>OX438584.1:2500-2896206 GCA_949316365.1 Hoplodrina blanda | reverse complement strand
ATTTATTTTTAGATCTAAGTATGATGTCAATCGAGCATGATTTTGTGAGTTGTGAGTCGCGTTATTTACTTTCTTCTAGAACAGACGTGTGTCATGCGGGAATCGCACCCTCGATACACAGCGCTAAAGCCAATCACTCAACCACTGCGCCGCTGCGTCGTCATTATTAAACCATAATAAATTTCATTTAGCAGCTACTTGAATTTATGTTGCGGCGAGAAGAATGCAAGGGTTATGTTGTCAGTCAAATGGCAAAGTTGAGCACACAGTGTTTAAAAAATGATGTACGATGGGCCTTTTGCGATGACAAATCAGATGTTGAAACAATTTAATTTTGATCGATTATTGGAACCAAATGGTACAATAATTATTGTAATCGTTAAATAATTTGTTCATGTTGCAGGCATTTTTTATTAAGTAGTTTTTAAGTTTTTACATGTGTCCACATTTCTTTAAAGAACTAGGTAGGTAACTTTTCTTAAGAAATTAGGAATGAAATTAAAGTATTAGTTGGCTCGCGGCTAAGCTACGCTTTTTGGAGATGTTTCTTGGATGAGTGACCATATTCACACACCGAGACTCCTCCGTGCCTCGGAAAGCATGTAAGCCGTTGGTCCCAGCTGTCATCAGCCAACCCCAACATAATTGGTAAAAGGCTGGGCAGATTGAATTAGGTGCAGTTCCATCGTCAACGACATAAAAAAAAATCTTGGATAATATCTTGGGTCAACAATTGAGTGGTAGATATTCTGAGATCAGTCTCACAATATTTTGTTACGTATAATATCTGTCGGTGCTGAATTCGGCACTTTTTATACTCTTTACAATATTTGTTTTGTAACTGAGGAACATCTTAGACTGCCTCGTTGGTCTAGTGGTTAGTGACCCTGACTGCAAAGCCGGAGGTAGTGGGTTCGATTCCCACCCAGGACAAACTTTGTGTGATGAGCATAATTGTTGGTTCTGTGTCTGGGTGTAATTTATCTATAATATGTATGTATTTATAAATTATATAAGTATATATATCAGTTGTCTGGTTACCATAACACAAGCTCTGCTTAGCTTGGGATCAGATGGCCGTGTGTGAGTTGTCCCAAGATATTTATTTATTTATTATTTTATCTGAACCAAGTATGACCTTAGTACAAATAAGGAAATCCTACTAATATGGGAGGTCGATCATATCTCAATCAAAAAAAGCGGTCAAGTGTATTGTAAGATGTTCATACAGTTCACGATAGCTGTTGTAATGCCTTGATGATGTAGGTAATTGAGAATCTTTTGATTTTTGAAGTTTCGTTATTTCCTGTTTGGATAGGCGCCCCGTGGTCGCCCCGATAAAATTATCTAGATTTGCAGGTACCCCACTTTCTGATGTCTTTCACAAAATTTAAAAAAATATATATACCAGCTCATTATTGATCCTGTCCAATGGCCTCTTCTCATACAGAGAAGGCATGAGCATTAATCGACACCACGCTTGCTCAAGGCGGATTGGTGATTCCAGACTTTTATTACTGTAAGTCCAGGTGTCCTCTCGATGTTTTCCTTCACCGTTGTCAGCGATGACTAAGATATAATTATGAATTGAAAAAGTCACATTAATACTTGCCCGGATCTGAATCCACAACCTAATGTATGAGAGGTAGGCGTCTAAGCCAACCTACCACCACGTACTTACCTGCAATTATTTATTACTGAGCACCGTTAGCAATTTTTATTTGAGTGCAATAACAGCCAGTCGCTTAGGTCACAGAAATAATGATCGAAGAATTATTAATACGTTTAGTAATATTTAATGTTGTGTTTCATTGTCCTCTGAAGATGGCCGAATGTTGCGTCCGTACAATAGTAGGTACGTGTTACAACGGGGGTCAAAAGTTCAGTAATTGACAGCGGTAGGTACAGTTAACAAAAGAGATAAGTATGCAGGGTCGTCAGATATAGCTGAAGTTTTCTTAGAAACCGACGGATGTTTTCAAATGTTATTTAATTTAAAAAGTAGATAATAAACAGTTAATTAAATAAGTTAAGTTTCAATAGAAGACATCCATCGGTTTCTAAGAAAACTTCAACTATATCTGCCGACCCTGGATACCTATCTGTTTTGCTGACTGTACCTACGAGGTCCGGTGGTAATGTGTCGTGATTCTTACGGAAAGTTTATCACGATCTATAACTGTTAGCCTTTACTGAGTTTCATAATGGTTTAGTGCAATCTTTGTTACACTCTTTCGTTGGTCTAGAACTCTAGATCATCTAGGGCTGCTCTTCTTTAAAGTCCATCTAAAGGTAACGGTGTCCAGGTGATAGAGGTATAATGAACTCGTGACACGGGTCATGCCCAAAACTATAGGTTCGCCACTAGAAACAATGACTTTTTCTATTTTATGGTACCTACTTTTTATGTTGTTAATCTTGGACATCACTGATATCGGTGAAGAAAAACATGGTGAGGAAATCTAGATTTAGGTATATATAAATACAAGTGTGAAATCGCCAATCTGCAATAATCAATGGTATGCTTCTTCTTGTACATTGTGACATGTACAATACAGAGTATTCTATACCATTTTGTCATTGCTTTGAGCAAAATATTTTTTATCTATTTGAGTAAATAATTATCTCAATAAACTACTCGGAGATAAATCATAAAAGAACTTTTCGTTAAGCTTTTCGTAACACAAACATAATGAAATCTTCACATCTTCAAAATGTACGTACATAAATACGGTCAACAAAAGAGAGTTTTTTTTTAGAAACCGATGGATCTCTTCGATTGAAACTTAATTAATGAACTGTTTATTATCTACTTTAAAAAAGTAATTACATTTGAAAACATTAATCGGTTTCTAAGATAACTTCAACTACCTATATCTGACGACGATAGGTAGGTATGCAGGGTTAATATTTTTCAAGTAGGACAGTCAACAATAGATCTCTATTGACTCACTTGAAAAATATCAACCCTAAAAGACTGTTGATCAAGAAGATACTGAAGGTTAGTGTTAGACTGTTTCACAAGCACTAGCATTCCTACAGCACTCAGTGTTACCAACCTTTGACACGTAAGCAAACGATACGCCTGCCTATGACACACGACTAGGGCTGCATCACAAATTGCAAATCAGATAATACAAATCAATTGACGTACTTTTTATGACCTGTCAAAACGCGATTATCCTATAGATTTTGTATATACTGTGACGTCCTTTTGTGCGACATCAATTAACTATTTATGGATTTCAAAGCAACTAATAAATCTAATCAATAGTAAATAAATCTGTTTTTAGTTAGTTGAATTAATCAGGTTTACAGGGCTAAAATAATAAATAATAATAATAATAAATATCTTGGGACAACTCACACACGGCCATCTGATCCCAAGCTAAGCAGAGCTTGTATTATGGTAACCAGACAACTGATATACATACCTACTTATATAATTTATAAATACATACATATTATAGATAAATTACACCCAGACACAGAACAAACAATTTATGCTCATCACATAAATAAAATAATAGTGTTGTTTTAGAGAAGTTATGTCTTGGAATTATTGGTTACCTGATGGTGTCTACTACCTAATTGTCGACGCCGGCAAAAACTCCGGGGATTTAAATAAAATTAAGATTTCCTCCCGGTTGCCTCTGAGAAAAATAGGTTTATACAATAATAATAAAACGTCGTTTACATTTTCTTTTTTTTTTGTTATTTAATTTGGGTAGTTCTTAACTTTCTATTGTTCGGGATTCCCCTAACGGAAAATGCCCGGGATCAAATGGTTACTTTTTGAAAACCCCTCCCGGACGCTCTCCATCTGGAGTATTCAAGTTGGATGGCAGCCCTACACAAGACGATAATAAAGCTAGGTTCACACTTTTATGATGTGGTATGTTATGACGCGTTATGACGTCATTTCTTGCGTACCTATCTATCTAGGTAATCTACGCATTTTCTATTTGCAGATTTACATTCTTCATTAAATTTTTTGAGTGTTATGTCAAACGCGTTACGTCGAAAAGGATTTTACGCAACACGGCAAACCACACCACAATAATGTGTCCTCAGGCTTAACGCTCGCTAGATAATTGTCATTGAATGTCTTCAGTAACGCGTTTATTATTAAGAAATAGATAAAATCTATTAAATTGTCTTTCGTTTAGTTAATTTATATTTGTTTTTAAAGTGTTGCTTGCTGGTAAAAAGCTGTTAGTGGTTTCACATTGGGGTTTCAAAGATTATTTTATTTTTCCATTGACGGCTGTTCACAGCGTCTTTTGAAAGATCCGATTTGTATAGTCAGTGTTGGCAAGTTAAAATGATGATGCCGTGACTTGAAAAGCCCGTAAAGCTGTTGGTTCTGAGCCTGTTCTCTCCCCGATCATGTCGTCCCATCGGAATTTAAGAGTAAGGAATAGAGACTTGTTTGCACACACGCTTGTGGACTTCCATATCTTCCTCGTACTTGGCGATTCTCCGGAATTTGATTGCGTAAATAGGTAATTAATACCTTGGGATGTTACTTTAACTCTGTAGGGAAATTTTAGCTTAAAACGTTTCAATTTCATCTCTCCTGTTGAAAAATACAAAAACAGTCATTTTCCTTTTTGATTTTAGCCAAAGTTTTCCGACCAAAAAAACCCTGATTTACCCAATATATATGTACCTATTACCTACCTTATTTGTAAGACAATTCATTAAAAAGTTTTTTTTTTGGGTGGTAAAAGTCATCAAATGAGTCCTTCTGGCCTGGGTGGGGCGGAATGGACTGTCAGACTTTTACTGACTAAAAAACCACCCTGTTCCTTCTGTTGCCCTTTGCGTTTCGTGGCCACGGTATCCTGTTGAGATTGAGACGTCCCGCGACCCCGGCACAATTCTTATAGTTAGGTAAGTCTTAGAGGGGCAATGTTGATGCTGACTAAACCGTTTTAACATAGTTATTTTAAGGCGTCAACCATCGGCCTTTTAAACGAATCCAAATAGCAAAGTAATAAAATATAAAATTAGCATTCAGAACGTTATAATATTACTTCATCGTGATGATTTCTATTGTGAAATAAATTAAATCATTCAGGACCTTGACCTAAGTGTAATAAGTTCGAAAATTGTTTATTATTGACGCTGATTACAATTGGCATTTTAAAAGTACTTTATTATAACAATGTTTTGATGATCGCATGTACAGTCAGCAAAACAGAAAGGTATGCAGGGTCGTCAGATATAGTTGAAGTTATCTAAGAAACCGATGGATATCTTTGACTGAAACTTAACCTAAATAAAGAACTATTTATTATCTACGTTTTAAATTAAATTACATTCGAAAACATCCATCGGTTTCTAAGAAAACTTCAACTAGGTATATCTGACGACCCTGTATAGGTACCTATCTGTTTTGCTGTGAGTACCTACATGCGAACATCAATCAGTTGGCACTTGCTTGAATAGGATTCGGTTTTATGTTATTTCTTTGTATTTTGACAGCTTATGCACATACCTACGTGTTGAATAATAATGTGTTGTATCAATTTATGTTGTTTGGCTCACCTTTGACATGTGCGTAGGAGGATCTAACAAATTAATGTTTTATTAAGCTAATAAATATCTTACAATTTGTTTAGGTTTTAATAGAAATCACACCTTTCGTTTTAACAATGAATTATGTAGGCACCTGGCAGCTAAACAATAATAAAGTTAGGTTTTTTTTAATCTGCTGGGCGTACACTTGGGAAGGTACCTAAGTTTTTAACACGCTTTTATTAGCTTTAAAGGGTGGCCCAGTTTGCGACGTTTAAAAGAAAATTTTGGAAGTCTCATTTCATGGTAGTAGGGTATAATTGGGGGTTCTGCATCACTTGCTCTCGCCGCGCTCGAGCTGCGTGATGCAAAAACCCCCAATTATATCCTACTGATATTCTGATCTGACCTGTTTTCTGGATGAATTCCGACCGATGCCATGCATCGCTAGCGCTACTCTTACTTTACACCTGGCTTGTTCGTCCGATTCCGTTTAATCAATTGAAATTTTCATACTGTTCCGCTCGACTGCACAGTCTTAAAAAAATCGACCGAAACTGTACAGTTTTATAACATACATGTAGCGATTTATAGGTACCGTTCGAACTGTACAGTCTGATCGTTACGATTTCTCGTAGTGTATATGTCCACTATTAGACGCATCAAAGCAGATAAGCGGGCAGCGGATAACGTGTAATGACATCATCTGCTTGTCGCATCGTTCGACATGTGGAGCGCACTACAACGTTCAATACATATTAACAGCCGCGTAAGTTAATGTCATCGGTGCTTAGATACGGGTACGCTTTATTTAGAAATTTATTTTAATTCGATGACATTTCCCCTCAATATTTTTTTTTTACCAATATCGTTTGAGAGCAACGGGATTAGTTCAACAATTTACTTGCATAATTATGTATGTTATTGTTTGGTCTAACGATTTTCAATTTTGCAATTGACAGCAGAAGGAACCCTATCTAATTCTTACGGAGCACATATTTAAAAAAATGAGAAAAAAAATGAGAAAAGTGTATAAAAATCCAGACCGGAACAAATACTTATTTTGTTCCGTGCGGGAATCGAACCCGCGACACTCGGTGCATTTAGTACTTATGAACTAATATTTACATTGTGATGATGCGAGTAGAGTTCTTAATCAACGCGCCAAACGTGTCGTCAAACATGTGACAAAATACTGGATCGCTTTGAAGATTGTTAGATTTGACCCTATTTTTATAGAGTTCACATGACACATTCATTCACTTATGACACATTCAAACAAAATGTCCAAATTGTATAAAATTGAGATATGATGGGAGGAAAATGCAAAAAAAAAAATAAAAAAAAATCTTGTAATAGTTTTTCTTTAGTTTTCTAGTTGAATTTTCAAACATATTAGAAATAATGTGTTATGATATTTTTATTTTAATACAAAGAAGATTTATTATTAATATATTTAAAAACTAAAATTGTTTGTTTCATTTACCAAAGTTCAATACCTATTCACGCACCCTAATTCTGTAATATCAAATAAGAGTTGCATAAGGGAATATCACTTTGAAATCCATTGACATCTCTTTCTATTAACATTAAAATGAGCAGGATAGCTATATCTAACGCAACCTTTACGACTTGAGACTTTACAGAATAAGCCAGCATTTCTGCATACATAGCAAATAACTAGCGGAGATCTCATTTTATTGGTTTTCGCATATGTTTGTTTCTATTCCACCAAAGCTATTTGACATATCATTCCTTTTAAGATTTTCGTCTCCAGTTGCATTAAAAACTCGAATAAGGAAAAAATGCTGTGAGAGCACTTTCCTTAACGAGAGTATTCGGAAGCATTCACAGCGCGATTTCATTACGAGAAATGATTAAAATAAAATCTACTTTAAGTACTCCGGTAATAGAGATGAAATTCTATTAACAAATATAGTTTGAATTATATTTTTCAAGTAATTATTTGTGGAAAGTAACATTATGACTACGGCTTTAAAATTTAGGTCTACAAAAATAAGCATCTGAGATTATTCCTCACATTTTGTCATCGTTGTGCTGAAAAGCATTTCACTGTGGTATCGTGATTATATTTTTGTTGGGTGTGTTGCAGAAAAAGTATGTGAGTATTTTATTTTATTTAAATTATGTACTGGCGCTGTATTTTTAGTTTCATATTATTAATTATTCCTACTAATATTATAAATGTGAAAGTTTGTTCGTCTGTTACTCCTTCACGCAAAAACTGCTGAACCGATTTTCATGAAATTTGGCACACACGCGCATAGAGGTTAACTTATTTTGATTTGATTGGTATAACAAGCAATTAATACAAGACCTTAGGTCGATTTCTAAGTAATTTAAAGCAATTTTTTTTAGACTGTTAAAATATTATTCCCTATTCGATATTCGAAACATGTTTATTGTTTCATGTTGTTAGTAATGTTGGTATAACAAAAATATTTATAGCATTTTAATTATGTATTCAGGGCTCAGTCGACGAATAATCCTTTTTGGGTTGAAGAAGACGACTCCACCCCTCCAATATCTCGAGCAACTAAAGAAAAAATAAGCGGCAGCTCGAAAAAAAAAGCTGTGAAGAGAGACAAAAAAGTGTCTCAAAAAAAGAAGGCTTTGCTTTCTAAAAACCCATTCGCTTCAGAAACAGAGTCTGATAGCGACGGACAGCAAATTGTTGCAACATCAGCTCCAAAAAGAAAGCGGAATATCACCGCTTCAGATTCTGAGGTAAGGTATTTTTTCAAACGTGTTAATCATTTCATTGATTAAACATTCATGAACATATTATTTAGTGTTTTAGTGGGTGATTTTATCCATTAAAATTATACTTGTTTGTGGACATAAGAGTTTATATGAACTTTCTAATAGATTATCTATAATTAAAGTAGTAATAGATTAAACAACGTAGATAAAAAAAATTCGCGCTTTATTGTTTTAATTAAAACTGGTTATTTTTATGTATTTCAGGATGAATCGTCTCGACCGTTGATTCGTGCTGCTACCCTAAAGAGCTGCTTCACTCAGCGAGTAGCTACTGGCCACACCTTCCAGTCAGATCCAGGAAGGGTAGGAAAGTATTATTTTGAATTGCGTGTTTATAATACTGACGAAGTGGAAAAACTTGCTCCAAACGAGCGTTGGAAACATTCTTTTGTAACTTTAAAATTATCAACTGATAAAGATAATGCTGTGTGGAAGGCTTTAACACACCTTGTAAATACTGGAAGGGCTGAATTTAAAGATATTCAGCCTGTTCTATACAGTAAACCTTCTTAGATTTAACATTAAAAAACAATTGTTTACTTTTCAAACCCTGTCTATAGGTACTACTTATGCGCTCTTTTTGCGTAAGTTTTTTTTTTAATTTGCAAATATAAATCTGTTTAATCTTTTTAATTATAAGTTTGTTTAATCTCATTTATGGAAACATATACAGTCTTTATAAAAAAATTGTGAGAATATTATTTAAACAAAGTTTTCTATAACAATATACATTACAACAACATCAATAAGTATTTTTATATTTATATACATTCACGTGCAAATATATACATTTCTATATAAATATTTATATCTGCTTATAATTATTTTAAGCTTATATTATTATAAAATACATAATAATTACCTTATTCATATTAGTTATTGTTTTGCCTGTATTTTTAACTCTCATTTTATGCATTTTGTATTGCAAATTTTAAATTAATAATTATTTTATATTTTATACACATGTACTTTTTCAGAGGTTCAAACTAAGAAAATTTTCAGAGGTTCAAACTAAGAAATTAAAAAACCGAAAATAAGTAATTAAAACTGAGAAATTTAAAAACCTGAAATAAGAAATTAAAACTGAGAAATTTAAAAACCTGAAATAAGAAATTAAAACTGAGAAATATAAAAACCCGAAATAAGAAATTCTAAAATTAAAATCTGATATTATATACATATATATATTATATATAAATAAAACCTGAGAAATTATAAAATTAGTATTAGCCAATTGTTAATGAACATGTTTTTTTGTAAAGACTGTAATATTTATGTTTCAAAATTATCAGCACATAGTAGAACAAATATTCATAAATCTAATGTATTGCTCTGCTCCGAATTCGATAATATTCAAGTTATTGCTACTGCCTTTAAGAATAGAATCATAAGTTACAAAGTGAATCCAATTATACCCAGTGACATAACAATTACTCCAGAAATATTTTTAAATCAAGTTTCAAAATCTGTATGTAAAATTATCAATCTTATGATTCAAAAACATAAAGCAATTAAAGTCAATTTTGAATTATTTGCCTCATACATTTTGCCAAAAAATAATGAAAGCTCTATGAAATCTTTCAACACCAAATATATGATAGCAGTTCCGAATACAAATATTTCTGATATCTATTTTCAATGCTCTCAAAAATTAATATCTAAATGTTTAGAATTTGAACTTGGTGAATCTGGGTGGACTATTAATTTTATAAGCCATTTGGAAATAAACATAAACAAATACAATCCTTTGAGAGCTGGCACTTACTTAGAATTGCCTACTGTTATAAAAAACACAAAGTCATGTTTGAATATACGTAACAATGACAATCATTGTTTTTTGTGGTGTATTATTGCCCACATGTTTCCTAAAAAAATTAATGCTAATAGATTGCAATCGTACCCACACTATACGTTTCTTTTAAACATAAATGATATGTCTTTTCCACCAAGTTTTGATGATATTAAAATCTTTGAGAAAAATAATCCTTCTATAAGTGTAAATGTATATGGTCTTGAAGCTAGTAATCATGTAACAGGCCCATTATATTTGACACGTGAGCGAAAGCTTATACATGTCAATTTGTTGTACATAACTAAAGGTGATAAAGCCCATTTTTGTTTAATAAAAAATTTTGGTCGTCTTGTGCATCGACAATTAACCAAACATAAATCTAAACTATTTTTATGTGATGAGTGTTTTTTGTATCATAATGATGAAGATAAATTATTAAATCACAACTGCAGCAAAATAAAAACAGTTTTGCCTGATGAACATAGCAAATTACAATTTTCAAACTTTGAGAGAACGCAAAGAATTCCAATTGTAATATACGGAGATTTTGAAAGTTTGCTTTGCAATTACTCAGACAAAAATAAATCGCTTTTTACTGAATCTGTGCAGGCACATCAAGCATCATCGTATGCTTATTATATTTGTTGCAACTCTAAACCTGAATTAAATAATTTTGTTAGTTATAGAGGCCCAAAGTGCGCGCAAAAATTTGTTGAAACCATTACAAATGATGTAAAAAGGCTGTATAAAATTTTGCAAAATAAACAGTCAATGATGCCTCTTACTTCTGATGAGTTAAATTCATTCAAAATAGCTGAGTTATGTCACATATGTAAAACCAAGTTTACACAAACTGATAAAAAAGTTAAAGATCATGATCATTTCACCGGTAAATATAGAGGTGCTGCACACAACGCTTGTAATTTGAATTTGAAACAGTGTCAATACATACCTATAATTTTTCACAATTTATCTGGATATGATTGCCATTTATTTATAAAAGAGCTGTCGGATATAATTGGCAAAATTACTTTAATTCCTAAATCAAAAGAAAAGTACATATCCTTTACAAAAATCATACCTATTGATAATAAAACTACAGCGCAATTAAAATTTATTGATTCTTTTAACTTTTTAAGCACCAGTTTAGATAAATTGGTAAAAACGTTACACGCAGATGATTTTCAACACATGCGCTTGTTTTTTAATCATGATCGTTTATTTAATTTAACATGTAGAAAAGGTGTATATTGTTATGACTATGTAGACAGATGGGAAAAATATGATGAAACCCAGCTGCCTGAAAAGTCAAAATTTTTCAATAAACTAACGGGAGAAAATATTTCAACTGAAGATTATCAGCATGCTTTAAACATATGGCAAACTTTTGAAATAAAAAATTTAGGAGAGTACACAGACCTTTATTTAAAATGTGATGTACTGTTATTATGTGATATTTTTGAGAAGTTTCGAGAAATGAGTTTATTTTATTACAATTTAGACCCATGTTATTATGTTTCATCACCATCGTTAAGTTGGGATGCTATGCTGTGGTACACTAAAGTTCAGCTTGATTTAATATCTGACGTAGAAATGTACCAAATGATAGAAAATGGAATTCGTGGAGGTCTTGCCCAATGCTCATTAAGATATGCTAAAGCTAATAACAAATATCAATCATCGTATAATAAGAACGAGGCAAGCTCATACCTTATTTATCTTGACTGTGTGAATTTATATGGCTTTGCAATGATGCAAAAACTTCCAATGCGTAACTTCCGATTTCTTAATGATAATGAAATAAATAAATTTGATATAAATGGCGTAAACAAAAACGGTGATGAGGGATACATTTTGGAGGTAGATTTATATTACCCACCTAACATTCATAATGCTCATTCAGATCTTCCCTTTGCTGCTGAAAAATATTCACCTATGCAAAACAAGTGTAAAAAGTTAATTGCAAATTTGTATAACAAACATCGTTTTGTTATTCATTATATGCATTTACAAGAGTGTTTAGAAAATGGTTTAATATTGTTAAAAATATACAGAATATTATCATTTTATCAAGATAACTTTTTAAAACCATATATTTTATTGAATACTTCTCTCAGGCAAAAAGCTAAATCTGATTTTGAAAAAGATTTTTTTAAGAAACAAAACAATTCTATTTTTGGAAAAACAATTGAAAACAAGCGGAAACAAGTTGATGTTAGGCTCGTAAAATTATGGAAAGATAAGTTAAATACAACCAACAAATTGCATGGTGCTGAAAGGTATATTAGCGCACCGCATTTCAAAGACTTAGCAATTTTATCGGAAAGTTTAGTAGCTATTCAATTGAATAAAACAAAAGTTATATTGGACCGCCCTATTTATATTGGATTTTCTATTCTTGAAATTTCTAAAACGCATTTATATAATTTTCATTATTCTGTAATTAAAAAAATATATGGAAATAATGTTATTTTATGTTACACTGATACTGATAGCTTACTTTATTTGGTAAAAACTGAAAATTTTTATAAAGATATGAAAAACAATATTCGTTATTTTGACACGAGCAATTTTGAGGATAACAATATATATGGATTACCTAAAGCTAATATGAAAATACCAGGTTATTTCAAAGACGAATTAGGTGGAGAGATTATTTCAGAATTTGTAGGTTTACGAGCTAAGTTGTATTGTATACGCACGGAAAATAAAACTATAAAGAAAGCAAAGGGAATAACAAAGCCGGTAACAAAAAAATTGGATATTGAAAAATATAAAAGAGCATTAATGTTAAATGATAACCTTCGAGATGATATGTATGTTATAAGATCAAAAAATCATCAAGTTTTTACACAAAAGTTAAATAAGCTCATTCTTAACAGTGATGATGATAAAAGGCAAAGGATAGAAGGTTGTTTCAACACTTTACCTTGGGGGCATTATAGTTCAATACTTTAGTACATGTGTCTATTTGTTCTACTATGTTGATTACAATGTAATTAAATTTGTAATGTAATAAGGATATTATAAGGAGAAATGTAATAAGGATATAATCTTATAAAATGTATCTAATCAATAAATGTGTACTCTGTATTTATTTGTTTATTTTTCCCTTTCCGAAAGATTTTCCCTCTTTTAAACAATGTGTGTAGATTATTATCATGAATAACGTTAGTTTATTTATACTTTTGACATAATTATATACACTGTTTGCACATTGTTTATTAATAAGAGGTATTATCTAGTAACTAATTAATCAGGTAATTCAAAACACAGTTTGCAGAATCTATTTTGTTTATTGGGTCACACTAAATTAAAAAAATAAGATTCACAACCTCAGAAATAAGATTCACAATCAATTACACAAATTAATTTTTTTCACTATTTTATTAATCAAATGTTCAGTTTCATCCATTATTTCATCACAATTGTTTCTGACTAGGTACTGAACACTTACACGAGTGCTGTCATTTTCACTGCAGCTCCTTCCGGAAGCATTATCACTCATGTCATGAATAGTTATATTTATCAAATGATGAGCTTTTCCTGGCTCTTTCCTAATAATATAAGATGAATTATCTGATATTATAGTTTTTGAATAAAATTGAGATTTCTTATTTTTTTTCATATTTGCAGACCTCCTTTTTTTCTCTTTTATTTTTTCTGTTGGATGTTTTTGTGACGCAGTTTTGATAACTGGAATATTGGAGGTATTCAGATCTTGAGTAAAATAGAATGATTTAACAGCTGCATCGTTATCCGCAAGATAAGGATCGCTCAGTTTCTGTAAAGAGAATGATGAATAAACTATAGGTAAATATGGCAGCGATGCAATAATATTATTTTTGACACATTCCTCACAACAAAAATAATAGTTGTTATTGTTGAATGTCAAAAATCATTTTATCTAAAAACATGTAAATATTTGCGCATTTATAGTTAGATACATACCTCGTGTAATCGCGACTGTTCGTGTCCTGCAGAAATCTCATTATCCCAAAAACTAGGACTGTATGATGGTGAAAGAGACATTATTCTGAAAAGAAAATAAATTTGTCAAAAGTTGTTTGGATAATATGAACTTTCAATTATAATTATATCAAAACTTACCTTTAGTAAAAATAAATGATTTAATTTGAAAATTATTGACAAGTGACTGTCTTGCACTGGCTGCAGCTATTAAATGATTCATTGTAACAAAAAATACTTTAATATTTGAGAAAAGAATTCTAATTTAGCAAAACTATAGCTGTTATTATAATTATTATATATATATTGAAGGATCGAGAAAAGTGCAATTAGTAGGCAAGATGAAGTTGATCAAACAACCCATATCTCTAAATGTAAATAATATTAATTTTAATGACTCCAGTTGTCAGATCCGACACAGTGCTTTATTGCCTAATACGATTCGTTGTATTATATGTGGGCCCTCAAATTGTGGTAAAACAAACGTTATGATCAGTTTATTATTACATGAAAATGGCCTTAAATTTCAAAATCTGTATCTTTACTCAAAAACGAATTTCCAACCAAAATATCGTTTTTTAAGTGAAGTGTTAAGAAGAGTACCTCAAATTAAATTCTATGAGTTTAGCGACAATAAAGATGTTATATCTCCCAGTGAAGCATTAGCAAATTCTATATTTATTTTTGACGATGTTGCAACAGAAAATCAGACGAATATTCGCAATTATTTTTGTATGGGGAGACATAAGCAAATCGATTGTTTTTATTTATCTCAGACCTATTCAAAGATACCGAAACAATTGTTACGTGACAATGCTAATTTTCTTATAGTATTTAGACAAGATGATGTGAACTTAAAACATATTTATGAGGAACATGTCAGTCCTGATTTAAACTGGAACCAGTTCAAAGAAATCTGTAAAACAGTTTGGAGTAATCCTTTCAATTTTTTACTTATTAACAAAGAGTCTACATTAAATAATGGGAGGTACAGAAAGAATTTCGATACATTTTTTAAATTCTAATGAACGCAGATAGATGTCTGTATGTGGCACATCCTTATAAATGAATTGTATAGAGAAACATTGCTAGTCTTATTTCTCTCTTAGTTGAACACAGTTGTGATTACATAAGATGGAAAAAAATATTAAAATGGAATTAATCAAGTCTGTCGACTCCATAAAAAAGAAAATAAACGAAATGAAAAATTACGAACATGAAGTTAACTTATCCTTAGATAAAATGTTCAAACCAGTTTCAGACCCTCTAAAAACTTTTATAAATTCTCAAAGATTAATCGAAAATATTAAGCATGATAAAAACGTGTCCGATAATTCTATACCTATTGAATTAGATGCAAATTGTGAAATCACTCCTACTGAATGTGAAGATTTTCATGATGCTGATATATTTTTTTCAAGCTCTCCTAAAAAAGAAGTAAAAGATAATTTAGAACTTTCGTTGGAAAGTGAGGATATCTACGGTATTTATGATGGTGTAAATGTACCATTTGGAATAAGAACCGACAATAAAACTTTAATGATGGGTAACTCCGTAGTATCATTTTCTAAAATTCAAAATATTGATGGAGATAACTTAGTTTTGGTTAAAATTGGAGATAGAAGTTACGATTTCACCCCTGGACTAAAAGAACTTTTACTTCGAAAGAAACCTGACTTAAAGATTGTAACTGATGCCGATAGACTTGTCTACAAAGATATACTACATTATACCAACGCCCATAAGAGGGATTTTAATCCTAGAGGTCAAATAAGAGGTGACAAAGGGCTCAAATATCGAGATATAATCAGACCATTATTTTCTGAGACTTTGTTGGAAAACAATAAAAAAAAAATTGGGGGCAGTTTGCCGACACTTAAAACATATAATAAGAATACTGACTTAGTATATTGGGACGATCCGAATGAATTGGTTGAAAGATTAAAATTATTAATAGCTTCAAGAGATGCAGGTAATACAAATCATGACAATGAAATTTTATCAGTAATTGAAGAATTAAAAGAAGCTAACATAATTAAAGAATAAATACTGATGCTCAGAAAACTTTTCATTCAGTATTACGACGTCATTCATTATGAATATATAAATATACAATGAATTATTAAAAAAAATATTTTAAAATGAGCAAAGCGGATGTGGTAAATGAAATTCATAAAAGTGCGAGGGTGAACTTTCCGCGAAGGCGTGTTATTATGAAGGATATAGATGATCTATGGCAAGCAGATTTAATAGATATGCAAACAGTGTCGAGGGAAAATAATAATTATAAATATATTCTTGCCATAATTGACACATTTTCAAAATATGCTTGGGCGCTTCCTTTGAAAAGTAAAAACAAAGATGAGGTGTATAATGCTTTTGTAATTCTATTGAAAGATAATCGCATACCTAAAAATTTACAAACAGATAACGGTACAGAATTTTATAATAACAAATTTAAATATCTTATGCAGTCGTATAATATTAATCATTATTCAACATTTTCATCTAAAAAGGCTTCAATTGTGGAGAGATTTATAAGAACATTAAAATCTAAACTGTATAAAGAGTTTAGTTTAAAAGGTAATTATAATTGGATAAAAAATACGTTGGACAATGTAGTTCATAAATACAATCATACCTATCATCGAACAATTAATGAAATACCAGCAAATGTCAACAATGCAAATAAGAAAGAAATATTAAAAAGATTTAATAGTTTAGTGAAAAATAAAGAAAGTATAAAATGCAAGTTTAAAGTGGGTGATTACGTTCGTATCAGTAAGTACAAAGGAACATTCGAAAAAGGTTATACTCCCAATTGGTCAACAGAAATATTTAAAATTAGATACAAGCAGAATACTACTCCTATCACTTACTTAATTGAAGATACGATCAGAGGACAGCCTATCCTAGGAGCATTTTATGAACAAGAACTTCAGAAGACAAAACACCCCAATGTATATTTAGTCGAGAAAGTTCTTAGAAGAAAAGGTAACAGGGTTTTAGTAAAATGGTTAGGTTTGTCTTCAGCTGAAAGCAGTTGGATAGATAAATCTAATGTTATATTATAAATAAAATAATATTAACAACAAACTCGAATCGCATAATATTTATTAAAGTATTCAAACCGGAATCGTCAGTCTTATAATGTGTTTTGGAGAGAGCAGTCTTCTCAATTGGCTTATTAATAATTTACCATTTGAATTACACTTACCAGGATATAATTACTGTGGTCCTGGTACTAAATTAATAAAAAGACTTGCACAAGGAGATAACGGTGTAAATAAGTTGGACGAATATTGCAGAGATCACGATATTGCATATCACAAGTCATCAAACTTGAAAGAGCGACATAAGGCTGATTTAATTTTGTTAAAAATGGCGAAACAGCGAGCGGTTGCTTCCGATGCCAGTACAGGCGAAAAACTCGCGGCACGCTTAGTAAGTAAGGCTATGTCGGCAAAAATTAAAACTGGTTCTGGTTTGAGGAAAAAGCGTTCTCCAAAAGTTACATCTGGAAAAGGATTAAAAAGTAAATTAAAAACTGTTATTACAAAAGCAAAAAGACACATAAAAAAATTAAAACCTAAGAGCAAGAAAATGGCTATAGAATTAGCTATTGCCGCTACCAGAGAATTAGCTGATGATTCATCGATTAAGCTCCCCCGTGTTATTCCTATTCCAAAAACTGGGGGAGTACTACCTCTGATTCCTATTTTTGCCGGATTATCAGCGGCGGGAGCTTTAGCAGGCGGTGCAGCTGGTATTGCCAAAACCATAAATGAATACAAAATGGCTAAAAAGCTGTATGAGGAATCGAGGAGACATAATGAAAAAATGGAAGCTCTATGTATTGGCAAAGGACTACATCTTAAACCACATAAAGGCGGCCTTGGAATTTTCGTATCAAAAGAAAAAAACTAAGATATCGGCTACCCAAACGAGCCTTAACTAACTTTGACATTTTAAAGTATGGAAATAGAATTCCTCATTTTAGAGGTGTCTTTATGAGAGATGAGCTCCCTAAATATCCGTATAAAAAAGAATGCGGAGTTATTAATTTAGATAGTTCTAAAAATCCTGGTTCTCATTGGGTAGCCTATGCAAAATATAATGATTATGTTGAGTATTTCGACAGTTATGGAAATCTTAAACCTCCAAAGGAATTTATAAAATATGTAGGTTCTAACATACAATATAATTATGAAAATTTACAACGTGATCACCCCTTCAACTGTGGACATCTATGTTTAAATTTCTTAAAGAATTTTTGGTATAATCAAGAAATAAAATAAACAGTATCATTTTAAAGAGTTCAGTATGCAAGCATGTCTACGACGGTCACCATCTCTGGAAATAAATCAGAACTGGTTTCGTATTTTCAACCACCTCTTCATTTATCTGATCAATACGAGTGCGGTTTACTATACTTTTCAGTATTAAAAAAAAGACCGAATGTGCCCGCTAATAACAGCAGTTTAACTGTAATCAGAATCGAATGCGATCTTGTTCACGGTTCATATTACAACGGATTACCGACTCATTTTATTCACGAATTCATATCTGATACTGCTTCAAGTCACGGCTACAAAGAAATACCCCAGAACGTTATTTACTTCCCAGTGAACAAAAATATAATTTCATCCATATCTGTCAGGATTGTAGATCAGTTTGGTTACTGTATTGACTTTGGTGAAGAACATATTCAATTACGTCTTCATTTAAGAAAGGCAAAATGATAGTATATGATAAAAACCCTCCAGTGAAAATAAAACGTCCTATTCCATCAACAACCGTTAAGGTGCACAGACGTAAGAAAAACGTGAAGAAATTGACTAAATCAAATAAAGATTTTCTTAAAGCTCTAGGGTTTAAAGTATGAGTATACTACAGATTACTGATTTACCACACTTTGATAGTTCAATCGAAAGTTGTGAAGTCCATTCATACAATCCCTACAATAACAGCTTTAGAGAAAACGATGAAATCAGAATCCCCATACATCAGCAAGATATATATGTGCTACCATCAGCCAGTTCAATCTACATCGAAGGTCAGGCAAAGCTGTTCGGTAAGGATGGGAATCCGATCAAGAAAACTGTTACGTTCATTAATAACCCTATTATGCATTTGTTTCAAGACATCAGATACGAAATGAATGGAATTGAAATAGATCGTATAAAAAATTCCGGAATAACATCAACAATAAAGTCTTACATCTCATTAAATGAAGCAGAAAGTAAAGTTGCTGCATTATGGGGTTGGAATTTAAACGGGTTTCAAAGTGATGGGCATTTTAGTGTTGTGGTGCCATTAAATAAGATTTTAGGGTTTGCCGAGGATTACAATAAAATTGTGATAAATTGTAAACACGAACTTATATTGAATAGGAGTAATTCTAACTTAAATAGCATTATTCTTACTGATGAACTCGTTCAGGTTCAAATAGATATACAAAGGGTGCAATGGAGAGTACCGCACATAAAAGTTTCAGATCGAGAACGTTTAACACTTTTAAAGCATTTAGAAAGAGATAAACCTATTCAGATGGCTTTTAGAAATTGGGATTTATATGAGTATCCTTTACTACCTAAAACCACAAAGCATTCTTGGTCTGTAAAGACTGCTTCTCAATTAGAAAAGCCTCGGTATGTCATTTTTTGCTTGCAGACTAATAGAAAAAATAATAGAACTAAAGACAGTTCAGTGTTTGATCATTGTGAGGTGACAAACGTGACGCTCTTTTTAAATTCGCAATATTATCCTTATGAGCCTTTATCTTTAAAGTTTTGTGAGAACAAATATAGTATATTATATGAAATGTATGTGAAATTTCGTCAGTCGTATTACAACTCTCCGGTAGACCCGTTGCTTGATCTACAGGACTTCAAAGAAAAAGCTCCAGTCTTTATCTTAGACTGCTCGAGGCAAAATGATAGTTTAAAAACTGGTCCAGTGGATGTGCGATTGGAATTTGAATGTTCAACACAAATACCAGATAAGACAACTGCATATTGTTTGATTATAAATGATCGACTTGTGGAATACAAACCTCTCAGCAACATTGTGCGCAGATTATCATGATCGCTATTGTGGATATTCAAGGCTTTAAAACAGAAACAAATGAATTTATAATAAAAGAAATCGCTATATTGTATAATCAAAAATTACAAGTATTTTTAATTAAGCCCCCATTTCCATTTAAAAAATTAACAAAACAAGAAAAAAAACAAGTTAGTTGGATTGAAAGTAACAGAAAGATACACTGGCACGAAGGATTTGTATCCTATTATAATTATCAGAATTTGGTTAGAGATATGTTAAGAGATAAATGTATTTATGTCAAAGGTTCGGAAAAAGTGTTGTGGTTAAAGCATATTTTAGAAAATAGTAACTTTAGTATATTCAATTTAGAAGATGAAGGTTGTCCTAGTTTGATAAGTTTATACGATCAATATAAATATTCTCAAGATTTATATAACTGTATTTATCATGACTCTGTGTGTGCTTTAAAAAATGTATTGTGCTTAAATAAATGGTGTATAAATAATAAATTTTTTAAATAATTATTTTCTTGTTTAATTTTCCAATCTTCTATCCCTACCAATCAAATGATAATCTTTATAAGTTGCTGGCTACAGTAGTACGATATCATTTCATTTTTATAATTATCTGTATGAAGAACTATATAGTGAGTGAACAGAACATGTCTCAAAATAAATATAGCCCTCGTTATGACATCTATAATACGTATAAAATGCGTGAAATTTCGTTTAGACATTATTGGGCAACGGCTAATTCAAAGAGAAGGTTGGTGATGGAAATGGCTGAAGCCGGATTTTTTTATTTTGGAAATGGTGTAAATGATAAAGCAGCGTGTTTCTCATGTGGAGGTGTTATAGAAGATTGGGAGATTTACGATGATCCTTGGATGCAGCATGCTACAAATTTTCCTCAATGTTTTTATTTGAATGCTGTGAAAGGAATATATTATATTAATAACTGTCTGAAACAATTACTCTATTAGAATATGTGCTATTGGTTGTGCTCTGAGTCGGATTATATCTACCCTATTAGATTATATTATGTATACGATGCCACATTGCACTTAAAATGAGTCAAAGTAATGAAATTTGATTTGGAAGATGAGATTCCTTCTATTTGAACCTTTTATGAAAATTACTTCCATACATAACAATCTGCATAAATAAGCGGTATAATTGGGAGTTTTTGCATCACGCAGACTGGGAAGAAGTCATTCAACTTGAAAACCATATACGGAAGCGCATCGAATAAATGATGTCATACAATACATCGTTAAAGTAAACAAAGTGCATGAAGTGGTTCGCTGTTTTGTTACATATTTGACAACACGTTTGGCTTAGTGGTTAAGACCTGATCACATCATTAAAATATTCATCCAGAAAACAGGTCAGATCAGAATATCAGTAGGGTATAATTGGGGGTTTTTGCATCACGCAGCTCGAGCGCGGCGAGAGCAAGTGATGCAGAACCCCCAATTATACCCTACTACTGATGAAACCTAGTCTATATAATAGTTCGTGAGTGTAAGATATTTTTTTACTATGGGCACCAAAAAATTGGCTCATGGAGAAAAAAGTTATACAGTCTACAAAAATTAAAATATTGTAGACGAACAATGAAAAAGTTTGCCTTCGGGCGGAAGTGTTCCAAGTAGCGTCGGCTGATGAAACCTAGTCTATATAATAGTTCGTGAGTGTAAGATATTTTTTTACTATGGGCACCAAAAAATTGGCTCATGGAGAAAAAAGTTATACAGTCTAGAAAAATGAAAATATTGTAGACGAACAATGTAAAAGTTTGCCTTCGGGCGGAAGTGTTCCAAGTAGCGTCGGCTGATGAAACCTAGTCTATATAATAGTTCGTGAGTGTAAGATATTTTTTTACTATGGGCACCAAAAAATTGGCTCATGGAGAAAAAAGTTATACAGTCTAGAAAAATGAAAATATTAAAATCGAACAATGAAAAAGTTTGCCTTCGGGCGAAAGTATTCCAAGTAGCGTCGGCTGATGAAAACTATTCTATATAATTGTTCGTGAGTGTAAGATATTTTTTGACTATGGGCAGCAAAAAATTGGCTCATGGAGAAAAAAGTTATAGTCTAGAAAAATGAAAATATTGTAGACGAACAATTCCGATTACTCGAAGACGCCTGAACCGATTTGGAAAATTCTTTATTTGTTTGAAAGGGTATACTTCCCAAGTAATCCCATAGAAATATTGCCATGGTCTGATCATGAACTTCGGAGATATGGAACGGAACTCCTCATAGAATCATAGTAGAACAGTCGTAACAAGTAAAATTGCTTTGTTTATACGCGTAGTTGATGACTGACTGAAGAAAGAGGAAGAAGGGGGTACGTCGACTCCCATTCTACTACTTTCCATAAACAAAGCAATTTTACTTGTTACGACTGCTCTGCTATGATTCTATGAGGAGTTCCTTTCCATATCTCCGTAATTCATTATCAGATCATAGCAATATTTATACGGGATTACTTGGGCAGTTATACCCTTTCAAATAAATAAAGAATGTTCGAAACCGGTTAAGGCGTCTTCAAGTAATCGGAATTGTTCGTCTACAATGTACCATTTTTCTGGACTGTATAACTTTTTTCTCCATAGGCCAATTTTATGGTGCCCATAGTATAAAAATATCCTACACTCATGAACTATCATATGGACTAGGTTTCATCAGCCGACGCCATTTGGACCAAGGTCCATACTAAAATGTCCGATCTCCTTTGAGAACTCCTGACCTGGCAATCGAACCCAAGATCTCATGTTCAGCAGTTGCGCTTTGCGACCACTGGACCAATTACATAGAGTGATTAAAACCACCAAAATTTAATTGTTATCTTTTTATCCCGGGTCTACACATAAAATTATAGATATTTTTTTACAAGCTTTTATTTAGCTTACACTGTTCGTATGTAGGTATGTATGTAAGTAATGGCGCATTTTCATTAGTCGATAGGGCCCGCATGCAGGGAGTCCCCGCATGCGAGATAACAACCAATGAAAGTTACAAGTCGTTACACCGCATGCGGGGATCCGCCGCATGCTTTATACCGACCGTGATATCGACATGCGGGCCCTATCGAGTAATGAAAATGCGCCATAATGAAAACGGTTTCCCGAATGCGGGCCCTGTGGCATGCGTTCCAGAAATCTGTCGCACCCCGCATGCGGGCCCTATCGACTAATGAAAATGAGCCATAAGTTGTCCTTTCATTTGCAAACCATTTTTCGACCATTTGTTGGTATCCGATTGAGCTGAAATTTTGCATACACCTTTAGTTCTGATGACAATACAATGCCCAATACTCAATAATTGTAATAATTTTAAATTAAAGCTTGTTTTTTAAAATATTTTTTATTTTTTGAGTTCAGTAGACATACATGGGTTTCTTAACTGCTTTGTAAATTCAACACGTAATATAAGTTTTTCAATTCATTTCAGATTCCCTCGCTGTGCAGACTGGGTTGCTCGTTTGGAAGAGGAGCATGTATTCAAGACTATCATGGCCCCCGGCGTCACTTACTTTTCTAAAATTGTACACTCGTTGTGGAAGCATAATAAGACTAAAAAAATTGAGAAATAAACTAGAATTGATTGTAAATTATTGACGACATGCTTTAAAAATGTTTTTTAATGATCACCTTTTTTAAGACCCCAAGAGCGGAAAAGGTAAGCAAATTTAATTTTTTTTGTATGAACGTAGATGAGGCGAAAGAAGTATGTAAGGATCGTAGCAGGTGGTGTTCTGTGGTTTCTGCCTACCCCCAACGGAAAATGGGGTGAGTTTGTGTGTGTGTGTTATAATAACTAGCTACTTTGTTCGCGTAAATGCCGATTATTGGCTATCTAATCTTGTTTCTCCATACAAACTTTGAATTCCCATTTCATCTTAAAGCCTTTCTTAGCGCATGCTTACGTCATATAATAACTATCTACGTGCCAAACAACGCAATCCGTTCAGTGGTTTGAGCCGTGTGTTGATAGATAAGGGGGCCTACCACAACCTCTTAAAACAATATTACTTTGCCTTCCGTACTGTTGGATTTTCAACGCTTGGATCAGCGCCGAGAGTTGAAAATGCAACAACAGAAATTACAAAGTAATATTAAAATAATATTGTTTTAAGAGGTTGTGGTAGGCCCTCAGATCAGATAGATAGATCAGTCATTCAGTATCGGTTGCCGTTGGAGGTACACACTTTATTACTCAAGAGATAATAACTAGATTTTGCCTGCTATTTCGTCCACGTGAATTTTCTTACGAATCCCTAATTAGTTTGACCATAAAATAAGCCTAAAGCACTCAGGAATAACGTAGCTTCTGTTTACAAAATAATTTTCAAAATCGGACCACTAGTTCCAGAGACTATCGCAATCGTTCAAACAAACATGTCAGCTTTATAATGTTAGTAAAGATAATAAATGCATATAAACATATAGCAAGGGCTATCCAAAATGATATAATTTGCTCGTAATATTGGACATTGAACCCTATTGCCTATCGTATAACTTCTAATCTTTGATTACATTATCGTTGATATAATATGTCGGTTATCAATGATTGGATTATGTTATCATTCAGTTCGCTTTTTGTTTGAGCAGTAGCTGTTGGTAAGAATATTTAATATTAAGGTACAGTCATGAACATAAACATGTAAACACTTAGTAAAATTCAAAAGCGAATTAACGATTGAACTATATATACTAGTATAGCGACATCTATAGTGCAACATGCGAACTACAACGCACTATTAAATTTCTCCGCGACGTTAGCATATACAATACAAGATCATCATCTCAACCGTGGGGCAGTAGCCCACCAGACACAACACCCGTCTGGTCGGAGGATCCTCCCTTTTCAATGGAGGATGAAAAAATTTACACCCTGTTTGCATACCTTTAAACCCCTAAAGTAGTATAGGATCCAAATTAATAAATTCGTTACACCATAATACACACATCAAAAGTGTCTAGGGATCAACATCCCTAACATTTGTTAGGGATGTTGATCCCTAGACACTTTTGATGTGTATATTTCAATCAACACGTTCAGACAAATTACTCTTTAAAATATCGCTGTGTGTTTATGCTTGTAACTGTACATAATAACATCGAGTGTTTTTATTTTTATAATTTTCACACACTTTTTGATATGATTCCTACATTATTACGTGTTGTAAAACGCTCCGTGTCCAGTTCTGTCCGTAAGTGTACTTATTTTCATTTACAGTCAATATTTTCTGGCCGGGTTTTTGTGTTTTTGTGTCAAATAAGCAGTGACGACAACCTAACTTCTTCACAAATGAAAAAATGTGTTGCTAAGCGCAAAACTCGAGAACGGCTGGACCGATTTGGCTGATTCTTTCTTTGTTGTGTTCGTAATTATCCGGGCAATGTTTATATAAAATAAAATTTTCGTAAGATCCACCGGAAAGTCGAAAATTTGCACCCGGTCGAAGCCAGGGCGGTTCTCTAGCAGACAATATTTACTGGTTTCTTGTATGTAATGAACAGTGACGATTATATTAAATTAAGTTGGATAAACATTGGTGTTCCAGGATCTAAGATGGCGCCGCTCCTGTACAAGCTAGATGCGAGCCCGCCGGCGTGTGCGGTGCGAATGGTTGCCGATATCATCGGCCTGCAGCTCGACTTCAAAGACCCGGATATCAACCAGATGGAGCACAAGTCTCCGAACTATTTACAGGTATGGGCTCATTTATATTACAACTACCTGACTCGGCCACGCGTTGCTGTGGCTTGAAGTAAGTAAAGATATTGAGGTCAATAATCGAGATCAAAACTCTACCTTTTAAGTTTGACCAAATTAGACACATTAAAACATATTTCATAAAAAATAGTTGAGTAGTTTAGGAGTCCATCCCGGACAAACAACGTGACGCGTAATTTATATATAATATTAAGATTTAGTTTTGAAAACGTTACCAACATTGTATTCAGTTTTTAAACCTACTTTTGTATGCCAAAACCGCAACGAAGCTGCTATAAATCATCTAAAACTTTAGGCCATGGTTAGTCCAGACTAAAAACCTATCTATCACCCATACTGCCATACATCAAGAACTGCCTCCAACGATCACCCCCAAAAAGGAACAAAAGTTGTTTGTAGCTTTGATGGTTGAAGTATTAGGTACCTATTGATTCCTTGCATTACACCCAGTACAGTACATTTCGCCAGTTATGTTAAAGTCCAATGTAATAGGGGGCGAGCCTATTGTAATTTTTTATTATTTCTATTGATTAGTCATCTAAGGGCTAATTTTTCAATTGTCCAATTACTCTTAACGGAGGGATAAATATGGCGGTTTGACAACTTTTGTATATTAGAGAAAATATGTCAAACTGTCATATTTATTCTTTGGGTAAAAGTTCTCTAACTATTGAAGAATCAGCCCTTAGTCAATCAGTTAAACATATAATAATTCTAAGTTCTTTCAAGATGTTGTGATGATTAATAAATGTTTACTTTGATTTTACAGTTAAATCCGCTGGGAACTATACCTGTCCTCGTTGATGGAGATTTTGTTCTATCTGACAGGTAAACAATATATAATCTATGTTTATTATTTGTAAAGTCTTGTAAACATTAGCCTGTTAGTCTTCTTAAAAGGCTGGTTTTTTTTTTCAAAGTGTTATTTTTTGGCTAGGGACTTCAATTTGAAAAAACGGGCCGAAATTTTTCAATACTTGGATGCTAAAATGGCATTTCCTATCTGTTGCCATTTGGTTTATATGTAGCGCTTTATATTTTCTGTATATTAGTTTCTTTGTTGGTCATCAATAATAAAACGAATACATTTCCGTTTCCAGCCACGCCATAATGATCTACTTACTGTCAAAGTATGGCGGTGAGAAGGGCGAGTCGTTGTACCCGAGCGACCTGCGCACGCGCGCCACAGTCAACCAAGTCATGTTCTTCGACACTGGCATACTGTTTATCAGGATCAAAGTTGTTGCTGTAAGTTGATTTAATTTTTAAATTCTAACTTACCTGAGATAGTTTCATAATGGTCAATATCAATAAAGATAATAAATTAAAGTTAGTTTAGCATTCGATCGCGCTAAACTCAGAAATCACTGTAAGTACCCATTTTCATATGGTTAAATGACCTTACCACTTTGGAATTAGAAAGATGACGAAGTTATCACAATTAAACTGTTTTTATATTTTTTTGTGTCATATAAATAAGTTATTTATTTCCTTAATTAACATAGCTAAATAAATAAATAAATATACAGAGATACGTTTCGAGCAATGATCCGTTCTAAAATTACAGACATGAAATACTTATATGTATTTGTCCCACGATAACGCTTGCCAGAAATGCTTTAAGAAAAGTCGCGTGCGAGAGGTAGCGTTTAAGGTAAGATTCAGACCAACCGGCTCGCATCGGGCCGGGCCGGGCGGCATTTTACAATGCGGTAAAGAACATTGAAATGTATCAACAGTAATTATAGTTCATATTTGCATGCAACTTTACCTCCGTCGATCGCGTCCGTCGGAGCCGTACGGATGCGTACGGCTGCCGCGGCATGCGTACGGATGCGTACGGCTGCCGCGGCATCGGCATGCGTACGGATGCGTACGGATGCGTACGGCTGCCGCGGCATGCGTACGGATGCGTACGGCTGCCGCGGCATGCGTACGGATGCGTACGGCTGCCGCGGCATGCGTACGGATGCGTACGGCTGCCGCGGCATGCGTACGGATCCGTTCGACTGCCGCGGCATGAGTACGGCTCCGTACGGCTCCGATCGGCTCCGTCCGGCTCCGACCGGCGCTGACGGCATCCAATCGGCTGCCGTCGGGTCCGTATATATATATATCTTGGAGTGCGTACGGATGCGATCGGCTGCCGCGGCATGCGTACGGATGCGTACGGCTGCCGCGGCATGCGTACGGATCCGTTCCGATGCGGTCCGATCCGAGCCGGTTGGTCTGAATCTTACCTTAGACTTTAGTCCTATGAAACTTACATCGCGAACTAATGTGTAATCCCATACCTACTACATAGACACAATTGATTTTCTATTGTTCATACCGGTAAGTCAGCCGGGGCTTGACCGGTTAATAACCTATATCCCCATTTCAGCTACCTACAATAATGGAGGGTATGAAAGCCCCTTCAGAGAAGCACCTGCACGACCTGGAAGAGGCGTATGGCATGTTAGAAGCATACCTTTCACGTAACAAGTACATAGCGGCGGAACACATGACGATCGCCGACCTGTCCGTCGCGACCACACTCGGGGCTGCGGTGGCGATACTGCCGTTGAATAAAGACAAGTAAATACAATTTAAATTGGGTCCCAGATAGACACCACCGCGGTTCATCCAAATATTTGATTAATATTTTTTTTTGTATTTTAGTAGTTTCTTGTCTATGCGTTTCAAACAAAAATGGCTGCAAAACATCATTTAGAAGTGCCTTTTAATGATCCTATCGAAATAAATGACTTAACTTTGACTCCTTTCAAAAATGTATCTGCTCTATGTATCAGGGGGCATGGTAGTGCCTCCGCCAAGTCGAGCAAAAAAGCGGCACGGCCGGGCCCGGTTCAAAATAGTTCAGACCATTTTTGACCCCCCTATAACTTCGTTGTGGATAAAACTAGAAGCCTCAATTTTAAGTAACCAAGCAGGCATTAACACGTAATAAACACGCTATATTTCAAATTTCATTCAATTTGAACTATACACATCAAAAGTGTCTAGGGATCAAGATGTATTTGGTAATAATAATATATTGATCCCTAGACACTTTTGATGTGTGTAGTAGTATTAATTATAACTAGTCAAAGTTTCTTAATTTTGTCACTCAGTCACTGATTGACGTTTGTATTCCCCAAAAGGCTGGGCGGAGTTGTAGGAACCTATTATCACCAACTAGTTTTTGCCCGCGACTTCGTCCGCGTAAATGTCGGACCTCCGTTTCATCCCCTTATGGGGTGAATTTTGCCAAATTTCATCTTTATACGTCAAGCGGTTTTCTATATTTCGTTTCCTATGACAAGCCTATTCCCATGATCCGGGCATGAATGCAAACTTAGGACTGCTAGTGATGAATTTTCTGATGGAAAAACCCAATAACACAACTAATTATAACCTGCTATATCTTCACAGGTTCCCCCTCACCGCAAAATGGCAGTCCCTGATGCTGCAGGAGCCGTTCTTCAAAAACATCGCGACACCCGGCATCGCTAATTTCAACACAGCTATGCAGTACCACTGGAAAAAGAACAACAAACAATAAACGTTCAAGAAAATGACGTTAGTTTTTCAATTCTTTTATTTTTCCACTTTATCTATACTTCTATAGGTACTAATAATTTAAAGAGATAAAGTTTGTTTGTTGTTTTGTTTGTGAGGCAATGTCTGGATGTACTGGTTCGATCAAAAAATATATTTTACTCGTAGAAAGCTACACTAATACAGAGTGTAATAGGATATGTTTTATAAAATAGCTACTAGATATAGCTCTGAATGGGACCTCGCCTTAATTGTCACATATTAAATTTAGATCACATACATTTAAAGCAGCGCAACGATTTGCAAAGAGAAAAGGAATAAGATTACAGGCGTGATGCCCGAAGGGTTAAACAGAGGTGTACCCATTAGTACACCCACATTTCGCCAGTTATGTTTATGTCCCATGTAATAGGGGGCGAGCCTATTGCCACCAACCGGACACAAATCCAGACTCCGAGGCTGCTACTGAGAAATTCCTGATGGAAAAACCCAATTAACACTTTGCCCGACCTGGGAATCGAACCCAAGACCTCATGCTCAGCAGTCGCGCTTTGCGATCACTAGACCATCGAGGCAGTTGAGTGAGGAAAATTGTAATTGAGCTAAAAATCTCCACATTGCAATGCGACATTACACTAAGGCCTTTTCATTGTCATGCGTGTTTGCGCCCACGTGCAGGCCAGGCACGCATGCGTGCTTCCCGCAACCTATCGTATCATAAATGTTTTTATTGTCATGCGCGCCACACGCACGCGGATCGCGGGTGGCTCGCACGGATGCGTGCCGCCCGTGTGCGTGTGGCGAATCTTGACAATCAGTTTTGTTTTTACTGTCAAGCGGGTCGCACGCAGGTTGTATGATCAATATGAACATTCATTTTGACACGGGTTCTCTTCCTGGCGACACGCACAATACTGAAAACGCGCATGACTATGAAAAGGCCCTAATAAAAACGGCATATTTTCAAAATAGCAATAATTTGACTTCGGTATGTAAAAAAAAGTAGGTAGGTAGGTACCTAAGAATTTCGCAAGCTCCAATCCTCTTATCACCTTTTATCTAATATCGCCAATCGTTACTAAACAAACGGCCGTCTATTATTAGTAAATCTGATAAAAAAATGACCAGCATTTCTTGTGTTTGCCGTTACACGTGATAAACATAGGTAATAATAATATGTTTGCGATTTTGCACTCTCACTCAGTCAATTAGCTCTTTAGTTTGACTCATTCCCGATTTCTTTGTTAAATTAACCGGAGTTTATATGAAGAGACCTTTAATTCACTGTCCGTCTATCAGGGGGTTAAAGTACTAGTAATTACGAACAAAAAATGTATAAAAAAATGTATGTATGTATAACCGATGCACCTTTTCGTAAATTAGCGACAAAACGCGACAGAAATTAAAAATGTAATCCGTAAATGCGTATGCGTCTGATTCTTTCTGTGATCCTAGACTAATCTAGTGCGTCTGCGCTTCGGCTAGAGCAGACGTAAGCCGCTTATCGCTCCGCCCCCCGCGACGTGTCTATTAGCAGTCTAGCAGTAATCATACTGACCTTGTACTACTCGTTATGTGTGACTATATTCTAACTAAATCAATATGTACATTGAATTCAATTGTACGTAGTAAGTCTGCTTCCACGCAGGATTGATTGCGCGCGCATCGTGGTTGATTCAAGTGAGAATTTGTTGATAAAGTAAGTTAATATTTCTTTTTTTGTTTATTTTCTTTTTATTTATATTTAAATTGTTACATACATTTCAAATCGTGTGTGTTTATAGTTTCAAGCGACCGATACAAAATGTCGTAGGTAGTGACTAAAGTTTAGAATGCTAATCATTTAGAAGGAGATTCATAAACGCAATTTGCCTGTACTTTGGAAAGTTTTTCGTTCAAATATGCATCCTCGTATTATTAGTATCTGCCTCGTTGGTCTCGTGATTGCAATCACTACTGCTGAGCGCAAAGTTCGGTGTTCGATTCCAAAGGTTGAGCAAAGTGTTGGGTCTGGTTGATACGCAGCAAACACTGAAGAAAAAATATTACAGTTACCGGCACGTAACTTGGCAAGAGATTTTCGTAGTGGGGGAAGTTCGCGCATATAAAAATGTATGAAATTGTGCGTGCGCAAACTTCCCCCACTACAAAAACTCTTGCCAACTTACGTGCCGGTAACTGTACCAGCCTAATTATTGTCCCACTGCAGGGAAAAGACCCCTCCAAAAACAGAGAAGGAGCATAGCGTTGTCCTAAAACGGCCAGCGCAAACAGCAGTTTTCATTGAATAATGAACTACTGATACCTATAAAAATAAAGTTGAAAATTGCGTGTAAAAGTAATAAATGCCTAGCGAAATTTTCGCACGTATATCTAAACTCGGTATGAGGCGTTAGACGGAAAAGCATTAAATGGGTCCAATGTTGGAAATTTATCATCTATACTATATGTATATATAATATTATAAAGCTGCAGTGTTTGTTTGTTTGAACGCGCTAATCTCTGGAACTACTGGTCGGATTTGAAAAATTCTTTCAGTGTTAGATAGATTAGTTATCGAGGAAGGCTATAGGATATACCATCACGCTACGACCTACGGGAGCGAAGTAGTAACCAAAGACGCGGGTGTAACCGCGGGGGACAGCTAGTTACTCATAATACAGGTACTAAACGCATGAACAGTGACAATTTAATACTGGGCGTTAGTGACAGGTTGGCAAAAACTGAAACTGTAGTTTCAGACCACGATTTGTGATTGAAAATCGTTGGAATTTTTCTCCGGAAAATTCTCAAAATTTTCGACCGATTTTTCACTTGATTCGTGATATATTGATATGTAAGTACCAAGTCCAGGCCTCTAAACATAAATTTAATGAAAAAAACAATAAAAACTTAACTCGGCAATGTAAACACAACAAAAATAATTCTAGGTACCTACATTTAACCCGGGGAGCGCATTGTTGGGTCAAATTGACCCACGCCATTTTGAATCGTGTGTTATTTTTAGAATTTTAGTGCGATGTCGCCGTACTTCTCAGTAGCTGGAGCGAACATTCTCCCCTATTCGTTTGTTACCGCTATTCAGTCGGGTCGCAACTACACCGCGAGATACACGAGGCCAAACGACTAAAAAGGTAAATATGACCCAACCATACACTCGATGTCGTTATTTTGCGCCAATTATTCAACTTATTTTATTGTTTATCATTTTATTTTTAGGTTTATTTTCAAAATGAACCGGGAAGAACTCGAGCGACAGCGGATTTTAGCCATATTACAATTTAGAAGATTTATGTTTTGTTAACTTTTGATTGCTATAAGACAGAAGATGTCATTTTTGTTGATTTTTCGTACTACTTTATTTGAATTTACATTAAACACGTATTTCATGATGAATTCGTTTATTTTTATCTGAAACCTTTTCAGTTTTAGTGACATAATGAAATTACAGTAACAGTTTTATAAAATATCTCGTATATTGGAAAAACATTCATGTTTTCAATCGGGTCATCTTGACCCAACCCTACACTCGGTGTAACACTTTTTCACCATGCGCACCCCGGGTTAATATGTAGGTTTAGGCACAAATAACACGCGCCGCCCGGCGTCGCCGCATCTGTGCGATGTCCTCTGCTAGAGCTGTACCGAACGAAACTTTAAATAGTTTTTAAAGTTTCGTTCGGTTTTCTTTTAATTTTGAGAATTTTCCGGAGAAAAATTCCAACGATTTTCAATCACAAATCGTGGTCTGGAACTACAGTTTCAGTTTTTGCCAACCTGTCACTAACGCCCAGTATAATATGTAACATCACGTAACAAGTTAAAAAAAAAACAACCAAGTCATTGTCTTTTGACATAATCATCGTTGTTGATAACGCAGTTTGTGAGTTATCATCGTGTTATGTATAAAACATGTATGCTTATCTACTTGGGATTATATATTTTAGATAAATATAAGTGACTAACTCCTCAGTGTTTATCATCATTTAGTTGAGAACAGACGGTAAGTAAGTTGTTTGCATGGAATTAATTAATTATTTGTTAATTAAATGTTTATTCGGATTTCAATTAATGTTTAAAAAAGTTTGAGTTCAACTTATGTGTAACAATTTTCGTCGTTTTAGTAGATACAGTTATCTATATATATATATATGTTTAAATATATAACAATTGACACATGTATGAAAGATCGTCACTCGAGAATGGTTCGAAAGGTTGTTTTTGTATCCGCGATCAGCAAACTGTAAGCGGATGTCATGTGTGCCGGTTGTCATGAAGTAGGTGTCTTCCAGTGAAGAAAGCTACTATGTTATGTAATGGGTTTTAAGCCTGTTTGTCCAGGTCAAGCTCAAGAATATTTTTTCGCTCGAAGCCTTTTGTGTAACTTCTTGTGAACAGCTCATTTGCAAGCTTTACTAAGCTTGCTCAACCGATAGGTGGTTAGCTCGACCGATTTGGCCGATTTTTTCCCGTTGTGTTCTTAATTGTCTGGACAAAAGTCGTATGAAAGATTTTTTTGGAAAATCCACTGGTATTTTTGTATGAACATCTAAAAACATAGTTCTTTTTTGTAAATTGCACTGCAGCGGTTCGCTAGTTTTTATAAAAATAAGTAGGTAGGTAGCACCGATCAATTTTGTTTTTTTTTTCAATCAATTGGGTTTTACCACCTCGTTGCAGGCGGAGCACTAATTTTATACATATTTAAAAAAATATATATTATTTGTAATTTCTTTTAACAAACATACCTATGTGTTAAAAATATGTTAAAATAAAAATGTATAGCATCGATCACTATTATTAGTGATCGATGGTAGGTAGATAAGTTTAGGTTAGAAAACAATAGATTTATACGCAAATCTTTTGCGATTTAATTCTTTATCTTTTCGTTATCGCGTATCTGAGCACTTAGTTATGAAACAAATTCGCTCAAATTGATAACTTGGTCGAATCTATGGCTCGCTCAGGCGATCTCGGAAACAGGGCAGTAGTCACGTGCATTGATAAAATATGACCAAAAGTTATAAATTATCATAATTAAAAAATAAGTGTTACGTAATACAAACAGACTGACACTGAACAGTAGACATTTATGTGTTAATCGAATAATGTCATATCAGTCACAGCGTATTTAGCGAGGTGCCTTATTTACATTTACTTTATAGACCAAGAGCTACTGGACCGTCCGAGTAACGGTGTGTCTGTAAGGCTAGAATTTTTTATGGTGATGAGTCATAGTTGCCTAAGTACAATGACCATCGCCTGGCACGCCTCAGCCCTGCACGTCATCAAGCCCTATATTTTTGAAAGTGTAGAAAATATTTAAAAAAAAAACTTGTTCCTGTAAGCTTGAAATTTTTTTACCATTTTGTTTACTCGTTATTAAGTTCAAAAAAAAATTGACAGACGTTTTCGATGAGCACAAGTACCTGACAGGTGAGCCTGAAGGTGTATTATGTGAGGGTAAATTAAAATAAACTTTATTATGTTAAGTTGAAATTTACAGATATGTTTCTTTGAGCGATTTAAAGTAAGTTGGTAGAATGACAGGCGGTTCTGGCTAGCATAAGTCCTTGACAGGCGAGGGGAAAGATGCTATGGGAGTGCGAGTAAGAGGCGTAGCATGAAAAATCATATCGTTGATGCATATTACATTAATTAAAAATAGACATTATGGGTAATAGTAGATTATTAACCAAGGGGATAAAGCAGTGTCTTCTGTCACGGGTGACGATTTAAATCGCGAGCGTAACGAAGGACTCGAGGTTTACTCCCAAGCGTAGCGAGGGTGTTAAAAACTTAAATCACGAGCGAAGCGAGGGATTTAAGGCGAGTCCTGAGTGTAGCGAGGGATTTAAGTTCACCCAAGACTAAGACAGCTTTATCACCGAGGAAAATACTCTACTTTTCGTACCATTTGCGAAAAAATTAACACAATAATAATAAATATGAGATATGCATTTAGGAACATTAAGTTATCTATAAAAATAAATTAAAATAAACTTAACGTTTATGTATTTGAAGAAAACAAAAACGCGGCAAATTCCTAGACTAATATTTTTTTGTCGGAAAAGCAAACGCATCAAGCTCATACGGCCTTGTCGGTTTTCGTAATTTTATTTAATAATCATAAAGTAACTGCATAATAAATGCGTATTCCTTTTTCAAAAAGATGTATACTTAATGCTTTATATACAAACTCAATGGTATAAACACAGATGTAGTGCAGTATAAATATCGGTAAGTATTCCAAATTTAAATCACATTCTCTCCCTAGAGCATGAATGAAATTCAGTACAATTTTCTTTCCCTGTTTTTAACAGATTAAAAATGACTATTGTTATGTTCGCTTTTTGTGGCACAGAATGTCACTTTTTTGAGCAAGTGGTACGAAAAATGTATTTTATTAGTTGTAACATAATGTACAGTCAGCAAAACAGATAGGTATGCAGGGTCGTCAGATATACTATACAACGTGTAACGGAAAGGGTATATACATTTCTTCGTCATCATATGATTCTTCATTGTCGATTTCATCATCTAAAAAGAAACAAATTTTCTGTATTCAAAATTTGTTTCTTTTTAGATGATGAAATCGACAATGAAGAATCATATGATGACGAAGAAAGTGATGATGACATATCAGATAATGATGATGATTAATTTAAAAGTCTTATGTACCTACAGTCAGCAAAACAGATAGGTATGCAGGGCCGTTAGATATAATTGAAGTTTTCTTAGAAACCGATGGATGTTTTCGAATGTAATTTAATTTAAAACGTATATAATAAATAGTTCTTTATTTAGGTTAAGTTTCAGTCAAAGACATCCATCGGTTTCTTAGAAAACTTCAACTATATCTGACGACCCTGCATACCTATCTGTTTTGCTGACTGTACATTATGTTACAACTAATAAAATACATTTTACCCATAATGTCTATTTTTAATTAATGTAATATGCATCAACGATATGATTTTTCATGCTACACCTCTTACTCGCACTCCCATAGCATCTTTCCCCTCGCCTGTCAAGGACTTATGCTAGCCAGAACCGCCTGTCATTCTACCAACTTACTTTAAATCGCTCAAAGAAACATATCTGTAAATTTCAACTTAACAGAATAAAGTTTATTTTAATTTACCCACACATAATACATCTTCAGGCTCACCTGTCAGGTACTTGTGCTTATCGAAAACGCCTGTCAATTTTTTTTTGAACTTAATAACGAGTAAACAAAATGGTAAAAAAATTTCAAGCTTACAGGAACAAGTTTTTTTTTTAATATTTTCTACACTTTCAAAAATATAGGGCTTGATGACGTGCAGGGCTGAGGCGTGCCAGGCGATGGTCATTGTACTTAGGCAACTATGACTCATCACCATAAAAAATTCTAGCCTTACAGACACACCGTTACTCGGACGGTCCAGTAGCTCTCCTACTATTAATTATGATGGTTAGAGTACCAATTACAATAAATAAAGACACTAAAAACTGATAAAAATAAAAAATATAAAAAAGAAAATACAAAAACACATTTGAAATAAAACAACGTCATCCCTTTAATAAATTCATCGCACAGTACTTCTGACTTACCTACCAACAAAATCTTCGTCCCATTCATCTATAGGTACTGCTCTTACAAAAAGTCATCTATAGTTCCAGTATTTACCTAAACACGTGAACAACTGAGCACTATGTATATTTAAACATATTTTAACCTTTTAATTCTAAATTCGTAATATTCTTTATGTTTTATGATTTAGTAGCTAGTTTTTATATAAGGTACATTGCATTCACGAGTGATTATGTTGTATGCAAATATTGTAAACATTGATTTTAAAAGAGAACGTATGGAGTTTCTTTTCCATTCTTCTCCGTACAACACTACCCTTTGGAAGGTTATTCCTTTTTTTTATATATGACGTTCAAAACTGCCTTTTAGTGGCCTAATTGAACTAAATAAAGCCTGGGATACACTAGGGGGCAAATGAAGAAACATGTTGCGGAACATGTCCCTCAACAACTACGTGAAGTGTCCCGCGACAATTGTCATGGAACATTTTGCTGGCTACACTAGTCAGTGTTTATAGAAATGTCGTCGTGCGCTCGCTCTCGAGGCGGGAGCAAGCAACATGCCCCGCGTCACGTACAATGTTGCGGGGCATGTTGCGGGACAATGTGCAACGTTGCAGCGTCACGTAGATTGAGTGTTGCGCGTCATGTTGCGGGACAAAATGTTCCCTAGTGTATCCGGGGCTTAATTTGACTTTGACTTTGAAAAACATAAACCTTTCCTTGCAGTCGGGTAATAAAAAATAGAAGTACCTATTCTACAGTCGGGTAATAAAAAGTCTAGCTGTTCTATAAAGTTCCGTCTTTCCAGATACCAAAATGGCACCAATACTGTACAAGATAGAAGCTAGCCCGCCAGCGAACGCGTTGAGGACACTCGCAGACATTATCGGTCTGGAACTTGAGCTCAGAGACGTCAACTTTGCCTCCCTGGACCACAAGTCTCCTGAACACGTCAAGGTACGTCAAAGAACCTCGAAAGCAATTTATCTTGATTTATCATCAGAACGTGGATGAGGCGAAAGGAGTATGTAAGGATCGTAGCAGGTGGCGCTTTGTGGTTTTGTTGTTGTTTTGGGAAAAAAGGGAAAAAGGCGTGAGTTTATGTATGGTATGTTTATGTAATTATCAGAACTGTTGAACTTCACGTTTACCTTCGGCAACTGGCTGTACGTTTGGTGTGAATGTGGCCTTAGATTATAATAATATCTTAGTCTATCATAGTACCTACTCGGCATTATGCTAGTTGACACCACCATCAATTGACGTACTTTTTATGACCTGTCAAAACGCGATTCTTTCATAGATTTTGTATGGGAATAGCAAGCTTTGACGTCACTTATTTGTCAACTCAATTGTCTAACTATTTATTGATTTAAAAGCCACAAAAATTCTAATTTTGCAGTAAATTGAAAATTAATCGGGTTTTCAGGGCTAAAATAAAGCGTTTTATTAAAGAAGTTATGTATGTCTTGGAATTATTTATTAACAGTGTCAACTACCCAATTAACAAAATTCCATGACTCGTCGCGGTCACAAATTGTGCGAGTATGATGGTGAATTTTTGTAGAGGATTTTCTTAAACTTTGTCTCGCTCATATTTTTTATGACCGCACACATATAACAATCTATACTAATATTATAAAGCTGCAGAGTTTGTTTGTTTGTTTGAACGCGCTAATCTCTAGAACTACTGGTCCGATTTGAAAAATTCTTTCAGTGTTAGATAGATTAGTTATCGAGGAAGGCTATAGGCTATATACCATCACGCTACGACCTACGGGAGCGGAGCAGTAACCAAAGACGCGGGTGTAACCGCGGCGGACAGCTAGTATTAAATAAATAAACAAATGTTGATTGACGTTTTTAGAGTTTTTTCTATGGCGATTTCGTGAATTCTTTTATTTAAGTAGGTACTTATACCTATATGTTTAAAAACTGTAATTTTTAATGATCCGATTATGTTCCACAGCGGAATCCCATGGGCACAATTCCGACATTGGTTGATGGTGACTTCACCATCTCGGAAAGGTAAGTTACATAATTAGAACTAGATTATTTTTTATCTTTTTTGAACTGCTAAAGCTAATTAAAAACAGTCCTTCATTCTGGAGATGTCCCACAGTTCCTGCCAGTATACATTCAACAAAATACATTGTTTAGAAAGACATAAATTAATCTATACTAATATTATAAAGCTGCAGTGTTTGTTTGTTTGTTTGTTTGAACGCGCTAAACTCTGGAACTACTGGTCCGATTTGAAAAATTCTTTCAGTGTTAGATAGATTAGTTATCGAGGAAGGCTATATATATACCATCACGCTACGACCTACGGGAGCGGAGCAGTAACCAAAGACGCGGGTGTAACCGCGGCGGACACTGCTAGTATGATATACGGATAGACGATATTTTTGAAATAACTTAAAATTAGATTAATGATTATTAATGATTAGATATCTTACCAGGATTAAAAGGCGTAATAAAAGAATAATTACTCAAGTCCCATGTAATGAGACACAATTGATTTTCTATTGTTCTGACTTACCGGTAAGTCAGCCGGGCTTGACCGGTTAAAATGGCGCTGCCCGCAGATATCGTAAAATTACTTTCTTTCTTCCCAGCCATGCTACAATGAAGTACCTGTTGTCGGTGTACGGCGGCGACAAGAGCGAGTCGCTGTACCCGAGCGACGTGCGCACGCGCGCGCTCGTTGACCAGGCCATGTTCTTCAATGTTGGCATATACTTCATCAGGCTCAAAGTTATTGTTGTGAGTACCCACTTACCTAAGAAATAATTTGGATGTCAGCTTAGATTTTGCAAAAGGAATTCTGTAATTGGACCTATTTACACACAACGGAACCAGCCACACAATGAAAATTTAAGAAAAAATCATTTTTCTATAAGTTCAATAAAATTATTTGTCAAATAATTTTATTTTAATTTTTTGTGGGTTGGTTCCATTTTGCGCAAGTAGGTAGGTCCAATTAAGGGGGCCTTTGACTTCCAGACGGACGAAGTTGCGGACAATAATAATAAATGAAACAGTAATATGAAACAGAAAATAACATAACATCACGCCTGTGATCCCCGAAGGGTTAGGCAGAGGTGTACCCATTAGTACACCCACATTTCGCCAGTTATGTTTAAGTCCCATGTAATAGGGGGCGAGCTTATTGCCATCAACCGGGCAAAAATCCAGAATCCGAGCCACTACTGAGAATTTCTGATGGAAAAACCCAATAACACTTTGCCCGACCTGGGAATCAAACTAAAGACCTCATGCTCAGCAGTCGCGCTTTGCGTCCACTAGACCAACGAGGCAGGCCAGAAACAGAATATGAAACAGAATTTAAATAAAACAGTTAATTTAACAATGTATTATTTTTTACAGCTGCCAGCGATATTCGGCGACCTGGATGGCCCCACAGACAAGCACAAAGCCGACATCGACGAGGCGTACGGTATCGTCGAGGCGTACCTCGCCAACCACAAGTACATCGTCACCGACCACCTCACCATTGCTGACCTTAGCGTTGGAGCCACCACTGAGGCTATGCACAATTTGTATAAGCTGGATGCTGCTAAGTTAGTATTTAATCTTATTTTACTTCTAACCAGTGGTGTAGGGCCCTGTTTCAAAATTTGTTCGTAGGTAGGTTTATGGCGCAATTTCATTAGTCGATAGCCCGGGCCCGCATGCGGGGTGCGAGAGATTCCTGGAACGCATGCCACAGGGCTCGCATTCGGGGAACCGTTTTCATTAGTCGATATGGGCCCGCATTCATGGTGCGAGAGATTTCTGGAACGCATGCCACAGGGCCCGCATTCGGGGAACCGTTTTCATGGTGCAATTTCATTAGTCGATAGGGCCCGCATGTCGATATCACGGTCGGTATAAACCGACCCCGATTCCCCGCATGCGATGTAACGACTTGTAACTTTCATTGGTTGTTATCTCGCATGCGGGGACTCCCCGCAAACTCGTGAACGAGTTAACGACTAATGAAATTGCGCCATTAAGTAGGTTCGGGTTCGAGGCCCCTGTCGCTGGGGGCCCCGTTACTTTGTTACGCTGATACGGCGGTAGCTACGCCCCTGCTTCTTACTACTGTAATAAATGCAAAAATTTGGATGGATGGATGTTTGTTACTCACTCACGCTAGAACGGCTGAACAGATCTGGATAAAATTTGGCACAGAGATAGATTAGAGTCTGAAATAGCATAAAGGCTACTGTTTATTCCAGAAAAATTAAAAAAAAAAACATTTTCATCTCTATTGGTATCGTATTTTATTTAATTCAATGAATAAATAAAAAGTGCGCCATCTTATTGCTGCACTGTTTGACTAAAGGTGTAGCCTCATTTGAATGTCGAACTAAGTTGTCCCCTTCTTTCAGATTCCCCCGTACAGCTGCGTGGCTGGCCAGATTAGAAGAACACCCGTCGTTCAAGAAATTCCTCGTTCCCGGTTCAAAGATACTTGGAGAAATTGCACATGCGGCATGGCAGAAAAATAAGAAATAATTTAATAAACAACAAAATATAAATTTTCTATTTATTTTACCTTGTGTCGTAGAACACCACGGCTGAAATGTACTGGCACTGGCAATAAGTTGAAAATACCGCGAAATTGTTTCGCCTATCTTATTGTACTTTTATTTTAAACCTACGCAAGTCTGCCCATTACATTTTGGAAATAACAAACATTACAATCTTCCCCGTTTAGCCTTATAACATAATATTTAAGACAGCGCCATCTAGTATATTACTTAATAACTTAGTAATCATTCTTTTGGATCATTAACACTAGATGTCGCGACAAGCTATTACAGCAACAAAACATATCCAATACAATATTATTGCACTTTTATTATACCTCTAGAAAATCATGTAATAATAAATTAACTATTTAGTGAGTTTATGAACAATTTTTAGTAATCAGAACATTATTTACTAGTGACATCTGTTACAAGTTGATATTTTTGTTTTTGCTTAAACTTTAAGAAGCACCATCTATCGGGTCAAAGTAAAACTTGTAAGTTATTTACGCATTGACCTTGCTTTGCAACTTTCGAACTTAGAACGTTGGAACAACGACATTCGCTGGAATCGGAATTTGAATGGTATGGGCAGGCTCGGCTCTCGGTCTCAACGGCTGACAGAAACGTGTACGGCGAAGTGCGATCGACTCGTCGATGCGCAGCTGTCCCGCCGCTCTTGTCAATTTTTAGTTTTTCCGGAACGCGTGTGTAAATAAACAAATTGTTACTTTTCATTGCAAATTATTATGAAGTGAAACTAAAGTTTGTATAATTATCGTGTCGATTCAAAGTGGCGCGTTTTGATTGAATCCGTAACCGCTTCTCGCAATGACAAGGGAGAGCACTCAGTTACCTTTTGAGAAACCGGAGGCATTAAAATGTTTCATGTGGTCTAATTGATGCCATTTTTTACATAAATAAGTGTATACGTTGATTTTAAGGACTATTGTGGATCGTTTAGTGACGCTTTGAAGTTGTAACCGTCGTTTCGACTCGGTCGGTAGTCGTCTACACGTTTTAAAAATGAGTGTTTTAAGTGGTTTGAGTAAGGCTGACTTCAAAACAGCAAGTGATGGACTGCTGGAGCTGCCCGAGGAGCGGCTCCGCAGCCTCATGCGCACGGAGCCCATCACCTCCGTGTACCACGTCGAACAGACACCCTTTGCAAGGTAAACAAACTTACTTTCAAAAGTTTCAAACTTTTACACTCCAGTACTTACCTACCTGCCGAGGGCAGACAACGAGTCCATGAACAATAAGTTTTTTTTATACATAGTTGAGGACACAAGCAAAGGAACTGCAAGCAAAATGTTTGTATTTTTTGCTTGCATACTTGGTCTCTTGATAGATTGGTCCACGCTACCCACACACACAGCTGTCAAAGTTGGTACAACTATTTACAAACTTTTTGTGTTGTAAACTTATAAAGTATTAATTAATTCTCACATAGAATAAGATCAAGGCTATCAATATAACACTAATAAAAGTTTTAAATGTCTTCAAAGACTATAGGCACTTAAATATGGTATGAAATGAGATATTTCATGGATATTATTGAAAGTATAAAGTGTCTGGCTGCCAGTAATCTTATATTTTATCATTACAGCGAGTCATAGAGTAATACAATAGATGTAAGTTGGCAGAATTGTAGATACCTGTGTCTAGTGCAATTGGTATTGTTATCAATATTGTTACAAGTTGGCAAAGTTATAATGTTTATCTTGGTATTCTTGATAAAGATGACTGATGAGTGTGAAGGAGCATGATAACAATGATAGCAAGTGTTATTTTTGCTGTAAAGGAAGATTTGTACAAAAGTTTTTAATGCAATTAACATGACATATCGTCACATGTTGTTATAATATTTTATTTATCTTTTACTAAACAATCTTTTATCATTCTGAAGACTTTTTTTTAGTTTTTCTAGAAGTTTAATGTACTTTTGTTTATTTGAGGACTTTGATAACACATTAATAATTCAAGTATATTGTCATCATGACTTTAATAAATTATTTGTAGGTATACAAGACAAGTATAAATATACCCATGTACATATAATAAACTTGATAACAATACTACTTTTTGTGATTACAACTTATATGTGCCAAAGAATCAAGTATCTCATTGATTTATTTTAACAGAATAGTATAATATAGTTAGGGAAACTTAACATTTCTATTTATATTAGAGCAGGATAAATACAATAGGTAGTTAGGTACCTACATAACTATTACAAAAACTTGTGTGTGAAACCTTTACTAACTGTGGGTTCACCTACCTGTAAAGATATGTGTGTAATTCTATTATTAGATGAATACAAAAACTAACTATTCAGTTACTCTCTAAATTAATGAAGTTATTGTACAGAATTTCTTAATAAAACTAGAAATAAGATTGAATGTTTAATTAGACAATATGTTAATAATTTGAATTTGGAAGCAAACAACCTGGATGTTTTGAAAAACATTAGGTATTTCCAAATGCCTAATATGTACATTCTGAACTCGAACTGCTTACCTTAACCTTGCAACAGTCAGCCTACACAAATGACATCAGCTCCCCACTAAACCGTAAACAGCCGCCCTGTCGCCGAACGTGACATAATTAGCGAATCAATCAGCATCGACTGTATGCGCGTCGCATGCGCAAGCAGGGTTGCCAATGCTAATTTATATATTTCCCCAAAAATCGGGATCGAATTCCCCAATTTGGGGACAAAAATACGCTGATTCCCCACAAATTCCCCACATAGATTTTTTATTTAAAAAAGGAAACAATATTCTATTAGCTGAGTATAATTCGCATTAATATAAGTAATTATTAAAAATAAAGACTCAAACAAACAGTTAATATGATCAATAAGTTTTCTTTCATTCTATCGTTCCGCGCTACTTTCTTAATTTTTCTTGCATAAGAACGTTCTCCTGAAACAAACACAACAAAAAGAAAGAATTATGCAGGCCATCCACCATCCAATCTATCGTCCAATCGGCAGGACGCTACCGATTGGATCATGCCGATTGGACCGTGGATGGGAGTGGATTGGCATGACAATTATAACTATCATGCCAATTATTTAGGGGGAATTAATTTAGGAACCAGATAAATAAGTTTGATATTCGCGCACAAACAAATTTTTGCATTAGGTAAGGTTATTAATTACCTTACTTACCTGATTATCTTCTTTGTTTAGGTTTTGACTTTTTAACAACCACTTATCCATATTTGCACAAAACAAACTCGTATCGTTACTTCGCGGCACAAATAAAATAAACTTATCGAAGTCAGCTATAAACATACAACGAAGCCAGCGCATTACATGGTAGGCATCACAGTTCACACATATTACGTTAAAAAAAGGGAATCCCCTCACCCCTGATCATAGACAAATGTCAATCTACTAGTAGTTTGAAACTAGAGATGTACCATACATAATGATTTTAAAAAAGGTCGATGTCGTGCCGATAATGAATGATGAAATATTTACCGACGAGAATAAGATGTCAAAATGTTAAAATCCCCGCATTTTCCCCACATAATGCCAATCCCCAATTAATCCCCAATCGACTTGAAATTCCCCGCAGTTTGGGGAATTCCCCACAAATCGGCAACGCTGTGCGCAAGTATCGGCATTGTGTGTATCAAATGTTGAGGAACGCAGCGTCGACGGTGCATGTCCTACAACTTTTCCTGACTGTGCCGCCATCTTTCTGTGCGGCCTGCGCTGGCGCAGCCTAGCCTTTTTATATCGTAGTACTTATTTCAAAGTTAGTGAATGATTAGAAGGCGTAAATAGCGTAATCTGGCCGTTTCCGAAAATACGCCTTTCCTAAAAGAACGCAAATTCCTAACTAAAAAAGACTTCCTTCCATTATGTTTTAATTCCAGGTAAACACTTGACATAAAAATGAATAATATTCTTGGTGCGTGCTTACATAGTGCTGTCCCATTTTAGAGGTCGTTTCTCGATTACAGAATTGAATTTAAAAACGCGTGTAAAAATCGAGTTTTCACGGTCTTGAATTATTGCAATCGTTCTTATTGCATGTACCGAAAATAACATTATTGATAACGTTCTATGCTAACGCTACATTACTAAACACGAGAATAGATTTGAATTTAGAATTTTAGCTTGTCAGGTGTAGTAAACATTTTCTATCATACTTAAAATAATAATAATAAAGCTGATTGGATTTTTTGTTTGCGTATTTATTTAAACGCGCCAATCTTTAGAACTACTAGTCCGATTGGAAAATTTTGTATCTGATACTTCGCATCACGCTACGACACACAAGAGCATAGCAGTAACCAAAGACGTTACTCAAAACGTATAACAAAAACGCGTACAAAGTCGCAGGGAGCAGTTAGTCTTACTATAAACCTTGCATAAAGTTAGGATACGCTTAAATGGAAAAAAAGGTTTTTTTTTTAATATTTTTTTATATTAGGTAGGTACCTACTTAATTTTTTAATAAGCTAGTAATATTTTTTTTTTTAACCAGCTTTAATTTAAAATTCTACAATATTGGATATTGGACATTGTATTGTCACCAGAACTAAAGTGTATGCAAAATTTCAGCTCAATCGGATACCAACAACTGGTCGAAAAATGGTTTGCAAATTTTGAAAGGACAACTTATTTACTTACATACATATACATATTACATGCGAACAGTGCAAGCTAAATAAAAGCTTGTAAAAAAGGAAGGAATGTAATAGCTTAGCAGACGTTAATCCCAACTTTATATTAGCAATGTTTATTACTAAGATTATGTACCTTTTGCACCTGCTCTTAAAGACTATTAAACCAAGGTTATGTTAGGTGTTAGAATAATAGTATTATTACACTCTCACACGGATTAAGATTACGAAAAAGTACCGGAAAGTATAATCTTATCTTGGTGTCAGGTAGTTTAGGCTTAGTTGTTAGAATAGCCATTGTGTGCCACAAATTGCGTTATTTCACTAATTACCAACTTGCCACTTCGTAAGACTCTGTTTCCTCTAATTACTTAGTAAAGGTTGCTGTAGATAACGTATTATTAATAATAATGTCATGTCATTAGATGTTATTTATTATTAATTATAATAATTATTAATAATCGTAGTATTACACTACAAAGTATTGTTCGTTAACTTGTTCATTACCCGACCTAGTTTTCATGAATTAATTAAATTAGGTGGAATTATTAGACTTGATACTTTTGTTTGACAAATTACTAAGTATCAAAATGAATGACTACTGAATCTTGTTAGATTAACATATTTTTTAAAGGTAGGTTACGTAATCAAATATTGAAGGAAACAGCTGATTGGCTGCTATCAGTTTTTTTTTTCTCAATTATTTTTAGTCATGAATGTTGTGTTTTTTTACTGATTAGTGCTGTTTCGAAACGATTTAGTACCAATACGGTAATCATTCCTAAAATCTACATAGGTAGGGGTAGGCAGTTCTCATACCTAAGATTACCAATAATTAGCATTTTATACATCAAAGAAAACAGCTAGAATGCCGACTAAACACTCAACATGATCGAGTGATATCTGTCATAATTATTATAATTTACTCATTTTAAACTGCACAAGTTTAATTACTCAATTATACAAATATTGTTACTAATTACTATTCATCCTGATCATAGAATTGTAATTCCCAGAAATAACATTCTTTAAATTAGTAAAATTAATGTAAAGTGCTATTTTAATTGAAACACACACGGTCGTAATAGCTTGAATATCATTAACAAGGTCCATTGTAACGTCAACGGTAATTATGGTTATAATTATGATTGTGACGTGGTACTCATCATACGGTTGTTTCAAGTCGCATCGGGCGTGTTGAGTTACGATAGTGTATGTAAATAATAGTCTATGGATAGAGCACGTACAGGACAAACAGACGTAAGAAGTTTATTGTATGAGGTGAGGTTATAGGTTCGCATCACCGACATGCTTATGTAACCACGTCGCCAACATGCTGATGTGATATTAAGTTTTTACTTTTGCCAGCAGTCACCATGACTGCCTATTGTTTTGTCTTTCATTTCCTAAATAAACACGAATAATATTTTAGTATGAATAACATAAACAAGGCTTTGAATATTTATAAATGTTCTCAATGTCGAAATCTCAGCGAGCCATATTTGTTGACTTGATGATTAAGTAAAAAGGCAATTCTTCCACTTTTCCATTCTTTTCTGAACTAGCTTCTGCGCGCGACTTCGTCCTCTTTTTTTATCCGCGTTATGTTACGTCGTTGGTTACTGCGCCGCTCCAGTAGCTTGCAGCGTAATGTTTTAAACCTATGCTGTTCCTCATGAATCTGGCTATCTTATAAAAAAAGATTTTTTCCAATCCGGCAGTTCCAGAGATTTGCGCATTTCAACAACAAACATTAAAAAAAATATTCAGCTTTATTATTTTAGTAATAATAGATTATTCAAATTCAGTTTTCTAAAGCTTCCCAAACAAGTGATAACTGTTCATTTATGTCTAGTATACCACAATTCTCCACTGTTTTTTTGTCAAGTAACGGTCTACCCATATACAGGTTATTGATGTTTATAAATAAATTGTTATTTTTATGGTAAAATCCGCATCAAATCACTGAGAAGACGGGTTTTCAGACGTGTTGAAGACAGACTTTTACCTATTATTCTGACGCCAGCCTATTGTTGTCCCACTGCAGGGCAAAGACCTTTTCAACCAGAGAAGGCACGAGCATTGAACACCACAATTCCACCACCAAATATTATTTATAAGTCCAGGTTTCCTTACGACGGTTTCCGTCACCGATGTCAGTGATGTGATGATGTCCAGGATAAACCTATATCTTGTATAAAGTACTACATATATGAATTGTAAGTCACATTTGTACTTGCCCTTTGTGCACTCCCATAATCATTATTTTTTATTGCGAGCTGTAAGTTTTCCGAAAAAACTTAATAAAAATATTAACCGTTTAAACTGTGATTCTAAAACCATTACTAAACTTTTAATTACAGTCACAAGCACCTATTATTACACTAAGCTACCGACCAGTTAATTGTAGTTTTTGTCAAATGATTACTATTCTCCCCCCTGCATAATACCGGTTCACAACGAGTTACACTGGTCGACGAAACCATTACATTTCCCCTTGCCATATGTCGACATTTTTTATTTAAGATTTCCGCAGATGTCCGTGTGTTTGCAACCTCTGGTTGCAGATGTGATGCCTGGAAACACTAACTTGTTCGAAATAACTTGTGTTTGGGAATAAATTTGTTGATTTTGGTTGCTGATTCATCTAAGACAGTGGTTAAAAAATAGGTACCTACTTACAAACTGCTGAATTCCTGGTTCAGTGCAACAATTTTTGCTGTCTATCTTTTTTGACCCCTAAAAGGCGTCGGCGTCGTTGACTCTTTGTTACTTAATAATTATGTATATGATAACGTCACGGACAAGGTCTGATATTTCCAGGGACCACTGATATAGGACATAAGAAGAAGATGGATAGATAGATGGATGATAGGTCGTAAGAACCACTGATATAGGACATTGGTTTTTGATGTTCCATACAGCATACGCAAAGATTACGCAAGCATAATATTGCTGCGCTAAAACAGCAAACTTGAACAATCAATCAAGATTGTTCAAGCCATCAGGTTAAAACGAGCCAACTAAAACCCTATTATTTCTCTAAAATATTTTTAGGGGACCCTCAACCCAAGGCTGTGGAAGTTTTCGTTCAATGAGACTGTTCATTCTTTGAACTCGACAAATCCAAATAAATCACAAGATGTCGAATATTCCTAAGAAAATTCCGTCTTTATTAGAACCCATATGAAATTAGTACGTAGAACTGATTATAATTACCATTCACAAAGTCATCGTTTAGATGGTATTGCTCATTAGACTCACGTATTTACTTAGTAGGTTTCCGTTGCAGCAGAACGACTACTAAACTACTACGCCAATAAAGGAGTGGTCATCATATGAGTCCACAAATGGGTATTAGTGGCAACAAACTTGGGATAGCATTAGGGTTGTGAACCGTAATATAATATTATAGTATTTTACTGTAGGTATTACTACTATATGTCATTTTGATGGATCAAGTTTTAATTTCCACCAACACCGAAACTACGTAATAACAAATAAATTATTAATTCGCAAAAAATATAGTTGTAAAATAAATAAATAAGGAACAAAAATATATTTGTATAGGTAGTTTTTTTTACTCTTTCTAATCTTTAACTTATTCTTAATAATCAGGCGAAGACATGTTGGCAACCCTAGCTAGCACTCAAACCAGTCTGAGGAAGCAAACTCACTTACCCACCATTCAAGATACAACAAACGCTTTTGACTACCGATTGCTGTATTAAGAAGGCACACTAATATTACCAAATTATACGAAACAACTTTTGTCTGTTTGTTACCTCATCACGCAAAAACTACTGAACCGATAGTATTGAAATTTGACAAACGGATAGTTTGGGATCTAAGTATAGATAAGGTCATAGGCTACTTTGTAATTCGCGATGTCGTCTGTGTCCGCGATAACCGATATTAAGGCTGGCAAAGTTGCGAGTAAAATCTAGTATCGTTACGAAGCTTGAATGACTTAGCGATTTAGCTCCAGCCATTAACGGGTCTTGTCTATCTAGATCACTTCACATTTTTGCAAAATTATAATCCGTTTTTTCATGCCTTGTATTTAATTTGGCTTCGAACACTTCAATGACTCCATATTTTGATTGAGCACACATTTAGGTTGCAGTAAGATATCCGTAGATTAATCTTGCTCAGTCGCTGTAATATGTTTATGGCTGTAATCGTACCTTGCTGGAGAAAGAAATAAAAAAAAACCTGTTCCAAGTAAAAGGCTGGAGTTTACTCAAACCGGATATGCAAGTTCTTTCTAATATTTTCATACGAATGACGATACATAAATGTAACGTTAGATAATTTCAACGATTACTTACACCGTTGGCGTTCAAGTGATTTATTTCGTATATTACAAAAGTCAACTATCGGAAATAGCCCCCGGTCACTCGGTTACGGTTAGTTTAAGTGAAATTTAACATTTCAACAAGCCATGGCCGGCTGGCGTTTGAGTAAATGAAAGGAATCGTTTAGCGCCCGCCAGCGGTTATTGGCAATTTCTCCGCGCGACGTCGCCCGGGGCGCCTCGTTTCCCGGGAGCCCGGCGCGATAGCAGTTTTTGCTCGTCCGGCGACGCCGGCGCTGGCGAGATGTAATCGTGGACTTTCTACAGCTGAGCGGTTGGTCGCAGAAGCGGTTTCACTTTCATGCGGCGCGGAATGCGGCCGGACCTCCGACCCGCGGCCGCCGTGTCACCGCTGCGCAGCTCCCCCACACCACACGCGCCCTTACGGCTCGCCGAACAAACGTATGCACATGCACGTCGCCGATCATGCCCAACACGCTTTGCATATCAACGACGCCTTCGGGCCAATCGTATTATACAGTTGGGTTATTGAATAACTTTCATGTGGCAGCGATAACGGTTCTCTCGCATACGATCTCCGCCTGCAGGGAACCAGTCCCAATACCGACATTTGGTATCGCTAGAGCAAACGCTGAACGCATCACTTACGTATAGATAGAAAGATTATCGGTCGCGGGTTAATTTTGATTCTACATGCGGCCCGAATACCTGACTTGGATGCCGGCGCCGACTGGCGAGCTATCCGTGCTAATATCTTATTCGTGTCATTAGTGCGAAATGCCAGCCGTTTGGCACCCGCGGCGCCGGCCTCAGCGTTCCCTCGCGGCCGATGCACCGCCCTGGGCCGCACCAGCTAAATTCGGGTCCGTTGCATCACGCATCACTTTCGGTTTCGTTTGTCACGCGGCTATTTTAGATCGAGTGTCGATTATTAGAACGCTGTTTTTAGCCGTAGCGACCCGTTAGACATTCGGAACGCTCTGGCATCATGACTAACCCGTAAAACGCTCAGGAAACTTATTTTACTATAAGCGTAACCTCGCATTTCTTATTCAAATAAGACGACGGTAGCTAAAAGAGGATACAATAAGGCTAGAGCTACGTTTCAAAGTTAGCTCCTAGTATGCAGTGAGTCTCGGTGGCGTGCTGCAGTTATCTCGAGTTTGCGGAACGAAACCCGATCCGTATGCAGCGGCACGCGAGCGAGGCCAGCGCGTCCGCCGCACATATACCATACCTTATCTACCGTTGAGCTAAACAACTATTTTTCTTCACCCGCGAGTCGATTCGCTGCACCTACCTCTCCCATGCGTGTAGGTAGACCGTACGACTGTACGATGTATCCGGTCTCGCCGGTTCTTTTTATAAAAATACAAGTTGATTGGGAAGCGGTGGATCCTCGTTAGTGCTCGAAGTCGTCACGCTCCGCGGGCGTCCCGGTTGCTCTGTGGTTGGCGGTCTTGCCCTTCATTCGCAAGGCCGTCAGGCAATGGTCACCTGCGCCGGGATCGCAGGCGGGCGTACGCCGACCGCCGGTTGTGCAATCAGTGCGACACCTCGGCGCACGTGGGCGATCGCCTGCCGCTCGAGAACAATCGAGCCTCTCATTCAGCAACACGCCCGCTGGAATGCGGGCTTTTGATATCATTACAAAACCAACAGTAACGGTGGGCCAATGTCAACACGGCTCCTGTATTGACTTTTAGATTGTCTGTATGGTAATGCATCGCAGCAGCGCGCGGTGTCTGCATCGCGTATTAGCCGCGCATTCGTGTAGGCGACTAGATTTTCCGACACTCGGGTTGGGCCACTTGGCATAATGTGGCCACGCAGCGCCGCTACGTAGCGAAAGTCTGGCCGACCTTCAGCGTCTAGATATGGGCAGTAATAAGTACTCAGATCTCGATATACCTAATTACGAATCCACTAAGAAACTGCTCGGTTGACAAGTTGTATGAATTAAACGTTGACTGATTATGATACGCTGATATCGCGTTTAGTTACCTACGTGATCTGCACTCGATGCAATAATTACCACAGTCTTATTGCTTCATCTCGAGGGTCGCTTATTCTGTGTCTATGTTAGAACTGGCAAGAAGATCGGCTCTCGAAATAGTTGGATGGATCGCATGCCTAGATTATTCCTGAGATATGATCAGCTCGGCGACCGGCGCTGTCCTGTCTATCGTTGACAATATTTTTAGTAATAACAATCTTGAGAATGCACTGGTGAGATGGCATCACTTTATCAGCCGTGTGTCATTCGCTAATTTTAGAATACGTTATAGTGGAATGTTGGCGTACTCTCTTCTTTTTATATCTGTGTATGTACTCTTACGATTTTCTTGACCTGTGTAGTAAACAGTCTTAAATTCTTGAAGCTCGGATATTGATGTTTATTGGATATTGAAACTGAAAAAACTAACAAAGACTGTTTATAGTTTGTGTGGGCGTTGTGTTAGTGTTAGACTAAATACATGGCCCAGTGAGCTCGATTGCCTCTCGTCTGAATCAGCCATGTTAGTATGAATCACTATGTTATGAGATTTTATGATGTAACATGTGGACTTTCCCAAACCAAGAAATTGGGACATGTCATTATATGTCACATTAATAATATTTCAATTTAAAAAATCAAGCGTTCGTACTTTCGTTTCCATAAGCGCGTATATTATTCTCAAATAATGTTACTGTGTTATTGTGCTGAACCTAATTAATTCATGCAATATCAATCCGCGAATTTTCCTTTAATCAAAAATCTATACTTTGCGTGCGTCACCCACTTCATATTGCTTGTAAATATGAGAGCCCTTATCGTCGTTATCTACGGTTGCAAATGCAATAAGCTGGTACATATCTGTGTAGAGGTCTGGGACTAATATTGACGTGTCTCGGTTACACTGTTTGCACGCTTGATGGATGCGGTTCGCCGTTGAGACTGTTTACACTCCCTTCCATAACCTTGGGCCGAGTTCAGTGACTCGTCCGTCATACGCATCTCGCTTGTCTTTAATTGTACACTTCCGGAGTATTTCCATCCAGTCGGGACCTACGGTATCGGGCGTCACGTTCACGTGCATCCTGCCCAAGAATGCGTTCTATTTATACGTCATGATTTGTGGAGCGCGCCGTGAACTAAACTTGTGCTAGTGACGCTGACTGTAATGTTGAAATGTATTACATTTTATCGCTAGTTCACTCATTTCAGGCTAATACACGCGTCAGCGGTGATGGATCCTACGAGTTCGGCTCGTATTGGCTGTAAACGGCGGTGTTATTCCAACATACCACGGTGGGGACACAGAACAACCAGAAGCCAAGTTTCATACTTACGCCCGTGCGTAGGTACACTACTACACGCGCAGCTATGTGTGCGTGACCTGTCACTGACAAGGCGCGCGGGGAGTGCGCCGGCGCCCGCTCGGGTACAAACCGGTTTGAGTCGGCTCAGCTAGCGGACAAACTTAAGGTGTGCCAGCGACAGCGGTCGGGTACGACGCGGACACAGAACAGTTACTATATTTATTTAGACGCGTTTGTTAAATTGTTTTTAAAGATGCCAAACTGTTGCACTGTGTGTACAAATAATGGTCGAAATAACAAAGAGACTTGTTTTTTTGTATATCCATGTATAGGTACCTACATAACAAATTATTTAAAATCAAAATACGAAACGAATAATACGTTAATATACCTACTTAGGTATATTGACGTATTAAGATTCGTTTCGTATTTTTGTTTTAGTAGGTAGGTTTGTAGAATAGTATACCTACCTACCAAAGTATATTTGTAAGTCGTCTTAGTAAGATTCCATTTGGCCTTTTCTATTAGATAGGTAGGTACCTACTTAACTTACGTTCGTGAAATAGTAAAACAAGGAAGGAAACATTATAGGTAGTTTCGCCATGACCGTCCGTGAGTAAGTCAAAGTAATTTGATTAATCAACTTCAAGAAAGTAAGCAATGTATGTACCTATCAATGTATGTGTATCTAGTTATCTACTTCATAGTATGATTTATTATGTAAGTACATAAGTACCATCTGCCTACCTATTTATTTATTTAATCATAATACATACCCACTATTATTATCCTAATCTTCTTAAAATATCGAAGTAAGTAAATTAAATGTTTAGCAAAACTATAAAATTGGTGATCTAAAAAAATAGTGTAGGTATATTGACGTATTATTCGTTTCGTATTTTTGTTTTAGTAGATTTGTAGAATAGTACCTACCTACCGAAGTATATTTGTAAGTCGTCTTAGTAAGATTTCATTTGGCCTTTTCTATTAGATAGATAGTAGGTACCTACCTTAAGTAGGTAGGTACCTACCTACTACCTATCTACTTACGTTCGTAAAATAGTAAAACAAGGAAGGAAACATTATAGGTAGTTTCGGCCATTCATGACCGTCCGTGCGTAAGTCAAAGTACCGAGTGACAGCCCTATGAAAGTAGGTAAGAATTTTGAACACTGTTAGGAAGGTTGGATTCTGGTTATTCTGTGGTGGGGATTTATAGCGCGTCGACCGGCGCTGCGTAAATATAATTAGAGAGGCTATTTATCAGCACGGCGGAAGGGCGCTCGCTATCGCCGCCGTAAATCTCCTGCAGCCTCTGACGGCTCAATCCGGCGAAGAAATGGAATGTCATGCTAATCGAGACGGTGAGGACCGCGCGCGAATTTGTCCGTCGGCCGCGCAGATCTATCCCCCATACGTTACAATCAGCCGGGATTACGCGCTGCACTCCGCTTATTTGCGTAGACGGATAGACGAGAACCGCGGCCGCAGCTTGTGTTCAGGATTTTAGATTCATTTATGCTTATTCTAACTTAAATCGAGTCGGCATTCCATTCCGTACGCATAGCTTAGACTGTACCTAGATATTTTATTTTGGTTAAGTATATCGTGTGTGAAGTAAGCAGGTAGTCCAAGGGCAGCGTCGTCGGCGGCGCGTGCGCAGCGGGGCGGGTAATTGGAGCCGTCGCCGGCCGCGCCGACTCCGCACACATCACACTAAACGCACACGATAAAATATCACTGTTATACCTGGACTACTATAATTGAAAATCAGTATTAGTAAACATCGTGTTCTTTTGATTAAAAATTAACGTGGAATTGATTAAACATATTAATCAATTCCACGTTAATTTTTGTGCTAATGGTTATGTGATTCATTCATTTCATAACATTTGAATAATTATTAGGTAGTGTTTAAAGGTCACTCATTAATTTTAAGTTTGTTTTTGAATGAAGGATTTAAGTTAGTAGGTAATTAGGTATGTTATTATTTTAGATGAACCTAAAAATATCCGCCTTGGATCCGCCGAATCCGGATCTAGGCATATGGGAGGTATAGTAGTATGGGATCCTGAATTTCGATCAATAAGTCCAGATTCAATCACGGTATAGCTGGAGCTGCTGATGATTTATAGCACATGCTGCGCCTATTCCTCCTTGTACGTAGATTTCAGACGCTCACATAATCCATGAACCTACCTACCTACTTATTTTATAAAATAACTTTGTTGAGTACCTAGAAACGTAGTGTTGGTTGCTAGTGCTTGCGGGGTGGTCATGCCCGGGCCTGCGCCGGCGCAGCTGAGCATTAGCATAAACCGTGCTCGTGCGCCGCCCCGCGGCACAACCACGTTACATGTGGTGCAAGTGGGGAAATAACCGAGGGGTTATTTTAAAATACGAAAAGAGACGCCGTAACTACAAGATTTTGATAAGAATTAAAAGCAAAGAACAGGACCACCCTAAGGTTTTCCAGGATTAGTCTTCCAAGGACAAAAAGAACATTTTTCCAGCAAAAAATATTGATTTAAAAGCTGATTTATTAGTTTAACTCTTCAGAAAAGAAGCTTACGATGACAACGCAAACAGAATTAAATAAATCAAACAAACAAATCAAGTTGTCTTCTTAATACGACCTAAAGCCGCCATAAGATCCTGCAAATATTGAACGTGGGTACTTAAAAATATAAGAGTACAAGGAAATGTAATTTCGCTGAGACGAGCCTGAGAGCCTCCGTCAGCCGGTCAAATCACGTAGTCTCAATGTCACCTCGTACCATTTTATGATGCGAATTCACTGTTAAAGCGTTATTGTCCTCTCTTATTGCACCAAGCGCATTAAAAATATTTTCTTTGTCATACAATACGCGAATACACCCATGAATATTTAATGGGACACTCGCCGCAGCCCTGACCTTTATTTTGGCCTTTCTTCCACGCCCATTGTTCTTCGCTAGCCCTACGCTTTGTAGAACTTATCTAATGTTGCCTTATTTTGTTTCAGGTGAGTGAATATTAGCATACAGCAGTAAGTCTCTTTACTTTTTTATTATGTCGATATCCTTTGTCCATCTTCTTTGTTTTGTTGAACAAAAAATGTAACGTATTTACTACGACGCTGACGTAATCGATGATGACCGATCTAACGTTCGTCCTTCCGAATGCTGAGGCTGACTCATCCGAGCTACAAACCTGTGGGAGATACAAAATATTCGGTTTAAATTAACCTTTTTCCGATGACTAATAAAACGAGAATTCTTATTTGCATCTCTTCAATACTGCCGGTCTTCTGGCGAAACGTCACCCAACGAACCGAATGGGATTATAGAAATGAACTTCTTAGGATCGAGTTCAATGTTCTAGGAGTGATGAACTGAAAACAGCCTCGTGGAACGTTGTTAACGTGTCTAAAAAGGCCATTAGGAGTGAGGGCCGTCGCCGTCGGCTGCATGTCGTCACTCAACTCTCGGTTTTTTGTCGCCAAAGACGACTAGTTATCTTCTTCCTAGTCAGCCGCTTTGATTAACGACCGTAACCCGATCTAGTGTGTTTTCGGTCTCTCCTACCGAACGGCCCACAAGAATAAATTAATTCAAACACTGATACACCCACGCGTGGGACTAACATGGACGCTTGTAATAACAAGAATTTAATGATGTCGAATAAGTGTAAATCAATTGTGGCCAGACAAAAAATACACAACTGGAAATAAACCCACTTAAAATAATTACTGTCAATCGTATTCGAAGCGAAAAAGCTATTCAAGCTGAGATGGACCTCCATTGCTAATATATTTCATTTAATCTGTAACTGTGTCAGCTGATGGAATTGTAATGATTAAATCACCGGAAATTACATTCAATTATGTACTCGCACGGTTCGGTGACCGATTATTATGGTAAACATAGATGATGACTGCAGCGAGATACTTCGATTGCTTGAGAAACCAGCATCGTACGCTCCGATAAATAGGTGTTCAGATGGTGCCCGGATAATGCTGTCGACGCGGAATCCTACCGATGTGCGAAATCAAACAACCCGTGAAACGGAGTGCGCGGATGCCAACACGCCAAATGTGCAACTTCAATGTTCTCTCACAATGAAACACCCTCTCGTTTCACCTTGCATTGGTTTACATTTGCTTGTCTCTTTCTATCGTCAGTTTGTTCGATTTTGGGCGAGTGTGGATGTGGACGATGACAAAGCGTCACTTTCTACGGGGCGCACGCGCAGCGGCAAATGAAGTGTGTCGCGTACGCAGACAGCTGCGCGATAGACTCTGCTCTAATGTGCGCCGGAAACCATCAATTTAGATAGTGCGCTGGATTGCCGCCGCGAAGCTTCTGCCGTAGGATGCAACTGTTATACGGAGGAAACTGTGATTTATGACCTTCATTGTTTTGTGGCCGAGATCTCTTACTCTGCATCCTCATTCAATTAAATGCTAGCTAGTTACCCACTTAATAACATGACGTATGTAAAGTTAAAGTTTCCGTCTAGATACCCTTTATATATTGCAGGTTTGGATTTTTGGATAATCTAGAAGTGTTAACCTCGCTAAGCAATAAGGTCTGTAATGATTTGGAACCTATCAACGTCACCGTTAATCCAATAAGGGCAACATCTGCTAAGCAATTCCCCCAGTCTAACGGCACAGTACGCACGTCCCTCCGAGTAGATAATAATCTGTCTCAATTAGGGTAACGTGTCGCATCAAAACACGACTGTGTGCTCTTGTGGTTGGTTTTTATAACAGTTTTGTTTAACACCTAGTGCTAATTTGTTACACGACTGCCCCAAAAAAAGGAGTGTTATGTGTTCAGGGTTAATGTATGTATGTATGTATGTGAGTTTCTTTATTCCACCATAACTTTTGAACGACTGAACCGATTTAGATGTATGGGGTATCGTTACAATCCTTGCATCGTTCCGAGTAACATAGGCTAGTAAAAAATAAAAAGAAACCGGTGTGGTCACTTAAAAACGTAAATTAATACCAGACTCAATTTATTTTTTTAATGAATCTGGTCGTGTCTATGTTCATCGTCTAGAATTTGATAAGTAGATTTAAAAAATATATAACACTGTAAATAAAAAACGTCGTAAACAAAAACTGACGAGTAAACAAAGTACAAATATGTGCAATTTTTGCAGTCGTGTTTTTTAATTTTTTAATTATAGTAGCTTGTTTTGGAAATCTTCATAGAAATTGTTTATCGTTATATTTGTAATAGTTCACACGATAAATTAAACTGCACTCGCAATTCGATACATGCTTTTCTGTGACCAATTGGGTATTCGGATTCTCATTGCAACATGCATCGGCAGTGTTGTTCAGCAGGCCCATGTTATGGCTATTGGTTAAATTGATACAGGCATCGCCTCTTGCACGTTATCGGCTACTTTCTCGCGTCCGAGCGAGCGGTGCGCCGCCGTTGTCGAAGTATTGTTTATGAAAAGCGGGTCAGAAGAAAGCGATAGAGGGGCGAGAGTGGCTGGTCACTCGCTGATATCTCCCGGTGAAGAGGTCACGGCCATTACACGAAAATAAACTGAAGACAAAACTTGACAACAGCGCGCAGAACGTTTATTGCTACCGTAAACTGTAGCAGCAGCTGATTTTTTGTACGGATCCGTGAACGGCCGATAATGGAACCGATTTCTCTTTTTGCTCATTTTTCTGTTGCTAATTGGTTCTGTGTTTATTGTGGTGGAATTTTTATTTGCTTCGACAGTACTTTCAAAATGTGTTCGTTATCCGTGCAAGCGCTCGTGTAAATATTCATTTGCTCGCATGTGTTTGTACACTTGCACCGTCGCTGGCGCAGCGTTCTCTGTATCGAATCAGGAATGCGTTCGCACATCATGGCCGGTGCGGCAACGGTCGCGGCTTGTCACATGCACTCGCACAGTAGACAATCGTTGTCTGTGATCACTCTTTGTTTAAGTGTTTTCTCGTCTCAAGGTCGGCCGGTGTGGCGATTATTACTTTTATCTTTCGACTTCATCCTTACAATTTCCCGGCCTATTGCTCCGCTTTGTTTAAAGGCAGTCGTACGCTGTTTCAAGCTTTTATCTGTACGAATTTTTATTGCGTTCCTGTACTTGACACCCTTAGCACAGAATAACCAGAATCCAACCTTCCTAACAGTGTTCAAAATTCTTACCTACTTTCATAGGGCTGTCACTCGGTACTTTGACTTACGCACGGACGGTCATGAATGGCCGAAACTACCTATAATGTTTCCTTCCTTGTTTTACTACTTTACGAACGTAAGTAGATAGGTAGTAGGTAGGTACCTACCTACTTAAGGTACCTACTACCTATCTAATAGAAAAGGCCAAATGGAATCTTACTAAGACGACTTACAAATATACTTCGGTAGGTAGGTACTATTCTACAAATCTACTAAAACAAAAATACGAAACGAATAATACGTCAATATACCTACACTATTTTTTTTAGACCACCATTTTTATAGTTTTGCTAAACATTTAATTTACTTACTTCGATATTTTAAGAAGATTAAGGTAATAATAGTGGGTATGTATTATGATTAAATAAATAAATAGGTAAGCAGGTGGTACTTATGTACATAATAAATCATACTATGAAGTAGATACACATACATTGATAGGTACCTACATACATTGCTTACTTTCTTGAAGTTGATTAATCAAATTACTTTGACTTACTCACGGACGGTCATGGCGAAACTACCTATAATGTTTCCTTCCTTGTTTTACTATTTCACGAACGTAAGTTAAGTAGGTACCTACCTATCTAATAGAAAAGGCCAAATGGAATCTTACTAAGACGACTTACAAATATATTTTGGTAGGTAGGTATACTATTCTACAAACCTACCTACTAAAACAAAAATACGAAACGAATCTTAATACGTCAATATACCTAAGTAGGTATATTGACGTATTATTCGTTTCGTATTTTGATTTTAAATAATTTGTTATGTAGGTACCTATACATGGATATACAAAAAAAGAAATCTCTTTGTTATTTCGACCATTATTTGTACACACAGTGCATCAGTTTGGCATCTTTAAAAACAATTTAACAAACGCGTCTAAATAAATATAGTAACTGTTCTGTGTCCGTGTCGTACCCGACCGCTCTCGCTGGCACACCTTAAGTTTGTCCGCTAGCTGAGCCGACTCAAACCGGTTTGTACCCGAGCGGGCGCCGGCGCACTCCCCGCGCGCCTTGTCAGTGACAGGTTACGCACACATAGCTGCGCGTGTAGTAGTGTACCTACGCACGGGCGTTAGTATGAAGCTTGGCTTCTGGTTATTCTGTGCCCTTAGTTTAGTGTTGTATTGTATCCGGGATCCGTACCGGTTCTCTACAAACATATCTCTATTGTTAATCTTTATTGTAGACGTTTTGTTTTATGTCTGTATCAGATATTTCTTATGTAGGTATTGAAGGGTGTAAATCATGTAATTCAACACCGCGTAGTATGTTACTCCTAGGGCGAATCTTACCGGTATCTGCGCCAGCACCGCGGCCATATTTCACGCCGGTGCTGGGTCCCCCATAATTGGTAAGCGGCATTTTGTCCAGGCTCGCACGATAAAACATCTCTTCCTTCTCGTATGTAACGTAAGCTTATTGGAGGCTAAGATTTAGAGGTTCCTTGAGCTCGTAACTTGTTCAGAATTTAGATAAGATTTGTAAGTATTCGCAGTTTAGCTCCTTTGGAATGTTGTCAATATACTTAACAAATATTTTGTCTGCTAACGTTATTCTAATGGGAATGTTTTAATGAAATGGCTAGCAGCCTTACAAAGTCATGTTGATTTGCTATCACACACTTATGACATGTATTCTGGTTCCTGTTTCCATTACAAGACAGGTTCCCACATGGACAGCCAAGATTTTACGATTACTGGTTTTAGTACAAATAGTGTACGAACATTATCTGTTATTAATTACATGTGGTTCATCCGTTCGTCTGGATGTATGTGATGTTCGTATCGTGATTAATTTGTGTAAACATTCTGGCTAATTGCCCCTATTAGTGTAACGTGTTATTTAATGTTATGGCCCTCGGTGCTTTGATGTCTTGTTGTTTTACCTGGATTATTTTATTTTATTCTCTCACTGGTAAGAAAAACATTAATGAGGAATGTTTCAATTGCTTGTTTTCCCGCGCTTCGGGCTTGTTGATTGAGGGAAAGGTTGTACAGATACCTACCTACCCAGATCTACGATGCTGTAACAGTTAAATGTATTCATTTTTACTAGTCTTTGCTTACTGACTTTAGTAATTGTGAACATTGTTTTAGAACTGTGTCGGTGACTCCAATTAAGTTGCATGCCTTTGGTTTTATGAAGCTTGAAAGTTTTGGAATATAGGGTCATTTGGATAAGTTTTATTCTTAAGAATTAATTGGCTCATGCTATAGATTGAATCTTTTATATTTTATTATTATAAAGCTCGGTTAGCTAGTCAAGTCTTCGGACATTTTTTTTCTGCTACATGTCAATAAATATGAAATGGTTCACTGCCAAATTAATTAAGCCTAGATTAGGTATGCGAATACGAATTGGTTACAGAACGATCGTCCGTCGTTATTTAAATTAATGGCATGTGGGCTGCGCCCACGCACAAAGAGATCAATAAATTATAGAGACGTGTGGCGTCCACGACCTTTCCGCAATATGCACGTGCTAAATCGTTTAGTATATCAAATAAATATCGTTAATCTGGAAAATATCTTCATTAGACCATAATAGACTTTAGTAGACATGACAGTAATATTATGACAAGCTGTAAATGGTAACGAATGATTGCTAATAATTTAAAATACACAAATAAAAATACCATGAATATTCATCTGACAATAAAAAGGAAAACTAAGGTCACAGTTTTAAAACACACATTAAAGAAAAAAGGAAGTTATAACAACACAGTAGAGTATTAAATTACTGGTTGATTTATAATCTGAATCTTATTAGGTGATTGGGAACGTCGCCAAGTTCGATCGCAGAGGCATTCTATACCGGAGCCGTGTCACTAGACTGCTCTGCATAGAAATGGTGATATGATTCAGTTTGTTCCATTCTCAGACCAGATACTCACTGTATACATTTTAGAACAAAAGAAACTATTTCATATGATAACCAGCTTCTGCCCGCGAAGTCTGTTTTTTCGCCCGTGTTATGTTACGTCTTTGATTTCTGCTCCGCTCCTGTGGGTAGTACCGTGGTGTTATATAGCCTAGATATAATATTCCTCTTGAATCTTTCTGTCATATCATTTCATAAAAAAAAAATTCGAATCCGACTGGAAGCTCCAGAGATTATCGCGTTTGAACAAACACATTAACAAACAAAAAAAAATATTCAGCTTAAATATATTAGTATAAATATACAATGTAATATATGAATCTTAATATTACGGACCTGAAGCTACTAGGAAAGATGCGGGACTGGTTTTCTAAACAGTCATTGCATAAACCGAATAAACAAATTCCTTTATACTAAAGGATAATGCAATAACAGTCCAGCCATTGATCATAAACTTGACCATGAATAAATAATCCCAGTACATAACATAACCAATGTTTGTTGTAAGCTCCATATGTGAAATCGACATGGCTACCGTATTCGTTACAAGGAAAGATTTGCAAGGGATTTGCATAATTCTACATGTGTTTCTTTTTGTAAGCCAGCGCCATCCTCTTTGTATCATCGCCAATCAGTAATCCACATGTATCTATTTAAAAAAAACACGATATTCTATGCATAAATACCGCACGATTCGCGCTTAAAAATAAAAAAGTAAAAGTTTAAATTCAGAACAACGTTGAACTTTGTCAGCTCATGGGAAATTAAGGACAACGAAATAATTTTTTTTTTTTACCAAGAAACTGTTTATATTTTACAGTTTTAAGCGGCCAGGTTTACGAGTTTCTTATGACCAGACGAAAAAAAATGGCCTGGTGATATGACTCGCTCATCTAAATTACTGTTTTCTACTCGCAATACAAACTTCCGTATCATTCAGACTTTACGCACACGTGTTTTAGCTTTTTGGTGAGAACCAATTTGTACGCCATGTGGGTGGTAGAACTAGGTAGGTAAAGTACTAACAGGAACGTTTTTTCGCCTTCCAAATATATTCTGATGAATCAGACCTCCTGCGTAGTACAATCTATTGAGATGAGTTTTATCGCAATGCGTGACAAATGTGTTTGATGTGAAATGATTAATGCAAAGTAGATACGGCTTGTTTTTCTCCATGTGGACTTAAGCAGTAGGATGATGTCATTAGAGCCCTCTGAAACTTCTAGAAAGGTCCTGATGACATGTTTTGTAGAATTAAAACAACGCAGTACTGATAAATCCGTATCAGTTGTATCGGTTTGTGGTTTATCGATTGGACTGAGATAAGCTTAAACCTTATTATCTATGTAAAAATCCTGCAAATTCGAAAGTTAACGAAGGGTAAATCGATTTGGGTAGGGTTTCAAGTATAGTATCGATCTGCCAACTTTAATCAATTAAGTGCTATAATGATAATACCCACCAATTCTTGTCCCACTGCATGGCAAAGGCCTCTTTTCATACAGGGAAGGCTTGAGCATTGATCACCACTTGCTTACGGTGGATTGGCAATTTTTGACTGAACTAAAAAAATCGAAAAAGTCACATTAGTACTTGACTACTTGTCCGTTCTCAGTTGCAAATCCACAAACATTGTGTATTGTGATAAACGGGCCATAACCACTAGGCCATAGAGACACTTACCATAAAACAATATTTTTTTTTATCAAATGTTATAATGACAAACACAAACTTTTCCGTCGATGACGCAAATGTAATTTACAGACACGCCATTAATCGTGTTCGCAATACTATTAGGTCCTGTTCACAATCATCGATCAATATGTTCGGCCAAAATTCATTGTGCGCCTGATCTGTCTTTTCTGTTACATAGACGAGATTTATGATGCTTAGGAGTTGACCCGGTCACGTGGTCCATTATATAAGAATAAGCGATTAGTTAACTCTGGTATGCTCAGCCATCCATCTTGCGTAAATAAATTACTATCTGTAGTGAAGGTTACTGATATGATAAGATTTAACATAGCAATAGACGCGAGAGGCACCGGCGAGGTTCTGTACTTGAGATAATGATATTGGAATTTGTTATTTTTAGGAAAAATTGTCAGTGTAAAGTTTAGTAATCGATCTGTAGGTACTTGTACAACTAGATAGTGGTAATAATCTTTTTATATTAGATAGTATTAATTAAGTAAGAGATTACGTGAATCATTCGGCATTACAGCTGTAGATGAGATCTCCTAACCACCGGGGGGTAATTCTACTAACTTTTAGGAACGATCGCAACCTAATCTCAGTCTTAATGCCTCTAATTTACTTACCAAATTTTTTTTTATGAGATGAGATTGCGACTACATTTTGAACGTTTTTAATAAGTAAAATTGGTCTTGATTTGTATTTGAATTTGCCTTGTAGCTCTGCAACTAAATGTCTTTGTACAATATCTCTTACGAGGCAATGACTCGTGTTGCATCTAATGCTATTTAATTATGAACGCCTGTGTCAACACATACTTGAACGTTTTCCTTGTACTGTTGACAGCTCATATTACCGCATATTGATCAAACCGTTGCCTAGAGATTTTACAGGTCGATAGTGTCAGCGTTAACTAATGGGGATTTCAGTAATCCTCCCGGAAGGTAGCGTCGTGGGACCCAAACTAATTTAACAGTTATATCCATTTCTATTACACCTAATATTAAATACACTGCTCGTGTAACTGGACATTTCCGCCATAAAATTGATATTGCCGTTGAAAGCGATTTAAAAACAAGTCTGTATGCAAAATCTTTTTCGCAACAGAAATCTTCCATTTGAGTCAACAAACCGAGTCAAAGATGTGATGCAATAAAATGTCAACTGTCTTTATTTTGAAAATAAAATCCGTTGATCAGGTTATAATTTCAACAAACACTCCCCAATAATTTGTGTAAATGCATAAAATTATTTCATCTTCTGTCCCAAATAAGGCGTAAAATATGATATGGCCGAGTGCGTGAAATCGTGTTAACCAATAATCATTGTTCATCTTAAAATTAAATGTAACCTCTGACGATTTAAATAAACATTTCGATTATTCTCACAGCATCAACTACGGAAGCTCGTATTGTTAATTAATTTCAGTAGATATTCGACTCGTAAAACGGCAAAGTTATAGCCGTTTAACACGAAATTAATGGGGCGACAAGTGTGACCTCCGGCCAAGCTTCTTTGTGACTTAATTTTATCTCAATAGTGCTATTTTGTTTCTGCTGGAACGTACGCACTCGGCTAAATCGTTTTTTGCCATTTACAGAATGTTTATTTTAATATTATTTTTCTTCTTCCGCCTGGTTCTTTGTCGAATACGTCACGTTGATAAGATTTTGTGCAATAACACGGATTATGTCTCTGGGTGCGTCGACCACGGCTATCATTGGTTTTCGCCATATCCCTTTTTGACACTATGTTGGCATTCCATATGTTTCTTTCTTCATCGTGGGTTCTCATGGCCCTTTGTCAGAGTTCACTGTGGAACATATTACGGTTTTTTTTTATGTTGCACGATGTGGCAAATATCACTAAGTATGAGTTCTTTATCATATTGAAGTTAGAGCCGGCTAACGGCGGATCTACTGGAAGGCTAGTTACGTTAACCGACAGCTTAACACGCTCTCAAAGGTCCTGTACAAACAACATTTCAATAAATCAACGTTCCTTTCAACACGGGTGGTGGGAAATTTAATACTAGATGCACTGTTATAACAAATTGGATACGGCGGATACACTCACGGCGTAGTTACTTCATCAGAAACATTTAGAATAAAATCTTCACCATCCCAGAATCACTTCCGAGTCTTCTTTAATTCAATCAAACACATGTTTTTTTTTTACATGCTACGCCAATCTCAAAAACCTTCAATTTAGCATCACGCCATTACGAGAGCTCATTAATAATTGTAATAGAAAACAGCATGTTAAGAGGTTAATTGATAATCTAATGGAGGCCCTGTAAAGTGTAAGGAAGCGTTTCTATCGTTGCATATAAGTCATAAATTATAGAGTCCATATCCTACGTGCCATTTATCATAATATTGTCTGGCGGCCGCGTTTTATCTCCACCATGGCAGAGCAGGTGGGTGTCTGCCTATTTCAATATTAATTGATCCTGCTGCGTTGCGGAATTGTTTTGTTTCTTTGCTCTTTTGTGTCGTCTGTCGATCTGTTTTGCGATGTCTTTGGTATGTTAGTTTGGAATTCGAAGTGGCAGGAGGCTGGGCAGCAACTGGGCTTATGATTATGCTTCTGACAGCTCCTTTGGACGAGGTTAGGGGGGCGAGTTTTGGAACGCCCATCTGATGTAGATTTATTAACGTCCTCTGAAGTTGTTTGGCTGTTTTTTGTGGGGGTCTCAAATAGATGACTGATGATGTCTGTGACTCTTGATTGATACCCAAAGTTAAACTCATAATGTCAAAAGCAAACTTTATTTTCAGAAGTTCATTATTATCGAAATATTTAACGAGATCTTAATTAACACGATGATTGAATTGTTGTTAAATATTTTGGATGAAAGTTTTCATATTATGGGACGAAACAATGCTTGCCTTACGTGTTGCGGAACATAGACAGTTATTTAGTCGTTTGTGAGTACTCACCGTGGGAAAACTTCAACTCATTATACGGCATAAAACGGTATGTTCCAAACCTAATGAGTAATATCTAAGCAGGCGGAATTACAACACTAGAGTATATCCAAAGGTAAACGTTTGAACTAGTGCTCGTTTAATGTAACTCACAGATGACGACGCAAGGTTATCGGTAAGATCGCTGAATCATGACTCACGTGTAACTTTAATTTGACGATACCTGCCAATGTTTATTTGTACAGTTATTCGACACACTTCACCTAAGTCTTTTGACGCTGCAAACTAGCCGTTGTGGTGCTCTCGACCTCGCGACCTTTATTCAAAGTGCTGGATAAATTCGCCAGTCACTGTAGATCCCTGAGTTGCGATCTCCCTGCCCAGTGTTTCACACGTCTGATAGCTTCCGTGTGGCTGGTCGTCCGGAGGGATGCCCGTTAGACTGGAGGTCATCGGCAGGTGCGGATTGCTTGACGAGCGTGGTTTTCCTATTTTGGTTCTGCATTGTTAAAGAAATGAGCGTGTCTCGTTACGGCCGTGTCTCGGTGTCCGGTTCCCATCGTTAGTTGATGTGTTCAATATGGCGGCTCTTTTGTGTTTACTTTTTACGAGCATCAACTGCAGTGTTGACTGTTACAGGATAAATTTATTTCGAGGTGTTACGTCACGACTGTACCGCAAAACCGACAAACAGGATATTTAATCCATATTATTGTTCAACTTGTTTAATTAAGTTTTGATTAATGTGTTCCATCAATGTTTATTTTATCACTTATCGACTTGTCGCGCTGGTCTTTAATTGTTGTTTAATTATAATTAAAACAGTTTATAAATGTATTCAGTTGATTGTCGTTAAAATAATCGAAAAATTACCTGCATCTTGTCTGTTTTTATTAAACAATGCATTCACATTGGAATAATTATACTTTTATTGAAAACTTTATATTGAAGTTGAAACGTTGAAGTGCATGTTTTAAAATATTACCATTTAATGGAATTGAAACAATGTTGTATATTATCGCCGTGAAATTATTCGTGTGTAAAGTTAAATTAATCGAGGGTTCCGTGACGGAAGGATAAAGGAGGCAAGCAAGACTCATGTTGCTCGTAAAAATAGCAACATTGTATGAAAATTCAGTATTCGTACTGCAAATTGATTATTAATTACGCATTCAATAAAATAGCCAAAAGCGAACGTTGGATGAGTGGTTACAGTAATTTGCATGAGATTGATGCTCTTGCGCAGTGTTCAGATGACTTTTTGGTCGTGTTACAGGTTGCTATTAACATTTTTACTGTCATTGCTTTATAATCGGAAATTATGGATGAGGTTTCAAGAGGCGCGCTCTGCAATCAAGCTGACGGAAACGTTAAGTAGTTTTAATCCTCTGCAATTTATACGGATTCTTGCAAGTGAAACGTGGATAATACTTTCGTCTGCCCTAAAACTTGAAACTCGTGTCTGGCAATTAAGTGTAAGCGGACACAAACCAGCAGAAGGGTCAATCTTCTATTATGTACACAATACGGTAGATCATGACACCACCAAATCAATTTGACGTACTTTTTATGACCTGTCAAAACGCGATTCTCCCATAGATTTTGTATAGCAAAATACTTGACGTCACAGTTGTGTGACGTCAATTTTGTGCCGACTCAATTGACTATTTAATATTAATTTGGAAGCAACTAAAAATCAATATTTAAGGTTAATTAAAAAAATTATCGGGTTTTCAGTGCTAAAATAAAGTGTTTCTTAAGAGAAGTTATGTCTTGGAATTATTGGTTCACTACCCAATTACTGTCCTGAATATAACACCATAGCTATCATCGAATCTATAAGGTTTTAGACCATGTTATATTTTAGTTAAATTAGTTCATTCATCCTCTGACTTCGCCGTAAGACTGATGATTGCTTTGGATTTGGTGATCACTGAAATTGTAATACTTTAACATATTTAGACAATAAAATTGTCTAGCAATACACAGTTATATCCAATTTATGATCTCGTTGTATCAGTATAATGGTCTGTGACCACGAAATTCGAATCGCGTCATATTTTCATAATGTTTCCTGTGGTTTTATGATATGAATGAATATTGATGAAATCTTTACTATCACTTAAATAAAGTATGTCGTAAAATGATCTTCGGGTGTCTGTGGCTGTCCTCATGTGCAGTGGTCATTATAAGATAAATAATATATTAAAATACCATTTATACTCCATTTTACTGTGTAAGTGTTTTTTAATTATTTTATGAGCACTTATCTTAAAGAAGATGTTTTTTTTGTGTTATGTTATAGACTATAAATACTTTAAATACTCGACGTATTTAATACGCCAAATGTCTTTAAAACAAATTAATAAAAAACTGTTATCTCATAAAAAATGACAATCACAAATCAGTGTTTTTAGTTCCTTTAAATTTGTATCCTGGTTCGTATTGCCAGGTGAAAAATAATAAATAAAATATAATTAAAATTGTCATTGACCTGAGTCTACAAAGCAACTCAATTATAACTATGTAGTAAAAACGTTTTCTGCTACTGTACCGTTTCTCATCAGTGCTAGTGACATAAAGTTATTAGTTGCGGTTTCAATATCTTAATGTTTTAATTGCTATTCACTGTCACAGCAATTAAACGGTTCCTCACGTGTAATGTCAGTGAACAATTAAAGATAAATACTGTTATAAAAGTATCTAACTAACCGCAACGGGTTGGGAAAACGTGACATTGTTTATTGGAAACGGCTATTGCATATGGCGGTGACATAGGGTTGAGATTAAAGAGGGATGGAATCTATGGAAATTTCGTGATGGCTCAGTGACTAAGGCCTGTCAAGCATGAGGTCATTTTTCATTTCATTTATGTAAGTTAAGTACTATCTAAGTTTATCTTGGACATCATTGAAATCGTTGAAGGAAAACATCGTGAGGAAACCTGGACATACTCGAATAATGACTATAGACTGAAATAGCCAATCCGCCTTGAGCAAGCGTGATGATCAATGCTCTTGCCTTCTCTGTATGAGAAGATGCCTTTGTCCTGCAGTGTGACAATAATAGGCCAGTATTTTTACTCTATGAAATTGTATACGGAGAAAAACAAACTTGCTGTGACCATCCATTTTCAGGTATAGTTGGGTATCTACTGATGTTCTCGTGTGCCCACGAAAATTGTTTTATGTTTGATGTAACACATACATAGTTAGGGTTTTTCCCATATGGTGTGACAATTATATACCAACAATATTTTATGATATAAAATTCCCTATACCTATTGTCAACTATTTCTGTAATTAATTATACATTTTTCCGCCTATTGTATACCGATGCGTTATAGAATATAGAACAGTCCAGTTTCATTATAATTTTAACAAAGTTATTGCTCATCGACCAAAGTTTCCTGGTCGTTTAACAAGGAGGTGAAAAAAGGCATAGAAGAGTAAACAACTCCTACGCAGGTGGAGGCACACAGTGGCTCAGTTGACGTTTCCCACGAGGCTGTTTGTGCTCATGAAATGTAAAATGTAATGGTGCCCCGTTAGTTTGTGGTCGCGTTAGTATACTAACACATAAACAAGCGAAGCTAAAGCTATGGGAAAGTTGTTAATTTTCTTGTTGGTTATACTATAAGGTACTGATCTTATTTTTTTTTTATTTGGGCAAAATTGAATGTCTTCTTACAGAAATATTGCCAACTGCAGTACCAGTCCTTCCACCAGTGTTTAACACTTTCTATGTTCCTGGACCCTTATTGTATCCTATTTGTATCTTTCAGACTATAAAAGCAATAGATAGGCCCATTCTGAAGTCTTTGCAGTAATGTTTGCTTCATTCGTACTTCTGTACTATAATAATATAAATGCAAAAGACACAATGGTCAGTCTAACCGATATTCACGAGGACAAAATCGCGGCCAAAAGTTAGTTTCTAAAACTCAGTAGCTAAGTTGAAGCCTTGTTTTATTTCAGCCTAAACCTAGCATGCAATAGCTTCTTCATAGTACTGCTGTAACTGTAGCGTGATCCTGCAGGTTTAATAAAGTTGACATATTGTTGTTGCCTCGTAATTCTCGTGACAGATTCGTGACGTGTTTCACCGTTACACCGCATACTAATTGATTTAACTGTTTCTGTCTTAATTTTTATTTTAAATTGCTAGACGTTCCACACAGACCGCAAAACTTGATAAGCTACATTTGTGGAACTGTTACAAGTTGTGTTTCCATTAGTTGGATGTTTTACACTCCCGATAAATAACGACATCCTCGAAGCCTCGAACACATGACCTTGTTTCAGCTTGTTACGAACTTTAATTAAAATCATTCAGTTTATCCGATATTTACGAGCAGCCGGATCGCCTTTATCAAAGCTGAACTTCGGTCACCAATCAACAGTCGCACGCGACCGAATTCGGCGCGTTACCGTTAATTCGCAACGTGTCGCCTGTCCGGTCCGGATTCGATTTATAACCGACGTAATCGGGCCTTACGGTAAACTTGATCTCCTCTTACATATCGCTCTATAAAGCATGGAACACACGCTCAGCACGCACGCTCAGTTCAACAGCGACCCTGTTTTATGACGATACGTGAAGTCTAGTTTTCAATTAGATTTGTGAGTTTGAGCTTAATTGAGAGTCAGTAGGAAGGGTTTATGAGTAGATGTAATTTGATTTAAATTGTACTTCAATTAGACGCGTCATTAATTCCCTGATCACATTCATGGAAACTTAACTCGAAAGCATCTCACAGAGAAATCACGCTACATAGTACCTAACCTTCACTGTCATAATCACCTCTAGAACGATCTCAGCGTTACGTAAATCCCATGTCAGTGATGTCTTATGGCAGTGAGATGTTCAATTTCCCCGCTCGCTTCCCATCAACCTTTTTGCCGTTTGTGCAGACAAAAATGTGCTTAATGTCTCTCGTTAACCTTTTAGTAAGAACAGATGTAACCCTCCGGCGGCGACGCATAATTGCGGAAGTAGACTCTGCCTCCTCTACCTGTTTGTGTACGTTTAAAGTGTTATCTTTGTCATCTGTTTTGCTAAATGGCCCTTTATGGAGTGTTGCAACACTCTTTGTTTCGTTTCCATTACGTGTACCTACGTCCTTCTGAAACGTGTGACATTTCATATCCGCGTTTTGTCCTTTTATTTTCGGTTTATGTATCAGTTTCAGTCCTAACTGTGTGGATGAGAGACAGTCGACAATGGCTGAATTATTTGGCAGCACTTTCCACATCACTTTCTATTTCGTATTACAATTAAAACACCTCATCGCGCTCGTTGTGTGTGTGAGTCCGCCCACTCGATGCTCGTCAATTAATTAGTCATGCTTCCAACCGTTCAGGAGCAGGCAAGGAACGTGAGCATATAACTCGGCTTAGGTAAACAGAGCACGCACGAAGTGCGCGGCGCCGGCGCACGCCAACGACCTAATTCTTTGAGTGGTGGCGCAGGCGTCGCGACGCCGCGGTGCATTTGCTCATTACATATGTTTTAACAATTAACAATTCAATCTTGAATGTTTTATGCATCTGTTTGTTGGTTTCCGCGTTGGATGGGAATAAAGGAAACGTTGTGTGATTTGTTTATCTAGCGCGTTATTTCTTGGAACCATGTAGGTTCAATAAGTCAACTTTGTTGAGGCAAATAGGATGTTTGTTATTGTACTCAAACGCTGTTAAAGCTTAACAAATTGCTTAATAACTTCGATTGACTGCGGCTTGAACGTGACTAAAACTAAACGTTCGTATTTGTTTCGTGCAACAAATGGGTAAAACGCGATAATTTTAACCATAAAAGATGAATCATTAACCAAAACAAGTCTTCTATCTTAATAACTTATTACTCGTTAGGAATCTTATAGGTTGCTTAATTGTCACATAATATACGTAACATTGACACGATTCCGAAGTAATTAAAACGTCAGCAGTGATCGCTTACAAAATAAAATGGGCCCTTGATATTTGTCGTTGAATAGCATTAGTTAGCTGCCTACAAGGGCGAGAAGTTCACGTCGACATGTGACGCGGCGGTCACGAACACCTATCGACTCCTGCGCACGACTTGTGCACTCAACTCATTGTGCAATTAAAATATAATAGGTAACTAGCCGATGAAAGCTCCAAGGTCAACACTAATTTCACGTCAATACAACCTAATTGAAATACTCAAGACCACTACCATACAATTAAGATGCAATATCATATCTTGGAAGTCTATAATTAAAGTCTATGTCCCAATTAATTCGATACAAACCTCTCAATGTGACGAAATATTGCGGTTTCACTTCGCGATAAATAGTATCGATAAGAAGGGACACCGATCCAGTTATTAGTGTCGATGCTTTTCAGTTGCGTCCTTAACATCGATGTTATTATAATCGATTTCTGATTCTTGATTGTTTGAGTGATGGGAAAAGATCAACGACAACGACTCCCGATGAATTAAACTTGAATCGATTTGCGCATAAAAGGCTGTTTCGTGTCTTGTCTTATTCATGAGACTGCATAATGATGAGCGGTTTTAGAGCAAAATGAAGAGTAGATTTGCTGTTTTTTTTTTTTCATGCATGTATAAATCCTTTTGCGACGATGCAGTGTGTTAATAAAAAGAAAGTGCATGTCTACTTTTCTTTGTGATGCTTTGATTGATGTCTGATGTATGTCCAACTGACCTTGCAAATTCTTTGAATAATTATGTAGTTCTATTGACGTGATTTTTTTTTAAATAAAAACGCGACGTAATACACTGTCTGTCTTCCACTGCGTGTCCAATCAATCATTCGCACTCCATTCTAACGCAACGCCTGTCAACAATCGTGATGAATATTCCTACACACGATCCAATTCACTCGCATTAATATCGTTATGAAATCGAGCGTATCGAGCACTCGATTCAATGCAGCCGTGAACTTAGAGTAGCGAGTTGACAGTGCACAATGAGCGCTATTAAATCGTTTGTTATTAATCGAGTACCATGACAATATAGAATCGAATCGGTTCAATATGCCGTATGGAGTCCTTGAACGGTATTAACCTCAATAGTTGTGCAACTCTGGTCGATACAGTGCCGAAACGAATCAGAATCGATTCGGCCCACTTGCCTCTTCCCGTGTCAATCGATTTGTCTTATTGCGAAACTACACTATGGAGCCCTACGTTGACGATGATGAATGGTAAGTATTATTAGTCTATTGTGACTGAGTACCTAAGTGAGTACTCAAGGACAGAGATGATAATGCTTTACAAACACACTCATAAATAATTAAATCAACAGATAGATAATTATACCGAGAATTGAAAAAAAATATACGACTTCCTATTGATTAATTTGGTTTTATGGCATACCATATTTATTTCAATTTAGTTGTGGAACTTGTAGATCATTCTCAAAAACGGTTGTCAAACTAGCTAGACAAGTTTTGTAGACCAATTAGGTCGACGAACGATTGGCCTATTTATGTAATACATTGTATGTTAGAACTAGTCCGTCTGTCCATCTGTTTGATCAGTACTTCATTTGTGTTTATTAGCCGTGATTGGCTCCCGGGTCGACCCGTCACTCCAATTGTTTAGACTCAACAATTGCTATTGAGCTATTTGCCGCGATACTTGTATTAATTTGTTTGTATCTTCAGTAATAATGATAATTAAAATGAATAAGTATCTTGTTTTCTTGTATTTGTGATTGTTCTGTTTCTTTGTGCCGAGATAATGCCACTCATTGAAATTGCGATGTGATCGCAGTTAAACGTGTGATCGCATTTTTCATGTGATTACTGAATGGTTTTCTGGGTATCAGTCGTATTGATCAGGAATTTTACAGTTTTCTTGGGAAAAGGAATGTCTTTCTTTCTCGTTTCTAAGAAACACCATCAATGTTTGTGTCTGTATGTACAAAATGTCATTAAGAACTAACGGCATCGGAGATATGTATTCAGATTTAGCATTGTAGCAGCTTTAAAATAATTCTAGCTTCAACCCGCGACCTTGTCCGCATCTAAGTTAATATATTATACCACGGGAACCGCACTTTTTACTAAGTTTTATTTAGCTTGCACTGTTGGTATTGTATGTAAGTAAGTAGGTATGTAATACCAATAACCATTTGTTTGTTATCCGATTGAGCTGAAATTTTGTATACACCTTTACAATGGTGACAATACAATGTCCAATACTTAATCAATATTGTAGAATTTTAAATTAAAGCTTCTTTTAAAAAAAAAAGTACTTAACTAGTTTTTTCCGGGATAAAAAATAGCTTTTATACTATTACAGACTATAATCTATCTCTCTCAAACATCCAGATCCGTTCAGCCGTTCTAGCGTGATTGAGTAACAAGCATTCATCCATCCAAATTGTAGTAAGATTCCACTTAGTAAATATCCCGGGTTCATTGGAAACATTACGATGACGTATCCCTCAATGATTCGATCCGGCGATTATATCGATTACAGATGCGCGACACGTCGCGACACACAATCGATTTATCGCATCACTAGCTCAACGCCCATTCGGTATTTTCCTAACAGAATATTTATCGGATAACCGATCGATGAGATTGAATACAAATTTCAATTGAACCTGTTGTGTTAACGTGTTTTCAATATTTTTATTTACGTTAGGTAAACCGGTACAATTCAAATTGTATAACATATAACATCACACCTGTAAACTCCAAAGGGTAAGGCATAGGTGTACCTATTAGTACCCACATATCGCCAGTTATGTTTCAGTCCCATGTAAAAGGGGGCAAGCCTATTCAAATTGTGTCACATCAAATTAATGATTTGTTTTATTTTGTTTCAGGTAATTATCCAATCTTTTTGAATCATATCGTTTCGAGAGTTCGAGAGTATATTTTCTCAACATAATAAGGTAACTTTCTGTTATTTTTTTACTTACACGACTAAATTGTATTTGAAGAAAACGTAATTTCCGTTCTTTAATTGTTAATTATGAACGGTTGGATATGTTGGTTGAATATCTATGATTATAGCTAAATATACAATAGAATCAATCTCCTCGCGTTTTACTAAAGAGAAGACAGTTTTCATTAATTAATTGATAAATGAACTAAAACTCAACAAAAATACAGTTGAAAATTGCACAATTGCGCGCAAGATAAATGCCGCGCGGAATTATATCATGCACACAATATTTGACACTATTTGTAAAGAGATTCAGTTCAATATCAATTAAAACATCTCGAGCCAAACATCAAACTAACATCATAATAGAACAAGGTTGATGACTTGTTGCCTAAATGTCGCAACACCTCGTCGACTAATTACCTATGTCAGTTAATTATCACTTGACACACATACTTAATGCCTGCTTCATTTATCAATTGGCTTATCCGATTAGAGGGGTAATTAAAGCACTGATAGACTTTGTGATTGGCTCAGGTCGAAGGGTTCGGGTGTTCGGGTGTGTAGCCCGTAGGTAATTAGATTATGTGGTGCTTTTAATTTGTGGGACACGTTATTAATGGGCTGAGAGGAATAGAAGTCTGTTTAGTGCAGAAAATGGGGTCGTATTTGAAGTCCGGCTACACCGGTGTGGATAAATTGCAGACGCGGTCATACATATACTGCAATAATTTTTTAAACTGCAGTGGGGGGTCGCCCTAGGAAGACCTACACTGACCTTATTGGTAAGGTTCTTCAGAAAGGTCAGGTGCGGAGTACTCGTAACCGGCGTGCTTGTATGACGAGATGTATAAACGTAGATGGGGCGAAAGGAGTAATATGTAAGGATCGTAGCAGGTGGCGTTCTGTGGTTTCTGCCTACCTCCATGGGAAAAAGGCGTGAGTTTATATATGTATGTGTGTGTATGCAGTGGCCAATCTGGACATCTCTAAACCGAGTATGGACCCAGATGAACCGCTGTAGAAGTAATTTGGCCAAATGGGGCATTCTTCACCCATCTCAAACGCAGTGCCAATGTGGAGTACCATCACAGGATTCACAGGACATGCGTTACCTCCTTTGTTGCCCGTCGAGACTTATTTAAGTCTGTGTGGAAGGATCATTCCCCTGTAAAATCAACCGATCAATCAAGATATATTTTAAAGAATGACGCGATTATGTCAACACTTTACTGATTAGTTTATAAATAGAGGATTCTCGACCTTGTGCCGACGACCTTCCGAATGTTTTAGTCATAACAAATTGCACGCTTCTTATTGAAGTTACTACATTATGTCATGAAGGTACATGGGTGACGTAAGAATGGTATTGGTTTTGTCGTTAACACAAAGGTGGAGTGTTACTGTCAATTACTGTCGAGTAGTGTCGAGTGTCAAAATGTATAGATGTTTGATGAACCTCCGTGTTTTCGAAGTGGTTTAGAAGTTTTAAAACTTAAGCCTTCGCTACACACGACCGATAATGACGCGAAAAAGTTTTTCTTTCTTTCTTTCTAAATAGAAATAGAAATTGTTCTACGGACAGATAGCTGTATAAATAAGCCATTTTTTATGCCAGAAAAATGCCAGAAGAAAAAAGTAAGGATCAGCAGATTGGTTCTATAATAAAAGTTTATTATAATGGTATAAAAGTACAAAAACCCTTTTCAGATTTCTGAAAAACAAAAAATAATGTGGGTAGGTATATCGTCCCGGTGATAAAATCGCTCGTATGAAGAATGCCTTAACTCATCGCAAATGTTTGTACTTCAAAGAAGCATGAATGTGTGAGAAATATATTTAAATATTCATGTCTATATTGTAACATCAAAACAAAGTAGTATGGCAAGAGAAATCGCCATCGAATACAACGATAAAGTATCCTAGTGCAAGTAGTGCATCGCCTAAGGTGCTACAACTATTGCATAAGCGTTAAGACGCTTTGATCACTGCACTAACAAATTACGATAATATTTTACGATCGTACAATAATCTTATCGTAGCAATTAACTGGTATTACTTCGCTTGGTCGTCGTTAATTTATAATCGATAAAGTTATAAAAATATCGATAAATAAATCGATGTTACCTAACGGTGGTTGTAATTTCGTTTTGAGCTACCTATACTCCATTCAATAATTTAGAAATAGAAAAATAACGTTACATTACAGCGCTATCGTTATTTCAGTGTTCGAGTTTAATAAGCACCGTAGCCATTTACAAAAATAAATATCACCAATCTTTAAAACAGTATGACACAATAACTGCCGTTATTTAGCCGTTGTTTTGCTAATGCCATAATTTATGGAATAGTACCTATCAGGTATTTTGGCGGTTTTTTTTAAATATGGAATAGAATTAGGATAATCAGCCTATAACATTATTGTGTTTAGCCGAATAATAAATTAAGAGCAATAAAAGCTTAAAACTTAAAACCGCATCAGAAACACCACACTGCGCTCCAGAACAAAAATCATAGACGTAGCACAAAAAGCTGCAAAACTGAAATGGGACTGGGCGGGCCATGTCTGTCGGATGCTAAGCGATGGGCCCGCATAACACAAGAGTGGAGCCCTGACACAGTAAGACAGGGTCGCGGCAGACCGAGGAGGAGATGGCGGGACGCCTTGGATGGCTTCCTCAGGAACTGGCAAGAGGAGGCACAACACAGAGGAAAGTGGAATGAATGGGGGGAGGCCTTTGCCCAGGAGTGGGACAGTAACGGTTAATAAAAAAAAAAAATCTTATTCGAAAAGTAGATTTATAACAGAACTATTCTTCTGTCTGTAATAAAAGTGTCATACCAGGCTGCCATAAAAGCCAAGTTATATACCGTTAAGCCTTGATCTTGGCTATAGCAAATGACACCTACAAAATCTTACTAATTCATATTATAAATGCGATAATTTCGAAGGATGTTTGTCACTCAATCACGCAAGAACGGCTAAACGGATCTAGATAAAATTAAGCATAAAGATAGATTATAGTCTGGAAAAGTAGGGTGAACTCATCTAATTTCGTGACAAAGGCATTTGAGTAATAAAACACCAATAAATTATTAATTAATTTAATTCAGACTTGGCATGAGTTTTAATCAGTCTTCCATGAGGAATATAGGCACAATTAATCACATTTTTTTCTAGGAATCTAAGAGTTATACTTAATTTACTAAAGCAAGTTAACTTGCCTAATTCCCTGGTGGCTCTTTAAGTCCGTGATAGCTTCTACTTTAATTCTGATAGAACGGAATTAGGCAAGTTAACTTCAAGTAAGTTGTATAAAATTAATATTATAAAATTAATATAGGATTTTCCCTATGTTAATTTAAAAAAAACAAGAAAAACATTTTAGTACCTATTATCTTCTAGAATTATGAGATCGCGCTCCGAGTACTTTCTATTCTTCTTTTTGGGGTCATCCATGATATCTGAAAGTAAACAAGCAAATAATAATACTTAATAAATACATACCTGCTTAGATTTTCGCGTCTGTTTAAATTTGCAGCTCGTATTAATAAAACAAATGCTGCGAAATTTTGGTAAAAACTAGATACTCACGTAATTACGTGACAAGAGTTAGAAAGTGTCACTCAATTCCGTGATTGCAAAATATATAATATTGGCCCAAATTCGTCATTTTGATTAAGACAAGTTAAAACTAATAAAATAACATCAATCTTGTCTACTAAACTCAAAATAAGTCAATGCTTTCAGTTAAAACCACGAATAATTGTATATACCTACTATAATTCTGTGATAGCACAAAAACCACTCAACCGCTAAAACGTTAATATTTTTGACGAACAAAATAAGCTCTAACGTTAAAACGACGCAGAACTATGACGAATTTCTTATTGTCACATCAAGGAAATATCAATTACAATTCACTTTATTAGAAATAAGCTAAGAAATCGGTTAAATACTTACATAAATACAGCAAAGTTCGCCACCAATTCACAAACACTAGCGAAACCGGCGAGATTTGCGCGCGAACTGTCAAAACCGTTAGGTTAGCTGTTGCTAGCTCGCTCACTCGAGCGTCCCCAAACTTTACAGACGTATTTGAACTTTATCACAGATGCATATGGTTGTATTTCAAGTAATTGATTTCACTCGTACAGCCCTATGAGAGCGCTCAAACCAAATATCACCGAATTAGGCGAGTCACAGAATTAGATGAGTTCACCCTAGGTACCATTCCCGTGGCATAAATACATAATTAGGTATATCAACTTAGAAGCGGACGAAGTCTAGTACTTTATAATATTAGACATTTCTTTCTACTTAATGCGCATTATAAAACGTTTTTTCCTTAATTTATTAGGTACTTAATGCGCATGCGCACATTACTGATAAGGCATGTAGGTAATCGGTGCCTATCTATAATTCGTAAGTCTATAATGACGTAGGTAGACATTTAAAGGTGACATTACTATCAAATTACATAAAAATTGGGTTACATTTATTGATGGATGGATGTATGTATTTATTTATTGATAAATACATTTTGTTTTCTTCTTTATCGTGACCAGCTTAAGGGTGTTAACCTTAGCATGATGTAAACACGCAAAGTACAGTCAACAAAAAGAGATGGTATGCAGGGTCGTTAGATATAGTTGAAGTTTTCTTAGAAACCGATGGATGTCTCCGATTGAAACTTAATTAATGAACTGTTTATTATCTACTTTTTAAATTGAATTACATTTGAAAACATCCATCGGTTTCTAAGAAAACTTCAACTATATCTGACGACCCTGCATGCCTATCTCTTTTGTGAACTGTACTTACATTGTATAGCGATGCTTGTAGATGTATCTGGTTGTTTGTAAACACAATAGAATATTGAATTGTAAACAGTAGTGAATAGAATGCAGGTTATGGCTAGTTTCAACCTTAAATTCTGACCACGAATTACAAATTCCCTGTTTCCATAACATACCTAACAGCACGCCTGTAATCCCTGAAAGATTAGGTTTGTTTCTGAAATTGTGTTCAGTAAATCAGAAAAATGAAAAATATTCTTCAAATGTTAGGTAGTCATTTGGTCGAAATGTGGGTGTACTAATGGGTTTAGGTACTACCTCTGCCTAACCCTTCGGGGCTTACACTAGCGTGATGTTATGTTATTTTTGATATCTAAATCCATTAACAATATTAATCCCTGTTCTTCAAATATCACATCAAGGGATGGATCTAGCTTTCAAGTCAGGAAGGTATAGTTAATCAAGGTAAATAATATAATCAAGATATAATATTATTATGGTTAAATATAATCAAGGTATAGTTAGGACAGGCTCCGTTTCAATTATAATAATTTTAATTAAACTGAAATAGGTAGTAAGCAAAAGTAGAAAGTAGTAGTAGTGGGACTAAAACATAACTAGCGAAATGTGGACGTCTAATGGGTACACCTCTGCCTAACCCTTCGGGAAATACAGGCGTGATGTTATGATGTTTATGAAATAGTAAGGGGGGGGGGGTAATGACCTCTATTATGACCGTACCCTGGATCCGCCCTTGTATCACATAGTACTTTCCTCTACACAGCAAAAGCAATCGCTCCGGCGCCATTGTTTCGTGACATCACCGCACCTAATAAACCTGTTGATCCATTTAACAATTGCTAGCGTTGCGAATCGCCTGGAATGTCTCTGTTCTAGTTACCAAACGAACATCGCTTCGCAGTTTACATAAATATACAAACCAACATTTTATATCTCTGAACAGATGTTACAGGTTTTTTTTTGTTAAAATAGTGACTTCGTACTTGTGGTCTTTGGTTACTGCTCCGCACCCTTTAGTCGTAGCGTGATGTTATATAGCTCATACTATGCCTCATGAATCTGGCTATCATATACAAATATATTTTTTCCAATCCGACTGGTAGTTTTAGAGATTAGCGCGTTTAAACAGACAAAACAAAACCATCTTTATTATATTTGTTAAAATGAAATGTCAGGTCATTGAACTGGTTCAATCAATTGTTTTGTTGCTTTTTTATCTGTGCATATCTGACCTAAAATTGTGTCTTAGACTGCACTTGTCTCGCATTGCTAATCTGACATTATCTTTATCCAACAACAGCTGTTCAACTCCTGCGCAGACTTAAGTTGAATAACAATTCACGTTCAAAGGAATGTATATCGCTATACACAAACAATTCAAGTAACATTAGTACTAAAATGAAGCAGTATTTAGTATCCAAACTCATAACAGATTCAGTCCCGACAAGTGGGCAGCGCGGTGCGCCGGCGCCGCTCCACCTGCGTTATTTGTGCAAGATTTATGCGATCAGGACTCAATAGACAACTCGAAAGTTGAAACTTTTACACGTATGTTTACAAACCATAAACAAGGTTTTCCCTTTACGATCACTGGTACCATAGATACGTTTTGATCTTAACCATAGACGGGATTGTGTTAACCCATAAATATATCTCTAGTTTTATTTAATCGCTATAATAAAGAATTTTTAATGTGTCCAAAAATCACTGACACCGTTCCGTGCCTCGGAAAGCACGTTAAGATGTTGGTCCCGGCTGTCATACGTCGTCATCTTTGACAGTCGTTACGGTTCGTCAGAAGCCCGAAAGTCTGACAACCAGTCTTACCTAGGGGTATCGTATTACTCAGTTAGTGGGTTGTGGAGGTCAGATAGGCAGTCGCTCCATGTAAAATACTGGTATTCACTTGCATCCGGTTAGACTGGAAGCCGACCCCAACATATATTAGTTGGGAAAAGGCTAGGCAGATGATGAATGTGTCAAAAAATATATAATAATATAATCAGTCCATATAGTTATGCTTGATGACTCAGTGGTCTATGCACTCGTATATGCTAAAACAGCTGCAGGCATTGATATGTTGGACTAGTTTCTGCTCGCGACTTTGCCTGCATGTTGCTTTTCACCCATTACATTTTTGGTTACTGCTCCACAACCCATGGGGGGTTGTAGATTGATGTACCCTATACATATAGCCTATACTTTTCCTCATGACTCTGGCTATATTTTTTTCCAATTCGACTGACAGTTCCAGAGATAAACGCGTTCACACAAACAGACTCTTCAGTTTTCTTATATGTATTAGTAGATGTGAAATTTTCATATCCGAAACAAATAAACAAATATTTCAATCTAGAAATCTAGACCGATAGTATTTATAGAACCGATACTTCATCGTATGAATAATTTATCAAACCCACTTATTGAAACAATGTTTCACTCTGTCTATTTTATTAAAACTCAAAATACAAAAACGCTATCGTTTACGCTTCGATATCACTCACACGTTTACGCTTCGATATCACTCACACTTGTAGTTTCTAAAACTCGGATGAAGTTAATATAATCGGTCATTTTTATTTAACGATTTAGCAAACTTTCGACATGTTTTGGTTACGTTGTTGTTTTATAACGGCTCGGGGTCATAAGTCATCACTCATCAGTTACGAAACCTCCACTACTGACGATTTCTTTAACGAAAGTATCGTGATCTTGAACCTGTATTCGGGTGTTCGGGATCCGAGCGTCGATTCGTCACGACGACAGCTTTCGCGGTGACCAACCGGAAATTCGCCATAAACGATCGCCAATGAAAGGTGAATGTCAAGATTTGTTAACGCTCTAATGGAGTCGCAAATCGATAGATATTGAATTCATTAGTGAAACTTTTTATGTAAATAAAACGTGTTGCCGATGCTTTTTGGCTCACACTTCATAAAAAAACCTGTCCACTAACCTGAAATATAATAATAAAATAATTTTATTATTCATTGACACATTGACAGCTCAAGTAACAACGATGAATCAGATTTCTCTAATCAGGTTAATAGTAGTCAAGAGTACATCTTTACTGCCGTAGCGAAATGTAGGTAATCGAACAAAACCTCAATTCAGGTCAACTTACATTGCACCGGCGCCGGCGCATGTAGAGCCGTAACACTATAACACTGTAATTTCCCACTGCCCTTACATAACTATTTGCTCACAGGATATTACATTGTTGGTCTACAAACGAGCTTTTAATGTTTGCATCGGAAGTGCGGATTAGAAAATTGCAGTTGCACATCGCGTACGAGACCACTTTCACTGACATTGAAACATTTGCGAGCCTCTTAGTCCTCAGAGAGAAATTAACACTCGCTTTTAATTACGATTTACCTGTTATCTTGACTGTACTTAGTGGATTGACGATGGCTGGTCTCTGGAAGATCTGAGGGCAATTGCAATCAATGAGTATTTTCAAATAGGTCAATTTAGGTTAGAATTCAACATTTTCTTTTTTAAAATTATGCTGTGATCGAAACTGAAGATAGGGAAAACTAAGGGAATGTTGTCAAGAATTCCTGTCTCCAGCTTTACCTGTAGAAACAGTCCACATACTTCAATTGAATAGCACAATAACCCCTGTGATTAATACACTCCAGCACATAATAGAAATACTTCTTTAGTCACACATTCGCAATATGTATTCTTCTCTGGGGCATTGTTTTAAATGACGTTTGTTGTATCGCTCGCTATGAAGCTGAAGTGTTGAAATTCTATTCCTATGATACTTTTCTTACTCATGATCCATTAATTTCATGATGCAAAATGTTGTATTGCTTTTTCCCAACATTGCTTCCAGTAGGAGTTTAGTGGCTGAAATCGTCACCATTGTATCGTATCGACAATGGTAAGGGAAAAGCGTTATGCCTCCTCCAGACGATCTTCCCTTTCTTTCTCTTTCACTTTGTCTCTTTCCATTAGATACGGGTGTTAGGAACTTTATTCGGGTTCCCCGACCGCACATTTGTCAATTTTAAAAATATCTGCATTACCTAAAAATTTTGTTATTTCTACAATTACTTCTTTATTTTTAACAGCTCTTGAACAGCTTCCAGACCATACATTTAAGTCGATGCACCTACTTAATACGTAAAAACTAAAATTGAAAGATGTCGAGCAAGAAAAGAAGTTATGTTGGTCAAGTAAGTGGCGATGTCATTGAAAATCAGGTCACGTTCAAATACTTGAGGGAGGAAGAGTGCTGCGCAAAAAGCAACCAGCTATTCATCGATTTTGATATAGCATTTGTACGGGCTTGATATTGTGTGTAGACAGATTGAGTCAATGCTTGATGGAAGTCAGTCAAATCTGTAGTTTTAAGATATTTTCTGCTCAAAGCACTTCTTTGCGGTTCTATAAATACACAGATTGGATTTAAAACTGTTATGATCACATCGTCAGCGACATCAGAACAATCAGCAGTCCTTGAAAAAACTAAGATTTAGAACTCTGGAGCCAAGTAGACACAAACAAAATCGATGCATTATAACGGGACCGACACTCATATTAACGTATAATAAACACATAAAATAAACAGCATTAATATAAGTGCAGTAACGCGATAGAAGGAAACCGTTCAGTTAGAATTGCAAACCGGCCGCGATGAATAAGCACCGATATGGAACAGTTCTAACACATGATCTTGTCTATGTAAAATCGCCGAGTTATAGTTATTGCGTAATGGTAATCGGCGAATCGAGATCCATGGGAAAGAACCGATTGAAGTGGGTGGTTGTATTATTCTTGATCTTAAGTATCTTGGTTATATCGAGGATAGTTGAACTTGCAATATAGCATTCAGAATATGCAAAATTTTGATTCTCCGAAATCCCAGAGTATGCAGCACGGGTCTTTTACTATCTATCTATTAAATAATCTTATAATTTGTAGGTAACACGTCTAGCTGCAGTCTTTGTACGAACAGAATATTAATGATACTTCGCCTATTCACTATGACATGCGCACGAAACACGTTATCCACTTTTGAATACGAAGTGTCCACTACATCAACACATGCGTCTACACGCTTGAACTGAAACCCACTCAAATCTTCTTTGTTTGTTTCATTGTAATCGTGTCCATTATAACAACCATTAAAATTATCATCGCTATTATTGTCTGTTTTACACCGACCGCATTTATACGACGCATTTGTGACTTGAAGACGTTACTTTGAAACGGCGTTGACCATAACTCGATAATATTTTCAATTTAGTCAGTAATATAAAGTTTATTGTCAAACGTCATCACAAGTTTCATTTTTATAGTCGTATCATCCTCTTAACATGGTCTGGCAAAGATACCGCGAAGTACAATGCCGGTCCTTCGCTTTCCATATACAACTTTGCTTACATAAAAGGTACGTGAGCCCTTTGGTCTAAAAAACATTGTGTAACATGGAAAGTGTTTCTACGATCACTATGGTGCTTATCGTTCACACGACGTAATTATTTTCTCTTAGCTGTGTAATTTTCTCCACTGTGATTAATATTGTCCGGTCATGTCATAATGGTACTGAGGAAAATTTCATTGGGATCTCGAGAGAACAGTAAAAGAGGAAGGAAATTCGAATGGCGCTCATTGAGACTGTTGAACTAGTTTATATTGTCATTATTAGTTATGGGTTTTGGGAGAGTTTCTGAACATTGTGCTCCAGACCTCCAGTCGTTGTTAAAAGGGAAAGCTACGGTTAAACCATTGTGTGTTGTACCTACTAAAGGTAAGGTACCAACTTATATTGAAATGCTATTAATTTCCATTCTCACCATTTAGTAGGTAAAAGGGAGATAATAATCTATAGCTTGAGGTCGAAATAAGTGCTTACAACAATCGTAAAGCAGCGCGACAGCACTTGAGTCTCCCTGACACGTTTCGCAGAGCATTTGCATGGCGCGGGCGCAGCCGCTCACCGCTCTCTATTAATACGTTAGATATGATTATGATAGATCGATTTGCTTAATTGGCGCATGCGCCACTTGCCCACACAATTATAATGCATAAATATTAAGTACTGGCGACAGTGCCAAAGGACAAGCCAACCATTTAGCGATCGTAAATTTTATTCAGCTTTATGAGGTCTTTCACATCATTTTATTGTTCGTATTTTAGTTTGAAATATTTACACACTATTATTAGTTTTCTGATTCATGTACTTGTTAAGTCAATTAAAGAAGTAAAACATCTTCAAGTTCCATTAGTGGGTTCAATTGAGTAGACATTTATTCATCATTACTTGGGCCAATGTTATTTGCGGTGTTAAATAAAATTATTTATTTATTATAAGTCGGCCCACTAAATGTCGACTCAATGTGAAATATGGTATGGTATGTTGATCAATTTATTCGAATCTTAAATTATATCGTTGGCGTAATGTTGACAAATAGCGATGACTTGATCTGTTATTTATCAGAAAATGGCCAATATCTTAAAATTCGACTGAGTAATTTACAGAATTTTAAAAGCTAAATATTTCGGCAGATGCAATTTGTTGTGAAATACAATATGGCTATCATTATATTTGACAGTTTGTTAGTACATCTTGAATGTTTTGTACTCCGAAAATCCTAGTTTGAAACCCGTTACCAAAAGCAGCTATAAATTGACCCGTTCACTAGTAAGACATCACAAATAAATAATAATAAATAAATAAATAATAATCGCTCACAAGATATGTATACGACAAGATCGCTTGATGTGGCATGTAAACAAAATTACTGCTGTGGTCAAAAAAGATAATATTATCGGGGTGCTCCAATCTTTTCTTTTTCCATGATTGAGTAGTTAAATAATGTACACTCGCAAATCGACAGTAATATTGCTTTTATTACCACAAAAAACTGTTAAGCAACACTTAACGCTTGGTTTCGATGGTAACACTGGTAACGTGCATTTTTTAATAATATGTACACTTGAGAGAGCATTATTATGGTCATTTGGCTTGCAGTTATTATGGGTAATAGTAGGTTTGGCAAGAGTATTGGCAAGTGGCACTTGGACACCAGCCTTGTGATTTGGACAGCTCATTGGTTCTTATTTGTTTTGTAATTCGATTCTGCTGGTGAAGGTGAACTTTGTACTGTGAAGGAAATAGGAGGAGAAATAAATAATGCATTGCGAGCAAAACTGCGTGGATAAGAAACGGGTTCATATTTAACACTGTATTTACACACAATCCGATGCCGCAAATTGATAACCAGTGCATTATCGTGGAACTTCTCCGTTTAATGGCGTATTACGCAGTGGCTACTTACCAGTTGCCGTGAACGCTCGTAATCCACTTATCATTACTCATTTTCCTTGGCTCTTGACATGAAATAGTGGCATGTTTTATTGATTCACGATATTGTTCGCGGTTCGGTAGGCACTAATTGCTGTATGTTACAGCGCCACGTTAACGTACTCGTTATGTAACATGTTACACAGCTTAATGTGGTGCCAACACCTCGTCCTGTCAACAAATGAAAATCGCGTGCGTCGGCGGCCTATCTGGACGACGTCTGACCGTAATTCCTAGGGCTGTCTGACTGAAATACCTAATTTTATTATCTTCTTAACTATGGTTGGGTCGTTAGTAGAATGTTAACGCCCAATAATTTTAGCAGCGTGAAGTAGGACTGTTTGCACGCGTCCTATAACAAATTCTTGTAGTCCTGACTGGTTTTACAATAAGGATGCCAGCGACAAAGTAATTTTCCGATCTTAGCCTTTTAAAGATAAAGGAAAACATCTGTAACAGCCAGTGTTTACGGCAACGAGGAAAACAGGTTGCTAAGACTTTCTCTGTTAAGAGAATTCTTAAAGACTTTGTTTATTTTTGAGTTGAAGCTAAAAGTTACGCGTGCTGTCTGAAGCTTCCAATTTTGCCGAGTCTCTCATCGACCAGTATTTGCCATTCCATTGCCACTATTGTTGGCCATGATCATTTGCAAGTCTCTGTTCCCCCAAACGTGGTCATAGACCGCAAGAATGTCTTCGAACCCAACCCTATCAGCAACAGACATTTCAGTCGTTTCCTACTTGCGACTGGCGGTAGTCGGGCGACAAATTGCCGACGGACGCCATTTCGGCGACGCACAATTGCCCCTTAACGGCCCGTTCCCCAGATTTATTCGCCCACACGTCGTAAGTAAGAGCCTGTTCACAGTACTTACGCATTTCGTTTAAATCACGGCGACACGCTGTTCGTCGTCAACACTGGCGCTCGTCAAAATTCTTGTGTGTAATATTCGACCCACGAGCGTTTCCGTGTTGTGGTTTAGAAGTAAGAATTGTTAGACACGAATTAGTTGATTGTGATGTATTGGTTGTTTTGGTATCCAATGATTCTCAAGGGTAATTGGATGATGTACTTTGTGCTCTTCAGATGTGTCTTATCATCCATTTAGTTGGAACCATTAAAGTCGAGTTTTGTATTCTTTTTACGTTTTTATTATCAGGTTCTTACAAGTAGTCCGTTCTGGAGCAAGAACTGATATGTTTATAAATTCCATTTTACATCTAAGAAAGGCCACAGTACACATCCGAGTACAACGCTACTCCGACACATTCCACGTACCGTGAATGTTCTTCTTTACTCGTACAGCGGGTAATGGCGCCGCTAACGACCAAACACCAGTAACGTGATCCTCGAGGTGTGAACTTACGAGGCGTTCCTGAGAAATTCGCTTATTATTAGTACCTGGAACCGTTTGCCTTTCCTGATCTAGTCGTTTAACACCAGTCGGTTGTTTTCGTCTGGTTGCTACCCGATCGGAATGTGGAAGTTCGTTACAGGATTAACCGACACCATTAACGTTGAGCTATTAAGTAGAACAATCTTGGCAAAGTTCGGATGTCTCATTTTAGACATGGCAGCTTAAATGTAAATTATTGAAACTTTACGTTTTAATTCCCTGGTATTCGTGCAAGTTGATACTGAATAAAACACAAAGCTCTCTGCTTAGATCTAAAATTAAAACATTATTCGTATTGGCCAATATCAGCTATTTTATTGTTATTGTATCTGAGCTCGAGTATCGGACATTGCGGCTGGGTGGAACATTAGCATGGTGGTGGGGGCTCAACAATGGCGGAGCGGCGCCGGCGCAGCGATGCCCACAGCATCCACCGATAACGTGCACTCCTCTAGTCTAAGGGATACAGGGTGGTTGTTGAGAAGTTCTAAACATTTTTGAACTTAGTTCGATGTGTAATAAAAATTTTTTTTTTACTTGTCGACTTAGATATTCTTAAATGTTTCTTAATTTTTTCAACTTTTTTATTGAGTAGAAATGTTGGTAAATAGATGTAGGCTAAAGTCCTTCCTAGGCTGTAGTGAATAATTACTTCATTCGATAATTCTACCGAATTATCTAGAATTACCGATGATCTAATATGTTAATTGCATCATATTGTAATGCGTTACTGATTAAACAAAAACATACATTTAAGAACAATGATCATATAAAATTCTGATCAAGAAATGTGTCTCAAGGCAAAAATCCCAAACCTCTTAGAATTCAAATTTTTCTCAAACAATTCAAAGAATTCCCATAGCACCCTGTATCATGAGGTCGGTGGCGTGCGCCGGCGCCGACTCCTCTAATAATAGTCGCATTCCATTCCCTCGCCCTGGAAGGGCTCACCTCGCGATGCGCGCGCGCACCTGCCGTACACCACTTTCCTTTTTCATTTGCCAAATGCTTTCGCTACTCCGTGATTCTGAATTAATGTTATTGAAAAATGGCTTGAATATTATGCTTGAAAATTCCTTTTAGTAAATGGATCGTGTTTACGACCAATAAAATTACAGTGGTTACCATCACAGGAAGCTATGACGTTGAACAACCTGTTAGTACTTGTATGGACTTGATTATGAGACGTTCATACAAAACACATGTGCAGTGTGAATATTTAAATGCCTTCATTGACTGAGGTTTTGATTTACAAGTCTTAATAAGAACATGTTACTCGTACTTACTTACCTACTTCTGCTTCTTTTCGTATCGATGATCTTTTAATTTTAAAGTATTTGGGCCCAGTACGTCGCCACGTTTACTGCCGCGTCAGAAGCACGGGTTGTCAAGGGTGCAGGTGAACGAGCAATTGGGACACTTCAGCATAAAATATGGGATATAGTCTCATCTGGAGATCTGCAATTGCACTAGGTGTCAGGCGGGTCTATGATGACATTGACAATTCAAAAGTGCCTGTAAATGATCTAATTGAAATAAATGTTTTGACTTTGACTTTGACTTTGCCCCATTACGCCAAATTATGCATAATGGGCCTAATTGGATTCGCAGTCGATTCAGTGCCTTTTATACTGCGGGAAAAACATGTATTCCAGAATGTTCCTTAAGAATTTTTGTCAGATGTAACATTGAAACAAACGAAACTCATTTACCGTGAAATGCCAAGGGCAACGTATTCAGAAGTGTAGGGGAGCATCTGGAGCTATTAGGGCGTCCAGGCACCGTGTCGAACTGCTGGCGTGGAACCTCGGCTAAGGGCGTGCGCGTACGCAGGCCTCGTGAGAATATCGTTACGTTTAATGTTTATGTTTCCATTATCGATACTATCTTTTGTATTGCTTCGTGCAGGAAAAATATACAGAAAAATTCTTGAATTTTCTTTTCTTTGAGTATCTGTGCAATTTATTCCGCTTCAGCGCGCGTCGGTTTTTTTTAATAATTGTTATTATGTGAGACGGATAGGAAAATTACCATATTTACTAGTGATTTATTATTATTATTACGTAGCTTTATTTATTTCTATCAGTAACAATAGTATAATTACTAATATTAGTGCATTTATTATGGTTATTATTTTATACTATAATAATAGGTAAATCATAAAGCGTTATAATTAAAATAGCAAGTTTTATTTCCAATATTCCCCTGTTTATAAACTAAAATGCCTTTATTCTTTGAACTCACAGGGTACGGTTAGCTACAAAAGTCGTTTAACACTTCATTCAACTCAAAGTAAAACTCAATTCATTTATTTCAATTAGACCATTAGAGGTACTTTTGAACGCCAACAAGAAAATAAAATTGGATCTAGTTGTCCTAAAAGTTAGTTGTATGGAGAAGACTGGGCAAGAAATTCCATAATTATTAATCCTTTTAAAATAAATTATTTACATCGTCATCGTCAAGGATTCGGTCAGTTAGTCAGAAAGTTGAAGCTAGTTGCCCGTTCCAAAACGGAGCCCATGGAGAAGAACAAGCAAGAAACTCCACGGACACTCTTTTCAATTAGGTTTTTACAAAATCCTGGTTACAATATTCGTGTGGCTTTCTTTGTAAAAACAATGAAGATGAATATAAAATAATAAGAATAAAGATGCCATGGCAGTTAACAGATAACCCAACTGACGGCGCTCGTTCACGAACATGACGCATGGATCAGCACTACTTAGCTCAGCCATCTTGAAGGTGAGTTAATCAACTTTTGTAGCTGACCGTACAAAGTACCTTCACAATGTTGTGACATTTCCAAGCTCTAAAGCCTTTCTCCTTGGCACTAAGTTATTGTACGTATACCAGCTTAAATCCAAGTCTTATTCTGATGGATTGCTCCCCTTTATGATGCCATTGTCTTGTTGACGTTCAATCTTGTGGTTTTACTTCACTATGGTACTGGTTATGACTATGACCGTTATATTGAGGATTTATGGCCCATAGACAGAGAGAATTTCTCTGTCTATGCGCAGTATTGGTTAGGTCAAGATAAGGATTTGAAGACTAGTTTTTCGTTTTCTATCAATGTCATGTTTTTTTGCAATATTCGAATATTCGCTTGGTTTTGGAGTTTTGGAGATAAATTGGAAAATAATTTAGTTTTTTCACTTTATAATATTTTTTACGGTTTGTAGGTATATCCAATCTTAGTAGGTAGATGTGTATCTAGCTAGACTAATTCAAAAAGTAATGGTTTGCATTCTCAAAAGAATACAAACATTTACTTATTTCTTTTTTCTAACATAAACTTCAGTTCTAAGTTTAGCTATACTAATAGGTATAATAAAGCTAAAGAGAATTTTTGTTTATTTGTATAAAAGCGCTAATCTCTGAAACTAACAGTCGGATAAAAAAAAAACTATTTGATAGCCAGATTCATGAGAATGTATAGGCCATATAACATCACGCTACAACCCTCGGTAGCGGGGCAGTAACCAAGAACGAAACATAGCTAGTTCACAATAAATTAAAAAAGAAACTTGAGCAACGTTTTAAATGACTCCTGCATTAAAAAATAATGATGTCGCGTGGCATTTCTTGCTTCTCTAACATCTCCTTTGATTACATGCGTGTGCAAGCAGACCCTACATATTTCCCTCGAGACATACAGGCTTCACTGGTCTGAATCTCGTAGTGCATGTTGAACTCTGACTCATAAAGCCAGCCTATGTAAACCAGTCTTTATTTAAAAAAACATTGATCATATCAGGGTTAAATAATCAATCTTCTAATATAAAAATAAAATGCTTTGTCCTGAATGACTGACTGATGGATCAACGCACAGCCTAAACCGCTGATCTTAGAGACCTGAAACTTCGAGGGTGTGTTCTTTATATGACGTAGGCATCCGATAAGAAAGGATTTTCGAAAATTCATCATTCTTCATCATTATGTACCCGAATACTTACAGGAAGGAGGCTTTGTAACAATAGCATGTTACTAGAATTTCTTTAGCAACAGTCCCTAGCACTGATGTGCTAGCGACTGTTTATAAAGAAATTCTAGACTAAGACCATACCTTTTTGTTGTAAAATCGCTCCTATTCCAACTGCATAAGATGCTGCAGTGTAACGCGCTGTCGTCCGTATACACACAATACTAAATTCCTTATCATTAAACTTTTCCCAAGTGTCATTGAAAGTCTAAGGAATTTTAATGCTCTGTTAATAATCTTAAGTATTATAATTACACACATCAAAAGTGTCTAGGGATCAACATCCCTAATCAATGTTAGGGATGTTGATCCCTAGACACTTTTGATGTGTATATTTGCTCATTCACGCGTCATATCATCAAACTAGCTTCTGCCCGTGACTTCGTCCGCGCGGCTTTTTGTCGGCCGTGTTAAGTTACGTCTTTGCTTACTACCGTAGGTCGTAGCGTGATGATATATAGCTTATACTATTTTTCATGAATCTGGTTATCATATTCAGAATTTTTCCAATGCGTCTGGTATTTCCAGAGATTAGCGTGTTCAAACAAACATACAAAAAAAATCTTCAGCTTTATTAAATTAGTCTTTTTTAATTAAATTTTTAATATTTCAAGTAAGTCCATAAATATAGTGCAATTATTAGAGCTTCTCTAAATGCATGCGCATGCGCAGCCACTTCAAAATCAAAGATTTTTGATACAGTATGTTCAATTAAATTCAATTACAAACAACAACACTCCCATTAGAGTACTATCTGCAATTTGTAAATGATCTCAGTTCGCGTCGGTGATGAAGATCGGTAACTCTAAATATTTTGCAATGGATAGACAACATCTCTATTTGTTATCATAATAATCACATAGTACATAGTAGTCACTAATTGATAAGTACTATAAACAGTATCACGTGCGAATATATCTTTTAATTAACGTGATATTTACTTAGTAGATTTTGAGACATTGTGCTTATTATAATATCAGCTGAATGACTAAGTCTTGAGACCAAAAAACAATATATATATATGTATACTGTACCTGACGTTTTTTGTGGGGGTGATTTTTCTATCGTCACATAACTTTTGTAACAAAACATAACTTCACGCCTGTAATCCCCGCTGGGTAAGGCAGAGGTGTTCCCATTAATACACCCACATTACACCAGGTATGTTTAAGTCCCATGTAAAAGAGGGCGAGCCTATTGACATCAACCGTCCTATTCGAAATCTACGGTCCTATAGGTCGTTCTACGGCTGATATGATGATGGTAATGAAAATATTCTACACCAGCGATCCGCCCCGGCTCCTTGCGGGTGCAATGTAGACTATACATAAACCTGTGTATCTAAAAACCGCATTAAAATCTAAGCGTACATACGGCGAGAAGCGACTTAAATACTATGCAAAGATTCTGTATAAGTAACTTCAAATTCGAATAAATGGTGGTACCTAAAAATACTTTCTCATAACCCTCGGGACTTTCCGTTAATAGACAACAAAGGTAACATTTACTTTCATATCAGCATCGTAGTTAGCAGCAGCATTAATTAGCTGCATTGAATATGCACGGCGGCTTGCCGGGCTCGTGCCGGAAGACCGGCTTCCGTCGCCCCCGGCCGCGGCGCCCTGGGACTTTCCAACGGGATTCAAAGCCGCCAAGGAGTAACCAAGGTTTTATTACGTGCTAGGAGTAGATTACTGGTGAATTATATCTTATTTTAAACTTTACCAAGAAATATGTAAGAATTAATGGTCATGACTGCCTCGTTGGTCTAGTGGTCGCAAAGCGCGACTGTTGAGCATGAGGTTAGATTCCCAGGTCGGGCAGTGTTTATTAGGTTTTTCCATCAGAAATTTCTCAGTAGCAGCCTCGGAATCTGGATTTGTACCTGGTTGATGGCAATAGGCTCACCCCCTACTACATGGGACTTTAAACATAACTGGCTAAATGTGGGTGTACTAATGGGTACACCTCTGCCTAACCCTTCGGGGATTAGGTACAGGCGTGATGTTGTATTCATGGTCATATAACTACAAGGTTTCTTTGCACTAGCAAGCAGTGTCACTATTGAAAAATATACCTTAAAAACCTCGCCCTAAATGATAAAGAGTGTACTTAACAATGTTAGAACTATCGGAAAAACACACAATTACGTTGCCAGCCACCGTTCCCGTCCACAAAAGGCTCAAACAAACAGATAAGCAATAAGGAGCGTACTGCGCACACGCAAATGGCGTACGTCGTTATCTAAACGCGCCAATCGTTTACACAGTTAGAGGACGCAATTATCACCTACCGTACACCTGTTCCATGTATGCTAATGACCACAGTAAATCACTATCGATAGACCAGATATCTCAGATTATATCTTGGATGGTCACGCGCATACCATTTTCGGTGTACCGCCTATGTGGGGTCCAATTACTGGAGGACCAAACGACACTTTCCATGTCCAGGCGTGCCCTTTTCAGACCTTACATAGTTCCCGTCTGAACACATTCTGATCGTAGCTTCAGATCTGTTAAGGGGATCGAGACGACAGTGGCTGAAGAACCAAATGTAGAGGGCCCTGCACCATATAAACTTGACTTTATAACTGAACTAAGTTTTACAATCTGATGCAAAGAAAATTACTAAACTACTCGTGAAGTTCCATTTGATTTCGTTCAATACTTATATCCTTGTCTTCAATCCAAAGCGATCAAAAGATATTTTATCATTTTAATACGCATTTGCGAATTAATCTTGCGTCTGTCACCATCGAAGGTCGACCGTTTAAGGAGATGGTTAATTAAACCTAGCTCTGTCGACGTCTCAGAGTCGATTTCCTCGTTAAACGATTTGATTTACGCATCGTGGGCATCCTTGGCCGATGAGGTGTTAAAGCCGTGACCTTACGCAAAAGGCGTCGCCCGCTGAATCACCAATAATTTCGTTGTTTTGTTTTTATACAATAGATGTGGCCATATGCGGGCGGCTGCGGGCGGAGCTTTGTTTGGGCAATCAGTCAACGACCGGCTTCGCAGTTTCCCTACGCATTCCTTTGGTGCTCGTCACCAGGAAGATTCATGCAAGCGATATGCAAAACCCGCCGTTAGGAGCGCGCCCTCTCGCCGCGCCTCACTCGAATGCGAGCGATTTTTTCGCGATGATAGCGCTCTGACAACCACCTCTAGACACCGCCTCTTGCCACCAACAAAAGTGGTCCGATTTATAAACACGTTCTCGGGAATAGCTGCCTCGAATTAATACGTATCCGTAAAAATATTGCGCAATTATAAATTTCTACGGAAAATTGATAATGTTCTCACGAACGGGCGCACGATGCGTTAATTGGTGCGCAATCCGCATTCTAAGCGAATTAATAGTTGCCCACGGACTCTCTCGTTTCGCCGCTATCTCAGTTATTTAATTTTTCACTCAGTTAACATACGACGAAGCGACGGCCGTTTTTTGTGTTTACAAATTAAGGTAATTACCGTAATACCCCTGTCACAACCTTTTAAGTTCAACGTACGCATTATGCGTCTCGGACGCGGTTTTCGGCTCCGAATGGATTTTGATTCTTATTTCTTGGCGATTAAGGTGTTAGCTGAATATTTTGGAATTTCGCGTGAAATATTGTTGTAGTGCGCCCTTGAACGTTCAGTTCCGGGCTATTTTAATGTCGTTTAAATTAAAATATGCAACGCGCTCTGGGCGTTATAATTGCGCGCAACAAAGTCGCAAATCACGACATTACGTTATGCTTCATCGATATTTATCGATTTATCCTTCGTTTTTGAAGAATTTACACGTTTCTTACGTGTAAACTTTTTTATTGGATTTTGGTCAGAGTTCTTCGTAGGAAACGTTTTCATGATATCTATTAATAAAAATATGTATCACCTTATTTGAATACAAGGCGAAGTTCCTGCATTGATAGCAAGCGCGGTATTTTAATCCATATTTACTACTTCCTAAATTGAGCACACCAATAAAATTACTGGGTATTACTGTGGTTTATCTGAACGGAAACACGCTTCATATCGGCGCAGGAGACGTATTTATGACTGGTTATTCTAAGGTTGTTTGGAGTTCCCATCGCGGCTCGCAGCGTTCAAACATCGCCGTATGTGATGGTGCGATCGCGTCATCGCGTGTAATCTCCCATCTTACGGGCGAGACTATCTCGCCGACGGCGACGACGAGACGCTCATATCTGATACACCACGCTTCCCCTGTACATGGGTAATAATCTTTTATGCGACGCGATGAAGTTATTTACCAGTCGATTGGCCCATCGACATCAGATATCGACCGCTTGAAGTTCTCAATCGCCACTTTGTAAGCTCGAAAATCTCCCATTTAGATTTTCTTAAGAGAAATTTCCATTTTGAATTGATACATCGCTCCCGGGCCACCTCAGAGGCATGACCAAAATAGTAACAGAAGTACAGGCGTATACATGCGTCGTTGCGTAAATAACTTGCTTTTGAATAACGCGTGTCACAGGTGAGGGTCACGGCATCCAAGTTCAGATAACAATGTCGTGTTGACGCCTGACCCCGGCTGCGGACGGCGTCAATTTCGGCGCGTCAGCCGGTCGCGGTCGTGTCGTAATGCGATTACAATGATGCCCAATTCGCAAATTGGCAGTGACCCAGTTCGGGTGTCGGTGGGTGGCTCGGAGGTCCACCGGCTCCGCGCTCGTGCCTTTTTCTACACAGAAAGTTCCACACACTTACCAAATAGAACGACTGTTAAGTAATCATGTGACAACTGAACGCTCTCGTTTTGCTCGATGCGATTTAACGGTCCCGTTACATCGTTTGCGTCTTATGATTGAATTTCTTCGTACCGTTTTTCGATTATTTTGTCTCGGTGCGTAATGCCAGGTTGTGCAACCGAATCGGCGTGTAATTGTGGGGGGGTCATTGTTTGTAACGGAACGGGCCCGGGTGCAGCGCGCGCGTGGTGTGAGATGAATTCCATTAGTCCGGGTGAGGTGCGCATTGCCGCCGTAGGTCGTTTACACCGGCCAGCAAGGCACGACGCACCGAAGCGATCCATTTTAACTAAACCGCAACCCGTAAAATCATTCTTCTCCATTGTTAGCAGCCCGTCGGGCTCTATTTCAACACTAAAGATGCATTGAACCTTTGAAAATATTTGCCTTGACCTGATGCGCCTTCGAAGTTTAGATGTTTGTTAAGACACTTGCTCTTTATGTGTCCTTTAAAATGTGCACTCATTTTAGGTCTCCCCTTCACAATAATTAACACTTTGCATCAACCGAATCGTGCACGCAGATGCTCTCGACACAAATAAAAGTAGAGAAGTGCTGTTCATTACAACGAGGCGATGATTAATCAAGGATGTAATATGAACTGTGTGGCTTAATGATTTGTTTGTATTCTGGTCGTGTAGTGTCGTTCGTCATTTCGCCAGGCTTTTCCTAGAAAGCGCATAGTGTCCTATTTGGTGCTAGGAACCCCGACCACCACCGGACACGACGGTCACGTCATACTAACTGTTGATTTTCACTTTTATAATGCAACTCAGCGATGAAATGGAACTTATTGTTTACACGATGCACCGTGCACGATAAGTAGGCAGGATCATAATGCAATACTGTCGTCTGCCCTAATTAAGGTGAGGTGATAGCACGAACAATAAATTAGGCGTAGGGTACCATAATTATCTTATCAGTGTATAGTTAGACAATGCGCCCGCTGAGATGCGCGAGCGCACGGCGCGTTATCGCGACCACCCGCCGCCACCGGGAACCGACGTCGATACAACATTATTATGGGAACATGAATCAGCGAACACCGGCCGAACATACGAGGTGCAACGCCATAGTTCTTAGAAACAGCGGACCCTGCACACCGTGTGATCGAACTCATAAAAATTGCTAGTTGCGGAGCGGTCGTACCTTCTTATGTGAGGGCGGCTAGCAAGAATCTCGTCCTCTCATAACCAGATAGAGGAGCAACCATTGCTCGGCACCTTCCATGAAGTCGTTAACGATCCCGGCGACACTTCGTCTAATGGCCCGCGTGTGTACTTAGCTATGCAAATCATTGCGCGGCCCTGGGCACGCGGCGACAGCATCTGACCAGACTTGCGCAATTATTCATTATTATTTTTTAAATATTACCCCTTACGTAATCCAACCTGATAAATTACCACTATAGATTTATTGTTCCCTGCAGCCTCCGTAAACCTGCCATCCATTTAATTTCAGATGTGATCTAGTACCGAGGTATTATCTTGTCGTGACGCTCTCTTAATAATGTCTCATTATGGGAAACTCTCGTTTGTGACCAATAAAATAATTGAATATCTGTGCGTTGATCGCGATCCGAGAACTAGCTCTTATCTGGGGCGTAATAAATCGGTGCTGCCGATCGCGATCGCAGTGCGGCCAGGCGCCTGATTAATGAGTTAACATTTTTTAATTAACGATCTCGCTGCAGCGAGGAATTATTGGTCCGCTGAGAGCACCGCGAGTGTAAGCACGCGCTTCGACAGCGCACATAGCTTTCGCCGGAGCGACGTTAAGCTAAATTATAAGCTCCGGCTGAAGAGTTAATTGTGTGTTTACTATGTTCACCATCGACATTAGGTATTCTTCGTTCGATAATCGCTGCGGGGCGGTCGTGTCGTGATCTAAAGTTTTCCCGCGTTATGCAACCAGCCTTTTGTTGCGTTTTCGCTTCACATGCCTCGTACTCGTAGGTACTCACTACGATCTGTATCGGTTTCGGATAGTAGCGTCTCGCCATGGTTACCTATTTTTGTCATAGGTTGCACGAATCGTTTACGACATCCCCGTCACGATTGTTGACGTAATAGCAGTTACCACGCTCCGATGACACATTATGTTTTGCGTGTTTTCTTGCGGTAGCTTGCCGTTTGTCGATAATCTGGTTAGTCCCATGCTTTACTTAACCTCAGGTTTAGTAAGAATTATTAATATTATATGAAACGTGTATTTACGGTTTGTGTACAATATTAATAACGTGACCTCAGTGTCGGGCGTAGTTACCCTCACCTAATGTCAGCTCGTCAGCGCGCATTCAGTCCCGACATTTCGCAAGTGAAAAGCCGAGACGAGAACTGTATTCGTTTGACCTGGACCTTCGCGGCTCGTTGTAAACGAGTACGACGACAGCGAAACACGACCATTGTTGAGTTACGAGCAGAATTCCATACGGCTTTTTGCTCGACACGCATCAATTGGAAGTCTCCTATTGACGTGGCGAGTGTGAAGTTCGTTAGCGAACCATTGAGTTGACTCGCATAGTTGCATACAAGCGCTATTTCACACGTATTGTTAAAACGCACGATGAGTGCTAAATTGTCTTTAGAAATGTATTACTTGAACACTATAGCTGAGACGATGGCAGACGTCGTATTAAAACTTGCATTCCGCATTCGTACTTAAACGAGTCGTAGCGAGTTTGAAGTGACTAGCAAATAATGGTTTGCAATGTAACATGCAAATGCATTATTATCGTTGAACCCTTGCAAGTAAAAGGAGAAACTGCTTGCTATTGCCATTTGCTGTATGTACTATTGACAGCAAATGGCAATAGACTGCATCTCTATGAAGCAGTTTGAATGTGCTAAACAATTTTTTTCAATTAGTATCTACAACGTCACTTATCTAATCACGAAAACGTGATAAGCGTTTAGAAACAGACTAAAAGTGATTGCGACACGGAATATTACGAATTAATAGAATCGATGTTCGATTATAAAGGCCACCTTGAACCGTTTAAGCCGTTTCGCGTCCAATTGTTGCACAACTCCGCCTTTTTGTTAGCTGCGCGCGAGCTACTGATTCGTTTCATACCTAATTCAATTACAGAAACATATGTAAATGTCATAGTCTCTAATGAAACTATTGCACGTCTCTGCGTTTGCGCAAACCACGAGTGATCTGTCTTTGCAGACTCTGTTTGTTCTTAAGCAATTGTTGCGTTCACCTCGCAATTATGTATATTGGATTATGGTGTGGTTGTAATAAAAACAATAAACAACTACGTTTTGGATTACTTTGTAATTTATGATTGTATGAAAACATTTATCATGCTGATAGTATCTGATGTTAGGCCACGAATGTGTTGCAATGTTTCCGTTGTTATAATGTCTCTGTTCACTTTTGTGGTTCTGTAGCAATAAACTTAATGCTTTAATTTCTTTTTCCAGGTAATTTTGGTGTTATGGAAGTGTGAGGCGTGCGTCTACTCGGTATGTGGCAGCCGTTATGAGTGTCAGTAAAACATGGTCGCTCGTTAGGCATGCACGGAGGGCGCGCGGTTCGTGCCCGCATCAATATGCGCCCGCGCACCTCACGGACACGATTTGACGAATGAATCACACCATTTTCTTCGTAGTCGACTTGTTCACGTGACGTCACGATTTCGGTGTCGCACGCGCACCACGAAATTAAATTATAATAATTATACATTTCCGCTTGCATAGCTGTCGTAATCTCGCGGGTGGAATCTCCGAGGATAATACTGAGCTGAATGACTTCAGATAATATAATTATGTAAGACGAATTTGATTTACAAAATAAACACTTTGTTGTTGTATTGAACGCATTGTACCTAATATGAATCATAGCATACACACGCTGTCTATTCTTAACGTTTATCGTAGTAGAGTGCATGGATGATAATAAACAATAACGTATGGAAACATACATCATGTGGAGCGCATTCAATCGTCGTCAGGGAGAACGGGACAAAACCATCGTCAGAGCCGCAAGCTTTATGGCCAATCGGTCAAATGTCGACGGGAACCATTTAGTTCCTGCCATCTTTTACGACGAGCGTTCGCCATTGTGTCGCACTTATGCGCAGCCCTCCATTGGCCGCGCACTACACCATACAATAGCCGCTCGGAAACCCGCTTACTTTTGTTACAGGAATTGTAAATGTCAAGGTGCGATTACGCTATAACCAGCCCTGGAATGCAATAGTGTCTAGAATGGAAGCCATTAAACGCGTGCCTGAATGATAGCATCCAGGCTCTGATGCCATGGCGGATACGCGCTGCACCGGGCCGGCTCCCATTTCCATCATTATGCTTACCACGCCTTTATCTCGCGCGAGCATCGGCCATATATCGGTGAAAAACCGCCCGCGAGACCAGCCGACGCGAAATTGAGATGGCGTAGCGGTCCCACCGCAGGGCAGGGCCGCAAGTGGGTCGCGCGATTACAACGTTTCCTCGATGCCGAGCCGTCGACAAAGATCGTGGTTTGCGGTGATCGCGCCACCGAGTCCTCCGCTTCACACTTTGTCACGGCCCACGGGGCGCGAGCCACCGAGACAACGGTGTTTTCCTGCGATATTCACGTTACACATCCGCGGTTGTCGTTCACATTTGAAACGGACACTCGTAACTCTATACAGTGTTCCGAGTAACTCTCTCCTTTTACCGCACAGATAGAAATGCAGAGCGGAACGTTTCCTGGTGTGTCCCGGTGAGTCCGCGCCTGAGTTTCGTTTCTATTGTGTTCGGAGGCGCGTGTGTTGCGATTCGGTCGCGTTGTAGTTCAGAGGGCAATCGCCGTTACGCCGGCGGGTTCTCACAATAGGAGCGAGAGTTGGCTCCCGTAAGTGCAGCTTCCGTAGATCGCTATCGTGCTCTTGGACCTCCGACACATCCGTACTTAACTTCCGAGGTACGAGGCCTCTCGCACGTTTGTTAACATTACTTTTGATACCTCTACTTAGTTACCGAGCCGTAAATGAGACGGTTAAAAAGGAGCATGTTTTATTTTTAACCTCAATTCCGCATCTAAACGGCCGCGACATGACGTGTAAATTTGCGATTTACGCTTGAGGAATGGGCACGAGCATTATGTGTTTACCCTAAATTGTATTCGAATTCCTGAACATTGCATCATAAGGGGCATGATGACGTAACTTGGCAATTTAAGCCACGGATATCGAAATGCCCAAAAGTATCCTTTGCCAGAGCATGTGGTTTGCCCTCGATTTTGCGCCCTGCCATTAAGTTGTTTATGCGTGGCCCATGCCTCCCCATGTATGGCTTGATTTGCAATAAAATCGGCTAACGAGACACGTCTTTGTCGTGGGTGACCACCTCGTTGCCAAGTTTTCGTTGGAAAACAACGGATGTCACGTTGAAGGCCGTGATAATGATCTTTGCCATATCCGAGGAGGTCGTTGGAATTTTGCATTTGTTTTTGTTAAAATCATCTTTCAAACTAAGATATCATATCAGTCTATTAGTGGAACTAGAAGGTTAAGAAACCACTATTTTCTCAGTGTCCTCTGTCCCAAGATGTCGCATAAGTTTCCGTTATCAAAGCTTCGGTGCTGCCAAGTGCCGCCTTTCTTGATAATTCGAATTAATCATACAAGTAAGCCACCGACATACTTGTAGTTCATTGGAAACGTTTCATATCTAGTTTCAATATAGAAATACATATATTCATCTGGGTTACCGCAAGATTCCGTGATATTTCAAGTCGGGAGCGCCCCGAGCGGGCTTGCATTTACATTAGAGCAGAGCACGTCGACCACCCCGACAGGGATCAAGTATACTTTGAAAACTGAACGGCCATTTATCGTGTCATCGTGTGCTCTTTCTAAAGCATCGTCAATCGCTATGCGTGACTGACATCTGCCATTTATAAGAAATCAGATGATATAAACACCAATCAGACTGTACCATTCAATGTTTTTTTCCGTCGCAACGTCAGAATGATAGAAAGGCTGTTTCATTATGCATCAGCAGCTTACATCCTTTTTCTGCTAGCTAATTTTGTTTTTTTTTTCATCATAGTTCAATTAAATGATACATAATCTCATCAGCTTTGAGATGTTAGAAATATCAAACTAATATTAATCGATTGCATAATTATTGTTGTTTATCTCAAGCTCTCGCAGATCAAGTGCGCAATCCATGAACCAATTGTGATTGTATTTGAAACATGTGGAAACCAAACGAGGCATATCTCAACAAAAATTTTCGAGGTAACATGTCAACCAAATTGGCGAAAATCTAAAGGCGTCGATGAGTTCCGTTGGCCGAGGCTTGCGTCACCAGAATCTTTTCACCGAAAACAATAGTAGCCGCCAACCGGTGATTACTTTAAGTGTCGGATATTTGCATGAGTTTGTCTGTCCGACCCCCTAACCGAGGGCATTGTTCACCACCGTTTGAATGGCTGATAATAACTGAGCCTTCAGCCGCTTTCGTAAGTGGAACAGGCTTTAGAAACTCGACAAATTATTTAAAGGTTTTTGGGTGGTTCCGCGCTACACCGCCACAATGTTTCATGCTTTAGGTCGAATTAATCGAAATTGAAACTTCAAGGTGAGATTTTGGCGTTCAGTTAGCGGTACAAAATTGGCAAAAGTAAATGTTATAATTGTTTGCGAATGTTGTTTTTAGAAGCGATCTATTACTTCAAGATTAATGGCAATCAGCTTCCCTTTTAAATGAGTACAGATAACAGCACCTGGCAATAGAATAAATATCTTATAGGTCGACGTGAATGGATGTATATCGTCCATGATGGAACGGATGCACGATTTCGGTTAGACGCACACCCTCAAGTGTACCATGTACTTGCATTCACATTTCGCCCTCACACTCACACTCGCGCCTGTGGAAGAGAGCGGGCCTGTCAGTGACCCTCGTACTGGCGCGGTCCGGCGCCCATTAATTATTCTATTACAGCAATGGCACTCGTGATCGGTGCGCGCGCGCACTCCTTTGATCACACCATGCGCTTCAATTCACTACATTACTCTTCACACGAACTGCACAAAATCGAAGCGCGTTGTCAGATAACGCTTTTATTTTTCATCATTAAGAGTTTTTATCTTGATTGTACAAGAGTTACAAGGCGGCTGATGTATCTGCCTGTAATTTTTATGATGGACTTTTAAATTCCTTTAGAAAATGTTGGAAAGGCTACGAGAATATTTTACTACTATCTTGAAATTCTGCATTCTTGTTTCTATCATGTTTTGCTCTTTTGTGTGGGTTAGTCAATTTATATTCTTCAGTATTTCACTGAGATAGACTCAATGGAACGGGGACGGCAATAAATTGCGCTCGCTTTCATTAACTAATTACCTATGTTTGATACAAACGTGTGGCATACATTTGTATAAAGCGTTGGTGTAGCCGATAATGATGCGCGTTTCCATTCGGCTCACACATAATTTACTAGCGTTTAATAAAATAATGCGCATGCGCTAGCTAATGACACTTGAATGGCCAATACGTGACCCGGCATGATTTGTGAGTGGCAAGTGTGCCAACTGTTCATGGAAAGAGTTTATAGAATTTTATCACTAATGGAAGAATTTCTTTTAATTTATCAGTATTAATAGAGTAGATTTTATTACCCTCGCTTTAAAACTGATACGAACATGAGTAAGGAGCTCGACTCAAAAGAGACTTTTAGTATAATTATGCATAAGGATAAAAAACGCTTACGAAATCGCGCCTCGCTCATACTGGCAACACAAACACAAGGTGAAAGGCGGGCGTCGTGATCTGCGTGTTCCTCCCGCGGTTGCGCACGCGCACCGTGCCCCAATTCACTAAGTGCCTGCCCCGCTGACGAATGGGGATCAACTGCACTTTGATAAAAACTATTTATTGCCCCATTTGCCCCTAAACCAAACCTTCACTGTAAAATCATCAATTTGTTTATTGATAATAAAACAGGCCGTTCCGCACTAGTTGTTTTTTTGGGCTTAATTGACCAATAAATCACTGCTAATTTATTGCATATTAAACTAGACCTTTTCACTGTGTCCTTTGCGTTTACAAAAGTTAAATGACGAATAAAATATACATATTGAGTAGGTGGACCAAAAATATGGCTATGTAAATAATATCCTTATTCTTTCCAAGGCTGTGCATATTGTTATGATAATAGGGACACAAGAGCACTTATTAGTGAATAATTCGAGAAAAATGAACAATCAGTGTGTCCAAGGATTAAGTCTTTACAAAAAGTTCAACTACTGATTTAAATAACTTTAATGAGTGTGAAAACTTTTGTGTAAATGCAGTATGCAATACCTTTTTAAGTTGCACATGTGGAGTGTGACCAATTTGCCAAGTCTGGAAGCCTGAATATATTAAACCAGTCTGTAACAATATGAGCGAGGTAATGAGGCAGACAGTCTATAAAGAAGTAATAATTCTCATAATATTTTGTCGCGACAACTCTTGTTTTTTATTGTTGGAGATTTCATTCCAATCTGAGAAGGAATCTTAGGTTTCATTTAAGAGATTATCTAATTTGTTTTAGGCTGTCCAAAAAAATATGTTACCAGCCTCTTATTGTCCCTCTGTAGGGCAAAGAACTTTTCTCATACAGAGAAGGCACGATCACGCATCACCACGCTTGTTCTAGGCGGATTGGCAATTTCAGACTTTATTTATAAGTCTAGCTTGCCCTACGATGTTATCCTTTACCGTTGTCAATCATCTCTGGATCTACTGGTCCGATTTGAAAAATTCTTTCAGTGTTAGATAGATTAGTTATCGAGGAAGGCTATAGGCTATAGGCTATATACCATCACGCTACGACCTACGGGAGCGGAGCAGTAACCAAAGACGCGGGTGTAACCGCGGCGGACAGCTAGTAGCGGATAAAACCGCGTAGCACTGCTAGTGTCCAATAAAACTTAAAAAGGCTGTGAAGATTTGAGCAATAAATAGTATCATAAACAATATAACTCGATAATCTATTTAGCAACAGTATTAACCGTTTATCTGGCGCTTATCTAAGTGAGCGGTTATTGCAACGCGTCCCGCATACCCACTTGTTGCGATAGATCAGCTTCTAATTGTCTTAATGAGCCGCATCCTCCAGCGCCCGCGCAGCAATGAAACGATCAATGGTACTGAAAATAAAAAAACATTCGATGTTTTCTTAATAAAGATAATTAAACGCCAGAATTGGAGAGGCACAAATTAGGTGGCAAAAAGGCTTTACCCGCCAATTACGGAATTAAGATTTGGTTGTTGACTTAAAGAAACTTCTGATGTAAACAGCAAAGCAATGATTATTATGACGCCCTAAAAACTTTAAAACCAATATCTTTTTAGGTACTCAAAGCTGTCAAATCAATAAACGCAATTTGGAAATCAAAACACGTATTAGCTGACTCATGTGTCCAACGGTCAAGATATATCACCAAAAATAGAATACAAACGATAAAAAACAGATGTTAAACAGTTCACTAACCCCATAATATTTAGGGAGACTGACGAGAACACCTTTAGAATCGCATGTCCAAAAAATTGTTGAGTTAACAATGAAGAATCCCTCCAAAATTTTGAGAAGCTGTGCGCAAAGCTAACCCTGACAATAAAACCTGATTATGATGCGGACAGCTGCGGAAATTATTATTTAAACTGTTACACTTCAAGGCATTTGATGGCCAAAAAAAGAGATACGTTTCGACAAAGATGGCCGCGCTACAGGAAGATGATATTAAAAGAATAAATTGGAGCTGAATTCTTTTGATTGTCATTTTAAAGACATGGAAACCACTAACTATGAAAGATTTCTGAATTCATAGTCTATAGACCACTAATAAGCCGCTTGTTATTAAAGTCCATTGGCATGCAAAAATTTAGCCATAACATGTCACCACACCTAAGTGCAGCTGTCCTCACCTCAGTGAAGGTGCGCGTGCGCAACCCAACCCAAGCGCACAATAGAATATTTTGCTCGTTATTAGAATACAATAACAAGGTCGCACTACTCCAATTTGTACTGCATATAACACTGCCAAATACTATATATGACTTGCCTTCTTCGTATCTCATCAGATCTATGTGCTTTCACAACGTTACCGGGTTATACACTATTAGTGGGATTGACATCTGAATGAGTGGAGTGCCGGTGACCGATGGCCGATATGCGCATGCGTCTTGTAATTAGGCGTGTCAAATTGTCAATGTCAATAGACGATTGTGTGGGCCTCAATAGGAGGACGTATGTCGGTACGGCAATGTCTATCAGTTTTCTCGTTTTTGCTCGATGGAAGGACATGATTAATATTTAATGAGCTCGGGACTCGGGAGACGGTCGTGCTTTGTCTAAAGGACTCTTAAATGACAATTGAAATACATGATGTTTAAATGACAAAGGTGACAAGTGGCTGGAGTGCGGGTGGTCGTCTCTTTAGATTCATACTTTGTGGAATGCTGCCCTTGCTGCTGGATACTTTGCTGCACAAGTAAGAAGTAATAGAATTCTCCTTATAAGATCAAAAGAACAAGATTTTGGCACTAATTCAAGTTTTTTTGTTTTTTAGGTGGTAAAAATCATCAAATGACTCCTTCCGCCCTGGGTGGGGCGGAAGGGACTGTCAGACTTTTACTGACTAAAAAAACCACCCTGTTCCTTCTGTGTTAAGACGTCCCGCAACCCCGGCAGGCACTAATTCAAGTTTGCATCGGAAAATTCAAAGGGCTCTTTAGGACCTATATCGACGGTTTCATCACAGCATTTTGATCGAACGTTAAAGAAACCTCATGTTAATCTCTGTGTATCTAGTTGCTGGTACATGAAGCTGCTATTTTACAGCTAGCCATTGCAGTGTTTTTGCGCAACGCAGCGTCGTAAAATGTAAATAAGGCTCACGTATCGGTTCGTCCCACTGACATGTATCTATCTGTCACCTAGCTAGCCAGTCGGTGTCAAGATCATGCTCTTGCGCACCCAAACATTTTGCAAATGACCCGCATCCAAATGTTGGTAAACTCTGAATAAATCACATTCGCATTGTAATGTTACTAAAACTATTGAGGACAATTTTAATAGCTTTCTACGATTTGCATCGAAGTTTGACTAAGTATCGTTGGTATATTTGCAACAAATCATTACTAATATTACATATGAGAAAATAACTCTTGTCTGTCTGTCTAGAAATATATTTTATAGCTTTTGCTTGCTTCGTCCGCATAAATGTGTGTAATCGCGGACGCAGACGAAGTCGCGAAATAAAAAGTAGCCTATGTCCTACCTCGGGGTCCAAACTTACCCCTTACAAAATTTCATCAAAATTGGTTCAGTGGTTTAGCCGTAAAAGTGTAACAAACAGACAGAGTAAATTTCGCGTAAATATTAGTAAGGATAAGTATTATAAAACGATACAAATCAGTACGAATTCATCACGAAGTCTAAGCTCACAAACATTAATAAATAACGTCTTATAGTTGTCACAAGCAATAACTAGTTCCATTTCTCAGTTCCTTCCACTGATATAATCTTGCAGTTCCAATAGTTGTGATCTAGGCACAGGACAGTCCCCACTCAATAAGGAAATGCCTTACGCTAAGAGGTATTACATATTTCTGCCTTACGGATGCTTAAGGACTTGGTAGTTGGTACAGATGCCTTGACCTAAATGTTTGAGTATAACTGCGAACTTATGTTTTGAAAGCATATACGAGAATGGGCTTAGCTAGAACTGGTATTAAGATTGTACGTTATAAGTTTTCTGATAGGCTCGTGGGTGATCCTTATACGGACTAAGCTGAAGAAATAATAGTAATAATAAAATTTATTCAAAAATATAAAAGACAAATATTGATACAGTTTTGCTTAAATGTAAATTATATTCCTAAGACTTACGTGCCTGAACTAGGTAATCCTGTATCTCAGGCGATAAGAGCTAAAAGTCTTAACAAAATAAATAATTAATAATCTGAAGGACTTGTTATGTAAAGTAACGCAAATGTGTAAAAAAGTGACAGTAGACAAATTATAATATGCTGAGTAGTTGTACTAGTTGAAATATGGCCGTATCGTATATTAATGTTGTATGGAAGTACCAAACGAGGTTTGTACTCGTATATAAAACTAGCTGTCCGCCGCGGTTACACCCGCGTCTTTGGTTACTGCTCCGCTCCCGTAGGTCGTAGCGTGATGGTATATAGCCTATAGCCTTCCTCGATAACTAATCTATCTAACACTGAAAGAATTTTTCAAATCGGTAGTTCCAGAGATTAGCGCGTTCAAACAAACAAACAAACACTGCAGCTTTATAATATTAGTATAGATATCGAAATTATGGACACGTTGAATTTACTTTGAAATAGAAATGAAGAGTCAGAAACCTGGGAAGGGATCAGTGTACACATCATTATTAACCTCTTTTACTATGGGCCCAACCCAGAAATCATGAAAAGAAAAATCAGCTGACCCATACGTTTTCTCGAGTTATGAGAACATATTTATTTAGTGATCGCAAAGAGCGACAGCGCCGACAGCTGCTGAGGCAGTGTTATTGGGATTTCCATCAGGAATTTCTCAGTAACAGCCTCGGTGTCTGGATTTGTGCCCAGTTGATGGCAATAGGCTCGCCCCTTATTACATGGGACAAAAATAGCTGGTGAAATGTGGGTGTACTAATTGGTACATCTCTGCCTAACTCTTCGGGGATTACAGGCTTGATATTATGTTTATGTATTTATTGATCAGCTGTTTTATTCGCGTGCTATATAAATCTAATAAAGTTGTTACACAGGTCAAGAACAACAATTTAATTGCAGATGGTTATTAGGTTTTTATTGCAAATGAAGCCAGCATTAACTGTAGTATTACAGTTAATATGAGTTATTGTATGTGCTTTAATGATTCGCGTCTCTGTTGCGATAGGACTCAGCGGGTTGCCTCATGTCCTAGATTCTAAATTTGCATATGTTTTGGACCTTAATGTTCTGTATTTAGGTTATATTATGTATCTCTCTATTCTCCGCGGTTACACTCGTGTTTTGTTTCGTCTTTGGTTACTGATCCTCTCCCGTCGGTCCTAGCGTTATATTATTTGGCCTATACTATTCCACATGAATCTGAATATCTATTACTAATATTATAAAGCTGCAGTGTTTGTTTGTTTGTTTGTTTGAACGCGCTAATCTCTGGAACTACTGGTCCGATTTGAAAAATTCTTTCAGTGTTAGATAGATTAGTTATCGAGGAAGGCTATAGGCTATATACCATCACGCTACGACCTACGGGAGCGGAGCAGTAACCAAAGACGCGGGTGTAACCGCGGCGGACAGCTAGTCATATACATATACAAATATTTTTTTCAATGCGATTGGCACGTTTAATACAAAAAACTCTTCAGCTCTGTCATAGTTAATAATAAATTAATATTAACACGACCAATAAGCAGATATTGAAGTTATTCGTTAAAGTAACGGTTTTCTTGTCTGAGAATTTTGGAAAACAAATATCTTGGTTAAAGAAGACCATCCTATATTTAGGTAAATCCTTGTTTATTAAGCACACATCTCAAAATGTTCTTGTTATTACAATAACAGACACGCTTGACTGCCAAACAGGCTAGCCACAACACGGTTGAATGCGAATTTGATAATTTTTCAACGGTTCCTCGTTATGATTCCACGAGGCGAGTCCATGAGTCACCGAGGTTACTGTACCTACCGGGCGTGTCTCTTTGACGATCCGGTCACATTTTAGCAAACACAAACGCAAAGCACGAACGACCGTTGTATTTGACTATGAATTACTAAAGAAAACTTGGTTTTGGAGCCAACACTTCGAAGAATGCACTCTATTACTAACTCCACGTACATGATCCTCGGGCGTGTTTACACAGTTGTACGCGTTTTCATTGTCTCTCCTATCGATAACAAGATTCCACAGCTAAAAACAATAGTTCAAATGTACAGTCTACTCGTTACACATGCTCGAGTGTCGGAAGTGTCTGTTATAATTGCTTTCTTAGAATGGCAATGATAAACACATGCATTAACGCGTCCATCCTATCGATAGATACCGTACGACCTTACAAAAAAGCTGTATCGATACAACAGTTAGCGCTTTGAGGTGATAACTGACCGGTTGCTAACTTTTTCTCTGACTCATTGAGACACGCTCGTTTGCATACTTTTCCCTCTTTAGCCAACTTAAGATGTGAGAATTTTTAATATGTCTGTGTTAGACACAATGGTGTCGAACTATTTTTATTGCACCTGGTAACGAGGGTGCGGCGTGCAGTCTTACTTGATACGGCATATCTTGTAGAAGACCGAAGCACTTAGGGACACGATCCAACAAAAGGTTATTGTCGCATTATCGCATATTTGTCCCCTGTTGTTCCCACGCCGCGGTCAGCCGATCGAGACTATCACACTCGGGGACTGTTGTGTCCTCCCCACACACTGCGTTTGCCAAGCGACAAGTTAAGTTTTTTAGATAGTCGCCAAGTTTGATGAGACTTGACATTTTAGTCAGCAATCACCAATCGTTCACTGATTTGCGAAAATACGATAAGAGAAGCAATTTGGCGCGACCCAAATAAGAGCGATATACACGCCGATACGGCTGGCTATTGCGACGTCAGATAAATCTGTGTGCGTTGCCGTAATTGTAACACAATATAATATTAATTTGGAGCACGCCAACGCCGTGAGAGCGAGTGGGCGATCCGGGGGGACTCGAGGGCTATTCGGTTCTTTCGACATCTTTGATAGTCCGTCGATACGATCTCATGCAAATTACGCACAGCATTAATGCGGGCGACTTTGCAATACTCGAGATTCAGCTGTTCAGCTTCATTTATGACCACGCATTTAAATTATTCTAGCGCTTTACATCACGAACTTAGAATGGGTAGAAGCTTTCATCGTGGGCAGCTTTACTTAATACCCTGTTTAAATTACCCCAAAGATTTCCGTGATTCGTAAATCGAGAGATACAAGAGTTTCACGTTGTTTAAGTGCTGTGTGCTTGCGCAAACCGGTGTTGTGCCGGTGTCGTGCCTCGCGTTGGCGCAACGTATTGTCTCCGCGCATCTAGAGCGACGATTCGCGACATGCTGCTAACGCCTACCGACAGTTACGCAAACATGTTTGAGGGCATCGCAGCAGCCCAATCGATGTCATACGGATTTCGCAGCTCATTACTGGAATCACGTGAGATTGGATTCATGCTGAGGCACACAATAATTGGCTGTGTTACAGTGTCATACGCCCGCGCTCTACATTTACTTGCAGCGGCTGTGTCGCAATATTTGCACGACTCTCACGAGAGACGCCGCTTATCACCTCGCGTCGTGATAACGCGCCGATTGTGCAAACGGTTCCGACACCATTCCACGAGAGCTGGGATTAGTTGCGACTAATTGAAACGTCCGCGTCGTCGCAGTGGGCGGCGCGGGTCCGACAGCTTAATTACCTCTGTAAACAACTCGTGAATACCTCGCCGCGACCGTTGTGCAACGAGACAGTGACCGCGGGAACCTACGCCCGGTGTACTAACGCTAATGTTGCGATACGCACCATCACAATTGCAACCAGACTCTGTTGCATTGTTCCTAAATCGTTACGTTACTCAGATTTCGATTGCAACAAGCCGTACGGCCTTAATATACGCCTAACGTCCATTTGTTTAGTTTCGGAGAAGTGAACTTCGTCGAAGCGGAAAGAAAGGAAGTCGTTGATGCGTTCACTCGTGTTTGTTTACTTTGTGCTCGGATTGTAGCATTGTGCGGCGCCGGAGAGGCGCGTGCTTTAAGCTAGTTATTTAAAAACTGATGAGGAATTTTCCCGCGATTTAATTCGTGGATAAACTGATGTCCCGACGGAGAACCTCCTTCGCCATTCAAAAGCCTGTACGGTAACAGTGCAAGCGTGTAATTCCGCTCCCTCTTGTGACCCAACATAATGTCACCGGCCAGAGGCCGAGCCAAATGTAAACAAGCTTTGAACAATTCACCTATAAAACCTCAGCTCAGGGTCTTCGGCTACTTTAGGTGTCATTTCCGGGAAATTACACCTTAGCGTAATATTTTATAACTGTTAATTATTACAGACGGCGTCAGGCGATATTTCTAGCTAAATACGCGCTGTTGGTTGTTATCTAATAATAGTTTACAGAATAACGTTGGGTTGAGAGGCGATTATCCCTTGTCAGAACTGCACCTCGCTCTGTAATTAGCACTTCCGACGACGCGGTGGAATTAATTTATATTAAAATCCATGTGAATTTCGTGCCCACGTAAACGAGAGTACGGCGTTTAATCCGAGGAGCGTAGGCGCCGCTTAATAGTTATAATTGCAATCGCTTTACCGACAGGTCAAGGATGTTGGTACACTAAACCGCCGAACAAAGAAACAATAACATTCAATAATCAAGTAATTATAAATGTCAAAGTCAAGTGCTTACTGCGATATGTCAAAGTGAACGATGTATGGGCGTGAGGGTAGTTAGGTGGCAGATTAAGATCGGTGGCAATTAGTTGGACATAATCGTATTACAGCTGACAATGGTAATAGTAGACTAGCTCGAGGGTATGCTAATAAATGAACTGTCGGTCTGTGTTGACCTTACGTTCACCGCTTGTAGCTAACTAAATTGCTATTTAAATAGAACACGACTTAGTACTCTAATTTCAGTATACATATTTACATACCTACTAAGAGTTTAGCTTAAAACCTAATAAAATTGTAGTGTTTTATTAGAATTTGTAATAATGAATGATAAAGGCCGTAACTGTAAATTAAAAATCAAATCATTTATTTGCATAATACATGATTATAAGGTGTTATAAAAGTATGTTAGGTACACTGTATTATAACCTATTGAGGTGTGCTTTATACAAATGGGTAGGTTGATGATCATGCTTAAACATAACTGGTAAAATGTAGGTGTGCTAATGAGGGGGAACACCTCTGTCTAACCCTCCGGGGATAACAGGCGTGATGTTATGTTATATAACTTCAACTTAGAGAAACAGAAAATCAATCATCTCCACATTTTCACTTTGACACCCACTTAATGAAAGCAAACTTTCAAAAACTTTTCCTGCCAATCTAAAATAAACTCAATGACTAAAAATAAGAACAAGCTATAAATTCGAGCCAGATACTGAATCAGCAAAAAATGTAAGAACTAAATAAAATTAAGGTTATATAAATAAATTCTAGGCAGCGATATAAGGAAATGTCAAAATGTATACAAGGTCGATACAATTCGTACATATTTTTTATGAAAGCGAGACAATGTCGGACAGAGCGCCCTGGGTGCGCCCGCAGGTAAATAATGGTTCGGTGACATAATTTTATTGTTTAGTATGTAAAACTTAGTGTTATTATAAAATCTAGACAGTTGAATGTCGTTATGATTGAAATCTTTGCAACTTTGTCAACCAAACACGTTACATAAACAGCTCTATTAATAAAGTTAAGTTAATCTTTATTTTTTTCATAATTGGTTTTATTTTGGGGCTTACAGTCACAAATAAGACCATCCAGCACCATCACAAACTAAACATGTAATTAATCTAAACCATCAACTATTCTATAAACTATAGCACTCTTCCCCCTTGCGGATCCCTAATTTTTTTATAAGTATTAAAATATAGTCACGTAACGTGGCTTCCAATTTGTGAAAGAATTTTCAAAATCGGTTCAGTAGATCCAGAGATTACCCCCTACAACCTCACAATCTCACAAACTTTACCCCTTTATAATATTAGTATAGATATTATACAAAAAAGGCTGCTCTCAACAGAGGTGCTGACTAAATACTTTAGAAAATACCTATTCACCACAGAAAATATCTATTAACTTATATTTAATCGATTCATCTGTGCCTTATTCCTAGTTAAAATCAAAATCCTTTTATTATATTAACACTTTTCGGTGCAACTATCAGCACAAAAAATACTGCAATGTTATCAAACAAAACTTCATACATTGTTCCGATACAAAAAATGTATATCCTTGTAGTACATGGAAAAGGCAATGTGTCTATTTGGCACTGTAACAATACGTGTCACTTCCAGCTATTGAGTTCCGACCTTCGATAGACTGAATGGAACCGAATGACGGACTCGATTTCTTTGTTCCCTGTGTATTGTGGACGGCATGCGTTTCGGAGAACCCAGTCCCAGATGATCGTACAGAATATTCGTTATTCTGTTCCCTTTTAAGTTGCAACAAGTGTTAACGTCTTTTCAGGATGTGCATTCTGATTGTCACTGTTGTTTTGTTTGACGGAATGTTTTGTCTGTTTGCGTATTTCTACGTCTGCTGTCACTGAGTTGATCATCTAGCTCAAGGCTGGCCAACTGATTTTCTAGGCGAACCCTTTAAAGTTGCAATTACTAATATTATACACAAGAAAATATAATGTTATTTAACTGATTTCTATCAAATTGAAAACCAATGGCGGACAAATCCAAATGCCTTGGCGAGCGACTTAATGGCCTGCGGGCCTCTTGTTGACCAGCCTTGAAGTATTCATCTAGTTTTCTTTGAGATGGAAAACGCTTCCCTAATCTTTGATAAATAAAACAGTGTTTTAGTTCAAAAAAACGATCTTGCTCATTGGTCCACTGTTAGATAAACTACTAAGTGAATTTATTACAAGGGTCCACCCCATCAAAACCGACTCTAATTGAAAAAATGTAGGTCGTACATTCTTGTTACTTCGTAAATCGTGTCCAGGAAGCGGACACTTCGTCTTTAGGTCGTCGAAGGCAAAGTGCTGATGCATTCGACATATCTTCAAATTAATTGGAGGATCACACGGCACCTCATAAATATTTAGTCAGGTGTTGTCCCTTATGTAGGAGCACGGGTACGAGTGCCGGCGCGGTTCCGTGCCGTGACCCGGTCACGAGACGAGTCCGACATCCACTTGATGATGACTTGGGTTCCGTAGGTGCAAGGCTGTTTTGTTTGTTGCATTTGATGTCTATTTGGGGAGACAGTTATGCTCAAGAATTAACCCGAATGAAACTTTTAATTTATTATAACTTATTCGGATTGGATACGAAACTTCCAAATGTAACCATTGTTTTATGTCCAATTGTTATTTATCGTAAAGCTATATAGCATAAAAAACTGTGCATTGACAATATGTCTGCTTTTGTTTTACGACTAAGAAGACCATAAAATCCTGGTCCTTTGTCCCACACACAACACTCAGAAATAAGCAATGCATCCTAAATTTCAGTTCACAGTATCTATAACCAAAATATTCTTTACATTCTGTGTCATATCTTAAATCATCTCCACAATCTCATGGCCAAAGTGTGTCAATTCTACGGAACCCTTAACGACTACCTTACTCTTGGTCACTTTTTCCACCGCATGGCCCGAGGTAAAGTGTCGGTTGCTCTTAGAACCCGCGCTAATTGTGTGTGGACGCGGCCTTTTTGATGTTTTTGCTCCTCCTTCTTACAAATGGTGAAAGAATCTGTATGATCTTTGCTACTGATTGTGTTCTTGAGAATCGGTATTAAGGTAACAACCTTGGGTATTAAGGTTTGAGATGTGTGACGGTTTTCTTGCGAACTGGTGTCGATGTGTTACTTTTTTTGCAGAGTACTCAATTATTCTCTTTATGCTTATTGACTTAAGTGTCTAGTCAGAAGGCTGCTATTACGAATCCAGTAATCCATCTGCAGGGTTTATTGGAATTCCTCGCGGTGTCTCTTTATGAACAAATGGGGTGTACAGTACAATGACATACTACATAGCTGTTAAGTGCACACAGCACATACTGCCCGTCGAACTAAGGAAGATTGGGAACGCGACTTTTATTTTTGGTGTGAAAAGTTTCTGCTCTTAGTAGCGCACAGATAACGCACTCAAACGCTGTGCTAAAGGTGGATGCATCAGTGCAGGGGTCGTAGGGATATTTCAAGTTTACTTTGGTCATTTAAAACTTGTTTTCGTAAAAAATGTTGGATCCTTCCAAATCTCTGTAACCGGAAGTTTCCCAGTTAAGGTCCAGAACAAAAAAAAAATGGTCGCAATGTTGGGGAGAACATTTAATTGTTGTCTTCGTCTCTACAAATAATCATCATGCAAAGGTCTATGACATTGTCATCACCAAATCGATTATTGACTAAAACCCTTTAATTTTACACCATTATCACCAGCATCATCTATTATGTATTAGCCATACGTCACCAACAAATTAAGGCTCAAACTAGCTATTACTCATCGTCAGATGAACATTAAGTAACATGATGCAATGTCTAAGGAATGTCTTGTTGTTCTTCCGACCATCGACCTACTGGGGATAATAGGTCAAGGGATTATAAAGCTTGTTCACACCTCCAAATATTGTGGCAACTGGGATTAGACTGGTGTTGGCGTCGACGGTTCCGGCTATGGTACTGTTGAGGCTTGATGGATTCTTGCTCTTTTTACTCATTCTACTGATCGTCCAAAATCTTTGGAAACATCAGCATAAGTTCGTTTATACCAGAGGTTTCTTTACCTAAAATAATATCCGCGCCTCCCATATAATTTTAGTTTACTATTAGATTTATTACGAAAATATTTAAATGTCTAACTTTTTAACCTAACTTTGCTACTAAGTTTGTATGAAATGCCGTAGATGCGGCGTAAACGCTCGTAATCTGTAAATGAGGTCTTTAACTAAACTGGTGCCCCCCTTTGCTGGTCTCTGCACCCCCCATTTTAAAAACCCTGATCCATACGAACCGTGTGAACAATATGGTCTATTCCGGTCTGCGTTACTATACAGTTGCAATAGCCTTTAGAACCGCTACCGCTTAGGTCATCATCAACATCACAACAGTGTGTTCATACCTTCTCGTCCTAGTTTCCATAAGGGTCGGTAAGATGGATGTTGTTGCAGTTGAATTTGCCAACTCTGAGTTCACAGATGAAGAAACTGACCGCGCGTTTGCCAACGATCTCACGACTGGTTGCCTCACCCGAATAATTTTCTGACAGTAAGCCAAAAGGAGACTATTTGTGATGTGTACATTTCACACCTTCACCATCGGTAGAATCTTCGTTCTTTATATTCGCTGACCCATCAAACTTCACGCCGCCATATTTATTTTTATTATTTTCTTTCATAAGAACCTTCTCCTTTCAATAACAAACACAACAAAAAAAGAATTAGTGAAATTGATCCAGCTGATCACGCGTGATGCCGTGACCAAGGGAAATAGGTATTTATTTTTACATGCATAGCATAGATATTTATTGTATACCAGTTGTAAAACTTCAGTGTTTGTTTTTGAGACGTTGCAAACAAAGAACTCCAAAATTACCATTTTAAAGAACTTACTTGACACAGTCCATGTGGTACACAAAAATAATGAAAAGGTGGATTAAAAAATAAACATCATTGTGTGCTGCGTGCGCCAAACAGACCCAGTTCAGCAATAATGGCCGACCAATTTTGCCTGACTTTAGTTTTCAACTGGATCTGGATGTTTCGTTATTACCTACGGATGTAAAGCAGCTCTATAATAAAAACATCGATAAATAAAAAAACGTGTAGCAAATTATAATAATAAGAGTAGTATGTGAGTAATCAAAATAATGTTAACAATATAGTTGGTGATGACTTTTTTTCATAAATCAACAACAACAACATAAAAAGATAAGATTTGTATTTTTGTTTGTATTGGATAAACTCAAAAAATCCACAACCTTTTAAAAATTCTTGAACCTATGAAAAGCTACATTATCAGCGAGTAACATAAGCTACATTACATTTTCAAAAAATTAGGGATCCGTAAAAAAAATCACGCGAGAGAAGTCGCATGCAAAAGCCATTTTAGTTAAAATAAACCACAGAACCCTAAATCTTGAACTATTCGTCGACGCGTAGATTATCTCGGCTGCCTAGATGTCGCTACATTTGATGGATAGTTAAGATAAAAGCAGACGAGTCGCCACCACGATTGAGATCTTAATTAAACGTTAATGTTGGGGAATTCTCATAAATAACACCGCAATTAGTTATCTGAAAAATAGAGGTTTCATTTTGGAAAGTAATAAGTAATTGTATTGTTTAAACTCGACTTGTTCTAGAACCGCCACTTAAAATAATCTCTAGTATTAACTTTTGCAGTTCAATATTAATGAGGCAAAAATTTGCCCGAGGCATCGTTGATCTAAAAATATAGGAAAACATAACCCAATTAAAAATTAATATCGCACATAAAGCTCGCGTTATCTCACACGTATAATTTCCGCGAATATTACGAGTATGTGAAAACTAGTTCAACTTTTTCATAGAATCCTAAAACCAGTAATAATTCAATGATATAATCTGTTACATTGAATTAAAATTGCAAGCAGAAGATTTAATCGGATTTATGAATAGTGTATTCTTAGTAAGATGCTGCGATAGTACGGTGCACAGCTAGATTTTGGTCTGAAATCCATTCATTAGACTAAATTTAAGTTCTGTGCACCTGCCTACGCTAGTATTTTTCCTCTTGGCTTGCTATCGGTGGATCTGCGCGGGCGCAATAACGAGCAGACTCATCGGCCTTGTTCGGTAGTTTTTACCACATCTTCTAGGTTAGAACTAGGAGCACGTTTGTTGATGAAATCAATGTTTTACGGCGAAAGACCTCCAAGTCTTAACACGTGTTTAAATGCTTAGCTGTTTCATGTTCCTTCTTAACGAACTGCTGTCAGTAAATATTAAAACACAAAGCTAAACTTCTGTTAAAAACAAGTTTTCTAAATATGCCATCAATTTTAAAGCCTACTAATACTTTCAAACACTGCACAAGACAATTAAGAAAACTGGTTCCGGCATCACTTGAACATGGAAATGTACAAAGAAAGTACAATAAAACAGCGATGTACGATCGGCAGCTATTTCAGATAATTCATGTGATTCCATTCGCTCATGTGAAATTGAAAACCACTCGAAAGCCATTACATACATGGTTGCTTAACCCATAAACGTTGCTTTCTCAGTTTACTGCAAAAGGCAAAACAAATTAGTGTAGTTCGATTTACTTGCTTCCTAGTTTGCGATTTCTCCCATAAACCCACCGTGCGGCGGCCATTGTTCGTTTCGAAACGAAAGTAATGCTTATTCCCATTTTTAGTGTTCGGAACCTTTGCTCTTTGGCGCTGGCGTGACATGCGGCCACTTTGTAATGCTTATGCTTTTGACAATAGCGATTCCAAACACAATTGTTCGATAGACTTTATACAACAAAAGCTAAGGTGTAGTTTTGTTTGGTTGATGCATTGATATCGTGTCCCAGTCTTGCGGGCCAGAGGGTAGCCCTTTGAACTGGCCGCAGGCACCAGGGGCGGCTTAGTCAAACCCATAAAATTTGCAATTTAACCGTGCCATAGTGCACGTTTTGTCTCTAAAACACATTTCTGGGAAGGTGTACTTTGTAATAGTTTATTGCTCCGATGCCGCGATACAAAAATGGGCACAGCTTGTTTATTCGGATCGTAAAATTGTTATGAATGAAAACGTCGAGTGAAATTGAGGATGAGTCCATTACAGTAGTGGTGCTATCAAAGACTTTATTAGAGTAGACGTAAAACGGTGAGGTGTTAATGAAAATTGAATGGTTTTGTACTAAGCCGAAGCCACTAAACTCTAAGCATAGGAAATATTATGGAACAGACTCTGATAGGAAAGGGAAAATTTTGATTTTCCTCTATCGTTTATTCGACAGTGCTAGTAACTTCGGCTATACATTCAAATCATCACGAAAATATCTTGTTAGGAGGGGAAATCATCTTTTCCTGCTTCTAATTTAGACCTAAATCACGCTTTGCTCCACAAATTACATCTAAATGAGCCAAAACGTAAATTCAACTACAAATCGTTGCTCATTTATTGTGCCGTGTTGCGCTGGAGATGCGGCAATTTTCAAACACGCTTGTTTGGAAAGTGGCTGCCGGATGTAGAATATTAAGCGCACGACGCAGGCGCATAAATCTTGCATCTTCGAGAAGACGGTGGCGCCCTCTTGTCGCAAGCACTCGATCTGTACCATAATGCGCGTCTGATACCGGTGGGCTTTATGAAGGAAATGACGAATGGAGTATTCCTGAAGCGTAAGCACAATGTTGCTTGCAGTCATATTTTCGAGCTGAAGTTTTAAGTGGACCGGATATTTCAGAAAGCTTTAAATAGTCAAGCTTTAACTTATAGCAAGCACAAAATTCGCTGACAATGCACCATTGGATGTTTTTTGGTGAGATATTGTAAAAGCGTATGGACGACGGATCCTTACTCCACCTGCTTAATTTGCTGTGGCGCAACATCAGAATCATCTACCATCTAAGAAGACCATGATTAGCGGTACTTTAATATGTCACGTTCTGATAGTTTAACCCATAAATCAAGCGTGATTTAATGCAAACCCAAGAAGGCAAAAGAACAGGATACGGCTAGATTCTTACGATTGCGTTAAGTTACATCACCTGAGGAGTTCTGTTACGCTTGTGGGACACAACGTCACTGCAGTACATGTTATGTTACACCACAATACAAGTTATACTTTGTTACATTTATGTTGCCCAGATGTGCATCCCTAGTGGTTACGATGTCTATTGTTACGGTTTGAAGCAGACGTAAAACTGCATGATCAATGTGCACCGGTATCTAATTCATCTCTTGTTGCAATTTAGGTACTCTAAATACTCGTGAGTAGTTTTGATAAGCATGCATTCGTGTCGACGTAATTTTTGTCTTGACGTCTTTGACGATCTGATAAAGACCACAGGATCGCGCTGGATGCAAACCGCTTCCAACAGGTCCTATTGGAAATGTACTGGACATAGGCCATGGCCAGTGGATGTCCCACGGCTGATATGATGCTGATGATGAATTTTTGACTTCACCTGTTTGGGAGTCCTAATTTATGGATCAGGATTTTGGAATGATGCTCAAAAGTTCCTATGTATTTAATTTATTATTAACGTTTATTCATTTACGTCTTTGAGGGTTATACTATTCCTCATGAATCTGACTATCCTATACAAAAAGAATATTACTGGTACTTCCAGAAAGTTAAAACGAACAAAAAAACTCTTCAGCTTTGTTTTATTAGGATAAACAGCAATATTTATATCAAAACCTGGAAAAAAGCCAGGACATTAAATAAAAATGAGAATTCTTAAAGAGACACAGAGAAATGAACGTTATACTGACAAAGAAGAAGAAAATACAAAAAGTGGCTCACACAGGCTTGTGTTCAATCGTGGCCAGCCATATGTAACGTTCTCACAAAACTTATAATTGTGGTTATGTATAATTATGTTGTGTGCTGTAATCGACAGCGTAATGTTCGCAATGTTATGCCGCATCGCGTGTGCGCATATTATTAGCGCACGACCTCATTATAACTGAAGGTAGCGATGATTGACAATGTGGAAAATTGTGGTGAGTTCCTTGTGTTTTTTGGTCTTTTGGAACATGGGAATCCCAATTACCAAGTAAGAGTTATGTATTTCAATGAAAATTCCTAATAAAAGCTAGGGAAGGATTAAAGTTATTAACGCAAATGCTGTATGTCAATCTTGTCCAATACGCCATATAACGCAAAATTCTGTTGAAATGTGTGTGAGATTTTTTTTGAGTGCAATTGACAGCCGCAAATAAGTTAAAAATATGTTTTTGACAGTTATTAATCGTTCAGCACAGATGTGGCCGACTGCCCCTGACACTTAGACTTAACATTAAACAAAACAATAAATCCGAACACTGAATTTATGATCACATTTCATCTCAACGCATTGCAATGAAGATATTTATCACTATAACACTTAAGTACCTCTTTATTAACCTTTTGTGGAGCCCTAAAAAGTCAAGAGTTGTAATCGTTTTTGACACCTTAACATTTTGGTTAATGATCGCAATTAAATCAACTTTCTCAAATGTCAATTAATACGCTTGTTCTGGGAGGGGGACGGGTATTTCTCGTAGTGCCGGCAGAGGCACGTAATAGAGCTATTACATCGCCATTAATCACATTGCGTATTACGTGAAATAGGGCTGGTGATAAGGGTTAGCTGTGCTAGTAAAGTGGATGCTTAGACTTGTGTGTAAGTGCATTTGAGGGTTTTGAACCAACTTTTCTAATGAGAATTTGAGTTATACATGTTTTGCACGTGGAATTGTCGGGTTGATTTTGTGAACCTGCTGCACAGTTAATGAGGCACTCTTTCTAATCGAAAACAAAACTTGGGAATCAGAGGAGCGCCTCTTCTTATTTAGTCTCATCTTCCTAGACCCCAAATTCATACCAGATTAACATAGTATCTTCAATAGAGAAGACCTACATATCTGTGTATTAGCTAACATCTCACCATCTTCATCTCCACCATTATGTTTTGGAGAAAAACCAATAGATACTTCTTGAGAAAAACTTAGAGCTTTTTTTTTTATCTTTTTTCTACGCCATAGCAGCCCTAAACGAGAGAGTTGGCGTTCCTTACCAGTTGCTACCGACAAATGCAAATGTGCGGAATGTGGATAACGTGGATTTTTATCAACACTCGTTTGCGCAGTGAAAAGAATATTAAACGCGCCAATTAACGTAATTGGCCTCTTCTCGATGATGTATAAGAGCTTTACAAGGATTCCAAGAGCTCCTCCGAAGTATAATTCAGAATCAACAAGAATAATGTAACCAGGATTTTGTAAAAACCTAATTTAAAAGAGTGCCGTGGAGTTTCTTGCTCGTTCTTCTCCAAAGAGGCCTACCTCCGTTTTGGAACGAGCAACTAGCTTCAACTTTCGGACTAACTGACAGACTCCTTGACTATTCAAAAGTGCCTGTATATGGTCTGTTTTGACTTTGACTTGGACTTTATAACCTAATTTTCTGAAGCTTTTGCTCCGAGAGTGATGTTTTGAATAAATATTTCAGTTACCAAATGACCAGGGTGTCAGAACATTGACAAATCGGAATAATAGTGTTTACCTACTATTGCACATTGTCTGATAAGTGCTATTCCAACGTCACTTGTGATACTCCGACCGTTGCGTAAAACGTACGCCACTAACGAAAGAGTACAACAATAACAGATACAGCTGCAATATTGTACGGCCATTGTGTTCCACGATAAAGATTGAATAGGAGCGAGCAGCGCGTGCGCAGCGGGCAGCGCGTTTCCGGTATACTTGACCCTATTTGCGGTTAATATAGGTATCTGTTGAATACATTAAGTAACGAACAAAAGTTTTTGAAAATTAATTACTCATAGAAAAGAATAATTTATTATTATTACATGGTTTCTCACGGGAAAGGTAACCGAAGGTCGTATTCTGAAAGGTTCCGAAGGTCTGTAACCTCACTTAGGTACAAACAGTTGCAGATATTTGCTTGATAAATTGTTGGTTGTCACTTTGCGGCGATTCGACGGTTACGTTTGCGCAACGCGCGTGCGCAAACAAACGCGGCAGTTGCAACGCTATTCGAATGAAATCGCGAAATTTAATCACGTATAATTTTGCACGCGATATCTCACGTTCCATTTACGAAAATCTCGGAATCGACCCGTCGATGTTGCTAATCCGTAGTTGTTTTCGCTTTAAAAGCATTGTCTTGTACCCATAAATTATTTATATTTTTAAGCCGCCTGTCAAAAATTAGGGTCACTCTTTCTAAATTAACTTCTCATCAGTCATGTGTCACGACATGCATGAAAGAGAGCCTAAGCTGAAGAAATGATTTATAAACATAAATCTGACATGCTAAATCAATTCTTGTTATTCTTGGAGTTAACTGCACATTGTTTGATTTTCACTCAACAGATAAACATGGCTGTCTTTGTCGTGACTAATTGAAAAGCGATTTTAATCTTTCAATAATGCTAACAGCTTTATACAACCGCAAAAACCATACATTATGATATGACTAAGATTGGTCGTGGCAACAGACTTCATGAGTCAACTGAATGAACGAGTAGCGCACGTGTAATCCAAACTTGGCAGAAACCCTACTGAATCTGTAGCATGCAATATTTACATACAAACGCTCGACTATCGCGTTGTCCCGCGACTTATCGCGGTGTCGCGCGACTTATCGCCTCTAAGTATATCGCTTGTTTATCGTGTTTATTGAGCACGCTCGACTTTTACACGGTTTAACTCGATTTGGTGCAAGTCATTGGAGTTTAGCGGGAGGTTGTTGAACTTTGATGTTATGGTTGTAGAGAGAGATACTAAGGTGATACGCTACTTTGTATTGCTAGCTTCACGCTTACACCGATCGTTATTACAAGAAATAGGCAAAATCACGTTGAAACTGTCTCAAAAGGATCCTGATTTAAGTTAGAAATTCAGAGTGACTAGGAATCATGAAGGAATTAAGAAATCATGAATGCGATTTTGACAGAAGCTAAGAAGTTGCGACTTGTTGGTCTGAAGAAATCTTTACAGCTAGGGTTAATAAGAGAAGAGAAGTGATGATGATATAGAAGCGAGATTGAAACTATGCTATGGCGGAACGGAAATGTCGCAATCCATGTCCGACATACGTGTATGACTTGGACAACACACGCACCTGAGCGCGCGATGCGTGTAACATTCAGTGCCTTAGTGTAGCTATGCACCTATTGACCATAAACAAAATAAATCCACATGTAGGGACGCTGTTACACTAGCCATACACGCCGACGCTGTTCGCAATAAATCTACTCTGTGGTCTCTCACTCTGGCCACAATGCATCATTGCAATACCCGTGTGTGGTCGCCATATATGACTGTTTCACTACAAAAAACTCAGCACAATTCATGAATTAATATTTTTCCTAGGCTTTATATGGATTTTTATTACAACTGTACGTAAAGCCAGCGGGCAGTTTAATGAACGTATTGTGACGGTGAATGGATTTATTATATTAATGTGTTTTTGTTCCGTGCCTCGGAAAGCACGTTAAGCCGTTGGTCCCGGCTGTCATACGTGGTTCTTTGACAGTCGTTACGGGTTGTCAGAAGCCCGAATGTCTGACAACCAGTGTTACCAAAGGGTATCCGTATTACCCAGTTACAGGGTTGTGCGGGTCAGATAGGCAGTCGCTCCATGTAAAATACTAGTATTCAGCTGCATCCGGTAAGACTGAAAGCTGACCCCAACATAGGTGGGAAAAGGCTAGGCAGATGATGATGTGTTTTTGTTTCGTGTGACTTGATTTTGATGAGGCGTAGCGGATTTCTTCCAAAAAAATGTCCTTTTATTCTGTACGAGTCCCAGGTTCTGAAGATGGGCACAATTTACGTGTCAAAGATGAAAAAAACTTATGGTTTATTCCTAGCTTTACACCTATTATTGTAAAGTCATAAAGATCCATACATAAGGGGTCTGTTCTAGTAGGTATTAAAAAACATTTTTTCTGAAATGTTTTCTGCTAATTCTTTAGACTTATGTGATACTTACCGTGCTGGGCAAACGCTGTATTATGATAACAAATAAAGGTTATTTTATCAAGGCAATAGCATCAAGCTGTTGCATATTTTATAAGTAAAATATTCGCATTTCTTATCTGGCTATGCACAGTCGCCCTCATAAACCCTGGCGCAGTTGATATGCGTCAGGGGCGTTATCGTAATCGATATATGCGCTTGCGCATTGTGGCCGTGTTCCGCTTCAGATCGCGCCGATAGCGTGCGGGTCACTGACGGCCGTGTTTTGTTATTAAATATGTTTCGTTTCCAACACAATGCCGTTCAGTTTACGTTGTACAGGTTTAAAAATAAAATGAATGTATCAGCTGTTCAACAAGCGGCAGGACCGGTGTAAATACTAAGAACTGGGATATACCCGCGACTTCGTTCGCTTAAATATCGGTTGTCATGGAGTATTTTTATTTTGCGCGGTACCCTAATTTAAAAAACGAAAAAAAACATCTTAAATAAAAGCAGCCTTAGTTCTTCCTTGTAACATCAGCGATTTGCCAGTGACAGTTCCGTCAAAATCAGTTCAGCCGTTTCGGAGATAAACCGGAGCAACCTGACGGACAGACTAAAAATTAAAAAAGTATTTTTTTTGTCGTGTATACCGTGGTAAACATTCACATCTGTTTTGTAATAAACTAATTTAGAAAATATTTTTAAAAACAAGCTTTTATTTAAAATTATTACAATTTTAAGTATTGTACATTGTATTGTCATCAGAACTAAAGTTGTATGCAAAATTTCAGCTCAATTGGATACCAACAAATGGTTGAAAAATGGTTTGCAAATTTTTAAAGGACAACTTACATACATACGAACATTGCAAGCTAAATAAAAGCTTGTAAAAAGCTGTTTTTACAAGCTTTTATTTAGCTTGCACTGTTCGTATGTAAGTAAGTAGGTATGTATGTAAATAAGTTGTCCTTTCAAAATTTGCAAACCATTTTTCGACCATTTGTTGTTATCCGATTGAGCTGAAATTTTGCATACACATTTAGTTCTGGTGACAATACAATGTCCAATAATCAATATTGCAGAATTTTAAATTAAAGCTTGTTTTTAAAAATATTTTTTAATTAGTTTTTTATTACATTTTTACTTAACAAACGGACGCTTCAATTTCATTTATACGTATGAGTTACTTGTATGCCTGCAAGTAATGCCTGTGCGTGTTTTTAGTAATTACTGATAAGAAATAACTGATAACGCAAAGCTTCTGTATACATTTACTGCACTATCGCAGTTTCTCGTTGACCTCGTTTTATTCAACAGCCTTTTCTCATGTATCTTGATAAAAAGCTTAGATTTTATAAGTACTTTCCTGATTCTGTTATCTTTATGCAATACTGTTCTTATATTACGTCAGTTTTTATTTTATTACTAGCTTTATATCGCGGTTTTACCCGCGTTAAGTTACTGCTCCGCCCCTGTGGGTGATAGCGTGATGTTATATTCTTCATGAATCTCGCTTTTTAATAAAGATTTTTTTCCAATTTGACTTGTAACAAACAAAGAAATTCTTCAGCCTTATTATATTATGATAGATCAAGATGTATTAATAGCTTTTCTTTGCGACTTCGTCTGTGTGACAGCCAAAGATTTTGCGGATTTTGTGACAGATCTGTCACAAAATCCGCAAAATTCTTACCTGACATCTCCAACCTATAAACTACTTACCTATTTGCTAAATTCCAGCTTGATATGTCAAGTAGTTTTAGAGATTTCATGTTTGTGTCAGTGTGTGAATGAATGAGTGACCTTTCGTTTTACAAACATATTTGTATAGATTCGTTATACATACTGCACCTATTTCCTATGTCCTTGCTAAAAATCATATCAGTAGGTATGTTTGCTTACAAAATTACCTGTTTGACTTTGACTTTCTAATTGTACTTTGGACAACAATGGTGTTCTTTTTTTTTTAAATTATTGCTAGATCGTTTGTATTATGTATCTTGTTTTAACTTACAAAATGTTATAAGCTGAAACTGCTGAAAGTCGATTTCGATTCGAATTACTTAAAATGCAATTTTTTATTTTGGGCTAATTTTGCCGTTTGTTGCTGTGAAATAAAATATAGCTAATATATCTTTAATAATAATATATCTTTAATATAATATATATAATTATTCTAAATAACTCACAACCCAGACTGTCACATTTTTCATGGCCATACTTTATGAAGTGTTCTTGCAGTGCTAACCATATCTGTCTTTGTTCTAGGTAAGCCGTTGTGTCGACACTAACATTTCTGCGAACGCTGCTGATCCCCATTGTGAGGCGACAATGGTGATTGATGGTCGGGAAGACGTGGTGAGACACCTTTCAAATCCCTTCAACTGTAAGAAGGGTATAATCTTATTTAAACAAATGAAGATGGCGGTTTCGATTTTCGAAATTATTCACATTCGCAAATAGAAATACGTTTTTGAGATTTTCTATATCATGGAAGTTTACATAGTAAAGTCATACATAGTCTACGTTTAGGTAAATATAAAAGTCATTACCTTTTACTTATTGCTAATGTTTAAACATTTCATACAGTTTAATTCTGCCAATATTCCTCCTGCACCAAAATTCCTCCCATTTTCAGAAGTAATGTTGAGGGATGTACAATGAACTTGTAGTATTGCCGTATAGTAATTTAAAATATTTGACAGATTTAATGAATTTGAAGTGATTAATTTAATTAATTAATCTGTGAAGGAAAACATCGTGGGAATACCTGGACCTAGATATAAACCTGAAATCGCCAATCTTTAAGCAAGCGTGGTGATCAATGTTCGTGCCTTCTCTGCATGGGAACAGGCCTCTGCCCTGCAATGGGACAATAATAGGCTGTTATCTATACTATAATATTATAAAGCTGCAGTGTTTGTTTGTTTGTTTGTTTAAACGCGCTAATCTCTGAAAGTACTGGTCTGATTTGAAAAATTCTTTCAGTGTTAGATAGATTAGTTATCGAGGAAGGCTATAGGCTATACCATCACGCTACGACCTACGGGAGCGGAGCAGTAACCAAAGACGCGGGTGTAACCGCGGCGGACAGCTAGTTAATTATAAATTTTATTTAATGAGAGATTCTGGGTTGGCTCGTTTTGAACTAAGAACTAAGCCCAATAGTCAGCTGTTATATCCGCTGCACACTTCAACCTTGACGATTAATACCATAATTATTACTCAAATAATGATATGCAAGTAAGTCACCTACTTCGGCTCAAACCACGCTCAACGAATATTAAACAGTCCATAATTAGCATATAATTTCTTGTCTTAAAAACACCTTTTAATTTTTAATGGTGAATTAAACTCAAGATTTACAAAGCTATATATCGTTTTTGACATTTATCAATACAACACAATTATTATTAGTTGTCCGTTGCACTGGAGCCTATTATAATTTGCGCCCGCGGCTCCGCTCGGCCCTACAGCCAGTTCCTACAATTATAGGCGCACGTCCGAGACTCAATTGGCCCCCCTACCATTAGTCTCTATCTACGGAGGCATGTAAATACGCTCTGAATATTAATGAGGTCCTTGGGAATGCAAAATCTTGTACCTAGAAAACCGGGCTAAGAATTTTCCTTACTTGTTATGTATCGAGGAAACTCGAAAGGCCACAATGTAGTTCTGTCAAGATCACGTTCTTATTAGTACGATAAACACACCATTTCTAATGAACTTATATGCTTCCGCGAATGTTGAGTTTTGAACGCAATTAGTACCAGTGATGCTATTCAAAACAACGTAACTCTGCAACGTATTATATTATCATAAATGAATCTCAATTAATCAACAAACGCAAGTAACCTTGGTGGAAAGCGAAAATCATCTAATTACAATGGATTAAGTCAGTATGGCGTAGGCGTCGTGTAAAAACTTTAATAATTGACGTTTATATGAATACCAATAGGACGGTTTTATGCGTACATTCAGCTTTTATTTTCATTCCGGTGCGCTCGCGCAGCCTATACGACGACACCGAGCGCATCTCGGAACGGTATCAACGACTTGCGTGCGAGTGGTTATGCAACGGCGGGCGACGTCCTTGCTGCGCGGCCGCGGGGCGGGGGGCGAAGGCCGCGCGGGGGCGACGACCCGGCTCCGTTCGGTAACCACCCCGCTTTTTATTGCAACCCAACCCGCCTACGGAACCTGTCCAGACGAGTTATGGCCGCCGATAAAATAGACGTACTTACGCCAAGGAATTGCAAATTCTATCGGATATTTTTTGGTCTATTCAAGGGACGCAGCGAAGAAAAAGAGTAACGATTAGATTGGTGCTTAGACTGTATATAATTATATCATTATACCATTTCGGGTAAGACTATGTAGTGTAACTAGTGTGGCGTGGCTACACGCGCGTGATATTTATGTTAGTCTCGCCCTCGCTTGACTGTTTAGCGTTTAATCTTTTAAGGAAATCAAATGATCACCTAAAATGGACGCATATTTAAAATGCAATAAAAAACTCTGCAACAAATGCAAATATTATGCCATTTATTCATTAGAATTATTCATACAATCCGCATATTGCAAGATAAGACTTTTATTTCTAGTATTCGTCGTCTAAGACAATGATTGAGGTGGGTTAGCGCTGCGCACGCGTCTGTCCCACCGCAACATGGCGCCACAATAAATTACCACCAGATATGAACTGCGAACATACAGACACTCATGTTCACTTCTTTTTTGCTTTGTTTCGCTGAATATTTATTCACAAACGTGTAAAGTATAGCCATGTGTTGCACAATGCACGTCATGGAAATTGTACAAGTCCTGCATAACATAAAATAACATTCTATAGTTGTGAGGATTAATTAGAGGAACTACGTATATGATGTTATTCTCTGAAATTACTTCTTCATTAGCGGTATTCTTCATTAGAATTATACAAGGCAGTAGGTTTGACAAAAATATGAAGAGGAATAAACTCCGCATATTCCTCTTGATATTTTGGCAACCCTACTATTCCATTTAGACACCATCAACCAATAATTCCAATACGCAACTCCTAAAAATAAAACACCTTTTTAGCCCTCAATGAACTGTTAAATGAGATTTTTAGTTGCTTTTGTAATCCATAAATAGTTGCGTCAGTCGAGTTGGCACATAAGTGTCGTCACAGCGCCCTATTGCTATAGAAAATCTATTTAGGAAATGGAGGGAATCGCGTTTTAACAGGACATAAAAAGTATGCCTATTGATTGCCTATACCCGTATTTTTAAACATTTTCGCCTGTTAACTTTTACATCTTTTGTAAAAATTCCCCACCTGCACCATAATTCATGACACCTCTTCTCTCGACCATTTCACGTTTTATATCGCCACTCATGCTCCTTTAATTCACGACAGCATCACAAACACGTTCAAAGTGCACAAATAAATCAGTGTCCAATATTTGTACACTGAATCACACGGGTACATACCGCACACCGTTGCGTGTCATGTTTTTGGCAACGCGGCAGAGTGGCCAGAAGATTTATTTTACAAGTGTTTAATGTTCCTTAATAGCGAATGAGAGGTAATTGGTCAATGTTTCGTTGAGTGAATAAGAATGGATGAAGTGGGTAGAATTTTTGGCATGGCAATATAGTAAGTTGCTTAAGTATTACCCTTCACTGCCAGGGTTGCGGATTTTGTTCAAAAGAGTTACCGCGGCCCTGGGCATTAGGAGAAACATGGATGGATTTTAGACAGTAAGAGTGACACTCCCTTCCACTCCATCCAGAGTGGAAGAAGTCATTTGATGATTTCTCTTTTAAAAAAAACTCTTCAAATGATAATATGAAGGATAAGAAGTCTAAATAGCCATGTTTATATTTTGATTGTTGAATTTGAGAGAAAGCTTTAATACCCAACGGATTGATTTCCAGTAAAATTGGTAAGAATATCAATTTATAAGTTACTTTTGTTAAAGCTCTTAAAGCTCATGACACAATGCAAATTCTCCTTCAGCATGGAGGCTTACGATACGTCGAATTTATTTATTATACAATAAAAGGTCGCCATCGATATAAATTGAGTACCTCGAAGTGTATCCTTAATATAAATCATACTTTCACTGTACGAAAGTGATGCAGTGTCAAACTCCTGCGCAACGACCGTCCCGTCATTGTGTTACATCAACTTAATGCAGCGTTATGTAAGGAGCTCGTTCTTCTGCCTTGGGTTTATCCCTTTATTGCTTTAGGGCCAATATTTTATAAGTTACATAGTCATACTCCTTTCCCTTATCCTTAAATGCCTTTGTCTTTTATACCTATAAATAAAAATTAATGGCTAAATGTGTTGTTAAGCCCAAAACTCGCGAACGGCTCGACCCCGAATTTGACTATATTCTTTTTTACTGTGTTCGTAATTTCCTGGACAAGGTTCTAAATTTTTGAAAAGTCTACCCGAAATGTTGGAATTTTTACCCGTGCGAAACCGGGGCAGTCGCTAGTATCAAATAAAATTCTCAAAAGCCATATTCGCATCGTTAAGAAAAAGGTTATTAATCCAATCGTCTACAACCATTATTCAAATGTGTTTGCCTCACTCAACTATAATGTATGTTATGTGGTTATATGCACTTGGTGAGATCATCCAGCTAAACAGATGATTGGTTCAAATCTGTTGCTAACGAGCTCTCCGGCGCAGGAGTCGTCATCCTTACATAATGGACATTAAGAGACTATAGAATCGAGGAATTGATAAATGTGTAAATTATTCGTACTACCTGGTATGGCGAAACACACAGAATGTGGGGTTATTGGGTAACCGGAACTCTAATTTCCATAGAATATTTGAGAGAATATGTTCTGTACCTTTGACCAAAGGTTTACGGCCCATCGATTATAGCAGAGATCATGTGTTTATGGGTTTTTCAATCAACAATGTTATGAAACATTAAATGATTTTAACGTTTTCAGCAATTAACTCCTTAAAACAGTGATATAACAGTTTTATTCCACATAAAAGCCAAGGGCAGCAAAAATAAAATTGATTGTCCTAAATTCAATTCGCAATTTTCTCAAACCGAAAAGAATCGATTGAACCGAGTCGAAAGTTTAAACTAACTTGAATTGTTGGCAGTTGAATTAAAACTGATGGTATAAAACCGGATGTAGAATTTACATTTTGATGATCGACAAGATGCGCAGACGGCGAAACTTCACTGCGTTGACAGATATTATCTTACATGCTTAATGGTTCTGTCGCTGCTAATAACCGTGTCGTGATTTGGAGTTGAAGTGTTCGTATTAAGTTACTCCGTTTTATTTTATTACTCGACTGCGGCGAAGCTCAAAAGGAGGGGTTTGTGTTTGACCTGGATGTATGATGTCCATTCCTATGTCCGCTCGTAACTACTCAACGGCTCAACCGATTTTGATAAATGATAAATCATTAGATTCGTCTTAAAAATTTAGACCAGCTTCCCAAAAATGGGTCCTCTGAAGTCTAGAGTACTTACTTTGATTTTTTTTTTCTTTTTAATTTAATTAATTTTTTCAAGCAGGCGTGTCTTTTTTCTTTCTTAATTTAAAGATTCTAAAGAGCTAGTCAGGTTAGACATACAATTACGTAGAGGTAATGCTCGTTGAACTCAAACCGTTTTCTCTATATGAAGGATTCAAGAGTTATTTACTATTTAATTGACGATCAGTCTTCCGTTCAATCACAACCTAATAGAACCTTTACCCTCATACTGATACGTTCCATATTTGCAAACCGACATTGACCCGCTAAAGCTTCCTCGTCTCTTTGTCTCTAACCATCATCGTCTGTTTTCCTTGTTGCATCATCGTTGTTATAATATTGAATAATAGACAATAACGCTACGTTATAATAACAATAAATACCTGTAAAATATTCTGTATTAAAATCTAATGGAACTTTCCACAGGGGTTTCATAACGTTGCCAACTTTGTCTTAATTGTGCTGAATTTGGAGTTGAGAACTCAGGCTATGTAGACGTCTTCTAAGAGAGGATTTATTTCTATGGCGTTATAGTGTTGTGTTTTGTAATGGAAATATCTTACAGCTAACATAACATAACATCACGCCTGTAATCTGCGAAAGGTTAGGCAGAGGTGTACTTATTAGTACTCCCACATTTCGCCAGTTGTGTTTAGGTCTTATGTAATAGGGGGCGAGCCTATTGCCATCAACCGGGCACAAATCCCAGGCTGCTACTGAGAAATTCCTGATGGAAAAACCCAATACCACTGCCCGACCTGGGAATCTAACCCAAGACAAGATACTAGACCAACGAGTCAGTCAATACAACCAATCTTACAGCTATTCAATTACAAATCCTCCCAAGTTTTTTAGTTGTACTGTCTAAAAGGCAGATGTTTTCTATAGGTCATTCTCCCACTGTGGCTTGCATTTCCAAACCCGTATCATTAACTTCGCATTTGATTCCGATTAAGCTTTTAGGATGGGTTGGCCATAAATCCCTTTAATTTGAAAATGATTCGTAAATTACATTTCTCAACACATGGTAGGTACAACAGATTCGTTTCGGTACGGATACCTGCTTGGGTTGCTACACGCATCTAACCCCAAAAAGCGGCACTCTTTGGCATCGCGATTCGGAGAAAAAAAAACACATTAAAATTCGAGCGCCGCCGCCGCCGATCCGAACGTTCGCGTTCGTCCGGACGCGGCGTCCTTCATGCTGGTGCCTGGAACAGCGGCCTTCGCCCGGGACGCGCTATAAATAGCCGCACGCCCTTGAAGTATACGTCGAACAGGATTTATCGACCGCCAGTCTCGGACTCCAGACGGTTTTAAAATAAAATTTTTGTTCAACTGTCAATTTTGCATTGTATTGTGTTCCATATTCGAATGCGACTGTTCTCTGACTTAATATTACATTTCGCGCGTAAATTATGACAGCTGTCAATGTTGCCATATCAAATATCCGTGAACTTTTTTAAAATACTTCCATGACAATTCTTTTAAAGAGAACTCGATATTTTTATTACAAATTTTCAATAAATAACATCTGTGTCGTCCATTATGTTACCAAGAAATTGTCTACATGGCATTGAAGACTCGCGTATCTCCAGATACGTCATATTTATGGCTGCTGCATACAAAAACGCATTAGTGTTACTTACCAATATTACTCTCTGAAGGTTATAGTTTTATCATAATAATGGACTTGAATGAAATGTATTGCCATACGAAATTGCTTCTTAACTGTGTTCGTTTAAAGTTAATATTTATGGCGTTGTAAGTTTTGTCGATATTCGATATCAGCACACGTGGCCCATTAGTGTACAGACTCAAGATATAGGCGACGCGCATCAATAATGCACATGGTAGGTACGATGCGCCCGCGCATCACATACAAATGAACTATTTTTATGGGCCAAATGTGGCTTTTAACAATACTTGTTGTTTTATTGTTGCTTTTCGGAGAATTTAAAACAGGAAACCCAACTTACCAGAATCCAATTTAATGTTAAATAAGGATGACCTAAACCTATTCCAATAGGAAAATATAGATTTGTGTTGATTGATACATTAGGGTTATCCGCTATATTCCAGATTTTTTAATTAAAATGCGCTATCCATACCTACGTCTCACTGTAGATCTTAAAACTATTTTGTATTTTTTCTCTTCTCGTTCAAAATCTTCAATAGGTTTTCCAACATCTTAGGTATTTATATCTGTATAACTGTCAGACTAAACTTTTCATGTCTTGCCTTGTCCAACTTCAGTTCCATTGATGAGGGACTGCCTGTCAATACAAGTGGGTCGGCTCATTATAACGGTCGGCGTAGGCGCTACAATGCCACTTGCATTTCCAGATCTGTTCCTGTTTGTAGAAAGATGCTCCGCTGGTTCGCCCGCGCATTCATGTCCAAGATTTGGTTCTGATTGTGAAATCGTGTCTACTTTCTTATTTTGTCATACCTTTACCCTATTTGGTCTTGATGTTCTGAAGAACTATTTGTATTAAATGGTGGAGCGTTTTTGGTCGTGTTGTGAATAATTAGAATAATTTAGAAACATCAATTAGGTTCTCATTAAATTCTCACAAGTTCCCGATTAGTATCAAAGTTTGCTACAAGTTTTTCTACAACGTTTTTCAATTATTTTCAATTCTCAATTATCCTATTGCATTTACTCAATCAACCGTTATTTTATGCATTATACATACCTACATCTGCATCTACACTAGAAACTAATGGTCTATGCAATTGTTTACGTTCCAATTTCCCATTGTTTGGTAAATTTCCATTACAATTGTCACAATCACACGTCACGTTGCCCAATCACAATGATTTATACGCAATTAGTTTCAATACTGTTAGCTTTCTCATTCGGAAATTATTAATGGCGGTCTGTGGACACGTGGCGAACACATTTAAAAACGGCATTGTGTTCAACGGGGGTTGCAAATATAGGGTCTGTCAATGAACGAGGTTTTTGTTTATTGAGCTGCGAAATATAAACATAGAAACATAAGTAAGGAAGTATTAAAGCGTAAACAGGAGAGTGCATCACGTGCCGGGTGCATAATCCGAGGCGCCCCACTGGCGCCCAACGTGGGACCACATTTGTTTGAACATTACTTAGCGTTAATGCACGCCCGCGAAATGCCCGCTTGTTTGCCAATCCATACGAAAATATTCCCCCTTGTTTAAACGGCAAACAACTTCATTCCAACAACTGCACTGTTTGTTTAGGATGCGAATCTTCAAACAGCCCACAATTATTCAGGGTCAATACTTATCATTGTTTTCCGAATCGCAACGAAGTAACGGTTATCTAAATACTTTTGACATTCTATAACACTAATATTATGCGTAACGGTCTTTGTCGTTTTACCATAATGAGCCCGAGGCGGCTGCAAAGTAACCGTATAACGTAGAAAATATCTGATATGTTGTCGTTTCAACCCACACGGCACATAAACGACGATTAATCGGTATCATTCGATCGGACAATATCGTTAACATGTACCACGTGCGTTCCCTTTGGTGTAGTGAGCATATGACAAGGCGCATAAATCAAATTGCACAATTAACGTGTTGCATATATTTAAAACAGCTGACATACATTTATGGGTTTGTCGTAATTGAATCACAGCGACAATAGTGTTAATTCTAATGCAAAGTGATCGCCGTTTAATTTGGCGTAGGCGGTTGAATAACTTTAGCTACTGTCGGAAGCGTTCTTGAACAATGCCGACCACTCTGTGTTTAATTAAGCGTTTTATTGCGATTTCTGCATCGTGTTTAAGTACCTGTACATCATTAACTAGATTATCATTATTGTTACCAGTTTTTAAAGCGCAATGGTTAATGCCCGCCTCTCATGCATGAGCTCGATACCGGGCATGTATCAAAATGACTTTTTCAATTCATATGTACTTTATCTTGGACATCACTGACATCGGTGAAGGAAAACAACGTAAGAAAATCTGGTCTTATAATTAGTATAAGTCTGAAATCGCCAATCCGCCTTGAGCAAGTGTGCTGATCAATCCTTGTGCCTTCTCTGTATGAGAAGACGCCTTTGCCTTGTAGTGGGACAATAGTATGCTGGTATTAATATTACTAGTTTAATTTAATGTCATTAAGTTTTTCTCCTAACAAAAACGATGGCGACGTATCATGGGTGCGTAGGCGCACGTTAGAATGCCACATTCACATATCAGATTCCTAACTGTACCAGCGCACGGTTTACTGCCGCGACATAGATACTCAGCTAAAACGACTATAAAAATTCAATTCACCTATTCTAAAAGAGTTTTTTTATGTATTACATTGCGTAAAGCCCTCGTTGACGTTGGCGCCATGCTTTTGAGATCGTCCGATGCAGTCGGAGGGAGATGCTTGTTAGTATAATGCAGTAATTCAACATTCTTGACGGGTCGTTTGTGTGACATGTGTTGTGTGGCATTTGGATCAAGTCTAGTGTTACAATGTCAGATGGACCAACTGTTGGGTAATTGAATACCTTTGTTTCATGTGGAATTATCTTACGACTTCTAATAGCATTTTCAACAATGACATTTTGGAATTTAATGCTTTAACTGAAATGGGGACGGCTCCAGAAAGAGGTAGCGAGATGACTTGGACCCAGCAGAAAAACAGTGTGGGATTGAGATAAAAAAAATCGAAATCAAGATTTAAAATGTTCTTTTTTTTACAGCTCTTGATCACAACAAAAAATACATAAAGCCTTCTTAGACCAAATAGCTTCTATTAAAATTAAGCATGAAAACTAAGCAAAAAAATCGATTACTATAGCAGCTTATTATAATTTAGGCCACAACGAAGTACACCCACATGGGCGAATGACGAACTTGTAACAGCATTGTCAACAGCTATTGAGATTTAATCACGGTGTCACGCCTGTAATATTTCAGTGTTATTATCGTTTATCTTGGCATTTTTTGTTCAATATTTATTCACGTGTACAGCTGTCATGTCTATCGCCATCTTTGTGACTTTGTGTACCAATCAAAGTATGAAATCATTGTTGAGTGGATTACTGATTATTTGATGTATAGCAGTTGTTGTAGCTATAAAGTATTTGGGTTTAGTAATTTCTTATCACTGTCTATGAATTGATATGGAAAGTCCCATCACATCTCTTCATAGTATAAAACAAAGTCGCTTCTCGCCGTCTGCACGCTTCGATTTTTCATCGATAGATAGAGTGATTCAAGAGGAAGGTTATGTATCTACTGTCGTTAATGATAATTTTCTCCTGACCGAGTTTCAGTCACGGCTGACAGTCTCAAGACTTGACTAGCCCGCAGGAGATATTATAGTGCACTGGCCCCGGAACGTAAAGGGCAACAGAAGGAACAGGGTGGTTTTTTAGTCAGTAAAAGTCTGACAGTCCCTTCCGCCCCACCCAGGCCGGAAGGAGTCATTTAATTTTGATGATTTTTACCACCTATATAAAAAAAAAAAAAAGTGTGTGCGCAAACACAAGTGCACTCCTTCTTCCTTCACTCTCATAGACCGGTGAAAAGGCAATCCGACACAACCGGGTAGAGATCAGGTGCAGGACTAAAGGCTTTACGTGTGTCTATATTAGTCGTATGATAAAAGAAGACGTTGTTTATTCTTTACCAGGAAGTTTAAAAGATGAGGTCGTTCTCATGATTCTGTAGATTTTAATATTTAATTGAAACAAACAATAGTTATTTCTGGCAAGTATCGGAACAGCGATTTCATGTAGTTGGTTAATTATTTTCCTGTGTTTACATTGAAGACGAACAAACAAGTGATTTGTATGAAGGTGTCTGCCCATTACACCGTACCATACCAGGACCGTGCTAAGAACGAATCGGGCACGGAAAGAAATATGATACGGACTACTATGTTCACTAGAACGTATCGACAGCGTATCAACCGACAATAGGGTCGATGACGCCACCAATCAATTGACGTACTTTTTATGACCTGTCAAAACGCGGTTCTCCCATAGATTTTGTATGGCAAAAAAAAAACTGTGACTTCACTTTTATGTCGACTCAATAGACTGACTATTTATTAATTTGAAAGCAATTCAAATTTTTCGCTGAATTGAAAATGAATCGGGTTTTCAGGGCTAAAATAAAGTGTTCCCTGAGAAGTTCATGTCTTGGAATTATTTGTTACCCAATTGTTGACATCCAGTGCATGGCAAGAGTCAGTGTTGATCAGTGACGGAACAACGGTCAAGTGGGCATAATCTTACGTTTTTCAATACAAAAAGACTTTTGCTTGTCACGTTCCTAGCACGGTTATAGTAACGTTACGGTCATGCGGTGTAGTAGGCAAGCTCCTTTATGCAAAATGATTTATTCGTGTGTGCAAATAAATCTTTTTAAACGACTGCTGAGTTCCTATCAAGGATGATAGTTATTACATGTCGACACATGTTTTTGTGGTGATTAAAAGCTTTAAATGTGCGAATAAGTAGACAGCCGACGAGTTTTAGTGTCTTCACGGCGCCTCGTCCAACGCTTAATTTAATATTCACTTTTTACACTCGTAAATAAACCAACCTTTTGTTTAAAACTCACAGATTTTTACGCAGTAAATTCTGTTTCTGATAGCCCAGCGGTTATGGCGCCCGCCTCTCATACATACATACATGAGGTTGTGACATCACTGATAACGTTGAAGGAAAACATCATAAGGAAATCTGGATGTTAGTTAATAAAAGTCTGAAACTGCTTATCCGCCTTGAGCAAGGGTGGTGATCAATGCTCGTGCCTTTTAGAGATGTTTGCCCTGCAATGGGGCCAAAATAGGCTAGTATTATTTTTATTATAAATAAATATTTATAATTATGTCGCGACACAAGTTACTATTATACATATATGCAAAATCCCAACAACAAAACCGTTGGGCAGTAGCCCACCAGACATAAAACCCATCTGTTTGGAGAATCCTCCCTTTTCAACGAAGGATGAGAAACTTTACACCCTGTTTCCCATACCTCTAAATACTCATTTATCTCTGCCAGACTGCTTATAAGTATTTGTAGATTTTGCATCGTCTTTATGTTTTAGCTGATTGCATTCGAAGTTGAGCAGCAAACTTGTGATGTAACCCTTACGTATTGGAATGTAGAATTACGTCATATTAAAGTAAAGCACATCCGGCACACTTTTGTATTTAGCTCAATACGATATTAAAACTGTAGTTAGTACTGCTTTTATACTTTTGAAACCAGTTTTAAAGCTCTGAACTATCTTTCCTTTCAACTTGGTCGGAAATATTTTCCTTCAATTATTTCTTACTAGCTTCTTTATTATCTCACGGGAACCGTATATCTATAAGTGCTATTCCAGACTATAATCTAAAACATAACATCACGCCTGAATCCCGAAGGGTTAGGCAGAGGGGTACACATTAGTACACCAACATTTCGCCAGTTATGTTTAAGTCTCATATAATAGGAATACTGCTACATGACTGACTACACTATAATCTATCTTTGTGCCAAATTACATTTAGATCCGTTCAGCTGTTCTTGGCTTGATTGAGTAACAAACATTCTCCCGTTCAAACTTTTACATTTATAATTTGTAAGTAAGATTAAAATCTGTCCCCTCAAAGAAGTTTTTTCAAACATATATGTAAATAAAGAACTCGTCTGTCTGTAGGGGTTGTAATGAAGAGGGTGGAACGCCTAAGCGGTCGGGGGTAGATTAATGGGAACAGGAGGAACGCACTCAGCTCGCGAAACTTCAGACAGAAAGCGTCACATTTGGCTAAAAGCTTGTCTTTTAGCAAATGTGACTGTATCCGAATGCGATGCGAATGATGATGGCTTTTGTGTACAAAAACATACGTAGACCTAGCTTGTGCCTGCGACTGTGTCCGCGTGAGTATCGGTTATAGACTGTGGTGTTTTTATTTTAGCGCTAATCCCTCATTCGATTTCTAAAATAAAAGTTGCGTATCTTGTTACAACAATAGCTTCGCCAATAAAAATCGGTCGCGCTGTTTTGAAGTAGAAGCCGGAATTATGCAATATTAACACTACAGTGCACGCGCCCCTTTTTTTGACATGGATGCTCGCATGCTCTACCATAGTAGAAAACAATAATTGAGATATTTTAAAAATGGGTGGTTTTAAAATGATAAAACTAAATAATGTTTGTCATCTAATTATTATTACACACAATTATTGCAAAAGATTACAGTTTTAATAGAACATACTTAAACTAGAAACAATTTACGAGATCCAGAAAATAATCAACATTTTTGGCATGTTTGAGATCAGCTCAAAAAAAAAAAAACTTCTAATAAGCGATGACTATTTTATTGGTCACCATCCTCGCATTCGATACAGACCACAACTTGGTGATCAGGACAAATCCACCTGGCACATCGCTTACACCACTTTTTCGTGGACCGATTTCGGGCTCGAGAGCACAGGCAACATTTATCTTCGCTTACAGCTTCCTGTACCTGATGCCTGTCTTCCTGCTCCATCGGTTGTACTTCTTCTTCCCCACCATCCGATTCACTTTGAATCACTTCCTCGTCCTCAAATTCTTCATGCAACCACTGAGTCACACGAGATTCCATGACTGGGTCCATTTTTTCGCTGAAACAAAGTAATAATAGTTATCAAAACACCATAACATATTAAATAGCAATAACTATATATATTGTTCATTTGTCAAAACATAAACATTCAATTTTTATACATAATGGATTAAAAAAGTCAAAAAAGAAAATGTTTACTTACATTCGGTTTTATTACGCCAATACTCGCACGTACTACAATAGTAGAAGATGAACTTTGACACGTAATTACAAAAAAGTGCGCTTACGCTGCAAATGGGCGCCGTACTAATCCGTTCCGCGATTTTGTCGACGAGGCTTATCTAGGAGCGCGGGGGGTCAGGTGTGAGAATGAGTGAATGGCGCTAAAATAAGTAAGTGCGTTCTACTATAGTAGAGCGCGCGTGCACTCTAGTGTTAAGCACAAACATACAGACAGACAGTCGTCTAAACATGCGTTTAGGTAGTAAAAATTACATTTCAAACAATTCATTATTTATTTACTTAAGTATTTGTTTATAAGACAGGAAGGAATAATAAAACTGGCAGGGTATAGAAAAAATATAAGATCTTTTAACACAATCCTGTAATCGTTGTAAGTTTTGACTCGATATGGGAGATCTTTTTCTCTCGAATGGAAATAAATAGCTCGTAATTCAAGTTCTGAAGGAATAAAAATGTCTGGCCACCAAGACTTGGCAGTCTACCAAGATCTTGTTAACATTTTTCTTGCCATACGATATACACTTAACACTTCCTTTGTGAAAGCATTCTGTTATCCAGCGGGTTACGACTGTCTTATCGTGTTATCATACGCCGCGTTATCGCCTGAACGGAGATCATGACGCGGCGCGACGTGCCGTATCGGCGCCGGCGCACGTAGCTGTACCGGGAATCGCTAAGTCATAGTGAAAACAAACGCTTCCTATTTTCCTGTTGGAAGGTGGTGGTAGATAAGGGTACTTTTTTTGAATCTTTTTTGATCTGAAACAAGGACAGTCGCTTATCTATCATGAACATGCTTATCATTAAATTGCAGGGTCGTGGTATCACTACATAGTATAAAACAAAGTCGCTTCCCTGTCTGTCTGTCCCTATATATGCTTAGATCTTTAAAACTACGCAACGGATTTTGATGCGGTTTTTTTTAATAGATAGAGTGATTCAAGAGGAAGGTTTATGTATTTACATTGCACCCCTGCGAAGCCGGGGCGGGTCGCTAGTACATACTATAAATCCGCTTTATCGCTTTTGGTCCACTTTTGGTCCAAGCGTTCAAATATTTGAATGACCTCTGGTAGTTGTTCCAAGTCTGGTACGGTGTGTATGTGTGTTTATAATGCTTGCAAACGCACAGCAATACAGGAGAAATTTCTAGTGTATTTTTTTTTACAAAAAGAAAAGTGTAGAAAACGAAAAGACGTTGAAAGCTCTGTCAAACATTCATTTTTTTAATATTCTGAGCTTCATGTTCATCCAATCAAAAAACAATGTTCACTAAATCTGTTGTTCATTTTTTCCAACATCACAATAAAAACTCCAGAACAACAATAGGCCGCATTAACAGCTAGGTACTTAATAGGAATTACGGCAGGTTAACGAGCTTTTATTGAATAAAACACAATGACGTGAAATGATGCGCCGGCGCCGCGCAGTGCGGAGGGGGAGGATGATGCGCGCGCGCAAGGCCGCTGAGTCAGCGGCGTCCGCGACGCCTATTGTTTTGAGCCGTCACCTGATGCCGTGATACATAAGATGGAGTTACCTTGAAATACACGCTTTTATTGTAATTACCTATAACTTAATCGTAAAAATTAAAGCGTTTCCTGAGACTTGTTTGCATAGTTTGAAACTTATATCAAAGAAATACTGAAGATGATTGTGAGATACTACGATTATTTATTAAGAGAACTGGACACACTACACTTTTTGATCTAGACATTTACAGTGTATACAAATAAACAAATGAACTTAAATTAATAATCTAATAATGCTGAAGTGTCCCAATTGCCCGTTCACCTGCACACTTGACGACCAGTGCAACGCCTCTGACGCGGCAGTAGTATGGCGACCTACTGGGCCCAAATAGTTTAGGATAATCATCGGTACGAAAAGAAGAATAATACAAAACTTTAAAAATTCTACATCGTGTCACGAAAGAAACGGAAAACCTCTCCTTCAAATCAGTCCAATGCTGGCAAGTCTTTCAAATTGCCAAAAACTCTTGTAAAAACAGAGTTCATCAACAAAGCGGTTTGTTTCCATTCACCTTTATGTCCAAACCCCGTCGCTGGTAGAATTGCCCCAGCTTTCTTAACGCAGATGTCACAATAGCAAACCGCGGTACGCAACGCTTTTCAAGTAAAAAGCAATCTCAATCTCGGCGCACACCGTATCATTATTATCCACATTTACCAGTACTTACCCATATTTACCCCGTATTTCATTCAAGTGTGTGAGTTTTTGTCGTAGCCGTGGGAATGTCTGAATACGTCGTTTATACGCAATTAGTTACTCATTACCGTTTGTTTTGTCCTTTAAAAACGAGTATATTGTAGTTTTTTTTATAAGGTTACCATGCTTTATTACTTTAGAATAGCCCTTTATTGCGTCGGGCGTATGACCGCGTATGTAAACTATGCTCTAGTGTGTTAATAACGTCTTTTTTAACCATAAGTGAAGTACCATCGTAATCTCGGTCAGTAACTCATTTACTTAAAATTTTATGACTCCCTTTTGCAATTCATTAATTGCTAATTGCTGCATCTGATCTCTGCGGACGATATGACACGTGTGGACAGCTTTTATTGCCGACAATATTATGACTTATCGGGCAATATCTGATTAGTATCTCCCCTTACAGAGGGTAAGCCTGTTGCTAGGGTTAGAATAACATTTTCAATCACATAACTGCGAGTGACACCGCCTGACTCATGCGAAAGACCCTCGCCGTCGCCCCGCCCACCGCCTTACACGGACATACATACATCACACACATTTTTATCCCTTTTAAGACACATACGTGGGAATAACTCGACTCAATCGTTCCGTGGCATACTGCCAACCGCTAACCTATTACTAATACCTACTGCATACCACGGTCCACGACCCATTGTTTCTCAACGACAGTGTATAGCTGGGTTGACATTTTACTCAGCGTAGCTAATCTGATTTTGCTAACGAATGTATCGTATACAATAACGGTGGATGTCATAATATCCGCTTAATGGAGTCGATGTACGCAAATGAAGCGGTGAAGCTTGCTACGCGTGCGCAACAGTGGTACCATGGAGGTTTGGACGAGAAGGTTCACTGCAAGCACTGCTACCATGATTTCATATCTGGTTATCAACCGCCATAATAAAAGTACCCAGGGTATTGATTCCGGTTTTAATAAAGAAATAGCCAATTTTGCGTCAGTGGGTAATCGATTCTTACGTTAATGCTGTCTGACTTCCAAGTTCAAACTCAAGTACGCTATAAGCCTTCTGCTCCTTCATATTCGTACCGTCCGTAGAGGGCAATAAATCCGGCGCACGCGCAGGGCTTCGTCGGCGCCACGGTATTGTTGTTGTTACATTGTGCAACCAGAACAGCCTGACTGTACCCTTTGTTGTGTCTCCGACATGGAATTACCACATACACCCTCGTGGAACACCAGTTAGCCATTGGACACATTAGCATATTGAGTCCAGACGCCGCGCCGTCGCGTTGGCTAATGTATTAGGATCTGTATACGACCCCGACGACAAACGAACGACGACACGACGATAAACGAAGACATTAAAGGATACAGCCCATCCAACATTCTGCGAACATCCGTCGTGATATACAGCCCTCGATCGGAGCCTCCATAAAGCACCATAATTAATGATCTATAAACGTCTTTCAGCATCGTTACTCTGAAACATAATTTCCCACAAACAGCTCCCAACATCACAGATATTTCATAATGGCGCCATCGAGCGCATTTAACAAATAATTAGCGGCGTTTAAGTGCGTATGTCGCTTCCCTTAACCGTTTCTCCGGAACTATAAAATTACGGCAGAGGCATGTCGGCCTGGCTCGGGGCAAAAACGTTGGACGATAGCGGACGGCCGAGCTAAAAATAAGCCCGTGGCCGATGTTAATGAAGAACAACCGGATTGGTGCTGACTTGCTGACAGGGACTGACGGATCAGGGTAAGGTCCAACCACCCGATGACCGTTGCTAGCTCGACTCCCGATAAAAGCATCATTCATATTCTTTTATGAGCACTTTATTGTTCAAAGATGCTTGTAGAAAAATGTATGAGTAAATTATGGCTAATGTTATCTGTTGCCAGCTGATTAGAAACTTATCTTTAGACATAAATTGTGTATTATAATCCTAATTGGTTTTGTTGGAAGTCCTGTTCTATTCAATGCAAAGCGTGAGCGATATTCACGTGCAATATTCTTGTTATTGTTGCCTATACGACCTTTCGAACAGTAAATCCCTTTAGCTCGAGTTGCGCAAGCGTGCCGTGCGCCTGCACAGAACGTATGAACGACCTATTTCGATTAGATCGCCCGCCTGGAACTACGATTGTTACCGATCCGATCACGACTCCTTTCGCAAAGGTGAAAAATACTTTGAGAATGCCACGACTTGTCATTTTGCAGTCACGAACCACGCCAGCCAAATGCCATCTAAATGTGTGGAGATATTTTGTGTTGAGTGAAACCAGTTGCAACACATGAAGTATCGAGGTCTCTCGAAAGCAACTAGCTAACTAGCTGCAGTTATATTAGACATATTTATAATGGCAATAAAGTGAAAGAATGTTGCTCCGTGACAGATCATTAATATGTAGTCTAATCTGTTTAGCTATTTACTGGCTGTAAAGATTCTGCAGCTTTTATTAGTACGAAGAAGTACCATTCAGTTTTATATCTGTCTATCCCGCACTAGGAGTGCTTCCCTCTCAAGCTCTCAGCTCAGTTACAACAAGTGGGGAAGGCGGTAAGTGTGCGAGGTCGTCGCTGGCGCCGTGGGACGCAGCTGGTATTCAGCTCGAGGCCTACCCTCACTTAGCATCCATTATTCCAATTCTTACAGTCATGTGCATGTGTTCAAAAGCTAACAAGCTTAAGACATTCCCGAGGAAGCCCTAATGCCCTGCATTCCTCTTCCGCTGTTGTGCGTTCCTCGCATATTTAATTTAAGTTTTTTACAATAATTCGCGATAGACACGAGTCGTTGACTGGTTCATACAACTCGTTTCCTAAAGGTCGCCATTTTTATCTGCCGCATTGATATGTATTAAAGCGTTTAATTAAATAAAGATTACTTTTTCGCGGCGTGTGCGCAGCGCGCTGTTCGGTTCGCGGCCCTTCGCTGGTATTTAGTGGCATTTAAACTCGTGTTACTTGTAATGGAGATTATTTACGTGCACTTTGTTTCAGTAAGGTTGTATTGAACGTTCATCACGATGATTGATAGTCAGTAAAGTAGTCTTTGTTCTTAAATGAGGCAAGGTGATGATTATTTTTTGCATTTTTATTCTGGATTTTAAGACCTGCCGGTATATTTAGTTGAAGTTAGTTTAAGATGAGCTGTTATTCTATAGCATCGGTAGGATGTCAGCTCACTTCACCAAAAATCGAGTAAGATTTTTACAGAATAGCACTGCTGGTGAAGCATGATCTTCAATAATACTATGTGTCGTACTCATTGTTGATTGAGTGACGAAAACAACGAAACAATTAATCACTCTCTAAAGGCTCTGTCTTCAAAACTCAACCCACCTTTCAAATCCCACCCATTGGATCCAGAATTATATTACTACACAGCTTGTATATTCAAACAAGCTGACCTCAGCTGATACACACTCCTTACATACCTTAAGCTTGTAGAAGTACATGAGATTCTCCAATTAGCCCATGGAAGTGGTCGCGATAATTCGCCGTGTCGCTTCCTGTACGCTAATGACTGTGAACATTATCCACGGGAGCGTCCACGTCCATGTGAACATCGTTTACTATTCATGGTCTTTGTTATTATAAGTCCATTAATGCTTCGTGGAGGGCGTGTAACCTTTTGTTTTGCTTCTTGGGTGGACTTAAGAGGCTATTTTACATAGGAGCACAGTGATGTCACAAAAAATTTAAGCTAAGAGCTTCTGTCACAAATGACAGCTGTCATTAAAATCGTGGGCGTTTGACAAGCAACTTTGGTGCATTTACGGAGATAGTTTCTCTTAACGTTTAATAGCTGTCATCATCTATATAATTTTATAATTATACAACCCTTTTATTTGTGGTCGTGACCATTACTTTAAGAGTTCCATAATTAATACGCTCTATAACTATGGCTGTCTCGCTTTAATTAGTACAAAATGACAATGACAGGTGGATTTATGGATCGTTTATAGGTGTGAAGTTTTTATGAACACTTGTATGGAGTTATTTATGAGATCCTTACACCCGGAATGATGCCTTTACGAATGATGTTTAATTAATGTACAACGAGGTTTTATGTAGATGGATAGATAGGCACATAGTATAGTTATAGTACTGGCGTATATTTTTCTTTTTTTTTTAAATGTTTCTCTTCATTAAGCAAGAGCAATTCAACTTAAAATACCTCTAGTTTACCTATATTTTATGACACTGTCGCTGTGATAAGATTGTGATTAGATTTTGAAAGTGTTTAATTAGTAGAATATTGGCCTTCATATCTGTCCCATTACTTAGTCTACAAATCCAATACTCTGACAGATTGTAATAAAAAAAAAAACTAATTTGGGTTCTATCGAGTGTCGGTCCAAATAATAGTTTCTATGAGACTTCTACCTATCCTTAAGAAACACCATATCACTTATGTACCCAAGTAACAAGCAAGCAATGCAAAAACAAGTGAAGTGCAACATGCCAGGTCAGTGGTACACCGAGCCGGATTGTGGAGGAACGCGATACAAACAATACGTACTATGTTCTCGCTTCATAATGTTCCTAGGAATGCTGTGATGGATGCTGGCTGCGGGTATGTCCGCGTTGGAGATATTGTAGGACTCGTAATACACTGCGTTTATAACCCGGCGGTATTTGCAATTTCAAATGGCATCGGCTTTATGACATCGTCGGAATAAATAGGGGTTGAGGCAATGCGTCAAAGTTTTACACATATAATTCATAAAGTATAAATAAAGTAAATTAGGTAAAAAGTTACGTTAACTACAATTCAGCTTTAGGGACTAAAGTTTTAAGTACTTAACGGTTCCCTGGTGAAGTTCTGCCTTTGCCAAGTCACCAAGTCGTGAGGTAACAAATTTTTCGCGTCATTTATCAAATTTACCATTACTACTATAATAGCGCCATTTGTGAGCGTAAAATTAATTGCGGAAATTTATCTTCTAAGAACATTATAACAATGACCAAAGTTCGTTACACTCAAAAAATCAATTTCAAGTAGATAATTATTTTATCGCCATCCAATTTTGTTGCGGAAAATATAACTAACTGATGCTAGTGGTGGGATGTTTTCAATTACAACTCGAGCATAAAAAATTGATGCACAAAAACTGATGATATTTATGTGGTAATGTCGAAAATTGATTTTGGCTACTTGGAATGCGTAAATTGATGGTATAATCGTGATCGGAAAAAACAAGAATCATCAAATAATGTCTGTAAAAACGAAACAATTAATGGATCAGGTTGCGCCATTTAACAATTGAGGAAGTTTGTCGTTCTCACAGTTCAATGTTTATTTGCGTAGACACAAAAAACATCTGGACACATAAGTATGTTCATTAAACAAGTACCTACATTTAAAGCTACGTAAATACTTGGCTAAAAAAAACCATTCTAAATAATTATACACCTAAAATAATTGCAACGGTTACTAGCCAGACATTAAATTTAATGAATGGTTTTATTTACAGCCGTCTAATAATAGAAAGAAATGACAAGTATGGAGTCCGACCTTGTCGCGGCTTAACAAGCAATTACATGAGCCTTCTTAATAGTCCCTAATGACGTGAGCTTCCTCCACGCAAAACGTGACCAGTCACCAGACCATTCAGGTTTCATTCCAATTGTCTTAATGAACGAATGAACTACCGCCGCCGACCGTTGAGACGAATCGCGAACAAAAACTTAGGAGCGCAGACAAATCTGATGAATTCATCTGCGTTAAATGAGGAAGGTTGTGGCAAAAAGCTTGGGGCAGGTTGTTGACGTTAGTTTTATGTATTAAATCAAATTAAGTATGGTATGGCTGAGGTAATATTTTTTTTTAAATACCAAAAATTTGACGCGTTTACCAACCCAAACCGAGTATTAAGGAACAAAACGAGCAGTGCACGTAATAGGTGCCATGTTAAAATACGTAAAATATTACTAGAACGCAAACTAAACAATCAAGTCGTATTTTAGTCGAACTTTCCACCACTAGATGTTTGAATAATTGAAAGCTGTATCATTGTGTACAGCTGTGGACCAGTGGTACAGCTTAACGATAATTACAATAGCAGAAAGTCTATTAATGGTGTTGAAATGTTCTAAGAGTCGTTATTAGTTAGGTTTCGAATGTACCCGACGTACGGGATAAGGATGCACGTTCACTGAGTGTGTCCTGCAATGAAAGCTGTGGCGTTGATAGAGTCACTCATATGTCGTAATATGACAAAGATGTAGTCGGAAAATTGCGGAAACATCATGAAATTTTTGGTGTAAGTTCGTTTTGTTTTATTACGGAATACTATGACAGTTTGTGTTGACTATCCATTATTCAATTACTTTCTACTTCCTCCCATGCCATTCACCGTTCCCACAAAGCTTGCATTATGTGACCGTTTCGGACAAGCAGCGACTGTAGTTTATTGCACAAGACGACTTGTATTTTCTCTCATTGAGGAGTGCACGCTAGCCCTAAGGCATGGTAATTAGTGATGGGCCACGAACGCGTTGCTCATCAGCGTTTACCATAAGCGGGTGGCGTTGGTGTTCGCACGCTCCAGTTTGCGAAGCGCCTGCGCCGCGCGCTTGTCCGCGTTCGAAATACAAAAGCGGCGAATCCGCTTGCGGTAATTAGAAACGATGCGTACACGCGTGAGAGATGTGCGTGAATGGCGAGGTGTGTGCCAAGGAAGCTCAGGTATTTAGGTGTCATGATTTGTTTTTATGATAAGAGGTAATGAAAACTTTAATGAATCGCTTCAAAGATACCGTCAAATTGGCTAGTTGACTCTATTGAAAATGGCTGGGATAAGGCAAACTAAGTAATAAATGTTGGTATTTTAATCAATGCACGACCTTAACCAATCTGAAATTCAATCGCGTTAATTAAAGCCATTGATACCGGCGGCACATAATTTAAACATTGTATGGCCATCTATTCCAAAACATTGTAAGCTTCACGGTCCCGTTTTATAATGTACTTACAATAGTGCGTGCAGCAGTATTATCGGGTACTACCTACCGCAGTTGCGCTGGCGCATTGTTTTGCTCTCATTTACCGCGATCGCCGATAACATCGGCCGATCGGCACGGGCCGAGCGATAAATTTAATTAAACCACCTGTCGCACGCTACCGCCAGATTATGTTATCTCCCGCGAAATACGCACACTGTAAGAGAAAAAATAATGACCAGAATGCATAGATAAAGTAGGATTAACTCAACATTGTGGCCATAGTTTCTTGTTTGTTTACATGTTGGAGATATTATAGATATTAAACATGGGGGCTATTTTATTGGGGGTTGTCCTCAATAAACATGTTGAGTAACCAGTTTTACTTGGATATTTTTAGTCCTCGAGGAGTGCTTGTACGTACCTCTTTAAAAATTAAAGAATTTTCCTGGAATACCGCTATATTAGCTTTAGAGCGCCCGCAGACTTACAATTTCAAGTTGGCCGACTAAATCGCAGAGTATAATAATAGATTAGTGACTAATGACTTCATGAGAGTTCGAAAACTCGCCCAACTTACTAATTGGACTCGTATCAGAATCGAAATTCCCTTCCGATTACGCACAATTAAAAAGTTGGCCAACTATGTGCCGATTATTTATAAGCCCGGTAGTCTATGCAAACTTGCTGTCTATGCAACTTAGTTGTTCAGTCGCACGTAAACTTGGTCGGTTAAATTGTGAAAGTACGTAAAAATATTACGTATAAATTCAGTTGTTCGATAATCGGCCAACTTGAAATTGTAAGTCTGCGGGGACTCTTAACCTAAACCGTACATACCTAAGTAGAGTTAGCATTAAAAGACAGGATGCTGTCTGTTCTACATGAAAATGTCCTCCTGTAAACTGTTTACAGAGAAACAAGACTGGAAAATTAACGGCCAAAATTGAACAATGCAGATCGTTAAGCATTCATTACGCGCCCGCGCATGTTCGCTCAAATTTATTTTCGCTCGCGACATCCCCTCGCCGTTTCCGGCTCACTAATGAGACTAGCGTCGGTAACAAGGTTTGTTACTTACACGTTACACCTAATAGATAGGCGTTGTCAAGCGACGACTTATGTTCTGCTCACTAGTCACTTGAACTCTCTCAATTCGTCACCATTTTGAACTTATTTCTCAATCTTACAATAACTCCTTTGCCGTCTTTCAATTCTACATTACGGTACGCAAATTATTCTCAGCCATAACAAGTTCGTGCTTTGTACGATATCAATTTCCATAGTTACTGGCTATTACTTTGACAATTCTAATTATTGTAAAACATGGTTGCTGGATTGAACAACTCTATTGAGTTATGACGCACGCCATTGTTATAAAGAGCAGTACTAAACACGGATTAAAGGTACAAGAGAAAATGACAGACAAAATGGTCCTTATGAATAAAAAGATCATTGTTTATATATCGGAATCGATGATCGATGTTGCGCAATCGATAAATGGAAACAAAGACGATGGTTGGAACGTCTCGAGCGGTTATAATCGATTAGACTCACAGCAAGTCTTGGTGCTTTTTGTCCGTTTACCATCGAGATGCTTGACCGAACATCTGAAGAGTTCATTTACGTTACGATAATGGTAACAAAAAACATCATACCAGAGGAAATATTGCGAGTTGTGATGAATGACCTCCGGTTTAGATCAATCATTTCAAGGTCTGAGTTGATTCAGAGAATGATGATGAAAAGAATTTAGCACAAGAAAATATTCCGTAATATTTTAGGTCAGATTAGTAACGGACTGGTGGAAAGATTGAAGCCGAATTTAAAGTTGCTGCTTATCACGATTTGCAACAACCAATGGAAACGTAGCCCAACATCTGAGATCATTTCGCAAATATCCAAATGGTATCATATCAATAAACATTTCGAAATCCGATTGCACGATACCGTTTCATTTATCAACCTTTGTCTACGACATACGTCAAGCTGTCGGAACGCGTTCGGTTTTCGCTGTAACCTTTGACCTTTGGCGCAAGTCACGACCAACCTTGGGTGCTGGGTATTGGACCAGAGACCAGTATGATATCTGTGAGTCTTTCTAAACGTGACTAGACCGCGGCCTTCGTCCGCCGCTCCCTTTTAGATTTGCGATATAGATCTGCCGCTCTTGTTTATGCACAACTTTTGTTGCTATTTGTGTGTTGTGGGAATTGGGTGGGGCGTGCGTGTTCTGAACGAACTACTCTTTACCAAGTCAGTAGATCTCCAAGCTGAGGTCCATCTAGGCGATCTACTTCATTTGAGATAATCCCTAGATAGATCCCTTCTTCTTCTATGTTATTTTCTGTCTCTAATTTAACTTTAATATCCCCATGCTATAAGGTTATTACCAACTAGCTTTTGTCCACGACTTCGTCCTTCTGTAAGTCGATTATCGCAGACGCAGACAAAGTTGCGAATTGAAAAATGGCCTATGTCCTTTTTAGGAGTTCATCCTTATTCCGTACCAAAATTTAATTGAAATCGGTTCAGTGGTTTAGTCGTGTATATTATAAGTAGTATAGTATGGATATCAACATTAACTTCATCCTAATCTTGTTTAACTAGAATGTCGATATCTTGTTTGTCTAGTTCAACGAGATGATTGGTATTTCCTTACATCGGAATTAAGTATAGTATTGCAGAATTACTGACATTTAGTTCCTCTGATTGCAAATACATAAATGCTACAATCATACTTAAATCTGTTTCAAAGATGAAACTAATGATATCGAATAGATAATCTAAGCTCTAATTGAATTTCATAATTGCACTAGCGTCTTTATATTCTGATTCGCAAACGGAATCTTTTATACAAACAAATAAGTTGAAGAGTCTGTTTGTAATGTGAAAAAGCAAACTGTTTACTAACTACCTGTCTGCTTAAATATTATCTGACTATCTGTCTGTTAATTCTGGCTAATCTTCCAAAACTGCTGTACCAATTTTGACAGGACTGTCACTAGCTGATGTGATAAGGAGTAACTTGGATACTTTTATTTTAGAAAAAGAATTAGTGGTCCCGCGGACGAGTTTGAATACGAATTCTAGTAAACATACCTATAAGATACATATTGATATACATACACATATTCATATACATATTTATATATTCCAAGAAACATGTTGCAAGCACTTTATTATAACATAAAATCTCGTTAAACATTATTATGATCGCATACCACGTGAAATATGTATGAGAGTCATTACAAGGACAATTAAATACGTATCCGTGATGATATTGTACTGTTATCTGTTGCTCTGTGACAATTATTGCTAAGACCGGCTACGTTACGATTATGTTACTCTGTGTCCTTAGTAATAAAAGATTATGACTTTTTTATAATGCAATGCAATTGTATTTATTATTAGCTTCTGCCCGCGACTTGATTTGCGTGGCTGTGTTTATCTTTTTTCTCGCGAAATCCAAATTCTTTTCTTAAATAAAAGTAAGCCTCAGTAATTCTTTGTAAAATCAGCTATCTGCCTGTGAATTTCCGTCAAAATCGGTCCAGTCGTTTCGGACATTAGCCGGATCAAACTGACAAACTTTTTGTTTCTAAAATTGTGTTTTTGGTATAAGTATCGTGTTATAATTCATAAAAGCATTTAGTGAATAGCTGTTTTTTAGCATTATTTGTATAGATTTATGAGCTCTACTTACTACAGTATCACTTGTATTACAACCGTTTTAACATGAGCTGTTTGAATCTTGCTGAATTTATAATAATTATACTTATTACTTACTTATTGTTGGTTCTGTGTCTAAGTGTAATTTATCTATAATATGTATGTATTTATAAATTATATAAGTATGTATATCAGTTGTCTGGTTACCATAACACAAGCTCTGCTTAGCTTGGGATCAGATGGCCGTGTGTGAGTTGTCCCAAGATATTTATTTATTTATTTTATTTTACTTATACATAAACCTTCCTCTTGAATCACTATCTATTGATGAAAACCGCATTAAAATCCGTTGTGTAGTTTAAAAGATCTAAGCGCACATACGGCGGGAAGCGACATTGTTTTATATTTATACTATGTAAAGATGTAATTTACCTAGTCTTATTCAATAGTGAGTAATATTATAACGTAGTTATAATGTCTCGTGCTAAGCATGCATATTAGAGGTAATTAAGAATACATTTTCGGATTTTAATGTATTCTACGACCTCCAACTAGGTTGTAACAAATTAATTCTATGTACACACGGCTACACATCAAGCTATACTTAACCAGTATAAGCTGACTTCTGATTGTACGAAAAGCATATACAATGCGAGGTCAGCTAAAACTGGTTTTGTATAGCTTGATGTGTAGCCGTGTGTACAGTAGCGGTCATAACTGCAGTAGCATGCTATGGTTCAAATTGCTGTGAACACGGTGTACAGGCCATACCTACATCTGTGTATATAAGTGATGCATTCAAAGTTAAAGTTAAAGTCAAATCATTTATTTGAGTAGGCCATTATAAGGCACTTTTGAACGTGATAACACAGTACCTACGTACACCTCAAAATTCGTACACGACGTCGAAAGGTCGTAAGTTTAACCAAAGTGTCAATCGATTTGCTTTGTAGATTGCTACTCTTATGACCGCTACTGTACACGTAAACATATATTATGTGTATAAGTTACCTTATTATATTAGAGCTTGTTAGAAAACACAATAAGCGCCATTTTCCCACACGCTATCGTTCTCAAACAATTAAAATATTCTCCTGTTTCAAGTGTATCATTAAGATAATTATGTATTTGCTCTAGATTTGGGACTGCTGTCTTTTGAAGCTTTGTCTTTGTGTTGTTCACTCAGTGCGATTACGCAGCTCCCGATTAGACTGTGTCCCAATTGCCCGTCCACCTGCTCCCTTGACGACCGCGGCAGTAAACGTGGCGACCTACAGGGCCCTAATAGTTTAAATCAGATTTATCATCGTTACGAAAAGAAGAAGAAGAAGATTCTTAGTGATAAAACTTCAGTCATCATAACAATTTTCGAAGATGCAAATTTTGGTAATGCTACAAATACTAATGCTGATAGTAGGTTTCCTAAAATCATTGGACAAGGTGAATTAACATCAATAAACCAGGTAATAAACTCCGTTATCGTACAACAATTTGCATGTAACGATCCCACACCGTTTTGGGTGTGCGGGCCAAGTTAGCCGCCTATCGTAAATTCTTCCACCGAGACATCAAAGACGATAGCAAAAAAACTTCGACCTTCGACGTAACCGATCCCTTTGCGAATAACATTAGTTACGCTCCAAGGGTCCACACGCAAAAAACCGTCCAACTTTGGCCTGTAGACTTCACAGAATTTCAGTACTTGAATTTGAATATAATCCTTCTAAATGTAGAAGTTGTTATTCCCCCTTCTTCCTAAAACCGTTGCTTCTATCACCACAAATGGTAGGACACTCACATTTTGGCGTACCATGTAATCTTTACCGTCGCATTCTGAAGGAACTGAAGGATTGCCTCGTTGGTCTAGTGATCGCAAAGCGCGACTGCTGAGCATGAGGTCTTGGGTTCAATTCCCAGGTCGGGAAAAGTGTTATTGGGTTTTTCTATCAGGAATTTCTCAGTAGCAGCCTCGGAGTCTGGGTTTGTGCCCGGTTGATGGCAATAGGCTCGCCCCCTATTACATGGAACTGAAACATTGGCGAAATGTGGGTATACTAATGGGTACACCTCTGCCTAACCCTTCAGGGATTACAGGCGTGATGTTATGTTTATGTATTCTGAAGGACTTCCGCGTCTTTAGCGCCGTGTAATTATTTCCATTGTGTGTGGTATCTAATTTCAGCATGGGCGTTTAATGGGTCGCTGATTACTGCCTCTATGTCTACCGTACCATTCGTTGCGGTCTCAGAACACGGAAAGAGCAATAAATTGCTGCAAATCCATTTTGACAATGCGCCGAGAGTAACAAACCTTGAACTTTAGTTGCGCGTTTCATAGCAACAAATTGTAAATGGGAAATTAGACTGTTATACTTTTGCCTAATCATATTATATTGCGCGAATAGAAACTGCTAGGAAACGAATTCTCTGTATGGTCTTCCATTGATGTTTTCACGGTGGATTCACTCATTAGTGTCGCCCATTTTTTAATAGGTATCGATGTATCTGTAGCAATAACAACGTTCGTTAAGAATGCGAACCACTTCCGCCATATGGCCAGCGGTGGCGGCGCGGCGTCCGCTTTACGACGCATGCGTGCTGTCGCGGTTACACTTTGTTGGTTTTTATCTAAACACACGACTGTAACCAGGACCCCTTTTAACTGGACCACACGTAGTGTTCCCTGGAAGTTCATTGCATCCTGCTCCAGATCACCTGTTTACATACATCCCAGCGATGTCTTCTCTGTGTGGTCTATACTCCGAAGGCGTAAACCCGATCGTTTCGACGCGCCCTACCTCGTGTTTGTACTCTGAATATTGTTCTTAAAACTTGTTTATTCAACCCCATATGTTAACGGACACTATAAATAAACGTGAAACTGACCGTAACCGGTTCATGTTTCTTAACATCTAGTACGACAATTTGTCCTTGAGTAATTGGTCGTAAAGCACTTTTTCTTTTTTTTTTTACAGGTAAGAAACTTTATTGAGCCACACACGACACCTGTGGAACGAGCCCTGGGCGGAGGTATGGACCATGGTGTCAATAAATTAACTATTTAACACAGCTTTGATGTTTAGAAAGGCTCCCGTCGCGATAAATGCTCATTTTACATCGATGTTCGCTATATTGACATAATAATTTATAATACTACATGAATAAGCCTATAAGAACCATTAGGTACTCTATTTCTAAGAAAAGTTTGAATTGAATGGACTGGTCGTCCCACAATATACGATTATAAATTATATCATGCTTTTGATGTCTCTGATATACGTGCTCCCATATGAACTAGAGTCGTAATATTGATCTTTATCGGTATCTGATTTAGGAAGTGTACATTCTTTTTTAATTCAATATCGGCCTTCGATTTGAATGTTTATTTGTTGCCAGTGATCATTCATATCCAATCATTATTCAAAGTTGTCAGAAACCAGCCATTTTATAATGGCATTACGTCTTAACGCTTTTTTATTGCTAACCTTTTGACATGTGTTATTATTCAAAATACTAACGATATTTATATATGTATATGAGATATCGGTTACATCTATGGTACCTGTAACAATGGTTTAAACGTTGGAATTCATCCTTGACCCGTTCTCCTAACACCTGTCTCGCATCCTTCCTAGTCGGACGTGCGCTTGCGCATGAAACAATGGACCCTAATGCCCGCGCCGCGCCGCCCGAACAATAGCTTCTAATTCGGCCCAACACCATACCGCCCATCAGATATACCCATTGTATAAAATTTAAGATTTGGTTTAATTGTTGATTTTTCGAAAAGAATTTGAAAGGCGACCTCGTATCAAAACGCTTTAATAATTAGGTTCATTGTAATTGGTCCTCGGGATCTAAAAGTCGTCAAGGTTTCTTTAATTGATGCCAAAAAGCTTTTGTATTTTTTAATCAGTCCGGCTTTATGAAAATCTTAATACATATAAAAGCGAAAGGTCAACTCACTCACTCATCACGAAATACCTAAAACTGTTTGACATATAAAGACGAAATCTGGCAAGGAGGTAGTTCATAAGTAGTAGACGTCCGCCAAGGTTGTTTTTTTTTAATTCACCCCCTAAGGGGATGAAACGGGGCTCGAAAGTTTGTATGGAGAAACGTAGGAGTAAACTAAGTTACCCAAATATAACGCGAGCGAAGCCGCGGGTAAAAGTAAGTTATTTTTATAAGTGTAACACGCTTGCAGCGAAATGATTATGCATAAATTCTGCGTAACAAGAGATAGCCCATATATTTTCGGAATAAAATTTAAATTTAAAATCTGTGAGGTCGCCGTTAATTACAGCGTCTTCCGAATTTCCTGGCCATATATCCAGCGCACTGTCAGATCTGGACGGGTAATTGGTAACCAATCATGGTGAAAGCCAGCGACGGCCAGTCTGCCGGTCCTCGATCATTCCGCGTCATATTTTGTCCCCATTCACGGCAGTGCCCTACTTTTGGAAGCCATTGTCCAAAAAGAAAGGCAATCCAGTTTATATCTTCTGCAGTTTGCGATGCCGGTTAATTAATGGTTATAAATCATGGTCACGACCGAACCGTTTCTAAAAAACGAATCATTTTTTGACATGTTTTAGTAACTATATTTTTGTCTTACTGAGTCTTCAATTCTTCACGGACACTTTAGTTCTCTTCCTTGATTCACCTTTTTGCTATTTCTGGCAATATCGGTGGGTCTTTGCCATATCTATTACTGGAATCAAAAGTAACAGCTCACATTAGGACCTATTAATTTAATAATAATTGCAATCCGTGGTGCTTGGCAATCTGGGCTTCTCCCAGTTGCAAGCGTCCCTTTGTGCCTATTGGCCTAGTTCTGTTCTGTCTCCTGCTTGTTTGGAGGGAAGTGGAAATTATATTTTTTCTTACTACTCCGCTATTCTTTTTTGATTAATTTCGTTGCGGGACCCAAGACAGTTAATCGTTTCTCTGGGACTCGTCGAGCTTCATTGCCTCGGCGCTTTTCTGGTGGCCTCCACTGTTGATTCTGGCTTTCAGGAGTTGCAGTGGGTGGGAACAGTGTGGCGGGCATGACCCAATAAAAAAAAAAAATATCGGTGGGTAGTAGCGTGATGTTATACAGCCTATACTATGTCTCATGAATCTGGCTATCACATACTAAAATATTTTTCCCAATTCGACTGGTAGTTTCAGAGATTTGCGCGTTTAAATATACAAACAAATAAAAAAAATCTCTTTATGTTTATAATGTTAGTAGATTAGTAATAATAGTATAGATTGCACTCAATTATCTTCTTCAAATTCTACTGACCTATTAACCAGCACGATTCTTCTTAATTTTTGCAAACTTAAACTTTACTCATTTCTCTGTAACTGTCAAAGTTGTGTGGTATCTCATAACGTTTCCAACAATTACGTTGAAAATTAATGGGTGTCATAACACAGCCTCAAACTTCGACTATATTTTATCATTTCCATCAAGAATACCGTTACAAAAAACATATTTTCACATTGTGCCCGTAAATAAATCCGGTTGAATATGTTATTATCGTTCGGTCTGGTAACACCGTAATTTGGCCATGCGTCAACTGTTAATCTGATGCAAATTGCTTCTTGTATCATGAAGTTTCGTTGACCAATATTGTATGAAATGGATGAGGTAATATTCGCGTGCAAAGACTTGCAATGGAGATAAAGGTTCTGATTGAAAACAATACTCCATTCCAGGGGTTTCGAACATATGCCTTACGGCGGCGCCTTGTTGCGCCACAGGATATATGGAGGTTACCTAACTAAGACGTCACATTCATTAAGTTGCCATTGTATTTTATCATCTATTTTTTCTTATGACCGGCTTCATATAGGTAATATGACTGCCGGCGACTTCGTCTGCGTAGTTTTCAGAACTAAGCCAAAGTCTTAAATTATCCCGCAACAACACTAAAACGGGATAAAAAGCCTATATTCCAGACTATAATCTATATCTGTGCCTTTCATCCAGTTCCTTTCAACCGTTCTGGCGTTTAAAAGTAACCAACATCTATCTATCCTCATAAATTTTCTCATTGTAAACCTTATTTCGACTAGCTAGGCTGCAAAATACTTGACCTGTAGGTGCACTGTGAACTGCCAAAGTTTGTGAACCCCTGTTTTTACTTTTAATTCAAATTACCTTTATGTTAAATGCCAATCTAGCTGCAAGCAGTATACAAGCAGTTACAAGAGCTGCCAACTTTGAGCTAATACGTTCTTAAAACAACACTGTTTCCTCTTTGATGTATTATAGTAATTGTTTTAATGTTGTATAACCGGTAATCAGAAATGATTTTTAAAACGTGGCCATTACTGCTAATAGGCATTATGTAAGTGTATGGGTCTTCAAACTCTGTCGTGCCATGTTCGTGCGTTCAATGAATTTTAACTTCTTCAATATGATGTGTATTGTTACATAACTTGATTGTCCCATTTATCTCGTGGTGGTAAGCGCGACTGTTAAGAATGGGGTTTTGGGTGCGTTCCCAGGTCGGGCATAAAGTGTTACGGTGTTTTTCCATTACGGATTTCTCTGTAGTAGCCCGGAGCTTGGAAGTTGTTAGCATGACACCCCCGTGCCTCAAAAGCATGTAAAGCCGTTGGTCCTGATGATCTCTTCCCGGTTTTGTCGGATTGCCGTCTCATCGCACTATGAAAGGGACTTTTGCACTATGATATTTCCAGCGTACTTGGCTATGGCTAGTCTCCATTGAGAATAACCGTAGTCGTCTCATTTTTCAAAATACCTTTTTTTTAGGTGGTAAATATCATCAAATGAGTCCTTCCGCCCTGAGTGGGGCGAAAAGGACTGTCAGACTTTTACTGAATTAAAAACCACCCTGTTCCTTCTGTTGCCCTTTACGTTCCGGGGCCACGGTATCCTGTTAAGACGTCCCGCAACCCCGGCATCCAAAATACCTTTACGTTCATCAATCTGTTTGGAGAAATATCTGTCAATATTAAACGTTTCCTTATTGTTAGTTTGTTTGTTTGTTTACTTGTGTGTTTAAGCATGCGTTCTTTCATTCAATGTCTATTTTAATTTTCTGATAAGAGAAAATACGTATCATTTAACTTGGCTGTCAATTTAAAGTGCTTAGATTAGTTTCTGATCCGTTTCAATTGATTTGATTCTAAAGAGTCGAAAGTGAAATTTGTTCAACCTTTTTTTATAATGTAGGTTGTAATTGTAACTTGATCTTTGCATAAAATGAGTGGCGTCAATCGTTTTTTAATAGATTTCTTTCCTAGAAAGAGGTTTTGTAATCTTCCAAGTGCGCATGCGTTGGGCGCCTCCAACCGATCGTGACATTTGCTGAAATCACCAAAACCCGCGAAAGGTATTGCATAATGGCGAACTCTTTAGCGTTTTCATGCTTTCTAATTAATTGCATAATTTAATTCGCCTGTTGTAATTGGCACAGCACTTGTAGTTTAGTCAGCAGCTAAAGTAACATTCCCAGTAATAACATAGTAGCTTTCAGGTCATTTTTTGCAAAGTTCATCGTGATTAGCAGACGGACACATCACTTGACATGCTTATGGTAAACTAGCAATGCCATGCGGTTCCACCCGCGTTGTGTTACGTCTTTGATCACTGCTCCGCCCCGTAGGGTAATATTATACAGCCTATAATCTTCCTCGATACACGTGCTATATCGAGAAAAGATTTTTTTAAATCGAGCCAGCAGTTCCTTAGGTAGGCGTGTTCGAACATACAACTCTTCAGCTTTATAATCTATGTATATAAATAAAACAAATTGGGTTATTCACACTTCAAAACTCAACTTTTAAAACATGGGAGATGGGAGTAATGCACGAAGAAAAGAAATAACATTTATTGATCCTGAGGCTGCAAAAAGTGAGGTGTGTAATAATTATACATATCAACCTATAGGTATGCAACATACAGATACCACAAATAACATAACATCACGCCTGTAATCCCCGAAGGGTTATGCAGAGGTGTACTCATTAGTACTCCTACATTTCGCCAGTTATGTTTAAGTCCTATGTAATGGGGGCGAGCCTATATTGCCATCAATCGGGCGCAAAGCCAGACTCCGAGGCTGCTACTGAGAAAATGTCTGATGAAATAACCTAATAACACTTGTCTTGGGAATCGAACCCAAGACCTCATGCCATACGCAGATGTCCATAGGGGCTTGCGGCCTCCTATCTATAGTTAGTAAGGAATTTACAACCGCGTAAATTCCCATCTGTGTCGAGCAAATATTTTTATTCGTCTGCGAACTAGGTAGTTACATTCAATCCACTAACCTCGTTAGTCGAACTGGTCGGATTCTTTCATTACCTCTCGATTAAAATCGACTAACCATTATACAAAATCGATTCGAGTATCGTTATGTGTGTTTGCTCTTCGTATTTTTTCTTAACAAATGATATCGATTAATTTTTTCGGCGGCCATTCTTGGGTAATTGAAAAGTTTTAATGTTTGTATTGGACAAATACCTCGTTAAGACGCTGATGTTATATTATTCATATTCATATATAAGGTGCAATTCTGTATCCTCGTCTTTCTGGAGGTTGTTATAAATAATCTATTAATATCCCCCCCCCCCTTTATTCGCCCTTGAGGCCGTTTAGAAACTCTGACACTAGGGCGTGTGGGGTCGTAAGACCTTACTGCCCACACGATAAAGAAGAAGAGAAGAATTAATATCACGACATCTGGTCAATAACGAATAAATACTAGTTTTTGAACGACAATATTTCAGAATACAACTCCTTCAAAGAACAGAATCGCCCTATTGCGTATACAGTAGGCAGTGTCACGCGACTATATCTGTGTGCGTGCGGGTTCATCACCCCGCTTACCTCAACCGAGTGGAAAAATGACTAGTTCGAATTAGAAAAACACCTACTGAAAAAAAGAATTCTATCTATTTTATCATTAATTCATGTTGAGAATGACTAGCAAATACCTCTTTGAATTTGACAAGGTTGCAAAACTGTATCTTATACGTGTATTAATTATTTGATTAGTCGATTGTTGTGGGATTTAATTAAGTAGTGTATTGTTTGTGTTGTGGCTTTTTTTCTCCTTTCTAAAGTCTGAATCGTAAAAAAAGTTTGTGTGGCATTTTAATTGGAACGTATTTACGCATAAAGAACATTGCATATATTATGATGTCCGCTCGTTTGTTTCTCCACATTCCACAAACATATATTTAAGACACAATAAAAGTTAGCGAAGCAATAAACGCGATAAAATTCCGCGACTAATGGCCACTCTCAGGCAGAGACAATAACGAAGAGTGCTGTATTATTCTCTCTGCTTATCCCTCATGTCGTGAGTGCAGATTGTAATTTTCCATCTGTCACCGTTTTATTTGTGCGTCAGTTTTGATGGCTCGTTGCGTAGAGCAAACGTCATGCGCGATGAAGCTGCGCGTCCAATTGATGGCGCCTACGCATCGCGGCGTATCCCGATTATTTTGTTTGTAATTCTAGCTTTATTATTACAAACAAACCATGAAATACAAGCATTATACTTCTCTTTCTCAATTGAAAAAATACTACTGATATATGTATATATTTTTTTTTTAATACGTGACATTGCAGTGACAAATTGCTTGTCAGTAACGTATGTTTAATTGCTTCAAGCTTTCACGGCCATTATAATAAATTGTATTTCTAATATGAATCTGAAACTAGGTAATTCTCTTTTAAACTTTAAGTATCATTAAACTTATATATTATAACTTTATTCATTTATAATTGCTTCAAAAGTATTGTTCGTAGGCACGCACTCAGGACGTATTTAGGCTTATAATTATTAAATTATCGTACGTGATAATTGTACGATAAAGCCCAACCTAATATAACGCTTAACGCTTTCACTGAAAATAATAAAAGGCGCATTTTAATAAAGGCCTGCATACATATTGTACAGTCAGTAGGTACTAGGGTTGTCAACCTAAACGAATTCCTCACTTGCAAAAAATATAGATTTATAAAAATACATAAGTAACAATTTATATCTTACTCTTTCAAAAATACTATAATTTTTGAAGTGTACTATATTTTTTTACAGCTTATTCTAAAAAATACTCTAATCAGCCAGAGAAATATTGGCACCCCTAAATCTGACCCTCTTCCAGTCTTCTTTCGAAGAGGAGTCATGTATTGCAGGAGACTGACTGTACGTTTATTAAAGCACTAGCTTCTGCTCGCTACTTCGTCCACGTGGCTTTATTCTCTCGCCTTAGGTTACGTTTTTGGTTCCTTCTCCGTTCCCATAGGTCTTAGTGTGATGGTATATAGCCTATACTATTCCTCATAAATATATTAATTTAAAAAAATATTTATTTATAATAATTAATTACAACGGCTTGCGCCAATTACAGTAGGTAATTAATAGACATATATATAAAACTAGCTGTCCGCCGCGGTTACACCCGCGTCTTTGGTTACTGCTCCGCTCCCGTAGGTCGTAGCGTGATGGTATATAGCCTATAGCCTTCCTCGATAACTAATCTATCTAACACTGAAAGAATTTTTCAAATCGGACCAGTAGTTCCAGAGATTAGCGCGTTCAAACAAACAAACAAACAAACAAACAAACAAACTCTGCAGCTTTATAATATTAGTATAGATTAAAACTAAGCATATTACATAAAGCTAAGCATATTGCATTATCAGGAACATATTTGAAAAACTAATAACAAATCTGAGATAAAACTACTTAATGTCTTCAATGTCTTGTGTCTTAAATCTGGCTATTATAAACAAAAATATTTTTTTCCATTCGTACCGGTAGTTCGAGAACCTTAAGCGTTACAAACAAACAAACAAACAAACAAAAAAACTCTTTAGCTTTATTATATTAGTATAGACTGCCCTCGACTTCGCCCGCGTCAAAATTGGTTTCTCTTCTTAGGGGGTGAATTTTGGAAAATCTTTTCTTATCGGATACCTACGTCGTACAAAGAACAAAACCTCCAAGTTTCAGTTCTCTACGATCAGCGGTTTAGGCTGTGCGTTGATCCGTCAGTCAGTCATTTATTCAGGACAAAGCATTTTATATGTATAGATTAGTATTATATAGTTAGTTGCACAGTGCGAGATAATAACACATTTCTGAACATGGAAAAATCCACAGATAACATTCAACAACTGTCAAACTGTGACAAAAATGATGAAGTCATTACACCAGATACAAGTCATGTATACTCCTCATTAGGGTCAGGGTATGGATAAACAAAGTTCGTCGCATGATCGATGGACTGCATAACGGGCCGCGTCCGGTGTCACTAGTGCGTGCGCATTGTATGTGTCCGGAGACTCCGGAGTGACGGCTCAATGGTGTATTCTGTTGTGTGCGAAATGTTGTCATTACGTTTGAAATAGAGTTCTTTAATGTGATTTAAGTATAGTTGTAATTTAGATAGCTTTGTACTTTTTTGGTTACTAGGTATAGTAGGTGGTAGGTTGTGTAGGTGGACGACCATTTCTTAATCTTATTCCCAGTCTACTTACGTATAGACGTAAGTAGATTGGGAATAAGATTAAGCTATGATAAGATTAAGAGCTATAATCGTTATACATACTTTAATCCGTACTATATTTTTATAAATGCAAAGGTAACTCTGTCTGTCTCTCACGCTTTCACGACTTAACTGCTGAACCGATTTTGATGATACTTGTTACGGGGTAAGTTTGAACCTCAAGAAAGGACATAGGGTACTTGGTATTTGAAAAATCCTTTTATGTTAAACCTATAGATCATTTGTCGACAAATGTTATAAAGCTATATAACATCAGGCTACGATATTGCTCAAATTTTCAATGGATACTTCCAAAGACTATTTAAAAGTTAGTAAATACTTAAAATCAGACACTAAATACACAAGTTCTTCGTATCAGTACGAGTTAATGAGTAGATTTCGACTTCTGTGCAGTTGTTCTGTCCGGAGATGTTGTTGCACCGTTAAAGGTTGCGCCCGCGCCGACCTCGCTTGTTTAATTAAGTTTTATTTACACAACAACATAACTCTGGCTTGTGGATATACTCGGCTTGTTTACCAGTTTTCTCTTTTGTATACGAAGATATGAGTTAGTTGGCTACAAGATCTTACTGGAGATACAGTTCCAAGTCATACGGCCATTTCTTTAACCCTTTAACTGCCCCGTCAAAAAGCAGAAATTTCAAATTGATATTAATTTTTGTCATCTTATGTTTATATCTATAGATGAAATAAAAAGAACGAAATTCAACTAATATAAATCAGGATGAGTCAAGGGACATAATTAGCAAAAGAAATAAAAAGAACAATGTTGTTTTATAAGCTTTATTTACGTATTGAAATGATAAACGTACGTATTATTTAGTCTGTCGTAATATATGCGACTGGAGCGGTTTAAGGGTTAAAACCCTGGGAAGGTATAATTCAAATCTCAATCTTTATTGCAATCCATAATGTGAAATAACCTGTCCGAGTCGGGGTGCCCCAAGTTATTAATAATGATGGATATTATTGCTTATAAAAAAATAATAAGGAATTTTGTACGGAATAGAACGGCTTGGTCTGGTTAATCTTTTAATTTTTTGCAGCAAATAGGTATAATGTCGTGATGGCACAGTGGTTAAGGCTCCCGCGTCTCATGCATGAAGTTGGCGTTCGATACCGGGCTCACCAATATGACTTTTTCAATACCAATCGGTGATGGTAACCTGGACTTACCATTAATTCTGAAATCGCCAATCCGCCTTGAGCAACCGTGGTGATATGCTCGTGCCTTCTTTGTATGAGAAGAGGCTTTTGCCTGCATTGGGACGATTATCATTAGGTACATTGTCCATTATTCTCTTTATCGCTAATCCTGCGCAACAAATAACTTCAATTCGATCGAAACTATTGCGATAATAAGAGTTCAGTGACTCCGCTCTGCTACGTTGAAACATAGCCAGCAATAAGTCACTACAGACAACCATTTATTGTATTGTATTCCTTCCCTTTTGAAGCTGATGATTAATAGCACCGCTGAGTATAAATTAGAACAAGTCCGGCTACGAACTAACGACTACTGTCTCGTTTCCGACATTACTAATTACTGAGCCATCAGTGCTTTTAATTATTGCTTTTTATTTTCACATCTGTTTTAATGGTTGATGGGTTTTAATTCATTAAGTAAATTGTAACTAAATTTATCAGTTGCTAAGTATCTGTGGATTGATCTTTGCCTGTGGACAGTCGATAGCAAACTGGCCTTTGATTGGTTGCGGGCAGGGATCGATCGACAGACATAATATCTGAATCATTATAATTAGTGTAGGGTTTACTAATTGTTGGTCACAAATTAAAAAAAAATTATAGCCTGTAATCACTCAGGGATTATTTCGCTTCCTATTAACGAAAGAACTTTCCAAATCGGACCAGGAGTTCCGGAGATCAGTGTGTTTAATTACTCAAGTCCCACGGAATGAGACACAATTGATTTTCTATTGTTCTGATTTACCAATTATAATAAGTCAGCCGGAGCTTGACCGGTTAAACAAACACAGATTCTGTTAGCTTTATCATATTAATAGGTATAGATGTGTATAGATAATATCCCACCAAAAACATTTCATGTAAAATGTTGCCAAGACAACCACATAAGGTTTGCCCTGTGAAAAAGATATCAGATCTCATGTAGAGCCAAGCTTCTGAATCTACACGGCCTAACTCTACCGACCCTAACTTCACAAATTCTACATATCAGTAAAAATGTATGGCTTCGCCGTTTCGCTACCGTCGTGGAGGTGATGCGAATATAGTTTCTGAAGTAAGTAACGAAACTGCCAAGCCATACATTTTTACTGATATGTAGAATTTGTGAAGTTAGAGTCGGTAGAGTTAGGCCGTGTAGATTCAGAAGCTTGGCTCTACATGAGATCTGATATCTTTTTCACAGGGCAAACCTTATGTGGTTGTCTTGGCAACATTTTACATGAAATGTTTTTGGTGGGATTTCAGTTCTTTTTGTAAGTTGCTAGGCAGTCTTTTTAGTGTTTATTAACATTTTAAGTCTCATACAAAATTCCACCCCCCCATTTTAGGGGGTGGGGGGCGAAAGTTATAAGTTTATGAATTTTTTTGTTGGTTGTATATTAAACTTAGTTTACATACCAAATTTCAGCTTTCTAGCACTTCAGGAAGTAGCCAAACATTTTGATGATCATCAGTGTGTCAGTGTGTCAGTGACGAAATCGGTGTATTTTAGATATCAATAAAATCTAAAGTATTAGAGCTATTCAATTGAGACTTTGTATGTTTAATTAGTCTATTATTGACATCATATCCTGAGAATATGAACTATCTGGTACATCGGAAACCAACTCTATGAGGGTTCAAAAAAACGACGAAACACTTCGAGAAAAGGTAGGTAGTGCCCTTGCGCTTCGCTTGGCTCGTCTTGGCGGGGGCACTACCGTGCCCCCCGATACCTATTGCTGCTCCATTTGACTGCCTCGTTGGTCTAGTGGTTTGTGACCCTGACTGCAAAGCCGGAGGTAGTGGGTTCGATTCCCACCCAGGACAAACTTTGTGTGATGAGCATAATTGTTGGTTCTGTGTCTGGGTGTAATTTATCTATAATATGTATATGTATTTATAAATTATATAAGTATGTATATCAGTTGTCTGGTTACCATAACACAAGCTCTGCTTAGCTTGGGATCAGATGGCCGTGTGTGAGTTGTCCCAAGATATTTATTTTATTTATCATCAGGGAAATATATTCATTGTTTTTTCGACCTATACGGCTACCAGAAGAACAGAAATCAATGTTAAAAGACCAAACAATTTAAAAAGACGAGAGAATTATGTTATTACCTTAAATTACCTTCTTCCCTTCACATTAAAACTCACTTACTCATATCCATTACCTTCAGACACTTTAACCAAAGGTTGACGTAAATGTTCTTAATAAAATAAAGTACCTATAAGTAGGTAATAATTTCATTAAAACCCGCATGGGTGACAGGTATTATTCATTCGCTGGAATGAGACGGTAGTCTCACAATTATTGTGTGTATAAAAATGTCGTTAAATATGGTGACATGAAGTTATAAATTATTTTGTGTTTGTATCAGTTTTATGTTTTATGTTTTAAGTGCTTATTGGGGAATTGCGTTAAGGTTTGCGTACTGTAAAAAATAAAGGTCGAAAAATGGTTAGCAAATTTTAAAAGGCGAACTTACATACATACGAACAGTGCAAGCTTAATAAAAGCTTGTAATAAATCGACCCGCGAGTTAGTCTGCGTAAATGTTGGATCCCCTCCTGTGGCCCCGGAACGTAAAGGGCAACAGAAGGAACAGGGTGGTTTTTTAGTCAGTAAAAGTCTGACAGTCCCTTCCGCCTCGTCCAGGGCGGAAGGACTCATTTGATGATTTTTACCACCTCAAAAAAAAGGGGGTGAATTTCAGAAAATCCATTCAGTAGAGAAGAGATTTTGTGTTGGCTAGTTCAGGCACAATTAAGCCTAGGTACTTAATTAATTACACCAATTTATTATGCTGACAATCTGTAAAGTATGCACCTCTGCTTGCTCCTTGTAAGAGTACAGGCAGGTACAACATTTACATTAAACTTTAAATTTTCAAACTAGATTTCATTAAATGTACAACTATTTTTCCACATGAATTAATATCAAACCGTGAAAATTGGATATTTTTAATAACATTTTCATTAAAAACAAGTCATTTTGCTGGCATGCATAACATTAGGTACCATGATATCATTGTTATGTAACCTTTAACACAGGTGGTTGCTATTTATTTATAGTGATTAATGTGATTATACTACATAGGCTTGAAATAACGTGCGATATTACGTGACACATGCTATGCGTTTCGAAATAGACTGCGCTGCTATTTAATAGTTTAATCTAAGAAATCTGTATAATTGCTATTGAAGATTATAGCAAAAATGAGTACCAATTTAAATAAACAATTCTAAGACACGACTTCTCTAAAAAACGCTTATTTTATGCTAGAAAACCCGATTATGTTATTTTTAATCAACTGTAAAGTTGATTTCTTTTTGCTTTGAAATCATTTTTGAAATTAATGAATAGTTTGTCAATTGAGAACTTGGCAATTAAATAACGTCACAGGTTGCTATTGTCGTCTATACTTCTATACTAATACTAATATACTAATCTATACTATATATAATATTATAAAGCTGCAGAGTTTGTTTGTTTGTTTGAACGCGCTAATCTCTGGAACTACTGGTCCGATTTGAAAAATTCTTTCAGTGTTAGATAGATTAGTTATCGAGGAAGGCTATAGGCTATATACCATCACGCTACGACCTACGGGAGCGGAGCAGTAACCAAAGACGCGGGTGTAACCGCGGCGGACAGCTAGTACAAAATATAGGTATGAGAGAATCGCGTTTTGACACCTCATAAAAATCATTTAAATTGATTGGTTGTATCAGTACCCAATTATTCGTCTCTGCAATTTTTTTTAATTTATTTATTTATATTTAAAATCCTTAAAACTACCATTACAGGTTTCTTAACCTAATGCGACACACACACACATAAGTAATAGAAACATATCAACACATAAAATTAAAAGAAAAATAAAATAAAATACATATAACATAAAATCATCATACATACAGGTCATTGCTCTCATTGTCACAGCTTAAACAAAATTAATTTAATTTCATTCCTCCTCGCACTCTAGCCGCCTCATCAAAATGCCGTCGCTATTCTGTCGCCTCTTCTTCAGGCTAGCCGCGTATCGCATTGGCAGGCTTTCGCACTCAAGTGCCGACCCCCTTTTGTTCGAGGCGTGAATAAGTACGAAATCTGCGTGTAAAGGCTTTTGTCCGTGCTGTTGTGACTATGAAGCCAGCCAACGTTGAGGACTGTTAGGTAGAGAAAATTGACACGATGAAAAAGCTGTTGCAATTTTATGAGATCCTGGTACCTCCTGATTTAAAAGAGATGTAAAATATTGCCTTAAAAATGCAATAGGTAGGTAATATTTATTCTGTGGGTATTCCATTTGAAACATGGAATGGCCAAAAAAATGGAGTAAGTATTCCAACTTAGTAACAACTTATATAAAAATAAGTTAAGTACCTATATAATAAACTTGCAACCTGTATTGTGTACCTAATCTAACCGACTAACGATTGTTAATAATATTATGTAAGGCATTGTTCGTAAAACAAAGAGAATTGCATATACCCTTCATTAACGATATAAGTACAACAATAACATAAATTACAAAACAAAATATTTACTGTAACGCTCGTTTGCAGTTATTAATTTACTCAAGTTCTCTGAAATCAACAAAATTATACAGAACACAGCTTATATAAATATTGGGTTTACTGCAAAGACATTCTTAATTACTGTACAGTAATAAAATGTAATATTTGTTGTAGGTAGTCGTAAAATCATATTTTTCTTAACATATTTCTTCATGGGAAAAAGTTGTAAACTTCAAAACTCCCGTTGTTCCGAACGATTTCGGAAAACGGTGAATCGTGCGTTTGCGTCGGTTAAATTGATCATTGTCATAGTGCGGTGTGTTGATTGATTTGCGCAGACGCGATGTTAAATCACGGAACGGTCGGCGCTAAAGTCCTGTTATGTAGGAATACCGTGGGATGAGCCTCGGGCTACGAAGTACGGGTATCGTAATCGCTGGGTATACATATTGGGAAAAATCTCCTTTTATGTTGAAATGAATTTCACGCCAAATAAAGATCGACATGCACAAAAATGAAAGAACTTTCAGAGTCCAAGTCTAAATCTGTGCACGATTTCTCCAGTCCCCCTGAGGGCACGTGTAGTAAATGCCTACCTAAATCCGGCTCTGTATCTATATGACATCTGTCAAATTTGACACCTGTCAAATTGATAAAAAAAGAAATAATGGATAGACTGACCATGTAGCAATAAAAGTGAACACTACAATTTGCAAATGAATAAGACATGGTAATTTCTCATCGTAAATCACATGTTCTCAGAACCCATTACGTTCGGTGTGACTGGTTGAAAGGAGCCATGTTTGTTGTCATAGAAGTAGGCGCACAATGACCATGTCACGTGGCCTGTGGTCACAAGAATGCGGAAGTGACATGACAACACAACACATTGTCTCTCCGTTTGTATGGTTTTGTCAACGGTTCATGACAAACGTCGATTTGCAAGTTAACTGGCAAGAATGTTCACATTTGCTTTTTCATACCGGCTATACGAGTTTCCCATTTCTCTAAGGGTTTATGAGGCAAGTGCTTTTTTATTTCTTAAAGGGACTAGGGTTGTATCAACTTGTATCGACAGCGCTTTTCATACTAAACTAGTAATGAAACTCGATAACTTTTTGGAGATAATTATAGGCACCTATAATTAGGCTTGTGGTTAGTCATTTTCCCACCAAGTAACTTAATGACGATGATATTTGAATTTGGAATAAAATAAAAAAAAAATCTATACAGTAACTTTTGTATAGAATGCTTTGTCAGTACAATCCCCTAAATATGAGGAAAGAAAAATAAGAATTTTGAAGTACATAATATAATGTTTAATTTTAAAAATGTAGTTAAGTCCTTGTATTATTTGGGACTCAGGGCTGTCACTACGGGATTCACATACTCGAACCCAATTATATTCCAACTTGACTTTTTGTAACAATGTCTCAATTAAATTGCATAAAAATAAAAGAGCGTCTCCTTTTATAAATATTATTATAGCAACGTACAATACAGATAGATGTCTTAATTAAGACCTCATTTGCAGTATTCCCATACGAGTGCATTTACTTGGACGGCATTCCTGCCAAGTCAGGCTTAACTGGCGAATGTTCAAGACTTGCTGTGGAAGAGATAGTCCATTTAGTATTTCAATAAAAAAAATATAATCTTAATAACTAATGAACACTTAATTGAATACTGTACCATAAAATTGTTAAAATATTAAATGGTTCGTGACGTTAAAAGTACCTGACGAATTCATAATCTATACTATTTTTTTTTGTTTATTTGTTAAACGCGCTAGTTTCTGTCACTACCAGTCGGATTAGAAAAAATCTTGATGATAGCCAGATTCATGAGGAATAACATAGTCTATTATAACATCACGCTACGAGCCATAAGAGCGGAGCAATAACCAAAGACGTAACTTAACACGGCTGAAAAAAAAAACGCGTAGGAAGACGCAGGGAGCAGCTAGTAAAGATAATAAATATGTAATTAACGCATTTAATGACAGATAAAATTAGTAATGTTGATAAAGTACATTTTTATTCACATATTTTAAGAATATTAATGGTACTTACATCACTTTTTACGCTTCTACGAAACGGCGACGTTTTTTCTTTTTTTAATAATAAAAACTAAAGAGTTAACTACCTCTGTATCTTTGTAAAATATTATCTTCGGTTGAGATGTAGTGCCAGAACTCACGCTAGCCTCAAATTTACGAATTTCTCTCGCCAATTACCGACTCACGAAACTGTCTTCGAAAACATACTGACTTTACTCTATGACGTCATTTATGTATTTATTATCATTGTGTCATTTTTTTATTGCCTTGTTTTTAGCGTGACCATAAAACTTTGTATATTGTGAAACTTATTGATGATCTTCATAATTTTCCTAAATGCCATCTTGATTTATTTTTATAACCACAATAAAAATATTTTTATTGTTTGATTACAATCGATATTTTATTAAACTTGAGGGGTCAATGTCAATTTAAGTACATTTATGAAAAAAAAAAGTTTTTTTTAGGTAAGTTTTTACATGGCGTAACCTCAGCGTGTTAGCATTTCGTCGTTAAGTTCAAACGCATGACAGCTTAATTTCCTTGTCTATAAAATCACAACCTATCAATCAATCAGCGTTGCATATATTCAAATTAAAATATAATCAACTGCCGTTTACTTTTGCCTACAGATGCAAAAAACGAACTGTCAGCAGTAGCGTTAATTTGAGTATTGCAAATCAAACGGTATTTATTATTTGAATTCGAGTTTTGACAACCCTGACCAATTAACGAGTGCATTCGATTTTCGATAATCGTTTTTTAATTATTATTTAAATTGGAAATTCGAATTACGTAAAGTTTGTTTTTAAATAATTCCAATAACTGTTTTAATTCGAATGGCCGTGTAACATAATGATGTAAGAAAATAGTGTTTTTTTTCTTCTTTGTTTCAATACACGACACACGTCCTTGGGTGCATCCGTGTGACGGTGGTAGTGAGTAAACCACGAGAGTACCACAGTAATATTGGAATATGAACCTTATTAGCCTACAACAAGACGCAGTTTTCACCTGCTTGGTTTACCAAGCAGGTGAAAACTACGTTATATGTATTCGAATTGCCAAACAATAGGCTAGTTGTCACCAACAATCAATTGACGTACTTTTTAAGACCTGTCAAAACGCTATTCTTCCATAGAGTTTGTATAGCTATATCGAACTGTGATGTCACTTATTTGGCAACTTAATTGACTAACTATTTAATGATTTCAAAGCCACAAAAAATCAAATTTTACAGTAAATTGAAAATTAATCGGGTTTTCAGGGCTAAAATAAATTGTTTCTTTAAAGAAGATAATATGTCTTGGAATTGTTGGTTAATAGTGTCAACTACCTAATTATAGAACTATTTGCTCTCTACAAAATAACAACATTCCGCACGTAAATATCTATTGTAAAATTATACATGGTGTTATGAAAAAACCTTAAAAACGCCATTCCACGTACAAAAAAAAACGCCATTTTAGTAAATAATCTACGTGGGCAATTAAACGAATTTAAAAACACGTTAACACGCGCGATATATTATATTACCAACTGTTGGTACAACAATGTAAACTCAATCCCGCTGCGCCGGCGCATGTTTAATTGCTTGTATGTCACTTTAATGCCGGTTTTAAGTCGTAATGTTTGCGCTGAAACGCGTAAGAATGTCGCACGACTTTTTCCTTTTCGTACACGTCTGAGGGCCTATGTATGTACCATGTTTATGTTGCTATTTCCATTATTAAGACGCTCTTGAGAAAAATACTACGTTGTCTGAAATTGTGATAGGTGTAAATGCGCTTGAGTTGTGTTTGCGACAGTTTTAACGACCGTGTATTGGTCGGACGTGTTTATGGTCTGTTACGAGCGTTTTAACATAGAAAACATAATATAACATCATGCCTGTAATCCCCGAAATGTTAGGCAGAGGTGTACCATGTTACACCCACATTTCGCCAGTTATGTTTTAGTCCCACAGACTCCCACGTAATAGAGGGCGAGCCTATTGCCATCAACCGGGCACAACTCCAGACTCCGAGGCCGCTACTAAGAAATTCCTGATGAAAAACCCAATAACACTTTGCTCGACCTGGGAATTGAATCCAACTCGTTTTATTTTTAGTTTGTCAAACAAATAGAGCTTTCTTATCTTACAATATAGCGTCATAGAATTCGAAAACCAAGACCGTTCTTTTATTACTGGAATATTTGAGATCTTAACGTTCGAAAACATACATACAAACTACAGAAGTTCGTTAACACCCTTTAAGTCTTATGCTATGTCTGTCACTTTAAGGAGTAGGTACCATAGCGACAGAGATACATTTATGAACCTCTTAAAGTTAATCGTCGTTTGGGAATTCGGGAGTAATCATCAATATTCAATATCAAATAAGTGGAGGTATGACATCAAAAAACCAATCCTCAATTTGTACCTTTCTAAAAGATTTTATCCCTCAGGATAAAAGATAACCAAACACAAGCAAGCACAACGGTATCCATCATGGAGATAAGAGGCTTCTTTGTTCCGCCGCGCGCCGTCTCTCCCTAAACATGGAAGCGAAATATTATCATAAGCAGGACTGCAGGACTTGCCGCATGACAAATGTCGGTTTAAGTGTCACACACGCTGCGTCAGCGCACTCGAATTAGGGGGATCTAAGTTACGGGAGGTAGCGGGGATTGAAAGGTTAAAAATAGTGGTCCTTCAAATTGATTTAGGGCTAATTTTCAATCGTCAGTTAACTCTTATCAGAGGGTTAAATATGGCGGTTTGACAGCTTTTGTATAGAAAATAATTATGGCAAACTGTCATATTCATTCTTCGGATAAAAGTTATCTGGGCTATTGAAAAATCAGCCCTTAGTTTAAATAATTACAGGTTGTGGAAACCAATCAAGTGCCAATGTCACTTTTTTAATTCATATGTACTTTCTAAGTTCATCTTAGACATCTGACGGCGGTGAAATCGTGAGGAAACCTAGACTTATAATTAATATAAGTCTGAATTTGTCTCGAGTAAGCCTGATGATCAATGCTTAGGATTTCTGTGTGAGAAGAGGCCTTCGCCCACCAGTGGGGCAATCATTTTAAATTTAAAAAATAATACGTTTTAATAACAAAATTAAAAATGAGACAGATGTTACAAGTTTAAAAACATTTGTCAATCAATGACATGTCATTTTCGATCCGCTACCCTTCCATCACTCAAACGCAGCCATCTTGAAAAATATGCGCGTGCGCGCCCAACCAACCCCCTTTTTTGTGTGCACCACGTAGGTGGGAACCTTTTTATTATGTTACCATTGGTTCGAGATACACAGCCCCGAGGGTCCCATTGTCTTATTTGTTTTATTTATTGTTTTCCGTTGCTTGTAATTTAAAAGTCGAGTGGGTTTTTTGTATGTCTGTCTGTAGTAATTAACACAATGGCAGGGGACGAGAGTGAAGGGTTTTTGTTACAGATTTCTTTTTTTTTTTTTATTGCGTCTGGGTGGTGTACTGATTTGCTGGTCTGTTGCTCGCAAAGCGCGACTGCTGAGCTTGAGGTCTTGGGTTCGATTTCCAGGTCGGGCTAAGTGTTATTGGGTTTTTCCTTAACCTCTTAACTGTCAACTGTACCTATGCGGTACAAAAGTGGTGGAGGTTTGACCTTCAACAGTTTTGGCCCGACGGCGCACGAGTTAAGGAATTTCTCAGTAGAAGCCTCGGTCGGAGTCTGGATTTGTGCTCGGTTGATGGCAATAGTCTCGCCCCCTATTACATGGGACTTAGAAATAACCTATGCCTCATTCTTCGGGGATAGCAGGCGTGATGCTATGTGGGGTTTGTGTGACATTTTTGCTTCATTGGACCTTATAAAGCAAGGCTTCTAACATGATAATTGAATCTAACGCTACTTTAATCTTATTACCTACTCGATTTTCCAATCGATACAATCGAATCCATTATCGATACTTAATTTATAGCATCAGTCAATAACAGTCGGTACCTTATTATTTATTATTCACTTGTAAATCGATTTCCAATGTCTAAACTTTCTCTTGGTTCGCGCCTCGGACGATATTTATATGAGCATTACCTCTTCCGAGGCCTGCTGTATTTTGACCACGTGTCTTTGGATATACAGGGTGTGAAAAGACAGATCACATTTTGGTGTGAAAAACAACTGTTTATGATAGTGCGCAATAATAATAATAGTTGTTTATTTCAGGCATTAGCACCCATAGGATTACATAAAATGTTACAAAAAATTTACTTACAAGCTAAAAAAAAAAATTAAAAAAGATAAAACCATTAAATAATAATTAGAGGTGAGCAACGCAGGGAGGGGTCGCTCCAAGAAGACCTCACTGACCTTATTGGTGAGGTTCTTCAGACAGGTCAGGTGCGGAGTGCTCGTAACCGGCGTGCTTGTATGACGAGATGTATGAACATAGATGAGGCGAAAGGAGTATGTAAGGATCGTAGCAAGTGGCGTTCTGTGGTTTCTGAAAAAAGGCGTGAGTTTATGTATATATGTGTATGTGATTTTTAAATGACTGCACACACACGCTGCTCATCTTTCAGGGAGTCAAAGTACTCACATTACAGGGTTAGTCCTGTAATAAAAGTTGCTAATATTCATACTCATGAAAAAGTCAGTCTGTATGGGTGAACGGTAGAGCTAGCGCCAAGTACAAAAAGCTTTTGATTATTTTTGTCTAAGTTTTTGTTTACTTCCTTGATTTCTTATATTAATAACGTTATATTTTATTGTTACAGGTAAATGTCCATGGAGTTAATTAAAGTATGGAAAAACGAGTGCCAAGTAAGAGGAACTTTGATATGTCTTTAGTTCATTATGAAATCTTATTAGACAATATATCATTATCATGTTTTTAAATAATTCCCACACAATACTGATCTAAAGTTCGATTTTGAGAATTACTACTCAATTGAAGGCACAGCGGGAGGTGGAACTATACCCATATATCCTTAAAATTGATTATAGAGTAAAGTTTGTAAGTTTTTGATGTTGTAGGGGTAGTCTCTGGATCTACTGAGACGATTTTGAAAATTCTTTCGCAAATTAAAAGATACGTTATCACTGAGTAATAGGCTATATTTTATTAACAAAAAATTAGGAATCCGTAACAAAAATCACGCGAAATTAAGTCGCAGGAAGAGTGCTACTGTTAAATGAGAGCTTTACTAATTTATGACACTATACCTACAGATAGTCAAACAGCAATAAACTTTACATTCTTAAAGATCAAATAGTTCACACACTGGTTCAATTAATGGGGCCATGGTATTTCGCCGAAACCAGTATGGGGCCCGTTAATATCACGTAATAAATTGAAATGTCGCCCTAAAATTTAAAAGACCGATAGCTATGCTATAATCCTCCCACAATGTCATATATTATATTGTATGAATGTGGGTAACAGTGTCAAAGATGATGGTAGTGTGAGTATGTGAACAGTTTAATAGGAAAAGGGGAACGGTAAAGTTTGAAATAAAATTACCGTTTTTATTTCCTGTGATTGATATAGGATGGGGATTTATACGTTTATGGCTTATAGGTAAGTGTAAGATAAAAATAGTTAGATTTTCATGGAATTTTGTAAAAGTTTATTTTTTAATAACATGTCCCTTACATTATATCATTACAGGTTGGCACCTAATGCGATATAAAGCTATCTTTATAATATTAATTTACTTACCTTATTCACTTATAACATGAGTTTAACTATACATCTATAAAACAAGTAATTACTAAGTAATATGTATGTTGTTCCGAATCTGGCTGTTTGTGTATGTGAATTAATATTATGTATGTTTGTTAATGCACCCACGATAATGCAGGAGAAATTCCTAGGGTTCCTAAACAACAAACTAATTAAAAAAATATTTTTAAAAACAAGCTTTAATTTATTACAATATTGAGTATTGAACATTGTATTGTCATCAAAACTAATTAAAGGTGTATGCAAAATTTCAGCTCAATCGGGTAACAACAAATGGTCGAAAAATGGTTTGCAAATTTTGAAAGGACAACTTACCTATATACATACGAACAGTGCAAGCTAAATAAAAGCTTGTAAAAACAAAACAATACACAAACAATCACGAATTTTACAATAAGAAAGACCAGTATTGGTAACAATGACAGTAGAAATAGAATCAGACGCAAATGATATAACGGTACGGTACACCGCGTCGATTCGGTTGTCTCAAAGACAAAACGTACGTAAATTTATAGCTCACTGACTTGTTAATTACCAATATACTATGTAACAAAAACCCTGTCAGATCAGTGTTGCCGTTGATCAGTTTTTATGTTTTATTTTAATTTAATTACTTCTTCTTTCTTCTTTTTTTTTTCACTGGGGAAAAATAATAATCTTAAATCCATTAAATGGTTACGTATATTATTATGTGTACGCCCTTAAGGATCGGACAGGGTTTTTGTTACATGCTGTAAAATATTAGTATAGAAAAGCTTTTGCCTGCGACTTCGTCCACGTGAATGTCTGTTGTCGCGGACGCAGATGAAGTCGCGAATTTAAAAGTAGCCTATGTTCTTTCTAGGGGTTTAAGCTTAGTCTGTACCAAATTTCATCAAAATCCGTTCAGAGGTTTAGACGTGATAGCGTTACAAACAACCACACAAACTTGCTTTTGCATTTATAATTAGTTTAGAGACAAAGATTTTAATATTATGAAAACTTATTTGACAGAACATGACAGCCGGAAATGTCTAGTCTACTAATAGATAGGGGTCCCCCATTAACACCATAAATAGTGAAGGTTTATTAACGGATATTGCTCCTATTTTAAGCATTGACACATTCATATCTATTTCTCCATGCCTTGCTGATGGTAGCACGTGCTTCGTATCATTCGGTTTCCTTCAAGATGGTTGAGGTAAATGGAGCTGATTTACACGTCATGTTCGTGAACGGCTGCTGTCAGTTGTAATTGGTCATTTCTTAACTGCAATGGGTTATATTCTAATTATTATATGTATATTGCTATAAATCTACATTGTATTGAAATATGGAAGCAACAAGAATAAAATCACCAGGGTTTTGTAAAAAAAATTTTGAAAACAGAGTTCGTGAAGTTTCTTGCCTGTGTTTCTCCATAGAGGCCTACCTACGTTTTGGAACGAGCAACTAGCTTCAACTTTGTGACTAACTGACCAACTCCTTGACAATTCAAAAGTTAATCGCAATAAGTGCTTTAACTTTGAATTTCCGCAAATGGATGAAGAGATACAGAGCAAATAAACCACGGTTCAGACAAAACTAAAGTTAGTTTTATGGAAACTGATCTAAAACATAAATAAAATTCCATAGCCGTCCAACAATACAAGTAATGCATAACAAGCTCTAAAATATAGTATCCACTCCTGAGGCTATAAAGTCTATAAACCGTTTATAGCCGGTAATGCAGTCCATCAGGGCAACGCTACTGAGATTGGATTAAGATTCAAATTACAAGTAAGCAGACTTTAATATAGATGCGTTTGGATTGATAGAAAAAGCTACAATTTTAACGGCCATTACAACTTTTAAGATAATCTGGCGATTTTATGGTGTAATTAAGGTTTATTTCAGGAGTTAGTAGGTTAGGATTCTATTAAAACGCTATAAGACTTGAGTCTGTAATGAGTAAGCGCGTCTGTTGAGTATGAGGTCTTGGGTTCGATTTCCCAGATCAGGCAGTGTTATTGGGTTTAACCTATCAGGAATTTCTGAGTAACAGCCTCGGAGTCTGTATTTGTGCCCGGTTTATGGCTATACGCTCGCCCCCTATTACATGGGACTTAAACATAACTGACAAAATGTGGGTGTACTACTGAGTATGTGTATGTTTAAATACTTTTTGTGTGTTTATTTCTTTTTTCAAATTAATCTTGCTGTTTAGCGCTCGTGCATTAATTTACACCTACCATGTTATCTCTTCACCACCTTTGGTTGACTGTTAGAGAATGCCTAAGGCATTAAGTCCGCCTTTGTTTTTGTTGCATAAAGTTTAAATAAATAAATAAATGTATGAATCAGCGGTTTTCCACCATGTCAAATCCTATCTGCTCAAATCTGCTATCACCTTTTCATAACAGCCTCTAATCAGGAAGTTATTCATGGAGTCGTTCAGGTTTTCAGCAACCGGGGTTACGTCTGCTCAATATCCTCAAATTGTTTCCTAGTCTGCAGCACCAATTTGCGCAGTTGACAAATGCCTTACGTAAATTCCATCCAGAGCGACTCTGGTATGTAAAATTGCATTTTGATTGCATTGTCGCGTGACTCATTTCATTGTTTTCCGTTGTAAACGAAGTGAAATATTACTTCTTGTGCGTGTACTGCCTATGCAAATATTGACCTGTTAGTATTTAGTACAGGGGTAGCTAACCGATCGATTGCGATCGACAGCAGTTAATTAATCAAGTCGATTGCAGAGGCAGTGCTCATACAAATAAAAGTAGTTATTAAGAATAATCACAATATTTTTTTGATTCCCCTATATATTAAAAAAAGAAACTATGAACCTACTTGTGTATTGTTTCATATAATTATAAAAAAAAACCGCTGGTTAAAGCTAGCTGGGTAAAATTGACACAGCTGGGCAAAGGTTTCTTCTCATACAGAGTAGGCACGAGCATTGAGCACCATGCTTGTTCAAGGCGATTTTTCGATTTCAGAGTCATTAATTATTAGTCAGGGTCCCAGTGATGTCACATTGATACTTGCTCGGTATTGAACCCACAACCTGACACATGAGAGGCGCGCAATTTAACTAGACGACCATCACGACAGTATTTAATAACAATGTTAGGTATGTCTACCACCAGTATCGGATTTCCCTGTATGTACTAATATAGTGTTTTTCCTGTTGTTCATTAAATGACAGGTCGTTTTAATTAAGTGCAGAATGTTTGTTGTTCGTTGGATCTTAATTAGTATTAATGCAAATAGTGATTTGTTTAATTGGCAAGCCGGTGTCACGTTTTGCGTATCGCTAACGCTTGGTGCAGAAGGTACGGAAGAATTACAAAGGTAAATAGGCAATACTCGCCCCCTATTTACTACATGGGTTTTTATTTTTTTGGGGTGGTAAAAATCATCAAATATGCCCCTGGGTGGGGCGGAAGGGACTGTCAGACTTTTACTGACTAAACCACCCTGTTCCTTCTGTAGTCCTTTGCGTTCCGGGGCCACGGTATCCTGTTAAGACGTCCCGCGACCTCGGCAGGCGTTTGGCCCTATTGGGGCCCCGTCCCTGTGTACTACATGGGACTTAAATATAACTGGCGATATGTGGATGTACTGATACACCTCTGCCTAACCCTGTAATGTCATGGTGTTATGTTGGACAAAGGTAATTTAACTCGGTTTAAATTAAATGTCGAAACGTCTTGATGGCCTAGTGGTTTAGGTGCCTGCCTCTCGTGCATGAGGTTGTAGATTCGATACCGAGCAAGTACCACTGTGACTTTTTCAACTAAATGTGTTTTCTAAGTTTAGCTTGTACATCACTGAAGTCGGTAAAGGAAAATTTCGCGAAGAAGCATGTACTTAAATAATAATAATATAAGTATGAAATCGCGAGCAAAGCGTGGTGTTTCTTGTTAATGAAGAGGCGTTTGTTCTACAGCAGTAGGTACTACATATAACATAATGGTATTTTTTTTTAAAGTCATCCACAGTTATCTGTTACGAACTTAAAGTAAACAAGAAATAGTTACAAAGCAAGTCATGCGGTTATCAGTTAACAATAGTTTAACGCATCATGCTTTTTGCGCTCGCGCAGTTTTTCGTCTCATCTGACAAAACATTAGTAAGCAAGACGCAACGAACTTTTTCTAAAAAAAAAATTGTTATGTGCAAGCACGTACGATTTTCGTCACAGTGCATCCAAATTGGGCTTATCGCACATCGCATGCGCAACTCGCGGCAATGAACTTGGTCGCTGCGCCCGCACAAGCCTTTGTTTGTTATACGACGAGCAAGCTGATGTGCGCATACCCTTTTTCATGTACACCGCGATTTATTTATGTAATGTTAATTAACTGATTAAGTGATGTATTTTCTTATTTACTTATTATAATGTTGATTTATTTTCTCTTTTGATATAAACCGGTGATGATAAATACAAGAATTGTTTTCAAAAACATAAACAATAAGGAAGTGTTTTTTGCCGTTATTAAATTGTTATTGTTGTATTTAGACACAAAAGAATTTAAAAGGTCGAAGTGCGAAGTTAACGACTAATTAATCGTATCTAATCATCTTATATCCTGACTGTCCGGTAATTAAACGGTTCTTAAATTGAAGTTTCCGTCATACCATACTATTTAATTGTATTCCAATAAAATAAATGGCATTTATCCTTGAAGCTACTGAATATTTATACGTCTATTCTATAAGAGTTTGCGCTAATCCCAAAGACATGATTCTGTGACATTGATTACTATTTTTAATCGTAACCTCGGGGCGTCGATTAGTCGACGAATCGACGAAGGGATTACACAGCCTCAAAGCCGTAGCACGCTTGCAATCTCAATCCGAAGAATTGTGAATAATCTATTGCTTCATTATTATGTTAGTAAAGTTAGTCTGCTCGACAGCATAAATAACGAAATGAAGATTTTTAATTTGTTTAAAAGAAAGTCATTGACATTATTTTGAATATTTTATAATTGGGACTAGCTTTTGCACTCGACTACGTCCGCATGGAACTTGTTTATATCGTACTTGCATACAAACTTCCACCCCCCTTTTCACCGCCTTACGGGGTGACTTCCGGGATAAAAACTATTCTATGTCCTTTCCCGGGTCTTAAACTTCACAATTTCACCTCGGTTCAATCGGTTCAGCGGTTTAAGCGCGAAGAGGTAACAGACAGACAGACAGACAGGCAGACATACTTTCGCATTTATAATATTAGTATGGATAAGTTCTGCCAGAAACAAGAATTTCTTCAATTTTTCTAAGTAATTTTAATATTTAACACTCATTAGTTTCAAATCTCTTTCCTACTTTGAACTGTTGCTGGTAAGTAAAGTAACACCCTTTAGTAAAACTTGACTTCATTACTTTAGCTATTTGGATAGGTATTGTGAGTTGGTCCGATTTGGCAAAATAGAGCTCAATAATTGTCAAATTGAAAACCATATTGCCATAGTTTTTTGTTACGCAATTAATAAAACTGCTGAGTAACGAAAAAATAATTCTATCTAGTCTTCAAGTAGAGCAAGTATTCTAGAATCCAGTCTTATAGAAATAGACCTAGTTTTTATACGAAAAATATTTATCTATTTTAAATTAGATCTCACTTGTTTCTTGTCATATGAAATGCTGTGTGGCTAGGTGCTTGTGCTAGCTGTGTAATTACTTATATGCTGGACTGAAGATCATATACTCGGGCTGTGAGGTGCAAGCAAGATTCAATCTTTTTCAAAGTATTTTTTTGAACACTTTGAGTCTTCACGATTATTTGAAGGATTAAGCATGGAATCGCGAAAGATGGAAGGAGTGGAGAGAGAAGAGTTTAAAGAGTACGTATGGAGTTTCTTACCCATTCTTCTCCATACAAAACTATCTTTTGGAAGGAGCAACTAGATTTAATTCTTGTTAACGTTCAAAAGTGACTTTTAATAGTGTAATAAAAATAAATGATTTGACTTTGACTTTGAAGGCGTTTGCCCAGGAGTGGAACGGACTAAAAAAACGAGTCTCCAATTCTAATCTCATTTTTATTCGAGCAACCATTAAATTCATTACCATAAAAAGAGCATGTAATCTCTAATTTGATGCCTATGTCATGCCTTATTTAAAAACAAAACTCCATTCAAAGCCCACCCATGGTTCCAATTTCAAAAAGCAACAAAAAAAGTACTTTAACCCTGTATTCGCGAACGCAGCGGTAAAACGTTAGTCAACATGTGCGTTTAAAAGTTCCGTTTATTCTTTGCCGAGTTACACGCTCAATAGACATCAGAATCGCTGTCGGTATGAAATTTCATCGCAACACGATTTTTTTTTTCTCTCGCTCTGAAATCGTTTCCGTACCGGAGTGCGTTGACCGGCCCGTTGAACCCTCGCGGGTTCACGACCGTTACCGACATTCGGACGCGAAAAAATCAAGCTTGTTTGATGAAAATTTGAAGGGGAGTCTGTTGGAAATTAAGTTTGGAAGGGGAGATTGTGGCGCGATGAGGAAACGAGCAATAAATGGTTAAAGCGATTCAATTAGACGGTCTGTTGGCCTATTTTGGCGTTTTAAAAGAAATTGGACCGTGACTTGTTTTGCTTTGGCACGTGTTTGCAAGTTAAGGGAGCGTTTTATCGTCAAATACAGTCGTCTTTAGAGAGAACAGGCTTCTTCTAGGTAAGCTCACGCTCCATCGTAGACTTTGTCTCTGTCACCTCTGACCTAGAATAGAGTAAACACATCTTGGGACCTTGGGTAGCAAAAAAACACATAACATCACGCCTGTAATCCCTGAAGGGTTAGGCAGAGGTGTACCCATTAGTACCTACACCTACGTTTTGCCAGTTATGTTTAAGTCCCATGTAATAGGGGGCGAGCCTATTGCCATTAACCGGGCACAAATCCAGACTTCGAGGCTACTACTAAGAAGTTCTTGATTTAAAAACTCAATAACAATTTTCCCGACCTGGGATTCTGGGAATCGAACCCCAGATCTCATGTTCAGTAGTTGCGCTTTGCGACCACTAGACAAAATAGGCAGTCAAACCTATACCTATAATATTGTTCAAATTCGTTAATAATATAGTTTATCGATGGAATACCGAGAATTCGTGTACAACCGTATAAAAACATCCACTACGTACAAATACAGTATCAACACGATTGAATAGTTTCATACCACATTCCACTGCGTTTTCTATCAGCTATTCTTATTGCCTACACCTCAGAAAAAGTGCAATGGATAATAATCAGGTCTTGGAACTCAACAGTAGCCTGAACATGCAGTAGTACTATTGTTTGACGTTTATACAGTTACTCGATTAATTTACGTCTTGTTTCAAAGCTATAAGTGATTGAAATATTCATTGTGCGTGTTTCAGTATAAAACAAAAGGCTTTATCCGTTAAGTTGACGCGTGAATTGGGTTCCGTACGAATTTATTACTTTACTATCGAATTTCAGTTCAAACAATCCGGTTTTTGTCGCCGTACGAATAAAGAATTATGATGCTTTAAATAATCCTATTCTACTTCTTACTAATAATATTATTAATGTGAAAGTTTGGGGTAGATGTTTGGATGTTTGTTACTTATACATACATAAACTCACGACTTTTTCCCATGGGGGTAGGCAGAAACCACAGAACGCCACCTGCTACGATCCTTACATACTCCTTTCGCCTCATCTACGTTCATACATCTCGTCATACAAGCACGCCGGTTACGAGTACTCCGCACCTGACCTTTCTGAAGAACCTCACCAATAAGGTTTGTTACTCAAACACGCGTAAACCCTTGCACCTACCATGTTATCTCCTCACCACCTTTGGTCGACTGTTAGAGAATGCCTATGGCATAGGTCCGCCTTTGTAGGTACTTTTGTTGCATAAAGTTTAAATAAATAAACCGTTACAGATTTGCATGAAAATTGGCACATAGATAGACCACTTCCTAGATAAAGGATACTTTTTATCCCGGTAATGTGTTTCCTTGGGATAATACATTCAATTTAAATAAAAAAAAAAAACAAATAGGACCACGTACTGTGTAGTATGTAAGTTATAGTTTCTATGTATATTTTTTAAGTTACTTTGTCGCATTAGATTTAATCTGTAATGACAGAGATAACGTTTGTGAATAAATAAATAAATAAAAAAATATTTTAAGAAAAGTTTTTACGCGGGCGAAGCCGCGGCTGTAAGCTAGTATGTACTACTAGCTGTCCGCCGCGGTTACACCCGCGTCTTTGGTTACTGCTCCGCTCCCGTAGGTCGTAGAGTGATGGTATATAGCCTATAGCCTTCCTCGATAACTAATCTATCTAACACTGAAAGAATTTTTCAAATCGGACCAGTAGTTCCAGAGATTAGCGCGTTCAAACAAACAAACAGAACAAAACATAATACTAGTATAGATTTAGTATTGACAAGAAGTTATTAAATGATTACAAAATTCCTTATTATAATTATGGTACCTAGTTCTTAAAAACTTCGCGGGGCCGTTAAAAATGTTAACATTCCTCATTCAGGACGAGCTACCTTCAAGTAATTTTCTGTTTTACACCTAAAATTGGGCATCAAAACGGTGAAACATAAATTTCGTAGTCTGTCGGATATGTAAACAGCTTAGTGACACATGCGGAGTGATAGGGCTACACGTGCGCAGGCGCCGATTTCGATGTAACAAGCGATTGGATGATCGCGAATTGATAATATAGGCTTTATCGTTAGTTAATGACTAGTTTACGTGTTCAGATAGGATTATTTATTCTAATATAACATGGTGCTTTATCTCGACTAATTACGGTTTAGATTTAAGCCTTAGAGATGAAGGTATTAGGTATGACATGTATGGATGATATCTATGTATGGAAAATGGGAAAGATCATTCATGTGTTTTAAATAATGGAATAGCAAACAAAACTGTGGACGTCACTCAGATAAACTGATAAAAACAAACGTTAATATTAGGTACTTAGGTTTGTTTTTTCATGGGATTTCACTGGATTATCATACAACCAATTTTATTACTCATATTCAGAAAATTGCGCACCCATCACATGATAAGCTAATCAATAACTTATCAAATCTATTTGTCATCCGCTTAATCTTATCGTTTGCGCCACGCATTCGGGCGTCGTCGAGCGAAGTCGTCGCGCCGCGCGCCGGCGCCTGCGCAACTCATGCAATATTTATGCCGGTACCAACCATCGCTTATTACTTATCGATCGACTAATTAAAAACCTATTGCTCTGAGGGAAAAAATATTGTCTAGACAAGCGTAGAAACTGATACGGACGTGTTGTGTTTCTAAGAGATCGTTTTTGTTCTGATGAAAGAGATTACATTACGGATATTCTTGACTCGAAATTGTACGGAGAGGTGGGCCGTGTTTTGTTGGACCACAAAGTAACAGCGTGATACGATTCCAATTCACAATCAGACCATTAATAGGCATTTTAGGAATGTCATATACTAAAAGAAATCGTTGAATTTAGTAACCCCTTCTAAAAGGTACTTTCTTGGGGAAGAAACTCCATACTTACTCTATTAAAATCAATGCATTCATCGGTTTCCCGCAACCTTTACCAGGGGGCCTACCACTATCTCTTATTACAATATTATTGTAATATTACTTTGCGTTCCGCTCTGTTCGATTTTCAACACTTGGATCAGCGCCGAGAGTTGAAAATGCAACAACAGAAATTACAAAGTAATATTAAAATAATATTGTTTTAAGAGGTTGTGGTAGGCCCCCAGGTCGTTGGTCCACCTCGTGGAGGGCTTTTCCACACTGCCTTGTGCTCGCCAGTCTGCTCTACGACCTATGTGCCCTGCCCATCACCATTTGAGATTCACAATATTTTTCCTCTAATAGTGTCCCCTAAAAATAAATTAAATCCACTTTCCTTTTATCTCAGAGTGATCACATCTTGATTAGTTGTGATGTTGTGAAACCACATTCATGACCCTTCAGGCAATATTTTATTGCCCCTACAACCACTTGTTACTTTGATAATGGTTGCGGAAGATGAGGGGAGATATCAACGAAGGGTCTTTCCTTTGAGCTATTATTTTAATATCATCAAGTCTTATTGCTTTCACAGATGCAGATGAAGCTATGTTGAAACCAATTTAAAAGATTGCTCGATAAGGTTGAATGTTCATAAAAATGCTATTTCACAGAAGTATTATAAACTAACTTTGTTACCTGAAATGTATATATGTACATATAAAAGTCAACCGTTACTGATTGACTGACCCATCAACACACAGCTCAAACTAAAGCTCAACTTAATTTCAGTGCAATCCGTACAGTGGTATGGATTGCGCTAAAATTTTGCACGCAGATAGTTATTAATTATGACGTAGGCATGCTAAGAAACGATTATCCAAAATACGCCCACTTAGGGGATGAAAAGGGGATTCAAAGTTTGTATGGAGATACAAGATCGCCAATAAGCTATACAACCTGAATTTTAATCCGTTGCAAATATTTCAGGGGGTGAATGTACTCATGAATATGAACAACTTTTATTAAGGGACATAGTACGAAATGTGAAAAAAAAACCAGCTGATCCATACAATAATGTACTACATTACGATCAAATTGTATGGATCAGCTGTTTTTTTTTTCACATTTCGTACTATGTCCCTTAATAAAAGTTGTTCATATTCATGAGTACATTCACCCCCTGAAAGATTTGCAACGGATTAAAATTCACGGTGTATTTACGCAGACGAAATCGCGGGGAGAAATAAATAAAACTTCTGACGACTCGAATAACACCACATTCGCATATGACATGGCAACAATGAAATAATGAGTGATTTGTGCAAACAAATAGACAATAATTCCTCACGTATCAATGCAATTACTGCTCGCTATTGTCAGACTTCGACTCTCCAGGGCTGACAATGCTCACTCGACTTGAGAGGACTTCACAAAGGATGTGGTTCTAGATAGGATTGTTTGTTTGTTTGTGTTCTTAATAATGGTAGTTGAGCTGGTAGATTCTACTACTATTATAGACGCGAATGTTTGTGAGGATGCATAGATGGATGGATGGTGTTTGTTACTCTTCCACGCTTAATCCGGATTAGCTAAAGGCATTAGATATTGATCGAGCTTAAAATAACACGTAGTTTAATTTTTATCCCGTATTTGTGTTCTCGTGAGATAAATAAGGACTTTTTTCAGAAAAGAATCTTTGGAGACGAAGTCGCGGGCAGAATCTGCTAGTTGTGTCATAACATTGCTCATGATTACATTATGAAGATATAAAATCGTGTTAGTCCAAGGATATCCATTGTCTGATCGCATTACAATTTCCATTCGTAACTGGATCTAAGATGACATCTCATAATTTCATGGTTTTTCTTTCCGGCTTCCAAAACAGGAAACAATTTAGAATTCCGGCGACATGCTATCTTCACTCATCTAAGCAACATGTCACTTAAAATATTAGGCTATCTGACACCCCTAATGTTTCACCACGTCGCCGCCTGTCACCCTGTCACCTTGTCAACGTTGACATAAATATATGTCACCACTTATCATTATCTTCATTACGAAGTTATGTAGTCAGCAATTGATTATCTGTGCCGCCAACCGCGGATAAAAATGTTGTCTTCAGATATTTATGGGATATTTATGCTATGCTATCGTGTGTCTAACCAATTAGCATATTTATATAATAAAGAAAAGTTATGTTGTCTCTTTGTTAGAGATTGACTCAAGAGGTTATCGTCTAGTTGTAATTCAATCGGATAAAGTGTTGTACTCCTTTGTTACTTGGAATATCTTCCGTCACTATTGTTTTCAATGGCTTAAAAGAAATTTAAATGTCAAATTATTTATTCCAAGACCAAAAGCAATTTGAACGTCCTGGACAAAAAATAGAAGTGAATCTAGTTGCCCCTGCCAAAAGGTAGTTTTTTATGGAGAAGAATGGACAAGAAACTTCATTCTTTCTCTTTTAAAATATGTTTTTACAGTCAGTAGATCATACAGAAATACCTACACGTAAATGCGATGTACCTTGCATAAAAACTACTATATCATAAAATGTACAAAGTATTACAAATTAAGTGTTGTCGGCTAAATGATGTGAAACAGAGTAATTTTTTGAAACAGCTGTGTTTTGTGACTTAAAAAAAAATACAATAGCAAAGTTGCTAGAAACAGAGAAGATATATCACTGAGAAAACCAATTTGTATAACTACATTCAAACAAAAGATTTGAACAGAAACCGCAGAGTTCTACAAACCAACGCAAGACGCACAATGTATTTGTGTAGTCATTGTCTATAGGCGTGAGAAGCAGGCTGTTAACGGACTCCGCAGACACGGCAAATTGACCCTAGACCGGTTACCGACCCGGAAAACTGCCACCTCTGGCTATTTAGTCGCAGACAGTGGTGTGAGACTGAGAAGACATTGCATATTTTTTGGGGCAAATGTCTTGGACGTGATCAAAAAGCTAAAGGTGTTTGTCACTGTGAAGCAGATAATGCTTTGGAATGTGCTGGTTCTTAATATAAGAAAGACAAGTAAACGAATAAATCTGTAGCAATACTCTTTAACAACTGGATGGAGTTTCCTGCCTAATTCTTCTCCGTACGAAACTATACCTTTTGGAATTTGCAACTAGATTCAATATCATAATTTTTTCTTTCTTGTAAATGACGTTCTAAAGTCCCTTTTAATGATTGGTCTTATTGAAATAAATGATTTGTCTTTGACTTTGATTTACTATTTACAAATTGGTGCCATTCAGTACGTCATGTTTGTGAAAAGCCACCATCAGTAATACTCCATTTTTTTAAGTATAATTTAAACAATAATAACATAACACACTAAGTTCTTTGTCATTTACAGTTTTAGTTAAGTTTTGGTCATGGCGTGCTTACCCGCGACAAGTCACATCGTACGATGTGGTGACGTGCATTTGCGTCGTTCGGGAATCTTGCGGTTTTCCGATGTAATCGCAATGCTAATTTGTATTGCTTACTTTGAATATTTATTACACTAATATAAGCATTATTCAGAATTTGGACATAATATTACAATCCGAACGTTGACTTTTATTAGCTGTTCTGGATACCAATAATGTTTGATGCAAACGGCTAGTGCTTTAAGTATACTGCTGGCCATACTGCTAGCTACTAAAGTGATTATTTATCGCGCCAGCATGTCGTCCATTTTTACCGATATTTATAGTCCGTCAACATTCAGTTCTGATCATGAAGCGCCAAGATTTTGAAGATAAGCATAGCTATCACCTTGAGGCGGATTGGCGATTTCAGACTTATATTGATTATAAGTCCTGGTTTCCTCAGGACATTTTCCTTCTCCCATGTCAGTAATGTCCAAGAATAACTTAGAAATTATATATTAATTGAATAAGTCACACTGTTAGGCACTTGCATGTACCCGGTTGTTAACCCACAGCCTTGTACATGAAAGATCAATTCATTGAATCAAAACAATTAATTTGAATAAAATTCTTTTGTTGTTGTTGCTGTTTTCAACAGTCCAATTACAACACTTCCTATTATGCTCGATGTTAATGATTAATATCAATCAGTGAGCGACCCTGGTGATTGGTTGCAAGGCTGTCTCGGAGACGATGATGCAGCAAATTCTGTTGAAAGTAAACAAGGCTTGACACTGGTTGACATGATCTCGTTCCTGGTACGAGGTTTAAAGAGGTCAGGTCGTTCTTGGATTATGTTAGGTGATTTTGTTTGCACCCAAGTTGTGTGTTGTTCATTTAAATCTTCTTTGATTTGATAGCTTTTTTTGGAAATCAGAAAACTAGCTCGCGTTTACTTACGTTTTTAGTTACTGCTCCACTCCCGTTGGTCTTAGCATGATGTTATATAGCCTATTACCTTCCTCGATAAATAGTCTGTATATTCCAAAAGAACATTTTCAAAGCAGTTCTTGAGATTCGTACCGCCAATTTTTTTTCTTTCAAAGGAATCTTCTAACAATACCAAACACAACAAAAAAATTACTAGTGAAATTGGTCCAGTCATTAACGCGCGCGTGATGTCGCGTAACCAAGGGAAATAGGGATTCATTTTTATATACTCGTATAAAGGTAGATTTCCCCCATGCCTTTCATTTTCGGTTGTGATGCTATATGATTGCTTTAATTTCTTCTGAATTCTCATCTCTAAGTTGTTCATTAAAGAGCTTGTTATCGAAATTGCTCATTGAATCTGACCGATTCTCTATCAAAAGCGATAAATTGAATTGAAATAATTTCATAATTGATTCCTTTGTACAAAGTTCAAGTACTGTAATCATTTTCTTTGTCCACAATTTCCGAAAACACATTTATATTAAAAAGTCACCTTGACCCAATCAATTTCTCGGTTGTAATCGCCCGAAATAGCTTGTAATTACATTTGTAATACACTTGTAATAGAAATTACTGTGTAAGTAATAGTATTGGGTTCTCGCGATTCGTGAACGACTATCATTGTTCGTCAGTTTCCGCGTTTGACTTTCCCATGACCCGTTGTTCTAGTTTAGTGGAAATTGTTCAATGGTGTTGTATGTATCTTTCATTATTAGGGTTCTGCATTCGAAAGGTGCCACAAGCACGTGCAAGTTACACAATTCCAGTGTTGATTTTATTGAGAATGATGAACTAAATAAAAAAAATATTATTATTAATTTAAATCCAGACTCCGAGGCTGATACTGAGGAATTTCTGATGGAAAAACCTCGGAATCTGGATTTGTGTTTCTGACTTAAACATAACTGGCGAAATGTGGGTGTACTAATGGGCACACCTCTGCCTAATCCTTCGGGGATTACAGGCGTGATGTTATGTTATGTATTAATTGAAATAAATCAGTAAGACCACGGGTCTAGCTATGGGGTGATGTCCAACTAAAAATAGTTGTTGATCATCTGCTTCTACCGCAGGCCCGTAAGTCCAACTGATTGAACATTATAGTTGGATCACTGCCCCATAATGGATATAACAACAAATATATTTAAAAATGGAAAAAAAAGGAAGGGAACCCCTTTAATACAAAAATATGTTTTTTAAAATAGTGTAAAATATTGTACGCCATACGGAACGCTTCGTGTGCTAGTTCGGCTCTCTCTTGGCTGGTTTTTTTTCTTTGAGTCATGGTGTGGTTTGCTTGCCAAGGGTTTTGGTAGTTCCGGGTGTGTGTGTAAGGTGTTATCGTCTCATGGTTGTGAAATTTAGTTTTTAACTTTGTCATGCTCTGTTATTTTATGTTTGCTTGATTTTGTTGTGTATCCATTTCATGTGTTACATTCATTTTATAACCAGTGTATACCTAGTTTCTTTTTAATTATTTGGGTGACGACACTCGAGTTTCTTTTAAGAGCAAGTACGGAGCTTTTTGTTGCTCTTTTCATTCTTCTCCATAGGTACCTTTTGGAAGATCTATTTGATTTGACTTCTGATCTTCTATTTTATACCGTCACCATCAATTTCTACTATAACATAACATCTCGCCTGTAATCCCTGAAGGTTTAGGCAGAGGTGTACCCATAGTACACCCACATTTCGCCAGTTATGTTTAACTCCCATGTAATAGGTGGCGAACCTATTGCGATCAACCGGGCACAAATCCAGACTCCGAGTCTGTTACTGAGAAATTCCTGATGTAAAATCCCAATAAAATAATTTCTACTATTTCTCCCAAAATAACCTCCTTTCATTCAAGTCTGTTTCATTCATCAACAAACCAACTATTTATTGATAAAGAGCTCCATTCTATCTCACAAACTTATCTCTAAAGGTAGATGCAACACGGCCACTGGTATTTTTAGCCGGTACTATGGACAGGTCACCGGAGCCACACACGGCATGCGTGGGTCGCTTGAATGGGCGTCTTTAACCGTCGCACTCGATGAATGGCCGGCCCATTCACAGCGACAGAGGGACGTTATTTCTGATCGCCCCAGGTCAAATGGACCAGGGTACTATGAAGCGTATGGAATTTGTTCTATAAAATGGTGTTGCATTGTTGCGTCTTTTAAAATGGAGTAATAAAACGCTCGGCAGGAAACGATAAATAAGTTTTAACGTTAAGGAATCGTTAAGTTTCGCATTCATGCAAAATAAATTAGCTATAAACGATAATTTGACCGTCATTTATCTATTTTTAAATGTCAAACCTATAAAAGAAAACGCTATAACGCCAGCCATTAAGAACCGCCTACGATTTGAATTAAATTGACCGATTTTTTAGTCTACGATTTCAGATGTTATCATCTTGACTAATCGCAATTTTGTCGCCAACTTTAATCTATACTAATCTATCTAAATATATAAAAGCGAAAGGTCACACACACTCACTCACTTACCACGATATATCGAAAACCGCGTGACGTATAAAGATAAAATTTATCAGGGAGGTAGTTTGTAGTCAGTAGACGTCAACTAAGAACGGATTTCCCTAAATTCACCCCCTAAGGGGATGAAACGGGGGTCCGACATTTACGCGGACGAAGTTGCGGGCAAAACCTAGTCTATACTAATATTATAAAGAGGAAACATTTGTTTGTAAGTTTGTACGTAGGGGGTAATCTCCGGAAGTAATAAACCAATATCTTTTATCAATTTTTTATCAAAAAATTAGGGATCCGTAAGAAAAATCACGCGAACGAAGTTGCGAGGAGAGTGCTAGTAAACAATAAAGCGAAAGAGTTTATTTGTTTGTATGTTTGTTAAAACGTGCCAATCTCTGAGACTTTCGTATGTGATAGCCAGATTCGTGTATAGGCTATATAACATCACGCTACGACCCATGGGGGCGGGGCAGTAGCCAAAGACGTAACTTAACACGGGTGAAAAAAAAAACCACGCTTATATTTCGACTTTTAATTCTATTCAGTAACTTGACAGATAAAGGGTTACCAAGTTTTGATAAAAAAAAGATAGTGAGGTGCTGTAAGAATGAACGAAATTGAATGAACTTAATTAATGTACCTCACTTGTTATTAAACCATTCTTATCATTCGTTCCTTACGCAAAATCGTTCACTACCCCAACACTATTAGTTGTGGTATGGTAACATTAATTTTCTTTGAACTCTCAAGTTACTGAATAGAATAATTAAAAGTCGAAATATAGGTACCTACGAAGTCACAGGGAACAACTAGTTACATTTACGGTGAATAAATCACTGAATAGTTTGACAGTAAGTAGTGTCACAATCACTAAGTTTCGCGCCATAATAGGTGTCACGTGTTGTGATGTTTCATGACAGCTTACCATATAAGGTGTTATTGCTATCAATACATTTAATTGGTCGGCTGGCGTCGGGACGCCGCGCAGGCGCACCGCAATTAAATTTCCATATCTGTTCAGAAATATGTATACCGAATATAGAAAAGCTTAGTGCGACGGAATAACAATGCCAGTTTATGTGATTATAATGTAAAAATGGCGGACGTGAATTTCTTAATAATAAAATTCTTTTTGCATAACTTCGAAAGTTTCGCAAACAATAAAATAATGAACTGACCATAGAATTATTATTTATGTGCGTAGTAAAATCTGACTATGATTAAAGAATACTAATTTATTAAATCTAAAAACGTAAAAAACTTTTTTTTTTCAATTTTTGCCTGTTTGTTTGTTTCGGCTACTGTCCGAAACGGCTTTACCGATTTTGACGGGAGTAACTAAACTAAAGATACATTTTTTATTTCATAAAAAGAATTGGAATAAATAAAACATCGTGATTACTGACATTCAGGCAAACGAAGTCGCGGTATAAGCTAGTAAAGTAGTAGATAATAAAATAGGCCTTACGGACATTGCCCAGTGTTCCATTTTAATCTAAAGCTCATAACTGCGCCTGCGCCAGAAACCGTTACTTTATTTCCTGCTTACACGATAAGCACTCACCTCATTCAAGAGCTTTTATTTATGAAAATTAATCAGAATGAAGAGATTACACAGCCTCTCTATAATTAATAACTACAACAAAACTGTGATTAAACAAGCTAAGACCATTACTCCAGATGTAAAGCCCACCTCTGCGATAGCACTGTAATTGTAAGGAGAACACATTAATAAAGCTAACTATGAAGTATGGACTCAATCAGTGCGCAATGGCGGCTAATTGAGAAGATGTGCGCTTGCGCAAGCTGTACAAATCAGTTAACTACTGCCACTTCTTGTCATATGCTCTTGATGAGGAGACCTCAATCGTTCAGGAATTGCCCTAGAGGCGAATCGGGATTACTGAACATTAATAAAATAAGCTTCTTTTAATAATTCAACAATATTTCAAGATGGCGATAATTTCCTACTAGCAGCTGTCGATCTAAACTTAAAAGCTGGAGACCACCCAGTAGATATATTATTTCGGTATTACAAACCTTTTTGCTAACATACTCGTTTACGTATGTAAAGAACTTGCATTCAGTGCGCATGGGCAAGCTCATGGAAAAGAAAGATACGAAGAAAGGGTTATTAAGTCATATCTCGTTGTGGCTGAAGCATGTAATTTCTGCTCATCGCTAAATCATTTTGCTGATTCAATTAGTAATTCCAAGAGTCTTGTGATTCTCTTTGAAGTTTCCGAAGTTTGCTTGCTGAAGGATGAAATGCTTTTACTTATGCTTATGTCTTATGTCCTTCTATACACTGCTATTTTCGGACTGTTAAAACTTACAGATTTAAAAATACATTAGGAATTTTGGACAGCGTACTCTCTAGAGAGTTTGCTAGACCTCACGCTACAGCATATATAATTTCCACAGACCTAAATTGACTCAATCCTCATTCACACGACCAAGTAGTAAATAATATGATTATGATAGTGCGTGAATCAGTTCAACAACGTCAACGAGATCAATATAAACGTACGCAGTCGCGACGCTGTGGGGTCGTAGTCGCGAATAAATTGATGCCCGTCTGCCGGGTTCGTCTAGACGCCCGTGTGGTCTTAGGACACGGACACACTAGGTTTAAGATCAATAATGTGGAAATCTGACAACCCAAGGGGTATCGTATTACCCAGTTACTGGGTTGTGGAAGTCAGATAGGCAGTCGCTCCATGTAAAATACTGGTATTCAGCTGCATCCGGTTAGACTGGAAGCCGACCCTAACATAATTGGGAAATGGCTAGGCAGATGATGATAATGAGTGTGAACAATAGCAACTGAGGATTCAGTTTTATGCTGAAGAAGAGACAATTCTACAGTGTTCAACTAAAGGATTATATTCCAAGTTTTAATGGAACTTTGTCTGCAACCCAGCACTCTAAAAGTTTAGTGGATAATACTGTAGACGAGGATGCCATTGCTAAGCTCGTTAACAAGCTTCGTTCACTTCACAGATATAGAAACTGCGCCAGACGTCTTTAAGCGCAGGCCACACCGCCAGCTAGCGGGCGGGCGGGCTAAGCGGGCGAACATCGTTTCACCTCTTTACATACTTCGGTTCACACCGCGAGCTACCGACTAACCTAACGAGCTAAGCTAACGAAATATCCGACGATTCCCAGCTAGCGGGCGGGCGGGCTAAGCGGGCGAACATCGTTTCACCTCTTTACATACTTCGGTTCACACCGCGAGCTACCGACTAACCTAACGAGCTAAGCTAACGAAATATCCGTCGCTCGTCTGTCCGTAGTTTTCGGTGTGAACCCCATAGTTTAGCTCGCCAATATTTCGCGTAGTTTGTATAGTTTCCTTCGTTCGCTTCGCCCGCCCGCCTAGCCCGCCCGTCCGCTAGCTGGCGGTGTGGCCTGCGCTTTATTGCTCAAAGTTTGGCACAACACTGTAGCTGTAGTTAATATTTTGCTCTTTTAAGGATCGTCCTGGACAGTTTCCAAGATTTTGCATTCATGCGCGAATAAAACCAGTTATTATGGGAGTTTCTTCAAACTGGATAATACTAAAATATGTCGAGCTAGTAGTTGAATCTGGTAAGACTTAAGACAGTAACACGAAAGGCCCTTAAAAACCCATTTGCATTGGTTAACCTGAAAACCTGACTCAACAAGCCATCTGTGATCAACAAAAACAACATCTTAACGGTCAAAAAGGGAAAATACGAGGCAGACTTGATTGTGGCCACTGCCTAAGATAACAGGCGCTAGGATCGCTTACTACTAAATGAAGTGGACATTTATGTAAATGGAGGACCGACTATCAATGGGCCCGCGTTTAAAAATGTGCTTGTACTATTTGTAGATACATAAAAAAGACCACATTATGTGGTAGGAAATGTGATTTCATTTAAATATGAATAGGCTTAAACGGTCCTCAGATCCTTAGGTTGATAACCTTCATAAATTGTGTCGAAATTGTTTTGTAGGAAAAAAAAGACAAGTTTTTATATTAGGACGATCCATTACTTTCCAATGAATCATGTTAGTATTCTTGGTAGAATCTGGGTCAAGCTTAGCTGTAATAGGTAGTCAGTCATCGTCCCTTCAAGGTTAATCCAGATAAAGGCACGTCTAGTTGGATAAAATCTGTTTAAAGCCTTCAACTCATTAACGTACGATTCGAAAAATGTTCAACAATTACGATAAATTCAATACAATCTTATACAAACAATAATTTCTCATTGAAAAAATTCAATGATCGACCTTTGGAACAGCGTCGGCGTTTATTTGAATTTCAACGTTCAATGGACACCTCATTTATGTAAATATCATAATTTCTTGGTTAAATTATTTATTAAATTACTGTCCGTCGTCCATGGTCGGCCTTTAGCGTTGACAGCCAAATTCAATTACAGAACCGTCATTACATCTTGTTACATTGAATTTAATGTAAACATCGATTTCATCATTTTATCAGACTAGCTTTTGCTCGTGACTACGTCCGCATAAATGTTGATTATCGCGGACGCAGACGAAGTCGCGAGATAAAAAGTAGCCAATGTCCTTTCTTGGGGTTCAAACTTGCCCTGTACCAAATTTCATCAAAAACTGATAAATGATTTAGTCGTGAAAGCGCAACAGACTGACAGAGTTAAGCGCCGGATACACTAGGGAACATTTTGTCCCGCAACATAACGCGCAACACTCAATCTACGTGACGCTGCAACGTTGCACATTGTCCCGCAACATGCCCCGCAACATTGTACGTGACGCGGGGCATGTTGCTTGCTCCCGCCTCGAGAGCGAGCGCACGACGACATTTCTATAAACACTGACTAGTGTAGCCAGCAAAATGTTCCATGACAATTGTCGCGGGACACTTCACGTAGTTGTTGAGGGACATGTTCCGCAACATGTTTCTTCATTTGCCCCCTAATGTATCCCAGGCTTTACTTTCGCATTTATTATACTAGCTTTTGCCCGCGACTCCGTCCGCGTGGAACTTGTTTATCATACTTGCATACAAACTTCCACCCCCCTTTTCACCGCCTTAGTTTAGATTTCCGGGATAAAAACTAGTCTATGTCCTTCCCCGGGTCTTAAACTATCTCTATACAAAATTTCACCTAAATCGGTTTAGCGGTTTAAGGGTAAAGAGGTAACAGACAAACAGACAGACAGACACACTTTCGCATATAATATTAGTATGGATTAAGTATGGAAGTATGGATGATGGAAATGTGACCTTCCTGCCCCGCTCAAGTAATTACTTACAATGTAAACTTCTCCGTTTATGTAAATCTTTACGTGACAGCTGACAACAGACAATCCAGCTAGCATTTTGCAAAACTACCAAAAGTTACATCTCTATTTTTGTTCTTTGCAGTTGTAATAATGTTCTCTATTGAATAATCGACTTTCCATCATTATGTTTTCTACTGACTTTTATTTTTCAAGCCTACCTTTCAATTTTCTGTTCAATTGACTCTTTAGATTCTCAGTTTCCATTTCAACGTTCACTTTCCTTCAATTATCATCAATAAGTATGACCTCATCACCTTCAAAATCTACATTTCGCAAGTTTACAAATAATGTGGAAGTTAGCGCGTTACCTATGTCTTCAGAGGTGCGTGGGCGCAGAGTAGTGACCGTTGCATCGGCCCACGCGCCGTACGTTGCGACACATCTGCAGTGACCACTGTGATCGTTTTTATTAACACATCAACGTTGTTTGCGCTCGCTGGTCTATCATGATGATGTGAACTTGATTTCTCTATTTTGCGCAGGAGATTGAGTCTTATTTCAATATTGGAGTTTCTTCACATCTACTTGATACCTTAGATATACAGTTACATTTCTTTGTGTACAATGTTGAGCAACTAGACTGCTGTGCTTTTCATTATACTTAGGTTACCTCTATAGATATTTCTATTTTATTTATTTCTAGCATTACATTTTGGTTTCACCCGCGTTTTGGTTTCTGCGCTCTTCGTCGTAGCATGATGATATAATATAACCTATAGTAGGTATTCCTGATGAATCTAGCCTGCAGATTCATGATATGATGATTCTTATCATCGATAAGAAGAATTTCCCTAATCTAGAGAAGAATTAAGAGCACTCTTTAGCTCTATCATACTCGTATTAGTAAGTATAGATTATTCAGAAAACTTACAGTTTAAGATCTATTTAGTTAATAACTTACAATAAGCGCTGACATGAAAGTCGTTTACAAGCTTCTAGAAATCTATTTAGTATTAGGGCTATAAACTTAATTAAGTTATATGATTTACGTGGTCTGAAGGATTTTAAAGCGTCATAGAACAATTCATATATCCTATCCTTTCAAATGTCACTGTCAGACAATGTGACACAAAGTTTCAAATGTTGCCAGTTAATCTTTATTTAGGTAGATAGTAATAAAATTTAAATATAGGTTACAACAAGGATTACTTTAGAAACGGGTGTAACGTTTAACGATCTCTTCCCACGACCGTTTTGATTTACACACTCGCTTTTGTGTGTTAACATCTCGTATAACAGGTCTAATTTCGCGACTCCTGCGCAAGCATTTAGTTATGTTTGTTGTTTTTGACTAATTCTTGTTTTTTTCTTGTTGCAGGTGAGTCACAGAGCGACGAGTTCAAAGATGGCTATATGAATGTCCTCATTGAGGTTTGTTTAGTTTGTGTAAGATTTGTATGACGAACTAGTTTTTGCTCGCGAATTTTCTGCGTGGATTTTCTTTACGAATCCCTAATTTTTAAAAATAAAATTAAGGCTATGTTACTGGCTGGTAATGTAGCTTTCCATAGGTGAAATAATTTTGAAAATCGGTTAAGTCGTTTTTGAGTTTATCCATTACAAACAAAAATACAAATCTTATCTCTTTATAAAATTAGTTTAGGCAACTGCATATCGCAAATGAAGGACAACAAAACAATATTGCCTACTTTCAGTTCCGGGTACGAAGGTGTAAATTCAATTTTAAGTAAACAACCCAAAACAGGTCCACATAAACAGGTCAACGATACAAAATGGTAGCAAAACCATACAGTCCAGACCTTAGCAGACACACGAGAATCAATACATTAATATGAACAACGTGATGCATAAACAAAGAAGTAGATTCACAACACGTGCTCAATTGAGCGCCACTGAGAATTAATTGGTAAAGCAATGCAATGTGCGCCGTTAATTAATATTGTAAAGTTCCCAGCGGAAGTGCCATTGTCTCATATGTTTTAATTTTCGTATTTACGTTCGTTGAGTGCGGTTTGTTTGAGTTCCAATTGGTCCTATTTGAGTGAGTCCTTTGTTTGGCTGGTTTGCTTCTTTTGCTCTCTCTGCTGCTTCTCTATCCAGTTCCTCTTTGTGGTTTTCTTCTTCCATTGCTCTCTTTTCTGCTCTTCCTTGTTCATCATCGACTCTTTCAATATGTTTATTTATTTATATATCTATACTTATAATAAAAGCCTAAGAGAGTTTTTGTTTGTTTAAACACGTTAATCTTTGGAACTTCGAGTCGGATTGGAAAAGATTTTTTTGGATATGATAGGCAGAGGATTCATGAGAAATAGTAAAGGCTATATAACATCACGCTTACGACCCATGGAAGCGGAGCAGTAACCAAAGACTAGACTTTACTAAGTACAAAGACGGGCTTAAACTCTCTGACAGTCAACCAAAGCCACCACCAGTCTACCAATCCTCAATATGTTTGAGTTCATCATCGAATCAAATATTCGTGTCTTGCTATTCTCCTCTAAATGAAAAATCAATTTTGAACACTACATTAGCATCTCCTTTATTTAGACTACCTGAGTAATAACTCTGTGGGCTGTTATTTAGTCCACCGTAAATATATATATTCAGCTCTTTTCCCAAAATATTGCCTGCCCGGAGCTTTTAAGCTCAGCTAATATAATTTAACGATCACCTACTCTTACCAGCTGTCAAATATCTCGACCCACTCCTTAAGCTCCATTATTTATATGAAACATTAAGTGTCAGTTTTTGGAGCAAGCTATAATTTAGTCTAAATACCCACTGGCGATTAGCGTTGATCTAGAACTTATCTAAACTGAGCTATAGCTGTACGCCTGCGGGGTAGGATGGGAAAGGGTACCGGGAGAGATGCGGGCGGCGGGCGCTCGTAGCGTGATACACAAGGGGCGAAATTTTCACTGGAAAGTTCTTGAGGTATGTGACGTCACAATGGTTAACGGTGCACGGTATCCGCAGGCGAGGACTTAATTCAACATGTAATAGGCTATATAAAACCGAACCAGTTTCTCTACAATGTACTTAGTTATGTGTGTAATGTCTGTATGTGTCAATGGACCAGTGTATGTATGTATGTGTTGCGTGTTTACTTTTTTACCTAAACAGCTGTGTTGGCCTCCCTGTTGAATGAGTCAGCTTGAATGTCACGCACAACTAGGGCTAAAAGCAAAACCTGACTTGATTTTTATTCTTGTTCGGTTATTTTTGTACTGCAATGATGAGTAGATACTAGCTACCGCCCGCGACTTTGGCCGCGTCATGGCTAATATGCACATGTATTATCTTCGGGAACTATACATTTTTCCGGGATAAAAAGTAGTCTGTGTGCTTTTCCACTATAATGTATTATATATCTGATTGAGTAACAAAAATCCATCTATGAATTTGGAAACTCAAACATCATGTCATGGCTTTGTTGCAAGTCAGAATTTTAAAACACAATATTCATTACAAAATCAATCGTTTCAGATATGCGAAAAAAACAGGAGAGCGCCTACCATAAGTAAACATAATATTTTACGTTGTGTAACCCTATGAATATCAGAGGCGCGTGGATTGAAATTCCAATGTAAATATTGCCAAATGTTATCCTTGCGCAAACACAAACAGCCCAACGTTTTTGGGTAACTGACTATCAAACGTGTTTGGTTTTCACAAATATTTGGGACTTAACGCCAATGATGACGCTTCCTAAATTTATTTTTCCGGGGAAAATATAGACTGACTATTCACTGCGCAACTTTTAGGGGGTTAAAGTACTTATAAATACAAACAGCTCCCCCCCCCCCTTTTGAGTAGGGGTAATCATAAATTGACTTCATCAGCTCTTGGCGGAGTGGAAGGGAGTGTCAGACTCTTACTGACTAAAACCCCTCTGTATTCCTTCTCAAGAGTCACCGTGGCCCTGGAACGCAAAGGGCACCCTTTGCGTTCCAGGGCCACGGTGACTCTTTCGAACAATTTCCGCAACCCTGACTGATGTATCCAACCTTGAAATATGAAAAAGAAATCAGTAGTTCCATACATTTTGATCGTGTTGTAATGCATTTTTGTAGGAAACTACTGATTTTCTTTTTACGTATGTCAAAGTTGGTCTTATAATAAAATCTGTTCAATTCAAAATTACTGCGTCTAACACGCGGTAATTTTAAAGTCAGCCTGATTTATGACTCGTAAATTAGGATCTTACAATGCTCCGTGTAGCGTTACTCTGGCAGAAACTTGAGCATTGCATAGATTCCAGAAGCTGCTGACTGGCTGTGGTTTATTACCTAATGTGACACTTATATTTCCACTTAAAACCATCTTTCTATTCCTAGTACAAAACCGGGTTGCACAAAGGTTTGAATGCGCATGTTCAAAATTATCGCCGAAGCTTTCTTAAAACATTTTTAACGCGCAAAACGCATTTATATGAAAACATTTCCAAGACGTCGCACATAAAACCGTGCATCCTGACGTTAGTAAAGTGCGTTTCTGAGTTTTCAAACGTAAAAGTTAACGTTTAACGTGCCATACAAAGTAACGACTCCTCGGGTTAAATCTCAACAACAACTTACTGCGTCATTAGAATAAAATCTAACACTTAATGAGTACCATTCTTGCTAACTTCTTAATGTGCCTGACTGTACAATAAATACATTATTTTAATGCCCCGCCACGAGTGGTTGCCGCAAGTAATGTTTGCGCGGTGTGCTATCACTGAAAATATTAATGGTTCTTTGTCTCGTGCTCTACGGAACACTTTATTTTATAGAGAAATTGCTTGATTTTGAGATATAGCCCTTATACATTACAGGTTACAGGTAAGTACGGTCTGCAAGAAATTGTGAAACAGATCTTATTGCATCGATTGTTACCTCGTGACGTTAACACGAATAGTTTGAATGGCTTCCAATCCTGTGGGGCGCATTCCTTCCGCTCATGTTACCGCGGGTGGAACACGTGCCACGTGGCGAGGAATTTGTCACTACCCGCCGCCGCTTTCACTCTCCATATTAGAACGCACGCAGTGGTGTTTATTCTGGCGCGGTTCGACGAACCGAAATTGTGTTTATCTAACAAATCGCGAGCCGTCAGCGCCACAGCCAGGAATGCACCGCCACCGTACGCGGCTTAATGAACCATAAATCCATTTGATATTATTGAGTGTCCGCGCCTGAAATGAAAGCGGCCCGCGGCTGAACATTGACCGGCGGCCCGACGCGCGGCATCCCATTCATGCGAAGGCCGAGGGGAAAATAAACGAGAAAACGCGACTCTGCCGCGACGAGCGCAGCGCCGCGGTTTCCGTTATTCTAAAATTAAAATCACACACAGCGTCCAGAACTCCAGACGCACCGGATTCACCGCGCATGAAACCGAAAGTCAACTCTCGGCTGAAGAAATTAAGAATAGAATCGCATCCACCAATAAGAAAAAAACATCTCAGCGGGAGTCTTGTCATCACAATGAACGCGAGTCCATTCCGCGGCGTACTATGTGGCGGTGATGATTCACTATATGCGCTCAGATTCAGCCACGATCCCGTCAGACTTACTACAGACGCCACTACAGCATCTTGAAATTTTGCCAATGGTAGTTTCGCAAGCGATTATCGTAAAATTCAACGGCGCTCTGGCAATGACCCATATTGAGGTAGGTCACGGGCAGGGATAGACTGCTAATAGACGGGTGCTTAGCAGTTAGCATACCATTGAACGGCATGTGCCGACACGTCCACCGCTACTCTGCGTTAAGATAAGCATGTAATTTACTGCGCCTTTGATGTGAGGCGGCTCGTCGTGCCCGGAATACTAATTGTCGTGCTCCGAGCATTGTGTGCGTTTAGTTAGCGTGGCCGCACTGCCGTGCACAAAGCTCTGCTAATGCAGGTTCCTTGTCTAGCAATGCACTACAATGCGGAAATATAGGTTCACCGTTGTGCCGCTGATAATACTCCGCTTCAGTCATATTATCATTCGACGCAGCTATCGCGCACTCTTCCCAAAGATGGACTCAAGTTGGCAGCCGATACCGACTACGAAATGCACTCGGTCCAGTTAGCCTGCAGCTGTAATAGGCTAGCTATCTATAAAATTTCAATATTTATGAAGTCACATACTAAGACAGTCGTTGTCGTTCAACTGCGCCGGATAAATGAATTGAATTGAACCATACATTACGATAACAAAGACAGAAATATGATTTCAACATGTAAGAGATTTTATACTTAAGCAATACAGAAATGCTCAACTGTGCCTTTGTTTATACAAGCGTCAATGAATTTAAAATGTACGACTCAATCGAGACTCCTTAGCATACATTATCGTCCCTCGCATTATTGCAAATGGCACGCTAACCCCGCAGCGCGCACGGCGAGCTGCGCGGGCGCATCGTTATCATAATATCCATTTCCGCCGATATCGTTCTCCCTCCATCCCGGTGCGTCAACCTCGGAGATGATTTATTACATCTCATTACCAGTCGCCATTAGATATTATATACCTAATCGAGATCTCGATGTCTGTGTCGATAGTTGCAATTAGCTCGACGCGTAAGATACGAATCGCAGTCACCAATTAAATGCTACAACATTAATCACCGCCTGTCATAATTGAATTAACAAACTCTTCGTATGAACAAATGAGCATGTACTAGCCTTGAATGTTAAGTATTTGTCATTTTTCATAGCGTCAGATCAGTTGCACAGTAGCTGAGTAGTAAATTGGTTAGTCGTAGCGATCGCTTGGGGCGTAATTACTTGTTGACAAAACATTAATTGGTAGAGATCGTCTATCGGGCGTAGACAATGTCGAACACGGTGTTGCATGGAACGGTAATTGCTGAAATATTGATTCATCCTTTGAATTTACTATCGATGGGGGTTCAGATATCGCGTGAAAGGTCCTTAACGACTATCATTACGTGGAAAGTGGTGTCGTTTTACGGTGCAGCGGCAGGCATCAGAGCGTCGGACGTCTAGACGAAGGCGTGGCGATGTGTGTTCGCACACTTCGCGAACTAATTGCTCCTGTAGGCAACTTTTCAAGCGCAAGCGCCCAACCCATGCTGTCAAGAAAAGCTTTTCCCTTATTCGCGTACAAATCTTTTACTAAGTGCTTCTGACTAGCCGTGGAGGGCTTGCTTTTCATGAATAATTACTATCACCGTTGCTCATGCCCGTGCCTTGGAAAGCACGGAAAACCGTTGGTCCCGGCTCACATTCGTAAATCTTGGGTAGTCGTTGCGGGAAGTCAGAAGCCCGAAAGTCTGACAACCAGTCTTACCAAGGGATATCGTATTACCCAATTACTGGGTTGTGGAGGTCAAATAGATAGTCGCTCCATGTCAAATACTGATAATCAGCTGCATCTGGTTAGAGTGGAAGCCGACTCCAACAAAATTAGGAAAAGACTTGGTAGATGATGACCATATCATGTGTGAAAAAGTTAATATTAACACAAGATATACATCAATGTTATACAAAACCGTAGTAACAAAGCCATCTTCGGTGTATCTGACAATGACCCACATAAGTGCTCCAAATGCAATTCTAAATAATTTATCTAATTAAATATCAATACCGTGCAAAAAACAATAACAGCCAACTGTGTCGATACAACAATGGTTGCGCACGCGTACAATGTGCGACCTTGCGCTCTTTTCGATCGTTTGCTATCGATCGATGACTCGGTACTCGGTAGATAGTATCGATGCATCGGTCCTATGTTTTTGTCGTGTCTGTACGGAACTGTGCTACTTGTTAGGTTAAATCGGGTTTAGCTAAGATTGTTCGTAGGTTGTACTTTGTAGGGTTGGCCACTTTCTTAATGATAACATTATCGATACTAAACACAGCATTCAGCATCTTACAATGTGTTCTTCGTTGTACAGACTATAAATATTAGAGATTCTTCAATAGATTTCAGATATTTAAGACGAGAACGAGCAAACCCTATTACCCTCTCATTTTAGAATGCAAATTATTGCAATTTCAAGAGATACAATTTAGATTTAATCTCATAATCTTAACTTCTAATTAAGGCCACAAAACATAAATTAACTTTCATTATCAAGACCAACCCTACATCCGACACGACAAACAAACGCCCTAGCTATCAGATCGCGACACATTTGGAATAGAATAGAATAGAAAACGAGCAACTACGTATGGCTTGTGAAGCACTCCGTGATCGTGAGGTCAACCGATACAAGATCAGTATGAGAATAACCGGAAGGTTATCGAGAGAAAGTTTGAATACGAGTAGCAGAGCAGACACATCTCTTTGTATACCTTCAGCGGTAACTCGTCAGGCGGGATTGACGACGTATTGGGTATTTGTGATCGGTGCATTCATGTGCAATGGAATTTTATTAGTGTGGCCATCTTTGATTGTGTGTCGTAATGATCCAGTGATTAAGGCTAAAAGATAATGGGCACCAATGTGACTTTTTCAATTCAAATACTTTCTAAGTTTATCTTGGACATCACTGACGTCGGTAAAGGAAAATTTTATGAAGAAACCTGGACTTTAAATTAATATAAGTTTGTAATCACCAATCCGCATTGAGCAGGCGTGGTGATCAATGCTCGTGCCTTCGTTTGAGAAGATGCTCAGCATCGGGACAAAAGATTTTTTTTGGAAATCCACATGGAAAGTCGGAATTTTGGACCAGTGCAAAACCGGGGCGGTTTGCTTGTTTATAATTTAAAATAACTTGCTATGTTATGCTATGATTACTTTAGTTGCTACTACAAATATCGATTGGTCAGTCATTAGGAATTCAGCATGAATAAATGATATCAAACTGCAAATGGCTGTAGCCAGTGACGTCAACTGTTCATTCTTCGATCGCGTTTATTATAATGCTATATCGACGTCCGCGGATCTGATACGGTCTTCAATTTTTTAAGGGGGACCCGTCATGCATGTAGACCACGAAATACAAAATTCCTTATTTTTTTCATATACAGCGTTGTTTTACTATGTATGATGATCAAATTTAACAATATGGCACTATATTTTTAATTATTTATCATTTAAAACTTATCTCGAAACAATTAATGTTTGCTGGAAGTCGTCATATTTTCGCAAAATAGTTTTATTTCCATCAAACATAATTTCGAAAGCTATATTGCGTTTTTAATGATGATAATTTAATACATATATCACACGTGAATTTGGATCAACGCACGAGATAAAACAGCACTTCAATTTTCAAAAAAGACGTAAGAAAAATTTTGAAAGTGAACACGTTTGAAAGTGACATCTCATTGAACTTTTTATCGATATTTCCTGTTCGTTTTCCAAATCAGACAGACAAACATTATCGCAAGCACATATTAACACAGTCGGCACGTCGGTGTAGACAATGTGCTAAACTGGGCGATCTATATGTGGGTCCGTCCTTGAAACTTGGCACTTTCTTTCTGCGCAGACGTCGGCACCAGTTCTAAGTAAAGGAGTGCCTTGTTCAGAGTATTGTCGGACTAGTTTTTGAAGTGCCTTGTTGGATGTGGAGCAATGTTGAGTGAGGTTGAGTGTTTTAAACTGGAGTTATGATAGCAGACTTAACCTTGTTTTTGCAACCACTTCTTTGATATTGCCTTCGTTTATGAATTTGTTGAGCGTCATTTATCATTAAAATGCCTAAAAAAAATTACCCATAGTTTGTTTCTCAACGCCTGGTGCTGTTTGCGTAAGCGTCAATTTTTGGAACAATATTCCTTAAGGTTGGGGTTAACTGGTAGAAATAGTCACATACGTCAAAGGCGTAATGCGAACTGGCGGTTTTTTTCTTTGACAAAACTCGAGAACGGCTCGACAGATTTGGCTGATTTTTGTTGTTCAAGGTTACGTTTATACGCGTTGCGCCTGCGCCTAATGGTCTAATCAAATCGATTTAGTCGCCTAATGAATTTCGTTGTCGATTGGGCTAATTATGAATAGTTTACTAATTGATTATAGATGATTTAACTTCTAATTAATGTTCGATCGTTTTATAACATATCCTGTATGGTGCAATATTTCATTAAATTTATAAAATTAGTCAAGGGCGAGTTGTTTTTTTACAACTTAAATATCAATTTCATTTTGTTTTGTATGTGTCGTTTTAATTACGTTCTAATTGCAATGGACGACAATATTTTATTATTAGATCTTTATCTAAACGATTTGTTACTAACAAGCAGTGACAATCTCCGACAATTAGACTTGGAACCGGTTTCTTAGACTATAGGTAATAGAATTACAAAGCACGTAAGTACATATAGCTATAAGAATGTTTAATGTAATATTTTTGCAATATTCATGAACATGATAATGCATCAAAGAGTACTGATACTGCTATTAGAGCGTGACCGCATCCAAGAGATGAATAAATTGGTGTAGAATTGCAGCTGAGATCGGAAGATATACATAATATGACAGTTCGAAATTCGGAAGACGCAAAAGTCTAGATTTCCTCACGATGTTTTTCTTCACTGATGTCAGCTCCAGATTCCACAGCCTTGTCAGTGCCAGCGTAGAGAGATTCAATGGCTACAATTGGGTCAAAGTATAGGTATTTAGAGGGATGAGAAAGAGGATGTAAAGTTTGTTATAAATGTCAATCATATATTTTAATAAACAAATAGTAAAAGACTGTTCTTTTCAAATTACAAACGGACATTTTAATTTTATGTATTTGTATAGATGGTGTATAAAACCCTACTTACTACTATAAATGTTAACTGATGTTTAAAATAACAACTCTTGAAAAGCTTTCACTTATTCGAATTATCAATCGCCCGATTTTTTTAAAGTGATCCTTAAAACGAAACAGAATCGCAAAAAGGAACTCTATCTCTTTCTTCATAGTGCACATTCAACTACTGAAGATCGGCCGTCAGTTCGGAAAACTTCAAACTGTCCTTCGCGAGGCGGAACAGTTCACGAATCTTGCGCAGCCACGACTTTCTTCTTCGGCCTACTGGTCTTTTTCCAGCCACTTTGCCCATCATTATGAGTTGCAGTAGTAGGTATCTATCATCTCGCATAATGTGGCCCGAATAACTAACTTTTCTCTGTTTGACCGTCCGCATAATTTGGCGTTCTGACCGAATCGACGGAGAACTCAATCTCCAACACAATATCATTTTTCCGTACTCGCCTTACTGCACTTACAACCACTCCTGCGCAGTAGCAATCTATCACAGCTCACCGATACTCAGCTGCCATCTTATCGGAACAAAGTGATCTTAATGGTGAGCGACAATGTACCGGTCAATTAGACCGGCAACCGGTTCGTATCGATGCAAATACTATGATACACTCGTGCGCAACTATCTACACGAGGAAGCTTTAGATTTTGCCCAGCATTGGACTGAATCGCGTGTTTAGGGACGGTTAGGTTTAATTTTATACCTTGTTGGAGGCTTGGAATCAAATGATTTATAATAAGGAAAATATTGAATTAACATATTTTATTTGAATGATCGGTTTGCGTGGCTTAAAGCCTTATTATTTTTGAGTTAGGATGTCATCCATCAATTTTAAATGCAGATGGGCTTGTTTTAGATACTTCTGAAGAAAGAGGGCCTTGAACTCTTAAATATTTTCGACTAATTCTTCTTGTAAAATAAGTAGGTAAGTTTAAGTTTTAAGTAACTAAGTTACTCCTTGTAACATCAGCTATCTACTTACCAGTTAAAGTTTATTCAAAGACAATTCAACTGTTTCAGAGATTAGCCTGATTTTCGTGTATGTACCGTGTAAACATTTATATTTATTTTGTAAATAGCTGTTATTTTATTTGTATAGAAGATAATATTTTTTAAGAGATATTGTTTATAAGGTAAGAATTCTTCGCAAAAACAATTTCACAATAAAATCATGATATTTTTCAAACCGTTTGCCAAAATCCTCATCGATATTCATTCCCAATTGATACGTGCATCTGTTGAATTCGACACAGCGATTGAACGACTGGTTAGAGTCAATACAAACAAGCATCCATTAATGCATTTGCACGCTGACAATAAAAATATCGGTTCTCACAATTATAACACCTCATAAAAAGCATCGGTGAAAGAACCAGACGGTTTTTATTTATTTACTGCACTTAATTGACATCAATATGAACCTGTTTGATGTTTGATTGCCTCGTTGGTCTAGTGGTCACAAAGCGCTACTGCTGAGCATGAGGTCTTGGGTTCGATTCCCAGGTCGGGCAGTGTTATTGGGTTTTTCTATCAGGAATTTCTCAGTAGCAGCCTCGGATTCTGGATTTGTGCCCGGTTGATCGCAATAGGCTCGCCCCCTATTACATGGAATTTAAACAAAACTGGCGAAATGTGTGCTAATGGGTACACCTCTGCCTAACCCTTCCTTCGGGAATTACAAGCGTTATGATATGTTATGTTGATGTTTATTCTCTTAGTCTTGAACTTCAAAACTACAATTATTTGCTCGTAAAACGTCAGGTGACGGTGTATCAAAGGCTATGGGCGTTGATGCGTGGGCGCACCTATTAATAATTGTTTGTAAGTAACGCTTCCGCGGCGCCCGCGCTTGTGAGACCGCTTTAGCGCACTGATAATGACTTATTGAGGAGACTTGGTTGATGCTAATGACTATATTTGTCGCGAATCACTAGTCTATGTCGTAAAGCGAGGTTTGATTACTCTCAGTCGCCTTGGAGCTCTGATCTGGTGACAAGGACAGTCCCGAGTGTTACTATGCCTTGATATAGCAACAAGATCGTTATTTTAAAACGAAACAAAGATGTATGACGAAGTAGATGATGAAGAACCTGTGTGACCTCTGTTTTGCAATGTCTTGGAATAGGAAGGTAAATATTTTTGAAAATTATTATGTTCTAGCTTCTGCCCTCGACTTCGTTTACGTCAGTTAATTTCTCCATACAAACTTTGGACCCCCGTTTTATCAACTTAGTTGGTGAATTTTGGAAAATCCTTTCTTATCAGACGTCTTCTAACTTACTATAAACTACCTCCCTGCCATATTTCATCTTTACACGTCAAGAGGTTTTCGATATTTCCTGATAAGTAAGTGACCTTTTGCTTTTATATATTTAGATTTACGTAGACTTCAAAGGACGATTGTTTATTACACATAAATGTACGTTTGTCTAAATTAGTCAGTCAGGAGTCAATTCTTCCTTGTATAATTCCTTTAATACTATTCAGGTCAAAGCTATGAAACCACACGTTTCGCAATTCACTAATAGGAAATATTGCAAAAATATTATAAATGTGCAAACACTCCGCGAACTTGATATTTAAATTAGTAAAGCATTTGGCACGAAGTTTTGTTATTAATTAAACTATTTTTTTCCTTCTGTATACAGTGTGGCCCAAATAACGACGTCTAAACGAACATTTTGGTAACCTCTCTTTTTGGGCTGTCCAAACCACCCCCATGTATGTTCTACGATTTTTTGTGGTTTAGGAGCTAGACGATTTTTTATATTTTATTAGGATATTCTTCCTGGCATCAGATTTTATTGATTTTCTCTTTTTGTGTCTCATTGTTTGGAAATATTTTTATTGATAAGAAAGAAAGTATGGTCTTCAATCTATAAAAACTGTCTATCGTCACTCGAAATTACCATAACTTAGATCAAAGGGAAAAGTTTTGCAAAATTCGTTACAGATTTTCGATGTTTTGTATTGTATATTATTCCTATATTCAATTAAAAGTCGCTCTCATCCGATATGAGCAAGCGATCGCCGCTAATTCAAGACGCGTCAGTTCTGTGCGTCACCCACTACTTGCACCTTTAATTAGCTGCTACGTTAATACACCATTGTTAGCGTTATTGATGGGTCTTGGTAGCTATCGGTATCTCAGCAGCACATTTCCGTGATTGTTTCTGATCATACAATGTGTTCGTGGGCGAAAAATGATTGCTAGGCGGCAACTCTATACTTGTATAGAAAAATGTAATTGCTTTATGAATCATTTAACAGTCGGATTATGGAGAACTACCTTTTGTTAGTGATGGGGCTTGTGTGATTATTAGAACAAACCATGTTTCCAGAAAAATGGTTTGTTCCGTACCCGATGGGTGCTAGCACAACCTTATTACTAAGCCTCTGTTATCCGTCTGTCTGTCAGCGGTCTGTATATCATTAACTGTAATTGGTAGAGAGTTGAAATTTTCATTTTTTCATTTCTATTCTAATAATAAGAAAAAGTTAAAAACTTCGGGGGATCCTTTACAAGAAACGTTTTTTTTTGTACGTGTAGTGTTAATTATTGTAGGATGGAAATTAACGAGGCCGATTCGCACTTGGCTATTGCAGATTTTAAAAGTTTTAAGTAACTGAATTGAATTAATGCATATTGGCTTCTTCATCAACAATATTATCAATATTAGTCTCTCCTTATCATACAAATAATGACGAAAACACAGTAACAAGCAACACGAATCAAAATTCCACCCCACCTTGTTTCACTGAACCCATAAATACAGCTGCACCTGGCAAACAGACGCTACAATCAAAATTTCTTTGCTTTGCTATAAATTCCCAATTTCCATATTTCAAGCGTCAGCTGCGCACGCGCTGGCCCGGCAGGTGCTCGCGCACCGATTGCCCCACCCTCCCCGCATTCCCCTTGCTTGTTTAATGTAGGGCTACTACGCAATGGGCATTTTGGTGCCATAATATTTGGATCAATGGACGCGATTCATATATTTTTGAATGATCTATTTGTAGCACGTAAGTGGTCATGTGTGCTTCTGCGCGTGAGCACATGGTTTTACTTTTCTATTAGAAGTATAACATAACATCATGCCTGTAATCCCTTAAGGGTTAGGCAGAGATGTACACATTAGTACACCCACATTTCGCCAGTTATCTTTTAAATCCCATGTAATAGGGGGCGAGCCAATTGCCACCAACCGGGCACAAATCCAGACTCCGAGACTGCTACTGAGAAATCCCTAATAACACTTTGCCCGACCTGGGAATCGAACCCACGACCTAACGCTCAGCAGTCGCGCTTTGCGGCCACTAGTCAGTCAGTAAATTAAATTCACAGCAATCAATTAAAGTTTCAGTCTATCCATATTTTAAGCTGTATTGTGACTGCATTGTTACATATTTGGCGCCACCACCGTCCGAATATGACTGCAGTGGCGCCGATACCAGGAAATTTGATAACAGCAATAAATTGAAGCTGTCGCCAATGTTTTTTTAACCTTCAATACGAAACAATTAATTTGTCACATGTAATTTGGTACTGTGATGAATATTCAACTAGTGGATTTTCCATCAGGAGCCTCGGAGTCTGGATTTGTGCCCGGTTGATGGCAATAGGCTCGCCCCTATTACATTAGGTCTTAAACATAACTGGCGAAATGTGGGTGTGCTAATAGGTACCCCTCTGCCTAACTCTTTCGGGATTACAGGCGTGATGTTATGTTATGTGTTTTGAATTGTCAAGGAGTCGGTCGGTTAGTCAGAAAGTTTATGCTCAATCCAAAACGGATGTAGGTCTCGAGCTGTTGCTTCTGGGTGTGTAACGGTTGATATAATAACAAAAAATCTAACGTTCACTTGACCTAATTTCAGTTAATATAATTTTGTTTAATATAACGATCAGTTGAGATAATGAATTGTTGATATAATTTCATTTTATCTAATTTCTTATGATATAATTAACATTTCCTATAATGCACATTTGACATAATATTCATGTAGTATATTATTCATTTACTATAATATTCATAATCTCTAAGTAACTTTTAATATAATAAATTAAGAAAATCTGATAGGTACAATTTTAAACGCCCGCTAGTATGGTGCTAGCAAAAATGCATCGCATAAGCATTAATTGCTACAAAAGTTTGCTTTTATGCATGAGGTGGGTAGACTATACACGAATTTATTATTTTTCTTACTGTCATACAGTTACAGCGAAATATTCATTGTGTGGCTATTGCAATCTCGATATTTGTTTTATATTTTATGTGTATTATTCCGAATGTTCATTTATAATATTTTTTTTTAGTCCTAAAACATTTGCTAAAATTTAGGATTTAGTGACAAAAACGAATCGCTGTAAATCCGACTCCACGCAGTCTTGTTTGCCCTACCCCTAGAGTGTAATTTAAAATCGCGTAGGCGCGGAGGGGCGAGGCGGCCCGCGAGTTGAGGAGCAGGTGGTTGTAACACTCGCCGCCGCGGCTGAGGCTGGCCGGCGTAGCCGGCCAGCAAGCCGAAGCTGCGGTGGTGAGCGTTAAATCCATCTGCGACGATAAACTCGCGTGGGACTGCCGGAGCCCCGCAGCACCGGAGCCGTGACAGAAACCATGCCTGCTGCATGTTGCATGCTTGCATGCTGCGTGCTTGCTTGCATGCTGCATGCTTGCTTGCATGCTGCGTGCTTGCTTGCATGCTGCATGCTTGCTTGCATGCTGCATGCTTGCTTGCATGCTGCATGCTTGCTTGCCTGACGCCTGAGAGAAGTTCATAGCAAAAGCTAAGTTATAAGAAGCGAAGCGGGGCTCCGTCGACCATGCATAGAATATTTTAAGGTTTGGTTAGGTGCCATTTGAGTTAGGTTAGAACTGTGACCATTAAACATGAAAATTAGGTCAAAAGAACATTAGGTCAAATGAATGTTATATAAAAAGAATATTATACATATTGAAAATTATATAAAATGAACGTTATACTAAATGTTTTATATTAAATGAAAATTATATCATATGAATTATTAGGTCATATGAAATTAGGTTATATGATTTTATAGCATATGAAAATTATATCATGTGAACGTTATTTCAAGTGAAATTAAAGCATTTGTTATTATATCATACATTACACACCCGTTGCTTCTTCAACAACTTCATCAACTTTTTGCTCCTTCCCTACCTAATTTACAAGACGAAGATATTTTTTTCAACCACCTTTGTGGCCATAGGGCCAACCCTGGCGCCTTTGCAGGGAATTTTAATTAATCTAATTTGCATGTTTGGCCACGACACGCCCGGCGCGCAATAAAATTTACATTTTGTTTCTAACATTGCGCACGCTGCGGCGCGGGCGCACGATGCAGTTTTCGGACAAAGGAACGGATTATCTAACCGAATCTGACATTCACGACAGTAAGAAGACAGGTGACATTTGTTTTTGGGTTTAAACGCCTACGTTTCCTACAAAAAGCCTGCTAGCACTCAAGACTTAAAAATCTTGAAGGCTTAATTAAATGTTGTAGATATATCATCAATTGACAGATCAGCCAAATACTTATAGAAGGTAAAGCACTTAGATTCTTATTTTCTGATTCAGCTGGAATCCTCAAAGGGATTCTGCATCACCCAAAATATCATGCATGGTCAGGACTGAGAATTTAACCCCATAAAAAACCCAAACGGTAAACTTTTATTACATAGGGCTTTTATCATATCGACAATCATCGCAAACCTTCTCTTTCGGTGACACTGCCAGCAATTAAAAAAAAAACAAGACCAGCATTTCTATCATATTTACTCATAAACCAAAATAACTTATTCAACAAGCAATAAATAACAATTAATAATGTATTAGTGCTAACAATTATATTTTATAGCGCAGCGTGTAAGCCCGTGTCTCTATTTGCGCGGCACGCCCCCGCGAGTCGCGGCTCTGCGCGGGCGCACGACGCTCCAATAACATTAATAACCGACTAGATGTTATCCCACTTAGGATGTGGCTATGAAGTTAGCGAGTCCCTGATATAGTTTCATGCGCTTTTTTTGTTAGAAGAACTTAATAGGTTTCAATAAGACTGCTACAAAGGCAGATACCCCAGCACACCCCTTCTCCTTTTTTGTACCCTTGGCAAAGACGATGGTTTAAGTTAGATTTTGGTTAGTAAATCTTAAAGATGCTCCTTCTCTTTCTAATGAGGAGCCAGTTTCACTTGATATCCAGCTTCGAAGCTATCAAACGATCTTAAAATCTACGTGATAGAAGTAAAATTGCAACTGCAAGTATCACACGCAAAGACTGCTAAAACCATAACCGCCCTCTGGTTTTGACGTAGTCGGATAAAAATTCCGGGTTAATTCGCTGAAACTAGGAAAGATTAAAGTATACGGTAATTCCTCTAACGCTTGTTTCTTAGCCACAGCAATCAAATGATAGTATTTCAAGCCATAACCACACTTATATTTACACTAACTCATTTACTAATACTTTTCGCAATACTAAAAACACACTAAGATTATTTTATTATTCATTAAATTCGATTTTAACGATCGCCATTCACGTAATTATGTTATTCTTTGCACAATATGTAACTTTTGTCTTATATAGATGCTGTTAGGACATCGTCTACATAAAATATTCATAGTTATGGACGTTTAATATCTTTAGATCTGAACACGGGATTGGACGTAAAATGTTTATCGTTTATTTGTTTTATGAATTTGTTCTTTTGCTCTTTTCTGTTTTAAGTTACTTCATTTAATTTTGTTCTTACAAAAAGCTTTTAATTTCACACTTCTTTAATATTTCAATAGTTTTCTGATCGTCACCACAGTCGAAAGAGATGAATTTTCGTTTTTTCAAAATATGCACTCGCAAATTCGAAATTGCCTTCAGTTACGAGTTTTAATTCATTTTCATTTTTGGCTGCTATTTTGCATGTTGGCTCTGATGATCTACCCCTTTGATATGACCAAATTTATCCATCCAGCTGCAAAACCCGGATAATTTCAAATTAGTTCTGTCTTCTGTAGCTATCCCAGAACATTACAATACAATTCTTTCGACATGCGAAATAAGTCTGTGTTAGTAATAATTTTCTTAAATATAGTGAGTTGTGTCATAATTATTAAGCGATCTGATGGATCTTAATTCAGTACTGCCACGCCCTCAAAATAATAATGAAATTACACCTTCCAACTCCTTGCGTTATATCTCACCGCTATCAGCATTGCGAGAGCGATGTCGTGGTGCCACGATAAGAATGAGGTACTCCACTCATTGTTGCTGAGCCCCATCAATCTAAGGTTGCGCAAACTGCGAGTGGATGGCATCGGTGTGAGGCAACCGCTGCTCCCAAACTGTCCGTAATACCACCGTACCCGCCCAGATAAAACCTCATCACTTAGCTAAAAGATAATAACATTGCAATCCACTTTATTATAGTTCTGATTGGGGCTATTTCTTAAGTGTGCCGACATCATTTCAGCCTTCGTAGAAAGGCTGTTTAAAACTCTAATCGTCTAGACTTGCATCATCCTAAGTTATTTTTAGGCAGAAAATGAGCTATACTTTATTTTATAGACGGAATCGTAAAGTGAAATTGTATTTCATTTTACGAGACATTAATTTGGATTTGGATTCAGTCACATAAAGAACTACCATTAATGCCACAAATCCTTGTTAAAGTTAACAATGGAAAATTCGATCTATAAAGTAATTAACTCCCCAACTAGGGGTGTAATTCATTTCGATTGACGCACAATACTATTGTACACATTTCTAATTTAAAATTTGATTGCATCTCGTCGCTGCACCCCTTCGGCCGCTTTGTCTGACCGAGTGCGAGTCACGCTGACTGGTGTGTTGACCCCTGCTACTGCTGCCTATTTGCATGTACCAGCAGCACAAGGGAGCAGTAAAGCTTTCTATAAATCTAATCGAGGGCCGGCGACAACAGTTGTAAAATTTTACGACTTCCGTCGATCGCGGACTGCTCCGGCCGTTTGCTCGCCTTTACTCACGCGACTGTTCGACATACAACTCCTCATATGCATAATCATCCCACTTATACTGTCTGCGCTTTTCGCGCTCCTTATAGTAATTAATTAGTCACAAGGTCGCCGCGTTTTGTCATTCTCCATATTTATGTGACAGCAATCCTCCTTGGGACACAGTTAGACGACCGCGGCCACTAAACACAACCAAATCGGGCTTGCGACCGTCCACTTCGCCGCCGCCGCGCAGTTTCGTCCATCCACGTTTGACCGTAACCGCTTCTAGATCGAACCTTTTTAGTACAGCAGCTAGACGCCGGCGCTGCGAGGACACCTGTCCGCCGAGCCTTATTTATAAAAGCAAACATACCAGCACACAAATCTAATACTTTTATGACATTCGCGGCAGCTGAGTCATGATTCAATCGGCTCGCGAGTCTCACTTCGATGTAATGTCCGATTTAACGCATTATCTATAAGATGCGATTATGAAATACGATCGAGATGATGGATGGTGCTGGAGGCGTCCTGTTACGCTGAGCGCGATCGATGGAGCGTGTCGATAGCCATCGGCGCGGAGGTATCGGGCGCGCATCGCGCTGACGGCGCATCGATCGTCGGCGCGGGCGTCGGTTGTGCAACGCTTATGAATAATTACCGGCCGGTGTGCCGGCGGACGCACTCGATTCACTGCCAAGGACGCCTTTTCGCTTTTAGTCGGTCATCGATCGGAGCGCGTTGCGCAACGCGACGGGGGTTTCGCTGTCGGGCCCGTTGCGCCCGTTGCGCCACGCACCGTGAGAAGTGCACGCGACTAATGACGCGAAGCTCAAGCGGCGCAACCCGCCCACAAATCGCTTTATTATGCAGAAAGTGAGTCGGAACAAATGGACGCGCCGCGCTGCACCCGGCCTGCATTTATTACGGGACCCCGGCGGAAAGTGAACGCCGAGTATGATGAACGGATTCATATCAACGTGATTGTGATTTATAACGTCGCACCACCACTCTCGGCGACGTTTTATATGAAAAAATGAGCATTTTATCGGTCGCGGCTCGCATATTCATAAAGCTGACGGGCCCTCATAAACATTTGTTGCAGGCCAGCTTTATCAAAGTGATAGGGACCGATAAATAACTAAATTACAAAGATGCGATGCACGGATTGCGCTGTACCTGATTACTTATGACATTTTTAATAAGACGTTGTTCGATCCATAAAACGCGAGATGTTGCCTTAAACTCGTAATCTTGTGATCTAAAATGTTATCGCGCTCAATCGTGGTTCGATTCATCATAGCTATCTTATAGGAGGGGCAGTAAATGCTAGTGGTAATGCACTTCATTTCGATTACGTTATCTTCAGCATGGATCTTCCAATCGACTCCCATTTTACTTTATTATTTGATGATGATATAGAATTCAAGGGGAATGAACTTTATTTCGTAATCGAAAGACTCGTTCAACTCAAACAGACCCAAATCGTAAAGCATAGCAACAATTCGAAAGAATGCCTTTAGTGTTTTTTGCTTTGCAAAAGCTGAATACAATTAAACAAGATTTTTAATTACACCAACGTTTTTTTTATGGCAACCAGCTCCGCAAGGAAAATGTGTATTTCCCTTCACACTATTATCGTGTCTCAAATTAAGCTCTGCGTCCGTTTGCGGGTTGCGTTTTTGCCACTCCTGCGCAGCTGTCGTCGGGCAGGTGCGTGTGTTTTCGCCGAATTTTGTCGGCGTTCGCCGCTGCACAGACGGACCACTGAAGTAATGCAGACTTTAAATGGGCAAAAAGATTTGATGTTATTCTGGTATCCTGTGACTAAGTGCTGTGGAATGATTTACAACAAAGTCTGGTGGGAAATTCCCGTTGACGTCAAAGTGTTTCGTCATGGATGGCTCCAAATAAAGTTTTGATTCTTTGAATGTATGTCTAATAATATGGGAATTATTTTGCGATGTGCGTTCATTATACATTTTGCAAAAGGGGTCATGGCTCCCCCTTTTTTGTCTAAAGGGAAATCATCAAATGACTTCTTTCGCTCTGGGCGGAGCGGAAGGGAGTGTCAGACAGTCTTACTGACTAAAACCTGTGTTCCTCCTAATGCCCTTTGTGTTCCTTGCCGTGGTAATTCTTTCATTCGTGGTAACTATTTTCTTTTAATTAGAATTATTGATTACCTATATGCCCAAGCCCCCCCCCCAACTCCAAAGCTAGATCAACCCTTGTCTCACATAATTATATTATCTGAGGCCTACTTACCCAGGTGTCACTGTAGACAGCTCAATAATTATTTATATCTAAACAAACATGCGTTCAGTTATAAGCACTAGTTTACTACTCTGGTCTTGTCTATAAAATAATCATTTCTATATTTAGGTGCAATTTCTTAGTAGATCTGCCTACGTAGACGGTTGCGCTGCGCAACAGTTGTGTGGAATGCGCACGCGCATCTCAGGTCAACGCGCGACTTGACACAGTGACACGGTGTCAACAGTGTTTTCTTATGTTTTACTCGATAGATAATTTTGCTATTGCTTAGGCAACATGTAATATTTCTTCAAAGTCTCCATTGGCCATTCTAAAATGACTTCTAATTATGTAAATAATCCTTACTCATATTATAAATGCGACTCTGTCTATTTGTCTGTCTGAACCGATTTTGATGATGATTTTGTACGGAGTAAGTTTGAACCCAAGGAAGAACCTTAGGCTACTTTTTATTCCGCGACTTTGTCTGCGACAACCGACATTAATGCAGAAGAAGTCGCGGCCAAAAGCTAGTATTTTTTATTTTATTTATTTATTTATTTATAAACAACCAACCTATACTAACAGTTTGCACCAGACATACAAGTTATTGGCCAAACATACAAGTTTTGGTATTGAACATTATAAACTGTTCTGAAAGTCAAAATATGTCAGAATAAAAGAAGAAAGAAAAGAATGAAGTCATAATAATTATTATAACGTTGAAGAGTTTGTTTTTATTTAGTTGAAACGTCCTATTCTCCGAAATAATTGATCCGATTCTGAAAATTCTTTTGTTAATAGGAAGCTACGGTATCCCTGAATGCAATAGGCTACATTTTATTATCAAAAACATTAGGGATCTGTAAGAAAAAACACACGGGTGAAAGCTATACTACCCTAAAATCACATCAAAATTCAAACCAACCTGCTACACCATTTTGTGTCCACCCCAATTTGGGGTGAACAACCCTAAACATAAACAAACCAACCCCGTCCACAAAAGCATGAATTCCGTCCTAAATCAGGATAAAAGTCATTGAATTAATGCCAATTTCACACGCGATAAGCGCTGTGCAAAGATGAGCATTCCCTTCCATGGTACATTTATTTTATTTGGGTTACGGGGCCGGGGTTCATCGATCCGTGGTGCAGACACGCCCTTAGATAAAGAAGTAGGTATAGGGGCGTTTGTTCTGTGAGTTAATGCTACGTTTTGCGATGTACATTCAGCAAAAGAGATAGGTGTGCAGGGTCGTCAGATATAGTTGAAGTTTTCTTGGAAACCGATGGATGTCTTCGATTGAAACTTAATTAATGAACTTTTTATTATTTACTTTTAAAATTTAATTACATTGCAAAACATGATTTAATTATGGTTAATGGATTTATAATTTATTATCCTGTCGTTAGGAGAAAATTTTCCAAATCTTGACTAGTAAAGTATTTAAAGAACTACTTGACCTAGAAGTTGAAACTTGGCAGATAGGTAGGTAAGGACGAATTTTGCGATAGAGCTTAATAAAGGGGTCTTTGACTTCCACGCTGTCAAAAGTCTAGTCTAGGATGATATAAATTAGAAAGTCTATTAAATATCGAAGAACATAACGTTCGTGGTAGTGCAGTGGCGTTTGTATTATTAATCCTAATAAAAAAAAAACTAAGAATGTTGGACAGTAAGGGCCCTCGCCCACGGCGACTTTTTGTAGCGCTAGCGATGCAGTAGAGATGCTGTCGCGCGTCCGCTATATTGAATACGCTTTAGTACCGATGCTGTTGCGCGTTTACGAAGCGCGCGACAAAAAGTCGCCGTGGGCGAGGGCCCTAAGTTGACAAACCACCAAAACACCATTTCACGAAACAAAATCAACCCTCACCAAATTGAATTACCTAACACAATCGAACAAATCATGAAAATTACAAATCCACCTTCACATTTCCCAATAAGATCTAAAAATAACCCGTCTCGCCGGCCATCCCCCCAGCCCTGACCCGACGGAGGTCACTCGGCCACGGGGTGGCGATACGCCCTCTAGCCGCCCCCGGTTGGCCTCCAATGCCCTCCGATGCCCTCTGTTGCCCTCACTACGTCCTCCACGTGCCGACATTGGCCTCAATACCCAATTGTTTTACGTTACGGTACGGTTTACGTAACCAGCGCTGGTTTGCGTACGTCGTACGCTGGTTTGTGTAACTTCATCAGGATTAAAAGTAAAGATGGGGGTTCCACAGGGATCAATACTGGGTCCATTCCTTTTTCTGGTATACATAAATGATTTACCTCATTTACTAGAAAACCAACCACAAATGGTGTTATTTGCTGATGATACCTCATTAATTTTTAGAGTAGATAGACGAGCACAACACCTTGACGACGTAAATAACGCCATGCTTAAGGTTCACAATTGGTTTACTACTAATAATTTAGTGTTAAATGAGAAAAAAACGAAATGCATAAGATTCACTTTACCAAATGTTAGAAGTAGTGAACGTAACGTTATATTGAATAAGGACATACTAGAATTCGTCGAAAAGACAGTTTTTCTGGGGATTACGCTCGATTCTAAGCTGCAGTGGGGTCCCCACTTAACATCTCTTGCAGGGCGGTTAAGTTCAGCCGCTTACGCTGTCAGAAAAATCCGACAATTAACAGACGTGGATACCGCGAGACTAGTCTATTTTAGTTACTTTCATAGCATCATGTCTTACGGTATTTTGCTTTGGGGACGGGCTGCAGATATAAATTCTATCTTTATCCTGCAAAAGAGGGCCGTCAGAGCCATCTATAATCTTGGCAGTCGAGATACTCTAAGGGAACTGTTTAAAAAAATTAACATCATGACGGTACCTTGTCAATATATATATGAAAACATTATGCATGTTCGGAAAAACCTTCATCTTTTTAAGAAAATTAGTGATAGACATAATTTTAATACTAGAAATAGGAACAAATTAGATCAACGAAGTTTCAGATTGTCAAAAGTAAGCACTTCTTTTATGGGGTACTGTGTAAAATGCTATAATAAAATACCACTAGATATTCTCCAACTAAATGAGAGAAAATTTAAAACATGCATTAAACGCACACTATGTAGTCGAGCATACTATAAGTTAGAAGATTATATCACAGACAAAAATGCTTGGCTTAATGCTAGTCCTGCTCCACAGCCACTCGGGCTCACTAATTAGTATTAATTTTATGAGAGAATGATGTTTCTTACCCCCTTTTTATTGACCTGAATAACTTGTTTCGTTATCAGTACCTACTACCTACTAGTACTTTTTTCTTTTTTTTACATACCACAGTTCATCTTACGAATCACTGAAGTGTTAGTATTGTATAATTATCATTTATTTCAATTTTGTAAATGTGAGTACCATGGAGCTTTTTATTTATTGAGTTACTATGTGTTTTGACTTAAAGAGCATGGCGGTTGAGAGCTTGTCATGCTCACTCAAATATCTCGCTGATGGTGGCGCGTGTGTTGGATCATTTGGCTCCCTTCAAAATGGTTGAGTTAAGTGGTGCTGATCCATGCGTCATGCTCGTGAACGAGTGCTGTCAGTTGGGATTGGTCATCTCTTAACTGCCTTGGCTTACATATTTATTCTTATTTTTATTTTTATAATTGTTTTATATTCATCTTCATTGTTTTCACATGTAGAATCAACAAGAATAATGTAATCAGGATTTTGTAAAAACCTAATTTAAAAGAGTGCCGTGGAGTTTCTTGCTCGTTCTTCTCCATAGAGGCCTACCTCCGTTTTGGAACGAGCAACTAGCTTCAACTTTCGGACTAACTGACAGACTCCTTGACTATTCAAAAGTGCCTGTAAATGGTCTAATTGAAATAAATGTTTTGACTTTGACTTTGACTTTGACTTTGACCACTACAGTAATAATTCGTGATACAATGAATTTGCTGGTAATGTTTTTTGTTAATTAGTAGAATATAGTCATTTACCCACGGAATGACATTGAACTAGATACGTGGGAAATTTTGTTAATTCACAACTAGTATTATCCCGCGTTTTTACCTGTGTCACTTTTTTTGGTTAGTGATCGGCTCCCTCGGGTCGAAGCGTGATGCTTTATAGCCTTACCTCACTCGATAAACGGGTTATACGTAAAACGCAAAAGGATTTTTTTAAATCGGACTAGTACTTCCGGAGATTAACACGTTCAAACAAACGAACAATCAAGTCTTCAGCTTTATAATATTAACAAGCAACCCGCCCCGGCTTCGCACGGGTGCAATGTAGATAGTTAGATACATAAACCTTCCTCATATATCACTCTATCTATAGATGAAAACTGCATTAAAATTCGTTGCGTAGTTTAAAAAATCCGTAGACGCGACGGCGGGAAGCGACTTTGTTTTATACTATGTACTTGTTTTTTCTTTTTAACTTTTAGACATTCATTATGGGTGTCTCTTTTTCAGAAATTGTTTCTGACAAAATGGCGATTTTTCAAAGAAAAATATATATATATATTGGGAAATACTTTTTGAATGAAATAACGTTGAATCAAGAAGGATTCATCTCATGAGTCAGTGTACGCAGAATTTTAACGAGCTTTTGATTCATCGTGTTACTTATATGTACGTTCATTCAACAAAGCCCATCTCAGATGGTTATATTCCTACATTCAATATTCATTCAACCTTGAAATAAACAGTAGAAGCAGTTAAATCGATCTATCTATAGTTTGAAACACTAAAATCAAGCAACTTACCTCTATGCTTTTTTCGTAATTTTTATTTACAATTAAGATCGATTTTTAACAAAAATTGGAGCCTCGATCTATGTCTTGATGATCACTGCCATTGACTTATAATAAACTCAATTATACATGACATGTTCAAGTCTTTGCTGTTTGTACATCCAGGGCTGGATTAAGCATGTCGGGGCTGCTAGGTAATACACGTCACAGCCTCGCAGGGCTCCATTAGATAGGTACCTTTTTTTTAACTTACAGAATTATATATATTTTTTCGGGCCCCTGTCAGACCCTAGACAATTACCTAATGGATAATCTAGCCCTGCGTATTTCACCCGACTTCGACAAAGATTATATAAGTCCACAACGATTTGGAACAGGATTTGCGTATTCTATGCAAATTTTGACCAAGATATTAGTGAGAAATTCGCTCACATCCCACCCAAACTGAATACAGCGAGATATGTCACACAGTCGTCTCTCGTTTGGCAGTAAACCTTGAATCATACACGCTTGCATTCTGGGGAACGGTGTTGGTGGCGACACAACGGAGTAGAGTGCAGAAAACCTACCAAGTGTAGTTACAGAGGTAATCCTGCTTGTTTGGAAGGAAGTGGAACATAATGTTTGTTTTTTCTTACTCCTCCGCTATTCTTTTCTGATTGAGTTCGTTGCGGGATCCAAGACAGTTGAATTTTTTCTCCGGGACTCGTCCAGCTTCATTGCGTTGGTGCCTTTCTGGCGGTCGCCACTGTTGATTCTGGCTTTCAGGAGTTGCAGTGGAAACCTTGGTGTGAAACCTTTCACAACGATGTTTTGTTTGAAAGTTTTATAGGAATAGAAATCCATGCAATCATTCTGAAGTGGGCGTTTTTTATTAAGGATGGGAAATCATCAAATGGCTTCTTCTGCTTTAGGCGGAGCAGAACGGATTGTCAGACTCTTAATGCCGTTTGCGTTCCAGGACTTCCAGGGCCGCGGTAACTGTTTCGAACAAAATCCGCGGCACTGGCAGTAGCGGGCCCCGTCTTCTAAAGTGAGCGTGGTATAACAATTCAATTGGCATAATAATATATCCATTGGAACGAGTGATCCTTCTGTTCCCACCTCGTAGTGTTACCGGCGCCGGCGCCCGCGCCACGCAGCTAATTGCGAACGGCGCGCGCAATCAAACCACAGATTTATGCGATACTTAGATTTAGCCGCAAACCTAAACACCTCGCTTTTCCACTCATTGTTAGTAATACTAAATTACTTAATAATGTGTGTGTATTGTAAATAAACCTTTGTTCCGCATCGTGGCCCTAATGAGCCCTATTCTAGGTAAGTTAGTGCTTGCTCTAGCAACTAGTTTTGGGAAATGGGTTTGTTATGCGCGATGGAGAAAGTCTAAATAACGACCTAGGCTAATTATACTTCGGTACATAATATATAATAAGTTCCTGATTCCAATCAGGGACCAAGCATTTCTAATGTTACACTTATCTACAATTTTAGTTTCTTTACCATAGCAATACATTTAAGCTGCCTCATAAAAATAGTTCGGAACGAATTCCCATAAATCCTTGATGTACGGCGTCCCCATAGATCACCTGTAAGGATCCACGATCTCCGCAGCACTGCGCGCGCGCCGCTCCTCTCAGCTGGTAATTATTCCGACTAATGCCGCCTAATGGCTGCCCCTGATGTGTTTACGAGCAACACTTCGTCTTAAACGGCGACAGTGTAATGAAATCAACCGATTACAATGACGGTAATATCACATTTGCCTTCAAACCTGATTTAAGGGGTTTTAGTCAATTTCGTAGGCTGTAGGACTTTCTATTGCGAAAGCTTTCGCGCTGGCACTTGATTTTATGTCCTCCGTTTTGCTATCGCACTGGGAACTAATTTTAGATTTGCGCGTTACATAAATTTGTTTAAAAGCCCTTCCTACTGACCTAAATGTTCGGAATATATTGAATCGAGGCGTTTATAGTCATAGAAATATTTATTGCCGTGAGAATTGGACTGATTGTGCAACTTATATTAATTTGTTTCTTTTGTCTTCTTTCAGGGGGAAGTTTGCATCAGTCCGAAAAATTCGCCACCTAGTTTCCGGAGAAGAATACGCGGCAAAGATTATACGCAAGAGAAGACGCGCGGCTGACACGACGCGTGAGATTCTTCACGAGGTGGCCGTGCTCGACCTGTGCGCGCAATGCACGCGAGTCGTCAGTCTACACGAGGTAAGCAGGCATCACATTTTCATCATCTGCCTAGTCTTTTCCCAATTATGTTGGGGTCGGCTTCCAGTATAACCGGACGCAGTTGAATACCAGTAATTTACATGGAGCGACTGCCTATTTGACCTCCACAACCCAGTAACTGGGTAATACGATACCACGTATTTATATTTCGAAAACAATTAACTGTCTTTAAGAGAACTGTGTATATTTAGTGATCGTTGATTTTGGGACCTGAAAGCCAATTCTACTAATTATAAACGTTCAAAATCTATAGTCACAATATCATCTCATGTACAATTAATGTCAAAAATATAAGGTACTTAATTAGAGGCATTTTTGACAGATTGAGATTAGATTGCGATCGTTCCTTCTAGTTTGTAGAATGGTAACTTTGGAAAACGCGGGGAAAAGATGCAATTTTTTTTCTTAATTAAAATTTTCTTGTTAATCAAAATAGAAAAGTGGCTTCGGATATAGTAAAACACTTGGATAGTATAATAGTTGACATACTTCGTGCTAATATGATGATAATGTGACTATGATCCACCTCCCCATTATTAAACAGCAGCATCACTCTAATGACTTGTCTTCTAATCTTCCACCTCAACCTTCCAGGTATACGAAACCCGTTCAGAAGTGGCGATTGTACTAGAATTATGCGCTGGCGGTGAGCTGCAGCGCCTCCTCGACGAAGAAGACCGCCTAACGGAGGGCGCAGCACGGAGAGCCCTGCACCACGTGCTTGAGGGTCTGGCGCACCTCCACGCGCGGAGAGTAGCACACTTGGACCTCAAGCCACAGAACCTGCTCCTCACAGCCGGCGGTGAAGAGCTGCTCATATGTGACTTTGGTATAAGTCGCGCTATACAGCCCGGAGCGCACGTCCGGGAGATATTAGGCACGAGGGACTATGTTGGTGAGTGGATTTTTAATTATTTCGGGATTTTATTATTTAATTCGCTTCTAACGGTCTCTATTACTTAATTTATGGATTCAAATCTTACCGATACTTCCCAAATACTGAGATGCGAAATTATGTGAACAGTCGCCTCATATAAAGTACAGACAGGGCTTTAGGCGACCGTAGAAAAAGAAAATACACCATGCATAGTCAGCAAAAGAGATTGGTATGCAGGGTCGTCAGATATAGCTGAAGTTTTCTCAGAAACCGATGGATATTTTCAAATATACCTAATTTAATTTAAAAAGTATGTAATAAACAGTTCATTAATTAAGTTAAGTTTCAATCGAAGATATACATAATACATCGGTTTCTTAGAAGACTTTAACTGTATCTGACGACCCTGGATACCTATTTATTTTGTTGACTGTATATTGAAACCGATTTGATGTGACAACTGTCTAGACATTAATGAATTCTAATTCAATGCCTAAGTAAAAGCGCGGAGACTAAGTTAGAAATCACATTACAGCATTCAAAGAGCTTCCATCGAAATGTTATATGCATAACTACTTGTACTGTGAATTGGGGAAAGCTCTTCATTGACTCGCCTTTAGAAACCCCTCGACATGCTGTAGCTTTACACGCTCTATGTGGGTCAGACGAAAGTCCTATAAAACTTTAACACCTTGTAAGAGTCAAGAAAATGTGTGTTTTTCACCAACAGCTGTCAAATTCATGTAGAAATACGAAAGTAGTGGGTTATTATTTACGCCTAAGGCCCTTTTCACATGCATACGATCACGGCACGGCCTGTAAAGACGCGGTCACGGCACGGTCGCCGTGCTTGTGAAAGCTTTCATTGTAGTTCATTCATACATTTAATTTTCTACTTTATACGGCACGGCGACTGTGCCTAAAAGGGCCTAGGTTTACCTATGCCTTCAGTCTTACATTTTATACGAATGTTTATTTAAAAAAAAAAACGTTTAAAACAGAAATCGTCAATACACATTTCCTTGAAGAAAAGCTTCGATTAACTACATATGGAATAAAAAAATGTCACATTGATACTTGCCAGTGTCCGTCTACGAACCCACAGCATCGTGCATGAGAGACGGGCGCCTTAGCCACTAGTCCATTACGAAAACAAAGAACTAAATCAAAACAAATTCGTTTCACAGCCCCAGAAATCCTGTCATACGAGCCCCTTTCGCTCGCGGCTGACATCTGGTCGGTCGGCGTGCTGGCCTACGTCCTCCTCAGCGGCTACTCTCCGTTCGCGGGGGAGACGAAGCAGGAGACATACCTCAACATCGCGCAGTGCCAGCTCAGCTTCCCCAAGGACCTGTTCCGAGGAGTGTCGCAGAAGGCCATACAGTTCATCAGAGAAACGCTTGTTGTTGATCCTAAGTAAGTTGCCACAGTGGAATAAGATGACAAAGAAAAACTGTTTGTTTATATTGTCCTTTTGATATTTTTAATAATTATGAAGGAATTGCAAAACGCGACTGCTGAGCATGAGGCCTTGGGTTCGATTCCCAGGTCGGGCAGTGTTATTGGATTCTTCCATCAGGATTTCTCAGTAGTAGCGTCGTAGTCTGGATTACATGGGATTTAAACATAACTGACGAAATGTGGGTGTACTAATGGGTACACCTCTGCCTAACCCTTCGGGGAATAGATTCTTACAAAATATGTTGAAAAGTAGGAGATCCAGAATGAGAAACTTCCTCACTATGCATGCCGTGTCTAATAGTCCTAAGACCACAGCCTTCTGCATCTGACTTTCGAGTCTTTCGACCCAACTTGAACGATAGCTTCTCTAGGCATTGGACAAAATTATTAACATTTTTTTTTTTTTTTGTTAGCCTATTCTGTCCCACTCCTGGGCAAAGGCCTCCCTCCACTCCTTCCATCCTTCCCGATTAAGTGCCTCATCCCTCCAGTTTTGGAGAAATCCATCCAGTTCGTCCCGCCATCTCCTTCGTGGCCTGCCGCGGCCCCGACTCCCAGTTTCAGGACACAAAGTTTTGCGCTATTTGGGCCCACCGTTTGTCCGACATGCGGCAGACATGTCCTGCCCAGTCCCATTTAAGTTGAGCAACCTTTTGAGCCACGTCAGCTATCCCTGTTTTAGAGCGCAGTATAGTGTTTCGAACTCGGTCCGTTAACTTAACTTAATCATTGCTTATTTTCCAGGGGTCGTCTTACAGTGGAAGAGTGCCTGGAGCACCCCTGGTTGAAAGACGAGGCGGACATGCCGCGCGCGATCGTCGGCGTCGGGTTTGACGCCACTGAGCTAGCCAGCGACGCCGACGCTGACGCCGACGAAGACGCCGCCGACGATAACGTCAACGGCGTCAATGGAACTAACGGAGTTAACGGAGTTAATGGAACTAACGGAGTTAACGGAGTTAATGGTGTTAACGGAGTTAATGGATGTAACGGAGTTACCGGATGTAACGGAGTTAATGGTCACAATGGCGTCAACGGATGCAATGGGACCAACGGGTCACACGATGATGAAAAAGGTGAGTTAATGTACGTTATCATCAGCATCATTATCATACTATCACTTATTGACTTTTTTACTTACTTGTTTACGGTTGTGTTGTCCTAATCACTAGGCTTGGGGAGTGGATGGAAATATTGTTGCTTTTTCAACGGGTGACTCTTTTTAGACATATACAGTGGGGATGTATATGTTTTATAAGGATAAGCTAAACCAAGTTCAATGGCAAGATATAAAAGTTTATGACAAAAATAACACATATCAAATCACACAAAAACAGTTCTTATTGCCTTTTTTCTTTATTAGAAAAATCAAGCACCAATTAATCATCTATTAATATCCTTCCAGAATCATCAGAGTCCCGTCCATCATCACCGCTGGGTCGCGAGGAGTGCGAGGAGCGCGACAAGCCGCTGAAGCATGCGCACGCGCGCGATGTGTCTCCCCCCTTCCCCGACGCACCCTCCACGCCTAAGGTGAGACGCGGCCACGCGCGAGTGTGAGCCCGCCCTAAGGAACACTACACACGAGCCCATACGCTGGCGGTCAGGTTAGAAGTCATGTAAACAGTGTGGATGTAGTTGTGCTTCACGAATGTTCGGGGGATGCGAGGCTCTGCGCGTGAGTTTGTCTCGGCTGAATCGTTTTGTCACTGCTAGAAAAGATTATTCGTGTTTTGTAATGTGAATCGCAGCAAACGCTTGCATGTGAGTGACGCTTCGGAGACCGCTAGTCGTAGTCGTGTTTTTGTAATTAGGTTACTGACGAGATGAAAGTGGTACTAATATATGTTTTGTGTCAGGTGTCCCGCAAGTCCCACCCGCACGCGCCCTCCGTGCTGGCGCTGTGCAAGAAGTTCCAGCCGGACTACGAGAAGCCGGCCAAGCTGGCCCATCACGCGGTGGGTCACGTTGGCCACGTGGGCCACGTCGGGCACAGCGAGTGCGGCTCGCTGGAGTGCACGTGTCGCGCGCTGCGCTCTGCGCGTGCGCCGCCGGACCGCGCCGTGCTGTGCTAGCGCTACGTGTGCTGCGCGAGGCTGTACTCGCGCCGGTAGCGCCCCCTCCTGTACATATAGACTAAGTGTCGCCAGACAGTTGTATATTTCTTTAGCGAAGCCCCGATCGCGCGGACTGCTGGTTCGCGGACGATCGCGGCGCTCCCACGACGGTACAAAATGCATAATGATGCGCCTGCGCAGAGCTAGCGCTTGTAAATGTGTAAGAGGTCGCGTTGTACGTAACGCTAAGTTCGCACTGCCAACACGCACGTGAGAAATGTTTAAGTTCATACTATTGTAGTATTGGTTTACGTTGGCGCTGCTGAGAACACGTTGTACCATAGAGTGTAGAGACGATCATCTGGAACTAAATGGACCAGGGACTGCTGCTGCACAGGTACTTGTGTATTCTCAGTGCTAACGTAATGCAGACGCAATGTTTTGAGACATGTTGCGACTCTTGCGTTTTGAGCGTCGCAACATGCCGTGTGTTGGCGGGTCAGTAGATAGTGGTGTACAGACAGACATACAGAGGTCGCGTCGCCGATATATTTATTAGGACGCCGGCGCCGCGCCGCTATAACTTAGATAATGAAATTGTTGATGTGTCGATCACGTTTATATTGTAGTATCTAAGTGTTCAAATGATGTACGTTGTATGTTAGCCGAGCGGTATAGATATATTACCGATAATGTTCGAGTGTTGGGACCAAAATTTCGTAAAGTAGGATGAACGATTCCATATCGATGTAATTGTTGTCTTTACGATATTAAAAATTTTATCACCGTGTGTGACCGTTTACGGGATGTTGTTTATATAGGTAAATTGTTTATGATTGTCATGAGCTCAAATCTTGCGACTTAATTTTCTTTGTAAATGTGCTTAGATGAAACTTCATCGAGTGTTTAGCTAATTCATCCTCCATACTGAAAATATTGTCATATATTGTATACTTTTTGTTTTTTTCGTCCATTTTGAATTCATTTTAACCATTTCGTTCAACTAAACTCGAAGATCCATTACCTTTGAAAGCTGTTGTGATCAATAACTCATTTGTAAAAAATAAATTATTGTGATATAAAATACTTCTTCTTTTATTTACAATTACCCTTTTTTACGCTTCACTGAAGGCAGAGAAGTTATAAAAACTATGTAGGGAGTAAGTATAAACCTGAAGATTATGATAATACTAAAGCCACGTTCAAATAAAACGTTGAACAAAACGCTCGCTCACTTACTTCGGCGGCTGATCTTAATTTGTAATGCATTTTGAACTTTATAGACATCAAAGATTATCTAGATAAAAGGGTTTATGGATTTGGGTGGCTTAAGTGGACTGGTTACCTGTTTACTTTTCATGTGATCCGGTAGAATGGGGTATAATTATGGTGGAAGTTAATATGGTTTAAAGTTCCCGGTCAAAGTTGTCAAAGGCTGGCTAATAGATGGCGCGCGTTTTGTGGCCCATTGAGGTATAAGTGTGGATGACGACTACCTGCCTACAAGATCCGATGCAGCCTGTTCTCTCGCTGTCCTCACGCAGGGACGCCCTAAACCGCGCTAGCTGGGGGCCTTAATATTCAAAGCACCACAGAAAAGTTGGTTATGCAGCCGATAACCTCCAAGGTTAAATTGAGAGACACCATTTCAGAACCTGCCTATGCTGTTCTCTGACCCGGAAAGGAAATGAAAAGTCAAAACTTTTGGAAATACATGTTTTATTTCTAAAACTACAAAACAGTCTTGCTGTGTAGTTGTATGTTGAATCATTTACATAAATATAATTGGCACTATATTAAGACGTTTTTAGATACAAGTATTTATTTTGTATATTTATTCCTAGCTATTTTCCTGGAACATTACAACCTGGAACTGCTGTGCAGATCTCATAATACCTTCGCGTTTAGTTTATAATAGCAGCATTTTGTAAATAGGGGTAAAAGTACAGAATGCGTTAAGGGTTATACCGGGCTCCCGACTTATGTTAGCAGGAGGAACTGTGGGGGTTTTAGTCTGTGAGGGTCTGACATAACCCCCTATGTTCTCCCCAAATAGAGGGTGCCATCCATCTATGGGATACCTTTTGGAATATTGAATTTTCTACGTCAATTTGAATGTTACAAATTACATGAATACTTGTAACTAAAACACGTCATTTACAAAATATCTATTTGCAAAAAATATTCTTTACAAACTTGATTATTATGTTTATTTCATTGTTTTACATTTGGCAGTTACAGCCATATTTACAATTACAATTTTTCTGTAAGAACATTATCATATTAATACATACAATTGTTCAGATTTATTTATAAAACGAAATATTTAAACTATTCATTTAAATAATATGCAATACTTGGATACACAGGGAAAGCTATATTTTTAGTTATATTTAACATTTAGGGTGTCTGGTAATTAGTAACCAATACTTAACACATGATTGTACTCATAATAAACAACTTTACCAAAGAAACTCACACGACATTTTTTTAACTCACGATATTTTTTTAACTCACGACATTTTTTTAACACACGACATTTTTTTAATCTATCATCTGACATCGCAAGGGCGAACGAAAAAGAATAATGCATAGTAAAATTTTAATAGTTTTGTTTGTATAACAGGATAACTAAATAAAATCACAGCTGTAGTGTGTGTAGTAGTGTGCCATTTTTTTGTTATTCAACATTATATTGGAGAGATTGAGGTCATGAGCTTAGTAAATAAATAAAAATCGTTTCTATGGAAAAGTTGTTTGTTATCATGAGTTCAATCATGTGTTTGATTGTCGGTCTGTAATTACCAGTTACCCTTAACAATATTTCAAACCATTATTGTTGCTGAATAATCATTAATTGACAATTTTTATTTTCTAATTATGTAATTAAAGAAATACCATTTATTAACTGTAGCCAAATTAAAAAGATCTTACTATTAGTGATACTGAGGGACAGTGGCGGAGCCAGGATTGTCGTTTGGGGGGGCCTTGAATTGATGACAATGGTACCTAACTCCCCATGGTACACGGTTGGGTAATGTTTGCAAAAAAAGTTTGATTACAATAATATCAAGTTCACTTTACGATTTATCATGGATGAACTCAGATGTTTTTTCTTGAGTTCCTTTTCCCCCAACCATGAGGAATTCATTTTGTTTTTTGAATGTTGCACTACTATACAATTTTAAGTCGGTTTTGAATCGAGATATAGCGACAGCTTTCTAAATAGGTACTTCTTTAATAACAAAGACGTAATACTTTTAGAGATACTCAACCAATCTGACTAGATCGAAGAAACAAATTTAGAAATACGAAAACTTAAATAATAGTTTACGAACCGATAATTATTTAAGAGTATTAACGATAGAACGTTACCAATTTTAATAGTATCTGTATTTCATAGCTGTCGTTTGTGATTTTTTAACTTTTTTTCTAAAAAAAATATCTAATAATCTTGAAATAATGATAACATCTAGGCAATGGGCGCCGCCAGGATTGGTTTAAGGGAGGTACACACTATAGGTAATATTAACCAATACAATATAAATTATACATGTATGTTTGTATGTGTCTTAAGATTCTATTCAAACAGTAACTAAATAAAAATAAAAAATCTTAATCTTTTGTAACTTTTTTATCCTACAAGTGCAAGTGCACCCCTTGCACTATGTTGCCGACGCCCATGATCTAGGCATTATATCATTGCTAGGCATTATATAGCTTGCATTCCTCAAAAGGATGAACAGAGGTGTACAGTACAAAAGTACACCCATATTTCACTAGGGATAACTCAATATTAATAATATGCCAGACATCAAGACATTATTATAATTACATCTATATTCATACACAGTAGACGATCCATTAATGATTACATAATTGGTGTTACAGTTATTAATATTATGGTGGTTTGAAAAGTGACCAGGACACATGTTGTTAGATGTACCATTTATTGCTAGATGATGCATTATAGGTATCTTCTTCTGTTTTATAAAAGCAAATTTTGGACTTTTTTCATTGTAAAGATAGGCTCTACTTACCTATTTTTTGAACTATGTGGCTAATAATATGTATATTGAAATAAAGGACTATATTAGACGCAAATATTGAAATAACAATAGCAAAAATTTAATTTATATATTTTTTTGTATAGCTTTTGCGTTCGACTCCGTCTATGAATGTCGTTTATAGCAGATCCAGACGAAGTCGTGGTTTCAAAAGAGGACTATATCCTTATCCAGATCTCAAGTCACCTCTTTATTAAATTTTATCACGTTTAGTTCAGCGGTTTTGCCGTGACGCGGCAGCAAATAAACAGAGCTACAAAAATAGTGCGGAAGATACAACAAAGGCACTGATGCAGCCAAATATGAACCTTAAAGTGTTAAGTGTAGGTTACTTTCCAAACCACAGTTACTAATGAACACGATATATGACGTACTTACGAGCTACTCTATCTACTTCATAAGATGATATGAACACAACTATAGGTACTGGTGTGTTGTGTAGTATTATATTATATTATATTTAAAGTGTATTTTTACCTTACATGTTCTCTATGATAAACAAATTACGGATGTATAGGACGCTTAAGGAAGCCGAATGTTATATAATATTTTATATACTTCCCATCACTGGGATTGTTTGGACTATACCTGGGAATTTACAGGTTACGGAGATATTGCCGTATAAGAACTTATGAACTAGGTAACATAATTTTAGTAAGGCGGATTTCTTTTAAAACATTTAGTACGAATACAACGCCCAATGTTTATTGCTACAACGCATTCACAACGAGTTTAAAGAACACATTTATTATAAGTTTTTTGGTCTTGGTCAACTTATAATGGCAAATGTAAAAAGTCGCTTAAGGGTCAGTTCACACCGAGACGAGACGCGACGCGACGCGACGCAACGTGACGATACTGGAAGAGGCCAGTGACTTCGCGCTGCGCCGCCCGCCGCCGCGAGACGCATCGCAACGTCGCCGCTCTTGCACGTCGCGCGTACCGGCGATTCACCGCTGCGTCGCGATGCGTCTCGCGGCGGCGCGCGGCGCAGCGCGGCGTAGAGCGACGCATCGCGACGTAGTGCTGCGTGGTGTAACGTATTCTAAATTCTCACAATGAAATGTGTATCTTTTCGTGTAGAAAATAAAGTTATATTTTGAGTCGCTCTTTTAAAGTGTGCACGCAGCGTCGCGTCTCGGTGTGAACTGACCCTAACGCAGCCGAATACATAATATACAGGGTGTTTGGTGCATCGTTTGCCAAATCGAATTGGCGCATAGGAAATATCATTTGTGACAAAGAATGAGTTATTGGGCGTGAAGAGATAGCAAATGACCTCTCCTATCGTTCAATTCAATTTGGCAAACGATGCACCAAACATCCTAAATAATGTAACTGAAAAAGTATCGAAATGGGGGGAACCATTGCGATACTTTTTTGTTCTGGTCTATACCTGGGTCCTAATAGATTCCATCTCACTCGCACATTCCAATAATATGTTAGTAAGGTACTTATTTTTCCAACTCGAAAACTTACACTCATAAGGGGCATCCATTAATTTCGTGAGAATTTAGAGGGGGGAGCGGGGGGGCCGAGCCTTATCTCACGACATCTCACCAAGGGGAGAGGTGGCGTCAAAAAATCGCCGACAATGCCTCACGTTATTAATGGATGCCTTCTAAAGGTCTACACTACAATAAACAGTCAAACGGGACTTCCTACCTACGTGTTTCAAATTAACCCTTTGACCGCCAGGGACGTCTATGGACGTAAAATCAAAAAGTGCTCAGGACGTCACAGACGGCATGGGCTTCAAATTCCAAGCTAGCTTAACGTCCCAACACTGGACTAAGGCAGTGTTTAACTTAACTACTCTTAAGGCCCGGCGCCCACTATCGGCATCGGCATGGCTGAGGATTTTCTATACTAATATTATAAAGAGGTAACATTTGTTTGTAAGTTTGTATGTTTGTAAGTTTGTAAGTTTGTATGTAGGGGGTAATCTCTGGATCTACTAAACCGATTTTGAAAATTGTTTCACAAATTGGAAGCTACGTGAGCTTCGTCGCTACGTGCTGAGTGCTATAGGCTATATTTTATTATCAAAATTTAGGGATGGGATTAGGGATCCGTAAGAAAAATCACGCGAACGAAGTCGCGGGCAGAGTGCTAGTAGGTGATAAAAAGCATTATACATTAACTTCATGGCAATAAAGTAGATATTTCCATGATATATTATCGTAGTAACAAAAATTCATATATCATGGAAATTTCTACTTTATTGCCATGAAGATAATGTATAATGCTTTTTATCACCTAAAATCCTCAGCCGTGGCGATGCCGATAGTGGGCGCCGGGCCTTAGTCCTCAATAATGGATGTAAAGAGATGCTTAATGAATCCGAAAGTAACATAAATTGTGTGTAGCTACGGCATTTGATACAAACTTCTAGGTTTAAAAGTTAGACATTTAAATATTTTCGCAATAAAAAAATTAATGTTTTTTTTTCTATCTGTGTAATCTTTTATAGTAACCTAAAAGTATATTATCTGGGTAGGAGGGCGCGGATATTTTTTTTGTAGAAAGGGGTCGCGTTATAAATAAGCTAGGAAACCCCTAGTTTACATGATTCAATTTGGCTGTTATATTGTTTAATTTGAAAGAGAAAACTGTATGTTATTTTTAAAGACAGGACCAAAATACTGCCAGTTCTTAAACTAAAAATTCTTAAGCCAGGCGGCATTTAACAAATTTTATTATTTCAAATAATGGTGTCGATTCTAATATGCACGAACTAAACTTAATTTAAACTGTTTCTTTCTTTTTCTTTCAATGAAACAAGAAAGGGACGGATGAAAATAAGAGCTGTAAAATTTAATCAATCTGGCACATCCATACAATTATAGTTGACATGTCAAAATCAAAACGTATTGATTAAAAACACGGAAAATATCAAGGCATAACTAATATGACATCTCTAACTTAGTTCTAGAATGTAACCGTACTTTTTTTTATCTGTATGTTAGAAAGAAATGCCAATTCTCTAATTTCAGTCTAGTTTGTGAACAAGGGAATCGGTACCTTTGGTGAATCATGTGTTATTTTTTAAGAAAGATCCAAAATACTGCCTGCACTTAAACTTATTGATAAAATACCTAAGCAAGGCGGCATTAACATGTTTTATTATTTCAAATTATATCATTAAATCGTACTAACATTCTATGAATTTTTCAATACCGAAAATTTTGATGACTATCCAAATTTTTTACTGAAGTCTTATTATACATTTTTTATTTCATAATTTCAATGCAAAAAATCATTGCATACAAATCTAAAATCCCAAATCGAAGTGACACTCACAGAGTGCTTCAATAAATTAAATATAATAGAAAGAAATACCGCTATATAATTTAACTACGTTTAAAACATTCCAATCACACACATCAAAAATTGAATATTAGACACTGGTGCCGATTCCCTTGTTCACAAACTAGACTAAATTTAGAGAATTTTCATCTTTTACTGACATATAGGTAAAGAAAAGGACGGTGACACTTACACACTAAGATAGAGATGTCAAATTAGTTTCGCCTTTAAATTCTTCATATTTTTAATCGACACGTTTTAGATGTCAACTATAATTGGTATGGATGTGTCAGATTAACTAAAATTGACAGGTCTAATTTATTTCCGCCCCTTTCTTGTTTTATTGGCCAGAAAAAGATAAAAATAGTCTAAATTTAGTTTAGTTTGCGAACAAGGGAATCGGCACCACTATCAACCAGTTAACCAACTTAGTTTAGTGTACGACTAAACGTCGACAGACACTACGTCGACAGACTGAACACCGACAAGACTTTACTTCGACGGGACTTTTCGCCGACAAGACGCTTCGCCGACAGGACGCTTCGCCGACAGGACTCTTCGCCGACAGGGCTCGTAGAAGTTGTGTATACTTCTTTTTTTATAACCTTGTAGTTTCGTAGGGGGTCACAGTTTTAACCTAACCTAACCTAATCAATTTTTTTTTATAATTAACCTTTATTCACATCTACTATGAGCCCTGTCGGCGAAATGTCCTGTCAGCGTAGTGTCTGTCGGCGTTTAGTCGTACACTGCTTAGTTTAAGCCCTGAAAACACAATTAATTACGAGCGTTTACGCCTTACGACAATTCATACTAACTTTCAAGTCCTTATTTTTCGAAACTTCCTAGTTTCCTACACATAAGCAAGATACATAGCTCAATTAATAGCTTAATTAATATGTATATACATATTATACTAGCTGTCCGCCGCGGTTACACCCGCGTCTTTGGTTACTGCTCCGCTCCCGTAGGTCGTAGCGTGATGGTATATAGCCTATAGCCTTCCTCGATAACTAATCTATCTAACACTGAAAGAATTTTTCAAATCGGACCAGTAGTTCCAGAGATTAGCGCGTTCAAACAAACAAACAAACAAACAAACTCTGCAGCTTTATAATATTAGTATAGATTATACACTATGTAACAAAAACCCTGTCAAATCAGTGTTGCCGTTGATCAGTTTTTATGTTTTATTTTAATTTAATTACTTCTTCTTTCTTCTTTTTTTTTTTCACTGGGGAAAAATAATAATCTCAAATCCATTAAATGGTTACGTATAATTATGTGTACGCAGTACGATGCCGAATAATACCCTTAAGGATCGGACAGGGTTTTTGTTACATGCTGTATAATAATATGGTATATAAGAGTTTATGTACAGTAATTTATACATGAATTTTAATTATTTAGTACTTGTGTATGTTTCAATTTATTTAGATTTTTATTTTTAATGATTTTTAAATCTCTTATTTAATTATTTCTCATGTACAATTTTTTGCACCTGCCATGTTATCTCTTCACCACCTTTGGTTGACTGGTAGTGAATGCCCAAAGCATTAAGTCCGAAATTGTACTTTTTTATATTGCATAAAGATTAAATATATAAATAATAAATAAATTCGGCCGAATCTAAGTTTTCCATAGAAACAGAGATTTCCAATTTCCATTTTTTTAAAATACTTTTCGAAAATGTTCTCAACTAACTTTTTAGAGCTATGTATCCTGCTGTAGGAAGTTTTATAAAAATCGGTTCATTCATTTCGAAAAATAAGGATTTGAAAGGGTGTATGAAATACCGTACTGCGTCGCTTACGCATAATAAACTGTAAAATTAGATTTTTTGTTGCTTTAAAATCAATAAATAGTTAGTCAATTGAGTTGGCACAATAGTGACGTCACAATTTACTACAGGTCATAAAAAGTTCGTCAATTGATTGATAGTGTCAAAAAGCCAATTCAAGATGCAAATTTTGACATCATATCGATTAAAAAAATCATTTCTTGACAACCTAATAACATTAATACAACAATCGAGATCTTTTCTCTCTCTCTAACTTTTAATATACATATAACCTACCTACTCTATCTCCTTCTCTTTCGCACTCCAGGGTCAGTGACCGTTGACGACGGTGACGTTCGTCTTCATGTCCGTTAGCTGGTCGTTGTATTCTGCGTACATCCTCTGCCAGCGCAGCTGACGAATCAGGAGGGAGAGCATCTCTTCTAGAAGGTCATGCTTCTTTATACCCTGAAAGAATATACATAAAATCATGCCTGTAATCCCCGTAGGGTTAGGCAGAGGTGTACCCATTAGTACACCCACTTTTCACCAGTTATGTTTAAGTCCCATGTTATAGGGGGCGAGCCTATTGCCATCAACCGGGCACAAATCCAGACTCCGCGGCTGCTACTGAGAAATTCCTGATGGAAAAACCCAATAACATTTTGCCCGACCTGGGAATCGAACCCAAGACCTCATGCGTTTTGCAACCACAAGACCAACGAGGCAGTCAGTTTTATTATTTCTTCCCCAGCCTACGGTGCAAAGTAAGTTTTATAAATTGGATTTTTTTTTAGTGTACCATGTAAACATTTTTATGCATTTTGTAAAAAGCTGTTATTTTGACATTACAAACACACTTAATTTTATTTATTTATATGGATAGATTATTTAATTTTAATATCATCATTGTTCCATGGTAAAAAAGAGATGGCGATATTCGTCTGTATAGCTCCGTCTACCTCTAGCGCAAAAAAATAATGACATTATTTAATACTCCATGACACGACGCCTAGTGTAATTAATGTATTATTATTTAAAAAACTTACCAATATTGTGGCCTGCCATTTCTTGGGTGTGGAGGTGCAGTGGCTGGGCCCCAGCATGTCGTCCAATATTGACCGCAACTGCTCTTCTGTGCCTGGAGAAGACGAATCATTTCTTCATCACATTTCTCTTTTTATTTATTTGTCTAAGGGCTAAACTACACGGGCGGTCCTCCCGCCGCGGGAATCCGCTTCTGAACCGCAACTAGACTCAATTATATATGGACACTAGCTTTTGCCCGCGACTTCGTCCGCGTATATGTCGCTTATCGCGGACGCAGACGAAGTCGAAGTCGAATAAAAAGTAGCCTATGTCCTTTGTTGGGGTTCACACTTACCCTGTACCAAATTTCACACAAATCGGTTCAGTAGTTTAGGCGTGAAGAAAAGACAGACAGACAGACAGGCAGACAGAAAGACAGACAGACAGAGTTACTTTCGCATTTATAATATTAGTTAGGATTGTATGCTACAAACTACACGGCGCGCGGTTTCCCGCCGCGGTTTGCAGGCGGGAAACCGCCCGTGTAGTTTAGCACTTAGAGCTGATTTTTATTCGATAACTTTTACCCGAGATAGGAATAAATATGACAGTTTGACATATTTTCTATACAAAAGCTGTCAGACCGCCATATTATTTATCTCTCCGTTAAGACTTATTTGACGATTGAAAAATTAGCCCTTAGTAATAAGAGACTGAATTCTTATGTGAACTGAAATATACACAGTATGAAATGTCGTGATGGCTCATTGGTTAAGGCGCCCGCCACTCAAATCCGGGCAAGTACCAATGTGACTTTTTATTTATTTATTCAAACTTTACGCACATGTAAAATAATACACTGTACAAAGGCGGACTTAAAGCATTGGGCATTTTCTACCAGTCTACCTTAGGGTGATACAGAGACAAAACATAGACCTTTTCAATAGGGTAGATGACATCACTAACCAATAATACCAAGACATAACTTCTCTAAAAAAACACTTTATTTTAGCCCTGATAACCCAATTCATTTTCAATTAACTGTCTGTTTTGATTTTTTATTGCTTTCTAATTTATAAATAGTTAGTCAATTGAGTCTACTCAAAAGTGACGTCATAGTTATTTACACCATACAAAATCTATGGGAGAATAGCGTTTTGACAGGTTAGAAAAAGTACGTCAGTTGATTGGTGGTGTCATCTACCCTATTCATATGTAGGTACTTTCTAAAGTTTATCTTGGACATCACTGACATCGGTCAAGGAAAATATCTTGAGAAAACATGGAGATATAATTCATATAAGTCTGAAATCACCGAATTGCCTTCAGCAAGCGTGGTAATCAATGCTCATGCCTTCTCTGTACGAGAAGAGGCATTTACACTACACTGGGACAGTAATAGGCTAGTTAGTATAAAATGAACTTAGTATTCATGACCGTAGAGGTGTAATTAGATAATATAAGTGTTTGATAATACTAACCATGGTTGACGAGGTGTGTGAACAGTGCTGTGATCCAGTGTCTGTAGTCTTTGGCGAGTCGCAGGTGTAGGCACGACGCGACCTGCGCCTCCAGCCAACTGCGAGCTGCGCCTGCGCTGTAGCTGCTGTGAAATACAAAATATAGTTCGTTAAATAAACAAGAAGGGAAGACGACGTAACAAAAACATTTACCAGATTCTTTTTTTATTTATTTACACGACATTACGTCTATAATCCCCGAAGGGTTAGGCAGAGGTGTACCCATTAGTACACCCACATTTCGCCAGTTATGTTCAAGTCCCATATAATAGGGGGCGATTCTATTGCCATCAACCGGGCACTAATCCAAACTCCGAGGCTGCTACTGAGAAAGTGTTGATGGAATGGAAATACCCAATAACACCTTGTCCGACCTGGGAATCAAACCTAAGACCTAATGCGTAGCAGTCGCGCTTTGCGACCACTAGACCAACGAGGCAGTCGAGTTTTATTATTTATGTCACAGACAGACGTTAGCACCCTTCGGGTACGGAACTCTGAAAATGGTCGCAATGATGGGAACAACATGTTCAGTGAACATAAGAGATAGGTATCCAGGGTCGTCAGATATAGTTGAAGTTTTCTTAGAAATCAATCGGTGTTTTTGATTGAAACTTAACTCAATTAATGAACTATTTATTATCTACTTTACAAATTATATTTCGACTTTTAATTCTATTCAGTAACTTGACAGATAAAGGGTTACCAAGTATTGACAAAAAAAAGACAGTGAGGTGGTGTAAGAATGAACGAAATTGAATTAACTTAAATAATGTACTTAACTTGGTATTAAATAGTGTCCGACCGAAGCTTCGGCTTCGGCTTCGGCTTCGGCCACCTTCGGCCAAAAAAGCACCTTCGGCCAAATCTTCGGCTTCGGCCAAAAATTTGCCGAAGGTTTGGCTGAAGCCGAAGGTTTGCTAGTTGTCAAAATTTGAAATTTACTGAACGATGCTAGAGCGAGACGGAGAGTGTGCAGAGCAGCAGAGTTTCGCCGCGCCGCCGCACCGGACCAAACGAATCGCCAATATTTTATTACCTACTTGTATATGTTGGTCACTCGGCTCGTTATTGGGCTAAATCTCTAAAGCTCTCACAATATGTATCTAGTATATTCTGAGATCAAAGTAACTATCGTATTTCTCAAGGTCAATGACACCTTCGGCTTCGGCTTCGGCTTCGGCCGAAGGTTTTGGTGAATACCGATTAATCGGCTTCGGCTTCGGCCAGAATTGCACCTTCGGTCGGACACTAGTATTAAACCATTCTTATCATTCGTTCCTTACGCAAAATCGTTCACTACCCCAACACTATTAGTTGTAGTATGGTAACATTATTTTTCTTTGAATTGTCAAGTTACTGAATAGAATTAAAAGTCGAAATATAATTTAAATTTCAAAACATCCATCGGTTTCTCTGAAAACTTCAACTATATCTGACGACCCTGCATACCTATCTCTTGTGTTGACATTACCTTTCGTTAAGTGTCAATTTACACCTCGTATAGTGTCTATTACCTGTGCGCAAAGGAGTTGGGTCTGTTCCTGTTCATCCTGGCGAGCGGGTACAGAGGCGCCTTGGGCACGCGCGTGTTGCTGGCCGCGCCGCTGCAGCGCCACACGGGGTCACACGCGTCCGCCCACACCACCCTGCAACCAGACACGACAGATTTACGTCAATCAAGCTTAGTTCAGCTTCAGTTTGACGTCACGGCGACACGACATGTCACGACACAACATGATACGATAAGACACACTATTGAATTTGAAAAAGTGTTAGTTTAGTAATTATTAATATAGCCTAAGTTGAGTAGTTAAGGATCGGATAATCAGATGCATATTATCCCAAACTTTAGGTGTTAGTATGGAGTGGATTTTTAAAATTAGCTTCAACTAACTGGCCGACTCCTTGACATTTTAAAAGTGCCTGTAATTGGCCTAATTGAAATAAACGTTTCACTTTGACTTTGAATAGACAAAATCCTGCGACTCCGAAATAGTCGGAAGATTATTTATTTAAATAAATTACTTCTAGAAGCAAAAAATAACTTTGGCTAAATACAAGCTGCAGTTTTGCATCCCGGTCAAATAACTATATGCTAGTGATTTTCAACACGGATATACAGCATGTAACAAAAACCCTGTCCGATCCTTAAGGGTATTATTCGGCATCGTACTGCGTACACATATACGTAACCATTTAATGGATTTGAGATTATTATTTTTCCCCAGTGAAAAAAAAAGAAGAAAGAAGAAGTAATTAAATTAAAATAAAACATAAAAACTGATCAACGGCAACACTGATCTGACACGGTTTTTGTTACATAGTGTATACGAGTAATAAAATATAGGTTTTATTTCTTAGTTCATTTCAGTATTAAGTATATGTAGAACAAAATAAATAACATACCATGCACACAGCCCTTTACTGTAGATGTAGCTCTTGCCGTTACTGAGTGCGATCATAGGGTTGCCATCATCAAGCAGAGAGCAGTTAGTCACCGTCACTGTGGAAATACCATCATATTATTTGAGTTTTTGTTTAAATCGCTAATCTCCGAAACTACTAGTCCGATTTTGAAAATTCTTCCGCTAATAGGAAGCTACGTCATCCCTAGACAGCGTTGAAATTTTTCGTCAATTATTAAACAAACGTTCGATACAAAAATGCATCACCTTTACACGATAAAATGTTTGGAACAGCTTATTAGTATGATATATGAAAAAAAAAACAGCTGTTCCATACAATTTGATTGTATTGTAGTGCCATTTTGTATGGAGCAGCTGTTTTTTTTTTTCATATTTACTACATGTCCCATAATAAAAGTTGTTCATATTCATGAGTACTTTCACTCCCTGAAAGATTCACAAAGAATTCAAAGTCACGTTGTATTAGTATAGATTGGTATTTACCGCCGGGCGACAGTAGCGCCCTGAAGCACAGCGGTCGTATGACGCACGTGGCGCTGCTGAGCTCCCACATGGCCAGCTCCGCCGACGTGCTCACCACCGCCAGCGTGTCGCCAGACAGGGTCAGCTTCGCCGCTTGAGACATTAGCGCTGTGGAAGAGACAAAGAAGTTACTAGTTTTTTTATATCTAACATCTGTTGGTGTTCCTTGACAGTAAATGAGACTCGAATCGGACGGCAAACGGCATCTTTCTTTGTCGTGTGGGCAGTAAGGTCTTACGACCCCACACACCCTAGTGTCAGAGTTTGTAAACTGCCTCAAGGGCCTTTGACATGGTTTGAATGGGACAGTAATAGGCTGGTATAAGCCTTCACCGATGTCAGTGATGTCCAAGATAAGCTTTAGAAAGTACATATGAATTGTAAAAGTCACATAGGTACGGTCGGAGTCATAAGTGGAGTAGCAATCTACAAAGCAAATCGATTGACGCTTTGGTTAAACTTACGACCTTTCGACGTCGTGTGCGAATTTTGAGGTGTACTTAGGTAGTGTGTTATTATTACGTTCAAAAGTAGGCACTTTTGTAAATCATATATTTAATAAGGCCATTATAAGGCTATAATGGCCTAATTAAATATATGATTTGGCTTTGACTTTAACTTTGAATACATCACTTATACACACGTACAGATGTAGGTACGGCCTGTACCGCGTGTTCACAGCAATTCAAACCTTAGCATGCTACTGCACTTATGACCCCGACCGTACTTGCCGGGGTTTTGTACCCACAACCTCAAGCATGAGAGGCGGGCGCCTTAACCACTGCGCCAACACGACAAGTTTAAATATTTACTGTGATATTTCACATCTGCCGATGTCTCTTGACGGCAAACTTTTTTTTAAGAATGTTGTGGATGCAGATTTTTTAAAAGCTCATATCCGCGGACGTACAAATATAAACCTTATCATTATAAAAATAACGTTCATATTACTAAAAGCGTTGCGTTAGCGTAGCGTTTTATATAAATATTAATAGAGATAGTATCTCACCGATAGGAGGCAGTGCACGCTGCGCGGTGTGCCTGGCCAGCGCCCACACGTGCAGCGAGCCGTCCGCGCACGACACGCACGCCCAGCGCACGTCGCACGCTATGCACGTCACCGCAGAGCCTGGCCGGGACCGATTTGTACAATTACTAAATGATAAGAACATGATACGAAACAAGCAGTTTTCACCGTTTAAACTATTGACATTCAGGCTTTTTATAATAAAATCCATACATACATAATATCCTGTAATTCTTGAAGGGTTAGGCAGAGGTGTACCCATTAGTACACTCACATTTTGCCAGTAACGTTTAAGTCCCATGTAATAGGGGGCGAGCCTATTGCCATCAACCGGGCACAAATACAGACTCAGAGGCTGCTACTAAGAAATTCCAGCTGGGCAGTGTGACTCAATCACATTGCCTGACCTGGGAATCGAACCCAAGACCTCATGCTCATCAGCAGTCGTGCATGAATGCAAGAAAAATCCTAGAAGAAGAATCCTAATAAAATTCCTTCGATATTTACCTAAATAAGTCTCCCATACTGGATCACTGGAGGCGGAGTTGTTGGGTAACAATTGCAAGCGGGACAAGGTTCCATATTGTGTGTTACATGCCTTGTTTACCACCTGAAAGTAATACATATGTGTATAGGGTGGCTGGTAATTAGTGTACGATATTTATACACATGATTGTACTCATGTCATGAGTAAATTGTTTGTTATCAAGAGTCATGATAACAAACAACTTTCTCAAAGAAACGATTATTTTTAATTTATTAAGCTCATGATGCCCTAATCGCTCCAATAGAATATTGAGTACTAAAAATAATACACAATCAGCTGTAATTTAATTATAGTTTTCTCTTTTTATAAAGAAAAACGCGCGCGTACGCACGCCTTTGTGATGACAGGTGTACGTTAGTAAAAAGAGTCCTGTGTTAAAAAAATCTTTTCTTTTTATTACAGCATTGACTGTGTTGTTGATTATTTGACTCATTTTACTTTTCAGTCGAGTTTTTTAAATAATAAATAAATGTACTAATCGAATAAAAGATGATGACACATTTTGGAGACTTGTTTGAGTATACCTGCAATCGTAGCTGTCCAGCAGCCCTCACCACGGGCCCGGCGGTGCCGAGCGCGGGCGCAGGGAGCGCGGGGGCGTGCTGCGCGGGCGCAGGCGGCGCGGCGGCTAGCGCGGCGCAGGCTCGCTTGGCGCCCAGCTCGTCGGCGCGCGGACCCGGGAGGCGCGCCGCGCCGCGCTTGCGCAGGCGCTGGTCCAGGCCACTGCGGACATCGTCATTCGTTAATTACGTAAAAATTATAAAATTATTCAAATCAAATCAAATCAAATCGTTTGTTTGTGATACATGGGTTGCATATAGGTGTTCATTACATAGTCATATACTTAATAATGTTCATTCCATGATCAGCCACTCGGGCATACAAATTATATAATATTGTAACTGTCAATTCAAAATAAGAGAAAGAGAAAGTCAGGAAAGTTCGCCTGGAGGGCATAACGCTTTTCCCTTACGTGACGACGATTTCTGCCAGTTACCTTCTACCGCAAGCCGAGTAAAGGAATTTCGTTTTAAAAAATATAAAAAGTCACATACTTATCACTGGTCCGCGAGTTGTTCTGCTGCGTAGACGTGGCGTGGTTGCTGACGTTAGGATGTATGACGATGTCGTCGCGTACCTCCACTTTGATGCGCGACTTGCTCTGCGACGATGTGCTGAAGCAGTTCTCAGTGCCGCCGCCCGGCTGCGAGCCTAGAGATTCACTAAAAACAAAAAATATATGAAATTCTGTAATTATAGACAGCTTTTGCCCGCGACTTCGTCCGCGTAAATGTCAGTTATTGGCGACCTTGTTTCTCCAGACAAATTTTGGACCCCATCCCCTAAGGGGGATGAACCCTGGTGGAATTTTGGTGGTAACCGTACCGTACCGTAGCTGTATAGGTATACCGCTACCTCTACACTAGCGATACTCTACCCCTACCCTACCCATACCCTACACTACCCTAACCCTCCCCTACCCCACCCAAACCCTACTCTATCCCTACACTATTGGGACCGACTTTTCCGATTGATAAATTATACATACTTGGCATCAGCGTGCGTGAGCGGTATGAACACGGGTGTGATGCGTCGCTTGCCGTCCGACGTGCGCGTCTCTATCTGGCGGTCCATGGGACGCAGCGGGGTCGACGTGGCGCCGCTCGAGCCCGCTGACGGACTCAGCAGACTCTTTGGCTGTGAAAGTGACATAGATTTTAAATGACGATTTTATACGGATTGTACAAAGACACGGAGTAAACTTGAGTAATAATTTTTGCTGGGAAACGTCATTTTTTTTTAGTGTTAAAAATCACTCTTTTCGGTCAAGTCATGTATCGCACTAAAAACTTTGTACTTAAGGGTGCATGCAACAATATAATGGCAGTATTTAAAGTTTAGTTATAACACTTCAAACTGGTTTTATTTTGGCTACTTTATTTATTATATTAGTGTTTTTATTAATCGAGTGTCGCGCGATTAAAAAACTTTTTCTTTCAGTCAATTTTTCTGTTAATTTTTAAAAGCAATCTTTTATAATGTAATGTGAACTATTTTTTTCAGCGAACCCTTTCATTTGATACCCATATCATGGGACAAAATAACAAGTCCACCATCTTGGCAGGTCCGCCATATTGGATTTAGAATGACGTGCGGCTCACCATGCATTGTCATCCAAACTAAATGTGCATGGAAAATTTCAGCTCAATCGGTTGAGTACAACTACTTTAAAATTCAATTGCAAGATTTGACCCGAACAAACATACATACATTGCTAATTAAATAAAAGCTTGTTAAAACGTACCTGTGACTTATCACTCTTGGGCGTGACCTCCTCTTTGGCTGCCTCCTTCTTTGCGTCTTGCTTCTCTCTGGCCAGTAAGATCTCGGGGCACTCGACCAACAAGTTGGCTGACAAGTCGCTGCCAGACTCGTTGGCCAAACATTTGCCGTAGATCTTTTCGTAGAAAGCATTCTAGAAAAGAAGATTAATATAAAAAAAAGAAAATGGTGTTGATATTTTGCTACATTTTTTCGAGTCGAGTCGGTGCAAGTTGATTCATTTTTTCTTTACGTGGTTCAGTACTTGGGCCCAGTAGGTGGCCATGTTATTCGCGGTATCAGTGGTAATGGCAATGGACAATCCACCCAGTGTTTTGGGATACACCCGATTTCCACTTTACATGCTTCATGTCAAAAGACGCGTTTCATTTCTTTAATTTAATAATAACCTTGTTGATAAAATTTTGTTTTCCTTATTTTTTTTCTTTAAAATAGCGATTTTTGATTAGCATCAGGAAGAGATCTTTTCTTGCATTATTTTATTTCACCTCATTATGTATAATTCAATGAAAGAATAATAATTAAAACTAAATGTTATTTATATAATAAAAGCTTGTAAAAATAAATATAAAAACCCGACATTTGGGTGGAAATCGGGTGTTTGTAAAAGGGCAATGACCTATACAGATTGGACATAATAATATTGTGGTGGCTAATCTACAAAGGTTATTGACGCACGAGACCATAGACAAAACGTACCTTTTCCTCGATAGTAAGCGGTGTGCCGATCTCTTTGTTAGTAAACTGTATGCATGCGACGGTGCCGTCCGAACTGCACGCCAACAGGTTTAGACCTGGAAAAAATATAATTATATCTATTATCTTTGACTGCCTCGTTGGTCTAGTGGTTAGTGACCCTGACTGCAAAGCCGGAGGTAGTGGGTTCGATTCCCACCCAGGACAAACTTTGTGTGATGAGCATAATTGTTGGTTCTGTGTCTGGGTGTAATTTATCTATAATATGTATGTATTTATAAATTATGTATGTTTATCAGTTGTCTGGTTACCATAACACAAGCTCTGCTTAGCTTGGGATCAGATGGCCGTGTGTGAGTTGTCCCAAGATATTTTTTTATTATTTATTTATTTATTTATTTATCTAGCTTTTTTCACCCACTTTAAGTTATATTTTTCGTTACTGCTCCACTCCCGTGGGTCGTAGCGTGATGTATTTAAAGCCTATACTATTTCTCATGACTCTAGCTATCGTATACAAAGAGATGTTTTCCAATCCGGAGACAAACACTACTTTTAAGTATTGTTCCGAACACAAGTTTATTCTGTCCAAAATAAGAATATTTTTGATTATAAACTTGATTAATGCTTAAAAATAATTTTCCTTAAATTTTGAGATTATTTTCTATCTTATCTTTAAGTGCATTGAACTGAATGGTATGCAAGTGACAGCATTTGTTTTTTTTACCGGGAACTAGCTTTTATTTGTTTTTTTTTTAAATTAAATCTCTGGTTACTGCTCCAATCCTGTAGGTCGTAGCGCCATATTATATAGCCTATATAACCTACTTCGACAGACGGGCTATATAACGCAAAAGTTAATAATCGGACCAGTAGTTTTAGAGATCAGAGTATTACAAAACAAAGTTAAACAAAGTCTTCAGCTATAAAATCATTGTATTGATTTTATGGAATTCATCTTTTATAGAATCGTTATTATGACTATCAATAACAGATAAATCGCAACAGTAGTAGTACAGCGGGGAATTCTCGTGACGGCTACATTTAGCATTTAGCAACATCTAATCTAATCAAAGTCAAAACATTTCGAATGGTCAAGGAGTCGGTCAGTTAGTCAGAAAGTTGAAGAAAGTTGCAATCTTATCTAATCTGTTAAAAAAGTCTCTATTTTACCTACAGACTTGAGAAGTTTTTGACATTTATAGTCGCTGTGATGAGAAGGCCAATACTACTAACACAAAACGTTCGAAATTTCCAAAAATGTATGTAAATTAGATTAATTTTTGACTGAAATTAGATTGCGATTATTCCTAAAAGTTAATAGAATAAGCACCCTTAATTGTAACCAGATTTTGAACGGTTTTAATTACAAGAATTTGTCTTCAGACGATCGCATCGTCATTACGAATGTATGGTTTTACAGACCATAATTATATTATTTATTTATCTATAATATGTATGTATTTATAAATTATATAAGTATGCTTATCAGTTGTCTGGTTACCATAACACAAGCTTTGCTTAGCTTGGGATCAGATGCCCGTGTGTGAGTTGTCCCAAGATATTTTTATTTTTTATTTATAATACATATTAAAAAAAATCATACCATCAGAGCTCCACGATAGATCGAGCACGCTGTCAGTAAACAAGTCGTGCACGACCACCAGAGGTCGCTTTAGTGACGTCAGCCAGATGCTGAGCGCGCGGTCACGTGAGCCCACAGCTGCGCAGCAACACTTCTTGCCTTCCTTCACGAATATGTTGTTGTTGAAGCGCTGAGGACATGAAGTAAATAAAAAGAAACGTCAAAATATAATAAAACTAGCACTCTTCCCGCAACTTCGTTCGCGTGATTTATCATACGGATCCCTATTTTTTTTAAATTATGTCGCCCGGGGACAGTGTAGCTTCCCAACAGCGAAAGAATTTTTCAAATCGGTTCAGTAGTTTCGGAGCCTATTCAATGCAAACAAACAAACAATCAAATCTTTTCTCTTTATAATATTAAGTATAGATAAAGAAAAGAAGAAGCTAGAATTCATTATCCTACTGGAGAACAAGCCTCTCTTCTCATACAGAGAAGGCACGAGAATTGATCACCACGCTTGTTCAAGGCGGATTGGTGATTTTTAATATATTACTATTACCTAAGTCTAGGTTTCCTCATGGTGTTTTCCTTTGCCAGTGATGTCCAAGATAAACTTACTTTAATAGCTACATAAATATCATTGACAAAAGTCGAAGTAGCCACACTGCTATCCGTCTCTTTCTATCATTGCAGTGACAACTCTGAACGCGAGAGTGAAATAGATGACACACAGTAAGTAACTCACAGCACATGTAACAGCCTTCCGATGTCCTACGAAGTCCTTGTCGCACCGCCATCCGTCTCGCTCTACCACTTGCGCGGTAGGCCCGCCGCCATTCATCGCATGCGCAGATAACACATATTGGCCGTCCGGGGACCAAGATAAGCGTAAGACGTGCGTTGTGCCTAAGGGTAAATTAAAGTAAAAGTTTTAAGCTATGCTTGGATGAGAATACATGATTTTCTTAGATCAAATGAATTAAGAAAGCGTTCTGTAGCCAGTTTTGTGGCGGATCCGGATGTCGTTTGGGGGGGGGGGGGAGGGGCTTGACCTTACTAAGACTTGACTTACATATTATTTGAAAACATAAAACATTTAGGTAGGCTTGCAAAAAAGTTAAATTAGAATAACATCAAGTTCACTTTAAAATTTGTCACAGAAGAACTCACATGCTATTGTGGGGGGAGGGGAGGGGGGTGTTCTTGAGCCCCTTAGACTCTCTGATTGACCGCAAGGCATAGACAAAAGGGATACATTTCTCTCACAAACATGATTGTTATTTATTCAACATTACATATCTTTACCTCCACACTCCTCAAATGGCTCCGTGATAACAATTTCTGGTGCCCAGTCAGCTGTCTTCCACACTCTCAGTGACTTATCATCAGACTGAGAAGCTAGATATTTACCCACCTGAAAAAAAAATACACTGTAATCAATACTAATATTATAAAAAAAGTTCAGGTAGTAAAAGTGAAAGAAAGAAATATAACAAAATGTGGAAAATGTTCATATTCATATTCATATTCATATTCATTTATTTGCATACCATAATGTGTGTAATAGATGTTACATAAGGCTTAAAGCTAAGGTACAATTATGGACCCTGTAAGGGCACAGCAACATAGGGTATTATTAGAATTAAAAATTAAATATTAGAAAATAAAAATAAAACAAAAATTAAAATTTAAATATAAGATAAAATAAAAATAACCCAATCATTCATTCAAACAAAATGTTGAAAAAAAAAAAAAAATGTTGTGGGTAGTATATTCATTACGTTTTTATTTTAAGACAGAATTGTTTATGCTTAATGTACTACTGTTTGTTTTCCCAAATGTAATAAATAAATAAATAACATACTAGCTTTTGCCCCCGACTTCATCCGCACAAACTTATGCCCTTTCTTGGGGTTCAAACTTACCCCGTAGCAAGTTTCATTAAAGTCAGTGCAGTGGTTTAGTTTTAAAAGGGTGCCATACAGACAGAGATAATTTCGTATTCAAAATATTAGTATGGACTAGTATCAGCCCTTTTGTGGTTCATGGCTTGAGTTCAAGTTACTGTTTTTATAGGTTATGTTTACTAAGCCTTTGATGGGTGAAATATACTCACTGGATCCCAAGCCACACCTTTCACAAGTCCACTGTGCCCGTTCAATACGCACACCATTTCCGGAAACTTCTCAGCATTCCAGATGATGATTGAGTTGTCTACGCTACAGCTGGCCAGCCACTTGTCTAGCGGTGACCACGCCAAGTCCAATACGTCACCTGAAAAGTGGTTATAGTAAAAAACCTTCAGTGCTCTGAAATGCGTTTATGCAGGATGATAATTTATACAAACTTTCCAGACCAACATCTAAGGGCTATACTACACGGGCGGTTCTCCCGCCGCGGAAATCCGCTCGACAAAGCTCCCGCAAACCAGCAAACTACATGGGACGCGGTTTACCGCTGTGTTTTGTGTTCATTTTAACATGGATCCGCCAATGATAACTAGACACGCAAGCGCACACACGACTAGCGAGCGAGAACGTCCCGCGCAGAATGAAGCAATAGCGGATAACCGCCCGTGTAGTTTTAACCGCCTGCAAACCGCGGCGGGAAACCGCGCAGTGAAGTTTGAAGCATACAATGTCCATTTATATTTGAGTCTTGTGCGGTTCAGAAGCGGATTCCCGCGGCAGGAGAACCGCCCGTGTAGTATAGCCCTAAGAAATCAATAAACCGATTTTAGCATATTAATTGCATGCGAAAATTCGCTACGCCAAGCCGAAGCATGGCTAGCTACACAGTTGGTGAGGTCGCCATAAGAAAAATACACACAGTTGTGTGTGCACCGCACTTCCGTTTTTTTAGTAGAAACACAACAGGTGTGTTTTCATGCAGTCAACGGGTTAATAACCCAAGATACTAAGAATACTCATTAAAATATGTTCTCAAGAAACTCTTTAGACTTGATGTTTCTCAGTTTATTAATTTCTAAGCTTTTGGAATTTACAGTTTATTTAGAAATAAAAAAAAAATGAGATTTATGCAATCATCATCTGCTTAGCCTTTTCCCAAGTAGGTTGGGGTCGGCTTCCAGTCCAACCGGATGCAGCTGAGTACCAGTATTTTACATGGAGTGACTGCCTATCTGACCTCCACAACCCAGCAACTGGGTAATACGATACCCCTTGGTAAGACTGGTTGTCAGATTTTCGGGCGGCTTCTGACAACCCGTAACGACTGTCAAGGATCCACGTATATTAGCCGGGATCAACAGCTTAACGTGCTTTCCGAGGCACAGAACGATGTCAGTGATGTCTAAGATACACTTACACTTATTTATGCAATCAAAAAAGGAATCAAAGATAGACAAATTGTCAGACTACATTTAGCTTAGTGCTTGAGTAAGTAAGGCTTATTCAATATCTTTACAAACCGGCATGTCCTCTCAGTGTAGCCAAGCACCTCCAGGTCTCAGCCTTGTGCTTGCCAGGGGTGCTTATGGCAGCCACACTAAGACCCCACACCATAACGAGGCGGTCATCACCACCCGATGCCAAGTATTTGCCACCGTTGCTCCAACGCACACAGTTTACGCAAGCTAAAAAAAATTTTTACTAGATGTAAATGTAAACTGATATATAGGAGGTTAAGAATTTAAAAAAATAATATTTTTAGATGGATACCTAAACGAAATAAAAAAAAGTTAGTATAACAAAAAAAAATTGCATAGACTTAAACACTTCCTCCTTTTTTATTTGTTGGTTAAAAATTAATAAAAAGAATGAAAACATTCGATGTTAAAGGAATTATTGCAACTTTTTAAATACTTGGTTCATATTAAATATTATATTGATGGTAAAAATATCTGACAATTTAGTTTCACATTACTTTAAAACTAGATAATATGGTTCAGATATTCAAGTATGCAATTCCAGAACTACTAACCTAAGTGATTATCCATTTGACAAAGCATCTTGGGAACATTGGGGTCCACTTCAACTGCTTCAAACAAAACGGGGTTTAGGTTCCAAACCACGACCCGACCGGAGTCCCCACCCTGACCCCCGGTTGCGAAACGCTTCCCCGTCGGATGGATATCAACGGAAAATATCGGTTTATCTGAAAAATGCCACTTTTAATCAACAAATCCTTCTTCTAACTAACGTTGCTTTTCAGCGAAGAAACTAAGAATATTTACCATCATGATTGACCCAACTGGGTTTTAACAGCTTCATTTATGATGTATTGATTAAATTAAACTCAAAATAACAGCTAATTATCAAAATAAATAAAGCTTTTCCCACTTTATTTATTTTATCGTAATATGACACTGACAGGACAGCATCAACACCGCCCGGCAATAATAACTTGATTGAGAGGCGTGCGTTTCGTTTAGTAATCAATTATTTTGATATATAAATATAAAAGGAGCATTAACCGATTTAGCCCCGCGCACTTCATTTTGACGCTATACTAATAAAAATGTACCATAATTTTTTTTTGAAAACCTAACTAACCAAAATTATAATTGTGATGGTAAAATAATCGTCTAGGTTTTCCCTAATAGCAATAAGCAATCTATCACAACTTGATCACAACGTAGCCATGAGGCAGAAAGTAAAAAACATGTAGGTAAATGTCAAATATGACAGTGACTGTCACTTTGACAGTGAGTTAAAAAGACAGGATTGGATTGGAGTAGTGATGTGCCGATTCGATTATATTAATAATCGATTAATCGATTATGCTAATAATCGTAATCGATCAATAATCGATTATTAATCGATTATCAAGCGATTATTGAAACTTATCGTAACAAAAAATATGACTTCTTAGGGTATACTCTTCTAAAAAATATATATTAAAATATATAAATTATTGCCATGTTTTATTCAAGATGGCGTCTCGTTTGCTTGCATAATTCATTCGTTCTGAAATTATGTCTCATCAAATTAATGTTTAAGTAGAAAAAAAAATAAAAATGTGTGTGTTCTTGAAGTGTAAACATAAACTATTATTCTATTGTACATATTTTTGAGTAAACATAATAAGGTACCACGATTTCATCGTTGCAAAAATCTTTTATTCGTGTTTCTGAACCCTCAAAATGACCGCTTGTTGATTGGCGTAAAAGACCAAAAGCCATGTCATAAAAATATTAATAAAAAAAAACGTTCTTGAAGTGTTCAAAATAAACTATTATTCTATTGTATGTACATATTTTTGAGTAAACTTAATTAAGTTCCACGATTTCATCGTTGCAAAAATCTTTTATTCGTGTTTCTGAACCCTCAAAATAAAAAACAACAAATAAAACATAAACAAACAAAACAATTCTAGGTTATGTAAATGTCATCTCTACAACCTGTCATGGCTGTCATAACTCTTAGGACAAACGTCAAACATTTTTATTTTTATCTTGTGCATAAAATCCATTTAATATTATGAAAAAACTGTTACTTTATTCTATTCAGGGGTAATTTTCCCAGCTTTGGTAAAATGTATGTACATGTTATGGCCGGAGCGCCATATAAAAATGAAACGTCTCCTTTTAGAAATAGTAAAAGTTGCTAGTGTAATAAATAATAATAAATAAATGCTTTTTGTCACAATCGATCATGATCGATTATGTGAATTATAATCGATTGGCAACCGATTATTCTCATAATCGATTAATCGATTATTGATAATCGATTCCGCACATCACTAGATTGGAGGAAGTGATCGCCCGGGCACGTAACGCAAACAGCACAAATTACGCAAAACGTGCGGCACGTTTTGAAGTTTATGCCCTGCTAGTTTCTTGATAAATCGAAAAAAACGATTAATAAAAAAGCGGTATGAGAGGAGCAGACACTCTGATACCGGCTAGATTTTTAACTTTAACTAGTCATTTATCTGCGGTAGTAACTTTGCTATGGGAGAGTCAGGAGAGCACTCGACACTGTTTGCCGAGCCACTTTCACGACGATCATTTCCAAACATATCACAACCGGTAAGCTTTCTTTACCTAGATTAATAAATTACAGTTGACAGGTCACTGTAAAAATATTTTACTACTAGATTTGTGTTATATTTTTGTCATAATTTTGCATTTTAATTACTTATTGTACACACGCACGCACATTGTAACACGGATATCACACGATGCGGGTTTGTGTAGGGCATCCGGCCAAAAATTTAAATTGGGACATTTGTCTACTTTCATGTGGATTTTTTTCTGAACCGCGTAATGTTTTTGTGTAGCAAACCGTTAGGCGCGCTTTCATTACATTTTCAAACGCCTGAAAAAAATCTTTTAGCAAGATTGTTGCGACTGTATTATTGTACTATGGCTTATTAATTTGCCTGAATAAAACTTGAAATAGAATTTATTTAATTTCGAGTCGTAGGGGTCCAGTTCTAAGACTCAAAATTAAATAGTTTCTATCTGTCAAAATCTGGTCCTACCTTGGACCAGTAGGACCAGTTTTTGGACCAGGACCAGTTAAGGTCTGCAGTGGAAGAAAATAGGCTAAAAATAAATATAATTTCATATAAATGTACTTATGTAATTTTTATGATATTACAATAATTTCAATTGATATTTTATGATAGTACACAAAACAATTAGAAATTCGCTAACATTAATTAAAATTACATAAAAAAAACAGGTAAATGAACACTAAAATTATAAATTTAATAATAGTTCTATTGATTTTTTAAATACTTCTATCTAACCAATAGTAAGTACACAGAAGTACCTACATATTATATTGCCATAACAACATCTAAGCTATATGTTTAGAAAACAATCAAGTTAATGGTCCATGTCAAGTTTTAGCAGCAATAACATTAGTAGCTTTGTTCAAGTAATGTAAACATTTTATAAGTTTAGGAGTAACAGCACGAGGCAAACAGACACAATATTGTTTACAATTTATAGTCTCTGTGGCCATGTAGCTTAAGTTAATCATAAGTTTTAAGTACAGTCAGCAACAAAAGTCGATTAACATTTATGATTTTTTAATCCTAATTATTAAGTACAATATTAAAAGTAAAATGCAATGAATATAAAATTAAGATTAGTAATTGCCTGAAATTCTGAAAGACAGTAAGTACATGATGTGTTTAATATCTGTTTAAATAAGTAACATTGTCAATCGACTTTTATTGCTGACTTACGTACATAAAGTTATAGTTTTGAACAATAAGTATCATCATTATAATATCAGCCGTAGGATGTGCACTGCTGAACATAGGCCTCCCCTGAAGATTTCCTATAGGACTGGTTAGAAGCCGCTTGCATTGATTACAATAATACCTGAAATAAAAAATGTTGCCGGTTAAAAGCATTGCAATATTAATTGGTGGGTAGTAACTTTGAAAGACCAAACCTTTTTTTCCAAATTACCTACAGCTTTAAAGAATTCATTTGCTAAAATCTCCCAGAATCGTTCTTCCCTTCTTCTTATCCTTGGGATTAGGTTTCACAATTAATTCTTTTTTATTATATGTATTTTTTTTTTAAATAGATCCACAAAAAATAAGTGGGGGTTTTTTTTACTAAATGCTTAAATAAATGTTTACATGGTACTTATAGTATCAAAAAGTTTTTTTTTGTTTGCCTGTCCTTTTCGTCTGATCTCCGAAATGGCTGAACTGATTTTGTCGGGAGATAGCTGGCAGATAGTTGATATTACAAGCAGTAACCTATATTTTATTTTAGGAATATTATTTATATTAGAGATCTGCGCAAAAACTTAAATCTCCGCAGATAACCGATATTTTCGCAGACGAAGTCGCGGGCGAAAGCTAGTTTATAATATTAGAATAAAACGATTTCAGAATTTCTTAGAATAAAGTAATCCAACACCAGATGGGAAAACGCAGCACAGTTAGTAAGTTTAACCAACTTGAACCGGTTTAATGGGGTATGTGTGTTTGCACTATCTCTTTGTTTGGGATTAGTGAGCCATTGTAGTAATACCTATGTGTGTGCTGATGAGATCGATTGTTGCGACCACGTAGGGCTGATGGCTGAGGGAATGAGGAAAAAGCTAAGACCATTTTTTTTTAACGAACTTCCTTAACGCGGCATACGGTAGGAGGAGCTAACTGGATGACCTTCCTTCTTCTGCTGTCTGTTCTTTCTATATAATACGGGGGTGTGTGCGTGCCAGTTTCGAGATTCGAGCAGCAAGCATACTGTTGCAAAGTGTGCTTAGAGCATCCCTTAGGACCGTACGGACCTCGGCTTAAGGTGTCGCTAGAGAGGACAGCAAGGGAACGGGTTGGATTATTTAGGAACGAATTTTAAGCTACAGGCTTAACGGCGCGGGCTGGCTCGAGCGAGGGTCGGGTTGGAGACGGTCGGGGACGTCGCGGCGGGCCTCGGCAGCGACGGCGAAATGGGGCGATCCGTGTTTGTAATTGCTTAATGTGCTGGTAGTGTTCTGCCGGAATGCCATGACGTCAACCTTTTATATAAGAAGTTTATTCATCATAATTGGAAGGATTTCATTTTTGCGTTAGTAAGGACCAAACGTTAACCGTCCTGCGCGATAAAAGCCTCGTTGAAAAAAATGTTGTGAAGATAGGCCGTCACTCCATGTAGTACACTGGTATTCAGCTGTATCCGAGTAGACTGGAAGCCTAACTGGCCTATCTACCTACTTGCCTTTCCCCAACATAGTTGGCTAAGCAGATTATACACTAGCAAACTAAAATTACTATCGAACCACCCTTTGGGCTTAAATTAATATATTGAAAACTAGCTTCTTCCCGAATAGCACGTAACTCATTTTGTTATTTGGTCCCGAGAAGAGCCGTTGGTCATAGCTCTGAGGAGAGCCGTGTGTTTTTATCATCGTGGTGAAAGGATTGGTCAGATGAACTCTGCGTTACCAAGTGCTTATTAGTATATTAAAGATATTGCCCATAAATTAGAAGCAGCATAAAAAGCAAATATTTAAGCATTTAAATCAAGGCATAAAACCTTTATGGCCCTCATTGTTTCTTATTTATCATAGTAACGCATTATTGCTTTTCTGTAATCTCGTTCAGTGTTATCAGTGTTTGTTTTAGCTACTTGCACAGTCGAGTACTTACTGAAATACAATTAGTAATACAATTTATCGTTTTATTGCAATAAGATGCAATGGTAGATATCTCTTATCTCGCGGTAAAATAAGCAATAGTATGAAGGTAGTTTCCGTTTTGTTTGGCCCTGCCCTAAACCTTGAAATTGGCGAGGATCCTTAAACGACTTCATCATAGCCCTTGTCAGGCGTTTGTTCGTTGATCCATTGGCTTTTTGGCTTAATCCCAGTGACCTTATTGGTGAGGTTCTTCAGAAAAGTCAGGGGCGCAGTAACCGGCGTGCTTGTATGACGAGATGTATAAACGTGGACGAGGCGAAAGGAGTATGTAAGGATCGATGCAGGTGGCTTTCTGTAGTTTCTGATTGCCCATCACAAGGGAAAAAGGAGTTTATGTATGTGGTATAGATTAGGCCGCCAAGCAACCGTTTTGGATCATACCCATAGCTGCCTCTGTCTCCCGCACCATCTTAAGAAAAACTGTTGTTTGAACTGTTGTTGGCTTTGACTATTTGGTGTCCTTTTTGTAATTCTTGTAACTCTACCAAGCTTGTCTGTTTAATAGGCGAGAACATGTGCAAGACTTGGTCTACCACTTCGTAGTTATTTCTGCCCCAAGGCAGCGTTACTGCGTGCCGGTGTAATTATAGGCATATGAGACATTTCAGCTTTTGATCTTGGATGGCAATGCATCAGTGAGGCCACCTATTGCAGATGCTTATAGGCAATCGGGACCACTTAACATCAGGTGGGCTGCAGGCTTGTTGGTCGTCCAATGACATAAAAAAATGTCGTGCCATCCCTGAATGCCTTGACCTGTCTTAATATCCAATTATAACTGGTTAAAATTGCCACCGGCTATCCAAAGTTTACAAAACATGAGGTCTGGTGTCGATTCGCTGGACACGGTTGTAGTGCGCCTGCGCAGCTCCGGAGCGGTCAGGCGACCAATACCGTGCACGTGACTTGTGACCGTGTAAAAGTTTTTTTAAAATATAATTTAGCTATATTGAGCTTTTTTATACCTTCTGGTTTTATTTATTAGCCAGATTTCAGTTTTTAAGTGTCACCCAGTTAAATATATGGGGTCAACGGCCTCTAGCGAAGTAAGTTTCTTTTGTTTTATTACTATCTTATTGTTGTAATGACGGTGTGTCGTATCGTCGATTGTTATTTTATTGGATTTAGGGATCGAAATGTTCGAGATCCGATGTTGGCGCAATCTACTGGGGATGTTTGTATCCATGTGGTGTTACTTTGTGAAGCAAAAACATCTTTTCGTGTTGAAATCCTCGAGGCGGGTACCCTCCATCTGGGGAACGAAGGGACGGACTCTTACTAGTGCCTCTTACTCTTACTAGTGCCTCTTACTCTTACTAGTGCCCCACAGTCCCTCCTGCTACCATGAGTCGGGAGTCTGGTATTCGCTTGACGCATCCAACGATGCATCCGATCCGTATCTTGGTGATCCACGACTGGTTCTGTACCACTATAGGCGGGCCCCTTTACCATGTGCGGCCTGTCCTGCGACCGCGCATTCTCTTAGAAAGCGCACGGAACACAGCGCGCCGCTGTCGCAGGCCTACGTCTGGTCGAATGACGAACTGTCCCAAGTTTGCCGTCCGTGGCCCCTCCTAAGGGAGGGGCCACGGACGGCAAACTTGGGAAGCAAAAAGCTAGTTGGTACTTTCTGTGGGGAATCTCAGTCAGAAAATTATGAGGGAGATTTATAATACATTGCTTCATACCTTTGAGAGGTTCATCTGCTCGACAACGTATATAACGCAATAAAAATTTTATGGTTGAAAAGTCGTTGACATCATTGTCAGTGCCATTTGGCTGCTGGTTGTTTCTCACCTGAAATAGGACACGCTGAAAGTTAAAATACGATCCTATGCCCTTGAGGCGGTTAAGAAACTGACACTAGGGTGTGTGGGGTCGTAAGACCTTATTGCCCACACGATAAAGAAGAACAAGATGCAAAAACATATAAAAAACGTAGAAAACTAACTCACTAATAAATAAAAAGACTATGTTAGCCATGAAAACTAAAAAAGCAAAATAATATTTCAGTTGCTTTGTAATCAATAAATAGTTGACAATTGAGTTGGCTATTGTCATACAAAATTTACGGGGGAATCGAGTTTTGACAGCTCATAAAAAGTACGTTAATTGAGGATGGTGTCAGTACCCTATTTGTCAAGACGTCAAGTTTCTCCAGTTTTGGCTTTGCTGAGAGCCGGCTTTGCTTACACCATCTCCACAAGCGGTAAATGCTCAACTAAAGAAAGGAAAGGGCAACGAGTCTTTGTTATGTGTTATGTTTATCTATCAGCTTGTATTCGCAGTTTTTCTGATCTCTTGTCGACTTACTTAGTTTCATTTTCAGAAATGGCACACAACAACTGAATAACGAAACAATAGGTTGAGTAGAATTTAAGTAACTCAGTCCCTCTTAGGTCATTCACTCCCAGTCCGACTCGAAGGGTTCAAAGTCGCCACTCGCCATATGTCTTAAGAGAAGTTCATAAACAACCATTAGGTGGTCTAATCTCCGCGGTCGACTGAAATACTTTCTGTTGGGGTCTCCACTCTAGTAATATGATGGACTTTCGTTCCTAAAATAGGTAATTAAAAGCGTTTATGGTTACTAGTAGAGCAGAGAGAGAGAGAGATTCGAGAGAGAGTACGAAGAAGGAGCATTTGAATCGGAGCGCTTCAATCCGTCTTCATTATCGTCCTTAACCCAATTTATTTAAGACCGTTGCAGTACCTACATCCTTCCGTGCATCTGCATTCATCAGTTGTTATCTCAAGAGCATTTGAATGCGCCATTGTTACGTATAAAATTTCCCGAAACGGTAAAACTACTCGTGCAAGCCGTTTCGTAACTTGTTTGCAAGTTATTCGGTTTTACGCGCCTCCGAACGTTGGGACAGTTCAAGGTCAGTTCTTCCGATCGCACGCGGTATCCGACTATTTACCAGTTACTTCATTCACAATTTGTCTCGCATAAACTTTGGTAGTGTTTATGAAACACAATAATATAATATTGCAATCATGGTTCGGGAACACGGGGAGAAAGAGGTTAGCAACTAAATAGTTTTTATTTATTTTTCCTTGTGTGTATTCATTTTTTTTTTATGTCAGTGGTATTCTTATTTTAATTTCGGTGTTTAAAAATGTAATGTTTTTATTTAAATGTGTGAATGTTGTTGCGAATTAATTGTTGTTTGTATTGCGTGTCCTGTTTTCTAAATGTATGTATGAAATGTTTTATTTTCTGGTGATGGAAATGTCGTTTTACGGATGTAATAAACAATAACAAATTGTTTGTTGTTAAATTAAAGTAATTATTTACGTATTTGTAATAATGATGAAAACCAAGTACTTAATTTTAGTCGACAATCTACATTGCTACAACCAAAAATAATCTATTTTAAATAAAAAGTTATGCGTGCTAAATAAAGTCATGCGTATAACATAAAAAAATACGTGTCGAATTAAGAACCTACTTTTTTTCATTAGTAAAAAATTTAAAACGTTCCACATTTAAATAAATGGAATAAAAAATAAGGAGAAAATTGTCATTTTGCGGATAAAAGGACCATTTAAGTAACTGTTATTCGAAAGCTAGAGCTGATAGCGTTTATAGTAGATTATTCAAACAAGTTACGTGCGCCGGCGACCCACTGATCTAAATCCCTTATATCAACCTTGATAACAAAGGTACACATTATTGAGCAAATATCATATAATTAAACTATTTATGACTTTAAAATGAATGCCATGAACAGATATTATTTATTTGCATTTAAACAATGGAATCGTTAAGTATATGCGATACTACGCCATAAAGCCAGAAATTATACTTTGCTAAGATATTCTCGTGATTCCGTTCCCGTGGAAGTAGAGAATCAGAATCAGAGAATTTATTTGTAAAACATAGGTATTTACATAAAGGGGTTAGGTTAACATATTTGGGAGCTGTTTTGCTGTGAACGCGTACAAATATTAAGAAAAATTAAAAAAAAAAACTAAATAAAACAACAATATACTTAACAAAAACAAAAATGAACTAAAAAAATATTTTAAAAAATCATTTGTAAAAACTGGAACAGTCCTCTCTATAACATTTTTCAATTAGTAGGGAAATATTTTATTACGAATTTTGAATTTCGTGTATTTTCTTATGGATTCGTTACTTTTTTGGTTATAAAATTCTTCTACCTGCCAATTTATTTTTTGTGTGGACAATGGACATGTGCTACATCGAAATTGTTGCGGAAGCTCCGCAATTGCGGATACGGATACGAATGTTCGCAACATCAGTAGGAAGTCCTTTGAGCCAGTAGGTACATTTTTTGTAACCTTCAAGGAAGTTAAAATTCACGTCAATCAATAGTAGGTACCTATAATTTTGTTAAATGCCCTGCGTGGAGCGCCTATTACCTAAAGCCCAAAGTTCAAAAATAGCAAACATTTTTAAAGTATCACCTACTATGCTTACTACTCAGCTATGCTTACTACTCAGACTATTATTAACGTAACTGCACATTCTGCTTAACGTATACGTAACCGGTGCGCCTGCGCATGTATGAGATAACTTATGAATGCGGAAAGTCAGGTGCAGTTGTTCATGTTATGAGTGCAAGTAGGTACCTACCTATGCCACAGCTTATCGGGACGACTAAGGTCGGTAAAATCCTATCTTAAAGGAAATTTCAAACCACACTAGGTACCTACCATTTAAAGTGTGTTTGTAATGTCAAATAACAGCTAAAACTACTAAATGCATATGAATGTTTACACGGTAATTATAGAAAAATCCAATTTTTAGAATTTTTGTCTGTCTGTCTGACTTATCTTCGGAACGGGTAGACCGAATTTTATAGGGCGACCGATGTTTTTATCGTAAGGCTTAACAATACTGTCCTAACAGCGCGCTACATACAAAAGTAATCATGTTTTGGTCAATAAACTCGATACAATAGAATAGATTAGAATTTATTTTTGATTTAATATTACTGTATACAGTATTGCCAACCAATTGCATTCATTCATTTATATTCTGGGTACCAGGGTAATCCTTACTATCCTTACTTCCTTACTAATATTATAAATGCGAAAGTAACTCTGTCTGTCTGTCTGTCTGTCTTTTCTTCACGCCTAAACTACTGAACCGATTTGTGTGAAATTTGGTACAGGGTAAGTGTGAACCCCAACAAAGGACATAGGCTACTTTTTATTCGACTTCGACTTCGTCTGCGTCCGCGATAACCGACATATACGCGGACGAAGTCGCGGGCAAAAGCTAGTAATCTATAATTTACCCTGCCAGGGTTGCGTACCTATGCCCTGAAACACAAAGGGCATTAGGAGGAATACGGATGGGTTTTAGTCAGGAAGTCTGACACTCCCTTCCGCTCCGCCCAGAGCGGAAGAAGTCATTTGATGATTCTTATCATACTATGGCATAACGCTTGGCTGCTTTTTTTTTTGAGGTGGTAAAAATCATCAAATGAGTCCTTTCGCCCTGGGTGGGGCGGAAGGTACTGTCAGACTTTTACTGACTAAAAAAACCACCCTGTTCCTTCTGTTGCCCTTTACGTTCCGGGGCCACGGTATCCTGTTACGCTGTGTGTCGCGGGTTTGATTCCCGCTCGGAGCAAATATCTGTATGGCCTACAGATAGTTGTTCCGGTTCTAGCTGTTAGTGTATGTGAGTTTGTATGTTTGTAAACGCATCCACAATACAGGAGAAATAGCAAGCGTGAAGCAACATTTTTTTTGCGCAGTCGGGTCTAAACTTGTAGCGCCATCTTTCGCAGTACGAACGAACTACAACTGATAATTCCGTTCTCCGCGACGTTAGCATTTCTATACAAAATCCCGACAACAACCGTCGTCGGGCAGTAGCCCACCAGACACACCCGTCTCACCGTCTGGTCGGAGGATCATTTTAACGGAGGATGAGAAACTTTACACCCTGTTTCTTATAACTCTAAAAACTCCATCCTCAGAGTCGCATCTAATAATAATCCGATCCAGCCTGTCCCTTTGCTGCCCTCCCCCAGCGACGCCCTAAGCCGAGGCTCGTACCCCACAGGGGGTGCCCTAAGGCTTCGTTCACACGGCATTGTCCTGCACGTTTTTTTGCAGTATACGTCTTAACGTATAAATAGTGACCATACAACGTACATAGATCCATTCACACGACGATTGTACTGCACAAAAACGTGTACCGTTGATACGTTTAAACGCATACTCAACGGACTTGTCAAGCAAATCGAATGAACTTTGACGTATTCGGTTCGCAGTGGCATATGGTATAGCTTTGTCTTGTTCACACGACACGATGTCATACGTTTTTTATCGAATAGCAATTTTCGAATTGTTCGTGTGATCGATTTTTCAAGTGATCGTACGCGCAGATTCTTGATTAAGGTGGATGCGACGACCCCTCCGTCCATACATTTTTCATTAGAGTTATACACTAAACACAGACACTCTTTCTTTAAAACTAATCATTTTATCACTTCTTTACAATAAAATGTGCTCGCGTCCGAAGTTTTTAGCCAATAACTTCATTATTCACTGAGAAAAACAATAGTGAAATCTCGGCAAAAATTGACACTTCTTTAGTAGTGTGCGTGACACTGCGGGACTTTTGAGTACTTTTGACAAGCAAACGAAAGGCGAAGTTTAAAAATTGGCACACTAGATGGCGTGCAAAATAATTTCTGATAAATCAATATCTTAGTTCAATAATTGGATTTCCTTTCCAACCGTATCAAAACAAGAATAAAATAACATAAAACTAATGACCTTCGACATCTATGTTTTTTTAAACAATTTTACTTATTATTTATTATTGTTGTGTGGCAACATAAATACCAATACTCGTAGTGTAGGTTATAAGCAACGTTGCCGTTCTTTCCTAAATGGAATACGTTGACAAAAAAAGCGTTGCCAAACTTCGTTCACTTGTTGTTGTACTTGGGACTTGATAATACCAGAAAAATAATTCCTAATACATTCTGATTTCGGTTGTCACGCGCTATGATTTGCGCGCGGAATTTCTTGTGTATTTTTTGTATGCTATGCATTTTCATTGATTAAAATTGCAATTTTCCTCCAGTATGTATTTGAGACTATATTGTAACTAATTTATCGTAGGTATAGTAATTAATTATTCTAAATACGCAATTATGTTTTTGGTGGTTTTAGAAACTAAAAAACAGCATGTTGGCCCGTGATTTTTCTGAAATATCGTCACAATACTGATTACCTACGTCATACGTGTCAGTGATGATGAGTCAGTGTTTCATATTTGAATGTGTTTGAATATGTTTTTGGTCAACCATTATAAATCGGTAAACTAGGTACCTACTAAAGTAGTCACAAAATTAAACTTGCAAACATTTGCTAAATACCTATAGTTTTGCCGGGTTACGATAAACATCTTTTACGCATTTTAAAATACTTAGTAAAAAAAAAAATAGTTTCAGACAGACAAACATTATTATTAGTTTGTTTTATTTTGTAGTAGGTACCTACTAAGCTCACGTTCACGGTAATGGTGCGTTCAGAAACAAATAATGTGTGTTGTAAATTCCAGGGTGACTTGAATTGTGCACAGCGTTAGTAGGTATGGTCGAACGTGTGACGTAGACGTTTCGCAGAATATTGAGAGTGTTGGTACCGGGTAGGTATGACGATTTTCTTGAGATGAATAATTATAATAAATTGTTTGTATAATAATAAAGCGTAATTTTAGCTCCAGAAATAAAGTTTCCGTAGTGTAGCGGTTATCACGCGTGCTTTACACGCACAAGGCCCACGGTTCGATCCCGGGCGGAAACAGTTGCTTTTTGTATTTTATTGCCGATCATAAAAAGTATCTTCACGCTTTTTTATTAATTGGGTGATCAGAGAAATCTGAAAAATAAACATTTTGTTAAAATAAAAGTAAACTACGTACCTACTATTTCTCGCCTTGAAACTTACGTTTAGAAATATATGATTGTTATCAAGGCCAAGTACCTACCTATGCCGCAAAACCAAATTATTTGTCGTATCAGATTACGATAGCTCACTTTGTTTTTTTTTTTTTGTTGCTTTGTGGTTGCTTTGTATGAGCTACCTATGTTATGAAATACCACGTTACCGATTTGGGGTAACATGACATGTAATGATAGTTGTATTGATCTAAATAAATAAATAAAATATTTATTTAGATTGCGTCGGGGACAGTGGTCAGTGATTGACTGACGCGAGAATGATTCGAGCGGTTACACGATCAGTCTGGCATCAGTCTGCTGTCATTCACAACAGAATGATGAAAAATAGTACGTAGTTTACTTTTATTTTAACAAAATGTTTATTTTTCAGATTTCTCTGATCACCCAATTAATAAAAAAGCGTGAAGATACTTTTTATGATCGGCAATAAAATACAAAAAGCAACTGATTCCGCCCGGGATCGAACCGGGGGCCTTGTGCGTGTGAAGCACACGTGATAACCGCTACACTACGGAAACTTGATTTCTGGAGCAAAAATTACGCTTTACTAAGTTATGAATGAAGTTTTATCAGTCTGCTGGTAGGTATCTATCAGATGGTGGCTTGTGATCAGTGTAAACAATGAGTTCTCTTCCATCGAACATTTTTCTGAAGTGTTTGATTGACATACCTACCTACCTATAAATTGATAAGTAGGTAGGCTAATAACTCTGTCGAACGTAGACCGTAGGTATAGGTACCTACTGTATGAACTGTATCGCTGTTGTGTTTCGGAGAATTTCTTTGAGAAATAGGTAGGTACCTAGCCAAGCAGTACTTATATTTCTTGTTTACAAGTTATTGAAGGACAGCTCCTGCGCAGGTGTTCGTTGCGTCGCACGTGACTACGTGAGGGAGTTGGCGTCGGTTGGTGATGGAGATGGATGAGCAAACTAAGCTGCGTTTTGTACCTATGCTAACTTTACATAACTCGAATGCTTGTGAGTGTGACGCTTCTGTGTTCCACTTGATCTTTGTTTTATCTCGCTTCTTGGAATTGTGCAGGACCGCGTTGAGCGGTGCTTGTAAGTACTTATGTGATCTGCGTTAGGTACCTACCTACCTACCTACTATGCTGTCACGGTAGAAATTTATCATGCCGATAAATCTACGTAGGTACCTAGGTCTTGATCTTGAATCGTCTCGGGTCTGGTCTGGGGTAAGCAGAGATAGCAGACTTTTCCTTGTGGTGGTTTGATTCCGTTGCTTGACACTTCATAGACCAGGAACTTGAGGTTTTCTTTGCCGAAGACGCATTTTGATGGATTTATAGTGATATCATACACCTCTTATCTGCGTAAGACTTCCTGTAAATCTTTGATGTGGCTTGCTTTACTTACTTCCGCCTTCCGCCGGAGGTAGTGGGTTCGATTCCCACCCAGGACAAACTTTGTGTGATGAGCATAATTATTGTTGGTTCTGTGTCTGGGTGTAATTTATCTATAATACTGTATGTATTTATAAATTATACATATAAGTATGTAATGTATATCAGTTGTCTGGTTACCATAACACAAGCTCTGCTTAGCTTGGGATCAGATGGCCGTGTGTGAGTTGTTCCAAGATATTTATTTATTTTTATTTTAAGTACTTCATTTTCAGATGCGATTATCGGGTAGGTAAGTACCTACCTACCTACCTACTTACCTACGTCGTCGATGAATGGAAATTTATGCGTAGATACCTAGTCTAATCCGATAAGTAGGTAGGTAAGTAGTACTTACCTACCTACCTACTTATCGGGTACTTACTAAGTACCTAAGTCCTAAGTACTTGATAGATGAATCGTTGGAATGTCTGTCCGGCATTCTTGAGACCTGGACATACATATTCGTGTAGGTAAACTCGAATATGCCAAAAGGTGTTGTGATGGCTGTTTTCTTGATGTCTAGCTCGTAGACTGGTAGGTACTTACCTACTTAGTTGTTGATAAGCACGGTTTAGTTAGGTCGAGTGTATTGAAGATTTTCTTGCCGTGAAGTAGGTACCTAGGTAGATAGATGAAAAAATATTGAATACCTAGCTAGTGTAATGTAATAAAATAAAACTGCGTTATATTGTAATCAAAATTAAGTGTCGTGATGGCCCAGTGGTTAACGCGCCCACCTCTCATGCATGAGGTTGTGGGTTCGAATCCGGGCAAGCCAATGTGACTTTTTCAATTCATATGTAGGTACCTACTTTGCCCTACAGTGGGACAGTAAGAGGCTGGTAGGTACTTTTTTATTTTTTTTTTATTTTTTTTTTTTTCAATTTTTTCATAATTTTGTTTCCCAAAATTATAAATTATGTTGCTTCAAATACTTCTGTTTTGATAAACGATTAAAATAGTGTAATGAAATAAAATAAAACTGCGTTTTATTGTAATCAATGTTGACATAATTTATTTCCCATATTTATAAATCAATAAAATAGTTTACGCCAACAAATATAACTTATTTTTACTTAGACAGAAAAATTTAAACTAGTTTTTTTTATATTCACGCCATCTAGTGTTCAATCTTCGTAAACGCAGAGGTATGTATGTGTGTGTAAACGACACTGTATTCAATGACAGAAGTTTTAAACAAGTTATGTGTCGAATTGGGTAGATTTTGAGGGAATGATATGACCTATTCAAATAAAATGTAATATCCGATAACCGCTAAGACTACTCCTATGACTTAATAATTGTCCAATTACACAAAAACTCAAATAAACTAAAAATGTTGACTTCAGCGCCATCTCTCGGGAGAATGGCTGGGAGCAGCCCGTCGGTTTCACCTTAATAGGATGTACCCAAAACCTTCTGTTTTGTCGGCGGCGAGACCGGTGGCGCGGGTGGCGCCTTCGATACCAATATAAAAGTACAACCAAGCATGGATCCATCAGTGACGTCTACTCACTGTGACAACTGTGCGGAAACGGCGGCTATTCGTTTTTACACGAATGAAAATTTACCATGTGAACACCCGGTTGACTATACGTTAAAACAACGATTACAAAAAAACGTGCAGGACAATGCCGTGTGAACGAAGCCTAAGGCTTCGTTCACACGGCATTGTCCTGCACGTTTTTTTGCAGTATACGTCTTAACGTATAAATAGTGACCATACAACTTACATAGATCCATTCACACGACGATTGTACTGCAAAAAAACGTGTACCGCTTATACGTTTAAACGCATACTCAACGGACTTGTCAAGCAAATCGAATAAACTTTGACGTATTCGGTTCGCAGTGGTATATGGTATAGCTTTGTCTCCTTGTGAAAACTGCGGCTATTCGTTTTTACACGAATGAAAATTTACCATGTGAACACCCGGTTGACTATACGTTAAAAAAACGATTACAAAAAAACGTGCAGGACAATGCCGTGTGAACGAAGCCTTAGGCTTCGTTCACACGGCATTGTCCTGCACGTTTTTTTACAGTATACGTCTTAACGTATAAATAGTGACCATACAACGTACATAGATCCATTCACACGACGATTGTACTGCAGAAAAACGTGTACCGCTCATGCGTTTAAACGCATACTAAACGGACTTGTCAAGCAAATCGAATGAACTTTGACGTATTCGGTTCGCAGTGGCATATGGTGTAGCTTTGTCTCCTTCACACGACACGATGTCATACGTTTTTTATCGAATAGCAATTTTCAAATAATTTTTGAAATTATCGTGTGAACGATTTTTCAAGTGATCGTACGCACAGATTCTTGATTAATAGGATATACCCAAAACCTTCTGTTTTGTCGGCGGCGAGACCGTTGGCGCCTTCGATACCAATATAAAAGTACAACCAAGCGTGGATCCATCAGTGACGTCTACTCACTGTGACAATTGTGTGGAAACTGCGGCTATCCGTTTTTACACGAATGAAAATTTACCATGTGAACACCCGGTTGACTATACGTTAAAAAAACGATTACAAAAAAACGTGCAGGACAATGCCGTGTGAACGAAGCCTTAGCGTGTAGTCGCTTAGTTTGTAAGTTTTTAAGCCCTGGCTGGAGGCCTTAATTTTTAAGGCACCACAGGATAGTCCGATTAAACAGCCGACAACCTCATAGGTTGACCTGCGAGATGCCAATCCGAAAAAAAAGACATCTAATGTTTTCGTAACTGCCATGGATCGTCACCTTATCATGCGTTGTCAAGTGCACGCAACCTTTGTTCAGGTGATGTAATGTAAACCCGCTTGTTTAACCGCACGTGTAACGTCCGCATCGTCTCCTTTGTTTTAGGTCACGTGATGAAAGTACGATTGTTGACCGTACCTCGTTATAAATTAGACTAGCTTGTGCATGCGATTTCGCTTGACTATACTTACGGATAACAAACTTTTTTATAATACATAATTATAATCCTAACTAATATTATAAATGCGAAAGTAACTCTGTCTGTCCGTCTGTCTTTCTGTCTGTCTGTCTGTCTTTTCTTTACGCCTAAACTACTGAACCGATTGTGAAATTTGGTACAGGGTAAGTGTGAACCCCAACAAAGGACATAGGTTTCTTTTTATTCGACTTCAACTTCGACTTCGTCTGCGGCCGCGATAACCGACATATAAGTCGCGGGCAAAAGCTAGTACATAATAATATAGGGTTAACGAAGCTTTAGCTATTAGCGACAGTTTTTTTTATCAGACCAGTAGTTTCGGAGTATTAGCGCGTTCGAAAAAACAAACTACTTCTAGCAAAGATGATGACCTGTAATTTCCAAAAAAATGGCCTTAGCCTCTAGCTTCTAACACCAAATTTTCAAAAATCTCTCCGCCCGCCTTTCCTCTTAAGAGTGGGGCATTATCTAACTTACAACTTTATGTTCTGTGTACTTGTGACTTGTTCAGTGACGCATGCGCATGATTGCAGGTTGGTAGCTGGGTTCGCGTCATCGCTTGCGCTTATACTCCTCGAGTTCTTCACCTTCCTGTCTGGACTAACCATGTTCTCCCCTGCAGCCTGTCTTACATGTATCCTTTAATGTTTCGCTTTTAACTTGTTGGCTTTTATTTAATGTGTAGGTTTATTTATTACTAACTAGCTTCTTCCCTCGACTTCGTTCATGTGAAAAAAGGGGAGGTAGGTACCATGAAATTTGCGTGCCTAGAGGCAAGGAAGACAGATTTTACACGATTAAAAAAAAACCCCCAATAAAATTATAATATTCAGATTTAGAGGAACGAGAAGAGAGTAAAGTTTCTCATCCTCAGTTGAAAAGGGAGGATCCTCTGATCAGACGGGTTTATTGATTAAGTTTTTTACCGGTAACTATGTCATAGTACAAAGTAATTTCAATACTTTGTTAGAAGTAGGTAAATTAAACAACTGATCTATACTATATATATACTATATATATTATATATTATTATATATCTATACTATTATTTATTAATATTATAAAGCTGCAGTGTTTGTTTGTTTGTTTGTTTGTTTGTTTGTTTGAACGCGCTAATCTCTGGAACTACTGGTCCGATTTGAATGATTCTTTCAGTGTTGGGTAGTCCATTTATCGAGGAAGGCTATAGGCTACCATCACGCTACAACCTACGGGAGCGGAGCAAACCAAAGACGCGGGTGTAACCGCGGCGGACAGCTAGTTAGGAATATTATGCTTAACGATCGTAAATAACCGGCTTTTTTACATACATACAAACTACATAATAATAACGCATAGGTGCGCTATAGTCACTTTCACAACTTTTACTTCACAAACTGGTTTTAGAGTAGAGAATTTAACTACATATCTAAAAACCCTGTATTATAGTCCATGCTATAACCCAGGGGTACCCAATTTGATTAGACCCAAGATCTAGGTACTGTTTACTGACTTGTGAAATTATACCAACTACATAATCAGTACCGGTACTTCTTCAAAAACTCAGTACTCAATCGTATGTTACATAATTATCATATATGTGAAACGTGAAATTTTTACTGAGTAAATGAAACAGCACAGAAACGAGTAGTATTGTTTATTTTATTAGGAGACACAACAAAACTGAATATTATTCTTAGTAAAAAGGTAATTTATATTAGTGTGAGCATTGCAATTGGGATTGAACTGACTAATAGCCGAGATAGACTGTTTGGCCACCCCCGCTATAAACTAATTCTTGATCACATAGTTCAAAGCCTTCAAATAACATTAGCTACTAAAGACTTGCTTAGGCCCGGACTCCACCAAAGCGGAGAGGAGAAGAGATGTCTCGTAAACAACCAATAGGATACTGTGTTGTGTTGAAGCTAAGCGGTGAGATATGAAAATTACGCAAGCCGATTGGTTATACGAGACATCTCCTCTCGTCTCCGCTTTAATGTACACCGGGCTTCTTTGGACTTGCACAAGTATTACTCTTGTGTGGAATGAATTTGCGCATGTAACCGATCTATTTGTAGATACAACATTGTATATCGTTACATGTGTGGCATTGTGGCCCGCATAAGAAATCCTTTCATCAGTAAATTGGCTGCTGTCAAAAATCTCATACTCGTAAAGTACGAATATGAACATTATTGTCATAAAAATAAGTTCTAAAACAAACAAACGATTGTTTTAAAGTAAGTTCCATGACTGCGGCAGTATGTAATTAAATATTTAATTAAAAGACTACTCATTGTATTAAAGTTGGCTACTAAGTATTAGGTTATCAGTAAGAGATAACGTTTGCCTTTAATTAAGTCTTACTTTACCTAATTACAATTAGACAAGGGTCCCTTTCATTTCGCAGACTTCATGACCATATGAATCCATTTTTAGAACAACAGTAGTATTCTGTACTAATCTTTTTTGCTAAATTTAGTTAGGTGAAGTGATAACTCGTATCAAGCTCATTTAAACTTTTATGGAGGATTTTTTTTTTCACAGAAAAGCTTTGCTGTTGGGTCATAGCTGACCTTGATCTCACTTCATTTTAATTCAATGACGCAGATTTTTACAGAATATACCGGTAGATCACAAATTTCGGAATTTTAGATAGGTACTTAATCATATTCATATTTTTAATTTATTTGCATATCTAATATTACGTAGCTTAATAAATCTAAAGTACAATTTTGGACCTTATTAGGGCACAGCAACATTCAATTAATTTAAAAATATTAATAACATGAAGTTAATAACATTAGTGTAACTTTATGTTGTTAGGAATGTTCCTTTTTGTTCTCCCATAAAAAGTATAGTAAACCGGCCTGTTATTGTTCCAATATAGAGAGAAGAAAAACTCTCTTCTTATAAAAAGCAGACCAGAGTAGAACGAAGAAAAAAAAGAAAACTTAAAATTCTCATTTTTTATTTTTAGAATGGCACGCTCAGTCCAAATAAGATAAAAAATAATTCAATTACTTAAAAACTGACTATCTTTCAACTGATCATCATCCAGCATCCGACTGCACCAAGATGCTCCATATCCTGTCAACTTCTAATCTGAATCACGATCCAAAAATAACATTGCTTTAACAATAAAATTGCTCCATCCATCTACTTAAACACTATGTAACAAAAACCCTGTCAGATCAGTGTTGCCGTTGATCAGTTTTTATGTTTTATTTTAATTTAGTTACTTCTTCTTTCTTCTTTTTTTTTTCACTGGGGAAAAATAATAATCTCAAATCCATTAATGGTTACGTATAATGTTTACGCAGTACGATGCCGAATAATACCCTTAAGGATCGGACAGGGTTTTTGTTACATGCTGTATACTACCTTTTGCCCGCGTCTCCGCGTGTTTTTTCTTACGGATCCTTATTTGTTTTATTTTAACACTTAGTGAAATACCCCGGCTTCGCACGGGTGCAAATTCCTTTTTTTTTCTGTAGATTTTCTAAAGAAAATCTTTCATATAAACCTTGCCCGGAAAAATACGAACACAACAAAAAAATAACCAGTCTAATTGGTTCAACCCTTTCTCTAGTTTTGCGCTACATACTTATTTAGCCATTCATTTTTATTTGGATAGATAGATAAATAGCCTATAGCAGATGTATGAACGTGGACGAGGCGGAAGTGTTATGTAAGGATCCGTAGCAGGTGGCGTTCCGTGGTTTCTGCCTACCGCCATGGGAAAAAGGCGTGAGTTTATGTATGTATGTTTAGCCTTACTCATGGATAACGTAGCTTCCAATTAGTGAAATAATTTATTACGATAGTGTACATTTCCCTAACTTATTACTAAATCAATTTTATAGTAAAATTTTGTACCTTAAATTGTTATGTTACAAACAATGTATTATTTGTGAACTCACTCAGAGAATAACAGAATATTTCCGAGGGTATTAAGAAGGTCTTTCACGCGGACGAAGCCGCAGGAAAAAACTATTGACAATAAACTCCTTGACGATTTGTATATCAGCGATCGCCGGCCACGGAGCAGCGTCAATCACTCTCACGTACTTCGTCATCGACGGTTGGCTCTGTGACTGGTATTGGCCGATATTCGTCTTCTGTTCCGTGGTTCCATCAGCCGTAGATCTGACCACAGCTTTACTGACTATGTGTTCCGTGAAGTGGCGATAGTGTTTTTTTTTTCTGACTGTTTCTTAGGTTAATGTTTTAGGATAGTTTTCTTTCGTGCTTGCAATATGAAGATGAAGGATTTTATTAATTTCTTTGTAAGTTGGTTTCTTGGATTTTTTTCGTAGTTTTTAGACCTTTTTGTTTTATTTTCATTAAAGTCTTTTTTTCGTTTATTAATGAAAACAAAACAGTGTACAATAATTTGTTGAAGCTTTACACACCACACAAACCATCGCGGGTTTAACAGAGGCATGGCCAGACACGGCAACTCGGTGCCATTATATAAAAGCAGCTAAACAGAATTTTTAGTTTTCTTTTTTGTCTTAAAAAGTAAAACACTGATTTATTCCCTAGACCCCGTATTAGGATTCCCTGTAGAATCTAGTTTCTTTCCAGATTGACATCAGACTACGTAGAACTCGTAAAAACTGCAAGAGATTTGAGCGCAATTTCTAATCATGCGCAGTTCAAATCATTGCGATGTTTCACCTTGAATTTATAATTACTTCCTAGATTTTAATGGCAACGTTTTTAAAATATGAAAGTTTGTAGTCATTTTCTTTAATGAACACACACTTTCCATCTTATAGCCTAGGGGAGATTTAGATGCGTTCACTAAAAATACACGACACCTAAATGCAATGCGTAAATATAGTTGCAGTGTTGGATTTTCAACTCTCGGTGCTGAGCATTGCGTTGAAATCCCGTTGGTTGCGGGAAAACACACCGTGTTTCTACTAAAAATCGCAAGTGCGATACACACACACCCTTACCTACTTATGTGTTTTTCTATGGCACTGTGTAGTCAGCCGCACTTCGGGCTTGGCATAGCAAATGTTGGCCCGCAGTCAACGGGCTAGTGGGTTTTGTGTTAGTGAAAACAGGCATTAGAGTTCGTACCGACCAAAAATCCGCTACCATCCTATGGTTCAGGTTATCCTATGCGCACACGCATTCTCCTTGAAGCAGATTTTCATACATACCCCATTTTAATGGAGGCACCGATGGCACCGATCTTCAGTGCCTATGCGGCGTCTCTTAGCAGACCATGCGCCGCATGCCCAGTCACCTGCACACGTGAGGACCTAATGACTGCGTCAGCGGATGGTGTAATGGTGGCTGAATACTGGGCCCAACAAAACATTTAACATTTATATGTATTTATATTTGCCATCGATACGCTAAGTAGAATGGAGAACTCATCAATAGCCATTAACCTGTTTGTGGTGGTGTCCACAGATAACCACCGAGCACCAGCACCTAACCACATCGCACGACTACAAGGGGGGATGGTCCTTCTACTTGGTACTAGCCGGGATAGTCACCACACTTGGTTCTTCGCTACCTGTCGGCTATAATATTGGAGTTGTTAATACACCTGCTGAGGTTAGTATTACTACACATTTTCCTATGGAGGTAGGCAGAAACCACAGGACGCCACATGAGTTCTTGGGTTCGATTCCCAGGTCAGGCAAAGTGTTATTGGGTTTTTCCATCAGGAATTTCTCAGTAGCAGCCTCGGAGTCTGAATTTGTCCGGTTGATGGCAATAGGCTCGCCCCCTATTACATGGGACTTAAACATAACTGGCGAAATGTGGGTGAACTAATGAGTACACCTCTGCCTATCCCTTCGGGGATTACAGGCGTGGTGTTATATTTATATTATGTTCGATTTGTATTGAGACAAAAGCATCTTCTCTTTTAAGATGTTATGAGCAATGATCAGCTATTAAACTGCGGATAAGCCAAGCACAGACAAGTCATAAAGATTGTAGAGCAATAAAAATATGTAGTAAACAATCGTTTCAATATTTATGGTTTCACAAACACGTGCATGTAGAAAGCAATCGACTAAAGTCGTGGGTTTTCTTGATTGCTTTTCAGTTTTCTTATTGTCCATGTAGCTGCCGTTTTAAGTTGGCACACGGGCTACCGACCACAACCGCAAAACGCCGCTATCGGCATATTTTCCGTAGTTTTAATACATTTGTGTGATGAGCATTATTGTTAGTTTTGTGTCTGGGTGTAATTTATCTATAATATGTATATGTATGTATTTATAAATTATATAAGTATGTTTATCAGTTGTCTGGTTACCATAACAAAAGCTCTGCTTAGCTTGGGATCAGATGGCCGTGTGTGAGTTATCCCAAGATATTTATTATTTATTTATTTATTTTATATGGACGCCGCACACGGTTAATGTCGGTAGTCGCCACAACGCCGCTTCTAGCTTAAGGGTGGCGGTATTTGTGGCGGCGTTTGTGGCTGACGCCTGTGGCCCGTGTGCGGCTAAGCAAAGGTAGGGTACGGGTTCCAACCCGTATACCTAAGTGTATTTCATGGAAATCTATTTTAATATATAAATACTACTTAATATAATTAACCAAATATTTGTAACATAATGTTTGTTAAGACCACATGATACAAGAAAAGCTATATCTGCACATACAACAAATTTAATAATCAGATTGTTTAATTTTCCATGGTATTTTATCGCGTGACAAAATCTGCTAGAAAATCTAATGCAAAACACAGTGCATAACCAATTTGTAATTTTAAAACGCTATTTTTAAAATGTGTTTAAATAAACATCTGTGGTAGGTTCGGCTCATTAATATTTTATTGTTTATTTAAACACTTGACCCTGAACTTCATTAATTCGTCCTTCACGCTGCTGGTTGGTAATAGCAGTTTGCATGGGCGTACCCAGCTTCTGGCGTAGGAGGGGGCAAGTCAGATTTTAGGTCGGATCGTCCACGGCTGTTTTGTCATACACACTACACAAACACACCTACATGAATCATTAGGTGTATGTAGTGTAGTGTGTAGGGCAAACAGCCGCAAATGATCCTGCTTTATAGGTAGTTAAATAAAAAAAAAAAATTTGACTATGCATGCATTTTTATTTTATTTAAGTCGCTTCTACTTTAAAAGTAATTTTCGAGGATCTCCAAGCGAGATTTCCAAGGGGGGGCAGCTGCCCTCCCCTGCCCCCCCCTGGGTACGCCTATGGCAGTTTGGTAGTAGGCAGTATGGTATAGTAGTTTTTTATATAAGGTACAGTCAACAACAAAAGTCGATTAACAATGTTACTTTTTTATTTCATTTAAACAGACACTAAACACATAATATACTGACTTTCAGAATTTCAGGCAATAGCTAAGGGTTTATTATATCTTAATTTTATATTCATTCCGTTTTACTTTCATTATTGTACTTAATAATTAGGATTTAAAATTCATAAATGTAAATCGACTTTTGTTGCTGACTGTACATTGCATTCACATGTAATTACGTATGACTCTGTATACAAATAATAATATTGTAAAACATTGATTTTAAAAGAGTACGTATGGAGTTTCTTGCCCATTCTTCTCCATACAAAACTACCTTTTGGAAGGGGCAACTAGATTCAATTCTATTTTTTTTTCTTGTAATGACGTTCAAAAGTGCCTTAAAATGGCCTAATTGAAATAAATGATTTGACTTTGACTTTGACTTAGCTAATACTTAACAAATTTTGTATGCAAATCGCAGTTCTTTACCCGACTGCGCGATGCAAAGGGTTGTTAATCGCCCACATGATGGTTCACGCCGCCCGTGGTTTTCGTGCACAGACCACGGCATTATGCTGAGCGTCAGCCGTTTCGCGCGGTAGTGGCACATATTTCTTATTTGTATTTATTTGTTTTTAATTTTTTTAGACTTTATACCAACTGGTTTTTATTTTGCTTTTGTATACAATTTTGACGTGACAACGTCTTATAAATTGGTTTGCCGGGTGACACTTCAAGAAACTGCGTTACGCTCCGCTCACGTTATGCGCTCACAATGAGAGCGAGTGAGAGGCACGCGTCCCTTCCACTCGGGCATGGTTAGCCCGCCTAAGAGCGAGAGAGACAGACATAAAAAGTGAAAGGCACGCGTCCCTTCCACTCATCCTTCTTCCTACTATACGAATGAATATTCACATTAAAATTATTTTACCACTCAAAGTCGTTGTCACGTAAAACTTTCGCCCGTATACCGACTTTACAGGCAACCAATTTTTAGGACCGCCTCGTTGGTCAAATGGTCGCAAAGTACGACTGCTGAGCATGAGTTCTTGGGTTCGATTTCCTGGTCAGGCAAAGTGTTATTGGGTTTTTCCATCAGGAATTTCTCAATAGCAGCTTCAAAGACTGGATTTGTACCCGGTTGATGGCAATAGGCTCACCCCCTATTACATGGGACTTAAATATAACTGGCGAAATGTGGGTGTACTAATGGGTAATATACCTCTGCCTATCCCTTCGGGAATTACAGGCGTGATGTTATGTTAAAAAGGCAGTCTGCCTAAAACTAATGAGCAATTTTCTCATTCCCATTTTCCAGGTAATAAAAAGATTCTGCAACGAGAGTTTCATAACCCGGTACGACGTGGTCCTCGACGAAAAATGGCTGAACGTGCTTTGGTCTTCCGTTGTGTCCATCTTCATAGTCGGCGGGTGCACCGGGTCGATACTCGGTGCTGTGCTCGCCAACAGTCTGGGAAGGTAAGAAGAACATGACGATTTTGTAGTAATATATAAAATATCCATACTAATATTATAAATGCGAAAGTAACTCTGTCTGTTACGCTTTCATGACTAAACGGTTGAACCGATTTTGATGATACGTCGGGGTAAGTTTGAACCCCAAAAAAGGAGATAGGCTACTTTTTATTCCGCGACTTCGTCTGCGTCCGTGACAACCGACATTTCCGCGGACGAAGTCGCGGGCAAAAGCTAGTTAAAATTAAGGTAAAATCGGGTAAACAGACTAAATGGCCGTCATATTTAGCTTTCGAAAAAGGTGACTCGCTGTTCGTCTACGTCTTCTCGTGACGGGGATTTTAGGTCTTGACTTACACGAACGGGCAAACTGTTACGGGCAAATCAATAACCATTTCTACCAAACACAAATCACTGCACAACTTGCCTCTCAAAACAAAAGGTTTAGAACATTCTTACACATTATTTACGCAATAGAAGATCAGTATTATGAAGACAAGAAAAGAAAAACCTTGTTTGTGTCATTTAAAGTGTCACAGTCAAGGATCAGATCATACAATTAGAGATAAACTACTATAACTTTGGCGCTCCCCTCCATATTACCATTTCAATGTGTGTAGTCACATTCGTATGAAAGAGTTTGTATGTATTTGTAAGTAATCGACTTCAGTAGCAGGCATATTTGTTTGTCAACTAATCATAAATAGCCGACCGCGCAAGACAAACGCACCTGTCATTTTCATAGAGAATGTCAGTGCAGGTGCATACTAATAATAATGAGTAATTTTTGAAGCCGCTAGTCGAGCAACAAATCGCTGATTTGTTTTTGTTTCGAGAGCCGTCTCTATGCGCACACATGTCACACACGTCTTTTAAATACTATTACAAACACTTTCAAACGTTTTGAATTGTGGAAGGGCGCGCCATATTATTGTAGTTTACCTCTACATTGAAGAATATCTTCCCGCGATCAGCGTCTGTTTGAATAACACTATGTGGCTATTCAATACATCGGCATCGTGTTATTCAACAAATAAATGAATCACTAAGGGGTTTTTCTAATTCCTTTATTATTTACTAGCTTTTGCCTTTTTATTTTTCTGTGGGAATTTTTACACGACTGCCCCAAAAAAAGGAGTGCTATGTGTTCAGGGTTAATGTATGTATGTATGTATGTATGTGAGTTTCTTTATTCCACCATAACTTTTAAACGCCTGAACCGATTTAGATGTATGGGATGTCGTTACAATCCTTGCATCGTTCCGAGTAACATAGGCTAGTTAAAAATAAAAAGAAAGCGGTGTGCTCACTTTAAAAAGTAAATTAATACCAGCCTCAATTTATTTTTTTAATGAATCTGGTCGTGTCTATATGTTTATCGTCTAGAATTTGACAAGTAGATTAAAAAAATATATAACACTGTAAATAAAAAACGTCGTAAAAAAAACTGACGAGTAAACAGAGTACAAATATGTGCAATTTTTGCACTCGTGTTTTTTAATTTTTTAATTATAGTAGCTTGTCTTACGGAACTGTTTTCGCGGACATACCATTAATTTTATAATTGATTGTAATAGTTATAGCCCATACCGTCCCACTGCTGGGAAAAAGCCTCCTTCCAGTCCTCTTATTATTCTATAGACAAAATATAGTAAAAATAAAATTGTTTTATTGCGTTGTTTGTTTTAGAAAAATGGCCACAGTTGTAACGAACGTGTTGTTCATCGCCGGAGGAGTATTGTTTTTCTTTTGTCAAAAAGCTAACTCAGTTGAAATGCTTATTTTAGGAAGATTACTAGTCGGTCTGGCTGGAGGTGAGTACTATAACATATTCCTAGGTTCTTTGTTTTAAGAGCTCTGCCAACTACACCGTTATGTGCCATGACCATAATCGTATATGGATACTCTGAAGAAAGAGTTTGTGTAGAAGGAAACCGCTGAAACGAACTTCGTACTCGTTTGAAACGGGGAGCATACGGTCACCAACCGCGGTGCATACGGGTATGAAACCGTGTTGATACGTCCTAACGAGTATAGTAGTGTCTGTCGTGGTTATTTGGAGTCTGTCGTTCATAGTGCGGTCATGGTATGGTACAGGGTAATGGATATACACTGTCAGTTGGGATTGGTCATCTCTTAACTGTCATAGCTTACATCGTTATTGTTATTATTTTACTTTTTATATTCATACTAGCTGTCCGACGCGGTTACACCCGCGTCTTTGGTTACTGCTCCGCTCCCGTAGGTCGTAGCGTGATGGTATATAGCCTATAGCCTTCCTCGATAACTAATCTATCTAACACTGAAAGAATTTTTCAAATCGGACCAGTAGTTCCAGAGATTAGCGCGTTCATACAAACAAACAAACAAACACTGCAGCTTTATAATATTATTATATAGATTTATTGTTTTCACATACATATAAGAAGCAACAAGAATATTGTAACCAGGATCTTGTAAAAACCTAATTAAAAAGAGTGCAGTGGAGTTTCTTGCTCGTTATTCTGCCATAAAGGTCTACCTCTGTTTTGGAACGAGCAACTAGCTTCAACTTTCTGACTAACTGACCGACTTATTGACAATTCAAAAGTGCCTGTAAATGGTCTAATTGAAATTAAGGCTTTGACTCCGACTTTGACATCTTGTTTCTAAAGGTGCTGATAAACTTGAGCATTCACTTGTAATGACCATGTGTGCGAATGTTACATCACAGAAAAATACGAGAACATTTTAGCGAGCATTCTATCGAGCATTCTGGCGAGCATTATAGCGAGCATTGCTTCGAGTTTTTTGCCGATCGAAGCTTCGGTCATCGTTCCGCGCCCCGCCGCTCTGCGAGATTAGTTTGCCATCATCTATACTAATATTATAAAGCTGCAGTGTTTGTTTGTTTGTTTGTTTGTTTGTTTGTTTGTTTGAACGCGCTAATCTCTGGAACTACCGGTCCGATTTGAAAAATTCTTTCAGTGTTAGATAGATTAGTTATCGAGGAAGGCTATAGGCTATATACCATCACGCTACGACCTACAGGAGCGGAGCAGTAACCAAACACGCGGGTGTAACCGCGGCGGACAGCTAGTCTAGTATAAATGCAGCACACGCGACAGTCAAGTCTGACATCTTCGTGAAGAATATTTTTTGACGAGCATCGACTAGAGCGTTCACTAGAATGCTCAAGAAAATGTTCATAGCAATGTTTGGCTTTATGCTTGACTCGGCTCGTTGTTCAGTTCGACAAATATAAAAACGGCGAATGCTCGATGTTCTGTTACAAGTGAATGCTCAAGTCTTTCAGCACCTTAAATTTCCCCCAGCTAATATAATTTGATTCTGTATTTTATTGTCCGTAGGTCTGACCACCAGCATAGTGCCCATGTACCTGACGGAGCTGGCCCCCGCGCGGCTCACGGGGGCCATGGGGGTCGCGTGCCCTATGGGCGTCAACGTGGGTGTGCTCGTCGGACAAGTCATGGGCTTAGATTTTTTACTGGGTAAGCAGAAAATTGTATGTTGTTGTATGGAAAATATTCATCGCCTTTTTGTGTGAAGATTTTATGGCTTGAAACATCAGCTGTGTGCTAGTAAAAGACCTGTCAAAATCGGTTTAACCATTTCAGAGATTAGCTGGAAAAAACAGACACAAAATTTTTGAAAAAAGGTTTTTATTGTTGTTTAAATATCGCGTAAACTTTCATAACCATTTAGTAATTAGCTGTTAGTGTTTTTTAACATTATAAAGACACTTGAATTTTATATATTTGTGAAGATTTTTATAAGTATTGTGTATTGTTCCAGGTCGTGATGTGGACTGGCCCTACCTTCTGTCCGTCTATGTGTTGCTAGTCATTATATGTTTACCGTTGTTATTTATACTGCCAGAGAGCCCTAAGTACTTATTCGTAGTTAAGAAAAACGAGGAGAGAGCTTTAAAAGGTAAATTATCATTTTGCATCAAAAACTCTTGGCTTTGACTAAACTGGAAACAGTTCAGTTGGTAGTTCAATTTTACCATTTTTTTTAAGTAAATGTAATGATTTTGTGTAGGTATTTACTCTAATTAATTTAAAATCGATTCTAAGCGAAGGAAAACTTATTGCTGGATAGTAATCTACACACATTTGGCATATTGAATTAGTTGGGCGTAATGAATTTATTTGTTGAGAGATTGTGGGTTGGTTCATTTTGGCAGAATTAAGATTAACTATAGTGTGGCCATTAGTGCTGTGCACTCCCTGAGGTATGCGCGCGGCGAGACGGGGGGGAGAATCGGCTGCTGCGCTCTGTCAGTCTGCCGCCGACGCTCACGGCGGTAGCTAGCATTTGTTTGTATCGGACTGTCTATGTCAGACGCACATGAGATAAATATTCATAGATGGGTCGTGCGTTATCTTATGATGTCAAGACCGTCATTTTTAAAATGGTCGATATTTTAAGAAAAGAAAAGTAGACAAAAAGCTTTGAATAGAATAGTGATGCGAATATTGCCAAAATCGTAGAGGAGGCAATTTTCAATTCAAATGTACTTTCTTAAGTTTATCTTGGATCTCTGACATCGGTAAAGGAAAACATCGTGAGGAAACCTGGAATTGCAATTAATGTAAGTCTGGAATCGCCAATATTAAAGCTTTATATAAAATATTGTAAACCGATATCGTAAGATCAGTCCGACAATATCGATCTCATGTGAACTCATGCACTTTTTTCTTCGCCTCCCACCTCGCCGCGCATACCTCAGGGAGTGCACAGCACTAATGGCCACACTATATCAAAGTAATATCCCCTTTTAATTTTCCATTGAAATCTTGTCTTAAAATACAGTTGTATTTATGCTTGAAAATCCAAATGTAACAACTAATTATTATAACTGTTTGGGAGTTTAGGTGCCATAGTGTTTTTTGTTGCAAACTTCATCTACATGGCCATAGACTACACACATATATTTTTTTAAATCTTTCCAGAACTGAGTCGCCTCCGGGGCCTATCCCCAAGCCTATTGACGGATGACCTTGAACTCCTTCGCGAGGAAGTTCGCTGCGGGGAGTCAGCCAGCTCGGGCGGTGAGGCCTGGTCCATGGTGCGAGTGCTGCAGGACGAGCGCCTGCGCCTGCCACTCCTGCTCACCTGCTCCATGCAAGCAGGCCAGCAGACCAGCGGGATCAATGCTGTGAGTTTTATCTTAGAACAGTATTCCAATATTCAGGTTGGGCGAAAAGTGCTATTGTGTTTTTTTTATTACAAATTTCTTAGTAGCAGCCTCGGAGTCTAGTTTGTGTCCGGTTGATGGCAATAGGCCTCCTATTACATGTCGTGGCCGCACCACAAGATAAACGGGGGTAGTCGTGGCGGTAAGTTTCTTGCCCATTCTTCTCCATACAAAGCTACCTTTTGGAAGGGGCAACTAGATTCAATTCCTTTTTCTTTTGTATTTGACGTTCAAAAGTGCCTTGTAATGGCCTAATTGAAATAAATTATTTGACTTTGACTTTGACAGTCCGGGTCCATAGTAAAAGTTGTTTGTATTTATGACATAACATCACGCCTGTTATCCCCGAAGGGTTAGGCAGAGGTGTACCCATTAGTACACCCACATTTCGCCAGTTCGTTCGGTGTAGGTGTTTCGCCGGTTATTTGTATTTATGAATGCCTTCATAACCTGATAAATGGTCAGTAAATAAAAAGTTTGCTTGTATAAAAATTTGTGATGATATGGGTTCGAATTCATAATATGTACTTTTTAAAGTTTATCTTGATATTACTGACATCAGTGAAGGTAAATATCATGAGGAAACCTGGACCTATAGTCATTAAGGCGCTTTGCACATAGAGCACTATTGCAGCAACTGGCAACTAGCTGGCAACTAGCTGTTTACATATATTTCAATTGGACTGCGCACACATAGCAACTCGAGTTTCGAGTTCCGGCGATCGTCAACAGTTTTCAGTTGCTGCAATCGATGACTAAGTTAGTTGCTAATTGCCGCAACTAGCAACTGTTCAATATTATACCGGTTTTTAAAGTTGCCGGTTTCCTCAACCGTCAATCGCAACGCGTCGGGCGATTTCACACCCTCCCTCTCCCTGTGCCCGGCAATGCCAGTGTCGCTGCGGCAACGGCATACGGCAACTCGGCTGTGAATGTTGCTCACAGATTGCCTTAAAGTTGCGGCAACCGTAAACCATAAAGCAACTATCAACTTTTACAGGAAACTTTTTAAGAGTTGATAGTTGCCTCAACTTAAGTTGCTCCATGTGCAAAGCGCCTTAGTCCGACATCGCCAATCCTCCTTAAGCAAACGTGGTGATTAATGCTCGTGCCTTTTCTGTATGAGAAGAAGCCTTTGTCTTGCAGTGGGACTGTGATTGGCTGGTACACATTATACAGGGTGTCCCAGCTAAGGACGTCCAAACGAAAATTTTGGACTCCTCCCTTCCTGGGCTATCCAAACCACCCCCATGTATGTTCTACGATTTTTTGCGGTTTAGGAGCTAAACGACATTTTAATATTTTTTTGGGATATTCTTCTTTACATCAGATTTTGTAGATTTTCTCTTTTTGTGTCGCATTTTTTGGAAATATTTTAATTGATAATTAATCCTGAAAGTATGGTCTTCGATCGATAAAAACAACTGTCTGTCTTATTGTCACCCGAAATTACTTAAACTTAGTTCAAAGGCAAAAATGTTGTTTTGTAAATTTCGTTGCAGATTTTCGGCTCTTAAAGAAAAATCACAATAAGGGCCCAAATCACGTTAAAGTTATTTCAAAATCTTCCACGGACCCTCAGCTCTTTAAAACAGTACAAATAACTAGTATTTTACGGGTCATTATTCGGAGCAATTGAAGCTCGAACATGGTAAGGCGAAAAATACAATATTTTAGAACATAAGTGAAACCTAATGAAAATGAATTAAAATGAACTTTTATCAAGTTTTCAATGCAATATGAGCTCTATGTCATGTTTATTATTTGCACAATAGTGATTTGGAGTGGTTAGTAAAGTTAGGTTGGGGTTAGGTTAGGTTAGGTAGTTAGGTTAGGTTAGGTAAACCTAACCTAAGTTTAGTATTTTTTTTTATTAGTGATGTTATTTAATAAAGTCAATGACATAGAGCTGTTATTGCATTGAAAACTTGATAAAAGTTCATTTTAATTAGGTTTCACTTTTTCGTTTTTAAATGAAAGCCGATGATAATGAATTAAAACGAACTTTTATTAAGTTTTCAATATAATTTGAGCTCTATGTCATTGACTTTATTAAATAACATCACTAATAAAAAAAAATACTAAACTTAGGTTAGGTTTACCTAACCTAACCTAACTACCTAACCTAACCTAACCCTAACCTAACTTTACTAACCACTCCAAATAACCATTGTGCAAATAATAAACATGACATAGAGCTCATATTGCATTGAAAACTTGATAAAAGTTCATTTTAATTCATTTTCATTAGGTTTCACTTATGTTCTAAAATATTGTATTTTTCGCCTTACCATGTTCGAGCTTCAATTGCTCCGAATAATGACCCGTAAAATACTAGTTATTTGTACTGTTTTAAAGAGCTGAGGGTCCGTGGAAGATTTTGAAATAACTTTAACGTGATTTGGGCCCTTATTGTGATTTTTCTTTAAGAGCCGAAAATCTGCAACGAAATTTACAAAACAACATTTTTGCCTTTGAACTAAGTTTAAGTAATTTCGGGTGACAATAAGACAGACAGTTGTTTTTATCGATCGAAGACCATACTTTCAGGATTAATTATCAATTAAAATATTTCCAAAAAATGCGACACAAAAAGAGAAAATCTACAAAATCTGATGTAAAGAAGAATATCCCAAAAAAATATTAAAATGTCGTTTAGCTCCTAAACCGCAAAAAATCGTAGAACATACATGGGGGTGGTTTGGATAGCCCAGGAAGGGAGGAGTCCAAAATTTTCGTTTGGACGTCCTTAGCTGGGACACCCTGTACATATAAGTACATACATAAACTCACGCCTTTTTCCCATGGGGGTAGGCAGAAACCACAGAACGCCACCTGCTACGATCCTTATATACTCCTTTCGCCTCATCTACGCAGTATCGCCGCATCTAGGCTTTAAAAAATTTAATAAACTTCAGATGAGTAGTCAAAAAAATCCTATTTATAAGGTAGCAAGCAAGCTTATCTAACTCGGTGGTTGTATTTAGAACTAACGATATCACTATGAAAATTCATAAGTTCTGTCAGTTTCTCTTTACCGACAGCGCCGTCACCTGTCTAAATGGGGTTGATGTACTCTACAAAGGATTTTTCTAAAAAGGTTTCTTCATTTTTTATATCAATAACCTGTCAAAATTATTTTGACCAAATGACAAATCTTTCATTTTGACAACTTTATCTTTTTTGAAATGTTTACCAATTTTTACATTATTTATTTTTATAATATATTTTTTTTGGATGTTATTTATTTTACGTGATTAAACTGAAAAATGGACGAATTTGAGGACCTCAATGATGAGGCGACGTCGATGGACGAGGTCTTGTCAGTCCAAACCATGGAGACTCCGGATGACCCGCCGATGGAAGAGTGGTCTTCATTGGAAAATTTTCTACCCCAAAAAAACAAAAAGAAAAAGTTATACGAAGACGGGTTGTATTTTCCTGGTAGCGGAGAAATATGCACTAAGTATGTAACCATGTCTTCGAGTTCCGTGTTCAGACACCCTTTCTACAACTACCCACCGCTTAAAGATCCTGGAATAAAGAAAGCATTGTACAAACCTGAAGCTATAGTATACCCGACCGATGGACAGGCCTTGTACCTAGCTACCTGCAAGGAGATGCATCTATGTCCAGTCAGACTTTTCTGTAAAGGGTTATTTGAAAACCGAATAGATCTACGGTATTACTCCGTCAAACCTGATGGAGTTCGGGCAATGGCCATAGCTTTAGAATACAATAAGACGGTCAAAGTATTTGATCTGACTGATAACTTTTTAAATAATGATGCTTGCTATCATTTAGGTCAAATGTTGTTGTCGAACAATACACTTACTGTACTCAATCTGCATGGTTGCAGGATTGGCCCTGATGGTGCCAAACGACTATTAGGTAGCTTACCGAATAACAGAGGCCTCCAAGCTCTCGATTTGAGTCATAACAAACTGGGCGATGAAGCAATGGAGTCCTTAGCAACTGCTATACTTAAAGGATTTAACGTGAAAAATCTTAATTTAAGCTACAATAACATAACTGGAAAAGGAGTCGCGTTACTCGTAGAACCTTTTGAAACTCATAACAAGTTTACACATTTAGATCTTTCGTGGAACTCGATATTTACTGCAGGATGTTATGCGTTCCTCATGCAGTTATCAGAAAGCATTTGTCTTCAAGGCTTGAATTTGTCGTGGAACTCCTTGGCTGGGGCTCGGATTAGCCAAGCCATCAGAGCCATTTTACTGTGCCCTCTTTTGAATGAGCTAAATCTTAGCAACAACAAGCTAGATGGAGACGCTGTAGCGATTTTTATAGAAAATTTAAAGCTAGCAAAGAAATTGTCAACCTTGGATTTGTCGTACAACCCGTTGACCCCCGTCGATGCGTTAAACGTTTTGAATCAAGTAGCGCCGAATGCTACGAAAGTGAAAAATGTAATAATGGACAACGTGTCTGTTACTCAAGAATTTTTGAATTTGCTCACATCTACAAAACAAAAGAAGTCAAAGAAAACGTTAGTCGTAACGTACGGAGGCGTTATTAAAGACTTTAAGGCTAAAGGAGCAGACCCTAGGGAACTAGTACTCAACAGAGTTGCATTTTTAACAAAAAAGAATAAGGCTGATATTGCATTGATCGCGTTGCAACTTGAAAAAGATAAAGTCAAAGTAATGGATACGACCGAATTTGCTCAAGTTTTGAAAATGGAGCGCATTAACTTGGATGATGGTCTTATAAATGAATTGGCCAATTGTTTCTCAGAACCGCGTGCGCCGGATGCTAAATCTAAAGTCTTGTTTATAAGTATACCCATGTTGGTCGAATATATACATCGAAAATGGCCGGACAAGAAATTACCCCCCACTCCTCCACCGGAACCGGAACCAGAACCTGAACCTCCTAAAGAAAAAGGAAAGAAGAAAAAGAAAAAGTAAAAAAAAAATACTCCTAAGTTTAATCTCCGTTTAGATGCTTTTTATATATATTTTTTTAACTGTATACAACTTTTGGAAGTATTTTTTTTTGTAGTTTTTGATCGTATTTATTTTTGATGTCTTTTTTTATAAGTTTTGTTAAATAAAGACAATTTCGTTCCTAACTTTAGGTTTTTTATTTGAATTTGAAGAGGTTGCAAAAACTAAAACTGCACCTTGTATTCAAAATATCGACTATAGCCGTTGGGCAGTAGTCCACCAGACACAACAGCCGTCTGGTCGGAGGATCCTCTCTTTTCAATGGAGGATGAGGAACTTTCCACCTTATCCCTCATAATTCCTTTTTTTTTTGGGAGGTATAAATCATTAAATTGAGTCCTTCCGCCCTGGGTGGGGCGGAAGGGACTGTCAGACTTTTACTGACCAAAAAACTACCCTGTTCCTTTTGTTGCCTTTTGCGTTCCAGGGTTTTAGTCAGTAAAAGTCTGACAGTCCCTTCCGCCCCACCCACGGCAGAAGGACTCATTTGATGATTTTTACCACCTAAAAAAAAAAGCGGTATCCTGTTAAGACGTCCCGCGACCCCGGATCCCTTATATCCGTAAATCAGTATTTTGAACTAATTTAAAATTTCATTCCAGGTCTTCTACTACTCGCAAACGATCTTCAAGCAAGCGGGTCTAACAGACAAGAACTCTCAATACGCGACTATTGGGTGCGGCTTCATAAACGTGTGCACTGCGGTGTTGATGCTGAAGCTGCTGCCGCGGTTCGGGCGCCGCCCCTTGCTGCTGGCCTCCATATTCAGTGCAGCTGTTATATTAGCGGCGCTGGCAGGTTGCATGAAGTTTATGGTGAGTTAACAATTTGTGTTTGTCCTGTGTAGGCACAGATTGAAATTAAGATTTGTGCCCGGTTGGTGGCAATAGGCTCGCCCCCCTATTTAATGGGACTTAAACATAACTGGCGAATTGTGGGTGTACTAATAGGTACACCTCTGCCTAACTCTTCGGGAATTACAGGCGTGATGTTATGTTTATGCTGTGTAAGGCTGCTGTGCTTTGGTACCACTACCAATGTGAGTTTTTCAATTCATATGTACTTTCTATCTTGGACTTTGCTAATCTCGGTGAAAGAATACATTGCGTGGAAACCTGGACTTACTGACTGACAGATCTACCAACACACAGCTCAAACCACTGAGCGGATTGTTCTGTTTGGCATGCAGATAATTATTATGACGTAGGCATGCGAAATAATTTTCTGAAATTCACCCCCTATGGGGGATAAAACGGGGCTCCAAAGTTTGTATGGAGAAACATGATTATAGACTTTTTTATATGGTTCCCATGGGATCATATTTAGTAATTAATATAAGTATTAAATTGCAAATCCGCCTTGAGCAAGCGTGGTGATCATGCTCGTGCCTTCCCAGGATTTTGCCCAGCAATGGGACAATATTATATTATATGATTCTTTTTGTTTCAGGACGCGGTGTCGTGGATGCCTTACGTGTGCATGATTGCGGTGCTATCTTATGTTCTAGTCTACGGGCTTGGACTCGGCCCAATACCTTACTTTATAGCTTCTGGTAAGTTTACAAACTGTAAGTCTAAAATCGCCAATCCACCTTGAGCAATCGTGGTGATCAATGCCTTCATCCTGCCCTGTCTGCATCCTTAACTGTGTCTGTATGAGAAGAGGCATTTACCCTGCAATGGGATAAAAAGTAGGCTGGTATTATATACATTAAACTAGCGGACCCAGCAGACGACATTCTGCCCAGAAAAGCAACGCCACATACCAACAGCAGCGCTACTTACCGGCTCCAATTGGGTTTTCAAACAATCCAAGGACCCATTGAAATATACACACACAATTTCATCCAAATCGGTCCAGCCGTTTAGGAGGAGTTAGGTGACAAACACACGTACATAAAAATTTTAAGTATGATGTTTATATCGTTGTCCTCCACCCACAGAGATATTTGAGGTGGGTCCCCGGCCGGCGGGCATGGCGTGGGGCTCCCTCGCTAACTGGGGCGGCAACTTCCTCGTGGGCATGTCCTTCCCCAGCATGCGGGAGTCCATCGGAGCGTATTCCTTCTTAGTCTTCTCTGCCGTCACTGCTGCGCTCTTCGTGTTTCAGAAGTAAGTAGAAGAGAAAAAGTGTGGGGTTGTGTGGGTGTGTGTGTTAAAAAAAGTGTGGGTGTACTAATGGGTACACCTCTGCCTAACCCCTCGGGGATTAAAGGCGTGACGTTATGTAAAAAGTATATCAATTAATTGGTAGTATTCTAGAATAAACAAGAAATATCAACTCGAATGTTTTTTTGCAGGATTTACTTCCCTGAAACTCGTGGCAAGACACCAACTCAGGTGACACAGCTGTGCAGCCGTGGTCTGAAGTCGAAACCGCTCTCCACACCCGACCTGTCCAGGGTATGACGGCTATATACGTGACGACTACGTACACGTCGGCGTAGACAGACCAGCAATATACTCATGTAATTTTCATTGATTAAACTGTAGCGACATCTGTCGCACAGAATACGTACTACAACTGACAATTCCTATATCGCGCAATCAAAGTTTTCCGCGTCGTTAGCATATAAAGGGTAACTGGTAATTAGTGTACGATATTTATACACATGATTGTACTTATGATAACAAACAACCTTCTGAAAACATAAAAAAATGGGGGGGGGGGGGGTGGGGGTCATATCAAAAACAAAATTCTACCAGCGGTTATTTAACTTAGTTTTCAAACAATACTATTCAATTTTTATCATTTATTATTCTTTTTTCGATCAAATATCAAGTGTACGGAACTCGTGCACAGCTGATCCGAGCGAGGCTGTTCGATGACCTGTTGCATGTAGGTACTATCGTAACAGCGCGAAGAGCAGAGCGCTCGCGACAGCCTATCGCAGCCACGCACCGCGCAGACAGTCGCCCTTGGAAGCGCGTCGTGTACGCATATTTGTTAATTTTGGTTACGATAACTTGTTGTTGATTTGATAAAGTTCCTATGGCCACTTTCCGGCTCCATCATCAGATCAGCTCTGTGACATCATTATATTAAATTGTCATGCAAATTTCACATTTAAGCAAAATTTCAGCTCAATAGAACATCGGGAAGTGGCTCAAATTTAACTTCTAAGATTTGACCACAGACACCAGGACAGGTGAAGAGATATAGTTGCAGTTTTATTCAGCATGTGATTAATTTTCACCTCTATTTCTCTTGTCTTTAAGTTCATTATCGATTAATCAATGAAAACTACTGAAGCATATTGCTGATCTATCTGCGCAAACTATATGTCATTGTGACAGCTATAAACATTATCCTTTTTATACCTACGTTATACGTAAAGTAAATTTAAAATGTATGTTTAAATATCCATTTTGATTTTTGTACTAGTCGGAAAGGAGAATCGTATAGAGATAAACTACGATATCATGGCGCGCCCCTCTACAATTCAAAACGTTTGAAAGTATTTGTGAAAGTATTTACAAGACTCACAACGCATGTGTGCATACTGAGACAGCTCTCGAAACAAAAACAAATCAACGATTTGTTTCTCGACTAGCGGCGTCTTTAAATACTCATTATTATTAGTATGGCGCTGCTCTGACATAATCCATGAAACTGACACGTGCGTTGTCTTGCGCGGTCGGCTAGTTATGATTAGTTGACCAACAAATCTGCCGGCCTGCTACTAGAGATGAATACTTACAACTAGATACAAACTCTTTCTTATGGATGTGACTACACACATTGAAATAGTAATATGAAGGGGCACGCCATGTTATAGTAGTTTATCTCTTCTATAATGTCACATTTTGGTAGAATCTCTTGAATCACAATAGGTTTTTAATTTTAATATTTTTGTTTTAGAATTGCTTTCTTTTTTCAATCTTGATTTGACTTCGGAATACGCCCGGTTATTATGAGGTAGATTATGCGTACAGCTCAATACACAAGGTATAGTAAATCGTAGCGGTTTTTCTGGACAAAACAAAGAAAGACTATTTTTTTACAATGCCTTTTGTGCCTCTAACCCTTAGTTACAATTTTATTAGGGTTAGGTTCAATTAATTACAATAAAACTCAAAGTCACATACTAAACATATCAATCAGAAAAATCTCTACGATTTAGGACAAGTTGAAATAAGGATTGTAAACTAAACTAACCCCTGATTCCTTCAAGACTAACCAAATGTCAAATTTCACGTTGTGATTGGTTGCCGGATTTACCAATAGCCAATCAATTGTTTGACAATATGACATTTGACATAATGTTTGAATTAGGAACCGGTAAACGTGCTATTGGTGTCGATTCTATCATGCACGAGCTAAACGCAATTTAGATTGTTTCTATCTTTTTCTCTCCAATGAAACAAGAAAGGGACGGATAAGAGCTGTCAAATTTAGTTAATCTGAAACATCCATAGTTGACATGTCAGAACGTTTTAATTAAAACATGGAGAAGATCAAGGCAAAACTAATTTGACATCTCCAACTTAGTTTTTAAGTGTCACCGTTCTTTTCTTTAGCTGTATGTCAGAAAGAGATGCTAATTCTCTGATTTTCGTCTAGTTTGTGAATATGGGAATCGCCACCATTGACTAAAGCGTGCTCGGTGCATTCTATTATTAATATTATAGTGTAAGTGCACTTAATAACCATTTTCGACAGTTCGCCAAGACTTAGGTATCTTCCAGCTGTATTTTATTTAATATATTATTATGCTATATTTACATTAGTAAAAAAAAAAAAATGGGAAAAAGGCAGTTTATGTATGTATGTATTTACATTAGTAACCATTAAAAGTGTATGGTACGGCTGTGTGGTATGGCCTTTCTTGCTTTAAGCAGGGAATTCAAATTGCGTGATGTAAATGCAACATTATGTGCGCCTTGTGTAGACGGTAAAAGCCGCACGGGTTAAAGCGGTTACGCCGTATGGCATTTCATACAAATTTTCAAGTCCATATTTTTCTAAATGAATGAACCGATTTTTATGAAACGTCCTACACATAAACAGTATGCATAGGTCTTAAAGTGATCAGAGAACATTTTCGACAAATTGTGGAATGCCGTACGGTGCAAACGCTCTTAATCTTAAGCTAACACACCTGCTTAGGTCAATTTATGGATGGGTGGCCAGTTCTTATTCATACCTATACCCATCCGTGTCTCGGAATCGTTGTTAACCCGGCTGTCATTTGTAGGCCATTGAGATTCATCACGGGTAGTTAGAAGCCCGAAATATAACAACCAGTCTTACCTAGGGGTATCGTGTGTTACCTACTGGTTATCCATTAGTAGACAGTATAGGCAATGCCTAAGCGGGCCCTGAGTCCGAGAGAAATATATTTTGACCCCAAAACGTGCATTGCCTAAGGGCCCCAACATAGTTAATCCGACCCTCGTTGTGGAGGTCAGATAGGCAGTCTCTCCATGTAAAATGAAGGTATTCAGCTGTATACGGTTAGACTGGACGTCGACCCCATCCAATATTATTGCAAAAAGGCTGGGTAGGAGATGTGAAGTGAAATTAGCGGCGAAGAAATCCACACGTTAATGGCGGGTGGTCCCGTCTACACGAGCGCTAATGCTAAGAACAAATAAGCTATAAGTTTGAATGAAATAGATGTAATATATACTTCTCATCTACAAGTATCTTAGGGCTCCTACACACAGTGCCGGCTGCAGGGCCGCCGGCCAAGCCACGGTGCGCCCGGCAGCTTATAAAGCCGCACGCTTTGCCGCACAAAGGAGCCGCCGGCATAGCCGCACGGGTATGCCGGCGTACCGGCCGCTGGCACCTTGTGTACTGGAGCCTTTAGAGTTCCATACTGTTTGGTGCTTGCATGTTTTATGCTGACTGAAGTGGGGGTACCGGAATATGAAACAATACTTTCACTGTTGGGAAGCTACACTATCCCCGGGTGTCATATGCCGGCCATCCACCATCCAATCTATCGTCCAATCGGCAGGACGCTACCGATTGGATCATGCCGATTGGACTAGTTATAAATTGTCATGCCAATCCACTCCCATCCACGGTCCAATCGGCATGATCCAATCGGTAGCGTCCTGCCGATTGGACGATAGATTGGATGGTGGATGGCCTGCATTAGGCTTATTATATTACAGTCCTACCAACTTATCTGTGAAATGAATCGATGGTGCCGTCCTCTTTTAGTTCACAGATAAGTAGAGAGGCTAAAAAAGACAGATAGCTTGAAATGAGGACGGTTCATTTCACAGATAAGTTGGTAGGACTGTAGTATCAGCATTGCACCCGTGCGAAGTAGAGGCGGGTTGCCAGTAAAAAATAAAAACGTGATGTTCCCTATATTTCGACTTTTAAATTCTATTCAGTAACTTGATAGTTCAAAGAAAAATAATGTTACCACACTACAACTAATAGTGTTGGGGTAGTGAACGATTTTGCGTAAGGAACGAATGATAAAAATGGTTTAATACCAAGTTAAGTACATTATTTAAGTTCATTCAATTTCGTTCATTCTTACACCACCTCACTATCTTTTTTTTGTCAAAACTTGGTAACCCTTTATCTGTCAAGTTACTGAATAGAATTAAAAGTCGAAATATAATTTCATTTAACGGTACTCTAGCTTCGGAACAGTGTCCGTCATCAAGACGTTTTAAAGTACAAAATACGTAGTAATACTTAGTGGTTCCGTACCAACTTCGTAGGATCACAAATTAATAGTCTTCCATCCATGTCTCAAATTGTAATTTAAATCTGCGTTTAGTATGTCAGGTAATTGGGTAGATGACACTATTAACCAATAATTCCAAGACATAACTTCTATAAAGAGACACTTTATTTTGGCCCTGAAAACCTGATTAATTTACAAATCACTGTAAAATTGGATTTTTAACTGCTTTCAAATTAATAAATAGTTAGTCAATTGAGTCTACTCAAAAGTGACGTCATAGTTATTTACACCATACAAAATCTATGGGAGAATAGCGTTTTGACAGATCATAATAAAAAAATAAGTTAAAAATAACTAAAACCCGACTACGACAAAATCGCGCACTGAAAAGTATAAAACAAGAACAATATTCATTTGACCGATATTTTCGAAATTTTTAAGTAATAGCCGTGGTCGTGTGCCACCTGCGGTTGTTTCACACAAATCTTTATTGACGAGGTGGCACACGACCACGGCTATTACTTAAAAATTTCGAAAATATCGGTCAAATGAATATTGTTCTTGTTTTATACTTTTCAGTGCGCGATTTTGTCGTAGTCGGGTTTTAGTTATTTTTAACTTATTTTTTATTTACACTATTTTGGGGGTTATATTATTAAATAATAAAAGCAAAGTAGCGAGTGAATTTTAAATGTACTCATTAAGCCTTTTCATTTGATACCCATGTTGACACTGTTAAAAACAGGCAAAGTAGCTAGTAAAAGCTATATAATGTATATATATTTCAAATGTGCTTATCAAGTCCTTTAATTTGATACCCATGTCGATATTGTGCGAAAATATTTTTTTTTTCGGTAACGACTTCACATTCCCTAGAGGGCGCCATATTGGATTTGGTGACACGCCACCTACCCTATAACCAGCGGACAACTGAGACGCTTCTAACGACACCTCATTTGCCATGTAATAATAAGTAGTTTAGAAGTTCTGAGGGAACAAACAAACATACATACATACATACATACATACCGGTCAAAATCATAACCCTCCTTTTGGCTTTGCCGTAGTCGGGTAAAAAGTACGTCAATTGATTGGTGGTGTCATCTACCCTATTATCTACCATTCTGAATGCTAACTTTCAAAGTAGGCGCGGCCATAAAAAGTGAGAGCGAGGCAACATGAAACTCAGTAGAATAAGAAAACTTCAATACCTACATATAAAATGCTTTGTCCTAAATGACTGACTGACTGGCGGATCAACGCACAGCCTAATCCGCTGATCGTAGAGACCTGAAACTTGGAGGGTGTGTTATTCGTATGACGTAGGCATCCGATAAGAAAGGATTTTCCAAAATTCACCTCTTAAGGGAATGAAACAGGTTCAAAGCTAGTATGGAGAAACCAACTTTGACGCGGACGAAGTAGCGGGCATAACCTAGTCTTTAACTAAATATTCACCGTCCTGCTCCCATGTTTTATGACCGCGACTACCACGAATCATAGCTCCTATTATAAAGTATACAATAGGGTAGTTCATAGGTACCATTAATATGATTAATCAATAATTCCAAGACTTAAGTTCTCTAAAGAAACAATTTATTTTAGCCCTGAATAGCCCGATTAATTTCTAATTTACTGTAAAATTTGATTTTTAATTGCATTCAAATGAATAAATAGTTAGTCAATTGAGTCGGTACAAAAGTGACGTCACAGTTGTCTTTTGACTTAGGATCAACTCACACCGAAAGAGCGGCGAAGGGCAGCGAAGCGGAGCGCAGTTTCAGTGTCATATGAATTTTAACTTTATTTTCATTAGTATAATACTTATTATCGCATGAGAAACTCGAACGAGTCGCTCGGATGCCCGCGGCGCCGCGGGAATTCCATAAACGGAGCCGTGCGACTGCACGGGACTCCGCTCTTCGCCGCTCTTTCGGTGTCAGTTGACCCTTAATTACTCACGTCCCACGTAATGAGACACAATTGATCTATTGTTCTGTCATACCGGTATGACAGCCGGGCCTTGAGCGGTTAAAAGCCTATGGGAGAATCATTTGAATCATCACAATCAGAAGAATTTTGACAGGTCAAAAAGTACGTCAATTGATTGGTGGCTACTCAATTGTGATAAATTCAAGCTTCGTTTATCTAGTCTTAAGATTTGGAGTATTTCACTGTTATCTTTGGTACGGAACCCACAGTTTGCTAGTTAGACTCTAGTAGGGCAGATTTTTTATTCAAACGTTTTTTTAGAAAGTATCAAGTGGTCTTCAATATCGCACAAATGTTTTATGTAGGTAAGCACTTAATACTTCCACTAGCGTCCATTAAAACGTGTCTTCGAACATTTTTACAATTTACAAAAAATACATCACTTTTAGCGCATAATTTACGATTAATTAATTAATAATTTAGAGGAATAAGAATTATTTTGTTTTGTAATTTGATTATTTTTAAATAATTATAAGTTTGTCGGATTGTAAGCTCCAATTGTATGTGTAGAGCATATTTTTATCGTGCGTTTTTACAATAAACATTGAAGTACCATTTATTTATGAGTTTTATTTTTATCTAATTAGGGTTGATTTTTCATTGGCCAGGTACCTTTTATACTGACAGTTTGACGACCGCTGCACTAAACAATTGGTATTCAGTCATAAAATTATAAATTACCTTGATTTTAAAATGTCTTAGAATAGGTTGTCGTCTCGATTAATATATTTTTTTTTATAAAAATACATCAGACCGCCATATTTGTCACTGAATTCAACTGAAACTGCTAACTCAATTTGCGTTGCTATGTGGCACAAATAGGACTTTTAAATGAAAAGGAACGCAGCGTAAATTATGCGACTCATAATTCCCAAAATTACTTTATTACGCACGGTTATTAGATTTCATATCAAACAAACAACAAGTAATAAATAAAATATTTTATTGAAACAACTTGATTAAAAACACATACTTATCACAGAGGTTTGTTAGGTTTAACCTTGTGTTTAACAATATCATACTAAATCTAAAGTTAGAACATGGTGGAATGATTTTTTTTTATAGATATAAAGGGTCCGTTCACACCGAGACGCGACGCGACGCGACGCTGCGTGCACACTTTAAAAGAGCGACTCAAAATATAACTTTATTTTCTACACGAAAAGATACACATTTCATTGTAAGAATTTAGAATACGTTAAACCACGCAGCACTACGTCGCGATGCGTCGCTCTACGCCGCGCTGCGCCGCGCGGCGCCGCGAGACGCATCGCGACGCAGCGGTGAATCGCCGGTACGCGCGACGTGCAAGAGCGGCGACGTTGCGATGCGTCTCGCGGCGGCGCGCGGCGCAGCGCGGCGCAGCGCGAAGTTACTGGCCTCTTCAAGTATCGTCACGTTGCGTCGCGTCGCGTCTCGGTGTGAACTGACCCTAAGGAGGGTTTGATTGATCAAACGTACTGTAGGGCGTCCACCCACGTCAGACTTTTTGTAGGACCGATTCGGATCGGACCATTATTACATAGTTTCATCGGAACGACTTACTGTGGGACGACTTCGTTGGTATATTGGAATTCACATGTTCCATTTCTCTCCGACAAAATATCTTTCACCGATTGTCTGGCGTGAACGGAAACACGTACTGTTGTGACTATGCTTGATGTATATGCTGTGTGTACTTTATTTAATAAATAAATAAACATCATGTCACCCTTAGAAATCTTAAAGTTAAAAATAGTATTTTCTGATTTGACGTAAACCAAAAAAATATTTAACACAATTAAAAAAAAAAAAATAGTTTTTGGCGTACATTATATCGTCTTTGAGACAATTCATAGACAAAGACAAGCTCTGGACTTAACAAAAAAAAAATATAAAAGAAATTCACTTAATATTATATAAAATTAAATATTATACAACATTTTATATCACAAGTTGGCTATATGTGACTAAGTAGGGTCAAACCCTAAACAAAAAAACTTTAAGCCTTATGTTAAAAGACATAGGGTTCGAAATTACAATGAATGACACGCGTTTGTCAATGCCACAACTAAAGCTAAACCATTTAAATGAGTACTCGTCTGCGTGAAATAAATAAAATATACCATTTCTGTTTTTATTGGGACAAGTCCGCCACACTATTCCCATCCACTGCAACTTCTGAAAGCCAGAATCAACGGTTAAAATCGCCAGAAAAGCGCCGAGGCAATGAAGCTCGACGAGTCTCTGAGTAACGATTCAACTGTCTTGGTTTCAGCAACGAAATTAATCAGAAAAGAATAGCGGTGGAGTACGAAAAAATATAACTTCCACTAAAATTACCACTATGACGACACATTTAAGAATTATCTAGTGCACATTTCTTGCTTTTTGTGTATCACGCAACGAGCGCCCACCGCCCGCACCTCTCCCGTCCCCCGTTCTCGCCCCTGTGCCTCGCAGGCGAGACTCAATTAAGCGGTTTAGCCATAGCAAAAGCAGTTTGCGCTGATCATAACTACTTAAGGCACAAAGATTATATTAAGGGGGTCAGCTGCGGAGGTAGTCGTCAATGTCCTTCAATTTGTCCCAACATACAAGTAGTAACACTGTATGTGGACCCAGTCTTAAGTAGTTGGCCCCTACGCCTTTATATAAGGAAAGTGGTCCTTCGTGGCGAATCATTTTTAGACCACAGTCTATCATGCCTTTGTAGAGCTTCCCTTTGTTTTGGGCGTCTACAGCTGAAATAAAAAAATAAAATTAGTATACCAGCTTCTGTCTTCGACTTCTGTGTAGACTTCAAAAGCCAAAGTCCTAAATTAACCTACGCTATAATTCTGTATTAAGCTAGATCAATATCTAAATCTGTGACCAGCTCAACATTCAACATTTTATGCGTCAAAGAGTCACAAACATACATCAAAACCTTCAATAATTTCTTTTAAAGTAAGAAAAATACAAAATGAATTATGTACCCGGGGGGTACATTGTATCCCCAGAGGTACAAGGGTACAAAGTAACTAGTGCACGTTACAAGAGGTCTAGAGTAATAAAAAATTAAATTATTGATAAAACAAACTTGAATTAAAATCTTCAGAATACTTACGTTGATTACACAGTCTAGTCGCGATAACATCGAATGGGTTCAAGCACAGCGTCATGACGATTCCTCCAAGGTTCGCTCCGAAGAACGACAGCATCAGTGGGTAATCAGTGAACCAGTTGTTTGCACGCAGCCAGTCTTTAGCGTAAGTGAAGCTTAGGATTTGTGAGGCGCTACCCGCCATGCCGCGCGGGATTTGGGGACCCACGCCTCGGAATAGACCTGCAATGGTGATTATTTTATTAGAAGTCAGTTGGGTTTTTTTAATTGAGTTTAGTTCTGCTAATATAAGCAGGATACATAGGTCTAAAAAGTTATTAGAGAACATTCGCCAGTCATGTTTAAGTCCCATGTGGCGAGCCCATGTCCCATGAGGCGAGCCTATTGCCATTAACCGGGCACAAATCCAGACTCCGAGGCTGCTACCGAGAAATTCCTGATGGAAAAACCCAAAACGAGGCATTCAACTACCACTACTACTAGAGCTCTCTCTCTGTCTACTACTCTACTATCATAGTAATCTTAATTCAATGGCATACCTTTAAAACCCTCGTTTCTAAATATATCAGCAAGCGCGCTCATGGTGCCACTGATTTCGTGCTGGTGGCCCACGGCTATAGCCCGTGCGGCCTGGGACTGCAGCCTGGTCTTAACCAGGTAAAACGGAGTCCCAGCTATGGAGCCTAGGGCTCCGCCGACGCCCGCGACGCCTGCGCCCCTAAGCAACGATGTTGTGCCCGTCGAGTCTTTCAAAATGCCCCTTCTTTCAGCTATTCTGAAGGAACCTAATCTGGAAATGAAATGAGAGTGGTTTTGTATAAGATAAATTGTTTTTTTTTAACCACAGGAATTTCTCTTGTATCGTGGGAGCATTTACAAATATAAACTTACAATCACAAACAGACTGACACGGAACAACTATCTGTAGGAAAAACAAATATTTGTTCCTTACGAGTATCGAACCTGCGACATGCAGTGCATCAGCTAATCGCTCAGCCACTTCGCCAACCGTGTTGCCTTTAATTTTTAACTTTATTTTATTTGTTGTTATAGAGGCAAAAGAAATACGCACTCTGTTAAAAAAAATACAATTAACTAATGTTCATGAGATACAGCCCGCTGATAGACAGACGGATAGCTGAGGCTTAGTAATAAGTTCCCGTTGGCACCCTTTGGCGCAACTAGATTCGATATATATTTTTCTTTCTTGTAAATGACGGTCAAAAGTGCCTTTTAACGGTCTAATTAAAAATAAATAATTTGACTTTGACTTTAGGTGGGAATCCCTAAAAATGGAACAGAATTTGTATGAAAATAATCTAATTAAAATCCAAGCAATTCAACGTATGACTGCTATTCTAGGTACGACCATTTTGTTTAATTTGACTCGAAGGACCAAGAAAATTATTAAGGAGTCCAGAGATATTTAATAAAATATTTTTTTAAGATATTTGATAAGGTATTATTTTACACAAAAGAAACTAAACTTAAAGTATATATTAAACTCACCTAAAAATATTCAAAAAGAACTGAAAGCCAACCATAGCCGTTAGCCCACTCTGTAGGGCAACAACTCCTTCATTCCTGCCCACAACATAAAGTCCGTGGGCAACATTCTTATAGAAGACTGCATGTTTCCCACTCGCCTTCAGCTCCCCCTGCAGCTGCAGCCTGACCTTCACCACTTCAATGGGGTTTGTGAAGATGGATGCCACCATGGCTGACACACCACCCATTAGCAAGTCGGTTATGTCACGACCAAAGACATCCAGTTTCGATTCGTTTAGTTTCAACATCTTGGATTAAATTCTGTGAAAGAAGATGTTTTTGTTGGTAGATTTTCAGAACGAATGTTGTTTTATGTATTTGATAGTTTGGTATAAATAGGTACTAGGTCGGTTTAGTTTTTTCTACTGTTTTACTAGTGACTAACTTGAAACTCAAAATAATGATATAATATCTAGGGTGATTCAATGCATTCTTTGTAAGCGTTTGACCCTAATAACTTGAGGTCGATACTGGGTCGACTCTAATTTATAGCACTTTTCAACCGACTTTAAAAAAGGAGGAGGTTCTCAATACGGCGGTGTTTTTTTTTAGCTGTTTTTTTAGGGGTGTAAACTCATTTACTTTAAATTACTGAAATATTTTATTTAATTATTTGTGTGTATTCCGATACTAAGGACACGCTCCCTCAGTATTGGAACACGGTACCTGATATCGCATTACGAACTAACATCACGATATTTTGAGCAAATAGCCTAAACAAAATACCTCTCCAATAGACCATTACTATGCAGGATTAATTTAAATAATACAGCAAATAAAACACCGTAATCAATTTAAAATTTTATTGCTACTTTTATAAAGCTCAAATTTCAATAGCACTATTCTTTCAACAATATATTTTTTTATAGTTATTTTTCTATAGCTAACAATACATTTTCTTTAAAAGGCACTGAGATTTTTTCAGCAAAAGAGATTTCAACATTGGCTAAGTTGGTTTGTGACTTAACAGATTATTTTTCTAAGAGAAAAACATATCTTATAAGTAAAGTAGGAACTTTTGATCCAATCTGGGATACAAAAATAATGGTCTTTGGTTCCGCAGTACAATTGGGTATTAGAAACTATTAACCAATATTTCCAAGACGTAACTTGTCTAAAGAAACGTTTTATTTTTTCCTAAAAACACGATTAATTAGATTTTAATTGCTTTGAAATTTATAAATAGTTAGTATAATTCGATTGGCGAAACCTTACTATTGTAATACTAAATCTATGAAGGAATCGCCTTTTGACAGTTCACAAAAAGTACGTCAATTGATGAGTAGTGGCTAATACCTAATTTTTATATACATTTAACAAAACAACATTGTTTAGTCAAAACAATTCAATAAGTAACTAACTACACACATAAAATTGTACTCTACATTTAATATAATGGTAACAAAATTAGTCACAATATTTGGTTAAAAAAAATCTTTTCACAATATTGCTACCATATAAAATAATATCAATTCTTTTTAGGACAACACAAAAGTAAAAACATGATTACTTGAATTCAATTAAATTTGTACTTTTTCTCCAATTCTACTTCAATTAAATGCTATTACTTTCACCTTTTGACCGCCACAGTCATGTATAGATGACAAACCAAAATGTACCCAGCACGCCACGGTCACGATTACATGACCGACTTAAAATGTACGATTGCGATTTTATACGTAAATAAAGCTTTACAACTTTCTTTTTATTTCCTTTGCTTATGTTTCTTAGCTCATCCTAATTTATATTAGTCAAACTACTTTCTTTTTATTTCATCTCTATTAACATGAGATGACAAAAACTAATACCAATTATAAAATTTCGAATTTTAGCTTGGCGCCAAGAGCACGTTTGTGCTTTTATCACGTGGCGGTCAAAAGTATAAAGAAATACTAAATAAGTTAATTAAAATGCTTAGAATAAGGTATTCGTTTGCAATAATACTGAGATATACGGGGTTCGGGGGGGTTATTGATTATGATAAATGATCAGGTACTAATATGTACGTAAAACTAATATCTAATGATTGCATTTTCTTCTTAAAATTACTAATATTTACTGTCAATGCAGTTGACTACTACAGTAGAATCCCGATTATCCAGACACATACGGGATGTAAAAAAAAGACACACATCACATAGTCGTTAACTACGTATACTGGCCATCAAACTAAGTAACGTTATGCAAAACTTATTTCTGGTAAATGACTTTCTTTTTTTGGTGCGAAAAGTTAGTTAATGCGAGCGAACAAAGTAACACGCGCAAAATACCGTGCTTACGGGTGCATGCAACACAGGAAATTTGATTTCGTGAAAAAAAAAAAAAGTTAAAAATTGTAGTTGGAACTTTGACCCCTAATACGTTATAAAAGTCTGATTAAATGTTAAATAAAATAGTCTTTGATTTGAATACGAAATCTATTATAACCCGGATTTACAATTATCCAGATTACTCCTGGTTTTAATTGATCTTGATAATCAGGATTCTACTCTACATAAATATTTTTTTGTAAAAAAAAATGAAATAAAATGATTGAAAACTATCTCGACAACGACCATGAGTGATAAGCCTATACTGATTACAAGCGGAATTGGAAAAATACGTTACGTTAATACATACCAATATTCCACTAAGATAGTGTAACTAATGATATAATGTAAACGGAGTCAAAACCAACATCTAAGATATTCTCAACTCAAGGCCGTGTCGCAACTGACGTAGTATAGGCTCACGGAAGACATTTTTAATACAATATAAATATTTATCAAACGTGTTACTTAAATTATCGCTTGATTTATGATGATAGTTAAATACGTTTAGTAATATTATGAAATAAGTACATGCACTAAAAAAATGAGGATAAAAATTCGATTCTAAATAACTTCTTCAAAACTTAACAAAAGTAAAAAAAACCGTCAATAAAAACGTCAGAATAAATAAAAATCTCACTTTTCTATTTCACGCCTCGAATCGAGGCACGCGCCTTTCCGCGAGGCATAAAAAATACCCTACAAAGTTAAATAACAATAGAAACTACGTGTGCAATTCAATATTTTTTTGCAGATCCTTAAGCATATCCCAGAAGACTAATAGCAGAACGGTGTGGGGCGCTTGCCGTAAGTAGGAAGGTCCCATGCCTTTACAAAAGGCTAAAAGGCCTTCTGCCTTGACGATCTTTCTCGCACAGTCGGCGATGCCAGCGTACATGACGCCTTTGCCGTTCGCGTCAACAGCTGTAACAAATATTTTGATTAAGTCTTGTTTGTGAGCTCTAAATTGAGATGACTTTTTAAAGCGTTGTGGGAAATCATATTATTCTCAATGATCGAAAATGTAGTATATTTTTTAATAAAAATAACAGATTCTTTGATAGTCAGAAACCAGAAAATCAGACAACCAGTCTTACCAATGGGTATCGTGTTACGCAGTTACTTGGTTGTGGAGGTCAGATAGGCAGTAGCTCCATGTAAAATACTTGTAACCAGCTGGACTGGAAGCCGACTCCAACATAGTTGAGACAAAGCGGGGCAGATGACGGTATTCCAAGGGATGCATCAGATGCATGCTATCATAGTAAAAGTTTGCCACATTTACCTTGGTTATACAGCCTAGTCATGATGACATCCATGGGGTTTAGGAATACGGTCTTCACCAGCGCTCCGATGTTACTCGCTATGAACGCCGACAAATACTTAGATTGCTGAAATACGTCGTTGTTGTTCATCCATTCTTTACACCTGAAAAAACAAAAGAATAAAAGTTAATTATGAGAGTATTGGGCTGAATAATAGTCGGCAAGCATGGAGGTACCTTACGTAATGGTACCTTACCTACCATAAGGTAACTTAGAATATAAAGAACAAAAGAAATACATGGAGTCTAATTTAAAATCAATTTTAAACGCGCGGATTTTCACTTTCAACAGCCTTACTTTTCAAGTGCTCTCAACTTTTTATTTTTTGGTGCGTACAGCGTAAAGCCTTAAGTAATGCTTAATTTGCTTATGGGTAATCCGCCATTGGTGATTTGTCTTTTTACAAACCGTAAAATAGATCAATCGGCTGTATAGACGGCGCGTTTTATTAAAAGTTTTTTTGATGAATTTCGAGAGTGTAGTTCCATTTCATCATTTCATTTGATAGCTATAGGTACCTACTTACTTTAACGAGGCCATCTCTGACGCACGTAAATAGAAGGCGTTGCCTAGCGGTAGCTTGAGATAATAAATAAACTCAACTCAAATAGCAACAGTTATATCAGCTGACGCTTACAACTTACTACGTCTTTATTATCATAATTTTGTTTTATAATATGTAAACTATTCTTAACTTAGGCCTAGCATATTTTTAGAACTACGAAAAAACTACTGGTGTGTCCAATTGCGCGAAATTTTTTGGTCCTTTTGGTAAAAAATTTGAAAATCGCGGTAATTTTTGGTCCTTCTAGTAATTTAAAAAAAATGTAAATCAAAATTACTTACACATTAAAAGAAGCAATTTGCGACGCAGACCCAATGGAGTTCCTCATCATCATCCCATGGGCACCTCTCCACAATCCCAATAGACCGTACTTGGAATAAATCTTCTGCATAGCATCCAGCATACCTGGATGTGCATGCTGGGTCCCCACAGCTATCTTCTGGGAAGAGTACGACATGAGCTGAGTCTTCACCAGCTGTAGAGGACTTCCACAAAGTCCCCCACACATTCCTGATATGCAGCCGAAGAAGAGACTATTCGAGAATTTTGTTTTGTTGTCCTCGTCTCTAAGAAGGCCATAGTCATCTGCATGCTGGTAGATTCCCAACCTAAAATTTGATGACATTATTAGTGAAAGTTTTAATTTTTATTGTTTAAGACTTCTGCATAGTTTCTATTACTGGATCTATCACAAAAATATTTGTAAAACTAGAACCCTTTATTTGTTATTTAAATTTTTAACGTCGGAGCAATAACCATATTAAAGTGACATATTTTATTTGTATCTCACGATCATCGAAAATATTAAAGCGTGCAACGCGAACCAAAAATTAGTAAAAAAAAAAGTAGCAAAAGCAAACAATTTCGTTATAATCTAAAAGTGTGACTAAAAGCATGCATTTTGGGGATTAAATAGGAATCAACAGAACTCATAAATTCAATCACACGCAAACAAAAAAAAAAAACAAAAACAGCTTACCTTACCCCGTTTACAACAAGTTGGAACCACAATGCAGGCACGAGTCCTTTCTGCAGTGCAACAACTCCATCATGTTTCACAATGTTGAACATCGCGTGGGGCACATTTTTATAGTGAACGGCGTGCTGTCCCCGAGCCCTGAGCTCCCCTTGTAACTGCATGCGAGTCTTGACTACGTCGAATGGGTTGCTGAAGAAACCAGCACCCACCCCCGCCAAACCTCCCACGGCGAAATCCATTGTACTATGGAAGGTACGGTTCTTTCAGCTCAAAGATGGGTAAATCTACCATAATGGTAATACTTTTTTAAATATACTTCAAGGTGTTTTTTCAATAAAAGTCACAAATAATAAAAAGTTAAAGTTAGTTTTTTATCACTAGAAAATTAGAATACAGGTTGTAAACATCACTGTTTAAGGTATGGTGTAATGTAACAAAGGCACTAAATAGCTTACGGGTGCAGGCAAATATATAGTACAAATCATATGAGTGTTTCAAGTTTAGTTAGTAACTTTTACTGTATAAAAAAAATAAAACAAAAAGGTCCCTAGGTAATGGTCCACAACATAAAACTTAAAACTTTTAGCTTCGCTCAGTGTAATTTACACTATTTTCCTACACATGTAGAATTAGTATTTATAAGTTTATACACACAGCTTTTAATTAAACAAGAGTATGTCACAAATAAGTCTAAAAGGACCAAGGTTACCACAGTCAAAAAAAAAAACAATAGAATAGAAAGAATAAAATACTACTATCAGAAAGTTACAATAGATGAATGTTTGTTATGCAATCACGCCAGAAAGGCTGAAAAAATCTGGATGAAGTATGGTTTGGTTTGGTTTGTCTGAAATAGCACATAGGTCAATTTTTATTCCAGAAAAAATTACAGCTCCTGTGATATATATTTTAATTTTGACATGCATGAAGTTTCAGCAGAAACTAGGTAGTTTTAAATTAATATAACAATTTGTTTTAGTTTGTGGCACCAAGAACTAGTCCTAATTCCAAACAAGTATTTGTAGAAGTATTTCTAGTCAATTTTTTAAACATGGGTCCACTTCTTGGGTTAGTTTGCTCTTCCTCCATCCCCTAAGTAAAAACATCTCGTATTTTTGTATTTGAGATGTATTTATATTTACAACCATCGAATCTCACGTCTCCACCCTTCAATATTTTACCAAAAATAATAATTTTAAATAATAAATCTGATAACATTATTTAAAAAATATGTTAAACTACAAACACTTTGTTCAGGAAAACGTACAAACGATCGATGTTACACGATCTATTGTCACGAGATATTTATTAATTTTACGAATAATTTTAATTCATGAAAACGAAAGATTCCAATGTTCACAGGCTACAGCTGATTGGATCGCGTGTGAATTGAATCGCAAAAAGCTTTTTTACAAAAAAAAACAACCGCCTTCAAAAACTTCAAAATTAAAAATAACTTTAGTTTGGAAGTCGGCGGCTTTGGTTTTGTTTTTTGTTATGTAGGTATTGCCACCGACTTCCAAACTAAAGTTATTTTTAATTTTGAAGTTTTTGAAGGCGGTTGTTTTTTTTTGTAAAAAAGCTTTTTATTTTTCACTTTTTAGTGCTTGTGTGTTAATGTTTAAAATCCTTAATAAAAGCCCTTTCGAACAATACCTCACACGATATATTTAATTTAGAAAAATGCTCACAAAATAAAAAGCACTAAGCCAAATTGGATGAAATTTTTATGGGACCAAATGGCAAGTATACTGCATCAAACAAAAAAAGAATCACATTAATCGGACTAGAAACCTCGGAGTAATCGGTGTACATACATAAAAAAAAAAAAAAAAAAAACCGGCCGAATTGAGAACCTCCTTCGTTTTTTGAAGTCGGTTAAAAATTAACAAACCTTTATCTGACGTAATAACACATAGTTTACTTAGCATTATCACACACGCGTCACTCAAAACAATAATTAGAACAGAATGCGAGCATTCGTAAAATCACTTACCTAATAAAATATCAATTCAGTATCGGAGAAATGTTGAAGTCTGGAGTCATCTATTATATTCTATTATTGATAAATTATGGGTCAACATTATGGGTCACTGTAAACTCTGTTTCGACACGGAAAACTTATTGGATAGGTGTTATTTTTATATTTCTACTGTGATTTCGTAATAATTTTCACAGGTTAAAGTCAAGTCAAATAAACACCATCGAGTTGGTCTGACATAAATGACATTCATGTCATCATTGAGATAAAAGCTTGTCAAATTTGAAGTTGAAGTTGACAGCAAACGATCAGCTGATAAAATACTGCGTTCATTAATAAATCTGTTTGCTAGGGTTTTTTTAGCATAATAATATAAATACCACATAATACAGGCTTACTTGGTTCTCCAAAAGCTCTTCCGCACGTCGTCGTTTACGTTTAATGTCATTTATTGGATTATTTCGTGGCAAATAACATTATGATTGCTTTTCCAACCTGATGACGGCAAAAGCACCTAGTTAATTAAAATAGGTTTATAAAAACCTACCAGATTTTTTAGATACATGTAGGTCCTGTATATTGTACATTACTAGGCTCGTCACTCTGTTGTAATTTTGTAAGTTTTGAGAATCTATTAGGCCGCTTTCTAATCCATTAATTAGTTGCAGGTATGGGTCGATCAAAATTAACAGCCGCATTCTAAAATGCGATTTGTAGATCGATCTTGTTGGTTACGAGCAATCAAAGTTAAGGTACCTGTCCCACTGCTGACGAGTAGCGAGAAGCAAGTAGATAGATCTCACAACGAATTGGCGAGCAAAGAGCAGTGAGTGTGTAGTTTCGATAGTTTTGTCACCGGGCTATAAGCGAGTGTGCGAGTGAGAAGGGCAATACTCGATTAGGTAGCCATTACATTGGTATGTGAAGGTAATTGAAGGTCCTATAGGTAGGTACCAAGCGAGAGGGTGTTCTGTTCTGAGCGACGGAGAGCGAGTTTTTCTATATAGTCTCTTGTCGCTGCTACAGACTAGTGCAGCGAGAAATCTTGCCACTAGAGTAAAAAGTAAACGATCAACTGATAATTTGTAAGTTATATTATGTTTCTCTTTCATTGCCATGACATCTACATCTATTAGAGGTACCTACAGTAAGCGGTCTTATGTGCAGTAGCATGCTAAGCACGCGATAACAACGAAGTACTTACTTAAATTACAGGCTTTAATAATAGTTTTTCAAGTCACGATGAAAAAATCCTGCATGAAGGTTGTAATTCATCTGGCTGAAAATGCATAAAAATGACAACTGCGTCAACAGTGAAATTGTGAAATGTCATTTTAAAAAAATTATATAATTTGATAGTATAAATAATTAAAATTTTAAGTTTACACATAATGTAATTTCCATTGCCGGATTTAATAAAGATCAAAAATTCCAAAAACATGGCGGTTAGGACTGCAATGTTCCTATTCGAGGTGGTGGTGGAGAATGTTAGTTGTTTGGTAGAGAACGCTAATAGAGGATTGGTTATAAAAAGTGATTTTTCAAACATATTCTCACTGGAACTTAAAGATCCGAAACAATTGCATATAGTTATGCCAGAACCACTCCCTCTTCCACCGGCACCAGTAAAGAAAGGCAAAAAAAAACCAAAGCCAAAAAAACCCAAGAAGGGTAAAAAAGGTAAGGTAGAGTTGCCGCCACCGGAACCTATCATACAATCCGGTCAGTCTGTGTTATTTCCAAGTAGTGCAGAGATATTAATACAAAATATGAAAAACTGCCCAATGGAACTGTCCTTATGGAGTAGCGAAGACCATTTAGTGTTCATTGGCAAAAGTAACATACCTTGGGACCCGGTATTTATAACTTATTTAGAACATATTATGAATTGTAGAGAACCTCCTCCTGTGGCTTTAAAAGACGAGTACAACATATTTGAAGAAGACAAAGGGAAACTGATTGCAAAAATAGCAATTCAAGTAAAACTGTCATTTTTGAACGATAAGCTTACGACGGCATTTCGTACACTCTCAGAGGATCCTAGTGTCAGAAAATTTCTGTACACTGGAATTAATTCCAAAACTACGTCTTACATGTGCACTTTGAAGACGACGGATGAAGACTTTGAGGAAATTTGTAAAAAGAGAGAAAATCAATTTATTGTCGATAAACCAAAGCCCTTGAAAATGGTTCATGCCGACTACAAAAATGCTCCTGGGGCTAATCTCACCTTCTTTGATGAAAAAGAATTCTGTTGTCTGGGCCACGCGGATAAACCTCCCGAATCCATTTACAAATCGCACGAGACTTGCCCGGATATCGATTTTATTATTGATTACGTTAGGAAGATCATTGTGTCATGTAATGATAATATGAGGATGCTAACACCTCGGCCTACGATAAGTCCGAGAGTGAAAGCCACCGACATAGACAGGCTCTGTTACTGTCGGGAGACACAGTGGCCCAAAGGTGCATTCGCTGACCGATTTAGAGATGAAGCACAAACTGGTCCGTGCCCACTTTGTGTCGATGCTGGCAAGAAGCCTAAGGGATCCAGAGCCGATACTTTCGACATTGCTAATATTAGAGGTCCATGTGGTAAAGCAGAATGTAAAATCGCAAGAGATATAAGGGCTTACATTGAAAACCTCGTAGATGAGGACAATGAAATGTTTACGATCGATGATCTTATAGGACCGTGTGGAAGCAAAGACTGTACATTAGTTGCAACAATTCAAGACTTTATTCGGCATGAAGGGGAGTTTACGCACGGAGCAACAGAAGAAGGCGCTTCTACTCAATGCGCTTGCATAGAAAAGATGAGAAATTCGCTGACTAAGAGAGAGTCATGTGAATATATGTGTAGTAACGATTGTGAGTATGCTTCAAACGAGGCGGATATGTGCGACGGGAAAGGGTGCCCTTATAAAAAAAACCCTAGAGTGTATACTGTGCTATATTTCACAGTGGAATATGATTTCGGACACACTGATAAAACTCCTGATGGCAATGAATCCGATTCTAAGTCAATTAAGTCACCTAACACTGATAAAACTCCTGATAGCAAATCCGATTCTAAGTCAATTAAGTCACCTAATACTGATAAAACTCCTGATAGCAATGAATTCGATTCTAAGTCAATTAAGTCACCTAAGTCATTTAAGTCACCTAAGTCTTCCAATTATTCAGTTTGTAATCCTGTGTGTCCTAGTGTTTTGGAAGAGGAGAAAATACCCTGCTCTAAATCCGTATGCTCTACTAACTTGGATGCAATTAATAAGCCTTCACCCTCAAAGTGTGTTCCACCAGAATGTCCAATGCACCTCCACTTCCCTCCTAGTCCTGCAGACAGTAATATAGAAATACGTATGGACGAGATTTACAACCCATGCTGCGTCAAGTCGTGTGAGACCGCTGATAGAATTAAAGAGTTTATCGCTGAAGGAATTACAAAGAAAACCAAATGCAATGTAGATGAAGAAGCTTGCTACTGTGACTGTGTATGTACATTTAAATTTTCTAATAAAACTACTTATTGTGCTGTTTGCGGAGGCTATGAGTGTCTCGGAGACGATATGCGATATCAGCCAGAGTATATTAGGCCTCACCCATGTCCAGTGTATCATAAAATGTATGATAGAAAGTACATAAAAGTGGCACGTAGCGCTTGGCCAGAAGATGATCGAGAGGAGAAAGAAACTGTGAGTGTAAAAAGTTCAAGAGGTAGAAAATCAGTAGCTGATAGAAAAGGTGTTCCAGAGAAAAAAGCGCCCGAAGAAAAATCTGTAGAGAAGAAGGACGGCGGCGAAGAAAAACCTAAGAAGGCAGTTCAAGAAGGTGTTGAGGTGGAGAAAGTCAAAAAGCCGAAAGCTATTAAGGGAGAAGGTGATGAGAAAAAACCAAAACAGTCTAAGACAGTCAGTGGTAAGTCTATTGTACCGTCGCAAGCGCAACGCACCGTGCGTTGCATCGTAAAGGGTAACCAATAATTCCAGGGCACAACTTTTTAAAAAAAAAAAAAAAACACTTATTTGACAGACCTCTGGTATTTTGTTCTGGTATGTTGCTGCATTCGGTTAGACACCAACATAAGAAAAGACTAGAGGCAGAAAAAACTTTTAGCAGTAACCCAAAAAAACGTAAATTAAAGCGGATGAAAAAAACTACGCAGGCGTTGTCGCGGGCTTAACATACACATTCATACATAAATTCACGCCTTTTTCCCATGGAGGTGGGCAGAAACCACAGAACGCCACCTGCTAAGATACTTACATTTACTCCTTTCACCTCATCTACGTTCATACATCTCCTCATACAAGCACGCCGGTTACGAGTACTGCGCACGAAAGCGGGCAAAAGTTAATTTTATATAGACCTATGTATAATTACTAAGTATCTTTATTCCTAGAATGCAGTTGGTGGGTTTACTTTTTTTTTTTTACTTATGTAAAATACGTATAAGTATTTATTCATTCATGTTGTCTTTCAGTGGAGGTAAAAGTGCCAACAAAAAAGGAAGCAAATAAATATCAATATCCTTCTGTTCCCAAAAATATGGGTTGGAATTGGAACATCGAGGACGTACCGGGAATGAAAGTAAGACACTTACTTAGTTCAGTTTTGTATGTTATAGGTACAGTCCAACTGAACATCTTTGATAATAAAATGTAATATTGAGGGGATTCAAATCTAAAGGTGAACGCAGACTTGGCCGCACCGCACGCGCCGCAGTCTTCGCATTCGAATTCTTTATATGAAGTTCTATGCAACCTCGTACACCCACCCGCGTCGCAGTCGCCGCAGTCCCTGAAACGACCGAACTCCCCAAGCCGCAGCTGATGACGTCACCAACGCCGGCCCGCACGCAGCGAACGCTGCGGCTAGCGCGGCGCGGATGACGTCATTCGCAATTTATATTACAAAATGTATGAAAGAAATGAAGTGCGATGCGTGCGCCCTTGCGGCGATGGGAACGACTGCAGTGAGGCCCGGAATCCACCAAAGCGGAGAGGAGAGGAGATGTCTCGCACAGCCAATCGGTTTGCGTAATTTTCACATCTCACCGCTTAGCTTCAACACAACACAAACACAACACAGTATCCTATTGGCTGTTTACGAGACATCTCCTCTCATCTCCGCTTTGGTGGATTCCGGGCCTGACTGCGGTGCGGATAGATGTGCGAGGCCATCAACAAAAAGCGATGACTGCGGGGACTGCGGAGACTGCGGTGCGGCCAAGTCTGCGTTCACCTTAAGAAGTATCCGCTATAGCCGTGGGTAGAGGTAATACCCAAGCGATGTTCCGCCGGATATTTAGTAGAGATAATAAACTACAATAACTTTTCGCGCCCTTCCACAATTCAAAACGTTTGAAAGTGTTATTTAAAAGATACACAACGTATGTGTGCGTACTGAGACGGCTCCCGAAACAAAAACAAATCGGCGATTTGTTGCTAGACTAGCGGCGTCATTAATTACTCATTATTACTTGTATGGCGCTGCACTGACATACTCTATGAAAATGACAGGTGCGTTGTCTTGCGCGGTCGGCTATTTATAATTGGGATGATGACAGCATTTACCAATAATTCCAAGACATAACTTCTCTAAAGAAACACTTTATTTTAGCCCTAGAAACTTGATTAATTTTCAATTAACTGTAAAATTTGATTTTGAATTGCTTTCAAATTAATAAATAGTTAGTCAATTGAGTCTACTCAAAAGTGACGTCACAATTATTTTTTGCCGTACAATATCTATGGGACAATCGCGTTTTGACAGGTCATAAAAAGTACGTCAATTGACTGTGGTGTCATCTACCCTATTAGTTGACAACTGAAGACGATTACTTACAATTACATACAAACTCTTTCATACGGATGTGACTACACACATTGAAATAGAAATATGGATCGGGGCGCGCCGTGTTATAGTAGTTTATCTATTTAGCATTTCTGCAGCTGTAGCGAAACCAGAACTGCAGACTAGAGTGGTATCGCGTGTTCGGCGAAACTTCTTTTTCTTATCGCGGTCGTCGGAAGACCGCTGCCAGCTCCGGTAGCGAAATATCCCTGTGGTTTCCGCTACATTCGTATATCCATTATAGCCCAGGAAAATTAGGTTTTCACCTCGGAATGAGAGATATTTAGTCAGCTGTAAAGTTGTATAAACCTTTATTTTGACACCCTAAAACTTGTCTCAAAACCTACTTTATCGTAGGGTGTCCGCGACCTCAAATATTTCAAGGTCAAAGGTCAAATCGATTTTTTACACATTTATTGCAAATATCTCGTTTCGGTTTTATGCTATTTGTATGATTACAAATATTGTAGAGAATTAAATTCTCTACAACTTTTGCCTAAACTTTTTTTATGTTCAACCATTTTCGAGATAGAGGGTATTATTGATGTATAGGTATATAATTCTAAATAATTTGCATTTTACACGAGTAGGTAAGTGTTACTTAATCAATAGATACCGAATTATTGAAAAAAATATTAATTATGTCGGTTATCGCAGACGCAGACGAAGTCGAAGTCGAATAAAAAGTAGCCTATGTCCTTTGTTGGGGTTCACACTTACCCTGTACCAAATTTCACACAAATCGGTTCAGTAGTTTAGGCGTGAAGAAAAGACAGACAGACAGAAAGACAGACAGACAGACAGACAGAGTTACTTTCGCATTTATAATATTAGTTAGGATAACGTAATAGTTAATAATATAGTTAATAATAATTTAATAATAATGTTTTGACTTTTGACTTTGAAATATCTGAGGTCGCGGACACCCTACGATACTTAAGTAGGTTTTGAGACAAGTTTTAGGGTGACAAAATAAAGGTTTATACAAATTTATAGCTGACTATCTCTCATTCTGAGATTCTTGCTCTAATTTGACAAATTTTCCTGGACTATTAGGACATCGTATATTATAACGGCGGCATCGGCAGCAGATACCGCTTAGATTTGGCAAATTATTTACTTTGCTAGATCCGCGCTGCTATAACGAGCGATGAGATGACCTGAATGGCGGTTTTGAAGTGTAAAGTACCTAGTTAAGTATTTTGACGTTCGGTGTTTACCGTTACTACCGACAAGCTTTTGCCCACGGCTTTGTCCGCGTGGAAGTCAAATACTCCTCGGCCCTATTGCAAAATCCGCTTTTGCTTAAGTCTCCTACTTAATAAACTATCCAGATCCACCCAGCTTCATGGGTGAAGTAGTTTCGAGATTTTGTGTTAAGTCAGTGCGTGAATGAGTGACCTTTCGCTTGTATATGTACATAGAAGATTAACATAGTGTTTTTTAATTATCAACTTACTCGTTCCTATCAACGATTTTTGCGTAACGAAAATCACAACGGATCATGTTAAAAGACCACATCGCCCAGCCAAGAGTTAAATATTAATCTGGTCATTGTGTTTTCTCTACGGGACTCCATAATATCTTCCCGACCGAATTTCGCTAGCGGCGGCCAATATCTATGAAGACTAGCCAATCAGGAGATATTATAGTGCACATGTGTGTGCGCAAGTTTAGTGGGACGTCAATCCGACGCAACTGGGGTGAGATCGCGAGAGAAGAAGGACGTGCTTTTCGAGGGACGGCGGTGATATGCCGCTAACTTCCGAACTCCGGGCTGCCACTGTGAGACTACAAATGGAAAACCCCAATAATACTTTTCGCCAGGACCCCTCAGCAGTCGCGTTTCCGATCACGAGACCAACGTGGCAGTTACCATACCTGGGAATAGACTGGTTCTGGAGATTTTGACGGCTTTTACAATAGAGGATATTGGAAAGTATATGCTGAGAGTGCAGCTGCTTGAGCAACCAATGTCAACTTAAAGGTGTTTGTGGTGCCAATATGACCAAGTGAAGTCTTACCAAGTGGTATCGTATTACCCAGTCACTGGATTGTGAGGGTAAGATACGCAGTCGCTACATGTAAAATACTGGTATTCAGCTGCATCTGGTTAGACTGGAAGCCGATCCCAACCTAGTTGGGGAAAGGCTAGGCATATTGATGGTGGTGCCAATATGAATTGTCTTATTACAAATACTTCTAGGTCGAGATGTGCATTTTGGAAGAGGCCTTTTGAGCGCAGAGTGTGAAATTCCAAAGCCAAACGCAGAACGTGGTCTACTTGGAAGTCTTACTAGCAAACTCAAAGAATTGAACACAATATACTTTACATATCTTGGGAATATGAGGTCCTCGGCCTTTGTAAGCTGTACGTGGAGCCGAAGCCAACTCGCAGAGGCTCCTTAGGTCACTTTAGATGATTGAGAAATCAACCGACGATTATCCCTGTATATAGTACACAAGTGCACCCAAGGACAACCCCCAGTTGATGCAGAGCTATTGCAGGAAATGGAAACAAAGAATGGGATTATGAGTTTTTGTGCCGCAAATGGACTGGTTACCTAGTATAGTATGGCCCCTGCTAGATCAATGTTTGGTATACAATATATTATTGCTATGTTAGTTTATAAGGTATTTATTTTTGTTTCGTTAAATAAAATTTATTATTGATTATTTAATTTTATTACTTTTCTTTTTGGTAAAACTTACACACGGTACCAAACTGATAAAGGCACACTCAAGAATTTATATATTTTGCACATTTACGTAATTTTATTATTATTATGTCAATAAAAATAGGCAAAATACTATTTAATTTTGGATTTTTTTATTGTTCTGTCCGAGTTTTTCTTTTTTTAGTTTCGCCCAGCCTGGAAACCCGGCGCTGCAAATGCAATCTTGGTCAGAAGGTATAGAGCGCAGAGAACAGGCGTGGACAGCCTCAACAAGAGGAAGCGAGCTATGATGCAGCGCAAGAAGAAAATCGAAATGAAACCAACATTGGTTGTTTCAAAACGTGACGGAGAGTACACCGTCCAAATGGAAGTGTTTAAGAAATTCTCTAAAGAACGACTCCTATTCCAATATCCATACGATGAAAAACCGCCACTTATATACACAATAGGAAAGACAGCAGAGGAGAAACGTAAAATACAGACACAAAGGGATAGAAGAGAACGGAGAGAGACCAGGAGAAAGAGTAGACTATTGCAGTCCACGTTCAGAGATAGGTGTCAAGAGATTTGTTTAAAAGCGTACAATCAAGCGATAGGGATACTTCCCTTACCAGATCCTAACTCACCAGATTGCCCTTGCGCAGGTCAACCTTTACCTGAATCTCCTATTATAGATTCCTGTTCATGTTCTGATGTCGCTAGTACCATCGTCACCAGCGATACTGATAACGATGAATGGGTCATAGAATTCACACCGCCTTCGGCAAGATGGGATGCTAAAGCTAAACATCCACACGCATATGTTGACAATGAATCACAGTACAATTATTTAGATTATAAAGTGAAACTTCTTGATAAATCTGGTAATCAAGTGCCGAGGTTCTTCAAGGGTCCCGATGGTAAACAGAAATGCAGCGATTTAGGCGGATTCTGGGATCACAATAAGGTTTGGTTGGAGATAAATAAAGATGGTTATATAGGACCTGATGAACGGTGGGTACCTTCGACCTTTATTGGACCTGACGGAAGTCACTACCCATCAGACGATGGTCATTTTGCAGACGGTAATGGGCGTGTATGGAAAATAGGTATAGATGGATATGTCGACAAGGATAATAAATGGGCATGGTATTGTAAGAGAAGGGGAGCTACAAGCGCGAAACCAAAGTCTACCCCGACGGCTTCAACGGCCGGTCATAGAGGTGGAAGAACAATGCAGACTACATCAACTAAAGATAAGGGTGCTAGTAACAGTAACAAAGAAAAAAAAGTAGATATACGACCCGGAACACCAAGCCCAAAACATAAAACATTAAAGGAGACGAAGTCTAAAACACCAATGACTTCAACAGTAACTCCGGTAGCGCCACCCAAACCCATTAAGAACACGGAAATTGAAAAAAAAACTAATTTTGCTGATAAAAAGAAAATGGCTATTGTAATGAGCGTTTCCACAAACTATACGTCGAACTGTGAGAAAACAATGCCAGAACGAGGCACAGAGAACAGGCGTAAAGCGTATATGGACCGGAAAGCGCTGGCAAAATATCGTGAAATAATAGAAGAACTTAGAGCATATGACGATATAGGAGAGTTGAAGCCCCCCCCGAGGGGCATGAGGGGCACGAGGGCCAACCGAGCTTCGAATACTCCCCTATCTCAACTATCTACCTTCACAATGCAAGGTTATACGAAGAAGATGCCATCATTTTCAGTGGATAGGTCTGGGTTCGGGATATCACCCACACTTTCACGCTTTGATTCGAATTTCAATCTAAATCGAGAATAATTTGTGCTTATATATATAAATATTTTAACATTTGTAAATGCAGAGAAAAAATAATTACGTATCAGATATACATATAATACTATGTTGTTTAGCTTTAATATTCTTATAAATAAATAAAGTTATTAAATGTTTGTAATTTATCTCAAAGACCACAATGGTTTATCGTCTTCAGAATCTTTGCATCATTTAGGATACAAATAAGAAAAAATAAAAGAAATAGAAAACTAGAAAAGAAAAGTTAAAAGTGAAAAGTTAGTTGAAAACATATTCGGTCTAATTTAGCTGTAATACTTTTTGAAAATGTTCCCAACTAACTTTTTTAACCTATTTACCTATCCTGCATAAGTGTAGGACAATGTATTAAATCAGTTCATTCATTTCCAAAATTTTGGACTTAAAAGTTTGTATGTAAAAGAGCTGTCAGCACAGGGACGGGGCCCCCAACGGGGCCAAACGCTTGCCGGGGTTGCGGGACGTCATAACAGGATACCGTGGCCCCGGAACGTAAAGGGCAACAGAAGGAACAGGGTGGTTTTTTAGTCAGTAAAAGTCTGACAGTCCCTTCCGCCCTTTACCACCTTTACCTTTACCAACTCAAAAAAAAAAAAAATGCCGTGCGCCGTGAAGGCTCCTAAGGAGAATACAACTTTTTGAAAAGCTATATCTCAGAAATGGCTATTCTTAGGACAACAGAATAAATGCAGTTGCCTCACTAATTTTATGACAAAACTGACCGTTTGCCTGAAAAATGCGAAAAACCTATATTTGCGAACTTTGACCTTTACATATGTTTTTTTTGCGCACGTGGGATAGATGGCGATTTTTCACATTTTGTATACTGGGCGTTAGTGACAGGTTGGCAAAAACTGAAACTGTAGTTTCAGACCACGATTTGTGATTGAAAATCGTTGGAATTTTTCTCCGGAAAATTCTCAAAATTAAAAGAAAACCGAACGAAACTTTAAAAACTATTTAAAGTTTCGTTCGGTACAGCTCTAGCAGAGGACATCGCACCGATGCGGCGACGCCGGGCGGCGCGTGTTATTTGTGCCTAAACCTACATAGCTTAAATGTAGGTACTTACCTAGAATTATTTTTGTTGTGTTTACATTGCCGAGTTAAGTTTTTATTGTTTTTTTCATTAAATTTATGTTTAGAGGCCTGGACTTGGTACTTACATATCAATATATCACGAATCAAGTGAAAAATCGGTCGAAAATTTTGAGAATTTTCCGGAGAAAAATTCCAACGATTTTCAATCACAAATCGTGGTCTGAAACTACAGTTTCAGTTTTTGCCAACCTCAATACTCAATACTCAATATCTTTATTGCTTTTCCATAAGTAGGTATTCTTAGGTGGTAACTTAAATAAATGAGATCGTTATGGACCCTGTAGGGCACAGCAAAAAGGGTAGGATAGAGGAAGCCCCGTTTAAAGAGATCATTATATAAAATTATAAGTTCTAACTTAGGAATAAGTAAATTTTGGAAAGTCATGAATAACTTAACTATAACTTTGCTTACATCTATAATCTACTTATATGTATATATTTTTATCTTATATAGGGTAAGTTTAAAATTATTATTTTCAATTAATATAGATTTATTTTTATTGTATTTTTATTATATTATTTTTATTATATTCCATTTGCTTATTTCCATCATATTCTTGTTATTATTTGTTTATTTTTATTTTATTTATATTGTATTAATAAGTATTATATTATGTTATTATGTATTAGTAACAGTCTTTTACATTGCATTATTATTAATTAAGTATTTTTATCATTTAATTATTTATTAATATTTTATTACATTATTATTAGTTGCTTTTAGTTTATTGCTTATGTTTATCAATTAAATATTCATTTATGGAATAATAACATTTGCTTATCAGTAATTTTTTTAGTTTTCTTAAAAATATATGTAGCTTTTCTTCTTCTTTTATTATGCCAGGTAGTTTGTTATATATTTTTATAGACATTACGTAGGGACTTGTAGAATGCATTTTTAGTTTGGATGTTGAGTATGTTTAATCTGGATCGGTGTCTGAGTGTGTAATGTGATTGAGTATCTTCGCGTTTTGTGTAAAATTCTTGATGATTGCGTACAAATTTACATGTTTCAAATATATAAATGCTGGGGAGGGTAAGAATATTATGCTTTATAAAATATGGTTTACAGCTGTCAGTTTGATCAATGTTTACCATGATTCTCACTAGCTTCTTTTGTAGGGTAAAAAGTGTATGTGCATCTGTACTGTAGCCCCAGAGAGTTACTCCGTAGCTAAGCCATGCATTGGCATAGGTACGCATAATAGGTGGTGAGGGCAGTTTGTAGATTGGTGGTCTTTTTAATTACACGGAGAGCGTAAGAGAATTTTGAAATTTTTGAACGGGTTTTTTGTATTTGTGTTTTCCAGTTAATATGTTTATCTATTGTAAGTCCAAGTAGTGTAGATAAATTCATCAACTGATTCTAATTTTGAGCCGTTAAAGTTTAAATTTAGGTGTAAAGGTGTAAAGGAGCTTTTTGGTATGGGTGGAAAGTTATTAATTTAGTTTTAGTGTAGTTAATTTCTAGATTATGTGAAGTCATCCAGTTGCATGTTTTAGTGAGTGTGGAAATGAGTTTTTCTTCTAAACTCTTTTGCAAAAAAAACGGGCACTTTAGATTTTTTTCTTACTTCAATGAAGAAGAACAAGAAATAGGTTTTATTAATTTGACGATGTATTGGCATGTTATTTGAAGCATCCTGGCATGATTCTTTACGTTCCAAATTTAAAATTAATAAAATTAAAATAATTATTATTGTGGATTATTCTAAAATTGCTTTACTAATGGCGCGAATTGCTGAAACGATTTTTAACTGATTACGATATTTTTAAACTTTTTGGATATTTTCTGCAAATTAAACAATTTAATCTTTCTTTTTACATTAAATACCACTTTTTGATATGAGTGATAAAGCGATAAGGGCCGGTATAATTATAGCCCTACTTGAAGAAGGTTGTTCGAACTTTACGTGTCTCAGCGGCTAAATGTGAGTCGTTCAACTGTCCAGAGGACTTGGCAACGGTCTCAAGAGACCGGTTCGGTCAAAAGAAGACCCGGTTCGGGAAGAAAACGATGCTCAGAACCAAGAGATGACCGCTTTTTGGTGAGTCACGCATTGCGGAATCGTAAGGCGTCAAGTGTGGACCTGAAGAAGAGCTTTGAAGAAGTAAGAGGAGTAGAAGTTAGCTTGTGGACGGTCAGGAGGAGGCTTTTGGCTGCCAATATCAGGAGTTACCGCCCAGCTCGGGGCCCTAAATTACTCCGTGAGCACCGTGTTGCTCGACTTCAGTTTGCTCGGAACTGTGCTTCATGGACTCTGGGGACTGGAATAAAGGATTTTTTTTTGATGAAGCTAGAATCTCTTTGTGTGGAGAGCACCGACGCCGGCGAGTGCTGCGAAGACCACGGGAACACTATGCGGAAGTGTGTTTCGAAGAAATCACTCCTTATGGCGGAGGCTCCGTTATGTTTTGGGCAGCAATTAATTCGACGGAGCGTACGGAGTTAGTTTTCATAGAAAATGGAACATTAAATGCACACCGGTACATAATGGAAGTCCTAATTCCATATGCACAACCCACATTGACTGCACTTGGGGAAGATTCCATTTTTTTGGACGACAATGCTCGCCCGCACCTTTCTGGCGACGTGGAAGCGTACATGCAAGAAGTTGGGATCCGTCGTTTAGATTAGCCAGCTCGAAGTCCTGACCTCAATCCAATTGAGCATGTCTGGGATGTTCTAAAGAGACGGGTAAGATCAGTGCAACCTGCTCCACAAAACATCAGGGAGCTAAAAAGAGTCATTGCAGAAGAGTGCGAATGTATTCCTCAAAACGTTATTAAAAACATCGTGGAAAGCATGTCCAGAAAGATTCAAGCTGTGATTTTAGCAAGAGGAGGTCACACTCGTTATTAGGTTTTTACATTTGTAACTTTATTTAATTTAAAAAAGTAAAAAAAAAATCTTGTCTTATTTGCCGACCACTTCTTATTGTTTGGGCGTGTACATCGGTTTTAAAGAATCCATCGTTTTCTTTCTTTTAATTGCCCGAATTCACTTCACGCGCATTAGTTTACACGATTATAAGTATACAGACTACGTCAAAGAAATAAATTTCATTTAATTAACTCAAATCGACCTTAGAACGTAAATTTCCTTAGGTGCCCGTTTTTTTTGCAAAAGAGTGTATATTTGTATTTTTTGGACATGAGACTAATATAGATATGTCATCTGCGAAGAACACATGGCCCCTCTATGGTTTTTGGCAAGTCGTTGATGTAGACAAGGAATAGTAGGCAACCTATGACACTTCCTTGGGGGATGGAAGCGTTAATTATTTTAGTTTTGGACCTAATTTTTTCTATTTTTCTAGTACTATTTTCGTTAAAGAATTCGATTTCAACAACTTGTTCTCTATTTTTTAAATATGACGTAAGCCATTCATGGGCTTTCCCGCGGATTCCCATTCCGTACAGTTTATTTAGAAGTATTTTAAATTGTACCTTGTCATATGCTTTGGTCATGTCCAGTAGTAATCCAACGGCGTATTCCTTGTTATTAATTGTATTAAGGGCTTCTTGCATAAACTTGTATACAGCTAATGTGGTGGAACGATTTTTTCGGAATCCGTTCTGGCAGTCGCTAAACAAGTTGAATTTTTCGCAAAAAGTATATATTCGATCACACATAGCTTTTTCGAAAATCTTAGAGGCAGAGGGCAAGAGAGCTATTGGTCGATAATTATTAGGATTAGTTTTTGTGTTCTTTTTATGGATTGGTTTGATTAACGATTTCTTTAATAAATCGGGGAAACTGCCTTCTGTAAAAGATTGATTTAACAATAAATAAAATGGTAAAGTTAGTTCATCTGTCACTAACGCCCAGTATAATGGTGTTCTCAACATTCGTACAAATTTTCTTATGTAACCCATATTTTTAACTCCTATTTTTTGAGCTAATTTGACCGGACTATCTGACTATTAAAAAATTTGCCCATAATATTTAATAAAACCTAGAAAACAAGTAATTAAATTTCTTTTTTTTAATTTTAACGAGACTCTTTTGTAAGAATTAGCGCATAATGTCAAATCATAGCTGTCTCGATTGATTACTTCAAAATGAATAGAAAATGAATTTCAAAATTTGTGACACAATGTTTTTGGTGTACTGCTAAATTTAAAGCATTCTGAAAGCTAAATTTTATAGTTTAATTCTGGGCATGTAGGGTTTGGTAAACAGCAAAATAATAAAAATACAAGTCCTCTTGAAAGTGTTAATTGAGAGGACTGTGAAATAGAGTTCATTGTATCAACGTGTACTTTATTAAAAATGGATGTTAAGGATTCAATGTTTTTATTCGAAATAATAGTAGAAGAGTTGACAAGCTATGTCACTTGCAAAGAGTTTGCTATAAGAGGCCAATTTGCTGATATATTTAGTGTTTTTCTGAAAGATCCATCACATGAATCAAAATATTGTTTGCCAAACCAGCCTGGTAGACAAAAAAGAAAGCGGAAATCGAAACTAAAAAGCAGCAAGGGCTCAGAAACAAGTACTACATGTTCAGCGAGGGCTGCAGTGCAGACGGGACGATCCATCTTATTTGCGATCAATATCGATACTTTGATTTTAAACATGAAAGAGTATCCATTGGAATTGTCGCTTTGGAGCAAGGTTGTACCTGATTATAAAATAGGGTCTACTCATATTCCGTGGAGTGCACAGTATTACGAATATTTGAATAAGCTTCACAGGAAGAATAGACTGCAACCGATCTGTGTTAGAGGCGATTACAATGTATTTGACGAGTCTACTTCGAAACGTATGGCCGTTATTAAACTGAATATAAAATTGAGCCACTTTAAGGAAGAAAATATTCATCGGGCGACGACTACGCCTCAAGATATCCCACAAACTGTATTGACTGCCTTAGAATCTAAATCCAGTAGTATGACAAACACGATCACACAGAAAGCAATAGCTGCAGCAGAAACTGGTATTATAAAAACTATTTATGGTGGTAACAAAAGCAAACTTAAACGCAACAATAGAAGCAACATTGAAACGAGACATACTAAGAGTATTGACGACCTTGGCAATAAGGAACGCGCCACTGAAGTTGAAGTGGCCAGTAAAATCTGTAATCCAAGATTAAATAGAGGCTTTGTTACTTTAGTAAGAAGTGGAATAACCTTAAACCATGATCAAACTTTGGCTATTATAAAATCCAAATCTTGTTCAGCCATTGAACAAGGAAATTCAAAATTGTTGAATTATATTTTCGGAGGCAAGCCTGCGGGGCCATTTGGTAACCAGGTCTACTGTGTAGGATATTTTACAGTAGAAAACGACGGGTCTCCTCCAAAAACTCCACCCAGTGCCTCTGTAAAATCTGCAGCCGATGCCTCTGTAAAATCTGCAGCCGATGCCTCTGTAAAATCAGATGAAGTGCCGGAAAATTACAAATTTAGAATATGCGAAAGTGAATGTCTAAATAAAAAAACTTCCGAACTACCTGTCATACAAAGTACTTGCTCTTTGGATTTACCCAAAAAAGCTTCACATTTTATTTCGGTAAAAAAATGTGAAGATGTCAAATGCACTAATGATAAAATGAGGGAACTTCCGACACCACCAGATGACAGAATTTTGTTAGACCTTAGTACTCGAAGACCAGATTGTTGCGATGTCACCCAAAAAGTGGAAGAAGTAGTAGGGGGAATGAAAGCCATGATGAAATTTGGCCCCGAACCTTGTTACTGTGAATGCGAATGCGAATTTAACTTTATGAAGAGAACAACATTTTGTACCATATGCGGCGGATACGAACATTTTGGTGAAGAATTATCAAAAATGCCTGGATTCGAATTGCCTTTTCCCTGTCCGATCTACCACAAAACAGTTAAGAAGACTTCTGAAAAGTCAAAGGACGAAGACGTCGAGAAAGATGAAAGCACAAAAAAGGGAAAAAAGAAAAAGAAAGACGACAGATTCAAGTTTAACTACGGCTATACAGGTATACGTACGTATTTATTTATTTATTTTTGTCATGACCTATATTTTACGGAGTTTTTGTTGATTCTATCGTTGTAATTTTTTTTATATAGCGCCTCATATTGGCCACAGCCGCTGTGCACTACCTTGTGTTGGTACTTTGGGTGCGGTACCCAAGCGCATGGGTTGGCTCTGGAATACTGAAAATGTCCCTGGAATGAAGGTACGTACCGATTGATATAATAGCTTTGCGCATATAATTGATAGAAGTGAAGAACATTTTATTTTTATTTTTTGTTTATAGTACCGCGGTCCGAAATGGAGGCCTGGTGCCACAAATAAGCACGTAGTGAGATTACTTAAATTTGCCAAAAATCCTGACGACTTCTTGGCTAAAAAGAGAAGAAAAGACACTGGTAAGCCGAAGAGACCACTCAAGCGGCCGTTACTTACTGTACATAAGGTAGATGGTGAATACACTGTGACAATGGAAACGATGAAAACTTTCACAAAACATAGAACTTATAATCAACACCCGTATGAAGATAAGCCTGCGATAACTTACACGATCGGGAGGACTTCGGAAGAAAACCTGCAGAGAAAGATAAAGAAAGAACGTGCGCAAAGACGGCTGGAAAGACTTCAACGCGACTTTGTCCAGGGCGCATTCAGGGATATGTGTCAGGACATTTGTTTAAAGACGTATCAACAAGCGCTTCAATTCTTGCCCGATACCGAAAATCCCGACTGCAGCTGTTTCCCAGCAGACCCCGGTCCTGATAAAGTAGATCTCGATCACTCCTGCTCTTGTTCCGAAGACAAGAATTTGTCTGAGTCCGACACTGACTCCGATGAATGGTTTGTTGAATTTACTCCCCCTACTGCTAAATTTGATCCAAAGTACAGAAGTAAAAAAATAATACTTGTAGACAATGCATCTCAATATACGTACTTGGACTATAGGGTAAAACTTTTGGATCGATTCGGAAATCCTGTGCCAAGATTCTTTAAAGGTCCGGATGGTAAACAAAAATGCAGCGATTTAGGTGGATTTTGGGACGCAGATCATGTTTGGCAAGAAATTAACGTGGACGGTTTTATAGGACCAGATGAAAAATGGGCTCCGAACAACTTTTTAGGACCCAATGGAGAGACAGTCGATGGTGAGACTGGAAAATTCCAAGCCATGAATGGTGCCTGGTTGGTTATTGGAGTTGATGGATATGTAGAAAACGGAAAATGGAAGTCCTACAATAGGCCAAGAAAACCAGACCCAAAAAAGAGCCGTGGTAACTGGAAAAAACCTCTCCCTAAAGACACGAAGGAAGTAAAGCCATCCGTGACCACATGGAGTTGCTTTGGCACTGCAACATCTCCAAAACTACTATCTAAAATGGGTATTGTCGGTCATGGATATGATAAGAAGCTATTACATTCAACATTAAAAGACATGTTGGCGCATGGAGAAAACGTAAAAATTCCAGAGCCTTCAACAGTACCGCGGTCAAATAGGCCTAAAAAGAAACAAGGTGCCTCTCGAACACACACTGCTTTTGAGGATACAACATGTAAACATGCCCCGCCTTCCGATAAGGGAATAGTGGCTGTAGATGGACGCGGACATAAGACATACTTTAAATTAAAAGATTTTAGTAATACTCGGCCGAAAGATAGGATGACCCTGCTTTCAGAACAAGGTAAAAGTGTAAGCTCATTCCATGTGCCATGTTTCAATTCGTTCATTAGTGCTGAAGTTATGAAAAAGCAGCAGTATGACCGCTTGGTAGCGCTCGCTGAACGTCGGAGCCAGTCAAGCAAAAAAGTAGGGCAACAAAGCACTACCACTGGCAAATCCACAAAATCCATAAGAAGCGAATATACTTATATAGATTAGTTCCGATTATACCGGTGTCTGATAGTATAGTTCTGACTATACGCGTGTCTATGTAATATAGTTCTGACTATACCGGTGTCTATGTAGTGCAGTTCTGTCTATACCTGTGTCTATGTAGTATAGTCCTGACTATACCTGTGTTAACGTAGTACAGTTCTGACTATACCAGTGTCTATTCTGACTATTCCGGTGTCTATGTAGTATTGTTTTGGGTACTGAGATCATGTTAAACGATTTGGTGTAAGAATGTGTTATAGGTTTAGACGGTTGAAGTTTTAAGTGGAATTTCTTTGGTTATACGTCCTAAGTCAAATTTTGTAACGTTATGGTAACTTGTAAGATAATTATATAATTTATTTGTACGAATTGGCATTTTATATTTTTACTAAATATTTACATCAACAACACTCGATGAGCTCGTGGCTAAGTAATAACAGTAGCATGGGTTGATCCATCAGGTTTAGCTTAACCTGATTGGTCGTCGTTTGCCAGGGTTGGTCTGTGGGTAGGTGACCATCTTTACACACCGGAACTCTCTACGTTCCTCGGAAAGCACCTAACACCTTCCTACAATTTTGAATTAAAAGCGTCCTGTAAGAAAGGCATCAAAGGCAGTGGGCCAAACGCCGTTGGCACTCAAAGATTCTAACTCTAAAATAACCGTTTGTGACGAACGGAAAAAAAAATCTCATATTAGGGATCCGTTTTTTTTTCCTTTTAAACTACGGAGCTCTACTTAAAAAGAAGTTGAACTTAATTCAATATTTATACGCAATGTAAGAGGTAATTCATAGAAAGAGGACCAAACTACTTATCCCTTATTACGTTAAAAGATGTTTGAAACAAGTAAGCTATTTTATTTTATAGTTTTTTTTTATTTATTTGGTTAAATGTGGGTACACCTTTGCCAAAACCTTTGTTTTTGTTTTAATTTTTTATTTACAACTTTCGCTCATAGAGAGAATACGAGTAAACATATCCTTAAATTTCAGGTAACTCAGGGCTGGAAGCCTGGTGCGATATCCAATCGTCTGCTAAAGAAATTAAACAAAGCAAAAAGGCAAACACAACCCGTTCAAAGAATAACACCAACAAAAAAGACAAACACAAAAAGAGTAGAAGATAAACCAACCCTCATTATTTGTAAAAGAAATGGGGAGTACCGAGTGGAAATGCAAGCGTCTCCTGAAGGCAGTGACATCAATGTAGACCAGTGCAGTCCATTAGTGTACAAGATTAGCAGAGATGACAATGAAGAAAGGATTCAAAGACGGTTGAGGAAAAGACAGCGTCTTGTCAAAGATGCCGTCGATAAAGTCTGGGTGGACCCGTATCATCCCGAGGTTTGCGAGAAGACCTGTCTCAGGGCTTACAAAGAGGCTGTGGGACTGCAAGACCCTAACAATCCTCAATGCACATGCTGCGAAGAAGTAGAAGAAGAAGAAGAAGATGAGTGTAGTTGTTGTAATGGCGGTGAGGAGGATGATGATGACAATTCTGATTGCAGCTCCTTAGATCTTGAATGGGAGATACACTTTTCTCCACCAATCGCGTTTCAAGCTTGATTTTTTTGCAGCCTTTTAATTATTGTTATTTTTAAGTTTTTTGAGGTGAAATAAAACAAGAGTTTAAACTACGACTTTACTTTCAGTTTTACTTTTTGCTAGGAGGTTGTTTAGCATGTCCCATATGACGAGTGAGAGGGTTGTGTGGGGTGCGATCCTCAAGTAGAGGGGTCCTAAGCCTTTATAGAGCCCGTGGATACCTTCGGTTCTATATATTTTTGACAAGCAGTCGAGTACTCCTGTGTATAGGACGGCACCAGTTGCTGCAGACCCTGAAATTTGAGCAGAAAATTAAAGTAGATGTTATATTTTGTTATTTTTCTATAGATAGACAGTAAAAGCTTTAGAGAAAGTCATAGGAAACTAGGAGGTACCCGGTTTAAGATTATTAATACAAACAAAAATTAGTCTAGGCAATTTCGAAAAGACTAAGTTTATGAAATGAAGTAAGTACCTAAGGAAATAAATTCATAAACTACTTTATCTTTACTTTTAACAACGTAAAAGAACCCACTACACAGCTCAACATAGATAAAATTTTAGTACTTTGAGAAAAATTTTAGATGTCAAATAAACATAATAAGAACCAAAGTTTTTCATTCATAAATATAAAAATTACATCCAAAGACCATCGGGTGACAAAGAACTATTATGTCACCTTGTATCATCAGAACATCGTCCTTCTACATTGCACCTTACGGCTAAACTCCAAAAACATTTATCTACAGACAAGAAACATTGAAAGCGCTTTACTACACCATCCACCACCACCCTAAGGTAGACTGGTAGAAAATGCCCAAGCCACCTTTGTACGACGGATTTTTTTTACATGTGCATAAAGTTTAAATAAATAAAGCTCCATCATGCACCAGAGTGTACCCGGCCACCTTCAAAAGCAGCGACAACGTTACCCTGATTATAAAGCCTCGTATTCACAACATCCATCGGCGTTTCAATACAGACAACGATCACCCCACACACGATGCTCGCCACGAAAGACAAAGTCACAGGCGAATCTTCAAAGTACCCTCGAGCAAGCAGAACTTCCTTGAATCTGTAAAGAAACTTGGATAATGTAGTGTACGAACCCTGGTTGTATAAGCGGACGGTGGTGACGTCGAAAGGGCATATTGCTACGGCTACCACCACTCCGCTTGCTGCACTGGCTCCGAAGGCAAGTCCGAGCGGAGAGTTTGTGAAAAAACCATGTGACAGCAATTCTTCTTTTGCTCTGAAGTGGAAAATATTAGTTTATTCATTGGCTTTAATATTTTCCTCAACTGTCCTTCTTGGTTGTAATATGGCCTTTGCCAAAATTTTCGTGGTGCATTGGCGATTTCAGACTCCTATTAAAAGTCCAGGTTTCCCTACGATGTTTTTTCCTCCACCGGTGTCAGGAATATCCAAGATACTTAAAGTTGGATCACATTGGAACTTGCCCGTTATCGAATCGTAATGGGAGGCAGTTACCTTATCGGGCCACCATGATACGTATGGCGACATAATGATAATTAGGGGCCAAAGTTCAAGACTATGCCACAAAGTTTTAGTCTTCAATTTCTATGGTACAAAATGTATTCTTGGTTTACATTTACTGCCATAATTACGTCAGTTCATCTTACTTATACTATTATGAATTCTCTACCTTCAGCAATTAATTGATAAAGACGTAGCAGCATTCAATTGCATACAAGTAGGTGCCTCTGAATTTTTATATACTCTATTATTGTTAGTTCAATTCATAACTGAAATTGCTCAATTATGTTCCTGCTCGACGTTTTTTCCTTTCTTCAGAACTTCGTCTAGCACTGGAAGCCCAGACTGTAAAGCTTTCTTACTTGGAGAATGTGGTGAGTTGAGCGGCGCTGCCTATTGCCAACCTCGTGCAGGTGGCGGAGACTCCGGCGAAGAAGCCCCTCATGCCTTCAGTCTTGTAGATCGTGACGATGCCGTCACACATTCCTGAAACATTAGGACACAAATCTGTACTTCTCTAACATCTTAACAGTCGGTCGTTTTCCGCCGTCGGAACGCTTACATCTTTTAGTCTACGCAACTGATTTAAATGCGGTTTCCATCTATAGATATTTATTTAAGAGGCAGGTTTTTACGTGTAGTTGGTTTCCTTTTTGTACCCGTGCAAAGCCGGGGCGGGTCGCTAGTCTATAATTATCTTTTTATTAAAAAAAAAAAGTTGCTTCACACTAGGAATAATTTCTCCTGCAGAGTACATGTCTCTGTTGTTGTGTGACTACCTGTGGGCCGTAAACATTTTGTTTCGTGCGAACATCGAATCTGCTACTACAAAGCGGAGCAGACAGTCGACCAGCCACTGCGCCAATCATGTCCTCAAAAGTAGGACAGTGTTTTGCGATAATATCTTGGTTGCACAAATTTTGTTTGGCTTTAGCTTAGATTTTAACTTTAAAGACTTTTTCTGTAATGACTTTAGTTTATTCGGTATTGGCGGGCCCTCCATTCTCTATGTGAGAACTGAGGGCCCAAATTTACACTCCTATAACTCGCTTAATTGACTTTCGCAAAAGCTGATTCCAACTTTCACAATACTTTGGGAATATTCACTAAATCCTATAAGCATCAAAGAATTTTAAAAAACGAAGTGACCAACACACCACACGCACATAAACATTAGAACTGCAATGTTGATCTTACCTTTATACCTATGCTGTCTTCCAACGGCTATGCTTGGATGCGCGCCTGCTTGTATTCTGGTCTTCACCACAGACGCTGGGTTGCCAGTAACACCACTCATGACACCGCTCACGCCTGACCAGAATAAAGCCTTCTCTATGCTTATTTCGCCATCTTTGTTTTTAGTCCAGCCGTTGACCTCTGCGACGTGGTACATACCGAGTCTGAAATGTAATGGTATTATAAGTTTTTTTTTCTAGCTTTTACTTGTCCACCCTGGGCAAACGCCTCCCCCCATTCCTTCTAATTTCCTCAATGTTACGGCTCATCTTGCCAATTCCTAAGGAAACTAAGACGTCCTGCAAGCTTTTATTCCTTCTTTCTTACAACAACGTTTATAAAGCTAGGTACCAAAGTAACACCTACCTCACGGAATTCATAGTGAAACCAAGCACCATAGCTGGCGCAAGCCCTTTCTGTAACGCCAGCGCACCATCAGCCCTTGCAATAACATACAACGCGTGAAAGATCCCTCGATACCGCGTGTTTGCCTCAGTGCGTGCACGCAGCTCTCCTTGCAACTGCATCCGAGTCTTCACGACGTCCATCGGGTTTGTGAAGATTGTTGCGCCGGCGCCGGCGAGGCCGCCAATTATGAAGTCCATTTTATTTTAAGTTACTGTAACAATTTTTACATAATAAAAATAATCATTAAATTACTTATTGATTTTTTGTGATCACCTGTTTACCTATGTTTCGTTACATAAAGCCAAAGAGCCGAAATTTTGTATTTTTGTTAAACACAAAAACTAATAATGCGATTAAAAAAAAGCTTTTAAAAAATACATATTGACAGCATGGACAGCTAGATTAACAGCAAGTTGAAAATTTACGCAGACAGTCGCGGGTAAATCTAGTGTTTTCATAACATGACCTGGCAAAGTAAAAAAAATGTTTACGTGATGTGCACTACAGACGCACTAAGAATATAAGATACTAGCTGTCCGCCGCGGTTACACCCGCGTCTTTGGTTACTGCTCCGCTCCCGTAGGTCGTAGCGTGATGGTATATAGCCTATAGCCTTCCTCGATAAATGGACTACCCAACACTGAAAGAATCATTCAAATCGGATCAGTAGTTCCAGAGATTAGCGCGTTCAAACAAACAAACAAACACTGCAGCTTTATAATATTAATCTCTGGAACTACTGGTCCGATTTGAAAAATTCTTTCAGTGTTAGATAGATTAGTTATCGAGGAAGGCTATAGGCTATATACCATCACGCTACGACCTACGGGAGCGGAGCAGTAACCAAAGACGCGGGTGTAACCGCGGCGGTCAGCTAGTAAGTAATATATTAAGTAAATGTGTAATATAAAATATGAAAATTAGCAATTAAATAAACATGTAAATTAAATCCTGAGCACTTTTAACAAAGTGGCCCTCACACCGCATGCACATAAATAAACTAGTCAATGAAAAGAATATTAACCTGTATTATGGGCCAGTGTCCCAGCAGTGGGACAGTAGGTACAGGTTGATGATGAAAGTCAATGAAACAATGACTGCGTCGTTGGTCTAGTAGTCGCTAAGCGCGACTGCTGACCATGAGGTCTTGGGTTCGATTTACAGGTCGGGCAAAGTGTTATTGGGTTTTTCCATCAGGAATTTCTCAGTAGCAGCCTCGGAGTCTGGATTGTGCTCGGTTGATGGCAATAGGCTCGCCCCCTATTACATGGAACTTAAACATAACCGGCGAAATGTGGGTGTACCATGGTAACCTTTGCCTTTTGGGGATTACAGGCGTGATGTTATGATAAGAAGTGAAACAACACAGAATTGAAATTCAAGTGCGATTATTATCAGTCTGCATGCAGTAACTGTAAAATCTCTATGGATGACGCTATTGTGTTATCATATCGTGATTATATGATGCTATTCATTATCATTAAGTACACGTGCGTGATCTCGTCAAGAGCCATCAATTTATAGCTCGTTTATGATGACTGGTGACACGCAAACTGGAGTACTATTCTGTAACAAGCTAATTTAAAAAATATTTTAAAAAACAAGCTTTAATTTAAATTTCTACAATATTGATTATTGGACATTGTATTGTCATCAGAATTATAGGTGTATGCAAAATTTCAGCTCAATCGGATAACAACAAATGGTCGAAAAATGATTTGCAAATTTTGAAAGGACAACTTATTTACATACATACTTTTACTTACATACGAATAGTGCAAGCTAAATAAAAGCTTGTAAAAATATCCTTCGGTGTATTCAAGTGAGTTTGCGGTGAACTGTCATCCCATACTAGGGATTAACTAGGTACGTACTACGTACTCACCTCAAATTCATTGAACTCCTTCTAAATTCAACAAGGAATATTTTACAGAATAGTCCACCAGTTTCTGAATGTCAAATATACATTTATGTATTACTAGATTTTGCTCGCGACTGCATCCGCGTCACTGACTGACCCCTGTTTCATCCCCTTAGGGGGTGAAATTTGGAAAATCTGTTCTTAGCGGACGTCTACTAACTATTATAATTATGCGAGTCGGATTTTTTTAGGGGGTAGGGGAGTTTGGTTGGGAGGGGAGGTTGGTTGGGGGGGGGGTTCTCTGTTTGAAAAGAGGCCTCTGCCCTGCAGTAGGACAGTAATAGGCTGGTTGCTTTCTCAACAATGAATAAATAAAAAAATTAGTTTATGTCTGTTGCGCTATAAAAATAGTGAACAGAAATGGACCTAAGTATAAATCGAGTTACTTTTAATATAGCTATCAGATTTTTAAATAAAAATAATGACCGAAATCATTAATAAAAAAAAACAGAAAACATTATAAAAAAAAAGATATCCATACGTACATAAATAGACTATAAAAAAAATAACTTACCTTCTATTATAATACCTAAGCGTTATTCTATATCACAATCAATCATTTAATGACTAAATAAATTAAAACTAACACTATATTACTGTTACATCGTCCAAATACGTTAAACATTCACTATCACAATAAAAAACTGTAACAAACAGTCACAAAACGTAATCACTCGCGCATGACAATGAAAAATACAGGTACTTGAGAAAAGACCGTGAATCTTCAACACAAGCGAATTTAAGTATTATATATAAAGGTATAAAGTTATAAATTGTAATCACATCATTTGACAGTTGATGTAAGTACCACGTGTCTTGTTATGTAGCATAGAGAATGACGCGTCAGTGACGTAACGAATAATTTTGGCGCGCGAATGCGGATGTTTGATTGGGTTACGTAACTTTGTTGTCGGGTCGGCGGTTGAGCGAATACTGGCGAGATTGCGCGGGAACGTGAGTAGTCACGGCCATTGCAACACATAGCACAGTTGAATGAACGATTTTGTTTCTAGAAATGGCATAGCCGCATAGCGAGGAATTCCATGCTGTAGATAATATATGGGGAAATTCCCTTGGTCTGTGAATGACGTAATATTGTGGTAGTTTCTGCTATTGATTAATGTAATGCGTTGAGAGTAAAATGGTTGACTCCGACTCAACGGCCTTTAGATTAAAGCTTAGTTTTGCTTTTGCCAAAAATGAGCCAACCCACAACATGTCAATTAAGAAACTACTCGTAATTACGTCAAACTAATTAGATACGTCAAAACTGTCACATTAAGTATCTAGCAATAACATGCATGTCCCGAAGTCTTGAAGTAGGATTAATCTACGTTAAAACATTAAAAATCTTACAATTACTTAGAAAAATAGAATAATTTTTGACGTGAGTTGGTTCCTTTTTGCCCAATTATCAGCCTGTCATGTCACTCAATAGATATTCAATAATAAAGTAATATTTATCGACACAATAGGCTTATAGGTATGACCACATATCTGTTATTCTACATCGATTTGGACAAAATAGGTCACTGTACGTGCTTCTGGGTCACGACAATCATGATAAAATAGGTTATTAGGTCACAATGGATCTTAAAGGTCGTCGCATAGAGAAAAATGGTTCCAATGCCCTTGTTTACAAACTACAATAAAGTTAGAGAATTGGCATCTCTTACTAACATACAGCAAAAGAAAAGGACCGTGACATTTTAGAAATAAGTTAGAGATGCCAAATTAGTTTTGCCTTGAACTTTTCCGTGTTTTTAATCAATGTGTTCTGACATGTCATGTTATTTCCGCCCCTTTGTTGTTTTATTGGACAGAAAAAGATAGAAATAGTATATTTTTAGTTTAGTTTGTGAACAAGGGAAACGGCGCCTATGTTTGCTTTTTCCTTATTCTGTGCAAAAGTATTACAAGGCCGACGTTTGCATCAATACACATTTAGCGCTAAACTTTTAAAAATATAATTTCGTCTCTGTCTACTTCAAATATTTAGAAAGGGATGCAGTGATGTTTTATTAATTTACTAGTGACCCGCCCCGGCTTGTTACGGGTGCAATTTACTAATGAAGTAATATGAGAAGTGCGCTTAGAAAAAAAACAGCAGAATCGGTCTTTCATACATGAGGCAATTGATTTTTATTATATCCTTTTGCCTGCGATTTCATCCACGTATGTCGGTTATCGCAGATGCAGACGAAGTCGTGGAAAAAGTAGTCCATGTCCTTTCTTGGGGTCCAAGCTTAGTCTATACCAAATTTCATTTAAATCGGCTCAGTAGTTTATCCGCAAAAGCGTAACAAACAAACAAACTTTTATTCACATTTATAATACTAGCTCCTGCCCGTGACTTCGTCCGCGTCAAAGTCATAATATTATCCTACGGTAACCGTACATGTTTCCGGGATAAAAAATAGCCTTTGTGCTATTCCAGATTATAATCTATCTTTGTACCTTTCATCCAGATCCGTTCAGCCGTTATGGCGTGATGGAAAACATCCATTCATCCAAACTTGCACATCTATACATCTATACATATATAATAAAATGGTAGGAAAGTCAAAACTGTACAAAGAGCTTACGCGCACTAGCGATTTAAGTTGGCCGATAGTTTAGTCGCTATCGTAAGACGATACGTAAGAGCCTGCGCGCACTAGCGATTTAAGTTGGCCGATAGTTTAGTCGCTATCGTAAGACGTATGATTTTTAATCGTCAAATGCGCGCACTGCCATATAACTTCATACTGAATTCCAGAACGATCAAACTATCGCCCGATTAAAAATCGCTAGTGCGCGCAGGCTCTAAGACGTATGATTTTTAATCGTCAAATGCGCGCACTGCCATATAACTTCATACTGAATTCCAGAACGATCAAACTATCGCCCGATAGTTTGATCGCTAGTGCGCGCAGGCTCTGAATATTTTTTTTTAAGAATACCGAAGCCAAAAATTATAGTTTTTAGAATTTTTGTCTGTTTGTCTATATGTATGTCCGGGATAAACTCAAAAAGTACTGGACGGATTTGAATGATTTTTTTTTGTTGTATAGGTATTAAGTCTGGGCAACATATAGGCTATAATTTATTTTGGAAACTTGAACACCTGATGCAGAACCGCAACAGACCAGCTAAACTATAAGAGATACAAAAAATGGCACCATAGCAAAAATTGTTCCACGTGATGAGCATTTTCTGCTGAGAGAATAAATTTGAAGATCTGGAACACCTGATGTGGAACTCCAAGTTCACGAAGACGAAGTCGCGGGCAGCAGCTAGTTCATAATATTGTTTATGGATTTTTGTTAACTCTTTTTAAGCGCAGTGTGTCAGTGATTCACTTACAAATTGTATGATAAGTGATAACAATTATTTTACCAAAGTATTATCATCTGTCGACTACATTGTTATCAATGAATGACAATACAATATAATTTATTGTGTAACACTCCAGATTGGATGTACGGTTTTAAGCCCACTGGTTGTAAATTAGATAAGAGTTATCATTCTCTTCTCATAGTAAAGTCGACAAAAGATAAAAGTAAATAGAGTTCGTCAGATCTAGTTGAAAATTTCTTTGAAAAAGAACCAATGGATATTCTCAAATGAAATTATATTTGACTATTCGAAAACAAACGTCTCATTTATGAAATAAAATAAAATTTATGGCTTTCTAAGAGAATCCGGGTTTTCCTTATTGGTTTCCTTCTTCAGAAAGCTCAGGTGCGCAGTACTCGTAACCGGCGGCGTGCTTTATGAATGTAGATGAGGCGAAAGGAGTTGGTATGTTAAGATCGTAGCAGGTGGCGTTTTGTGGTTTCTGCCTACCCCCATAGGAAAATTATATCACTTTTATAAAATTTACGTTAAATTGCACTAATTGAACTGAAAAGTAATTAGTCTAGTGTCAATGTGTTATCACTTTATCAGGATACGTGAGTAATGATGACAATATTTCTCGTAATTATTGTCAACCTTCGCACAATGGATATGGTTGGCTCGCTTAAAATATTGTTAGGTAGGTACTTACTTTCTACAAAACTGTCTCTGCCTAGCCTCTTCCCAACTATGTTGGGGTCGGCTTCCAGTCTATTCGGATGCAGCTGAATACCAGTATTTTACATGGAGCGACTGCCTATCTGACCTCCACAACCCTGTAACTGTAATACGATACCCCTTGGTAGGACTGGTTGTCAGATTTTCGGGCTTCTGACCCGTAACGACTGTCAAAGATCCACATAATGACAGCCGGGACCAACGGCTTAACGTGCTTTCCGAGGCACGGAGGAGTCTCGGTGTGTGAAGGTCACCCATCCACGGACCAACCCCGGCAAGCGTAGCTTAACCTGACGGACAAAACAAAACTGTATGCAATAATTAGAATTTTAAAATGTACTGTTAATTTTACTACTATTATAAATGCGGAAGTCTGGTCGGATGGATGTTTCTTACTCAACTGCGCCGGAATGGCTAAATTCAAATTAAAATTAAAATTTAATTTAATTTAAACATAATCGTAGAGTGGGGCAACGTTAATAAAAAAAATTGTGAATTAATGTAAATACTAATAAAAATTGTACCTATGTTAATTAAGATCTTTGTTTTATTTCAAGTCTTATCTATCTCTGAGGTTATTATTATTATTTATTTGTGATATTGTTGGCCACACGGGATTGTATTATAAATCCCGGGAAGATCATTTTTAACCGACTTCTAAAAAAGGAGGAGGTTCTCAATTCGGATGTTTGTAAGTATTTTTTTTTTTTTTTTTTTAGGTTTGTTCGCGCTTATCTCCGTCGCTTGCCAACCGATTTCAAAAATTCTTTTTTTGTTGGAAAGGTTATACTTCCCAAATGGTCCCATAAAATTTTATCGAAATCGGACAAAAATATGTCACTAAAAATTATCAAATAAATTTTTTTTTTGCAAAAAAAAACCGACTTCAAAAAAAGCACTAAAAAGTTAAAAATAATACTATAACCTACCTATATTAATAAACCTATACTATTTAACAAATTTTTGGAGTCGTGTAATTTAGTTTAAAAAATATATAGGTAATAAACAGTTCATTTATTAAGTTAAGTTTCAATCAAAGGCATCCATAGGTTTCTAATAAAACTTCAACTATATCTGACGACCCTGCGTACCTCTGTCTTTTGTTGACTGTACTAGGTATTGTACAGATCATGTTGTACTACAAACAAAAAGTGTCGTGGACCTGGCGGTGACGTGCATACAATAGCGTGCATTAACGGCTCTTTCACGTCAATCACGCTATTGTATCTAACGTGTAGGTATATTAGAGCTCGGTGACACGGTGGCGCCTAGCGTATTAAATGGGGTAATAAAAGACATAGGTATCACTATCCATTATCAAAGCATACTGTCCATCGAACAACCTAAGTATAAGATGCGCCACGAAAGATGAGACTTGACAAGCGGCGAGCTTGCGCAGGTAATGTACGAAATAGTTATCTATAATTTTTGTATCTATTCAGAGATTTTTCGATGACATTTAGATTAAAATTCTTAACAATATTATAATAATAATTATGAAATATAATATAATTATCTCGATCTAGCTCACGAGGTTACCAGCATGTGGAGTATGGACTCGACAATTATTGTTCCGATTGTCGTGTCAGTGAACGGTTTAATAGCGAAAAGTTTCGACCAACACCTTGAGAAACTTTCGCTCAACAGCTGGGTCAAGAGTCAGATGCAGAAGGCGGTTGTCTTGGACACGGCACGCATAGTGAGGAGGTTCCTCTTTCTGGATCCCTAACCGCCGGTAGCTTGGGTTTTACCACCTCGTTGCGGGCGGAGCACTATTTTTAACCGACTTCAAAAAAAGGAGGAGGTTATCAATTCGTCTGTATTTTTTTTTATGTTTGTTAGCTCCTAACTTGCGACTGGGTGAACCGATTTTCATGATTCTTTTTTTATTTGAAAGCTGGTGCTTCCCGTGTGGTCCCATTGTCACCATTTCAATATCTGATGATGAACTTCGGAGATATGGAATGGAACTCCTCACAGAATCACAGCAGCAATATCGTAACAAGTGAAATTGCTTTGTTTATACGTGTAGTCGATGACTGACTGAAGGAAAAGGGGGGGTACGTCAACCCCCCTCCTACCAGTTTCCAAAATTAAATATATCGTGTGAGGTATTGTTTGAAAGGGCTTTTTGTAAGGATTTCAAACATTAATACACAAGCACTAAAAAGTGAAAAATAAAAAGCTTTTTTACAAAAAAGATAACCGCCTTCAAAAACTACAAAATAAAAATAACTTTAGTTTTGGAAGTCGGTGGCAATACTTACCTAGGTACATAACAAAAAACAAAACCAAAGCCGCCGACTTCCAAAACTAAAGTTATTTTTATTTTGTAGTTTCTGAAGGCGGTTATCTTTTTTTGTAAAAAAGCTTTTTTATACATATTTTTGTTTTATAAACTATTATTTGTAATTTATAAGGAAAATATGTAAAAAAATATGTTAAAATAAAGAATGTGGAGTACAAATTATGAAAAAAAGTTAGTGCGGTGTGTCAAATCTTATTTTTCGTGGTGCGTATTGTAATATTGAGCAAAAATTGTTACTGGGATTTGACTTTTATTTTTGTGCGGGTGCATGCACGTGTCGTGGGGATTTTTCGGCAAAAAACATAAAAACTGTTGGCCTTCAATATCTCGAAAACCGGTAAGTTAATGGTATACTTAAAGCAAATCTCCATAGACATCTAGGTATGCTAGATTGAATGCTGGCTCATATTTCAGGTATCAGATACAAATGTGACCATGTGATTTTTTCAATTCAATTTCATATTATTACCTATGTACTTTCTAAAGTTTATCTTGGACATCACTGACATCGCTGAAGGAAAACATCGTGAGGAATCCTGGACTTATACCAGCCTATTACTGTCCCACTCAAACCATGTCAGAGGCCCTTGAGACGGTTTAGAAACTCGGACACTAGGATGTGTGGGGTCGTAAGACTTTACTACCCACACGATACAGAAGAAAGAAAGAAGAAGAAGAAGATACAAATGAAAACTCATCCATTTACCTTCAAGTGTAACGCCTGGCTATCTACACTTATGTTTTTCAGGAACTTTATTTTTTATAAAAACTGATTAATTATTGCCAGATACTTTCCGATCTTTACTTCAGCCAAACGCTTTAAAGGTTCACAATATTTTAGCCATGATAAAATATGTATGTCTAGCAACTTCTGGAATCTTGGACTATAACCTTTTACCACAATCAGTCACAGCTACGCACCACAACAATGGCCGATTTCCAGATTAGGCCCTTACGCATCAATTTTATTGTATTTTCATGCAAATTCTCGGTTAATCTTAGTCTGAGATCGCGGAACGTGAAGGAATTACTCAGACTCGTCTCCTAGTCTACACGCGAAGGTCAGAAGGTCACTGATTCATAATGAAAGTCAAGGTCAATGTCATACTTAAATGTTTTAAGGTCAAGTTCTGTTGACTAATACATTTCCTTACATACTTGAGTAGACCGTACTTATTATGTTTACGTCGTTTTCCACTATAAGACTTACTTAATAAAAGTAAGTGTTGATGGTTTACATAAAGTTGCTCTACTAGCTTTTGGAAGGGGCAACTAGATTCAATTATTTTTTTTGTACTTGTATAACTTGAATAATATGACGTTTAAACGTGCCTTATAATGGCCTAATTGGTATAAATGATTTGACTTTGACTTTACTTGCTTTTTTTTTTAGGTGGTAAAAATCATCAAATGACTCCTTCCGCCCTGGATGGGGCGGAAGGGACTGTCAGACTTTTACTGACTAAAAAACCACCCTGTTCCTTCTGTTGCCCTTTACGTTCCGGGGCCACGGTATCCTGTTAAGACGTCCCGCAACGACTTTACTTGCTTAAGCTAGGAAATTAGGAAAACATATATTTCAATGTTTCCAGTTGTTTTTTTTTTTTTTACTTTGCACTCATCGAATTATAAGTTGCTTTGCGCAGCTGCATCCGGTTAGACTGGAAGCCGACCCCAACATAATTGGGAAAATTCTAAGCAGATGATGACTCATCGAATTACAAGTCTGAAATTGTCAATCCGCCTTGAGCAAACGTGCTGATCAATGCTCTTGCACGAATGATGATTAGAAGAGCATAATAAGAGGTACGAGTATTTGCCCTGTAGTGGTACAGCAGTAGGCTGGTATTATGACTAATGTGCCTGCAGTAACAAACGTTATATACATACCACCTACCTTAGGTAACTAGTAGGAACTTCATTATTATTGATAACGCACACAGCAATGACCATAAAAAACCTGTTATTTCCACCCCATTATAAACAAATAGTCAAGGTAATGATAAGCACGTGTACATTCATGAAATAGATCGACGTTGATAGGGTTGCGGTACATTTTTGATTAGGAATGTAACATGTCCTCGACATGTTACCCAAACTTGGCCCAAATTTTGCTTTATCAAAAAACTATCTGTTGTCGATTTTATTGGTGCTGCTACACGGGTCATACGGAGTGTAAAAGAAAACATTACATATCTACACAATACTGAGCAACAATATCAATACCAATACTGAGTAACAAGGGTCAGAGTATCCATTAGTATGTTATGTTTAAGTCCCATGTAATAGAGGGCGAGCCGATTGCCATCGACCGGGCACAAATCCAGAGTCCGAGGCTGCTACTGAGGAATTTCTGATGGAAAACCCAATAACACTTTGCCCGACCTGGGAATCGAAACCAAGAGCTCATGCTCAACAGTCGCCCTTTGCGACGACTAGACTAAATGAGGTTGTTTTTGCCAGCTAGATAACTGTCAAAAATGCAACCTAGAATAGTTTCATGAACTAAATCTAAAGAAAATGGAATATTGTGATACGATCGAGTACATAGGAGGTAACGTAACTAGCTAAGTTAAAACTTACTGTTGATGAAAGACTTATTGCAATAATTCACACATACATAACATAATATCACGCCTGTAATCCCCGAAGAGTTAGGCAGAGGTGTAGCAGGAGGTGGACATAAACATAGGTAACTGGCAAAATGTGGGTGTACTATGGGTACACCTCTGTCTGCCTGCAATAATTCCCACACGATAAAAATAATATTCATTGTAATCATACATTCATACGTATGACATTTTATCCTTGGCATTGAATTGACTGGGTATACCACTCAATCATTATTAACTATAATTTTTAACGAGGGAACTGCGCATACGTTTGCAATCAACTTCAGGTCCACAGAACAGTATGGTACTTTCCCACTGAAAAAAAAAACCTGTCATACGACTTTCAACCTTATAGCTAAGGTCATAAAATACTGTCGCTAGACTGGACAACTGCTACCCACCTGCCCTGTAACGTATTGTATAGAAGTACTATTAAAACTGTTTTATAAATTAGTAATATGAATAATGCTAATAGCCAACTAAGTTAAAAAATCGATGGGGGAATTTAAAAAAAAAATGTGTGTTATGTCTTTGGTTTCTGCTCCGCTCCCATAGGTCGTAGCGTGATGTTATATAGCCTTTACCTGTTCCGTTTGAATCTGGCTATCATTTACAAAAAGATTTTTTCCAATCGGACTGGCAGTTTCAGAGATTAACGCGTTTAAACATACAAACAAACGAATAAAAAAATCGCTTCAGCTTTATTACCTACTAGCTGCTGCCCGCGACTTCGTCTGCGTGAACCCAGGTGACTGTCCAGGTGTTCCAGATCTTCAAATTTATTCTCTCAGCAGAAAATGCTCATCATTTTTGCTATGGTGCCATTTTTGTATCTCTTATAGTTTAGCTGGTCTGTTGCGGTTCTGCATCAGGTGTTCAAGTTTCCAAGATAAATTATAGCCTATAATGTTGCCCAGACTTAATACCTATACAACAAAAAAAACACATTCAAATCAATCCAGTACTTTTTGAGTTTATCCCGGACATACATTTGACTTTCCTACCATTTTACGAGTATTATAATTATGTTAAGATATTAAGTACGTAGATTTTAAAGTAGATTTTGCCCGCGACTTCGTCCGCGTAAATGTCGGACCGTCGTTTCATCCCCTTAGGGGGTGAATTTTGGAAAATCCGTTACTAATGGACGTGTACTAACGATAATCTACCTTTCGTCTTTATACGTCAAGCGGTTTCGATATTTCGTAATGAGTGAATGTATGAGTACATACTCGTAACCGGCGTGCTTGTATGACGAGATGTATGAACGTAGATGAGGCGAAAGGAGTATGTAAGGATCGTAGCAGGTGGCGTTCCGTGGTTTCTGCCTATCCCTATAGGAAAAAGGCGTGAGTTTATGTATGTATGTATGAATGTATGACCTTTCGCTTTTATATATTTAGATAGATAGATATATGTCCAGGTTTCCTTACTATGTTTTCCTTCACCGATGCCAGAGATGTCCAAAATAAACTTAGAAAATTCATATAAATTGAAAAATGCACATTGATACTAGCCCGGGATTGAAGCCAACCACTGGGGCATCACGACACTTAGAATTACGTAGATTTTATCATACCATATACCTACATACTAATTACCTAAGTAATACTGGAACTACATCAAACTTTAATATATGGATAACGACTATGATACAAATTATAGTCCGGTCAAGGGACATATTGTATCGACAAAGTTTCAAGGGCATTCACATTTGTTTTCCATACATTGACCTTTGTTACTTCACGTGTGTATCTATTGGCAGAATTATGGTACACTAGCTGCTGCCCGCGACTTCGTCCGCGTATAATTATGTCGGTTATCGCGGACGCAGACGAAGTCGAAGTCGAATAAAAAGTAGCCTATGTCCTTTGTTGGGGTTCACACTTACCCTGTACCAAATTTCACACAAATCGGTTCAGTAGTTTAGACGTGAAGAAAAGACAGACAGACAGACAGAAAGACAGACACACAGAGTTACTTTCGCATTTATAATATTAGTAAGGATGTCGGTTATCGCGGACGCAGACGACGTCCCTGAATAAAAAGAAGCCCATGTCTTTCCTTGGGGTTTAAACTTACACCGTACCAAATTTCATCAAAATCGCTTTAGTGGTTTAGTTGTGAAAGCGTAACAAACAGACAGAAAGAGTTACTTTCGCATCTATAATATTAGTATGGATAAAATATATGTACCTAGAGCTTCTTTCGCGTGAAGAGAGGGATAAAGAATCAGGGCTGTAGCTAGAGTCGAATTTGAGGTAGGGCAGCATTGGTTACAGGTAGGGCGAAAGTAAAAAAAAATGTCATAATAATTATGACTTATCAATTATTGATGTGCCCTCGAAACATGGTCTCCTAATCAATCACCATGTATATCTGACATCTTATGATGTGATGACTCTGAAACTAGGAACAAACAATTTAATTATAATAATTTATCTTATTTTTGGTATTTTTAAGGTAGGGCATTGCGATTTCAAGGTAGGGCATTGCCCCACAATGCCCCCCCCCTAGCTACGGCCCTGTAAAAAATGATCTTCAGAAATGCCTTTGCAGTGTTCAGAAAATAATTAATGTTTTAGTTAGAACAACTCCACTTCGGCAGTGATATTCTCCAAAGATACTTATAGCTTACTGTCGCGGGTTCGATTTCCGCAGGTAAATATTTGTATACAGGTTTCGGGTCTGGCTGTTTGTGAATGTTATATGTTTTACGCACACAAGATACAGTCTAAGTAGTGTGGGACAACATAAAAAAAAACGAAATATCATTCTATACTACCGGTTGCATGTTTCATAAACTCCATGCATTAAATCATTTTGGCTTTCCAACTTTAATTTACATACCATTTATCACTATCTATTTCAAATCAATTATACTGAAAGCTGTTTGTCCAATCGAAAACCGTGTGTCAGGTGACAAACAATATTTTTTCCGACTTGCCCGCCTGAAGGTCATCGCAGCGGATCGATGGGAGTAATAATGGTCATTATTCTTCGTCCCGCGCGTCCCGCCCAGCGTGACCACATTAATAAGGCGTGACATGAGGCTAAGAATCCGTTACTTATCCTTTCTAGCTAAATAATTATAAAAAAATATTTTTAAAAACAAGCTTTTTATATTATTACTATATTGAGTATTAGACATTGTATTGTCATCAGAACAAAAGGTGTATGCAAAATTTCAACTCAATCGGATACCAACAAATGGCCGAAAAAAGGTTTGCAAATTTTAAAAGGGCAACTTATACAGCATGTAACAAAAACCCTGTCCGATCCTTAAGGGTATTATTCGGCATCGTACTGCGTACACATATACGTAACCATTTAATGGATTTGAGATTATTATTTTTCCCCAGTGAAAAAAAAAAGAAGAAAGAAGAAGTAATTAAATTAAAATAAAACATAAAAACTGATCAACGGCAACACTGATCTGACAGGGTTTTTGTTACATAGTGTATACATACATACGAACAGTACAAGTTAAAATAAAAGCTTGTAAAAAAAAGAAGTCGTTCGTGGTGCGGGTACTGACACATCATGGAGACTTTCCTCGAGGAAGAGTTTTGGCAGAAGGGCGTCATGTATCGACGATTTATTGAAAGGCCACGTGACACCTCGCAGCGCAACACGACGCTGTCTCTTCGTGTGTAGTAGTTTAAATTAATTTTTGTTTAATTTTATGGGTTTCTGTTACCTGATATAAATGATTAGGGAAGATTTTTTAGACAATCCCCAATTCCAACCACTCCAATTCATAAAAGCCAGAATTAACAGTGGCGACGACCAGAAAAAATTCGAGGCAATGAACCGCTGAAAGTCAGGAATAAAAATCTGAAAAGAACAGCGGAGAAGTAAGAAGAAACAGAATTTCCACTTCCCTCCATATCAAGAAAAAAACAGAATAACAGCTGACATTATATATGGAACTGCCTCGTTGGTCTAGTGGTCGCAAATGCTGAGCGTGAGGTCTTGGGTTCGACTCTCAGGTCAGGCAAAGTGTTATTGGGTTTTTCCATTACCTTTTACGGAACGTAATATTTCCCCATTTTCATAGCCTAGTACAATTGGTAAAATCTATTGTGCGGCTAACAAAAGTGTATACTTTTGTTAAAGGGAGTCGAACTTTTGCGGAATGTTACTAGCTAAATATAGGTACAAAATACTTTGATTCAGTATATTTTTAACTGTTGTGCGGGTCACGTGCTTTTCTATTTATTTTATGAAGTGGGTAAGTAGGTAGTTTGTTCGTATTTTAATAAAAACTAGAGTGGTGTTTATGTTGTTTTATTAGTGTATTCTAGAAGAGACACAAGTTTACGTGGAGTTTTTAGAGTTGAACAAGAAGGATTTATGCAACTTAACCATACTGGCCACTTTTAAGACCCCATGACATTAGCTTTGACAGTTAATTTTACAAAAACGAAAGATATAATAAAAACCATAGATTCAATTTAAATCTATGATGAATTCCAAATAAATTCGTTTTAAAATAATTGAAATGTTAAGAAATTAATGTTCTTAGAGAAAATTTTGAAACTGCAGCGGTTACGTGCGGTCAGGGTCCTTTGAGGCCGCTGAGGGATTCGGTTACATGGTGCGTTGTTCTTTCCGGCGCCGTGTGTTGTTGCAGCGGTGGAGTGGTTGTGTGCGCACGTGGTCAAGCGTGGGGCAGCGCGCGTGAGCGTTCGATTGACGGGGAGGGGCGACGTCACCCAAGGTCGGACGCGGCTGTCGGCGGGCAGGCTCGCGCGCCTCCGCACGCCCCATGCTGCCCGGTCCACTCGCACCGCTCGACCCGCACAAAACGCGCGCGCTCACCACAATATATGCGCCGCGGAAACTCAACACGCGGAAGAACAAAACGGCACAGATGAGAATGCTCGACAACGACATTCAAATCAAACCGTCCCTCTCCCCTTTCCATCCCCTCCCGGCCATCGGACAGAAGCTACAGAGGTCTAAGACAAAAGTGATCGTGTTTGACTTGAACAAGAGCGAATCGGGTACGTTGGACCGCTCCGTCAAAATTAGCGGTGTGTTGAAGCCCCTCACACCGCTGAGGATACATGGGTTCACGAGGAAAAGTTCCCTGGACCAGCTCGACGTGAAAAGGCCCCAACAGTTACTCAGAGAAAACACTTACGATGTCTTAAAACCGATTTTTGTGACTGCAGATAATGCTAAAATTAGTAAGGATGACAAATCCACGGCAAAAAAGACAGACACAGAGCCGTCACCAAATTCTGAGAATACGGCAAAATTGGTAGAACGGCCGAAAGTTTCGCCGAAAACGAGATTTAAGAAGGCAGCTTTGAAAGTAGCTAAGATGTCGACGATGCCGGAGACAGGGAAGCTGTTGTGTTTGAGAGAGAGGCAGACATACAGAGTCTGTGGAGCAGAGGACAAGAGCATATGCAAACTGCAGGATTTGCCGCAGAGTCCCGCGCAAAATCTAGACAAGCTATCCGAGATATTTCAGAGCCTAGAAATGAAAGGTCGGCACAGGGACAAGATGAAAAAGGAGAACAGTTGGTTCTAACACTGAGCTTAGATTAAGAGAGTGCAATCATTTACTTGAATATGTGAACATCAGTTGAGAAACGATCTGTGTCTTATCACGTTATAAGTAAGAGTTTGTTTATTTTTGTTAAAGTTGAATGTATGCGAAGATATTGATATTGCTCAAAGTATAGTGTTGTGTCCGTCTTGATATTTTATTAAAGTGTGTCGAGTTTTTAATGGAGGCTCTTATTTATTGTTGGTAGTAGGTCTATCCGGGGCTTCGTCCGCGTGTTTGACATCTTTGATTACTGTTCCGCTCCCATGTGCCGTAGCGTGATGTTTTATAGCCTATATTTTTCCTCATTAATGTGGCTATCATATACTAAAAGACTTTTTAAATCCTACGGGTAGTTCCAGAGATTAACGCGTTTAAACAAACAAAAAAACCTCTTCAGCTAAACTAAAATCGTGATGGCCCAGTGGTTAAGGCGCCCGCCTCTCATGCATGAGGTTGTAGGTTCAAATAAGAGCAATTACCAATGTGACTTTTTTAATTAATATGTCCTTTATAAAGTTTATCTTGGACATCACTGACATCGGTGAAGGAAAACATCGTGAGGAAACATGGCATATAATTAGTAAAAGTTTGGAATCGCCAATCCGCCTTGAGCAAACGTGATGATCAATGCTCATGCCTTCTCTGTACAAGAATAGGCCTTTGCCCTACAGTGGGACAGTAATATGCTGATATTATTTATTATAGATAAGTATTTTTTCAAGTCTATCCGTTATCGATAATGGATGTATGTGAAAGGCCATGTGTATACTGTAGACTCAATGTCGTGACCTTGAATTAGTTTGTCAACAAGTGGGTAGCTTGCGTGCTTTTCCCGCCAACTATACCCTTTACACAATCGCCAATGTTGGCCACACTTCTCCATCCATTGAGGAATTATTAACGTGTTTGATTAAGCTTTTGTAAACAAACACAGCGATGGATATCGTATTGACAAACAGCGTGGGTGTACAACGGTACAAAAAGCGCGATGTTATCAGCACGACGGACGTGCTGAATCATTTTTCCAGCAAATGTTTAATTTCTGTGGTTATTTGTCGAATGGGAATGATCGATGTGAAAATGGAATAGCACTTTTTATAAGCGAATTAGTTCTTACAGCTACAATTATTAGTTACTAGCTTTTGCCCGCGACTTCGTCCGCGCATATGTCGATAATCGCGGACGCAGACGAAGTCGAAGTCGAATAAAAAGTAGCCTATGTCCTTTGTTGGGGTTCACACTTACCCTGTACCAAATTTTACACAAATCGGTTCAGTAGTTTAGGCGTGAAGAAAAGACAGACAGACAGACAGAGTTACTTTCGCATTTATAATATTAGTTAGGATTAGTAGCTGTTGATACCATTAACCAATAATTCCAAGACACACAAGTAACTTCTCTAAAGAAACACTTTATGTTAGCCCTGAAAACTCGATTAATTTTCAATTAACGGTAAAAAAAATATTTGTGATCGCTTTGGAATTAATAAATAGTTAAGTACTTAAGTATAGTCAATTGAATCGGCAGAAAAATTATATCACAGTTGCCTATTACTACTCAGTCATAAAAAGTACATCAATTAATGTGGTGTCATCTATTCTATTGGGTATAGTTAGTTGACAAACCAATAATTTCAAGACAAGTTTCCTGAACAATAACTTTATTTGACTCCATAAAACCAGACTAATTTCAATTACTGTAAAATTACATTTTTACTTGCTTTGAATTCAATAAAAATTTGCTCTGCTGAGTTGGAAAATAAGTGACGTCACGATTGCTATAGCTATACAAAATCTATAAAAAAATGTGTTTCGACTGGTCATAAAAAGTATTTGAATTGATTGAAATGTCAACTACTCAACTGGATATGAAAAGAAAAAAAAAAAACTTTAAATGAAATTGTAATCCTTCGTAGCAAGTTTCGTAGCGCCTCGCGTAGCGTGTAGTAGTGATGGCGTAGCACGTAGCATATTATTAGACAAATCTTGTTTCGTAGCAAAGTTAAACTCACACTAAATGTATGGCGGCCACTGACTGTTAGCGTCCAATATAAGTTTAAAATGCATGAATAATCAAAATATTATTATTGGGTCGCAGAACTTTAACTTCTTCTTTCTTTAAACGGCTGGCCGAGGGTTCGGTTCGGCAAAATGCCAAACCGAATAGTGTCGACCACCTTTGTGTGAACGCAACCTTACGATTTGAACTTATTTTTTATTGATGAACAATCTAAGTTTATCTTAGACATCACAAACATCGTTCCGTGCCTGAAAGCACGTTAAGCCGTTGGTCCCGGCTGTCATACATGGATTTTTGACAGTCCTTACGGGACGTCAGAAGCTCGAAAATCTGACAACCAGTCTTACCAAGGGTTATTGTATTATCCAGTTACTGGGTTGTGGAGGTCAGATAGGCAGTCGCTCCATGTAAAATAGTGGTATTCAGCTGCATCCGGTTAGACTGGAAGCCGACCCCAACATAATTGGGAAAAGGCTAGGCAGATGATGAATCCCATTTTTTTAATACTGTTGTCTGTTTTAGAATTTTAAAATGTTGTCCGAAAAAACCAACCATAACAATGATAATAAAAATTCGGTAAAAAGAAAAAGCAGAAAAATATTTACGCAATCAAAAATGCCCTCGCGTTAACCTTGAATGGGCGATTGTTACAGCGATGGAGGTGTTAACTGGCCATATTTTACATCGGTATACGGGTGATAAGCAGCTCTGTTACTACATTTCACCTTGCCACACTTGTTTGGGAGTAGATAAACTAATTTGGTTTCCATGATGATCTGGGTTATGGAGATAAACGCATCGTTAGAGCCAGTGCCACAAGAACAGTTTTGTTTAAATTCAAATTCAAATTAATTTATTGTAGAACATAGGTAAAGTAAGATGATACACCATGTTAAGTATAGGTCTGCTATGTCTCGCCATTGAGGCATACAAAATTAAACGCGCTAATCTTTGGAATTACCAGTCGGACTGACTGGTCGCAAAGCGCGACTGCTGAGCATGAGGTCTTGGGTTCGAATCCCAGGTCGGGCAAAGTGTTATTGGGTTTTTCCATTAAGAATTTCTCAGTAGCAACCTGGGAGTTTGGATTTGAGCCCGGTTGATAACAATAGGCTCGCCCCCTATTACATGGGACTTTAACATAACTGGCGAAATGTGGGTGTACTAATGGGTACACCTCTGCCTTACCCTTCGGGGATTACAGGCGTGATGTTATAATGTTATGTTACTATTTAAAAATGCATGCTAGCTGTCATTTTATCTAATTTCCCTGAAAAATAAAAGGTTATCATTAAAAAAATTTCTAACAAAGCCTTATTACTGCAGCACAAACTGAGCAGCAATAGGTATTTCGATCAGTTCTCAATTATTATTTAATAATAAAACAAAATACAACACAAATAGAGTCGAAAATTGTGTGCAAGATTTAATTTCGCGCGTTATTATCTTGCATGCAATTAGCCAATTTTCAACTCTATTTTTATACGTCTATGGTTCATTATCAATGACAATTGTTGTCTGTGCTAACGGCAATAGGTAACTAGCGTGTTAGCCATACAATAGATAAATGCATAGGTAGGTACAGTCAACAACAAAGGTCGATTAACAATATTACTTTTTATATCATCTAAACAGACACTAAACACATAATGTACTGGCTTTCAGAATTTCAGGCAATAGCTAGCTAAGGGTTTATTATATCTTAATTTTATATTCATTGCGTTTTACTTTTAACATTGTAGGTAGTTAATAATTAGGATTTAAAAATCATAAATGTTAATCGACTTTTGTTGCTGACTGTACTTCATGTCAGCACGTTCACGCGATCTGTCGAACGCCGCTCTTTGCTTAACCTAGATTGAACGTTGTTTGTTGACCAAATTAAACGGTTTAAAGAATCCATATTGGCCGTAAACTTTGAACTTCTCTGTAGTTATAACAAAATCGATGGTTATTTGGGGAGCTGACTGCCTTGTTGCTTAAGCTTGGACACATGCACATCACCTCTAATTTCTTGTACAGTAAGCGGTCATAAGTGCAGTAGCATGCTAAGTTTACAATAACTCTGTGAACATGCGGTACGGGCCGTACCTACATCTATGTGTAAAAGTGATTAGGTATATTTACACAGTACCTACGAACACCTCAGAATTCGCAGACGGCGTCGAAAGGTCGTAAGTTAAAAAATATCAGTCTATTGTTTTGTGAGATTGCTACTCCACTTATGACCGCTACTATACATCCGACTATCTACAGATGGGTGTTAACTAATAAGTAGTTTCTGCAGCGATGGCGGTTGCGAAGATACCAACGTAATTCAAATACCTACAGCGACTTACCTATTAATGGTCTACGGCAAAGAACAACTTAAGCTGGAACTTGGAAGCCATGACTATAAGACAAATTTTCGTAACAAAAAACGTTCAAAATCTAGATGTAATCTAATGTAAATTAGAGGCATTTTTGACAGCGAATGTTTTTAAAAATAAGGGAATTGCAAACGATCAATCACGGCGACATTGTGCTTGAGTATCGTTCTATAGATACCGGCCTAAGTTATATAGGTACAGTCAGCAACAAAAGTCGTTTGACAATGTTACTCTCTTTTATATTATTTAAACAGACACTAAACACATAATGTACTGACTTTTAGAATTTCAGGTAATAGCTATGGGTTTATAATATCTCAATGTTATTTGCGTTTTACTTTTTAATATTGTAGGTACTTAATAATTAGGATTTAAAAATCATAAATGTTAATCGACTTTTGTTGCTGACTGTACGTAACGTAGGGTAGGTAGGGTACCTATCTGACGAGAGTAGGATAATAATTGTGATCATTATAATATCTGCCTATCACCAACTATCCAGGTGCCATGCTATTTCAGTTGTGTCAGCAAATTGACGCTAAAAGTCCATTAAATTAATGTAACAACTATTTTGTTCAATTGTTTAGTATTTGAATGCAACGTGTCTATTAATGTGGGTCAAGTATGTGCCAATTCTATTGAATTAGGCAGTTCAATGTCCCGAGTCGACGTATCAATAGGTTTTAGCTATTTTTGAATAACTTTAGGGAAATGTATCCACGTTTAGCGCTACGAATTGGGCTAGTTCCTCGTGTCAATACTATGTTAGCAGTTAGCAGTAGGTATTATGCTAAAGAATTACTTAAACATTGGTTGTAAAATCAATCGACGCCGACACGATTGGCGCAGTGGTTGATCGAGTGGCTGATGTTGGTGGTTGGAGGTTGGTGGTTGGGTTAATGGTGGTGGGTTCGATTCCCGCATGGAACAAATATTTTTATAGTCTACAGATAGTTGTTTCGAGTCTAGACAAGACTCTAAAGAAGACTAAGTACTCTAGTTGTTGTTATGAGAACTTATATGTATGTACACAGCCTCGGTACAGGGGAAATTCCTAGCGGGACAACGTATTTAAGAAAATAATAATGTTCTAATCTTCGTAAGTATCTTATATCTTCATATCCATTAACTAGGTTTTGCCTGCAACTTCGCCCGCATGGAAGTCGAGTATACCATGAAACATAGTTTAAAGCAGGGGTCACCAATTAGTTTCGCTCGGGGTCCGTTTTAAGAAATGAATGACCATTGCGGTCCGCACAACATTTTATAGAAAAAAATATTTATCAAACAAACGTAAAAATTACGGAAATAACTAAGGTATTTTTTTTACACTGCGACGATCACCGCTTTCGCAATAGACTCACGTAGTATTTTATTATCTGTGGTTTTATTGTTAAAAAAAATTACGGATCGGTATAATCGAAGTTGCGGAGTGGCCGTGAGATAGTCACAAATACCTAATCGCCATGATTTCAGTCTGAGTGAAGTTCATAACAGATTGACGTATCGTTCGTGCGGTAAAGGCCACGCGTAGGAGTCTCTGCAATACGACTAAAATGTGAAGGTCCCGGAATATTAGCCGGTAAGGTGCATGACTCATGAAAGGGTCAGCAATAATTGGATTTCACGCTAGATATTGATGGCATTTTTATAGAACTACCTATAGCTTTTTACCGGCCCGCGACTTCGTTCACGTGGAAGTCTAAGATCCCCTTTTTTTTACTCATGGTCTGTCCCCCGTCTAGGGGAAGATGGGGGGGGGTGTGCGGGCTTTTACCGGCTAAAACCACCACGGACAGACCTTAGGGCTGCGGGAACGGGATTCGCTCGCGCATTCTACCGCGCCTCCGCCAAGTCCAAGACCCCCTAAATTCGGCCGTCACAAAATGTGTTGTTAGCTGACTTTTTCTCCTTGGCTTTTAACTTAACTCGTCAAGAAGTTTTCGAGATTGAACAAGATTTACACGAACTAGGACTAAAATATGGCTGGCAAAAGCGGGCCTAATACGTCTACAATTAGTGCGGCGATTATGAAATCTAAGGATCGTTTTTGACTGTCAAGGTGTAGGTACTGGATACATTTTTGTCTTTTTGCCAGAATTTTAGCGGGTTGTGTGTACTTCTTCATATAAAACTAACTTTTGGAATGGGCAATTAGATTCAATATATTTTCTTTCTTTCTTGTAAATAACGTTCTAAATAGTCTTATAATGGTCTTGTTTTTTTGACTTTGACTTTGATATAAAGACAAGCTTCTATTACCATTTTTCATGTAGGTACAGTTCATAACTCTGAAGAACACTTGCCTGACCTGGGAACCAAACGTGAAATCCCACGATTACACCAGCCATAGTTACGACCATTACACCAAAAGACAGTTAAGTATTTTTGTTTACTTAATTAATATTCATATCTTAACGTTCACGCTGACAGACATTAATACTGATAAGTTACCGTTACCGGCGACTCGGATCGATATCAAACAACTAATATTGTATTGTAGCTAAAAATACGAAGTTAAAACGATACCGCGACGATTGTTTATGACGACTTGAGTATCAGAGGTCAAATATGTGGTACCTACTTAAGAGTACCTAACGTTTACAAGAATCTTTGGTTATACTATTTCTCATGAATTCGGTTATTTATATACAAAAATAGTTTTACCAATCCGACTGGAAGTTCCAGGGTTTAAACAAACAAACAAAATATCTCTTTAGGTTTATTATAATACTAGCGACCCGCCCCGGCTTTGCACAGGTGCAATGTAGATACATAAACTTTCCTCTTGAATCAAAAGTCAAAACATTTATTTCAATTAAACAATTTTCAGTCAGAAAGTTGAAGCTGGTTCCTCGTTCCAAATCGGAGGTAGGCCTATAAGGAGAAGAGCGAGCAAAAAACTCCACGGACACTCTATATTGATGAAAACCGCAATCAATCCGTCTTGCGTAGTTTAAAAGATCTAAGCATACAGACATTGGGAAGCGACTTTGTTTCATGCTATGTAGAGAATAGGGAATGCAAATCTCGCGAGATTGGGGCTCAAGCGAGATCTCGCGAGTTTATAAATAACAATACTGCGAGATCTCGCCAATTTCGAGATCTCGCGAGATTATTAGTTTTATGTGTTTTTTTTTGCAAATAATCACAATATTTAAATAAATTAGGAAAAAAATTAAAAGTATTATAAGACAGATATTATTTTGACGATTTTTTTCAATAGACCTTTATGCATCTAACATTGTTTGACGTATCTGTCTATAATTTTTTTAATAAACTTCTAAGTAGTAAACTTCGATGTATTTTATTTCCATACTTCCGACACACTCTCATAGTCTTTATAAACTATATTCGCCGACATCGTTCGTTATTCCACTCGTTACATAAGAAACTTTTTTTGCGTAAATAACCAAAAAAATACTCGAATGTAGGTAATTAAACTCAATCACGTTAGCTAGCCACAACTAAGTAGTAACGTAACAAATGCGCGCTGATGACGCTGCACGCCGGCTCAATTTTCGACCAATCGCACGCACGAACGAATCTAAGAGACACCTCGCCCCGCGACCGAAACGCACCGAACGAAATCGACAGATCGCAACTCCGTCCGTGTCAGTCCGCGCTTCAAATAAGACTTTTTATGCTCGAGTGCAATCTCGACCAATTTTGATTGCATTCCCTAGTAGAGAACTATAAATTGGGGAAATAAAAAGACAGATTCCACTTACTACTTTAATTAAAATTATCAACTACGAGTATACAACAATCAGTACTTAACATTTTTTTTAGACCTAGTATAAACTATCAAAAACCTCGCTTTATTTCACATTCAGATTCTGAACTTAATGTAAGTTCTTTCAAGATGTTCATTCTTACCCTTTTTCAGTCTTTTACCAAACACATACACATAACATCACGCCCGTAATCCCCGAAGGGCTAGGCAGTGGTGTACCCATTAGTACACCTACATTTTGCCAGTTATGTTTAAGTCCCATTAATAGGGGGCGAGCCTATTGTCATCAACCAGAAATGCCATCAACCAGGGCACAAATCCAGACTCCGAGGCTGCTACTGAGAAATTTCTGATGGAAAAACCCAATAACATTTTTCCCGACCTGGGAATCGAACAAAAGACCTCATGCTTAGGAATCGCGCTTTGCGACCACTAGACCAACGAGGCAGTTTACCAATCAATATTATCTTAACTTTTCATTGTCCTTCAAAATTTTCGATCACATATTTATGCACTTATATTATGCTGATACTTATCGATATAAGCGTCAGCTCACACCGAGACGCGACGCTGCGTGCACACTTTAAAAGAGCGACACAAAATATAACTTTATTTTCTACACGAAAAGATGGGTTTGACGCAGATTGTGCACTTCGCAAATTGTGCACTTGACGCAGAATGTGCACTTCGCAAAATGTGCAATTCTCAAAATGTGCACTTCTCAAAATAGCAATTCTCAAAAAGAGCATTTCTCAAATTGAGCACTTCTCAAAACGTGCACTCTTCAAAATGAGTGTGAATTTTATCACAATGGGTCAAAATAAAAACCGTTTGCTGACTATACTTTTTAACATATTTGGACGATTTTAAGCACGATTAAATTTTTTTTTTTTTGTAAAAAGTTATCACGTTCAGGAAATGTTTGATAATATACTCCAGCCATTAATTGTAACATGTTGCGCACTGAATCTATTTTTTTAAAATAATTATTAGCTAATAGTATAGACGAATATAATTATTTTGGCTAATAGTATAGACGCTTACAAAGAATTCAGTTCTATAACCAAAAATATAGGTACATAATATTTCGTAAATTTTGTATTCAATTTAATAGGAAATAGGAAAAAATAGGAAAATTAGTTATAAAATTAATTAAAAGTATATTAAATGCTATATTCATATATGCTGTAGTCATATTTTATTAATATTAATAAATACATAAATACACAATTCAATTCTCTATTTTCTCAAAAAGTAGAAAACTAAAATGGCATAATTTTTTTTATAGAAAACTGTATTCTTTGTAAGTCAATACGATTAGTTAAAATAATTATTTTTTATTATTCAGTAATATAATAAGTTTATTAAAAAAATATCAAACATTTTCTAAACGTAATAACTTTTTACAAAGAAAATAATTTAATCGTTCTAAAAATTATTCAAAATATTTTAAAATATTTATGTATAGTAAGCAAACGGTTTTTATTTTGACCCATTGTGATAAAATTCACACTCATTTTGAAGAGTGCACGTTTTGAGAAGTGCTCAATTTGAGAAGTGCCCTTTTTGAGAATTGCTATTTTGAGAAGTGCACATTTTGAGAAATGCACATTTTGCGAAGTGCACATTCTGCGTCAAGTGCACAATTTGCGAAGTGCACAATCTGCGTCAAACCCGAAAAGATACACATTTTATTGTGAGAATTTAGAATACGTTACACGACGCAGCACTACGTCGCGATGCGTCGCTCTACGCCGCGAGGCGTCACGAGGCGTAGAGCGACGCATCGCGACGCAGCGGTGAATCGCCGGTAAGAGCGACGTGCAAGAGCGACGACGTTGCGATGCGTCTCGCGGCGGCGCGCGGCGCAGCGCGAAGTCACTGGCCTCTTCCAGTATCGTCACGTTGCGTCGCGTCGCGTCTCGGTGTGAACTGACCCTAATGTCTAAAAACTATTATACAATATGTCGTTTTGCATCCTCGTCAAAATTTAGGAGGTTGTCATAAAAGTCATAAATAATCAATTAAAATTACGAGACCTGAATAATAATAATAACACCCTTTTTTATTAGTTGTTAAAATTTAATCGTATTTCAGAATAATCCATAACTTGAAATTGGAGAATCACTCTCTGCGCTTTAGCGCCAATTGTCTCTGTGTGCGTGAGTGTATGTGAGTCCCTTAGATTGTCGTGAGTATCTACGGTCAGCTGATTAATAAAACGTTAGTTTTGCTTATTACGTTTTATTGCAAATTGCAGATTTTATTAACCTTAGATGTTAATTAATAACACTTGTTTTTATTATTAAGATCTAAGAATACGTACTAGGATTTATCTACTTATCTACGTTATCAGCTGATTGATAAAATGTTAGTTTTGCCATTTTGCTTTATTCTGTTTTATTGCAAATCTACCGATTTTGCTAAGAATACATACCTACTAGGATTTAGGTACAACCTGAGACGTTTTGCTAGGCTGTGGCACATTTATTTGTTGTGAGCGCGGGATTTAGGTTAGGTACCTACTTGCTGCCGGCGGCGGCGGCGGCTTCGGCGGCGGGACGCTCTTGGCGCATTGTAGGTAAATTCATGATTTATGAGTACCTAATTATTAGTAATGATTTTGTTTTTATTTGTAGATTAAATTGGTTGATTTTAAATTTCCCTTCCTACTTTAACGGGCTGAGGACCGACAAAAATACCTACCTTAGTAGGTATTTTTGTGTGCTTGCCCGTGGCTCTCGCTGGAAGTACTCCAGGATATCTTCCTGCAAGGCGACAGGCAGACCTTCACTGCCGCGAGCTTGAGCATGTCGGGGTACGTCAAACTGCCGCGAAAATCCCGCAGTCTCTGTGTAGCAGACAGCATAACGCTCTGCGTTGGCGGTTCCCTATTGGGAAACCGTTCTGCGAACATCCGGATGGCTCCACTGATGGCATCACAATCACATAATTCACGTATACGACCGAAAACTAACCGAAGCAAACGCACCTAAGGAGCGAAATTTGCGATACACTCACGGCCGGCGGCGAAATCACTTGAACTAATTTAATAATTTTTTTGCTTTGCGCCGCGCCGGGCGCCCGGGCGCGGGAGTGGGGCACCACAGGGAGAGGGGTGCGCGGGCGGCGTCTATTGTGTTGTGGTTTTATCGTTTGCGTTTCTTTGTGTGTGTGCGCGCGGTCAGCGATCCTAAACCTAGTCTTAAGATGGGCCGCATTTTCACCGGGGTGGTTTACTGATTTCCGTAATTAAGAAAACATTAAAAAAAAAACACCTACCTATTTTATTATTGATTCGGGTCTAGAATCACTAGCATAGTTACCTCCTTGAATTTGACGAGGATGCAAAACGACACATTGTATATACCTAATAATATATTCTCCAGACCGATTTCAGTCACGGCGGCCGATCTCAATGGAGAACTAGCCAAGTACTATATAATAGTGTTATTATAGTGCACAAGTGATGTGTGCGCAAACACAGGTGCACTGTCTCTTCCCTCACTCTCATGGTCCGATGGGACGGTAATCCGACACGACCGGACAGAGATCAGGCGCAGGACCAACGGCTTTAGAGCCATGCCCTACGATGCGGTGCGGCGCCGCAGCGCAGGTCATTGCGCCGGACTAGCGACCACACATGAGTGCGGCGCCGCATCGTTTTGCGACACCGTTGCGGCGTATGGCGTGACGGAAGAGAGAAGTTGGCCCCATTACGACAGCGTGTGTAGTGCCGCTGCGGCGCCGCAATACTTCCACCCCTCCCCGCCTCGTCTCGATTCCGATGCGCGTGCGGTGCAGCGCCGGAGTGCACCGGACGGCGCCGTGTGCCATACCATGCATTTTATCAAAGTCAAAACATTTATTTCAATTAGACCATTTACAGGCACTTTTGAATTGTCAAGGAGTAGTATATGTAGGACGCCGTAGTGACGACATTATGACATGAAGACATTATTATCAATTACATAAATGGCAAAATCACCCCTATGAACACTAAATCTAAACTCAAAGCCAGTTTCTGAAACGAATATCGACTAAAAAATTAGCTCCATATTGAAATAGTCAGTGCTTGTCAAGTACTGTGATTGGCTGACTAAATTACCAACAGCCAATCAGATTACTTGACATGAATTTTGGCACGTCGTTGATTTTTGCTTCAGAAACCGGGTTTAAGTTATACATTTAAGCATTATAAAATGCATTGTGGCCTAATGTAGACCCCATTCAAAGTCTAAAATTTAAATTCACAATAATTAGTAAATATGATATAATTTTTTGTCAAAATAGCCACTAAAATACTGAAGTATGTGCAAAAAAACTACTTTGTTGTCTGAGGAAAGTATGTGCAAGGATGCGTTTCCATACAAGTCAGAAAGGACATTCGCTATTAGCTCCATTTTTATTTCGAATGTTTGCTAGCTCTTGTACAGAGATTATTCTTCAAAATTATATATTATTCATTCTTATAACGGTTGTAAAAAGATAACTAAATTTTAAATCTTGCAACAACCAGTATACTTTTGGATGTACAGCCAACAAAAGAGAAAGGTATGCAGGTATCTATACTAATATTATAAAGAGGTAACATTTGTTTGTAAGTTTGTAAGTTTGTATGTTTGTAAGTTTGTATGTAGGGGGTAATCTCTGGATCTACTGAACCGATTTTGAAAATTCTTTCACAAATTGGAAGCTACGTTATCACTGAGTGCTATAGGCTATATTTAATTATAAAAAAATTAGGGATCCGTAAGAAAAATCACGCGAACGAAGTCGCGGGAAGAGTGCTAGTGCGGTATAAAGCTTCAGATGAACTAAAATTGACAGCTCTATTTATGTCTGCCCCTTTCTTGTTTTATTGGACAGACAAAGATAGAAATAGTATAATTTTAGTTTAGTTTACAAGGGAATCGGCACCGGTGTCTCTTTTTATATGCTATATACAATCTTATATACCAGTCAGCATACTGCCGCTCCCGCTGTTTTGTATTTTGGCTATTTCATCTTTAAACTTTGAGATAGTTTCTTTAGCCAGATGTAACTTGTCCTTAAGATCTGATATCTCTGTGCGGACCTTTGTTTGGGCAGCTACTATCTTCTGTAAGGTATCGTCTTTCTTGTCTTCAACTGGAACGAAATATAAAAGGCTTGTAGTAAAATAAATGCAAAAAGTATAGTTAGGTTCTGGTAAGTATCTTATGAGTTTGATGTTTTTGCCGTTACTTTAATCATGAAAGATAAAACTGGTATAGGTATCGCCAAACTTCTAGTTCGCTCTGAAGTTGCAATGGCCGCGTGTTTGCGCCACACAGCGCCGCCCCCGCTTCCCCGCGTGTTCCGGTGACGCCTGTTTTGTTGTTACTGCGATTCTATTCGAGACAACTTCAGAGCGAACTAGAAGATTGGCGATACCTATACTTTGTATTTTTATTTTAATCTATACAAATAAATAAATAAAATTCTTCTTCTTTTCGAGTTGACGATTTAAGACAATCCCTTTTTTTTTCTTTTATAATTTTTGAGCCTAGTAGGTGACCACGTTTATTGGGGCATCAGTTGCGAATAAATATGATATGTGAATTGTGTAAGTTTATAGTTATTTTACTTATTTATTTATGTAATTTGTGTTTTATGGGCCTTAGTTGCCTGAAATAAAGGTTTATTATTATTATTAAATAAAATTGAAGTAATGTTTGTAATGTCAAAATAATAGCCTTTTTACTAAATACAATAATGATTAGACGGCACTTATAACAAAAACCTTTTTTTTTACTTTTTTAATTCATATTTACTTTCTAAGTTTATCCCTCCCCTTTCGTGGTAAAGGAAAACATCTTGAGGAAACCTGGACTTCTAGTTGAGATGTTAGGGCGCCGTGAGCAAGTGTGGTGATTAATGCTGGTGTCTTCTATGTATGAAAACAGGCCTTTGCCACACAATAGGCCCATAATAGGCTAGTATTATTAGAGTTGCATGTTGGAGTCTTCATCAATACTTAGAAAGACTGATATCGGGGTATAACTTACAATTAGTATCATGGTTCCAGGGCCCATTGGTGATAGGTTTCACGTTGTTGAGCAGATGCTGCATCAGCTGGGTTGGCTCTTGGAAGACTATCTCCTCGTATGACTCACTGACGAGGTTCCGGCCCACCGTGGGTTGAGCAGTGCCGCCCTCTGTTGTCGGTGATTGGAACAGCTTCAGAATGTGGTATAGGGTTACCTGAGATAATAAATATTGTTAGGTTTAATGGCAAAAAAAAGAAGAGGCAATTTGGCAAAATAATTCAAAATAAATGCACATTGGTTTCCACCATTAACATTTCAATGCATATCCAAAATGTATGTTTTAGGTTAATTAGCGTTAAACATCCAAAATCAATTACTTACTACAAAAAATAAGAATCATTTAAACAATGGTTGGTTTGTTATCTTCGTGTCAGCTGAACAATGTCTACTGTTGGCCTCCCCTAAAGAATTATTAAGATATTATTTTAAAATACCATTAAGAAAATAAAACATTTTAAAAGATACTCACAGGCCTCTCGTTAGGATCATGGAAGTATATTTTGATAACAATCTCAAACTCCCCCCAGCCCGTCTCAGTCAACTCATACGGAGGCTTTGTTATTATCCTGTTGGGGTTTGCATAACTCTCGTGAAGTTTGAAGTGAATCTTCTTGATGTACGCTGACATGTCCTCATTGGCATACGGCTTGACGTACACTGTCCATTGATGTGTGTGACCATCCTCTTCGCGTTTCTTGCCAAAGTAACGAGCAATGTTCCCGAATATTATGGGTTTCACTATTACTAAGCCCTGAAATTTGGTAAGAAGACTATTTTGAGTACATTTAATATACTGACTCATTTTTGACTGCCTCGTTGGTCTAATGGTTGCAAAGTGCGACTGCTGAGCATGAGGTCTCGGGTTCAATTCCCAGGTCGGGCAAAGTATTATTGAGTTTTTCCATCAGGAATTTCTCAGTAGCAGCCTCGGAGTCTGGATTTGTGCCTGGTTGATGGCAATAGGCTCGGCCCCTATTACATGGGACTTAAAACTGACTTAAGACTGTTCGTTGGTCTAGTGGTTAGTGACCCTGACTGCAAAGCCGGAGGTAGTGGGTTCGATTCCCACCCAGGACAAACTTTGTGTGATGAGCATAATTGTTGGCTCTGTGTCTGGGTGTAATTTATCTATAATATGTATGTATTTATTAATGATATAATTATGTATATCAGTTGTCTGGTTACCATAACACAAGCTCTGCTTAGCTTGGGATCAGATGGCCGTGTGTGAGTTGTCCCAAGATATTTATTTATTTAAAACAAAACTGGCGAAATGTGGGTGTACTATTGGGTACACCTCTGCCTAACCCATCGGGGATTACAGGCGTGATGTTATGTTAATATACTGAGCCTTTATTCACAATATCTCGTATAGTTATCTCATAAAAATATCCTATCTACTTCCTATTATTCTGTTACTATTATAAACATGAAAGTTTGTGTGGATGGATTTGAACTGAATTATTTAAAATTTAGCACATTTATGTATAATAATAATCAAGCTTAACACGTAGGATATTATTGTTGTACAGTCAATAAACAGATCTAGGTATGCAGGGTCGTCAGATATAGTTGAAGTTTTCTTAGAAACCGATGGATGTTTTCATATGTTATTTTATTTAAAATGTAAATAATCAACAGTTAATCAATTAAGTTAAGTTTCAATCTAAGACATCCATAGGTTTCTAAGAAAACCTTAACTATATCTGACGACCCTACATACCTATTTCTTTTGCTGTGTATACTGTTTTTTTGTTCACATGAAATAACTTAGGACTTACACTTAATTTAGTAGTCTATGACAAAGGAGGGGACAGAATCTAGTTAACTAATAAAATAAGTTAGGATGTGTTTAACATCATTGTAATTGTATATAATAATAATAATAATAAAATAGTTTATTTTCTCCACAATATTACACTTAATTGTTACCTTATTTCTATGGTGACATATAGGAGTGACATTATATTGTGGGAGACTGGACATTATATGCAGGGGCGAGGAACAACTTGAGGACCTAATTTATTAAACTAATTGCCATTGTGACTAAAAAACTGTTGTGTTCTTATTTGATTCTTCTAAGTACCATACATAAGTATAGGAATCAAATAAGAACAGTAACAGTCCATTATGATACCAAATGAGCTAAGTTTGTCATTACAGTCGTGGTTGATGCAGTCCGAGCCGATGGTAAAGGCGTAATGCATCCCAGAGTGCAGTGATAAAATATACTAACATATTATTATATTTTTTTTATTTAATTTTCTTCAATGCGCTCCCTGCAGCTCAAAAAGCCTTTAAATAGATCTGCCACTGAGTATACGCAATAATTTATACCTACCGGCAATTTATTACCAATATTTAGCTGGCTATGTAAATATTTACTGTTGAGATGTCTCTTAAAATCATAAAGTAGAACATTAAGGTGAACATACCTTGATTCTGCCCCCCGAGTCGGGGCCGAAATCTGTTTGTAAGCTCATTTCCAAATCTATTTTCGACGACAGCTTGGAAACTGTAATTAGAACTCGTATACAAATATAACCTCAATCGGCTCAATGTAATGGAGGGAATTTTAGTGCAATATAAAACTCCAGCTGTCACTTTGACAGTTTTGACACTATGCTTTTTTAATAATTGGTTCTTGGGTTCAGGGTTTTTGCTACAATCAATAATTTCATGAAAAACTTAATATTATCATGTTATGAATTTCCTTGACAATTCCCCTATTCTAATTTTCCTACTGATAATTCTTACGGTAGTCAGTGGTTTTTTGAATTTAGTATTTTGAAAAGATAATAAATATTTTGTGTTCTAAAAATGTTGCTAGAACTTGGTTCTAATTGTACCACTTTATTGCGATAAGCTAAATGCTATGGTGGACTTTATTGTCGTCAATTTGATTCGTCATTCGTGCTCACTATCATACAATACTTATACACGATGGAAAGGACATCTTGACACAAACTTTAACCATGGATTCAGTATTATGATTGTACAACCCCAGAGATATTGTTGTTTTATTTATAAGCCATGAAACATTTCAATGTTTGGGACCTAGAATCATGAAGTGAATCCGTGATCGTGGGGTTCGTGTCATAATGTCCTTGTCACCGTGTTTTCCTTTAATTTACCATCCTCTCGAGCATTTCCAAAGATAGGTACCTATTAAGTAGAGTAGAATACATTTGATATTATTTACCATTTAAGGTTTCCAAATGAAACTCGCGGTTTATTTTGCATCTTTATTATTAGATCTTATTAGAAGGCTAGTGAACAATGGTCCAACAAGCTCTTTACTTAATCGATATCATAATTGAATAATTATATCATTAAACTAACTACCTACACATATAATTTCATAGGCTCTAAGATATAACGAGCACAATAAACAATCACAACATTAAGAATTGAATGTGTTGTCGTCAGACGACGGCTACGGTGAGGGGTTCGCCGTTTAGGCCGTTGGCAAAAAATACATCAATATTAAAATCTTACTCTATTACATGCTTCTATTATCATCGATGGGGATTAAAATCAGGGTTCCGATTAGAGCGCATTTAAAACATATAAGCAATCATTAGCATCGTGTGACATTTAAAATTTGTGGTCCGTGCGTGTGTTTTCTAAATCTGCCAGTAGTGGATCGCTCTCCTCTTCAAGCTTTGACGATCGTGAGCCATGTCGCGATACTCTCTGCGAGAACGTAAGGAGAGTTGGCACAAGAGAACTGCATGGAGTGGCTGGAGCAGAGCGCGACGACGTGCGGGTTCCGGGTGAAATTCGTGAAGTCCTAACGGGGTAAGCGACCGATAATGGCATGTATAAGCTCGTTTTTCGTTGTCTTGGAGTTTTTTTTACGCTTTCAAGGCGTCGATGGCGACGTTCGTCACTGGTCCTCCTCAACGTAGAATCTCTGGAAGTCTGTGTGGGGCTGGTTGGCTGCGGAGGCGACTCGGGGGGATCAGGTTTACCAGTGTAGTATTGACGCAAGCTGCCGTATGCCTCGTGCATGTACATGTTGTTGTCATCGTCTTCATCAAGGTTTTGCTGGAATGGTGGGGATGACCCAAGCCTCGGTTTGCATCCCCCATCGCAGTACATCTCGCAATCAATAAGCTCCAATTCAAGGTCGAAGTTAGAGTCCTGAAAAAGTCGATTCAAATGAATTATGTAACGATTTGGTGATCATATCTTTTGTTGACATATAAATATGTATGTCTACTAACCAAGGGTTGGACAGGAGAAGTGATAAGATTGTCTCGGAAGGCTGCGGGCGGTTCACGGGGTCGAGTAGGCGTGGGTTCAGTACGGGATCGTTGTGGAGCGGAGGCGGCGGTGGAGCGCTGCTCAGTCAGCGAGGACAAGGATCGTAGCAGCGGTCCGCACCCCACGCCGCACTCCTCGTAGTTGCTCGCGCACGAGTACGGTGGTGGAATGATTGAATTTGCCTGAAGATAGAGAAAGGAGTTCTTTAATTTTCGCTTTTAAACTTAGGATTCATTAACAGTGGTGCTGTGAAATAACGGCTGCAGTTATGTTCTTTTTTTGATACCATAACAACCTTTATTGCAGCCAGCCAGTATCTTAGAAAAGCCCTAGTATAAACAAACACCATTAAACATAAGCATAACCTAAATAGTTATGATTTTTGGTAATCTCCACGTTCAAAAGAATCAGTAAAATATCACAACTGCACAATGTTAAGATGTCATACGGCTAGATAGGTAGATCAAGACCGAAGCCCCACTATGACACTAGAGCTATATATAGGTAGGTATATGTATGTAACTGCTCTACTAACTCGTATTTTTCTAATGCCTGTGACACATAGCTAATAAATAGCTTAGGTACCCACCTAATTTACTCGACATATTGTACTATTATTATTACCCCCCAAAAATTTCAGGCTGCAACTGCATCTGGGACTACCTACCTCATTTGACGCGTTGCATATGAAGCTGGAGTTGAGAGATTCTGCAGTACTCGTCGCTGATAGAGAGCCTGAAATGACGAATAACTTTTTATAACACACTGCAATTTTTTTGATTCGGATTTTGACAAAATTCTTTGGTACTGACTGTAGTTAAGTTAAGTTTGGCTAATCTCAACACTCCTTCACGTTTTTTAAGAGCTCTTTTGACGGGGTCCAGCATTTTTAATCATTCTAAACGTTTGAACTGATACACGTCTATACAACGACTACTTATGCAGCGTGGCTATATGTTATTGCCTACTAAGTAATTCAATTATGTGAATTAAAAACTGGTCGCCCTCTCTGTCCCTTCGATATAATCTCTCAAGCCGATTATAAAATATGCATATTGTTTGGGTGTACTTAATAATAGTTATTGATATTAGAAATAAGTATATTATTTGTCCTGTTCCTTTTTCATACCTACTGACTCATAGTTTATCTTGTTTCTATCTATCTATTTGACGTGTAAAGTGTTAGGTGGTTAGTTAAATAACACAGACTATGGCCGACTGACCAGACTATGTCCCATATGCTGAAGTACCCCAACTGTTTGTTCATTTGCACCCATAACAATCTGAATCTCTGACGCGGCAATAAATGTGGCTACCTACCTAGTAGGCCTAAGTAGTAGGTATAAGTTTAATGTTAAATAACTTATCTGGCATCTACAAATTTAAAATAAAATCATTCATGAAAGACAGTGCGAAAAATATACCTGGCGCACGAATTACATAGTTTCTGAAGTAATGAACCATGAGATAGTTTCCAGCTTTACCGTCACCCTCCCCGCAGGTGATGACTAGTGGGTACAGGTCAGGCTTCGATGCAACCTGCGACAACAAAAGAAAATGTAGAAAGAATTTACAAAAAAAAAATATATCGAATATACACTTGTAACTACTATAAAAAGCATTTTAACCACTTATCATTCTTCTTTTCAAATAAAGAATAAACATGGAAACAGTCAGCAGATAAACATGCAAACATTGATATTACAAACAGCTCACTAGGGTAGATGCACCACCAACCACTTGAGGTACTTTTGACCTGTCAAAACGCAATTCTCTCATAGATTTGGAATAGCAAAAGACTTTTGTGACGTCACTTTTGTGACAACTCAATTGACAAACTATTTATTATTTTATCAGCAATTAAAAATCTAAACATTACAGTTAATTGAAAATTAATCGGATTTCCAGGGATAAAATAATGTGTTTCTTTAGAGAAGTTATGTCGTATAATTATTGGTTAATGCTGCCAACTACCCAATTATTTTTTCACAAAAAATGATAAGTAGGTATCAAAAGAAAAAAAAACTGGCGAAAATAAATAAACCTCCAAACGTAGTAGTTTCACAATAAGACTATCACTTCAGAATATGGTGGTGGTGCCTGATGGAAGGATCCACAGCGGCTGTAGCGGGGCGGTGGGTACACCGAGCCGGCTGAGTCGTGCTCCGAGGTAGGACGACGCACGCAGCACGCCATGGAACACATGTACACCCCATGGCCAGATGGCCTCTTGAAGAACAGGCACCAGACGCAGCAAATCAAAATACCACCTAGAGTTCCCAGAAGAAATAGCACGGGCCTGTGAAATAATAAAAAATACGAATAAGTACATGTATGTGAGAACTCTGTAAGTATTTAGTCAAACTGAAAGGAAACTGACTCCTGAAATACAGCGTAACAACCTAGTTCAGAAAGTGTGTAACCTATGTAGTTCACAATAAAGAACAATTTTATTATAAAAAATATCGTTATGTAGGTCTATGGTACAGTAATGCTCTAGCTGACTTTCGTTTATCTACAAGAATTCTTGTCTGAGGTCCAAATCCAAACAGAAAACTTAACTTTCAAGCATTTTATGACTCATTGACTTGATCTATTAATTACTTACCCATGAAAAGGGTATTTCTTAAAACGTGGCAACACTATTTTGTATGTCAGGAAGGATTTTTGACATACTTTAGTTTAATATTGTTTTTTTTTTTATAAACAAAAAGTACTAGACAAAAGTTTATTCTGCCTATCTAACTTTTTATGCCCAAAATGTTATTTTCTGCATTTTCTTTTTTAGTAAACGAAACCCTCACCACTGCGCATACCAAGCATAAGTGTATGGCAAGCTATGCTCCTTCAGCGGTGTGTCGTCAGCGTCTCGTCTCTGTGTGGATGCGGGCGACGTGTTGTTGCCACGCGGCGGTGTGTTGTTGGCGCGCGGTTGAGTTATGTTGATGCGCCGAGGTGCTGCCATACCGGTGCTGATCTCGCAGCATCCGAGGTCGCAGCACACCCAGTGCGCGGGGCATTGATGGCCTTCCTTGCATTCCATATCAGCAACGCACTAGTAAGACATTGAAACGTGTTTCATTAGAATTTTTATAAAGGTGATACTAGGTACTACTTATATATAATAGGGTAAAACAAGGATAGTTGCCCCACTTTTTGAAATTACTTCATATCTCTTAGTATAAAAAGCGAGATTCTTTATTTGTTAAACGGGTAACTACTTTGGTTTATTATCTTCAAATTTATGAAAGGAATAAATATTATCTTTGATATTTCCAGAGTATTGGCGATTTTTGCGGACCTCTAAATTTTGGGACAACTATCCCATATAGGAGATAGTTGCCATCTCTATATAAATTACATTTAGGATAGATGCCTCGTCGCGACAGAGAACATTTATCCCGCAAAAACTTTGATCGCACCTAGCCGTCCCATGCAATCGTACAGAGACATGCAACACGGTCAACTTAGTTGTAGTTGCAGAGTCTCTCGATAGATAAATAAAATAACATGTGTTTCATTCGCGAAACTAGAGTAATTGCAATCGAGGCAACTATACCTCCGGGGCGACTATCCGGCTTTTACCCTAAAGCAGAAGAGTTTCTTTGTTTGGTTTTTTAATACCTCAAGTCCCACGTAATGAGACACAATTGATTATAACTATCCATACCGGTATGACAGCCTGGCCTATAAAGGTTAAACGCGCTAATCTCTGAAAAGTCTGGGTATAGGTACCTAATCGCTGTAGCATCATCTGTTGTCGGCTTCCAGTCTAACTGGATGCAGCTAAATACCAGTATTTTACAAGGAGCGACTGCCTATCTGACCTCAACAACCCTGTACCTGGGTAATACCATACCCCTTGGTAAGATCGGTTGTCAAACTTTCGGGCGTAACTTCGGTACTGTAAAAAAAATTGTAGTCTTCTTGCAAACTGACAGCAATATTAAATAAGTACCGAACTAGCAAATGTACCAAATAAATCAACTATACCTAGGTACCGACAAGGAGCCCTTTCGCGTTACCCCCTTATCACTTTCAAGTAAAACCTACCCCTATTGAAAAAACAAAACAAATGAAATTACAAAAGGGAGACAGGGACAGGGGGAGGGGGACCTATATTATAACTAAAACTTCTCGAGGTAACTATCCAAAAATAACACAAACCTGCAACCCTAACCTCAAAAGCCAGACACTGCGCCATTCCTGTTCCATTTCCGAATAGATTCAATGTTATACCTATTTAGATACTTAAGTTAGGAGTGAAAATTGCATGTCAAAAGCTCTTTGTAAACTTATCCCATTTTCAATTTAAATCGTTGTCGATATTTTTAACTAGCGAATCGCTTCGCATGGGTGCAGAATTCCGACATTTCAAGTGAATTTTCTTTTTTACAAACCTTGACCAGGAAATTACGATCATCAAAAAAATAATTAGTCAAATCGGTCGAACCGCTTCTCGAGTTTTACGTTTAGCAACACATTTTGATACCTACATAGATAGAAGCGCAACTGCGCAACAACCTCTTCGTTTAGTAAAGTACTTGCAACCTTAATATAATGAACCTCAATAGGTAAACGATTTTTTCCTCGATTTAACAAATCCTGCGAAAACCTTTAGATAGTAACAAACAAATCCGATTATAACAAATTGTTTGGTATAATAACGAATATAAAATTTCTAATCCCCATCAGCTTTCTTATAAGGTTGTATACTGTATAAAAGATTTATAGATTTAAAAATAAATAATATATAATCATTGGAAATCTGCTCTAAGCTTTTCATAAAAGTCGAATAACAAAAGAAAAATCTTGCTCCAACAACTTTTCTCAGAACTCCAAATTTTTATAAAAATATTATCGTTAGGAAGTAACACTTCTCAGAAACTTAATCTGGATTATTTTTATTTTCATCTTTAAGTAGCTTTATATCTATATTGTGTTCGTTTGAAAGTCTTAAAAGATTAAGAAGAAAGAAACTATGAATTGACTGCCTCGTTGGTCTAGTGGTCGCAAAGCGCGACTGCTGACCATGAGGTCTGGTTCGATTCTCAGGTCGAGCAAGTGGGTGTGCAAGTGGGTTTTTCCATCAGGAATTTCTCAGTCAGCCTCGGAGTCTGGATTTGTTGCCCGGTTGATGGCATAGGCTCGACCCTTATAACATTACGAAATGTGGGTGTGCCAATGAGTAGACTTCTGCCTAACCCTTCGAGGATTACAGGCGTGATGTTATGTTAATGTTTGTATTCTCGAATTAAAACTCCAAACTGTTGATAAGCTAAACTAGTCAGCCATTTTCTTTTTGGATTGATGATCTATCTCTTCGATAGAAACTTAACTTAAAAGAACTGTTTTTATCCTAACTAATATTATAAATGCGAAAGTAACTCTGTCTGTCTGTCTGTCTGTCTGTCTTTTCTTCACGCCTAAACTACTGAACCGATTTGTGTGAAATTTGGTACAGGGTAAGTGTGAACCCCAACAAAGGACATAGGCTACTTTTTATTCGACTTCGACTTCGTCTGCGTCCGCGATAACCGACATATACGCGGACGAAGTCGCGGGCAAATGCTAGTTATCTATACTTTTTAAATTAAATTACATTTGAAAACATCCCATTGCCTCGTTGGTCTAGTGGTTAGTGACCCTGACTGCAAAGCCGGAGGTAGTGGGTTCGATTCCCGCACAGGACAAACTTTGTGTGATGAGCATAATTGTCTGTTCTGTGTCTGGGTGTAATTTATCTATAATATGTATGTGTTTATAAATTATATAAGTATGTATATCAGTTGTCTGGTTACCATAACACAAGCTCTGGCTTAGCTTGGGATCAGATGGCCGTGTGTGAGTTGTCCCAAGATATTTATTATTATTATTATTATTTTATTATCCATCGGTTTCTAAGAAAGCTTCAACTTTATCTGTGACGACCCTTTTTTTTGTGCGCGGTGGAAATCCTCATGGACTTCCGTCGTGGGGGTGACGGAGGGGCATTCTCTCTTGGACTCTTCTTGGGACTCTTACCGGCTAAAACCACTGCAGTGTTCCACCTCTGGCTATCGCCGGGAGTGCGGGATTCGCATAAGAATAGGTATTTCTTTCTGAGCAACATTTCAATTAGACAAACATAAAAGCTTTCAAAACCTTACTGAAAATCTTAAGAGTAGACAGGGGCTCTTATGAATCTGAATGTGACCTATAAATACTACTTACAAGATGCAGACTCGCTTTTCGTATTGAAAGCTAAGCATTTTCTAAAAGATGTTTCAAGAGACTGGCTTCGTTTAGAGAGGCTTTCGTGAGAGTCGAACGTTTGTGTTCGTTTCTTTCATCTATTGTGAAAGATATTATGTTTACCAAGTACTTTTCTTAGATCTTTCGGTGGATGTCGCGATGGCTCAATAGTTAAGGCGCCCACTTTGTATTTGATTGCGGGTTTGATACGACGCCAGTAGCTACCAATTTGACTTTTAAATTCATATTAAGTATGTAAATTCTAACAGACTGACTGCCTCGTTGGTCGTTGACTGCTAGTGGTCGCAGTGTGCGACTGTTGAGAATGAGGTCTGCGGTTCGATTCCCAGGTCGGGCAGTGATTTTTCTATAAGGAATATAGAAAGCAGCCTCGGAGGCTGGATTTGTGCTCGGTGCATGGCATTAGGCTCTATACATCATGATACTGAAACATCACTGGTGAAATGTGGGTGTACTAATGCGTACATCTCTACCTCTTTGCGGAATACAGGCCTGATGTATGATGAAATCTATAAGTCTATCTTGTTAGGAATCCTGGACTTATAATTGATATACTTAGTCTAAAATTATCGCCAATCCGCCTTGAGCAAGCGTGGTAATCAATTCTCGTGCCTTCTCTGTATGAGAAGAGGCCTTTTCTCTACAGTGAAACAATAATAAACTGGTACCTATTATTATATTAAACTAGCGACCGGCTAACCAGTTAAATTTTCAAAAACCCATCTTTTCTCATAAAATCAACCAAATTGGAAGACACAAAAATAAATCAAAATGTACGGTCTCTGCAGGATATTAGACATTAGGGTAGATATAATAAAGTCGACATTCCACTGAAACAAAGAAAAGCGTAGGAAAGGAAAATAACTAACAGGATGCCTTTATCCTTTTGGCGGAATTTTCCTTCGCAGAATTGCCGGGAGGCGCCTGGTTACCATGGCAACCCACGATGTTATTGGTAGTCTTATTATAGCAATTTTGTTAGAGAATTTTCTATTTCTTCATCCCTCCCACCCGCACCCCGCTCACCCCCCACGGCAAATGGCATAAGTAATTCGTACAGCCATAAATCAATTCGTCGTTGCATCTCTGTTAATAATTCAGGTGACCAATGATAAAAATAGATTGGACGTAGGTAGTTTTAGCGGGAAAGCCGGGAGGGCTGCACTGCGCATGATTGCTGGCCATCGATCGCGCCAACAAACCAGGCACAGACAAAGCTACAAGTGCTTCTATACAACCTCGTGCCTAGATCTGTGCTATAATTAGCTTTTATTTCATTTATTATGTAAAACAAGGAGATGATTTGATTAAAAATCCATCTCAGTGTGACCAACCGTGGCTTAAACTGACGTATTTTGCTAGACATGGATAAAACGTCACAGATTTGACATATCTACGAAAAAAAACAGTAGGCTATTTAATAATTTCTATGCTAATTACCAACTGAACAAACAAAAAAAAAAACAAAAAAAAAAAGATTTTTATTAAATTAAAAACTAAAAATAGAAATAGGTATCCAATGAGGTACTCACAGGAGCCGGCCTTGTCATTAAAATCCCGATCATAGAAAAAGCATATAAGGTGAAAATCATTATGGATATAATGAGCAGCAATTTCTGGCACGACATGGAGTAATTAAATCACATCATTAATTGTAATGAATCAAAGTGCAGTGTGCACCAACACCTACGTCACGGGCGGCTCTAAAAAGGCTATGTTTTGGCGGCCATACTGCCCTCCGTTCTCACCGCGGGCGCGAGCACCACTGACTAGCTCGCTCTGCCGCTGTGCCGACGCCAGTGGATGTCAAATGCAAACCAACTCTGGAGAAGGCCAACTCCAGCCATACGTTAGGATGTATCCCTGTTATGTTCCTGAGACATATTTTTATCTGCAATCGTAATGTTTTAGCAGCAGATTACCTACCTACTTAATTCGTAAGTGAAGGGGAAACTGACTAACCACAAGCCTAGATTCAGATTAGAGTCTAGATGACATAGCCTATAATAAACCAATAATAACAAAAATATAAACTAAAATTAATTAGCATCAAAAAAGTCCTCCGCCGTCAACTGGAAATGTGTCCAAAAGACTGGCGCCATTGCCACGTTGGATGGCAATGCCTGTCTCTAGCCAATGTAATAGCCAGCCCTTATGTCACGGGAAGATATGATCAATCAACCGTTTGGACAATTCCAAACAGTTACTCATATATTGGCCAAAGTAGGTATATAGGTATATGACCTGACTACATTTTATTTTTAGGCCAGTCTTGTGTCACTTGTCATGAACATGTTTTTCACTATCACTTAGCCTTCTGTATCAATTTTTTTTGTCAAAACATCCCCTTCCACCCCCTCGTAAATATAGATGCCGTGAACAAGCACGGATCTTTTCCACTGGACAAGTGAAGAACAAACATAACATTTGCGGCTGAAAAAGAAAAACTTTCTAGCAAGGAGGTTGTTTCATACAAGATTTGTTTGCAACATGTTCTATGTTCAAACTGAACTTGTTTTTCAACATGTCTTTGTAATGTTTGCTTGTAGTTACCGTGAATGTAAGTAATAAATTGGTTGGTTAACAACTGATATAGGAGTTTCTGAGAAATATAAGGTCGTAGAAGGACTTGCCACGCCACGGATGTCGTAAAGGAAGGTATTAACGAATGACAATGTATGCTGTCTTTTATTTTTATCGTGTTTACAGTAGGTAGTAGGCTTTGGCTGTTTGGGCCATGTTCAAGCTCCCTTTATTCTCCCTATTGGGAAATAAAAGGATAGGGCTTTAATGTAAAATAAAATGTAATGGACTGTTTGAAATGAATTAATAATACTGACTATGACCCGCTACTTACTGACAGGTGGTTTTAAAGAGGTAACATTTGTTTGTAAGTTTGTATGTAGTGGATAATCTCCGGAATAGTGATGAAAATTGCCGGCAATATTGCCAAAGTTGCCAAAACTCCCGGGAATGTTTCCAATGTTGCCGGCAACATTGGGCAAGAAACGTATAAATAAAAAACAACTTATACTAAGGTAATTGATTAGTAGGTTAAAATTGCGGTCTGCAGGGTGGTAGTTCGTATGCTTATCTACAATATCCAATCGAAAATTTTAGCTTTTACAATTATTTTCTTACTGATAAACTAAAGAAAAGAAATAAGCTATCCATGACAGTTCATTGGTGATGAAACCATAACTATTTTCGAAATATCGTAATTTTTTTTCTACGTTCTTATAGTTTAACTTTAATTCTATGAAAAAAAAAACCGGCCAAGTGCGAGCCGGACTCATGCACGAAGGGTTCCGTACCATTATCTATAAAAACGGCAAAAAGATCACGTTTGTTGTATAGGATGCCCCCCTTAAATATTTGTTTTATTTTAATTATTTATTTTTGGAGTGAATATATACCTAAATATTCTGTGAATATTTCAAGCGTCTATCTGTTGCCGTTATCAATATTGAGCAACAAAATCACGTTCGTTGTATGAGAGCCCCCTTAAATATTTATTGTATTCTGTTTTTTAGTATTTGTTTTGTTGTTATAGCGGCAGCAGGAATGCATCATCTGTGAAAATTTGAACTGCCTAACTATCACGGTTCATGAGATACAGCCTGGTGACAGACAGATAGACGGACGGACAGCGGAGGCTTCTATGTATTTTTTCTCGAAAACGGTGCGTCCTAGGCGAAAAATAACCGAAATTTCACTCCCCCCTATAACTCCCCGTGTCAGCAGCACCACTATTAAATTTTTGGGTGGGGGGGGGGGGAAGAGGGGAACTGTTTTTATTTGAATGTTTTATTTTGTTTAATGTTTCGATTTCCTTACATCATCTCAGTTACCCATGGGAGCAGCACCACTATTTAATTTTTAGTTTTTGTGAGGGGAGAGGGGGGGATTGTTTTTATTTTTTTTTGTTTTTACTGTTTTGATTTCCTTACATCATCTCGGTTAGACGACTAGACGTTCGACTAGAGCAACAATTTCTTTCCTGAAAAGATTTCCATCCGAGCTACCATTTTGGAAATATAGTGTTTTTTTTAATTAAAAAATCACTACCCCCTCTCCCCCCCGCAAAATCCAAAAATTAAATAGTGGGGCTGCTCCCATGGGGAACCGAGATGATGTAAGGAAATCGAAACATTAAACAAAATAAAACATTCAAATAAAAACAATCCCCCTCTTCCCCCCCCCAAACCCAAAAATTTAATAGTGGTGCTGCTGACACGGGGGTTATAGGGGGGAGTGAAATTTCGGTTCTTTTTCGCCTAGGACGCACCGTTTCCGAGTTATGGGCTTTTGATTTTTATTTTTCTCGAAAAGGGTGCGTCTTCCGTACGATGGGCAACACTATATAAATTTTGGGTTTTGCGGGGGGGGGGGGGAGAGGGGAATGTTTTTAATGTGAGAGATGGAAAAGAGGTGAATATGGTTTCTATGGACACGGTTATTATGGTGCAGCAATAAAAACGTCAACTTTACCAAAAAAGAAATCTTCGATGAAGTCCTTTGCCCCTAACGATACGTAAACAGGAAGATCGCCCGGCACTTAAAAAAAAATTGCGCCAACCGTGCGCAAGGCAAACTAATATTAAAATAACACTGGTTTTAAGAGATGGGTAGGCCTTCAGGTTAAAGATTAAAATCGACATTAGTACAAACAGATGAAGTTACTTGAAGAAAAGTCCAAAAAATTTACAAAATGACACTACACGGTTGTATGATTTATATTTATTTCTTTCGGTATTAATGCCCTCTTACTTTTATTATAACATTTATAGGTGACATTCTTAAAAAACTATGGGTTCAACTATCACGAAGTCACCACTGCCATTGTTTAACTTTATCTTCAGATATTTCCCTGGATTATTATAAATTAATTGAAGTGAACAATTAATTATACAGACTTACTAGTCATACGTATAATTACACCATTACATAAAACCTCATGAGCCCATAAACATTGAAAATGGCATTTGAAAAACTCTATCTAATCTGGCAACTTTGGCAACTTTCCGGCAATATTGCGCAATATTGCCGGCAATATTGGAAACTTTCCTGGTAAGTTTCGGAAACATTCGTCAATTTTCATCTCTACTCCGGAAGTAATGAACCGATTTTGAAAATTGTTTTACAAATTGGAAGCTACGTTATCACTGAGTGTTATAGGCTATATTTTATTATCAAAAAATTAGGGATCCGTAAGAAAAATCACCCGAACGAAGTCGCCGGGAGAGTGCTAGTTTTTTATAATAAGATGGGAAATACCTAATAATACTAGCTTTTACCCGCGTCAGTGTCGGTTATCGTAGACGCATACGAAGTCGCAGAATAAAAAGTATCCTATGTCCTTTCATGAGGTTTATACTTACCCTGTATCAAATTTCATCAAAATCGGTTCAGTGGTTTAGTCGTTAAAGTCTGACAGACAGAGTTATTTTCGCATTTATAATATTAGAATGGATAATAAAGCTGAAGAGATGTTTTTGTTTCTTTGTTTAAACGCGATAATAATAATCTCTAACAGTCTTATTCATAAAAATCCCCTAAAATAGGTTTTAAACACTCTTTAGTTAAAATGCTCATTAGAACTAATAAACCTATTATAAAATTCTCTATTCATAAACGTTCAATAAACCCGTCATAGCTAAGTTGTCGTTATAACGTGATTATGTTGTCGTTCCGATGAATCCATAGATTAAATGCCAAAAGAACTAGTGTCCACGGCCAAAAAAACGCAAAAAAAAAGTTTTACAACGTCACTTGTGACATTTGGAGAGCTTTTTGATTTTGACTTCTTGATTCATTTCTCGTTCACGGGTTTATTGTTTGAAGAAAATTGGATTGCATTGTATTTTTGTGAATACTACATTATACTGGCTGGATGACACATACTACTACGTCCTGCAGTGCCGACGACGCTCTTCTACGTGTCCCGTTTGCACCATGCCACGAAGGCTGAGGACATCGTAGAGTACATACGGGGGAAAGCCAACTGGACCTTGAGGGTGGAGAAGTTGGAGGCCCGCCATAGCACCTATTTTGTTTAGTTTGTGGTGCACGTTCCGACCGATCATTTAATGACCTTCCTCAAGGAAGAGTTTTGGCCGAAAGGTGTGCTGTATCGGCGTTTCCGCGGCCAGCTACGCGACACCTAGCAGCGTAACACGACGCCGATTCTTCGTGTGCAGCAGTTTTTATAAGTTTATTGAATAAGTTATGTATTAGTTTATAGTTATGGTACTTATTTATGTATTTGTGTTTTATGGGCCTTAGTTGCTTGAAATAAAGGTTTATTAATATTATTTTGATTTAAGCGTTTATTTTTCTCGGCCTAGCCGGGTAGAATAGATGGCACGGGCCTAAGCCAAGTGTTCATCAGTTGGGTTGATAATTTCAGAAGCAGAAATAGGGCCAGCGCGGTTTTACGTTGTAGGCGGAATGAGAGAAGAGGGTATGTTTGTGTGGGTATGTTGTTGTGTGTTATCTGATTCGCACTGTAAGAACTTCCTCACCAGTCGGCACGTATTTAGTATTGCTGCCTTATGTATTATTATTAAGCCTAGCATATAAACTATGTTGTGGACATTGTGCATTAAAATAAATAAATAAATATTATTATAACTAACACGAAACACGATATCACAATTTCTTTTATAAAATTGTATCTACTTCCCAGCTAGCTTGACTTGACTGCCTCGTTGGTCTAGTGGTCGCAAAGCGCGACTGCTGAGCATGAGGTCTTGGGTTCGATTCCCAGGTCGGGCAAAGTGTTATTGGGTTTTTCCATCAGGAATTTCTAGTAGCAGCCTCGAAGTCTGGATTTTTGATTTTCTCCTTTCGCCTCATCTACGTTCATACATCTCGTCATACAAGCACGCCGGTTACGAAGTACTGCGCACCTGACCTTTCTGAAGAACCTCACCAATAAGGTCAGTGTAGGTCTTCCTAGGGCGACCCCTCCCTGCGTTGCCACTCACCTCTGCCATATAAATACCTTTTGTTAATCGTCTTTCACTCATCCTCTCAACATGACCGAACCATCTAAGCATACCCTTTTCTATCTTTGTCACTACATCCTCTTTTAATCCGCAACGGTCCCGTATAACCTCATTCCTCACTTCGGGGATAACAGGCGTGATATTATGTATATATGTTCCCAGCTAGCTTCAACCAACACTAAAGGGCGAGACAGGCTTATAACACGCTACGCCATCCCACGCGTGCTAATTGGCCAAAAGTCAAAGAAATGTGAAATGTGGCCAATGAGTACGCTTTACAGACGTGGCGTGGCGTAGCGTGTTATTAGTCTGCTGCCGCCTTGACACTAAAACGGTTCTGACGTTCCTGTCAAAAATCAGCTGTTGCACATTGTGTCGGCCATATTTCTGTTTAATAAAGGTTTATAGTAGGGTCCGGCCTGTTTTAAGTTATGAAGCCGCTATTGAATACTTACAAAGCTTTTCAGCGTTATAGAACGTTTATGAATAATGCTTTTCGGGATTTTTATTATAACAAGCTAATAAACCTATTTTAACTTTTTATGAATAAGACTGTAATAATATTCTCTGGAACTAACAGACTGATTTATATAAAAAAAAATATTTTATATGATAGCCAGAGTCATGAGAAATATAAGCTAGAAGTATAACGTCACGCTTATTACCCACGGGAGCGTAGCAGTACCCAAAGAGTTAAAATTTGTTTGCTTTTTTATTTTGTTAAAAGTAGGTACTGGTATGATTACAAAAAGTCTTTCACTAACAGAAAGCTACACCTACATTACCGACAGTCTATTGTTTTATTGAATACTTGACATTCACGTGGACGAAGTCGCGCGCAGAAGCTGGTTCTAAACAATATATCACAAAGTGAGTACAGTCAACAAAAGAGATAGGTATGCAGGGTCGTCAGATATACTTAGTTGAAGTTATCTTAGAAACCGATTGATGTTTTCAAATATATTTTAATTCAAAAATGAGGTAATAAACAGCTCATTAAGTTAAAAGTTTTTCAAAGTAAAAGTCAAATTTATTCCAGTTAGACCATTTACAGGCACTTTTGAATTGTCAAGGAGTCGGTCAGTTAGTCCGAAAGTTGAAGCTAGTTGCTCGTTCCAAAACGAAGGTAGGCCTCTAAGGCGCCCATTAGACGGTAGGTTTTGCCATGGCACATTTCCATCAATCATGACTGATGGTGAATGATCGAATTTTATCGCCTACAATTTTCGTCATGCAAACGTCAATCATCGCATTAGACGATAGGTTTTCCGTCAGTCAAAATTTCTGCCATGGTTTTGCCATGGCAAAACCTACCGTGTAATGGGCGCCTATGGAGAAGAACGAACAAGAAACTCCACGGCACTCGTTTCAATCGAACACATTCATCAGTTTCTTAGAAATCTTAAACTATATCTGTCGACCCTGAATACCTATTTCTTTTGTCGACTATACCTACTACCCACACCAGTCAGTCAGTCTATTGTGTAAATTGGACCCCAACGGGTGCCGGCGTCACGTTGCGCTCGTCACGTGGCAAACAATAAATTAATTTGTGTTATTGTTTTAGGGGAACAAAAATACCACCAACTGGGGTAGGCTTCAGGGGGATTTTGCAATGTCAAAAAAGAATAAATAGTATGTTATGGCAGTTTTACAGCTTTGCCATGAAACATTGTGTCAAACAGCAATATTTATTCTGCAGATTAAGTTGTATGACGATTGAATAATCAAATATGAAATTGGTAAAATAATATTAATTTGATTTTTCATAGTAAAACAGCTACGAATTTTCGTAGACGGTTACACTATGCATAGGCAGTAATTCTATGAAATTTCGTAGCTGTAAAATCGAAGTTAATTAGAAAGATAATTATATTTAATTAAGACCTTAACTATTTCCTAATTCAAACCTTACTCTATAATTTTATCATATTTTTTTAAGTATAAGTACCATTTTCCGTACTCATATTCAAAAATAATCTTTTAAAACATGTATATAAACGGTGGTCGGACATTTTAACTCCAATCTCAATGTAAACAGATGCCCTCGAACATTTAAACCTTCTCCCAGTTGTCTGTCAACCTTAACCTTGACCTCTGCCAGACCCAGATAAAATTTGGCGCAATGAAAGTCGTATAAAATACATAAAATGTATTATTGAGGCGCCTCGCTGGCTACGGCGTAGCAATGTCGTAGCTCGTAGCACCGTAGTAAAACGGACTGAATAACTTATTCAATAAGCAGTTTGTAGGAAAAAATATGTTCAGAACGAGAGAGGTGATTCCCTAGAGATGAAATAAGGTTTTGGAGGAAATTGGCGTTTGCTATGTGAGTAGTATTATTAAAATGATGATATGAATGTTCTTGAAGGATATACAGGGTGTTTAGTGCATCGTTTGCCAAATTGAAAAGGCCGATAGGAGAGGTCATTTGCTATCTTTTCACGCCCAATAACTCATTCTTTGTCACACCGGTTTTTTTAATTAGAAAATTATCACAATCAACCAATATTACAAGACTAAAAAAATACTTTTTACAGTAGCCCAATTACCATTGAGTTCCTCGGCTTTCCTTACTCGTGCTACGGCGTAGTACCTATACACGTGCTACGCCATTGTACCTTAACACGTGCTACGGCGCAGCACGCTTACACGTGGCAGGGGAGTAGCTCATTACACAATTGATAATTTACACCATCAACCAAAAATTACAAGACTAAAAAATACTTTATTTTTCCAATGAAAACCAGATTAATTTTCAATTAACAGTCAAATTAGATTTTTAGTTGCTTCGAAATCAATAAACAGTTAAACAATTTTCTTGGCAAATAAGTGTCGTCCATTGCCATACAAAATCTATGGAGAAATTGCATTTTGACAGAGCGCTCATAAAAGGTATGTCAATTGATTGTTGGTGTCCGGTACCCAATTTCTACGTTGCCAGTGTATCTTCATAACAGCGCCATTTCGGAGCTCCTTAATTTGTACTATGGTGTAACTTTACAGTACCCGGCGATAAATATTGCACATCGACCTTTAGAAAGAGTAAAGAGTTTAATTTCGGCTTCGTAGAGCGTTATCTCTGTCGCACGAAATACAAACAGTCCGGTATCTATTAGGGGCTGTTAAAACAATTATGATTTGCTTCTTTTGATAATTCTTTTTATTCTTTGTATAAAATACGAAATACGAAGGTCGATTTGCAATATTTATCGCCGGGTACTGTACGACGCTGCGCCATTCGGGTGCTACGGCGTAGCATACGTCGCGTACTACGACGTAGCTCCATAATGCCCTGACGTAGCACTGCGCGTAGTATGGCGTAGCATATTACAGTACACCTCCTACCTTTAACTTGGACTAATGCATAGAATTGTACAATGATGAAACCTGACTACAGCGTAGTACAATACCTGAAACTATTTTGTATTCACATTCAGAGTCGTTGCTTGCAGAGCCGTAGTCGTAGTTTTCCTGTCTTGATAGGGCATTGTCTGTACTTAGCTCAATACTTGAACTACAGCCACAATAAGATAGAGCATTGTCCACTACTCCTCCACGGTAAGGTGTAGCGCCGTACCTGTGATATAGCCGCTACAGGATTGTAAATAACTTGTGCTACGGCGTAGCTCGAGACATGTGCTACGGCGTAGTATACGACAAACGCTACGGCGTAGCACCCTTTATAAGATTTAAATGTCAGAGTCATTTTGATTAGATTGCACTTTATTCAAATCAAATAAAATCATTGATTTCAAAATCCAAAGGTTTTTCTTTTAGGCATTTCTCAGTCATTATTGCAAGAAACTAGTGTTAAATAAAATCATTGAAATAGTAAACGTTATGCAAGACGCCATATTTAATTTTATTGTATTTCTGTCTAATATTCAGTTGAACGTAACTACAAAGACTGACTGTGTCCCTATTATGATATATAACCATAATGCTCAATGTCTTTCATTTATCTTTTTTTAAGAGGTTAGGGTGTTATAAATAAAACAACATTGTTTTTTCTTTGGTGTCCTTTATTGAGATCTCAAAGTTCTACAATACTGATTATTGAATATTTATGAGTATTACAGTTACTTAGTAATAATATATCAATGCCTTTTGATGTTAATATTTGACGTTTTAGTCAGTGTGTCCAGTCGTTCAGTTATTACGGAAGTACATCGATACGTACCTATATCTAAACACTGAGAATTCAAAAATATGCCATCAGGCATTCCAATTACTAATTAAAATGATTACATTACAGTTTACTTAATAATTAGTTAATGATTTAATTAACACTTAGATAAAATACGACAAAACAAAAACTATTGACGTTTTGTATTGAGCTGACCCGAACATGTATAATTAATTAATTAATTAATTAATAAAATGTCTACTTAATTTCCCAAAAAACACTGATTCATGATCAAAACTTACATACTAACACGAATAATCATTGAATTGATGATTTAATTGCTAACATCGAGACAATAATAGATGATTAAAATGCGATTAAATATGACTGGCTTTCGCCCCCTTATATGACCATTCATTCAACATTCCACCTCATTCAATCCAAAATATTAACCGGCATTGATATCTCACACAAATCCCCCTTTTTGCACCCTCAACTTCCACCCTGATGGCTCCGAATATCCCCTCATCATGCCAGCATTTAGTTGTCGCCGCAACGGTGCTTCCACAGATCCTTGATCATGTGGATGCGGCTCTGGATGGTAGCAATGTGCTCCTCCAGCTCGCGCGACACCATCTGGAGACGATCCAGCTGGTTCTCCAGAACCTGCTTCTGCGGCTCGCCAACTGTGTGTCAGACAAATACTCGATATACAGGGTCATTGAATTTACCAGATATCTGAAAAGGGGTCATTGTACTCATCATTATGAACAACTTTTACAACGACGGGAGCAACTCTGAAATCATGAGAAAAAATCAGGTGTTTCTACAAAAATGCTAAACAACACGATCTTATTGTATCGAACAGCTGATTTGTTTTTTCATGATTGCAGGTTTGGTGGTTGGCAGGTTTCTGGTAAATTAAGGTCCCTGTATTTCTAGAGCAACTTTAACTTAATGGCTTTAAAACTACGCTTATCGAAGACGAAAGTAACATCTTATAATTGCAAGCATTTGTTCTGGTGCTTAATTAAAACGTAGGAAGTAGGATTTAAATCGGAGTTAAATTCCAGTAGAAAGAGTACCTATAAAAAAGTGAGTGAGTGAGAGTGTTCTCGCAGTACTCACCTAAGTTCTCATCAAAAATGACCTTGAGCTTCTTTGTCACATCAGCTGGATCTGGAACCAAAATACATTGATATGAAAAGATTTGCAGCGGTCGTATTAAGGAGTTTAATGGTCTTGAAAAAATATAGTAGACAGTTTAAAAAACTTTGTACCAATTGCGGTTTATTTAAGGTATATCGTCTTCACGTTCATGTAAGTAAATATAAAAAATATTGTAGTTACGTTTATTTTAAAAAAGTATGTAGGTATGAAAGTTTTCTGATCGGAATAACTAAGTGAAAACTGCCTTTTTTATAGTCCAATTAAAAAAAAATGACTTTGACTTTAACTTCGATTTTGACTTTGACTTTAGGTTCAATTTTGACTTTGAGTTCAATTTTGACTTTGACAGGTTAAATCTTAGTCTCACCAAGCGGATCATCTTCCTTCACGACAATGGTCCTCTTCTTAGGCCCATCAGGGCAGGTGTTCTCATCAGTTGAGCTCGGGAACACGTTCACTAGCTGCACCTTGACCTTGATGCCAGTATCAGTGGCAGGGATGTCACTGTTCTGTGGCGGGGGGTCGGCGCCAAAGTTCCCAGTGTAGGTCACATCCTGGGGTACATATAATACTCTTTAAAAGCGAGCCTAGTTAAGACGGTATGCATATTCTGTGGTTACAATTTGGAAAGCCATTTTGGATGGGAGTAAAATTGCTGTGGAGTGGAACGTGAAGGAAAGAAAGAGAGTAAGAAAGGGACAGAGGGAGAAAAGGGATGATGGCGGAGACGATGAAATGTGCGGAGTGTATCTAAAGAAGGAGATATAAAAATATGGAAAATTTTATTAAGACCTGTGTAAAGAAATAAACGTCCTTAGGCACTGATCTACTCCTGTGTCTCGTACCGTGATGTTATAGCTGTTCCTCGATAAACTGGCTATACAACGCAAAAGGATTTATTCAAATTGGACTAGCAGTTCCTGAGATCAGCGCGTTCATACATACAAAAAAAAACTTCAGAATTGTAGTACCTATTTAAATTGTATTTACTTACCATTATCTCCCTAGCCTCTTCCTTCTTCATGAAGTTGTAGAAGCGCCGCTCCAAGCGAGTCAGTTCCTTCGCTTGCTTCAAAGTGATGGATGGGTTGGACTTGTGCACAGCAAGACGCTTCTTAGAAGAGACGTTCGCCGCCTTCTTAATATTCTCGCTCCAATAGCGCAAGACCTGTTATTGAGACTTCACTTTAGCAAACGGAGAAGAATGATCGTCGAAGAACAAAGGAAACATCAGAGAACTAACTCTTTGCACCTACCATATTATCTCTTCACCACCTTTGGTCGACTGTTAGAGAATGCCTAAGGCATTAAGTCCGCCTTTGTACTTTTGTTGCATAAAGTTTAAATAAATAAACTCTTGAAAAAGACTCGATTAATTGATACTTTGGTTAAACTTACGACCTTTCGACGACGTGTGCAAATTTTCAGGTGTGCGTAGGTCATGTACTGTGTTATTACGTTCAAAAGTGCCTTATAATGACCTAATTAAATAAATGATTTGACTTTGACTTTAACTTTGAATACATCACTTATACACACAGATGTAGGTATGGCCTGTACCCCGTGTTCACAAACCTTAGCATGCTACTGCACTTATGACCGCTACTGTACGTTTTAAAATACTTACAAATTTCCAGCTCTGCGTATTGAGCAGTGCGCCGTCGACGCAGTCGTTCAACTCATCAGAAAGGTCCAACCACTTCTGAAGGTTCAGATAAGAGATCATGTCGGATTGACCCGCATTGTACATGGACGGGTCTTTCTCGACAGCCCCTAAGAGGATGCGGAGCTGAGCTACGGTGACCCTGGGTCTGCCCTGCCTGGGTACTTTGTACGCCATCTAAGAGTAAAGTAAAAAGAAGATTTAAGAATGGTCTATTAGCACGTATCTACGCCAAAATAGAGGCACGTTTATATTCCTAGAATAGTTCAAGTTGACAAACTCACTCATGATGCCACGCTCACTCATTTCGTCAAACTCACTGACTTATTAAACTTACTCACTTTAATAAACTTACTCAGTTATCAAAGTCAAACATTTAATTCGTCAAACATTCGTTTTATTTTAATTTTGTCATACTTTCCTCACTTTGTCAAACTTTCCTCACTTTGTCAAACTGACTGTCCTCATATTGTCAAACTCATTCTGTCTCACTCAGTTTGCTATGTTGAACTTTGATCATCGACTTAAGGTTGACTGTCCTAACTTAAAATATCTAACATTAATTCTGTGCTATTTCAAGTGGTCAAGAATCAAGAATAGGCAGATAAAGGCTTTGGTTCTGTCTGTCGTTTTCAAGTATTACCTATAAATATACGTTATTGTCACTTTGTAGTTTTTGAAAGCGTTTGTCTTTATTGTAAAAAATCTGTTTTATTTTCCACTTCTTAGCATCCAAATCCATTTAGAAGCGATAACACTAAATAACCAACCAGTAAATATGTTTCATCTTCCGCACGATACCCCTTTTATTGTATAAGTAGTAGCTAATTATCGTCAATGAGGAGTTTCATTGGGTAACTTTGAAGTCCATGATTGATTGACCACGGATAGCTAACTAACCAGCAATTATCATTAACTTCAGTACAAAAACCAAATCACAAAACGTGTACAGTTCGCTATTGAGAAATTCCTTTGTCTTCTCTGAATGTCTACATCTGATTTTTACGAAATTACCCACCACCTCGGGAATACACCCTTTCAAACAAAAGAATATTTAAAATCAGTCTGTTCATAGTCGATTAAAATATGGATGGACATACTTCAAAATGTATGCAAAGGAACAAAGAAACTCCTTTGTTTTAATTAATTCGGTAAAATAACGCCACTTTAGGGATGATATTAGCATTTTCACTAGAGATACCTATTGTATATCAGTATAAACCTACATTGCTGACCGTACCTATGTTTTTGAAGCCTCCAGAATACGTACCTATAGGTTTGGGTTGAACAAAGAAACGAACAAAGGAAAGCGATGTCCGGAGCGCACAATGAAAATATCACCTCAAATCCGTATCAAAAATATTCGTTATAACTCACACAAATCTAATAAAATATAAATAAATGATTTGCAAAAGCCTTATCGCTTTATCTGAAAAATATTAAGTCAGGTACAGGTACCTTCACGCCCTTAGCAAATGGCCGCCCGCCCACGGAAAATCCGAGGGCGGGGGTGGTAACTCGTTATATAATTTTACTGTAAAATATAAGGAAATTTTGAGATCATAAGTACTTATTTCTATAACGCAAAGCACACAAGCATATTTTGAAATTATAATAAAAAAATAAATACGAAATTTTTTCTCAGGTACCTAGGTAGATGGGATAAAAAATAAAAGGAGGAAAATAATAAAATAAAAATGGAAAACAACATTTATTTATCATAGACAGAAACGAAATAAAAACATTGCTTATTTTTATGAAATTAAAAAGTAATTATAAAATACCTTTTAGATTTATGAGGTGCAACGTGATGCAACAGGAGTCAGCGGCGAAATGGAATTAAAACTATCAGAGATTTATCGATCTGAAAGTGAAGAGACAATGCACTAAGTTTTTATGGCCAATATTCGAATATCAAAATATTGCCACGGTGTATTTTTCTGTTTACCCCTTTTTGTTAAAAAGCGAGTTAATCCTACAGTAGCATTGTCATTTTTGACATGCGAGCAAAAGAAATTAACATGCAAGTAAAAATGTCAAACTGTAAAATTAAAATATTTTGTTTTCTGAATTAAATATTAATTAATTATGATATTTATTTTGGGAACAGTGAACTAATCAACAATTAGCACAATCATATTAAATTAAAATTTTTAGCCATTTAAATTATAATATTCGAAAAGGATTTTATGTCGAATTAGTCGATTAACCATAAACAAAGATTGCTCGTTTTTGACATTATAACATCACTAACGGGCCACCCAAGGCCACCCAGCTGATGAGTTGTCAATAGTGGTCTACTTGTCATTGTCAAATTCATGTGTGGTTGCTGAATCTGTCAACGTAAGGAAACGGGGAATTTTGTCCCATTATTGCACAAAATTAACATGATTGTTAAATTAAAAATAGATTGAGCTAGGATTTATAATATGCGGTGGTGTTTATTGGTTTTATTTACGCTCATTTTGGGCGCAAGGGCGTGGGACGATGGTGACTTAGAAGTTTTCGACGTGGTCGAAGAAGTTAATCAGAACTTTTACGAATTGTTAGGTGTAACTCAGGTAAGTGTACATTTTAGATACATAGTATTACTGCAGAGTCTTCTTTCTCCATAAGGTGAACCTCTCGAATATAATAATAAATGATTTTTAGGTGTTAGAGCAAGTTTCACTTTACATAGGCAGAATCGACTGTTATCGTTAAAATAGATAATATTCTTGTTTAAAAGATAATATTGAAATCTTAATCCGAGTTTTAATTAAAGAAATTCTTAGATTTTTATAGTACCAAACTTGTTCTTATATTGTTTTACTCACCCAATATTTAGTTAGCTGATAACAAAGCTATTGTTTCAAAATATAATTCTTACAATACCTATTCAATGTTGATTGACGTCAACCTAATAATATAATAGAATAGAATGCCCAATAGAATAGAATTTTGTTCACTAAACATTATAAATATACACATCAAAAAAGTCTAGGGATCAACATCCCTAACAAATGTTAGGGATGTTGATCCCTAGACTTTTTTGATGTGTGTATAAGACCTTTTAACAGTTAATATAATATTAATTTATATAATATAATGTAAATTGGCTGCTGCGCTGTGTGCTGTGTGTTTAATTGCAGCATGGAACTAATATTTCGATGGCCTACAGATAGTTGTTCGGAGCCATGCTGTTTGTGTATGTGTGTTTATATATGTGTAAACACACTATACAGGCAAAATTTCTAGTGTGGGGCATTTTTAATACATCAAAAAGAGCAAAAATAGGACACGCCATCATGATCATCATCTGCCTAGCCTTTCCCAACTACGTTGCTACGTTGGGGTTGGCTTCCAGTGTAATAGGATGCAAGACACACACACAAAAAAAAAACACAAAAAAAAATAGTACTCACATTATATGTTATTTCTCTACTTTTCCAGGATGCGTCACCATCAGAAATTAAGTCTGCATTTAAAAAGCTCACACTAAAACTCCATCCAGATAAGAATGACTCTCCTGATGCTGACGTTCAGTTCAGGAATCTCGTGTCCGTGCACAACATACTCAAGGACCCGGGGAAAAGAGAAAAGTATGTAGTTACACTTCATGTTTATGCATATTTATATAATTATGAGGTTAGAAAATATAATGTTTTTGACAATGACATCTGTAACACTAACAATTCGACCATTTCAACCCCAAGAAGCAGACTGATTTAGCTTGGTTAATGGATAGGCATATTTTGACAGGAAACTGAATCAGCTTGCCTAACGAACAAGGGTATAAAGTACTTGTCTAATATTGGTAAGAATATTAGTATGGTTTAATTAGTGCATAGTTAGAAAAAGTAGTGAAGAAAAACCAGCCAAGTCTGATTCAATCTCCGACATTAAGAGGGAGCATGCAATGATCTTTTATCACAAACATAATTATTCAAAAAAATGTGACACATCTTTACTAACATCATAATGCTGAAGAGTGTTTGGATTCACAAATCTCCGAAGGTACCAAGCATCCTGCCTTAACCAATGGTAATATTTTTATTTCAGATACAATGAGGTGCTTAAAAATGGTCTTCCAAACTGGCGCTCCGCCATATACTACTACCGCCACGTGAGGAAGATGGGCCTGGCTGAGGGCTCCATCATCCTGTTTATCATCATCACATTTGGGCAGTACGCTGTTGGCTGGGCTGCGTATGCTGAGAAAAGATTTACTGCTGTAAGTTTTGAAGAATCCTTTCTGGTTTATGTTATAAAGTTCATAGTGTTTGATGCTTGTGGTAACTATTTTATGCATCTGTTTTTTAACCCAAATTGAGAACTTCTTTTTTTTTAAACTCTGTCAGAAACTGAATTGACACACTAAAATCTGGTACTACTGGTCTGATTCCGATTATTAAAGAATAAAGATATTTATTTTTGTTATAATATGCGTTTACACATGAATTAAAGCATGCAAGATCTTATGAACAATATAAAAGATCCATACAAGGTTTTACCTGGCAAGACGCATAAATCTTTAGCTTTCTTTAGCTCTAATAGAAAGCTACATTATCCCCGAGTGCGATAGGCTGTGTTTTATAGGATGCTAGTCTATTAATACCTATCAATTTGTATTTTAATCTTAATATTAATTTTCTACATTCAGGAACAAATATTAAATAGTAGAGGCAAGAAACACTCTAAGCGATCAGGATTTGACCAAGGCTTGACAGAAATCCTGGATCAGCTGCCTAAACCGAGTGTTAAAGACACATTACCGTTCCAAATACCAAGATTTGCATGGTGGCTTGTGACGGCCATACCTTACGGAATTATAGAGCTTAGGAGACGGTTGAAGGAACAGGAAGAAGAAGCTAAGAGACAGAAAAAGAGGTATGTTTCATAAATATAAGAAAAAAATGTATATCAAAGTAATTAATTTTTCGTGTCATCAATGTAACCCGAGGATGCAATAGTACGTGACGGTACCTAAAGTTTGGTTTCAACATTTAACACTGGTTTTCATTTCATAACTTAACATCACACCTGTAATTGTCAAAGGGCTAGACAGCTATTTCTAGTCCTTATTTAGTTTTAATTCAGAGCATATTTAGATAAAACTAAGCACTTTTAACCAACCAATTTAAATTACAGTGGAGGCCAGAAAAACCAGATATAAATGGAATGAAATTTACATTGCTAAAACTTGTCACTTAAAATTGCTTCATTTTGTTCAATAGTTGCCACACTTTTTGTGTAAACGGTTAAAATAGTTTCGTGTATTTTGCACAATATTATGATAGAACGGCTATAGTTGTATCAGTAATGATTGGCAATTTATTGATTTGTTAAACGTTGCAATCGTTAAGTGAAACGAAGCGTGTCGCGATGGTTTTATTCAAGTTTGACTCTTTCTAATTATTGATACGGAAATGTTTTGTGTTTATCAGTTTGTAACTTCATTAAATGTGTTTTTTTGTTATTTTATTTTTACACTATTATGTAACGGTTTATCGAAAATCAAAGCCGAATTACTTGTCATCATGTAGGTGTCATCATTGTTCCAAATTAGAATTCACGACCATTTAAAAATACCTATAAACAAGAGAAATATAATCTGGGGACTTAGACAAAGTAACAATTTCAAAACGATAACGAAGTTATTAAAGACTAAAATGTATGGGATTGACATAAGCCGCGTTAAGTCACGTGGACATGAAGCAAGACATGACAGACAAGCAAGTCAGAGACGATGACGAATTTAGATATCGTTTCGCTACAAAGCGATGTTACTTTGTCTAAGGATCCTGACTCGTTTCAGCTGGCCGCAAGTGTAACTTTGCCCAGTGCCCTTTACTAAAGTTTAAGTCATAATTATCTGCAGGGAAGAAGAAGAAAGGGCTCGTGCTAATCGTGAGGCGGCGGCCGCGGCCGAGGCCAAGGCGGCCGGCGGCGTGCGCAAGCGCCGCGGGTTCGTGCCGCCCGCCAGGGATGCTGACTGTCTGCTGGACCCTGGCGACGAGCCTGAGGGAGGACCTGTCGTTGTGCCTGTTAAACAGGTACCATATGATTGCAAATATTACAAAATGATTGCGTTCTGACAAATGTCAACTAAATTATAGTTGGAAGTTGCATGGAAGTTACATATTAATTAAAATTCTCCTAAATTCAGGTCTAATTTATTTCCGCCTCTTTCTTGTTTTATTAGACAGAAAATGATAGAAATTGTCAGAGTTTAGTTAGTTTGTGAACAAGGGAATCAGCACCAATAAGTGTCTTAACTTATTACTTTGTTGAATGCAGTCAATATATTGAGTAAATCCCTACATTTATCTTCCAGACCACGGCTCCAGTGATAACAGGTGGTCTGTGGACAGACGACGACCTGGCCGAGCTGGTCCGGCTGGTGAAGAAGTACCCGGGCGGCTCCGCCGAGCGCTGGGAGCGCATCGCCGACACCATGTGCCGCAGCGTGCCCGAGGTCACGCACATGGCCGCCAAGCTCAAGGAGAACTGCTACAAGATACCAGGCCAGGAGCCTGAGCAGCCTGCTGTGGTTGAGCCGCCCAAGAAGGTTAGTTGTTTTAGGATATTGATATTAGTTAGGGAACACCGGCAAGTAAGTGTGGGAAGTGAACACCTGGATAGTTTTTGGGCAGTAACACACACCTCATGCACGGCGGGGTCGGGGATTATCCATCACAGGTCAAATTAACACATTAACCGCCGCGTAGGTCACCCGTGACCTACGCTAGTGGAGGGCCTTCAACAGTTTTGGCCCGGCGGTGAAAGTATTAAGGAAATATTGATGAACAATGTGTTGCGACTTCTAATTGATTTGTTAATTTGTCTACATTGCAGGTACAAGTATATTATTAGATGATACAAAAAGCAAATAACAATTTATTAATTTATTTATTTAGAGCGAATAAAGTTCTGATTCTGATTTTGAAAGTATTTCCACTATATTCTTTCTTACGGCATACAAACTTATAGAATAAAATTATTATACATGACCACTTTTTTTTTTTTTTTTAGGTGGTAAAAATCATCCAATGACTCCTTCCGCCCTGGGTGGGGCGAAAGGGACTGTCAGACTTTTACTGACTAAAAAACCACCCTGTTCCTTCTGTTGCCCTTTACATTCCGGGGCCACGGTATCCCGTTAAGACGACCCGAAACCCCGGCAGGCGTTTGGCCCCTATTGGGGCCCCGTCCCTGTGCTGACAGCTCTTTGAGGCGCGCGCGAACAGAACGCGCCGTCGACCCGGGCATGGTCCTTGATCGGACTGCGAGCTACCCCTGTCCCCCCCGACGTCCGACGCCCTGGGCGTCTCCCGCGGCGGCTGGGGCGTGAGGTGGAGGATGTTCTCTCCCTCACGCGGCCCGCCTCCTCCTTCGCTAGCATTACTGCTTCGCAGAAGGAGGTGACTGCATCCCATTCCCTCTCGCCCCGGAGCATGGCCTGAACCAGGCCCGGGCGCGAGAGGTCGCCGCCGCCTATCGCCTCCGTGAGGACACGGCGGTGCTCTGCCCAAGCGGGGCAGACCTGCACCGTATGCTCCACCGTGTCCTCCGGGCGGTCCACACAGTGGTGACACCCAGGCTTTTCCTCCCGTGCAATCCGACACAGGAACCTCCCGAAACAACCGTGTCCGGTGAGGACCTGCGTCAGCCGGAAGGTGAGGACGCCGTGGCGCCTCTCCAGCCACTCCTCAAAGAGGGGTCTTACCGCCGCGATTGCAGCGTGCCCGATACATGACCACTAACATGTCATTGAAAGAATATCCTAGACTCCGATGTCCACCTGTGCGGCTTTGCCTGTAAACCTACAAAAAAAAAACATACATACATATAAAAAAAACATACATATATTTCTTGTGGGATAGATCAGAAATCTTACCTAATTATCTAAGAAAGAAAGAAAAAAATGTTTATTGACACAGACCATGTGCGTACAAAAATAATAACGAAAAGGCAATAAAAAAAAAAACAAAAATTAAGAAAAAACATTATTGTGTGCCGCGCATCCACATAGTCTATATTCAAATTTTCAGGTAAAAACACGGAAAGCAGAGGAGACGAGTAGCGGCAACTGGTCTCAGACGCAGCAGAAGGCGCTGGAGAACGCGCTCGCCAAGTACCCCAAGGGCGGCGCCGGGGATCGCTGGCTCAAGATAGCCAACACTGTGCCCGGGAAGACCAAAGTACGTTGTAGTTTTGATACTTACTGATATTATACAAAATCTATTTTTATTTACTTTAAGCCAACATTTCCTAAAGTGGGCGATAACGCCGCCTTGTGGGCGCTGCAGGCCTAAAGAGGGGAGGTACGAGACCCAGAAAAAAAATCGGGGCGTTGTGTAGAGGTTTGGGGTGCGATTTGTAATTTCATCTACCAAGTGGTTTTTAAGTAGGTGAAAAAATGGGGGCGCTAGAAAATATTTTATTCTCGAGGTGGGCAGTAGATAAAATAAGTTTGGGACGACTGCTTTAAGCCCTGAAATGGAAGATGCGTAAATTTTACTAATTTTTCAAAGCAACTGCAACTGCTATAGGACCCAAAAATATCACTTACTCCTAAAGTGTTCACAAACACCAACATAATGACCCAATAACGTACACAATAAACGAGAAACATCACATAGATCGATTCCCAGGTCGGGCGATTTGTTATTGGTTTTTTCCATCAGGAGTTTCTCAGTAGCAGCCTCGAAGTCTGGATTTGAACATAACTGGCGAAATGTGGGTGTATTAATGGTTACACCGCAGCCGAACCCTTCGGGGATTAAAGGCGTGATGTTATGCTATGTGTAAAACTAGACTATATCCATATCCAGATTCTAAACTACCTCTTGTCAAATTTCATTACGATCGGTTCAGCAATTTTATCATAATGCGGTAACAAACATTCAGAATTACTCTCTCATTTATAATATTAGCGTGGATTTAATTCTGATTTTCTTATTACAGGAAGAATGCATGCAAAGGTGTAAATATCTATCAGATATGGTGAGAAAACAGAAGCAGAAGGAAGAAGAAGAAGCTCAGCAGAACGCAGAGAGTGACGTCATCACAGAAGATCAGCAAGACGAAGAGTGATATAGGAATAGGCACTAATTAAAACGACACACGATTTACAACTTTATGACGTAACACATAAGATTCAATATAATACTGAATCAGTTTGGTATGTTATGTCAAGGTATCCGGTTTTTTGTTTGGGTACCGCTGAAATAAAGTATTGAAATTGCTTATGTTTTTTATTTCAATCTTCCATATTTGCAACACTAAGGGCGCGGTCCTATATAGAGCTATTAATTAATAGCTCCTAGCTAATGTAGCTCAACACCTAAACTTCAATTTGATCTACAAGGTTAGACAGAAATGGTGATATAATATTTAACTAGTTAAAAAGCTGTCCTTTTTTTTAAGGTGGTAAAAATCATCAAATGAGTCTGACCGGACTGTCAGACTTTTACTGACTAAAAAACCACCCTGTTCCTTCTGTTGCCACGTCGTGTTGTCGTAAAGACGTCCCGCAACCCCGACAGGCGTTTGGCCCCTATTGGGGCCCCGTCCCTGTGCTGACAGCGCTTTGAGGCGCGCGCGAACAGAACGCGCCGTCGACCCGGGCATGGTCCTTGATCGGACGGCGAGCTCCCCGTATTACTCGCCGTCCGCAAGCCCGCGCCTACTGTGGCCGGATGTCGCCTCGCGACGTCCGACGGCCTGGGCGTCTCCCGCGGCGGCTGGGGCGTGAGGTGGAGGATGTTGTTCTCTCCCTCACGCGACCCGCCTCCTTCTTCGCTAGCATTACTGCTTCGCAGAAGGAGGATGGGAATGCACCCTAAGGTCGATTTGGGTAAATATTTAGATCACACACGTAACGATATACATGCGCAAGTTCAGATAAGTACAAGTTTGTATTAACATGTAAATTGAAACATGATGAATTAGCGCAAGTATCCGAGCCATTTGTGGGCACAACAGCGTCACGCTGACTTGTCGTTATATATCGTTACTTCCTTTAACTTTAGGTAAATATACTCTACCTATTCCGATTTCTAGTCATAAATTAAACAAACATTATTTTTACATCATTGCTTTATTTCTTATTTACATTGGAATACTTTTATATTTATAATACTTTATAATTCGCAGAATAGTCGAATAAACTATACTAGCGTATTTGTGATAATATAATTATACAAGTTTTGAACTTTATTGTGTATTATTAAGGTGTATTATGGTTTATCGTATCGGGCGGGGTGACGATCCAAATCTTTGGTATATCTCTGGTATTGTATCCTCCTCGGGGTTGGTCGTGGGCTTCCTGGGAGGAGTTTTGACCCCATTGTAACCTGAAATTAAAATTATATTAAGATGCAGTGGAAAAAAACAAACAAAAATACAGTTTTAGGCCGCCTGTCCACGGCAAGAAAAATCGTCGGGTCTATGCCAGAATAGGCTAGTTGACACCACCATCAGTTGACGTACTTTTTATGACCTGTCAAAACGCGATTCTTTCATAGATTTTGTATGGTAATAGCACGTTGTGACGTCACTTATTTGGCAACTCAATTGTCTAACTATTTATTGATTTAAAAGCCACATAAAATCTAATTTTGCAGTAAATTGAAAATTAATCGGGTTTTCAGGCGATAAAGCGTTTTTTTTAAAGAAGTTATGTCTTGGAATTATTTATTAATAGTGGCAACTACCCAATTCGTGTCGTTTCTACACACGACTAGTGTACACTGCGTAGGCGCTGTACAAGACAAAAATCTTGTCTAGGGTTGTCTAGGTTGTCTTAGGGTTCGTTACCGGACAGGTTCAGTCACTTTAAAAAAAACTATTCTAACGTTTATTGAAAAATAGTATAATAGGATAAATTAGAAACATGTGTCCGCCGCGAAGTTCAAAGTATGACTGTGCTGAAAAGATGTCTTTACTAACGAAAACAACAATTATAAGGAAACGTATTATGAAGCCCCTGCAGCGTCAGCGTTTCTATTTTCTAAGCTTAGAGCTGTTATAGAATTTATAACAGTTTCGTAAGCAAATTATAAGATTAAACTATCTGTCTGTATGTCAAAGGGCTGTTTCTTTTTATCCAGACACTTGAAAATTTTCCTATGGCAGAAATAGCAACAAATAATAAAAATCAATTTAAAAATTAAAGTGAGTCTTCATACAGGAAACGTATTTTTTTTTTGTATGCCTTGTTAAATATTATAAGGTGGTACTGAACTCTTCGTATACGAGTCCGAGTCACACTTGGCTGGTTTTATTATTAAACGGGAAAATGGTTTGAAACTATGGGGATTTTTTTATTAACGGGAAAATTTCTACGTTACCTGGTTTGGTCGGCAACACCGGATTGTAAGCTGCCCCGCATGCTGCGCACGCGCATGTGACCGGGGAGGCCACGCGGTGCGTCTGCGTGCTGCCGTCCTGGCAGTTCAGTGTCACATCCATTGGGCCGTATTTAGTGGCCTGGCAACACTCGCAACGGGTATCGTGGACACCAGTTACTAGACAAAATAATTTGATTTTAGTACTGTAAATAGGTAATTGGATGATCTTGATAAAACTGATTCCGAGAAAATGTATTGGGTTCAGTACATATTAGGTGAGTGAATTTCCCGGGACCGAAAATTGCGTGGCATCAATGAAATCGGTACTAAAAAACATAGCTATAATGTTCTCACATTTTTTTCCGGTTAGGTGAAATAGTAATCTATGTGTAGCACTAAATATTTTATTAATTGGATTAATAGATACTCCAAAAAAAAAAATTAAACCTCGAAATCTTTCATTGCCGTGTCTGTCCACACTTCACCTTGTTGTGTATTATTCCTCATTGATAAAAATCTATTGGTTATTTATATTAAAACCTAGTTTTATTTCATACATGAATAGTTAAAGTATTGTTACGGAATACATTTATTCAAATATTTAAACAATACAACGAATGGTTAATAAAAAATCATTTGTCCCAGAACTACCGTTCATCGCCGTGTCCTAATCATGTTCAAGGATATTGTTTTACCTACGACTTGCGTCCCCCCTCCCGGTATGCTAAACGTTGCATATTAGTGCCCCCTAAGTGCTCGTCGTGGAAGGACGTACACACGTGCCTGCGTTTTCGCGCCATAAATGTAAGTATTCCATTTTTATGTTACTGGACATTTTTTCTTTCATCGCCGTGGATAGGTATAACTTATATTTGAATAAGTTTGTCTTCATGAGTAAGCAATCGATAGAACACCATTTCTCATATGTTAATTTATGAAGTGTTTATTTCTTCGAATAGTTAATAGATTTTTTGTTATTTATATTTTTTGCCTTGATTTTCATCGCCGTGCTTTCATTGCCGTGGTTTCCGTGGCCGAAATTTACTATGGCAATGAAGAAAAAGACACGGCAATGAAAAAAATTTCATTGCCATGCCTTGTAAAACAATTTAGTTTCATTGCCGTGGCCAGGTATTTCATTTCCGTGACTTGTGTTTTCATCGCCATGGTATGATTAGGCAAAGAAAACATCTTTTATCACCTGTAATACAGGTAATACCGATTACTGACAGTACAAAACTCGTCAAGTTAACTCTAGACTCTCTGGTCTCTCTTTAGACTTGATGAGTTTTTTACTGTACAGTCAACTACAAAAAGATGTTTTCATGTTAACCTTACAAAATGATGTAACATTTGGTACTCTTTCACACGTATATACACTGACACACACGCAAGCACCCTCACATACTACAGTCTGATTTTAATAATGGATTGTTTATTTTTAGGATGCCAAGATGCCTAAACCAAAATTATCTGAAGAGGAGAGAAAGGAGAGGAAAGGATTGGCTGAACAAAAGCGACGTCAGAAATTAAGAAGCAACCCTGTATTAAAAGAGGATATCTTAAAAAAGCTTTTTTACAAAAAGAAACAGCCGCCTTCAAAAACTACAAAATAAAAAATAACTTTAGTTTGGAAGTCGGAGGCTTTGGTTTTGTTTTTTGTTATGTAGGTATTGCCACCGACTTCCAAACTAAAGTTATTTTTTTATTTTGTAGTTTTTGAAGGCGGTTGTTTTTTTTTTGTAAAATAGCTTTTTATTTTTCACTTTTTAGTGCTTGTGTGTTAATGTTTGAAATTCTTAATAAAAGCCCTTTCAAACAATACTTCACACGATATATTTAATTTAGAAAAATTCTCACAAAATAAATAGCACTAAACCAAATTGGATGAAATTTTTATGGGACCAAATGGCAAGTATACTGCATCGAACAAAAAAGAATCACACTAATCGGACTAGAAACCTCGGAGTAATCGGTGTACATACATAAATAAAAAATAAAAAAATACCGGCCGAATTGAGAACCTCCTCCTTTTTTGAAGTCGGTTAAAAAGAAGGCTGCAGGAGTAGTTGTTCCTCGAAGTGCAATGACTTCGCAAAAGCTTCGGAATCCAAAAATATATCTGATCATGCCTGTCTCCGAGAGGGAAATGCAAACCCAGACAGATTGTGTATGGGAGTAAGATTTGGATAGATATTACAAAAGGAAAAATGGGAGTATGTATAAGAAAAGAAAGACTGTAGTATTAAAGTCTCTAAGTAGTGTTGCGAGTGTAATTCAACAGTTTTTGTTTACTTCTTGTACTTTCATTCTTTTTTTGTAATATCTCCTTACCCAAATTTTACTCCCATACAAGTGTTGGAATCAAGACCAAACAGTAAAATAAAGTCATTTTTATTCTATCTGTCTATTTCAATAGATAAAATATTTTTTAATTTCCGTGGATTGATTCTTTCATTGCCATGGCACAGTTCTTTCATTGCCGTGGACGCTTGTTTCATTGCCGTGCACGCATGTTTCATCGCCGTGGCACGAAATTTTGAATCCTGATATCTCGTTAGTGTTTTAAGTTATCTGCTAGACATTAAGCAAGAATATATACATTATCAAAAACTTTAATAAAAGCGTTTTTTTTTTTTAAAAAACCTTAAGATGAAAAGAAACACGGAAATGAAGATTTTATAGGACCTGTTGAAATTCACTCAGGTATTTATTAGTTTTTCATTTAGATTTCGTTCCTATAATACAAAAATCTAAGTCAAAGTTAAAGTATATAATATTTCAATTACACCAATTACAGGTACTTTTGAATTGTCAAGGAGTCGGTAAGTCACAAAGTTGAAGCTAGTTGCTCGTTTAACAACGTAGGCAGGTCTCTATGGAGAAGAACGAGCAAGGAACGCCACGCAAAATTAAATTGAATTATTTACAAAATCTTAGTTACATTATTCTTGTGTGAAATGCTATGTGAAAACTACGTCGTGAGAAAATGTTTTTATATTTTATTTAGGGCCGATTTTTCAAATCCTCTGATAAAAGTACCAATAGCTACTTGAATAAACTTGCTATCTAGAGCGATGACGTCACTATGCATGCTCTACCACCGCAGCAACGTGATCCATAAAAAATCAAAATCCCTTACGATTATTATAGAGAGTTCCCGAGTCGCAAGTCCCGCGGCACTCCTTGAACCCTTTGAGCGGCTGCTTGTTGACGCACATGCCGTGCGGGCCCAGGTGGATGCGCAGGAGACGGATCGAGTCCGCGGCCGAGATGCTTGTGGGCACGCATTTACCTGGAAAGGAAATGTTATGAGATTACCTCTTACAAACAGAGAGAAAACAAATATTTTTAACTACTTATAATTAGCTAATATCGAAATAGCATTTTATTGTGTAAATTATATTTGTCGAGATGTAAATTATGGATGATTAATAATTCGAACTCTCTATGCAAAATTAATGGAGTAGGTAATATATATGGTGATTTGACAACTTTTCTACAAAATATGCCAAACATTGAAAAATAATGTAACAAATGTTATGTTTTTTTACATAATTTAGATCTACATTCATTGCAAATATAGGTATAATATAATCATGGAGTGAATAAATTTGAAAATTTCATAAATATCCATTTTGTATAATATCAAATATTAGCCTAGTAGAAGTAAAATATTGCTCCAGGCGAGGCTCGAACTCGCAACCCCGGCATCGCTCACGATCACTGTCTTATAAGTACCGTGCGCTAACCAATTGCGCCACTGGAGCTATGATTATACTCGTTTATTATAGCTCCGCATTCAGAAATATTGTTGGAATTTAAACTATTTCATTGTTAGATAGTGTGTTGTTGAAATGTGGGGCGGAATGCCTATAAAAAGTAATCATAATAATTTGAGCCGATGGTCGTGTCAGAAAACGATTTGGTTGGGAAAAAGTTTCGACCAACACCTCGAGAAACTATCGCTTAACAGCTGGGTTAAGTGTCAGATACAGAAGGCGGTAGTCTTGGACACAACACTTATAGTGAGATGGTTCGTTACTCTGGATCCCTAACCACGGGACGTCTTAACAGGATACCGTGGCCCCGGAACGTAAAGGGCAAGAAGGAACAGGGTGGTTTTTTAGTCAGTCAAATTGATGATTTTTACCAACTAAAAAAAAAAAAACGACACTCAGCTTGGGTTTTACCCCCTTGCTGCGGATGCAACACTATTTGTAGTAAAGAATAATTTAAAAAAAAATTACATATATTAATGGATTGCCAATGTATCTACTTTATGTAAAACTTCACTCGCACATTGATTCGATATTATTAGTTTAACACTTCCCAGTTTTAGGTATCGCTGACGAGGTTCTTCGGACAGAACTGTTGCGATGACGTCACAAAAACGAAACAACATGCTTGTGTCATTAAGCAAACAAAAATGCAGTAGAACAAATATTGGAAGTGTAAAATTTTTGCAACCTCTTATTAAAAAAAAGTCTGATGTTCCATATATTTTAATCTTGTATTGTTATTTTTGTATCGAACAGCTAATTTTTTCTTAAATAAAATAAAAAAAAATCAAGCTTTTGGAGGTCTTTGGGTACTGAGACCACGTTAACAGGTTACGCGTCGATGTCTCCCTTCCACCTTATAGAAAGTCCACTTACTCAAAGCCTCAGGCCGTTCCTCGCACACTTGGCAGCAGGTGTCGTTGACGATGTTCTCAGGCGCGCACGACGACACGTCAGGGCAGAACTGACGCGATGACGTCACGTACACTTCATCGCCGGCCTTGTCGCACGTGTACGTCGTGCAGTTGTCCTCGGAATGCCATGTTGTACCTGGGGGTACGGTGCGGTGATTAAGAGATGGTGATTTCACGATTAGGTACTGGTTAAAAAATCTTTTGTCCTTGTCATCAAACATGGTTGTTGAGGTGAGCGGTCGCTCCAGTACAAAACTGGTATACAGCTGTATCTGGTTACACTGGAAGTCGACCCCGATATAGTTGGAAAGAGTTTGGGCAAAGGATGAGGGTAATGAAGAAGTGATTTGAGATTTTTCAGTAGAAACTCCATTAGAGACGTGGTCAGGCTTTAAGAATCTGTATCATAGGTATGAGGGCCGTTCAATGAAATTTTTTGGTCAATATCAGCAGGATTATAAAAATTCTGCAAAAGGAGTTGATACTTGAGCTTCGGGCTCGACAATGGCGGGCCAATACCAGTCGCGGATCATGCGTCATACGAATACCGGGCTCCCGACTTATGGTAGCTGGAGGAACCATGGAGTTTCAGTCGGTAAGAGTCTGACATAACCCTCCATTATCCCCAGACGGAGGGCATACATGAGGAAATTCAAACAAAAAAATGGTGGTCGAATACCCTTTGGAGGCGCAGATTATGAGTCGTATTAAGCTAATATCGGCTACCGACTCATGGTAGTATGAGGAACCGTGGGGTTTTAGTTGGAAACAGTCCGATATTACCCTCCGTTCTCCACAGAAGGAGGGCATTCCCACGAAAAAAATTAAATAGATTAAAGGTACTTTCCCCTGTTACCTAAATTCAGCCAAATGCTAAAAATTCTTACCAGGTTCAATCAGCTTGTCGTCAACCACGCAGGCAGTCTGCTGGCAGTGTCCGCAGCATTCCCCTGCAGGCGGTAGCTGGTAGGTCCATCCTCTGTTGCAGTCACGGTTGCAAGTAGCCACTCTCTCGGTGTGGGAGAGGCGGCCATTGTAGTCGCGGCCGCAAGTTATGTTCTTGCAAGGGTCGTCTGGTGAAGGCCAGGTTTGTCCTTCCTAGGAATGTAAAGAAGTAAAGAGTTTTAGTCAGAGTGAATTTAAAAATGAACAAGCGCGCATTGGTATTGCGATGGAAGTGCTTGCAAAGAACAGCCTGTTACAAGCTGAATAAAAGTCTTCGTTCATTATTAGAGCACGGCTCCAACACAGCAAATAATTTGCCATTCAAGTTAGGGCTTTAAATCGTATGCATTAAAATATTTTTTATAATGACACACTGGCCGCTAACGGTTATATTTTCGGGGTGATTTCAGCCGAACCGTTGCCGCGTCGGAGTGGTGCCGTTATAGTAAGCCCCCTAAATCTAACAACTTCTTAAATAATTTAGCACGTGACAAGCATTAAACAGGCTGTTAATTTTAAATACCTTATTACCTAATATTTTCTATTTACTACGATTACAAATATTTAAAAAAAGATGTTTAATTTTTTAAAGAGACTGCTTAGGTATTCTTTTGGCACATTTTTTAAATCTTTGCATGCCAATTTGTGTCATTAGGTACACTAACAATTAAGTACAAGTAAACAAATATTTTGACTTTGACATTGACTTTGCAAGTTTACCTGATAGATCTTGTTGCCCACCCTGCAGGCGACCGGCTCCTCGTTGGGGCAGCACCTGCCGGGCACCTTCTCCTGGTTCAGCACGAACTGCTTCTTGGTAGCGTCCGACACCTCTGTGCACGTCTCGTTGGAGCATTGTACTTGTAGCTAGAACGAGAAATATGAGGTTGTTGAGGTTTTTGAGCGAATAAGGAAATGAAAAAAAAAAAGTTTATTGTTTTCTCATGTTTTGCCACATAATAGGAATTTCTTCTGATTGTGCGTTTAGTAACGTATAAACTAAACAACTGTAGGCCATGTTTTACCTGTGCGTGAGTTCACCCCGACACACGCAATGCACAAGTCAATTGGTCAGCCACTGGACAACCATGCTCGATTCAACATCGAGACTGAACTACAATCTTGACTCAGCCCTTTGTTGGTAGAACTATGCTTGAATTCGAATAGTAAGGACTAAACTTGAGACTCAGAAAAAAAAGCTTTATTTCATTGAGATCGGTTTTTTTATTAAAATCCCTTTCCCCTAAACGAATAAACTGAATTACAGACACCGTGCTTTCCCATTAATACGAACTAAAGAAATTACCAGCAGAAAAGAACATAAAGAAAAAAAATCTGATTATTTTTGCTAGATTTCAAAATGGTGTTGGTAAATTGCGCCAAAATTTCAGTACTCACCGTCCCGTCCAAGTCGACACAAGTGTAGTTGGCGCAGAAGTCCGAAGATGTCCACTTCTCTCCGATGGCGCGCTCCTTGCCGTCCACGACGCAGGCGACTGGTTTGCAGTTACCGCAGCACTCTTTACTCTCAGGAGTTGCTGGGAAGTACTTCCAACCCTGGAGGAGCGGAAGGACTTAGTAAGGTGTGTAGGTGGAGATTTAGGTGACCTGTTCTGGCCACAGTAATCCAAGGATTTAAGGGTGTTACCACACCAATCGATCGATAGTCGATCGATGCCATCGATCGATAGCCGATAGATGCCATCGATCGATGGTAGAATGGATTGGTCGACGTCGATCGATAGTTTCTACTAGACCAATCGATCGATTGTCGACCGGTATCCGTCGATCAATTAAAGCTACCACACCAATCGATCAACGTCGACCGATGTCGATCGATCCGATTGGTGTGGTAACACCCTAAGAAAAAACATCATATAATGGAGTAACATGGACCAAATAGTTCGTTAGATAAATGATTTAAATAGATCGATAAATAAATATGGACGATACCTTCTAAGAAAGCAAGTTACTTTTCTAAGTAAGTTATGTAGATAAAGTTCATTATCTGCCTAGCCTTATTTCAATTATGTTGGAGTCGGCTTCCAGTCTAACCGGATGCAGCTGAATACCAGTGTTTTACATGAAGCCTATCTGACCTCCACAACCCAGTTACTGGGCAACACGATACCCCTTGGTAAGACAGACTTTTAGGCTTCTAAATTCCCGTCACGACTGTCAAAGATCTATGAATGACAGCCGAGACCAACGGTTTTACGTGGTTTCCGAGGCACAATGTTTTTTATTAGAGATTTTTAACTCGATAAGTTAAAAACGAGTTAAGAATATCTGTAATAAAAAAAGTGACATACGCTGTTCTTGTCTAGTAAGGAGTGCCGGTAACCGTACTATGCTTTGGACAAGTTCTAAAGTAAAATCAGTCTTGTATTCATGTAGATATGTGCTCTTACCGGCTGGCAGTCAGTGTGACATTGCTGTACAGTGGTGATCTTCTCAAGCTTGCCGCCAGTATCGGTCTGCTCACACTTGTAGCTCTCGCAAGGATTCGTTGGTGACGTCCAGTTTTCGCCGACCTAAACAGATACATAACTCAAATTTAAATCATTCCTTTCAGTAGTACTACAAAAGGTAAACCAACCAGTCTCTACAATAATAATATTACCAGCCTATTATTGTAACACTGCAAGGCAAGGACCTCTTCTCATGCAGAGAAGGCACAAGCAGGATTGGAAGGTCAAGTCGGATTGGCGATACTATAAGTCCTATTAATAGTAAGAAAACTTGAGAGGTGTCAAGAAACACCCGGATGGAACGAAGTTATATGAGAGAGAGAGAGAGAGAGAGAGAGAGAGACAGACAGAGAAACACGCGCACGCCGCGCGGCTTACAACTATAGCAAAAAGTGTCGTTACAACTTTTGGTCTTAATTTTTTCCGTCTAGCCCCCTTTCGCAACGCGCGATAAGGAACTTCGTTGATTCATTCCGATATTTTCCTTCACCGATGTCAGTGATGTCCAAGATAAACTTAGAAAGTAATTAACATAACATCACGCCTGTAATCCCCGAAGGGTTAGGCAGAGGTGTACCCATTAGTACACCCGCATTTCGCCAGTTATGTTTAAGTCCCATGTAATAGGGGGCGAGTCTATTGTCATTAACCGGGCACAAATCCAGACTCCGAGGCTCCTACTGAGAAATTCGTGATGGAAAACCCAATAACACTTTTCCCGACCTGGGAATCGAACCTAAGACCTCATGCCTAAATAATTACCTTATAAATGTTAACTCCGTCTCTGCAAGCGACGTGCACAGGCTGCGGGCAGCACTGGAAGGGCACGGGGCGGGGCTCCAGCACGAACTGCTCCGTGCTCACCACGGCGGGGCACTCCGTGGACGAGCAGCGTGCGGCCGCGCCCAGCGACGTGCTCTCGCAGCGACACGAGCGACACGGCCCGTCCAGCCACACCGCGTCGATCTACGAGAACGAATTTGGTGTTAGATACTCATCACTTTCGTTCTAAGTGACCAACTCCTTAACAATTCAAAAATAATAATAATAATTTATTTAAATAAAAACGTTTACAAAAAGTGTACACTTAGCCAACAGTAATTAGATTTTCCATACAATTATAGTGCCTAAAAATTAACTAAAACTAGGATAATATTATAGGTGATGAAAATAATGATGGTTCGGAATTGCAATGTCCAGTAGCGACCCGCCCGATCTAGGTTTATTTAAACCTGTGCTTCAGGCCAGTAAGTGCCAAAATGCCAGTAAGTGGTCTTATTGAAATAAATGTTTTGATTTTCTAACGCTAAACAGCTGTTCCATGCATGTTGACCATGTAGGTGTTGCAGTTTTATATGAAACAGCTGTTATACAAATCTAAATATATATAACTCAAAGGTGACTGACTGACTGACATAGTGTTCTATCAACGCACAGCCCAAACCACTGGACGGATCGGGCTGAAATTTGGCATGCAGGTAGATGTTATGACGTAGGCATCCGCTAAGAAAAGATTTTTTAAATTTACCCTCTAAGGGGATGAACGGGGGTCCGACATTTACGCGGACGAAGTCGCGGGCAAAAGCTAGTATATTATAATTTGACAAAGCTGAAGAGATTTTGTTTGTTAGTCTATTTAAACACGCTAATCTCTGGAACTGCCAGTCGGATTGTTTTTTTTTTATATGATAACCAGATTTATGAGGAACAGTTTAGGCTATAAAAAATCACGCTGTGACCCACGGGAGTGGAGCAGTAACCAAAGCCTAAAATAACTTATAACAACGTTGAAAAAAGCATGAGTACAAACTCGCAGGAAACACCTATTTTTTTTAACCGATTAAAAATTTCATGGCTGGGGTGTCTAGAATGTTCTAAATCGTTTTTAGGAGACGCCCCATACTTTTCAGGTGGTTCATATTTTTGTATGTATAAACAAAAATATTCGGTGTAAAACTTAATAATAATACCAGCCTATTACTGTCCCACTGAAGGACAAAGGCCTCTTCTCATACAGAGAAGGCATGAGCATTGATCACCACGCTTGCTCAAGGCGGATTGGCGATTCCAGACTTATATTAATTACAAGTCCAGGTTTCCTCACGATGTTTACCTTCACCGATGACAGTGATGTTCAAGATAAACTTTAGAAAGTACATATGAATAAAACTTACGTCTTTCAAAATAGTTTGTGGCGTGGTGCGCGTCTTCTCGCCTCCTTTAGACGCAGCTTCCCATTCCAGTGTCACCACACACTTGTCCTTAGGCAGTTCTAAAACCAATATTATCATGTAATGGACCGGAAACCAACATTTATAATGTCAAAATAACAGCTTAAAAAAAAAAAACACGTAAAAATCCATTTTTAAAAATTTTGTCTGTCTGTTTGTATCTTCCAGCTAATGTCCAAAACGACTGGACCGATTTTGAAGGGACTTTCACTGGCAGATATCTGATGTTACAAGGAGTAACTAAAGATTTTATTTATAAAAAAAACTTTTTTTAAACCATAATTTTTAGCAAAGTCGCTGGATTAAGATAATAACAATGGAAGTCGAATGATAGCTCGGAGAAGACTTCCTTTGCCGTTGGAAACCAGCGCCGTGGTTTTCGTGCCTTCGTGCACGGACCACGGCATTATAATAATAATATAATAATAATAATTCTTTATTTCCCAAAAAATACAGATGATAATGGAACACAAAAAGAAAACATTTACGTGACACACGTCTTTTGGATGCTGCGAAAATCTGTACACAATAGATTAAACTCTGCCTCTTAAACTAGGTAATCATGTATCTTAAGAGACAGTGTTTCAAAAAGTAGTTTCAATAAACATATACATAAGTGGACCGTGTCAATTCTCATTCTGCTGACACTCAGCATTATGCCGAGCGTCAGCCGTTTCGCGCGATAGTGACGCATATTTCTTATTTGTTTTTAGTTTTTACAAGCTTTTATTTAGCTTGCACTGTTCGTATGTAAGTATGTATGTAGTTGTCATTTCAAAATTTGCAAACCATTTTTCAACCACTTGTGGGTATCCGATTGAGCTGAAATTTTGCATACACCTTTAGTTCTGATGACAATACAATGTCCAATACTCAATATTGTAGTAATTTTAAATTAAAGCTTGTTTTTAAAAATATTTTTTAAATTAGTTTATTTAGATTTAATACCAAACTTGTTTTTATTTTGCTTTTGTACACAATATTTTTCTTCTTATATTATGTGCGTTGTCGCGTTAATAAATAGTATTTATTTCTTTTTTTCAAGCTTTTATTCTTTCTTTACAAGACTCACCACACTTATGCTCTGCGCAGCACTTCCCAGTGATATTATTGGTCTTCAAGTCCTGGAACTTGGGGCAGTCGGGCGGCTGGGGGCAGGTCTCCACGCGACACAAGTACTGCACGCGAGGACAGCACCCACTGTTGTCCACGACCCGCTCCATGCCCGGCTCGAACACTTCCACGTCTTTGTCGTTGAGGGCGGCGCATTGGCTGGCTGGCATGCATTCTGGGGAGAAGGAAGATTTTGAATACCAGAAACCAGCTGTACTTTTTACAGGACGCTCTATAAAGCTTAACTTTCACAAATTTGTAACTTTTCTTACCGGCCGTATACTGTATCTAAGTATCGTGTATAATTTAATAGACGAAAGCATCCAGAAATATGAACAGGTTTCACATTAAAACATGATAAAATGGTTGAACAGGTATCCATGTTATCATGTAATATATTTTTGATTTAATTTTTTTAATAGCCTCTTTAAAAGCCTCTTTTTTTTTAGATATAGTCAAGACGTTTCACCACCCGATGCTACAGACCAGAGATTTTAAAAAATGGAGTATAATATAAATGAAATAAATAATTAAGAAAACATAAAGTTGAAATTTATACTTTGCTCCACACTCGGAATTTCTTGCATCGTGGGTTCTTTTACAACATATAAACTCACAAACAATACCTGTAAGTCATACTATGTTCCGTGTAGGAATAGAACCCGCGTCACGCAGCGCTGCAGTGAATCGCCCACCTACTGCGCCTACTGTGTCGTAATTGTATAGGAACTTATTGGAACTTGGTGAAATAGACCTTAACTCTAAAATTCTTACCACAAGCGAACTCCGTGCATCCATCTGGCGTGGTCTTCTGCTTCAGAACCTGGCCGAAACCGCAGTCCATCTTCTTGGCTTCAGTGCAGTTCTTCTTCGGTTTAGGCACTAGAACGAAAAAAAAAACATTAGTTCAATTATTATTTATTTAATTTGACATTTTCGCCTGTTACAAACATCCAGTCACAAATTAACAATTATGTTTTTTAAATAACGATTTGGAGAAATTTATTAACAGTTTTGTTTTGTGGAACTAAGTCTTCATTACCAGACTTACAATCGAAGATTCTCCTCTATAATTTTTTTTTTTTCAAATATGATTGTGAGCGCAATATTTGGGCAAGTTAGCAACCATGTCGTTGGATACTCCCAAGTCCTTATATGCGAAAGGTGAATTAAGTTTCTCGGCCCAACTTGGGGTTTATACTCATGGTCAATTGGATAACAATAGACTGTGATAGGCTGTGTCAATTAATGGCTCATTGCAAGACCGGAATAGAGTAGATGACACCACCAATCAATTGACGTACTTTTTATGATCTGTCAAAACGCTATTCTCCCATAGATTTTGTATGGTGTAAATAACTATGACGTCACTTTTGAGTAGACTCAATTGACTAACTATTTATTAATTTGAAAGCAGTTAAAAATCCAATTTTACAGTTAATTGAAAATTAATCAGGTTTTCAGGGCCTAAATAAAGTGTTTCTTTATAGAAGTTATGTCTTGGAATTATTGGTTAATAGTGTCATCTACCCAATTACCTCGAAAAACCAATACGTCAGCTGCCAGCGCGCCGCTTTTTTACTTTTTACCTTTTTTACTTTGTCATTATACAATATATTTTAGCGCAAAATATTTAAAGCCCTAAATTGAATGGCAAATTATTTGTTACGATGGAGTTCTAATGAGATCATAATTCTACCGTAATCGCAGATAACAGAAGTTAATTTTCAACAGCAGGATCTGATGCTTTTACTCTTCTGCATCTAAGAAGATGTTGTACTTACCACACAAGTAGTCGGCACAGCAGTCTCCAGGCTTGGCAGGCTTAGTGATGAGGTCCTCAAGCTGCGAGCATAGTGGCGCCACACAGGTTTGCTTGGTGCATGCAACGTGTGCTGTGTTCTCGCCTGACAGTTTGCTGCACGTGCATTTTGTGCACGCGTCCTCCTGTGGGGAGAGAATGTTGATATAGTAAATAGTTATTTTATTTTATTTTACTGAAGTGGGGGACTCGCAAACTTGTAGGGTCAGGCGGGCTTGTTTGGTCTATGGGATAATTGTACCAATGGGATCAATAAATAACAGTTATAGTGTACTTGTCTTCAATAGTTAAAAAACAAATAACATCACCCCTGTAGTCCCAGAAGATTTAGGCAGAGGTGTACCCATTAGTACACCCATATTTCACCAGTTATGTTCAAGTCCCATGTACAAATCCAGACTCCGAGGCTGCTACTGAGAAATTCCTAATGGAAAAACCCAATAACTTTGCCCGACTTGGGAATCGAACCCAAGACCTCATGCTCAGCAGTCGCACTTTGCGAACCCACATTTAATTCGAACAAAGCTATATATTTATTTTATTTAGGACATTCATTGCGGTAGTTCTTACCTGCCACTCGTCGCCTGCATAGTGTTCCTTATTAGCATCACATGGGAAACATTTGGTCGGCTCGATACATGTGTTGTTTACTCGCACCTATGAAAATAACATCATTTTATTTTAAGCATTAACTCAAACCTTTTAAAACGAGTTCTAAGACTAAAGGCTGAGAAATTTCTGATGAAAAATTCATTACAAAGAAAGAAAAAAGAAAAAGAAAATGATAATAGAAAGAAAAACATAAAAATCTTTTCTTGAAAGAAAGACAAAAAAGAAAATAGTAAGAAAAATGTTTATCGACACAAAGCACATGGTCTGTGTCCATAATTTTTTTTTTATTGCAAAAGGCTATTCAATAAAAAAAAAGTCAGCGCCTTGTCCGACCTGGGAATTGAAGTTAATACCAGCAGCAATTACCGCTGGATGGATATACCAACGAGATCTCAAATAGCATAAATAAGGATGAATTATAATTACCTTTCCTTCGGGACAGAAGCATCCTTCCACAGACGGCTTATCGCACTTTTCAGGGTTCTTGGTCAGCTCGTCACTGTTCTCGCACGTCATCTCGCACTTTACACACGCGCGGTACACTAGAGGCTCCTCGCTACGAACAAACAGTTATAAGTTCAACCGTTCGGAAAAATGCAAGCGAATTAAATCAAAACGAAAGCCAACAGACCAGTCAGTAGGACACAAACACACAAACAATTAAATTCGGAAAAATAACCTGTAGGCTATATAAATACTTGTTCTGTGCGGGAATTGAACCCGCGACACACGGCGCAACAGCCAATCGCTTAACCACTGTGTCGTTAAAATTATTCGTGACCATTATCTTTCCATAAGGTGCAGCGCAGACGGCACACTTTTTGTGCGATCGAGTCTGCGGCGCACAAAAAGTCTGCATGGCGCGCAAAAAGTCGGTCGCGGATTTTTCACAGACTCAACGCACACGACGCACATCTTCGATCATTCTGTCGGCAGAGCTGTAGGGATGTAGACGCTATGGAAATCGTGCAGAGATCGCGAAGTATTATTTTGTACATGAAGTACAGAAAAAGAAGAAGAAATAGAGAATTTTGGGTACATCCTATACTTTCGGAAAGATTACTGAAGGGACAGTTCCATACTAAACATTCAATTCTGAAACAACATCCGGATTTTTTTTTTCAAATTTTATAAAATGTCTGTTACTACATTTGATGAGTTGCTATTTATTTTAAGACCTGCTTTGACTCATTCAGAAACAACAATCTGTCTGTTTTGTATTTCTTGAATTAACATCGTTAATCGACCTCTGGCGCCATGATAATAGATCGCGTGCGTTACGTCCACCCCTAGCAAATGCAGATTGCCGACTAAAGTGTGGACGTCTGCGTTAGCGCGCGTTGAAGCAAACGTTCAATTTTTTTCACACACTTTTTGTGCGGAGCGGCGCGGCGCGGCGCGGTGCGGTCTGCCCGAATTACACGGATTTTTTGTGCGCCGGACTTTTTGCGCGTCGTGTGCGTTACTGCATATAATTGCATAGGTTCTATTTTCACAGACTAAAAAGTGCGTCACGGATAGTCTGTCGTCTGCGCTGCACCTAAACAGAGAAAAATCTCGGGGCATATGATACGTCTAGTTTTGTTTCATGTATTATTTACTGCTTGATAGTAGTTTAAAAAGCACGGCTTCTTACCAAAAATTACCGCCATACAGCAAAAAAAAATTGCTATGCAAGTTGGACCTTTAAATCGTAGAGTTACGATATTTTTTATAATGACAAGATTGAAAAGGTAACGGCATGCGGGCGGCGAAGTTAGATTTTCCGATGCGGCTTCAGTCGGGCCATTACCGTGTCAAAGCGGTGCTGCTGAACGATGGCAATAACTTTTTGATTTTCTGGAATAATGAGTCTTACCAAGGGAATGGACACAACTCTCTCCTCCAGTCTTGCAGGCAGACTCCTTGTCGCCGACACTCGGCTACGTAACGTTCTGCGGCCACGCAGAAGTCTGTTGCGTTTGCGCATAGATCCGCTTCACAAGCCTCCACGAATGACTGCGGTTCTACTAACGCGTGGCACTGAATAGACAGAGAAGAATATTTGAAGAACATCTTATATAAATTATTGTTAAATAGACCACTTGGTTATTTGCTATCGAAATATTTATTTAACATACTAGTATCTGCCGCGACTTCGTTCGAGTAAAATTCAAGAGTATCATAAAACATGGTTTATTGCAAACGGCGCAGCTTTCTATAAGTGAAAAAATTTTATGTAATCGGATCATATTGCCTCTAACAAACAAACTAACAATTTTATATCTGTGTATTTGTCAATTCAACAGGGATTTTTTATTTTATAAAAGAAAAGGGGGGAAGCTCAAAGGACATATAAAAACTCATCCACATCGCTGTTAATGGAATAAGTACCCAAAAAGCAGGCACTTAAGGCTCATTTTATCTTTTCATAATATTTTAGACTAGCTTATGCCCGCGACTTCGTCCGCGTAAATGTCGGTTTACTGCGAGATTTTATTTTTTTGCGTGGAACCCTCATTCTTTTTCTAAAATAAAAGTAGGCTAAGTTACCCTTTATTACATCAGCTATCTACCGTGAAAGTCCCGTCAAAATCGGTCCAGCCATTCCAGAGATTAGCCAGAACAAACAGACAAACAGACAAAAATTTAAAAAAATGTTATTTTGGTATATGTACCGTATATCTATATACATTCTTTTCTCATCATATTGCAAACAGACACTTCAATTTTATTTCTTTGTATAGATGAAAATACTTACAGCTCCAAACCTGTCAGCGTTATAGAGGTTGTAGCAAGGGTTGGACTCAGGCGGTGGTAGCACACACTCGGGAGTGGGGGGTGGCTGGTCGCACTGCGCTTGCTCGGATATGTCCAAGGTCTTCAAGGTGGTGGGGGTAGCTTGCCAAGATTTGCCGTACTGGTGATGGAAACAATTGTCATAAACGGTGGCGGTGCTTATCATGTTTTTTAACTCGCTCGCTTATAGTGTGCGAGTGAAATGGCATGATAAACGCCTGTATAAATATACACATCAAAAGTGTCTAGGGATCAACATCCCTAACACTTGTTGATCCCTAGACACTTTTGATGTGTGTATTATTTAAACATAATTGTCGACCCCACTAGGATGAAATTATTCGTCGATTATTATAAAAAATCAGCTGTTTAATATATTTACACCGTGTAAGTTTTGTACTTTTGTATGGAACAGTTGTTGTAAAAATGTTAATATTTGGGCTCTAGAATCTTGTACTGAATTCACGGTAAGTGTTCGTTACGATGACACCTCGTATATTCCGCGCGGAATTATTTCTTGCACACAATTTTCAACTCAATTGTTATGTATTTATAAAACAGTTTGCATTTCCTAAGGCCAATTCTACTACAAAAACTGCTAGTAAAATACTAGTTCGGAATCTAGTCGCATTTTTGACAGTCTGAGTAGACTGCGATCGTTCCTAAAAAATATATAGAAAACAATTGTCCCGCTGTTCTGTTTGTACTAATCCTAAGAAAGCAAATTAAGACTGAATAAATAACACATAGCGTTGTTGTTACTCATACCTCATCAAAGTCATCAGTTTCAGTGCCGTTGCTGGTGACCAATAGTTCCTGGTAGCCTGCGCACACGCCGCACAGTCCCTCCGTTTTGTTGGCGTACAGGTAGGAGGGCACGCGGACTCTGAACTCCATCTTGGATTGGAGAACTGTCAGCTGTTGGGTAAAGTTGAAAGAGGATGTGTTAAAGAGAGAGAAGAGTGTGTTGTAGGTATGTGTATTGCCGGGGTTGCGGGGCGTCTTAACAGGATACCGTAGCCCCGGAACGTAAAGGGCAGCAGAAGGAACAGGGTGGTTTTTTAGTCAGTAAAAGTCTGACAGTCCCTTCCGCCCCACCCAGGGCGGAAGGAGTCATTTGATGATTTTTACCACCTAAAAAAAAAAAAGGTATGTGTGTATTAAATTGATGTTTTTTTTTATGTTAATAATGACACTATTCTTTAAGTCACTTTCATGTAAACATTTAGGGCCTGTGCACACCACGTTTATTAAAGGCGCCGTTGACGCGCGTTTGTAGCGATACAGATGCGATACGCACGCGAGTCTAACTGCTCTGTAGGATAAGAGCGCGGCGTCGACGCACGTTTCTAAAACGCACGTCACCGGCGCGTTTAAAAAACGTGGTCACATTACAGGCAGCCATATACACCTAGTGCGAGAGCGCTTTTATATGAATACTTGTACAGAAAAGAAAGCTGGCTTTCCAAAACCGTGTTCATAATCATCTTACCTCAACATGTATATCCGGTAGCAGTATGGTGACGTCCTGTCCGTTGTCCTGGCTGATGATGACCCAGTCCTTCTTCACGGGGTACCTGTACAGTGCCTCGTCCTCGATCGTTGTTAGCAACTGTCGGAGAGGTCATATTTTAGTTTTTGTGGTTATTTCCTTTTATATTAATTTAACTAGCTGTCCGCCGCGGTTACACCCGCGTCTTTGGTTACTGCTCCGCTCCCGTAGGTCGTAGCGTGATGGTATATAGCCTATAGCCTTCCTCGATAACTAATCTATCTAACACTGAAAGAATTTTTCAAATCGGACCAGTAGTTCCAGAGATTAGCGCGTTCAAACAAACAAACAAACAAACACTGCAGCTTTATAATATTAGTATAGATGACGGATTCCAAGGTAAATAAAATATTGGCTGAAAAATTTGCCAAGATTGATTCAATATGTAAGAGGTTTTTTTATATAAAGGTTAAGTTAAACTGGTTAGGATTAGTGTAGCGTTCAAAGTCTATATTTATCTAGACCCCCCTTGAAAGTACTACTGTGAACATTGGCACTAGACGTTCATCCTTAAGGCCTTAGGAATAAGGTTCAAAAGTCGTCGACCGCGTTCGCGTTCGTAACAACAGACGTATTAACACGGAAATTAACTTCGCATTCTGCCCATCAAACTATGTAACATTGATCAAAAAATATTGTTGGCACACGACTATTTTATCTGGTGTGGAAAATCATAGTATTTAATAGCACGCATTGAAACGAACTTAAAACATTGTGCATGTTACAGGACAGGGGTGATATCGTACCTAAAATTTATTTTTCGCTTTTCCTGCCCCACTTCTGAGCCAAGGCCTGACTCCACTCTTTCCATCTCTCTTTTTCGTTAAATACTTAAACATAATTTGGATCTTCAATATTTCCGTAACGAGAAGGTTTCCAGGTATGGTACAGAACAAAAAAAATCATGTCAATGATTGGTAAAACATGTAGCTACCAGCTTTGTTAAGTATCTTTTTATACCCATTATAATCCCTAGATAGTACAATTTAGAGAACCGTAAAAAAGGAAGGAAAAACATTAGACAAACTCACCTTTTTAGTCTCAGCATTCTTGCTAACATGTATAACCTTCTTCTCATAGATGAGATGCACGATTTTGGTGCAGACAACAGCGCCATTGTCCTCGCAGGGTCCATTGGTGGAGTACACCTCGAACTTGTGGTCTCCGCTCTCGTTCCGGTCTCGTGCGGCGAGGTAGGTGCAGTTGCCGAGGTATGGGAGGTCGTCTCCTTCGAAGGTCACGTACTTGGCTGGGGTGCCTACTCCGTTGCAGGCGCCTGGTAAAAGTTGGCAAGTGTTTATAGTTGCAGTCAGGTGCCGTTGGTTTTTTAGAATGAATTAAATATATTAATATTAATTATTATTATTATTTTTATACTTGATGTATCTCGGGACCCAGAGGTCCCGGGCCTTTGTAAGGCGTACGAGGAGCCGAAGCCAACTCGCAGAGGCCCCTTAGGTAGCTTTATATGAAATAAGACACCAACCGACGATTATCCCTATATGCACTATGCAAGTGCACCCAAGGACAACCCCCGGTTGGTGCAGGACTATTACAGGACATGGAAACTAATAGTACTATTATTATTATTATTTTTTTATTTATTATTAAGTATTTGTTTTTTTTTATTAATTACCTTTGGTTTTTTCGATAGGGATGATAATGTTATTGCATAATGTTAAGCTAATGTTAAGTTAATGTTCATCGCAATGTCAACCTACTTAAACATATTTTTCTTAAAATACAAAAATGTATATTTTGTAAAAAGAAACTTCAGTAACTTTGATTCCAGGAAAAATCGGGACAAAGCAAAAAGTGGACAAAAGGCAGATGGGCTAACTTAAATCTAAAGTTTGGTTTAATTTTTATATTATTGAAAGTTAATTTTAACTTATTACATATTCTGAATTTATCTAGCAGATAATGCCTGTCCAGACACTTGTTGGTAACTTCAAGAGTAACTACAATTTCCTATGTTATTGCTACAATACTCACAATCAAGACATTCAGTAGGCAGTATGCACTGGTCACCCATCCGCAGCTTGCCTTCAGGACAGTAGCAGCCGGGGAAGCACTGTCCGTCCTCCGCCGGACACGAGCGCGTTACCGCGCCGAACTGCGCGCACGTCGGCTCGCATTGCTTGCGGTAACAGTCGTAGTGCACGAGGGGAGCGGGGCAATCCGCCGCTGCGGAGGGAAACGGGGGGTAAGTTGTTGCAAATGTCAGTTTTATTAATTATGTCAGATTTTATAATTTTAACCGCTAATAGTAGATTATTAACCAAGGGGATAAAGCAGTGTCTTCTGTCGCGGGTGACGATTTAAATCGCGAGCGTAACGAAGGACTCGAGGTTTACTCCCGAGCGTAGCGAGGGTGTTAAAAACTTAAATCACGAGCGAAGCGAGGGATTTAAGGCGAGTCCTGAGTGTAGCGAGGGATTTAAGTTCACCCAAGACTAAGACAGCTTTATCACCGAGGAAAATACTCTACTTTTCGTACCATTTGCGAAAAAATTAACACAATAATAATATGAGATATGCATTTTAGAACATTAAGTTATTTATAAAAATAAAATAAAATACACTTAACGTTTATGTATTTGAAGAAAACAAAATCGCGGCAAATTCCTAGACTAATATTTTTTTGTCGGAAAAGCAAACGCATCAAGCTCATACGGCCTCGTCGGTTTTCGTAATTTTATTTAATAATCATAACTGCATAATAAATGCGTATTCCTTTTTCAAAAAGATGTATAATGCTTTATAAACAAACTCAATGGTGTAAACACAGATGTAGTGCAGTATAAATTTCGGTAAGTATTCCAAATTTAAATCACATTCTCTCCCTAGAGGATAAATGAAATTCAGTACAATTTTCTTTCCCTGTTTTTGACAGATTAATAATGACTATTGTTATGTTCGCTTTTTGTGGCATAGAATGTCACTTTTTTGAGCAAGTGGTACGAAAAAAGAATTTTTAATTCAGAAATTAGATGCCTTATTTATATTATAAAAAATTGAAATGAAGAACATGGATGCAGATAATTTTGATATTGTTGCTTTCATGAAAAAAAAAAACATTTATGTATGGAATTTTCTTTCTTTTCTTTGTCTGGCAATAATGTTTGTTTTAATAACCTCCTGCTAAACATATATTATGTAAAAACCAGCCGCTATACTTGAACGTAAGTGAGTTAGATATCTTTTATAAGTATCTGAAAAGGGGCCTAGTATTGCAGATAGTAGGTAAGCATACCGGTTTAATAATGTACAACTCTACCTATCCTTAACATTTCAGCTACGCTAAAATTATGTAGATCTGGTAGCTCTGAGATGCAAGTTCATAACATATTTATGCTTGTAACTGTACTCACGGCAGTCCATCATCATTCTCCAGTTGGAGAGGTCGACGTTCTTGTCAGCGGCGAGGCACTCTGCCACCAGCTGTTCCACCAGCAGGCACCGACACTCCTCCTCGCTGCGATGGGTTCCGTTGACCACCAGCTGTGAGCACTCGCATATCTTCTCCAGGCAAATGTTGCGCCATTTGTGCAGGTTCAGGACGTTGCCGCATTGGGAGAGGGGCTCTTGCCTGGTGGGTTTAGAAGGGGATGTGATTAAGGGGGGGGGGGGGGTGTGATATCTTAAAAATATAACTACAGGTTGAGGTTTATAAGACTGCCGGAGTCGCGGGACGTCTTAACAGGATACCGTGGCCCCAGAACGCAAAAGGCAACAGAAGGAACAGGGTGGTTTTTTAGTCAGTAAAAGTCTGACAGTCCTTTCCGTCGCACTCAGGGCGGAAGGACTCATTGATCAATTTTACCACCCAAAAAAAGGTTTATTTATAAGACAAAGCTAACCGTTTCAGACTTTGTCAGGTTGGTATTTTTTTGTTATGTTCGTGTAATTGGGTAGTTCACACTATTATCCGATTTACTTCCTATTAGCCGTTGATTATTATTCGAAGACAAAACTAAAAAAAAAAACACTTTTTATTTTAGCCCTGAATACCCAATTAATTTTAAATTAAAAGTAAAATTAAAAAAGTAAAAATTAAAAAAAAGAAATTTTTAGTTTCAATTTAAAATTAATAAAATAGTTAATCAATTGGGTTGATATGTAAGTGACGTCATAGTGACGTTACTATTGCCTGACAGTCATTAGGAATCGCGTTTCGACAGTTCATAAAAACTATGTCAATTGATTTGTAATGTCAATTTAACCAATTGTTTTTGGAAATGTCGGAAATTTGGACAGTATTTTTATATAAAAAATTAAATAAAAAGGTTCGTTCAGTAAATTTCACGAAGTCGGGGTGGTTTTAAAAATAGAAAAACTTACGTAATAACTCCACACAGCGCCCAAGCCTTCTTCTGCTTCTCTTCCGATATGATCTTGGTCTGGCACGCGTTAGGGGGCAGGGAGGGGCTGGCCCACGCTCGCCCAAACTCGTCGATGCTGGTGGCCATCCTGCCGTCGGGCAGGCGCCGGTCGTTGTAGGGCAGCCCATCGAAGGCGCCGCACAGACCGTCCACAGCACCCATGTAGCTTTTGAATACCTGGTAATGACACGAAATGAAAATGAGGCTTAGGTTAGGTTTAGTCAAAATACAATATATTTTATGTAAGCTTAGGGCAGGGTACCATTATCACCTACTTTCTTCTCTTCCCTAACTTTTAAGGTAGATAAAATAAAGTTAGTAGATTGTAAAAGTATCACAATTATTTAAATATATTTTTGGATGTACCTACAATATATGCAAATAAAATTTAATAATTACATCAAACTAATTAAATATACCAAATGTGTTACATTACTTTATAAAGTAGAGTTGCAGTTTGTTGAGTTTTGTTTTATAGTTGAGTTGTTGTTTCTAGTTCAACATAAATCCTATTTTTAGGATTTTGAAATAAATCTGCGTTAGCTATAATTAATTCAACGCTAAAATCTCTTTCTCGCCCCGATTAACCCCTGATTAATCCCTATCCCTAATCACCCCGTTTGACGTAGTAGATACAATAAAAAATATAGCCTATCACAAGCCCAGTATAAGCCTCACATTAGTATGTATACAAAGCAAAACAGATAGGTATGCAGGGTCGTCAGATATAGTTGAAGTTTTCTTAGAAATCGATGGATGTTTTCGAATGTAATTTAATTTAAAACGTAGATAATAAATAGTTCTTTATTTAGGTTAAGTTTCAGTCAAAGACATCCATCGGTTTCTTAGAAAACTTCAACTATATCTGACGACCCTGCATACCTATCTGTTTTGCTGACTGTACATATTATTAAAAAAAACCTTACCCCAATCTTAATATCTCCTTCAGAATTATACAGCACGGTGAAGTTGTACTTCCTAGATTTGACAGCAATGCCGTAGCCAAGCCGGTACACGTCGAAGCTGTTCTTCTGGAAGCAAATCTTGCTGGTCTGCTCCACCGTGTACTCGTAGTTGTCGTACTCTATCATCATGTTCGGTTTGATGAGGATCAGCTGGTCATCTTGCAGGATTAGGAGCTCGTTCTGACAGCCTTCCAGTCGGCACTTCTTGCGGACTGCAAAATGAAGTTTAGGATTACTTAGGTTTGCTTCTGATTATTTTATCGTTACCCCCCCTCCCCCCTAAGAATTTCCCCTGTATTATGGGTGTGTTTCTAAACATAGAATCACATACAATCATATAATTTTTTGTTAGGTGATTTTTTAGTTTAAGCAACGCTTGCTGAGGTCGGTCTGTGGTTGTATAATCATCCATTTGACACTTAGACTTCTCTGTGCTTCGGAAAATTGATAGGAGGATATTAATAATGGGTTCTATTCTTAGGGTTATCAAATCAATTTATTTGCAATAAGTGTTGGTACAGGTTTTGAAAATTCATTCGCAAATTGGAAGCTACGTTATTAGGGATCCATTAGAAAAATCACGCGAGCGAAGTCGCTGGAAGAGTGCTATTGATAGTAAACTAAAATACAAGCGGAAATGATATATTGCACACAATTTTCAATCATATTGTGATGCATTTTAGTTCACTATCAAATATAGATTGAAGTCTACCCTGGTATTTAGTAGCCATCTTAGTCATGCTTTAGGCAGTATTGCATTGCGCAAGTCACTTAGCGCCATGATTATAGGTTCAATTTATACCTTCAATTTCACAAGCACTATTCAATAGTAACAATACAAGATTTCTTAGCAATATTGACTTGAGGTTCTGATTGTATCAGAACTTACCCAGTATAGTCCAAGCATCAAATCTATTCTCCCTGGCAAGGATATGGAAGCAGGCGTCATACTTGTACTCGACGCCGTCAAACGTGTTGAACGTTCGGCCTGTCACGTTGCAGTAGATGGGACGTTCTGGTGGAGGCACGCACTCGTACCTGATGGTGGGAGGAAAAGAATGTTATCTTCTTATTGTTGAAGAAGATTGAGAAGGTCATGCTGGAGCAGAGTAATGGTCATCGCTCTTTTGACAGCACCACTCCGACAAGGCAACGGTTCGGCTGGAATCACCTCTAAAATTCAACCAATACCTGCTATGCTATTCTCTAAAAGACTCGACGACGAACTCGTCGACGAAACTAGTATGGTCCCCAGCGGATTTTGAACTTTATGCTCTAGACCATTTAGTTGAAAATCCATTAACGACAAACTGTCTCTACGACGAGTTCCGAAACAGTTTGTCTTTAATAGATTTACAACGTTGTGATCTACAGCATAAAGTTGAAAATCCACTGGGGACCATACTAGTTTCGTCGACGAGTTCGTCGTCGAGTCTTTTAGAGAATAGCACCCCAGATAGCGTGCCGCCCGCGAGTTCTTTAAACTAGGTTTTTCTTTCAAACTTGTAAGCCAGGTCACCAGAGTATGTTAGAGGTACGTGCGGCCGACCTGTTACTACGCTAAGGTCAGAGCGAACGGTTCTCTTTGGGTCTTGTCAAAAAATAACAACTACTTGGTCTTTCGTGCTTTACTTGAGACTCAAGTATCAAGCCCTAACCAGTTTTTTTTCTTCACCGATACCCAAGATAAACAAACATAAACATAGGTACTTTTCCGGAATCGAACCAACAACCTCATACATGAGAGGTGGGCAACATAACCACTGCTAGACATCAATTAACATCTGACGTTACTCTCAGGGTACTTCTTCTTCTTTATCGTGTGGGCAGTAAGGTACTACGACCCCACACACCCTAGTGTCAGAGTTACTTAACCGTCTCAAGGGCCATATGGGTACTTTTATCACACTACTTACTGAGGACACTTATTGTATCCTTTCGCAGTAGTATCCAGCTTCAGGGTGTATCCAGATGGACAGGTAACGACGGAACAGACGGGTGGAACAGTCACACCGTCAGGTTTGTACGGAGGCAGCTTCGGGATGCACTTGAACTGCTGGCACTCTTGTTTGGGGGTCTGGACTGCGGTGTTCACGTCAGGCTTGTCCAGAGAGAAGGCCTGGTTCGGACGAGGTGGTTGAGGCAGACCTATTGAGAGATTCAGTTAGAAAACCTTTTGATAATGGTGGTAGATTATTTATTTTATACTTCCGTGATTTGCGTATCTAAACGTGTAACACAATAAATGCAAGACCAGAAAGCTCTTTGTTTAGAAACGACATCTTATAACACTTCAGTCATTTCAATGAAAGGTCAAAAAGGGACTGTAGAGACACTGCCGTCCATGTCAATACGTTTAAGCAAAACTAAGCCTTATGGCAAAGCAATAAAGCTTATGTAAATGAAACTGATAAATGGTTGGTCGCAATAACTATCCAAACATATTGAGATCACTGAAAGAAAAGCCACGTGTTTGCGAGAAAGACAGAACAGTCTAATAAGCATATTTTAGCTGAATTTTCAAACTAACCATTTAAATTACAACACTTCTTCTAATGAAGCGACAGAAATGCTTGTTTCAGAATTCGGGGATTTGAATCTCAAAATAAAGTTCGTATGTTTGTTTAAACACGCTAATCTCTGAAATTACCAGTCGGAATGGAAAAATTTTTTTTGTGTATGATAGCAAGATTCATGAGAAATAGTAAATGGTAAATAACATCACACTACGGCCCATGGGAGTGGAGCAGTAACCAAAAACGTAACTTAACGCTGGTAAAAATTACCACACGGGCGAAATCGCGGTAAAAAGCTAATGAAAAGGAAATATAACATATAATTCTTCTCAGAGCAGTCGGCTAGGAAACACTGGACTCATCTAGTTAAAAAAAAAAAAACAAAATTGACGTGTAAAAGTGTTATTTATAACCAATTTACTGAATAAATCATCATTTCATTTCATTTCATAACACATGACATACCTTATATCTCAACTTTTTACATTGTAATAGACATAATTAATTATTTGTTTACTTAGTCGCTGTATCTGGTCAACGTAACTAAGCAAAGTATACATGTGGAAGCTTGTAATTTGCAAATGTCCCTACCTATGATATTTATGTTTGCTATTAGTCTGTAAACTTTCTTTAAAATAAATAAAATAAAAATAAAATAACTTACCATATCCTCCCTTAGAGAATCCACCCTTCGAGTACCCAGTCTTGGCATACCCTCCCTTCGAATAACCTCCTTTCGAATACCCTCCTCTCTGATATCTTTGGTAGGAGTACCTAGGTCTCGGTGGTGGAAGTTCAGAGGCAGAACCGTATGTAGATTGAGAGGAACTTGGTGTAGTGGTGGTGTAGTAGACGGTGTAGCCAGGGGGACATTCCACCTTCGGGCATTCAGGAGCTGGAAGATATGCCTTGTCATATAATGAGTGTACAGTACCCGGCGATAAATATTGCACATCGACCTTTGGAAAGAGACAATCGGCTAGTTTCGGCTTCGTAGAGCGTTAACTCTGTCGCACGAAATACAAACAGTCCGGTATATCTATTAGGAGCTGTTAAAATAATTATGATTTGCTTCTTTTGATAATTCTTTTTATTCTTTGTATAAAATACGAAATACGATAAAGGTAGATGTGCAATATTTATCGCCGGGTACTGTAAAGTTTTTATTAATTTTGTAATATTCAAATGTGCAGTTGTTTGTTACCAAGTCACAGTATTGTAGTCATTTTGTCAGTTTAAAAATCGAATTGTCATTTAGCGTCGTGTTTTTTAGTTCATTGTCTTTCTAGCACTCAAAGACGTCCTGGTTCCGGGGTTGCGGGACGTCTTAACAGGATACCGTGGCCCCGGAACGTAAAGGGCAACAGAAGGAACAGGGTGGTTTTTTAGTCAGTAAAAGTCTGACAGTCCCTTTCGCCCCAACCAGGGCGCAAGGACTCATTTGATGATTATTACCACCAAAAAAAAAAGCCGTCCTGGTTTCTGAGGAGACTAGAAGATTATAATTATAGAAATGATGGGACATTCTTCAGGATAATTGCTGATGAGAGTCCTATCAGTACAGAAGGAACTGAATGAAGCTAAATCTTTTGAAGGGGAACAAATTTCCCTTACGGAGACGCTTGGAAACTTAGTGGCGAATTTGACTATTAATTAATTATGGGTGCTTTTATATAGAATTTTAAGGGTTATATACGTTTCATGGTAACGATCAGAATGCCTGGTTTGAGTTTTTTAAACGTACTCGATCGCGTTAACTTGATATAGCGCCATCTAGTTCAATTTCATAAAAAATGGTAACATAACATCACGCCTGTAATCCCCGAAGGATTAAGCAGAGGTGTACCCATTAGTACATCCACAAAAAAAATGGTAATTGACACCACAAATCCAATGACACACTTTTTTATTAACTAGTTCATAAAAAATCAATGGGGCAATAGTAAACTGTGACGTCACTTATTTGACAACTCAATTGACTAACTATTTATTGATTTGAAACCAACTAAAAATCCAATTTTGCATTTAACTGAAAATAATCGCATTTTCAAGACTAAAATAAAGTGATTTTTTAACTAACACGCTTTTATTAGCTTCACTTGTAACTAACTATGTATGTAAGAAAATCTTGGAATCTTAATTTGACCCACTTCCCGGTCTTCGATTAGGATGAAATTTTGCACACGCTCTGAGTTTTGATGACAATACATGACTAGCTAAGAAACGTCATTACAAATCCAATATGGCGGCCTCCCCAAGATGGCGGACCGGCTGTTTGAAATCCACCCCCATGATATGGGTATCAAATGAAAGGGTTTGCTGTCAGGAATACGAAAAAATAATTTTGAGTGCGTGCTAAAAGCGTGTTTTTTAGTTTTTTAAACTATTTTTTTTTAGATAGGTAAATTGTCTAAGAATACATGTTAATTATGTCAATTACCCACGAATAGGTTACGCGATCGAATAGGTCAAAAACTCACACTAGGCACTCCGTTCTTACCACGAGTATTATTTATTTTGTGGTACACTTTATTTTTGAGGTTTCGTAGTCTTGTCTTTTTCCTTCTCGAGGATCCTAACATTCTCGATACGGTCCGAGACTGGCCAACGAATGGGCGACGGTTCGATAAGCGGGACCCTAAAACCATATACACATCATTGTTTTTCGTCCAATTTAATACCAATTAAAAAAGACGATAAACATTTTTTAATTTTGGTATATATTTTTTTAATACCATCTATAAAAACCGACGTTAAATTTTTAGTTATAGTCTAGTAATAATATTTTACAAACATATATAACATCACGCTTGTAATCCCGAAGGGTTAGGCAGAGGTGTACCTATTAGTACACCCACATTTCGCCAGTTATGATTTAAATCCCATATAATAGAGGGCGAGCCTATAGCCATCAAACGGGTACAAGTCAAGACTCCGAGGCTGCTAGTGAGAAATTCCTGATGGAAAAACCCAATAACACTTTGCTCGACCTGGGAATCGAACCCAAGACCTCATGCTCACCAGTCACTAGATCAACGAAGCAGAGGTCTTTTTTACACCCGTTATAATAATATGGGTTCTGATTCTGACGCGTTCACATTGGCTTAACTTGGCCTAAAGTCTAGCTAAGGGTTGGTTCACATCTGACGGAAGATACGCCGCGTATCGTCAGTCGCGTAACGCAGAAACAGTCAAATAGATAATAAAATATCCAACCATACACACATAACCGATGATGCGTTAGTGCGTCGATCATACTAAAGACGATAAGTTTATTTATTTATTTAAATTTTATGCAACAAAAGTACAATACGGCCGACGTATCTTGGCGGCCCTGAAGTTAGCCGATTGCTGCGCAGTAAACAATTTCATTTCTATATGATCCATTGCGCAGCCAAACAGCTAACTTCATACCGCCAAGATACGTCGGCCCGTCGGCCGTACTATACAAAGGCGGACTTAATGCCTTAGGCATTCTCTAACAGTCGACCAAAGGTGATGAAGGGATAACATGGTAGGTGCAAGTTATTGTACGAGAGTAAAACAACAAAATTAGAGATTAAAAAAATAAAATAAAAAGTACTCAAAAATGTTACATAATAAAATGAAGTACGTCGTATCTTCCGTCAGATGTGAACCGACCCTAAATGTCGGCATGATTTGCGCTACAATGATGTAGATTGTATTTCAATAACTGAGTTATCACTATAACATGTAAACGTGAAACAAGTTTTCAAAAGTTCAGTGATTAATTCTTAGTTTTTGTCAATCAAAAAGTTATTAAGTCAATCAAAAAGGTATACTTAAGTCAAAAATCATAATCATGCGGGCACCTCACTTGGTGTAGGTACCTACTAGTCAAACATTCTCGTTACTTGAAATATATAGGTATGTAAAACTAACTCTGTTTCAATAAGGATAGGGTATAATTTGTGTTACCCGTTCAATTCGAGTTGGCTGTTGTGACAGATGTTAGTAAGTAAGTAATAATGTTAGCAAGTAATTGTGTAGTAATTGTAGGTTGATAAACAAAATAATTCTTCTTCCTTCTTCTTCTTTATCGTGTGGGCAGTAAGGTCTTATTATATGACCTCACACACCCTAGTGTCAGAGTTTCTAAACCGCCTCAAGGGCCTCTGACATGAATTAAGTGGAACAGTAAGTCCAGGTTTCCTCACGATGTTTTCCTTCACCGATGCCAGTGATGTCCAAGATAAACTTTAGAAAGTACATATGAATTGAAAAATTCACATTGGTACTTGCCCGGATCTGAACCCGCAACCTCATGCATGAGAGGCGGGCGCCTTAACCACTGGGCCATCACGACGTCAAACAAAACAATAATTGTGGGTTTTAGTTTATTTAAAACATTTTGTAATATTGATAAAATATAATTATTATGTTGTGTGTGTGCTTATTATTAGTCCATAAAATCAACACGCGACATTTCTACTTTCGTTACCCAATTTAATTTTTTTATTTCAAAATCTGATTAAAATACAGATATTATTTTTGACAGATTTGCAAACGCGTTCTTAACAAATAACAACAACAAAATTTTAAAGTAAATAATATGAGATTCACAAAAAAATACGGAAATGAAATTATGAATTTGCTATCCATATTTAGCGGGTCCGACTTAAGGTGGTGAAGCGGGCAGGAGGTAACGGCTAACTCGAAGTGAACACCTAATAAGTAGAGATAAAGTACTATAACATGGCGCGCCCCTCCATAATTCTATTTCAATAATAATGAGTAATTAATGACGCCGCTAGTCAAGCAACAATGACACGCTGATTTGTTTTTGTTTCGAAAGCCGTCTCAGTACGCACACATGCGTTATGAGTCTTATAAATACTTTCAAACGTTTTGAATTGTGGAAGGGCGCTCCGAGTTATCGTTGTTTATCTCTACTGCATATGTTGTGTCAAATATGCCAAGAAAATGGTCATTTTACCCTGTTTTATCCTGTATTCTACTCACGTTTAGCCGTGGTAACAGCAGCATCGACATTTGGCGGCGATTGAGTGGTGACCACCACAACTTCAGCAACAGTGGTCCTCGGTGTGGTGATCGTGGTGGTACAGTCCTTCTCATCATCAGGGCAGTCTTGGAGACCGTCACACCACTTCTCTAGGCGCAGGCAGAACTTGCTCGTGGGGCAAATCTTGGTGTCGATGGGGCAAGGCTCACAGATGCACTCGCAGGTCGATGGTGACAGTTTTGGTACTAGATTCTAGAGTGAAAAGTATGGATTTCGTAGATAATTTAGGACTTTGGCTTTATTCGGAAGTCTATTCAGCTCGTTACAGTACCCGGTGATAAATATTGCACATCGATCTTTGGAAAGAGAAGAATCGGCTAATTTCGGCTTCGTAGAGCGTTATCTCTGTCGCACGAAATACAAACAGTCCTGTATCTATTAGGAGCTGTTAAAACAATTATGATTTGCTTCTTTTGATAATTCGTTTTATTCTTTGTATAAAATACGAAATACGATAAAGGTCGATGTGCAATATTTATCGCCGGGTACTGTATGTATATTCTAATTGATCATTTAAAATTATTCTTTTCGGAACTTACCGGTGCACATTTGCATTCTTTGACGGGCTCGCAAGAAGTGATGCCTCCGAGCTTGCACACGCATTGGTCGCAGTTTGCACCGCGGAATGTCGACCCTACTGGGTACCTGTTGAATAGAATGTGTTATGTTAGTATACATAGAAATAATTACTATATTTTAGAGTTGTCATCTTGTAAATTACAAGTATTATAAAACTCTTATACTAGTCAATGAGTACGCCGTTTTATCAGACTTCAAGACCACAGACCAATTTTTTCAGTTGGTTTTTGGAAGTCTATTTTCACCTCAAGCAGTACAACTTTTAACAAGCTTTTTTAAATATGTCACATACTAGTTTATGCCCACAAATTCCAATTAATATAAAAATAATTATATATTTATTTAATAAAGCATTAAGCACTAAGTAAAAAAGGACTAAAGTTGACAGAAAGCCAATTGCAAGTCTTCACATGTAGAATTGTATTATTATTTTACTAGACGGCCGTAACACGTGTCGCATTCTGTCATATTATCGTCCCGACCGAATTTAGGTCGCGGAGGCCAATTTTAATAAAGACTAGCTAAGTGTACAGGAGATGTTATAGTGCACGAGTGTCTCTCTTTCCTCACTTTTATAGTCCAATGGGATGGCAACAAGAGATCAGTCGTAGGACTAACGGCTCTAGGGGTGCGGAATTTGTTCGAAAGAGTTACCGCGGCCCTGGAATGCAAAAGGCACTAGAAGGAACACGGATGGGTTGTAGTCAGTAAAAGTCTTATACTCCCTTCCGCTCAAAAGAGTCATTTGATGATTTCCCATCCTTAAAAAAAAAAACAAAAACGGCTCTTACGTGCTTCCCAACCTGAGAATCGAACTCACTATAAAGTTTTACTCACGGCATGAAGGACTCGACACAAGGACACTGGTCTCTGGTGACGCAGTTCTCTCCGTCGTAGTAGTTGGAGGGTGGCTTGCAGTCGCACGTGTCTTCTGGCTTCTCCACTCCTGGGCATGGCTCGCAGGTCACTCGCTCTGTGACCGGCTCGCGGTAGCGGGTTGTTGTTACTTCTGGTAGTACCTCGGTTACAGCTGGACGGAAAAAATGGTACATAATTTTTTAAGTCTGTTAGTATTTAGATGAGAAACAGGGTGTAGTTTCTCATCCTTCATTGAAAAGGGAGGGTGTTGTGTCTGGTGGGATCTTGTTTATGCTAACGTCGCAAAAAACTTTGATTGCGCGGTATAGATTTCGTCAGTTACACAAGTGCAAGCCTAGACTAATTTTAACAAAACTATGTCCAAATTTTGGGAAATGAAATGGTTAAATTCCTTTAGGTATTTAAAAACAAAAAACACATAACCGGACAAAAATCCAGACTCCGAGGATGCTACTGAGTAATTCCCAATATCACTTTGCCCGACCTGGGAATCGAACCCAAAACCTCATGCTCAGCAGTCGCGTTTTGCGACCACTAGACCATCGAGGAGGTCTTATACTGTAAAGAACACAGTTTTCCTAAATTACTGATTTTCCTTCTCCAACCTTAATAAACATTTTTTTCTTCTAGAAAATGTTGACAACCCTAGACTTGACTTCCGCGCAAACGAAATCGCGAGCCGAAGCTATAAAGAACAAAAAAAAACAACTCACGGTAAGGTTCAAAGCATCCAATAGGCTCGATTCTCATCTCAATATTATCCTTCCAGGTCAAAGGTAGCACCTTCAAATACTGCGCATGAATGGGGGGGTAGAACTCTGTAACATCCGTGGTATCCCTGTCGAAGTTGCCTGCGAACACCTTGTCTGCCCCCTTGTCATCCACTACAGGGTTGAAGGTGGACAGGTCTGAGGTGTACATGATCTTGTAGGTGGACACCCAGCCGTAGGGACCGCCTTTGGTTTTGATGCCTGTTATGTTTCGCGGGGATGTGAAGTTGAACTGTGGAGGGAGATTTTTATTATATTTATTTATTGGCCTATCTACAATTGGGTAGTTGATACCGTTAACCAATAATTCTAAGACATAACTTCTTAATATTATTATTTCTGATTTTTATTTACCACCTGTAAGTGCACATCATGGATTGCAATAAATGATTTGACATAAAAAAAACCACATTTATTTTAGTCCCGAAAACCCAATTAATTTTCAATTAGCTGTAAAAAAAGATTTTTAATTTCTTTCAAATGAATAAATAGTTAGACTATTCTATACTAGTCACTGCCGTCTTTTGCCACAAAAATTCAAAAGGAGGATCATGTTTTGACAGGTCATAAAAAGTAAGTCAATTGATTGGTGGCGTAACAGAGCAGAAAACTCCACGGACACTCTTTTCAATTAAGTTTAATTGAACGTCTTACCATGATCCACTCTCCGGGAGTGCTGTACAGCGGCCTCCAGCCCCTGTCTCCGTCCAGCCTGAAGAAGCGGCGCGCGTCGTTATTAGAGCTAACCTCGATCATGTGCACCGGCAGGTCGGCGCCCAGCCCGAGAGGTTCGTTGCATCGTTCGGGGAGAGGCTATAGACAAATGCGTGTCAAATAAGTTCTGCGTAAATCGTGTGAAGGTTGCCCGCGAGTTTCAAAATTTCTCACGTTGTTTTGGAACATACGGCTCGGTATCAGGTTTTACAGTAGTACATAAATTAAACGCGACAGTAACTAATCTAATCATCGATGCATAAAAATTCTTAGACTTTATCCGAATTTAATTTAATTTGCAATTAAGTTGGTGAATATGTCACCAACTTGGAAAAATGCTTGCTGTTGTTCAAAAACCCGATTTACGGTGCTTAGATTAAAGTTGGAATTTCAATAAAGTTTATCAAATTCAAAGTGTTATAACATATTTTGTTTAGCGTATTGTTCAAAAAGTTGCTTTATGTTTGTTGATTTAATACGTGTTTTTTATCATTTTATAATTCCATATTCAAATGGTTTGTACAAATCGTAGAAGGTTTTTCAAAAATAACGGTTTTAAGTCAAACTTACTCTAAAAGTAGTTGTAGAAGTATCCAAATTGGAAGGTTCCCTGCACCCAATGAGCTCGAACCTAACGGCTATCTCCTCGTGCCATGTCAGAGGCTGAACGCGGTACACCTTCGCTTCTATTGGAGGCTCTATCATCTGTTTTGAGGGAGTTTTGTGGTCTACGGGGCCGCGGAACACCTAGAAAAAACGCATGATATAAAAATAATTGGTCACAGTCTCCAATCTCAAAAGAGACTAGCCCAGTACTTTCGTAAGAGATATTATAGTGTATATGTGTGTGCGCAAACACAAATGTACGCCCTCTTAATTCTACGAAATCTGAAGGGATGAGAATCCGACACGATTGGAAAGCGATTTATATACCCAGTACCGAATAGAATCGCTTTTCGTGACATGTGTGTTAATTCGCTTAGTTCTAATAAACTACACAAAGGATTTTGATGCACAATTTTGGTGTATCTTTAATAGGTATATTGGGATTTAATATAAAATTTCATGTTTTTTTTTACGTGTCGCCACATTAAAAGGTCGTTACCATGCGAAGCAGGGGCGAGTTGCTAGTATTTAATATTATTCAATATCAACAAAGACATATATTTATTTCTTACCTTTGGTTTCCCATCAGGTCCATTGACAGTGGAGAAGGTACGGCCATCGTCTCCGTACAACACGCGGTAGCTGGTGACGTACTGGTCGAAGAGTGGGCTGCCCTGCATCACCACGCCGTACACCGGCTCGCGGCGGGGGAACTCCACCTGGATGTACTGGTTCGCGTCCTGAGTAGCTGGGTTCCAGCTGCCGGCTGTTGAAAATATGCCCAGTATAACATATTGTTTAAAAAAAAACTAAAGGTCATGGCCAAGGCGCTCGCCTCTAATGGGGTTGCGGGTTCGATACCGATCATACCCCATTTGTCAAGGACGGTATAATAGAAAAAAAGAAAGAAAAAATGTTTAATGACACAGACCATGTGCACACAAAAATAATAACAAAAGGGCAATAAAAAAAAAACAATAAAACATGATAAATTACATTATTGTGTACCGTACAGTTATATAGCACCACGCTATGACCTACGGGAGCGTAGCAGTAACCAAAGGCTAAAATGCGAGTAAAACTGCAGGGATTAGCTAGTTATTTATAAAATCCGATGTCAAAGAGTTTAATACAAGATGGGTCATGACAGATACAAAGTCTGCGATGGACTGAGTTTACCCAGAAGAAGACTGTTTACTCTAACTATGAAGAGTAGTTTTTAAAATTATCATAATTAGGCTTCGTTCACACGGCATTGTCCTGCACGTTTTTTTGTAATCGTTTTTTTAACGTATAGTCAACCGGGTGTTTATATGGAAAATTTTCATTCGTGTAAAAACGAATAGCCGCAGTTTCCACAAGGAGACAAAGCTATACCTTATGCCACTGCGAACCGAATACGTCAAAGTTCATTCGATTTGCTTGACAAGTCCGTTGAGTATGCGTTTAAACGTATAAGCGGTACACGTCTTTTTGCAGTACAATCGACGTGTGAATGGATCTATGTACGTTGTATGGTCACTATTTATACTTTAAGACGTATACTACAAAAAAACGTGCTCGACAATGCCGTGTGAACGAAGCTGGAGACACCTGAAATTATTGACTGGCGAAATGTGAGTGCACTAATGGCTACACCTCTGCCTAACCCTTCGGGGATTACAGGCGTGATATGATATGCTGAAATTATTGTTTGAACGTGTATTACCTGAGATCTCAAGAGGATGTCCGTGGAGTTTGGCGAACTGCGGCTCAAACTGTTCGCTGGCGACGGAACTGGCGCTGAACGATGAGTCAGGCAGAGGCTGGTCACCCCACATGAGGTCCAGATAACTGTGAAGTAAAAGAAAGGCTTCAGTTGGAATTTTCAAATATGAACTTTCGAGTGAATTTAGGTGAAGTGAGTTTCGCTCAATGATCTCCTGCCACCGTGAGGAGGGGCCTGCGAGCGGCAAACTTGGGGCAGTTTGTCGCTCGACCAGACATAGGCCTGTGATGGCGGCGCGCAGTGTTCCGTGCGCGCCTCTCTAGTGGAATGTGCGGTCGCAGGATAGGCCGCACATAGTGAAGGGGCTCGCCAATGGCGGTCCAATACCAGTCGGGGCGAGGATCATGCGTAATGCGAATACCGGGCTCCCGACTTATGGTGGCAGGAGGAGCCGTGGGGTTTTAGTCGGTAAAAGTCCGACATACCCCTCCGTTATCCCTAAACGGAGGGCATCCATGAGGATTTCCCCACGAAAAAAAAAAGGTGAAGTGAGTTCGAGCTGTGAATTCCTAGTATCAGGTAGAGTGAAAGCTCACTCCGATTTTACTTCACACACAGAATAGGCCAGCTGTTTTTTTAATTATGTTTTACAAATGAAAATAGTTTTCAATATAAGTAGTTTACTTTACACTATTTTGTTATCATTTAAGTGATAGCAAATCGGGCGGGGTGTACAGGATTCTTTTTTTAAATAGGCTTAGGTGCTTTTTTTTTAATCCAAATACATAAAAGCTCATACATCATACTCAATTACCAAAACGACGGCCTATCCATTGGATAATTTCTACCCTACTTTTTAAAGGTAATATTTATTTTTAAGCATTGCTTTTTAAAGCACGCAAGCAAATAATTATACAAATCTTACCTATCCGGGTTACACTTAGGCGGCGGAGACACAGTACTAGGTATAATCAGAGGAGCAGCGATCGTCGTTTTAGGCGTAGGCGTAGGCGTCGTAGGCAGAGATGGCGTAGTACCCGTCGGATTCTCCGGAGTCGATACTGGAGTTTCTTTGACCACCGTAGTTGATGCTGGGAAGAAGTTTTATTTATTTATTTATTATGGGCAACAAACATTAATAGTATAAATTATTACAATATTGATAGACATAGAATACTGAACACACATCAAATAAATATCTACAGTTACCGGCACGTAACTTGGCAAGAGATTTTCGTAGTGGGGGAAGTTCGCGCATATAAAAATGTATGACATTGTGCGTGCGCAAACTTCCCCCACTACAAAAACTCTTGCCAACTTACGTGCCGGTAACTGTACATAGTGTAAAACAAAGTTTATTACCGCCGGCTGTACGCGATCTTTTAAACGCGGATTTTAATGCGGTTTTTATCAATAGATGTTACAGTTGCTTATAATGGCCTAATTGAAATAAATGATTTGACTTTGACTTTGGCTTTGATAGAGTGATTCAAGAGGAAGGTTTATGTATCTACATTGCACCCGTGCGAAGCCGGGGCGGATCGCTAGTTAAAAATAATTAAATAAAATTGATTTTAAAAGAGTATGTATGGAGTTTCATACCCATTCTGTTCCGTGCGAAACTAACTTTTGGAAAGGGCAACGAGATTCAATTCCGTTTTTTCTTGCATATGACGTTCAAAAGTGCCTTTAGCAAAGCAGATTCTTATCACGTTGAAAACAGAGTTTTTAGTATTTGTAGTAAGGTTTATTTTTGCATGTGCACTGCTTTTGTCATTAAGAATGCTTGAACGCGTTTGGTGTGAAATAATAAGAGGAGCCGACTGGCTCCGATCGCGTACATTTTCTCGTTCGCGCAGCCGATCGGCTCCGATTGCGTCCGGTCTGTGTGAAAAGAAAAATGCGCGCCGATGCTCTCCGAGCCGGTCTGTGTGAACGGACCCTAAATTGCCTTATTGAAATAAATGATGTTACTTTGACTTATATATAGGTTATTATTTTACTCGCAGCTTTGTCTGCTTCCTAACAATCATGTGGAGGAAATCGTGGGCAAAATCTAGCACTTCAATAAACACTTACTTGGCTCTTTGCAGCCAATCAGCTCGAACCTGACAGCGATCTCTTCATGCCAGGTTAAGGGACGTATGCGCAGGACCTTCGCCTCTATTGGAGGTTCTATCATCTGTTTCTTTGGAGTGTTGTTGTTTGACGGTCCTTGGAATACCTGGAGGGAATATTCGCTTTTGTTAAACCATGGTTTTTTAAAGCGCAATTTTATGTATAAACGCTTTTGTTAAACCATGTTTTTTAAAACACAATTTTATGTATAAAGCACTGTATATTCTTATGAAAACTTTTGGTCAATTCACAACTGTAGAAGTACGATTTTTACTTGCCAAACAAACATCAACTTTACACGAGTTGAAATAAGTAAAAAATAGTTTGTTGGGGCAATCTCGCCTATTCGCATAGCGTATTAGACGGTTTATTAATTTTCATCTTTATTTAAAAAGATGCAAGATTTGAATTCAATTGTCAACGTTTCGCAAAACTATCTTTTATCAACCATAAGTTCTTACCTTAGGTTTCCCATCAGCTCCTTTCACGACCTCCAACTTGTCACCACTATCTCCGTACAAGACCTCGTAGCTGGTGACGTACTGGTCGAAGAGTGGGCTGCCCTGCATCACCACGCCGAAGATTGGTTCAGGGTGCGGCAGTTCCACTTGGATGTACTGCTTTGTGTCCTGAGTTATTGGGTTCCAACTGCCGGCTGGTGAGAAATTATGAATTAAGTAAGTAAAAGTGATATTTTATCGTGATATATATCGTGCTTTGATCCTTTGAAGAGGAGGGGTGAATTGGGGGGGGGGGGGCGTTGAGACGTTGCCCCACACTAGAAATTTCTCCTGTATCGTGAGTGCGTTTAAAAAACATAAATTCACATACACAAACAGTCAGTTCCGGCACATCTGTAGGTTATACAAATATTTGTTTCATGCGGGAATCAAACCTGCGATACGCAGCGCAGCAGCCAATAGCTGCACCAACCTCTCTTTTCTCCAGTTTTTTTTAAGACCCACACCTAATAGGGAATAAAGTCTATATCGACCAACAGGGCTAAACCAGTCCTGAATCAAACGCTATATTATTAAAAGTTGCTTTACTTTACCTGTTACAGCAAGAGGATGTCCGTTCAGTTTGGCGTACTGTGGCTCGAACAGTTCGCTTGCGACGGAACTGGCGCTGAATGCTGAGTCAGGGAGAGGCTGGTCACCCCACATAAGGTCCATGTAGCTGTAGGGGTAAGTGGAAATGAGATAGCTGATAGAAGAAGCTATTTACAGGATATTGCAGGAGAACGAAGAAGCAATAGGACCTTAGCGTCAGTATGTATCCTGCCAGGGTTGCGGAATTTGTTCGAAAGAGTTACCGCGGCCCTGGAACGCAAAGCTTTGCGTTCTAGGGCCACGGTAACTCGGAAGGAACTCGGATAGGTTTTAGTCAGTAAAAGTCTGACACTCCCTTCCACTCCGCCCAGAGCGGAAAGAGTCATCTGATGATTTCTCATCCTTAAAAAAAAAGCGTCATATGTATCCCTTTTTTTAAAGCGTCTAAAACCTGTGAAATTAATCAATATTAGAGACAGCCAGTCCTTCATTGATCTGAAATCAAAATCTGAAAGTCTCCTCTGTAAAATTTTCACTGGGTGAACTTAGGAGAAGTGGTCTTGGGGTGAGTACCAGGAGGGAAGACAGTTCACTCCAAGTTAAATTCACGGAGGAGAGATTTTTACAGTATAACCCAGCAGAACTTAAGTGCATTTAAAAGCCTCATTCCATAAAAGACGAGTTGAGAAGAAGCTTTCCTCTTTTTTTTCGTATGGAAATCATCATGGATGCCCTCCGTCAGGGTTATGTCGGACTCTTACTGACTAAAACTCCACGGTTCCTCCTACTACTATAAGTCGGGACCTCGGTATTTGCATAACGCATGATCCTCGCCCCGACTGGTAAGAGGCCTTCCACTGCAGTGGGACAATTACAGGCCAATTCAGACACAGATGAATTCAAAAGTTCCTTACTCATCCGGCGAACATTTAGGAGGCTTCGAAGTCACCGTCACCACAGTCGTCGGCTCAGGCGTAGTCGTAGTGGTAGTGCTAGTGGTCTTAGGCGTAGGCACAATGTGAGGCTCGATGATGGGCTGGTGGGTGGACCCTTCGATAGGCGTGCCGATGATGACGCACTCGCTGGAGTCACAGTGGAACTCGTTGTCCAGGCACTGGCATTTGATGCATCCGTCTACTACTACGCCGTTCGGCTATTGGAAGAGATGAAGTTTATTTTAATGTTGTTAAAATACCTAAAGTAGAGTTAAACTACGATAACTTGGCGTGCCCTTCCACAATTGAAAACGTTTAAAGTATTTGTAAAAGTATTTACTAGACTCACAACGCATGTGTGCGTACTGAAGACGGCTCTCGAAACAAAAACAAATCAGTGTGTCATTGTTGCTTGACTAGCGGCATCATTAATTACTCATTATTATTAAAATAGTAATATGGAGGGGCGCGTCATGTTATAGTAGTTATCTCTATTAATGTGACTTTTCAATTCATATGTACAAGTACTTTCTAAGTTTATCTTAGATATCATTGACATCGTGCCGTGCCTCGGAAAGCACGTTAAGCCGTTGGTTCCGGCTGTCATACATCTGTCGTTCATCTATCTTTGACAGTCGTTACGGGTCGTCAGAAGCCTGAAAGTCTGCCAACCAGTCCTACCAAGGGGTATCGTATTACCCAGTTACTGGGTTGTGGAGGTCAGATAGGCAGTCGCTCCATTTAAAATACTGGTATTTAGCTGCATCCGGTTAGACTGGAAGCCGACCCCAACATAGTTGGAAACGGCTAGGCAGATGACGATGATGTAGTGAAAATTGTGGTCCTAAACACGTACCTTAACAATCTTATCGTCAGCAAAGCACGTGCAGTCCTTCTTGGATACGCAGGTTTTTTCGTCGCGCCAGTAAGAGTTGTACTCGCATGGCTTTCCTATGCAGCCTTCCACACACATCTAGATAGGAAAACATCATATAGGTTTCGGTCACAGTACTTTCTAAGTTTATTTATTTTATTTTATTTTATTGCTTTTAGGAAAACTTACAGCTAATACATTTGAGTAGTAATAAGTATTAAGCAGGCGAAAGCCAATTACAAGTTTCCACTAATATAAACTTATCTTGACTATCACTGACATTGGTAAAAGAAAACATCGTGAATAAACTTGGAGTTATAGTTAAATTCATATAAGTCTTAATAAAAGCATCATTTACGAGCTGGCTTTTAATATACTGGCCATTTTACAAGGGGTAAAGGTAATTATGAATACGAACTACTTTTACAAGGACCAACCCTGAAATGTAATAAAAAAAACAGGCGTTCCATATTTTTTGATCATGTTGTAGTGATTTTTGTAGGGAACAGCAATTTCATTTTCAAATATCAGAGTTGGCTTTATAATACAAATATATTTATATAATATATTCATGAGTACATTCATGCTCTAAGTTAAGTTATTCGTTATTATTATTTTTTCCATGTAACGTTAAGAAATATTACGGATATTTAAAATTGAAGGTAAGAAGGTTATTTTCGCATTATTTTACTCGTATATCGAGATATTTTCAATCGTATCATTACAAGTTGTCTTAATAGAAATAAATATCTATGTTCTATGTTCTCTTCCTCCTTACCTCTCCAACGCATCGTCCTTTCGCAATGAGCGATCTTCGGAAGTAGTCGCACAGTCTGTCGCAGCGGTACGCGCATGCGCTGTACTCCTGTCCCGGAGGACAACGAGCCGTGGTCGACGTAGGAGTGGTAAAGTCTTGTGATACTGGAGACGATAATTACAATAGGATATTGTTTGTGATAGTGAAGAATTTAGTCCGGTCATGAGACCAGCATTGGGAAAGTGTATGCTATGTATAATGTATACTAAACTCAATGTTCAGACTTTAAGGTTTAATTTATATTGTAGGATGAAGGAATACTGGGTAAAAATTTGCCCAGTGTTGAAAAAAATTGATAGTGGTTGATAATACATACCATGGGGCGCAATTGTTGCGGGTGTCGTCGTCGTGATTTCACCTGCAAATAAAAAGTACAAGCTTTATAATCTTTCAAAATTCAATTCATTTTTACACGACTGCCCCAAAAAAAGGAGTGTTATGTGTTCAGGGTTAATGTATGTATGTATGTGAGTTTCTTTATTTCACCATAACTTTTGAACGACTGAACCGATTTAGATGTATGGGGTATCGTTACAATCCTTGCATCGTTGTAAAAAATAAAAAGAAACCGGTGTAGTCGCTTTAAAACGTAAATTAATTCCAGACTCAATTTATTTTTTTAATGAATCTGGTCGTGTCTATGTTCATCGTCTAGAATTTGACAAGTAGATTTAAAAAATATATAACACTGTAAATAAAAAACGTCGTAAACAAAAACTGACGAGTAAACAAAGTACAATTATGTGCAATTTTTGCAGTCGTGTTTTTTAATTTTTTGATTATAGTAGCTTGTTTATTGCTATTATTTTTCTGTGCACACATTTTTTAGTTTTTTTTTCTAGTATTGGTATTAAAAAAGTAATTAAAACCATTTTCTACTAACCACACTCCGGCCTGATGAGCACCACATTGTAAGGCCAGTCGCACACCATGGTGACGTTGTTGTACATAGTGCCGGGCCCACACGACTTCAGCACGGGCCCGATAGGCGCCGGCGCACACTCGTAGAACTTCGTGCAGTCTGTCGGGTGCGGCTCGTTCGGACGGACTGAGTTCTCGCAGAGAGACGGTTCTGTATAATAAGGGTAGTTTGACAACCATCACGCCTTTGTGCACACAAGGGGTATACAAGAGTGGGTAGAATACGTTTTTTCCGCCAGTTAGATCCGAGAGTTGTAATGGTCGCTGTGACGGTTAGCGTAGGGAAAGCAGCAATATGCTCGAGCAATTCTCATTGTATTGATAACACAACACAACCTCATGCATGAGAGGCCTTAACCGCTAGGCCATCACGACATTCTTTCTCATTCTTTTTTTATTACGAACTGTGATAGAAATAAAGTTCTAAATTCCGTAACAGGCTTGGACTAATATCTAAGCTATAGGTAGACGGTTTTTTTACAGACTCTATGTAACTCGGGATGCTAGTATCCCGGACTTTTGATGGGCATACGAGGATCCGAAGCCAACTCGCCGAGGCCCCTTAGACAGTAAGCTGACATGAAACACAGATACAAACTTTTTACAGATATCGTTAGTTTTTATTGAAATACCGATAACTCACCCTCACACTCGCAGTACACTCGAATCTCGAAGTCCAAACACTTCTTGCCGACCTCCTTGCAGTACAGCCCTCGTTGTAAGCTACATTCCACATCAAGTCCCGTCTCCTTGGGGGACTTGTGGCCCTCCGCTGTGCGGCATTCTATCTTCTTCATCATTTTTTCTTTACACATTGGTGTGCCGATTACCTGCGAGATAAGAATAATGTGAGGATAATTTTGTTATACTTTAGTTCGAATCTTAACATGTTTTATTTTAGACTAGCTGTCCGCCGCGGTTACACCCGCGTCTTTGGTTACTGCTCCGCTCCCGTAGGTCGTAGCGTGATGGTATATAGCCTTCCTCGATAACTAATCTATCTAACACTGAAAGAATTTTTCAAATCGGACCAGTAGTTCCAGAGATTAGCGCGTTCAAACAAACAAACAAACAAACAAACAAACAAACTCTGCAGCTTTATAATATTAGTATAGATAATATAGATTTTCTTGTTTAAATTCTATTTTCTTTTGGTACACCACTTTTACCCGTTTTATAATTTGTCATTGAAGAGCGGAGCCTCCTAGCACAGGTATATCTTTTACTTAAAAGAAGGTCCCTTTGTAAGATTTACTGTAAAAGTTGTACAAGTTTCTGCAATAAACTACAAATACTTGATATTGAAATAACAGAATGAATGAAGAACCAATATAATGAAAAATAAGAAAAAATATTGAAACAGGGTATTATTTATATTTAGTGTAAGGAAGGTGTTACTTCTCGTCCAAGATTGCTCGCCTAAAAAAAACCTGAATTGAAAACGATAACTATAGCTCTATTTTTGAAGACTTTTTGCATCAATCGACATTATCGCTGAAAAGAGACAGCAACAAATTTTTTATAACACATAATATCACGCCTGTAATCCCCGAAGGGTTAGGCAGAGGTACACCCACATTTAGCTAGTTCGCAAAATTTTTATTTATTATTAGAAATAATATAATTTAGTATAGATACATTTAGGGCCTTTAAATGAGTACTGGGATCATGGGTACTTTTTCGGCTAATCCAATCACGGGTTAAAAATAATAAATCATTTTATTATCAGGCAACTGTGGCCTGTGTGTATAACGTTCTTACCAGTTCGTTGGGCCGTGGTAGTGGTTCATTGTCCACCGACTCTCCATTGGGTCCGGTCTCGGGCCCTCCTCTGTTGATCCAAGGGGTCCAGCCTGTCACGCACTTCAGTGGCTCGTCGTGAGGCTTCGGGGAGCTCAATTCTTGTGGCTAAAGGTTATCAGTAAGAGCGGTTAGTTTCTTTTTTAGGTAGATATCTGATGCAAAGCGTTTAAAAGGATACGTTAAAAAGTTTAGTTTCATTATGTTTCATGTAATTGAATCTTCACTGGGTACATACGACAATTTTTGACGTTTTTTTAGAAGTTATCTGAATGAGATATCGAGACAGTGTAATTATTATCTTTTTTTAAACGTGCTTGTATGACGAGATGTATGAACGTAGATGAGGCGAAAGGAGTATGTAAGGATCGTAGCAGGTGGCGTTCTGTGGTTTCTGCCTACCCCCATGGGAAAAAGGCGTGAGTTTATGTATGTTTTAAACAGAACAATTCAGTACTGGTGTCTTAGTATGGAATTAGTCCTGTTATCCTACTTTCACACGTGTTTTTCCTTTTTTTGTGAAGGAGTCCGTCAGGGAAAGAGGCTGCCAGAACTGGTGGTACCACCATACCTATTTCAAATGCCGGGTACAGTCACATAGGACATTTCAGCTTTGTCTATGGAATGCCAACACATCTGCAAGGCCTCTGGTGTTGCAGATACTTATAGACAGCGGTGACCGTTTAACATCAAATGGGACTTCCTTGACAATTTAAAAGTGTATGTATTGGTCTAATAAAAATAAATGTTTTGACTTTTTTACTTTGATTTCAGCTAGGTTGACATCCAATGACACAAAGAGATAAATAATTTGCCCGGGTGCAAAGGTCTGTCAAAAATCAACCAGGTCAAAATGTTATATTTACATTCAAAATTCCAATATCTTCCGCACTCTCAAACATCATTAAAAACTCACCGCTTCAATAGTAGTACAAGGCTGTCCGGTACATATTTTCTGCTTCTTAGAGCACCTGCAGGTGTGGCACGCGTCTTCCTCAATCACCTCTCCCTCTGCGACCTCCCTTCCATCTGCTAAGGTCATGCACACCGGCTTGCACTTAGCGCGAGGGACGCAGTCCTTGTGGGTACTGTTCTTGTAGACTTGACCTTCTGGGCACGACTTTTTGGGCTTGCAACCTGGTAAATAGATTTATTATTTATTTATTTATTTATTTATTTATTTATAGTTAATTAACACGGCATAATACCAATTACATTAATTAACATAGAAACAAAACAAAAACTATACAATGCAGAAAATTCAGTTATAAACAACTATTCTTACATACTAACATGGAACAGTGGACACCCTTGCATACTGTCTCTCACAGAACATCAGACATACGCGCTTAATTTTACTCCATTCGTCCGCAAATATATCACATTCCGGGTTGGCCGTTAGGAGAGTATTGAGCATCCTCAAGGTACGACACACTGGCGATTCAGCTCTGGCGACCGTTCTGCAAGGCAGTTGCGCGAACAGATTGTGTCGGCGGCTTTGGCGGTGACAGATGTATTTGTCCGGTACGAATAGTCGACAGAAAAGGTCATGGAGCTCAGGGCAGTCGATGCGACCGTTAAGGGTCTTACAAGCTACCGTGAGCTGGTCAAGACCTCTTCTTACCTCCAACGAGTTGAAACCCAAAGTCCCTAAGATATAGTTGGTGGGGTACATGTAAGGGTAGAAATTGTAGGTTCTTTTAAAAAGATACCGAAGAAAAGTTTTCTGCACTTTCTCGAGCATTAGTGTTTGAGCCGTAGTATAAGGGTGCCAGACACAACTACTAGTCTCCAGCTTACTGCGAACTAGGGTGGTGTACAGTAATTTAATAACATGCGGGTTGTGAAAATCACGAGCATTTCGCAAAACAAATCCTAGGCGTCTGAAAGATTCTTTAGCAAGGGTGGAAATGTGATCTCTGAAAGACAGAGAACGGTCGAAGGTCATAGAAGATAGTTATGTGGTGAGCAAACAAATTTGATCTTAATGTGGTTGTGATAAGGACTACGTACATGCTAGCTATCAAAAGCGTGACTTTACTTAAACCAAGTGTGTCATATGAATATCAACTTTGTTCTTATACCATTAAGGTTCATATTTGTATGAGACGCTTGATGATTCGCTTATAGGAATATGAAAGTGTAAGTATGGAGTTTATAAATAGTGATGAGTTAATAATAAAAATTGACGTTAATTTTGAAACTTATTTACATAACAATAAGGTCCATATTCGGCATGTATTTTTGTATGTTACCTTCAACACAAGTATCCTGTTCACAGTTGGTCTTCATTTCAGGGTAGTACAGGGTGTTGTCACAAGTTTCCACAGGACACGCAGGCACGCACGCGTCGTAGTTGGAACACTCCTCGTCGCATTGCATTGCTGGTGGACAAATGAACATCGAGTAGCTGTCACAATTTGATGACATAAATTTTGTTTTTAGTTGTAAATGGAGTGTATCTTTTTGTACTAACTTCTGATCGGGGGGGGGGGGGGGGGATATAATTGATGAGCGTGATAAGACATTTAACGAAGCTGAAAGTTGTTCTTAACATTATTGTGATCATTGTCTTGTTCTAGAACATATCTGGGGGTCAGTTGGTCTACATGAAGATAAATTGAAGATCAAAGGTCTGACATTTTACGAAAACAATTTTAAAAAAAAATCATCTATACTATAAATGCCCCACGACCTGTCTAAAATTATTGAGAATCTGTGGGTTGGCTCGTTCTAGCATAACTAAACTCAATTGTAAGTAAACTATATTCAGTAGCTAGTTCCATAAAGCTTTACTATTACTCACGACAAGTCTGCTGCGTCCTCCACTTAAACGTAACGCCCCTATTAGCGCACGCGTGCGCATACGCCGCTAGTGCGGTGCACGCGCACTCGCAATCAGCGCCCGAGTCACATGCGCACGCGTCGCGCGTACAGCGCTCGATGTAGGAGGACGGAGATACTTCCGCGTGACAAAGAGTGAATGGATACTGCTTCATTGTACTGCAGATTGACGAGGCCCATTCTTTGCGTTCGGGACGTTGTTTGCAGTGGTCCTGTAAAGAAAATTAAACTTAAAAACAAACGAAGTTACTTTCAATATTTGTTAGCAAAAGTTTATTATTTATACAGTTAAGAAAGATGCGAGGCAAATAATGAGATTTTTAAATGATGCTTTCAATCAATAGACTCTTGATATAAATTGTGGAATGACGTAAGGCTTTTTAAACTTTGTAAATAAATAACATTATATCTTGTTGATTTCTAGACACGATGAAAAAAGGCGATTTTGGGCTAAAATACTAAAGTTTGTCAACTAGTTTGTAGTACGATTGTGGTCTGAGATTGTGTTGTGCATTAAGTCCGCCTTTGTACTTTTTTTTCATAAAGTTTAAATAAATAAATTGTCAAAAGGTCGTTGACATGTGTATAATTATGAATCCGTCAAAATATAAAAATTACTGTGTTATACGTTTATCTTATTTGCTTACTAAACATGAAATACACGTCATAAAATTTATCTTGCACTATAGAACTGGCATGAGCAATAAAGTAAAAAAAGCTTAAAAGAAATCAGAACTTACCAAAATGTTCTGTGGTTTAGGGCACGTAGGTTTAAGCTTCCAGGAGTCAGCGAAGATGAGAGCTGAAGACTCCGCCATGCCGCCTCCTGAAGGCGTCTGGAAGTCGTCCCGTCTGTCGCTGTTGTAGTTACCGCACAGGCCTTTCACCTGAAATACGACGCTTATTAGTGGAACAGTCCCGACAGTCGGAGTCATGTGATGATGACGGATCTTTACTGGATCAAATGGACCAGTATCTTCGTAGATATACGGTATGGAACTCACTTCTAGGCAATAAATGAAACCTCAAGTAATACTAGTCCACAGAAGTATAGCTTAATTAAATTTTAAATCGAAAACCGAAAATTAAAAAAGTAAAATTTTCAAACAAAATAAATATCAAAATAAATTCAGTTAAAGTAAACACTCTGTTGACAGTTCTCTGTTGACTGTTCTGTTGGCGCGGCTTTTTGATTCGTTTGAAAATTTGAGATTTACGAAAAAAAATTGATCCAATTCTACAGAGTGTTTAAATTTGTTCAAAATTAAAACTCTACTTTTTGACCTAATTACTGGACCGATTTCGTTAATTTTTTGTATATCGTCAGAAAAGGCGATAACAAGTATGTCGTATAATTTATTGCATATATGTGATCCCCATACTGTATGTATGTATGATAGTCTATAAGGTATAATATATGTATGTTAATAGGTCTTTGTTAGGTACCTGAATTAAATGAATAAATAAATAAATTATACAATGTTTTTGCACCACATATATACTATGTGTCGCACACAGGCGAAATATCGCTAAAAGTTGGCAAAAAATCAAAATTATAAATTACACGTAATCTGGTTTCTATTGTTTAAACGACATTCTCAAAACAATGGTCTAGCTACCTGCGCAAGCGCCGCGCTCCCCCGGATCCCCACTTATGTAGTATCCCAGTCCAAAGTTTGACTTGTTAAGCAGCGGATGTGTTTTGTTTTATTAAAACTTAAACTTCAAACGATAATATTATTACGTTGTGTGGTGGAATTAAGTGTTTTGGTGATGGATTCTACTCCAGGCGGTAAGGAACTATTATTATAAATATAACAAAGTTACTTTTGACTTGTATTTGTATGCTAATTTGTATTTCTTCTGAAAGTTGTCGCTGTTTAAAGAGTATTCAAACTTCTCATAGAGTAAAAGTGCTAACTCAAGTGGACTCAAGCCTTCAAATGTACCTTAAAATGAGCATTAGACCTTCTTCTTTTACGAGCACCTAGAAAGAGATGCTCGTTTTTGCGCATCTAGAACAAACTTTGTCAATTTTAGTCCTAAGGTAAAATTTCATTAATTCATAATTTACTCAACATACAAACCCCCAGGCTGTCATAAAAATTTTTAAAGATCTTAAAATTAAATCAACAGAAGATCTTTGGGGAATGTCTGTAAAAGTTATTAGGTCTATTATCGAAACTATTGCGCCCTATTTAGCCGTAATATTTAACACCAGTGTAGACCAAGGAGTCTTTCCCGATCTGATGAAACACAGTAAAGTCGTACCATTGTTTAAAGCGGGTGATAGTAAGGAACCCAACAATTATAGGCCTGTGTCGATTCTACCAGTTCTCAGTAAGGTATTTGAAAAGTTAATGCTCAATCAAATGTTACGTCACTTTAATAAAAATTCCATCTTTCATGAACAACAGTACGGTTTCACCAAAGGGCGTTGTACAACTGACGCTGGTGTCACCCTACTTAAGAACATTTTTAACGCTTGGGAGGAAGCCCAAGATGCCATTGGAATCTTTTGCGACCTCTCAAAGGCGTTCGATTGCGTTAACCATGAGACACTTTTGATGAAGCTGGAGCACTACGGGATTAGTAAAATATCTCTTGGTTTACTAAGGTCATATCTGATAGGTAGACAGGCTAAAGTTCAGGTAAACGGCGTAAACTCATTAGGGTCTGAAATGACTATGGGCGTTCCTCAAGGTTCGATATTGGGTCCATTTCTATTTCTAGTTTATATAAATGATTTACCTCAATTACTGGAAAATGAACCGAAGATGGTGTTATTTGCAGATGACACCTCATTGATTTTTAAAATAGACAGGCGGTCACAAAATCTTGACGATGTGAATAACTCTATTCTTCAGGTCCAAAATTGGTTTACAGTTAATAATTTAGTACTAAATGAAAAAAAAACTAAATGTATTAGATTCAGTTTACCAAACGTTAGAAGTAGCGAATGTGATATAATATTGAATGGAGAAAAACTGGAATTTATTAATCAAACAGTTTTCCTAGGAATCACGCTAGACGACAAATTACAATGGAGACCTCATATAACATCTATTGCGGGACGGTTAAGTTCAGCAGCTTATGCTGTTAGAAAGATTAGACAGTTGACAGATGTAGAAACTGCGCGATTAGTCTATTTCAGCTATTTTCATAGCATTATGTCTTATGGCATTTTATTGTGGGGTCGGGCTGCTGACATTGAAACCATTTTTATTTTACAGAAGAGAGCTGTCAGAGCCATTTACAATCTACCTCGTCGCGAATCTCTTAGGGAACTATTTAAAACGATTAACATTATGACAGTGCCTTGCCAATTTATTTATGAAAATATTATGTATGTGAGAAAAAATCTAAAACTTTTTAAGAAAATATGTGATAGACATAATATTAATACCAGAAATAAAGATAAAATAGCTCAACCATATTTTAGATTGTCTAAAGTAAATACATCTTTTATGGGGTACTGTGTTAAATGTTACAACAAAATACCTCCTGATATATTAAAATTAAATGAAAGAAAATTTAAGACACATATTAAAAGTACACTTTGCAACCAAGCATATTACAAATTAGAGGATTATATTCAAGATAAGACTGCTTGGAAACATGCTGGTCCTGCTCCATAGGACAATTACTATTAATTCCAGACAAAATCAAGCTTGTTAATATTATTATTTTATTTTTTTTCTCTTTTGACACTTATTATATTTTATTTTCTATTTGGTTTTTACTATGGAATTGCACAGGCTCACACACTGTTGCATTGTTGGTTGAGATGTTGAGAGTGGTCGTCTACAGTTCCAATATTTGTTAACATGTGAACACTATGTAACTTTAAATATATTCAATTATTCAATTCTTAATTTGTAATATAAATTCTTTTTGTGTGTTATTATATAGTAGTTTTTATGTAAGGTACATTGCATTCACATGTAATTACGTATGACTCTGTATACAAATAATAATATTGTAAAACATTGATTTTAAAAGAGTACGTATGGAGTTTCTTGCCCATTCTTCTCCATACAAAACTACCTTTTGGAAGGGGCAACTAGATTCAATTCTAATTTTTTCTTGTAATGACGTTCAAAAGTGCCTTATAATGGCCTAATTGAAATAAATGATTTGACTTTTGACTTTTTGACTTTACTTTTCTTTTTTTCAGGATCAAACTCTGAAGAGATTTATATTAGTAGAAGAACTCTTATTGAGTATTATAGAGAGTCAACTTCTAGAAAAGACTCGGAGAAAATGCAATTTCTTATTAAATAAATTATTTGATTTAATTTTTTACTGATTTTCATTTTATTTCAATTAGTAACCCTAATGGTAGTAGTTTTAGTAATAAAGAACAACATATTAGTTTAAATCGCTGCAAAATATATTTTTGCCAACTTTTTGCGATATTTCGCCAGTGTGTGTCGTGATGGCTCAGTGGTTAAGACACCCGCCTCTCATGAGGTTGTGGGTTCAAATCCGGGCAAGTACCAATGTGAATTTTTCAATTCATATGTACTTTCCCGTAAAATACTGGTATTCAGCTGCATCCGGTTAGACTGGAAGCCGACCCCAACATAATTGGGAAAAGGCTAGGCAGATGGTTTAATAAATCCAAAAAAACAATACTCACCCTTCCTTGCCAGATGGAGTCAACCTTGACGTACACCCTCATGCCGCGGTCCCACTGAAGGCTCATGCCAAGAGATGGAACATCCAGGAACACGTAAGCACCAGCCATACGCATCTTGATTCTGGACAAACAAACGTTTATTATTAAAAATTCTGAATGGATTTGTTAAGGTTCCAATCACGTCTGTTAATTGTCCCTGAGTCCTAGCAAATTAATAGAATCTTACGATAGTTCTCACGAAGTTAGGTACACCTCTGCCTAACCCTTCGGGGATTACAAGCGTAAACAGGATTTTGTAAAAACCTAATTGAAAAGAGTGTCCGTGGAGTTTCATGCTCGTTCTTCTCCATACAGACCTACCTACGTTTTGGAACGAGCAACTAGCTTCAACTTTCTGACTAACTAACCGACACCTTAGGGAGAGTCCAATTCAAGAGTAGGCACTTTTGAATGATAAATGGTATGTGGTAAATGGTCTAATCTATCTATATATCTATATCGTGTGGGTAGTAAGGTCTAACGACCCCACACACCCTAGTGTCAGAGTTCCTAAACCGCCTCAAGACATGGTCTAATTGAAATAAATGCTTTGACTTTGACTTGGATGTTATGTTATGTCACGAAAGTTCATCACAAACACAAAAAACTACACATTATGTAGTTACCTCTTAAGCTTCGATATGTCCGGTATGGGTGAATCCTTGGCGAGGGATACGATTTCTTCGTTACCACCGCCGCCGACCTTCAGAGTCACTGACTTGGAGCATGTGGCGCCTACTGTGCCGCATGGTACATTCTAAGGGGGTAAACGAGAAAAGTTAACCCTACTTACTTAATAGTAACTATAGACAAATGAATCTTCCTTCTATTATAAATGCGAAAGATTCGATGGATGTTTGTTACTAAATTACGCCAGAACAGCTGTACGGATCGGGATGAAATTTGGCATAGATCATAATCTGAAATAGCACAAAGGCTAAAAAAATATTAGTTGTTGTAGTATCCTCTTCCAGGGATAGTTAAAAACTAATAACGTTAATCTTACTTAAGTTTACATTCGAGGCGAAGATTAAAGTTGACTAACCCAAGAAATAATATTTTTCATAAAATTGAACTCCTCCCTTTACACCCCCTTAGGGGTTGAATTCTTAAAAATCCTTACACCCCCTTAGGGGTTGAATTTCCAAAAATCTTTTCTTAGTTTTTTTTTACATTTTAAAACAAAGCTGTGAGCCGATTTTTAATCTCCTATTCTAGTGTTTGGCCGCTGATACGTCAGTTAGTCAGGTTTTCCTTTTATAGATCAACAAATATTCTCTTTCTAACCCCTATTTAAAAACTGCACCCCTCACCTGAATCTCGACGTCGAATCCATCCTTGCTGTCCATGACGCCCTTAGCCAGGAGGTAGGTGCAAACCCCCTCGAAATCGTAGTCGGTTCCGTCGAACGTGACGACGTGGGAGTCGCCCCACGCTGCACAAATGCCGGCGCATTTGCGTTGACTACATGACCAGTTGCCGCTCTTGCATTCGCTGTGTGGAGAATTGATTAAATTGACATAAAATAATAATACTACACACACATAACATCACGCCTGTTATCCCCGATAACTTAGGCAGAGGTGTAGGTACCCATTAGGACATCCAGATTTTGCCAGTCATATTTTAAGTCCCATGTAATAGGGGGCGAGCCTATTGCCATCAACCGGGCACAAATCCAGACTTCGAGACTGCTTCTGAGAAATTCTTGATGGAAAAACCTCAATAACACTTTACCCGTCCTGGGATTCGAACCCAAGACATCATGCTCAGCAGTCGCGCTTTGCGACCACTAGACTAACGAGGCAGGGTGGTAATAATAATAATACTAGCCTATTATTATTATATTGCATGGCAAAGGCCTCTTCACATACACAGAATGACAGAAGGCACGAGCGTTAATCACCACGCTTGCTCAAGGCGGATTGGCGATTCCAGACTTATGTTTATGACATGACCAGTTGACCAGGTGTCCTCACAATATAAATTCTTAGATTGGCAATATAAATTCTAGATCTTTGACAGACGTTACGAGTCGTCAGAAGCTTGAAAGTCTGACAACCAGTCTTACCCTAGGGGTATCGTATTACCCAGTTACTGCTTTGTGGAGGTCAGATAGGCAGTCGCTCCATGTAAAATACTGGTATTCAGCTCCATCCGGTTAGACTGGAAGCCGACCCTAACAGAGTTGGGAAAAAGCTAGGAAGATGATGACAGTTAACGAAAACTAATCTTGCATAATATACCATCCTAGATAACCATTAAACAATATAATACCAAAGTATTATTAGCCCAATGCTTGCCAGACAAATCCCAGTTCCTTATCAAATCATAAATTAAACTGATATAATTAATATTACTGTCATAATTGCTATCTTCAGTCATAAACGAAAATTCAAAAGGTAGGTACCTACCTAACTTATCTTCAGTTATCTTGGTCCATTTATTACTAGTATTTTTACCCATATTTAGATTAAACATTGTATCTAAGTTTCCGATATCTATCTTAATTCTGCCAAAATGAGCTAACTTACAATATTTAATAGATAATGAATTACGTCAAGCTGATTCAATATTACAGTTTACAGTTTAATAAATCAGCACTAAATATCCAAAATCAATACAACTATTTAGAAAAATAGCTATTTTTTGACGTTGGTTTTTTTATTTTTGAGGTACTGAACCCATTTATAGGTATATAAGAAAGAGAACGAACAAGCGATGAACGTAGATGAGGCGAAAGTAGTATGTAAAGATTGTAGCAGGTGGCGTTCTGTGGTTTCTGCTTACCCCCTTGGGAAAAAGGCGTGAGTTTATGTATGTATGTATGTAAGAAAGAGATTATTATTCACAAAAAAAAATCTGCGTCAGATGATAAACCAAAAAATAGAAAATAACAATAGAAAATTTAATTATTTGCTTTACACAAATCACTTTTTGTACTGGAAACCAGTTTGACAGTACAATGTATGTCAATGCTGACCAGGCAGTATCGATTACGCCTTAGCTCAACGCTCTACAAAGAAAGTGAAAGGCACGTACGCTTAATACATACAAATATACGCAGTGTCTGCTAAGTATCGTTTTATTTGGATCACATTGAGGACACATTTCGCGGATTGCGGGCATGAATGACAAAACATAACATCACACTTGTAATCCCGAAGGGTTAGGCAAAGGTGTACCCATTAGGACACCCACATTTCGCCAGTTATGTTTAAGTTCCATGTAATAGGGTGCGAGCCTATTGCCGACAACCGGGCACACATCCAGACTCCAAAGCTACTACTGAGAAATTCCTGATGGAAAAATCCAATAACACTTTGCCCGACCTGTGAATCGAACTCAAGACCTCAGCATTCGCGCTTTGCGACCACTAGACCAAAAAGGCAGTCATGCATGAATGAAATGTTGCAATTTTGTATTACTATGCAGGAAACGTAAGCCTGTTTTACGCACTTGAATATTTACGCAATGTTCACTAAAGTGGAGTTTAATTTGAATCTAGTTTACAACGGGGGCGTAGCTCAGATGGTAGAGCGCTCGCTTAGCATGCGAGAGGTACCGGGATCGATACCCGGCGCCTCCAATCATATATTTTTTTACTCATTAATTTTGTTTGTTGTTTCTATAAAAGTTTGTTGAAAAAAAGGTGATATATCTAAATATAGGTATAAAAGTGAAAAAAATCATACAATCACTCATCACGAAATATCGAAAATTGCTTGACGTATAACGATGAAATTTTGCAGGGAGGTAGATTATCTAGTTAGTAGACGTCCGCTAAGAACGGATTTTCCAAAATTCGGGGTGAATTTTGAAAAATCCGTTCTTTACCACGTCAAAAAATAAATCAGCTGTTCAGTACAATTTATGTTTCGATAACTCAACCATGTAGGGAACAGCTGATATTTTTTTGCGATTTCAAGATTGTTTCCTTATTTAGAGCTGTTCATTTTCAAAGTACTATACTCCCTTGAAGTAGGTCACTCGATTTTCCTAACCCCTTGTTCAGATACATTTTAAAACCATGCGATTTTCATCTTTAACACTATCTGGAGAAGGACTAATCTACAAATTAACATTTTTTTTTTATATCACTAACCATTTATTGCATTCCTCTTGCATGACATGTCCGTCAGGGTAGCTTCTTCCTCCATGGTGACAGGGACACTGCGATGGTGGGAGGCACTTCTTGGACATGGTGTCCAGCACAAAGCCTTTCTTACACTGGCAGCCTGGACGACACTCTGCAGTTGTCGATGTTGGCGGGAGATGCATATTCTGAGTTAAGAAAATCGGAGAATCGGTTTTGGTTCTCTTGTTTTAGAGTCGAATTTTGAATAGTTAAATAACACTTACTAGAGGACTAAATATGGCGATTTTATAGAAAGTAATAATGTCAATCTATTTTAATTATTCTTTTTTTTTTTTTTGAGGTGGTAAAAATCATCAAATGAGTCCTTCCGTCCTGGGTGGGGCGGAAGGGACTGTCAGACTTTTACTGACTAAAAAACCACCCTGTTCCTTCTGTTGCCCTTTACGTTCCGGGGCCACGGTATCCTGTTAAGACGTCCCGCAACATTTTTTAGATAAAGGTTCTGTGACTATTGAAAAATCAGGAACAATGAGTAAATGCGCACTGATAATGACACTTTTCAATCCAATGCATCAAAAGTAAAAACGTCAATAAGAACATAAACGAGAATAAGAACAACAACGAGAATAAGTACAAGAACAAAAACGAGAATAAGTACAAGAACAAAAACGAGAAAAAGAACAAGAATAAGAGTGACAGCATACCTTGCAGGTAAGCGGCTCAGCAATCTCGCAGGTAGTAAACTCCATGTTGTTGGACGCGCTACAGTTACTGCGCAGGTCTTCAGCTGGCGGGTAGTTCTGTATCTCATCGGGAGTCGCCGGCTTGCAGTCCCAGCGGGCGCCTACGCATGTGCTGGACGGATACAGGGCAATCATTAGCAAGGAAAGTAGGGATATAATTTTGGTGTGAGGGTTTCAAACGTAAAATCTTTCCTGCTTTTTAAGCAGGAAAGATTTTAAACGATTGTCTATGTAGTTGTAGTAGGTTGTCTAGATATGTAGAGATATTTTTTGGAGATTGGCCTATTTGATAAACAATTTGTAAATTAATTACATAACTAAAAACTTTAAAGGGCATGGTACTATACTCTACATCAATAAATTGATAAGTTTTATCTTGTTTTATTATAGGACTAGCTTTTGCCCACGACTTCGTCCGCGTATATGTCGATTATCGCGGACGTCCTTTGTTGGGGTTCACACTTACCCTGTACCAAATTTCACACAAATCGGTTCAGTAGTTTAGGCGTGAAAGACAGACAGACAGACAGACAGAGTTACTTTCGCATTTATAATATTAGTAAGGATTAATTCAGAATTCACAAGGAACTTCTGCTGATCCAGACATTTGGAAAGAAAGAAAAAAAAACCATTTATTCCCGCGAAAATGATGCACATAACATAGAAAAAAAGTAGCTTATCATCAGGTTTTATTATCTTATGTACGGTCAGCGACAAAAATCGATAAAAATTGGGAAATTAACATATCTAAATACCTATGTACGAAAAAAACGATGCTCGCAGCAGTGCAGAGATTTAGTTTATTTATTTTTTTATTTTACATTCAATTCGTATTACTTTTAAAATTATGCTCAATAACTAAGATTTTAAAAATAAATAAATAAATAAAAAAAAATCTGAAATGGTGAACTAGTTTTGTTGCTGACCATTACTTTTTAAACACGTTTCGCGGACTGCGGGCATGAATGAAATGTTGCAATTCCATATTACTATGCACAGTGAATGGTAAGCAAGTTTTACGCACTTGAATATTTACGCAATGTTCACTAAAGTGGAGTTTAATTTGAATCTAGTTTACATCGGGGGCGTAGCTCAGATGGTAGAGCGCTCGCTTAGCATGCGAGAGGTACCGGGATCGATACCCGGCGCCTCCAATTATGTTTTACTCATAAGTTTTTTTTTGTTTTTTTTTTTAAAGTTTGTTGAAATAATATTCCGTGTCGTCAAATTTCACGTTGTAATTGCCTCGGAAAGCACGATCAGCCGTTGGTATCGGCTGTCATACGTGGATCTTTGACAGTCGTTACGGGTCGTCAGAAGCCTGAAAGACTGACCATCAGTCTTACCAAGGAGTATCGTATTACCCAGTTACCGGGTTGTGGAGGTCAGATAGGCAGTCGATCCATGTAAAATACTAGTATTCACCTGCATCCGTTTAGACTCGAAGCCGACCCCAACATAGTTGGGAAAAGGTTAGGTAGATTGATTGTTTCCTTACCATAGTTCCCTCTCTCGTCTGCCAGCCCTAACTTCTTTGTATCCAGCATTGAACTGCAGTCCTTTGTGGTAGCACGGACACAATCCGGTCGGTACGCATACGTTGTTGTCATCCAGGAGCTGATAACAATACAAACATACAGACAATTAGCTTTTGATTACCCCTTCGTCCGCGCGAATATCTGTTAACTGAGGGTTTTAATTTTTCTAAACGGAACCTTAATTCTTTTTCTAAAATAAAAGTAGCTTAAGTTTTTCCTCATAACATCCGGTATAATATCTGCCAGTGAAAGTACCGTCAAAATCATCAGTCTTGGAGATTAGCCGAAACAAACATACAGACACTACAACTTTATTTATTTTCATTTACATGCATACAGATGTACAGTAGCGGTTATAAGTGGAGTAGCAATCTACAAAGCAAATCGATTGACACTTTGGTTAAACTTACGACCTGTGAAAAGTGCCTTATAATAGCCTAATTAAATAAATGATTAATTGACTTTAAATTAACTTTGAATACATCACTTATACACACAGATGTAGGTATGGCCTGTACCCCGTGTTCACAGCAATTCAAACCTTAGCATGCTACTGCAATTATGACTGCTACTGTACATAAAGTCACGCTTTTTTCGCATGGGGGTAGGCAGAAACGTCATTCATATACTCGTTTCGCCTCGTCCACGTTTCTTATTTCATTGTATAATGTACCTGTCCGGGCGGGCAGGCGCAGCCCTCGACGCAGCAGGGCTTGCACGTGCCGCTGGCGGACAGCGCCATGTCCGCGCACTTGCGCAGGCAGCTGTCCGCGCACACCGTGTACTCTTGCCCTCCCGAGCATTGGATTTCTGGTGGAAACATGTACTTTGATTGATGGAACAGTAGCAAAATGAAAAATTAAAGAACCTCTTGGAGAGCGCAGGCAGTCAGAGTCGCTAGGAAGGGTTTAATAACAATAACAGCGTATTACTGTCTCACTGCAGGGCAAAGGCATCTTCTCATGCAGATAAAGCACAAGTATTGATCACCACGCTTGGTGCGGATTGGTGATTTCAGACTTAACTATACGTCCAGGTTTCCTCACGATATTTTCTTAACTGATGTCAGTGATGTCTGAGATAAACTTAGAAAGTATATTTTAAATAGAAAACTTCATATTGGGTTTTGGTCTTTTTAAAATTCGTAATCCGAAGGGTAAAATAGTGCATTTTAGTGGCAAAAAAATTGTGAAAGGTTATTGGAAGGATAATCAAGTCATAGAAAAATAAAAGATAGGTAGGATATTAAAAGTTTTTAAATAAGATTTTCCTGAAAAAAATATTTACAAAAAAAAAAACTTATTTGCATTAATCTTGGAGAAGAGAAGAAGAGAGAACTTCTCTAAACACATACCACACTTTTCGACATTGTACCGCCACTGTATGACGACGCCTGCCTTAGCGCAGGTCATGGCGTAGTCTCCCAGCACGGGGCACAGGCAGCGCGACACGTCAGGGCCGCACGCGCACATGTCGTATAGACAGGCCTCGTAGTATGGCTCCACGTCCACGTACCAGTGGCAAGCTATAGGAGAAAGGATATTTATTTTAAACGGATCAATAAAACATACTTTTAACGCCTAATGTATCAAGCCCGCCTTAGGATAAATTTGACTATAAACTAGATTATATTATAAAGTTTGTTTGAAAGAGAAAATCTTTGGAAATACTACATAGTCTAATTAAAAAAAATATTTCGATGTTATGGCTACACAGTTGTCGAGTGCCTTAGGCTGTTTTATGGTATACTTGACATCCGCGCAATAATATGATGACGTTTCAATGTGCCACCAAAAATGTCACTTTTAAAACGGAAGATGTGGGTTCCGTCAGGAATTTTTCAGTAGCAGCCTCGGAGTCTGAAATTGTGTCCGGTTCATGGCAGTAGGCTCGCCCCTTATTACATGGGACTTAAACATAACTGGCGAAATGTAGGTATACTATAATGGGTACCTACACCTCTGCCTAACCCTTCGGGGATAACAGGCGTGATGTTATGTTTATGTGGGTTGCTACATTTTGGTAGCAGCAGACCTAATTAAAAGAGGTATAAAGGCAAATCATAATTGACTTTACATAATAAATAACAAAATTATATCAAGAGAAAGGTACGTGACATTTCGAAGGTTATTTTATTATGTCTTGAATGTGACGCTTATTTTTATCAAGTAAAACAACGGGGGCGTAGCTCAGATGGTAGAGCGCTCGCTTAGCATGCGAGAGGTACCGGGATCGATACCCGGCGCCTCCAAATAACTCTTTTATTATTCTATTTTTTTTGGTTTAATTAACGGTTTATTTTTTTAAATAAAAAAGGCATTATTTCAAATTAATATAAATGCGAATGTTTAGGTGGATAATGGATATATGACAGAAGTTAGTCTTTCATACATGCATAAATTGACTTTTATTTAAATACTTATAGAAGATTCATTCAATAATATTCTTAAAATAATATCCAACGTTTGATCTATAGTATAGATACCGGCACGAGTGGTGAGCACAAACACCTGCGCATTTGTTAATTTTTCGGTCTCTTTGGCGGAATGAAGAAGGCGGGGGGCGCCGCACGCGATTGGTTCGTCATTTGATACTCGTCGTCTATTGGTCTATCGCCTGTCATTCGGGTACTGTACACTTTTGTGCAAATTTAATGAATCACGTTTTAAATTGTTTTTTCTTGTTATTACGTATTAGTTTTTTTTAATATAGTTTAATTTCGTTATTTCGTATTTGAAGTGTTTTTTTGTTCAATAAAGTTCATTTTTATTATTTCGTTTTATAAAATTGCTGTGTTTTAAACATTTTTATTTTTTTAAAAGACATTAAAAGCTATATGTTTTAGTCTTTATTTGGCCAACAGTGTACATGCGCGAAATCCTCAATCTGTGCTCACGACTCGTGCCGGCCATTATACCTACTTACTTATATTGTGAAAAAAGCACCTTCTATTCAGGACCTACCTTCAAACACCTTACTCTTGAGTGTGCTACAAAGCTTCTCAGCCTCCTCCTTGTTCTCGATGTTGGCCTTACAAGGGTGCTCCGGTTCTTTCGTGTCTATGTCCGAACAGTACTCTCTGGTCTTCCACTTGTTGGCGAACGCTAGAGCTGACTGCTCTATGTCGTTCTCAGGAGTTAGGAAGTCGTCTTTTTGGTTTAAGTTGAATGTGCCGCAGAGACCCTACATGGAAATAGGTTATTAATGTAGGAATATTTTATCTGTATTTTAATAATTAAGGTTATGAACGAAACCTAGAGAGAATGAGATGGATGAGTGTGCGGTAGAGAGGATAAAATGGCGGAAAGTAAAAGAAGATGGTTGCTTTCTGTTTTTTTAATTTAAAGATTTAATTAATAAAAAGAAGTTTCTGAAGATTCAAGCGTCTCATTTCGGTTACCAATCCTACAGTAATATTCTGTCCACTGAATTTTGGTCCTGGTGGCCAATCTCAATGTGGATTAAATAAGTGCGTTGGAGATATTATAATGCTCAAGTGTGTGCGCTAACACAGGTGCAATCCTTCCTCTCTCAGCCTATTATTGTCTTACTGTGGAAAAAAAACACGACTGCAAAAATTGCACATATTTGTACTTTGTTTACTCGTCAGTTTTTTTTACGACGTTTTTTATTAGCAGTGTTATCTATATATATTTTTAAATCTACTTGTCAAATTCTAGACGATAAACATAGACACGACTAGATTCATTAAAAAAATAAATTGAGGCTGGTATTAATTTGCGTTTTAAAGTGACCACACCGGTTTCTTTTTATTTTCTACTAGCCTATGTTACTCGGAACAATGTAAGGATTGTAACGATACATCTAAATCGGTTCAGGCGTTTAAAAGTTATGGTGGAATAAAGAAACTCACATACATACATACATACATTAACCCTGAACACATAACACTCCTTTTTTTGGGACAGTCGTGTAAAAAGGCCTCTTCTCATACAGATAAGGCACCGCGCTTGCTCATGGCCGATTGGCGATTTCAGACTTATAGAAAACGTTTATATTCTAGCCTTACCTTTGTCTTTCCTTGGAACTCAGCGGGCACGTCAATGAACACGCGAGTGTTGCCATCCCACCATAAGTCAACTTTGTTGGGGAGTTGTACTAGGAACGAGAAACAAAATTGTAAACTAACCAACAACTTCAAAAAAAGGATTTCTGGCATTAGGGACTAGGATAAAAGGGTGGTGGGGTCTCATATACCTATTTTAGTAACTAAACATGAAATACGTACTTAACTCGTTACAAAATGGTAATTTTTCAGTGTTTAAAAGTTATGCTTGACAACCCTAACGCAGGTGGAGCCTGTCCGGCTTCATAAAAAAGGCTTAGTTAAGGTACTGTATCTTATTAGTACAGTCAAAATCTAAGTCAAAACATTAATTTGTTTTTAATGCGATAATACAAAAAAAAATACAGGAGCAATTAGGTCGTTGACAACGTTGACCAATAATTTAAGACTTAACTTCTTTAAAAAAACGCTTTATTTTAGCCCTAAAAACCCGATTAATTTTCAATTTACTGTAAAATTAGATTTTTGTGGCTTTGAAATCAATAAATAGTTAGTCAATTGAGTCGGCAAATAAGTGACGTCACAGTTCGATATTGCCATACAAAATGTATGGGAGAATAGCGTTTTGACAGGTCATAAAAAGTACATCAATTGATGGTGGTGTCAACTAGCCTATTTTAATGTGGCTGTGGGGAAATGTGGCCTAAACATAAGACTTGAACTTACCAATAACAAACATGGAGGAAGCAGCTCTGATCCGAACATCGCCCGCCATGACAGGTAAGGTGGAAACCTCCTTGCCGTTCACCAGTATGAAGCCTCCTTGCTTCATGTGCACGCTCGCGCCGTTGTAATTCAGGTTTACTGCTTTGGTGCAGGACGGCTTGCCTTCCCCTTTGTAGGGACTTAGGTCCATTGCCTATGAGATAAAAGAGTATCAAAATAATATGATAGATGGGTTCATGGCACCTCACATTACTATACCTACATTATTAATTTAGGATTCATGTTGTATTTTATTTTTTAAGTTTCTGAATAAAGATTTATTATTATTTATTTATTATATTATTTATTATTATATATAGGGTGACTATGGTAATAGTGACCGATACTTATACATATGATTGTACTTATGATAACAAATGACTTTTACATAGAAACGATTATACAATGTGATAGGGGTGGGACTTCTAACCCGTTAAGGCTGAGTACTACATCTAATTTTATCGACAAAAAAAATAATATGGGGGGTTGAGTAATTCGTGAAAATATTGAAAAATAGCGATTTTTTCGGTCAAAATAATTCAGAAATGATTTTTTTTTCTCACCAAAACATTATCAAACATATGAAAAAAGTAATGAATTAGTTAGCCAAGGTTATTAGCTACCGTTTGTCGTTTTTTTTTGTTTCTACGACGCATACAACCTTTGATATCAAGCGCACCGTAGTACATTAAAAAAATATTAAAATAGCCATAATTTTTAGGGGGAGGGGGTTCAAACCCCCATATTATTTTTTTTGTCGATAAAATTAGATGTAGTACTCAGCCTTAACGGGTTAAAAGTCTCACCCCTATCACATTGTATACACAACACGAACAGATATTGAAACTAACCAAATCAAATCTTTAATCCTAAAATCCATAAAAAAATATTAAAAATTAGTATATAGTTGCCATCGATACGCTAAAAAGAAGATGTATCCTAAGCAGTGGCGGCTGTACCTTAAGTGCGCTCGTGCGCTGAACCACCAATTCAAAAATCAAAAATTACAAAATAGTACTTCATCTTTATTTTTAAATTACCATTTTAATAGTTATTTTTAAACATACAAAAACGTATAAAAAATTAAATCTCCAATTATGGTGAAATAGTTTGAGCGCTTTACTAAACTATTAAGACTTATTTTCCTGTAAAGACAAATTCTCGTGCGCTTCGGCGAGTGCACGAGGACTGCTAATATAACTTGTAGGAGATACGAGTTAATACGCCTGACGCGTGAAACAGAAGATAGTTCATAGAAATGTACCGAGTAATGAGTGGGTTCTCGAGCGCCGCACGTGCGAACCGAGGATTGCCGAGAGCACCCGATGTTTGACGGACGCGACGGCAGCCATGATTGACATCTCGTTATCAGACTACCAGTATAGTTTCACTGTATGTGTGACGCGTTAATTATTGTTTATTTATATTACCGTAATTGTTTTTAGTTTTTGTTTAGATTTTTTTCGAGAACTTTTATTCTATACTGTGTATGGTGTTAATACCCGATTTTAATAAAAAGGTGATTGAACATTTCGCTTCAGAAAAATGTCGTCGCATTGATTTAATGTATAAAAAATAAACATAATTATATTATGTCAATTTTTGTTTTGTTGCATTTTCTAATTTTAATATTTTAGTAAACTGCACCACCAGTTCGATAACCTACCAGCCGCCACTGATCCTAGGTTATCTTCATTGTGTAAATATAATTCAGGATTATCTACAGAACTTTACGTCCATTTAGATCTCAATTCTTTTCCCGATGAAGTCTGCAACCACGCACATTCTTAATATTGAACTTGGCTCCTATTTTCAAATTTACGTTTTTGATGGAATATCTTAAAGATACTGTCTCCATACATTGCATTAATTCGCTTCCATACCTCAGTAATAGCTCCAGAACACGCCACATTCTCCACCTCCACAGTAAGGTTGGCAGCCTGCAGCATGGTGTAAGTGCAGTGACCCATGAAGTCATACCGCAGCCCGTCGAACGTGGAGTAGTGCGGGTCGCCTACCGCCCCGCATCGGGCACCGCATGCTACTTTCGTGCATGTCCACTCGCCAGATTGGCATGTACTGGTGGAGGGTGAATAGAAGATGAGTAAAACATAACAGTTTACAGGCGTGAGCCTGTAAACCCTGAAGGGTTAGGCAGAGGTGTACCCATTAGTACACCCACATTTTGCCAGTTATGTTTTAAGTCCCATGTAATAGGGGGCGAGCCTGCCATAAACCCGGCACAAATCCAGACACCGAGGCTGCTACTGAGAAATTCCTAATGGAAAAACCCTATAACACTTTGCCCGACCTGGGAATCAAACCCAAGACGCACAGCAGTCGCGCTGAGTTTAATTGTGATTTGTGCTGTTAGGATTTACATAATCAAAACTGGAGTACAGTTTTCATAAACCCTAATAAAGGTCAACTAGTATGTCTAGAAATTACATAACACATAGCAAAATAAAAAGAACTGTTGTCTCTGATTTTTTCAGCACCGACCCAAAAATCAATCGAATTTACGTTTGGTTTGTCCGTGTTGGTTGTAATTCACATTATTTTGCTCCGCGCATTGATTGGTCGATTACTGCGTGTCGCCTCTCAGTTCCGTCTCTGTCTCCGTGTATTGCCATTCTTAGACAAAAAATAAACATATCTGAACACTCACCAAGTATTACAATCCTTTCGTATAGTGGCACCAGGTTTAAAGTTCTTATTCCTCAGTCTACAAGGGCATTCGGTCTTAGGCACACACTTGCCGCCCTCCAGCAGTAGTCCTTCAGGGCAGAAGCAGCCTTCCACGCACGAGCTGTTGGTAGTCTTGGCAGGGACCATGGGGAAGGCACAGCTGGGCTGAGAGTCTGGGCCGCAGGACTTGTAGATCTTGCCATCAGGACATTTCATTGCTGTTGGGGAGTAAGCTTATGTTATATCTTGGTTACTATGGTTCGCTGCAAATAGTGCAGCAATGTGCTTGAGTATTTTTTTTGATTAATTGATAATAAACTTAAATGTAACACTTATAAGAGTTGAAAATTGCGTGTAAGATATAAAAGAAGCGCGGAATTATAAATTATAAGCAATTTTTTTGTCTTATTTCTCTGTTGCGTTGACCCTAAAAGCTTGAGAAAGGCCCTGATCCAAAAATGTTTACTTTTATACAGACTGACTTTTAATATGTATGACTAACTTATAAGTTATTTATAAATATTTTATGGGATACCGTAAAATTAAGAATCATTTTCAAATACTATGAAAGTAAAAAAAAAATCGGTTAAAGACCTTCAAATTATCTGTCGGCAATGTTGCGCATGCGCATCTACTTTGGCTACCTAGAAGAAAATAACAGCGTAACCAATTTTCTTATAACACATGAGATAAAGCTCTAATTCAAGTACTTACGACAAGTATCAGCATCACGCCAGTCCTTCATCTCTTCAACTCCACGTCTCAAACATTCCTTTGCGTACACAGACACTGTGCTGCACGCGCATTCTTCAGGACCTGAACAAAGAACTGGCTAAAGAAGAAGAAAAACGAGGTAGAAGAAGAAACAGAAGGAAAGAAGGAACTAGTTTTGTATTTTTTATTTTTTGCTGGTTATCCAAAAGTATTATTTCAATGATAGGTACTCACTCAACGTGGTGGTGCATGCACAGAAGTCCCATTGACATGCGTCTAGTAAAAGCGAGACGTCCATAGCCTAAAAAAAAGAATACAAATTAAGAAAAAATTACCAATTATTTAGAATGCTGTATAGTTTTTTAAATAACGTAGTTAGATTAATAAGACAGTAATTATCGATTTACAAAACTTATGCGTATACACTGTATATGTATAACTTTTGTAGATCGCATCCATTATATTATACAGGGTGTAAAAACACAACAAAACTGTCATCTACGCATTATACACGGTGTCAAAAGACTTAACACAGCATGTCACCTACATTTTCTGCCCACCTAAGTAAATAATGTTAAGCAAAAAGAAAGTGTATCTTTATGTATAGTTCAGAAATCTTGTCAATTGGGGTTTCAAATGCATTGATAAATTCCAACTTACCTTTGAACATTTCCTGAATTTATCTTTAGCGAATATCTTGGTGCAGAACTGCTGAGCCTTCTTCATGTCGTCGTCAGATTTGGATGCGCAGGCGCTGGTCTCCGTAGGTTTGCTGTCGCATACATCTGTGAAATGGAATTGGTTCAGTGACTGCTACATTTTAAAGGCAATGCATTAGTAGAGGCTCTCTTAAAAAAAGCAAAGTCTTACAAGGAATTGTTTCCTTGGTCAGCCTTAAAAAACTGCTAAACTAAAGCTAAAACAGAAACAATATGTGAAACCTTTTTCATGCTAGGTAATTTTAGAAGCAAAATAGAGAAAAAATGATTATTTTCCTTATGTTTACGAGAAGTTAATGTGCCACGGTCAAACATACCTACACAAATAGACTACTAAGACATAACCTTTCTCTTTGGCGTCGGGTAATAAGAATAAACACATACCTCCAATTTTATTGACCTGCCACGAGGACGCGAGCACCGACTTGGTCTTCGCAATGGTCCTGTCTCGAGTCATGTAGTCATTCTCTGGGTTCCCGTCCAACGTCCCGCAAAGACCCTCAGTGTTGTTCCATAGCTGTACAGAACCTTCCACCAGGATTATGTTCTGAAAAATGTTTTGGAATTATAAAAGTGTACCCTAGATTTATAATTATGATGGATTCAATGATGGATAGCATGCGCATTCTCTTCTGCGCAGCTATTTCACACGCAGCTGCTACTCTGCGACTTTTTCAAAAGCTGGCGGAAAGCTATCGGTTTCATACATTTAGTATAGGACTGATCACATTAGTCCCGCCCCGCGTGGCGTGGAGCAACCGACTAAATGTATGAAACCGATAGCTTTACCACGCGTGGCGACACGCGGGGCAGTTTAAGTATAAACGCAGCTTAACGCATTAGTTCTTATGGCCAATGTTTCTCTGTCACATCACTCTCTATTACGTAGTTTTTGAACTTTTAAATCACGGCAACTCTATGACTTGCTTACTTTTGCAAAGGCAACCCTAAATCATCGTGTTTGTAATACTATTATCTACATTTTGAATGTAAATTTAAAAGGAAACGCGATGAGGGTAAATTAAGAAAAAATAATTAAATAAATAATTTAAAATAGCCTTGCGCAGATATGGAATGGTGCCCCTATTACATTGTGTTTAATAACACATTTATTGTAATTTCATAAAAAAACATTTTATAGGTCAACCTAACTCGGATTTTGTACTATAAGAGTTTTGGAGTTACGGACATCAGCCCCTTATATATTAGAATACAATACACAAGTCCTAGCTTTGATATTTTTTATTTATATTTCAGTATACAAAAAAATATATAACAATAAACATTTCAATATAAATACAAAATTATCATACAAAGGATGCAGATGTAGCGGATGCAGTTTATCCCGGATTATAATAATGTTAGCGGATGTTTGATAATAGGACTTTACCGAAAATTAACTAAAATAATGTCATTGACACATTTTTTTATATAAAGTTAACTGACCCAAAGTTTTCTGTGACCTCAAAAGGTCGCAGATTTAGGCACTTGTTCACATACATACATACATAAACTCACGCCTTTTCCCATGGGGGTAGGCAGAAACCACTGAACACCTGCTACGATCCTTACATACTCCTTTCGCCTCATCTACGTTCAAACATCTCGTCATACAAGCACGCCGGTTACGAGTACTGCGCAACTGACCTTTCTGAAGAACCTCACCAATAAGGTCAGTGTAGGTCTTCCTAGGGCGACCCCTCCCTGCGTTGCCACTCACCTCTGACATTACCTTTTGTTAATTTTGTTCATGCATGTCAAATTGCATTCTAACGTCAAACTCCATCCATACTAATATTATAAATGTTTTTTTTTATTACATATAATGTGGTTATTGATGTGTAGTCAGCGGTCAAAACATTTACGGTTTAAACATTTTAATATGAAACATTTATTGGCGCGCCTTAGCAGTCAAAACAGACTCGAATGCCGTGACGGGATACGGTATGACGCTATATTCTTTATTCTACCTCTTATTACGTTATACAATTTTATTATGAATTCTATTGTTAACATAGATTTTTCACATCTGCCGGGCGCCCCGTGACAGCCACCTATTTTTATCGCAACGTGATTTTTTATTCAACTTCAGTAACAAACGACAAATATCAATATTAACCTCAATAAAACTAATAAAGTAAAGTGAAGTCTTACATTGGTATCCCATTTGATGGTGACCCCGACGGCGTCCAGGTTGATGACGACCAGGTCGCTGGGCATGGCCACGCGGATGCCCGGGAGGGATGCAGGCATAGGGATCAGCCGTTTGGTGTTACGGAATACTACTGTGCCGTCCTCTGTTGAAATAACAAGGTTACAAGTGTAAAAAGACACCTTTATCGTATCACCCAGTTACTGGGTGGTGGAGGTCAGATAGGCAGTCGCTCCATGTAAAATACTGGTATTAAGCTGCATCCGGTTAGACTGGAGGCCGACCCCAACATAGTTGGGAAGAGGCTAAGCAGATGATGAAATGTAAAAAGACACATCACATAACCTGTCCATCAAACTAAGTAATATTACATCATTACTGGGTAACTACTTTAATTTTTGGTGTGAAAAATCACTGTTTATGGTAGAATAGCACGCAATGTAACGCACACCAAACATTGTACCAACAGGTGCATGCAACAGAACAAGACCCGTTGAGTCGTTCAAAGTTTAGTCAGAACATTTAGAACTTGATTCGTAAAAAAAACATAAAAAATGTTAGAATTTTGACACTTAATATTTTAGTAACCAGAAAGTTTCCAGATATGGCTCAGAACCAAAAAAAAAAAGAACACAATAAATCATTGTGTGATTTTTTTTGTTGTCATTGTCAAGTTTGTCATTCTTTGTCAATGATGGAAGGAACATAACTTTTGGCCTCGTTAAGTATTTTTTACACTCATTATGATAAAGACTATTCTACTTTATACTTTTTTTGTGGATGCCCTCCTTCTGGGGATAACGGAGGGTTATGTAGGACTCAAATAGACTAAAACCCCATGGTTTTTCCTGCTACCATAAGTCGGGAGCCAGGGAATCGCATTACGCATGATCCGCGCCCCTGACTATTCTACTTTATCCAAGCTTGCTAACCAATAATATAGAAATAATAATCCTCACCTCCCACAGCCAACACGTAGAACTTGTCATCAAGGTAGACCGTCAGCTCGCTGGGGCAGTGCGCCGCGTTCTTGCAAACGCTGTGTTTGACCTCTACTGAGTATGTGTGCTCCTTCGCGTCACGGACCAAGATATGTTGGCATGGGGATTGGAAACTGAAGGAAATTTAAATAATTCAATTTACGAAATAAGGAGAAAATTCACAAAATATTTATAGAGAGACTAGGAGTCCATAAAGCAACTTTTTAAGATCATTTGCACTATGAATTTCATGTGCCAAATGAATGTTCTTTCTTTCTATCTTCCAATTAAAAAAAAAAACATTTTTGTCAAAATCATGATGATGCAAAAATTGACATTATACGCAAAATTTATTTAAAAAAAATTGAAACAGCCATAATTTTCTCGACAGCTACCAATTTAAACTACACACCTGAGGCTACCGCCATCTCTTAAAACAATACTATTTTAATATTACTTTGCCTTTCACACTGTTGAATTTTCAAAGCCAGGCTAAGCGCCAAAAGTTGAAAATCCAACAACCATTACAAAGTAACATGGCGGAAGGCCCACTGTACCTAATTCAACATTAAAACAACAACTACCAACATACCTATAAATCTTCCCATCAAAGGTCTTATAATGCACACCAGCCCAGCTAAGACAGGTCCCACCTTTGGGCGTCATGTCCTGCACAACAATAATAGGGCGGCCCGTGCCGTACGTGGTCACCGTGCCGTGCATGCCGTGCGCACTGTTCGCATCTTGCGAGCTTGAGCTGTACGAGCCACCTGACATGGAGCCCTGCGAGCTGCCTGACATCGAGCCCTGCGAGCTGCCTGACATCGAGCCGTGCGTACTGCCTGACACGGAGCCGTGCGTGTGACTCTCGCTGACCACTCCCTGGTGGCCGTGGGATTCGCTTGTCGTTTCTGAATAGTAGGTGTAGGTCTGTGCAAAGAGTTAGTGGTTTTAGAGATGTCAACTTCAAAGTAAAGTAAAATCTGTAAGGCTCGCTTTCGCCAATCAGGATTATCTTAACTCCTAGTTCGGTGCTAACAAAGGTCTATTACAAATAAACAAAATAGGAGTGTCTTTTTGTAATGTCAAAATATTAAGTTTTTTTACAAAACTAATAATATGATTTTTACAGAGAACTTACATGAAAAAAAACAGTTCTTAAAATTATCGTCTTTCTTATCAGTCTGTTTTTTCTGGATAATTTCCGAAACCGCTTAATCGTTTTTAACACTAGCAAATAGCTGTTAAAAGTAGTAGCTTAGGGCACTTTTCTTTTAGGAAAGAATTATTGTTGCGCGCAAAAGAAATAAAATCTCATAATACCCGACATTCGAACAAAGACGCGGGCAAAGCTAGTGTATGATATATTTGTATTTTAACCTCGTGTTAGCAGCTAACTCTGAATTAAGTTTATGCACAAGTGGGCCCAAGTATGCAAGATGCTTACGCTATTGTATCTGTGACTGCCTGGAGTGATCACGACGACTTCAGCTGTAATAAGGAATTAGATATTAGAAAAAAGCAAAACAAAAATTCTGGCGTTTAAAAAAAACAGTTTTGTAACACAAATGACTGTAAAACAATTTTTTTTAAAGAGTAAGTATGGAGTTTTTGCTCATTCTTCTACATACGAAACTACCTACCTTTTAGAAGAGGCATAACTAGATTCAATTATATTTTTATTTTATAAATGATGTTTAAAAGTGTCTTTTAATGGTCTAATTGGGTAGTTGACATTATTGACCAATAATTCCAATACATAACTACTTTAAAGAAACTAAGAGATTAATTTTCAATTCACCGTAAATTTCGATTCTATGTGGCTTTAATAAATAGTTAGTCAATTGAGTTGGCAAATAAGTGACGTCATAGTGCGATAAAGACATACCTACAAAACCTATAGGAGAATCGCGTTTTGACAGGTCATAAAAAGTACGTCAATTGATTGCTGGTGTCATCAACTATCCAATTGAAATAACGATGACTGACTTTTTACAGTTCAATTAGTATGATATACTCACGGTAAACGCAGTGAGGTATCGGCTGAGGTTCAAACACTCCCGTAGCATAGCGACACGTGTACAGCTCGGCGGCCGGCGAGCTGTAGGTACTGCCGGACGGACACGTCAGCATGCAGCTTGAGGACTCGCTGTCGCCAAAGCAGTCGTACGCGCCGTTGAACGCTAGCTTGCGGACGTCACACTCGCTTACAGCTGTAAAAGATTGGTGGAGATAACATTTCTTTTATTGATATACATTGTATACCTCGTACACTGCCTCGTTGGTCTAGTGGTCGCAAAACGCGACTGCTGAGCATGAGGTCTTGGGTTCGATTCCCAGGTCGTGCAAAGTGTTATTGGGTTTTTCCATCAGGAACTTCTCAGTAGCAGCGTCGGAGTCTGGATTTGTGTCCGGTTGATGGCAATTGGCTCGCCCCCTGTTACATGGGACTTAAAACATAACTAGCGAAATGTGGGTGTACTAATGGGTACACCTCTGCCTAACCCTTCGGGGATTACAGGCGTGACGTTATGTTATGTTTATATACATAGTATTTAAAAACTAAAACAACAAAATATGCATCACCCATTGTTATGAGTAAAGGCCTTCCTAGAATCTAAGAAATTATAAGTCCGAAACGGATACTTCCAATTTGAAAATCAAAATACCTGTTTCATATCACGGCTTCTGACGATCCGGATAAAACGCGGGTCTAACAATTACGCGAACGAAGTCGCGGGCAAAAGCTAGTATTTGTATTAAAATATATCTACTTACTTCAAAAAACTCCTGTTTTACTAGGATTGGTTGTATGATTACGACACCATCGACTGTCATAGATCCACGTATGACAGCCGGGACCAACGGCTTAACTAACGTGCTTTCCGAGGCACGGAGAAGTTTAGGTGTGTAAAGATGGACACCCATCCACTGACCAACCCCGGTAAGCATAGCTTTACCCGTGAAACTGCTATTACTTAGCCACAAGATTGAAGTCGCGAGAATAACTTAGTATGTAAATAAATAAAAAACCAAGTCATACTCACAATACTGGCACTGCGGCCCTCTGAACTCAGCAGGGCACTCGCACATGTTTACTGCTAGGCAGACTCCTCCGTTGGTACAGGGCGGGCTGCACTCCGGCATGCAGTCAGGTATGGTCGAGAAGTCAGCTCTGGTCGGCTGCCATTGGCCGTCCGTGCATTTCATATTGGCAATGTTGGACCCGTCGATGAATTTGTGGCCCTCTATGCACGTGATTGTGCATAATCTGGATGGGAGATATTGTTTTAGTAGGATTAAGTCAAAAATCTAAATAATCCCACGGAAACACTAAAGTGGGATAGAAATTATCATTTTTTTTTTACCTAGATCAATATCTTTTGCTATGTGTGCCTCAGCTGTGTTTTACCGTATAAACGTGAAAGACTAGCTTTATCCATCCATCCATAAATCCGATCTCACAAGCATGCGTCTAAGTTGGCCCACATTAAATATATTAATCCTGTATCGTAGGTGCGTTTGCAAATTTATTAACTCACTAGCACTCTCCCCGCGACTTCGTTCGCGTGATTTTTCTTACGGATCCCTATTTTTTATAAAAAAATAGGGATATAGCCTATAGCACTCAGTGATAACGTAGCTTCCAATTTGTGAAAGAATTTTAAAAATCGGTTCAGTAGATCCAGAGATTACCCCCTACATACAAACTTACAAACTTACAAACAAATGTTACCTCTTTATAATATTATTATATATTATATTATATTATATATTATATATTATATAATAATAATATAGACAAACACAAACATTTTCCAATATTCACCCTTTAAGGGGGTGAAACGGGGGTGCAAAGTTTATATGGAGAAACAAGATTAGATCGCCAATAAACGACATTTACGCGGACGAAGTCGCGGGCAAAAGCTAGTACTAATATAAAAAATCTACGTACTCTGATGAGCACTTCCTCGCAGAGTTCATAGGTAGCGGTGGGTAGGACAGGCAAGGCTTCTTCTCAAACTCGCAGTACTTCCCGTGGAAGTTGGCGGGACAATCGCAGGTGTTCGTGTCAATGCAGATGCCCGAGTTCTTGCAGGCAGGCTCGCATTTTGCTGTTAGAAATAGAAGAGAAAAATAAATCTGGTAATTAAGTAGGTATAGTAGGTAGGTATATCACGTTGTTGTGAATTTCCTGTAAACCTTGAAAGGCTTCCTACAAAGCTTCTTTAAGGAGATTGCAGAGGAGGAAAGATAGGCAAGGATTGAAATCACGCTGGCCCTTTCACACTGAAAGATGAACCGCGCAGTTTCGCGCGAGATTTGTGTATCCATTTTGCAAAGTAATAAATACTATATCTATGCAATAATACAGTTCAATTTTATACGAACAAATATTCTCGCCTCGCACATCCTCGCGCATTCAAAACTTTTACATGACAAGACGAGAATTGAAATATTTGTTCGTACACCATTGAACTACCTATATTGCTGCATGAATAGGTATAGTATTTATTAATTCCTAAACAAATTTTAATTCTCGCCCATTAAATTCTCTCTTCTCCTCGCCGATTTGAAACCATATTTAAGGTCTGTTTAACCAACTCTAGTTTTCTGATCGATATGAAAAGCCTTTCATTAATAATGAATAAGTACCTGGTCTATTATTTAAGAAACCCTAACGTCCGCACATGCTTCACAAATTGCCAAGTTACCCTCAAAAAAGAAATCTGAGACTGTGAATCGTTCCACAATCACTGAAATTAATTCATTATTTTCAGTAAAACAGGTCCATATTCCAATTAAAGTCCTTGAGCTTCTCCTGGAACCGCTAACAAGTCTAGGACGCAACCCTGACCTAACAACTGCATCAGCTATATGCATTATCACTGACATTGGCTGCTAATTAGGTCGCAGTTTGTGATTTGCAAATCGGACGGACGGCAACGAGAGCGCCGGCTTAGATTTGAGACGCTTCCGTTAGGACAGATAGCGTGCCCACGCGCATTGATAATCGCTTATTACATACCCTGGTAGGTATTGTGTCTATTTTGATCTTATCGCGGCTCTTTCAAGTTCGTTTGACAGTTTCAGAGATTTGTTTATATGGGTTATCCACTTAATCTGAAGGCTATTCTACTAATTACAAAAAGTTTAAAATCTAGTTGCAATCTCATTTCAGCGACGATCAATGACCAAAAATGTAAAATTTGAGGCTTTTTTCCTTAAAAAGAAAACGTTGCTCCACACTAGAATTTTTCCTGTATCGTGGGTGCGATTACAAACTATAACTCACAAACAACCCGTGAGTGTGTCTGTGTATAATTTATACACAAGACCACAATATTTAAAAGATTGAGACTCGATCGCGATCGCTTTTAAAATTTAGTAGAATTGCTGAACTTGATTTGAACATGACGGGATCTTTGACTACTGTTAAATAACTATAACTTACTACATTTATTTTTGTTGTTACTGTTACTTTTTATTTTAATTTTAACAAATAAATATTATTGTTATAAACTCATAGCCGTAACGAGCGAGGAATGGGGGGGGAGTAATAATTGATTTTCCCCCTTGGATTAAATGGCTTTTGCCAAAGACTTAAATTAACGAACTTAAAATCTGCATGTATAATATTAGTTAGGATAAGCGCGGAAAAGGGATTGATGATAATACACGATTGTTTTTGTGGTGACTAAACAACTAAAGCACCTGATACCTAGGTACTTAGGTCTTAAATCCCAGGTAACAACAGTCATACCTCTAATACACTTTTTGAGGAAAACAGGAGCTAAAAAGTGCGAGTCATGGTAAATATGACTCCTATTTGTCTGAAATTACTTTGGAGGAGAACTGTGACATTGACACAGATTTACTCACTTCCGTTTCTGAAAATCTATTCGAAAACTGTGGTCAGTTTCACGTCACCTTTTGATTGGATGATTCGTTTGTGTGTCATCACTGGCTACTGCTTACAGGAGGCCTACCACAACCTCTTATAACAATATTATTTTAATATTACTTTGTAATTTCTGTTGTTGCATTTTCAACTCTCGGCGCTGATCCGAGCGTTGAAAATCCAACAGTGCGGAAGGACAAAATGACAAAAAAGGCCCCCAGAACTACGCAAACATCTTCAACAATCATGGCGTCCACTGCGCAGGTCCCCCCCCCCCCATCTGATTTGTATGAAAACGCGTCCCGGTATCGTATACCTTCGTTCATATCAAATATCAAACTAATACATATAGTTTTGGTTGTTTGTATAAGAGCACTAATCTCTGGAACTGCCAATCAGATTGGAAAAAAAAGAAATTGCATTGATAGATATATTCATGAGGAATAATATGGGCTATATAATATCATGCTACGACACACGGGAGCGGAGCAGTAATCAGAGACGTAACAAAGTATAATAGATTTTTAAGCATGCGCACGCGCATATTTAAAGATTTTTGCTAGATATTATACATAATATTATCTATTTAAGAAATTAACTAAGGATCAAAGAAGTTTTACTTACGCATGAATGGCTGGTTGGCGTTGTTGTAGAATTCATAATAGTTGGGCCTGAAACACAAAATGGAGATTATTATGATATTTTTTAAGGGTTGAGAGTAAATAAGACCCTTTTTCGCATGATCCTTGACTAATACGATGATTAATAATAATCAAACGAGTAAGAAATAAATTGTATGACACCTAATACACATTGTATATTCTAGTAAATAAAGTTATTATCATATTAAAATAATCTATTCTCCCTTCATCACTTCGGTGGTCAATTAACATTTACCACCATGTTGAACTACATAAACCAGTTTTTAACCACCATATACATATAATAAAACAATAAAAAAAAACAAAAATACAATTAACAATAAATCAAATGAGGTATGTTACTTACATGTTCCCATTATTAGAATACCAAGTTTTACTCTCGGAATATTGAGACTTGGTCCCTGATGGAGTTTTAGTCCCACTATACCCGGTTTTAGTGCCACTATAACCAGTTTTAGTCCCACTATACCCGGTTTTAGTTCCAGTATACCCGGTTTTAGTTCCACTATAACCGGTTTTAGTCCCAGAGTATCCTGTTTTAGTGCCGTACCCATAGCGTTGGTTCTTCATATATGAGGGTACATATTCTGGGGCTTGCACGTCCGATTGTCTGTAATTATTTATAAGAAGGTTCAAGCAGCATTCGATTTTTTCTCTGCTGATATTTTGATAATGTCCCACTGCAGGGAAAATTAAGGCCTCTTTTTATACACAGAAGCAACGAAAATTGATAACCACGCTTTCTCAAGGCAGATTGGTGATTTCAGACTTATATTAATTATAAGTCCAGGTTTCCAGACTTTGCTTCTCTTCAGTAATGTCAGTGATGTCCGAGATAAACTTAGAAAGTACATTTGAAATAAAAAGACATATTTGTACTTGCCCGGAATTAAGACATCGAGACTAATTATCATAGAGATAAAGAAGAAAATTCTAATATGAATTCTAATAGTCATGTGTAAGCTTCTAAATGGCAAATGCTTGCCCCTATGGTATAAGTTATTATAATATCTTCTTTATCTGACAATCTGCTTGTTACGTTACTACGTTACTTGTTACGTTACGTTACTTTTGCATATTGTAACTGTTTGTCGCTCCATTTCAATAAAATCAAATAAAATAACACAAGTATTAAAAAATAAAAAACAAAATATGAACGGCACCAAACATTTTTCTTTTTCAATAGGTACCGCTGATAAATAATGAAATATATTTTAATTAATGTAACGTAAAACCGAACAGACTTTTAAACAGATTAAAAAAATGAAAAAAATGGCGCGAAAAAAAAAATACGCAACAACATTGTAATATTCAGCCAAGTAAAAAAAAACTTACCCATAGGAATCGCCAGATGATGCCGCTATCCCATATCCAGCATTGCTGAGATATGTCGCTAGTAATAAAATAATTGCTTGAGTTACCAAATACATTTTAATTGTATTTAATTATCCATGAATTACAGTTCCAATAACCCACAGTTGTCGTGTCGTGTGACACGAGCAAACTGACTCCAGAATGGTAATGCGCTATTTATTATCTTCAGTTTATATAACACAGGACATTCAGAAATCATCCTCCCGATAACTGAAAACTTATCAACAACTGCAGGATTTGCCTAATAATAAATGCAAATAATTTCAAGCGGAGGAAACTGAGTTTAATGCTGTAAGATTATGCAGTATCGATATCTTAATAATTTTCTTTTATCGAAACAACAACAGCGTTTAAAAAAAACTTTCAACATTCCACTTTCAAAAAAACCCGCCAATCTTTTTATGCAGCAATTTCTTAACAATTTTCAAACATCGAAACAAGAGTTAAAAAGAAAACATAAAAAAAAATACTTTCCATTTTCAAAATAGGGCGCCAATTCAGGTTAGTTTCATTGGGAAGAAATAAATAAAATGCCTAAAAAAAGGAATACCTACTGGTCCCGAAGCAAGAAAGAGGTAAGTCATACATAACTGATAATAATCAAAAAAATTGGAAAAGCAATCTTCTGTGCTGGTAATAGGTACCACTATAACCGTGCTTGCATCTACTTTTATGATTGATCCTAATCCAGTCTTGCCTTGCAAAATTGAAGGGCTAACCTTAGCGAATGAAAGACCCTTAATTACTAACTCGTTCAGAGCTATCACTCGCTAGAGTATTGTTTAAAAAAATCCGTATCTATGACTCAGACCAACAAAAAAAGAAAGACGGCGCGCCGCGAACATCATAAGTGAAGCCATAAAACCGTGCTCCTGTCTATACTTACATACACGCTCACGCACACACCTACAAAACCATGCTCATCGCTCTTAGTACGTCACGAGTCGTCGACAAGTAAATTTAGATTTAAAACATAGAATTATGCCTTCCTGTGTAGTGAAAAGTTGCAAAAACAACAGCAAATCACATAAAAAGTCTCACGGAATCACTTTTCACTTGTAAGTACATGAAATAACATCGTTACTCTATTAACAAATGGCAACCCTTCGATACACACATAGATAAAAAGGTGGCTTCACTTTTGATGTTCGCGGCGCGCCGTCTTTCTTTTTTTGTTGGTCTGAGATCTATGAAGTAGAATTTTCTAAACATAAGTTAGAATATAGGTAGATAAGTACCTGCCTATTATCTATTGGAATCTTTTTTCTTTACTCATCCTTGAGTACTTAAATATCCGCTTGTGGACAGCTCCTTAAACCACGTCATTACCTGTGACCCCTGCAGAGGCGTATCTAGGGCAGGGCACGGGCCCCGGGCACCTATCGAAGGGGGGTTGTAAATTATATTTTAAGTCCCATGTAATAGGGGGCGAACCTGTTGCCATCAACCGGGCACAAGTCCAGACTCCGAGGACCGAAAATCTATTGCAATAATATTATGTACCTACCTACCATAATATACACAACACTTATTAACAAAACTTGTCACAGAAACAAATCTTAACTGCAAGACTGATTGAAATAAGTATCAAAGTAGAAGACTGCATTTACAAACACAAGCCAATCTCAATATGTGAAGCAGAACAATACATGAAAGAGGTGTCTTCCTATAAAACACTATGTAGCCCAGACGAGCGATCGTTGCAGGTAAGATTTTCAATCTACTTCAGTAATAATCATGCCCACTCACTCACGCATTATAATGTGCGAGTGGAAGAGCATGATAATCTCGTTTGTTTGGTACCCTTCTAACCATATTGTTCTATTATCATTTTGTTTTATCATATTGTCCTAATCATAGATATTGACTTGGAATTCAATCATACAATTTTTTTTTTAGCTAGCCTTTATTTGGTATTCCTAATATGTATAAATAATCTAACTGTATGCCAAATTTCATACAGATCCGTTCAACTGATCAGGGGGCCTACCACAAACTCTTAAAACAATATTACTTTTGCGTTCCGCTCTGTTGGATTTTCAACGCTCGGATCAGCTTCGAGAGTTGAAAATGCAACAACAGAAATTACAAAGTAATATTAAAATAACATTGTTTTAAGAGTTTGTGGTAGGCCCCCTGGCGTGTTAACAAACATCCATTCAAACATTCACATTTATAATAGTAGGTACCGTACTAGTAAAAATAAGTAATAGTATAATTAGTATGATTGGATGGATGTATTCCTCATAAAAACGTAGGTTGGTCATCCTGCTTATCAACTTAAACCAAATTAAACTATCCGTTTTATACGGCTAAACATAAATTTTATCTAAACATAGCAACAGCACCATGAACCATGTACTTTAGATAATAACGGCCACAGCGCGCTGACAGGGATCAATGTTATTGGTATTTGAAGATCCGGGGCATGGGGGGTAATACCCCCCATGCCCCGGATCTACAAATATACTGCACATACCCCGGGTATGTGCAGTATATTTAATCATCATCATCGTAACATCACGCCTGTAATCCCCAAAGGGTTAGGCAGAGGTGCACTTAATAGTTCTCCTACATTTCGCCAGTTATGTTTAAGTCCCATGTAATAGAAGGCGAGCCTATCAATCAGGCACAAATCCATACAAAGGTACCTACATTAGAGTAACTTAGGTTATTATCTATAGGTACGTAATCTCCTGCCAGGGTGGCGGAGTTTGTTCGAAAGAGTTATGCTGGCCATCCACGATCCTTCCTATCGTCCAATCGGCATGACGCTGCAGGCATGATCCAATCTGCAGTTCGTCTATATACACAACCCACGATCAGTTTAAATTGTCCAATCGGCAGCGACGTTCAGTTGAAAAGTTCCAGCAGAGTGGTGCAAACAGTGGCTAATGAAAAAAAAACAGATTTCTCATACAAATTTATTAAAAGAATTGAGGGCTGCGCCTCAAGATTATCTACGATCGCGCAGACCGCCATCCACGGTCCAATCGGAATGATCATGCCAAAAGAATCGAAATTCGATTATGCCGTCAATTATAACTGTCATGCCAATCCACTCCCACACACGGTCAATTCTAACTGATCCAATCGGTAGCGTCATGCCGATTGGACGATAGGAAGGATCGTGGATGGCCGGCATTACCGCGGCCCTGGAATGCAAAGGACACTAAAAGGAACACGGATGGGTTTTAGTCAGTAAAAGTCTGACACTCCCTTCCACTCCGCCCAGAGCGGATAGTCATTTGATTTCCCATTCTTAAAAAAGAAAGGTACCTAATCTACTTTATTTCTATACGGAGAAAGACACGGGTAGAAACTTGTAATAAATAATATATTAATAATAATTATATTTGTACAAAAAACACAAATAAGTTGCACACATTAAAAGGTGCGCAACGTTCAAAAATTTCAGTAGAGTTGACTGAAAGTAAAAGGTCATATCCGAATCCTTCTTCTTCATAATACTCTTTGAACCTTACTCGGACTATACCAAAACTGTGAACGAAACCATAGCGCGATTCAGAAATCCGCCTATCAGAGAACAACGCCATCTATCGAGCTACGAAGTAAACTTTAACGCTCCCTTTGAACTTTAATTCAGGAAATTCAAATGTAAAGATACTAAATAACGGATAAAATTGAATGCTATAAGTTTAGGAACTACTTAATTTTATATTATACTAGCTTGTGTCCGTGACTTACACCACGTGAATGTCGGTAATCAAAGCATTAATTTTTTGCGCGGAACCCCTTTTTTCCTAAAATAAATGAAGCTTAAGTTACTCTTTATAACATCAGCTATCTGTCACTGAAAGTTCCGTCGAAATCGGTCTAGCTTTTTAGAAGATTATACGAAACAAAAAGTCAGAAGACAGACATATTTTTTTTGTCCGTTTACATAAAATTCAATGTAACATTGATAATATTATGCATTTAGTAAAAAGTTGTTATTTTGATATTACAAATACTTAGACACTTCAATTTTATTTATCTGTAAAGATAGAGTATCCATATAAATATAGTTTCTTTTAAGTTCTTATAAGTTCTGCATAAACCACTGCTACCTGGCTAAAAAGGTTTTTACTCCAAATACTCCGAATTTTATGAAGGATTTGAAAAAAAAAATCCCCGTCGGCGGCCATCTTGAACCGATTTTCATCAACCAAAGCTAAGAACACTCCCGTTGTTCTTGAGCCCCTTAGCCCCTTGCTTGAGCCCCTTAGCCCCCCCCCCCCCCGGATACAACAAACGGTTACGGCGCATTTATTCACATAACATAACATCATAACATCACGCCTGTTATCCCCGAGGGGTTAGGCAGAGGTGTACCCATTAGTACACCCACATTTCGCCAGTTATGTTTAAGTCCCATGTAATAGGGGGCGAGCCTATTGCCATCAACCGGGCACAAATCCAGACTCCGAGGCTGCTACTGAGAAATTCCTGATGGAAAAACCCAATAACACTTTGCCCGACCCGGGAATCGAACCCAAGACCTCATGCTCAGCAGTCGCGCTTTGCGACCACTAGACCAACGAGGCAGTCAGACCAACGAGGCAGTCTATTCACCTCTAGCCTAAAATCTCTTAAAAACAAATATTAAAGTACTAAAACATGCCCTTTTGAATTTAGAATAACCCTTTTGACATAGGACATGGGATGTGATACCCACTAGCGCCGGCGCTGTTTCCGAACGGAAACTCAGGGGCGTAGATATCTAGATCTTCTTGGAATTATTATGCATATTATTAATTTTCCCTATTAATTTAAAGCTAATTACGTTAATTGATAATTATACAGTTTTTCTATGGAACTCATGACGCTTTACTTATCCATGGTACTGATAAGACTACTGTTTATAAAAGCTATAATTAATAAAAAAAAACTACCAGCGTGTCTATTTATGAACAGTTTTGTTTCCGCGTTTTTTAGATAAAAAACGTAATTCAAGCGTTCTTGGTAATCCTACTTTTGAAAATTAAATAGGTATTTACCTAAGATCACAAAGATACTATGATTTTAAAGCTTAATTAAAACTGGTTTTCGTAAAAAGGTAATAATAGTCGCACGGGTCGATCCATCAGGTTAAGCTACCCTTGCCAGGGTTGGTCCGTGGATGGCCGACCATTGGTCCTAGCTGTACTACGTGAATCTTTGACAGTCGTTACGGGTCTTCAGAAGCCTGAATCTGACAGCCAGTCTTACGAAAGGGTATCGTATTACCCGTTTACTGGGTTGTAGTCGCTCCATGTAAAATTCTGGTATTCAGAGCTGCATCCGGTTAGACTGGAAGCCGACCCCAACATTGCTGGGAAAAGTCTAGGCAGATTGATTTGATTGATTTCCGCAACTAGAAGGTTCCTAGGTATGATGCAGAACCAAAAAGTATATATATAGTTATGAGAAGAGCAAGTGTCTTTCTGCTTCGTCAAGTGTCCTTTTACATCCGTTATCTCCATTCTTACAGGTAATTGAAAAACTAACTCGCTGCATGAAAGCAATAATTTCAGACCATCAAGAACTTGGATCCGTCAATCATACCATAGACAGTCCTATCGCAGACGTTGCTCGTGCAGGTTCTATATCACCAGTTTACTCAATACCTGATGAAGATAGGACTCAACTTACTCAAACAGCTGAAGCAGAACCAAACATCACAATAGCTAATACAGATGTAGAAGTAATAGATCTTTGTAATATTGATGATGATGATTTGATGTATAATGGACCTGACACTGCCTCAGCAGACCATGCAAGCTCTAGAATAACAGTTGAAGTGGACATACATAGAGCTATGTCTAGTCTATCCCTAAAAGATGGAGAACAACTGGACATGACATCTACGGATGTAAATTATACACAAAGTATACTGAAAGAGTTTGAAGACGTAGGTCACGTTGAACAGAATGAGATAACATGTCAGGAAGTTGTTCAAGACGAATTAGTGGGTAGTGTCACCGATAAAGGCAAAACAAATAACGTAATGGATGCTGGTAAAAAGAATATTTACAATATAAGTACATATGACAAGACCGCAGGTCTCGCTATTAAACCTGATACAAAATCAAAAACTAATTCAGCCACTATAGAACCAATAATTGCTGCTAACTCAAAAAATAATGTAAACTTCAAAACAGTCGTACAAAAGCCTTTAGAAATTGTTAATAAAAGTTACAATGCCCTAACGGATGATTATCAAAAGGATAATACCATCTCATCTAAAACGCTAAATCCTGCCACCAATAATATTCCTGAAATTCAATATCAAACTAGGTATGACTCAAACAGAACATGTACAATAAATGATTCGAGTCATATTTTCAAAGATGCTAATTACATAACACAGCCTATGCCAAACATAGTTCAAAATCCAGTAAACTTAAACGTTAACGCAGCAAATACTTTCAACAAAGTTGAAAATAGAGAACAACCAAGCAACGTAATTGATACTTCGAAAACAGTCAATAATACAGCTATCGTAAAAGAAAATCCTACGAAAAATAAAAGAGGTCCACAGAAGAAGAAAGTTATAGACGAAACCGAAATAAAACCAAAAAATAAAAGAGTATATCGAGCCCCCAAAAGTAAGAAAGAGAATACTTTAACTAAATCGGTAAAAAACAAAAGCATACCGATTTATAATGAAAATGTTATCAACGACCTCTCATGGGTAGAGAATATTAGATTCGTTAGGGAAATAAGAGTCGATGAAAATGATCCGAAACTTAATTTAGAAGACTCATTCTGGGATAATTATTATTTACCTGCCAACTGGAGTGATAATGAGTTTATGTGATGTTTTGATTTGATTTATATTAAAGTGATTTCTTTTTTTTTTTTGTCCTGTATGGTGCATATAGATACTGTGGTCATGTAGCTTAGGTATCTAAACTACAAAGGTCAAGTTGCGTTTATCTACATAAATAAAAATGAATGTTTCTTTATATGTTTGTTGTTTGTGCGTTCCTAAACCATTAATCCGATTGTGATGAAACTTTGGTGAGTTACTGTTGTTCCACGAAGGTTTTTAAATTAGAAAAATAACAAGGGGAACGAACATTCGGCTATAGTGTAACTTTCAATCGTTGAAAGATTTTTTATAATCGGACCAGTACTTCCAGAGATTACCTCTTACAAAAAGACAAACAAACTTTACTTTTTTATAATATTATTATACCTGAACTACTTTCTAATTAGAGCAATCCCAAACTTACCAAACACCATCTATTCTACTGGTGAGGTGTGTATTGTAAGTGTGTATGTATGTAAATAAAACTACATAAAATATGATTCAAACATTTTAATATTTAAAGATAATAAGACAAACTTCAATGACACAAATGTCAAAACTATACGAGTACACAAACAGCAACATAACATAATTTGTATATAATTATTATTGTATGTAAACGTGTAAATATAATTGTTTTCTGCTAAACAATATTTGCCTAATGATTTAGTGTTGTGATAACAATACCGTACAAAAGACCATGCGATGTTTGGGCCCACTTTTCAACATTGCCCAACAGTGATGAGACCAGATGACCAGACTCATAGGAAAGATACTTCGCTTACGTGTACTTGCGTGTACTTCATTTCATTTTATGGCAGCTAAGTTCAAATCCAGCGCGAAAATGGTGTGTTAGTACACTTTTCATGAAGTTATGATGTTCAGCTTTCATATGACATGGGTTTCATCAATGTCGGACAATATTGAAAAATGGGCCCAAGGTTCATACAAAAATGCCCATGGTCCTTTCCTATCCTTATTGCTATTGTGATACTTGGCATTTGCAAATATTTACACCATTTCACTAATGCAAAATATACCTTATTTGAAACGAGATAAGACATATTTTGTATTGACCAATTGGAGCAAATATTTTGACAAACATGCAAATTAGAGTGTGGCACATTAGAACCATAATATAAGTGTAGGCCTACAAAACATAAACGCTCTTAAAAGCATTGGGTTTAGTGTTATTATTACTAATACAATTATTTATATCGCTGACTTAGCCATACCACAAAGCACACTGGGCATTCAACCGTTCCTCAATGAAATGATGACCTAAAGTAATGAGTAACCTATGACAAAAAAATTCTTTAAACATAGGACAGTTCTTAAAAACGAGAAGTTTGTATTCAGAACATTACTCAAGTCAAAATAAGGTTCAAAATACAAAAAACTGGTACATTGATTTAAACTTAGGGGCCTTCCCCTCATCTCTTAAAACAGTATTCCTTTAATGTTACTTTGCCTTGTGCACTGTTGGATTTTTAACGCTCGGCTCAGTGGTTAGAGTTTAAAATCCAACAACAGAAATTACAAAGTAATATTAAAATGGTAGTGTTTTAAGAGATGGCGCTTTGCCCTCTGGTCTAAAGATTAACCTTGTTATATGGTAGGGCCTCGGTAAGGTAAAATTTTTGACAGTTTTACGAAATAATCTTTCTTATTCATTAGATTAATTCAGAAAATATTATTATCATTATTATCACTAGGATTATAGTTTGTGAAAACGATGTAACAAGCAATCGTGCTTGAAATCATAGTTTTATGTTGTATAACAATGTATTGATACTCCGTAAAATAGTGTTTGTGACATCAAAACTGTGAAATTATTTCACTAGTACATTTAATTTAATAATTATTACGCTAACCCAGATATGTAAGAGTACATTTCGTTTGACCTTCACCCATATTTTATATGATTTAAATCCACCGACAAAAACATTTTTTTTTTGTGATTACGTCGCAACTCATTTTATTAAAGCAACAACGGCTATAAATAAACTTTTGAAAGCCTAATTATTTTAATTTTACTTCCATTTTAACGAACTAATTTATAAAAAAAATTGATGGTATTTTGATTCATCCATCTCCAGGACTCTTAAAATTGAATCAGCTTTTTTTGTATTAAAACGGTCTACGATCAAAATCTAACCTTAAGGACTTTAAGGCCCAAACGTGACGCTTGTTGACAGTCAGTCGTCACAATCCAGTCTATGTATGACTACGATTGCTCATACATTTTGAACTACAATCAGCAATCTGACTATACGTTTTGATTACGCAGCGCGGCCCTAAGATACTGTATTCCAAAGAGTTCAAAATTTGAATTTGGAACAATGACACAAAAATGATGGCCAGTATGTCGGCTTTAAAACTGTATAAATTATTTTCTTTGGCTTGTCATTATTTTAATGTTTTAGGCCTTTATATCTTATATAAAAATTAAAGATGGCGCTATTTAGGAATACGAGAGTATAGTTTTAGAACCCAGGGTTTTCTTTTTTTCAGAGTAAATGAAAAAAGTGTACTAATTTCTTACTTATAGGCAATAGAGAGGTTTAATCATCTTTGAGACCACTTAACAATAGGAATAGACATATGAATCAATCGAAAACAATCGTTATTTCAACGGAATAAGAGTGAATATGACTTTATTTTTAGCTCACAACAATCTAATATAATTATACTAAATGTAACTGTAACTGCACTAACATATTCCAAAAATATTTAAATATAGCTAATTTATTAACTTCAGACCTTTAACAGCCGTTATTACAATTTATATATTTATATACACAGCACATAACTACATAAGTATAACATCAACTAAATATATTCTATTTTAAAGTATATTTACATAAACTTTAAGCACATAATCTAATGGTATATATGGAAGCAGGTACATTACATCAAACTATGTTTAAATTTAAAACTATATTTAAACTAAGAAGCTTCTTCTTTTGAAATCGATGGTTAATAGTTGTTTTTAAAAGTACTTGGGCCCAGTAAGCGGCCAAGTTTTTCTAAGAAGCTTGAAACAGTTTTATTTATAAGATAATATTAAAAAATCAAATTTTTGACAAATATATGAAACCCACAACATCTATGAATGAGGTCGAAAATGCAAACATCCCATTACGAAACCATTTTAAAATGTCGTTCAATCTTTACGCTAAACCTTTCAGACAGTTATTGAATATTAAACTTTATTCCGACAAGGGTAAAGCTCAAACAAATCGGCTCTAAAGTCAATTTTCGTATGAAGAACTTTATCGTAGTCGGAATAAAGTTAGAGATACAATAACAAGCTCAAAGATTTAAACCTTGGATTACAGTTAGGACTTGTAATGAGACGCCAAAACATTTGTAGGTTGTAACCTTTTGGTGAGTACCAATATGATGAGACAGTAATACAGTCAGCATTATATATTTTAATTAAATTAATTTAACATAATTATATGTATAATAATCACATTATTTCTGAGCAAAACTTACACTAAAAATAGCAGATATCAAATTAAAAAATAAATTTAAAACATAATACCGAACAGTAATAATGATAACTAAATTATTAATAAAAGATATTGAATGATAAAACTATTATTCATGAGTAATTGAATAAATGCATTTAAAAATTGGTATTGATAATAAATCTGTAATTTGTTAAACAAAGTTATAAATAGGTACAGTAATTTCAAAATAAATAAATAAGTAGGCAAGTGTTTATTATTTAAACTTTAAAATAATAAATAATAATATTTACTATAATTTATCATCTTGCGAAGAACACTTTTAAATAATAAAATATAGCATCGAGCACTCGGAATACCGCAGCTTCCTATTAGCGAAAAAGAATTCAGAATCGGACTAGAAGTTCCGTAGATCAACGCGGTCAAATAAAAGCTAACAAACTCTTCAGCTTTTTAATATTAGTGTATATTTCAACTTTCAATTCTATTCAGTAACTTGACAGATAAAGGGTTACCAAGTTTTGACAAAAAAAAGATAGTGAGGTGGTGTAAGAATGAACGAAATTGAATGAACTTGAATAATGTACTTAACTTGGTATTAAACCATTCTTATCATTCGTTCCTTACGCAAAATCGTTCACTACCCCAACACTATTAGTTGTATGGTAACATTATTTTTCTTTGAACTGTCAAGTTACTGAATAGAATTAAAAGTCGAAATATAGATAAGTAGTAGTATACATTCAGAATATACGGAGAGTAAAAAGACACATCAAATAACACATAACATCACGCCTGTAATCAGGGTAGGGTTAGTCAGAGGTCACCCACATTTTGCCAGTTACGTTTAGGCGCTTTGCACATGGAGCAACTTAAGTTGAGGCAACTATCAACTCTTAAAAAGTTTCCAGTAAAAGTTGATAGTTGCTATAACGTTTACGGTTGCCGCAACTTTATGGCAATCTGTGAGCAACTTTCATAGCCGAGTTGCCGTATGCCGTTGCTGTAGCGACATTGCCGGGCACAGGGAGAGGGAGCGAGGGTGTGAAATTGCCCGACGTGTTGCGATTGACGGTTGAAGAAACCGGCAACTTTAAAAACTGGTATAACATTTAACAATTGCTAGTTGCGGCAATTAGCAACTAACTTAGTCATCGATTGCAGCAACTGACAACTGTTGACGATCGCCGGAACTCGAAACTCGAGTTGCTATGTGTGCGCAGTCCAATTGAAATATAAGTAAACAGCTAGTTGCCAGCTAGTTGCCAGTTGCTGCAATAGTTGCTCTATGTGCAAAGCGCCTTAAGTATGATGTAATAGGGGGCGAGCCTATTACATGAGGCGGGCGCGCGGTCGCCCTACCGCGGCGGTGCACGGTGCCGTGTGTTAATCGCCTTAAGGGCCTTGTCACACTAGCGGATTGCGAGCGGTTGCGGGGCGGGGCGGGCACGCAGCGAATGCGTCGCGAAAACACCGCGGCTACACAGCGAAGACATCGCGGACGCGTGGCAAATTCGCAACATTTTTGTCGCGTGTTTGTAGGCGGAGTGGACGGGCTAGCGTTTGTACGAGATAGTACAAAATGGTATCCACGCTAATATTCGCGGCGATATCGTTGCGCGTCTGCTACGTATTCGTTGCGTGCCCGCTCCGCTTTAAGGACGCTCGCAATCCGCTAGTGTGATAAGGCCCTAAGTGTCTTTTTACCCACGATATTATTTGATTGATGCAAAAGCTACGATACACTATTCAATCTTCCTAAAGTCAACCATTTTTTTTAATACTTTGAGACAATTTTTTATCACTTACTCATATAAGTACAACATTTTATATCCCCTTTACGAATATATAACCATAAACAAGCTTAACGTTCTATATAACTCTAGCATCCTCATTTAATTAAATTATATACTTGAAAGACAATTTATTAGTAGGAAAAGTTATTTTTGATTAACGATATTATTATAAATTAGAGTTTATGATCATTTTCCAATGTTTATCAAATTAGATATTTTGTGACAAAAATCTTTTTTTTTTTTTGCAATTAATCGTCTACATTAGGTACATTAAAAACATAGTTAGTGTGTTAAAAACAATACACACAATATAATACACAACAGTAAAAATACAAATTAATTAAGTTATTTAGGATTAGGCGCACAATGGCACATTCGCAAAATGACATATTGGATTTTCGCAAAATGTCATATTCTCAAATTGTCATATTCTGAAAATGCCACAAGACACTTTGCGAATGTGCCACTTTGCGTCAACTTGTCATTTTGCGAATGTGGCATTGTGCGCCTAATCTGTTATTTATAATGCAAAATTATCACAAGCAAGTATTGCCCTAGGACTAAAGCATTCACGACGCGTGTATTTCCGCTACTATCCATTATAATCTTTCTTATCTACTGGCGTCAGTTAAGACAAATATCTCACTTGATGACCGACAAACATCTTTGACAATTTTGGCGGCCACTGCGCAGGTCACCCTTTCCTCCGGCTTGTACGAAAACGCATCCCCGCACCCCATACTTCCCTTATATCAAACCGTTTCGTTTCCACGCATGTTTATAATATTTTCCACTTCCTACAAGCGACGATCTGGTCCACAATGATGCCCAAAAGCCTATTCATACGTGCTTTAAGACTCCGAGATTATAGCTAACAAGAATATGGCTCGATTCTACTAGAAGCAACGTCCAACCAAAGTTGCTACTACCGTATCGAAATATGTATTCATGTTACCTAAAACCCCGGCTTAATTTAATATACACAAGGTACAAAATCGCAATTCCAAGGGCGTCAGCGAATCCGTTAACGCGCTTCAAACCTGTCACAAGCCGCTTCGCTTCCAGTAATTTATTATTATTATATAAGGCTTAGAATATACGAATCTTTATGTAAGTAATTTAACAATATTATTTTTTATTGATTAAGTACTGCTAACTGGGACTTTGTTATACTTGAATGATCAAAGAGAGAAGATTTTAGATCTTAAAATGCAAACAAATCAAGATGCTTATGACAAATATAGCAAAAGAAAATTTAATACTTAATTATATACTTTACTAACACCAAACCACAAATCACCAATAGCGAATTCTGTGTTTAAGAATGCTAGTGAAAAATAAGTCTGTTTAAATATTTTATTTAGGTTTGCAATGCCAACTTTATTCAAATCAATCCCCGTTTTCACTAACACAAAGCAATACCTAAATGTAACGCTTCACTACATAGTATAAAACAAAGTCGCTTCCCTGTCTGTCTGTCTGTCTGTCCCTATATATGCTTAGATCTTTAAAACTACGCAACGGATTTTGATGCGGTTTTTTTTAATAGATAGAGTGATTCAAGAGGAAGGTTTATATGTATAATACATGCACCCGTGCGAAGCCGGGGCGGGTCGCTAGTAAATAATAAACCATTATCAAAATAGTAAACCATATCACAAACAACAAGGCGCCGCCAAAAGTTACAACACCTGTGTAACAATTAGACAACCTATAGGGATTGCCTAACAAAAATATTGAGACACCATTCGTAACGTAGATTTAGAAGCATAGAAGATGCCTCAAGACAATGAAAAGGTCAAACGAAAGTTGCTCAAGTTACATTAGGCATTACTTAACTAGGCTTTACTTAACCTGACGTTAATGAAAACGAGTATAATCTTATTGCAAACGTAACAAAGTCCCAGTCATAATTATCTAGCTACATCCAAAACCATTATCATCGCATTCAACAGCCATCTCTTTCTACCATTAGAAATTCAACCTTTGTACCTTTGAATTAGAAGCTAAATTTCCCCCTGACCTTGAAGAATCCCATGCTAGTCTTGTTGTGGAGTAGTGACGTCACTCCTACGTAGCTCTGGATGACGATGGGGGAGTGATGTATGCAGCAGGCTGATGACGTCATGTTCTCTATTGCTCTTTGTATCTTCAAAGCGAAGGTTTCCATGTCGTATGTAGATTTTTCGTCTGCTGTACCCTCTGGAAGTAATTGTTTTAAGAGATGAGTATGTGTGTCATTGTTTAAGACGTGAAAGGAAATTTTAAAACAGTTAACTAGTTTCTGTCCGCGACTTTATCTATGTGGTATTCAAGTATACCATAAAACATGGCACTCGACAATAGCGAAACTTTCTATCAGTGAAAAAAAATTGCAGTACTTCTAGAGATAACCTCTTACAAACAAAAAATAAAGTAAGTATAGAAAAGTAAGTAAGTATAGCGTAATGTGAGGCGATCATTTTTCCTACGATTCTGAACGTAGCTGGACATATGTGACGTCACAAAGCTAAAGCCGCGTACAGACATCGCGAGGCGTGCGCCACGAATGGTTCGTCTCGCATGCCTCAACCTGAGGCGTACGACGGTACATTTATACGTGCGTCCCGAACGATACATGCTCAAGCTGAGCAAGCAAACCACCACGCACGGTGTTCGTCAGTAGAAAACGCAAACAACACCTGTCCGTCCACACGGAGTGCACGGCTCGTATTGAGGCGGCGTTCGCAACGATCGTATGGCGCGAATGCTCACTGTGAGCACACCCGTCCACACAGCCCGAGGCATGCGAGACGAACCATTCGTGTCGCACGCCTCGCGATGTCTGTACGCGGCTTAAAATGTGCAGTGCGTTCCACGTCACAATAATTTGACATACATACGGCGGCGTCGTGATCAGGGGCGTGGCTACAGCCACATAAACTTACGCCTTTTTCCCATGGGGCTAGGCAGAAACCACAGAACGCCACCTGCTACGATCCTTACATACTCCTTTCACCTCATCCACGTTCATACACCTCGTCATACAAGAACGCCGGTTACGAGTACTGCGCACCTGACCTTTCTAAAGAACCTCACCTATAAGGTCAGTGTAGGTCTTCCTAGCTACAGCCGTATCAAAGATACGGAGGCCCTCAGCTACAGAAGCCCGGAATCAGATATCCAGTTAGGTAGAAGCCTAACAAATTTTGATCAAGCTAGGGAGTGCATTGAAAAAAATCATAACAAGAAAAAATGTGTACATATCACCTTCACCTTTATGCCAGAAGATAGGATGCGAGGCGTACGTGATGAAGGGCACGTCTTGACTGAACGGGTTCCACACCGTCTTCAGAGGCACCGGCTCGCCCTTATTCCACATCAGCCGCACGCCGCGGAGGTGGCGCTCTCTATAATTAACATCTATGTAAGCAGCTATCCTTTTTCATTATAAAGCAGAAGAAAATTATAAACAACACGTTTGGTTGAATTATTATCGATTTGAGTAATGAATTGTCGTTCATGATTTTTAGATCACAGTGCACACGAAGTGGTGTCGTTTCTAGAAACGACACCACTTCGTGTGCACTGTGATAGTTGTGTGAGCTGTTGTTGTGAGAGTTGTTTCTAGAAACAACTCTAGCAATTTAATTCTGTAAAAATGTCCCTCAGTGAGTTCGCAGCGAGCTTAAAGGGGCTCCCTCACCGGGAGCATTCGCGTGTAATGTAACGTTACAGAGTCGAGCATTACATCAGTGAGGGAGGAGAACTGAGCATTACAGCGCGCACCTTGTAATGATACAAAACGACGTTACATCAGTGAAGGAGGAGAACCGAGCATTACAATGCGCACCTTGTAATGATACAATGTGTAATATTTTGATACAACTTGTAACATCAATGCGCTTTCCTAATTTAAATCTATTCTAAATGTTACATTACACGCGAATGCTCGTCAGTCAGGGAGGTAGTATTGTAATGTAATGCTCAAAGTCGAATCTATAATGTTACATTACACACAAACGCTCGTCGGTCAGGGAGGTAGTATTGTAATGTAATGCTCAAAGTCGAATCTATAATGTTACATTACACGCGAATGCTCCCGGTGAGGGAGCACCTTAACCGGTCAAGCCCCGCGTGACACACCGGTATGTCATGAGATTTTTTCATCTGTCAACGGCTTTAACAGCTGTTTTTAATATGAATTTAGTCGAATATTGTCTCAGAATATTTTTAATCTGTATGCTAAAGATGTTGCCTTGCATAAAAACATCACTCGGAACGCAAATATCCATAAACAATATAGAAAAAAAATGTTGAAGTTGACATCTGGCCCACTTCAAAATTTTGTCAACAATGCGGGTTTTTGTTCCACATTTTTTGTGTTTTGTGATTTATTGTAGTGATTTGAAGGTAAGTGCAGTGTTTTTTACGTAGAATATTAGTTAGGACACCGTTATGTGTGATGTTTTTACGAAATAGCATCATAAAATTTGATTTTTTTGATTTGACAAGAGTCGTGAGAAATCGTAAACTTTTTTCAAAGAATTTTCGCTGTTTTAGTGCATAATCGACAGAAAATAGATGTAATATTCATTTACAACGAGTGATTACTTCGTTCTAGACAATACTTTCATGAAATAGCATCATAAAATCACTTTGACAAAATAATATATACGTATTTACATAAATACCTACAAACGGCGCCGCGCCGTATGAAGTTTGAGTTGTAATATTATGAAAATGTTACGTATGATTCTCAAAAAAACGCTGTTGTTAGATTCCTTGTCTATTCATAATGTAACTTACAAAGTTTTGTGTACATAGCTACAGTAGTTTTATCACAAATCGATAAAGTACAAGAACATGTGTACTTTTAGCCATTCTCTGATAAAACCTTACTAAATAGAAATACCGTACTATGGTACGGTTATCGCTTATAGATAAGTATGTTCTCTGGTTATTTTCCATCACAAAACAGGTTTTGCTATCGCAGTACGTCGTACAAAACATGGATTAGAGTGTTTACAAAATCATATTTACATATGTATAAATACATATAAAATGGCGCCGCGCGCTATGAAGTTTGAGTTGTAATATTATGAAAATGTACGTATGATTCTCAAAAAAACGCTGTTGTTACATTCCTTGTTTATTCATAATGTAGCTTACAAAGTTCGGTGTACATAGCGACTCTAGTTTTATAACAGTCGACATAGAACAATAACAATACGATAACATTGTTTATTTTGGTCAGTTCTCAGATTACATCCATTGTTTACGAAAGGAACAAAGACAAAGGGCGACCGCTGTTACTTAACTACCTGCTTTGTTTATCTACGATCTCAAAACAGTCGCCCTTATCGCTCTACGACGAAGTCGAAACACTTACGAGCATTTTTTGTGACTGGTGTCAAATTACGTCGTCATTACGTCATCGCGGCCCGCATGTGCGCGGGGATTGAGCGGTAGGTGAGTTGTCAATCCATAGCATCAGGTGATATGGCAGCTCAGTTCGAGCTCACTATAATGATATAATGAATGTTTATTTGTACACATAAAAACACAACAACATTGGGTTTTCCATCAAGAATTTCTCAGTAGAAGCCTCGGCGTCTGGACTTGTGCCCGGTTGATGGCAATAGGCTCGCCACCTATTACATGGGACTTAAACATAACTGGCGAAATGTGGGTGTACTAATGGGTACACCTCTGCCTAACCCTTCGGGATTACCGGCGTGATGTTATGTGTATAAAACAAACATAGAGACATATTAAAGGGCTAACTGATGTCTGACACGTTTATGTATTCTATTATACAGACAAGAGCTAAACTCTTTTGCAAAAAAAACGGGCACTTTAGATTTTTTTCTTACTTCAATGAAGAAGAACAAGAAATAGGTTTTATTAATTTGACGATGTATTGGCATGTTATTTGAAGCATCCTGGCATGATTCTTTACGTTCCAAATTTAAAATTAATAAAATAAAAATAATTATTATTGTGGATTATTCTAAAATTGCTTTACTAATGGCGCGATTTGCTGAAACGATTTTAAACTGATTACGATATTTTTAAACTTTTTGGATATTTTCTGCAAATCAAACAATTTAATCTTTCTTTTTACATTAAATACCACTTTTTGATATGAGTGATAAAGCGATAAGGGCCGGTATAATTATAGCCCTACTTGAAGAAGGTTGTTCGCAAACTTTACGTGTCTCAGCGGCTAAATGTGAGTCGTTCAACTGTCCAGAGGACTTGGCAACGGTATTAAGAGACCGGTTCGGTCAAAAGAAGACCCGGTTAGGGAAGAAAACGATGTTCAGAACCAAGAGATGACCGCTTTTTGGTGAGTCAGGCGTTGCGGAATCGTAAGGCGTCAAGTGTGGACCTGAAGAAGAGCCTTGAAGAAGTAAGAGGAGTAGAAGTTAGCTTGTGGACGGTCAGGAGGAGGCTTTTGGCTGCCAATATCAGGAGTTACCGCCCAGCTCGGGGCCCTAAATTACTCCGTGAGCACCGTGTTGCTCGACTTCAGTTTGCTCGGAACTGTGCTTCATTGACTCTGGAGGACTGGAATAAAGGATTTTTTTTTGATGAAGCTAGAATCTCTTTGTGTGGAGAGGACCGACGCCGGCGAGTGCTGCGAAGACCACGGGAACGCTATGCGGAAGTGTGTTTCGAAGAAATCACTCCTTATGGCGGAGGCTCCGTTATGTTTTGGGCAGCAATTAATTCGACGGAGCGTACGGAGTTAGTTTTCATAGAAAATGGAACATTAAATGCACACCGGTACATAATGGAAGTCCTAATTCCATATGCACAACCCACATTGACTGCACTTGGGGAAGATTCCATTTTTATGGACGACAATGCTTGCCCGCACCGTTCTGGCGACGTGGAACCGTACATGCAAGAAGTTGGGATCCGTCGTTTAGATTGGCCAGCTCGAAGTCCTGACCTCAATCCAATTGAGCATGTCTGGGATGTTCTAAAAAGACGGGTAAGATCAGTGCAACCTGCTCCACAAAACATCAGGGAGCTAAAAAGAGTCATTGCAGAAGAGTGCGAATGTATTCCTCAAAACGTTATTAAAAACATCGTGGAAAGCATGCCCAGAAGGATTCAAGCTGTGATTTTGGCAAGAGGAGGTCACACTCGTTATTAGGTTTTTACATTTGTAACTTTATTTAATTAAAAAAAGTAAAAAAAAATCTTGTCTTATTTGCCGACCACTTCTTATTGTTTGGGCGTGTACATCGGTTTTTAAGAATCCATCGTTTTTTTTCTTCTAATTGCCCGAATTCACTTCACGCGCATTAATTTACACGATTATAAGTATACAGACTACGTCAAAGAAATAAATTTCATTTAATTAACTCAAATCGACCTTAGAACGTAAATTTCCTTAGGTGCCCGTTTTTTTTGCAAAAGAGTGTAGTTGTCGCATATTGTCGGCTGGCAAACTTGGAACGGCATTGGACTATAACTTCACCTATCACCGAGGGAGATTTTTACAGGATAGACTGGGAGGACAGAGGCTACAATTACTACTAATTCATCATCTGCCTAGCCTTTTCCCAACTATGTTGGGGTCGGCTTCCAGTCCAACCGGATGCAGTTGAGTACCAGTATTTTACACGGAGCGACTGCCTATCTGACCTCCACAACCCAGTAACTGGGTAATACGATACCCCTAGGTAAGACTGGTTGTCAGACTTTCGGGCTTCTGACGACCCGTAACGACAATTACTACTAATTAATTAATTAATATATTAAAATTATTTTCGTTGATAAAAAGCTCTAGTACACATAAAAACATGCAAGTTTTACAATGAAAATGAAAAATTAAAGTGTAAATAACATTAGTTAAGTGAATCAGACGGAATTTTTTATTGCTATTTAGTGTTGCTTGCCATTCTAAAATACATGCTTTAAACGGAAAATAAATTGCTTCTAATATAAGGTGTTTTCAGATGGATTCTAGTTGCCAAAAAATAATGACACAATTAATAAAACCATGTATTCACTAGTTGCGCATCATGTTACACTACGCGTTGCGGAACATTACGCAGAACTTTTGTTTAGACGAACTTTTGTTAAAGACGCGCCAGTAAAGGGCCAGCGCAAACAGAATTAAAATACAACAGACATTGAGTTCAAAACTGCTTGCACGCAATTTTAAAATCTATGCCAGTTGTTCTAAAGTCCATTATCAAATAACCAATAAAAAATAATGAATCGCAAATACACAGCTTTACAGTTGTCTACAAATTTACAACATCGAAATATTACAAAAGCGTTATCTCGTTATAAAAACAAATATTCTCAAATTTTGTACATCCCTTACAATTTATACAAAAGCTAATTACAATTACCTCTTGACTGTTAATAATTACCTGTTAATTAATTATTATTACTAAATAAAATTAATGATGGTAAGTACTAAATACTAATGAAAACAGCCAGTCGTAAACAGAAAACTAATTAACTCATTACTTAAAAAACAGTAAAGTAATATAAAGGTCTATTAACATTTATATTACTTTTTTATAGTCCCTCTGTGTAATGTCTATAGTCCTACAATTTAGTGTATGTTAGGTTTACTTAACGGAATACAGTATACTCGAACAGTTTTTATTGTTTAATTGATTCTGAACTTAAATACATCACAGATAAAGTTGAAAATATAATTTCGAGCGGCATTTGTTCCTTGCGCACATTCAAGTAATTGTCAACTCTATATCTGTTGTGTTTTAGTACATTATCCATTAATAAATGGAAACTGCTCATGCATATAGCTGCTGCATGACTGTGTGACAACCCAGAGGCTCTAGAGTCAGTTTGACACTCGAGCAAGACAAATAAGCGTTAAGTATTAACAAGACTAAAGCGAGAACTACATTACAGCGACGGACGTGTCTGAAGCTTATAGAAGATACGGGTTCTATCAAAGCGGAGAGAGACGACATATCTTGGAAACAACCAATAGGATACTGTACTGGGTTTAACCTAAGCGGTGAGATGTGTGTGTGTTGTACGACATATCGCCTCTTTTCCCCGCTTTGCTGGAAACCAGGCTTTAGTATCTAAGAATAGTAGGTACGTCTCATCTAATGCAGCCTTGCACAACTAATAGCCATATAACATAGATGGGTTCCGACCACAGATATCGAGGAATATGACTTAGAGGCGTGGCACATGTGTGCTGTTTGTATTTATTTTGTTTTTATGTAAGTTATACAACAACATAATTATATAAAATGAAATGCATATCTCTGGATATCCATGATTCCAATGCAAAGACGGCGTAGGTGGGCCACATCAACCTAATGTAGCTCCACCTTTGCACTAGTTTGCACAAACATTCTCTACATCAAGCTACGAAAATATAAATACAAAATTAACCCAAAAAAAAAAGCTAGCAACGGTTATGTGTATCCTACAGCAACTGAAAGGTACCTAGGTTCAAAATACTTGGGATCGAACAGTTTGCTGTTCTGGTGGTCCACGTCATCGTTGGAAGGTCGGCGACACAGACGGTCTATCACGCAGTCTTTCACGACCGTGGTGACGCCGGAAGCGATGCCGTTCAGACGACTGTGTACCAATATGTTTGTTAGGAACTTTTGAGTGCCTATCTGTTTTGGTATTGCATTACTGAGGACGCCATTGCTTATATAACTATGGAAGAGACAAAGATCTTTACCATGGATTCAGTAAAAACGAAATCGAAACCCAACACTAACATTTTTCATCGATTTGTAAAAATTAAGTAAATCAGCTCTTTCATCATTTTTTTACAGGTAATGCACTTTTAGAACTGCACTTGGGTCTGGTAACATGTATGGAATTAACAGTAAATGTTTTCCTTACGATATCCATTCCATCATGTATACTGATAATGATAGGTACTCGTATTTTTAAACTAAATCGATTAAAAAATGGAAATCTATATTTTTTATTTGAAATAATTGAATGATTATTAAAAAAACAATACATAGTTCTTTTAGGATGGTGACAAAACCTTCACCAATTTCTCATAAGTTCATGAACAAAGATTAAAACTTTGTTATCATTTAGGTTGCTGACATATTATCTATGAAATAATAATGTGCAATAATGCTATGTTGTTGTTAGGACAGACGTTATTGTTACTTACAAAGATTCTACAATTAATAAAGATAACAGGATAAGCCTGCAAAATGTTGATAAGCACTGTTTTGCTTAATCAGCTGTCACAATAAAAATATGTCTTTTGTCTATCCAGGCTTAGTCATCAAGTAGAAAAATGTGCAGGCGCAGGACAGGCCGCACATGGTGAAGGGGCTTGCCAGCGATTCAATACCGGTCGGGGGCGCGGATCATGCGTAATGCGAATACCGGAGTCCCGACTTATAATAGCAGGTAGAGACGTGAGGTTATCCCCAAGCGGAGGGCATCAAAGAGGATTTCCCCCGAATAAAAAAAAAGGCTTAGCCATCAATGAATTATTCCCCCTATGTCAAGTTAGGTTTACATGTGTGTATTACAATAGTAGGTAAATCACACAAACAAACGTGATATAGAAGGTGCAGTTCCATCAAGTTCAATAAAGTAACTATACTAGTGATTCTCAACATTAATAATAATCTATACTAATATTATAAAGCTGCAGTGTTTGTTTGTTTGTTTGAACGCGCTAATCTCTGGAACTACTGGTCCGATTTTAAAAATTCTTTCAGTGTTAGATAGATTAGTTATCGAGGAAGGCTATAGGCTATATACCATCACGCTACGACCTACGGGAGCGGAGCAGTAACCAAAGACGCGGGTGTAACCGCGGCGGACAGCTAGTCAATAATAAAATAAATGGCTTTATTTTTGTATATGATTTTCGAATTTGAACTAGCCATCTTGCAGTTGGGTTTTAGGCAGGCGGGGCGATGAACCCGCACGCATACAATGATATAGCCGCGCGACACTACCTACTGCATAATATATGCAACGGGGCAATTTTGTTCTTTGAAAGAGGTGTATTCTGAAATACTGTCAAACATAAAACAAGTACATATTTATGAATTATTGACTTGTTTGTTATTGATTTATGTCTTTTATGAAAACCTTCTGAAATTTAACAGAGATGGAAAACTGCACCTTGTTCTTACATGATAAAGGTCGATTTTGAATGATGATATTCAAATCTTTCCAATAAAAACCAGTTGTACGGAAAGTCTTTACAATTTACGAGTGCGCGTCATAAGACTTTTCTTACGTCAGTGATTTTCATATTTATGTATGCGAGAGTAATTCTGTCCGCCTGTTCGTTACCTTTTTATGGCAAAATCACTGAACTGATCGTAATTAAAGAAAGAGTACACGATAACTCTTTGTCTTTAATTGTGTTCGGTTCAGTGGTTTGACGGTCTGAAGGACATAGGATACTTTTTAATCCGCCGTAAACAAACAACGTTTAAGCAGAAAAAGTCGTAGGCACAACCTAGTAAGGTATAAGTTGTAATGACTGTGAAATACAAGAACTATAATAACAAAACGATTCTTATTCAAAAGCTATTGCATTTTTATTCTAAACAAGTTTTCTTTGATATTAATGTTTTCCTGTTTTTGCTACTTGTACAGCTCTCGTATGATGTGTGTTTGAAGTTTTTAATTTTTTTTCTTCCTAAGCATAACAAATTAATACAATCCTTATGCTGATTAATTATGTTTCCAATTTCTTTTGAATTTCTCAAATTACCTTAATTCTTTCTAATTTCCCGAATGATGCTATAATTTCTTGTGTATAATAAAGTGTGTACAAAACCTTATCATCCCTTTTTTTTTTCATTTTTTTTTAACATATCTAACTTATGTGGTATGCAAAATATTTACACTTACGGCACTAAAGACGATGGTGGATAAACCAGCTCCCCAATAACAATAGTGTCCAAATCATCCAAGTATGTCTTCTTGAAGTCCAGTTGCTTCATGGCTATGAAATCATACTTAATCGTCATGACCAGCCTTGACGTCAGAAGCACAATCCTCTCCTTCTCATTATCCCATAGAGTTATCCTGGAATATGTTTTTTTGTAATAAGAGACAGAATATATAACGAAAAATATCCTAATCAGATATTTTTAAGCTGTCAAAAGATAAAATTAATAAATATTTGCAGTACTCAGATATGATAACAACATTCAATTGGCTAAACAACAGTACTTAATCACAAATTGTTCATTTGGAACACTTGAATGCCTGATCCAGCGAATAAATTGGTAGTAGACACCAATCAATCTGCCTAGCCTTTTCCTGACTATGTTGGGGTCGTCTTCCAGTCTAACCGGATGCAGATGAATTACAGTATTTTGCATGGAGAGATTGCCTATCTGAAATCCACAACTCCGTAACTGGGTAATACGATACCCCTTGGTAAGACTGGTTATCAGATTTTCAGGCTTCTTACGATCCTTAACAACTTTTTTTTTGGATAAACAACTGCCAACACCAACAATTCGTAACAACTGTCAAAGATACACGTATGACAGCCAGGATCATCGGCTAACATGCTTTCCGAGGGAGGGAAGAGCCTTGGTGTGTAGAAATGGTGACCCATCTACGGACCAACCCTGGCAAGTGTAGCTTAACCTCACAACTGTCAACTGTACCTATGCGGTACAAAAGTGAACGCTCCAAATGTCAACTGTACCGTACAGGTACAAAACTTGATTCAACGCGAAGGGCTGCCATTGGACGATGATATTTTACGTTTATTTTACTTGTCAAAGTAAAAGTCAAAGTCAAGACTTAATTCTATTCAGTAGCCTGACAGACGACGGGTTAACCTGATGGATCGACCCATGTAGCTACTTTTAGCAGACACCTCTACCCAATAATTTCAAAGCACAACTTCTCTAAAAAGGAATACTTTAGCCCCCATATGTGATTAATATTTAATTAGCTGTAAAATTAGATTTATAGTTGTGTTGAAATCAATAATTAGTTAGTCAATTGAGTTGGCAAATAAGTGATGTCACAATCTACTGTTTTGACAGCTCAAAATAGTAAATAAATTGGTGGTATGTACTACCCAATTGGACTGCAGTTGTCATTTATCATATCAACCGAATGACGTCCACTGCTAAGATAGCCACAATTACCCGTCCCATGTCTTCGGTCCACCATATGATTCTTCAGTCCAATCAAGTATGATAATAAACTTACTCTGTCAATAGCCACGATCCCAGGTACTCTCCATCTTCAGGGAACAATAATCCCGTGATGCATTCTTGTATAGCGGTGTCCACCACTCCCTTACGGAATGTGAAGAAGTCTTTGATGTTCTCCTTGTCAAAGGGCACATCGTAACGAGGGAATACGGCTTGTATGTCCGTTGGTTGAGCTGCTGCTGCTGTTGCAGGGTTTACTTGATCTTCGGATCCTCTGGCATCTATAGTATGAGACATTAACATATTGTAGTCTGTTGCAGTTTTGAAAGTCATCTGATGATAATATGAAAATGGATATTTGTATTTTTTATTTGTTTTAAAAGTAATTTGGTACCTACCTGTTTAGGTAAGTACAAAGGGCATCATTTGGTTCCATCTTTTATAATTACCTACGTCAATTATAATGTTTACCTTCATGCCATAAATAGTATAACTTCGTTAAGTATTTTTTTAAACTGATTTTTTAAGTAAGTTAATTTTTACCTGACTTTGAGCCACAGAAAAAAACATCCGATATGGAATGTGCAACAGCATTATATTTTCAAAACATACCGGCAAAGGAAGATGTGGAAGAGGTCAAGGAATTTGCACCAGACAACACCGAGGGATTAACATTAGTTGGGGGTTTCCTTCTCGTTGTATTATCCGTAGTAATATTGCGATTACTTTCAGAGCTCTCCGCCACGGTTGCGTCCGTGGACAGCTGCAGGGTGCCGCCGCGGAACTCCAAGTCTTCATCCAGCAAGTCACTCATCCTGTATTTATGTAGTTTTATTTATTCACACTGTTTTCTTTATAAATTATTTATTGTTACGCGTAAATAAAATAATCGACCGACGAACTGATAAGCGACGTCAATGTCAAATGCGTTTCGTTTCATCGCTACATTACGTCTCTACTTCGCCATGCTTATTTTTTGTTTGTTTTCTACTTAACACTGAGATGTATAAATAAGTCTAATTATGAATAATGAAATTTAATTTGATTAACATTGATTCACATCCAATCTCCAAAAAAAAAAATAGTAGAAAATGCCAATGGCGGGAATCATTTGAAAGTTTTCAATTTATCAAAAGTTTTGTTTTCCGTGGTTTGCTCTATGCAATGTTTTATGACATTATGACGCTAAATGACACCAACAATCAATAGACGTACTTTTTATGACCTGAAAAAACGCGATTCTCCCTTAGGGTCAGTTCACACCGAGACGCGACGCGACGCGACGCAACGTGACGATACTTGAAGAGGCCAGTGACTTCGCGCTACGCCGCGCTGCGCCGCGCGGCGCCTCGAGACGCATCGCAACGTCGCCGCTCTAGCACGACGCGCGTACCGGCAATTCACCGCTGCGTCGCGATGCGTCTCGCGGCGCCGCGCGGCGCAGCGCGGCGTAGAGCGACGCATCGCGACGTAGTGCTGCGTGGTGTAACGTATTCTAAATTCTTACAATGAAATGTGTATCTTTTCGTGTAGAAAATAAAGTTATATTTTGAGTCGCTCTTTTAAAGTGTGCACGCAGCGTCGCGTCTCGGTGTGAACTGACCCTTATATTTTGTATGGCAAAATACAACTGTGACGTCACTTTTGTGCCGACCCAATTGACTATCTGTTTATTAATTTGAAAGCGATTAAAAATCAAATTTTACAGCTAATTGAAAATTAATCGAGTTTTCGGGTCTAAAACCAACTGTTTCTTTTGAGAAGTTATGTCTTGGAATTATTGGTTAATGGTGTCAAAGAACTACCCAATTATGTACTGAATCTATGGATTTATTTATTTATTAAAGTACACTAACAGCGTATGTATACCTACATTAAGTATTAAAATAGAAAAATCGTTAAAAGTCATACGTCATAAGGTTTCAGCCTACCTGCGCAGTTGGCTTCATGATTGTTCAGGATGTTTGTCGGCTATTTAACCCTTAACCAGGCTATGGATTGAGGATTTCCCACCTAGATTTTTAAGAGTTTTTACCAGGTATTGGTAAAGAATTTGCCACAATCTGTCAAAAACGCCAACATAGAAATATTATTTATCGTAAGACAAAAAATAAAGTGGAACGGAACGCAAATGTCACTTTTGCAGCCATTTCATTTGTGGTCGGCCGCTAAACGAACATTTTTGTGACAAGTGCACTGTATTTTTAATCATTATAGCGAATCGGAGAAAGATAAGTTGTACAATTTTTTGATATGTTGTAGAATTTGAGTTTTTCTAATGATTTGTGCATTATTTATAAGTAAAAACTTCTAAAATATTATGATATAACTAAATAAAACATGTGGGGAACCATATGACCTAAGCCTGTGAATGCCTAATTATTGCGGGAGTTATTATGTCCATTGCCCGGGAAATTAAAATCTTTTTTTTACATAAACTCACGCCTTTTTCCCATGGGGGTAGGCAGAAACCACAGAACGCCACCTGCTACGCATCTTTTTTTTATACCAGGTTTTTGCCACGGGTTTTATTTAGGATTTACTCACACATCTCATTTATCGAAATATAAAATGTGGGTAGTTGTAAACTTTTGTCGTCATTATTTGTCAGTCTACTTTAGTGTATTCTTTGTTATTCAGGTAATAAACGATCAACAGCTCGAAAGTCGTCATCTAGACAGGCAATGGGATTATGTTTTCCCACATGTCTTTTTTCAGGTTTTCAGCTAATTTTCTAAATATAATAGATAAAATCTCATTTCAAATTTAATCACTCATCTAAATCTACCGAAAAAACATTATTACTGCAGGATTTGTCCGAGGCCTGGTAAAGGGTTAACTAACGTTTGTAGGAGGCGCAGGCAAATAAGGAAATGAAAACAACAGTTACACAATATTTATTTAAAAGTAGGTAGGTATTTTATTTTACAATAATTGGAACTAAATGAAAAAAAAGACTTACTTTCTACTTTCTGGCACATGTTATCAAGTAATATGGCAAAGAAATATTTAAAACGATAAATATTTGATAGTACATTCACTATTTTTGCTTATGTACTTAAGTATATTGACAAAAATGCACTTAAATAATATCCTAAAACTGTACAGCGTATATAATTTATAAATACAATATAATTACATAGATACCTACTTATTATACATAATTACCTAATTATACAGTAAATCGATAATTTTAAATCATAGTACAGGAATGCAAGCCACAAATTGTTTATTTGTGTACAACTATTAAATTTTGAATCTTCGACATCAAAGCAAACTTTTTAAAACCAATAACCCTCAAATGCAACGTGGAGGAATTCAATAATACATAATTAATTATACCACAATATACATAGTCAATCACTCAGCTGTCAAAATATTTCTGACAAGTGAGAGATTCAACTTTTGAAATAAGAAAAATACTTAATTTTATAATATTATACAAATGTATACCTACAAAATATGAGCTACTTCGGAATAATAAAGGAACTATATCTGTTATATTTTTTACTTAAGTAGTTATTCGTTTTAATTTTAAAATAATACCTATGATTGGGATTTATATTTAATTACTTTGTATATTTTTAATTTACAAGTGTAATTAATAATTATGTAGGTATTATTTCTCCATAAATTTTTCCACTAATTATGATTAATTTGTATGTCTTCGCAAGCAGCTCATTATCTAAACGCCCTAGTAACAGCTACACCGGTTCGAGGGACAATGTGGGGGGTACACGATGCACTGGTCCATGCAGTACACATCAGCCCCCTCCCGACCTTCAAGCTCTCCCACAGCTTCGCATACTTGCCTGGAAATAATTACAGAAAATTATATCAACAACTTAGATGTACACAGTGAGTTACAAACAGAATTAAGTTTCACACTATACAAGGCTAAGTTCGCCTTTGTACTTTTTTGTTGTATAAAGTTGACGTAAAATACAATAGATGTCGCTACTTGTCGTCATCATGAATGTTTTATCTATACTCCATTCAAGATAACATTTGAAAAATAACGGCGAAATAACGATAGTTATTGTGTTAAATTGTTGAAATGATTGCATTTTACTAAAACCCAGCTAAGATTCAAACACGTATTACGGTGTCGAAATAATATAATAAAGAAATAATTATTAATTATTTTAAATTACATTAAATATTCTAAAGTTATCTTACATGACTATAATTATTACTTTTAGGATTAAAACCCCGATGATACTTACGGGCAAGTACACAACTCTTCGGGACAGTTAGGTGGGTACCGCAGACAGTTGGTCTGACACCAGCTCAGCATTCCCGGGAGTCGTCTGAAAGCTTTAGACGGCACACACACTTGATCCCTGGAAAGTTAATTCAATATATTAAAGACAGCCTAACATTGGCATATTTTGTCACTTTTATATACAGACAGACGTAGAAGGAAGTACCTTATATACTTCTCATACAAATAACGTACATGAATCAAATGGTCTGAAGCTGCAGGCCACTGGCCCTGTTTCAATTTCTTTCGGAGCAGGACTTATGCGAATATTATTTTTTCCACAAAACAGATAAAGGTTGAATACCATGAGAGCTTGTTCGAAACCAGTCTGATTGGTGACAATAAACGAGAAACCAATATAAACAAGTTTTTTGATAGCTTTTTCGTCTATTATTACGGCACCTAAGCAAAAATAGATAATAACATGTTTCACCGAAAGAAACCCAAGTTTTAGAAAATTTAATGTAAGAATTTGAGAAAATAATACTATAAGACAATAATTTTAATAACACAAGAGACGTGCTCGAAGTTAGAGCCAATTTAATGCATCTACAATACATTATAGCATAATTTGTATGCATCTACATGGGCGATATGGCGCCAAAGAAAGGGTTCATGTTAGACACATTATTGCAATTATTTTAAATTATGACTAGGACATAACATCTATCATAAAGCCTACAATTTAAGCATCTACTATAAACAGGTAGGTAAAGGTTCTGTAGGTACATTCTTGCAACACAGGATCATGTTAGTTACAACTAAAGGTTTTATACAACTGTACATTTCTTATTATACGAAGAAAAGAGATTCGGGGTTTGACAGCTTGTTAGTTACGTCATAATTTGTACACAATTATGAGAGCTAAACTACGAAACATAAAACAAGAGGGGTGGAAAGTTTATTCACAAAGGCACCACCACGTCGTCCAGCCAAAACCTTTAAATCATTCCAAGGACATGACAAAGTATACCTAATGATCGGTGGAACAAAATCCTCCACAGAATCTGTATCAATATCGTTGCTGAAAGAAAACGTTCAACATTATAGTGCACGTTATTCACAGTAAACATATAATTTTATACATTACACATACATATTTATGTTTTACCTAATAACGTACGATTCCTTTCGGATATCCTTGAGATTTTGTCTGAAATATTAAGCCACAATATACATAAATAGGATTATAGATGGTACTTAAATAATCAGATACGTACAAACATATACCAGATAAAAACAATGTGACAAAAGATACACGCAATATGGACAAAATGATACATGGGATGAGAAAAGTTATAGTTAGTGTTATCCCACCTGACGACAAGAGGGTAGACATTTCTGGGCATGTTAAAGTCCCTGTAGTATAAGAGGAAGGGATAGTCCCTCTTGAAGTCTCCGGCGAAGGCAGGCGGGAGACCACCGGTGCTGGTGATCACGCTGACGTCAGCGCAGTTCCTGAACGTCTCTGATCGACCACAACCGACGGCTTCCGTGCCGTTAGAACATACTCCCCACATATTTCCTGGAAAAGTAACATACATTTTCTTCAGTTTCCACGATGACCGCCTTCCCATGATTAAGTAAGCTAAAGTAATTTGTAGTACTGGAATATTTTTATAATAGAACATTTTAGAATCTTACCAGTATAATAAGTCCATTGCAACACGCACTGAGTGCATGTTACGTAGGGTGGAAGGCGCACCCTATACCTGAAGATCTCTTTCTTGGCAGTATCCAGTGGGATGAGAAACCTGTCATCTCTCGTCTCGGATATGTACAATGGGTACCTGAAAATTTTGAAACAGATAACCTTTAATATCGTTCTTAACTGTTTTACTTGTTATTTTAATGGATTTGAGATATTAGGCTTCTATTTTGAAAGTAAGATCTTTAAGAGCTAGAAGAGCTGAGGAAAAACACTAGGAGGTTTAGATTTATTCTACTGAATACCTAATAATACAGCCTATTATTGTCCTACTGCAGGGTAAAGGCCCCTTCTCAGCTTCTCTCCACAGCGAAGGCACGAGCATTGATCACCACACTTGCTCAAGGTGGATTAGGGATTTCAGATTTATGTGAATTGTCTTTCGTAACGTTTTCTCATGATGTTTTCCTTCACCGATGTCAGATTCTACTTAAACTTCTAAAATTCTAAAGGATAAAAGTCTACTAACCTGTCAAAACATTCCTGTGTAGCTTCTTGCTTCGGATTATTGTTTGGACATAGTTTCATGACGAACGTTCCAAGATGGTTGGCTGTCAACTCTACTTCCACTTCGATTTCCTGTGGATTTCGATTAGTTTCCTACTTAACTGCACTGTGCTATAAAAATTGCCAAATGCACAGTGTCCTATTTTAGAATATTTCAGATTTTGTCGAAATTCTTAGACGTTAACTCCCAGACAGAACATCTGGGATATTGGGATATAGACTTTATTGTTAGTAACCAATTGTTTAAATAAATTTAGTGTTCATTCTGGATATTTACTTCCCATCAAAACACCGATATTTGTTTACACTGACCTGTCCAACGCTGTAATGCCTGGTGACGATACCTTTTCCGTACATACCACCAGCTTCATGAGGTCGTGGTTCCGGTACATGGTGCGCGTCTCCGCACACCCCGCATTTACCATCGTTTTGCTCCCATTGGACTGGAAATTTAGAATAAAGACTTAACTGTGAGGGAATGTTTTGGATCTCAGTAGGAAGGTTTCAATAGGTCGTCCACGGTGCCGAAGGGTTAAAGATATGACTAGAAAGACCGACTAATTATGAGATAACCAGTTGATTCCAAGATATTATAGAGACTAGAGAATTGATAGCACTTTAATGAGTCTCTTCAAATTGATTATTTTTCCATCATGCAGATAATAATCTTAAGCCGATCAAATATGTTTCTTTTTCTCATCTAAGTCAAATTATTATTTATGCCACAAAATACCTATGTAAATTAAAAAAAAACAGATTTATTGACTCCAAATATGCATATTTAAACATTTCTTTGATTAGGATTCGATGAGTATTTCTAAAAATACTTTTGGTATTTTGGTCGGTAGATATACAGTGCAACCTTCATATATCGAACCTCAATAAATGATATCCTCAATTTAAGAAATCCTGCGAAATCCCATTAGACCCTCCGCTAGTAACTAAAAACTCCATTGTGACAAATTGTTTGGTAAAACGAATATTTTCTAATCCCCTTTAGCTTTGTTATATCGAGGTTAGACTGCATTAGGTACCTATGCTTATACAAAATGCCTACATAACCTAATATAGTTAGACTTAGTACCTACAGTACAAAATATGTTGCTCTGTTAAATTATTATCAATACCTGCTCAGCAAAAAAACAACAAAAAACTAAGCCGAGGTGATTTGTTTCACTGACTTTGACAATCCACAATGGTAAGATTCTTTAGATAAATATACAGAATCCGATTTACATGAACGTGACTCGCATGCGCTATTTAGTAAATTAACAAATAAAATAGACTTCAACCTTGGAGGCTTTTATTTATAGGTCATTGAACTTGAATTTCTGTGAGTGCGTTGGCTCCTCGTATCATTAGTGGAATCCATAAGATAAAAAAGAATCCATAAGACTAAGATAAAAAATGTTTGCGTAACGAAAAAACAAATGCAAGGTTTATATTCTGGCCAGGTATTCAATACGGATGTGATTAAATTATAAAATTATGACTAATCAAAAACAAATACTAGATGTTGACAGTTAAATTGACAGCTTATCAGTTCGAGCTTTGGCGCGTGTTTGTCATGTTTATTGTTTTAATCCTTAAATTCCATGTACCTATTCCACTTTGTTAAATAACTATTTAATCCTTTATAATAAATGACATTTGTATACTAACTTATTACACGTGTATATTTTTTAATCCAGTTTGATAGTTCTAATTTAATTTGGTATAATTTTTGGTATGAACGCTGGCATTTACAGGTTAAGACTTTGAAATTTAAAGAATTCATAATGAACAAATACGGAAGTATTTTGAATTAGCATATTAGATTATGTAAGTAGGTACATTAATTTTAATCGAAATGAGACAAAAAAATATAACGGTACGGAAGTCGATAATTTATTATTTATTAAAAATCTATTTATTTTGTTAATTTTGAACCAGAGCCAAATTAATCTTTGTCTATCCGTAAAAAAATGCGAGCAATAAATGTATTTTTTATCGCCCTAGTTATTTAAGTAGGGGCGATAAAAATAGTAGGTACCTACCTATCGTCATTTTGGGTCTGGTCCAAAATTTCAAGTTGATATCACATCAAGACTCCAGCTCCAAATTGAATAATAACTGCATCTAAACCAGTCTTCATGTACACCGATTTTAACCCAAAAACAAGGTAGTTACCTGCATATCCTCCACAGAAGAGCTCATTATCGTTGTAGTTGACAGGGTTGGGGAACCCGAACCGCCACATGGAGTTGCGAGCTGGTGGGTCCATCAACCTGCCGTGACCTTCAGCACCACGGCGAGCACTTCCCAGCATCTGGAAAAACCGAAATCAGAAAGTGTGTAGGTCTCTATGAAGCATTTTCTCGTAATTTGCTCCGTTCCGTCTGTCACCAGGCTGTAGGTATCTCATAAACCGTGATAGTTAGACAGTTGAAGTAGTCTGTTGCCGCTATAACAACAAATACTAAAAAATCATCTGCCTAGCCTTTTCCCAGGCAAATGATGTTTTACTCGCACTGGGCCAGTTTTTTTCTTAGACAGTCTGAAATCTAAAAGTCGATACCTATTTTACTTCAGCATGCTTTTTAGTTTTCTATTTTTAGCTTTTGAGACGGTTTCAAACCGGCGAGGCGAGACCTGGATTAAATGGGCGAGAATGAAATCACGCTGACTTTTTCACATCGAAAGATATAATAACGCGCCGACTCGCACCGATCAACGCTGGCACGCGCCGGCTTGAGCAGGATTTATGTATATCTATCCAATTTACAAAGTAATAAATGCTCTATTTATGTAGCAATATTCTTCAATATCTAATAGTACGAATAAATATTTCAATTTTTACCTCGCTCATCCTCGCACATCCTTACGCACCAAAGGTTGTCGAGACGAGGATTGAAATATTTGTTCTTTCACATTGAACTATATCACTGCGTGAATAAAGTATTTATTACTTAATACATACTCTTCTATTCATTCTTAAACGCAGGTCTGACGACTCCGGATCTTGAAACATTCTAACCATTCATAAAATTCTGTTCGGTTAAAAAAAAAGGCACAAAAAACAAAGTAACGTGACCTTTTCAAGAGTACAGAATGTTCAATTTGTAAATATGTAGTTATGATTTGGCACATTCAATAAATAAATACCTAAGTATGTAGTTAATTAAGTACCTTATAAAAACCGAGGGAAAAAACGAGCGCAAAAGGCAAATTAATCCGCTAATGAAGGTTAGGTACCTACTGTCCGTAAAAGGCATGGAATAGAATGAATAGGGGAAGGCGGGGCATGATGGGGACGCGAGGTAAGACGGGGTCACGCACACATACAAGAAACTAGACTCTTGCGAACAGAAAGCAATAAGCCAATAGGAAGCCATACTCGATCAACCGTCAGCGCGACAGAAACAGTGAGTGGGAGTGCACGCGTTTTTTGCTTACAAACGAAAATCACGTTGAGTGTCTCGTCGATCTAATTTTACGCAGTTAAAAACGCCTTTACTGTAAGGTAAATAAGACTACCCAATTTATGTCTTCTCTCGTATATGGTTGTTAGTGTTGTTTACTTTGTTGTGGTATGGTTAGACAAAAGTTCAGTTAATATTTATTTTTTGAGAAATTATTTTTTTGTAAATCAGCCTTTGGGGTAAGACGGGGTATTGGGTATACGGTAATCATCCGAAGGTTGGGTAGGCTGCCAGCTTTGTGGACGTTGGGCTCACAATGGTTGTGCTGGTGTGGATGATGAAAACACCGAAGAAATCCATATTTGTATTTATTGTGATAATAATTAGCTTACCCCATCTTGCCCCATTTTCATTACCCCATCTTACCCCATGGTAAGGGGCAAGATGGTTTTTCGAAAGTTCCTATCAAATCATTTATTTTAAAAAAATGCTATAATTTCATCTCCCAAAGACTATGCCAAATTGTAGTTAGATTAATAAGGCATTGTGCCATAAATAAATAAGCATAATAAACGCAATGATTATACTGTATTTTTGGTATTTTCCTTAGATACCCCATCATGCCCCGCCTTCCCTTACTTATGGCCCATGCAGGCCCCATGGGTCCTTCCAACTTTGTCCCAGGTGATTGGAAAAGAAACACGGTACCTCCAATGACAAAAACCATTATAAGATGGGCTGAAATTGATAACAGGCCTATAATGAACTGAACCAAAAATTTTTAAATGAATCCCTGATCATTCTCTGACGTCTTAGATACAGCATGTAACAAAAACCCTGTCCGATCCTTGAGGGTATTATTCGGCATCGTACTGCGTACACATATACGTAACCATTTAATGGATTTGAGATTATTTTATTTTTCCCCAGTGAAAAAAAAAAGAAGAAAGAAGAAGTAATTAAATTAAAATAAAACACAAAAACTGATCAACGGCAACACTGATCTGACAGGGTTTTTGTTACATAGTGTATAATCTAAATCAATGAGTGAATGAGTTTGCCATCTTTACGGCCAAAGATTAAGATAAAGATTGGAAATGAGATACATTTTAATGTCTTCTGTATTAAGTCAATAGACCTTTCTATGCAACGCACCTGTAGCAAGAATATCCAGAATGTGAGGAAAGAGGTCCCACCTGACCTGGAACTGTACCTCCTTAGTTCCATCTGAAAAAGAAATAAAAGTTTTGATTATTTGTTTCCTTTTTTCTACATTTAAGATTTTTTTTTTTGCTGAACTGGGCCTGTTTGGCGCAGCTTTGGGGCACACAATAATGTTTTTTTTTTATTCGGATAACCTTTCTATTATTATTTTTGTGTGCACATGGTCTGTGTCAAATAAAAATATTTTTTGTGGCATTTTCTTTCGTTCAAAACAGCGTGTGCTTCTTATATCTTCGTAAAGTATGTGATACGCAGAATCAGGTATCTTACATACATTTTTTACAGTATTTTTATCATCGTTTAAAGGCACTTCGACAATTCCACAGGAAGTCACAAAATCAGTGAACAGTTAAGTACGGACACCTGCAGATCCAGCCATTTTACAAAATTACCGTTTTCTGCAACTTTGCAAGAATGCGACCAACTTGGTCAGATCGTAAAACCAATAGATTATATTTATAACAACGGTACCAGCAGCTAACACGGAGAAATATGATAGCGTCCTGATCGGTCCAGGTGTTTGTGTAATAAAGTGTGATTTTATCGCTTCTTGCCAACATTAGTGTCGACTAAACGTGTACAGTTTCAAGATAAAAGGTAATTTATTTTTTTAGCTACACAACGGCACAAATCGTGAATTAATTAGTATGGTGATGCTTAGTAAAAAGATTTAGGTATGGATTGAAATGTCATTTCATTGGGATTTATGACGGTAATTGTAATTTAGTGGAAGCTTTTGTTGATTTAAATTGAATTTTTTTTTTCAATTTTATTTTCATAGTTAAATCTAACCTTAAAAAATTGAAATATTTGACACAGGCTTCATGGTATTTTTCATCCGCGTTAACTTACGTCTATGGTTACTGCTTCGCTCCCATGGGTCGTAGCGTGATATTCAATAGCCTAAACTATTCCTCATGAATCTGGTTATCATGTTACAAAAATATTTTCAAATTTTTCCAATCCGACTGGTAATTCCAGAGAATTAGCGCGTTTCATCTGCCCAGCCTTTTCCCAAAGAACTATGTTGGGGTCGGCTTCCAGTCTAACCGGATGCAGCTGAGTACCAGTATTTTATATGGAGCGACTGCCTATCTGACCTCCACAACTCATTAACTGGGTAATACGGTACCCCTAGGTAAGACTGGTTGTCAGACTTTTTGGGCAGAGATTAGCGCATTTAAACAAAACAAATAAAAAAGCTCTTCAGTATTTTATATTATTTGCAAATTATTTAGTCGAAGTAGGTACCTAGATTATCAGAAAGATGCTTCGAACTATATCTACCTCTAAGTAGATACATAATTTAGTTTGCAAGCAGCGGCATAATCTGTGGAGTCGATATCAGTCGGCATGAGTAAAAACCTGAATCCCAGAAATGAAAATACCTAAGATATGTTTTTTAAAATCCAGTCCATTTTCGGTAAAGCGCTAAACAAACTTGTTTGCTCGGTAAATGAACTTAATATCGCAAACCTTTTAAGCAAACACGCTAAAAATGTAAGCAAAGACGGTTGTAAATCTAAAACGAGGCGCAAAAAAAAAGTAAAAATATACATGATCTTAATGGCGGTTAAAAAAACTCATAAAAGGTGCGAATTGTTATCGAAACTGCTTTAATTTTGTTGCTCTCTTAAATCGTTATTAAATTTTTTGAGTGAATTTCACTAAACTACCTAAGTAATGTGCGAAAAAAATCATTGACCTTTTGACAGATTTTAAATGTCACACGTCAATTTTATTTCACGGATTAATAGAACAGCTGCCAAACTGTCATATTATACCTCAGACAAAAATTATACGACGATTGAAAAACCAGCCTGGATACCTATTTTTAATAATACCACACTGCCCCGTTGGTTTAGTAATCGCAAGCGCGACCACTGAGCGTGGGGTCCTGGGTTCGATTCCTAGGTCGCGCAAAAGTGTTATTAAGTTTTTCCATTAGGGATTTCTCATTAGCAGCCCGGAGATTAAAAATTGATGGTATGACACCGCCGTGCCTCGGAAAGCACGTACCTAAAGGGCGAGACAGACTTATAACACGCTACGCCATCCCACGCGTGCTAATTGGCCAAAAGACAAAGAGTAGTTTCACGAGATGAAATGTGGCCAATGAGAACGCTTGAATGCCGTGGCGTGGCGTAGCGTGTTATAAGTTTGTTTCTACCTTAAAGCCGTTGATCTTGCGCCTGATCTCTCTCTAGTCTGGAGGCAAGAGGGAGTGCATGATCTGTGTTTGCGCACCCACTTGTGCACAATAACACCGTGACCGAAATCGGTTTGGAGTGAATATTATTTAAAAATGAAACAGAGTTTATATAAAATTATTTGCCAATTAATTTAATCGGATTTAGGTACTTGAACTCGATGAATCAGTCCTTATTCTAAGTATCAAAAATTTGGTATTTAAGTACCCTAATGGCATTAGAAGAAGAATATTATAATCGATTATAGACTCATAAGAAAGTACTATACAAAGTGTTACGTAAAAAAAATATCAACTGTTCCCTACGTTAGGTTGAGTTCTGGAAAACATAAATTGTACTGAACAACTGAATTTTTTTTTGCGATTTCAACATTGGTTCCTTAATAAAATTTGTTAATTTTCATAAGTATTTCATTGAAGTACATCACTCGTTCTACTTAACAGTCCTATAACACCTTGTATAGCCGATCCCAAATTCCCGACCGCAGTCACAGTAATCGTGTACTCATACGGATTTTCGCATTAAATTCATAAACAGGGTTACCTACCGCGAATCATTTGCATAGAATGGTTAATTGAATTGTGACCTCAACGACTCAATAACACTTTAAAATTAAGCCATTTTAGCACCAAACGTGTCAAAAATAGAGTTGGGTTTCATTTGGCTGTGTCAGTGGAAAGATGAGCTGGGAAATGTGTGGTACAAGGCATAAGAGTTAGCGGGGATACATCAGCCGGACTATTCTGAAAAAATCTCCCTTGGCAACTAGATTCAATTTTGAACCCCCGAGGTAAAAACGACGAAGTGTTATAAGTTTGACGTGTGACCTGTGTGAGGGCGTGTGTCCGTCTGTAGCATCGTAGCTCCCGAACAGACGGACAGGGGGATTTTGTTTTCTCTTGTCATGTAAATGACGTTTAAACGTGCCATCTAATGGTAAAATTACGGTAAAATTGAAATAATTTGACATTGAATTTACGTGAAGTGGGTTTGAGGTGAGTTGTCAATCCTAGTTAGCATCACAACTCGCTTCTGGCTCACTTCACCTATGGATATTTTTATGAAATAGCACTGCAGGTCTTGTTTCGTTCCTATTGCGAATAAGTAGGAGTAAGTAGGTACTTGAAAACTCATCGAGACTCGAGTTACATATTTTGTTTATACAATATGTCGTTTTGCATCCTCGTCAAAATTTAGGAGGTTGTCATAAAAGTCATAAATAATCAATTAAAATTACGAGACCTGAATAATAATAATAACACCCTTTTTTATTAGTTGTTAAAATTTAATCGTATTTCAGAATAATCCATAACTTGAAATTGGAGAATCACTCTCTGCGCTTTAGCGCCAATTGTCTCTGTGTGCGTGAGTGTATGTGAGTCCCTTAGATTGTCGTGAGTATCTACGGTCAGCTGATTAATAAAACGTTAGTTTTGCTTATTACGTTTTATTGCAAATTGCAGATTTTATTAACCTTAGATGTTAATTAATAACACTTGTTTTTATTATTAAGATCTAAGAATACGTACTAGGATTTATCTACTTATCTACGTTATCAGCTGATTGATAAAATGTTAGTATTGCCATTTTGCTTTATTCTGTTTTATTGCAAATCTACCGATTTTGCTAAGAATACATACCTACTAGGATTTAGGTACAACCTGAGACGTTTTGCTAGGCTGTGGCACATTTATTTGTTGTGAGCGCGGGATTTAGGATAAGTACTTGCTGCCGGCGGCGGCGCGGCGGGCGGCGCGCGGCGGGACGCTCTTGGCGCATTGTAGGTAAATTCATGATTTATGAGTACCTAATTATTAGTAATGATTTTGTTTTTATTTGTAGATTAAATTGGTTGATTTTAAATTTCCCTTCCTACTTTAACGGGCTGAGGACCGACAAAAATACCTACCTTAGTAGGTATTTTTGTGTGCTTGCCCGTGGCTCTCGCTGGAAGTACTCCAGGATATCTTCCTGCAAGGCGACAGGCAGACCTTCACTGCCGCGAGCTTGAGCATGTCGGGGTACGTCAAACTGCCGAAAATCCCGCAGTCTCTGTGTAGCAGACAGCATAACGCTCTGCGTTGGCGGTTCCCTATTGGGAAACCGTTCTGCGAACATCCGGATGGCTCCACTGATGGCATCACAATCACATAATTCACGTATACGACGGAGGTAAGGAGCGAAATTTGCGATACACTCACGGCCGGCGGCGAAATCACTTGAACTAATTTAATAATTTTTTTGCTTTGCGCCGCGCCGGGCGCCCGGGCGCGGGAGTGGGGCACCACAGGGAGAGGGGTGCGCGGGCGGCGTCTATTGTGTTGTGGTTTTATCGTTTGCGATTCTTTGTGTGTGTGCGCGCGGTCAGCGATCCTAAACCTAGTCTTAAGATGGGCCGCATTTTCACCGGGGTGGTTTACTGATTTCCGTAAATAAGAAAACATTAAAAAAAAAACACCTACCTATTTTATTATTGATTCGGGTCTAGAATCACTAGCATAGTTACCTCCTTGAATTTGACGAGGATGCAAAACGACACATTGTATATTCCATGTAATAGAAGTCGCTGAAACTTCAATCAGCCAACGAAAATGATTGTGATCGTTAATGCGTGACAAAATAAAAGTGCCAGAAGATTAAGAATCACATAGATTTCGTCTGCAGAAACTCTCACCCGCTTAAGTATATAACTCACACCATTCTCCGAACTTAGGGGCGTTGACAGGCCAGTATTGTTTGTAGGCGTGTAGGTCAAGATCCTCTCGGCCTTGACAGTTGGCTTAGATGCGCGTGCGCAATTATGCGCGGTTTGCTCATTATGTCAGCGGTATGTCTATTATCATATATTAATTAATTATTGTAATGAATGGTGATTTAATTATTAGTAGATAACGTATTCTTAGGTTACTCTGAGAATTGTAAATTATAATTCTACTTTATTTTTTAGGTCGGTGATTTGTTTAATTTACGATAAATGTACTTACTTACAAGGAAAATATTCACAATTTCACACGTTTATAAATGGAGATGGAAACATATTTATACCATAGGTATTATGTTATTAGTCTCATTCAGTTAGTGCAATGTATATATGTCTTGACTGCGAGATTTTTTTAGCACGAATCCCTAATTCTTTTTTGGTAAAAGTAGCCTGAGTTACTCTAACTATAACATCAACTACCTATTTACCAGTGAAAGTACGTCAAAATTGGTCTACTGGTTTGGGAAATGGAAAACAGACAGCCAAAAATGTTTAATTTGGTTTTTTGGTTTAAGGTAAACGCAGCTATCAACGACCCATCGAAAATCTGCAGGTATTACCGACCTATAAAAGTAATTCGAAATCTTTACGTTTCCAGAACTATTTTAGCTATAGTAAGCAAAGTTACACACGCGTTTATTCCTTGAGCATCGTATACTTTTACTTTTTTGTGAGTAGCTGTGCAAAAAACAGATAAAATACGCTAATTACTGCGGGGCAGCGTGGACGCAGGGCGTGTAGTACTGTTCCCTTGTTCCTTCAAGTAAGTACGTGACTTTTCTATTTAAGACATTTATACAAACAAATGACGTCTATACTTTATCTTATATTACTAAATGTATTCATTTAAGTGTCAACTCTTGATTTCTTACGACATTTTATTAATAAAAAGTAATTTGAAACGATAAAACTTTAAATTAAAATGGGACGGTGTTAGCTTCATCAGTTTTAGTCGTGGCAGCTATCAACGACCCATAAGTCGGCAATGGCAGCAAAGTAACTTTTCGGTTTATTTTTCTTTTATGTTATTATATCACACTAACACAAGTATTTTTATGGACCAGTTTAAATCTAAGCTATCAGTCTTTATAAAAATCTATTAGCGACTAAACTTTTTTGTCTAGTTTTTACCTTTTAGCGTTGTCAATTTAACCAAAGTTATGATATTTTTCGAGGATCGATATTGAATAGTATTAGTAATAAATCATTGTTTTTGTGTTTAAAACAGTGTGCATTTGTTCATATTTTTGTGACATTAATCAATTATAATCTATTTTATAGTCCGAAGGTCAATTAAATTAAAATAACCATTTTTTTATGAGTCGGTAATACAATTTATGTTTATGCTTACATACATTATTACCGACCCATGAGGGTCGGCAATAGCAACTATAAGAAGCTATTACTGATCGTATATAGATTATTTAGTTTCTCACCTTACTTTTATGATTTAGCTGATTTTGGTTTTGAAATGTTCGTGGAGGTCTAGGAAAGGTTTAAACGGTGAGAAAATATGGGGTAGAGGTAGGGCAGAGGTAGGGCAGAGGTAGGGCAGATGTAGGGCAGAGGTAGGGCAGAGGTAGGGCAGAGGTAGGGCAGAGGTAGGGCAGAGGTAGGGCAGAGGTAGGGCAGAGGTAGGGCAGAGGTAGGGCAGTGGTAGGAAAGAGGTAGGGCAGAGGTAGGGCAGAAGTAGGGCAGAGGTAGGGCAGAGGTAGGGCAGAGGTAGGGCAGAGGTAGAGCAGAGGTAGGGCAGAGGTAGGGCAGAGGTAGGGTAGAGGTAGGGCAGAGGTAGGGCGGAGGTAGGGCAGAGGTAGGGCAGCGGTAGAGCAGAGGTAGAGGAAAGGGTGGGGCAGAGGTAGGGCAACGTAGGGCAGAGGCAGGGCAGAGGCAGGGCAGAGGCAGGGCAGAGGCAGGGCAGAGGCAGGGCAGAGGCAGGGCAGAGGCAGGGCAGAGGCAGGGCAGAGGCAGGGCAGAGGCAGGGCAGAGGCAGGGCAGAGGCAGGGCAGAGGCAGGGCAGAGGCAGGGCAGAGGCAGGGCAAAGGCAGGGCAGAGGCAGGGCAGAGGCAGGGCAGAGGCAGGGCAGAGGCAGGGCAGAGGCAGGGCAGAGGTAGGGCAGAGGTAGGGCAGAGGTAGGGCAGAGGTATTGCAGTGGTAGGGCAGAGGTAGGTCAGAGGTAGGTTAGAGGTAGGGCAGAGGTAGGGCAGAGTTAGGGTAGAGGTAGGGCAGAGGTAGGGCAGAGGTAGCGCAGAGTTATGGTAGAGGTAGGGCAGAGGTAGGGCAGAGGTAGGGCAGAGGTAGGGCAGAGGTAGGGCAGAGGTAGGGCAGAGGTAGGGCAGAGGTAGGGCAGAGGTAGGGCAGAGGTAGGGCAGAGGTAGGGCAGAGGTAGGGCAGAGGTAGGGCAGAGGTAGGGCAGAGGTAGGGCAGAGGTAGGGCAGAGGTAGGGCAGAGGTAGGGCAGAGGTAGGGTAGAGGTAGGGTAGAGGTAGGTCAGAGGTAGGGCTGAGGTAGGGTAGAGGTAGGGCAGAGGTAGGGCAGAGGTAGGGCAGAGGTAGGGCAGAGGTAGGGTAGAGGTAGGGCAGTGGTAGGGTAGAGGTAGGATAGAGGTAGGGTAAAGGTAGGGCAAAGGTAGGGTAGAGGTAGGGTATAGAGATTATCACTAGCTTATACATTCCATTGCTGAAAAAGGCCTTCTCTCATACACGATCGGGAATAGCTGCATAAAAATCGTTAATAGCTTCACAGCCGTTTTTATGGGTCGGTAATAGCAACAATCGACTAAGTCACTTTGTAAATTATTTTTTACAGGATAATCCTTTATTTAAATGTATTTGATTCAGTAAATACATTATTTATACATAACACTAGCATATAAAATTAAAATATCAATCTTTAGAGGAACCAGTATACTATAAAAAAATTGTTGATTTTAAAATTGCCTTAGGGGGGTCGTTATTACCTGCGTTTACCTTAAGTAAGTATCGTGTAAACATTCTTGTGTATTTAGTAATAAAAAGCTGTTTCTTTGACATTACAAACAAATTTATTTATTTTTATAGATGAACCGAGAATTCATAAAGGGAAACGTGTAGGTAAGTACCTAGATAAGATAACTTCAAGTAAACATAATAAAAATAGCAATAAACAAGAAAGATAGGTACTCTGGTAAGTCTTTACTAAACGAAATAATTGAAAAAGTAAACAAAAAAATAAAGTTATAAAATATTCCAACTTGTAATGTCAGTGAAAAGGGCAAACATTATCGTTATTAGTATTTTATTGTAAACTTAAACTGTTGTATCTTGGATGTGTGTTGATTACTACAAAACCGCTGAGCAATAAACGATCATATTTGTTGGTAGTCACTTGTCATGCTAATGGTACCTATCTCCATATATGGGGATCTTTTGAAATTAATTAACTGGTATGGTATTATGGTTCACGCAAGGCTGAGATTTGCAGCTGCGCTGCGTGTCCCGGGCTCGATACCCATACGGAACAAATATTTTTATGGCTATATTTTTATTACCTTTTTAAATCTGATGTAAAGAATATCCTAAAAAAATTAAAAAGTCGTCTAGCGCCTAAACCGCAAAAAAACGTAGAACATACCTACATGGGTGATGGGGGTGGTTTGGATAGCCCAAGAAGAGAGAAGTCCAAAATTTTCGTTTGGACGTTCTTATCTGGGACACCCTGTATGAATTTATATGTTTGTAAACGCACCTACGAGAAAAATTCTTAGTGTTGGGCAATACATTTTTTTAATGAAAATACTATTTAAGAAAATTTCCTAAAAACACGTTAGTAGACAAAACAGGAGGCACTTCGTTCGTCTGGTGTTCTTTTACGGAGGTAACTCCCTATCTCTAAGACTATCTTGACGGGGCGGGGTGTCTCAGACACAGGGACATTTCGTATATAGAACTGGCGAAATGTGGGTGTACTAACGGTTACGCTGCCTTACCCTTCGGAAATTACAAGCGTGACGTTATGTTGAAAAAGCCATCAATTTTCTGCTATCAAGATATTGTCTCAAATTAACAAGAAACTACAAAATTAATTTTTAATATTAAGTGAGTAATTTTAAAAATGTCTTCCAAATTAATTCGACGTTGTTCATAACTTTTTCTCATTATCCTTTCACAGCATAATTGGAGGTTCATCCGTTGAAAAATTAACATAATGATAGGTAATTGAGTATGTCACATTGATAATAATATACGAGAAGGTAGAATTACACATCATATTTTATGTAAGTACCTACTGCCAATAAATATCGGGTAATTGTTCATGATACATACTTCTTGGAGTATGTGATTTTGTCTGTGGTCTGTCTACCTTATGTTTTTAAGGGCTAATTTTTCAATCGTCGATAATATGATACCCCATGGTAAACTGGTTGTCAGACTTTCGAGCTTCTGACGACCCGTAACGACTGTTAAATATCCACGTATGACAGCAGAGCTGGGACCAACGACTTAACGTGCTTTCCGAGGCACGGCCCAAATGGTATTAAAGCCCAAATTTTAAATCTATTATCGATAGGAAAAGTAGAAGGTGGGAATGCTGAAATCTATGCGGAAGACCCTTTAGGTTCATAACGACAACTTCCCAAAACGTTCACCCTCCCAAAACGTCCACTTCCCAAAATGGTAATTCCCTAAATGTCTATTTCCCATTTCGTCCACTTTCCCAAAACGACCAGTTCCCAAATAGTCTGTTTCTCAAAACGACTACTCCCAAAACGTCTACTTCACAAAATTTAACACTTGCCCTATATTTTCTTAAAAAATAAAAGAATCGCTTTATCATCTTTTTCTAAACAGGACTACAATGAGTAAATAAAAATGCGTAATGGAGATTGCTTTTTAACATTAAAATACGAATCTGTGATAGCTATACTCTTATGAAACTATGCATATTATGCATAATGTACGAGGAAATAATAATCTAATATTTTAATATCTAGTAATTTAACATTACTTTTACATTTACATTAATCACTTCTGAAAATTCCAAAACAAAATACATAATGTTTTTCTTTAGATTGTAATTAAAAAATCGAATGTAAAAAAAATCAAATCTAAAAGAAAAAAAATACTCATAACATAGTTCTAAAACTGAAATGTCCAATACAAAAAAAAATATTATTACCTATACATATATTATATACATTTTTTGTGTATATTATTATTATTAAACTAAAACAGGACCAAAATAGAAAATTTTATGAAACACATAACATTATGAACAATGATTGGGCCACTGTGACCTGCATAACCGTTTGTAACTGTTGCAGTTTACCATGAAATAATAAGTTATTGACATTGAATTATAATAAAGTAACTATCTAATATTATTAATACACATTCACGCATAGAAATATTTGTTTTGTCACAGGACTGGAACTCGTAACATTTTGATAAAAAAAAACCTATTTACAAAGTGGACGTTTTGAGAGTTGACGTTATGGGAAGTGGACTTTTTGGGAATTATAGATTTTTGGTCGTTTTGGGAAAGTGGACGAAATGGGAAATAGACATTTAGGGAATTACCATTTTGGGAAGTGGACGTTTTGGGAGGGTGAACGTTTTGGGAAGTTGTCGTTATGAACCTAAAGGCGGAAGACTACGTCTTTGGCAAAGTGCTAGTCTTGTTAACCAAATAAGCACGGAAGGAAGATAAACAGGTGTTTATACTGTTTGCATTAATAAGGCAAACGCGATGAAGACACATTATTAATGTCGTACAAAGCCATTTATGTACTTAATCTACGATAATTTTATTCCTAACAACATCAAAAATGTTATGTAAAGTTCATTTTACATCAATAACTCATATTAAATGTCGCTCAAATCGGATTATAGTGTGATGAAAATATTAAGTAATTTATATAACTTCATTTTTGATACATTAATGATCCCACTAGACTTCGTCCAGGCAAGACACAAATACCTAATTAATATCTCTTTTAAAGATGGCGAAGAATTTTGTGGGCTTGTACATATTTTATAAAATTAAAAAACACGACTGCAAAAATTGCACATATTTGTACTTGTTTACTCGTCAGTTTTTTTTACGACGTTTTTATTTACAGTGTTATATATTTTTTAAATGTACTTGTCAAATTCTAGACGATAAACATAGACACGACCAGATTCATTAAAAAAATAAATTGAGGCTGGTATTAATTTACGTTTTAAAGTGACCACACCTGGTTTCTTTTTATTTTTAACTAGCCTATGTTACTCGGAACGATGCAAGGATTGTAACGATACCCCATACATCTAAATCGGTTCAGGCGTTTTAAAGTTATGGTGGAATAAAGAAACTCACATACATACATACATACATACATACATTAACCCTGAACACATAACACTCCTTTTTTTGGGGCAGTCGTGTAAAAAATGGGATAGCAGTCGAGGACATTTAAAACTTATGTATAAAATAAATAAAATAAACAAGCTACTATAATTAAAAAATTAAAAAACACGACTGCAAAAATTTCACATATTTGTACTTTGTTTACTCGACAGTTTTTTTTTACGACGTTTTTTATTTATAGTGTTATATATTTTTTAAATCTACTTGTCAAATTCTAGACGATAAACATAGACACGACAAGATTCATTAAAAAAATAAATTGAGGCTGGTATTAATTTACGTTTTAAAGTGACCACACCGGTTTCTTTTTATTTTTTACTAGCCTATGTTACTCGGAACGATGCAAGGATTGTAACGATACCCCATACATCTAAATCGGTTCAGGCGTTCAAAAGTTATGGTGGAATAAAGAAACTCACATACATACATACATACATACATACATACATACATTAACCCTGAACACATAACACTCCTTTTTTTGGGGCAGTCGTGTAAATAGACTTAAAATCATCCTAATTGTAATCATCGTTAAATAACCATAATCACAACAATTACTTCGCAAAATACAGGAAAAGAATTGCCGCGGGTTGGTTCATTTTTACTAAATTAAACCCAATTCTGCATTAACATCGTAAGTGTTACCCAATAGCTTTGTAACACCGTATAGCGACAATAATCATCATTTTATTGCTTCAGAACATACTATTCGGTAATTATATTGTCATTATTATTGATGTGTCAATTAAAACATGCCTTCGACTGTGTTCGGTGCCTTTAAGTTCTTGGTAACCTACTTGGATCGCTTTTTAGGGTTCCGTAAGACAAGGAACACGGATGGGCTTAAGTCAGTAAAAATCTGACACACCCTTCCGCTCCGCCCGGCCCGAGCGGAAAGAGTAATTAATTTGATGATTTCCCGTCCTTATGTGGTACACTATGTAGAGATTCAAATATTCTATGATAGTACGAAACCCTTCGATTGTGAGTACGACTCGTATTTGACCAGTTTTTTTTAAAGAATCGCATTTTCAATTGTCGTTATTATATTACCAGGTGGTATTATCGACAATATTGTTATTGCGATTCTAAAATAAAAATAAAAAAAATTGAAATAAAATAATTCAGAAGTTTTTGTTTAAAGTAACTATTTCTTTAAACAAAAACTTCTGAATTATTTTATTGGCTTTAGGCACCTACTTAAAGACCAATTTGAAGAAAAACGAGTTTTTTAGTAGTTTTTTTTTGCCTCTTTCTTCTAGTTGTCGCAAAGCGCGACTGCTGGGCATGAGGCATGAGTAGCAGCCACGTGGTCTGGATTATGGCAATAGACTCGCCCCCTATTAAGTACTTGGGACTTAAACATAACTGGCGAAATGTGGGCGTAGTACTAATCGGTACACCATCTAATCCTTCGGGGATTGCAGGCGGGGTGTTATTATGTAGGCACTTACGTATATTATAATTTTTTAACACATTGTAGGGCTTTTCTACTATCTTATAAGAACGATCTCAATCTGTCAAAAAACCAGTAACAGTTACATTAGCTGTCGTTAAGATGAGATTGCGATTAGATATTGAACGTTATTAATTAGTAGAATTGCCTGTTCTGTTGACATTTTATTGCCGTTTTAAAGTCGTTAGAACTGGTTTGGAGAAAGCTTTCAAGAGTTAATGGAGCCTTTTATGGTGCCATTGCCAGTATGTATTCAGTAGCGGCGTAGACCTACCTAAGAAGTACTTTAGGTGTACCTAAGGTACTTCTTAGGTAGGTCTTCACGTAACGCTAACGTGTACGTTAGCGTTACGTGAAGCTACTATACAAGCACGGGATAAAAATTGTTTCACGTGATAAGATAGATCAATATCTAGAATAAGATCTAGAATATGTGTGACCTCAAGCCCCCCAAAAGCATCTGAGTTCTTCCGTGACTAATCGTAAAGTGAACTTGATTATTATTATTATTCCAATTAACTTTTTTGCAAGCATTACCTCAGCGGGGCCAAGACCTCCCCAAACGACAATCTTGGATCCGCTACTGCATCCATCCTTACAAACTTTCTCGTTTATAACAGTAGTAGGAAGTAAGATTAAGCTTTTACCTCTAGGTAAATTATAATTCCACGTAACAATACCCGATCTTTCAATACCAATTTTACCTTACTTAAAAGGTGGGACTCGCGCCAAATTAATGAAGATCACGATTCAGCCATCCATTTTATTAAATTATCGCTTGCAAGCTAAAATTAATTGTAATCCATTTATCTTGACGTATTGTAACCACAGAAGTAAAGTTTATTTTATGATTAAGTAACCGTTCAAGCGTACTGCAGCTTTATACTATTAATGGAATTGATTGAAAAGTATACCAACATCAAGGACCTATGAATCGAGATCAATGAGTCGCTAAACCTTCATCATTCTGAAAGAGGATACTCGTGCACAAAGGAATGTGTCCTTAAGAAGTTGCTAGCTTCAATGCAGGGCCCTTTTTTACTTAGCTTGCACCGTTCGTATAAGTATGTAAGTAAATAAGTTGTCCTTTCAAAATTTGCAAACCATTTTTCGACCATTTCTTGTTATTCGATTGAGCCGATTTTTTTTCCTATACTTACAACTTAATATAAAGAAAAACCAGCGTCTCATTTCATCGTAAGTAAACAAGCTTTGTCTGCATTTACCAAAAACGCCGAACCATACATTTTATCTAGTGATGCAAACGTACCTAAATCTCTGCTGACTTTTTTCTCGCGATGTCAGGTTTGGTCCCATAGTAAAAGTTGATCATGGCGATGAGTACAACAATGATCTCTTTTTAAGTTTCTGGTTACAAAAATTTGGTTGTAGGTACTAAAAATACTAAAAAGACGTAGGTACTTTGACAACTTAAGGCAAAAGGGGTAGGGCACTTATGAATATGAAAGTAATACATAAAATGCCAAAAGCCCAAGTAACTTTTACCAAACGCTTATCTAAAAGTCTATTATGTACAGGGCATCAATTTCCTAACCACTAAAACAATAAAAAACCTATTCTCTTTTATGAGTTCTCAGAGACAAGCTTTGCTTTTATTAAAAAAAAAATATTAGAAATCAAATCACGTTTGTTTAGTTGAATGACGCTCGGTCGATGCACTTTGAAAACTGTTCCGTACTTCAAATCTTCCGAAAGTAAGTGCTATGGTTTGTTACCGTATTGTTTCTATTGTAATAATAATACCGGTCTTTTATTGTCCCACTGCAGGGCAAAGGCCTCTTGTATAGAGAAGGCATGAGCATTGATCACCACGCTTGCTTAAGGCGGATTGGGGCTAGACATAATATTACAAGTTTTGTCCCACTACAATATGTACAGTCGCACTTTCGTACCTAACTATAACATCAAAATACCTATTATGGGTCAGTTTTGTAGAATATTAATGGAAGTTCTACTTAATTGTCGCACGCGTAAACTGCTGCGATGGATTTGTAATCAACTGATAGTCACAATTGCATAAGCGTGCTCCACAATTTTTGAAATATTAATTGTGCGTTGATTTTCATTCGGAAAACCGGGGGAAATGGGAGAAAAAGTCGTATTAGCACTTTTTCGACAATAATTTCAAAACCACAGAGAAGACCTTTTCACATCTCAATAACCTTCCTAGGTACCTAAATAACTATCTGAGTAATTAATTAAAAATGTCTTAATAAGCCCATACAACAGAGGTAACTGCATAACCACACTGCAAACGATTTTTGGTGCCCAAAACATGCATGACAGTGGACAATTGACATTCGACAATAAAGTCATCAAGTTTTAATTACAACATTCACAAGGAGTGAAAAGAAACACTGTAATTACGTGTAAATGACGATGAATTGCCTTAAAAATGCGCATTGACCTACATACGAGGGAATACGGAGTATTTCAAAGGAATTTACTTGAGTCGTTGAGTTTTATGATGAACTTATTAAGTTGTTAACAAATTAATTGTTATTGGTCTTGAATTGAGTGTTAAATTCTTAGTAAGATTTTTTGTAAATATGAGGGTTTGACTGAATTTGTATAAACATACACAGACATATTAACTAGGTCTAGAAGTTCTAAAACTTGTAATATTGTCTGTTCTTCTGAATCATCATCATCTGCCTAGCCTTTTCTCAACTATGTTGGGGTCGGCTTCCAGTCTAACCGGATGCAGCTGAGTACCAGTATTTTACATGGAGCGACTGCCTAATATCTGACCTCCACAACCCAGTAACTGGGCAATACGATACCCCTAGGTAAGACTGGTTGTCAGACTTTCAAGCTTCTGACGCTTACTGTTCTTCTGAATATTTTCAAACATATGAAGCAAATGAAAAGGCTCACTTTTGCGCCGACTCAATTGACAACTATTTATTAATTTGAAAGCAATTTAAAATCAAGTTTAACCTTTAAGTATGGACGTCATTTTTTCTTAACACTACTGTGGACGTGGAGTCTCACAGGCTCCTATATGCACACACATTTTTGTGAGGAATTTGAAATTAGATCACTTTAAATCTGATTGAATATTAAAGTTATGTGATTTAGCAATAAAATAATGTGCTTATATAATCAACTTTTATTTAATAAATTATAGAAATGTTAGAAATAAAAAATTATGGGACTTTTTAGTTTAAATCTACTCAGGTTACATTTTTAGGTATTAAAAACAGCCAAACTTATTCCTATATCAAAATGAGTCTTTTTTTCTCAAAATATAATGTATAAGAAACCAAAAACACAAAACACCTACATCAGGTAACAAATATGAAAATTTTTGACAACAGTCTAGTAACGGCAATTTTTTGGCAGTCAGTGCACAAAGATCTAGCACATTGGGAACACACACCTGGTCCTGATCTTGGTCCTGACCTTCATCATTGTCACTTTCAAGATTTTGTATCAGTTTGGACTCCAATATAAAAAAAATCATCAATGTTCTCGTCGTTGACAGACTGACCCGAAGCTAACAATAACTCACTCACTTCTGTTCGAAAGAAGGATCTCCTGCACGCAGTTTTTCTTGCAGGGCCCTGAACAGACCTTACTGACCAGGCTTTGTTGTTTTTTGACATTTTGTATTACAAAATCCGAAACAGACATAATCGCCCCTACAAAATATATCGTAGGGCAACAATGGACGTGTAGCCTGACAGGCTCCGGTCAATATTTTGATGGTCATTACTTACGTGACATTCATCGGAAGACGCAACCATCTCCCTCGTTGGTAGTTTTACAACTAAAACAAAAGCTACTGAGCTGCTCAATCGCAGGAATTGGGGGGAAGTAGGTGAAACTCAGAAACCGAAAACATCGAGTAGCCTGTGAGACTCCACGTCCATACTTAAAGGTTAACGTTAATTGAAAATTAATCGGGTTTTCAGGGCTTAAAATAAAGTGTTTATTTAAAAAAAGGTTATACAGTATGTCTTGGAATTATTAGGTAATAGTGTCAACTACCCAATTGGATAAGTAGGTATTGATATTTCTCGTATGTACGTAAATTGCATTGAACATTTGTGACAATTTAATAACAGCTTCATACAGAGCAGTGACCAACTGATTGATACCCGCATTACTCAGCCAAAGAAATAAGTAATCGGTGTTCGCCGTTTTTTATGCACTCGGAAATGTAAAATACTGACTGCAAAAAGAGCGCTTTATCAATATTTTGACAGCATTATTTAGTATTGACAACCAGAATGTATTGAGAAGCCAATACACGTAAGTCACACGTGAGTCTTTTGAGTGAGTAAGTATTATTTTCTTTTTTATTCATAGGGCAATCTTGAAGTACGTCGCAGAAGGGTGACGTGTATTTCGACCTCTTATTCAACTAAAACGTTGCGGTGTTCCGCCAATTAGGGCAGTAGGTAGATACTGTAAAGACCCTGGCTGGTTAAGCCATCATCCTTATTATATACTAGCTATTGCCTGCAACCTCTTGCGCCACGAGGGTTGACAAGACTTATTTAGCTAAGTTAAAATATAACTAAGTAATATAACTTTTACACTAAAGCTATCTAAAGAAAAGTACCTATGTCTTTATTTAATACATATAAGTTGTAGCCTCACACAAACACATAAGCCCTGCATAGTGATCACAGTAGTTTAGGTGGAGGCTATATTATTTTTAGGGGGTTAACCACCCTTTCAAAAAGAAGTATTTCATCAAACTATGTCTCTACAAACCATTTAACAATATAACGACATTTTATGTTTAATAGTGGTTTAAAAGCACACAAATTAGTCCCACGATCGATGCCCTCGAGACAGGTCGTAAGACGATATTGCAGTATGGGAGGTAATACGATAAATATAACGGAGGACAGAGAGGACCAGGAGGTCCTGTCGTAAACTACGTGTGTCGATACCCACCATCTTGTTTCAATACCATTTTAAAAGCAGAAAAAATAAAGGAAGCATTTTTTATGGTCTGTCGCATCAAAAAGGGTCGTGAGAAAAAAATTCATCAGTTATTTGATCGTGTTAATTAATTTCCCACGTCATTGGTCGAAATTAAAACAATGGCTACTCCAATAAATGTCATATCGAATTTGTTCAATAACACAAACGAATTTTTAGAACATTACGGTTACCGCAGGGAGGCCAGCGATATATTCGAGCAGTTTCTATTGATTAATTGAAAATAGAAATAGATTGGAAATTACTAATTAATTGGATACTTGACGCCACCTGACTGGTGATGTCAAGTGCCAGTATGTAAGTAAGTACCTACCAGTATTGACATAGTTTTTATGAGCTGTCAAAACACGATTACCCCGTAGATTTTATATGGCAATAGTAACTGTGACTTCATTTATTTACGAATTCAGTATATACTTTTTTCCTATTTATTTGTTGATTTAAGGCCGGGCGCAAACGTCCAGTTTCCGAATCAGGTTTCAGAATCAGGAGGCGTGTATGTACATACACACACATACATAAATTACACACACATGTAAAAACAAATGAATGTGTGTGTAATTTATGCATGTGTGTGTATGTACATACACGCCTTCGGATTCGGAAATCGATCCGGAAACCGGACGTTTGCGCCCAGCCAAAAGCAAATAAAAAACAAAACCTACTGTTAATTGAAGAAAAAAAAGGGAAAGAAGGAGAAGAATGGATTTTCCAAATTTAAACGGGGGTCCAATAGTTTGTACGCGCTAATTTCTGGACCTAACAGTGGGATTGTAAAAAATATTTTTGTATATGACAGCAGGGCCGTAGCTAGGGGGGGTGCATTGTGGGGCAATGTCCTACCTAAAAAATACCAAAAACTAAGATTAAGATTTAGGAGCCCGTGCTTTGAGGGCAGATCAATGATATTTTTTTTTACTTCCGCCCTACCTGTAACCAATGCTGCCCTACCTCAAATTCGACTCTAGCTACAGCCCTGTATGACAGCCAGATTTGTACGGTGTGTATAGACTACATAAAATCACGCTACTACCCACGGGAGCGAAGCAGTAACCAAAGACGCGGATCAAACCACAGACGAAGTCGCAGACAGTAGCGAGTGGGTACATATCTACCTAACTAATAAACTGCTCGAATATATCGCTGCTCTGTTTCCGCTGACCATCACTGCAACTTGAGCGACTAAACACATTCAAATATCAAGGTCGTTCGTTACAACAACGACTAGTCGATACTGACAGCTACTAGTTTTTTTCGTTTGAAAGTCAGATTATCTGACAGTCGAATAATGCGAAGTATCAATCACTCTAATTAAATGCGCGATAAGGCGGCGAAGACAGTAGACCGACGTCGTTATCAGTTAAATTAATATAAATGCTACAAGAAGTGGCAGGCGCCTTGAAAATGTGGCTTTGATAAGCTCTGCCTACACTGTGGTCTATGCGGTTTCTCGAATGGAATATTAATTTGACAAATTGTCAAGTTCACGTGCTGTGATTGGTTGACTGAATTATAAACAACCAATCAGATCAAAGTACGCGAACTTGACAATTGTGTTACACTTTGTTTATTTTTCCTAATGTACTTAAAAATTACTTTTACAAAAAAATCTTAACTTTTTAGTTCTTTTTATAAACAGGTAATCAAAGCCAGCAAAACGCAAAATAGAATTAAATAAATAATAAAAGAAATCATGATTCACAAAAAAAAGATGATGAAGAAATCTGCTTAGATTTAGTGGTAAGTAAGTATATAGTTTTACTGCTTTTCAAGATTTTCAGAAAATGGTGTCTGAAAATCTTCAAGTATGAGGTTCGAGTTGGTATCATGTGCATTGGTCTGTCGAAGCTATGTCCGATTGCAACGATGTAAGGCTTTCAAGGAAGTTTGACCATAAGAAAATGATGTGTAGGTACCAGTAGTTGTAGGTACCTGCCAACTGACCTGATATACGTAGGTAGTACGTTTAACGTATAAAGCGTTCTGACATTTACATGAACAAGTGGACCAGTAGCAATTAATAGAAAATTCTCGGCACTTAACGTATTCATGTAATGACGTTAATAAGAGCAAGCAATATCAAGTATCAAGTTGCATCGCTAAATTCCGACATACATTTCCGACATTTTTGTCAACTGTACTTTCCTTACATCCAGGGCCGGATTAATAAACCGTGTCGGGGCCCCTAGGCCAATACACGTTTCGTTTGGGGCTCCTTTACCCTTTTCTAACTTTAAGATTATATATTCATACCTAGTAACGTTTTTCTTTACGGTCTGCTACTTTACGAAGGAATGCCATCTGTTATCTATAAAAAAAATAAACAAATGAAAGTAATCTGACACTTAAATATATTTAAAAATATCCCTTTATTTTATTGAGTGTTTGTTACATACATTCAAAGAAAAATTTTCAATATTTTTTTTATTACTCGGGGTTCCAACCTGATGCGGGGCCCCTAAGTGCGGCCCTGCTCCCACGTGTGACAAGTGACAACCATACTGTGTGTAAAAGACTTCCTTGTTTATTTAACGACAACTTGATAATTAGGAAAACCAACCAGTTGTAACTGAGCACCGATTCTTAGCGTAACATTAAAATAACATTGCTTTTAGGATAAGTCAAGGTCGCTATTCACAAAAGGGGGTCGGATGCTTATAACATACTTCTCAGAATTAACACAGGACACCTATAAATGACCTATAAATTTCATTTTCCTCCTTTCAATATCAGACCAACGACAACCTATACTTCCATCTTTAAGTACTTTATACTATAAATAATATATTATTAAATATTGTAAATGCGAAAGTCTGTCTGTCTGTGAACCGATTTTGGTAAAATTTGATATGGGAAAGGAGTCAGTGATAGCGTCACGGTTGACAGGACGGAATGGAGGAAGAAATGTGTTGCGCCGACCCCAGGTAACATGGGACTAGGGCAGGAAGATGATGGTATGGGATAAGGACGTTGAACCCCAACTAAAGACATAAGTAGGCTACTTTTTATTCAGCGACTTCGACTGCATTTACGCGGATATAGTCGCGGGCAAACGCTAGTTTTACATAAAACCGTCACAGCAAACACCTACCTTCTCAGAAAAAAAGCTCTCGTATCACAGTTCAAACAGTGCCCTGAGTAAACATCAGTTTTTCGCCAGCCCAGCCATAAATCAGGCATTTGTCAGTGTCAACAACGTTCAGTCTATAATTTGACAGTTCAAAGAACGCGCGGCATGTGGACATTGTCAATAATTAGCAGTGTTTATGCCTCTCGTCGTGGGGAGTCGACGCACCCGCCCTTGGCATTCACCGCGTGACATTGCTCGGGGGCTTGTCTGTCGCGCGTTTATTTCGATAATCTACAGACTTACCAAGCAATAGAACAGGGACAGTTCCTAAACAATTGGGTACATACATACACACATAAACTCACGTCTTTTTCCCATGGGGGTAGGCAGAAACCACTGAACGCCACCTGCTACGATCCTTACATAACTCCTTTTGCCTCATCTACGTTCATACATCTCGTCATACAAGCATGCCGGTTATGAGTACTGCGCACCTGACCTTTCTGAAGAACCTCACCAATTAGGTCAGTGTAAGTCTTCCTAGGACGACACCTGCCGCCTGTCGCCTCTGCCATATAATTACAATACAATTGGGTACAATATAGGGTAAGTACTATACTAATTGGCTAACCCGCTTAATTGATTGAATAAATAATATATACCACTGCACTGTGGCGTCACATATCTTTCTTCCATCAAATGACTTCTTCCACTCTAGGCGGAGCGGAAGGGAGTGTCAGACTCTTAGGGTTGGTTCACATCTGACGGAAGATACGTCGAACGTATGTATCGTGTTTAGTATGGTCGACGCACTAACGGATCATCGGTTATGTGTGTATGGTTGGATATTTTATTATCTATTTGACTGTTTCTGCGTTACGCGACTGATGATACGCGGCGTATCTTCCGTCAGATGTGAACCGACCCTTACTGACTAAAACCCATCCGTTTTCGTCCTAAATGCCCTTCGCGTTCCAGGGCCGCAGTGACTCTTTCGAGTAAAATCCGCAACTTCTGTGTTACAGCCTTTTCATCGAGAAAAATTATAGGCAAATTGTAGGCTTAAAATTATTATAGGTAGGTACACTTAATATCCCGCTACAACCCACAGGATCGGAGCAGTAACCTAAGACGTAACTTTAACGCTGCTGGAACCGCGAGGTACCCTATAGCTTATATTAAAAAGTCAATCAAAGTAAGACAATGCATTGATTAACATTCGTAGGTGCAGCCGCTCTACAAATGTTACCAAAAGGCATAATAATAAGTTGATGGGTACCGTTACCATGACAGGACCGTTACTTTTAATGAAGCCATTGTTTTCTAAGGAACATTTTACGATTTCGATGACTCAGATGCATGTACTTATTATTTAATTAAATTCGATATTCAAAAGAACTGTACTGTGTGTGTTTAGAACTTAAAAAAAAAGAGTAGGTAGGTTAGGTACTGATGATTCGCATTTTATTATTCAACCTCTGTTTTTCGAACTATATGACAACTTTCTGCACAGCTATTAATGGTTCTGACTCATTCTGACCTCCTAATTATTACTAAATCTGGTTTTTTGTATATCATTTCTAGTCATCACCAGTGAATTCCAATCCTCAGAAAACAATTTTTTATTTAAATATTGAATTTTAAGGTATACAAGTACTGAATTTATATTTTAATGTTTAATTTAATTTAATTATACCAGCCTATTGTTGATCCACTGCAGGTCAAACGCCTCTTCCCATACAAAGAAGCCACGAGCTTTGATTATTTGATCACCAATTTGCTCAAATCGGATTGGCGACTTTAGACTTATGTTAACTAAAGCTCCTGATTTCCTCACGATGTTTTCCCTCACAGATGTCAGTGATGTTCAAGATAGACTTAGAAAGTAGATAATGAATTGAAAAAGTCACATTATATTCTCTCTGATTTGAACCTACAACCTCAAAGTTCAATGTAAAAATTATAAAAAGTAAATTATTTATATTAAATATCCGGTGTACTTGTCTCACGATTCCTAGGTCTACTGATCAAAAACTGGAGCAGATACAGAGACTGAAGTAAAATAATCCAAACTGGTTCATTTCATTTAAGTACAATAAATAATTGGTTAATCTTATATTCACAGATTCCAATCACCGCGCCTCCAAAACGTGTATTTCTTCTTTGTATACCTAGTTGCAATTCATGTTTCGATTGATAACAAAAACACGCCGATCTATATTGGCTTGAAGTTTGGACTTGACTAGCTTCTGCCCGCGACTTCGTCCGCGCCAAAGTTGGTTTCTCCATACTAACTTTGAACTCCTGTTTCATCCCCCGAAGAGCTGACAGCACAGGGACGGGGCCCCAACTGGGCCAAACGTCTGCCGGGGTTGCGGGTCGTCTTAACAGGATACCGTGGCCCCGGAACGTAAAGGGCAACAGAAGGAACAGGGTGGCTATTTAGTCAGTAAAAGTCTGACAGTCCCTTCCGCCCCACCCAGGGCGGAAGGACTCATTTGATGATATTTACCACCTAAAAAAAAGGGGTAAATTTAGGAATATCCTTTTTCATCGGATGCCTAGACGCTACTGAGAAATTCCTGATGGAAAAACCCAATAACACTTTGCTGCCAAAAACTAAGTTAGGTCAATTAGGAATTCTAGATTGTGAATGAAATCATGATGAGTGCTGTTTACCTACCTACTAAATTGACTATTTGACACTGATTATACCAGTTTGCCTTTAGATAAACTAAACCACTTGATGTATCAATCAGTTGCTAAGTAATAGGTCAAAATATTAATAAATTAGAATTTAGTTTCCATTGTCAAAAGAATAATTTAAATAGTGCATCAACATTCACAAACAAAATATGATATTACCTAAAACGACTGAACATTTAAAGATGGTAGATTAATTAGTTCCAAAAATATTTAAAAATAAAGATCATCTCGAAATGTCAACAACTTTTTAAAATATTTTATTGCTCTGTTTTATTTTATTTGAAAGAGAAAAAAAAACAAAGGATGATTCAGCCAGTATTTTGTAAGTTTTAAATTAATTTATCTGTTGTTAAAGCCATTGATCCCGTCGGAATGATTACATAAATATTAATGTCAATGTTTGATTATAATCTGGGTCTCCCACGCCACATAATGTGAAATCGATTTGTAAGATAACAATCGAGGATAATCGATTTTGAACGTTGACTGCGTATTGTGATGTTTTCTACGAAGATTAAGTATTTCCGTAATTATTAAATAAACACAGTTTTGATTTGCTTAATTCATTTTTAAGTGGGCTCGCAATTAAGAATCTATTGATATGCCGAAATAGGGTCGCGCGTGGGCCATAGAAGTAGAATAGGTGCACATTATTACAAATTAGGAACGAAAATCAACTCAGTTAATGTGACAAATTGAGTATTTGACACCATTAATAGTTTCAAGATACAAACACTTTACAAAATCACTTTACTTTTTTTAAAATTAAAATTAGGTTTATATTTGCTTTGAAATTAATTAATAGTTAATCAATTGACTTAGCAAAAATGTTACGTCACAGTTGTGTTTGCCATTCATAATCTATGGGGGAATAGCGTTATGATAGGATATAAAAAGTGCGTCAATTGATTAGTGATCAATTTTATTGTCAAGCATGCGTAAGCTGTTGTGATTGGTTGTTGATCATATCGACAGCCAATCACAACAGGCGCGCTTGACAATGTCACGACAATGTGTCACATTAATGTTTCGTTCCAAAAACCAGGGGTACTCAATTTTGAAATTTCTTTACATTTTCCCACTTACTGAGTTCTTGCAAATCGCCAAAACATCTATTCTGTAATTGATATGAATTGTCAATTTGTTTAGATAAATAAATAAAAAAAGCAAAATGAAATGAATATTCAGTAAAAATCGATGACGCAAAACACTCGACAAGGAGCATCAAAAGGACCAAAATTACTTAAATACTTATTTGTTTTTGCATTCTGAGAACGGTCCAATTTTAAGATAAAAATATCACAGACTGCTAAACAAAGTCTCCACGTTTTCTCGAAAAACAATTTGAATGTAAATATTAGGCTGTTATTGACCCGAGTATTTGAAAATATACGGTTTTTTAAGTAGAAACGCATTTCGTTTTTATATATATTTTTAAATATTTTCGTCGATACTGAACTCTTTATGTACTGTTATATTCCTTGAACTCGATGAATCGTTTTGATAACGACCATTACATAAAAGTCGCAAAAAAATACAGGTTCACTTTACACCTGTGGAAAGGAAAGGTTTAATAATAGTCCTTAATTAAAGTTTTGACACCTTATAAGAGATTTGGTCTACAGCAGGTATAACATGGACAGGGCCTAGCAAGGTGTGGTGATGACAGGTCGAGTTAGGGCTTAGGCTGTGACAGAGTGTCATCAAAGGAAAGGAAGAAGAAGTCCGAAAGAAATTGGGAAAAAGTAGGCACAAAACGATTCCCGGCCACCGGCCCTGGGGGCGGTGGAATTGGGGTCAGTCCGTCGCCCGAACAAAGACAGGACCGAAGCCGTGTCAGTGCCGCCGGTGGGTGCAGGACTCACTGGGTAAAGAGTGCCTTGTGTTGGTAGCGGTTGTGACCTGCCGGGGTGCGTGAGCGACCCCTAGCGCCAAAGATAGTTAGAGTGGGATTTTAGTCGGTAGAATTCCAACACATCACTCAGATTCACTACGTCTTCCTTGTAGACTGTTGATGAGAATTTACCCGCAAGGAAAAGAAAAAATCATAAGTACATAATAAGGCTCTTTGTTTATCTTAACAGGCTTTTTCCTCATTAGGTCTATTGATTGGTAAAGCTTTTCAAGGTTCGTGACTGGAATAGTGATGGCCGATATCGATAAAAAGTTATCTACAATTCTATTGAATTACTTTGTGAGTAAGTAGCATTTATATTTTATAATGTACAACGCTACTCTGATCCCCAAGATACAGGTATCTACCTTGTTTGAGGCCTACACAGACCTAGGTGTACTTTAAGACATTTTACTCATTTCTAATGCCATATTATATAGTTATCGTACTATTAAATTGCGGCAAACATTAAAGAGTTTTATGTTTTATTCTGTTCTAGCGACTCGCCCCGGCTTCGCACGGGTGCATGTATTATACATATAAACCTTCCTCTCGAATCACTCTATCTATTAAAAACCGCATCAATATCCGTTGCGTAGTTTTAAAGATCTAAGGCGATTAACACACGGCACCGTACGCCGCTCCGGCATGCGGTGATGCGGTTCTCACGTCGCACTAGCCTCTATGAAATCCGCTTGAACCTTGCACACGAACACCGCACGACCGCGCGGTCGAGCGGTGTTCGAAAATTGAAATCCGCTTCACCGCTACCGCATGCCGGAGCGGCGTACGGTGCCGTGTGTTAATCGCCTAAGCATATATAGGGACAGACAGACAGACAGGGAAAGCGACTTTGTTTTATACTATGTAGTGATTTATTTTACACAAGTATATATCACGCCTAAACCAATGAGTTTCCCTCGGAACAGTCGATTGTCAAGCAATATTTGCATAATTTATCCGCTTACGTACATAATGCGTGACAAATGGTCTATAAAATATATAGAAAAAGGAAAAATACCTGCTGAGGTCGATGACCTAACCGTAAACTTTTAAATATTTGGATATCTGCGTGTTTTTCTCTTAAATGCATTTATTTTATTGACTTTATTGGCTTTTAAATGCTTAAATATTTATATTCTTGAGTGCCACGTGTATTTTTAAAAAGCTATAGTAGAATTGGCAGCTCTTTTTGACTGAGTAAAAATTTGCTGCAAAACATGCCTTTGCCTGGAACAATTTACTTATTAAGGTATAGGTATTTATGAAAAGTCATACTTTAACAATGTCTTTAGACCTCTCATCTTCAATACGGCTCTCGGCTTCAGGCACTCGGAGTGCCAAATACCACTTTAAGTGCCCATCAGAATCCAGCGTATAGTGCAAATTCCATACTAAGTATACTGGGCGTTGGGTACTGAAAGTTATACCTATGTGTTCAAAATCGACCTCGTAGTTCCATTGACTGTTATTCTCTAAGTAAAAAAATGCGCAAAATGGCGCTGTAATTTGCAAAAATCGTAAGAAATGTTGAATATCGAATAACTTTGAAGGAATCATCACCTCATGACAGTCATGACGCTTGTTTTCATCCTGTTTATTTTGTAAGTGGTGGATATCGAAAAGGAAACATCGACCAATCCCCACAGGCCCAAAGCCACACTTTCAAGTGAATCATCAGACAAGATGACAAGTGGACAAGTCACGACTCTCGCGTCACCTTGCCGCGAAGGTGTTTGATTTACATGCGCGTGCGCTTGCGGGTAGTTTGTCAATTGTTTGAAGACACGAGGCTGTTTGGTAGGGCCATCGGTTAAGTTGTTTATTGTTGGTAAGACAAGCAGTTTTGTTTGGTCTTTTGTGGAGCAAGGGCGGTCGGTGCTTTGGATATTAGTTCCATTTTATGTGTTAGTAGAGTACGGTCATCTCTTCCTTAAAAGTTTCTTCATCAGTAGCATTCTCAAACTTAAAGTCAAAGTCAAAGTAAAACCTTTATTTCGATTAGAGCAATCACAGGCACTTTTGAATTGTCAACCACAAGCTAGTATCACCTCAGTAGTACCTTAATAAATTATAAATTTAAATTATTACTTTAACAGGTACATAAATAAAACAATGCCGTATTTAAATAGCCACAGATAAAAGTATGAGCACATTGACAATATATCCTGTACCATGTACTAACTTTTTTGTTGGTTTTTTGTTTCAAGGAATGTGAAAGGGACTTTAATGATCATAAATACAATTTAATTTGAATACATTATCTACACTGTTATTATTTATTATTAAACAAGTGATAAAATGGTCATTCTATATTAGGCGAACCTATTAAATAGTGGCTTAGGTACCTATTTATTTTGTTGCTCTCGTTTGACATTAAAAATACATTCGCCTGTCGCGTGATTTGTTGACATAAAATTCTTGTAATAGAAGTATCTACATATATTGATCACTTTTTATTAATACCCTTTCGACATCTAGCCAAGATAATGGCTGTCGACCTATCGCTGAAAGACAATGAAAAAGAAATCGTTAAATACTGAGCAAGCTTGCACATTTCGTCGAAAATATCGATGTAACGTGTAATGTGATGTCCTTTACGGTTACTGGTTTATTTCACGTCAGTCTGTTTCTTTTTATTTCAGGTACATCGTCTTCACATTCATATAAATATTTAATAGGTCCTAGATGCACAAATAATTGTATCTAAAACATTTTTTATTTAAAAAGAGTAATATGGAATTTCTTGCCCATTTACCTCCATACAAAACTACCTTCTGAAAGGGGCAACTAGATTTAATTTTTTCCTTGTAGGTAAATGACGTTTTAAAGTGCCTTTTAATGGCCTAATTGAAATAAATGATTCTACTTGAAGAACACTATCATTCACTCGGTTCTTAAGTAAATCACGACGTTTCCCTCCAACATAAATAAAGTATGATTCGTTACAAATTGATTTAAACACATTAACCTTATCAAAAGCTTACATTAAACTCCATGCAAACAACTCACAGTCAAACCGTATCAGCTTACATTTAAAACCTTTCATTAAAAGGTCAATCTTTCGGTAGTCGGTAAGATATTGGACAGAAAACTTTCACTGTGTTTGTACGAATTGGTAATTAAACTGTAGTTGCTAAGTATCTTCACTTATATTGTAGTTTATCTTGGACATCACTGATATCGGTGAAGGGAAACATCGTGAGGAAACCTGGACTTATACCAGCCTATCGCTGTCCCACTCAAACCATGTCAGAGGCCCTTGAGGCGGTTTAGAAACTCTGACACAAGGGTGTGTGGGGTCGTAGGACCTTACTGCCCACACGATAAAGGAAAAGAAGGATTGTAAAACTAAAGAGTTTTTGTTTGTGTGTTTGTTTAAACCTGCTAATCCCTGGAACTCTAAGTCGGATTGGAAAAAATATTTTTGTATGTGATAGCCAAATTAATAAGAAAGTATAATATCACGCTACGAACCACGGTAGCGGATCAGGTGGGATGGCATCTCACTTTTCCTGAATAAACCAAAATAAATCCTGGACCTGTCTTTATACATGAAACTTCCAGAAAAAGATAGCCACAAATATCTTCGGTCATAAACTTGTTTGCAGATTTGAAAAGGTTCGAAAACCTGCATCAAACCATTGACATTTCTCCCATTCACGCAAATAAACTGTCTTCCCCGTATATTTATTAAATAACCATGAATTTTATACGCATTCCGCTTTCATAAACATGGACGTATGGCTTGTAAGGAAGATCTTCATTATGATGTCAATGCTGTATGATTTAAATTTGCTCATATTTTTATATCGAACATGCGACGGAGGGAGCTAGTATAAAGTTTTTAAACGTATAAAGCAGTGGAGTAGCTTACAGTAGACGGGCCCTGTATCAAAATTTATTAGGGGGGGCTTTTTACCTAACTGCGGCAAAGTCCAAATGGAGGGTAAAGATTTTTTCCAAAAAAAAAAACAAAATATGTGTGGCCTTAAAGTTTGAGTGAGATAGATAATAATATTTTACGAAATTTTGGTGACACGAGTTCGGGCCCCGGTAGCTGCGAGACCCAAAGATACGGCGGTAGCTACACCCCTGGCATAAAGCCTTAAAATAGATCGATCTTTTAAGAAAAGAATGTGGTACAGCCTAGTAGGCTAGCACAAAAGCGCTGACGTAGATGTATCGATAATACGACTATCATCAAGCATTTTTGTTTAGTTTAAAATAGGCTGATATCTGAATTTGGTCATCTTTATTATACATAGTATATCTATACACCTGAACAGAACCAGATACCAGCCTATTTTAAATTAAACAAAAATGCTTGACATAATCTATCAAGCAATCAAAATCAGTGTATCAATATTTATAATACACATAAGGCGTAAGGACCAACCGTACATCTTAATGGTCCTTCGAGCCGGAAAAGTCGTGACTTGATAATTTCGATTAGAAGAAACGGCCTTTTAAAATAGAGCATCAAAGCCCAAGAGACTGTATTGATTGGTCCAGACGTACAAATAGAGCTCTTTGTATTAGCTTGCGGAACCGATGCAGCAAAGAGTAGATAGTGATGGTAATGTCAGGGTCACGAGCCAACTGGTCCTGCTTGACATTCTACCGGCCGATCCGTAGGTGTCACTCATATATGTTATATAAATCAATTCAGGAATGTTGTTATGATTAGAGGGCATTATAATTTTGGCTTTCAAAGTTATTTTGTTTGGAATTTTTGTTGTTTTTCTTTTGCAGTTTTTCGTTCGTGTCGCCCTGTCACCTGCTCACGTGAGGACAAGCCTGCGTCAGCGGATGGTGTTGCCATAGCTGAGTACTGACTGGGCCAAACAAAAAAAAAACAAAATTTTATTAGTAGGTATCTTTTAGTATATGTATTTGCCATCGATACGCTAAGAAAAAGATTGGAATTTTGTTGAAAAGTTATTTTTCGTACCACTTGCTCAAAAAAGTGACATTCTATGCCACAAAAAGCGAACATAACAATAGTCATTATTAATCTGTCAAAAACAGGGAAAGAAAATTGTACTGAATTTCATTTATCCTCTAGGGAGAGAATGTGATTTAAATTTGGAATACTTAGATACCGAAATTTATACTGCACTACATCTGTGTTTACACCATTGAGTTTGTAAAATTTTTGGAAAAGGAATACGCATTTATTATGCAGTTATGATTAAATAACATTACGAAAACCGACGAGGCCGTATGAGCTTGATGCGTTTGCTTTTCCGACAAAAAAATTTTAGTCTAGGAATTTACCGCGTTTTTGTTTTCTTCAAATACATAAACGTTAAGTTTATTTTAATTTATTTTTATAAATAACTTAATGTTCTAAAATGCATATCTCATATTATTATTGTGTTAATTTTTTCGCAAATGGTACGAAAAGTAGAGTATTTTCCTCGGTGATAAAGCTGTCTTAGTCTTGGGTTAACTTAAATCCCTCGCTACACTCAGGACTCGCCTTAAATCCCTCGCTTCGCTCGTGATTTAAGTTTTTAACACCCTCGCTACGCTCGGGAGTAAACCTCGAGTCCTTCGTTACGCTCGCGATTTAAATCGTCACCCGCGACAGAACACACTGCTTTATCCCCTTGGTTAATAATCTACTATTATTTGGATTTTCTTTTTTCGTTCGTGTCGTTTCGCTTCTGATGTATTAATTTGTCAATTGTAAAGTGTTGGGTTATATTTTATTCATTGGTTTAAGTAAAGTCAGTACCTAAGACACTGAGAATTTATTGTCTTGCCATAGATACAAAGGAATAATAGTTTACTCATCAATCACTTTGCGAGGTTAAAAGAAATGGTTTAGTTTTTATCTGCCTCCAAGGTGCTGGCTTGGGGCTAAGTGGCAACGCCCTCTTCTAGCCTCCAGAATGGGTCCATTTTTTCAGTTCAGATTCACAAATCCGAATTTCAATCTTATTTAATTAAAAATAACAGACATGAACAAAACACAATCACGAATACCAAAGATCGGTAACATTACATAAATAACACATTGCTTAACCCTCATTGTTAAGCAGGAGACGACAGCGGCGGGCGGTGCGCGTGCGCATTGCCAATTACCGACACCAATACACGCCGACCAATTGAAGTATATGCGTTACTGGAAGATGATGCGGTCGGGAAAATTTAAAAGCACTTTTTTACTATCGTAGTTTTTTATTTCATAAGTATATTGCATTGCGATCGAAAGATCCTAATTTACTGAAATAGACCTTACATCTTTCCAAATTCGAAATTATATCCAAGAATTACGTTAGCCTTGAAGTTACATGCATAGTGCTCTCTAACACTTAGTAACTGTTGTTACTTATTACACAAGTAGGTATTTTAACAAAAATTGTGACAGACGAACAAAAAGTAAGTGTGTAACTCTTGATGATAGAACGAACTCAACATTACTCTCCGTTTTCCCCAGATGGAGAGGATTACAAAAGGATATCCCCACGAAAAAAATAACACTTCTTCGTTTGTTCTTACGAAGTGCGGAACCCTAACCGTTTTTCCTTTGGAGGTACGGAACCCTACAAATTAAACTTCTTTATTTTTACGAACTTGTTCAGCTGTTGTATGTTCGTTTCAGCTCTTAAAGCAACATTATTATTTGTTCAAATTAATCGACACGCAACCACCACAAGGGGCTGTCAACAAGAAAACAGAAACAATGCATAAACAACCTTAACTTCAGATTTTAAGGTCCATTTTCACAGAAACTCCAATGGAACAAATGAGAAAGATAATAAATGATAAATGTAAATTAGTTTATTTATTTGAGGGTTTTGTAAATGGCAAGAAATGTTCTCACTATCTTTATATCTTGTATTTATGGAATTATAATGAGTTTTATAATAAAGTTATGTTAATTTGAAGGTCTTATATTAAGTAGACATGAAAATCTGAATAATTAGACTGTCTTGTGAGTATTTAAAAAAGCTTTCGTATACAGAGTGGTCCAAATAATCATTTAAAAAAATCCTCATATCCAGGGGTATCCAAAAAAAGTTGGTTTTATGGAAAATGCTTTAAAAAAAATCTATCTTTATTTTTACACGGATTTTCATGTTCTTTAGTTGAACCTCATGAAATATTCTTTCAGACATAAAATAATCATCTTCCTATCTTAAAAGATACACTTTGATCGAAAAGGAAGAGCAATACAGAGTCGAAATGCCTATTTAATTTATTTATTTATTTTTTGTTAATAAAAAATTAACAATAAATCACCTTTGTTTTTTTTTTGAGAAGTGGCGTTTCATGGCTGCCTACATAGTTTATGTCGATATAATAATTACTGTCAGCAAAGGTTCTTTAATTAATGATCTATCAGCCGCCAAAGTTCATTAAAATGGACATGAGAAGACTCAACTTTGCTTTAGGACTTTTAAAACGCAAACACTAAGATTTCTCTAGTATTTAAGTGCTTTTGCAGTTGCAAATCTTACACTTAGACCCGGTACAACTTTGCATAGGTACTTGGGCTATACAAATATTGACTTCGTGCATGAATGGAACTCACGGTGCTTTACGCAGAATCTAATCTCTTATTAACATAAGCCTTCAAAATGGCTGAATGACTTGGCAAAACATCGCTTCTGTTAAAAATCTTAGAGACGACACATGGCATAAACAGAGATGATACCTTAACAGTTTTAATACACAGAAATAACTTTTTATAATGTTATTTTGATGCAACCATGTACTTTTAAATGAATATTTCGATGCAACCCTAAACAGGCTGATTTTTAATTTATTGGCCATTTTTTTAGGGTTCAGTCTCTAAAACATGGCCAAAATTTTTTTTTTGTTTTAATTTATTCCAATCGCTTGAACCCTCATCCTTTTCCTAAAATAAAAACATACTCTTATATTTAGTTATGGATTTGCAACCAGTCATTTTTAAGCCCTAATTATTCGGTATCCAAAATTAGCTTCAGTTAATTACTTGTATCCTACCATAACAAAACATATTGTCGAGAATACAATGGACGCTTAAACGTTTCGCAAAAGACTCCCTTTTGAAAAAATACCAATATAATCTTGACATACCTACGAAGTATAAGAAACTTTTAAAATGTACCGAGTTTGACACATTCTTGGCGATTTTCTTGGCAAATAGCGCCTCTGTGAACGACCAAGATACATTGGTCGCGCTATACCGGTCACACTTGTTATATTATTAAATTAAAAGTAATAAAAGTAGTAATCTGAACCAGCCCAGTCTTATTTATTACCTTCGATTCGGTTCAGGTTAAGATATCACAATAATTGGACTTCTGTTTATTTGATTAATTATGCAGGAATACGAAAACGTGAAGTTCATTGATCTCATTGTTATGCGTTTTAAGCAAACTTGATACTATGAATATTTATACATCTTTATTTTCGATATAAAATGGAAGGAGATAAAATGGAAAATATTTTCAAGATACCTAATTAATGCAAAATCTTTCTTCTTACTTTAAAATTATGTTTTATTTTTATTTCCTCACTTTTTATTGATCCTAAATAAAACTTTCTACTAAATTGCATAAAAGTTCTTGTAAGTAAAAAAGTAATACGTACTGCAATGATATTCTGTGAAACATCAGTTTGGTGAATTTAAATGAAATAAAGGTACCTACTAATATACCTACTTATTCAGATGCCAACCGTCAAAACCCACATTATAAAATAACCCGTAAGCTACATTTTAAAACCAGCGAGATTTACCTAAAAAAATGCTGCGAAATCATTGAAAACATGTTAAGAAACAATGTGCACAACATTGTTGCATACAAATGTTTCTGAAAACAAAGTTGCTGACGTGCAAAACCAAAACGTGTTCATGAAATTCCTTCAAAACAATAAAGAACCGCTACATATGCTCCTTCTCTCAACTAGATTAAACATTATCAATAAAAAACCATAATGTATAAATTTTAACGAAAAAAAAATACTTTTCCATACAAAATGACGACTTGATATGTTAAAAGACGACAATCCATCAACTTTTATGGGCTTCAAGATTGTTTTTTCGCCAATTATTACACGGCAAAGTAAAATGGTGGTGTTATGATTAATCGTGTATTGTAATTTTACCCTTTTATCCTGTAAAAAGTGTAAAGTGAGGCTGCAAACCAATCAATATCTTGTACAAGGTAACTCTGTCGTTTTATACTCGTTGTTAACTAATTGGGTGACATGAGAAAGGAAAGGCCCGATGATTTTATCTGTTTTATGGATGATGAAGTAATTTTTATGGTTTTACACTTCGTTAAAACTATGCTGTAGGTAAAATATGGAGATATTGGTTTGCTAGCAACACAAGCATGATTTTCATCTATATTATTACCTATACAATCTGAGGTTTGACAACATTTGTTAACGTAATATCCTCTTAAATAAAATAGCAAGCTTGACTTTTTGACCCTTATTTAAAACTAGCTGTCCGCCGCGGTTACACCCGCGTCTTTGGTTACTGCTCCGCTCCCGTAGGTCGTAGCGTGATGGTATATAGCCTATAGCCTTCCTCGATAACTAATCTATCTAACACTGAAAGAATTTTTCAAATCGGACCAGTAGTTCCAGAGATTAGCGCGTTCAAACAAACAAACAAACAAACAAACAAACACTGCAGCTTTATAATATTAAGTATAGATAAAAGTTTGTAAAAAGGAATAGAAAAGATTAGTTGGTGAAGCTTTTCTGCAAAAAAAACTCACTCGGTGAATAAGATGAAGAGAACTTGAGGTTTTTTTCTCTCCTGTACCTATCGTAAGTGCGTTTAAAAACATATAAACTCACATGCACAAACAACTAAACCCGAAATAACTACCTGTAGGACATAAAAATATTTATTCCGTGCGGGAATAAAATAGATCGGCTGAAGAGAACTATTTTAAATATCAACCAATTTAATAAAATTAAAGCCTTTTATTACCAGTGTCACGCAATGGACATAAGTAACGGGTGTATAAAAGAAGTGATGATAATAACCAATACACTTGTAATCGTTACGAGGCAATTTATTTGTTGTGAACCAAAAGCAGTATCGAACGAATTGGTTTCGAGATGTTTTCGACTTACGTAAATACAGTTTTTATCTCAAAAGATGTGATAAATTTAAACTATATATATTCACTTCGGTATGAGTCACGAACTCACAACGCTTTTAGTAGGTAACTTGTCCAGTTTCTGGAAGTGCGATAAGGTTTTTGAGCAAACTTGCACTGAATTTTTTTTTTTTTTATACCAAGATAACCGATGAACAGTGCATTATTTTTATTTTTTTATTATTTTTGCCTAACTAATTCTTTTATAAGAAGTCATGTACAAAAGAAGATAAGAATCCGATCAACCGTTTCAGGAATCCAGCAAAACCACAAACGTTACTCCAGCAAGATCTCGAATAACTTCGCAGTCGAAGAAAGAACAAATACAACAATAAAAAAATATTTAATTTGGTTTTCAAAAATAACCTGTACCTATCCAGTATCTAGTAATAAAATGTGAATCTTAGACATAGATTATGAAATAGTTATGTCGTAGACGCGTAGACCTTAGCTGTCGTAGGCCGTAGCACTAGATTAGTATTTATTACCTTCAACCCTCAAACATCTACGAGTTGTACGACTACGACTCTTATCATGTTATTCATTGAGTCCATAATCCCCAATCTGACTGCTGGTCCCGGGTTCCTAGATTGGGTAAAAAGTGTTATTGGGTTTTTCGATTAGGATTTTTTTTCAGTAGCAGCCCGGAGATTGGAAGATGGTGGTGTGACACCCCGTGCCTCGCAAAGCACGTAAAGCCAGTGGTCCTGCGCCTGAGCTCTCTCCGGGCTTGTCGGATTGCTGTCTCAACGGACTACGAGAGTGAAGGAAGAGGTAGGGCACCTGTGTTTGCGCATACACTTGTGCACTTTTCGGCAAGTCTTCAGTAAACTCTTTGGTAAATCGAATATTTTCCTTGAAAATTTACTTCGGCTTCTGAGACACGGATAAATGTCTTGTTTTCCTTATAAATAAATTAAAAACAATTTGGAAGATGCTTATATAAATTGTTACTTAGTAATGAAATGTAGTAGGTGTGTAGGTATCTATTGACTAAATGGAAAACGGAATTAATTAGTGATTTCAATATCTTCTGCGCACTTGGCTGGTCTCCATTAAGATTAGTCGCCGTGACCGAAATCGGTCAGGAGAATATTAATTATAGCACTCTCCCCGCGACTTCGTTCGCGTGATTATTCTTACGGATCCCTAATTTTTTGATAATAAAATATAGCCTATAGCACTCAGTGATAACGTAGCTTCCAATTTGTGAGACAATTTTCAAAATCGGTTCATTACTTCCGGAGATTACCCGATCAGATAGGCAGTCGCTCCATGTAAAATACTGGTATTCAGCTGCATCTGGTTAGACTGGAAGCCGACCCCAACATAGTTGGGAAAAGGCTAGGCAGATGATGACTTCCGGAGATTACCCCCTACATACAAACTTACTAACAAATGTTACCTCTTTATAATATCTCTTTATAAACCAAGTTAAATCTACCAGCTCCTAGACTACAAATGTACAAAAATAGCCCAGAATATCGAAGCATACAAGTATACAACAAACTACCTGAAAATATAAGGTCCACGAGAATACCATGCGTATTTAAAGCTAGGTTAAAGACACTGCTAATAAAAAAATGTTATTATAGTATTCAAGAATTTATGGAAGACAAAATGTTAAAATAGTTTTTATGTGTACCTGTTAATTAATTAAATATATATAATATTCTTCCTTATAATATATATAAAGCTAAATTTAAGTTATAAATATTTTCATTGTAAAAGTTCCTAATATATTATATAAATAGATATGTATATATATAGCAATATTATTAGTCTTAAGTAATCTTGCTGCGCCCTAACAGGGTAATGTACTCACTAGTTTTAAGCCTAGCGTGTAAACTATGTTGTGTACATTGTGCATTAAAATAAATAAATATTAGTATAGATTACTCCCTAATCTGTATTTTCGGGTTTAAATTTTTGTTGCATTCCCGTATTTTTTTCTTGGTAGCGGAATTCCCTGCAACCCGCCAATAAATATAATTCCAAAGAAATGCTGTTTTAACAAAATAACTGTCAGTTTCAAGAAGTATGTCGCGATCGGATGACGCGATAGTAATAAAACATGTGTTTACGGCAGCCATCATTTAGTTATAGTGTCCCTCTGCGGAGTGGAAGTAATTTATTATTCCGTTTTTATATTTATCTGTACCTACCTACAATTTTATATATATTATATAAAAAGCCTGTACCGCCGTACAATATTTAACACCACATAAAAAATTACACGTTTCTCTTTGCTTTTTTTTTCATGGGGAATATTTCTAATGGACTGCTTCCGCCTCGGGGAAGGCGGAGGGGTGTATTTTATTTTTACATAAGTACATAACATCTCGCCTGTAATCCCCGAATGGTATACTCATTAGTACACCCACATTTCGCCAGTTATGTAGTCCCATATAATAGGGGGAGAGCCTGTTGTAATACAGTCCCGTTTGCACAGAACTCCAAAAAACGAGTACATATTCTTGAGGTCAACAATTTTTACAAGATTTTAAGTTCATAAAGCAATTGATTCCAAGTACCTAATTAAGTTTTTACAAGTTCGAAAGGTAAGTATAGTAATTAGTAGGTAGTATGTACTTAATAATTAATTGTTTTAAAAATCACAATGTAGTTAATTTTACAGTAGCCCTCACTATTAACCGGTTTTGGTCACTGATAGCGGAATGTCCAGTTAATTTCAAGGTCTTGTCAATTATGATATTTTTTAATTGGAACCCTTTTTGGATGAGTAAATTGTTCTGTAAAACAAGCATCATTATACTTAAAAATATGTAATTTTACCTTTCACTCTGACATTATAAGGTTCATAAAAAAATAATTAATTAAATATGATTCGATATCGTTTCCATTCTTATCATCTATCTAAGTATAAAAGCTGAAGGTCACTTGCTCACTCAGTCATCCGAAAACCGCTTGACGTATAAAGATGAAATTCAGACAAATCAGGGAGGTAGTTTATACTTAGTAGACGTCCGCTAGGGGGATGAAGCGAGGAACCAAAGTTTGTACGCGCTAATTTCTGGAAGTAACAGTCGGATTCGAATTTTTTTTTTTTTCATTTTTGTATATTTATGACAGCCAGATTTAAAAGGTATGTATAGGCTATATAACATTACGCTACGACTCACGGGGGCGGAGCAGTAACCAATGATAATAATATAACAAAAAAAACGCAGCCTAAGTTGGGGGCAGAAACTAGTCTTGAATATTTTACATAAAAATAAAACAATGCTGTCAATAAATTCTCATTTATCTTAAGCAAATTCCCATTAATTTGGATCACTCATCAAACTGGCACTTTTTGAAATATAATGGCCGAAAATTGTTCCATTTATAAAAGCGCAAAGGTTAAAAATTTATGAATAAAACATGAGGCGTATCCTTCAGCCATAATTCATAACAGCCAGACATATATCATGAACGGACCAAAACGTATCGTTATATCGCAAAACATCGAATCATTGCCGTCATTTTGTATTTACTCGTTGAACTAAGGGCTTGGACACATTACCACGGTGCGGCGTCGCCACGGTGCCGTGTACGGTTCGCCGCGCCGGCTCACGGCAGCAATCCGTTCAAACGTGTACCCAAAATGACAGTTCTTGTCTAGATATGAACCGCGAAAGACGTAATACTTCTCCTGTTATTGTTAAGACGTCGAATGAAGAAAAAAAATGTTTGCCAGCAGATGTGAAACATCTCAGTGAATATTCAAATCACTAATTAATGAACACCAATAAAAAATTATAAGTAGCTCATGCAGAGAAGCCTCGTGTAGTATCCGCTCGCAAACACACAAGGAAGTCAAGAGCGGTAGCGTAGAGGGGGCATGAGAGAGCGTCATGTCGTTTTTCGTCACGGCTATTTTAATGCCAAAGATTTCACATCAAAACAAAAACAGAACCAAAAAATTAAGGATCTAGACAAGAACTGCAAGTTTAAGTTCACAGTTTAACCAATGGTTGCTGCCGTGAGACCGTGCACCGTTTAACGGTAGCGGCACCGCGTCGTTCTGATGTGTTCACACCCTAAAGCAGTATTTTTTAACACGCTTTTTTTTTAATATGCCCATTGACTTTAAAAGGTGGTAATATTTTATGTGGATCGTCCACTTTTTAGTTCGGCCAGTGACCATAATCAATGGAGGAAGCCATTACGGAGAATGCATTGGTGCGAGCGCGCTGCAGCCGCGCAGCGCATCTACACATACATTGTTATGAGCACATATTTATTTATCGAATATTGAAATGTTTTGTACCACCTATTGGAACAAATTATTTAACTGCCCTACAGTAAAATTGAAGAAAATGAATATAAGTGCTTTATTTAATTAGACCGTACTAGGTGACCCCAACTAATATTGTTTATTTTTTTTAACCCGACTGCCCGACGCAAAGGATTAATATGTTCATTTTTGTGAATATTCCCATGACCACTATTTGCTATCCTTTTTTTAATAGTTATTTTAAAAAATCCTACATATCAAAGATAATAAAAATCGGCTCAACGATTCTTGAGTTACGTAAATAGTGTAAATATACCGATTTTAAATTGTTTTATTGTTTTTTTTTTTTATTAGAATTCAGAATAGATTGGCTATAATTATGATGTTCAATTGTTTCTCCTTTATCATATTGCATTAACTCGGGACAGTTATTCCAAGGAATCGAAGCCTGTTCACCTCACACGTTGATAAAATCTTTACACCATGGATGGCGAATTTTATGATGTGATGAGTAATTTGTTGAAATACTTATGGCCGATTAAAGAGCACGTTTCTGTGAAGTAATTAATTATTGGCACATCGTATTACAACACAAATAAAGTACATAATAAAATAATGATAGGTACTGCATGGTCTATAATTGTTCCACTGCAAAGCAAAGGCCGCTTCTCATATCTACAGAGAAGGCACGATAGTCCGAGAGCCGGCTGCAAAATTACCTACCTCATCGCCTACCCCAATAGGCTATATTTCGATCGTTAACCGACACTTAAACACGTAAAAAAAATCAGGTCTGCCAGAGCCGATCCTGCCGGGTCATAGAAATAATCGATATTTTTTGACGTAATTTTTTAATAAAAATTACGTCATAAGATACCCGAATGAAAGTGCTGGCAGCAGTTAACCATTGAATAGTTATGTAAAAAAAAGTGGGTCTGCCATTGCGCACCCTGCCGGAAGTACTTGGCAGACCCCTAAAATATGCCCTTCTGACACACTAAACCTACCTCATCGAGTACCCGGATGGGACCAACGCTAAATAATAACCAAGATGCCCCTGATAATGGATCAAAAGGTCTGCCAAGTCTAAGCTTGCCGGAACTTAGTGTTCAAAGCATTTGAAGTTGATAGGGAGCATACTTTCACCTGAAGTCAAAACAACATTACTTTGTTTCTAAATTTATACTTTATGAATATTAAATATTTTTTTATCATAACATTAAATAAAACAACAAGTGTAGAGATTTTTTTATTTATTTATAACAGCTTAGATAGAAGATGTATATTCAAAAGGAGCATGGGCACCTTTGTATGAACCCTGGGCTGGGCCCACTCAACATATTGCTCAACAGTAATAAGACCTATATCAAATGAAAGCTCTTAAGATAGGCTTCATTTCATTCTATAGCAGCTAAGTTCAAATCAAGCTCGAAAATGGTGTTTTAGTGCATTTTGTCATTTTTATTAAAACTTCGAGCCTAGTTTTCCACATTGTTCAACAGTGATGAGACCCATGCCAAATGAGAGCTCTTAAGGTGTACTTCATTTCATTCTATGGCAGCTAAGTTCAAATCCAGCGCCAACATGGTGTTTTTTAGTACGTTTTAAAAAAATATATATATATTTATTACTATTATAACTGAAAAATATGATATTGCTTCTCAACAGTGATGAGGCCCATGCCAAATGAAATCTCTTAGAGTGTACTTCATTTCATTCTAAGGAAGCTAAGTTCAAATCCAGCGCTAACATGGTGTTTTAGTACGTTTTAAAAAAATATATATATATTTACTAGCTGTCCGCCGCGGTTACACCCGCGTCTTCGGTTACTGCTCCGCTCCCGTAGGTCGTAGCGTGATGGTATATAACCTATAGCCTTCCTCGATAACTAATCCATCTAACACTGAAAGAATTTTTCAAATCGGACCAGTAGTTCCAGAGATTAGCGCGTTCAAACAAACAAACAAACACTGCAGCTTTATAATATTAAGTATAGATTACTATTATAACTAAAAAATATGATAGTGTCTCTCAACACTGATGAGACCTATGCCAAATGAAAGCTCTTAGGGTTAACTGAATTTCATTCTAAGGCAGCTAAGTTCAAATCTAGCGCCAACATGGTGTTTTAGTACGTTTTCAAAAAAAATATATATTTATTACTATTTTAACTGAAAAATATGATAAGTAGTGCTTCTCAACACTGATGAGACCCATGCCAAATGAAAGCTCTTAGGGTGTACTTCATTTTATTCTAAGGCAGCTAAGTTCAAATCGAGCGCGAAAACGGTTTTTTTAAGTTTTCAAAAAAATAACTAAACACCATTGAAAGTTGAAACAAACACCATTTTCGCGCTGGATTTGAACTTAGCTGCCATATAGCGAAATAAAATACACCCGAAATGCTTTCATTTGACATACGTCTCATTACTGTTGGACAATGTGGAAACCTCGGCTAAGGGTTTAAATAAAAGTTACAAAATGTACCAAAACATCATTTTCGCACTCGATTTGAACTTAGCTGCTCTAAAATGAAATTAAGCCTATCTTAAGAGTTTTCATTTGACATAGGTCTCATCACTGTTGAGCAATGTTGAAAAGTGGGCCCAAAGTGCCCGCATGGTCAAAACATCCTTTTCGCGCTGGAATTGAATTTAGCTGCCATATAATGAAATGAAGTACACCCTTAGAGCTTCCATATGACATTGGTCTCATCACTGTTGAGAAGCAGGATCATATTTTTCAGTTTTTAATAGAGATATAGTTATTTTTTTATACGAAAACTTTAATAAATACCATTTTGGCGCTGGATTTGAACTGAGCTGCCATAGAATGAAATGAAGTACACCCTAAGAGCTCTCATTTGGCATGGGTCTCATCACTGTTCAGAAGCACTATCATATTTTTCAATTATAATAGTATAATAAATATATTTTTTTTTTGAAAACGTACTAAAACACCATGTTGGCTCTAGATTTGAACTTAGCTGCCTTAGAATGATTTGAAGTACACTCTAAGAGCTTTCATTTGGCATGTGTCTCATCAGTGTTGAGAAGCACTATCATATTTTTCAGTTATAATAATAAAAAATATTTTTTTTTTTTAAAACGTACTAAAACACCATGTTGGCGCTAGATTTGAATTTAGCTGCCTTAGAATGAAATGAAGTATACTCTAAGAGGTTTCATTTGGCATGGGTCTCATCACTGTTGAGAAGCACTATCATATTTTTCAGTTATAATAGTAATAAATATATATATTTTTTGAAAACTTACTAAAACACCATGTTGGCGCTGGATTTGAACTTAGCTGCCTTAGAATGAAATGCAGTACACCCTAAGAGCTTTCATTTGGCATGGGTCTCATCAGTGTTGAGAAGCACTATCATGTTTTTCAGTTATAATAGTAATAAATATATATATTTTTTGAAAACTTACTAAAACACCATGTTGGCGCTGGATTTGAACTTAGCTGCCTTAGAATGAAAAGAAGTACACTCTAAGAGGTTTCATTTGACATGGGTCTCATCACTGGTGAGAAGCACTATCATATTTTTCAGTTATAATAGTAATAAATATTTTTTTTTTTAAACGTACTAAAACTAGAGGTTTGCACCGAAGCGAGATTTTAACAACCGATTGAATTCACCGGTGATTGGGCAATCTCCGGGGAAAAACCGGAGGTCACCGGAGAATAAAGAAATTTTGTTTCTATTTTTAATTTATACATTTATTTTAATATGAAGAAATAAGAATAATGAATTGATATACTTTATATAATCATATATTTAAAAAAAAACGTTTTTTAAAGACAGCAAATGCTGATTTTGTTTTAAAAAACACATGTCAACAGCGTCATACCGTAACATATTTCTTCTATCATTTAATAATTGTCCTATCGCCGAAAATACTCTCTCTGACCTTATAAAAGTAGCAAGCACAGCTAGCTATTTCGTCTAAAGGCTGAAATAATAAATCTAATTCGAAAAAAATAAGATGCGACGATCACCGGAGATCAATCGGTTAATTACCGATTATTTCAATTGAGTACTTTCACCGGTAAATCACCGGTTATTCTCCGGTACTCAATGCTCCAGTGCAAACCTCTAACTAAAACACCATGTTGGCGCTGGATTTGAACTTAGCTGCCTTAGAATGAAATGAAGTACACCTTAAGAGCTCTCATTTGGCATGGGTCTCATCACTGTTGAATAATGTGGAAAACTAGGCTCGAGGTTTTAATAAAAATGACAAAATGTACTAAAACACCATTTTTGAGCTTGATTTGAACTTAGCTGCTATAGAATGAAATGAAGCCTATCTTAAGAGCTTTCATTTGATATAGATCTTATTACTGTTGAGCAATATGTTGAGTGGGCCCAGCCCAGGGTTCATACAAAGGTGCCCATGCTCCTTTTGAATATACATCTTCTATCTCTACACTTGTTGTTTTATTTAATGTTATGATAAAAAAATATTTAATATTCATAAAGTATACATTTAGAAACAAAGTAATGTTGTTTTGACTTCAGGTGAAAGTATGCTCCCTATCAACTTCAAATGCTTTGAACACTAAGTTCCGGCAAGCTTAGACTTGGCAGACCTTTTGATCCATTATCAGGGGCATCTTGGTTATTATTTAGCGTTGGTCCCATCCGGGTACTCGATGAGGTAGGTTTAGTGTGTCAGAAGGGCATATTTTAGGGGTCTGCCAAGTACTTCCGGCAGGGTGCGCAATGGCAGACCCACTTTTTTTTACATAACTATTCAATGGTTAACTGCTGCCAGCACTTTCATTCGGGTATCTTATGACGTAATTTTTATTAAAAAATTACGTCAAAAAATATCGATTATTTCTATGACCCGGCAGGATCGGCTCTGGCAGACCTGATTTTTTTTACGTGTTTAAGTGTCGGTTAACGATCGAAATATAGCCTATTGGGGTAGCCGATGAGGTAGGTATTTTTGCAGCCGGCTCTCGCACTACGAGCTTTGATCATCACGATTCACGCTTGCTCAAGGTGAATTGGCGATTTGAGACTAAAAGTCTTCAGAATGAAAGTCCAGGTTTCCTCACGGTGTTTTCAATGACGATGTCAATGACGTCCAAGATAAACTTAGAAAGTACATTTATTATGAATTGAAAAAATCATATACCTAGGTGGTTGCTCGGTATCGTAACCACTGGGCCATCACCACAACCCATCCCATAATAAATAAAATAAAAGTAGGGATAACAGCATTGAACTAAGGAAAACGAGCTAAGTCTTATAAAGAGTCGACAAAGCTAAGGTTTTAGCAAAACCAAACTACGAATGAAAACCAACTTCCAACAGTGTCAATTTCAACGAGACGTTTAAATGGCGCTTAATTCATACCAAAACAATTATTTCCTTTAATTAAAATGGCGAGACGAAATACAAACGAATTCTACATTTCGAATAGGTACAAAAAAATAACATTTAACTTGAAATGTTGAAAGACTGGCTTCAATTCCACACATTTTTTTGCAAGACAACTATAGGTACAAACTTGCTCCATATTCGCGCCAACTCTAGCTTGACCTTTTCCAATAATGACAAGAGAGAAAAAACTGGAACCTACTTACTATGTATTTTTGGTCTGCGATTAATGATAATAAATGATAAATGTTTTATATTAAAATCGTATTAAAAAATAAACTTTAACTCAGAGAGATAAGTCAGATTTCCAAGTCCACTAAAATTGTTCTAATTTCAAATTGTCATGAGATACTTACCTACTATCAATGGATGACATTCCATGACAATTTGAAATTAGAGAACAACTTTCGCGCGATGAAAAAAAAACCTTAATTATTTTAGTCCAGTGCTAAAAACATTCCGAACGACCGATTTACGAAACAAATAAAGAAAAAACCAATTTAGACAAGTTTGAGATAGCTCTGGGACCGCCAAAAGCCCAACAAAGAGGCTGATTGAATTTTGAAACCTCTTTTTCTTAGGTTGAAAAATTGTATCAGTTGTTCAAAAAAAAAACCTAGTTGGTACTGTAATGTTTTTCATTCACGCTCTGGGTTAATTGTAAAAAAAAACTTTACAGTAGCACCAGCTTTGCTCTAAAATAAAGACTAAGTAGTTACCTACATACTAACATCTCTTAAAAACTTTGATTTAATAACATGGAATTTTCCAGCCCGAAAAAAAAGCCGTGTGCGTCAAAACGTTGTTTTAAATTTAAACACTAAGCTAAAGCTTTTAATTATACATTTCTCATTCTGCAAAACTTTCAACGACTACCGCACAAAACAGGAATGACGCCTAAGCGAAATTCATACAAAATAATAAATTTCACCAAACCAGGTGGGTAAATCTTAATATTAATTTATCTTGATTGCGGTTAAAACGGGATGTTTGACTATTAACAGACACAAATAAACCGTTACCACCTTTTATTATGCCGAGATTAATGTTTATATTTGCATAAATATATTTATTTACATTTATAAGTGTGTCATGTGCTAATGAGGTTTAAATTAGAACATAAATCTTTATTTAAAAAAAAACTTTATTTTGAACGTTTTTTTTTTGTAAAAGCTCTAATGCGACTTGACTTGTAATTGTGTTACCATCTATATAACATCTTGTCTATACTATACTAAAATTATAAAGCTCTCCTCACTCCTTCCATCCTTCACGTTTCCGTGCCTCATCCTTCCAGTTTTGGAGGAATCCATTCAGTTCGCCCCGCCATCTCCTTTGTGGCCTGCCGAAACCCCAACTCTCTGTCCCAGGGCCAAACTTTGGGTTATTAGGGCCCTCAGTTCTCTCTATTAAAATATTAAAACTCGAACGAAAAATAACCAACGGAAATCAATCATTAGTTCACAAATTAACACATGTCATCACAGTCCGTGCTGCGGAGGTCAATGATCAATCACCATAACATAATTAGCACCGTTTGCCTCAAGACAAAATCCGTTGATGTATAAGACAAATAACTCCATAAAATCGATTAACAAATCGATTCATTACAATTTATTACAAAATAAAACATAAAATCTTAGGTAAGTAAAATTATTATTGGTATATTTTTTCGCACACAATTCTAATAATCCTGACATATCGATTTTAGGATAAATCGATAACATCGAGAAAAGGTCAACAGCCATTAAATTAAAGTTCTCGATTTAGAGAATAGAAAACAAAATTGGCAAAAGAAAAATAAGACGCTAATGCATGAAAATATCGCGGGCATTTCGCGGCTGACAAACATGGCGAACGAAATTTACATTACAAAGCGTAAAATTACCATCTGCTGTTCTTTCTTGTGCTTAGGGGTGTCAGTTTCAGAGAGAATGTGAACAATCTGAATTATATATTTTTTTAATTTGAACTTAGTATCTATTAGCACTTGACAGTAAAATAAGTAGTTAGTCGTGACGGCAAACGGCATGACACTCTCTACGCCACCACCGCTCTCGACTCCCTTGCGTGTGCACGCGCATACTATTCACTCCGTTGCTTATGTGTATTTTTTTTATTGGTTTATATTAATAGTAATTTTAATTTTTTATTAGTAATTTTTATATTCACTTGTGATGTTTTATATCTACAGTGTCCCGTGACTACCAATTTTTTTCTTGTTTTTAAATTATGTATAGTAAATACATATACAGGTAAAAAATATGATTAGGTAGGTATAGAACTTACAGAATATTCAAATAATTTTAGTTACCTAAATAAATAGCTGCTTAGTGCTTCAGTTTAAATCTAGAAAATAACACTTAACTCCAAATCCCAAAAACCTTAATTCTGTGATAAATGAATGTAGATTTATTTGAAAAGCCCCTGCGAAATATTGAAGGGTCTCGTGTTTCGACAGGGCTTGCTTTGCTCGCTGCTTGCCATAACAATGAGTGACATAACTGACACGAGCATGGTGTGGGTGCAAATGGTGCAACATGTGGGCTTAACATCTACTACAACACGGAAATATGCCAGGTTGGGGCCCACCAGTTCTTAAACAATAGCCCTGGTGTTATTTCGCACCTGGTCTACTAGGTAACGTGCGGAAATAAAGGCGGAAATAATAGCTTAAACCTATAATAACTGCCAGTATCCAAAAATCTCCGATACTCAAATAATCTGTACAAATTCTGTTCCATTTTTAAATATTTCTCCAATTAGGTACTTGGCTCAAATCATCATCTGTATAAATTCTGTTCCATTTTTAATACATCTCTACTAGACATTTCTATTTAATATAACATTAGACAAAATAACGTCACAACGCTATTGTTATTTCAATATGTATTAGCTTTTATAAAGCTCCGTTATTTCATGAATTAATGTAAACTAGGTTCTAAAACGCATTTCAACAATATAACACTATAACTGCCAATATTTGGCCGGTATTTATCTAGCGCGGTGTATACCTAAGTTAATATTGTCTATTGAGACGTGCTGAATCAGGCCCATAGGCACGTATACATTTGCACGCATGCATTCGATTACTAACCACTGTTGTCTCGTGTGCACCCGTTTACCATTCACTTTGACAATAATAGAACCGTTAAATTATTTCTGAAACGTTATTACTTATCGTGTTTATTGTGAACTTTGGTCTATGTCCAGCACTAGCTTGCTTTAAACTGATGTTAAGAACATTCTAACTTTTAGGCACGATCGCAATATAATCTTAGTCTTAATCTGCCAAAATTGTCTAATTTACTTTTTTTTTACATTAATGGTTGTTTAGATGTGATTGTGGCTAGAATAGGCTAGTTGACACCACCATCAATTGACGTACTTTTTATGACCTGTCAAAACGCGATTCTTTCATAGATTGTGTATGGTAATAGCACGTTGTGACGTCACTTATTTGCCAACTCAATTGTCTACTATTTATTGATTTAAAAGCCACAAAAAATCTAATTTTGCAGTAAATTGAAAATTAATCGGCTAAAATAAAGCGTTTTTTTAAAGAAGTTATGTCTTGGAATTATTTATAAATAGTGTCAACTACCCAATTAAAACGTTTTGAATAGACTTAGCCAGAGGCGGCCTTACCCATTGCGAGGCTCCGGGCGGCAGGTATTTGCGAGGCCCTTTGCCCTTCGTGAAATGACGTTATAAGTTGATAGTAAAAGTTTTAAAGGAAAAGTTTTTTTAATCTTTTTAGCGAATTTAAATAAAAGCTTGTTTAAAAAAAGTTTTTTTACTATTAATTTATTGTTTAGGTTCTTGCGCGAGGCCCCTGCAAGAGCGAGGCCCCGGGCGATTGCCCTGTTCGCCACCCCCTAAGGCCGCCACTGGACTTAGCTTTCTGTTTTCGGTAAGTAGGTCCTTAGATAGAGACTTCGGTGTGTAATTTTTTTTATAGACTCCCGTTTTCTACATTTCTTTACGTCTATGATCACTAGTTATAAATTACAATTACTTATTCCGTCATCGTACAAATGAGATGACAAAAACATTAGGCACGTGGAACAAGACCCTGGCGCCATTACGTGACAGCCCTACATGAGAGGTATCACATCACATGAAACGGACGGCATATCATCTTTTTTTTAAATGAAAATGTCAGCCACTATAAGTTGTTTTAATATTATTACCAGACCCCGTTTGTTTGTCAATTCAGTTGTGTTCTTTTGTTTATTAGCTGTTAACACACCCGGTTCCCTGTACTTAATCGGCTCTTGACTTTTTTTAAACGGTAAACTTTAAAACCTAGTTGAATATTCATATTAACGACTTTTAAGTCAAGACAGTGAGACTGGACTCGAATAAAAAAAAAACTGCGAAATTATTTATGGATCAATAAAATTTTAGAGTCTGTATCAAGAAGGTAGCTTTCGCATTTCGACGTTGAAATATTAATCAGATAAATGGCGCATGCAACTGAATCTCAGTTTAGTATCTTTAATTTTCAGTTAAATAAAACTTTACAACATAAAATAAGCGAGTGACAAGATAATAGTCGACATGCCTTTAAAATGCCCGGAGCTCATCGCTCACCGCGGTGCATTTAAATTAATTTAAAAGTACATAAATAAGTAGCTACATATACTTACTTAAGCAAGCATTTTTTAAACATAAACTTTATTGTCTTGGCAAAGTCGATAAGTTCATCGAAGATAAATGCGTAAATTCTAAACTCACCTTGTTAGAAAACTCCAAGGAAACAAATCACACAGCCTTGTAATCACTATAATCCCGATCGTGTTGCACGTGGTACTGGCACAAGTATTGTCAAAAACACCGAATCGTAAAAAAAAAACAAATGAAAAACTATTCTAAATTCAAACGGCGCGCGAAACCGCAGAAATGTGTCAGTGGCGCGTCGCGGCGGACGGCCTAGGCACTAAACGTGTGTAGAATAGTAATAATGGCGGGGACCAAAATCGAATTTTTCGAAATTTTGAGAACGGTAGTGTCGCATCGGTGGCGAGGGTTTGAATGGCGCGGCGAGCCGCTGTACATCCGAGACTGGCTAACAAAGCGGCAGGACATCGACTTTATAAATTGATTTTGTCCAACGTAACTGTACCTCACTGTAGATTCGGCTAGCTAAGTAGTTAGGTGTCTTCAACGCCCTTACTAATTAAAATGTCTATACGAATTAGAACACTATCATTAATTAAAGTTAAAACATATCTGCTCGTATACCTACCTAATGATTTCTGACTAACTGACTTATGCGATTTTTGCTAATGCATCATAAGAATTTCATATTAGGTACTTATGTTTGTTTTTTATGTAAGTACCTTTTTTCTAAGTTTATCTTGGATATCACAGACATCGTTGAAGGAAAACATCGTGAGGAAACTAATCTAAATCGAAAAGCCGCTTTGAACAAGCATGGTAATCAATGCTCGTGCCTTCTCTGTATGAGAAGAGGCCTATGCAATAAAAGGTTGGTTTTACTAGGTCATCACTAATCACAATTGAAATTATTTGAAATAGTAAAAAAAACAATGGCCTTTTTGTTTCGTCAAATTGGTATACAAATATTGGATAGTTGCGTACCTATGTAACACCGACTTCAAGAAAGAAGCCGGTTTGTTTGATTTTTATTCTATTTAATTAGCTGACGCATAAAGTATTTTCTTTTTCTAAAAGCACCTATACCTACCTACTAATCATTTTACTTGTATTAGGTATTTTCTACGAAAATATGACGTGTTTTGAACGTCTTCAATCATAATTAGTCACTTAAACGGTACCTAACATTTACTTATGTTTAAGTACCAACTACCAAGCAGCTTCTGAAAGCAACCTTAATCTGTTAAACAAATATTTGTACCTACTCCACTAGCAAAAAGCACACGCGCCTAGGAACAACTTTAAGAACCACTTCAGTGGTCAATGACGGTAAGTTAGTCTACAGCGGTCATGAGTTTGCTGAAGTGGTATGAGTCACGGCTACACTATCCAGAGAATTGGGTTTTTTACAGTACCAATCTATTGAACATAACATAACATCACACCTGTTATCCCCGAAGTGTTAGGCAGAAGTGTAGGTGTACCGGTCTACCTATTAGTACACCAACATTTTGCTGCTTCTATATGTTTAAGTCCCATGTATTATGAGGCGAGAATATTGCCATCAACCGAGCACAAATTCAGACTCTGAGGCTACTGAGAAATGCCTGTTAGACAAAACCCAATAATAGCACTTTGCCCAACCTGGGAATCGAAACCAAGACCTAGTTCTCAGCAGTCGCACTTTGCGACCACTAAACCAACGAGGCAGTCAATCAATTAAAATAAATTAGGAAATTAAGAAATCTTATTTCGAAAAAGAATCCAATCCCATAAAATTCTTATAGCCCTTGTCAATCAGCCGTACTATTCTCTAAGCATACAGCCTTGCGCGCAGCGCTGCCGCAGCGCTGACACTATTATATGGTTTGTGTTTAGTGGATTTTCAACTTTATAGTGTAGACCACAACGTTGAAAATCCACTAAATACAAACCATAGTGTCAGCGCTGCCGCAGCGCTGCGCGCAAGGCTGTATGCTTAGAGAATAGCACGGCAGGCCCAGTTCACTAACGGCCGAATTGAAACAGAACGCGATGGATTCTCTATATTAAGTTTCTCTAGAGATCCATTTGCGTTAAAATCTTAATTACGGGCCCATTATATTCGACATTTTGTAATTTAACCTATTATTAGCAACTAACTCCGGGTTGAAATGATAACCCTAGTTGGCAAAAACGGGCCCAAATATGACTATGAAATAATCTTCGCACCTACTATATTAGAAGCTGCAAAAAATGCCGCATCTATTTTGGTCTACCAAACAAAAGTTCTGACATCATACATGACGATTCAGAACTTTTTTATCTTAATCATAAACGAACTAATGAACTTTAAAACACTTGTTCGACTGTAGTGTTCGGATAAGGAGAATCGGTAAATAAGAGTGGCGTCTCAATAAATTCACTAATGATAATCTACCTACTGGTATTTTGGATGTTTGGATCAAGTATCAAGAATTAAGCGGTAATTAAGGTTAAGAAGAAAGCTGAATTAGTAAATTATCTAAAACCAGATTCTACTAAGAAGGTACAATTCCACAAAAAAAAAACAGGGTCCCAATTCACCCCTACATTATCCCTCTACTATACTATCTACTCGACCCATTTTACGGTACCTATAAACCTCATGGATTAGAAGAAATAAAAATATTCCAAGATTATATTCAACGTTAATCAATTACCTATGTAGGGGAGACCGGGTACAAAAGTAACAGCGGGTCGCAAGTAACAAACGCTCTGTAGGTTTATCAAATAGTCGAAACACGGCCCTCCAGCCACCAGGAGATAGCCGGCGGTGCTCCCCCCCCTTGTATTTAGTCGCCATGCACGCTCCGCACCGTATGGTTGTGCTAGAGGACGCCGCGTGATTTTACGAACCAAAAGTAAGTTTTTTGAGATTTATTCATTCAGTGGTTACGTAGTATTAAAATGATCATTTCAATGTAATTATTTGCATAGTAATTCTTGATTAGATTGTGTACACAGTGTTATTATTGATTTTTGAATAGCAAGTTCCATTTTTAAGTAGGCTTTCACGAATTACCAAAAACATGGTTGGGTACAAAAGTAACATTAGCACTACGAGTAAGTACTTTTGTAAGTACACTTACAAAAGTAACATGTTACTCTTGTCCACGTCATGCATGCATGATTCACTTACGTTTAATGTTCATTATTCGTTAGTTTTATCAACAGAATGCCACGACAGCGAGTAAGAAAGATGGAAAGAGGGACCACTAACATGGACGTATAATATTAGATAAAGTATTCTGCCCCACCTTCTCCTTTCTCGCCTATTCCTTTCTCGTCGATTCCTTTCTCAGTCTCACCCCGAGATATTAGACCCATTCCAAGGGCAGGTCCAAAAACTACCACGAATAAGGGGCGGACCCACACCGTGTTACTTTCGGCCTGGCCTCGGGGTCGAAAGTAACAAAAGTATTTTTTTTTTAAAACGTCTGTAACTCACAGTAAACAGCAAATAATGAGGTAAATTTAGATCAAAATTTGTAGAGCATAATCGAAGTTTATGTGTAGCTATATTCATTTCATAAAAAATATGATAACTAGCTAGAAACCAGTGTCAAAGTACAAAGTGTTACTTTTGTACCCGGTCTCCCCTATTGAGATCAAGTATATAACAATCCAGTAACCTAATAAGCTGCGTTTTGTTGGCACAAGTGCCCACACAGTTATTGCGCAATATTTGGACACATTATTTATCAAGTACATAGTGAATACCAAACTATTGTCCCACTGGGGCAAATGCCTCTTCTCATACAGAGAAGGCACGGACATTAATCACCACGAGGCTTAGATTGTCGATTACAGGTTTCCTTATGTTGTTTTTCTTAGAGCTGTGAATGTTTATGCGAATACCGCACTCCCGGTCATAGGCAGAGGTGGAACCAGGGCCGTAGCTAGGGGGGAGGCATTGTGGGGCAATGCCCTACCTTGAAATCACAATGCCCTACCTTAAAAATACCAAAAATAAGATAAATTATTATAATTAAATGGTTTGTTCATAGTTTCAGAGTCATCATAAGATGTCAGATATACATGGTGATTGATTAGGAGCCCGTGTTTCGAGGGCAGATCAATTATGTCCTTTTTCTACTTCCGCCCTACCTGTAACCAATGCTGCCCTACCTCAAATTCGACTCTAGCTACAGCCCTGGGTGGAACACTGTGGTGGTTTTAGCCGGTAAGAGTCCGGCATGCCCCTCCGTCAACCCTACGACGGAGGAAGTCTATGAGGACTTCCACCGCGAAAAAATATGTTGTTTTCCTTCACCGTTGTCAGTAATGTCCAAGATAAACTCGAAAAGCGTATATGAAATAGAAAAAGTCACATTGGTACTTGTCCCGTGCTTGGCTGCGAACCCACTCATGAATGAGAGGCGGGCCCAACACGACATATTATATACCTACCTACGTATACTAAAATATGTTTTTATGGTTACCTGTTGAAAACTACGTAAGCAAATATCCAAATCGGGAAACCCAAATAAACAAAATCGCTACCAGAATACTTTAGAAAGGCATGTAACCGTGAACTTGCGTCACTTGCATTCGAATACCTGCGCGTGAGCATCATAAACAAATGAAGACTATAAATCAGCCCCTACCTTGTACCACCGCCGAAATATATGCAAATCAGCCGGATTATCTTGTTTAGAGAGCAAAGCTGACAAGAGAATAAGCAAGCTTCGAATTAAATGTATAATCTAAACGATTGTAATAAAAATGGTTTCTTGAACGTCATTTTAACTGTAATCTGACAGTTCAAGAGTACAAGAAATAAGGTGCGTAAAGTTATTTGATTTTCCTGAAGTTATCTCTTAATTTTTTGGATACTGGAAAGTGCATATTGGATAACTGGTTTCGTTCCATTTGAATTTAGCATAAGTACTTGATATTATTGGAATGATTATGCTAAGCAGCGGGAGATTTCTCAATTTGCAATTTATCCTTTAATATACAGTCAAATGACGCAAATATAAATCAAAGTTCGTATAGCAGCAAAATCCGCTGTAGTCACGTTCAAGATCGTGCTATATAGCCACAGTTTAGGGGTGTTAGGAATGTCCAGTTCTGAATGTTTTTTTTTTTGTGAAACGCCACTATTGTTTTCTATAAAAACAGGAGAAGTGGGTTAAAAACTTGAGGAATTTGATCGATTACACAGACAGACACGTCAGGAGAAACTAAATTGGATAGTTGACACCACCATTCCACCAATCAATTGGCGTAGTACTTTTTATGGACTGTCAACGCAATTCCCAATAGATTTTGTATGGCAATATTGAACTGTGACGTCACTTATTTGCCGACTCAATTGACTGACTATTTAATGATTTCAAAGCTAAAAAAATCTTATTTTATAGTAAATTGAAAATTACTCGGGTTTCTGGTGAAATAAAGTGTTTCTTTTTTTGAGAAGTTGTTTTGAAGTTAATGGTTAATGGTGTTCCACAGCTTGTAATAAAACAAAAAAGACACTTATAATACATAATATAATTAAAAGATCTTGTCTCAATATCATTTACATACGTAAAAACTTCTCATACTATTTACATCTCAAACTCATTTACAATATTAATAAATCAGAAAAATATAAAAAAAAAACAATCTGAAATAAAGGGGACAGTACAAAATCGCGTCTCCATTTACAAAGAACATCATTTGATCATATACTACATAAATGTACATTATTTACATTTTCAATACTGCATTTTGAGTCTTAGACATTGTCTATGATTTTTTTTTATTTACTGTGCAGGGTTGGACACACATTGGGTCTTAACTACAAACATATTTTGTTTCTAAATTACATAACATCGTATAGAGTGACTAGTAATTATTAACCTATAATAAACACTAATAACAAACAACTTTCCCAAAGAAATGTTTTGTTTTTTTATTACATTTGCAATCCGATTGACCCCAATCTGGCCGAAGACGCGCGGGTTTTCGCGTCTCGTTAAATGAAAAAAAAAAGGCAATTGCTGAATAGTTATGTTTGACAAAGGAAAAAGTAACTAAATTAAAAAACTGCCGATTGTGTTATTTTTAACCGACTTCAAAAAAGGAGGAGGTTCTTAATTCGTCAGAATCCCTTTTTTTTAGTTTAATCCCCGATTACTCGTAGACGCTAGGACCGATTTAGTTATTTTTTTGTTTTTGTTACTCAATATTTTATTGGGGTAATTGAGCTTTACCAATAAAAAAAAACGTTTCTTTGACAAAGTTGTTTGTTATCATGAGTACAATAATATATATAAGTATGTCACTAATTAACAGTCACCCTATATACATTGACAAAATTAAAATATCAACCATTGGAGGTGCCCTATGCAGAGTGGAAGACACATGGCCGCGCAACCGGTTACCGTGGAGTCAGTTAATGATTCCAGACCATCACCATCTGCCTAGCCTTTTCCCAACTACTCAACTACTGTTAGGATCTGCTTCCAGTCTTACCGAATGCAGCTGAATATCAGTATTTTACATGGAGCGACTGCCCTATGTAACCTCCACAACCCAGTAACTGGGTAGTGGAGTAACCCAGTACGATACGCTTTGGTAAGACTGGTTGTCAGACTTTCGAGCTTCTGACGACCCGTAAAGGCTGTCAAAGATCTACGTATGACAGCCGGGACCAACGGCTTAACGTGCTTTCTGAAGCACGGAATGATGTCAGTGATGTCTAAGATAAACTTAGAAAGACTTCAGGTTTTTCAGCTGTTTCATACATATTGACCTTATAAGTATTGCATTTTAATATGGAACAGCCGATTTCCTTTTTAATAAGCCATAAAATCTTCCATACTGGTCTAGAACCGTGTACCAAATCCACGGTACATTTTTTGCGAGTTAAATGTACCTTTCATATTGTATACTTTTGAAGACAATGATTTTATATATACATATTACCTCATTGGTATTAAAAAACACACCAATACAGGGACCGTATCAAGCCGCGTAAATGCCATAATTTACTTAGTGCGAGCGAAAGAGACGAAGCTATACATGACCGATAACACCATCTCTTTCTTTCAACAGAGTAATGGCAGTATTAATACTTCATAATTAATCCCTGTTTAATGGTAATATTTATATCATAATCATTGTACTGTCAACTGCACGACCATAGTAACAGTTTGACTTTAAAAGCAGCTTTATTCCGTAGCAGTAAGGGCACTTTTCGTATATCAAGTGTTACTGGTAACGTGCGGTTGATATATCAGTTTATTATGCTATGTTAAAGACCTCCAAAGAATCTAACAGCGAACTACCTTCATATAATTATACAAATTATATACAAACAAGTATTCGTACCATACATTGTGCTTAAGTTTTGAGATCATAGTTATCCTTAGACCCAGCAGTGTCGTAACATAAATTCGAAATCGGAATGAGATCTCTGGATTCATGTGCGAAGGACAGAAATTTAGGATCACTGCAGGCCAAAGAGAGAACACGGGGCCTACCATCTCTCAAACCGGAATACCGAAAGTTGAAAATCCAACAACAGAAATTACAAAGTAATTTTAAAATGGTAGGTACTGTTTTAAGAGATGGCGGCAGGCCCGTAGATTTTTTAATAATGCGCTTTGTAATTAGTGTTAAGTTGTAGAACATAGACATCAAACATTTACTGACTCATCCACGAGCTTCATCGTTTGCGCTTTAAAACACTAATTATAAGGTTCATTATTAAATATAAAAAAATCTCGCTCTTTGGCCTGCACAGAGCCTAAAGTCTTCACAATTTTTTTGGAAAAAAGAAACTCATTTTTGTTTGTCAGTTTTTCAAAGTGCTAGCCTGGATATTCTGTCTGAAATATTTCGGATTTGCTTGTCAAGTCATTGAAGTTACTTATAACCAAGAATCGGGTAATCAGATGAATATTTACCCTAACTGCAGGTGTTGGCTTAGTATGGAATGGACTTTTGTATCGAAAAAATCTCGAGATTCAGAAATTGTCGAGGATTGAACAAAGTTTTCTAGCTTAAAAATGGATGTATATTTACCTAATGTTCACTTGTTAACTATTTTGGAATTCTTTTAAGTGCCGAAAAATTATGTACGGCAAATATGCATTTGATTTGTTATGTGATCCCAGAATTAAAACAATTATTTCAAAAAGTCGTATCCATACTTTCCTGGACACTAATGAACTTGTAATGAAATATACTAAACATGCATCCGATTATCCGATCCCTACTTGTAACTACGATTACCCTTGCGAGTCCCTGACTTGCTACGCCACAGCAAAACTGAACAATTCCGCAAAACTATCGTTTTTGGAGTATATTAAATAGCACACTTCATTATTATGCAATTTCAATATGGTCAACAGTCAACCAATAGAAAAAATTGATTTTAATCACCGCTTGGAATAAACAAACAAATCAAATAAACTTCCGATTATTGTTAAGTCCAATCACTGGTTAAACAAAATAAATCTTATGCTGAGATTAATAAGCGTTACTTTAGCTTGTACTTTGGCTAAGTTGCTATGAATAACGTTTATGAATCTCGGTCCATGACTATGTTCACAAACACAAGACGACAAAAACAGATAATGCAGGAATTAGATTTTCAACCCTCGGCCCAGTTTCGAGAGTTGAAAATCCAACAGAGCAATAATATTTATGTGTCACTTGATGTTATACAAAGTCTAACCCGCGGGTTCGCCAAAGCGCCCGTAAAAAGTTGTGATTGGTTGTCGACAATTCAGTTAGCCAATCACACCAGCTTATAATTTGTCACATAAATTTTTCGTTAGCAAACGAGGGGTTAGACAATCATTTGAACTATCCATGGTTATCATGTACAGTCTACAAAAGAGATAGGTGTGCAGGGTCATCAGATATAATTGAAGATTTGTTAGAAACCGAGAAATGTTTTCAAACGTAATTTAATTTAAAAAGTAGATAATAAACAGTTTATTAATTAATCAAGTTTCAATCGAAGACATCCATCGGTTTCTAAGAAAACTTCAACTATATCTGGCGACCCTGGATACCTATCTCTTTCGTGAACTGTACAGTCACGAGCAAAAACAAGTATAGCGTATACTTACTTATAAGTATACTTAGCGAAATTCAAAAGCGATTTTCTTATGAAATAATGGTTGGAACTCTGATAAAAGACCTATTTCATAGGAGTATTGAATTCAAATTCAAATATTCCTAAAAACAATACATTTCAATCAATATATTCGTATAAAATAGCTTCGTAATATGGCTAAGTGTTTACTTGTTTTTGCTGGTGACTGTACATACATTTTTGATTGGTTCACAAATATACACATCAAAAAAGTCTAGGGATCAACATCCCTAACAAATGTTAGGGATGTTGATCCCTAGACTTTTTTGATGTGTGTAATTTAAATTCAACGTAAGAGAAATAGTCCATTGACTGATAATAAAGAACTTTGGACGTTAATGCAATAGAAATGCAGTCTTTGTGTGACACACTGACAGTTTGGCAATTCATTACGTTATTAACCATTTGACCGCCACCGTCATGTATAGATGAAAAACCAAAATGTGCCTACTACGCCACGGTCACGACTTCATGACAGACTAAATACGTACGCTTACGATTTTATACGTAAATAAAGCTCATTAAAACAACATTGTTGTTTTCCTTTGCTATTTTTCCTCGACTCATCCTAATTAATATTAGCTGAACTTCTTTCTTCGTATTTCATTTATATTAACATAGGATGACAAAAACTAATACCAATTATAAAGTTTCGAATTATTCGTACCTTGGCGCCGAGGGCACGTTTTTGCTTTTTTGATGTGGCGGTCAGACGAATTTTTTTGAAAAATCAGAAAAATAAAGCAATAGATTATGAATCATCTTCAAAATCCTTCAAATGATGTGTTACACAATATTGAGTTGCTGATGTTGCATTGTCTCCCATCTCCTGCTCCTGCGCAGCTGCACATCAGTTTCCCGCCATGTTTGAGCACACCACACTCTAGCGTTTGCACTAGTAACACGAACACTCTGTCTTGTCTATGCACAGTCTATGACGCCCGCCGCTTTAACGTTATTTTGCCGCGAGCTAACTGTGATATGTATATCCGTACTCGCTCCAAGTTTGTTTTCTTTACCCATATCTGGAACAATGAATTGGTTTATTAAATAACTAGCTTTTGCCCCCGACTTTGTCCGACATTTACAATGTCGGTTATTGCGGACGTAGACGAAGTCGCGGAAATAAGAAGTAGTATGTCCTTCCTTGGGGTTCAAACTTACTCATCATCGTCTGCCTAGCCTTTTCCCAATTATGTTGGGGTCGGCTTCCAATGTAACCGGATGCAGCTGAATACCAGTATTTTACATGGAGCGATTGCCTATCTGACCTCCACAACCCAGTAACTGGTTCAAACTTACTCCATAACATATTTCATGAAAATAGGTTCAGTAATTTAGTCGTGAATGTGTAACAGATATACAGACAGAGTTGCTTTCGCATTTATAAAGTTAGTATGGAATAAATATTAAGTAAGTAATTAAAAAAAAAACGGCAAAACCACCAAACTCATCACTCTTCACAAAAAGATAGCTTAGTTCTCCAAAAATTGCGGGTGGGTTCATTTTGAGAGAACTAAGGTCAAATGAAGGAAGAAATACTAACCGCCTCGTCGGTGATGGCGTGTATGTGTCCGGGGAACTTGGGCATGTCGCGCCCCTCCACGGACACGCTCTGTCCGCGGTGGTACCAGCGCCGCTCGTACAGCAGCTTGCCGTCCTCCACTCGCGTCTCTGTCGTCTCGCCGCTGTCCCGGACTGGGGACTCACCTGGATTGGAAACTTGAGCACATAAGTAATCTTATAAAAAAATATATATATACAGGGTAATTGAAAATTTACCCGAAACCTGAATAATTCAATCAATGTACTCATCATTATGAACAACTTTTACTATTGGACCAACCCTGAAATCATGAAAAAAAAACCGCTGATCCATACATTACGATCTTGTTAATGTAGCATTTTTGCAGGGAACAGCTGATTTTTTTTTCATGATTTCAGGGTTGGTCCCATAGTAAAAGATGTTCATAATGATTAGTACAATGACCCCTTTTCAGGTTTCGGGTAAATTTTCAATGACCCTGTATAGATAAATACTCACTGCAATAATTACTAGTGTTAAGTTGTCTTGCTGCACCCTAACAGGGTCATGTACTCACTAGTTTTAAGCATAGCGTGTAAACTATGTTGTGTACATTGTGCATTAAATAAATAAATATGTAAATATGTTATATCCTTATTAGTTTTTTAATCTATTAAAACTAGCTGATCCGGCTACGCGTAGCTGTGGCTCAAATTAGCAATTACATAACAATACTAGCTGTCCGCCGCGGTTACACCCGCGTCTTTGGTTACTGCTCCGCTCCCGTAGGTCGTAGCGTGATGGTATATAGCCTATAGCCTTCCTCGATAACTAATCTATCTAACACTGAAAGAATTTTTCAAATCGGACCAGTAGTTCCAGAGATTAGCGCGTTCAAACAAACAAACAAACAAACAAACTCTGCAGCTTTATAATATTAGTATAGATTGAGGTCAATAATCACTACATAGTATAAAACAAAGTCGTTTCCCGCTGTCTGTCCCTGTGTATGCTTAGATCTTTAACTACGCAACCGATTTTGATGCGGTTTTTTTTATAAGATGAGTGTTTCAAGAGGAAGGTTTATGTATCTACATTGCACCCGTGCGAAGCCGGGGCGGGTCGCTAGTAAGATATAATAACAACTATTCTATCTTTTAAGTTTTACCAAATTTAAGTTTCGGAGTTCATCTCGAACAAACAATGTGACGCAAGATGTTTATAAATAAAGAATTATCTTTATTTGAAACGCTGAAACTAAAAATCGCGAATTAGTTTCAACGCGATAATATCTAGAACTACAATTCGCATTGGGAAAAAAATCTTGACAACAGATTAAATAAAATAAATAATATTCCAAAAATTTGATATAACATTAAATATTTCAAAACACTCACAACTACTAGAATTCAAATGCTTCCTGGGTTGCGTCGTATTATGCGCGGGCGCATGGTGTGACCTCGGTGGCGGAGAATGCCGCGAGATGGCGCGCAGGTCCGCCTCTATGTCCCGCTCGTCCAGCTGGAACGTCAGCGTAGTGGCGAGGGGCTTCCGCCGCTTCTCCGGCGCAGGCGCAGGTTCGTTCGCGCGCCGCCGTAGGATGCGCTTCATCACTGGTTTTACCTGAGGAAATGGTTAGTGTTACTGTTATAAAAATATGAGACTTTTGTGTGAGTCTAATCTCATAAATATCATTATAACTATTACTGTTATAATACTCAGATAGACGGTAAAATTAAATATCAACCAATAAGGAAAATTATTTCTATTTTTTTTATTATTATTTTTTTTTTTTGTTTTTTTTCTATTTTTTTTTTTCTGTTTTTTGTTGCTGTTCCCAGCAGTATGTTCTGTACCTGTATGTTCACATTATGGATTGCAATAAACATTTAAGATTCGAGCTACGTGTGGGTCATAAAAAATAAAAAACATAAAGAAAGGGGTCAGAATCAGAAACTATTACACACAAAACAACTTTATATAGCTGTATTATGGTACCTACATAAAAAGAAATAGCAGTATTACCAACATTACCGTTATCAGTAGATTTAACGCGACTATAAAACAGCTGTTGTGAAACAAGTTGATAACAGTCTATGGCTTGACATAGACCTTTCCCAAGTGCGGCCACCACATTACTGTAGCCGGCATAAATATGGCGCATTGAGGTACAACAATAAGTGCAGTAAAATGCAACAAAAGTGAAGTTAAATATTGCATAATCGTGTGAAGATTTACTTCTTTCAATTTTAAACTCTAATTGTGATGTTTAAATAACACCACGCCTGTAATATCCGAAGGGTTAGGCAGAGGTGTACCCATTAGTCAACCTACATTTCGCCAGTTATGTTTTAGTCCCATGTAATAGGGGGGGCGAGCCTATTGCCACCAACCAGGCACAAATCCAGACTCCGAGGCTGCTACTGAGAAATTCCTGATGGAAAAACCCAATAACGTTTTGCTCGACCTGGGAATCGAACCCAAGACCTCATGCTTAGTAGTCACGCTTTGCGACCACTATATCAATGAGGCAGTCAAGTGAGGTAGTCTTACATACATGGTTTTCTTACCTCCATAGAATCTCCATTGAGCTCCATACTGTGCCTCTCACTCTCAATCATTTTCCTCTTGTCCTCAAAATCATTTAGAAGGTTTTCTCTTAGCTCAATCTTCTTCTCTTCAAACTCTTTCGCCGCTGCTTTCTTCTCCGCAATGTACTCTCTTTCTACTACGTCGTACATGTGTTCCCTGTGGTTTTAAATATGTATAAGTACATATATATATTTTTTTTTTATTCTATTTTAACTTTAATTTTGTGCATAAAACAAACTAAGAAGTGTGAATACGTGTGCCTTGACTTCTCAGCACACTCATAACATGTGTCAGAAGTAGGCTGCCGGTATAAAAATATCAATGTTAGATGATGAATAAAAAAAATTTTTTGATTACACTTTGCCCATTTTTTTTATTTAGCCACCATCATACTGTCCCACTGGGGGGCAAAGGCCCAAGTCTTCTAAGGCACTTCAGGTCATCTAGCCATCAATTTCTTTGGCTTAGAATGATCCACATCATGATCCATTTAAAAAGTGAATATTTTTTTAAAAATGGTAATTACTTTGAATCACACCTGTATATCTTATTTATCCTGAGCCTCTCGTGCAGTTGGTGTTCTAGCCTCTTAACCCTCCTCAGAAACTCTGGGTGAATGCCGTCTTCTAGCTGCTGTAACTGCTTCTTCAAGTTGGCCAATTTGTCTTGGTATAATCTGAAATTTTATACCTTTGTATTACAAATTATTCTTGTGATACGAAATTATTTATAAATTAAAAAATAATTTATGTTGGTTGTCTCTTTGTTTTTTTACAATAATAATAATCCAGCTATTTAAATTAATTATTTTAATGGCTTAATTATTATAGTAATTTACTGTGGGAACTTTGAATTAATGTTATAAACAGATAAAATTATTTGTTGGTCTGTAAGAGGTATCCTCTGGAAGTACTAATACAAATACGAAAAAATTGAAAGCCACACTTTCGAGTAATTATGTTTATATGGTATGATATGGCATAACTGGTAATTGCAGGCGGAAACTAGCAACAAAACACAAAACTTCACAAGATTGTTGTAAAATTAGCAAAAACTACAATTAACTTTATTGTTAATTAGTAAGTTTGTAGTTTAGTTTTAGTCTGAGTCTAGTTGTTTGTGTATGTGACTTAATAAGTTTGTAAATGCACCCATGATACAAGAGAAATTTTTAGTGTATGAAAAAGTAAAAAAAAACTTTAGAATCGTTTTTAAAAAATTGTTTTGAACATTTATAAGTCTATTCTTTTGTCATGACTCCTTGAAGCTAATAAATGATTAATCTATACTAATATTATAAAGCTGCAGTGTTTGTTTGTTTGTTTGAACGCGCTAATCTCTGGAACTACTGGTCCGATTTGAAAAATTCTTTCAGTGTTAGATAGATTAGTTATCGAGGAAGGCTATAGGCTATATACCATCACGCTACGACCTACGGGAGCGGAGCAGTAACCAAAGACGCGGGTGTAACCGCGGCGGACAGCTAGTTATTTAATATGATAAAAGATTTACATACTGTTCCTTAACTTCGAGTGGCTCATCATTATTGGGTATGTCGGTTTCACTGGCTTCTTCCGTGTCTGTAACAAATAGGCTATCCTTAGCAATGCTGACATATGACAAAATGAATAAATAAGATGCACTGGGGAAGTTACGACAGCCGGGTAAATTGCGATTTATATTATTAATTTGCACTATTTATGTACCACATCTTATTTTGTCAATTTTTTAAAGATGAAATATAATTATTATATATTAACAATGGGCGGTAATGTTTAAATATGTCGCTGCGTTTGGTTGAAATTAATATAAATCGGAATTTACCCGGTTGTCGTAATTACCAAAGTACACTATAATACATTCTTTCAATACTTAATTATTTATTGCATTCCACAGTGGTATACATGCTTAGATGGTAAATAAACATTAAAAGTAAATTGAACTATTAATTGTGTCTTGCACAGCAAAGAAAATTAGAGGATTGAAGACTTACTTAAACTTACAATCTAATTTGTGGTGTAAAGGTTTCTGTTTTTTTATAGTATGGTTGTATATACAAAACAATATGCTTCAGGGACTATGCCTGGTTTCAAATCATTTTTTTAGATCCAGAAAATGTTATACTTATGCAAAATCTTTTCAATTTTAATAATTAATTGTTTTTTAATTACTTTTTTTTTAAACAAATAGCATTGTTAGTATGCTCTTCATGTGACATTATTCATCAATTTATTCATTCATGAATTTAAATCCAGGTATCTTATCAAGTCACTATACAAATAAATATGACTTGTTTACTAAACAAATTATAGTATGATTAAAGGCATGTTTGGTACCTACTCTAAAATAATAAATAAATTTTATTTCTCCATAAAAAACTCATTTCGTTGTTTAGAACTAAAAATGACAGCTAGTGTTCCCTAATGAAAAACTCTAAACTTAAATTACTACAACTTGTTGAGAATGTTCTTCCATAACACAGGGTATCCTAGTGTGTGGTTCAGTGTTACTTGTAAATAAGAATGTAATGCTTTTTGAGATTAAATAAATATATGTTTTTTGTGTTATGTGGAGTATTTATAGACATAATAAGAAGACAAAAAATATGTCCATGTGACATTCTGTTTAATATTTATTTGTGTATTACAGGTACAACTAAAGACAATGTTGGTTGACCAATTTTCAATCTTATTACTAAGGATGAAAGAGTGAAAAGTGGCTCACCATCATAGTCTGTACATGGCTATATTATGTCATTGTAATACCTTTTTACCTAGTCACCTTTAAATAATATTCTAGTACTTATTAATTTTAAATAACTAAAAAAACAACAGCAAAACTTAATCTTAATCTTTGAAACATGATACTGCAAAGGTTTTCTGTGTAAAATCCTTCAAAAGTCAATTTTGTCAGTTACTGTGTTTTTATAGTGTTGCTTATGTACAATACAATATAATGCTGGTTGGTTTTTCAATGTTTTTCTTTATTATGTTGTGTTGTAAGGGGATTCGTTTTTCAACATTTTTAATACTCTAGGGTAGATATTTGGTATATACTATATTGGATAATTAATGTAGAAGATCAGCAACCAGAACAGGTGGCACATTTGTATAAGATGGTCATAGTGGCCAGTATTAGGGCAAGGATATGATGAGTACTTTATGGACAGTATAATTACTTTTAAACAGCAGATATCTAGCCAGCTACATTACATATGTTTTCTGCTAATAATGCTGGAATGTTTTATTAGCTGTAAAAACACATGTGATTCATTATCTGACCAAGAAAGTTGGCCAGTTGCTTCTATTTATACAAATGAGATTTTTTATGGAGAAAGTGACATCAAAAAGTATCAATTACGTCACCAAACAGGTTGTTCAGAAATAGGCGGGAACACAACAGTATGGTCAACAACGTACCCAAATAACCTTGTTGTAATTACATAACCAATGTTTACTTGTCATCTGTCTCTGCAGGGAAACATATACGAAGGTATAGTGTTGATACGTGAAATAAGATACCAAAACAGGGTAAGACAAAGATCGTAAACAAAACATACCTTCGTCACTGTCCTCGACTGGCGGTATTGCTGGTAACGTGTCGTCTCTGTCCCTATATTCATCCAGGTCGTCGTACCCATCATCCTCGAAGTCATACTCGTCCCCGGGGCCCGAATATGATCCTTGGCAAGACATAGTAGAGGCGACGCGTAATAGTTGCATGCAGATTGGGTGCGATCACCGTCTCAGAAACAAACTCTGACAACGAGTAACACCGATAATGACACGAGCAACAAATGGCAATTACCAGTTATGTCACTCATATAAAGAATTTATCATAAATTCCACTTCGATGAAAAATGAAATTGGAGCAAGCAAATTGAAGCTGATTTACGTCAAACTGGAGTCTGGACAAAAAGCATCATGCAAACCTTTCAAAACGTAGAGAACAAGAAAACTAACCGAGCTGTGGCGCTAGTGAAGCGGAATATGACATAAGAGTAATAGAGAGATCCGACAATTTCGTATTTTGAAGGTTATTATTGGTAAGTCTGCATTATAACCATAAACAATATAGCTAGTTGCTGTTCAATCGACTAGTAGAAAAATCTGATCGATTAACCGAATAACAGATTTCCATTTTATATCGATTAGTCAGCTGTCAAACAAAATGATTATTAGAATAAATAATTTAATAAAATTAGAAATAAGTTATGGCGCTTCTTTACCGCCGCGCCGGCGCCGCACGCTGGCAGCATTCGCCTGTTATGAAACAATCTAAGATTCGATTTTGAACATTACAATACTGAATCACTGAATGACGAACATTCGCCTGAACTAGTAATAGCTGCGACCAGGGGGAGGACACTCCCATACAGTGACCGATTTATAGACATTTTTTTAAAAATGCGACATCTGATATCGTCATCCGAAAACAAATTATAATAGTTACTTATTGTCACCATAGATGGCGACACTATCGATGAATTCTAAATTGTGGTTAATAATATAAATTAAATATAGTAGTTTTATAACTGAATTTAGAGATTTTATTTATAATTGCAAATATGTTCTTATCTATTAATTGCAAATATTTGTTTATATTATAAAAAATGCCTTACTATTACAATTACTAGCAACACAGCAAGGTTGATTAAAAAAGTCACAAAATGGCGACTGCTCCTTGCGTATGCGCATGTTTGTAGTTTTCGTTCTATTTTTGTGTTTTTCTTCGTGAAATTAATCCGCCGATCCACGTTGAGTTTAGTCCTCTCCACCAAAATATACGCAATATGCAGTAGCAGTAAGTTATAGCAATTAGCTGATCCACCTTTGCATAAATGGTTGAGAAAGAGGATACGAATCCATAGAATTTTAAACCTATTTTTTTTTATATGAGTAAATAATTATAAAATTCTATCGTTATGTATTCTTATAAATATCAACCATTTATTCAAAGGTGTGTTAGCTATTGCTATAACTTACTGCTACTGCATATTGCGTATATTTTGGTGGAGAGGACTGAACTCACTATACCTACACACACACACATGCATACATGCAATAGCAGTAGTACCTTCACACACACACATACGTAAAAGTTTGCGGATGACGTTAATAGATGGCGCTATTTTGCTGATCAATTGACATTTGCGGTCTACAAAAAAGTCGGCGAGTGGGCTCTCTATACCCGTTATATTACTTTACTCTATGGCTGCGACTCAGTCAGTCGGTTATTACAAATGATGCGCATTGATGTCACAACTTGTATCACGGGTTCTTCCACTTACTATTAATGTAATGTTACAAAATTTCATCATTACAGGTTGAGCACTGCAATGTTCGGTTCTCCTTACTTACTGATATAATGCTCGAATCTGTTTTTTTACGATACAAGCGAAGGCGGATACTCTGTTTTGCTATCTAGAATGTCGCTAAGATTGAGAGTTATGGCTTTACTCATGGATACCTATTGCAATTCTTACATTTATTTTTTTCCTAAATTATATCGACTAATAATCCTTACTAAAAAGTCGACTACTGCTGACATTGAGACATTGATAATAACTATAATAAGTCTATTTGTCTATTGTTATGATTTGACGTCACGTAGGTGGACGTCATCTTGAATGAAAAATTCTTATTTTATTATTTATTTTGCTAAATTAACACGTAACGCGGAGCAATATTCAGTGTTAAACAATTAAATTAAACTACGTTGCCTGTGATGTATTCAATCGGTACCAGTTCTGTGTGTTTGTAGGAAGTGAAGGTGACGCTATACGCTATTGTGTCGGTGATGTAATTTAGGTGATTGGGTGGCTTCCTAGTCCTAAGTACTAACTACAATGGAAGAGTCCTCATTCACGATCCCGGCTGACGACAATGGTGATACTGAGCTCGACCCTAGAATACAGGTCAGTGAGTGAAAAATAATGTACTGAATAACTGTTATGGTAGGCCCTTGTAACTGCAAAGATGAGTGTCAACTTTGTAGATTATTTCGCCAACGAGCACAATGGATACGATATATTATATCAAAACATGAAATTCGGACTCATTGCCAGCAAAGAGCTCACAGAGTATCTTAGGGAAAGGTCAAATATAGAAGAGACAAATTCGAAATCGTTAACTAAATTAGCGAAACAGGCGAATAGTAACTGCGCGCAGGGCACGTTCGCACCTTTTTGGGGCGTATTGAAATGTTCCGCCGAGAAACTGTCGAATTTACATCAACACATGTTCCAGAAGCTAAGTGAACTGGTTAAAGATGTTGCTAGGTATGCAGAAGAGCTTCATAAAAAGCATAAGGCTGTCAAAGACTCTGAGTCTAACACTTTAGAAGTAGTGTTGTCGATACAGAATACTAAACAAGCTTTACAGAAGGCTAAAGACGTGTACACAAGTAAGTCAGCGGAGCTAGAGAAGCTGAGGAAAGATAATGCATCCGCTAAAGATATTGAGAAGGCTGAGGTTAAGATTAAGAAGCTCCATGAAGACTATAAACAATTAGCTGAGAAGTACAACCTTGTGAAACAAGACTTTGAAAAGAAAATGACCCAAACATGCAAACACTTCCAAGATGTAGAGGAAGCACACCTGAAGCAAATGAAACAGTTTGTTAATTCATACGCTGATATTATTCAGAACAACCATGACCTCATGGGGCAAGTACAAAGAGATTTTAAACACCAATGCCTGGAATTAACTGCTGAAAAACTGCTGGAGCAGTTCCTCATAGAGAAATACAATGCAATAGAGAAGGCAGTTTTAGTTGAACTACCTCTTTCACTACCCAAGCCAGGGTCAGCTAACAACTCTATATCAGAAGCTGACCAGATATCAACCGTCTCAAATGGGTCACACAAACCTGCACAACCAGCTAAGGCACCCAAGAAGGAGCCATCATTTGCAACTAAGACTTCAAGGAGAACTACCTCACTTTTGAATTTGTTTACACCAAATTTCCAAAGCAAGGAGGAGCCCAGTGGAAGTATCGAGGGTGCGGCGCCTTGCTCCGCCCCATCCAGCCCTAGTGGAACACCAGCTACTCCAGTGGCACCTGACAAAGATGCTGACATGGGCCGAACTACGCTCAGAGAATCCAAATGGTTCTTGCGCAGTAGGAGAACTAAGCCTAAGCTGAAAAAAGCCAAAAAGAAGAAAGACGAGATTTCGGAAAACTCGAACCCTGGCGAAAAGTCTGATTTAGAAGAGAAGGAGGAAGAAGTACCAACAAAAGATGATTTTATGAATTCCCCAGAAGTTGATGAGGAAGGTTACTGCATCAGACCCAAAGACGAGAAAGGCAGTGTGTACTCCTCCACAGATTCAGATTCGGAGGAGGAGAGAGAGCAGAAGATCCATGTGGAGATCAAACCCATAAGTAATGGTGTTAATCCCATATCAGCCAGTGTGGATGAGCTCAGAGCTACAGTTGAGAACATCTCCCTGTACAAAATTGGCACGACCAGGCGCGGCTCGAACGCCAACACCAGCAAAGCAAGCAGTGACTTATTAGACTTGAACTTCTTCCAAAGTCCTACAGTCAGCAACCCCGCCTCGCCGCACGGCAATGTCTCCAATCCCTACGCTCCCTTGCAAGGCAATCAGTCGCATCTACTCGAAAGCCCTACTCCCGTGTCTAATGCCGAAGTAGGCGATCTATTTTCAGAAATAGGTGAAATGGGCCAGTCGAACGTCCGAACTTCCACTCCTACAATGTCATCAATCTCGCTTCCTCGTCCACCGTCGCGGCGGTCTGAAGGTGACTTCCGCACGGCCGGCTCCTCAGGGTCGCGCGGTCCTTCGCCTCTCACAATAGGCATGGCGGATACTATACCGTTAGCTGTCGCGTTCCACGAGATTATTCATTCCTATTTCCGTGGTACGGAAGAGTCGAAGTGCCAAGTTAAAATGTCAGGAGATATGATGCTCTCCTTTCCCACCGGTATCGTTGGCGTATTGGCTAACAATCCGAACCCAGCTAAATTATGTTTCAGACTGAAAAACATACATAGACTGGACAATGTCCTACCAAATAAACAGTTGATTAGTATCAACGCGATGATGTCGACGCGCGACAACACGGTAGTCGAGTTTAACATGCCTGCTCTAACATCACTCCTGAAGCGGCAGTCAGAGAAGAATCCGACAGCGCAGTACTTCAACGTGGATATACTTAAGTACCAAGTACGACCGAAATCCGGCGCCGCGTCCTGTCCACTACAAATGGTATCTTATTGGAAGTGCGAACAGGACCATACCGACTTAAAAGTGGATTATAAATACAATCTGCACGCTATGAGCCCGCCGTCTCCTCTGCTGAACGTGTCGGTGTGCGTGCCCATGAATGGGGCAGTGAAGAACGTGATCGCAATGCCGAAGACCGCGTGGAGTGGTGAGAGCGAGCAGGCAATGTGGCGCTTCACGGAGCTGTCGCAGCACTCGGAGGACAGGGGCGTGGGCTCGCTGAAGGCGCGCTTCGAGCTGGCTAAAGGCCCGTCTAGCAAAGCGACCATCTCGGCGCAATTCAACTGCGAGGGCGCGACCCTATCCGGCATTGAGTTCGAATTAATAGGCAGCGGGTACCGCCTATCCCTCGTCAAGCGGCGGTTCGTCTCCGGCAAATACATTTGTGATAGTGATTTGAACTGATTGGTCCAAAACACTTATGAATACACATGTTTGTATATAAATCTTGTTGTCGTATATATTCAGTGTGTATGGGATGCGTAGGTTTCTATACTACAAGTTTCTTATGTGTATATGTTTTGGTACCTTATAGGACTGTTTCCTGTCCACAAAAAAAAATTATTTACAATAATGTACCTATCACAACATTGTTTGTCAATTTTCGAGTTAAAATGTTAGTTGTTAATTTGGAAATTGTATTACTTATTGATTAGGGATATGTTTCACATCTACTAACTTATTTTTTCAGAATAGTTAATGTGCCATTTTATACTGTATTTTGTAAATTTACACGTGAGTACTGACCGTTGCACTAGTACACTCATACATAGACACAGTCTTTTTTTTTCACCTTAATTAAGCGGGTACTCAGCCTATTTTAATTAAAAATGCATCACATTTTATATTGATTGGAAAAACGATCTTTTTTCAACCTAAAATGTCTTTTTTTTTCAAGAATCAATAATTACCTATATTTTCAATGTGGTTTTTGTTGACTCGCTGCTAAGCAGATTTACTAAGCAATTCTATACTTTGAATTTTATAGTAGTTGTATAACCCCAAGATATAAAAGCTTTAAAGCAATAATTTATCACATAAATTGAATGTGTTGTATGGAAATTATCATTAAAATAATATTTTTAATATTTCTGAGGTCAATGAATGATAACATCATTTTTCTTTAGAATAAACAAGCAATTGTGTATTTTTTTTTAAGTTTAAAAACAAACTTTGTTTGTACAATTTATTGTGTTTTTAGATAGTGTCTGTTATATTTTTATAGAGGCCTAAGTAATGCAACAATTGAGAACTATAAGGCCACAAATCACTACTAATAAATAATTATATTCAATTGTTTCATTTGTGTGAGATTTGACACTGAAGTTAAAATTATTACAGTTTCATTTATGAACATTTTATTTTATTAGATTCTCTGTTAAAGCTTAACTACTGAATATAATCTGTTCCCATAGATTATACCAATATATTTTTTATATAAACTCAGAAAGAAAATATGACTGACACTTGTATAAACAGAATGAGACGAAGGGAAAGAGAAAGACAGGGAAGGTCACCCAGAGTGAGCATAACGCTTTTTCCTTACATGACAATTTCTGCCAGTTCACTCCTACCGCAAGCCACGTTAAGAAACTTAATTCCAAAAACTTAATTTTAAAATAAATAGGTACTGCACCGCCTCAATTGTGGTACCTTTTCTCTAGCGCACACTGTCCCACTGCTGGGCAAAGGCCTCCCCCCCCCACAAGTTCTGAGTTATGATAGTTTTTTTTTTATCTTTGTGTCAATGTCACATAAACGAAACATCATTTTCATTGATAAATGTAATGTTTTTTAATAATTATGCATATTTACATTATTGTTGCAAAGTAAGATTCATTGAATCTCGAAGTAGCATATTGTACTGTCATTGTTTTTAATTTCATTTTCAACATACAATGAAATCGATGTTGGGTAGTCAGCATTTAGTTTTCGACCACCAGATAAAATGTTTTTTTTTTGTTATTATGGTTTTTTTTTATGTTTGCAATACTATCTGTAATGAGAAGTAACTTATCATATAATTTTAACTCATTTATTATGTAATCTCATTTGTAATTTTCTATAAAACCCTTTAGATGTCCCAGCGGCCTAACATGAGTTACGAAAATGACTAAGTGACTAACTTTCACCAAAAGTTAAGTGTTCATAAACATACGACTTAATATAATAAAGGTCAAACCATATAATAGTACCTATATCTGAACCATTCCATTATATTATATCTCATAATTAAGTATTATTTTATTATGTATCACAAATTATTATTTTTTACACATAAAGGTGCGTAGCTATTCGGCTGAATTAATTTAAAAACTAAAAAAAAATCTCTTTTCATTTAAATAAAAATTAGATAAAAAAAAATTGCTAAATGCGTAATAAAATATTTTTGTAACGTAAAATTTTATCGCATGTATAATTCTAGTTATAATGTAACTACCTATGTTAATTTTAAATAAAATGTAATTTAGCATTTATTGTAGTCATTTTTATTAGTGTTACCAAGACTTAATATTAATTGGGCGTAAACTATGTAAGTAATACTCTTTTAGTACGCTTTTGTTGTAGGGACAGGAAACGTTCGTCGTATAAGGTACAGATAGATAAAGTGCGATATTGAGTCTTATCAACACTAGTGATAAATATTAGTTAAGTGATAACCGCTGATGAATCTATACTTGTGTCTCGGATGTTTCCCGTCTCTACATGTTGCTTGCTGTTACCATTCGTTTGGGAGTACCATGTTCGTGTGCCGTGCGATTGCCTCAAGTTCTTCAAACATTTCCAGGTGGAGCTGGAGAAGCTGAACGCTGCCACCGATGAGATCAATAAGCTGGAATTGGAGCTAGATGTGAGTTGTAATTTTTTTTTGTTTAAAAATCTACTGTCGTGTGTTAGTCTTGCAAAAACTCGAAATTGGCTCGACCGATTTGGATAATTTCTTTTTTGTTTTTTTTTCGCCTGGATACTGGGGTGGTTTGGAAAAATTAGGAAAATCCTAAACGAATAGAAAAATCGAAATGGATAATTTGGGTAGTACGAAATTCACCGGGGCATAGCTTTTGTATAAATGTGGCCATATTTGTAGTAAAAAGAAATAGGTTACTGTACTAATTATGCAATGCTACATTTGCATTTTAATCTGCACAAAATCAGACATTTTGAATACACTTACGCTAAATTAATCATAGTTAAACGTGTTTGCATAAACTCGTGAACATACTTTTTCGTACTATTTACCTATTTTAGTACAAACTTATGTTAATACTAAGTAGGCTAATTAAATGCTAGAATATTTAATGACCCACTTACAATTTTATACACAAATGTCACGAATAAGCATACCCTAGCTAATGGTCGTCGTTAAAAACAAAAAAAATATGGAGACGGAATATTTTTAGAATTTTACTACTTGGCAATGCCCAAAGCGTGGCTTCGGTACAAAGTTGAAGTTGTAAAGTAGAAATGTATTGTTATGGAATTCCAACTTGGCAAGCTTGGCTTTTTCAGCTGACCTAGTATGCTATTTTTATGATCTCATTTCACGAAAATAACGGAACGAAATGCCTTGTTTTTCGTAGTACGAAAAGTACGAAATACGATACGGTATTTTTTGCGTAGTCAGTTATAGCGAATCAACACAGTATGCCAACAGACTGTCAAACTCGTCTCAAGTAATTTTGGCTGTTGTTTACAGTAAGCCAATCACAGCATTCTCACGGAAGTTAATAGATTTTTGACAGGTCATAGATCTAACAAATCCAATTAATGCTGAATTTGACTTAAGTTACATGAAATTCATCTTACTAATGAATTGAACTACTACATCACATCACACACATCACATCACATCTTACTAATGTTTGAATGGATGTTACGCCAGAACGGCTGAACAGATCTGGATGAAATTGGCACAGATAGTCTGACTGGAATATAGCACATAGCCTTATTTTTCTCTCAGAAAAATGTAGGTACTGTTCCCGTAGGATAAATACAAACTTTGACGCGGACGATGTCGAATGCGGAAGCTAGTCTATACTAATATTATAAAAGAGGTAACATTTGCTTGTAAGTTTGTATGTAGGGGGTAATCTCTGGATCTACTGAACCGATTTTGAAAATTCTTTCACAAATTGGAAGCTACGTTATCACTGAGTGCTATAGGCTATATTTTATTATCAAAAAATTAGGAATCCGTAAGAAAAATCACGCGAACGAAGTCGCGGGGAGAGTGCTAGTACAAAATAATTAAATTTCATTTATTTGTGAACATAAGTTGCATTCAAATGCATTATAGTCTCTATGTCTTACCAATTAATGACGTACACCAAAAAAAAGAGATAATTTTTGTTTGCCTTGAGAGATTTGGTTTATAGACGTTACATTATAGTAAAACATCATGCAACAGCGCAAAATGTTCATTGAGTCATCATGAGCAAACCATGAATATTTAATTATCACTTTGTGTAAAGAGAGAATTCCACACGTTTATCTAAGAACGTAAGTACGAGGAAACGTTCTTCATAAAAGACGTGTTCTTTTAGATAAAGATTTTTTTAAACTGTTTTTTAAATAGGAAACGCAGGAGAATCTGCTAATTAAGCAGTTTTTCTTGTCTATTTACAATTGTAGATTTGTGCGGTCTATGTAGTTTAGTGCTGCCGAAATCTAGTCTATGGTATGTCACATTTATTAAACTCATAGTCTATCAAGAGATATAAGAGAGGCATGCCTGAAATTTTGAGAATAGATGGAGTAATAGATAGAGAAGGAGCAACTCTCCTTCCAAAAAAAAAGAATAGGCAAGAAAGTCCATACTTACTTACTCTTTTGAAATATTAACTTTACAATATTTTGTAACACGTCTAGAAACTCTAGGATCTCAGCTTATAGGCTTATTTAATTCTAGACTATCTGGCTATCCTCATTAGCAGCTTTATCGCTGTAATTAGCACTATTACAACAAAACCGAATATTTTTAGACTCCTACCACCATTTCCTGATTTGGAACCGATAATTCATTTTAGATATTATCAAAAAGACAAAAGTTGATAAAAAGAAGCCATCTTTAAACCACGTAATCGATAAAACAATAGAAATTTTGTATAAATATATCTGACCTTGATAAACGGTATTAATGATTTACGACCAAAACAAGTTTTCGAAGCTCTTTCACGCTGTCATGGCGTTAAGTAGATGATATTTCCATAGACTATTGTATTTTTGAATTCGGGCCTTGTCAGGAATGATTGATCGTATTTTGTAGTCTTTCAAAATAATGCTTTTATTCTGGGCGTTGAAGAGGCTGATGTAATAAACGTATTGTGTATAACGATCCTTATTTTTGTCTATGGCGCGTTTTGAAATTGGAATACCCGAATGGAGACTTAGTTTGATAAATGCAGATAGTACCTAAATGGGCAAAAAAGGCCTTGTGCTACATGTCACATAAATAAGGCGTATACAATAGTAAATAAATAATTATAATATCTAAAGTTAACTAAGGGGCCTCTGCAAGATGGCTTCAGACCCTTGTACGTCTTCTAAAGCTCTGAAACCCCAGGGCGCCGAGATAAATAAAGTTAAAATTATAAAAATACCAACTTACTATTGTTCTACTATAGGGCAAAAGCTTTTTCTCATACAAAGAAGGCACGAGCATTGATCACCACGTTCGCTCAAGGCGGGTTTGGCGATATCAGACTTATATTAAATGCTGTCTCCGAGTGGGCAACGTTCTTCTTCCACCCACATAGATTTGACTCCAATCGATCGTGCAAGAAGTATTAGTACTGTTTTCTGCCAACTCACCTACAGAATATTAACGGGGCAAGCTGTACTGAAGCCTTATACTGCCTCCAGTGAGGCCCTTTTATATCTAATTTTAGATTGGCCTTGCGACGAATGTCGGTAACTTATTTACTCTTCATATTGTCTTGGATGAATTGAATTCTAGATTGCGTCGTCGCATAAGAATCTATCTACCTAGCCTTTTCCTAACTATGTTGGAGCCGGCTTCCAGTCTAACCAGTATTTTACATGGAGCGACTGCCTATCTGACCTCCTCAACCCAGTAACTGGGTAATACAATACCTCTTGATAAGACTGGTTGTCAGACTTTCGGGCTTCTGACGACCTGTAAAGACTGTCAAAGACCCATGTATGACAGCCGGACCAACAGTTTAACGTGCTATCCGAGGCACGGGGAGTCTCGGTGTGTAGAGATGGTCACCCATCCACGGACCAACCCAGGCAAGCGTAGCTTAAGCTGTTCTGTTGTGTCGACCCGTCCGACTGTTATTACTAAGCCACGAGCTTGCTCTGCGCCGTCGCATAACATAGTATGAAATACTTCCGAGCGTTTTTTCTTTTGTAGACCCCTACTTGCCCCTTAAGGAAACTATTAAAAACAGATTTGGCTGCGGAATCGTTCCGCTTTGATAATTTTACTTACAACCGCTCTCGGTAAACATTGAGCATTAAAATTCATAAACCGACTTCCGAATAATCGATTGTAACGACTTCCTAGAATATCTCCAATGTCCCCGTTTCATTTAACCAAATTAAATGGAACCCTGGGGTGGTCTGTAGTAATTTAATCCGAGTAAATTAGTTCTCTGGAATTTTGTTTTAGATGTTTATATTCTTCGACTCTTTTTGTATGACGATAGTCTATACACGTTGTTCAAGCGCACGAATGATTGTTCTGTGCACTTGAGATAATGAAGGCGGGGATAGATAATAATTAAACCGCCCGTGTTGAGTGTGGTAAAATCACTGATTTATTTTACTTGATCAGTCCATTATAATGATCGCGCGTATACAAACGCTGATGTAGCATAACCTACTTAATGTTATGAAATGTGCGGGTTCACCGTACACTTTTTCATAAGAATCCTTTTGATATCTCTTGCGATGCATACTTATCAAAAATCATATTGTAATTAACTAGCTTTTGTCCTCGTTTTCGTCCAGAAAGTCGAGTCTAGTTGCCATAAGACATCAGATATCATAATTATGGCACTGCTAGTATAGCTTTCTATCAGCGAAACATTTTTGGTATCTAAACCAGTTAGTGGGTGTACGAATGGGTACACCTCTGCCTAACCCTTCGGGGATTACAGGCTTGATGTTATGGATAAACCAGTTTTAACTCTTGCACAATAATTTGCACCTGTCATGTAGGTAATCTCTTCACCTTTGGTTGACTGGTAGAGAACGCCTAAAGCATTAAGTCCGCCTTTTTTATTTTTTTTATTGCATATAGTTTAAATCTATGTATTTAAAATGCTTTGTCCTGAATGACTGACTGACGGATCAACGCACAGCCTAAACCGCTGATCGTAGAGACCTGAAACTTGGAGGGTGTATTCTTTGTATTACATAGGTATCCGATAAGAAAGGAGTGTAGGTATGGAGAAATCAACTTTGACGTGGATGAAGTCACGAGCAGAAGCTAGTAAATAAATTAACTAGTACCTTCTGAATGCTTTTACCTCATTATTATATTAGTTAACTTTTATCTTTCAAGATTGGAAGCGATGAATGAGGTTTCAAATAAAACAAGCTTATCCAAAGATACCTTCATTTTTGTCCAAAAGGGTTAATTTGCCCAAATGTAAGAAAATCACAAGATATTTTCAGCTACCCTTTTGAGATTCTTGTTTCAAATGTCAAGTAGATTTTCCTTTATAACTTGGCCTTTTTAGCCAATTACATACATGTTCTCCAGGCTAATGGAGGAGCCGAGGAGTATGGCACGCTCGTGTCGCGTTACAAACAAGATGAAAGGAATCCTGTTATAGCGTTCCACTTAGTAGTTCAGCGCGACGGGCCCGTTAACTAGGCTTTGTTTTTTCAAGGTTCTCGTTTTGCTTTACTTAACTTGTATTAGAAATCCGTGCAATTCGAGGATCGCTGAAGGCGCGTACCTTCTAAGTCAAATCATTTATTTCAGTTAGGCTGTTAAAAGGCACTTGGAAACGTGAAATACAAGATAAAAAAAACTGAATCTATACACATCAAAAGTGTCTAGGGATCAACATCCCTAACATTGATTAGGGATGTTGATCCCTAGACACTTTTGATGTGTGTAGTAGCGGTTCCAAAAGGTAGTTTTGTATGAAGAAAAATGGGCAAGAAACTCATCGATATTTTACTATATTTGTATACACTCATACATAATGACACGTTCAGAATGCAATGTACCTGATACATGGTTATTGAAAATGTACCCGAAACCTGAAAAGGGGTCATTGTACTCCTCATTATGAACAACTTTTACTATGGGGCCAACCCTGAAATAATGAAAAAAAAAAACAGCTGTTCCCTACAAAAATGCTACACAACACGATCGTAATGTATGGAACGGCAGATTGTTTTTTTTTTCATCATGACAAAATCGGTTCATCCGTTTGGAAGCTAGAGCTACGAGCCACAGACAGACACACACACAGACACGTCAAACTGGTATCACCCCGTCGTTTTTGCGTCGGGGGTTAAAAACAAAAGTTTGGTGTCACCAATCCGTTTTGAGCAAAGGGTGATCAATATTGTCTTCTCTGTATCAGAAGTGGCCTTTGTTTTACAGTGGAACAATAATATGCTGGTAGATAGGTATTATTGTAAATAGCAGTCAATTAAAAAAAAATTCTATCATGTTGAATGTTTATGGTCATGTGTTTTGTTTATTCATTTATTGAAAGGTACTCCAAGTTATCAACTAATAACATAGGTATAACGAGATGAGTATATGTTAGTTACGTCTTTATTGCTCCGATCCCGTTGGTCATAGCGTGATGTCATATAGCCTATACTATTCCTCAGGAGTCTGGCTATCATCATCATCTGCCTAGCCTTTTCCAACTATGTTGGGGTCGGCTTCCAGTCTAACCGGATGCAGCTGAATACCAGTATTTTACATGGAGCGACTGTCTATTTGACCTCCACAACCCAGTAACTGGGTAATACTGTACCCCTATGTATGACTGGTTGTCAGACTTTCAAGCTTCTGACGACTCGTAACGACTGTCAAAGTCGGCTAGCTAGTAGTCTGGCTATCATTTACAAAATATTTTTTCCAATCCGTTTGGGAGTTCCAGAGATTAGCGCGTTTTAATGAACAAGCAAAAAATCTTTATTATATTAGTATAGATTTGTCACCTAAATAAGTACACAGAACTTATATACTAAAACGTTGACCTAAATTCTAAAAGTTACTACAGATTTCTATGTAGGTACAAGTAGTGGCATGATGGAAGATGCAGTAAAATAATAAAAACAAAGTAAACTCTAACAAACAAAACTTTCGCATTTATAATAATAAGTAAAATGGTGGATCGTGTACATTCTACATTGGCTGACCCTCGTTTATTCCAATATGGCTCGGCCAAGAAAAATGTTGCAATGTCACAAATGTCAATGAATTGTCATTATTATAAAGTCTAATAAAAAATATGTTCAAGGCAATCGGAACTGCAGGTCTTTATACGTTTTAGTTTTTTACTGCATTATTTACTACTAGCATATGCCCGTGAATTCGTCTACAAAAATGTCGGTTACGATAAAGAATTAGGGTTGGGGGGAGGACTCTAATTCTTTTTCTAAAATAATTAATTAGAGTACTAATAATATAAAAAGCTATTTTACAAAAAAAAGATAACCGACTTCCAAAACTAAAGTTATTTTGATTTTGTAGTTTTTGAAGGCGGTTATCTTTTTTTGTAAAATAGCTTTTTATTTTTCACTTTTTAGTGCTTGTGTATTAATGATTGAAATCCTTACAAAAAGCCCTTTCAAACAATACCTCACACGATGTATTTAATTTTGGAAACTGGTAGACGTACCCCCCCCCCCCCCCCTTTTCCTTCAGTCAGTCATCTACTACACGTATAAACAAAGCAATTTCACTTGTTACGATATTGCTGCTGTGATTCTATGAGGAGTTCCATTCCATATCTCCGAAGTTCATCATCAGATATTGAAATGATGACAATGGGACCACACGAGAAGCACCAGCTTTCAAATAAAAAAAGAATCATGAAAATCGGTTCACCCAGTCGCAAGTTAGGAGCTAACAAACATAAAAAAAAAATACAGACGAATTGATAACCTCCTCCTTTTTTTGAAGTCGGTTAAAAACTAAGTTACTCTTTATAACATCAGCTCTGCCAGTGAAAGTTTCGTTAAAATCAGTCTAGCCGTTTAAGATATTAGCCGGACAAACCGACAGACAGATACGCTCTTATTCTGATATCACAAACAGACTCTTAAATTTTGTTTATTTGTATAGATTGTTTCTAGCGGATAAAGTTCCTACGTTTAATTTATTTTTTTACGATCGTTTCCGCCCATTTTTATATTAGGACATATAAACGCTCTACCGGCTAGGAGCGAGGCGGAATAGGGACACAGGTGGTGTGACAGTAGATGTCAATGACCGATTTTTAATGGTTGAGCTTCTTATTCTGGAACAGTGACGGTGTTTGATGTCACCTCATTTTGTACCTAATGTATCATAAGGGTCCGTTCACACAGACCGGCTCGGAGAGGAGATCAGATTTTTATCACGTTACCCTAAATCATACCGACTGTCCTTTACCATTGGTGTGTACTTTACCTTTGTACACCTGATAAACAAAACAATAATAATAGCAATAAAACTAGCGCCGTCCATAACACAACAAGCGATACGACGGAGGTCGGCGCGAGCGCAACTAGCGTAGATTGGGTCAATTACAGCGGCCCCGACGTATGACACCACATCATGTTTCTAGTGTGATGTAATGCGCAATACTTGTAGCATTTTACATTTGAAATGTTGTTTGTAATAGAAAACATGAGTGAGGGAATCCAAATGAGCATGACCAGTTCAGAAAATCTCCCTTTTCGTAAAATACGCTACCCATCAAACTAAGTAATATCATAGCTAGGTAACTACTTGCATTTTTGCCGCGAACTGTTCATACATAGTAGATTGCAATGTCACGCAAGCAAGACATTGCGCTTAGGTATATGGATCTCTGCCAGAGTTGCGGATTAGGTTCGAAAGAGTCATCGCGGCTCTGGAACACAAAGGGCATTAGGAGAAACACGGATGGGATTTAGTCAGTAAGAGTCTGACACTGCCTTCCGCTACGCCAAAAGCGGAAGACGTCATTTGATGACTTCCCATCCTTAACACTTTCACCGCCGGGCCAAAACTGTTGAAGGTCAAACCTCCACTAGCGTAGGTCACGGGTGACCTACGCGACGGTTATTGTGTTAAAAAAAAGGTGCTGGTAGATACCAGTTATTCATGATCCCCTCTCAACCTCCAGGAGTCCATGAAAACTTTCCACCTGCTGCTGAACGAGACTTCGCGTCGGCTGCAGGCGTGGACCAAGCGGCTGGGAACGTGCGTGGACAAATCCAGGCCTTACTATGATGCTGTGGGCGTTGCTACTACTGCCAGACAGGAGTGCCAGAAAGCTGCTGTGCAGTTCCAGAGGGCTAGTGGTGAGTGACTTGATTTTTCTTCCATTTGGATTTAAGGGATGGATCTTATGCTGGCTGCCTTCAGCGAGAAGTTTCACCGAGATCTTGTAGACTGTTCTTGTCCGTGGGAAAGGTCATTGAAAAAATGGTATTACGAAACTAAATTATTTTTATCAATTTTTACGTACGCTTATACAAATATCTTTTAGATAAACAAAATTTGTGATAGCACTTGCATTATCTGCAAATTAATTAACCAATTACATTAGAGGAATTAACGTGCCTAAAATATGTTTTATGATAAAACTTCTTGCATAATCCGGAATTAGATAAAACATGTTTATCCCCGTTTTTCCTCTTTCCGTATCGTGGAAACATATTCATATTTTTATACTATTTGGGCTTAATAGGTAGCCATGTTTATTGCTGCGTCAGAGGCGGTGTACAGAGAAGCAATTCTGGTATTTTAAAATTTTAAGCAACGATCGAATTTGTCTCAATCTATCAAAATTACCTTCAACTTACCTACATTTTTTAAATTCATTGGTGTTAAGATGATATTGCAACGAGATTTTGGAGGTTTTTAATTACACGATTTGGCTTTCTGAGACCTTCTTGAAGGGGAAAGGGACATAGTCTGATCTGGAGCTCCGCAATTTCCCTGGATGTCGAACGGGTCTATGATACTCTATTTTGCCAAATTGCGGCATTTATATTGCGGCCCCTTTGGGAACGCAAACTATATTCTGCTATAGCCATGACATAATCTAAATCGATATAAAACTAACATGGCGACTAGATTCTTTCACTCCGTAACTTCCTGTCGGAGCGAATACGACAAAAATCAGCGATTTGGCAACACTGCCAACTTCTTAATATGATAACATTCCAAATCCGATGGAAAAGTTACTAAAAAAGGTCATATTTCTTCTTATCGTTTATTGGCTTGTATCTTAATTGGCAATATTTAAACCCATTCATTTAATTGATTGTTACTTAGTAGTCTGAGCGTGAAGTCCTAGATTCTATGCCTTTTTTTGTGCGCGGTGGAATGATTTTATTTATTTATTTAAAAAATCCTCGTGGACTTTCGTCGTGGGGTGACGGAGGGGCATGCCGGACTCTTACCGGCTAAAACCACAGCAGTGTTCCACCTCTGCCTATGGCCGGGAGTGCGGGATGCGCATAAGCATTCACCGCTCCAAGAAAAACAACATTAGGAAACCTGTAATCGACAATCTAAGCCTTGTGGTGATTAATGTCCGTGCCTTCTCTGTATGAGAAGAGGCCTTTCCCCTGTAAAGTGTTATAGAGTTTATCCAACAGCTATTACTTGGTAGCAGCCTAGAGTCTGAATTTTTGACCGATTGACAGCAATAGGTTCGACTCCTATTACTTACGAGTTTTATGTAAATGCAAGGCCACCTACCTATATGCAAGTCCTAAGATATGGCTTAAACATAGGCTAATTGAGTGCGTATCTTACGACTATAATAAATGCGGTGGTTGGATGACCTTTGCTTTGTCCCTTCGGAATATTCAGCCGATATTGTGGTTTTACCTTATCTCTAATATTACTTCCCGTTTATCGTTTTCAATTTTTTTTTTCAATTTCCGACCAGGGTTCGCTTGATATCGCGCAATTTCCGATATCCATGTTTTTCACGAGGTCCTCTGACCTGGTAAAGGTCGCGGAAAACCGCTAGATGCGGGTAGCGAAGAACCGGTCATTGTGGCTATCTTTGAGGAAGGCCTATGTCTAGCAGTGGACGTCTTTCGGCTGATATGACGATGATCATGACTAGCCTTTTACTTAGTCCAGTTCATATCACCTTTTTAGCAACAAAAAATTGTATCTTCTTCTTTATCGTGTGGGCAGTAAGGTCTTACGACTCACACTCCAGAGTGTGTGAGAGTTTCTAAACCGCCTCAAGGACCTCTGACATGAAAAAATTATGTTAAAACACACTTGGGATATCGTTTTAATAGTAACAATTCATTACTAGATTTCCCCATATCACGCACTACAAGTTCACTGACACTAAGTTAAAGAGAAAGTAACAACAAATGCGTACAAAACCGTATGTAGCAAGGTTCTAGATAACATTCGGTTAGTTACAAACATTTTACTTGGTTAATTATAACTGTCATTTAACTCGTATGTTAACCTTAATTGCTTTCAGCATAACGTGACACCCCTTTTTTTTAGGTGGTAAAAATCATCAAATAAGTCCTTCCGCCCTGGGGTGGGGCGGAAGGGACTGTCAGACTTTTACTGACTAAAAAACCGCCCTGTTCCTTCTGTTGCCCTTTACGTTCTGGGGCCACGGTATCCTGTTAAGTCGTCCCGCAGTTTCAAACATTTCCCTTGGTTAATTATAACTGTAATTTACTCGTACGTTAACCTTAATTGCTTTTAGCATAACGTGACACCCCTGGGACAGGGATGCCAAACCTCTTTTAGTAAACTTGCCAATTTTTTTATTAAATAAAAAGCTATTTTACAAAAAAAGATAACCGCCTTCAAAAACTACAAAATCAAAATAACTTTAGTTTTGGAAGTCGGCGGCTTTGGTTTTTTTTTTGTTATGTAGGTAAGTATTGCCACCGACTTCCAAAACTAAAGTTATTTTGATTTTGTAGTTTTTGAAGGCGGTTATCTTTTTTTGTAAAATAGCTTTTTATTTTTCACTTTGTAGTGCTTGTGTATTAATGTTTGAAATCCTTACAAAAAGCCCTTTCAAACAATACCTCACATGATATATTTAATTTTGGAAACTGGTAGGATGACGTACACCCCCCCCCCCTTTTCCTTCAGTCAGTCATCGACTACACGTATAAACAAAGTAATTTCACTTGTTACGATATTGCTGCTGTGATTCTATGAGGAGTTCCATTCCATATCTCCGAAGTTCATCATCAGATATTGAAATGGTGACAATGGGACCACTCGAGAAGCACTAGCTTTCAAATAAAAAAAGAATCATGAAAATCGGTTCACCCAGTCGCAAGTTAGGAGCTAACAAACATAAAAAAAAAATACAGACGAATTGATAACCTCCTCCTTTTTTTGAAGTCGGTTAAAAAAAATAACATAACACCACGCGTGTATTCCCTAAAGACTTAGGCAGAGGTGCACCCATTAGTACACCCACATTTCGCCAGTCCTTTTTTGACCCTTCGTCTGTGGAGAACGGAGGGTTATGTCGAACTCTTGCCGACTAAAACCCTGCAGTTCTTACAAATATGATTCGGGAGTCCGACCCAAAACCTTAAGCTCAGAACTAACGACGCAATCAACTTAATTCTCGCCAAAAAACAGCACTTTGACTAACTAGTTTAAATATTGTATGAAATATTAATGTTTGTTATTTTATGAAGGTATTACAATCCCCCTGGAGTCATTAGGAGTACAAAATAAATGGATATTTGTGTATCAACTTATGAAGGCGTGATGTTATGTAATGTCTAAAGACATGACATAACATCACGCCTGTATTCCCCGAAGACTTAGGCAGAGGTGCACCCATTAGTACACCCACATTTTCGACAGTTATGTTTAAGTCCCATGTAATAGGGGGCGAGCCTAAAGCCAAGATCGGTCGTATTACTCTTAAAATTAAAAGATAGATATTGATCTATCTAGCTTAACATATGGGATAATTTTTATCCCATCGTTATAATTATCCATTGGCTTAATTTTGAAGTTTACGCAGACCAAGTCACGGTCATAAACTATAGTACAATATAAAGGATTTTTTTTTTCGTTTTTTCTTTGATATAACATAATATGAACAACCAATCTCATTACCTTCGTTCGTATCTATGCTCATTACCTACCCACTTTCTCATGTTATATAATAAAAGAAGATAGGTACGTAATTTCTTTGACTGAAATCAGACACATGTTTATTTTTACGAAGAAAAAGATAGAATCTGCTATTACTACCTTTTTTATACTAGCTCTGCCTCGACTGCTTCGTTGGTCTTCTGGTTACAAAACGCGACTGCTGATCATGAGGTCTTAGGTTCGTTATTAAGGCGCTACCCCGACCAAAACCTTGTTTTTAGTCGTTTTTCAGAGGCTATCTTCTCATTAATTAAGGGAAATAAACGACATCTAAAAGCACTTTATTAATGTTTGATATCTAATTTTGTTAAATGTGTTAAAAATACATTTAAAACCTCCTTGCGAAATAATGACTAAAATTATTGATTATATGCATCTTTTGCTTAATGCAACGTGATATTAATTTGAGAATTGTACTAATCATTAGATAATTAAAAATAATAACAAATAATACAAGATAATAATACAAGATTTATTTTATTTCAAAAGCTCGCTGTGTTTTTTATATTAAAATAATTTCGAAAAATTGCGTGAAAACGAGAAAGATGAGAAAGAGATGAGATAAGAAAGTGGCGTGCGGCAAAGAGGGACCGAATGCTCAAGGTCATTTGGTCAGGGAAGCGCCTTAAGTCGCGGACTAATCTTCCACATGCGAAGGCCCCTTTTACACTGAAATCTGTCCATACCATTGATTCAGAAATTGGCCGGGATCATCTCCTAGTACCTTTTACTATTAAGCAAATCTATAACTGGCAATACGCCAGAAAAACTTGGATAGAGATGAGATTGTAACATAACTTTCACGAACGAATTCTATCTATGCTCTACGAAACGTACCAGTTTTGTCCAATTTATTTATAAGAACACTGACTTTTGCCCTCTGTTCATCCGCATAGCGCCTTTTTAACTGACTTAAAAAAAAAGGAGGTTTTTAGTTTGACCTGTATCTTTGTTTGTATGGTTCTCCGCGATTACATCGCGTTTGGGTGACCCGATTCTGATGCGGTTTCCAGAAAAGTATTTGTTACATTTAGGAGAAGGTTTTGGTATTTTGACCTAGTTAAAAAAAAAATAATAGTTTAAAAAACTAAAAAACACGCTTTTACCACGCACTTAAAATTACAAAATAATTCGAACATTTACTACGATTTATTATGAAAGAAAGCTTGGAGCGTTTATTTAATCTTTACTCTTCTTGGACAAAACGCTCCACGCTTTCTTTCATAATAAATCGTAGTAAATGTTCGAATTATTTTGTAATTTTAAGTGCGTGGTAAAAGCGTGTTTTTTAGTTTTTTAAACTATTATTTTTATTTTATACTTTTTAGTCTTCTTATTATTTAAACTTAATTTACTACTTACTAATTTAAAATATTAATAGGTATGTATTTAAAGATATTTATTATTAAAAAACTTAACAAAATTCACTGTTTTACGCATCCAAATTTAATACGGCGTTCGCCATATTGGATTTAAGTCACGTGATTATTTTTTCGTATTCCTGACAGCAAACCCTTTCATTTGATACCCATATCATGGGGGTGCATTTCATATAGCCTGTCCGCCATATTGGATTTAAGTCACGTGACTATTTTTTTCGTATTCCTGATAGCAAACCCTTTCATTTGATACCCATATCATGGGGGTGGATTTCAAATAGCCTGTCCGCCATATTGGATTTAAGTCACGTGACTATTTTTTTGTATTCCTGACAGCAAACCCTTTCATTTGATACCCATATCACGGGGGTGCATTTCAAATAGCCTGTCCGCCATATTGAATTTAAGTCACGTGACTATTTTTTTCGTATTCCTGACAGCAAACCCTTTCATTTGATACCCATATCATGGGGATGCATTTTAAATAGCCTGTCCGCCATCTTGGACGTCAACCATATTGGATTTAAGTCACGTGACTTTTTTTTCGTATTTCTGACAGCAAACCCTTTTATTTGATACCCATATCATGGGGGTGCATTTTAAATAGCCTGTCCGCCATCTTGGACGTCCGCCATATTGGATTTAAGTCACGTGACTATTTTTTCGTATTCCTGACAGCAAACCCTTTTATTTGATACCCATATCATGGGGGTGCATTTCAAATAGCCTGTCCGCCATATTGGATTTAAGTCACGTGACTATTTTTTTCGTATTCCTGACAGCAAACCCTTTCATTTGATACCCATATTGTGGGGGTGGATTTCAAACAGCCAGTCCGCCATCTTGGGGAGGCCGCCATATTGGATTTATAATGACGTTTCTTAGCTAGTCATGTATTGTCATCAGAACTCAGAGCGTGTGCAAAATTTCATCCCAATCGAAGACTGGGAAGTGGGTCAAATTAAGATTCCAAGATTTTCTTACATAGTTACTTACAATTGAAGCGTGTTAATAATAAGTCACGTGACTATTTTTTTCGTATTCCTGACAGAAAACCCTTTCATTTGATACCCATATTATGGGGGTGGATTTCAAACAGCCAGTCCGCCATGTTGGGGAGGCCGCCATATTGGATTTGTAATGACGTTTCTTAGCTAGTCATGTATTGTCATCAGAACTCAGAGCGTGTGCAAAATTTCATCCCAATCGAAGACTGGGAAGTGGGTCAAATTAAGATTCCAAGATTTTCTTACATAGTTACATACAAGTGAAGCTAATATAAAGCGTGTAAAAAGGTTCTAAGTTTGACTTGTATGTGTGTGTTTGTCCGCGATTATCTCACGTTTGGCTGAACCGATTTTTGTAAGGATTTCAAATATGAACGACATGTATAAAAAGTAAAAATTATAAATTCTTTTACAAAAAAAGACCGCCTTCAAAAACTACAATATAAAAAAAAACGTTTTGGAAGTCGGTAGCAGTACATAACAATAAACAAAACCAAATCCAAAACTAAAGTTACTTTTTATTTTTTTTTGAAGGCGTTTATCTTTTTTTCCTTTTCAACCTACCCGTTACCCTCGCCAATTGGTATGCCAAACATTTTGATCGGTGCACCAATAGATAAATTGGCACAAATCGCTTGTACTCATCAGAGCAACATCCGGGCATCGAGCGGGCCCGAGGCCGGCCGGTCAAGGCTCTTCAATATTTGATTACGTCCGACGAAGGTCTGTGGTGTTAATTGCTTCGCACCCTTCTCAAAGGCCGCTTAGGTAATTTGGATTAATGTTTTAATCTTTATTAGTGTGGGTAATTTGAATCCTATCTATACTAATATTATGAAGAGGAAAGATTTGATTGTTTGTTTGCATTGAATAGGCTCCGAAACTACTGAACCGATTTGAAAAATTCTTTCACTGTTAGGAAGCTACACTATCCACGATTGACATAGGCTATATTTTAATGTAAAAAAATTATGGATCCGTAAGAAACATCACGCGAATGAAGTCGCGAGGAGAGAGCTATTCTATCTACATAATTCTGTACTGATATAATAAATCTGAAGAGTTTATGTTCGTTTAGACGCGCGCGCGTTATATCCCAATAGCAGCCTCGGAGTCTGGATTTGTGCCCGGTTGATGGCAATAGGCTCGCCTATACTCACACAGTATATTTATGAGTGAGTGAGACCTCACTCACTCGCTGTGCGAGTGAAATGGCATTATAAACGCCTTTGTTTGGCCGGCATTTTTTATTCATTTCTTTATTAACACCAGTTATAATGACAAAGACAGATAAAACATCTGTATCTAAAGTAAAGTACGAGTAAAGATCACGTACGTGTAGATACTCCGTAGTTGTTGCACAAGCACTTGAATTGAATTGAAAGGTGTATGGTGGTCGACGCAATAGCATTGTTGTAAAGTCATTGCGAACGTAATTAGGTAAACTGTCAAAGGTCATAGGCGTACAGGCACGTGCATGAATATGTATACAGTATACAACCTTTTTTTCAACCGACTTCAAAAAGGAGGAGGTTCTCAATTCGGCGCGTATGTTTTATTTTGTATGTATGTTACCTGATTTCTCAGCCAATTATGAATAGATTTGGATGATTCTTTTTTTGTTTGAAAGAGTATACTTCCGAATAGATCCCATAGAAATATTGTCATGATCTGATGATGAACTTCGGAGATATGGAACGGAACTCCTTATAGGATCACAGCAGAACTGTCGTAACAAGTAAAATTGCTTTGTTTATACGTGTAGTCGATGACTGACTGAAAGAAGAGAGGGAGGGGTACGTCAACCCCCCTCCTACCACTTTCCAAAATTAAATATATCGTGTGAGGTATTGTTTGAAAGGGCTTTTTGTAAGGATTTCAAACAGTAACACACAGGCACGAAAATGTGAAAAATAAAAAAAATAACTTTAGTTTTGGAAGTCGGTGGCAATACCTATATAACAAAAAACAAATCCAAAGGCGCCGACTTCCAAAACTAAAGTTATTTTTTTTATTTTGTAGTTTTTTTTGTTAGTAACACCAGCTTATAATAATTGTCCCACTGCAGGGCAAAGGCTTCTTCTCGTACTGAGAAGGCATGACCATTGATCTCCACGCTTGCTCAAGGTGGATTGGCGATTTGATATTAATTGATTGTCCACTGGAGGGGACCGGAAATTTTGTGCAATCCTATTGGTTAATATTTCTCCGTTTCTCCGCTCCGCAGCCTTGCTCCGCTTCAATGGACAGGCAGCCTAAATGACGGACCCCCGTTTCATCCCCTTAGAGGGAAAGAATGTTTATGCAATATTTGAAGTAGATTGGACCAAGAAATCACGTTGTTCCATAAAAACTTTGCCTCCTTTTTCACCCCTTAAGGGGCAGAATTTCGGAAAAATCCTTTCTTATCGGATGCCTATACGTCATACAAAGAACACACCCTCCAAGTTTACGGTCTCTACGATCAGCGGTTTACGCTGTGCGTTGGACCGTCAGTCAGTCATTCAGGACAAAGTATTTTATATGTACAGGAGCTAGATAACTGACTTTTTTTTTTGGAAATGGCGTCACTGCTTTATATTCGTGAAATAACAAACCTTGTAATACGCTAACATAGAAATAACAATAGCGTTTTAACGTTATTTTTCTAATGTTATTGAATGAAGCATAAGTGTATAATAATATGTATATATTACAAGCTTTTATTTAGCTTGCACTGTTCGTATGTAAGTAAGTATGTATGTATGTAAATAAGTTGTCCTTTCAAAATTTGCAAACCATTTTTCGACCATTTGTTGTTATCCGATTAAGCTGAAATTTTGCATACTGGTCCAGTCCCCATGACAATGCATGTTTATGATAAGCATGATGTGATGCTGCTGCCAGGATTGGCTCCAGACGAGGGAACTCCTTAACGGTTAACAGTAGAGACATGAAATTTTATATATTGGTCCAGTCCCAATAACAATGCATGTTTATGATAAGCATGACGTGATGCTGCTGCCAAGATTGGCTCCAGACGAGGGAACTCCTCAACGGTTAACAGTAGGGACATGAAATTTTGCATACTGGTCCAGTCCCCATGACAATGCATGTTTATGATAAGCATGATGTGATGCTGCTGCCAGGATTGGCTCCAGACGAGGGAACTCCTTAACGGTTAACAGTAGAGACATGAAATTTTATATATTGGTCCAGTCCCAATAACAATGCATGTTTATGATAAGCATGACGTGATGCTGCTGCCAAGATTGGCTCCAGACGAGGGAACTCCTCAACGGTTAACAGTAGGGACATGAAATTTTACATACTGGTCCAGTCCCAATAACAATGCATGTTTATGATAAGCATGACGTGATGCTGCTGCCAGGATTGGCTCCAGACGAGGGAACTCCTCAACGGTTAACAGTAAGGATATGAAATTTTACATACTGGTCCAGTCCCAATGACAATGCATGTTTATGATAAGCATGACGTGATGCTGCTGCCAGGATTGGCTCCAGACGAGGGAACTCCTTAACGGTTAACAGTAGGGACATGAAATTTTACATATTGGTCCAGTCCCAATAACAATGCATGTTTATGATAAGCATGACGTGATGCTGCTGCCCGGATTGGCTCCAGACGAGGGAACTCCTCACCGGTTAACAGTAGGGACATGAAATTTTGTATTTTACATACTGGTGTAATCCTAATGACAATGCATGTTTATGATAAGCATGACGTGATGCTGCTGCCAGGATTGGCTCCAGACGAGGGAACTCCTCAACGGTTAACAGTAGGGACATGAAATGCACACTCATTGGGAAGACATTGGGTGATGTTAGTGGCTCCACCATGAAATTGCTGCCACCTTCAGAATTGGCTCCAAACCAGAGAATTCCTCAACGGTCGGCAGTAGGGACTTGACATTTTGCATACCCGTTCGGATATGATAGGCAGTTGGTGAGTTCACCATGAAATTAATGCCACATCCAGGGTTGGCTCCAAACCCTGGAACTCCTCTACGGTCAGCCGTAGTAACAGGCATAAGAGGTATACCATGACTTGTGTAATTTGGTGAGATGGGCGTCAATAGCATTGGTTTGCAACCGACCTAGGAGACGGAAAATGAGCAAAATACAAAAAGTAAAGTGATGTCATTCTAAATCCAATATGGCGGACGTCTCGAAATGGCGATTTATAATTTCAACAGTAGCCCTTACGATATGGGTTTCCAATAAAAGGGCTTGGTTAGCGAAACACAATAACTAAAGTGACGTCATTGCATATCCAATATGGCGGACGTCACAAAATGGCGATTTATAATTTCCGTAGTAACCCTATCAAATGGAAGGGCTTGGTGAGCGAAGCATAATAAGTAAAATCACGTCATTCTTAATTCAAAATGGCAGACGTCTTATATAACAATGCAATATTGTTATGACATGGAGCTGACCTGATAATGGACCTGGAATATAGCACATAGCTAAAAAAAATTCCTCGTAGCTAAGTTAATCTTGACTAATGCTAAATCTTATATTGATTGCAAGATTTCAAAAGACTAAAAAGTAGAAAATAAAATATAAATAAAAAAATATTTTTAAAAACAAGCTTTTATTTAAATGAAAACGTAACCTAAAAAAATTAAAATAGAATGCGAACTAAAAATAAAAAAATAAATGTAAGTGACTAAATGATGTAGGTATATGAATATAAATCTTTTCAAAATGTAAAAAATATATAAATTTTAAAAGCTTGAGGCACTGATATTGTGCAGTACACCTGTATAACAGATAGCGTACATCAGTGCCTCAAGCTTTTAAAATTTATATATTTTTTACATTTTGAAAAGATTTATATTCATATACCTACATCATTTAGTCACTTACATTTATTTTTTTATTTTTAGTTCGCATTCTATTTTAATTTTTTTAGGTTACGTTTTCATTTAAATAAAAGCTTGTTTTTAAAAATATTTTTTTATTTATATTTTTTTATGCTCGTGACTGTACATAAAAGGTTATATGCTCATGTCTTGCCAATTTCAATTTGCTATGTCATAACTTTCACATGGTTAGCTATGTATGTGGTATACAAATCTATTCATAGTAATATTATAAATGCAAAAATAACTCTGTCTGTCTGTTTATCTGTTACGCTTTCACGACTAAACCACTAAACTGATTTTGATGACATTCGGTATGGGGTAAGTTTGTTCCCCAAGAAAGGACATAGACTACTTTTTATTCCGCGACTTCGTCTGCGTCCGCGATAACTGACATTTCTGCGGACAAAGTCGCGGGTAAAAGTAGTAAAGCTAAAGAGTTTTTATTGTTTGTTAAAACGCATTAGTATGCGAGTACACGGTGCGTTGCGGCGGCGGTCCGACGCCGGAGCGGTGTCGCTGCGTCGTTTTACATAGAAATATGTGTGGCATGTCACACGATGCGTTCCGGCGCCGCACCGGACTTGCAACCACCAAGACGAGGCGGGGAGGGGTGAATGCGTTGCGACGTCGGAGCGGCACCGCTCAGTTGTATTGCGTCACAAGGATTTACACACGCTCGCTCGATGCTACGGCGCCGCGCTGCTGCGTTATAACAACGCTGCGGCGCCGCACCGCTCGCGTGCCCGCTCACACGGTGAAATCTTTGCGGTGCGGCGCCGCAACGCGCCGTGTGCCCGCGCCCTTAATCTTTGAAAAAACCAGTCGGATTGGAAAAAATATTTTTGTATATGATAGCCAAGGTAACTCAAGGTATGCCAACGGGCGATGGAGCGCAGTATATTCAATGTTAAATTGACAGACCGCATCAGAAACACCACACTGCGCTCCAGAACGTAAATCATAGACGTAGCACAAAAAGCTGCAAAACTGAAATGGGACTGGGCGGGCCATGTCTGTCGGATGCCGTCGGATGCTAAGCGATGGGCCCGCATATCACAATATAGTGGAGCCCTGACACAGTAAGACGGGGTCGCGGCAGACCGAGGATGAGATGGCGGGACGCCTTGGATGGCTTCCTCAGGAACTGGCGAGAGGAGGCACAACACAGAGGAAAGTGGAAGGAATGGGGGGAGGGCATTGCCCAGGAGTGGGACAGTAACGGGTAATAAAAAATAAAAAATATGATAGCCAGATGCATGAGGAATAGTATAGGCTATATATCATCACGCTACGACCCACAGGAGCGGACCAGTATCCAAAGATGTAACTTAACACGAGTAAACAACACCACTTTTACGAAGTCGCAGGGAAAAGCTAGTATGAGATATTTATCATCGGATGGAATGTTACGCACTAATAAAAAGGATGTATTAAAAGGTTTACCTAAATAAATGTCCCTTTCATGGACCAAAATCCCATTACGCATGAAAAGGGGGATGAACGGGCAGGCGTAAACCGGGAATCGGAAATCCGACCACGGCCCTGCCTCCGAAAATCGGCCGTTTTATAGTCTTTATGTGGAAAATCTTCTATCTATACAATAAAAACGAAAGGTCACTCATTCTAAGAGTAAACACGATTTCAAAGAACTATTTGACCTATGAAGCTATTTGGCAGTTTATAGGCAAAAGACGGTTTGGTCATGTTGACAGGATGAGTGAAAGACGATTAACAAAAGGTATTTATAAGGCAGAGGTGAGTAGCAACGCAGGGAGTGGTCGCCCTAGGAAGACCTACACTGACCTTATTGGTGAGGTTCTTCAGAAAGGTCAGGTGCGCAGTACTCGTAACCGGCGTGCTTGTATAACGAGATGTATAAACGTAGATGGAGGAAAGGAGTATGTAAGGATCGTAGCAGGTGGCGTTCTGTATTCTGTGGTTTCTGCCCCCATGGGAAAAAGGCGTGAGTTTATGGTAAAAACGTCAGCTAAGACCGGATTTAACTTTGGCTTTGAATTTGACTTCGACATGGACGAGCTAAATCTAGTATCCAAGGTGCAGTCTTCCTGGAGGTTGTCATACTCAAGACCATCTACCATCTACTATCTACTTCTACTCTAAAAATCAATTGCTGTTTGTTAGTCTCGCTAAAACTCGAGAACGGCTGGGATTTTGGTTTTGAAATGTTCGTGGAGGTCTAGGGAAGGTTTAAACTTTAAATGGTGAGAAAATATGGGGTAGGGTAGGGGCAGGATACCACGCGAATGAAGTGCCTAAAAACAGACCTTTTAATATGAACTCGGGAAGTCGGTCTCAAGGGTAGGGGTAGGGGTAGGGTACGGTGGGGGTAGGGGTGGGGATAGGGGTAGGGTAGCTAAGGGTAGGGTAGGGTAAGGCAGGGGTAGGGTAGGGGTATTGGTAGTGTAGGATACCACTCCAACGAAGTCGCGGCGGGTCAGCTAGTAATCAAATAAAATTATGACACCTGGTCAATATTAAATAAATATTTAGTTGTTATTTTGTTTGTTGTTTAAGTTTGACAGTATTTCAGAATACACCTCTTTAAAAGAACAGAATCACCCTGTTGTGTATGCGATAGGCAGTGTCGCGCGACTAAATCACTGTGTGCGTGCGGGTTCATCGCCCCGGCTGCCTAAACCCAGTTCAAATTCGAATAAAATCTTAATTATTTTATTATTGTTACGTGTTGAGAATGAAGCTATCATAGTTACTTCTTTGAATTTGACGAGAATGCAAAAATGCTGCACCTTATTATACTCGTATTATAAAAGCGAAAGGTCACTCAATGACTAAACACAAAATCTCGAAAACTACTTGACCTATGAAGCTAAAATTTAACAGATAGGTAGTTTATAGGTGGGAGACGTCAGCTGAGAACAGACAAAGTCGCGATCAAAAGCTAGTGATTGTTTAAGTTTAAATAATATGACAATACGATGGCAGAATATTGATATACTAATAGCCATTGGAATTTGTAAGTTAAATATTTTTGTATCAGTAATGGTGGCCCCAGGCCCTCGTTGAAACGACCGTGTCGTGTTTCTACCTTACAATATAGATAAAATATTATTTTTTCCAACTTTGGAAGTTACCTAACAAGGATAACAAGTCGAGAATAATATTGATGAGTACAAAAGTTAGAAATTACAAAAAGGGTTTCGAGTTATACTGGGCGTTAGGGACAGCTTGGCAAAAACGAAAAATATAAATCAAAAATAATATTGTAAATATTTTCCAAGTGAAATATTTTCCCGGAAATGCGTAATAAATCACATGTTGACAATAATTATATGACTAGTTTTTAAAGTTTCGTTCGGTACAGCTCTAGCAGAGGACATCGCACCGATGCGGCGACGCCGGGCGGCGCGTGTTATTTGTGCCTAAACCTACATAGCTTTTAATGTAGGTACCTAGAATTATTTTGGTTGTGTTTACATTGCCGAGTTAAGTTTTTATTGTTTTTTTTCATTAAATTTATGTTTAGAGGCCTGGACTTGGTACTTACATATCAATTTATCACGAATCAAGTGAAAAATCGGTCGAAAATTTTGAGAATTTTCCGGAGAAAAATTCCAACGATTTTCAATCACAAATCGTGGTCTGAAACTACAGTTTCAGTTTTTGCCAACCTGTCACTAACGCCAAGTATAAAGTAACTAGCACTCTCCCCGCGATTTCGTTCGCGTGATTTTTCTTACGGATCCCTTATTTTTTTGATAAAAAATATAGCCTATAGCACTCAATGATAACGTAGCTTTCAATTTGCGAAATAATTTTCTCAATCGGTTCAGTAGATCCTGAGATAACCCCTCACAACCTCACAAACTTTACCTCTTTATAATATTACTAGGTTTTGCCCGCGACTTCGTCCGCGTAATTATGTCGGTTATCGCGGACGCAGACGAAGTCGAAGTCGAATAAAAAGTAGCCTATGTCCTTTGTTGGGGTTCACACTTACCCTGTACCAAATTTCACACAAATCGGTTCAGTAGTTTAGGCTTGAAGAAAAGACAGACAGACAGAGTTACTTTCGCATTTATAATATTAGTTAGGATTAGTATATAGATAATAAAATCTTACTACCTACTATTAATAATTGAGATGGTTTGTATGGGTGGGAGAGAACGTAGAACGTTCAAGCTTTTCAGGTCTTCAATTGTTTTTGGCATATCAACAACAACTTGAGGAAATAGGCCTTATAATCGATATATTAAGTCTGAAATCGCCAATACGGCTTGACCAAGCGTGGTGATTAATGCCCGTGCCATGGCAAGCCCTTTGTCCTTTTGTGGAACAATAATAGGCTCTTATTATTATTTAAGAATAAAAATAATTCACTGAATGCAGCTCTTAAGATGGTGTGTATGATGTGTGTGTTTTAATTAACCACCGATATCATTAAAGTAAACATAAAAAGCGGTTTGAACATCTGGTCAAGGCGGTGCGCGGATTGCAATGACATAATTAGTCGCAAGTAAACGCTGTTTCTGACCACGTAATACTAGCCGCACACGGGCCACCGATCACAACTACAAAACGTCGCCACCGATAGTTTTCATACATTTTATATCATGGGTTCCTACCCTGCGGGGGAACCAGGTTTTCTGTGGGGGTAATAAAGCTAGTAATATACATAATAGAAAAAAAAACTCATTAATATTATGTAGGTATTTTGCCAAGTGCGTATTGTTGTGCTTATTTAATTTAAGAATATAGTTTTTTGTTGATTAAACTAATGTGATCAATAAAGCCTACTTGTAAATACATATATTAATTTTTTATGACATTTTAAATGGGGAGGGGATAGGTTGAAGGTTAGAAACCGCTGTTTTACGAGTATATGTACTCGCCGCACACAGTTGACATCGGTGGTTGCCACAACGCAACTTCTAGCTTCAGGTGGCGGCGTTTGTGGCTGTCGTGTGTGGCCCGTATGCGGCCAGCGTAATAGTTGTATGTAAATAAATGATGTAATTCGCATAACTGGGCTAATGAACACTATGAAAGTTCATTGTTATTCGGATGTTAATATTATTTTAATACGGAAGGCATTAAAAAACTGCCTACTTAATTGTTTCTTTACATTTTTTTTTGTGAAAATCATAATAGTATTTCTCTTAGATAAGAATATTTGCATTGTAACCTGAGACACTATTTGTCAAAATCTCTTCAATTTACCTAAATTGTCATTGCCACCGAGATCACAAAAGCAATTAATAAATGAGAGTACGTATAAAAATATTCTCTGATAACTTTTGAGACCTATCTATTCTGCTCATGTGTAGGAATTTTCATTATAAAAAGCTTTTTTACAAAAAAAGATAACCGCCTTCAAAAACTACAAAATAAAAATAACTTTAGTTTTGGAAGTCGGCGGCTTTGGTTTTGTTTTTTGTTATGTAAGTAAGTATTGCCACCGACTTCCAAAACTAAAGTTATTTTTATTTAGTAGTTTTTGAAGGCGGTTATCTTTTTTTTTTTATTTTTCACTTTTTAGTGCTTGTGTATTAATGTTTGAAATCCTTACAAAAAGTTTTTTCTAACAATACCTCACACGATATATTTAATTTTGGAAACTGGTAGGAGGGGGGTTGACGTACCCCTCCCCACCTTTTCCTTCAGTCAGTCATCGACTACACATTTAAACAAAGCAATTTCACTTGTTACGATATTGCTGCTGTGATTCTGTGAGGAGTTCCATTCCATATCTCCGAAGTTCATCATCAGATATTGAAATGGTGACAATGGGACCACACGGGAAGCACCAGCTTTCAAATAAAAAAAGAATCATGAAAATCGGTTCACCCAGTCGCAAGTTAGGAGCTAACAAACATAAAAAAAAAAATACAGTGGAATTGATAACCTCCTCCTTTTTTTGAAGTCGGTTAAAAATCGGTTCAATCATTTCGAAAAATAAGAAGTTGAAAGTTTGTATGAAATACCGTAAGTACTTCGTAAACGCTTTTAATGAGTGTTGACCGTTGGCCCTAAAGCAGAATACAAAGAGTAGAATTACACTGTACATATTCATTTCCTGAGTGGATTAGGTAATCTGCCAAACATTTAGCAATTAGCACACCACACAACCCAAACTCAATGATTATCATATTCATATGGATATTAGACAAACAGTTTGGGTTACATGAGCCGACGATTCGTTTTAATTAGCGCTCGCATGGGGCGGCTGCTGATTACTCGTGCATATACTATTATATCTGTTAATACCTGGCTTAAATGTTGCGCGTATAATAATTACTAATTGTCTGCGGGCTACTATAAATAGCATTCTGAAAGTCATTGCTGCTCGATTTGACTGCCCCATTCAAAAACACTGGGTGAGGGTAGTGAATGGTTGTATATAGCTTAGTAGCCATAAAGATAAGTACTAACAATACTAACATAATTGTAAGCTAATATTGTTGCTAATATATACTAACAAGCTATGGATTTTAATAATCCGAAATAAATTATTCTATTCTATGCTATTGTATTACTAGCTTTTGCGTGTGGCTCAGTGACCCATTTTTGACACTAATAATCTTACAGAGATAAAAAGCTTTTTTACAAAAAAGAAAACCGCCTTCAAAAACGACCAAATAAAAAATAACTTTAGTTTGGAAGTCGGCGGCTTTGGTTTTGTTTTTTGTTATGTAGGTATTGCCACCGACTTCCAAACTAAAGTTATTTTTTATTTGGTCGTTTTTGAAGGCGGTTTTCTTTTTTGTAAAAAAGCTTTTTATTTTTCACTTTTTAGTGCTTGTGTGTTAATGTTTGAAATCCTTAATAAAAGCTCTTTCAAACAATACCTCACACGATATATATTTAATTTAGAAAAATGCTCACAAAATAAAAAGCACTTAACCAAATTAGATGAAATATTTATGGGACCAAATGGCAAGTATACTGAAAAAAAGAATCACACTAATCGGACTAGAAACCTCGGAGTAATCGGTGTGTATACATAAATTGAATACCGCCACGAATACCGTTCTAAATAGCGTGATAGAAACATGGTGTGTCCAACCTTATACAGTAGGTACGATACTATTCTCAGAAATTCGGACACAGTTGTCTGTGCTTCGGTTTATTACAGGGTCCATGGACCTCATGGGGTACGTGTAATGAGCGCCGGGGGTCCATGACGAGCTTACCTGCCTAGAAATGAAAGATGACATGCGTCTTGCATTTCATAATCCAATATAAGCAGCAGCAATCGTCATAATGTGATAGTATGACGATTGCTGCTGCTTATACTGCAAACAATAAAAGCTGTAAAGTTTAGATAATCGTAAACAATAAAAGCTCGTACAAACTAAATACTCTTTACTCCTTTGTAGCAAATGTGACATCATGTTGAATGGAGAAAAACTGGAATATATTAATCAAACGGTTTTCCTAGGAATCACGCTTGACGACAAATTACAATGGGGACCTCATATAACATCAATTGCGGGACGGTTAAGCTCAGCAGCTTATGCCGTTAGAAAGATAAGACAGTTGACAGATATAGAAACTGCGCGATTGGTCTACTTCAGCTACTTTCATAGCATTATGTCGTATGGCATTCTACTGTGGGGTCGGGCTGCTGACATTGAATCCATTTTTATTTTACAGAAGAGAGCTGTCAGAGCCATTTATAATCTACCTCGTCGCGAATCTCTTAGGGAATTATTTAAAACGATTAATATTATGACAGTGCCTTGCCAATTTATTTAAGAAAATATTATGTTTGTGAGAAAAAATTTAAATCTCTTTAAGAAAATAAGTGATAGACATAATATTGATACTAGAAATAAAGATAAAATAGCTCAACCATATTTTAGATTGTCTAAAGTAAAAACATCTTTTATGGGGTACTGTGTTAAATGTTACAATAAAATTCCTGCTGATATATTAAAATTAAATGAAAGAAAATTTAAAACTCACATTAAAAAAACGCTTTGCAAACAAGCATATTATAAATTAGAGGATTATATTCAAGATAAGAATGCTTGGAAACATGCTGGTCCTGCTCCATGGGACAATGACACATTCTAGACTCACTCATCAAACTGGTTATTAATGTTTTTCATTTTTCTTAATACTTATTTTGTTATATTTTTATTCTTGTTTATTTTTGATTTTAAAGTGTGATTGATTGATAGATTGCACGGACTCACACACTATTTCATGTTGGTTGAGATGTTAAGAGTGGTCGTCTGTAGTTCTAATATTTGTAAACACGTGAACACTATGTATATTTGAACATATATTTTACCTTTAAATTCTTAATTTGTAATACCTTTAAATTATTATAATTTAGTAGTTTTTATATAGGGTATGTACATTGCTTTCACGTGCCATGTCGTGTATGATTCTGTATACAAATATTGTAAACATTGATTTTAAAAGAGTACGTATGGAGTTTCTTGCCCATTCTTCTCCATACAAAACTACCTTTTGGAAGGGGCAACTAGATTCAATTCCTTTTTCTTTTTGTAAATGACGTTCAAAAGTGCCTTATAATGGCCTAATTGAAATAAATGATTTGACTTTGACTTTGACTTTCCTTTTCGGAAAGTGTCCATGGCTAGAAAAAGATTGAGACCCCTGGTTTAATGTCAAAGTCAAAACATTTATGTCAATTGGCCTCTTGTCCACGACACGGTTTATCGCCGTGAAAATCTACGGTTAATTCGCCACGTGTAGGCACGGTCGTCAGGATTAGTAATAATAATAATAATTAGGATTAGTCGACGTAATTAGGACGCATCAAAGGACATAATATTGATATTGTATGATATATGTTAAGTATCACTTCTCAATGCAATCACTTGATGTAAACGTGGCTGAGGTGGTAATGTCTTACTGCAGAGTGCACAGTTTCTACCATTATCTCTAACAGATGAGATTCTTATCATCTCTTTGATCATGGCCCAACATATTGTGCTTAAGAGCAATAGCGGCCATGGCCGCAGCGGCCAAACCGTGCGGCCAGGTGCGCGCGCTCTGTGGCGATTTCATACTAAGGTATGTATCTCGATGGCCGCCGCGGCCTGGCCGCTGCGGCCAGGCCGCTAGTGCGTTATTGCTCTAACAGATCATGAGCTTAAACCTAAAAAAAATGTCAGATATTTGATTTTTATTACATAACAATTGTTGTTTTAATAATAAATATATATTGTGCAACATATTATTTTTTTTATTGAAAACAAAGCTGAAAAACACTGGATATAAAAATCATAAAGGGGCTCCCTCACCGGGAGCATTCGCGTGTAATGTAACGTTACAGAGTCGAGCATTACATCAGTGAGGGAGGAGAACTGAGCCACAGAATAACCAGAATCCAACCTTCCTAACAGTGTTCAAAATTCTTACCTACTTTCATAGGGCTGTCACTCGGTACTTTGACTTACGCACGGACGGTCATGAATGGCCGAAACTACCTATAATGTTTCCTTCCTTGTTTTACTATTTTACGAACGTAAGTAGATAGGTAGTAGGTAGGTACCTACCTACTTAAGGTAGGTACCTACTACCTATCTAATAGAAAAGGCCAAATTAAATCTTAAGACGACTTACAAATATACTTCGGTAGGTAGGTACTATTCTACAAATCTACTAAAACAAAAATACGAAACGAATAATACGTCAATATACCTACACTATTTTTTTAGATCACCAATTTTATAGTTTTGCTAAACATTTAATTTACTTACTTCGATATTTTAAGAAGATTAGGATAATAATAGTGGGTATGTATTATGATTAAATAAATAAATAGGTAGGCAGGTGGTACTTATGTACATAATAAATCATACTATGAAGTAGATACACATACATTGATAGGTACATACATTGCTTACTTTCTTGAAGTTGATTAATCAAATTACTTTGACTTACTCACGGACGGTCATGGCGAAACTACCTATAATGTTTCCTTCCTTGTTTTACTATTTCACGAACGTAAGTTAAGTAGGTACCTACCTATCTAATAGAAAAGGCCAAATGGAATCTTACTAAGACGACTTACAAATATACTTTGGTAGGTAGGTATACTATTCTACAAACCTACCTACTAAAACAAAAATACGAAACGAATCTTAATACGTCAATATACCTAAGTAGGTATATTAACGTATTATTCATTTCGTATTTTGATTTTAAATAATTTGTTATGTAGGTACCTATACATGGATATACAAAAAAACAAGTCTCTTTGTTATTTCGACCATTATTTGTACACACAGTGCAACAGTTTGGCATCTTTAAAAACAATTTAACAAACGCGTCTAAATAAATATAGTAACTGTTCTGTGTCCGCGTCGTACCCGACCGCTGTCGCTGGCACACCTTAAGTTTGTCCGCTAGCTGAGCCGACTCAAACCGGTTTGTACCCGAGCGGGCGCCGGCGCACTCCCCGCGCGCCTTGTCAGTGACAGGTCACGCACACATAGCTGCGCGTGTAGTAGTGTACCTACGCACGGGCGTTAGTATGAAACTTGGCTTCTGGTTGTTCTGTGACTGAGCATTACAGCGCGCACCTTGTAATGATACAAAACGACGTTACATCAGTGAAGGAGGAGAACCGAGCATTACAATGCGCACCTTGTAATGATACAATGTGTAATATTTTGATACAACTTGTAACATCAATGCGCTTTCCTAACATGCCGTTTCCGGCAATGTCGACCCAATCTAGTTTCAAGCGTGTGCTTGACCTGTAAATCCGAAATCTACCTACCTATCATACCTACTTACCAAGAGAGGTGCTGAATTAGTATCTGGTCATCTTCCAACACCATGGAACCACCAGCAGAGCCACAATTAATACATTTTCAACTCTCCATTTCGTATGGAAAGTCCGTGGCGAAGTCCGATATCAATGCCAGGTGTCGTTAGAGCAGGTCACTAAGTCCGTATATCACAGCCAGGTAACACGTCAGCGACTTTCATCGATGTCCTTTGAAGAGTTTCGTTCATATAACCGAATATCTCATCAGAACAAACATCTAATTAAGTTTATTTTAGTTTCAGTATTGCGTTTTTTGTAAAACGTTGTAAGGGCTTAAATATATTTTTTTTTCGAAAAAGTTTTTATAACCTTTGTAGTGAGTACAGGCATGATATTATGTTGTGTGATGGCATAAACAATGCTTAGATTAGAGATGGGTTGGATTAGGTAAAAATGATACCTAATCCACCTAATCCCAATATAAAAAAATACCTATTCCATTTACCTAATCCTAATATTTATTCAATAAAGCCGCTGGCCTGTTACCAATATTATGTATCGTATGTGGATTACGTAGGAAATATTTAGCATGATCGTTCCTGTTAACTATAGTTTAATATGAAAGTTTTGTTATTTTCTTCGACCTAATTATGTTTAAATTATTATTATCTTTTTATAGGAAAAGATGCATACCAATACCTATATTTTTTAATATTTAAAAGTAGTTGTAAGTAGATAAGAATGAATATTAATTTTTAAATAATTATTTTAATTAAATCCAATATGTAATTTGATATTGACACACAACAGCCAAGGAACAAAACAAAAAAATAGGGGGAACGGCAGAATACGTCACACAGATATTTCTCACGAGAGCTCGGTAACACTTTTTTTGGCATGAGAAGATTCTAAAAAGTCTGCAGCTTCTAAAAACTATTTCTTTATTTTAGTTTAGTGAAACATATCGTATTTTTCAATTTTAATCCAAATAAATCATAAATCATAAATAAATCATAAATCATTTATTTGTTCATTACATTTTGGGTAGTTAAATAAGGTCTTACATAAAATGTGTTTCACCAAAATCTACCAATTGAGGCATATGAACAGAACACAGCACAGGTCAGTATTATACTTAATAGTAATAATTTGATTCCTAACTACGACGTGCATTCGTTACGAGTAACGTCACGCATCGCTACTAGAACAGTAACTAGTCCAGGAACGGAATCCCTTCTGTATACGAATATTTTGTACCATACCTAATCCTCGACGCTTTTGATTAGGTACGGATTCGGATCGAAAAATACCTAATCCACTAACCTATTCTAATATTTATGCCTCACGTCTAGCTTAGATATGCTATAGCAACAATCGCGGTTAATCTGCTGTCATTTTTTGAAGAGTTCCTCCGATTTCTACAAGATCCCATCATCAGATATTGAAATGGTGACAATGGGACCACACGGGAAGCACCAGCTTTCAAATAAAAAAAGAATCTTGAAAATCAGTTCACCCAGTCGCAAGTTATTAGCTAACAAACATAAAAAAAAAAATACAGATGAATTGATAACCTCCTCCTTTTTTTGAAGTCGGTTAATAAAGACGGTTTCTTTTGAAGGTTTTTTAAGTAACATCTATTGGGTAATACGAAAGCTAATGCTATGTTCGAAATATCTTTGTGTAGATCATGGATAGCCGTTAAAGTTTTCTACAAATATATAAGATGGTATTTGCTATACAGCATGTAACAAAAACCCTGTCCGATCCTTAAGGGTATTATTCAGTGATGGGCGTAACTAGTTACTTAAGTAATCTAATTAATAATGGAATTACATAATAATTAGATTAAAATGTAATCTAATTACATTGTAACCAATTACATTGTAATTAGATTACTTTGGATGTGCTATGAAACTGGTTACAATGTATTTAGTTACAAAATAATTTGATTACAATGTAACCTAATTACATAGTATTTAATTATATTGAAATTATAATTACTTTAAATTTGAAATGTCGCATGCCTGCATTGCATGGCTGCGATGTATGTAGGTACGGCGTAGCGTTGAAAATGACGAAAACAACAATTTGTTTTTTCACGAAAAAAAACAATTTGTGGTTTTTTTCCGTATTTTTCAATGTTGTATTCGAAAGATTGAAGAAATTTTGCCAATTTAAATTTCATGTTTTTTTTTCAATAAAACCGAAAACAACCGAAAAATATGAAAAACGTGTTGTTTTTGAAGTACATGTTTGTTCTAGTACATGTTTGATCTAGTGGAATCATGCAAGTCTAATTTGATCCACTTCCCGGTTTCCGATTGGGCTGAAATTTTGCATGCTTAAGTATACCGGAGACCAATTCAATATTATTATGACATGGAGCTGATCTGATGATGGAGCTGGAAGGTGGTCATAGAAACTTTCGAAAGACACAACCCCGTCGAGTTTGGGCTCGTTTGATTAGTCTTGACGAGTATACTTTGATCCTAGATGGTAACCAGGGTCTGATGATAGAGCTGGAAGGTGGCCATACGAACTGCGTAATAGAACGACACAATCACGTCGAGTTTGGGCTCATTTGATTCGTCTAAAAAATCACGTTTGTTGTTTGGGAGCCCCCTTACATAGCTATTCTATTCTGTTTTTTAGTGTTTGTTGTTATAGCGGCAGCAGGAATACATCATCTGTGAAAATTTGAGCTGTCTAACTATCATGGTTCATGAGATACAGAGCCTGGTGACAGACGGACAGCGGAGGCTTCTATGTATTATTTCTCGAAAACGGTGCGTCCTAGGCGAAAAATAACCGAAATTTCACTCCCCCCTAGAATCCCCCGTGTCAGCAGCACCACTATTACATTTTTGGGTTTAGGGGGGTGGGGGGGAGAGGGGATTGTTTTTATTTTAATGTTTTTAATGTTTCGATTTTCTTACATTATCTCGGTTCCCCATGGGACCAGCACCACTATTAAATTTTTGGGTTTTGTGGGGGGAGAGGGGGGTGATTGTTTTTATTTTTACTGTTTGATTTCCTTACATCATCTCGTTTTTCGACTAGAGCAACAATTTCTTTCCTGAAAAGATTTCCATCCGAGCTACCATTTTGGAAATATAGTGATTTTTTAATTAAAAAAACACTCCCCCCCTCCCCCCCGCAAAACCCAAAAATTAAATAGTGGTGCTGCTGACACGGGGGATTCTAGGGGGGAGTGAAATTTCGGTTATTTTTCGCCTAGGACGCACCGTTTTCGAGAAAAAATACATAGAAGCCTCCGCTGTCCTAGACAGTTCCATCTTCCAGCTCCATCATTAGACCCTGGTTACCATGTAGGATCACGACAAAAATGTGTAATTACTTTTTATCAGATTACTTAGGTAATCTGTTATAATGTAATTAGATTAATTTGTAATTTAATTACTTCGTATTTAATTACAGTAAGTACTCATTGCAACTGGTTACTTAAGTAATCTGTTACAAAGTATTTCAATTACTAATTACAATGTAACTGTAATTTGTAATTATTAATCTAATTACTTTTTGCCCATCACTGGTATTATTCGGCATCGTACTGCTTACACATAATACGTAACCATTTAATGGATTTGAGATTATTATTTTTCCCCAGTGAAAAAAGAAAGAAGAAGTAATTAAATTAAAATAAAACATAAAACTAATCAACGGCAACACTGATCTGACAGGGTTTTTGTTACATAGTGTATGTGTGCGTGTTATCGAGATCCGAAATTGAGTCAAAATTCTTGAGAAAATCCCCCTTTGAAGTAGAAGGATAGAGTGATCGTGTAAGGGTTAAGTTTTACTTTCGGGACACGAAACCTATAGCTAGCTTTATAGCTTAAGTACAGATTATACGAGATTTCATTAAACGTCAAATTAGCTGTAAATCCATATACCCAACATGTTTGCTCTCTGCTAAAATTAAGAATAATTCATGAAACCTAAAAACCAAAAAGCTAAAGTTAAAAAAACACTTTTTTTAACTGCTCTAAAAAGCATATAAAAATTATCGACCCCATTTTCTTTGTCTACCCGGTAAGGGCTGAAAAGTAAACTATGTTTGTAATTAATAAGTGTCATATTAGAGTGTAAAAGCGTGAGAATAATTACGCTGTAAAAGGCTGAATTACACGAGCGAATTATAAAAGCTGAGTTATGCTGAAAATGGCTGTAATAAAATCAGTATCCACCCAACAAGATACTAGTGAACGTCTGTTTGTATGCAAATAACGGTGTCGTGACATATGTACAGGAAATCGCTTATCAGCACCTTATCAGCTAATACAATTGTGTTCAATTTTAACACTCGTTACGGCCAGTTGTGGCGAGATTGAAAAGAGGGCCTAACACGAACGGGCTTAGTAAAAAAATGCAAGTAATAGGGCAAGCCGGGGTTGCGGGACGTGCCGGGGTTGCGGGACGTCTAAACAGGATACCGTGGCCCCGGAACGTAAAGGGCAACAGAAGGAACAGGGTGGTTTTTTAGTCAGTAATAGTTTGACAGTCCCTTCCGCCCCAGCCAGGGCGGAAGGACTCATTTGATGATTTTTACCAACTTAAAAAAAAAAAGTTATAGGGCAAAGGCCTCTTCCCATATAGAGGAGGCACGTGCATTGATCACCACTCTTGGTCAAGGCGGACTAGCAATTTCTGACTTTATCGCATTCGACCCTAATCTCTTTAAAGTTAGAGTGAACAAGCTTCTGTAAGCTCACTCCATCGTAGACTTCGCTTATGTCTTTACTACTGACAGACTGGAGTCTAAGAGTAAATTCACATTAAGTACCTATATGAAAAAGAAAAACTTGAGAGGTGTCAAGGGACACCCGGATGGAACAAAGTTATATGAGAGAGAGAGAGAGGCAGACATTGCAGATAAACACGCGCACGCCGCACGGCTACAACTATAGCAAAAGTGTCGTTACAACTTTTGGTCTTAATTTTTTCCGTCTAGCCCCCTTTCGCAACGCGCAATAAAGAACTTCGTTCCAAAAATACACACATCAAAAGTGTCTAGGGATCAACATCCCTAATCAATGTTAGGGATATTGATCCCTAGACACTTTTGATGTGTATATATTATTATAAATTGGCTGTTGCCCGCGACTATGTCCGCATAAATGTCGATTATGGCAGACGCAGACGAAATCGGGGAATAAATAGTAGCCTATGTCCTTCCTTGGGGTTTAAACTTACCCCGTACCAAATTTCATCAAAATCGGTTCACTGGATTTTTCGCGAAAGCGTAACAGACAGACAGTTACTTTCAGATTTATAATACTAGCTTTTACCCGCGACTACGTCCGCGTGGAACTTGTTTATATCGTACTTGCATATAAACTTCCACCCCCTTTTTCACCGCCTTAAGGGGTGATTTCCGGGATAAAAACTATCCTATGTCCTTCCTCGGATCTTAAACTATCTCTATGCCAAATTTTATCAAAATCGATTCAGCGGTTTAAGCGTGAAGAGGTATCAGACACAAAACAGAGAGACATATCAATAAACAGTTAATCAATTGATTTGGTAAATAAGTGACATCTCAATTTACTAATGCCATGAAAAATCTATGGGGGAATCGCGTTTTCACAGCTCATAGAAATTACGTCAATAATTGATTGGTAGTATCATGTACCTAATTGATAGTCATTGATCAGTAATTAACAAGCTAGATTGGCGAGGAACGTCGATATAATATTTACTGAGACTATAATAATAAATATGCATGAGTTTATATAATGAAGACCTGACGATATTCAAACAGAATTAATTAAACATTGTAATACCTAATATACAGGTTGAATCTTCTTTGTAGATTATAATAAATAATAATAATACCAGCCTATTACTGTCCACTGCAGGGCAAAGGCCTCTTCTCATACAGAGAAGGCATGAGCATGATCACCACGCTTGCTCAAGGCGGATTGGCGATTTCAGACTTATATTATTTACAAGTCCAGGTTTCCTCACGATGTTTTTCTTCACCGATGTCAGTGATGTCCAAGATAAACTTAGAAAGTACATATGAATTGGAAAAGTCACATTGGTACTTGCCCGGATTCGAACCCACAACCTCATGCATGAGAGGTGGGCGCGTTAACCACTGGGCCATCACGACACTTTGTAGATTAATAAATAAAAAAATATGGCATAATAATATATTTTTGACTGCCTCGTTGGTCTAGTGGGCGTAAAGCTCGACTGCTGAGCACTGTCTTGGGTCGTATTCCCAGGTCGGGCAAATTGTTATTGGGTTTTTCTTTCAGGAATTTCTCAGTAGCAGCTCTGGTCTGGATTTGTGCCCGGTTGATCGCTATAGGCTGGCCGCCTATTACATGGGACTTACACATAGCTTGCGAAATGTGGGTGTACCATAGATATAGTAAAAAAGGAGATATGGCGTGGAGTTCAAAATGTATAGAAAACCGGTGAAGCCACAATTGCCCCTCCATAACGCTAATATTGCACACACAGTTCTGTCAAAACAATACTACGAACAAGTGCACACACGCGACATCGATAACTCAGTCATTTAAATATAAACCTTATTCCTTATACCACAGCGTACTTTTTCCGTATAATTTACTCACACTAAAACAATTATCATTGTGTGTTGTCGGGACTAGGGGGGCGGGTCAAATTACGGCGGACCTGAGCAGCGGACGCACCATGCGACATTACGGCTTATCGAGGTTTCGTTATGTCAGTTTTACATTGCTTGTTTAGTCACTCAGTGACAGACTGAGGTGGTTGTAAAAGAGCAATGTATTTAATGCAAAAATAATACAGTCGGAGTAATATAAGAAAACAAAAATAAAGTAGTACAAGTGAAATATATTTTACGGATTGTTGTTTTTCGTGATTTTTAAGACAAAAATTGTAAAATACTTGTACTTAGCTGTGGTAACTGATGCCATGACTTCTGAAATTTTTGTTTTGGCTTCTATTTTTACAAGAAACCACTGAACAAGACGGCATAATCGTTTTTTTTAAGCGGTTTTATCACGATCGCGGTTGACAACACTGAGCAAAACGCTCAGCACCGCGTGGTCACCGACACGCCCCCTTGCCACTTCTCCTGCTTTTAATATTTCTGTGGGGTGTACCAATGGGTACACCTCTGCCTAACTCTTCGGGGATTACAGGCGTGATGTTATCATATATTTTTTATTGGATTGTGGTTACTTAACGCGGCTTGCAGTATGAGTTAACTGGCAGAAATCGCCACGTAAGGAAAAAACGTTATGTGTGTATGTGCGTGCGACATTAGAGCAGCAAGCATTGTGCACGGCCAGCTGATTCACAATTCTAAACACGTGTTAGTTATATTTCAACATTTCTTAACCTTTTTTTAACCCCGACCATATTTTATTTTATTTAACCAATAAATTGTCTCACATCAAAAACATCTCCAATATCGTGGTTGCGTTTACAAACACTATATCACACACACGAGCAGCCAGACCCGTTACTATTTGTAGGCCATACAGATGTTTGTTCAGTGAATCGAACCGGCGATACGCACTGTATCACTGTTTCTTAAAAATAATTATACATAGAAAGTTATGATTTACCTTCTGCTCCCGATTTTGTCTCCGTAGATAATTTCGACAACGTCTCAAATCAAAGATCGTGGGTGAAACTGGTTCCGATTCCCTTGTTCACAAACTACACTAAAACTAGAGAATTGGCATCTCTTTCTAACGTACAGCGAACGAAAAGTAGGGTGACATTTTAGAACTAGGTTTGAGATGTCAAATTAGTTTTGCCTTGAACTTTTCCCAGATTTAAATCAATGCGTTCTGACATGTCAACTATAATCGGATGGAAGTTTCAGATTAACTAAAATTGACAGGTCTAATTTATATCCGTCCCTTGTTTTATTGGACAGAAATAGTCTAATTCAGAAATGTTCTAACCGGCACCATTGCCTACCTTTATCAAAACTAAAAGTAAACTAAATAAAATCACCCTGTATGCCTAGTTAGACTCTGTTCTAAATAATTATGCGTAGAGAGTTATCAATTATTCATTTATACAAAGATCTAAGCTTTTTGAGCTTACTTTTGAGTAGCCAGAATATCCTTCAGATATTTATGTATTAAGCGCAGTGTTGTAACTCTCTCAAAATGTTGAATACATTTGTTTGAAGGTAAAAATGATCACGACTGTAATCCAAGAAGGGTTAGGCAGAGGCGTACTCATTAGTACACCCACATTTCGCCAGTTATGTTTAAAGTCCCATGTAGTAAGGGGGCGAGCCTATTACCATCAACCGGGCACAAGTCCAGACTCCGAGGCTGCTACTGCCTCCCTCTATTAATTTACTTTTATTTTTGGTATAACTTGTTTTTATAATTACCTATTTGCTTTAACTACGGAATATTCTGTGATGTGAAAAAACTATTCCACGCGCACACGTGTGATTAGATAATGTCTGTGATGTGATGCGACATACAATGCCGGGTCTATCTGCGACCTTGTCAGAATAATGTTACATTATACAGACACATACAAACTAATTCAGTAATGGTATTCTGTAAAACAATTTCCTTGATGAATTTAGGTGACCTTAGCTTAAGGATTGCCATACTATCTAAGCGGTAAATTCCATATTTTGTAAACATTGATTTTAAAAGAGTACGTATGGAGTTTCTTGCTCATTCTTCTCCATACAAAGCTACCTTTTGGAAGGGGCAACTAGAATCAATTCTTTTTCTTTTGTATTTAACGTTCAAAGTGCCTTGTAATGGCCTAATTGAAATAAATTATTTGACTTTGACTTTTACAAGCTTTTATTTAGCTTGCACTGTTCGTATGTATGTAAGTTGTCCATGCAAACCATTTTTCGACCATTTGGTGGTATCCGATCCAGCTGAAATTTTGCATACACCTTTAGTTTTGATGACAATACAACGTCCACACTCAAAATTAAAACTTTTACATTAAAGTTTTTGAAAATATTTTTTATTAAGAATATTAACATTTTGATCAATCTCAATCTGTAAAAAATACCTCAAATTTGCCTACATTTTTGACATTATCGCTGAGATGACTTTGACTAGCAAGGAATTGACAGCTCATCTCAAGCGCACTTTACCTATTAAGGGAGATTTTTACAGTCAAGACCAGGTTCCAGTATTTCCACTTGTGTGTGCTTCCTTCTATTCAGTGTTAATGTGTTGTCTTGTTCTTCCACAGAGCTGCACGCTGCCGCTAAGGAGACGGTGACGCTAGCGGAGCAGCGGTTTGTGAGCAAGCAGGACGAGTGGCAGTTCGACAGCAACTGGCAGGAGGTGCTCAACCATGCCATCATTAAGGTGAGTGAGTGTGAGTCAGACTTGCACACAAAGGGCTCAGTACCTCCGTACAATATTTAACATTACATACAAAAAAACACGTTTCTTGTATGGATATCTTCTTGAAACATTAACATAACATCACGCCTGTAATCCCCAAAGGGTTAGGCAGAGGTGTACCCATTAGCACACTCACATTTCGCCAGTTATGTTTAAGTCCCATGTAATAGGGGGCGCGCTATTGCCGTCAACCGGGCACAAATCCAGACTCCGAGGCTGCTACTGAGAAATTCCTATATGATATCCTCCTGGATACCCTCCGTATGGGGTGAACAGAGGGTTATGTCGCACTCTTACTGACTAAAACGCTTCGCTTGACGCATTATCCGCAACCCCGATCGTGGGAGATTTAAAGCTGATTTAGACGGTGCGAGAAATATCGTGCAAGTTGTGGTACATTTCCGTCGATGATCTGTCACTTACGACACGACAGCCGCGCGATCCAGCAATGTACGACAAATCGCACGATATTTCTCGCATCGTCAAATAAGGCTTTACAGACTGGTCTTATTTATACAAAATAAATATTGTCATGTTAATAATTTGACAGAAAATCTGTGCAGTGCTAAAGTTTTGCTTGTATATCTTTTTCAGGTTATGGATGCTGAGAAACGCAAGGCGGAGAGCGGTCGAGAGCATCAGAAGAGAGCGGCTGCATATATCGCAGCTGAGAAAAAGGTACCAGTAGATATTTATGTTACAGTGCAACCTCGATATATTAAAGCTGAAGGGGATTAGACAATATTTTTATACCAAAAAATTTGGTACAATGGGGGTTCTTTGTTATTAGCGAATATTACGCAGGATTTGCTAAAATCGTTATATTGAGGTTCGTTATATTAGGGCTGTATTATCGTTTAGGAGCTCGTGGCAAAGTATAAACAGCCGCACGGGTCAATCCATCAGGTTAAGCTACGCTTGCCGAGGTTGGTCCGTGGATGGGTGACCATCTTTACACATCGAGACTCCTCCGTGCCTCGGAAAGCACGTTAAGATGTTAGTCCCGATTTTTGACAGTTGTTACGGGTCGTCAGAAGCCCCAGTCTTACTAAGGGGTATAGTATTACCCATTTACCTACTAGGTTGTTTAGGTCAGATAGGCAGTTGCTCCATGTAAAATACTGGTATTCAGCTGCATGCGGTTAGACTGGAACCAGACCCTTAACATAGTCGGGAAAAGGCTAGGCAGATAGATAGAGTACTGTATTTTCTTTTATTATCCATTGTCATCCCTGGCCCTGCCGCGGGACACAAAAGGCCTCATAAGAATTATAATAACCTATTGTTATAGTGAGAAAACGTTAAGTCCTACTGTTTTGAACATAATTATGAGGTAGATAAGTAAATGACGTTTTGTTTTTCATTATGATTCTTAAGTACATACATATTATGACGCATTTTAGGATGTGCGCATTGAATTTTAATGAGTAGCAAAGATTGTTTAAGATTCTGACAAGATCCGAACACAAATAGTCGGTTTATTTCAAACATATTTCTTTGGAAAATCTTTTGAGTTTGTGCAAAATATATGTTTATCTTAAACATATTTGTTGATACTGTGTTTTTTTACGATTAAAGCAAACCTTTCAGTAACATTATAAACATTAGTGGTCAATGTCTGTAGTCAAAGTCTAAATATACCTATAAAAGCGAAAGGTAACTCACTAACTCATTCATCACGAAATATCGAAAACAGCATAACGTATAAAGATTAAATTTTGCAGGGAGATAGTTTATAGTTAATAGATATCCGCTCAGAAAGGATTTTCCAAAATTCACCCCTAAGGGGATGAAACGGGGGTCCAAAGTTTGTATGGAGAAATCAACTCGCGGGCAGAAGCTAGTCTACACTATCTACATCTACACTAATATTATGAAGAGGAAAACTTTGTATTTTTGTCTGTTTGTAATGGATAAACTCAAAAACTACTGGACCGATTTTAAACATTCTTCCACCATTAGAAAGCTACATTATCTGCGAGTAACATAGGCTATATTTTATTTTAGAAAAAAATAGGGGTCTCGAAAACAGACATACACGCGGGCGGAGTCGCGGGCGACCGATAGTTAATAATAAAAATGCTATTTGTGTTACTCACACTTATTTTTAAGTCAATCAACAATGGCTACGAATTTTTTTACCCAATAACAAGCGTTGTGTCATCGCGCTTCTCTTTCTTTACTATACAGTCTGACAGTGACCGCGCATTAACTGTTGTCAGCGTCTTAAACATAAATTCATAATGTAACAGATAACATAAAGAATGTATTATCTGCAGGTGACACAACTAGAAGACAATCTAAAGCGTAACATCATCAAATCACGAGTTTACTTCGAAGAGAAGAAACTGTGCGACGAACAGTTGCAAACACAAAATGAGAAGATTGAGAAATTGCAGCGTCTCATCGCTGATGCCAAGTTCCGCTATTCAAAATCCCTTAAAGCCCTCGAGAAGATATCTGAAGAAATTCATAGAATGAGAGGAGAATACCCACCAGACAAGGACACCATCCCTGTAGGACCTAGAGAACCAGGAGTCGGAGCAGAAAGAGACGCCATACATGACGAAGACACAGCGAAGGCTGAACACGAGAAAGACGAAGACTCCAGTCTTCAAGAACTGAGAATGCGAGTTAGGGAACTAGCTTCCAAACCCATAGAAAAAGATATTGAAACCGACGAAGCATGGGCTTTAGAACTTAACGAAACTATAAACAAACTAGATCAACTACTCATGATGAAGGAAAATAATCAACAGAAAAGATCCAAATTCACAGCCAGTTCTCCTAGGAATTCTAGCGCGCCATCTACAAGTACTAACTCGGGTAAATACACCCATCCACCGAGCGACAGTTGGAAAACTGAAACGAACCTAACGAGAACAAAATCTATAAGCAAGGATGTTGTCTATGAACATACCAACCCACCTATTAGTAAGACAGAGAAGTCTAAAAGCATGATGTCTTTAGACGTGCTCGCTCTAGCCAGAGACACGAATATAATGGATAGGGAATCATACCTCAAGGCGGTGATCGAAGACAAATCTCCATCAGGGACGTACACAGAGAGTAATTCGGACAGAAATGATACTCCAGACGAGATATTGATGGTGGAGTGTGATTCTAGTGACTCCAATCAGAACCCAGTGATCAGGATGACCAGTTCAACTGTTTCTGATAGCGATAACAGCTAAACAAGACGACACAAACACGATTGTTAAATTTCTTTAATTGGTTGTGGAATTTTACTAATTTAAAAATATGAAAAAAAAATACGGTTTAGTTTTGTCCGTGGAAAGTGCTTTAATTTGTTTTTTTTTTATGTTGATCGTTTCTATCAATCATGACTAAAAATCTAATGTTGAACGTCAATTTTTGATTGTTAGCTGTTTTTTTAGTAAACTTAAAAAGTTAATAAAAATTGGTAAAATGATTTTTGTGTTGATGCTTAGTTTAGTCGATAGTGCTAGTATTTTCATTAATGAAATACTGATTATAAAATACTCAATTAGACTTCAGTTTCATGATCGAGTCAAAATCAAACCATTTATTTAAATTATACTATTAACGGCACTTTTGAATTGTCAAGGAGTCGGTCAGTTAGTCACAAAGTTGAAGCAAGTTGCTCCTTCTAAAACATAAGTAGGCCTCTATGGAGAAGAACGAGCAAGAAACTCTAAAAATATTACTCACTAAGTGTATTAAAAAAGGAATATACTAATATAATAAAAAAGGAATATACTAATATTATAAAAAAGGAATATACTTATATTATAAAAAAGGAATATACTAATATTATAAAAAAGGAATATACTAATATTATAAATGTAAAAATCTATATATTTGTGCTGAGCATAAGGTCTCGGATTCGATTCCCAAAGCGGGTAATGTGTTATTGGGTTTTTCCTTTAGGAATTTCTCAGTAGCAGCCTCGGAGTCTGAATTTGTGCCCGGTTGATGGCAATAGGCTCGCCCCCTATTACATGGGACTTAAACATAACTGGCGAAATAGTGGGTATATCTCTGCCGAACCCTTTGGGGATTACAGGCGTGATGTTATGCGTATGTTTGGGAGATACTAAGCGCTTTGATGAGGATACTAGCACTGTTGAATCGTTCTTAGATTGTAATGACTTAGGGTTAGCTCACACAGAATAGAAAATATTCTCGAGCAGTTTTCTTTTATAAATCTATACTTCTAACAAAATGAAAAACTGACTATGGGTCGGTTCACATCTGACGGAAGATACGTCGAACGCATCGTCTTTAGTATGGTCGACGCACTAACGCATCATCGGTTATGTGTGTATGGTTGGATATTTTATTATCTATTTTTTTTTTTAATTTATTTATTCAAAATCTACAGAAAATAAAGTTATACAAATTCTGCCAAACTATTCCTGCGTTAAGCGACTGACGATACGCGGCGTATCTTCCGTCAGATATGTACCGACCTTATAGCATATTGCTATTCTGTGTGGGTTCACCATAATGTGTGATGTAGGACTGTCGGTCTCGTAAAATAATTTGAAGTCATATGAGCGATATAGGATTAGTCATAAATATCATTGTGATATTTTACATAGACATGGTAATGTCGTATAATACGGGTGTAGAAGCAATTCACTAATAATTAGGAATTTGAGATCATAAAACAATTGTTACCAAACAAAAAGTATTAATTAAGATTCTTTCGTCCCACTCAAACCATGTCAGAGGCTCTTGGGGCAGTTTAGAAACTCTGACACTAGGGTGTGGGGTCGTAAGACCTTACTGCCCACACGATAGAGAAGAAGAAAGATTAATTAAGCTGTCAATACACAAACAAACACTTAACTGGCGAAATGTGGGTGTACTAATAGGGACATCTCTGCCTAACCCTTAGAGGAATACAGGCGTGATGTTATGTTTTGTGTCTAAACACGATTCTCCCCAAACATTTAGTATGGCAATATTACACTGTGACGTCACGTTTCAGCCAACTCAATTGATCAACTATTAATTGATGTGAAAGCATCTAAAAATCGAATCAAATCAAAAGTTGACAAGTACAATACGGCCGACGTATCTTGGCGGCTCTGAAGTTAGCCGATTGCTGCGCAGTAAACAATTTCGTTTCTATAAGATCCATTGCGCAGCCAAACAGCTAACTTCATACCGCCAAGATACGTCGGCCGTAATATATGTCAATTGATTGTTGCTATCTATACCCGTATTATTATATCGCTGTATTCACAATGCCAAATTATTTACAGTTTTTCAGTCTTCAGCAGTATTATTATTTTACGCTTTTTTTAAATAAAATTTTATTGTAATCAAATATTTACGAGGCCGACTTTTTATTTATAGCTATTGGACCCGTGTTTTAGAATTGTATTCAAACATGAAACTCTATTTACCAGACTACAAAAATACCTAAAAGATGGTTATGATTATTGCGAGATTTAGGTAGAGAAGCATGATTATGAAATCAGAGACTGTGGGTTCCATACTGGGCACGGGCATGTACCAATGTGACCATTTGTCTTCATTTATGTACTTTCTAAGTTTATCTTAGACATCACTGACATTGGTGAAGGAAAACATCGTGAAGAAAACTGGACTTATAATTAATATAAGTCTGAAATCACCAATCCGCTTTGAGCAAGCGTGGTGATTAATGGTCGTGCCTTCTCTGTATGAGAAGAGGCCTTTGCTTTGCAGTGGTAATCGGCTGGTATTATTATGAAATCAGAGAGCAATTCTACTAACTTTCAAGAAAGTTCGCTCTCTTAATCTTAATCTGTCAAAAATACCTCTAATTTTCTTAAATTTTTTTGACATTGCTTTGGGACTTAAACATAAATGGTGAAATGTGGCTTTACTAATGGGTACACCTCTGCCTAACCCATTAGGGAATTACAGGCTTGATTTTATGTTATGTTGTTGTAAATTGATTGTCACTGAAATGAGTTATCGACTAGATTTTGAACGTTTTTAATTAGTAGAATTGGCCTTCTGATAGTTTTGAATTGAGTTTCATGTTTGAATATTCTTGTTATACGGGTCACAAGCTGCGGTTACACGGGCAATAAATTGCGCATTTTTTGACAACTGTCCTAGGACGTCTAGGCAATGCCGAACAATTTTGTGGTAATACCAACATTACAAAAAAATTCGGAAAGGTCGCGCAACTTTTGTTGCCAGTGTAAGCGCACTTTAACTAATAAATATGTTAGATTTATGGCACTTTAGTTCACTTATGAGCCATACGAGTCCACCGACTAAAGCTCACAAATTAAGTAACTTATTTTAACGTCGAATTCCATCAAAATGTTAAACCTAGCATAAGAATTAACCTGCAAAAAATTTTTGACAGATTTTCCAAATAAAAACTTTCAAAATTCAAATTTATTCCACAGATAAAAAAATATGCTAAGTATAAAAGTTTGGTGAAATTCGCCCTAAATCGTATAGCATAACACTTTCGTAACTCTTCGACCTTGCTAAAAATTTTCTATCTGTTATGCAAGTTTAATGATCGATAAAATGCTTCAAAAACTCCATCACTCCTATTTTACTCTACTAATTATTAGAGGAATGCTTTTAAAGGTTTAAAGTCTGTTCTTACCGTTTATAAACTTAAAAGGCACCTATTTTCTAATCAAAATTTATAAACAATTTTATATGGAAAGATTTGGAATAAAGATTGTGATGGATGTGATTGGTCGTATAGGTTGTGGATTTGAAACTGCGCTAACACATGCGCGCATGACAAAATTGTGCCTATAGGTATGATAACGAGTATAAATAGACACTTGACGAAGCCCGCAGTAACACGATCTTCTCAATAACGCGATATGTTTTGTTTTTGGCCTTAACTAAGTACCTTATAGTTAGTTGCCTTGTAGATATCGAATGTCAAAGTTCCAAGTTTTGTTACCGTTTTTATGAAAAGAAAATTTTAAATGTTATTACTGGCGGCCTACCACAATGCTTTTATGTATTATTTGAATATTGCTTTGTAATTTTCGCTGTTGAATTTTCACCCTTAAGACGCCGAGTTGAGTGTTTAAAATCCAACGAAGTGCAAGACAAAGCAATCTTAAAATGATACTGTTTTAAAACATAGTGGTAGGCCCCAACTTGAAATACCACTATCCATGTATTGTTGCATACATATAAGATTATGTTTTCCATGCCTTACATTTCGCGCTGCCATAAGAGATATTGAGACATGCAGATATTGAGTGATATTTCAGACCTAAACTAAAAAACTTGAGAGGTGTCAAGGGACACCCGGATCGATTAATTAGTGAAGGAATTGTAACGCACGGTTTACAACTATAGCAAAAAGTGTCGTTACAACTTTTGGTCTTAAAGTGTCGTTACAACTTTTGGTCTTAATTTTTTCCGTCTAGCCCTTTTTCGCAACGCGCGATAAGGAACTTCGTTTCAAAAATCGTGCTCCAGCGGTTTGTTCAATGTTATTTAGTTTGATGGGCTATGTAGGGTGTCTTTTTACACTTCATATTATCTGTGACCTATATTTAAGCACTAGGGTTGTCAATGAAAGCGGCGAGAATTTTTAGTCTAGTTCTAGAATGTGATTTAAAATGCTTTGAACAAAAATTTGACACCATAGAATTATGATTTACTCAGTGACTGAATGAATTTTTGACAGAATTGTCGATAAAAAAAAATATACTATAGATGAAGCTTTATATGATACACATACACTCACTCACCGACATTTTTCACTCACAACGGCTTAAGGCCGATTTACACATATCAGTGAAGTCAGAGTTCCGACACAGTACCGTTTCAGTGATCATTATTTCTTTCATATATTCTCTATGAACGCGCCTGAATTGAAACAGAGAGCACTGTGGCGTCACTGACACTGACAAGTGTGAATGCCTTTTAGAATGTATGAAATAATGATTATCACTGATACAGCCGGAACTGTGGCTTCACTGATATGTGTGAATCAAGCTTTAATTGAAATACATGAAATTCTCAAATGAATTTCAATCAACATAACATTTTGCAGTGCCTTCATTTTTCATTAACATTTTAATTAAATTAAAAATCTTAGCCCAATCAAAAGACTGGATGAGGTTGGTACTTAAGGCGGTTGTAGAGCTAAAATTAATTATATTTAATATGTTTTTTTTTTACTAAAATTATATAAAAATAACACGATGAGGGTTCGCTAACATACTCATAAGTTTAAGAATAATAAAAATATGTTTTAAAAATCAGCATATTTAATTTTAAGATGCATTTACGTAAATCGAGTGAGTTTGTGGCAATGAGGTCTTACTAAAAGATATTTTTGGTTCAATACTTGCAAAGCGACGATTGTACTAATATGACTTTAAAACTATTTAAAATGTAAGCGCTAGGGTATCCCTGCAAAATTCAAATTTTCTAACGACTTTTGCAATTTGCAGTTTAGCATCTGATTAAAATATAAATACTTGTGTATTTACACTGACTTGAAAAGTTATATTGACGATTATACTGATTATAATTCTGTAAATACATATTCATTACTGTCGCGCCTAATTCTTGAAGTGAAAACTTCTTGATTCTTGGTAGGGGTAAAATTTATGGCTTTCCGTCACCGACATGTAAATGTGACCGCGTTACCGACTTGCTAATGTGGAGTTCCGGTTTCACTTTTGTCGGCAGACCTATGACAGCCTATTTATTTTATTAGGTACTATAATACTGAGCTGAAACTTGCAAAAAAAGTAAGAAACTGAATTTCGCGGACAAACTTAGCGCATCACCGCTAATAAGTCTTACTTAAAATCTTTATTTAAATACACGACGGTAGTCTTACTTAAATTCTTATTATTTATAACACGAGTTGTGATGTAAAACTCATTGTCACTTGAATGTGTAAGATTAAAATTATTAATATTTTAAGATAACTTTAGGTTACTAATTTAACAATATTGATAGCTACTGATTTAACAATATTGATAGCACGGCATGACGTCAGCCATGTGTACCTACTTTTGATAGACACTTATGTTAAAAGAAAAATAAAACTTATAATTCACGCCACGAAAGATGAGACTTGACAAGCGTCAGTAATGGGGAGCTTGCGCAGGTATGGATGTACGAAATAGTTATCCATAATTTGTGTAGGTATCTGTTCAGTGATATTTCGATGACATTTAGATTAAAATCCTTAACAATATTATAATATTTATTATGAAATGATAAAGTTTGTGTGATGTGTCTAGTCTCAGCTTTCGTGGCATATACTTGCTCCTACATAAAAAATAGTACCTGGTTCTTTGAGGTATATGTGTGCTTACCTACCTACTTATAATGATAATACGGGCTGTTAAATTTATTGGTCATTTTTCAGACAGTGAAAGTGCTTATAAATATGAAAAATTATTACTTTGGGGTCAACCCTAAAGTATGTAAAAAAATCTGCTTTTCCATACACTTTGAAAGTATTGTAGAGCATTTTTAGCTTATTTGCTTACTCAAAGTTGGTAATATTTGTGAAAACTTTTATTCCCTAAAAAATGGCCAATAAATTAAAACTAAGCCTGTATTAATACTGAAGAAAATTAAATATAATAACATCTAAATAATTCAATATCTTAGGAGCAAGCGGCATCATTATTACTATTTTATAGAATTTTTAACAATCCTATTCTGATTATAGTTGGCTTGACAATCTTGACATTCCAATTTCAAGATGGTGGAAAAATTTAATTGAAATTAACAGAACCATGAAACAATTTTTTTAAATAATATATATATTGTATGTCCGTTCACCGTGTTGCACCTATGATAATATTGTGTCGCACTTTCAGAATTCTCACTTAAATGTTGTATGTACCTACACAGTAATAAAGTCTGTATGTTCGTATGTAAAATTCCACTCTACGTGTTTTCAATGAAATGAATGTTCTAAATTGTTGGTGTTTTATTTGTTTGCTTTCGTAGCGTGATCGATTGCAGTCCATTAAATAATTATATTTGTAGGCAGCGCTGTTTGCTCCGGTCAAGTTTAGTAGATATGTCAATCCAATCAATTGAAATACTTTTTTATGAGCTATCAAAACGCAATTCCCCAAAAAACTGTGACGCCGACGAACTATTAATTGATTTCTTAGCAACTAAATATCTAATTTTACTGTGAATTGAAAATTAATTGAGTTTTCAAGGCTAAAAAAACAAAGCGTTTTAATTCTGGTAGTTCTTTACGTGCATTTCAATAAATGGATCTGTTCCGTGGTCCATCTGCATCACATTCAAATATATAATATATTATAATATTATATAATATATTTTCAAAAATCGAACGTTAGTATGTTCTTTCGTATCTACACATCACTTTCAAATATTTTCAAAAATCGAACGGTAGTATTGTCTCGCCCCTCGCCCCTCGCGAGACCCTTTTAGTGTCCCTCGTGCATCGCGCGCCGTCTGACGTTCGATTTTTGAGTACCTACACACGCTAATTATTTGCGTTGGATATTTCGTGATTAGTGTTTATTACAAACCAATTCAGTGTGTGTGCAGTGTAACAGGCTGAATTCAAATAAGCACCGGCCGGCTGGACAATGTCTCGCCACATTGACATGGATGTATGAAGCGGAAATTATGAATGTAAGTTTTTTTTTTTAATCGTATTGCTTTCAAAAGTTCCACAAAAGACACAGTAGTACAAACACAGGATATAGGAGTCTAAATCTGCTAGTATCCAACTTCCTGTGGCACTAATACTTAATCTCCCGAGCATTCGACCAAAAAAAATCACAACTACCCTCCTAGTAATAAAAATCTTAGGGTCACATAAGCGGCTCGTATTCGGTACGGCATTGTCATTACAACGTAATCAAAGGTTGTATGGAGAATGCCGAACCGAAGCGGCCGTCCCGCTTATGTGTACCACTCTTAAGGCAGAAACAGACTTATTCTCCATTAGGTTCACAGTTCTTAAAATAAAAAGCAAGGTAATCGTTTTTCCACATATATTTCACATCTGATAAATAATCAACGGTCCCATATAAACAATAGCTTATACATTCTACATAACATCACGACGGTAAATACAGAGAGGAAGGCACTTATACAAGTAAGTAATAATACATGGAATGACATATACCGCGCATAAATTTTTCGTCGGATATTTAAAAAAAAAAACAGCTCAGACAGCAGCAGAGTCGGTACATATCTGACGGAAGATACGCCGCGTATCGTCAGTCGCGTAATGCAGAAACAGTCAAATAGATAATAAAATATCCAACCATACACACATAACCGATGATGCGTTAGTGCGTCGACCATACTAAAGACGATACGTTTGATGTATCTTCCGTAAGATGTGCAAAGCGCCTTAATCCATGGTAACAATTTGACTCACAGATTTATTACGGCGACCTATCCACCACATACGCATTCAAATTTTAATTAAAATGATTACAGACACTGGCCTATTTTAGATAAATATCAGGTTATATTGAATTCGTGAATCTAAAATACGATCTGTGATATTAACACCGTTTTTTGAAAGGATAATCAACACAAAAGAGAGCAATATCTTTGTATGTTTATTTGTGCAATTATGATATGCAGTAAGGGTATACTTTGCTAATACAGATTATACATAACATTGAATTATATTGATGTAAGTACCTATGTAGCGTAGAACCGGTCATTGTGGCTATCTTTAGTCCTATGTCCAACAGTGGACGTTCAGCTGATAGATGAAGATGAAATACAAATAGGTATCTAAACATTATTTTCTGAGAGAAAAAAATATCTTTACTATCCATAATTATTTTGGTAGTTACTTACATTATTACCTAACTTATGATGCTGACTGGTTTTTTTTGTGTTATCCTTTCAAAAATCGGGTACCGGGTAACCGGGTAATCGGCGCAGGTATTGAAACTTTGCACAAATTGACTTTTTGACAATTAGCCAACTTTGGCGATGTCGCAAAATGCTTGCCAAGTCAAAGATGTCGTTGTTTTGTAAAATATTATGGAATTTATATACCCTTACAAATGTGGATATATGATAAAGTATTTTTATTTACATAAATAAGATGTTTCTATAATAAACATGAGGTATGGAAATGGAGAGTAGTTTAGACTGTGGCTAAAACTACATGTTTAATTATTTTTTTTACTCTATTAACCATTAAAACTAGAAGATTGTTACAATCGTTTGTGAAGTTAAATACTGCAATATTAATTCTACATTCTTTAAGAATTATAAATACAATAAATAACAGACACTGCGCAAGCGCATTCTAATCTCCATATGTTTAAAAAACATTACCCTCCCTTTTTGCAGTCGGCTTAAAACTGGCCATTCTTTCCTAAAGCACCCTGTTTATTTTATTGAAATTCTAAGAAAACAGGAAGATTGTTAATTAAATATTATATTAAAATGACAGCCCAAAAAAAATATAATAAATATAATTTGTACTGTAAACACTAAACAAAAAATTCTACATATGATGAAGACTATACCTAGAACAAACCTCTTTAATGATAAATCATTTAAAATGGAATTAAAGATTATCTATGCTTGATTTTTAGAGGTGTTTTTCTTAAGTGATCAATATCAATGATTCAATAAAAGAATACACTTACCAAACTAATAGTTCATACGGCATGGAACGATTTAAATAAATAAAATATAGATAGTAAGGATTTTTAGGAAGTATTTCTAGTTTATTACCTAATAACTAAAGACTAAATAAAATCGTTTAAAATCTCAAAGGAAGAAGATAAAATAAAAATAAAAATTTCATATTAATCTCACAATAGATCGTTTTTGCTATATAACGAAGCCATGACACGAGTAACCAAGCCGTATGAACTTAAAACACACAAAAATAATAGAAAAATATATGATCATGAACATTAAACCTTAAAAATAATAAAAAACAACATCCGACTATCTAAAACAAAAACAATATTATCTTAAAATAAATTGTATAATCCATTCAATAAAAGTTGAAAGAATAACTGTGATTTTTGATTTTATATAATAATTATTGGGTAGTTGATACCACAAATCAATTGAAATACTTTTTATGAGCTGTCAAAACGCGATTCCTCCGTAGATTTTGTGTAACAATGGGCAACTGTGACGTCACTTGTTTGTCAACTCAATTGACTAACTAATTTCAAAGCAACTAAAAATCTAATTTGACAGTTTCATCACAAAATTTTCTAGCAGAATAATTTCATGACCATTCGCATTTTTTTTAACTCTTTATTATACGCAATCCAATGAATGAAACAAAGGCAACTTTCAAAGGAGAATGCCCACGGCGCTATGGACAAATGTACTCAATTCAAAATTGTTGTGTCTTCATCAAATCAACTTTAAAATACTCTATGGCATGTCTAAATACTACCTCAAAAGATTTAACACAAACTACAATGGCATTTCCGAGATATTTACAAAAATGAAATTACTATTTTGAGGTTATGTTCGACCAAAAATTAGTTGAAAAAAGTTATTTAAAAGGGTCTGAATGGGTTTACGGGTGAACTTGGTGTCTTTGAAGCATATTTGTGTAAATCATACTACGTTAAAAAGTCAATGTGCATTCTTACCGGTGTTGGTGAGATCTAGACTCGTAAAATGTCCATGATGTTATTCGGAATCTCCGACATGTGTCTGCGCCTAAGTGGCGTTAATCTCAAAGAACAGTTGAGACATTGCATTATAGTCGCACTCACTATGATCACAACACAAAGTCCTGCCTTTAGTAATAAACAACACACACGGTGCAGCGGCGTTAGAAGTATGTTTATTTTCAATGGGCAATAACAGAGAAACTAAAAGGCTCGACTCGAAGCACAACGTACCAAAACCAGCAGAAATAACAGTATTGTATTGATTATTGATCGATTTCCGTAAACCAGCCAGTGGTATTTCACGAATACAACTTGGCGCCGATGCCGCCGTTTACAACCACTGATATTAAAAATACCAGCAAAAACATGTGATTTAGAACTCTGTTATTACTTTACAATAATAGATTGAACAGTCAATACAAAATAGATATCATTTTATTTTATGTAGGTAGGTTACATTACCCGCAATAGAAAAAAAAGAAATCTCTTGTAGGTATTGACAGCCGATAGTAAAAAATGGCGTACTATAACGTCGGAAACATAAAAGTACTAATTATTGTTCAAAAAACTATCCCATTATAAATATCAATCAAAGTCTTTATAAAAATATATTTGTATTTTAGATATTTCATGCCGTTCAAGATTTTGAGACACAAGTAATAAAACAAGAGTACTGCTCATGGGCAATCTCCTTTTTGCACCAAATTAATCACTTTTGCAGTGAAAAATAATTCGTTACGGGTCGTCAGAAGCCCGAAAATCTAACAATCAGTCATACCAAGGGTTATCGTATTACCCAAATACCCAGTTACTGGGTTGTGGAGGTCACATATTCAGTCGCTCCAAGTAAAATACTGATATTCAGATGCACCTGGTTAGACTAGAAGGCGACCTCAACATAGTCGGGAAAAAGCTAGGCAGATTGTTTGATAGTAAAAAATAATTATAATTTTATAGCTTGATGTTTCATATTTCATTTTGTTTTATATTTTATTCTGACATCGGTGACAATCTCGTATCGTTTCTATTTTACAGTTAATTGAAAATTAATTTTGTTTTCAAGGATAAAATAAAGTGTTTTTTTTTTAGAGAAGTCGTGTCTTGGAATGATAGGTTTTATGGTGCCAACTACCCAATTTTAATGTTCCAAGAATTAAAATCGATTAAGTTGAGAAAATATCTTAATCTATTAGCACTCGGCAGTGTTAAAATATTAATTATTAATATAATACTATAGCAAGGTAACATAATTTGAAATATATTTATACCATTTTTATACATATTGAAAATATTTAATAATTCAATTCAATTAAAATCAAACTGTCACATTTCAATGACGTCACAGTCCACAAATACATAGTGCACTGTAAAACCAATTGATAACTTAACAATATTATTTCACATAATAATAAAAATATCTATTATGACCTCTATTACTGACATATCAGTGGTTTAGTAACTATCTGGACATATTTGTACGATAAACGCAGGCTAAATGCATCGTTAAGAGACGCCTCCATTTAATATAACTTCTCTTTATAAATCAACGAACATCCTGATTTAATACCAAAATAATCTCAGTATTAGATTTTAGGCGAATCCAGTCAAGAAATATGGAAAATAAGATACACGTTCTTTTTTTAGTCTGTTAGAAATAAATAAATATGTTATACAAAAGTAACTCTAAGTGTAACACTTATTTAATTCAATTCTACTAATCATCAAAGACAATGGTTCCGATTCCCTTGTTCACAAACTACACTTACATTAGAGAATTGGCATCTCTTACTAACATACAGCGAAAGAAAAGGACGGTGACATTTTAGAACTTAGAGATAACAAATTAGTTTAACCTTTAATTTTTTTTTTGTATTTTTAATCAATACGTTCTGATATGTCAACTAAAATTGCATGGAAGTCTCAGATTAACTAAAATTTACAGGTCTAATTTATTTCCGCCTCTTTCTTGTTTTATCGGACAGAAAAAAAAAGAAATAGTCTAATATTAGTTTATTTTGTGAACAAGGGAATCGGCACTAATACCAGATTTGCATGGAAATACGTACGGATCCATTCAGGTTAGAACAGACTCAGAAAGCTGAACGAATGTGTAAGCATTTCATACAAAACAAATGTTTTCTATGGAAAACAAATGTTTTCTATGGAAAACAAATGTTTTCTATGGAAAACAAATGTTTTCTATGGAAAACAAATGTTTTCTATGGAAAACAAATGTTTTCTATGGAAAACAAATGTTTTCTATGGAAAACAAATGTTTTCTATGGAAAACAAATGTTTTCTATGGAAAACAAATGTTTTCTATGGAAAAAGGTACAATCGGGTAGTTGACATCACCAATAAATTGACATACTTTTTATGGACTGTCAAAACGCGATTCCCCCGTAGATTTTGTATGGCAATACTGGCCTGTGACGTCACTTATTTGGCAACTCAATTGACTAACTATTTATTGATTTCAAAGCCACAAAAAAAAAACAAATTTTACAGTAAATTGAAAAGTACTCGGGTTTCTGCTGAAATTAAGTGTTTTATTTTGATAAGTTGTGTCTTGAAATTAATGGTTATTGGTATCATCTACCCAATTGTGCTGAATAAGACAGTGTAGTAAGTCTATTAGAAAGGAGAAGAAAAATACACTTGAGAGCAATAAAATCGCACACCTTGACTTTTTTTTGTTAAGGCAGTTTTTTTTCATGAATCTGAATAAATATTTATTTTATTAACCAAATTACAAGGGGTGTGCGATTTTATTGCTCTCAAGTATATTTTAGAAACTTTTACGAAAAGTTGCGACTATATGAAAGTGAAAAGTACACAGATCTAAAGTATTTTATCAATATTGTTGTTGAAATCATAAAAATAAAGCAAGAATTTTAAGAACATTACAAGTTTTTCTTATATTTTTTTACATGATAGCTGGAAGTCCTGGATTCGCCTGCTAAAACTCGACATAACTAACCTACGGACATTTGGTCATGAGCTATATTGAACTACTAAATCTTAGACCTTGGTATACTGACCACCTGGCGCCACCAGGGGGCGCGCTCGAACGCTCCGGGGTGGCTGAAGAACGCCTTCTGAATATTTTGGTAAAGCTGTAAAGGAAAAAGTCACGTTTTATTATTTTTCCAACGGCCTTTTATTGTATCATAGCAGGGCAGAGGCCTTTTCTCATACAGAAAAGCGCAAACATAGGTAGTTCATCACGGTTGCTCATGGCGCTTTGGTAATTTCAGGCGTATATATAGGCCCAGGTTTTCATACATATGTCGATGCAATGAATAAAGGAAATAAAATTAAAAACCTTATGATAAATACTCACGTTGCCATCGCTCTTGCCGAGCACCGAGTTGAGCACGAAGTCTGTAGGCGCAAGCGCATCTACTACGCTCACTATCTCTCCTTTTAGCTCGTTACATAGCTCTAGCACAGCCTCTCGCAATAATCGTGCTAGTGATTCACCCTGGGAAATATAGAAAAATATTGTTAATTAATTTGTTCATAATATGTACAATATTTACAGATTTAATTATTAAAAAAATTAAATAAAGAAACTAAAACTAAATAGCATCAAATAATTATTCCACATCGCTGTCAACATTAAAAGTGTTGATTCTTGTAGCTTCTTATAAATCTTATTAATAGTTACAATAATTCCGAAAAGGCTCATATGGCCAAAAAATAGAATATAATCCCATTAAAGTCTGAACAGATTTTTGAGAATCTGAAAACAATTCCCCTCTAAACTAATTTTTCGGTTGTACTGCGATCTGAGGCCAACATAGATAGAAGAAAGCTAGCCGGGTAAACGAGGCTAGACATAATGGCTGTATATATGGGAAGAACTGTAAACAAAACTATAAAATAAAATAATACAAATAATATACACATACCTGTGAATACCCTCCTTGATACAACTCTACTAGATGCTGATCCAACGACCAGAGTCCGTACAAACAGAACAACTTCGTCAGCACCGGCTGCAGGTTCTTCTCCTTCTTATCCAACGACTCAAGGAAGAATATAATCGCTAAATATTCAGCATACGTCTTCGTAAGCTCCCTCCACTTGTACACTTGTGATTTTGCGCGCGCTTCGAACTTTGACAGGCCTTTGGCGATCTCCGATTCGTATTTCTCGTGTGTCTGCTTCAGTAGATAGCATATCAGCCATTTGTATGTTGTTGTTATGACTGTAAGAGAAAAACATTTCAAGTTTAATTGTTGAATGTTGTCAAATTTTGTGGTAGTATTTAAATAAATAAAAAATCGGTCCTAAGATTGAACCTTGCAGTACTCCAATCTGCAAAGATACTCCAAAACATGTTACGTCTTCCATTTCGATTTATATATCTCTTTGTAATCCTGATATGGTTAATTAACAATATTTCCATATTCTTAACACCATATGACTAAGTTTCTAAGTCAACCTGTCATGATGAACACAATCAAACGCTTTAGTTAAACACAAAACATATGCTGTTGACCATTTCTAATCAAACTTACACTCTCTATTCTTCAGTTCATCAGTTCTGCTACACCGGAACCTGACAGCGATCCACCGCTCCCAATCCTTCAGGAAGGTCACGGTATTAAGGGGAGAGTCCACGGTCCCTCCGCTACGTGCTGCTTCGAACTGTCTTAGCAACCAGTTGCCGGTCTGTTGCGATAGCACGTTGTTGTCACCTTCGTAGGTGACTGTGGCTTCGTGGTTGCTGCGGATATCGCCTAGGTTTGAGCACTGGAGATAGAAGGCGTGGGTTTAGAATGTTTATAGTCTAGATCGATTTGAGAACTAAGGTTGGTTTTTAGCGTAAATATGTGTGAAAGATCTCTATTAAGAAATTGTTTTTGGAGTTCTTTCTAAAACGGTCTGATATTCCTCGTATCTCTTGATATCGATCTGTATATGTTGAGTTTTGCATCATGATCACTAATACAGTTGCCTATACTGCATCTATTTATGGGAAAGCTTCTGACGGTCTCTTCCTTTCATCATTTCTTATTAATACCCTTCTTTAAGTTGCTGGTAGACTATCAGATAAACGAAAAATGCAATAGAATTTAAAGCCTCCTAGATCAGTTGAATGGAACTTATCAGTAGATGGAGATCAGGTCACGATGCTTACTTTTAAGTAACCATGTCCACCGCACGCCTCGCGGCACTGCTGCGCGGCTGCCAATACGGTCCACGTCAGTAATGGCTTGCTACATGATACCATTGCGTGAATCTCTGATACTGCCTCGCTCTGTAATACAATATGATACAACTTAAATATAAATCAATTAGTAAGAAAACTTGAGGCCAAAATGAATGCTATGACGTAATCAAAATACGTAATCGTAGCCACAGATAAAGAAATAAAATTTCGTGTGGAAGCGTGGCGCCCCGATTCAACTGATAGTTTTTGTCTTTCTTTTATAATAATAATAATAAAGCCATTAAAAGGCATTTTTGAAAGTCAAGAGACAAGAGAGAGAAAAATATGAATCTAGTTGTCCATTTCAAAAGGTAGTTTCGTATGGAGAAGAACGGGCAAGAAACTCCATACATATTCTTAAAAAATATATAAATGTTTACAATGAGTAGTAGGTACATTCATTCCTAATGAATGAATGAATGAACCTATTCCTAATGAATGTACCTATTACCTAAAATAAAAGTCATGTAAAGTACTTACAATACGTACCATGCGCTACAAATTTTAAAATGAAAGTTAAATGAATAATAATATGTTTATAGATACACAGTGCTCACACGTTTACAATATTGTGATCGTAGACGATCACTTCTAACATTTCAAAACCAGTGAGCTGCAACGAATCAGTGTGAGAGCCATTGTAATCACCAAATGGAGAATTAATGTCGATAACAGAACAAACAAAGTAACTAAAACAAATCATTTAATTGAACTAGTTTAATTAGTTGATTTGGGCAAAAATTTAAATTGCCCTATGGAACAGGACCAACATGTTTCCAAGCAAATTAGAGAAAACAAATTAATAAATAATAGCAATAATAATAGCATATAGTAATAATTATGCTTGTTTACAAAGTATTATTAGTTTTTAAATTTTTCTTTCATCTATCTATCTATCTTCTTCTACATATATACATATAAAATGCTTTGTCCTGAATGACTGACTGACTGACGGATCAACACACAGTCTAAACCGCTAATCGTAGACGAAACTTGGAGAGTGTGTTCTTTGTATGACGTAGGCATCCGATAAGAAAGGATTTTCCAAAATTCACCCCTTTAGGGGTTGAAACGGGTCAGTCGCGGGCAGAAGCTAGTCTATCTATAAATATGAATGACTTACCAAATTGTCTACTTTCATCCCTGCATTGGATTTCTCGACAATACTTAAGTATACTCTGCTAAAGTTTTCTATGTACATCTTGAAGACTACCGCGGCTGCTACGTAGCCGAATAAGCGCCATTGCTGTGGATAAAAAGATTATGGACGATAAGTTGTTGAACAACATGAGACGACTGAGTCTTATTTAACATCTTAAAAGTAAAATTACTGTCTATGGTAACGCACACAACACTTTGTACTTATAAGGTGCATGCAGCAGTACAGGAGGACGTGGGGGGGTTATTAAGTTACAACATTTTAAACTTTTTCTATAAAAGTGCGTGCATCAGTACAGAGGACGTGGGGGGGGGAGGTTATTAAGTTACAAATCATAATTGTAAACACACTAACATGTAACTCGTACTCGATGAGCGAGATCTCGTTGTCTCTCTCTCCGAACTGCGCACGCGTCGCCGCGTACCGGATCGCGATGGTGACCGCGCTCGCTATCGAGTGGCAGCTCTCTTGCATTATGCCGATGCGACCTGGAAAGACATGGAGTCGTTTTAGAAAATAATTCAATTTATCTTTATAAATACTTATATAAAATTGATGTGTCTGTTTGTAATAGAATATATTCATTTGCCAGAAATATGCTACATGTCTCACAGTTTTTGACTCGAAAAGAAGAAGAATAGTATATAGTATAATAATAATAGTAATATACCTGCTGAAAGGTTCTCCAATGCCGCTCCCAATATCTTAGAGGGATCCGAGAAGGAGGACTCATAGATGCCCTCCTCTGTGACGTCAGCGGTGCGGTTGAGGAGGTTTTCGCGCGGTATCCGGTACTGGTTGAACATTATAAACCTGGAACAATCATTAAGATACCAATTGAAGGACTGTTGCACTGTAGTTTTTATTTAAGGTACATTGCATTCACTTTTATGCAAATATTGTAAAACATTGATTTTAAAAGAGTACGTATGGAGTTTTTGCCCATTCTTCTCCATACAAAACTACCTTTTGGTAACACAAAAAAAACAAAATTGAATCCTTACTTTTGGTAGGGGGCTTTCCAAAAGTAAGGATTCAATTCTGTATTTTTTTTATATGACATTAATTTAAATACTGTTTTTTTTTTATATGACGTTAATTTAAACGCCTGATTGAAATAAATGATTTGACTTCAAATTGGGCGTTTTTTTTTTGTTTTTAAATTTTCTTTCGTATGAACCTTCTGCTTACAATAACAAACACAACAAAAAAAGAATTAGTGAAATAGGGTAGATGACACCACAGTCAATTGACGTACTTTTTATGACCTGTCAAAACGCGATTGTCCCATAGATATTGTACGGCAAAAAATAACTGCGACGTCACTTTAGAGTAGACTCAATTGACTAACTATTTATTAATTTGAAAGCAATTCAAAATCAAATTTTACAGTTAATTGAAAATTAATCAAGTTTCCAGGGCTAAAATAAAGTGTTTCTTTAGAGAAGTTATGTCTTGGAATTATTGGTAAATGCTGTCATCTTCCCAATTGGTCCAGCCGTTCACGCGTGATGCCGTGACCAAGGGAAATAGGGATTAATTTTTATAAATAAAGATTAGATAATTTAATTAGTAGAGTTCTTGTCACGTATCAAGATGAAACTTACACTTCAACTGATTAGATATAAAACGCACCTTTATTATGATTATGATTTATTATTGCGTCTTTTTAATGACTCAGAAGTACTTAAATTGAATGAATATTACGTTCAGTGAATCAGGTGTTGCCTGATGTGAGATAGCCTTTACACATTATAAAAGCTAGTGATGACACATCCGGAAAATTCAACTTCCGGAAAGAAAGAAAGAAAATATTTTGTCAGGCGATATCGTAACAAAAAACAGAACAAAAAAATCCATGTAATAGGGGGCGAGTCTATTGTTATCAATCGGGCACAAATCCAGACTCCGAGGCTGCTACTGAGAAATTCCTGGTGAAGAAACCCAATAACAGTTTGCTCGACCTGGAAATCCCAGGATCTCATGCTCAGCAGTCGCGTTTTGCGACGACTAGACCAACGAGGCAGTCACTAGATCAACGAGTCAACGAGGCAAAAAATAAGATTATAAGAAAAAAAAAATTTAAAAAAAAAAGCTTCAATTATTATTTTTTACAATACCTATTGAGTATTGGACATTGTATTGTCATCAGAACTAAAGGTGTATGCAAAATTTCAGCTCAATCGGATACCAACAAATGGTCGAAAAATGGTTTGCAAAATTTGAAAAGACAATTTACTTACATACATACAAAAAGCTTGTGTAAATACAAAAAAAAATAAAGAAATAATTATTATTATTGTGCCACACGGCTGTACACGTAAAGATAAAAGAAAATGATTACGTCATAGCTAACAACTAAACTCTTAGTAAGGTTTAGTGTGCGCTAGTCTTCAAGTCTATTAATTTTATAGACAGCCTTTGTTAGAGTAGAATTTAGGTCAGTTATCTGGCCTAGAAATCTCTGGAAATGCGATGTTTCTGCTATGTAAATGGTAACAAGAATAATGTGATCAGAATTTTGCAAAAATCTTAATTTAAAATAGTAGTTTAATCCTCTCTTAGTAATTTTTCTAAACGTTTTCCTCTTTTGTTGTTCAGTTTTTTTATACTGTAAGTTTTCCATGTTCATATTTAAATAAATACAAAATGTAAAAAAAAACCCGTGGTAGCAAACAAATTCGAAGTTAAAATATTAACCTTCACAGGCGCAAGTAGTGGGGTAACGGGAAAACAAGCAGATATTCTAAATATTATACGAAAAAAAGCAACCTTCTAGAACTAAAGTTAACATACGATTCCCACTGACTCACCATCATATGACCCTGTAATATATTTGTTACAAAGTTTACATAAGATAAGTGATATAACAGCGATTACAAGAAATACGTGGAAACTGATAAAAAAGAGCGCGTGTAATTTTAGAACACACTAGCAACCTTGGTAGCATTAACCTATAAAGAAACTACCTACTCCAGTCAACACAAACAAATAATATTGCAGTGTCTGTCTGTGTAATTTTTTTTTCTATTTGTTTGTTCCGGCTAATAGGCAAAACGGCCAGACCGATTTTGACACACAAGTGGAGATAACTGATGTAATATCAAGTAAATTAGGCAAATTTTATTTTGACAAAAGAAGGGACCCTTATTCTTTTGCTAAAATAAAATAATCCTAAGTTACTCCATAAAAAAACCGATATTCAAGCGAATGAAATCGCGGGCGTAACCTAGTTTATGAATAACATAGTGTGACTGTGCACACGTCTAGCGTCAAAATGATTTGGTCTGCTTAGACAGAATACTATTTTCTGAGTACAAATCACATTTTCCCCAATTAAATCATCATCTGCCTAGCCTTTTCCCAACCATGTTGAGGTCGGCTTCCAGTCGTAACCGGATGCAGCTGAGTACCAGTATTTTACATGGAGCGACTGCCTATCTGTCCTCCACAACCCAGTAACTGGGTAATACGATACCCCTAGGTAAAACTTGTCAGACTTTCGGGCTTCTGACGACCCCGATTGAATATGAGACAGTTTTGTTGTGCGTGGGCGCACTATCATGGCGCGATAGTCTATCTTAACAGTCTTGACTCAGTCTGCGCATAGCTTGAAAAACACTGGACTTTGGACTAACATTAATCATCCACATTGGACTTTAGACTATTTTATAATGTGTGATACATTATCGGTACCTAAAACAACAGTAACTCTTATATAGATTCAAAGTCCAAAGATAGGAATATGAATGATTAATATTAGTCCAAAGTCCAATGTTTTTGAGTGCTATGCGCAGACTGAGTTAAGACTGTTAAAATAGACTATTAGACTATACAGGGTCACTGAAAATTTACCTGAAACCTGAAAAGGGGTCATTGTACTCATCATTATGAACAACTTTTAATATGGGACCAACGCTGAAATCATAAAAAAACCAGTTGTTTCATATATTACGATCGTGTTGCGTAGCATTTTTGTAGGGAACAGCTGTTTTTTTTTTCATGATTTCAGGGTTGATCCCATATTAAAAGTAGACTATATAGGCTAACCGCAAGTTACTCGAATTTAACGCGAGCGAAGCCGCGAGAAACAGCTAGTAATATTATATTAGTATAGATTGATATTGTGATTTGTGACTGCTGATTTTGAAGGAACCCATTTAAATACTTAGATACCTATTGGGTGAATGAATTATGAAAAAAAAAAAATATCTTTCAAAGTGTTTTTCCCTAAGCTTATGGTTTTTACCTTATGTTTTAAATAACCTTCGGGAAATTATACTTGTAAAAGATTCTTACATCGTACATGAAACATTTTCTCCGAACTTGATAAGAATTCTTTTGAATGTAGATATCGGAACACTCCTGAAAATGCCTGAAGATCTCTTTGATCTTTTTATCAATTTCGATACTCGACATTATGAAAAGTACAGCGGTATACATCAAAGTAAAGAACGAACATTAATTTATTAGGCCCACTTGTGCCAGTCAAGGTTATCTTATTAACTCCAAGTTAGTCACTAACAATGGTCTATTGTATGAAATTATGTCATTTAACCTGAGTAAGTAAGTCTTGAGTTAAGTTTTTGACACAAGTGGACCTTAATACAAAGACAATTTAGTGCAAAGTGAAGTGTACTTTAAAGTAAATTATAAAATATGTGTGTTTAGGTTAAGGTATTTATTTATCTAAGGGCCTGTGTCGCCTGCAATAAATGGATTATTATTATATCTACACTTATAATATTATAAAGAGGAAAACTTTGTATTTTTGTTTGTTTGTAATGGATAAACTCAAAAACTACTGGACCAATTTTAAAAATTCTTTCACCATTAGAAAGCTACATTATCTGCGAGTAACATAGGCTATATTTTATTTTAGAAAAAATAGGGATCCGTAAGAATAATCGCGCGAAGGAAGTCGCGGGAAGTGCTAGTACTTTATATGTATGCATTTCTCGGGACCTTGAGGTCCTGGGCCTTTGTTAGGCGTACGAGGAGCCGAAGCCGACTCGCACAGGCCCCTTATGTAGCTTTAATTGAATATTATTAATCATTTTATACAAGATTCAGTTTGACAGCTACGTCAAGTTTGAGGAGTTTATATCATAATTAATTAAATATTGAGAGGATGAGTGAAAGACGATTAACAAAAGGTATTTATATGGCAGAGGTGAGTGGCAACGCAGGGAGGGGTCGCCCTAGGAAGACCTACACTGACCTTATTGGTGAGGTTCTTCAGAAAGGTCAGGTGCGGAGTACTCGTAACCGGCGTGCTTGTATGTCGAGATGTATGAACGTAGATGAGGCGAAAGGAGTATGTAAGGATCGTAGCAGGTGGCGTTCTGTGGTTTCTGCCTACCCCCATGGCAAAAAGGCGTGAATTTATGTATGTATGTAATTAAATATTATTAATGATTTTATACAAGATTCAGTTTTACATCTACGTCAAGTTTGAGGAGGTTATATCATAAAATACATAAATAATCAAATAGAATTACAACACCTGGTCAATCATGAATACCTAAATACTTGTCATTTTAGTTGTGTTCAACAGTATTTCAGAATAAACCACTTTCAAATAACAGAATCGCCCCGTTGCGTTCGCAATGGGCAGTTCTGAACTGATTAAAAACTATAGGAAAAGAGTGCAAAACCACTCGATACCCACTCCGTATTATATCCCCCAATAAAATTGCCTAGATTACTCAATTGTACGCCGCGGGGTTAACGCCTCCGACTAGCGGCAGGATGCGCATACGCATAGGGGCCGCATTGCACCGACAATTGTCTTCTAGTGGAAGACTAAAGTAATATTTTACTAAGTTTACTACGAATGCGATTCACCCAATAATGGGTTTATTGGGTGAATCGCATTCGTAGTAAACCAATAAAATATATGCAGTTTTGTATTTCAAACCTTATTTTGACTGTAGTAAAGTTTCAATAGCATAAACTTGCTGGTTGTTTAAAGTTAAATCAGGGGGCCTACCCCCATCTCTTAAAACAATTTTATTTTATTATTACTTTGCCTTCCGTACTGTTGGATTTTCAACGCTCGGCTTAGCGCTGAGAGTTAAAAATCCAACAACAGAAATTACAAAGAAATACTAAAGTAATATTGTTTTAAGAGATAGCGGTAGGCCCCCTGGTCTAGAAATAAACCTAGTTTTGTAAAAAGCCGGAGTAGGTCTACTCATCGGGACTCTCCCTTTTACATAAATTACTTCCTTATACAAGGAAATATTTTAAAAGGATAATAACGTCATCATCAAATGCTTTAATTAAACCAATAATTAATTATAATAGCATTAACGTATTTCATTAAATTTATTTTTACACATTGGTAGATATTTAACTATTTATGTATACAAGGTATAATTTAATTAAATGAAAACCTGAAAAGAGGTCATGGAAATCATTATTATGAACAACTTTTTTTAGACCTTTTTCAAAAGTTAGCTATTTACGATAATAGGCATTTTTCTTTTAGTCAAGCACATTACGAATACACGTTGTATAATTAAGAAAGGCAGTTCTTAACAGTCAAAGTCAAAAGTCAAAGTCAAATCATTTATTTCAATTAGGCCATCATAAGGCACCTTTGAACGTCAGTACATGAAAAAAAATTGAATTGAATCTAGTTGCCCCTTCCAAAAGGTAGGAGAAGAATGGGCAAGAACTCCATACGTCCTCTTTTAAAATCAATGTTTTACAATATTTTGCAACAGACTTTGCTCTGCAATTTATCTCCCAAATGATTTCCCCAAAAATATTAAAGGAAGAAAAAGTACTCCACTCACCCATTATCAATTCCATTAACTCCGACCTTCTCCCCCATGTCCCCCACAATTAATCCAGGATATGTCTCCAGGGTGTCAGGGTTACGGACTGGCACCAGGAACCCGTGTAGCCCATGGTTGGTCCCGTCTGGTGTGATCAGCTGCGCGAACAGCAACGTGTGGGTACAGGTTCTACCTGGAAAGAGAATATGACATGTTATTAAGGCAAATCGATTGACGTAAGAAATAAAATAATACCAGCCTACTGCAGGGCAAAGGCCTCTTCTCATACAGAGAAGGCATGAGCATTAATCACTGCGCTTGCTCAAGGAGGATTGGCGATTCCAGACAACATAACATAACATATTAACTTTGACGCGGACGAAGTCGTAGGCGGAAGTTAGTAAACTTCCGCCCACGACTTCGTCCAGCACTTCGTGCCAGCGACGCCACGAATTCAGCCTCGGGGTCTGGATTTGTGACCGGTTGATGGCTATAGACTCGCCCCCTATTGCATGGTACTTAAACATATGTAACTGGCGAAATGTGGGTGTACTATTGGGTACATCCCTGCCTAACCCCTCGTGGATTACAGGTGTGAAGTTACGTATGCAATGATTCATACAAATGTCATTTAACACGTCATATAATTTTACGTTCACGATAATATTAATTATTGCTTCTATTCGTTTGTAAAAGTGCATTAATTTGTTGCTACGTACAAAATGCGCAATCCTACTTACACGGATACTTTTGATTGATCGTGTGTTTATCACTGTCTCGTATCTAAAGCTTCGATTAGTTACATGGCCGACTATGTTAATGGGTCGAATAACCCGCTAGTGTTGTTGCAATGGTGCATCTATGCACCCATACAATAAAATGCGCATTTTTGCATTCTTGTAAAATTTCAGGAGATTGTCATTATCCTAAAAATATTATAAACTAGCTGACCCGCCACGACTTCGTTCGCGTAGTATCCTACCCATACCCAACCGATACCCCTACCCCTATCCTACCGATACCCCCACCTCTACACTATCCCTACCCTACCCCTAATAACAAAAAATAAAAATAACAGAATCGCCCCGGTAGACAGAGTCGCGCGACTATATCCCTGTGTGCGTGTGGTCTGCCTAAACCCAACAGCAAGATGGCTAATTCGAATCCGAAAATCACGTGTCAAAAAAAGTAACAAAATCATCATCTGCCTAGCCTTTTCCCAACTATGTTGGGGTCGGCTTCCAGTCTAACCGAATGCAGCTGAGTACCAGTATTTTACATGGAGCTGACCTCCACAACCCAGTGACTGGGTAATACGACACCCCTAGGTAAGACTGGTTGTCAGACATTCAAGCTTCTGACGACTCGTAACGACTGTCAAAGATCCGCGTATGACCGCCGGGAACAACAGCTTAATGCGCTTTCCGAGGCACGAAATGATGTCAGTAATTGTCTAAGATAAACTTTAGAAAGTACATATGAATTGAAAAATTCACATTGGTACTTGCCGAGATTCGAACCCACAACCTCATGCATGAGAGGCGGGCGCCTTAACCGCTAGGCCATCACGACATTCAAAAAAAAAGTAACAAAATAAAATGTATATATTTATTTTGTTTTTGATTCGTGTTGAAAATCACTAGCATAGCAACGTCCTTGAATTTTACGAGGTTGCAAAGTTGCACTTTGTATAATAATATATAGTCAAACGTCACAGTTCTCGAACAATCATGGCGCCCACTGTCATTTTCTGTCAATGGGGTAGTAAACACTACTAATAAATTATTGACAATACATAGTTTTTATGAGCTGTCAAAACGCGATTCCCGCACAGATGTATGGCAATATTGTAACATCACCTACTAAATCGTCTAATTCTGTTGAACATAAACACACACATTCTGTTGTTGTTGTTGTTGTTTTGTGTTGTGATGGCCCAGTGGTTAAGGCGCCCGCCTCTCATGCTTGAGGTTGTGGGTTCAAATCCTGGCAAGTACCAATGTGACTTTTTCAATTCATATGTACTTTCTAAAGTTTATCTTGGACATCACTGACATCGGTGAAGGAAACCTTGACTTATACCAGCCTATTACTGTCCCATTCAAACCATGTCAGAAGCCCTTGAGGCGGTTTAGAAACACTGACACTGGGGTGTGTGGGGTCGTAAGACCTTACTGTCCACACGATAAAGAAAGAAGATATGTATCTGTATGTGATCAGAGAGACTGTTTCTACTTTTATTATGTACTAGCTTCTGATTTCTCCATACAAACTTTGGACCCCCGTTTCATCCCCTTAGGGATTGAATTTTGGAAAATCCTTTCTTTGCGGACATCTACTAATGTTATACTACCTCCTTGCCAAATTTCATCATTATCCGACAAGCGGTTTTCGATATTTCGTGATGAGCGAGTGAGTGAATGAGGTTTCGCTTTTATATATTTAAATTTTCTATACATTGCTCAACATGTAAGTAAAACATAATCTCACTCTTGAGTAATAAAATTTATTGATTTATAGCAACAAAAATATAAAATTTTATAGTTATTCGATTATATTCGAATAACTATAAAATTTGTTTTTTTTATTGCTAATCCGGTTTTCAGGGCTAAAATAAAGTGTTTATATATAAAGTTATGTCTTGAAATTATTGGTTGATGCTATCTACTATCCAATTATGCGAAAAATTCACAATCCATCCCTACATTGTGCAAATTCCAATGTATTATCGTTTTTAATACATGTTTTAGATGTTTGATGTTTAATGTAGCTAGCTAGAAACAATTAATATTGAAAACAAATACTAATACTGATTTGATCTCTAATCTACAATATTAATATTATAAATAGGAAAGATTTGTATTTTTGTATTTTTGTAACTAATTAGCTTAAGAACTACTTGACAAACAAAATTCTTTCACAATTAGAATGGTACATTATGCCTGAGTAACATAGGCTTTATTTATAACTAGAAAAAAATTAGGGATCCCTACTAAAATTTCAATAATGTAATCCAAGGTGTAAAAAAATTAGCCATAAAATATCTTTTATCGCATGCGCTGCGGAAATCTATAAGTACTAACACATATTTTAAAGAGGTAAAGTTTGCGAGTTTTGAGGTTGCAGGGGGTAATCTCTGGATCTACTGAACCGATTTAGAAAATTCTTTCGCAAATTGGAATCTACGTTATCACTGAGTGCTGTAGGCTATATTTTACAATAAAAAAATTAGGGATCCGTAAGAATAATTAACAGTTTCACTGCCGAGCCCGCGCTGGCGCGGGGTGCGGGGTATGGCGCGAGGGGCCGACCCCGCGCTGGCGCGGGCTAGGCTCAGTACAGTTTCTATGAGTCAGTGTGACGCCGGCACTGCGTTTGGCGGGTTGTTTTGGCGGGCGGCAGTGAAACTGTTAAGCGAAGAAGTCGCGGGGAGAGTGCTAGTAGGCTATATAACATCACGCCATGGCCCACGGGGGTGGAACAGTAACCTAAGACGAAACTTAACGCGGGTAAAACCGCGGGGTAACGCTAGTCTCAACATAAATGTCGCGACACGGTGAGAGAATAAAGAACGAGAACTACAATCACTTGACATTTAATGACAAAGATTTGTATACATGTAAATTGGAATACCTATCTGAGGCCCTAGTACAAACACGATTTGGAACGAATTTTAAAATGAAAATACCCGTTTCGTACATAATAATTATTAAGTTTGATGGCTTTATTCATAGCAATGGGTGATGATTATATTTCTGTTTGTCATTAAAATATACTCGACTAGCTTCTGTCTACGACTTCGTCCGTAAGTAAATATCGATTATTAGATCTTCGTATAATTAATTCCCTTAGGCATGTGCTAAGAAAGGATTTTCTAATGCCGCATTAAAAAAAAAAAAAAAAGTTGCCCCGCTCTTGAAATTTCCCCTGTATCGTGAATGCGTCTACAAACATATAAACACACATACATTCCAGGTGTTTATATGGCAGAGGTAAGTGGCAACGCAGGGAGGGGTCGCCCTAGGAAGACCTACACTGACCTTATTGGTGAGGTTCTTCAGAAAGGTCAGGTGCGGAGTACTCGTAACCGGCGTGCTTGTATGACGAGATGTATGAACGTAGATGAGGCGAAAGGAGTATGTATGAATCGTAGCAGGTGGCGTTCTGTGGTTTATGCCTACCCCCATGGGAAAAAGGCGTGAGTTTATGTATGTATGTAAACACACATACACAAACAGCCAGACCCGGAACAACTATCTGTAGGCCATACAAATATTTGATCCGTGCGGGAATCGAACCCACGATAGGCAGCGCAGCAGCCAATCGCTCAGCCACTGCGACAACCGTGCGCTCAAATTTTCCAAATCTATTTTGAAAATCCTTTTTAGCGAAACATCATAATAGCTATCTGCGTGCCAAAAAACCCAATAACACTTTGCCCGACCTGGGAATCGAACCCAAGACCTCATGCTCAGCAGTCGCGCTTTGTGACCACTAGACCAATGAGGCTGTTATATCTAATCGCATAAATAATTATCGCTCATGTACTTACAATATTACCGGCAATTTGAGTCACGGTCATATTGTTCTATAAAAAGGTAGTAAAAATCCGAACGTTTCTTAAAAATTAGTCATAATTAATTATGACGTTCAAATTACATAATTAAGTGATTAAAATAATTCGTGATTCAGATAATACCAGTATTTTCATTATCTGTGGCTGTAAATGGATGATGAGCAAGGTTGTTGAATTTAATATTATAAATGCGAAAGTAACTCTGTCTATTTGTCTGTTACGCCATCACGACTAAACCACTGAACCGATTTTGATGAAATTTGAACCCCAAGAAAGGACATTGGCTACTTATTATACTGCGACTTAATTTGAGTCCGCGATAACCGACAGTTATGCGGACAAAAGCTAGTTACAAAATAAAGTAAAAAACTTGAGAGGTGTCGAGAGAGAGAGAGAGAGAGAGAGAGAGAGAGAGAGAGAGAGAGAGAGAGAGAGAGAGACAGACAGAGAAACACGCGCACGCCGCACGGCTTACAACTATAGCAAAAAGTGTCGTTACAACTTTTGGTCTTAATTTTTAGGGTTCCGTACCTCAAAAGGTAAAAACGGAACCCTTATAGGATCACTTTGTTGTCCGTCTGTCTGTCTGTCTGTCTGTCTGTCTGTCTGTCAAGAGCTTTTTTCTCAGGAACGCGTGGAGGTATCAAGCTGAAATTCATATCAAATACTCAAGTCTATGGTCTCTTGGAGCTGTGAAAAAATCAAACTTCTAAGTCAACGCGATCAAAAGATACTCCCGTTTATGCCGCAAATTTTCGACACTCGCAAGGGAATCAAAACCTACAGGGTACTTCCCGTGAACTCAGAATCTTGAAATTTGGTATGAAGCAACGTCTTATAGCAGAGATATAGGAAAAATTGCGAAAAGTATAAATTTTTAGTTACATCATATAATAAAAATATTTTTAATAATTTTAAACTTATTACCCCTTTACTCATGAACGCGTAGTGGTATTATATTGAAATTCATATCAAATACTCAAATCTATAATACCTTTAAGCTGTAACAAAATCAAACTTCTATGTCAACGCAATCAAAAGAAACAGGAATTAAAACCGCATATTTTGAAACTCGCCACTACTCGCAAGGGAATCAAAACCTACAGGGTACTTCCCGTGAACTCAGAATCTTGAAATTTGATACGAAGCAACGTCTTATAACACAGATAAAGGAAAAATTGCGAAAAGCATAAATTTTTAGTTACATCATATAATAAAAATATTTTTAATAATTTTAAACTTATTACCCCTTTACTCATGAACGCGTAGTGGTATTATATTGAAATTCTTAACAAATACTCAAGTCTATAATATCTTTAAGCTGTAACAAAATCAAACTTCTACGTCAACGCAATCAAAAGATACAGCAATTAAAGCCGCATATTTTGAAACTCGCAACTACTCGCAAGGGAATCAAAACCTAAAGGATACTTCCAGACGACCTGGAATCTTGAAATTTGGCATGAAGCAACGTTATAAAGTACACATATAGGAAAAATTCCGAAAATCTTAAATTTTTAGTTACATCACATAGTATATTTTTTTTAATAATCATAAACTTACTATTTCGTACCTTAGCCAATCTAAACCGAGATTGATCCAAATTGTGCCTATTTCTAGTATTAAAATTATGTCTATCACTTCTCTTCTTAAAGAGATGAAGATTTTTCCGAACATACATAATGTTTTCATATATGTATTGACAAGGTACCGTCAGCTTTCCACATTGTTATGTTATGGATTTCATTTAGCAATAAAAATACCATAACTTTTACTTATATACCTACAGGTTTGTACGGAACCCTCGGTGCGCGAGTCTGACTCGCACTTGGCCGGTTTTTTTTATTTCCATCTAGCCCCCTTTCGCAACGCGCGATAAGGAACTTCGTTTCAAAATCAAAACACTTTGACAAAATATCAACCAAAAAAAAAAAAGTCTTCAAGTTGGTATATTTATCTATACAAAAATAAACAAAATTGTAGTGTCTGTTTGTAATGTTAAAATACCAGCTTTTTACTAAAGGCAAATGAATGAGAACTATTCAATCTTAAGAAACGCGCGCGTGCTCACGCCTTTGCTGTACTTGACGTTATACGCTTTGCAAAACAAAAATATCGTTTCTTTGGGAAAGTTATTTGTTATCATGAGTATAAGTATAGGTCAGTAATTAGTAATACTAATAAGTAATTACCCTATTTTTTCCTTAATTTTCAGGAAACAAAGTCAAATAATATTGATACGTATTCAAATGATGAATAAACGGTGAGTCAGACATTTTATCTTTACCGGGTACTTATTAAATAATCCGATCTGTGAGTGATGCATTTTTATCGACAGGTTTTTGTTATTTTAGGTATTAAATTTAAACTTGATGTGTAGGTACGATAAATATTATAAAAACTTATAATATTTATCGTACCTACACATCAAGTTTATTTGAGGAAAATAGTATACTGGGTTTCGTTGTATTCGCCTTAAAACGTGATTAAAACAAAAATTATTAGTAAATTGTTGAAGTACCTATCATTGTTTTTAGGGTTCCGTACCTCAAAAGGTAAAAACGGAACCCTTATAGGATCACTTTGTTGTCCGTCTGTCTGTCTGTCTGTCTGTCTGTCTGTCTGTCAAGACCTTTTTTCTCAGGAACGCGTGGAGGTATCAAGCTGAAATTCATATCAAATACTCAAGTCTATGGTCTCTTGGAGCTGTGAAAAAATCAAACTTCTAAGTCAACGCGATCAAAAGATACTCCCGTTTATGCCGCAAATTTTCGACACTCGCAAGGGAATCAAAACCTACAGGGTACTTCCCGTGAACTCAGAATCTTGAAATTTGGTATGAAGCAACGTCTTATAGCAGAGATATAGGAAAAATTGCGAAAAGTATAAATTTTTAGTTACATCATATAATAAAAATATTTTTAATAATTTTAAACTTACTACCCCTTTCCTCATGAACGCGTAGTGGTATTATATTGAAATTCATATCAAATACTCAAATCTATAATACCTTTAAGCTGTAACAAAATCAAACTTCTATGTCAACGCAATCAAAAGAAACAGGAATTAAAACCGCATATTTTGAAACTCGCCACTACTCGCAAGGGAATCAAAACCTACAGGGTACTTCCCGTGAACTCAGAATCTTGAAATTTGGTACGAAGCAACGTCTTATAACACAGATAAAGGAAAAATTGCGAAAAGCATAAATTTTTAGTTACATCATATAATAAAAATATTTTTAATAATTTTAAACTTATTACCCCTTTACTCATGAACGCGTAGTGGTATTATATTGAAATTCTTAACAAAATGTTTTCATATATGTATTGACAAGGTACCGTCAGCTTTCCACATTGTTATGTTATGGATTTCATTTAGCAATAAAAATACCATAACTTTTACTTATATACCTACAGGTTTGTACGGAACCCTCGGTGCGCGAGTCTGACTCGCACTTGGCCGGTTTTTTAAATATTTTTGTGTTTCATTGCCGCGTTGGCCTCGTGTGATCGCAAACGCTACTGCTGCGCATTGTATCTTGGGTTCGACTTAATGGAACATCGGGAAGTACATACATAAACTCACGCCTTGTCCCATAGGGGTAGGCAGAAACCACAAAACGCCACCTGCTGCGATCCTTACATACTCCTTTCGCCTCATCCACGTTCATACATCGGGAAGTGACTTAAAATTAACTTGTAAGATTTGACCACAGACACCGGGACAGGTTAAAGTAAATAAAAGCTTGTAATAAAATAGCTCCTACAACCCTTTGCTTCAATTTTTGTCCCGGGCTATTTAATACTTTTGTGGTAGTAAGGCTGAAATGTCAAAAAACTCTGTCTTCCAAAAAACTCTAACATTATCATTAAATGACCACTAAAAACTATGACGTACCTGGGTGCCTACCGCTATCACATAAAACAATATTATTTTGTAATTTCTGTTGTTGCATTTACAACTCTCGGCGCTGAGCCAAGCGTTAAAAATCCAACAGTGCGGAAGGCAAAGTAATATTAAAATAATATTGTTTTAAGAGGTGGTGGTTGGCCCCCAGGTCTACATGGTGATGTGGTGATGGTGGTGTGGTGATGGTGATGCTATGGTATTAGTATATCACTGCGAGGAAGATATGAGTAATACTCTATTGAGGCGTGTATACGGGCTGTATAGTTAGTGTAGTACCCTCTTACTAATTAGTCATAATTGAACGCAGAACGTCTATTTAAGTGGTGTTTGAAACATTGCATGATTTTATTCGTATAGCTTGTAATTCTATTCAAGTATCATCAGTGGCGAATACAGGGAGGGGGAAGGGGCTAACCCCCCTAAGCATCTAGATTAGTGACATAACATTTAAATATGAAAATTATTCTCATCGAATTAATGTTCAAATTCGTATAAAACGCTTTTCCATCTTTACTTATATCAAAATTAACAATACTTACACTTATATGATAAGGTCCATATTTGTATGAATTGCTTACTTTATTTAGTGAAGTCTAGTTTGTGAAGATGGCCCTTAAAATGGCAGAACAGAAGAAAAATTCAAAAATCCTAAAATGACGTTAGCAATATGTTCTTGTTACCATCCCAAGTACAACAAATGTATTATGTAAGCCACAAATTGGGAGCCACGCGGACCAAATAAGTCAAAGCCAGCCTTGAATCTATACGATGTTATAAGTTTTAAAAATAGCATCGATAGTACCAAGACATGAGATTCAACACCCACTGAAAAGTTCATACAAACAAGCAGAGAATGACGACGCGGATAGATTATGATAAACTGACATAAATAAAACATGTCTTACTGAATTCTGATGAGACTAGCTAAGTCTAGACGTCTGGTTTAACTAAAGGTAAGTTAGGAACAGATTATGTAAAAGGCTAAGGATTGCGCATGCGATAGGATAGGTATTCTTTTCTAATTTCTTCTAAGGTTTCCTAACTTATTTTTGACTCGCTCTCTTTCTACATAGAAAAAATATCCGCCCCACCCAGTCCAGATAATATAATTTTAGGTTACTAAAATCCAACACAGATAGATATTACACAGATAGAAAAAAATACATTAAAGCTTATTTTAATTTAAAAACCTAAGGGCTTGTGTGACGAGATGTAAACGTTAATGAGGCGAGAGTATGTAAGGATCGTAGCAGGTGGCGTTCTGTGGTTTCTGCCAACCCCCATGGGGAAAAAAACGTGAGTTTATGTATCTGTGTGTAAACCTAAGTATGTTATTAAGTTTGTTTGAAATGCCGTAGGTACAGTGTAAACGCTTATAATCTGTAAATAATAGTTCTTTAACTAGACCGGTGCTCCACACTCCATTACTGGCCCCCCATAATAGCTGACTATCATTTATTAGTAACTATTAGGTACCGATATTTTTTTTTAGACTACAGAAAATATCTAGTTTATTTGGTGCTGTTATTTCGATACGCTTAGTAGTCAGTACTATAAGGTAATGACGTCATATTTCAGCAAGGAACACTAGTACTATCTTATCCAAGTAGGTTAGTGTGACTGTGAAGTTTTGGTTAAAAAAACTGCTGGTCTCCTGAATCCAGTATATACCTGGAGAGACCTCATCATCATCTGCTTAGCCTTTTCCCAATTATAATGTTGTCAGCTTCCAGTCTAACCGGATGCAGCTGAATACCAGTATTTTACATGGAGCGACTGCCTATCTGACCTCCACAACCCAGTAACTGGGTAATACGATACCCCTTGGTATGACTGGTTGTCAGGTTTTCGGGCTTCTGACAACCCGTAACGAATGTCAAAGCTCCATGTATGATCTCGACAGCCGGGACCAACGGCTTAACGTGCTTTTGGAGGCACCAGGGAGTCCTACTACCTGTATATCCACAAAATGTCAAAAAAGCAATGTCAAAATAAAATGTCATACAAAGTTTTACCTAGATTACCAACCCAGCATTTAGCCGCCTCGAAGTCTGGAGTGTGAATGACGAATTGCTTGTGCTCCGGGTCGTACGTCGCTGTCGTGCGCATGAGTCGCGCGTCTGAGCCGTGCGCGATCTCCGTTAGTGCGAAACTTGCCAGCGTCTGTGGAAGATTGAGCTGTGTGAATTGGCGTATGGATTTTAACTTATAGTAATTTGTAAGTGCGGTGGAGTATTTCGTTGGGATGCAACTTAAACGTTAACTAAAATTAGGAATATACTAGTGTTAAAAGGTACCCTCTATAAAGAGGAGGGTTGGTACAAGATAGATATTTTTCACAACATTTCGACTGTTTTTTTTTTGGACGGTTTTGTTGGAGTTGTTCAAGGTCAAAGTTCCAACGTTTTTTTCGGTAATAACTTTTAAATATTAAAACTAAATTTTCTGGGGTTCAATTCCCAGATCGGACAAGGTGTTATTGGGATTTTCCATCAGGAATATCTCAGTAGCGGCCTCAGAGTCTGGATTTGTGGCCGGTTGATAGCAATAGGCTCGCCCCCTATTACATGGGACAACATAACTGGCGAAATGTGGGTGTACTAATGGGTACACCTCTGCCTAACCCTTCGGGGATTACAAGCGTGACGTTGTGTTATGTTTGATATGCAGTATGCGTACATGGCGTGCCTTTTTACTCTCCATGTATCAAAGTTGCAAAGTTAAATACTTTCGATCATTGACCGTGGTCTAGTTACTTGTAATCACGGTCAGGGTACTGACCCTGACTGTGATTCGCGTTTATAAGTTACAGCACTGAAGCATTAAACTGTGTAACTTGAATATTTAAACACAATACACGTAGATTGTTTAGTCGTTATGATTTAAGATAGGTAGGCAGCAAAGTAGCCTTCGCACTTTGTTAAATTGTCAAGTTTTAACAAGGTGGCTTTATGAGCAAGTTGCAAAATTCTATGTTGCGTTATCGACAAAATCCTGGATTTTTTTAAATCTTTGTGTCTAATTTTTTTTCTGTCATTGGATGGCAAACAAGCCGACGATTGTGATGTCAAGTGGTCACCCAGAAGACCACAGAGGCCTTGCTATCCAAAAAATAAAGTCACTAAGAGAAGTAAGCTATATTAAATGCAAAGGTGGATCCAGGGGGGATATGGGGCCCCAACGGGGCCAAACGCCTGTCGGGATTGCGGGACGTCTTAACAGGATACCGTAGTCCCAGAACGTTAAGGGCAACAGAAGGAACAGGGTGGTTTTTTAGTCAGTAAAAGTCTGACAGTCCCTTCCGCCCCACCCAGGGCGGAAGGACTCATTTGATGATTTTTACCACCTTAAACGGAGCCTGTCCTGACTAGACCTTGATTATAATGACCCTGACTTGGGAGCCATCCTTGCACAGAAGACACATTATACCCTTCAAGATATTATGATCCTTTTATTAACACACTGTCACTTAAAATTGAGCTTTGAGAATTCGACCGTTAGGACTATCAAACTTGCGACATTTCTACAATCCTTTGCAAGTAAACTTGCAGCGGCAGTGTCACGTTTCCAACCTGAAATATTGGTCATTCCTCGCTCCACATTGTGACCGTGACGGGTATCGCTATCCGGCCTCCTCGTGCCACAAACATTGACCTCGGAAGTTACATAACATTGGCATTTTCGCGTGTGAGATAAGTGACCAGTTTAAACTATTGTTAGGGTCAGTTCACACCGAGACGCGACGCGACGCGACGCAACGTGACGATACTTGAAGAGGCCAGTGACTTCGCGCTGCGTCGCGGCGAGACGCATCGCAACGTCGCCGCCCTTGCACGTCGTGCGTACACCTTTTCGTACACGATTCACCGCTGCGTCGCGATGCGTCACTCTACGCCTCGTGTTGCCTCGCGGCGTAGAGCGACGCATCGCGACGTAGTGCTGCGTGGTGTAACGTATTCTAAATTCTCACAATGAAATGTGTATCTTTTCGTGTAGAAAATAAAGTCATATTTTGAGTCGCTCTTTTAAAGTGTGCACGCAGCGTCGCGTCGCGTCGCGTCTCGGTGTGAGCTGACGCTTATGCTGGGAGACTCAGCGCAGACTGCGCAGCGACATATTGATCTATCTATCTATACTCATATTATAAAGAGGTAACATTTGTTCGTAAGTTTGTATATAGGGGGTAATCTCCGGAAGTAATGAACCGATTTTGAAAATTGTTTCACAAATTGGAAGCTATACGTTATCACTGAGTGCTATAGGCTATATTTTATTATCAAAAAAATAGGGACCCGTAAGAAATATCACGCGAACGAAGTCAAGGGGAGAGTGCTAGTTCTAATATATTTTTTATTTTACTTAATATTTTAAAATAATATTTTGCCCCACATAGGAATTTCTCCTTTTTTTTTTTTTTTTTGAGGTGGTAAAAATCATCAAATGAGTCCTTCCGTCCTGGGCGGGGCGGAAGGGACTGTCAGACTTTTACTGACTAAAAAACCACCCTGTTCCTTCTGTTGCCCTTTACGTTCCGGGGCCACGGTATCCTGTTAAGACGTCCCGCAACCCCGGCAGGCGTTTGGCCCCGTTGGGGGGCCCCGTCCCTGTGCTGACAGCTCTTTGAGGCGCGCGCGAACAGAACGCGCCGTCGACCCGGGCATGGTCCTTGATCGGACGGCGAGCTACCCATTACTCGCCGTCCGCAAGCCCGCGCCTACGGTGGCCGGATGTCGCCTCGCGACGTCCGACGCCCTGGGCGTCTCCCGCGGCGGCTGGGGCGTGAGGTGGAGGGTGTTGTTCTCTCCCTCACGCGGCCCGCCTCCTCCTTCGCTAGCATTACTGCTTCGCAGAAGGAGGTGACTGCATCCCATTCCCTCTCGCCCCGGAGCATGGCCTGAACCAGGCCCGGGCGCGAGAGGTCGCCGCCGCCTATCGCCTCCGTGAGGACACGGCGATGCTCTGCCCAAGCTGGGCAGACCTGCACCGTATGCTCCACCGTGTCCTCCGGGCGGTCCACACAGTGGTGACACCCGGGCGTTTCCTCCCGTGCAATCCGACACAGGAACCTCCCGAAACAACCGTGTCCGGTGAGGACCTGCGTCAGCCGGAAGGTGAGGACGCCGTGGCGCCTCTCTAGCCACTCCTCAAAGAGGGGTCTTACCGCCGCGATTGCAGAGGAATTTCTCCTGTATCGTGGAATTCGTGGATGCGTTTACAACCCACAAATGCAGAAATTCAAGCTGGAAAATTTGTTTGTTTATTTGAACGCCCTAATCTCCGGAACTACTGGTTCGACTCTGAAAATTCTTTTGCTAATAAGAATTTACGTTATTTCTACATTTTATTACTACTTTTACCATCATAAAATGTAGGAATAACGTAGATTCGTAAGAACTTACGCGGACTAAGTCACAGGAAAAATCTAGTTGATAATAAACTAAGATGTTACAGAAATATAGTAAAAATTAGGATAAGATAAAAGTATAATGTCACGCGGGATTATATCTTGCAAGCTATTTTCTACTCTATCCTGTAGCATTTTAGTTTGTTTTCAATACATATGAAAACTGCTCGAATATTTTGCTGCTCTATCTGTGCTGATCCTAATAAGTGGGCGATTTCCGTTATCAAATGTGTAATTTATGTATTTTTATATTTTTGCAATTTTCGTACAGATTAATGGTAGAGTTAGCATTCGTTTAACTCACTCACTCCTGGGGTCTAAGGGCAGATGAAGGGGTCCATGGGCAAAAATAACAACTTTGACTAAAATAAACACTTAAGAGTCTGAGGGGATTTCATAGAGTCTGAGTGGAGTTCATGGGATTCGAGGGGAGTTAGTGGGGTCTGTGAGGAGTTGATGGGGTCTGTGGGTAAAAATAACGACTAACTAGAATACCTATATTATTATATGGAATTGACATTTAAAACAGCAACATATTCTTTGGCGAAAATACATTTAAAGACTTTTCATATTGCATTACTGTTTACGAGTCAGAAATCACAGAAAATCTTTACAGACTTGAGTCAAGTCAACAGCGACTCGGTGATCTTTGTAGGTTCTGTCAATGACTGTTTTTAAATAAATAAATTTGGGTATTCTTACCTCTCTATTCACGAAGGTAGCTTCGTAGAACTTATGGTGCCTCTCAGTGCCGAGCGATAGTAAGGCATTTGAAAACAAATATATGCCAATCGCCATTTTGACTGACACGCTTGGGTTCAAAGACTGCACAGCCTCATTAATCGTCATTATTGTGCGTGTCTGTGAAAATAAAAAAATAATTAATAATTCATAAAAAAAAATCAATTAAAAAAAAATTGTATTAAAAAAATGTATTCAATAAAAAAATATATTTAATAAAAACAATTGTATTCATTAATAAAATTAAATAAAAAATATTAATTTAATTTTAAAAAATAATAAAAGCTGAATTTTAATACACTACGCATCTAATAGGGTGCTAAAGAACTCATGAATACTGAAAACTTTAAATATTACACCAACTCTAAAATACGAAAAAAAAACAGCTGTCCTGTACAATTTTGATCGTGTTGTAGTAGACTTTTGTAAGGAAGGAGATGATTAAATTTTTCATAGTTCAGAGTTGGGTTAGTGCGTTGAGCATACTACGATGTGTGTCCACCCTAAATTGGGTAGATGACAATGTTAACCATTAATTTCAAAACTAAAGAAAAATAAATACACTTAATTTCAGCAGAAACCCGATTAATTTTCAATTACTGTAAATAAATTAGATTTTTGTGGCTTTGAAATTAACAAATAGTAAGTCAATTGAGTCGGCAAATAAGTGACGTCACAGTTCGACTTTGGTGCCGATTCCCTTGTTCACAAACTAAACTAAAATTTGACTATTTCTATCTTTTTCTGTCCAATAAAACAAGACAGAGACTACTGTGCTGTCAATTTTAGTCAATCTGACACATCCATACAATTTAAGTTGACATCTTATAACGAATAGATTAAAAATACGGAAAAGTTCAAGGCAAAACTAATTTGACATCTCTTACTTAGTTCTTAAATGTCGCCGTTCTTTTCTTTCGCTGTATGTTAGTAAGAGATGTCAATTCTCTAAATTTAGTCTAGTTTGTGAACAAGAGAATCGGCACCATTGCCATACAAAATCTATGGGGAAATTGCGTTTTGACAGGTCATTAAACGTATGTTAATTGATTGATGGTGTCAACAACCCAATTCTTAAAAGTCAAAGTACGGTCGAACAAGCGATTTGGTTTACGGCAACAATAATTAGCTATCTCACATTACCATTATAATAATGATGATAATGATTGTTTTTTTTTTGTATCTTGTCAGTTACTATGGGTTAATTTACTTAGAATAAATGAATTTTATTTTTTATTCCATTTATTATTATTTTATGTTCACTTGTAGAGAATGCCTAAGGTAGAGAATGCCTAAGACTATGCCTAAGACTGGTAGAGAATGCCTAAGGCATTAAGTCTGCCTTTGTACTTTTTTGTTGCATAAAGTTTAAATAAATAAATAAATAATTTTAAAACCTATTTAGAGTGATTTGAAAAAATCTACACATCCGAAACATTGTTTAAAAGTAGGTAGTTGCACTTGCGAGTTAGCTGCCTGTGTACCAAATGGCTTGTTCGAATGTACATGGTTCTGTAAAAAACAAAGATCTTACCCTCCGACTATAACTAGAGTTGACCATTTCTTTAGTGTGGAATTTGTACTCGTTTATTTTCTTCAGCTGTAGTTGAGTGATGCGCTTTTGTTCCTCCACCGATGGTGACACGGAGTTGTGTGCGAACAGTGGGTCCTTCTCCAGAGTGTGCCATATTTTGTACTGTAACAATGGAAAAGAAATGTTTAGATTGTGAAGACTAACTTTTACTGGAAGGTAAATGTCGGACCTCCTCCGTTTCATCCCCTTAGTGCAGCCTTTTCCAAAGTGGGCGATAACGCCCCCTTGTGGGCGCTGCAGGCCTAAAGGGGGGTAGGAGACCCAGAAAAAAAATCGGGGCGTTGTGTAGAGGCTTGGGGAGTGATTTGTAATTTCATCTACTAGGGGTTTTTACGTAGGTGAAAAAATGGGGGCGCTAGAAAACAATTTATTCTCAAAGTAGGCAGTAGTCAAAATAAGTTTGGGAACCCTTGACTTAGGGGGTGAATTTTGGTGGACGTCTACTAACTATACTACCTCCTTGCCTTTCATCTTTATACGAGTACGTCAACCGGTTTTTTATATTTCGTGATGAGTTAGTGTATGGTCTTTCGCTTTTATACATGTATAGAAGATTAGCCGACGACGTTTCCTACCTTTAAAACTACCTAGCTGCCAAATTTCAGCTTTGTAGGTCAAGATTTCGTGTTTACTTAGCGAGTGAATGACCTTCCGCCTTTTTTTTTGTACAAGACTATGAACCTCATTAATATTTAGTTAATAGTCTATTGTATTTCTTATTTAGGAGTTAGATCCTTACTAATATTATAAATGCGAAAGTAACTCTGTCTGTCTGTCTGTCTGTCTCGCTTTCACGCCTAAACCACTGAACCGATTTTGATGAAATTTGGCATGGAGATAGTTAAAGACCCGGGGAAGGCTACTTTTTATTAGACTTCGACTTCGTCTGCGTCCGCGATAACCGACATTTGCGCGGACGAAGTCGCGGGCAAAAGCTAGTAAGTACATAAAATCCTTTGGACTACAGTCGTTAGCCCCCAGTTGACTGCTCAGCTAGTCTCATGGTCTCATACGCGACTGCTGAGCGGCGGAACCTGGGTTCGGTTCTCCGAAGTTAGGAAGATGGTGGTGTGACATATCCGTGTCTCAATAAGCAGGTAAAGCCGTCGGTCTTCGCCTGACCTCCCCTGGTGGTGTCGGATCGGATTATGAAAGTGAGGGAAGACGTGTACTTTATTTATTTTGCATAGTTGGCTAGTTTCCATTGCGATTGGTCGCCGAAACCGAAAGTTGGTCGAAAGGAAACTAATATTATGTGTTAAGGTTAAAAATGGAAACCGATAAGATTATTTACAATAATTATTCATAAAGTTTAATTAAGAAATCAATCATAGACGTATTAAAGCGCTGTTAAGTGTTTATTTTGCCTTTTTTGTGACTGTACGCAGTTATAAAATAAAAAAAGTCGAAAATGTAATTGAAATACCACAGCCTTGCATGCATTAAGTAATTTGGTAGTAAAATCGATAGTTACATACAGTATCGATATAATCGGACGTTATCGAAAGAAAAAATTCCGTTTACACTGGCCCTGAGTCGTTGCTGCTTAGTAGAGCAGAACCACTAAACGCACCAAAATAATACTGAAGATAACAAGTATGATATCTTTGTTATGATTTTGAATGATTTTTATTTTAGGTAGGTACAATCAACAAAAGAAACCGAAAAATGGGCGAGAAACTCCATACATACTCTTTAAAAAATTGTTGAACAAAAAGTTTTACAGGTAGATACATTAATTCAATCATTATACGAATATGAAGAAGATGTATAGTCAAGAAAAAAAAAGGTATGCAGGCTTGTCAGATATAGTTGAAGTTTTCTTAGAAACCGATGGATGTTTTCAAATGTAATTTTTAAAAAGTAGATAATAAACAGTTTATTAATTATATTCCAATCGAAGACATCCATCGGTTTCTAAAAAACGTCAACTAGGTATATCTGACGACCCTGAATACCTATCTCTTTTGTTGAATGTACCTGCACTCGTATATAATATTTATCACAAAGGGATAAGGATCGACTGATTGCGTAATTCTTAAGTATAAGTATTTTGTAAAGAGTCAGTGTGTTATTTAAATATATCATGGAATTCTTTTCATACTTAAAGAAAATACTGTTTTCAGACAAAACATTGCTTCGTAATAGGCCAATCTATTTAAACATCGTTCGTTCTATTTCCAATTTAGTTACTTGATCGTACAGATATTATAAGGGGTGTAATTTAAACCCTGAATACCTGATTGATTTTCAATTAACTGTATGATTAGATTTTTAGTTGCTTTTAAATTAATAAATAGTTTGTCAATTGAGTTGGAGAAAAATTCGTCACAATTTACGATTGCCATACCAAATCTAAGGAAGAGTCGCGTTTTGACAGGTCAGGGCATAAATCCAGACTCCGAGGCTGCTACTGAGAAATTTCTAATCGAAAAACCCAATAACACTGCCCGACCTGGGAATCGAACCCAAGACCTCATGCTCAGCAGTCGCGCTTTGCGACCACTAGACCAACGAGGCATAGGCAGTAGACATAATCCAATAACAAATTTTCCACATTGCACAACAGCGAATAGCCGTGGATATAAAAATCGGTTACAGGATTACTACAATAATGGCTGTTATATGTTTTGATAAGAGCTTCATACATTTTTTATGTGCGGACTGAACAATAAAATTTTATAGGTACTTACTAACATTTCAGGCATGCGTTAGCGGTACCTAGTGAAAATGTAATATACCTATCATACTTTGAAACTGTGATTATTATATTCCAAGGCTGCAAAACGATTACCGCCTTATTATAAAACAAAATCTATGCTTTAACCAGGTTTAAACCTTCGAGCCAGTTTTAGTATTACAAACTTTATCTTTATCGAAATAAAGTTCGAAATTAAAAAACTGCAAAGCAAAAGCTTTGTTTTATAATAAGGCCTTTATAGTTTTACTTTTGTAAGAATCCCAAACACGACCCACGTCCCCGGAGGCCGATTTTGAATGCTTTCAGAGCGAGAATTTTCATAATTTTTGACATTGTTATTCAATACTAACCTTTTCCCGCGACTTCGTCCACGTAAATGTCTGTTATGACAGACCCAGACGATGGCGTGGATTTAATAATGATTTTAATTTTCTTAATACTCATTTTGTTACTTTTTTATTTATTTTTGATTTTAAAGTGTGTTATGGTTTGCGCGGGCTCACACACTATTTCATGTTGGTTGAGAATTTGAGATGTTAAGAGTGGTCGTCTATAGTTCCAATATTAGCGTGAACACTATGTAGGTATATTTGAACATATTTTAACCTTTCAATTATTCTTAATTTGTAATACTTTTTACGTAATATGATTTAAAGAAAAAAGGTTTATTTGACACAGACCGTGTGCACACAAAACTAAGAAAAACAAAAAGGCAATAAAAAAAAAAAAACAAAAAATAAGAAGTAATAGTAGATTATTAACCAAGGGGATAAAGCAGTGTCTTCTGTCGCGGGTGACGATTTAAATCGCGAGCGTAACGAAGGACTCGAGGTTTACTCCCGAGCGTAGCGAGGGTGTTAAAAACTTAAATCACGAGCGAAGCGAGGGATTTAAGGCGAGTCCAGAGTGTAGCGAGGGATTTAAGTTCACCCAAGACTAAGACAGCTTTATCACCGAGGAAAATACTCTACTTTTCGTACCATTTGCGAAAAAATTAACACAATAATAATATGAGATATGCATTTTAGAACATTAAGTTATTTATAAAAATAAATTAAAATAAACTTAACGTTTATGTATTTGAAGAAAACAAAAACACGGTAAATTCCTAGACTAAAATTTTTTTGTCGGAAAAGCAAACGCATCAAGCTCATACGGCCTCGTCGGTTTTCGTAACTTTATTTTAATCATAAGTTCTGCATAATAAATGCGTATTCCTTTTTCAAAAAGATGTATAATGCTTTTTATACGAACTCAATGGTGTAAACATAGATGTAGTGCAGTATAAATTTCGGTATCTAAGTATTCCAAATTTAAATCACATTCTCTCCCTAGAGGATAAATGAAATTCAGTACAATTTTCTTTCCCTGTTTTTGACAGATTAATAATGACTATTGTTATGTTCGCTTTTTGTGGCATAGAATGTCACTTTTTTGAGCAAGTGGTACGAAAAAAATATTATTACCTAGTACCTAGTTTTTATTTAAGATACATTGCATTCACGTGTATGACTCTGTAGCAAATATTGTAAACATTAATTTTAAAAGAGTAGGTATAGAGTTTCTTGCCCATTCTTCTCCATACAAAACTACCTTTTGGAAGGGGCAAGTACATTCAATTTTTTTTTTGTATATGACGTTCAAAAGTGCCTTATTTACTTTACTGGGTGTTTTTACTGACACGTGGTAGTACGCCATGCAGCAAAAAATATGCATGAGGCTTCATGCCATAATTTAATGTTGTTGCCAATACTAACGTTAGTTCTAAGTACATTGTTATTAACAAAACATGGTCCTGCACTGAAATAAATGTTTATTATTATAATAATTCAGACTTAAAAACTCACACACAACTCATCTTTGACAAATTTTAATGTCAGACCAATCAACAATAATGTACTGAGTACTGACTGCTAGTATGAACAAAATTGACCAAATAGATGACGGTTTCATGATTTCAGGGTCATGGCGAAGGCGAATCACGTGTTATACGGTCATGCAAGATTAGATATATTCCACTAATTCGATGATATAACAAGCTAACGGGGCGCTGTGTACTGTATTTTGTAGGTCTTTAGATTATTTTGACTGCCTCGTTGGTCTAGTGGTCGCAAAGCGCGACTGCTGAGCATGAGGTCTTCGATTCCCAGGTCGGGCAAAGTATTATTGGATTTTTTCATCAGGAATTTCTCAGTAGCAGCCTCGGAGTTTGGATTTTTGATAGGTTGATGGCAATACGCTCGTCCCCCTATTACATGGGACTTAAATATGACTGACCAAATGTGGATGTACTACATCTCTGCCTAACCATTCGGGAATTACAGGCGTAATGTTATGGTCTGTGTAAAAAATAAGTCATCCTTAATACATGCGGATATAGACACGGGAAAAAGTTATGTGGTGAAGTATAATGTAGTTATAAACTGTCATGTAGTTCCATCGTGTCTAGATATTGAGGTCACAGTACGTATGAACGTCTGGAGTAACGACCTAATGTAGACACTAGGTACTCATCGATAACACTGGGGATCCCCACCAAAGATTACTGAATGACTAATACGAAGAACGCGAAATCGAAATAAACAAACACCTGACTCAGTTTTTCTTGTGATTCTGATATTCTGGTAGGAGGTAGTTCATACTTAGTAGACGCCTGCTAATAAACGATTTTCCAAAACTCACCCCCTAAGGGGATAAATCGGTCCAAAATTTGTATGGAGAAATCAACTTCGACGAGGACGAAGTCGCGGGCAGAAGCTAGTTTGGTATAACTATAAATCAAGAGGCAGTGGCCGTGGAACAGTTGGAATACAAAAAAAAAACAGTTTTTTTCCAATTCAGGAAATAATACCGAGGACATCTAATAACAATTATCCCTATATCACAATGATTAAAATGCGTAATTCGATTATGTCTATAATCAAAAACGAAATATTTTGCCTATCTGACTACAATTTAGTAATTTACATTGAATAGATATTAAGATATGACATCTAAAAATAACTGAAATTACTTTGCTGTTTAGACGATTTTAATAAGACATGTGTTTATTAAAATAGTTGGGGGTCGCGGTCCGGATTATGAGTCAAGCGAATACCGGACTCCCGGACTTGGTGGAACCGTGGGTACTAGTCGGTAAGAGGCCGACATAACCCCCAATTCTCCCCAGATGAAGGGGAATCCATAAAGAATCCCAACAACAAAAAAAGGTTTTGTACTGCCTCTCAAGCATTACTTAAACTAGTTTCAGCCAATCAAATTGCTTTAAATAATGCTCAAGGCGAGGCACTCGAGTATCATTATGTAGTACCGCCAATTCTAAGTTCTATACTGTAAGTTCATACCGATAGAATATAAAGTCGACTTCACACACGCCTGCGAACCGCGCTGTGGATTTACGCTCGCACCTCGCACCCTTCCCCACTTCGAGAAGAGAATTCCGCAAGGTGCGAACGCAAAACTATCTACATCCCGACATACCCCTCTGTTATCCCCAAACGGAGGGCATCCATGTGGATTTCCCCACGAAAAAAAAAGGGTCTCGTGCGGCAAGTGTAGGAAAAAATCCACAGACATAAATCGCCATCCATAAATAATCTTATCTAACAGCAAAGCACACGTGATCATAAGTAGCTTCATAAATAATGGAATACTCAAATAGTTTCCTTGAGTGGGTTGAGCCAGTAATTGAATGCATAACTATGAATCAGAGGCAAAGATGGACATGTAGACGTGACATAGTTTAGTTGTGTTACTATTATATCAGCTCATGAAAGTATACATGTAAGCTTTTCAATGATGGGCCGTTGGAGGATCTGATGTGATAACCACTCTTGGGAAATAATAGGTGGATTTTAAGCTGGACTCATACTGGCTCAGTCTGTTTGGAATTTTAGCTGGCAGTGCATCGAAATAACTTTTACATTTACCGTACCGATACTTCAAGGTATATCTGGAGTACCCTTAGCAGTTTATCCTGCCACCACACAGCCGATTAGCCCGTATTAACAGAGGTAACCACTAGGAAACGCCAAAGCAAAGCTCGACGAGTCCCATTGAAACAATTTAACTGTCTTAGATCCCGTAACGAAATTAATAAAAAAAAACAGCGGAGGAGTAAGAACAAACATTACTTCCACTTGTTTCCATATCAAGCAGAAGACAGAAGGCCAATAGGCATAAAAAGGACGTTTACAACTGGGAAAAGCCGAGTTGCCTAGCACCACAGATTACAATTAACATTAATTAACAGCCAGCCGATTGACTAACATATTTACGAGTTATTCCCATATATTTCGTGCCGACAGAGACGGGAGAAGAAGCAGACAAGAAGCCACCCAACCTCATCACGTCCTTTTATTCGCCAGTTATGATAAGCACGTAGGCAGAGGCTAGATTAGAGGTGCCAAAACCTTTTTTATTTTGTAAACCACGCCATGTTTTTCTGTTTTGGGTAGACCCCCTAGCCGTGTAGTATTTTTTTGCAAATTCATCAATTAAAAACGTGTTTTAGACTGTTCGTATAGTGCTTACTCACTTTAATTTCTAACTGTATTAAATATTAAAAATATTTAAAAAAATTATTCCATTCATGAAAAGCCGCCTACCGCTTTCCGCGCCTACCGCCTACCGCGACGGTGCGCGGTGCCGTGTGTTAATCGCCTAGGTCACAAGCTGGTTAAACAGTATTATATCAGATAGTAGTATATCAGTTACCGGCAATCTGTATAATTCAGGTATTATATACAATGCCTAGGCAATGTATATAATACCTGGGGCATACTGGCAATGTATGAAATATTATGAATATTATTCTCCATTACATACTTTACCTAGGTAATGTATACAATTCCTAGGGATTGTATAGAGTACCGGCTGGCCCACCGGCAATGTGTAAAATAAATAGATTTTGGTCTAAATGTTACTGTAAAAGCCCGAATAATGGTAAATCATAGGTTTTAAAAGTATACACATCAAAAGTGTCTAGGGATCAACATCCCTAACATTGATTAGGGATGTTGATCCCTAGACACTTTTGATGTGTGTAAATGTTAAAATTGGTATTAACCCAGTAACTGTAACCAACTTGGCTGTGGAATGGTTAGTCACAATCCTACCCCTTTTTTTTTGGTTCGGGTCTAAAATTCTTATTTATTGTATGTTTAACCCGATATCAGGGTAATATTGTCATTGGCGAAACCGGTTCATCTAAAGCGAGCGAAGCGAGCTCGGGACTTGGGGCACCCCGACTCGGACAGGTTAGGTTCGTGGTTATTTTTTTTTTAAACCATCCGGAAATAGGAGCCCCGCGCAGCGGGGCTCCGTAGACCAAGTCTTCGTCGGCTACGCCAAAACTAGATAGGCCTGGGCTCCTTATTATATGCTGTCCGCGTCCTCCCGCCCGCGTCGCACGCAGCGAAATTAAATGCAAGCAACTATACAAGTCGCAAGACGTTTAAAATTGTCTGCCTGCCCACACGTCGCCTCCTTTCCTGCTCTTTTACACACATTGCCGGCTGCGCATTCGGTATTGTATAGAATACCTAGGTAAAGTATAAAATAAATAATATTTCATATATTACCTGCCCGTTTTAGGTATTCTATACATTGCCTAGGTATTGTATAGAATCCCGGATTATATAGATTGCCGGTAACATATCCACTATCGGTGACATCATTTACATCTCATGAAACCCTAATTTTCTATCGTTGACATGAACTTATTTTCCTCATCGTTATATAGCCTACGGAGGTCGATTTACAATTTACATAGTCCACTTTGAGTATCAATGGAGTAGGAAATTTTGTATCGAATACTACACACACCATGACGACTTTTTACGACACAACTACTTATTATTATAAAATTAACATCGGAAGAAAGTAATGAATAGGATATCATAATAACTAAAGTATCAAGCGATATCAAACCTTATTTCTCTTCCATTTAAGTCTAAAATGATTCTCTACTTTTCTTACGTTTGTTTTCGCGAGTTAACTTGTAAATCTAAGCAATATGGAACTTTATACTTCACTGATAAAGTTCAAAATCGTGTGGGCTTATAATTAAATTCGTGTAGTCGCATCTGCACAGCTCTTCCTCAATATGAATAGTTAATTCAGTATTAGAAAAGCATATTTCCGCTTTATTATAATCATGAACTGAATGCACAAGTAGGAGAGTATGGTTAGCTATTTCTATAATACGCTAGGTAGATATAGTAGACTTTTAAGTAAAACCAAAATTAACATGACTTTACGGAATAAACTTCGCCCTACACTAGGAAATTCTCCTGTATCGTAGCCAATGGTAGGTGCGTTTACAAACATATAAACACACATACACAAACAACTAGACCTCTAACAATCACCTACAGGCTAACAAACAATTTGTTCCGAGTGGGAATCAAACCCACGATACGTAGCAGCCAATCGCTCAGCCACTGCGCCAATCGTGTCGCCAAGATGGTGATGCTGATGACTGGCCAATGACATGATGTTATTCCTGACATCATTTTAGTATCGTAGTATAAGTAAACTTTTTATTATCGAACTAGAAAACCCCTTCAAGGAAAATAGGGCTATCTTTGTATAATACTTGTTTTCCAGTAAAAACCCAATACTAATCCCCTTGCCTTATAAGCAGTGGCGGAGCTAGGAGGCGGGGGGGGATCCGCCCCGGGTGCCACCAGCCCGGATACACCAGACAGTAAAAAAAAAATGTAATAGAACATACATGGGGGTGGTTTGGATAGCCACCCTAGTAATCGTAATTAAAATATAATATCACAATATGAAAGACACACTTTTTGTAATAATTAAATAATTCGTACTTTACATTTATCGGATGTTTATAAGAGCCTGCGCGCACTAGCGATTAAAGTTGGCCGATAGTTTAGTCGCTATCGTAAGACGATAGGTAAGACGTATGATTTTTAATCGTCAAATGCGTGCACTGCCATATAACTTCATACTGAATTCCAGAACGATCAAACTATCGCCCGATTAAAATCGCTAGTGCGCGCAGGCTCTTAATTTTTTTTTTTTTTCAGTTTTTATTCTTGGAGTGACACCACAGTTATCCGACCCGGGTGCCACCCATGCTAGCTATGCCACTGCTTAAAAGAGTTATGTCCTGACTACAAAGAAGGTCATTTCAACTTGAAAAACGGCGTGTGAGCTTTTTTATGAGCCCCAGATTTTAAGTACAGTTGTTATTGTGGAAAGAAAGTTTATAACAAAAACCAGACTTCAAAAACGGGTATTGTAGATTAATCTGGTGAAAACTAGATTTTTTTTTTAATTTGCTGGACGCCTTATATGGCTTCCGAGGAGTGGCGAGAGGAGGCATGACGCAGAGGGAAGTGGAAGGAATAGGGGGAGGCCTTTGCCTAGGAGCGGGACAGTGTCGGCTAGCATGATGATTCCATCTATTTTTACTTTTTAGTCAGATTTTCAGTATCCATACCCAAAATAGGAGTTGAGACATGGTGCTACGGACACCAACCCCATATCCTATATTACTATTGTACAGATATCCTCAATCCAACATCGGTTTCATTCTTGCAAAACAATGAAAAGTAATACCAGTCTCCTACACACTTTTCTTTTTTTTTTTTTTTTTCCCATTAGATCTGCGATCAGTGTTTGACACTATGAGCAAATTTGGTGCGTGTATTATGTCGGTTTGAGTGCGTCCCCCATTGGGAACGTCTCCTCATCGTCTATCTATATGATGTCCTTTCGCTTAAGACGCTTTACGTAGCTACGCATCGTGAGCTGTGCTGCTAGCGTATTCGGGTGCTTCTTTAGCTTCTCCCGGTATTTTAAGGTGACGTTTTGGATTTCCTCCTTTATCGTGGGCATTTTCAGATGTTCGTGAATTTCTTGGTTGGTCACATACCATGGGACATTGCTGATCGTTCGGAGTATTATGTTTTGCATTCTCTGCAAGCACGAGATGGTTGAGTTGCAGGCACTACCCCAGAGTTGAATGCCATACATCCATACCGGCTTTAATATGGCTTTATAAATTAGTAACTTGTTACTAATTTATACACACTTTTCTGAAGTAGAATTTTTAATCATAATTAATTTTTAATACAATATGAGATGTGAAGATGCGGGCACCAGCTGCATAAGTATACCTACTATACTACTATTCTAGAGAAATTCCGTATTTGACATTGATTTCATTCTAGGGAAAGACTCCTACATACTTTTATAAACCAGTATGTTCCTCCGTTTCAATAGCAAATTGGTATAACAATAAGTATGTTAACATTAAATTAGCTGACATACTTACAATATAATTTTAAGTGTTTATGTATCTTAACAAACCAATTATTTCAAGGTATTAATTATAAGTGTTATGTATTGCCGTACCTAAGTATTTTGTTGTAAAAGTTTAAATAATTAATTCCATATAAAGGTAATAAATAATTTTTAATATTGAGATATTAACTTTTATGTGTTGCTGAAAAGGATTGATTATCTACTTTAGTAAAAATATGATAATAACGTTATAAATTAATTACCTAAATATTGTCTTTCTCTACCTTCATTGAATTTGTTAAATATTGTGTTATAGTAGGTAGGTACCACCAAGTATGAAGGAATTCCTCTTTTCAATTATTAATTTTTAATTATTTATTTCCCTTTTGATTACAACCTAATTTATTTCTGTTAAAATTAATTTTGTTAAGTACTTATATTTTCATCAAACATAACTACAGTATAAATATATCTCTAAAACCTTGTGAGTACAAAAGACTAGAGGTCTGCTGCAAAAAAACAATTTTTAAAATCTTCACCTTTTTTCATGAAATCCTGTCCAAACTCTGACTTACAGGGATGGCTAACGGCACGGCAAAAAATATAAATTATATGTACATCTTATCAGACTGCCCAACATAATGAAACCTCATTCTAATATAAATACCTAAGTGTAACTACAAATATTTTCCAATTAACAAAAAAAAAATTGTACATAATAATTGTGTATTAAGCTACATTTAAAATCAATTAACCCTTTGACCGCCAGGGAGTGCACTGAGCACTTTTTGATTTTACGTCCATAGACGTCCCTGGCGGTCAAAGGGTTAGGGATATATGTAATTGGTAGATCGCACAGGGTTTCATCAGCAAAAAAGTACCTAGTTCTTGGGTCTAATTACGTTGACTACCCCTGCTGTATTATAATGTCTGATCAAGATTTACAAATAGTATTTGCAATAATGATCCTTTTAACAGTGACCATTATTCTAAGAGTACATTGTGACCTATTAACTATGTGAGACATGTTCCAAATATCTTGACTGGCCTTGCCACTTCATATTAGCATAGCTCATCTATTTGAAGCATTTTATGGTGAACATTTGAATAAAATTAATGTGAATGAAATATTATTCCGTAATTAAATTATTGACCCAAAGAACAATTAAATCTAATATGAGACTTGGTGACTTTTGGCTTTAGAATAGAAATAGAACACTATAATTAATTGGTAATCAACTTTATAAAGCTCTTATATTTTGTTTTTGTGACTGCCTCGTTGGTCTAGTGGTCGTAAAGCGCGACTGCTGAGCATGAGGTCTTGGGTTCGATTCCCGGGTCGGGCAAAGTGTTATTGGGTTTTTCCATCAGGAATTTCTCAGTAGCAGCCTCGGAGTCTGGATTTGTGCCCGGTTGATGGCAATAGGCTCGCCCCCTATTACATGGGACTTAAACATAACTGGCGAAATGTGGGTGTACTAATGGGTACACCTCTGCCTAACCCTTCGGGGATAACAGGCGTGATGTTATGTTATGTAAAACAACTGAATTTTAATGATAATAGCTGTGCTTACTCTGTACTGTCAAAATTTAAATGTAGAACACAAAATTCGGCCTGTGGTCTCATAATATGCCTGCCACTTAATTTGTTCTTTTTTTAAATCTAGAAAAATAGTGGCGCGAATTTTGCAACAAAATGTGCATTTTAAAAAAATTACTTAATTAAAATAAGTATCACATTCTTGTCACTTACCTTAAGTTTCAAGAGCTCTATATCACCTTCCAAAGCCAATTTGAGGCGTTTCCAATCGAAGGTTGCGGTTTTTCTAAACTTATCCAGTGGTCCGCTCGGGAGATCGGGAACGAAACTCAAGTCTTCCATACTAAAACACAATATCACGTTATAATTCAGCCTTCTTACACTAATAATGGTTATGAGCGCGCACCAATTTTATTACACCGGATGACTAAACAAACAGGGACATTTCAAATTCCCTCGCAGACACAAATTCAAGGTCTACAGCGATCCGTGAAGTAGTCTAGTCGGGCGTGCTGACTGCTGTTTCTATACAACTCTCACCTTGACTATGAATGGGAGAATGAAAGAAACTGTTATTAAACTGTAGGGCGTCCGTTTCCTAGGTGTTACGAACCAAACTGATAATTTTTATGGAGGTTTTGAAGTGGGAAAGCGTATCGTATGATAACGTGAATGCGGCGCACGCTGTTTTATTGGGCGCAGTGGCTGGCGCACACACGGCACACCGCTCGCACACACACGTCATACGTCGGATGATTGCTTCTCCTGTCACTGTCATGTGTTAACTGTCAATGAATGATTTGTCATTGAGTCAAGGATGTCAATGTCAAAATGACGAATAAATAGCACTTAATTATTCTGATAATTGTTTAAAAAATTAACAATTACACAAAAACAAATAACCGGCATTTAAAAAAGTATAAAGTTATTTTATTATGTTAAAAATCAACATCGCCCATCCATGTTGACTATTGAATTGAAATGTGTCTTATTAAAATAATTGAAACGTATTATTCATAAATAATATCATATTTTACTAATAGCAGCATGGGCTAAGAATGTGTTAATTCTCAGCCCAGCATAAAACAAATAACTTTTAAAACATGTGAAAAATGTTCTGAAAACTGTAACTACTGCCACCTATCGTGATTTAGAAGAACTACTTAACTTCTGGAACGTAGAATGTGTGCTCATGAGTCGCTGACATTGCGTGAGCCGTGATGAGAGCTTTGTTTTAAAACGTAACCAATAGATGGCAGCACCAGAAGATGGCAGTAATTAATGAAAAGTGTAACAGAGACAGAAAGATTCAAACCTTGCACTGTAGACAGAGACAAACATAGTCACTCACACTAACAAAAACAGTCACTACATAGATATTTTAAGTTACAGACGCATAAACAAGAAAAGAGAAGTTGTAAAACAACAAACTGTGTTCGCTGCTTTTCTATCAGATGTAAAATGGACGGGCGGTCGTGTCGTTGCGCGCTCGCGAACTCCGCGTGTTCGTTGTGAAATCGATGTTTATTGTTTTATATTTTGACGTGAATACGAATATTGTTTACGCGATTGTACGACTACTTCGGTGTTCGGTTGCCGAAGGAGATTGTGTTTAGTGCATGTGTTTTTTGTATGACGTTAGCGCTCACTTCACTTGCAGTGATTTCGCTGATAGCTCACTCACCGGTGGGTGCGCGCGTGATAAACTACGTGTTCGGTACGAAAAAAGGCGATTAATCGTCTAGTGTGGGTGTTTTACAGTAGCATCATGCTGTGTACGGTGACATAGTGAACGTTGAATAGACCCTGACCTCTGGCAATCATGTCTGGGCGATCGGATTGCAGGAAATTTGCACCAAACATCTTCAATAAGAGCAAATGCACTAATTGCTTCCGTCAGAAGGAGGAGCATAGTGCTGAGGCTTTGGAATCTAATCGGGTGAGTATCATTACAAACCTTCCAAATTCAAGTTTTGAACGTCGTTTATTTCTAATCAACAAGATGAAATATTCGCGTGTAGGTGTGTTCGTTGACTAACGTAACACGTACAGTACATGTCCGTGTGTGCGTAGGCCGACCACTCTTCAGGTGTTGATCTAACGGATTTCATCGAGTTATTAAATGGTATTGAGCAGTAGACCGTACATGTCTATCTTATGAACACGCCTAACAAACTGGGAACTTTTTTGCGGCGGGTAGTTGTTTATAAATTATAGCGTTGAGACAGTTTTTAAGAAATACCTGCTGCAGATAAATGTTTGTAACAAGTCTGTACAACTTAACAGACTCAACTATGTAGGTAATTTAAAAATGTAAATAGGTAGTCAACTATTTAATAAGATAAAAACTCGCCATAATAAAAATAAAACTAAACTAAATCTGTACAAGTGCATGCCCATGCACTACTTACTTTCTAATTCTTAATTTCTTAATAATATCTGAAAACAAAAAAAAGCTGGTAGTTAAACTAATAAATTCTACTGTTATTTTTATGAGAAACTTGTCACATCTCTAATTTGAATGTCACAAAACTTACAGAATTGACCACCAAATTAGCGCTGGACAACGGGAAAATAATAACGTTCCGATTTTCGAAATATAAAACAATCTCATAACGAAAATTATTAAAATTTATTGTGCAACTGTGATGTGGTGATGACTAAGAGATACAATAGGTATTTAATCTTTTACCAATTGATTCAACTAAACGTCTCTTTGATAATTTAAAATATATATTTATAAACCAATATAAACGCTAAGTAGGGTAGGTCGCAGCGACCGATTTTTTTCTAAATCATCATCCGTTTTACGCAAACCTCAGATTATTTCACTGCAACTTAGGTTATTCTGTGCTGCGCGCTTCTAAGGCATTGTCGCAAGGTGTTATGCCAAAAGAAAGTCATAATCTTGTTTATTTTAGCTGCGTATCTATCTTTACGTATCTACCTATTATTATTACATTAATTACGTAGGTATGATATCGTCTTACAGGTAGGTTCTATAGTACCTACTTACCCGGGTTCTTACATAATTTTATTTATGTTTAGAAAAAACCGCGTACAAATTGGTAGATGTGTCTCGTCTTGTATCGCCCTAAGGTACCGTTGCGTGTGCCACGGACAGGCAGGCAGGATGCACGACATGTTCAGCATAAAATCTCTAGTTGTTTGTGGAATAGGAATTAAAGAGTCTTGTCGGACTTGCGTACAAACTTTTTGCATTCTTCAATCAATGTTATTTAACAGCGTGGGCATAATAAGTACCTACCTAGTTTCATAACAGCAAGTTTCTTAACTTTTTTTGCAAATATATTTTTTTCTTAAGATTATCAGTTCAGTAACAACCTCGGAGTCTGGATTTGAGCCCGGTTGATGGCAATAGGCTTGCCCTCTATTACCTACATGGGACTTAAAAATAACTAGCAAAATGTGGGTGTACCAATGGGTAAAACTCTGCCTTACCCTTCGGGGATTAAAGGCGTGATGTTAGGTACCTACCTATGTTATGTTAAAAAAGAAAAAAAGGTCTACTGATAGTGATGATAAACTCGAATGATGATAAAAGAAAAGGATTGTTTTCTAATCATTGCTGTTAGATAATACTTACCTAGGTAGGTACCTACGTACCTGCATTAGAGGTTTGGCGTTTGTAGTGGTCAAATCATAGATCCTTCCAGGAACTTAGGTACCTAGGTACCTAGCATTCTTAAAAGTTGTTTTTTCTCTCGTGCGATACCTACACAGATAACTTAAGATTATCTACACACGGTCAGATTCAGTTTACTTAACCTCAAAAGTCGGATTACCTACTTACACTCAAGATAACACTAGGTATCCTAAAAAAACAGAACTAGGTATTTACCTATTCACCTAGGTTCCTTGGTACATTAAGTTGTCAGGTGTCAGTGTGTTTTAAATTCGATTCTATTAAAGATACAGTTGTAGGTACCTACTTAAATATTTTGGGATAATTTTGTCATTCTTTTCACGCTAAATAGAAAAAAAGGAAAATGTTTATTTGACACAGTCCATGTACTCCATGTGGTACCCACAAAAAAAATAATAAAAAGGTTATTTAATTAAGAAGTAGCTGCCCCCCTAGACAAAATCCCATTTCTGTAAGCGTTCACGCCGCCCGCGCCGCGCCGACGGAAAAATCAAATTGTATGGAGTTGACATAAATTGCTAACCAGCAGCGATCACGTGACATCTGGTTAGCAAATGTCAACTCCATACAATTTGATTTTTCCGTCGGCGTGAACGCTTACAGAAATGGGATTTTGTCTAGGGGGGCTAGTCTTAGGTAGACCAGCCCCCCTAGACAAAATCCCAGTCCCAGTCAGGGGCGCGAATCATGCGTCAAGCGAATGCCGAGCTCTGGACTCATGGTAGCAGGAGGAACCGTGTGGTTTTAGTCGGTAAGGGTCCGACATAACCCTCCGTTATCCCCAGACTGAGGACTTTACACTATAATTACAAAAATAATTTTGTACATTAGTAGTTGTACACTAGTAGGTAGGTACCTTATACCTTCTTATATTATTATCTTATCTACTATTTCCGTGGGAGAATGATAAGAAGAGCAAACAGAGATTTAATCTCCACTATCAAATGCGCATTAAGTGCTCAAATTATGTGATGTCATTAGACCATCATCATCATTATTTTAATTCCAATAATTTTCTTTAGAGACTATTGTTTCCCTTCGCTGCAAGTTGGAGATAATTGGTAAATGATATGGTACAATCACCATTTAGTTATATTATAACTAGCGACCTTCATGAAGATAACCTACCTATGTACAAAGGTAGGTACGGTTTACCTATTCACATTATTACTTACACGTAAGTAGGTAAGTCAGTACCAAAAGTGATTAAAATAGGGAAGAACTTACTAACTTGTAAAAAAAACATATCAAAAAAATCGTAAAGTACTGGGTACTGTAGAGTCTGTAGAGACCAGCTGGTTTAGCCATATACAAACCTTATTTAATAATAATAGGTACTACCTCTATGACATAAACTTTATTAATTTAAAATTTTAAAATAAGAACAACTTGACAGCCCGCCATCAATGAGGGCTGACTCGTATTAAAACTTGATTAAAATTGATTCAATTAAAAAACGAAATATGATAAATGATTCCATTGCGTCCAAGGGGAGGGGTTGCAGTACTTAGGTGCTCTTTAGGAAATCCAGAAGCTTTCAGGTACCTACCTACCAGGTATTTTCTTCGAAAATTAATAGCTGATATCAATAGAAGAATAGGTTTTGGAACTCAAGTCAAAACCGCCTGTCAGCCCTCATTTGTTTTATTTTAGAACGATGTTGGAACTATAAAGTACTAAAATTTAAGATTGATTAAACCACCTAGTCTTTACAGTACCTATCTAGACGTCACTTTAGAAGATACTACAGATACAGAAAAACGTAGGCAATCTGAAATTACCAAAATGAGTCAAGATCTTTTAATATTTTTATTTTTAATTCGCAATTTCTGAGGTCTTGTTATAAGTCTGCCACTTTCGATCTGAGACGATTTTGTTACAAAAACTAATCAATTTCAAAAGCAATTTTTGACAGTAACGTGGATAACTTTCACAATATTTCAGTGTTCAGTGTAACAATAACAAGATTGTACTATCGAGGTCACTTTTACGCATGCATGCGCATGATTCATTTCAATTCCAGTTGTAATTTTACGAGTAGGTGCCTAGACAATAGTGTCAGAATATTTACACGTAGCTAAGTAGGTAACGAGGTAAATAACTAGGTACTTTATAACTAATAAACTGAATGATTACACAGAGTAAAAATGTTTAGAACGTTTCTGCTAAATTGACAGCTATTGCAAAAGACGACGCGCGCGCCCCTACGTGTCAAGTTCATTTTAAAGTTATCAAAAAGTGAAATAAGATTTGAATTCGAAGTAAAAGTATTGAGATATCATAATATTGTGTAAAAATCATTAGATAATTTATCGCCACTGAATAGTAGCGATGGATGACGCATGCGTATAAAATTGCTTCTAAAACCTTTTTTGTTATCTGTCAAACAGAAGGTCACTGATCAATACAAATGATATTTATTTTTTATGTATTACCTTTTTTTGCAAGACAAGACCTAAAGAGTCCCATTACTGTTATCAAATAGTGTTATCTACCCAACTAACAATGCCACTATCGGAGGTTGCCAGCCATTCACCAAAAATGCTTAATAAGTCGTTAACTAAAGACGATAGAGCGAGATAGAAATACAATTTTCTCAACGAGAAAGCAAGATAGAAAATCACCTGTCAGACTGAGCCAGGTTTTTAATCAGATAAAATGTCCGTCGTAGAAGCTGATAATTTCGGTTAAAACAAATACTTAATGCGTTACGTAGTTGAAGCAGCTGTAACAACAATTATGACGAGTAGTTACCCTATTGAGGCCCGTACTTATGTGTTTTTATATCGCTTATAAACAGTCTTTAGGGCCAGTCACGTATAGAATCTACGTTATTCGAAGTATGAAAATTTAAAATTTAAATTTGAAAAAAGAACTTCACAACAGTCTTATTTTAAAGCCACTACGCAAAGAGGTTTTAAGTAATACATGCGCGTAAATTCAATTTGTTTTAAATAAATTTTTAATGAGTAGGTACGAGACTTATTTTTGTCCAATACATTTGTGCCACATTGTAATACTCACCTTGAAGGTTCAAGTTTTCGTAATGTCATTGAAATCAGCTGCAAACAAAACATTTTCTACGTCGCTGCGACATCTTACATTCGCACTGGCCAATCCGCGCTTGTCAACGTAATTGAGCACAAAACGACCAAATTTGGTCGAACACGACACAATGTCAAAGCCAAGGCTGAATCATACAATGCCCCAACAAATAATGCGGTTTAGATACTCATTTCCATCGCAATGTGCTTCTTATAGGTATCCGGGCAATAAGGGTAAACACTAGTTTCAATAGGAAATTACAAAAGGCAAACTATTCATAATAATCAGGAAATGTCAAAGCCTCAAATGGCGGTGTTCGGACAATTATCTTGACAAATGCTCCACTAACGAAGCGGACTGACGCGCGCCATGTTGGATGCGCGTGCGCAAGGTGACGCGCAGCGAATAGGAAGTTAACGATCGATACAATGAACGCTGACTTTACACGGTTTGCTAAATAGATGCTAATTTTTTTCTATAATGCTTGTGTAACGAATGTTGGAGAAAGTTTTGCTTATTTAGCAAAAATGTCTTCCTCCAATTGATTGGCTGGCGCTACTCAATCACGTCACGCTAGAATGATGTTTATATTTTTAATCATTGTTATGTGCTTAGAAAGTCATCATTTATTGCTTTTCTTTCAACAATATTTTATAGTCGTAATGGTTTATGGCTTCATAGTTAATTTTCCGGTCTTGTGCCGAAGCTTTCCTTCCATTATGCGTTAGTTGGAGACGGTTTATCGTTCTTCATTCTTACCGCAGTTTTTCTACAGGGCTATGTAGACAGTTAAAACCGCAGCTAGATACCTTCGGTATACTGTGGTGGTTAAGGCTCTTAAGTATTTTTGCTTGATAAAAAATGTAATTTACATCTCGACACGTATCTATGGGGAATAGTAACACATCTGCTCACCCGGTTATGCTACTATAAGATGATAACGAAGAAGTTCTAGGATTGAGGGTCTGTGCCACCATCTTCAAAAAAGTTCTGATTACTTTGCAGTTCTTTTCATAGAAATTCTGTTCCATTTTTTTTAAATATAGGTAGGTACCTATCTGGCTGACTGGATATTTTTAAATGTGGAACATTCTCTATCATTTAGTGGTCGTGAAATTAGGCCCACCCAAAACGAGCTATAAGATCTCTATTCTCAAAATAAAGCATATTTTTTTAGTTAAACCATTTACAGGCACTTTTGAACTGTCGAGGAGTATGTAGGTTTCTATGAAGAAGAACAAGGAAGAAACTCCACTGACTCTTTTCAATAAATTTTATTACAAAGTCTAAGTTATTTATTCTTTTTGATTCTACATGTGATAACAATGCAGGTAAAGAGCAATATAAAAGTACAAGTAAAAGCCATAGCAGTTAAGAAATAACCAGTCTTAATTAACAGCGCCCGTTCACGAACATGACGCGTGGTCAGAAACAATATTTTACCTTCATAATTAGAGTCTAGCCACCATTATATCATACACCTCGACTTTGACTGCGTCTAATCATAAAACCAACACTGACATAATGTTTAGTCTATGATAACCTTATCTATCATTAATAAAGCTGTTTGTAGCAGCATATGTGGTAAGACATACTAACTTTCCGGTTTACTGTTAAGAGGAGACGCGGGCGGAGAGATTTTTAATAATTAATTACTATAATAAACTATCTCTGTCGCTCTGCGGGCTTTGGAGTGAGAAAAGGACAACTGCAGATCCGACTGGGTAGCCTACGTAAATAACGTAATTCGGGGGTTGTCTCTAAACCATTTTCTTCTTTAATATTGAACCAATATTTTAAAGATATTTCATAAACGGAATAAGAAGGAATGTGTACTGTGACCTTATGTTTTGTTTTTGTTCATTAATAGTTTTCAAAATTGTACACTAGACCTCTGTTCACAGCGGTATAAATAGGCAATTTTGGGCATTTTCTGTGGGTTCTAGTGCTTATAAAAATAACGTATCATTAAAAAGGAAAATATAAAAATTGTTGACATTAACTTTACTCTAAAAAATCGTTGCTTAAAAGTCATAAACCAGAAAGAATAGAGGCGAGAGCGTTTGTATAGAGAAAACTAGAAAAGATTACCCACGTTTCCTCTTAAGAGTTTGTCAGCGACTTAAGAATGTGTGTAAGCCTTGTAGGAACGTCGCCTTTCTTGCTTAGATGCCTGAAGTATGTTCCCTAATATGTGAAGTAGGAAGTTTCGAAGAAAAACATTATTATGAGTACTGGTTACTTAATTATTACTGAGGTATGGACGTGTCTTTAAGTGTGTTGTAAGAGATATTTCCTAGCGAGATTACCTCAGCCATATTCCGGACTGTTGTCTAGAAATGGTGCTGCTTTAAGTACTCTTTCGATTTTAGGTCTTAGAGGTTTTGAAGTTGTTTCGTGGTTAGATTTTCTCACTATACCTATTTAAATGAATTGAAATTTCCAACTATTATATATATTAAGTACAAGCTTTTGCCCGAAATGTCGGTTATCGCGAACGCAGACGAAGTCGCGGTATAAAAAGTAGCCTATGTCCTTCCTGAGGTTCAAACTTACCACGTACCAACTTTCATCAAAATCGCTTCAGTGGTTTTGTCGTGAAATCGTAACAGACAAACAGACAGAGTTACTTTCGCATTTTTAATATTAAGTAAGGATTCAAGTATTCGCTTTCAATTTATCGCCCTTTAGGGCGGGGTACATCTAGATGATCACCAATTTAGAACAGTTTGGTGAATACTGGCTTCCCTAAAGGCGATCCAAGTCCTTTTAGAGTCAAATGAAACACAGCAGAGCTAACTGTTCTGTAGCAATTCGTACTCTTTGGTAGCCTTATGGCATCTCTGCCAGAGGTGCGGAATTTGTTCGAAAGAGTTACTGCGGCCCTGGAACCCAAAAGGCACTAGAGAACACGGATAGGTTTTAGTCCGTAAAAGTCTGACACTCCCTTCTGCTCCGCCCAGAGCGGAAAGACGTCATTTGATGATTTCCCATATTTAAAAAAAAGTCCTTTATAGGTCGGTAGGTACCTACCAGCCTATTACTGTCCCACTCAAACCATGTCAAAGGCCCTTGAGGCGGTTTTAGAAACTCTGACACTAGGGTGTGGGGTCGTAAGACCTTACTGCCGAAGAAGACTGAAGACTCTGCAAGAATTCAACTCATAAGCAACTAGACAACTCTTTCAGATTCAGAATAAACAATTATATTAATAGAACAAGTAGTTCCACGTGTTTTAATTAGACTAAACTTCAATGTTATGGAAAGATAGTGTGCTCAGGCGCCATGACCAACAAAGTAAGTAATGAACACAATCAGAAAGATAGCATTAACACATTAGAACTGACATGTAACGACCTATAGAAGTAAAACCATAATAAACTGCATTTCTCAATGGGTCGGGTTAATTAGGAGCTTTTTTTTTTTTTTTTTGAGGTGTTAAAAATCATCAAATGAGTCCTTCCGTCCTGGGCGGGGCGGAAGGGACACTTTGTTTACATTGCCTGATATAAATACGGAAGTAACACTTGCTATCTTATGTTTATATGTATAGCACTAGTTTCTGGCGTCGGCTTCGTCCGCGCGAACCCCTGACGCAAAAACGACGGGGTGTTACGAGTTTGAAATGTCTGTGTGTGTGTCTGTCTGTGGCATCGTAGCTCCCGAACGGATGAAGCGATTTTGATTTTGTTTTTTTTTTGTTTACCTTTTAAGCCCCGGCTGACTTACCAGTAAGTCAGAACAATAGAAAATCAATTATGTCTCATTATGTGGGACTTGAGTAATTAAGGTGAATTAGTCGCGAGTGTTCTTAGCTATGTTTGATGAAATTCGATCCAAGATGGCCGTCATGGGGAGTTCTTTAAAATTTAATTTCACCTGCGTTAAGTTACCTACGGCTTTGGTTAACGCACAGCTAGGTTACTGTGGGCCGTAGCATCTATACTAATATGAACGCGAAAGTAACTCTGTCTGTCTGTCTATCTTTTACGCTTTCACGTCTCTAAACCACTGAACCGAATTTAATAAAATTTGGCACGGGGTTGGTTTTAACTCCAAGGACGGACATAGGCTACTTTTTAATACTCAATAGGTATCTTTATTGCTTTTCCATATTATAAATGCAACAGACAAAAATAATGAATTATCGAATGACGATACCGCAGTACAGGTGTGTCAAAACGGACACGTTTTTTAATTAAAATGATAATTACTTACCTAATTAAGTAAACGGACACACGTGACTTGTGTAATTATGAACAATTAATGTACATATTGCTATCAACAGCTTCCAACCAGAAAATTATCTTTATGCAAGCTTTAAAAGGCTTTCTCAACATACTTTTGTGCATCAAGAGTGCTTTGGGGGTCGTCTTCCTCTATTCCATCTTCAATGTTCCTAATATTCTCCACACTAATTTCGGTGACCTTATTGGTGAGGTTCTTCAGAAAGGTCAGGAGCGGAGTACTCGTAACCGGCGTGCTTGTATGACGAGATGTATGAACGTAGATGAGGCGAAAGGAGTATGTAAGGATCGTAGCAGGTGACGTTCTGTGGTTTCTGCCTACCCCCATGGGAAAAAGGCGTGAGTTTATGTATGTGTATGTAATTTCGGTCACAGTGGCCAATTACAATGGAGACTAAGCTAAGCACGCAGGACATATTTATTTATTTAAACTTTATGCATCAAAAGTACAAAGGCGGACTTAATGCCTTGATGTGAGCGCAAACATAAGTGCGGACCCCCTCTTCCCTAACTCTTATAGTCCGATGGGACAGCAAACCGACACAACCGGTAGAGATCAAGCATAGGACCAACGGCTTTTCATGCTAAGCGAGGCACAAAGGGTAACAGAAGGAACAGGGTGGTTTTTTAGTCAGTAAAAGTCTGACAGTCCCTCCCGCTCCACCCAGGGAGTCATGGGGGGTTCTAGGGGGGAGTGAAGTTTCGGTTATTTTTAGCCTAAGACGCACGGTTTTCGAGAAAAAATAAATAGAAGCCTCCGCTGTCCTAGACAGTTCAAACTTTCACAGATGATGTATTCCTGCTGCCGCTATAACGAACGAGCTCAAACACGACGGGGTAGTGTCGTTTTATTACGCAGTTCCTATGGCCACCTTCCAGCTCCATCATCAGACCCTGGTTACCATCTAGGATCAAAGTACTCGTCAAGTCGAATCAAATGTTATTAAGTATCTTCTAATCTGTAATAATATGTTTTAATCATACACTGAAGTTTACGTCATTATGGTCTCACATTAAACGACTCGCTTTGTTAAAAGACTCGAGTCCTTTTCTTAAAAGACTCGCGACTAAGCCTCGAACCTTTTAGTAAAGAACTCGAGTCGTTTTAAATGATTCGAGTCTTTTTTAATGATTCGAGCTCTTTCACATTAGTAACAACCCTCGAGTCCTATTTTTGGAGTCGAGTCTTCAAAATCGAGGCTAGTCTTAAATAAAAAGGTTTAAAAGCCTCGAGTCCTTTCATCACTACCCAGGGCGGAAGGACTCATTTGATGATATTTACCACCATAAAAAAGGGGTGTGACACAACCATCTTACAAACTTCGAGCTGCTTTTGAGACTAATGAAAAAATCCCAATACCACTTTTTGCCTGACCTGGAAATCGCCACCGACCATGACGCCAACGGTGCGGTCAGAGTATCAATATACACACAAATTTATACTATAAAGTCATTAGGTAAGTCCGGAGGTTACCTTAACTGACTAGCAGTAACTTGACGCGAGCTGTCAAAACCTTTGAGTTCTACCGTAAATATGGTACTTAATATACAAGTTAAAGTGAAAATACTTTATTTAGCTTTTCCCGCTTTCACGTAACGCCGGTTAAGTCAGGTTTGTAGGTCGCACACTTATGTGTGTTTGTTTTACAAAATTAACGTTTTGCCCGAACAGGTTTGAAAATGTTTTCGTTGGCCGGTGGCGCCGGCGCAGCGTACTTTTGCGGTTAATGCGTAAGCGCAGGCCGCGAACGCGTTTAGTAGGTACTTTGACACACTTATTTGTCACACAAAAAAACGTATTTTTCAACTGGTTATACAACGTGTCTGTCCTTAATGTTTTGCAATTAAAATAGCGAAACTAGTACCACATGTGTTTCTGTTGTATCCGGGCGTCTCTTTTACTCAATTTATGAACCGTTACGTTATCGCTGAGATGAATAAATTTCGTTTACGACGTAGTTTCTTTACAGCATTTTTATAATTATATTTATCCTTAAAATTAAACGTTTTATGCCCCAATTTACGGCTTTTGATCTCCAAAACAAACAATCTGATTCTCACAAACTACTCCGACCAGTTTTTAACGTGTGCTCCAATTAAATGCTCAACCGATTCGTGTGTGCTCGCTAACTCTTACTGTCATAAGTTCATAACTCAAAGTGTTCTCTTCAAGCGGCCATAAATCCATACAACAAACAAACACAACACACAGTCAATATTTTTTCTCGTGTTTGTAGAGGCTGTATATCCCGGGGTCGTTTCCAAAAAACTTTTGATCCGAACTGCTGAGCAACAAAGACGTGGAGATGGAATAGTTAAATTAAAAAAAAAAAAGAAAATAGGAGATGTTGCGTTCCGTTCCTACTACAGTGGCCACTGTAAGGAGAGCCGCCCACGAGAGGAACTGCGACCCTTTCTAGTCTGTTATTCTTCTGTAGAGAGGGGAAAAGCGGTCCAGATTAGAATGGTTGGGCTAAACTTGTAGTGTAGCATAAAAAGGAGTGCGTGAGGAATGCGCCGGCGCGATCGCCAGGTGCAACGGCCGCGCGCCCCGCCCCCGGCTGGCATTTTTGTGTACGCGCACGCCTAATGTGTGAGACTCAAATGATTTGGAAATCGAACCTGGCGCCAATTAACTCTGAATTAGAAATAGAAAATCTTATCAAACCTTTTAAGACAGTCACGATTACTTCCATAATAGATTGACCCACTCATTTTTGATTCTATTAATATTTAATTTCATCGATCGGGCGGAAAATATCACACTCCCGCCGCCGCCGCTGATTTGAATTCGGAATGCTATCTATGAACCGTTAACAATACAATGAGTTGCCAGCGCTAAATAACAATAATATGTGGGTCGCGTGGCGAACTCGACGCCGGATAAGGCGAACAATTAAAGTCAACATTAACACCTATTTGACAAAGCAAAATGAGCTCGCGTCGTAACTCGATAGTGTATCATATTTTACGTCTTCATTGTTAACCGTCTAATTAAAAATTCACGCGTAAACTCTACCGGTGGGAGTGGACCGGTACTCCGTAATTTGATAGCGTTGGAATGTGTTGCCAGTCACCAATGAGGTTTTATCTATGTAGGTTGCAAACGAAAACGTGTTATTCAACCGTTGTTTGGGTGTATAAATATTTTTGCAACGTTTTGTTATGCCTTGTTGAGTATGTAAATATTTATAGAACAAATACTTAATAAGGCGTAAGTGGGCAGCAAATGAGGTTTAATGATAATGTCACATCGATCAGATTAACGATAATGTAACCAAGTCTTTCGATGTCTGAGTAGTTTAAGTTCTAAACTAATTATGCATTGACCTTCGATATCCTTTAGATAAGCCAATAGAACACGTTTTTGGCTTACGTCATTGGTTACTTTGGATATCAAATTGTCTACGTAGGAAAATTTAATCCACTGTTTACTTAAACCAAACATGAGATAGCAAACATTTGTTTCTTTAATCATTTTGTTTGATAAGCTTGAAGATAAAACACCTTTTTTTCTGATGACGTTTCTGAAATGGATACTTCTTAACTCTTTTACGTTTAATGATAGCCATTATCTAGAATAAAAGCAGAGTACATACAGGTAGATAATTTAAATCCTCAGACACACATTAGTAGAAACAGAGAAAAACGGTGTTATAAAGAACAACGTCGAATGAAATGCGTTCCATTTCATTGTCTGTACCTCGCATCAAACAAGTCCACAGACTCATAGCTACTAATGACTGTCCTTTATTCAAACTCCATACGGACGTATTCTTTGAAGCTCGTATTGCGTTACACCGTGGTAAATCGCTACAAAGGTAATTTATGCTTCGAATTAAACTTTACGAGCCACTCTGTCTACGATCGGAGAGATGTCACATATCAAATTCATAGAGAAACTCGTTCTCACGAGTGTGCACCCGTCAGATTAATTCTGGTTACGCGTTTGTGGCGGGGAACGTAAACATTTTTTTATGAAACGAAAATAATACTGGCCACTTTAAGAGTATTTTACACATCGTTTAGTCGGTTAATCGAGAACGATCGTAGTCGGACGCTAATTTAAGTTAGTCGAGTCCAGCAGCGGGTATGTGGCGTCTCTATTCAGCATAATGTCACTCAAGACGCGCTAAAACACCACTCATTAACAACTTTTTATTTAAAATAGATACTTAGGTACCGTTGTTAGGCTATCTTAGTAACGTTTCACGAGTCACGATGCGTTTTCAAATTTACATATTCACAATCTAGACGAGAGATAGCGGCTCCGAGCTAAAGCGAATCTCTAATTAAAACATTAAAAACACAATTTGTTTCATTTTCCGTACGCAGCCGTAAAAAAGTCAATATGGCGGCATTTGCATACACAAATGAAGTGCATCGCGCGGCGTGCGTGCTTTTAATTGCCAACTATTTTTATTATTTTATTTAGTCGATACCTTGGACGGTGTGGACTCGTCCAGCGGCAGCGGTCCACACTAAATGGACGCTATTCCTAGATAGTGTTGTTTTACTGTTTATCGGCCATGTTTCCATCTGAAAACACATTCCGGTTTGATGCGACGCGGTACCAAACCAAAAGCGTACCGTTAAGTACGCGTCCAATAAAATACTAGTCGGCCGCATAAATGGTAATTTCGTAATTGCGTGTTTATCCGTGACCACGGCTATATTTAACCGCAAAATGTTCACCTGCGAAGCGAAATCGCTTAACCAAATAATAAAAATCGATTACACACAAGACTCGTAGAAGAAATGATAAGGTAGCCCCGATTCCACGAAAATTGCACCTACACTGCATTGTAATGCTTCGATTAATTCAATTAGTTGTCATAATGAAACGTTCATTTGGTTCAATTAGAGGGATAAATGAAGATACAAGTGTAACACGATAACTCAATGCCGTAAAGGTCTGCGATTAAGAGTTAAGCAACGGCTGTGATGCAAACGGAACGCAACATTGTAATCGATAAACGAAGTCGTGGAATCGAGTACGGAGAAAGGTTACGTGTTTTTGATTATCAAAATCGAAACCAAATTTTTCGTGACGGCGATTTTGGTCAGTTCCGTGCGTGTGTGAAATTCAATACCTACTTTGCGCATACAACTGTTAAAACCCTCTAATTGTATGCTAAAATGGGTTTACAATAACTGTTTGCTGTGTCAATATCCAGCCCTTAGGAGAACTGTATCGACAGCTAGCCCCATAAAAACGTAGGTAGTCTAGTTATAATTCAGTCAATAAGTAGTTAAAGTCAATGTCAATTTATAGATAATATATGGGAGCCAATATGATCTACCTAGGCTTATAGTTAGACGGTTTTCTGTCTCACCAACAGTAAAAATTTAATTTAAAAAATAAACACAACTCATATTGATAAATATGAAGTTTTGAGTAACCGTGTATCATTTTGAAATTTAGTTATTTGACAGAAATTACAACTTACTTACTACAAAAATTCATCGAATTATTTAAGTTATCCAATCCTATAGATCTACAAAATTTTATCGAATTTAATGACTTACCTACCTATTGAACAAAAACAATATTATAAAGAGAATATATCCTTTCAAGATCTCAATCCGAATAATATCTAACGGTTTTCATAGCGTTTTTATCACCCGGTAGGTAATGATTAGGTACACGGATATGTTTGCTTATTTAATGGGAAGCTGGTCCAAAGGGGGTCGCCAGGCGCCGAGAACCTAGACTTAATAAGTTAATACTTCGTGTTATGAGAATGTTTAATTAAGCAGTAATTTACTGCTAACTGGAATATTGAATGGAGTTAGTTTGCGTTATTCCCGTTGTACCCCGGGGCGGAGCGACCGCTCACCCACTTAATGTTAGCTTTGGAATGATTGATGTTGATCCACAAACACTGTATGTACCACGTACCTTTAGGGTTGCTAGGCGTCCGGATAAAGCCGACTAGAGTCTGGCCAACAAAAGCTAGTCACATGAAACGGCAGCTATTTTAAAAGCTGAAGACTCCGACCTTTATACTGTTTCATTTGCCAAGATATTAATCACTTTTTTTTCAGTATCGACTTCATTTTGCAAATGCATCGTCTGTGTTTTTAGCTACCGTAAACGTCGATTTTTAAATGGCCGCCCTTTCATTTGGTTAGCTTTCGCTGGCATGACACTATAGTCATACTTTTTGAATGCGTGTCCAGTCAAATTAGTCGGTGTGCCAGTAGCTTATTACGTTTAATTCTTAGGAAGCTGAGTTGATTTCATGATAAAGTATCGAAAAAAATCAATACAATAAAATATAATTTCAAAATTCAGACATAATTCCCGTTTTTTTTACCCAATTTCACCCAAAAGTCCGATTTAAATGGACGGTGGTACGGATTTTATTTAGGATCTGGCAACCCTACACAAATGTACCAATTTACTTACGCTTATTGTTGCTGTCAAGTGAATTCGTTAGCAGACGCTAATGGTTGTTAATTAATAACAAATAGATTTGCTCATAGTCCATTGAAATTACGTTTTTTTTTTCTCAAAAACAAATGACTGCTTAAGAACCCGGACAGTCAAAATACGGTTGATTAATGTACGCTAAATTAAACTAAGCTTATAATTAATAATCACCTAACTCTATGCAAGGCTATATTAATAATATACTCGGTTATATTACAAGCTATTAGCAATTTAAATACAAAATGATGTAACATTACAAGCTGACAATGTTATACGAGTACTGTAATGCAGCATCCATTCTTTATCCTTGTGCTTTGTGCACACTGACCACGGTAGAACCAGTAAAATGCTGCATAAGTACTTGAAAAAACATCTTTTGGGAGTCAATTCAATCATGATGTTTTAAAGGACCACTGGGTATTAAAGGACCACTAAAATTTTGCATTCTATTACATCGTCCTATTTTGGTTGTCTTTTGTTTTCTACGTTATTGTTAACTAGCGCCCCGCCCCTACTCCGCACGGGTGCAATGTAGATACATAAACATTCCTGTTGAATCACTCTATCTATTGATGAAAATTAAAATCTGTTGTGTAGTTTAAAAAATCTAAGAGTTTAGACGGCGGAAAGCGATATTGTTTTGTACTATGTACAGTCAGCAAAACAGATAGGTATGCAGGGTCGTCAGATTTAGTTGAATTTTTTTAAGAAACCGATGGATGTCTTTGACTGAAACTTAACCTAAATAAAGAACTATTTATTATCTACGTTTTAAATTAAATTACATTTGAAAACATCCATCGATTTCCAAGAAAACTTCAACTATATCTGACGACCCTGCATACCCATCTGTTTTGCTGTGTGTACCTAAAGAAAATTTTGATTTTCTTTTGGTCTTTTGAGACTTGGAAACCAATATTTAGTTTTAACCTGATATTTATGCTTATTGCCTAGTAATGAATATTCGAAACCTTTTTAGAGCTGTGTAAACTAATTCTATGAACTGTGAAAATTATATTTTTTAATTTAAATATGTATTAGCTTAATCTCTAAATAAAATAACAGTAGAAGTGGCACGGACTACTAAAGTGACCCGTCTATATCGACATTGGAAGTAGGTGCGACTATAAAATATGACACTTTATGTGAGATCCAATACCAATAACTTATAAACGTATTAACTGAGAAATGACTTGTGAACCATTATTTCCAATGAATTAAAATAATTTCTGTATTTCCTAACACTGCTATAAGGTTGCTTTTCCACCAAAGATGTGCTATGCAACGTTGCTATGGATGCGTTTGATGTCCACTAATCATATTCATTGGTCCACATAGCTTTAGTGGAAACTAAGTCAACTAAGCAACTTTTTTTAAAATGTAAAAGCCGATTTAGACTATGCTAAAAATATCGTGAGTAGCGTATTTCCGTCGATGATCGGTCACTTATGACACGACAGCCGAACGGTCCCGCAGATCGCGAGAGGTGTATATGTGCAGAGCATTGTATCTACAGTAGGTGCGCGTTTGTCACCGAAAGTAGACATACCATTGTGGAAGCAAAAATTATTTTTTATCAGGTAGGTCGCGGCGGCACATTTTCATAGCACATCTTACTCGCTCCGCTTCATAGCTTAGCATCAGTGGAAACGGTCACATAGTTTCTTAGCTTAGCTTTTACATTCTCGCAGCATAGTACGTTTCTGGTGTGTAGGCACCCTAACGGACCCCGGAGTTGGGATTTATATGACTGTGTTGACATAAGACTGTAAGGCAGAGTTCAACGGCTTAAAATGTCACATTAAACATTACGTCACATGAATTTTTTTAACGTAAAATATACATAGTTTTTGTTGTTATGAAGTAAATCTATGGTAAAGGTTACGTACCTCTCGATATTTTAGAGATTGGTAATTCGTTTGGGAACGTCTAGCCATAGCCAATGCACCTTAGATGTATTTGGAATTAGGAATGCGTGATTTCAAAATCGAGCCTTTCAATGCTTGGGAACGAAATTACTTTGACATACCAACGAATATTTGTACAGGTTGAATAAATATTGTTATTCGATATTGAAGAAACCTAATCCACCAAAAATTGTTTGCGAAAAAAAAAGGATCGTCTCACGTATCGTTGCGTTTCAGTATTACAAAACACGACAGTTATTTCGTCGATTGTTCGCGCGCTGTCAATTTCGCGCGGGAACCCGAATCTGCCATTGTTTAAAACGTTCCGATGCACCGGGATCGAATTTCGTCACATTGCCCCTCACAAGCATTGTTCTTGCATATTTCCAGATGCGAATGTTGTGTCAACACGCTTGCTTTCATTGTTTCTCATTGTTTTGGCATGCTTTGTTGGTTGTTTGGAAGATGATCAGGTATTGTTGAATTCTCGATAGATCGGCGGATGCCGCATTGTAAACACGGGCGATCATGATGAGCTCATGTTTCCTTTCAATGTATGCCGTTAATTGGCTTGGCATGGTTTTCGCGATGATAACAATCAACATGCAAATTTTGCATTGCGTAATCGTCCTTCAAATATTTTACGTGTTTTATTCATTCATTAAAAACAGTCATTTGAATATGCATATTTTGCATGATTTGGAACGTGCACGAAACAATGGATCATTCGAAATTAGAATAGAATAGATAATAATTATGTCAAGAAGATCTACCTACCACTTCTTTTATGAATTAAACTTTGATTCTATTCACACCATTCAGCGCTATTTTCTTTTTACTCTGCCACAAAAAAAAAGCACTGAACAGTCCCCACAGAACACATTAGCCAGCGGTAGTACCAGCGTGTCGCAACTGCGACTACGCATGTCCCACGACGAACAATCGAACGCTCTAACCATGTACCAACGTAACCTCAGTCGTGTACCATGCAAAGAATTAGCATACTCGCAGAACACCATGCCCACGCGCAGCACTGCCAATCCATCATATTTGCTGCTGTGTGCGTGCACGGAGCCATTTTAGTTCTTACCAATATAAATTTGCGGGATTTGAAACTGGTCTCGCGCGATTTTCGACTTTTCTTTGTTGGGTTTAGAAGTTTCGGGCTTACTTCCATGGTTGGTTGGTGATGGGGTTGCAATAGGAAAGCTAATGGCGCGCGTGTATCTACACAGTCATCGTGGTTGAGCTGAAACGATTTTGCCTTGTTGGACGTCAAAACTGAATTAGCTTGCTGGATTTTAGTACTTATTTGGAGCATACGATGGAGAATATAGTCTTTTAACTAAGTTATTTGCTTCTTAAGGTTAATTTTGACTTTCAATTGAAGCATTATTATCATATGAATCTAAAAGAAAATCAAATTATAATCTAGTAGCTACTGCTCGCGACTTCGTCCCTACGCGTGGTTTTTTCACCTTTCACCATCTTTGGTTACTGTTCCGCTCCTGTAGATCATAGCGTGATGTCATATAGCTTATACTATTCCTCATGAGTCTAGCTATCATATATTATACAAAAAGATTTTTTTTCAATCTGACTAGTACCTAGTTCCAAAGATGCACAGTTAAACAAACAAAAAATCTCTTCAACATTATTGTATTATTAGTATCTGATCTATAAATGAGGCAGGAAATACGTACAAGATTCAATGACATTTTTTAACCCCATTCAAATACCGTTCAATGAAATCATTTGCTAATGCAACTGACCATTTCTAGATTTGTGGACTAATTATAATGTTCTTGAAACCATAATTGGATATAATGAATAATTATTAAATATGTAATGATTAGCATATCCGCCAATCAAAGTGGTTATTAAATAATGATTATGTCGACACCTTCCATATTTGGTTTAAACTGTTTTTGCGCGGTGTCATTGTATAAATTAACCGTTATCCTTATTAATACAGTACACAACAGTTGTTTAAATTATGCAAAAATGTTGGTCCTTCTCCTTAATGGTCCTTTTCTTCGAATCTATCCAACGCGCGGATCAAAGGAATAACTAAAATTCTTCAAGAAAAATATAAACACTAAATAACGTAAACACTTCACGTGTTTTTCTATACAATCTCAGTTATTTTCAATCAGCTGCAAGTGGAATTCCTAGGCACAGGTGTTCCATACCTGGTATCACGGAAAATACTAGGTATTAACGACTTCCGGATGGCAAATTAATTAAATGCTTTCCTGAAACAATTATTGTGGCTGGACTGCCTTGTTTCCTTATAACCTTTAGGACCGAGAGACTTTAATGACTTCTTAGACTTGATTGAGGAAGGATTATTTTCGCACATGTACGCGAAAGTGAGTACTTATCTCGATGATCTGCTGGTCTATTCAGTAATAAAACTCCCGTGGTGAAGTGAGCTTGAGGTGAGTTGTCATTTTACTTGATGCTAGGGATTAACAGCTCTCCCCAAAGTCGCTTAGATTTTTTTCGGAATAGGTCTACTGTTTGCTTCCTATCCCAACTAAAATAACGAACTGATTTTCTATGTAATATAGCAGAAATATAGACCGCAAAACGTCATGGTGGAAAAACCACACGTATGCCCTGCGTCCCGAAGGACCAAATAAATTACAAACGATTGCTTGTCGGAGAAACAGATAAAAACAAAGAAAAAGGTGGAAAAATAAAATGGGTATCTGGAATCTAAGTAGATAAGGGTACTTTTATCGTGAAAAATTAAGTACATTGCATGTGGCCGGTGTCGGGTCCAGAGCAGCTGCTGGTCTGACATAAATAAGAGACGTTTAATGGTGTAACAAATAATTACATCTATTAAAATGGCTATCGTATAAGTCTTGATTTTGAACGAATTAATTTAGTAGGTATAACATTCACTTTTTATTTACTAGCATTAACTGGATCGCATTATATATCAGAATATGTACAAGGCAAAGATACGTTTCCACCAGAGATGTGTGAGGTGTCGTAGCTAGGAATGTATTGTGAAAATGACCAATGACATCAATTCATTGTAAGCTAAGTTAACGCTGTAATTGGTTAGATTCACACACACATCCCTCGCTACTCATTCTTCTACGTATGTGGTGGAAATGCAGCATTAACTAGGGCTGCGGTAGTGTTGTTTGAATTAATGTCACTAATACAAGTCTTATAAAAAGAAAAGGAATGACGAAAGAGGAGGAGGGAGAGAAAGAAGACTCACCATCTTATGGTAACATAGATGTCTAAAGCATAGGCGTAGCAGACGTGACGTGACCATTACCAGGTGACAGGGTGATCGTTTCCCAACGAATATAAAAAAAATAAAGACGACAACTAAGTATCCCAAAGCAATGTATCACAATATAATAGCGCCATATGCCACATCCAATCCTATTGTTGACCACACAGTTATGTTATAAGCAATTATAGTCAACAAAAGTTAATTGTCACATGTCAGTACATACAGTCATGGTTTATTAATAATGATAATTTGTCATTCATTGATTGTTTGCTCGGAGGCGCGTGTGTCGGCCTCGACGCCCACGCATCATCTAACGCTAACTCAGCTATGTCTACAGAACTTTGTCTTATGTGTTTTGTGGGTAGGTGACAAATGGTAATATACCGGTATTGCGTGAGGTAATTTGGATTATTGTGATGGTTAAATGAATCTTAATTCTAATACGGGTTGACTTAGGTATTACTGGCCATTTTTTAGGGGAAAATACTCATTTTATTTTATTTTACTTTTTTATCTCAAAAAGTTTAAAAAAATTAGATATCAACGGAGTGTTCCACAGATATCTCTCTCATGAATATGGAAACGTTAAAATGCGGGACCAACACTGTTAAAAAAATTAAAAGTCTAGTTAAGTATAATTAAGGTTTTTTGCGCTAATTGTATAATTATTTAAGTAGCTATTCATCGCAAAAGATTTGTCGGTTTGTTGCAAAGGTACTTTCCAGATTTGTCTTGTGTTAAATAAATTAAAAACGCGTGTGTGCGAGGTTCTTAAAAAATAAATAAAAATGAGCATGTCCTCACCTCTCCAGTTGTAAAACGGTATTCTGTAAGACGGTTTTTTTTTAAAGAAATAGGCTCGCCCCTATCACATCGGACTTAAACATAACTAATGAAATGTGGGTGTACTAATAGGTATACCTGTGCCTAACCCTGCGGGGATTACAGGCGTGATGCTATGTATGTGTAAAACTGATATAAAATCAAAAATATTACTTGCTGTTATAAAATAATTAATAAACAAACTTAAATACCTTTTTAATACGTTTAAGTGGAACTTATGAAAGTGTTCATCGAATTTACTCAGAAAATAGTTTTACATTTCGCATTATGACGGTTTTAAGGCTTTTGTACATGTTTAATAACGAAACCGGCGAGAGTTGGTATAAATTAAGCATAAATATCGTCTTTACGTCTTTATTTACGACGATACGTAATTTTATTTCGATTCGGTGGATAGGTACGTGGCTGCTAATTTTGGTGGCACAGCGGTTTTATTTTATGATGATGCGACTAGTCTTTTGGCGTACTTATACGAATTTGGAACCTCTGAGTATTTTTTTAAAGTGAGGCTTACTCCCGGAAATCGACGCAAAATAATTTGACAAATTGTCAAGAGCGCGTAAGCAGCTCTTTGCTGATAATTAAGTCAACTAATCACAACGACATGACAACACGCCTTTGCCATTAGAGCATATTATTATTTTTTACTCGAATTTAATTTGTTCGAAAGCCCTTTTATTAAAATGACATTCAAATCTGACCAATTTCACCTGAATTCTAAACGTGTAGTAAATTACACTTCGCGACAAAGGACCAAAAAAATAAAATTTATTTTTGGTACGAAACCTTCTCAATAAAAAAATAACATTCCATAAAAAATAATTACAGCTGCATAAATATATTTAAACAAACATTTTTTCCTTTAAAAGCCACCATTTTTACGCAACTTTATGTACGCGGAATAAACTTTTAAAATCGTGATGCTCTTCCTTCACTGCGTACATTACGCGTTAAGACATTTTTTTACACGTTCATTAGCGTTTCAACATTTTAATTAATGATTTCTCTCTTTACAGGTAAGTTATGCCGTTTTGGAACTCAACAAAGTCATTATGAAGATCAGAATTTCAGATTAAGTTTTTGCTCTCATTATGGTAAGCAAAGTGTTGATTACGATTTTAGTTTTCTTGGCGTATGTTTAATTAAGCATGCTTTTTGTCACTAAGTATAATTATTGTAAACGTTTCTTAACGTTCTTGTTTGCAATGTTCTGTCAACAGCATGAACTTGCAAAGAACCGGATCTCATTTGATTTTTTTTTTATTCGTGTATTTTTTATGTCTTTTTTTTGTTCATTTCTTTATTATGTATGCGTTTTCTGGGCGAGGCTAAAAAAAAAGATTTTTTTCCTTTTTTCTAACCCCCTTTCGGGTTAACGACCCCAAGACAATATCATAGTGTTATAAATCAATCAAAGCAATTAATGTGAGATAGAAAACCCGTATTAAAATTAAATAAATTACAGTTGTCTAATATGACGTTATATCAAAGAAGGTTATTTAACAATAACGCAACAAGTAAAGTAAGTTTTTATCTGGAAAAAAAAATGGCGCGATTTAGAAAAATATTTGCTAATTGCTTTAATTATAGAAGGTCTCATTTGTTGTGAATGAGCTGTTTGTCCTTAATCAGTAATTTATTTCGTTTCTAATATTATTTTATACTAGCTTATACCCGCGACTCCGTTTGCGTCAATGTCGTCTATAATAGCCGACGACGAAAAAAACCTCTTTATAATAATTATCAAAAGGTTTTTTCGTGCGCGAAACCCTAAATTGTTTTCTAAATAAAATAGCCTTAGTTACTTCCTGTAACATTAACTATCCGCCAGTGACAGTTCCGTCAAAATCAGTCCAGCTGTTTCGGAGATCAACTGAAGCAAACGGACAGACGCACAGTCAAACAAATGTTTTTTTCGTGTTAGTACCATGTAAACATTCATATTTATTTTGTAATAATCTGTTATTTGGACGTTACAAACAGACATTTTAATTTTATTCATTGTATAGATTATTTGTTAGTGGTAGGTATCAAAACAGTAAATAAATCTAACGTTAATATTTAGCATACGTAACGGATACCATATTGTCCCGATATCGAAACCGGTTGCGTATTTTCGCAACCTGTATCCATTTTTATTAAACAGCTACTGTCACTGTCATTAAAACAAAATGGCCGAAAATACCTCTATTTCATCGACGACCTTTAATTACGAATTCGTAATAACACGACACATGTTATGTGGTAATTAGGGCTTTCATCCCGGGAGTCTCGGTCTCGAAAATTTCGAGAGTCTCGACGATTTTTTGGAATTTTCGAGACTCGAGACTAACACGTTCGGTCTCGGAAATAACGAGACTTTTGAGACTTGAGTCACATAATTAAGAGTATTCAATAATCTACTAAACCAACAGTATTTTTTTATTACGGTTACATGGATATGGCAATGGCGACTCTGTAGACTAAAGATTGCAGAGCTCACAGTTTAGGTACAGAAGAACAACTGGAAATTCAGCTTAACAATTTGTAAATCCTCGTAAAATACTCGTATTCAGCTGCATCCGGTTAGACTGGAAGCCGACCCAACCTAATTGGGAAAAGGCTAGGCAGATGATGAATTTGTAAATCCCCCAAGAATACGAAGGACAGAATATAACTTCCATGTCTATCCAAGTCTTGTAGTAGCGGATCGCTAAGTGGCTCAAGACCAGCGTGACAAAGCTTGAACTACGTGAACTTGATACTATTCTAATTAAGTATTATTTTTTGTATACATTGGGGTAAAATTACGACATCTTCAATGAATGCTGTATCTACTAGTCGGTATTGCCTCATGGAATTTGCAGGACTGTAGCAAGCCGCACAGAAAGGGCGAAATTAGAAAAAGACTCACGCCACCCAATGCCCAACTATACTTCTGTGCACCAGAGACTTAAAAGCCGGAAAAGTTTTCTTGGATGCGTGAGTCCATCTGATGGCAACACTACCTCGGAAAGGTACGATCTTTGGCGAGAGAAACTGAAGCCTCTTGATCAGTTTATCGAGCCATCGGAGAAACTTTCACCTGGGCACGCGTTGCCGTGGCCGACTTGGAAAACTTTAAACAGATTCCACACCCAGGTCGGCCGCAGCAAAGGCACTCTCCAAAGGTGGGGCTTCGCAGATGGCACCGATCTTCAGTGCCTATGCGGATCTCTCCGCAGACCATGGCCCACCTATTACGTTAAATTGCGCCGCATGCCCAGTCACCTGCACACGTGAGGATCTAATGGCTGCGTCACCAGATGGTGTTACTGGGCCAAACAAAAAATTCAACAAAATTTATAAGTATCTTTATTTGCCATCGATACGCTAAGAAAAATGTTGTGTGCTATTTTAGTGTTTACTTTGCTAAAAACTAGCCAAACGACAATCCTGGATCCGCCACTGATGACTTGCAAACAACCTTGTACGTATGTAGAAAAGCCCTCTTTGAAAATGGGGCCAAATTATCAAAACCTGTTCCCCGCACTAGCGTACAAGCAGAGAGCTTTTTCTAGCGCAGGTTACTTTTGTAATAAAATTAGGTCTGAAACCACATTAAACGTCCATTATTTTGTACGTGCACATTGCACCCAATACAAAAATTAAAAAAAAAATAGGGCCAATAATTTTTAATTTGCGTTTGTTTAATAAAGTACTTGATTGAAATATCTTGTTTTGACTGCTTTGTAAGTAAGAAACATAGTTTTGAAATAGTCTCGAAAGTCTCGTTTTCTCCGGGAATTTCGAGACCGCCTCGAGTCTCGTTTTTTTTTCCCGGGACTGAGAAATGGATCGAGACTGAAAGCCCTAGTGGTAATGTGTTTTCGTAACAAGTGCAAGGCCCAGATAGCAATATTTAATTAGTGTATGGCCATGGGTGCGCATGCGCAGCGTCGGCGTTTAATCCATAAAGGCGTTCTTATGTCACCACGGACTAGCAAATAACGGTTTACGGATTCGGTTAAGCCGTTACTGTTATATTTTATTTGGTCGTCCAAATAGGAACAAAATATCAATAAATAATACGGATAAAAGTCAGATATACCATCTGTGTGGCATTAATTTGACAGTTATAAATATGCATTGAGATTGATTATTTTTTTTTGCTATGTTCCGTTTTAGTTTTGGCTACTTGGTATTGTGGGCAGAGACTAAAAACAACGATAGACCTTAATACCTAAGTTGTAAAACATACTCATTAAAAAAAAACTAGATGAACTAAATGTTAAACTGTAATAAATTGAATTTAGAATATTATAATCTATGGTTTAACTAAAACCTTCATGAATTAGTGCTTTCATCTAACAATGTATCCATAACCCGCATTAAAGCTTAAATTATTCACGAATTTCGTCATACTCCCTTATCTTACCATAATACCTTAACTGTTCGAGTTTAATCACAGTCGGTTACAAATTCAGCTACATACCTACTTAACTGTAAACTAATTTAAATTGAATGTAATCATTATTCATTGAAAATTGCATAAACTTCACTGACAAGTTGAAACGGCCATGTCGTGGCCAATAAAAATTAAACGTGACAATTTCCAAAGTGTAATAGCTAGTTTGTTTATTGAAAAACGTGTTTACATTGAACATTTCAAAATGGTTGCCACCCTTTTATAGAAATAGTCGACAATCTTATAACTTGAGGTGTTGATGGGATCTGTAAACATTTCACACCTCCTTTTAAGGTGTGGTACTGGCCGAATGCAAATAAAGTAGAAAAAAGTTATTTTGTCAAGTTACGCGCGCTGTCAACGTGACGTTTAATTTCCCGCCAACGCGTTGCGACTCGGCCATGTTATCTGATGCTTAGGTACTACTTTCTGATCCACTGGGACGGCTCCTTGTCAAATGCATCAGTATCGTAGCGTATTATGATGTAAAATGTCGTGACACCGATAAAAATGTGACATAAAGAGTGTATTTTATCTGATTGTGGACGTACGAATGTATGTGGTATTTGTTAATTCCTCTAGTCCATAAAACATGGAGCGTAGATTGCATCTGAACATAAGTTTTCGGTGTTACAAGTTTGTATGTTTTCAACTGCTACGCGTTTTGGTTTAGTTTTCTTTGAAGGTTTTCAGACAGAGTTGTGGGATTTTTATTCGGCTAAATCGGGATTTTGAATCTTTTAAGTAAAAATTATCGGAATTTAAGGATACCTTCTTTCTTATATGTATAGAATCTTATATCATATCTTATCTTATATTTCTTTCTTAGTCATAGCAAGGAAACTCTTAAGTTCCCGCAGCACCGTCGAAAAACCACAAAAAGAAACGGTTTAGTTTCTAAATTTAAAAAAATCGGGATGTCCCGCCAAAATCGAGACGTCTGGCAACACTAATCACAGCTGTCTTTACTAGATGCATTAATATGCTGCAAGTTAGATTTTTTTATCCAATAAATCAAGACAGCTTAGGTCATTACGTCTCCTTGGCGCAAAAAGAACGCATCTGTAGGTAGCATGTGACCATGTATAGATGAACATTAAGTAGGTAGGTACATTTGTAACGACTGGGTCACTTGCTAATCTTTCCATGTACGGACCATTTTGCTCAAGGTAAACTGAGAGGCTTCATTTAAAATTGAAATGAACATTTAATTAAAAAAAGATGCTTAATAAATAAATAAATAAATAATAAATAAATATCTTGGGACAACTCACACACGGCCATCTGATCCCAAGCTAAGCAGAGCTTGTGTTATGGTAACCAGACAACTGATATACATACTTATATAATTTATAAATACATACATATTATAGATAAATTACACCCAGACACAGAACCAACAATTATGCTCATCACACAAAGTTTGTCCTGGGTGGGAATCGAACCCACTACCTCCGGCTTTGCAGTCATGGTCACTAACCACTAGACCAACGAGGCAGTCAAAAAAATAAATCATAGAAATAAATTCTTTTAAGAATCCTAATAGATTTCAGACTTATAGAAAAAAATATTACGCTGAAATTGAGCTGCCTCGTTGGTCTAGTGGTCGCAAAGCGCGACTGAGTATGAGGTCTTGGGTTCAATGCCCAAGTCGGGAAAAGTGTTATTGGGTTTTCCATCAGAAATTTCTCAGTAACAGCCTCGGAGTCTGGATTTGTGCCCGGTTGACGGCAATAGGCCCCTATTAAATAGGACTGAAACATAACTGGCGAAATGTGGGTGCACTAATGGACACATCTCTGCTTAACCCTTCGTAGATATCAGGCGTGATACATGTATTATATAAATTGAGCTGACAATTGAATTTTTAACTCGCGTCATTTAGCTCAAACGGAGCGCAAGACAAATTGTATACTGCCATAAATCTTACACAAACACGATATGACCGGAGAACATAAAACACACCTTTCAAAGTAACTCTCGTATGAGTTAAGAGTTTAAGACAACCCAACTCGCCGCGAATTACCTAAAAAGGCCGGCCAGGAAATTACCACATCGTAAATAATTCATGCATTTATTACTCAATCATGTCTGCGCAACGGTGAACGTTTCAGTGGTAGGGTTTTTTTCGTTTGTGTCCCGTTTGCGCTGCAGCCGTTTTTCTCTACACATTGTCCTGTCCGTCGAGTCGCCGGAACCGAGCAGAACGAGATGACTCATGCTCCCCCGACCGCTGAGTTGACAGTTTCAGTTTAGTTCGGAAACTTACTATAACATCGCCTGTAATCTCCGAAGGGTTAGGCAGAGCTGCTCCCAGCTACATCCACATTTCGCCAGTTATGTTTAAGTCCCATTTAATGAGGGGCGAGCCTTTTGCCATCAACCAGGCAGAAATCCAGACTTGGAGGTTACTACTGAGACTTGCTCGCTTGTTCGCGCGCTTTTTACTCACTTATATTTTAAAATATTTCGTAAGTTCCACGTTTAAAAATCTGTAACGGTACTAATCGTCACAGTGACCTGAGGAAAAAGAGCAGAACCGACACCGGTCACGGTTAACCGTCGTCACAGGTGCGCCTACGTTCACTTTCAATCAAGATGCTGCGATTTATTTTTATAGTTTTATACTACTTTGGGCCTGTGACACGGTCGATTCCCATGCTACTTTACTGATCGTTCGGCTTCTAATTCGTGTCAGTCGAGTAGGCAGCACTGTAACGTAAAACTTTTAAGTCTAAAGTTTATAAGTTCATTAATTTACCATATTTAGCATTTTGTTATCTCGACCCGCTACAGTACGAGTTTTTTAATTAAGAAAAAGCAATCTGCTAGAGTTCGTGCGAAGATGGCGCGTAGAATGGCGGTCACGGCGTCTGTGCAAAATTAAAAAATAAACGTTGGTTTTTAGACAGAACATTCGTAAAGTCTTGTTGATTAAATAATTTATAACCGTGACAAAATAAACGGGATATTATTAAATATGAAATATTGAAATGTTTGTTTTTTTATCAAGCATCTTTGTAGCACGATTATGTTAGTCGAGTTGTGTGACTTGCATTCGTCCTAGTTTTTTTTTTCTGCGAAATGATCGTGACATTAACATAATATTCCACCTCGATTTACATATTTATAACAAGGGTAGCTAACAGTAAAGTCTTGTTTTAAGAACCTCTATATACCGGTTGGCGAAAAAAAAATATAGGGTGGTCCGTTTGTATGTAAATTCGAGTGATATTTAAATATCTAGAGTGACAATAACAATAAATTAAGATGGATAATGTAGCTGTCGTAAGTCCACGTTTCTAGGTGCCATACCGCGGCAATGTTCAAGGATTTTTATGGTTTTTTAATGTATTCATCTACTTGTATGGCACTAGCTTTCGCTCGCAACTTCGTCCGCGAAAATGAGGGTTGTCGCGGACGCAGACAAAGTCCCAAGTCGAATAAAAAGTAGCCTATGTCCTTTGTCGCCAATTTCGCCAATCCGCTTTATGATCAATGCTCGTGCCTTCTCTGTATAAGAAGAGGCCTTTGCCCTGCAATAAATAGGACAATAATAGGCTGGTATCATTATTATTTATTACATATTAACAAATTGAGATATCAATTCGGTTTTAAAATGTTTATTGACATAAGATGACGTTTCACTGACCGCATAATGCCACGGAAATCGAAATTATGGGATTCATTTATTATATTTATGTGTCAAAGAATTTATAGGCTTTTAAAATTTCGGTAATAATATTCAAATTCAGCAATTAACGTTGATTTTGATTTATAATTGGTGTCTACTTAAGTTAGGTTAATTTTATGTTATGATTTACCATATTTTGGAAATTCAACTAATGGCATAATTATGGACTCAACTATTAAAAGTTAGTTCAAATGCAGTGTGCACTACTTATGAATACTTACGTCTATAGAATATCTAGTCTAAGATTAGGGGTGTAATTATAACCACGTGATGTTCTTGTGCAACTGTGTTTTTGGTGTTATTTTTTTGGTTAAAAGTGCCTTTAACTTTTTTAGAATATGATCTATAAATACAGGTATACATATAATCTAATTTTATACTGGAAAATTAACTTTTCGGTTAAGGAATCGCGCGTTCAACGTAAAATTGACAACGTGATTTCTCATCCCCAGAACTCCATTCAGAACTTCATTAATAGACCATTAGCTGCATTTATTTAATGAATAAAACAGGCTTCATTAAAGTTCAAAATCGCTTAAATCAACGTTAAATTAAATGTAATAGGATATCATTACCCGATGACTTCTAATGAAAAACTTCAAAAGTACAGCTTGTATCCTTCATAAAGTTGAATGAAGAAGTGAATTTATGTCGCCAAACGAGTTTCCATGGGGTTACTGATCGTAGGGCCCCTTACAAAGGTAGCTAGCATGTGGTTTATTGCTTTCACAGACATCTGTCCTACGTTTTGTTATTGTGTAACTAAATCTATTAATCCGTAAAAGGTGTGCGCAGACCGCCCGGGCAAAACAAGTCATAAAACACCTTATTAGGCACCCAGGACTTGGGACACTCGACTAACATGTGCCCAATAGTAAGTCCACTCACTAATCGACTAATTAACTCAGTGTTTTACTATGAGCGAGTTTAGAAAGTTGTTCCGTGTGGGCGAATGTTTAACATTAATATATGAAACTCGAAATTTAACGATGTAATAATATAAAGTGATGTACAAGCGATATAAGTAAAACTGAAAATGAGTAATCAGAAAACTCTTTGATTACTTAATTTAAATACTAATAACACTAAAAAGAAAGTCGGTGCTGTTTATGGCCGTAATCGATAAAGCCTATATTAGTATTAATTAGTAAATTATTAGCAATTTAATAGTCGATTATGAGCATCTTAATTATTAATCATTAAACTATTTATACTAAACATATGGCAAAATATGTAAATAGATGGCGGAGTAATCGATTATTTTATCGATTAAGAAAACGAGTAATACAAGGAGTACTTCCACTTATTAACGGACATTAAAACGACTTTATTTCGAGTGTGCGAGATGTAAAAACGAACATGTTTGTAACTACACAATTAGTGCGAGTACATAAAAACTAATTGGCTTAATTAAGATAACTCGATACTGATATTACAAGTTAGTCCATTAGTAAGATGTCGCATCACTACCGAACTAGTTAGTCGATTCTCGTTCAACACTCGACAGTAATCGTAACTGCGACCATCGATAGTGGTAATCGCTACACGTAATACGTAAGCCACTGCTGCCGGTTTGCCCGTTTATTTACAGCACAAGTACATACAGAAGTAGATACGAAGTTATCTAGAAGTTTCTGATACTTTACAACATCAGCTTGCTTGGTTTTATGGCATAACATTTGTTTGTCAACGATAAAATTGTGGATATATTTTATAATTATTTTAAATTCAAAGGCATTATAACATCACGCTTCGACCAAAGGGGGAGGAGCAGTAACCAAAGACGTAAAACAACGCGGGTGAAAACCATGCAGACGAAGTCGCGGGCAAAAGCTTATCTATATTAATATTATAAAGAGGAAATGTTTGATTGTTTGTTTGCATTGAATAGGCTCCGAAACTACTGAACCGATTTTTCTCTGTTGGGAAGCTACACTATCCCCGGGTGACATAGGCTATATTATATTTTCAAAAAAGTTAGGGATCCGTAAGAAAAATCACGCGAACGAAGTAGCGGGAAGAGTGCTAGTTTTAAATAAACCAGTTAAAAGCAGTTTTGTTTTGTCAAGGAACGCGGTCAGTTAGAACGTTGAAGCTTTAAAAAAGTTCATAATAAAAAAAAAGTCCAATGAAAAAAATATTTCCAAAGAATTTCTTATCATTTTCCCAGAATAAGTTTCACATCAGATAGAAATTGCGGGTTCTTAGAAACAATATTCAATATCAGTAATGTCCTGGCTAACTTGCCATCACTATAAAAAGTTCAATATCTTGAAACTAGGTAGTTGCTCCCTGCGATTTTGTCCGCGTAAATTTTTTATCTGCCTCAAGTTACGTCTTCGCTTACTGCTCCGCTCTCGTTGGTCTAAGCGTGATGTTATTATAGCCTTACTATTCCTCAATAATCTGGCTATCATATACAAAAACTTTTTTTCCGATCCGACTGGCAGTTTCATAGATTAGCGCCTTTAAACAAACTAATAAAAAAACTTTTTATTAAATTAGTTGAGATAATATTTCCACAAGAATCTCGCTCTCGTATTCCTTTTAAGAAACGGTTAAAAGCAGCCACGCACGCGGGTACGCATCAATACTTTGTTTTAATTGTCCGATGTATAATCTGTATCTTGAGTTTATGATACGCGAAATTAACGATGCACATTTTGTGATTGTGCTGTATCGCTTACGAAGCTCAGCTGAAGATATCTTTTAAAAGTATTTCAGTTAATTTTTATACTGGTTTGTTTGTTTTTTGTTTCGTTTAAGGAGGCAAAGGCTATTATATTTAATTACATACTTAAAATATTAATAGGCAGTGCCTCCACCATTAGCTATACTTAGAGCTAGTGAACTTATTGCAGTACATTTTTTCTATACAAATTACCTAGTTCCCATAGATCTGTTACTTGGCAGTTCGGCTGATCTGTCTGTCTGTTAAGGAATGTTTTTCAATCGTTATTTATAGCTTTTTTCTAAAGAATTTTCAGGAAACTCACAGCTTTTGTATGGAAAATATTATGTCATGTCAAACCGCCATATTTATTTTTAATTAAAAAGAAATCTGTCGATTTAAATATCATCCTTTAAAACCGAGAATATCTACAGCAACAATCGTCAACTCAATGTTCACTATAATTAAACTCTAAAGCTAGAAAACTCTATCGCTTCGCTACAAAACTACGTGCCGGACCTTACATTTAAATTAACGACAAACATTTATGAAAACAGTTACGTTCTATTTGTATTGCAACAATTTACCTGTATTTATACTAATACGTAAGACTATTTTAATTTTAAATGGCACATTTGAAAGTCCATTCCGATATCAGAGTTTGCAATCAGCTCGGTAATTTGGATGTTAATTTTAACTAAAATTGACTTTATTTTGTACTAGTATTGATAACATTGAAAGATTCTGTGTTTAATATTAAAGTTTCTTAACGAAACTGTATTAATTGATATTTAGAACTGACTTCTTTTGTTTTTTACTACTAACTTGGTATTACCTGCCCGTGGGTGGTTTTTTCACCCGTTTTATGTCTTTGGTTACTGCTCCGTACCTGTGGGTCGTAGCGTGATGTTATGTAGCTTATACTATTCCTCATGAACCTGACTCTCATAATATACATTTTTTAGGGATTGGTCATCTCTTAACTGCTATGGCTTACATCTTCATAATTAGGATTTTGTAAAAACCTAATTTAACAGAGTGCCGTGGAGTTTCTTGCTCGTTCTTCTCCATAGAGGCCTACCTCCGTTTAGCAACTGAACCGACTCCTTGACAATTCAAAAGTGCCTGTCTAATTGAAAGTCTAATTGAAATAAATGTTTTGACTTTTATGACTTTTACAAAAACATTTTTTTTATCCCGACTACGAGTTTCAGAGATTAGCACGGTTAAACAAACAAACAAAAAAAAATCTTCTGCTTTATTATATTAAGTATAGATTTGTATCACTGTTGTTATTCGTTGTAGTTTCATCTGTTCTGTGAGTAATATTTCTTTTCTTGAATTAAAAAGTAGCCTATGTCATTCTCCAGTTACCAAGCTACATCTCGGCCAATTTTTATTCAAATCTGTTCAGCGGTTTATCTGTAAAAACGGATCAAACAAACATTGAGTTTAGTCTGACTGTAAACTTCCTAGAATATTCGCTGAAACCTAACCTATTTTAATAATTGTGCTAGACTAAATGCTAGCCAGATGTTCCGACGGTTTTCTAAGAAACCAAGTTCCGCATAGACATGTGCATTGATATATTTAGGTTTGACTGAGGACTAAATGAATAATACTAGATTTTAAAAAAAGAACAACCACAGAGAATAATCTAACGATTATCATCCCATAAAAAAAATTTAAAAAATATGCCCAAATATTTCTGTCCCATAAAAAAAGTACAACATCCTTGATTCCAAATTCAAAACAGGTTGATTTTTTTTACTGTCAATGTCATACAGCCAATAAAATGAACACATGTGACACGACTTTTAACATCAAAGCTTCTACCTTAACTTAAAATTTTTGAACCGTCTATTTTCATCTGAGCCATCAATCTTTACTGCCCCCTCCCTCGCGCTGCACCTGCGCTGCGCTTGCGCATCTTTATTATTAGACGTCGCGACGCGCCGGTCGTTGACCCCGGCGACCTGCTTACCGAAATAAATCGTGCACACGTGCCAGTTAAGCTTTTGTCAAGCTTGCAGAATTCTAGAGTTTAAGTTAAATAGTAGTTGATTTAGTGTGACTTACTGCTAACTTAATTTTCATTTCTTTTATTTATTCTGTGGTTGAATGATTAAGTAGTGCAGTTTTTATTTATTGGTATTAATAAACGAAATAAGAACGTTTGATTAATCGAAAACGGTGGGGAATTTCAATGACTATGTTTTGTAAAACTAAGATCAAAATTTTCCTCAATTATTTTTTTTCAAAATTAAAACAGCATGCAGTCATGTTATTTATGTAATAAGATTTTCAACAAATTAAACGTCTGCCTAAACACAACGGCAAGGTGGCTAGGTCGTAATATTTTAAAAATGAAATACAAAAAAAATAAAATAATATCCTGTTTATTTCATTATTTGACGATAATGCAAAACTACTTATAAGTTAGGTACCTACGTATAGTGCATTGGGGTAATTACGACAACCGGGTAAATTCCGATTTCTATTAATTTCAATCAAACGCTGCCACAGATTTAAACATTGCCGTGCATTGCTAATAAATAATTATACGTGTTTCATCTTTAAAACATTGTCAAAATAAGATGTGGTACGTAAATGGTGCAAATTAATAAAATCGGAATTTACCCGGTTGTCGTAATTACCCCAATGCACCTTACCTATGTACTTAGTAGTACCGAGAGTACCTACGTACTTGTAAGAAACGGCCATTTTGTTAAGGCCGTAGATAGATATCAATCTCTGTAAAGGTAAGGACCTGTCTGTCTTTATGTGCATATTTCCTCATTACCATTCGTTTCCGATAATCGAAGTGTCAAAACATGGGTTTTAACTGTTTTTCGGTCTACAACTTGCATGGAAATTGCTTAAATATTTACTTAAACAAGTACACAGTACACATTCAAACAAGTAACCTGTGAAATACTGTCTAATAAAAATAAACAACTAAAAAAGCTTGTAAAAAAAAATAATTTAAAAACAACTTTAATTTAAAATGATTACAATATTGAATATTAGACATAGTATTGTCATCAAAACTAAAGGTGTAAGTATGCAAAATTTCAGCTCAATCGGATACCAACAAATGGTCGAAAAATGGTTTGCTTTTGAAAGGACAACTTACATACATACTTACATACGAACAGTGCAAGCTAAATAAAAGCTTGTAAAAATTAAAAATACAAGTATTTATTAATTATTGACCAGGTGTCGTTTTATTATTTGACTAGCTTCTGCCCGCAGATGACGCTTTTAATAGCTTTCAGTGGTCATTAGGCTTTATCTACAAATCTCGTTTGCTATTTTTTTTATTTTACACCTAACTTTTTCGAGTTTAATTTATTGCCGTCCAAGAAAGGCGCCACTGCTCATACCAATTTGGTCATTGACTTTGATGCAGAAATGTTGCAGTATTAGATAAATATGGAGAATTTAAATTGCTATTCTTATCTAAAAAAAAACGAGTTTTTTGATCTTAAAACATTCATTGACACTAACTTTGGAATGTTACAGCGTTTTAATAATAACCTCACGGCTTCACCTGACTTCAGTTATTTATTTGGTTACTGCTCCTCTCTCTTGGGTCGTAGCGAGATGTTATATAACTTATAACCTTCCTCGATCAACGAGCTATTAACGACAAAAGGATTTTTCAAATTGGGCCAATAGTTCCTGAGATATCGCGTTCAAACTCTTCAGCCATTTTATAAACAAAAGATATTAATAATACGACCAGGACTTACAGCCGATTACACAAAAATCTTAACCGCAGCTTTATTCCAGTTGACTAATCCCGACTTCGGACACAAATAAACTAATTGCTTGCAATTCAGAACATAGTCCAGACGGAGAAGTAAAACAAAACCGGCGGAGCGCGTCTGCTCCCGTATTGATCTGTCTGCTAAAGTTAGGTTAACATAGTGCACCCAGACGGTGGTATGGATACCTACTTGTGTATGGCTCCGACTGAGCGCGCGAATTCGATCGATGCTGCATGCAGAATTTTTGAATTCAGAATGTGAGTTTGATTTTCTGATGATTTGAAATTGGAATGAGAAAGATATTTTTTAAGTATCTATCAATGGCCATCAATATTTAGTACCTAATATAATAAAGATGAAGATTTGTTTTTTGTTTGTGTATTTGTTAAAAAAAATCTGGAAGTGCCAGTTTGATTGGAAAAAATATTTTTGTAAGTATAGCCTTTATATGTTGGTAACTTTGTAATAGCCAGATTCTTGAGGAATAGTATAAGCCATATGACATCACGCCACGACTCACGGGAGCGAAGCAGTAATCAAAAACGTAACTTAACGCAGATGAAAAAAAAAAACACGGACAATGTCAAAGAGCTGTCAGCACAGGGACGGGACCCCAACAGAGCCAAGCGCCTGCCGGGGTTGCGGGACGTCTTAACAGGATACCGTGGCCCCGGAACGTAGGGCAACAGAAGGAACAGGGTGGTTTTTTAGTCAGTAAAAGTCTGACAGTCCCTTCCGCCCCACCCCGGGCGGAAGGATTCATTTGATTTTTACCACCCAAAAAAAACGGACAATGTCGCTGGCAGAAGCTAGTTAGGTATAAGATTTTTTTTAAATATTATGTCTCACCGACTAAATGACGCAGATTAGTAGATATTATAAAAACTACATAACAGTATTTTAATATCAAAGAAATATTTTAGTTTATTCGTGCGATAATCTCCAACATAAATCTTTAATTACAATGAACGACCGTTGTAAAAACGTCACATCATTCGAATTATGCAGCTAGCAGTAGCTGGACAGAACTAGGAAATCTGAATTGTCAAAATATAGTCTGCCAGCTGCCAGTAATCAAATCTCTGGACTGGTAATAAATCAGTGCGGACAAACGGTAGCCAAATTAGATTTGGTACTCCTGTTAGTTTTATGCACCATAAATTGATTATGGACGCAACAATAAATTACTATGATGAATGCAACGCCAGGGTTGCCAATAATAGGTAGCATATGTAAATGTTTTTTTTTTTCAAAAATTATATTTTACTAGTTTTTGCTTGCAACTTCGTCCGCGAAAATCTCGGTTATTGGCGATCTAAACTTATTTCTCCATACAAACTTTAGACCCCCCCCCCGTAAGGGGTGAATTTTGGGAATTCCTTTTTTTTAGCGCTAACAACTGTGTGTTGATAGATCAGTCTGTCAGTAACGTTTGCCTTTTATTATAGATTTTCCTCACGTCTATTTAAAAAAAACAATATCAAAGTTTTAACAATATAATTCTGTGAGTTAAATCCGTTTAAATAATGCAATCTGACACCATTTAAAAATAGAACTGGCTGCAACGCTAAGAATAGCGCTGACATTTTAAAAAAAGAATGCAAACGTAAAACTAAACTGCGACTAAACAATATAAAATGTAACAAAGCAATATTTTATGTGCCAAACAAAATATTCACTACATACTTATCCTTACAAATGTTTTTATGTAAAATCAATGTGAACACGGAGCTGGCAGTTAAACGAGAAATACGCAGAATCGTTTTACAATAAAGGTATAAAATCACGTGACGATATAAAATAGAGGGTCAGCTTAGTGACCGCAGTTTTATTAGTACGTTCGCAGGTATAACTGCAAAATAGGTTTCTTGTTCTGTGAAAACTTATACTCGGACTGGCGTTTCTAGAGGGGTCAATGACACTATTTGCATGGTAAACTATTTGAAGTTTTTTTTTGCAGAAAAAGAAGCAAAATTCTTTATGCAGATTTTTTGTTTAATAAAAAATATTCGCAATATAATTTTGTTATATTTAACGCGTAATGATTATGATGCCATTCAACTTATTTCCTTAATTTTTACACAATATAATTAACATAGGTTATTTTCCTTTGTATTGTGTACATACATATTGAAAATCAGATTTGAAACATAAAATTAGTTTTTTTTTGTAATTTTCTTCTCTTCTAAAATCCTAAACATTTCCACACTCATGCGCCCGCGCCGCCCGACGTAAACACGAACACATCACTGTCTTTAACGAGTCCAATCATGAAATAGCCCGTTTTTTACAGTTCCCGGTACTCCATATAAAACGGTTTCCTAGAATAACCGTATTGCAAATGCAGCCATATGGCCTAAAGATAAGGTGCGCTCCAACATGCGCAGGAGTTGCTGTCAACATGTTAGTAAAATAAATAAAGTTGTCAATTTGTGAACTGTTTTGTTTACAAAACTGTGGACTGCACTGTGTATGTTGATGTAGACATGTGTTTTGCAACGCTACGTGTTTTCTGCCTCCATAGACTAGGAAATGTTAAAATAAACCTGATAGTTTATATCTATTTAAAACCGGTTAATAATTTACGAGCTGGTACGTTATCAACGCTGTAATTATTTGTTATTACTAATAATTGGGTTGTTAAACAACATTACACACAAATTCAGAACACAACTTTTCTAAAAAATAAGTAGGTATTTCTTTTTTGCCCTGAAAATCCGAATAGTTTTAACATTATTATTTGCTTTGATATCAATACATATATACTTAGTCAATTGAGTTAGCAAATAAATGACGTCACAGTTTCCTATTGCTATACCAAATCTACGGGAAATCATGTTTTGACAGCTCGTAAAAAAATTACAATCGATAGGGAGTTTTTTTTTTAACTCAAATACTACTAGTATAGTATGCATCACAAGCACAACACAGATTCGATCAAACACACACTCAAAAATATAAACAATTTTCCTAAAATAGTCCATTTACAATGTTTCCCAACCTCCTCCCGACGCTGCATCGTTTCTCGTATAAACTGATCTGTTTATATTAACCCAAAAACAATTAAGTAGGTCGCATTTCATGATGCGGTTTTGTTATAACTATAATGTTTTAACACACTGATTTTAATTTGGGTCATTCTTCATTATACGAATGTGTTTTTCTTGGCGCGTTATTTTTATTTTGATTTTTAATGTTTTGTGCTAAATTAATTGACAGTTGATTTACGACACATGTAATTTTTTTATTAAGTATGTTTTATTTTGAATATATTTTCTATAATGCGGCACCCCTAAAGGCGCTACAAGCCAACGTGTCAAAATTCACACCTGCTCCACAGATTAAATAAGATTACCTGTACGCTGACAGGTTGCTTGTTGAGAAGGGTAGATTTACAAAATCATAGGGTGGAGTCGCCCCTATCCATTCGCTAAATAAAAAAAACATACACAAAACATTTTCGGCCAGACCCTTCAAGCTCCCGAAATTGTTGCCGCAGAAATTGGATACTCTGTCCCAGCTGTCAAATTGATTCTATTTACAAAATCAACATTCTTATTTAAAAAATCTCTAGAATATCACATTTAATTTTTTTAAATTAAGAACTAATTTTTTCTCAACCGCCAGTACGAACGGCGTCGGACTAACTGGGCACGCTACATACCCACAAACCATGGAGAATGATACCATTCCATAGATTAATCTATGATCGAGTGTATGCTAATTGAACTAATTATTTACAGTGCAAGCTAACGGTGTAGCACGCGGACGTACATTGTGATCAGTTCGACCGGAACATTACCGCGGTTAACTAATTGGCGACCATTGTTCCATGGTATATGGACGGCGAAATAGGGTTGGGTGGCAGAGATTAAGTGCAGGGTTAGGGTTTAATTGTCCTTGAAATATTGTGGTTATAAAAGTGATAGGTGGAAAGGTAAGGCTCCTTATTTAAATTGAGGATTAGATAAAAGTTATGCAAAGTTAGGATGCAGTTTGGCTAAAGCTTGTTAGCAACACTATCCAATATTAAAAGATGAAGGAACTACCAGTCGGATTGGCGAAGTATTCCCGTTTGAGCACCTATTTTTAGAGCATCTATGCATTGAGCACCAAAGCTTTTGAAGGTAAAGATTGGTGCTCAATGCATATAGGTGCTCAAACGGGAATATTTCGGATTGTCGAAATTCTTTTCTTATATGATAGCTATATGTCATCACGCTATGACTCACGGGAGCGGAGCAGTAATTAAAGTCGTTATAACTTAACTCGAGTAAAACCACGGCGTATAGCTCGTTAATTATAATGTTCCATGGTAACGGGAGACAGTCGCGTGCAGCTCCAAGCTCCATTTGTCGATCGGTACCATGTTCCCGTCCAGTCGTTTTGTTGGACAATGTGTCTTTATATGTACAGTCAGCAACAAAAGTCGATTAACAATGTTACTTTTTTTAATCATTTAAACAGACACTAAACACATAATGTACTGTCTTTCAGAATTTCAGGCAATAACTAAGGGTTTATTACTTATATCTTAATTTTATATTCATTGCGTTTTACTTTTAATATTGTACTTAATAATTAAGTAGGATTAAAAAATCATAAATGTTAATCGACTTTTGTTGCTGACTGTACATTGTATGTTTATGTACTTATGTGTATCTTAATAATGCATGTAATTATGTATGTAATGGAGTTATTACTGCTAGTTTTCCGGAATCCGGATACTGTGCTAGTTCCGACCGTATATCGGGTCTAAATAGACCAATCACATTCTACTCATTATTATGTTCATTTTTTTCTACTACATTATACCTGGGAATCCACTGGTGGAACGAGTATTGCCATCAACCAGGCACCAAATCAACTCGTACACTCAATAATGCAGAATTAGATATAATAATATTTAAGAAATGTGAAAGTTTGATTATATTATAGTACAGTACAGTATAGTAGTAGTAGTGTAGTGTAGTAGTATAGATTATAGTATTTTTTATTGCCCTATCTTCGAGTTTATAAATCAATTTATGTTTATTGAACAGTTACTAGGAAAACGCTTCCAACTGAACATTATTGTTTAATAACTAAACGAAGTAATTTTATACTTGCAACATATCACTAAAACCTGATTTTATAGAACTATAAATCTGTTCTTAGCAATCATGTACAGTGGTGAGCGCAAATATGTGAACACTTAGCAAAATCACAAGTTCACATTTTTTTTTAATTTATTTAACTTATAAAGTTAAAAGGTACTATGTTGCTGTGCCCTAACAGGGTCTATAACCGTACTTTAGCTTTAAGCATTATGTAAATTTTTTTTATACGATGGTATGCAATAAATGAATGTGAATATGAATATGAGCAAGAAAATACAAATTCAATTTTTTCCTAAAACTAGGACTTTGTTCGCGTCAAAGTTAGTTTCTCCATACAAACTTTGGGCCCCCTATTCATCCTCTTGATGAATTTTGGAAAATCTTCTTAGCGGACGTTTACCAACTACCTATAATCTACCTCTTTGCCAAACATCTTAATGATAAGCGAATGTGTGAGTGACCTTTCGCTTTATATATATATTTAGAAGAATATTAGATATTGCTAGTAAATAATAAAATAGGTCTCAATTCAAGAATGCAATCACGATAAAATCGCGTTTAAACTTTGCTAATTGTATACATATTAGTGTTCGTGACTGTACAATGTTTAGGATAATCATTAACCTGGCATTTTCTGCATAATCAACTCATTAGTATTCTCCCTGGACCTTCCGATTCCTGTTCCCACAGGAATTACCTTGTAATTTTGAACTGATCACCAAGTTCAAGTGTCTGGAGACTGACATGTCGCATAACGATCACATAACGGGTCCCGTAGGATGGTCGGCTGGTGGTCCAGGGGTGTTCTACAGGAATCTTAGCAGTTCGGACATGATTTTATGTGCTAGTTTGTGATTGGACGTTTAAGTGGTACTTCAAGTGAATGATAAGCCATAAAGTTGAGAGTTGATGTTTGTCTCTGGAACGTATCGACAACAGCATTTAGCGCCAATGACATGCGCACGGCATGTACTTTACTGTGAGTATTATCGCCTTTTAAATAAAAAGCCGGTTATGGTGTGAATCGAACTCGTACATTAGGGGTTCTGTACCATCGATCATTTTTATCATCTATTTTTATCATCTATTTTTATCATCTTTTTTTTTTGCTAGCCCTTACTGTACCACTCTTGGGCAAAGGCCTCCCCCCATCTATATCTGTGCCTCCCCCCATTCCTTTCACTTTCTTCTGTGTTGTTCTTTGTTCTGTTGTTGTTATTTTTTTTACTTTATTTATACTTCTTGTTGCTATAGCAGTCACACAATCATAACAATAACAACAACGCAGTAAAACATACTCTGAACGTTTTAATTGTCTACCGATACGGTTTAAAAGATCTAGCCCTGTGACAGACGAACAGACAGTAGAGTCTTAGTATTAAGGTCTTGTTAATCAACCTTTGGGTACGCAACCCCGAAACATCTATAAAATGTTCACCCACCACCTTGATGTAGGAAGAAACGCAAAGTCCCGATACAGGAGCGAACGGTAATTAATAGAAGGTCACGTTGCGCCGTTAGATGCGCCGGCGCATCTCGACATATATAGCAAGCGGTCGGCGTCCGGCCTCGCTGTATATAGACGACGACCCTTTTTAGCCGCGTGCGCAAGTACTTGTGCAATAAATTGATCTTTATTGGATTAGTTTTTGCTGGTTAGGTACCGAAATTGATGGGGCTAGAGGTGGGGCGATGGAGAAGGATGTAGGGGGTCTGTTTGATGGTATTTCTATCAACAGTAATGTGGTTGCTGATGATGTTGATGACGTTTATAAATTAAATAAGTTGTAATAATGACTAACAGTGGAAACGGAAGTCGGAATCTCCATAACAATGAACTTTGAGCCCTTGGGCAGAGGTTACCAATATCTGGTAAGACCTTCCGTTGATAGCCTTGATTAATCATCATTTATTAAATACTAGCACTCTCCCCGCGACTTCGTTCGCGTGATATGGCCTTGTCACCCGGGGGTAGTGTAGCTTCCCAACAGTAAAAGAATTTTTCAAATCGGTTCAGTAGTTTCAAAGCCTTATTCAATGCAAACAAACAAACAATCAAATATTTCCTCTTTATAATATTAGTATAGACATTATCCTATCAGCACTGCCATTAAGATGTTTCTTTTATGCAATTAGGCTGCACGGCTAAGCCAATCGGCACAAAGGGACGCTTTTAACTAGAAAATGCTCAGTTTAATCAATATTAATGAATGAGTCCTAAAATGGAACCTAAAGTAAAAGACCTACCGCACATAACGGTGTCGTATATGCAAATACGTCACATCTTGGACATATTATAATTAAGTTGCAGACGCTAATTATCGTCTCTGTATTCACAACACGTACTAGAAGTTATTACTTAGACGTATCTTAACACAGATGTTATTTATAAACATGCCAATATTTACCGCAGTTCCTGGAATAACTGGAAAATCTGGAGATTCTGGATTTTTACTAGCTTTGCCCGCGATTTCGTCCGAGTAAATATTGTTTATCTACGAGGATTTTAATTTTTGCTTAGAACCTTATGCTTTTTCTACTTATAACATACTAGCGACCCGCCCCGGCTTCGCACGGGTGCATGTATTATACATATAAACCTTCCTCTTGAATCACTCTATCTATTAAAAAAAACCGCATTAGAATCCGTTGCGTAGTTTTAAAGATCTAAGCATATATAGGGACAGACAGACAGACAGGGAAAGCGACTTTGTTTTATACTATGTAGTGAAGCTATCTGCCAGTGAAACTCTCGTCAAAAAATCGGTCCAGCCGTTTCAGAGATTAGCCGAAATAAACAGACAGACAGTTTTTTTTTGCTATAGATACTGTTTAAAGATTCATAATGCATATTATAGTTAAAATGATTATTTTAAAATTGCAAACAGACACTTCAATTTTATTTATTCACATAAAAAATTCTCATTACTCTGTCATATAAAATAGTGACAGGGAATTGATAATAACTTGGCTAGAAAAAAAAAATTACTTGGAAGGATCTTTATCGATGAAACGTGGAAACGACGCGAAGTATCTCCGTCTGACCTTCAAGGGAATAAAGGTTATAATAAGCACCTATTTCTTGAATACTTTAAGAGCCTGTCTTTTAATGTGTAGGTAGTTTATCGAGGTCGATACCTAGGGTTAAGATGGGCACGTCGATATCCTATCAAAGACATGCTAAGTGTCGATAGACCCCGATAGACACCGTTACCTCACTAATTAGAGGTATTACGTGTATCGATAGACATTACTTTGGTGTTACGGAATAGGAGATTGTTTGTGATTGCTTTATTAGTCTTTGATAGTGCGTTGGTGTAATTGTGTGGTCTGGCGTTGTTTTGTTTACTGTCTAGTTTAATTAGCTATTACGCTTAATTTCCTTGTGTCTGTTATATGTTGGTTAAGTGTTCTATAATAGTGTTTACCAACGCGGCATTAACAATTTTTCCTTATTGATCATTATTGGTTAATGTTGACAGAATTAATTATCACATAATATATAGTTTATGCATTTAAATCTTCAATAGCCCTTATCTATAACATAACATCACGCCTGTAATCCCCGAAGGGTTAGGCAGAGGTGTACCCATCAGTACACTCACATTTCACCAGTTATGTTTAAGTCCCATGTAATAGGGGGCGAGCCTATTGCCATCAACCGGGCATAAAATCCAGACTCCAGGCTGTTACTGAGAAATTATCTATTTAGTAGGATATCGTGTATTTAAGCAAACAAATCAGTACAGTAACTTTCTATCAATAGCAACAGCATCTATTCCGTTACGTAATACAGCCATGTCCAGTTTGCGACAGGCGACACCTTACTAGTAGGCAGCAGTAGTTATCCGCGGAATTTTAACTGATATCACAGTGCGTGACCTACGTGGTAAATATTTATACCTTCGCGCTTTTTACCTAAAGGGGGTAAGGAGAATTAATGGTAGCTGTAAATTATATTTAGATGTACTTAAAGATGCCTGCCGATGCCTGAGGGAGATGGCGCGATAGCAACAGTGGTAGCTACCTGACATAACACTTTAAGTGCTAAGGAGTTTAGTAATTATGGAAAGACCGGCTTTTAGTCTCACGGAAGTTGCTTTTAAAGCCAGACTATGATACCACAGGATATGTGATAATACACTTAAGTATTGCGTTTTTTTTAAGAGACAATAGTACCGATTCCCTTGTTCACAAACCAAACTAAAATTAGACTATTTCTATCCTTTTCTGTCCAATAAAACAAGAAAGGGGCGTAAATAAATTAGATCTGTCAATTTTCGTTAGTCTGAAACTTTCATGCAATTTTAGTTGACATGTCAGAAGTTCAGAACGCATTGATTAAAAACACGGAAAAGTTCAAAGCAAAACTAATTTGACATCTCTAACTTAGATCTAAAATGTCACCGTCCTTTTCTTTTGCTGTATGTCAGTAAGAGATGCCAATTCTCTAATTTTAGTGTAGTTTGTGAACAAGGGAATCGGCACCATTGTCTACTTATTAAAAAAAAAGTAACGTTATTTGACCTCATTCTGATTGTGTTTTAATTTATGTTTGTTGTAAAGCACCCAAAATGTAGGACAAATTCCTATTATAGGGCAATGATAAAAAATAAATTATGTTTTGAAGATTTTTAAAAGCTAATTAATTAAACATTTATCGCCGAATGCAGGCCACACAGTTATGCGAACCTTCGCAAAAATATGGATAGATCACGCAATTAATAAAACAAACATTCAGGCCAAACATATTAATTAACCACAGATACAACGGTTTTCCTTATATTATTTTAAACTAGCTTTTGCGCCCGACTTCGCCCGCGTTGTATTTTCACCGCGTTGCATATATATATATATATTTGTTTTATCTGAGATAGATTTGATCTTGATTCTAGTCTAGGAGACAGAGATAAAGGCTATGATAGAGTCAGCTTACCCAGAAGAAACCGGTTCTCTCTAACTTTGGGTCGAATTAAGTAACGTTTTTGTTTACTGCTCCGCTCCCGTAGGTCGCAGCGTGATGTTATATAGCCTATACTATTCCTCATGAATCTGGCTATCATATACAAAAAGATTTTTTCCAATCTGACTTGTAGTTCCAGAGATTATCGCGGTTAAACAAACAAACAAAAAACTTTTTAGTTTTTTTTTTGTTATGTTATAATTATAAATAATAACTATTAGTTTATTTAATTAGTTAAAGTTAACCTTGGTTCAAGTTCCGGACAGCGGATAAACGCTGGTTGGTAGCACAATAACCTTATTCGCGGGTAACTCTTGAATATTCATGTTTTATTACATTTCTTTATTAGTTATTAACCTAATTTTCAATGCTAATTAACCTCTAAACGGTAGTTAAAGCTGAAGAGTGTAAATTATACGCACATAGTTGGAAATCTTGAGATAATACAGTTTTGACTCCGGTTTTGTATGTGTGGGAGCCGAAATTGTGATGGCGGTTAGAATTTTCGCGGTAACGGATTTCCTGTCTCTATGGTAGCAGGGAAAGGTAACCCTTTCCCTGCTACCATAGAGACAGGAAATCCGTTACCGCGAAAAGGGTCAGATAAAACAGAGCAGCATTACACGAGTGTAATGCTGCTCTGTTTTATCTGACCCCTTGCTCGAGAGCAGTTATCATTGATTATATTGATATTAAATTAAAAAAACGAAAGGAATTTATAGAGTTGGAATTATAATAGTTTATTTAACAAAATATTTACATTAAACGAAATAGGTAATTATGATAAAATATATTATTTTACGATAATTATGTGAAAATGGCATCCTTTGTAAAGCTAATTTGAAACGACAGATGCAGAGTTATTATTTATCTCCATCATATTTAATCCCACTTAATCAGAATTTAATTAATTAATAATAAATATGAAGAAAGTGCGCGTGAGCTTATATTCCTCAACAAGTTATTGCAGACCTTGGAATAAAATACGTAAACAGCAAAACTGGTTTTAATTTTACTACCTGGGCCTAGATTTTTAAGTCTGGCAATAATTCATTCTGAATTACTACCGTAGTAGCGGAGACATGTTGCACCGTTACAATCAGCATTTAAAGTTTTTTTTAATGTCCTTTTATATTTTAATATTCTCACATTTGACCACTATTTAGGCACAGAATAACATTTAGGTGTAAGAATAAAATTTAGGAAGAGCTTGTGGCTACTTAATTACAGTCGCACGGAGTACGCTTGCCGGGGTTGGTCCGTGGATGGGTGACCATCTTGACACACCGAAACTCCTCCGTGCCTCGGAAAGCACATTGAGCTGTTAGTCTCGGCTGTCATACGTGGATCTTTGACTGTTGTATTACGGGTTGTCAGAAGCCCGAAAATCTGACCACCAGTATTACCAAGAGTTCCATTTTTAAATATATCTTGTCAATAGCGTCTTTTGAAACGGAACCGTTGTTAGACAATAATAAATATTTTGTTTATGGTGTTTTAAGGAAAGCCTGTATGAAAACCTCCGTGCCTCCACGAAGTCGGCCTTTCCCTATGAACTTATAACCGGTAAACGGCACAGATTAAATCCCATAAACTCTGCAAATCAATAATTCTAAACAAGCGAATATTTCTCAAAACCAGTCAGTTGAGGTCGCATGAGTTTCCCCCGTGTCAAAGTGCAGGTGCGAGTGGAAAGCGCATTTCGCTTGCGCCTGCGCAGCGCAAGTTGAACGATGCCTTTTTTGAATGATTCATGACTCTTTTAATTTATTTATGGATGGAATCTGTTCCGGTTTAATTAAGTGCTTTTATAGTATCGGAAGTACTTGTAAGTACTTAGTAGGCATGTCTTACCTTGAAGGTATTTTTTTCTTGGTAATTAATGATTACGCAAAATTACTTTGATACTTCCAGGTGTTAAATTCTTCAACGATTTCTCATTAGATACAGCTGTTTCTGAATTAATATTTAAATTCCCGCATTCCATCTATATTTATTTTATTTTATTATTTTTAATAAATGGGACAATAAACAGCTACAATATACATATTTACTAAAAGTGTTGGTACAAACGAGAGTTTACAATATTGCAGCCCACTGCATTATCCACATACTACTTCAAAGATTACTGGCAGCAAATGCCGCTGGATAAGCAAATATATCTTATGATGTATGGATACCCCATTATAGGTTAACTCTAAAACTCTATGGTCTGAATCTCCACGACTTCATCTGCGTCAAAGTTAAAATATAAATTATACCACGGAAAACGTAAATTTCCGAAATAAAAAGCCTATGCTATTCCAGACTATAATCTATATCTGTGCTAAATTTCATCAAGATTCTTTCAGCCTTTCTGGCGTAATATACGTAGGGCACACTGAAAGTTTTGCACTCTTGGCATTCAATAACTTTTCGAATTTTGAATTATATATTCTTTTTAAGATACATTCTTAGGCATTACAAAAAAAAAAGATTGGCGGGAAAATCATTTGTCATTTATTTTTTATCGCACATCGAAGTTTGCCATTCGTAGTCAAAATGAAGTTAATGCAAAAAGATTTCAGGGCGATGATTTTCTATGATTTTAAAAGTGCTTCTTCTCCACAAGATTGTGCCGCTCGACTGCAAAATGTTTTTGGGAGGGAAGCACCTCTCCTCAGCACTGTGAAACGGTGGTTTGCCGAATTTAGTCGAGGGCGTGTTTCACTAAATGACGAAAGTCGTGAAGGACGTCCTACAACTGCGACCATAGAGGAAAATGTCATTACTGCTAAGCGGTTTATTGAAGAAAACAGACAAATCACCTATGAGATGATCAGGGAACATTCAGGGATTGCTATGAGACAAATAAAATAAAAATATACACGACGAATTAAAAGTTAGGAACTTTGTTGTCGCTGGATCCCAAACGAGCTGACGTCAGAACAGAAACGGGCTTGTATTGATTGGTGCTCAAAAATGTTGCTTAAGTACGACCACGGACCTTCCAATGCTGTTTATGACATCGTCACGAGAGACGAAACGTGGATTTACTGTTTTGAACCACAGAAAAAGCAGCAGTCTTGTGAATGGGTGTTCGAAAGCGAGAACAGACCAACAAAATTAAAGCAGGCGGGGAACGTGGGTAAAAAAATGATTGCATTTTTTTTTTCTCGGACGGGTCCAGTTTGCACGCTTCCAGTTGAGAATCAAAGGAGTGTTATTGCTGAGTGAGACACCACCATTTGTTTGCCCACTGTGCTGGAGAAAGTTCGAGAGAAGCGACCGAGAAGCCGAATCCTTTTGCACCACGACAATGCTTCTTCGCACACAGCCAAGAAAACAAAGTCGTTTTTGAACTCCAAAAAAGTAGAGTTCGTGACCCATCCTGCACATAGTCCGGACCTGGCACCCTGCGATTTTTTAATTTTCCCAAAAATCTAAGATTTAATGAGAGGTGTCACTTTTCCGAACGCAGAAGAGGCAGTGATGGTTTTTAATCAGCACGTGGAAAAGATGCCTTTAGATCAGTGGTCCTCGTGTTTTCAAAAATGGTTCAACCGAATGAAAAATTGTTTAAAATGCAAAGGAGAATACTTTGAAAAACCAATAAAAATAATATTTTACTTACAACTTGTTTTAATAATATGATACGCAAAACTTTCAGTGTACCCCAAGTAGTAGTTAGATAACTTCGGGGTACAACAAGTGCTTCAACTGTTTTTTCTCTCTCTTAATTTATTAATTAAAGCCATTAAATAGTGCATTTATATAACAGCCTCGTTGGTCTAGTGGCCGCAAAGCGCGACTGCTGAGCTTGAGGTCTTCGGTTCGATTCCCAGGTCGGGCAGAGTGTAAGTAATTGGATTTTTTCATTAGGAATTTCTCAATAGCGGCCTCGGAGTCTGGATTCGTGCCCAGTTGATGGCAATAGACTCGCCCCCTATTACATAGGACTTAAACATAACTGGCGAAATGGGTGTACTAATGAGTACACCTCTGCCTAACCCTTCGGGGATTGCAGGCGTGATGTTATGTTACTTATCAACAGTATTGCAAAATACTCAAAGAATCGTTCCGAAGACATTGAGAATCCAATTTGTCTGAGTAAAATATGACAGCCATTCATTACTTCACAGACGTGTAGCCCTCATATCGTGGCAAAAAATAAAAAAGCACAGAAAAAACAAAAGTCAAGCATAAAATAAAGCACGCATTCAGATAATTGTGTGCTCACTCTCCTTAACCACACGCGTGATGTTTACGAAACCCTCTAGGTCTTACGATAACATTGTAAGGACGTGCTAAATGTATCCCCCCCCGTGTAAACACTGTCTCGTTATGATGCATCATGCGTGTTTGCTGCGCTCGCGCATCGTGACGTGTTTCCGATATTTGAATTTGTGGGAACCGAGGAAATTTGCGGGGGGTATTTAATCGTTTAATTTACTTTTTAAATTAACGGGTTGAAGTGACAACTGATTTAAAAAAAAAACAAAGAATTTCTTTAAGGTCTTTGTTATGCCAAGTTACATGTGCAATCAGCATATTGTGCGTATATTATTATTTATTTATTTAATTAATAAGTGCACTATTAATAACTAATAGTTATGAAACTAAAATGCTTATATGTATGTAATTATGTATGCTATAACACACAATTATTAGTAACTGGCTTTAAATGTATGTTTTCGCGGATGCAGACGATGTAACGGAATATAAAGTAGTCTATGTCCTTTATTGTATAACTAGCTTCTGCCAGCGACTTCGTCCGCGTCAAAGTTGATTTCTCCATACAAACTTTGGAATTTTGGAATTTTGGAAAATCCTTTCTTAGCGGATGCCTACGTCATAACATCTACCTGCATGCCAAATTTCAGTCCGATCCGTCCAGTGGTTTGGGCTGTGCGTTGATAGATCACTATGTCAGTCAGTCAGTCACCTTTGAGTTATATATATTTAGATGTTACCCTATACCAAATTTCATCAAAATCGGGGTTTAGTCTTGAAAGCCTATCAGAGTTACTTTCGCATTTATAATAGGTATTAGTATGGATTTATAGTACGCAAATGACAGAACAATTAAATTAGGAAGAATACAACAGAAAATAAAACTATTAAACACAAAAATAAAGTTGGAAATCATTTGTTAAGAAGAAATAACAATACATGATACATCTAACACCGAACACCACAGAAGCCAACGACCAAACCAACAATGCTGGCTAAAAATCCATTCTTAACAAAGGCACGTAAAACCTGAACAAACAACTTTTACCTGTAAAGACAATATTCAGCACAAACCGATAGATTTCTAAACGCAACACCTCAATGTCGGAACACAGGATTCACAAGTGCAAACACGCAGACAAACAGAACAATGTTTGGCACAAACAATTCGTACTAGCGTGAACGTGAGCTTGGAGATAGGTATCCAAAAACAGAGGTTGTTTTCAACTGAAATGTTGTTCCCGATTTGGCTGTTGATTTGGACACATCTTTGATAAGTGATACACACCTAAGTAATTTTCGGTATATCGTCAAGCCACTGGATGCATCTTCACGTGGTCAGACGGCTGTCCTTCTCTTGGGCCAAAGAATCAACATCAATGGGTCTTATCTAATCTGTGAGTTCTCATATAAACTCTATTAAAGACTAGAAAAGTCCTAAACTATCCCACAGGATGAAAACGAGGTATAAATTATCCTATGTCTATAAACTAGATCAATATCTAAATGTATGCCTAATTTCACCTAATTCCGTTCAGCAGTTTAAGCATGAAAGAATAAAAAAGATCCACTTACCCATTCTCACAACATTTCGCGTAATTAGTATCATGGAATCTTCGACAACATATGAGATAACTAATGGTCTGTTGTTACTTATATGACAAACTATATAAAAGAAGGAAACAGTAAAAACGATGTAAGTAAGCCAAAATTTTCCCACAATCGCTTTCAACTTAAACCCTCCGCAACAAACAAACAGACACGCACGTAAACAGTCAGCAGTGTGAATGCGAAAGTAAATTGTGGTACAAAACTCGAAGTTTGCTTACTGCACGCATACGCCATTTTGCTAGAAGCTTTGTTTGACCAGTTAAATAAATCGCTGGACGCAACGAAAGATTCTTTCAACCAACCGCTTAACTTCTTCCAAATTAGGGAGGGTTAATGAAGTTCCAAGTAATGTAATTAGTCAGAGAAGTCTTTTAAATGCCTAGTGTCTAGAATTTAGAAGAACTGCTAATAGTACTAAAGCTAATGCCTTATACGAATGCGTTAACAACTTGAGAGTATAGTTACCATGGAACAGAAAAACGTAAGGATAAAATTGCAATGGCTTTAAAGTATAAAATGAGTAGCCATTCTTCAAACTAATAACACAAGACGGTAAAGGACGATACGGTTGGTGCAGTGACTGAGCGATTGTCGTGGTTTCGATTCCCGCACGGAATAAATAATTGTATGGTAATACAGATAGTTTCGTAGGCTGTGTATTTAACGTCAATTGCGTCAAATCTGAAATTGTCACGTTTTATTTTATTTTATTTACCACAACCACGATAGATAATGTTGTATATTTTTTATAATTCCTGAATCGCAGTGTCAAGATTTTCTGCGATTTCATGACCTCCCTTTAAATATTTATATTTGGGAAATTGTACACTGAGTGAATTTATAGGTTTTTAAAAGCACAGACGATACAGGGGAAACTTCTAGTGTCCCCAACAACAGGCAACGACACGTTCAAGTAAAAAGCCAAGTATAAATAGTATACTTAATCTACCATTCTACTATCAGAACGATCGAAAGCCGAGATTTTTTATCTCCTAAATGGACGGACCTACAAATAAGCTCAAGTAATTATGTACGTAAAGGGATACAATAGGTAATGTCGGTGCCTATAAATGGCGAATAACATTTATCGATCGATTGATGGCAACATTTGCTGTTGACGGCCCACGACCACATCGGGGGATCTGAGATGCCTTTAAAGGCAGATAGATGGTGTTTGTGCCCGTTTTCTACTACTGCCCTATATTCTGATTTGGAGAGTTTTATGGTCGGGAAAAGGAAAAGTGGATTTAAAATAGCAGCATTTTAAAAGATCCATTTTGAGAAAGTTTGATTTCTTCGACGCCTATACCGGGCCAATCCCAATGGGATTTTTACAATTCATTTCTTTTTTATGAGCTTATCTTGGACATTACTGAAACCGTGAAGGAAAAACATCGTAAGTGAGAGATCAGGCGCATTGGTCCTGCGCCTTTGGCTTTATGTTACGTTCCGAGGGACAACGTTGTCACACAGCCAATTTCCAAACTTCGAGCTGTTACTGATAGTTGGGGAGGCCAGGAAGGGATTTCTGACCTAGCACCCTGTTAAGTACCTCCACCATATATGAGCCCTGTATATAGGGCCGCGCGTTTCAAACCATCAGATTAAGAAGTCCCTGCACATAATTGTCAGATTAAGGGTCAGCACGACAAGGACATCAAGCTGAACTGTCTGTATATTAATTTGACGCGCTCTAGTATTTCAATGTCATATTTTTTTCTTCCATTTGTAACCATTTTCAGCCCCTTCGTACGGCCACCCCTACCATGCAAACCGGCAGATTAATATTCCTCGGTTATTAAAAACACGTGGGGCGCATACACTATTAATATCGGACACGCTCGATTAGTGGTTCGTGATTTTTTTTTTTTCATTTTTTTAAATATTTACTTATGCGCTTCCTCCACCAGTGAAAGGGTCCGGATCTGTAACTATTTTTACTTTTTAGCATCTAATATTCACAATCCAAAAGGTTCCCACAACGCTGGAGTAAATCCAAATTTAGCATCTTGGGCTCCCCTACTATGAGAATAATATAACGGAAAAAGAAACCCAATAACCTAAGCCCAGCCTAGGAATTTATTAGACTAACTAGGACTATGAGATCAACAAGGCAGTCAAACTGACTATCAGAAATTGTCTGATAACAAAAACTTACGATCAAACAATGTGGTTTAGAGAAACCTGTGTAAATCTTTATCTCCATGCCTGCAGGCAAGCGGTGAACTTCACAACTCTTCGAGATTGTCACAATTACTCTGATCAGACTTAATAAAGTCAATGAGAGAAATTGCTATATTGTATCGCCTCTGGCGGAACTGATGAAAGTCGTTCACGCTTTCGTTCCTTAAGTGGGAGAAAGAGTGATGGAAGGAAAAATGTGACGTCACACCTGTTTGAGACATGCGAAAAAAGATTGATTGATTTTTTTCTGCCATTTTTTAAATTAAAATGTCCAAATAAGGTTCATTCATAAGTATCAAGAATTTATTTCCAGTTAAAAACCAACATGGCGGTCGTATTAAGCGGGAAATCAAACAGCTGATTTGTTTTAGTTCAATAATCATTTTATTTATAGTTTTACTATTGTAAACAGATAGTAGAGTAGTTATACAACCTGATTTGCATCTAGGACCTTGAATACAGACAGATAGATCCGAAACCAGAACGACGGCATTGCGCTCTATTACGAAACAATTTGATACTTGTGGAATTAACGTCACATAGCAACTTTTATAACCTTTATTTATATGGTGATAAGAGTGATTTTAAAGTGGTTTGTTCGACAGAATTACCGTTTTATCGATTTACAAAATATTTTGATTACTCCCAATTTATTGGAAGACTATTTCGTTTTGATGTAACCGTCTAGAAGCTTCATCAGCAATATAGTGGTATTTTTTTTGTTATTTTTATTGTGATAAAGTTGAAAATTATGCTAAAGGAACGACTCAGGTTTGTTTCTGCCGCATTGTTGTGATGTCATTATACCTAAATATATTTGTTCGTTCGTAAATAAATGTTAATATGTTGACCTTAACGGGGGGGACAGGTTGCGCTTGCGCAGGTTAAGGTTTTATGGTGGATTTATAGAGTATCTGACGTTCTTTGCATATTACGTATTTAACTAGTTACTGCCTCATTAAATAAATAGTATTTTAATGTGTGAAGAAGTGTTACTATTTTAGGTTACTATTTTATAAATGTCTTCCTAAAAGAGTTAGCCTTATTAGTAGTCGTAAATATAAACAAGCGTAGTTAAGTTTTATCAAATAAGATACATTAATTACAAAGACAAATGCTGAGTTTAAAATACTGGCATCAAGTTCCGCATTCAATAAACGAAAGTCGAAAATCCGGTGACAACGTCATTAAGCACAGCAAAACATTGATAAATATCTAAAAAACACTATAATTAGCAAAATTATGTTTATGCTGTATAATTAATTTCCTACGCGTATATTAATTTTTAAATTAATGACGTTTTAATTAATAGACATTAACATACAAATCTGAAGAAAACGTAGTCATGTTTTAGATTGTTATCAGTATGTCGAAATATTTGTTGTCGATAACGGGTGATGCCGATAGAAGCAGTCACGACATCGACTGTCCGGGGCTCAATGAGAAAGCCGCACTATTGTCGTAAAGTGGGACACGATGAGCGCTAAGTATCAGATAGATACAGCGTACGATAAATTCGACTAATTGCCTATCTAACTATCGACCACTGACCAAAAGCATCAACATCTATTGATCCAACTCTACAGTTAACGAACCCGATTTAAAAAAAAACGTTATAAATATTCATTCGATTTTTAAAACAACGGAATCGGCAATTAATTCAAATGGCTTCCCGATTCAAAATCAGAACATTGACAAATCAAGTCGATATTCAAACTACGAAGTTTGAAGAACGCGGTTTTAAAAAAGGAATCATTGTTACCTGCCTAAGTAACAAGGATTCTTTTTTTAAAAACCGCGTTCTTTTATTGAGAAACGTTGCCCGCGATACGAGAATCGAGTTGATGAATAAAAAATCGATTGTGTAAGTACTCGAAGGGCATTACAGTACATGACCTGTCAACGAGACGCGAGATACGTGACTAGTGTGGCGAAAACATATCGATATTCATTCGACGGTGTTTGCAATATGGAATTTCTAAGAATTTATAACTAGCGGTATTACAGGTGTATTTTATAGCATATAATAAACCTGTTATTTTTTAAGATGGTAACATAAAACAAGACTGACAAACAATAGTTACATATCGTACGAAATAAACTTTGAAATTATTGGCAAATAATAAAGCGTGTATTATTGCTGAAAGTGGTACTGTCGCTTGCACATCAAACTATACCTTTTTGTTGTAAAATCGCTCTTATTACAACTGCATAAGACGCCGCAGTGTTTACCTTATGTAAGGAAGTACTACGGTTAATGTTTGTCTTTTTCTAACTACATCGGGTCGCGACCTCAGTTAATAGTAAAATCTTATCTTCAGTGATAGAAAATCATAGCTTTTTGTTCATAATCTCGAGAAGTGTAGATAACTGCTATTCACAAGCAATAGGTGTGAATTTAACTTATCATTTCTTCACCACTATAAAGATTACCTTGTCTATCATTTATTATTTTCTAATATAATGTGAATATATGAATGTATACGTAATCTGTCGTTGATTTGATGTTTATTATAAAATATACGCTTACGTGTTGATGTTTACACAATGAATGAAAGAAAGGTGAATAATCAACGTACCCACTTAGCATACTAATTGTTAAAGTTTCGTTATTTACGACTTATTAACATAATCAGGCAATTAACTTAAAAATGTCTTATAAAACTTGTCATAGCAATAGCGTCAATAAAAACTCGTAAATTTTGACAGCTCGATTTTCCCGTGCACAATAGAATTTAACGGTGTTTACCAGTTCTAGCCATGTCGGACTGTGTAAATTCCTTTTATTTGTGTCCGCAGTATGTAGGCCAATTTGTTACTTTTTCCGACAGGTTTTGAAATGTATTTGTATAAAAAAGATGGCGCCGACACCGTTGTGTTAATCTGTGATACGTTATTTGCGATTTTTATCGATGTTTTTTTGTTTTATGAGTACGACTCTATCGCTCTTCTGAAATGGCGTTAGTTTGAAATATTGCGTACGTTTATTTGATATTTATTACAATAAAATTACAATATGAATCAATTTGGTCGCCATTAGGTTCTTCATGGGGGTCTTAAACGATTGATACAGTTAAAACTTTTATAACTTTAAGATGCTGTTTTTATTTATTGGTAGGTATACAGCCGATTATTCATCTGAACTGTAAATCAATCGGATCTATTATAACAGATATAATGCTGTTATTGGTCATATTACGTAGTTTATTAATTGAGAATTTCATTCAGAAACTTGTAACTAGCTTTTGCAATATAATATAATGTCGGTTATCGCGGAAAAAAGGTGGCTTATGTTTTTTCTTGGGGTTCAAACTTACCACATACTAAATTTCATCAAAATCAGTTCAGAGGTTTAGTCGTGAAAACGACGAGCAGAGAGGCAAACAGAGTTACTTTCGCATTTATAAGATAGTAAGATAATGCAATTCTGTAAGTGCTGATTCTTTGACGAAATGTGTCAACTTCATCAAAGGTAACACCGCCACCCCAAATTGGTCAAACCGTAAAATTTAAACCTTTAATGGACATGTAACTATATAACCATCCATGACCTACACCTTTGACAAGACCGACACCGAACACATACGACAGAAAATTTAAAACCGTCCAATAATATATCAGTATAATTTACAAAATCGGTAATCGACCTCACCGTTGTTGAAAAAATACTGTATCGTAACAACCAAATGACACTTACGATAATAAAACAATGACTCATGACATGATATCCTCGTTTTACAAAAAAAAATCATTTCCGCAGAGTATCGAGTGTCAGCCATATTGAGATCGAATTACCTTGCACATGCGCAGTATCGATACTTGTATAGACAAGCTGGCCTCATGTTGTGGTAAAGACGAAATATGATAAGTGGGTTTATGAGACAAAGGTCGGGATTTTAATATGTTCAGCCTGTGATGGGATATCGTTAATTAAGTTTATCTCTGTAAGATTGACACAAATTTTGCTTGATTTGTTGTCGATTCTTAGAAAAGCACTGCCTTTTAAGGATGGTTACCGTTTGTTTGAATTTCTTTCAGAAACTTGTGTTTAACTTTTGACATAATATATTACAAAGCTAGCTTTTGATAGACTTCGTCCGGGTGATTTTTAATATGAATTTAATTCTTTTGTACAATAAAAAATAGCCTATGTTAGCTGATAACGTAGCTTTCCATCGGTGGTTTTTTTTTTGAAATCGGTTAAGTATTTTTGAGGTCATCCATTACAAACTAAATTACAAATCTTTACTCTTTATAATATTAGTTTAGATATGTAATTCTATAAGTGCTCATAATGCTATACGTTAATGTACAGTTTCTATGGCAACTGAACGAAAATCGGAGACAGGAATACATTCGTTATTCATCCTCACATTTACACATATACATACATACATAGATATACTAGAACAACTTCCGATCCAAGAGCTATTAATATTGATATGTCACCACAAGCAAGTTTTTTCCCGCTAAGGAAGAAAAACGTGATACTAAGACGGATATTGCAGAAGACTTGCTTGAATTATTAAGGGAAGTGAAACCAGAATTCTAAAATTATCATACCGCGTGAAGACTAAAAGGTACAAATAGAAGACACATTATCAAGTCTTATCGTCAGTCCAATCTCAATAACACTTCCTTAGAACCTGTTATCACAAGCCAAGCAAAGAGAAATGCATACAATTTTATCTCCTTAGAGTTTCCTCAAATCAAGAATAGCGAGATGGTCAATAAGTTCTTCATAAACAGACATGATTCGCATAAGAAGTAAGCAAGGATCTTGGAGATGAAATGTAAATATTTATTCCTTTAACCAGTTCATATCGTAAAGCGGAAACAGGGTTTTATCAACGTTTTCTAATCGTTTATTAACTTTGCGGTGCAGGGTTGAGTCTTGCGACTTGGTAAGATCCTGTGATTTTTTCCAAAACTATACTTTTGACTGAGGTCGTAGAGACTTGACTAAAGATGATAGCTTGGGAAACTTTTGATTGGCATTGTTAAACGAAGGACGATAGGCTAAGAAACTTATGAGTGACACTGTCAAAAGCTTTACAAAAGACCAACATGAAAATAAGTGCTAGATGCTAGAGTAATCATCTGAGACTGTCATTCTTATAAAGATGGAGAAAGGATCATAAAGAGATTGTTATCCCGATCATCAGATTCACCAAAAACAATTCCAATATTAGGTAGTAAAAAAATGTGATCTTGTATCTTGGTCCCAGAACAGTACCTAGAGGTACTCCAACGGTCTTTAAAATCCGTAAGTAGAAAAAACCTAATTCTACATAAAGATAATGTAAGAATTTTTTTCTATCTGGCAACCCTTCCCTATTAATATGTAGAAAACAGCACAGAGATTACATAGATCTTGGCTGATACATGTATTAACATAAGCAAACAATTAAGTGTCCTCATTTATAAATAGCCCATTCATTAATATATTTTATTAGGTTGCGCTTGCAGGAAGGCGGCATGCGCATACGCACGGTCGCGTGATAAACAGATTAATTAAATCGCAGTGTGATAATAAGATGGATTAAGACTGACTGGACATAATTATTGATTCTAGTCATTTTTGCGTCGCTATATGGATGGAATATTTCATTATTGAATGCAACATAACAAGTAACTTGTAGCTTTGAGATTTATTTGTTTACTAGCTGTCCGCCGCGGTTACACCCGCGTCTTTGGTTACTGCTCCGCTCCCGTAGGTAGCGTGATGGTATATAGCCTATAGCCTTCCTCGATAAATGGACTACCCAACACTGAAAGAATCATTCAAATCGGACCAGTAGTTCCAGAGATTAGCGCGTTCAAACAAACGAAACAGACAAACAAACACTGCAGCTTTATAATATTAGTATAGATCATTATGTAATAAGGTAAACTGCTCTGTTTTTTTTTACTCTTCTCTCTTTTCTGATTAATTTCGTTCCAGGATCCAAGACAGATGAATCGTTTCTCCGGGATTCGTCAAGCTTCATTGCCTCAGCGCTTTACTGGTCGCCTTTGTTGATTCTGGCTTTCAGTAGTTGCAGTGGTTGGGAATAAGTGTTGCGGGCTTATGTGGTGCAACGTGCAACTGTAAATATAGAATCCAACGATTATTGACTAAATTAATTTTTATTTTCCCGTTAATACTTTATCGAAACAATAGGCAATTAGGTGTAAGTAAACGAACCTAACGTAACGAATCGCAGGTATTTGTCGTAATTACGCTGCAATTCGGAATATATGCGCACGCGCAGGTGGGCGGGAAACATCACGTGCCGACCCAACCTTGTGTGTGCATTCAAAATATTAGACGAACCTGTAAAATTAAACACGCCAAACTTAATTTAAACCTTATTTTGAAGTGTGAAGGTGGAATTTTCAATGGTGTTTTTGGTGTAGTTTGATTACGACCTATCACTTTTGGTGTTAGGACTTGGCATTGCGAATGCGCTTAAATTGAGTAGATAACGCGGTTTCCGTGTAACAAACTGTAAAAGTTTGTCAAATAGTGTTCAAGGTGATGATAATCTTCATTGGTTAAGCAGACGGTGTACACACAAGGCCAAGAGACATTTTATTTAAATGACTTATCAAACGATTAGGTATTCTGTTAGTTTTTACTTTGAAATTTGAGTCTGCCAAGGTTAGTCTTGTGACTAATAAGCGAATAAAAAAATCGATGAAACAAGGATGGCATTCTAATGATTCAACCTACTTAGGTTTATTATTTATGGTAGATGAATTCAGTTTCCATGTCCTTCTACTATTAAATAATAATAAGTTTTTTCTAAAGTTTATCTTGGACATCACTGGCATCGGTGAAGGAAAACATCGTGAGGAAACCTGGACTTACTGTTCCATTCAAACCATGTCAGAGGCCCTTGAGGCGGTTTAGAAACTTTGACACTAGGGTGTGTAGGTTCGTAAGACCTTACTGCCCACACGATAAAGAAAGAAGAAGTCCATTATTATTAGGCTCACTTGGTGGACTGATGACCTGGTGAAGGTCATAGGAAACAAAACCGCACCCAGCGGTGCGGGCAGCGCAGCACAGGTCATTGTGGCTATCTTTAGGAAAGGGGTATGTCCAGCAGTGGACATCTTTCGGCTGGTATTATGATAAATCTATTACTGTCCCACTACAGGCAAAGGCCTCTTCTCATACAGAGAAGGCACGAGCATTGATCACCACGCTTGCTCCAGGTGGATTAGCGATTGCAGACTCTAGGTTACCTCAAGATGTTTTCTTTCACCGATGTCAGTGATGCTACTTACTATTATAAACCAGAAAAGTTTGTGAGGATAAATGCATGGATGGATGGGTAGATGTTTGTTACTCTGTCACGCTTGAAACGGCTGAACGAAATATGCTGAAATTTTTGACATGATATTTAAATATTAATCTAGCGTAACATATAGGATAATTTTTATCTTGTTTCTCTGGCATAATTTAATTTTGAAGAGGATTGCAGAATCTATAGTTTCAAATAGAAAACTTTCTTAAGAAAAATGAAGTACATAGCTTCACGTAGGTATTCACTAAATTCTGTAATGTCAAGGTAATGTAATCCTGAAAGAGACAGTATGGAAAACAATATTCAAAGACAGGTAATTTTCATTTTAAAACATCAAATATTAAAAAGTTAAGTGAAATAATTACAACCAAAATGAAAAGCATCATGCAACGTTTAATTAAAGTCAACATTTGTTGAAAACAGCTGTCTAAATATAGCATGTTTTAAGAGAAAACGTTTCTTGATACACGCAACAGTGAAAGACTGACAGTTTATTGCCAAAATGTTCTTAAATCTCCTAAAGCACGTGCCTTAGATCTGGTCTAGACATAAAAAAAAAATAAGCCGTGTATAATTTCATGCAAATTACACTACACAGACGCTAAACGTCCGGTGGAGACTGGAAATGAATAAGGCATGTTGCAGACGAACGTTCACACGCGACACGTTATAATACAAGGTGCTGGTTTTCTATCAAGAGTTTGTCAAGACTTAAATAATCAATTAAAATTGCGACGCCTGCGCCTAATCAATTTTTTTTTTTAAATTTTTAGTTGTCAAAGTCTATTCATTTATTTTAATTAGGCCATTATACGGCACTTTTGAACGTCATCTACAAGAAAAAAGAAAACATAAGTATAATTAAATCTAGTTCTTTATGCTTGACAGTATTTCAGAATACACCTCTTTGAAAGAACAGAATCGCCCCATTGTTTATGCGGGCGGCAAAATTGCTAGATCGATTTTGAAAATCATCTCGGTACTAAAAAAACCTATTTATTTTATTATCGATTCGTGTTGAAAATCATTAACATAGTTAGCTCTTTGAATTTGGCAAGGATTCAAAACTGCACCTTGCATAACGTCGCACGCGCATCATTTGATACCCCCTAATATATGTTTATTAAATTACTTTGTGATTCACAATGATGCCTATCTAGTGCTAATACATCCTTGTATATTCATTGTTCTTTTTTTGTGTAAAATAACAATAAAATTAGCAAGATAATATCAAGCTATCAGTTATTATTAGATAATAGGATTGTCGTGGGTGCACGCTACCGAAATAAATAGGTACCTAATTTGTGCGTAGGAGTGAGTAATACAATCATAAGATTATGTTCTAGAATACATACGTGTTTACTTATCAGGCTATGTAATTATGATCACGTTGCATTCAGCTATCGAAATAATAAGTAGATGTAGGAAATCGTGTAAAAACGTGACCCACGCAAAATCAAACTCAGAATCATTTATTTCAAACTAGATTTTAGCTGCCCGGGATTTCAGGCGAAGTCGCGAAATAAAAAGTAGCCTATGACCTTTCTTAGGGTTCAAACTTACTCCGTGCCAAATTTTATCAAAATCGGTTCAGTGGTTTAGTCGTCAAAGCGTAAAAGAAAGATAGACAGGCAGAGTTTCTTTCGCATTCATAATATTAGTCTATGTAAACCATTTACAGGCACTTCTGAATTGTCAAGGAGTCAGAAAGTTGAAGCTTGAAGCTCGTTTCAAACAGTAAGTTATGGAGAAGAACGCGCAAGAAACTCAAGACACGCACATGTGGAGAAGCCCTAACAAACACTGTATTGCAATACCCGAAAAATATAGGCCAATGGGTACACAATCGCTTTCATTGCTTGATGAATTGTAAACAAGTTTTAACGATTATATACAAGATTTATTATATTAAATTGGCGGTTTTTGAAGTCACTGTTACGCCGATGAAACACAGATTTATGTTTGTAATAAAGACATCTACGGAAGCCTGTCATTACAGTCTTGTTTCGAATGTGAAGCCAATAATAGGAGCTGAAATTATTGGTGTGTAGGTACTGATTTGCGAGGTAGTATGTATTGCAATAGGATTACGATGTTGAGTTACTAAACCTGCAAGGAAGTGAGACTTTATTGGCAATAAGATAAGATGTATTTTATCTTTATTGAGCCTGTTTTTCGAAAGGTAATATATAGCGAATTTGGTTGGGTAATTAGGGAACTATAAGTGAGTTAATAATGTGGAATAGTGTAGGATGTTCAAATATAATAATAGGTCAGATAGGCAGTCGCTCCATGTAAAATACTGGTATTCAGCTGCATCTAGTTAGACTGGAAGCCGAACCCAACATACTTGGAAAAGGCTAGGCAGATGATGATGAGTATGAGTGTTTGATGTTCAAAGGATGTTAAAAGCAAAAGTTTGAAGACTAGCGAGCCGCCCCGGCTTCACACAGATGCAATTTCGATAAAAAATACCATTCTTTCCGACTTCTCTGTTGAATTCCCCAAAAAATATCTTGCCTATAGACTTTGTCCTAATAATTACAAATACAACAAAAAAATAATGATTAAAATCGTTTGAGCTGTTCTCAAGTAATGATCTTTCATACCCAACATAATTATGGCAACCACGGCAACTTTTTTTTTTTAGAATCTATTTTTTTTAATATGGCCGCCTATGTTAAATGGTGGTCTTTGAGAATGACCCATAATGTTTGACAGTAGGTACTATGACAGATGGCGTCATAAATTCGAATAGTAGGTATTTGTTTAGTTGCAAGTCCATGACGTAAAAATATTTAGGTGAACGCGCGTGTTTTTGTTAAACATTTGTTAATTCAAAATTTTCCAAGAACTGCAATGAGGTCATCTATCTATTTGCCAACTCAATTGCCTTCAATGCATTCAAAATAGACTAGTCTTTTTACCTTCATAGTTGATAAAAATTGATGTACCTACCTGAATAGTCAATTAACTGAATAATTTTTATTTTCCCGCCACTCAGATGGCCGTGACTGACACTTGACGGAATTGTGTCAATGACAGCTGTCAGGTTTACAGATGATAAACTGGCAACATTAATTATGCACATAAATAATTCTGTGAATTTATTTACTGGCAACTGGGTGACCCATAGATGGCATAGGTTTTTTATTAATCGTTACGATTAGTTAATAAGTACTTTGGTTGATATAGGCCATTGTTTCTTCTTGTAGGTTTTAAATTATAAAGACATTGAGTATTCGGGATTTTATTTTTCTTTTTGGAAGTTTGTGTTAGTCTAGATAAAGTCCTAAATATCCAGGTTTTGAGTTACAGCAGTTTTTTAAGGTGCGCAATTCCAGTCTCTTTTTGATGCGCAATATTACCTACTGATGAATAAAATTAAAACAGGTTATCTCAGAACATGCTCAAAATGCAAAAAACAATGTCCATTCATACGGTACATTTAAAACAACGATGTAAATCTGGTTGCAAATATTCCAAAAGAATTTTGATGATGTGAGGTCATAATCCAAACTTTAAGATTTAATCAAAATGTTTGTCGCAAACTTTTCACATAGATTTTTCATATTAACCATGATTTATTTAGGACAAGGTGACAAAAATGATCTTCTTTACTTTTCTGAATTATGTTTTTAAAAAGCGAACGGTTACTAACTAAGGCACCTCGCGCTTTAGACGGCCACGACCACGACCAGTGGCCGCAACGACCAGATCAAATACGGTCGTCTAGTACGCGAGGTGCCTTAATGACCGTTTGCTTTTTAAAAATATAAAATTCAGAAAGGTAAAGAAGATGATTTTTGTCACCTTGTCCTAAATAAATCATGGTTACTATGACAAATCTATGTGAAAAGTTTGCGACAAACATTTTGATTGATTTGACAGCTGGTCGTGGTCGCGTGGTCGCTAAGAACGGATTTGACTTTGACTTCCACGAACGACGAAGTCCTAAGACAAAGTAGATTTGAATATTTTTAACAATCACGTCCAAATACAACAATAAATATTTGTGAATGCAGCATATCCTATCTCCACAAAATTGTTTATATTCAAGACAAAATGAGAGACATTAGAAAAGCATTTACAACTACAGTTTGCAATTATTTCTCAATCTTATTTATTAATACAGACATTGAGAAATGGTTAGATTATGAATAGAATATACAGCCAATCGCATACCGGTTTGAACTAACGTGTGTACCATTTACTGACCATTATAAATGTGCACAATTGACATGAAATAAGTAGCACACCTACTGGCTACTTAGCATTTTTTGCGGCCATTTTTTTTTCTTTCATCGGTCGAATGTTTTTGATGTCTTAACTAGTTGACTTGATTTGATGGTGTTTTTTTTTACGCGGAAACGCTCAATACATAACACTTTTTAAATAAGACTGATTGACAACACGTTGGTTAATTAGTGAGACACGGATGTGTTTGATTATTATCATTTTCATGCTTAATTTTGTTCTAATTGGTCGTTCGTTTATGTTATTTGTTACTAAGCTGGTAAAGTCACGATATTGATTTTATTTTATTTGCAAATTTGTAGTGCAGCGACATCTATAAATTGTACAACATACGAACTACAACTGACGTTTTCTACATCGTGCAATTAAAGTTCTCCGCGATGTTAGCATATTCACGGTTACTTTTAGGTCGTTCTGGAACCGAAAGCCATAAACTCGATCATCAAACTCGAAACGATTGGGACCTATTTTTTTCAAAAAGTAACAATAAAAAAAATCTGCTGTTCAGTACCTACACTTTGACGAGATAGACGAACATAAATGTACTGAACTTCAAATAAAAATGTAAAAAAAAAAAAAAAAATGAAAAAAAAAAAAAATAAAAAAAAAAATAAAAAAAAAAAAATGAAAAATGTATAAATGTGCTTTCGGTTCCAGAACGACCTAAAAGTAACCGTGTATACAAAATCCCGACAACATCCGTCGGGCAGTAGCCCAACAGACATAACACCCGTCTGGTCGGAGGATCCTCCCTTTTTAATGGATGATGATATACTTTACACCGTTTCTGATTCTTCTAAAGTAGCATTGAACTGTACATAGAATCCGATGCCCAAAAAACTAATGAATCAATCTCAGATGCTCCCATTTCAATGCACAGCTTTGTATGTAATAAATTCATTAACCAGACAGCCTGCACTAACATTGTGTAACATAACTGTACCTAACAAAAACACGCTTCCATTTTAATAAACCCATTGCGCCCGCGCCCTGGCTCTAAATTAGACAATCGTATTCAACCGAAATTTAATTGAAAAAAAATATCGGTCACCCGAAAAAAAAGATCGAAAAAACATTTATATTAAGTACGTGACAATTGCATGGTCACCGTAGCGATGGTGCGCGTGCGCTGGTCGGTCGCGGCTTTTTGTGAATGAACCGAAGTCCGAAAGCCGACAGGTTCTGTTAGAACAAATTTAACGGGACTTACCTTCTCTTGTAATATTTTTTTTTATTTGTGCTACAAGGTAGATACAAGCTCCCATTTTGAACAGGTGGTAACCTCAAAAGATTGATGACAGGTCCATGTGGTGTTGTACAGGAAATAAGTTGCAAATAGGAGGTATTAAGTGTCAGATTCGCCTGGCTTTCAACGGTGAATCATGTGTGAATGGATTTGGTCATGGTTTAATGTCAATCCGTAGGTAAAGGCTGACGAAAAGCTGCATCGAGGATCCATCGCTTCAAGCGCTTTCCCACGCTGCATTGAATACTTTACCTCCAGCGATTGACTCGCTAATTCCATCTTTCCCAATCATTCAGTAGCCATTAATTTTACGAAGTGATCTTTCCGAAGGCATGTGTTGAAAACTAAATATCGATCGGCAGTGTAAATTTTTCGCAACATTTGTTTTGCAAGAGCATTATCATAATTAATGAATTTGCGAAATGACGTATGTTATATGGAAACGATGAACAAAAATTATAATATTTTGATTAAAGAATTATAATATTGATTTATTTTAATTTACAAAGGTCAGACTAAGAAGAATAAGTACTTAAAATAATACTAGAATTTGAATGTATTTAACTGGCTATAAATTGTATTAATTTGTAGAATTTTATCATCAATAATTAAATTGTATTGTGCTGAATTTAAAGTTGAATAACACTTATAATTTGAATGAATATAACTGGCAATAAATTGTGTTAATTTGTAAAATTTATCATCGATAATTAAATTTGTTTGTATTGAATTTAACGTACCTACCTGCTTTTACAATTAATATGCCCTTCAACATTCATCAATCATTTACTGCAACGACAGACAAATTAATACTGGTCAGAATTTTAAACCTTCGATCTTAAAAAGATACCTTAATTGCAACTTACCTTCGATATGTACCGTGAACACACAAGAAGAAAAACATATTGGACTGAAATTCCAGTCTTCTAGATTCTTGCGACTTAAATTATTTAAGCCAATAAATATAATTATTGCCTGTAATTTAATGGATAGATAGAGGTTAGTTATATTCTTAGCTATTACCTGAAATCTATACAACGTGTAACGTTAAATGCGCAAAACCTCAGATACCCCAACTGATTTTTAATTAAATTGACCTATTTCAGAGAAAAAAAAAATCATTAAAACAAAAGTAAAGGTTTTATGTGCTGATTTAGTTTTACTCGCAATTCTGATCGCTTCTTGCGTCTACGACGACGCTCGTCGTCGCCCGTCACCGGGCCGCTGCGCGCCGGATGGCTTGACCTATTAATAAATAGACACGGCAACGTTTTTAATGAATATTTTTTGAAAAATGTGACCTATATTAAAAAGTGGTTCAATTGATTCTGCTCGTTATTCTGATCAAACTATTTTAAGGTTTTGCGCATTTAACGTTACACGTTGTATATGTTTCTATGTAGATAAATATAAATGAATAATCAGCCATTCATTTTTATTTGTGTTGTGTTAATATGTTGTTGATGTGTTGCTAAGCGCATAACTCAAGCACGATTGGATCGATTTGGCTGATTGTTATTTTGTTGTATTCATAATTTTCCAGACACGGTTTAAATGAAATCATTTTTTTTGTTTTTATTCATTGGCGACTTTCCGGTGCAAAATATGTATATATTTTGGGTATATTTAGATGATAATTATGTAAAAGTAACCGTAGTGTTGATAAACTTTTGACGCTGCCTGACTGGTTTTTTTTTATTGAAAACAAATTATATTAAATACTTAAAAAAAATCTTAGCGCAGTCAATACAATTTTCCTCTTACAATCAATTTAACAAGAATTGCCAATAATAACTGTCTCAAAGTACAACAAGTATTTTAAGTTTTACCACGAATTTGTGTAAAATTAAACATTTTACTGTAAGTTAATCTAGAGCCGTGGTTAGCGGTTAGTGATGTAACCTTTCTTGTAACCCCGTGGTTAACCTGACCTACTGAGGCCCGAGTACACCAACATTTATTTAATCAAACGATTACATATTTATATAGTTCTTTTACCATTAAAATTATAGAAAAATATATCTTAGTTCCGGCGAAAAAGCCAACAAATCTTAATAATTTTGTAAGCCATTAAATAATTATCTTTATTTCAGACAAATGGATTATCTATACTTAATATTATAAAGCTGCAGTGTTTGTTTGTTTGTTTGTTTGAACGCGCTAATCTCTGGAACTACTGGTCCGATTTTAATGATTCTTTCAGTGTTGGGTAGTCCATTTATCGAGGAAGGCTATAGGCTATATACCATCACGCTACAACCTACGGGAGCGGAGCAGTAACCAAAGACGCGGGTGTAACCGCGGCGGACAGCTAGTAAATTATATACAAAAATTGATCTAAACACAAAACTTATGAATAATAATAAAATTATAAAGTATGTACAATTTATAAAAAAGAAAGAAACCGTAAAACGTACCTAGATTATATATGTAGGTATAATATTAACATAATTTCTTTTTGTTTACAGGTATGTACACTGAGTCTGGAAGCTATAAATGGATACAATGTATACGATGAAACGTTTCACAGAGGGTAAGAAGTACTACAATATAAAAATTATTACTGTTTTTTTGTCCCATCTATACTATAATAATATTATAAAGCTGCAGTGTTTGTTTGTTTGTTTGAACACGCTAATCTCTGGAACTACTGGTCCGATTTGAAAAATTCTTTCAGTGTTAGATAGATTAGTTATCGAGGAAGGCTATAGGCTATATACCATCACGCTACGACCTACGGGAGCGGAGCAGTAACCAAAGACGCGGGTGTAACCGCGGCGGACAGCTAGTATAAAATAAAATTTGTTCAACTAGGTGCAAAATTACCCCATGCTACTTAATCCGATCAACAACTTGGTAGATGACTTGCAACATAACACAACCTGGTTCAAATCGACTTGTCGCAACTCAATACAATCAGCTACAATGTAACATACTGGTTCATATATAATCGACATTACATTCACGTAATATCTGTCACATCATATACTTACTTACAGAATGGGAATCAAGATGTTATTGGATTATGTTTAAGTTGTGTTTATTTTGTTTTTGAACGATTTACAAGATGATAAGTTACTGCCTAGGGTAAATTGTTTTTTTTTTTGCTTAAATGTGTTTGTGCATGGACTGCATGGTATCTCATACAAACTTTGAAGTTTAAAATCGTGGAATTTAATAAACTAAATATGTTGTTAATAAATTAATATGTTAGTAAATATGTTGTATGTATATGCAAGAAACATGAGTTTGAAAAGTGAGTTGAGTTTATTTTAGAATAATAATTTTAAAGTAATTTAAAAATTCTACTTATATACCTATAATACTTTAAAACTAATTATACTTTAAAACAATTTTCTAAGCCCAAAATCATGGTAAAAAAAGACATCTATTTCGTAGATTTTGGAGTTCAAAGTTTTATGAGATTTCATGCCGTGTTTAAAATCTTAACACTAATAGAAGACAATGCACATAGGCTGTACACTCTTGTACAGCCTGAGAAAATAAAATAGAAATTATTTTTACAATTCTCAGCAAAACATACTGGCTAAGTACTGTATCTATATTATTGAGTCACCAAAAATATCATTCTAAATTCCCATAGAACAGTTTCTCTTCCAAGAAAACACAATAAAACACCCACATTTCACAAAACCACAGAATCAACAAACAAACAACATTATCTACACAAATAAATTCATATAAACGGGAATTCCAACAAATATAACGAAAATTGCCCGGTACAAGTACACCTGTCGACAATGCACAATCATAGGCTTAGGGCACACCGTTGCAGGTACCGCTAGTGTTGTCGCTAAAACTAATACAGTTGGATCTCCGCGGTGGGCTATTATGTCCCGGGATTTATCTGTGGCAAGATGTGCCTTACCAATGTTGGGGATTATTTAACTGTCACTGTCTGGCTTTGAAGGTGCTGATTTGTGTTCTTTTAGGTTTAAATGTTTGTTTGCTAAGCAAGTGTGTTTTGAAGTGTTATTTTGGCGAGTGTGTGTTTTTTGTATCCGACTTCGTCCGCGTTAAAGGTCAATTATCGCGAACGCAGATGAATTAGCTGAATAAAAAGTAGCCTTCCTTGGGGTTCAAAACCCCGTACCAAATTTCATCAAAATTGGTTCAGTGGTTTAGTCATGGAAGCGTAACAGACAGACACAACGTCGAACTCACCCCCGGTTTTTTTTTTAATTGGCGCCCTTAGGGGATGAAACGGGGTTCGGAAATTTGCGCGGACGAAATCCATATTGCAATAATATTAGAGAACAATATAAGAATAAGCAACAATATTGTTTAACATCAAATATTCCTAAGCTCAACGCAGTGTGCATAAAACACTTAAAACAACCCATCCAACTATAGTTAACTGTATAAGTCTACAACAGCATATCGTAACAATTACCACATTTTCCGAGTCCGTACCACCAAGCTCTATATCTTCGTAAATCGATAAGATGTCCGGCAATATCAGTAAATTGACGTCTATTTATCGATAATATCCGCCGATCGACTGCGGCGTAATAAATTTGAAGACGGTTAATTCGGAAACATTTAAAGGTCGTTGAGACAGTGTACTCCGGCCCTTAGAGCTTGTAAGTGGTTTTGTACAGTTTTAATGTTATTGCTTCTAGTAGTTTTTGTTTAATAAAATGTTTAGAGAAGAATTTCTCAAAAGGAAATAAGGGACGACAGAAAGACATCTTGGTTTTTGAAGCGAAAAGGACTAAGTGTGCGTGACCTACGAAACCTTTCAAAATGTGTGTTATGTAAAATAGAAATTTTATTGAAATAAAATAAAAATTAATACTTTTTTTATTCTAACCTATTTTAAATGTCATACATATTATAATATTTTAGTTAACAACTTGATTGTTGAATCGTCGTTAATCGAATCTAAGACCCGTAAAGTTGGAGTTACGATAGCTGTTAGTTCACTATGCATTATCATATTCGGAATATCTTGAAGCTGTTTGAACAACATTTTTATTGAGTTATTTGAAACACATGCAAAAAACCATTATGTCACAAAAAATTCTTACAAATAAGTAGTTGTGCTAAACTATTTACTTAATTTTATTATGCAACACTTAAGCCGGCTTTTGACTATGGGATGTAATATAATATATATTACATCCTGAGATATAATATTTTATCGCTCGTCATACATTTTGTACGTGACCGTTCACACTGTGCTGTAATATATATTACATCCCAAACTATAAATATTTTTTCGACCGACTGAGCGATATTTAGAGGTCATTTGAAGGTGTATATTTTACCCCACGTCCCCGGACACCGCGTTCTCCCCCTGCCTCGCCCTCAGTTTGAATGGTGGTGATGTTCGAGTGCAGACGTGTCAACTGATCACGTGTTTTGAATTTTTGTTTTTATATGACCATGAGGGGACTGCTGAGCATGAGGGGACTGCTGAGCATGAGGCCTTGGGTTCGATTCCCAGGTCGAGCAAAGTTATTAGGTTTTTCCATCAGGAATTTCTCAGTAGCAGCCTCGGAGTCTGGATTTGTGCCCGGTTGATGGCAATAGGCTCGCCTCCTATTACATGGGACTTAAACATAACTGGCGAAACGTGGGTGTACTAATGGGTACACCTCTGCCTAACCCTTTGGGGATTACAGGCGTGATGTTATGTTATGACCATAGATGTTAAACGTTATTAACGTGTGTTAACGTTAGTTTATTATTTCTTAATAATGATACATATAAATCGAATACAGCATCATCGTCATCTGATGAACTATCGTAGGAATCAAGCAAAACAATCTCCATATTATCCATTTCAGAATTCAACCTTTCCGTTAAAAAACGTGATGACACAGTGGTGACCGAAGCTGAACTGTTCCAAAATATATGTTTTACAGTGTGAACAGCAATCGCGGGATGTAATATATAGCTCAATATGTAATATATATTACATCCCATAGTCAAAAGCCGGCTTTACACATAAATAAAATTTCTAGAGAACACTAAGCTCGATCACAACAAAAAAAGGTACAAATCATAATTGTTTCACACACGCATCAAACCGATGTCGGTTGTGAATCGGTTAAATCACTCGAACCGATTGACGACTAGAAAATCGATTCGTTCGTGATCGTATGCAGACATTCCTCAACCATGTTTTTATACGGCCTATTTGAATAAAATTTCTCATTTAATATTCCATATGCGTTACAGAACTGACTTAGCGGAAATGCTATATGTTTTATGCAAGCTTTAATTATAAGAGCGGCTTACACTGAGCACCGGTAGTGTTGAAATCAAAATCGGTAAGAATCGAGAATGTCAGTCGATTAAATAAAATGTAATTGCTTATGTTGGTACTCGTAATTTTATGCTCGTTCGGAATTGTGTCTCTGACCTTTTTAAAAATGGTTCTTTTTTCTGTTTTATGATGTTTTGCAGTTATTTTGTTTTTGTTTTGATGTAAAAATGCTGTTCCCTTTCTTTACTGTGGAATACATTGATCTATTTATCCATACTAATATTATTAATGCGAAAGTAACTCTGTCTATCTTTGTGTGCTTTCGCGACTAAGCCACTGAACCAATTTTGATGAAGTATAGGGTAAGTTGAACTAGGTCTGCATTCGCGATGGCCCACATCTACGCGGACGAAGTCGCGCGCAAGAACTAGTAATAAAATATATAAAATTAAAATAACACACTGATTAATCACGAAATCTCGAAAACTATTGGTCCTATGAAGCTAAAATTTGACAGGTAGTTTATAGGATGGAGACGTCAGTTATGAACGAACTTTGCGGCGAGGCCGAATGATGAGGTCTTTGTCTTCCGCGCGTATGAAGTCGCGGGAAAAAGCCACTTGCCAATATAACTAAGTTGAATATTAATTCACTAAAAGAATCTGACCATTGCCCTTTACTTTCCATGCCCTATTTAAAAAAATGTGCTTTTTATTGCCGCCAAATTAAATTTATTACTTTATAACTTAATTACATTATGTAAATACGTTATAAAAGAATGATGAATGATTACTATCTTCTAAATCGAAAGTCCATTATTACGTAGGTGTGAGAAGTAGTATGCCTAAGCATATCAATTGACAATATATTATCTATCGAACACTGTGTGGGCATTAATTGGTCGCGACTTACTTCAAATTTATTGTTTTTGAAAGTTATTTTGTCCTAAATAGTTGCTTAATTTTGTCATGATTTTGAGGTTAGATTTCTATCTTTGTCGAGCTTTTTATGTCTTTACGACGTAGCTGGAAAAAACAAAAACCAACAAGTCAGCTATACATTATTTGTTGTGTATAAATATCCCGGGAGCCTTTTAAAACTTACTTCGGTGTCATCTTCTTTGTGTGGAAAAAAGTTTCGAATTATGAAAAGCCTTAGAACAAACGTTGTTCATGAATCATGATCATAATACTAACTTAATTCTAAAAGGTATTTCTTATTTTTTCAATCATCTTGCATTATAAGTACCTACCTAATGGTATTTTTTTTAGTTACTATGTATAAAGGCTAATAACATAGTAAATAAATACTAGAGATGGGCCGAATGTGGTTTGAACCGAATCCGAACTTCGGCCGAACATTCGGTTAAAATGAAAAGTTCGGCCGAATCTCGGCCGAACTTCGGTTCAATTTCAAGCGCTTTCTCGAGAGCGACACGTCCTGACTTGTTTACGCATTTACTTCAATATTATTGCTAGATGTACCCCGCCCCCACACCGCGCTCCCACCGCGTGGCCCGGAGCCGGCCGATCATTCGCCGATCGGATGTAAAAATCATCAATTCAACTCCCTAAGTTCATATAATCCTATTGAATGACTATTTCATGAAATCATGACATTTGAGGATTATTCTAACTTAAGAAGTTATTTATTATTATTTATTTGCTGATTCTAATGATTATAATTCTATAAAACCATATTTGTTGCGGTCGCAAATCATATTTTAATCAATATACAACCTGACACTAACTTGCTAATTGCAAAAACGCAAGAAAATTTGAATTTCGCGGGCTACCTTGGAGCATCCACCTTAATTTGATTGTTTAATTTGACCTAGATACCCTTTGTAATAAAAATATTTGATGTTAATGAATGTTTAGTTTGTGAACCAAAAACGTGATTTATTTTATTCAATTTACGAATTGTAATCCAGATGTTTGTTAGAAGAATACTAAGTTTATTTCATTTTTGTAATAGTATGTCTAATTAATTAGGCAAAGATTTTCAAAACTAATAAGAAAAACTGTAAGTAATTTAATTTAAATTAAATAACAGTTTTTCCTACCAAATGTAAACCTTAAGGTTTACATTTGCAATCTTCATATCTGATCTAAAATAAATGACAGTAAAAGACATAATTTTATTTTACAGTACGCTATTCTAAATTCTAATTCAATTGAATTTCAGTCAAAATAGTGCAAGTAGGTATTATTTTTCTTGAGCCGAATGTTCGGCACCTGAACCGAATTTCGGCCGAATGCCGAAGTTCGGTTCAAGCTGCCGAATTTCGGTTGAACCGAATGAAAAAATAAATACCTAATGCCAAAAAAACATAGTATATTGCTATACTATGTTTTTTTGGCATTAGGTATTTATTTAATTACAAAAAAAAATACACAATGTATAGTGTATTTTTTTTTCGTAATTTTGTTATACCTACCAATTTTTACCCTCCCAACTACGACAAAGTCAATAGGAAGCTATATTGGCAATTTTTAACACAAGTTTAACCAAATAAACAAATGACATACAACATATTTAAAAAGGCTGAGTCATACAACGCATCTTAATATAAAAACAGTTCACATAACAACTTACCATAATTATAATATTATTGCAAATATTACGGTTGTGGACACCGCATCCATTGTTTTCAAAACACAATACATAAAACAAAAAGACAGTTTAATATTTTTATTGAATCATAAGCCGCAACTTATTTATGTAACTTTTATGTTAAGTAGCAACTTATAAGTACAACTTAAGCATACTAACCAAGCGCCTAGGGTTGCCAGATCCTAAATCCGAACCGCCAGCCAGTTAAGTCGGACTTTTGGGTAAAATTGGGTCAAAAAAGAAGGATTTTATGTATTACCTATATTTATTGTATTAAAATTTTAGGTTACTTTTATTTGGAAACAGGTAGGGTAATGATTGCAAAGTTTTATTAGAATAATATCAAGTTCACTTTAAGATTTGTCATGGAAGAACTTAGAAGCTATTGGGGGGGCTTGAGCCCCTTAGCGCCCCCCTGGATCCGCTACTGCTATGTTCGGCTTTATCTGGTCGCCTACCAACCCTACACACACCTAAATCTAAGCGTGGGAGCAGACAAATGAGAAAAGGAATCATTAGATCCATTTAATTTATCGTATTTTGATTGGCCTCTGGTAATTAGGTGATGCTGGTAAATCTGTCATTGTTAAACAGTTTTCTTATTTATATCGCATTTCTAAACAATCTATTAATAGTGGAAGATCGTTATTTACATAGATTTACATATGAAAGACGTTCCGACATTTTGAGTTAATATTTCTTTGAAATGTTAAGATATTAATGATTTTGAGAAATGACAATTTGGATTTGGATATGAGTACTTTTCTGGAAATTAAAGTTTTTGAGGTTACGTTATTATAATTATTAAATACTAGCTTCTGTTCGCTACTTCGTCAGAGTAGAATTCAAGTATATGTATCACAAAGTTGAAAGTCAAAAAATTTATTTCAAAATGAGGCTATTTTAAAGCACTTTTGATCGTCATATACAAGAAAAAAATCATTAAATCGATTTGCTCCTTCTAAAAGAGTTAGTCTAGTTTCATTTCATCTTTTCATTAAACATCATATTAAGGAACGCGTCAATAATATAGCTTTCAAAGAAAGAAAAAAAGAAAATCAGTGAAAGAATTTTGTAACCGAATCATTATTTCCAAAGATTACTTCTTGCAAACTAAAAGACACATAATATTGACACTGACAGTGCTAACACAAAATAGCATTGAAGTAATATAGCATAAACTACATTTAACAATATTTATGCTGAACTGCTTATTGCAACATTAATTACAAACGCTAATTAGAAAACCAAAGCTTCTATCTGCAATTTTAAATTCCACTACAGTGTGCAATCGCCCTTATAAACGGGTTCGTTCTTCCTCAAGAAACCATCCCAGTCATATTTTTAAATCAGCGAAGAAAATAAAGGAAGCGCAGGAGTGCGCTCCATAACTGTCTGTACAAAATAGATCATTGATAAAAACAGGCCTCTGATTGGTCGGTATCGGGTTCGCTTAATTGTAGAGTGCGCATGCGGCGGGTATACTATCTAATGCCGATAGTAACGATAAGCTTATGAAATAATACGTTGGAACACGCCGGGAACTTATCCTGCTACTGATGGTGCTGCTACTATTGGTAACTTTGTCGGGTTGTTAGATTTTTGGGTGAGTTAGGCGATTAACCCACGGCACCGTACGCCGCTCCGGCATGCGGTGGCGGTGAAGCGGATTTCAATGCGGTTGTCCGCACGGCGATGCGGTTCGACCGCATGACCGCACGGATCGATTTTGACCAGTTTTGGTTTTAACCAGTTATTTTTTACCGGTTTTGACCAGTTTTCAGGGTGTCCAGGTTGGGGTTTTTTTCCCCCAATTTGGGGAAAAAATTTGGGGAAATTTTTTTTAAAATTAAAACTGCGGGGTAAATTCTGGGGAACACATTATTTCTTGGCGTAAGTTTGGGGAAAAATGATTTGTGAATGAATTTTTTTAATGCAGTGCGCAAATATTGGCATCGCGGAAGGTGGCGGAATAGAGAACAAACTGCTATGGGTGCGTTCCATTTCTCGCAATACGTAGCAACTGTGAATACACGCTTGGATACCAACTCTTTTCTTGTTATTCCGGTCAAAATAGATATTCAAGAGTAAAAAATTCGCAACAAGCTGAAAATTTGTATGAATGTTGTGAACATCGTCATAAACAAATAACATATAACGCCCTTAAAAAAATTCCATTACATATATTTACCCCCTAAATTTGGGGAGAAAACCCCTAAATTGGGAACCCTGCACGATGATCCGCACGGTGATGCGGCGCCCCGTGTGTGAAGCACCGCACGACCGCGCGGACGTCCGCACGGTGATGCGGTTGTGACGAGAACACCGCTCGACCGCGCGGTCGTGCGGTGCTCGTGTGCGAGGTTCAAGCGGATTTCAAAGAGGCTAGTGCGACGTGAGAACCGCATCACCGCATGCCGGAGCGGCGTACGGTGCCGTGGGTTAATCGCCTTAGTGTCGAGAAGTAAAAGTGTAAAATTAGGTGGGTGTGATGAACCGTCGGTGTCAAAATTTCCACTTATTAGCTAGTTAGCGTATTTTAATAGCGTAAGTTTAAATATTAAGTAGGTACATTTGGGCAAGCTTTTGGTCCTATGTCCAACCAAAACTTGCGTATCAAAGGACCAGATCATACAAATATAAAAAGAGAGATGCTATGTAATTCTATGCGAAAAAAGGGCCGAACTTAGGACTGAACTAAAAGGGGTCAAAATATGAACAAGTTAATCAAACAAACACACGTGTACTTTTATCAAAGAGGAGATAATATCCCAGGTTGCGTACCTACGTCGCCTATGTGTGAAAGGTCGGCCGAAATATTCATATAAATAATTATACGGTTAGATATTTCAGTATCTGTGATAATACCGCACCTGTGTGTATCGTGCCTTAAGGAACATAAACCAAAGGGGGCAACCAGGTTGATAATACCGTTGAAGAATGATGTACCTGACTACAATCTACACTCACTTTAAACATTTAAAAGTTCGAGGCGAAAGGAGTAAGAAAGGATCGTAGCAGGTGGCGTTCTGTGGTTTCTGCCTACCCCCATGGCGTGAACTTATGTATGTATGTGTATGTACATATCTAAAAGTTCAACTTCTAAATTGAGGAAATCGAGAACTAAATGTCATTCGCAACAAAAGTAGGGGTGCAAAACATTGTATATGGTAAAACGGTCATTACAAGTACAGACAGGCAGGCATGTTGCATGTTGTTGCATTGTAAGTAATCTGCCAATTTGCGATATTACCGGCTGAATGAACATCGACGCATTGCTTTCTTACTTATGACTAAGCTACACTGCTTTATGGTTTAAGAGCCCAGTGGCGCAACGTCCTACGTTATCTAATGGCTGAATTTTTTTCCTTCCTTTCGCTTGTAAGGTCGCAACTTTAAAGCGTCAAAATTATAAATATTGATACCATATTACTGTCCCACAACATGGCAAAGGCCTCTTCTCATACAGAGAAGGCACGAGCATTGATCACAAGGCTTGATCAAGGTGGATTGGCGATTTCAGACTCATATTATTTTGAAGTCCAGGTTTCCTCACGATGTTTTCCTTCAGTGATGTCCAAGATGACGTATACATATATTATGCAGAGATAAGTAAATTTAATACTGTATATGTACAGATATACAGATTTTGTTATAAAAAAACAATCAGACCCTAAAAAAAACGGAACTAAAACTAAATGGCATAAAAAAAATCATCCGCATCGCCGACAACTGGAAATGTGCCCAAAAGACTGGCCGCATTGCCACGTTGAATGGCAATGCTTAGCCTCTGGCCAAGGTAATAATAGCCAGAGATAAACCTAAACGACACATTCATCTTCCTATCCTTAAAATTTTAACCATGACGTAAGTCTGGAGTCTGTGATCTCGATCTATAATAACTAATATCTGCATTCCGATGTAGAAGGCATAATGAAGTCTCAACAGGGTGAAGATGTGGGCTGAATCAATAGATTTGAAAACATAGGCTGTATTAAAAGGTACACGCTGCGCTTTTATTGTGTTGATAGTAAAATAATAGTTCGATACATAAAGGATAATGTAGTTTGATAGACAGCTAATGCGATAGGCTTTTTCTTAATTCAGTCGCATCATTGTGGGTTGATCTAAGCTTTGAGAATGAATTTGTTCAAAATAGTCACCGCTACCCTGGAACGCAAAGGGCATTACGAGGAACAACGGATGGGTTTCAGTCAGGTCTCTGACACTCTCTTCCGCTCCGCCCAGAGTGGAAGGAGTCATTTGATGATTTCCCATCCTACCCATGGACTGCGGGCGAACATTCGCTACGCCAAGCCCGCAGTGCGGCTAGCTACACAGTTCGTGTGTTCGTCGTAGAAAAACACATACGAAGGGCACAGGGAAAAAAGGGGCTCATCGACAATTTATACGAAATCAAACAAATGATCGCACTTGATAGATTTTGAACAGGCCTTTGATATGACATATTCAAAACAAACTAAAAAGGGCCCATTGCTTTGTAATCCTCAATATTAAAAAACACGTTAAGGAATAAAAAGAGCTCATTTCGTATCGAACTAGCTTAAAAGGTGCTCATTGCATCCCAATCAGAGTTAAAAGGAGCACATTTTACGTTTACAAAACAAGAACGCGCCCATACCCCCGCTATCTTGAAATAAATGACATAACACCATGTAGATTTTTAGTATAAATTAGCGTTTAATTTAATTTGTGTTAATTGTTGATGAGCCCCTTCTTTCCCTGTGCCCTTCATACGCTAGTGTGTGCGCCGCACTTGCGTTTATTAGTAGAAACACAACGTGTGTGTTTTCTCGCAGTCATCATCTGCTCATCTGCTTAGCCTTTTCCCAACTATGTTGGGGTCGGCTTCCAGTCTAAGCGGATGCAGTCAATGGGTAAAAATGGTTATAGTTTCTAGCCGTCCAGCAGTTATTCAAGAAAAATCTTCCTTGGTAACGAATCTTAAGTTGAGCTGTCAGTCAATCCATAGCATGTGGGATGAGAGTATTGAGAGCTAACCTCAAGCTCGCTACCCCTTAAATTAATCGGTCGACATTTAGAATAGTACTGCTAGGTTACCTACCCTTAGTAGTTTTGTTGCGAATTTTTTCACAAAAGTATACATATAACATGCGACTGCGTCCGTTTGGAACTTACGTATACCATAAACCATATCCTATGATATTCGACAATAGTATATCTTTCTATCAGTGAAATAATTTTTATAATCGGATCAGTATTTCTAGAGAAAACCTCTGACAAACAAAGAAACAATTTTACTTCTTTATAATATTAGAAAGATAATCTTTAGCTTTTAAAGAAATTGTTGTTTTCTTTATCTTATTGAGGTGAAAAGTCGAAGATATATACGTGGGTTTTATAGATTCTACTAAAAGCTTATCAGATTAACTTAATTAACCTTAATTAATCAATCAAAATTTACATTTGGAAGTGGTTTTTACAGTTCCACAAACAGCCTTGTAAATCAAAAGCGTTCCGTACTACATCAACTTGATATATTTCTATCTGATTATTTTAATGCGAAGTATATTTTGGTCTTTTTAAAAGATTCTGATGGACTGATGAAACACGGAAGCTATAAGATGGTGAGATATAAATATAAATCAGGCGTGTACAGCTCCCAGCAATTAAACTTACGGCGGGACTTGCGCGCGCGCATATCGGCGCACAAATCATAATCAGCGCCACCTGTGGGCGGCTGACAGTAAAACATAGCTTAGATCCTTCAGTATGAAGCTTTTGTTACGGCGTATTCTGTCTTATTTTCTTTTAGATAATGGCTAAAATCCTTTGTAGAGTTTGATAGTGAATTTTAAAATATCTTTGTGAATTCAGCTCATAAATTGGATTAAGAATTGGTATTGATAGTTTGTAATAGAATTTCCTTTTGATTTTATTTGCTTTGAGTTATTTGATAGCTTCTGCTTATGTTATCGGCTTTTCCTTTGATTTCTAACGTGGGAGGAATTAGATGATGTTGGTTTCTGCATCATAAATAGGGTTGCTAGGCAACCAGATAATGCCGGACATAGTCAGGCTGTTTGTATGTCTCTCCGGACAAATTATTCCTTGTCCTTTTCTTAGGCTTTTTAACATGTATTTTGTTGGAAGTGGAGTTAATATTAGGATAACTAATCGAAAAAAAAAATATACAATAATGTTGCCATTTTAAAACTCAGACATAAAATGCGGCCTGTTTTTAGCCAATTTTACCTAAAAGAACTGGCAACCCTGGTTTAATCGCAATTTTATTTTACGTTTCTTACAATTTGTGGCTCAGTATTAAGTTGGAATCCTTAGGGTACTGAAACCCAAGCTTAAAAAAAAAACTCGCGGGCTAGCATTTACACCATAAAGGCCTAGGTTTTCTGTTGTACCATTATGGAAATGACATGGTCAATAATGGTCATAACTCGGAACAAATAGACCTTACAAATGTTTGTTCCGATGGGTCTACATGTCGGGAAACTTGTCAGAACAAGGCAAGCATGAACTATGAAGTAATCTGAGGTTTATTAACTTTAAGATCTTAACCCAAACAGAACCTTTACTAATAGGCCAAGTCTACAAATTAAAAACTTTCAAAATCTAGTTGCTATCTCAATTACTCATTAACATTTCACTGAGATGAGATTGCGTCTATACAGCATGTAACAAAAACCCTGTCCGATCCTTAAGGGTATTATTCGGCATCGTACTGCGTACACATATACGTAACCATTTAATGGATTTGAGATTATTATTTTTCCCCAGTGAAAAAAAAAAGAAGAAGGAAGAAGTAACTAAATTAAAATAAAACATAAAAACTGATCAACGGCAACACTGATCTGACAGGGTTTTTGTTACATAGTGTATTTTGTTAGAATTTTATTTCGGAAGGACGATGGAATAGATAAAAGACGTCGTCGGTCTATCTACTCTGGGATCCAAGTCCATTAAATTACGTTTAAATGGTTAAGTTTTCATGAATGTGCCAAAAGGCAGCATCAAAAACTTAATAAAAGTTATGGTCAAAAAATTAAGATAAATTGGAAGCAATTTTGACAGATAAAGACTAGATTAGATCGCGATCGTTCCTAAAACTTAGTCGAATTACCCCCAGAATGTGTGTGAAAGAAATCGAATAAGCAATACGAAATGATCGGACGGCGAGCTACCCATTACTCGCCGTCCGCAAGCCCGCGACTACGGTGGCCGGATGTCGCCTAGCGACGTCCGACGCCCTGGGCATCTCCCGCGGCGGCTGGGTGATAATCACCTAAGAACGGATTTTACAACAGGATCTAATTTAGGGGTTATTCTACTTCCACACGCATGAATTCGCGAGCAAAAGCTAGCTAGCAAAACGCATGATGCATTACTTAATTACCACTAATTACAATCATAACTGGACATATAAATTATCACCTATATTTCTTCAGTTGCGCTAAAACCGCTAAGTAATAGACATACGTCCATTAATTCTGAAATTAACCTAACAGAAAGTATTCGCGTGATGCACGAAGATCTGGGTATCAGACCGTGGTGCGATGGTGCGTGGGATAGGGGGAGGGCGGAAGCGAGGTGTGGGAGAAGATGGACGGTAACTAATAGTAGTGTATTAAGATATCCGTTTAGATAAGAGGGGATGATGGGTAGTTCTATGGTTATAAGTGATGGAGTTTCTTGCCCATTCTTGTCCATAATGAAACTAGGTACATTTTGTTTTTAGAATGGGCTAGTAGATTTTTAATAGATTTTTTTTTGTAATAATTCACATTCACTGAAGTGCTTTAAATAGTGGTCTAATTAAAATAAATGATTTGATTTTGATTTAAGATCTTTTTTTGATGTCCCGACGTAAGGCCGTTTGTCCACCGCCGCCGTCACCGGAACGTCAACGAGAACGAGATGACGGCGCCGAAGTACTGATACATAGACTACTATAGCCGCGTGTCCACCGCAAGTCCGTCAACCGAGCACCGTCATCCCGGCCGCCGAGTTTCGAGTAGATCGGCGTGACCTGTGCCGGCAACGGCAATACAAAATACGACTGAGCCACCGATATATCGGCGCGGTGGACAAACGATCGCCGTCACGTCATCTTAAACTCGGCCCGAAATAATCTCGTTCTCGGTGACGGTCCGGTGACGTGACGGCGGCGGTGGACAAACGGCCTTAAGGTTAAACGGTTTTAAGATAAATCTCAGGATTATAACGAAAATTGAAAAAAAAAAATGAGGGATTTAAGAAAAACTGTATTTGCCAGGTTAATGTTTTTGGAAACTGGGTGTTAAGTATAAAATTATTATTTGTTACTCCGTGTATATTTATTGATTTTATATTACCTATTTACATAATTTTTAGTAATAGGATTATTTGGTTAGCTTATTAACTTTTAAGTTATGTACATAAATTAATATTAAAATATAAAATTATACATATACATATTGTTAATATTATCTATAAATTAATTGGAAATAGGATTCAGGTTTAGTTTTTCAATTTACTTCCATAACGATACTAAAATCTCTAAATAGTAAGTATAAAACAAAGTCGCTTTCTGTCTGTAGGTGCGCAGAGATCTTTTAAACTACGGAACGAATTTTGATGTGGTATTCATCAATAGATAGAGTGATTCAAGAAGGTTTATGTATTGTATCTACATTGCACTCGTGCGAAGCCGGGGCGTTTCGCTAGTCATCACTACATATTATAAAATAAAGTCGCTTTCCCTGTTTGTCTGTCTGTCTGTCCCTATATATGCTTAGATCTTTAAAACTATGCAACGGATTTTGATGCGGTTTTTTTTAATAGATAGAGTGATTCAAGAGGAAGGTTTATATGTATAATACATGCACCCGTGCGAAGCCGGGGCGGGTCGCTAGTAGGTTATCACTATCATATGGCCCGGCGCCCACTATTGGCATCGGCACGGCTGAGGATTTTAGGTGATAAAAAGCATTATACATTAATTACAATTAAACCTATCAGTTCATTACTTGGACCAAACACAATATCATTCAGAGTGTGAATCGGAATTGCATAAAGAACACATATTGCATTCTGAATTCATACTAATTAAGTCTTAATTATGATTTGAAACTTTAACGGCTTAAGTATAAACTCTAAATTCACTTGTCATCGTAAATGTTGAGTGTTTTAGAGATTATTTTGATAAAGATCGTTACAAATTAGTAGTTTGTTTTAGACTTGTTTGAAAACCTGCTTTTTTATGTACTTTGAAGAGTTATGTAGTAATAAAGCGTTATTTTTTTTTAACAAGAAAGGTTTAAAAATGTCGTGAGGGCCCAATGGTTAAGGCGCCGCCTCTCATGCACGTGGCTGTGGGTTCGCAACCGGGCAATTACCAAGTTTATCATAGACATTACTGATATCGGTGAAGAAAAACATCTTGAGGAAACCAGAACTTATATAAGTCTGGAATCGCCAATTCGCCTTAAGTAAGCACGGTGATCAATGCTCGTGCCTTCTTTGCATGAGAAGATGCCTTTGTTTTAACACGATGTATACAAAAGTCAAAGTCAAAGTCAAAACATTTATTTCAATTAGACCATTTACAGGCACTTTTGAATTGTCAAGGAGTCGGTCAGTTAGTCCGAAAGATGAAGCTAGTTGCTCGTCCCAAAACGGAGGTAGGCCTCTATGGAGAAGAACGAGCAAGAAACTCCACGGCACTCTTTTAAATTATGTTTTTACAAGAACCTGGCTGATAAAAAAAATAAAGGCTGATAAAAAAATACAACGTTATACATCTTCAAGAATCCGTAATTCACCTTGACGTTTTAACCCCACATAATAACAACTATTTACTCGACTCTAGTAATTTTAAACTTAAATGTAGCTACCATTTTAACTTGGCGGTGTCATCAACCTTTTAAATAACGTACTTATTACTATAATGGCACAGTTTTCTTAAAGAAACTTGTTCGAAATTCGCGGGCGTTGTGCGTGGTGATTACACCAATTACCTTACTCCATTTTGATACGTCTCAAACACGCGAGCTTTTTCAAAATACGAAATGCAACTAAACAGTCATTATGTGTTCTGTTCTAATTACGAAAAAAGTTTAAAAAAAAGAACGAAATTTTCTAATCTCTGTCATTCTAGTAAAGAGGTTTTAGTCTCTAGTAATCAAGGAGTCTAGCTGTCTCATTTTATGAAAAGAAAATGACAAGGACGGATTTCTTTGTTTTTTTTTTTCTGTTTTTTAGGTCAATACCTAACTTGATTGACGTCAAGAAAACATTTTTATCTTTTTAAATGCCATAGCTTGTACGTTTCAACTGGGAATGTGGTTTCTATTAACCACGCATAGTTTAAAATCATCATTCAAGTCATACTTACTCGACACATACCTAAGCACATATTCATCAAAACAGCGTATAATTATGAGTAAGACCCTAGGCTAGGCCCCATAACTTAATATTTATTGTAACAATATTGTGACATCGATGACATAAAATTTCGCGGGAAACTATCATAAACAATTCAGATTTCTATTAAAGTTTTAATCGCACAGAAATCAACAATGAGCCTAATGATATTTTACCTAACGAATAACACTTAACTACACTGGTTCATGAATAAAACATTTAATTAAACATTCATAACACTAGGATGTATGGTGTTATTACGACAATTATATAATTATTTATCGCCAATAATTATGAGTGCAAGATATCGAATATGACGTTTGTCGACTGTCATTACATTACTAAGCAAATCGAGAATACCATTTTAATTGTGATTCTGCGTATCGTGTGGTTTGTTAGTCATCCTAGTTAAGGTTCTTCAATGTAAAGTAGGAAATCATCATAATTTAAAACAATATTATTTTGACAGCTGTTTCAAACCTGTCAAACAGACATGTATCTGACAGAAATGTAATTTCGACAGCTTCAAAATAGGTGTCAAAATTATGTTTATTGAAAATAAGACTATTTCGCAAAAATATGTCAAGTGCCAGCAAATTAAAATTTGAAAACTAAAATGATGGTACAGTAATATAGGTATTTTAAATAAATATACCATCTTAATTGCCACATGATAAGAATAATAATAGCTTATTAGGAAAAAAAAAAACAATTGACACAGGATGGAGTACACATAATTGTCAAGTACAGCCAATACAAAATATGAACCCTGTCTCCTAAACTAGGAAAATCCTGCATTTTAGGAGGCAGTGTCTTCGGAGTGTAAGTACAGTGCAGTGGTAGGGCGAAAAATATGACCTATTGGAAATCTCGTTGAAACAGTGTTGCTATTTGCATAAAAAACTTTAGAAAAATGTCGGGGGGAATCATCAATGCTCAATGAAACTGCACAGATTTAAACCATAAGAAATAAAAAATCAATAATTTTACTTTTAATTTTATAATACATCCGCGTTCGGAGTACAACATAATTTAAATTCATATTTAATTTTAACAATGACATTCTCAAACAAACACAATATTACCTAACTCAAGAAAATCTACATCGTAATTTTTGTTAAAACAAGGGTTAGTTTACACCAACATCATCAAGTTTTTAATCCCGCCAACGATCATGTTCCGTGTATTAGTGATGTTCCCAGCAGCCCTTCATTACGCCGCATCCATCCACGTCTCGCCAATAATTACAGACCTCTTCTAGACAAATCACGTGATGTGGTCCAAGGGAAAAGAAACTAGAAGTTTTATGCAATACAAAAATATTCGTCTTTCCTTTATTTAATTTATTTAACGATCTGTTTGCGGATGAATGGACGAAGATTTTGTTGGTATGTCAGAAATACTGTGAGATGAATCTATGAAAGGGATGATGTTGTTTTGTTTTTAATTAAATGTATACTTATTTGCGTTTTCTGATTTTATATTTTTTATTTTTAACAGTGTCTTTAATTATTTCAATTGGTTCTGTAACCGTTATAATTAAAGTAAAAAAATAATAAATAAATAAGTTTGCTTTTTTTTTCATATTTTTTTTTAGAGTTGCTTAATGAAAGGGTGCAAATTTTGATTCTATTACTAAGATTCGGCTGTCTGCCTGTCCGTCTGCCTATGTGACTGTCACTGGGCTGTACAGCCCTTTTGAATCAGCAAAGGTAGACACTTGAAATGTTCACAGAGTGTGTAATACTATAGCTGCTATGACAACAAATAATTAAAATAAAATGCAGTTAAAATTGAATGGGGTTCCGAAACACGGAAGTGTTCATCACCAGCTTCCAAACTGCGGGCTGTTACTGAAAAAATCCTGTTGGAAAATTTAATAACACTTAGCCCGTCCTGGTAAAGGAATCCAGGACCAATCAACAGTCAAAGGACCAACACGTGACCAAAGACCAAGACCAACGTGGCAGTTGATTGATATCATCAAACCATCTCCCAGATATGACCAGTTCCTACATTCCAGATCATCAAGAAGTTTCCGGAAACAAAATGGCGCTAGAGTTCCTCATCAATACAAGCATATCTCCTAAGCCTCTCACCACACTCTTGCGCACATGTAATAATGTATTTTTTTGCAAAATCTAAAACAGGAAAATCCGTCGTCAGCTAACTTCCTCGCGTTACGTTATACTACCTTGGTATATTACTATACTTACCTGACGTAATGGCAAGTGTACGAGGAAAGTCTTTTTGTGGTTAGAAGATGTGCAAGCGCAGAATACGGGTCTCGTGACGGGAAAATATGTGGCAATGAATTATTTTATAGGTATCGTATAGCTTCGTGTGTTTATACGATATAATAATTATATTGCAATATTATATTATACTAGCTTTATCACGCGGTTTCGTCTTTGGTTACTGTTTCACTTCCGTGGGACGTAGATGTTATAAAGCCTATTATTCTACCTTCCTCGATAAACAAGCGTATTACGTATAACGCAAAGAGCTCTTCAAATAGGACTTCGGGTTTCTGAGATAGCGCGTTCAAACGATTGAATTCTTCAGCGAAAAAACATCAATTGTTTATGAAGCTTAAAATAATGTGAAAATTATACAAGTCACTAGAAATGTTACTATTTTTACAAGCTTTTATTTAGCTTGCACTGTCCGTATGTAAGTTGTCCTTTTTCAATTTTTTAAGTAGGGTTTGCCTACCACCAAGAATGCGTAAGTTATTTTTTTTAAATGTAGGTATCACGTTTGGTCTGGATACGACACGTATAACACCAATAGCTGACACATTCTCTAATAATACATGACAAAAAAAATTAAACAGCTATAAATTGCATTCAAATTCATCAGATCATAGACTACAAAATACATGAACGAATAACATTCACACACCTACATCAATATTCTTGAAACGTACAAATAATCTCTATTCTGTCCACTTGTCGGTGAGAAGCCGAGACCACCGGACCACCGCGACGATGCCCACGCGCCACTCCGCTCGAGAGCCACTCCTGCGCAGCCGTAACCGCGACGCGTGACGCGGCGATTAGTCGCCGATGTCCGCATCATCCATGCTGCGATTTTCACAATCTTGTCACGGATTTATAGCGTTTGTTTATTGGGTGAAAATGATAAAAGATCAAGTGACTGTAAAGTCAGAAAAAATAGGTGTTTTTAGGATTCTCTACTGGTTTTACACAAACAAAACATCACGCTTGTAAGTCCCATGTAATAGGGGGCGAAACTAATGTCATCAACCGGGCACAAATCCAGACTCCGAGGCTGCTACTGAGAAATTTTTTTGTTTGTAATGGATAAACTCAAAAACTACTTAACCGATTTTAAAAATTCTTTTACCTATGGAAAGCTACATTATCAGCGAGTAACATAAGATATATTTTATTTTCGAAAAAAATTAGGGATCCGTAAGAAAATTAAACGCGAACAAAACCTAGTCATGCAAAAAATTATAAAGCCATGCAACTCGTAGAAAGTGCTTGTTAGCAAAAACCTAATTTGTCTGTTTGTCGGACACAATTACTCGTATCTATGTCACGAGACAAGTAAAAAATATGCAAGAATGCAATTTAATAACTAGCAAATTCGACAAAATTATCCATGTCGCCACAACGTACATACATCGCCACTTTATCGTCCCCACGAACAAATGCCACCGTTATCCTGTGACCCAGGGTTGTCAATCTACGCGATCGCAATTAGCGGTGCGCACGCGCAGCGATGGCCCGAGGGGCAGCCCTGCGGTTGGGCGATAAACCGTACGTGACGGGTCGCAGACGCAGGTTAACGTGTGTTACAATGAATGACGACATTAACCTGTCGTTTCAATATTGCGTTTGTTTAACAAAGGCTGTCCGAAAGGAATTACGGTAAATCATTTATTCCTTCAAAGCTTGTAGGCTAATATCGTTTAGATACTAGTTCATGCCCGTGACTCCGTGAATGTCTGTTACCACGGGCAAAACCCTAAATTTATTTCTAAAGTACTATAGCGTTAGTTACTTCTTAATCTGCAAGGGTTTCAAAATTAGTTCGAAAGAGTCACCGCAGCCCTGGAACGCAAAAGGCATTATAGGAGGAACACGGATGGGTTTTACGGTCCGTTTAAACGTATATGTTATTAGCGTATGTAGTTTTATGAGCGAGTTCACACAGAATACAGTATTGCGGATCCAGTAAAAAATATGGATCCGACATCCAGTAGCGACGAATCAGTTAAAACGGATCCTGTAAATCGAACGTTCTATGTGAACGCGCCCTTAGTCAGTAAGAGTCTGACACTCCCTTTCGCTTCGCCCAGAGCGGAAGAAGTCATTTGATAATTTCTTTTCTTAAAAAAAAGTTACTTCTTATAACATCAGCAGGCTAATGCCAGTAAAATCCCGTAAAAATTAGTCAGATCGCCAGAACAAACAGACAGACAATTTTTTTTTTGTAAAGACCTATTATTTGACATCCACAAACAAACACTTTAATTTTATTTATTTGTAAAGATTGTATGAATTGGTACATGGTTCGTTGCTGACCACAATGTGGTCGTTGGCTATTGTTTATGTTATCAGATATGGAAACTAGCGGACGCCCCTAAGAGTACTTGTGCATTCGGACTTTCTAAGACTCTCTCTCTTTAATTTTGTATGAAATAGTGTATGGCTCTGAACTAAAGGACAAGTATACATTGAATCGTTGACAGATGCTTTATTATAGTCCTACTTATCGATTTGGATAGCGGCGACACTTCGAATTTATTTATTTAGTATGTGCCCTATAGTGTGGCCATTAGTGCTGTGCACTCCCTGAGGTATGCGCGCGGCGAGACCGGGGGGGAGAATCGGCTGCTGCGCTCTGTCAGTGCGCCGTCAACGCTCGTGGCTCTTCGCCTCCCACCTCGCCGCGCATACCTCAGGGAGTGCACAGCACTAATGGCCACACTATAATATGACTGCCAGTCCCGGTCACCACTAATGCCAAAATAATAAGAGTTGGTTTACAGAGTTAAAAATCCAACGTGGCAATGCGGCCACTCTTTTGGGCACATTTCCAGTTGACGGCGATGCAAAGGAATTGTGATTTAGTTTCTGTTTCTTTTTTTATTATTATCGGTTTGCTATAGGTTATCTTATTTATTACATAAGTCTGTAATAAATATTGTACATAAAGTAAGATAAATGATCTATTGCTTACAAATAAATCAAAACCAGAGTTGAAATATAATTATGTATAGGTGTTTATGGGTCTAGTTCTCTCTTTAGGTATTTCGCGTTTTTCGATTAATGTATCAAGTCGCTTTGCCAAATGATGAGATAATTTATTAGAAAGGCTTCAACCCTCCAGGTTTCAGCCGTTTTTAAGAAAAGGTCTAAAACAGACAAACAGTACTAATATTCCATTCTTTCAGTAAATCCCTTGCTTACATCCTGACACAATGTTAAATTCATTGTTAATCCAGGATCGTATCGTTTACTTTTAAAAGACAAATAAAACCAAAGTTTATGACCGTTTAGCTTGTTATTTACAAAGGTTTTATGGGTTTTATTCCCATCGTTCTGACATGATAAATACTTTCATTAAAACATTTGAAACTGCAGATAATTTTACCACTATTATGAATGCGAAAGTTTGAATGGATGGATGAACCTAATTGAAAAGAGTGCCGTGGAGTTTCTTGCTCGTTCTTCTCCATAGAGGCCTACCTCCGTTTTGGAACGAGCAACTAGCTACAACTTCCTGACTAACTTACTGGCTCTTTGACAATTCAAAAGTGCCTGTAAATGGTCTAATTGAAATAAATGTTTTGACTTTGACTTTGACTTTGGATGAATGTTACTCAGTCACGTCAGAACCGTTAAACGGATCTGGATGAAAAAATTTCACAGAGATCTGTCACTTTGCCAGATTATTATTTATTATTCAATAGACTATAATTGTATTGTAGTCTGTGGGTAGAAGCCAGTATATTACATAAAATTCAAATATTTTTAGTGCCAAGCATAACCAGGTAATCGCAGTTTAATAAGTAGTCTAGTGTCCTTAACCAGATCCCTAATTACCTCTCGTCAAATTTCATTACAATCAGTTCAGTAGTTTTGCTGTTATATGTTATAAACAAACAGATGAAAGAGTTGACTATCGCATATAATATTACTGTGCTTGCAAGTTTGCTAGTCCGACCCATTGTCTACTTTTTCCTACTTAACAGTTTGGTTGCAGCTGGGTAAGGCTTTCTCAAAGTTCATGTCCTAAACTGATCCTTATGATAAGTCCCTTGTGAAAGTCTCACGTCTAATGACCACCTTACAATCTCCATACACAGTCATACAAACTCAGATAGACCGATAAGTCAAAGAATGTCTCTGGATAATTTTTCGCTCATTATTTCTTTTCTTTTTTTGCAGGTAAGCAGAGATATCTAATTTTAAATAATTGGGAAGAAATTGTAATCGCTCCTTTTGGTAAGTTCTTCATGCCGCCTTTTTTGTAATAAATGTTTGAAAACTATTGTTTTAATGCACTTAGATTCTAGAGTCGGAATTCTTCAAATTGTCTTGCTAGAATGACAGAACTTTGAAAGCTAATTCTACATACAATCTTAATTTTCGCACAATCTCAGTAGTCTTTTCATAAAATGACATATTTTTGAGCAAATTTTATTTTTCTAAAAGAAAAGAATTAATAATTCTGGAAAATACTATAATCAGCCGAAAAAAAAATGACAATCCTAGTAATGACACTTGTAGTTGATATTAACCTTTAAAAAACCATTACTTTGCCACCAAATAATTTTACATCAGCAGTCAAATTGTGCTCTTCCACCTACCAAACGATAAAACTCCATTTATTGCAAGTCCATATACAGTGAAAACACATCGCGACATAATGATGTAACTACCTGCTAAAAACATTAGTGCTACCTCGATAATTGAACGAACACGGTAGGACCGGAGACGTAAAGACCAGGGCCGTAGTTATCGCCGTAGCTACCAGGGGCCCGAACCCGTGTCAGCAAGAAATCGAAAAAACTCCACTATCTCACTCAAACTCTTAGATCTACGCTAAACTTCCTGGAAGAAAATAAACAATTTTTTTTTGTGATGAATCTTTACTTCTTATCTTCATAACCATCTTTTTCTTCATCTTTTTAACTTAGCCTATCTATGTATTGTGATTTAAAATGTTAGAATGTGATCATCATCATCATCATATCAGCCGAACGAAGTCCACTGCTAGACATCGGCTTCCCCTAAACCACAATGACCGGTCCTGCGCTGCCCGCATCCAGCGAATTTAATAGATGTAAAGTTTTTTTATTATTTATTGTATGGAATATACGGTTATTATGGAACCAATTTTCTGAAATTAATAAATAAAAAGTAATTATTTACCCAAGGCCCCCTAGCAATTTTTTATATGGGGCCCGTCTTGTGGAAGCTGCGCCCCTGGTAAAGACGATCCTACTAGCACTCTTGTAAAACTTGAATACTCTTTTAGCAACACTTCCAGTACGTTGTAGGCTAAAACTAAATAACTGTCAAGTGTTGTACGTTGTTATCGCTTAGAGACTTGTTTTAAAGCTTTCGCTGACATGTTTGCGCATGACCCTTGGCTTTGTGGCCAGTAGAACAGTGTCCCAAAACATTATGGTGAGAATTTGCATAGTGATCCACTTTTCGTTGTCATTTGTGTTCCTTATAATTTCTCACATTTGTTTTCTGTTCAACAAACTGGGAGGGAATTCCTCGAAATTAAAATAAATTGAGTGAGTGATTGGTTGATTGATCAACGCTTGACAATTTGTCATATTAATTTGAATAGATATTGTGTGCGGGCAATATGAAACTGGGTTAGGGTTAGCGTAAACAAAGCAGTTGTAGCTGGAACAGTTTTAATTGATGAAAAACTAAAATTCATCTAAAATTAAATTGAAACTCCTGATGGAAAAACCCAATAGCACTTTGCCCGATCTGGAAATCGAACCTCGTGCTCAAACAGTCGCGCTTTGCGACCACTAGACTAACAAGGCAGTTTCCTGTGTTTACAATAATTTTACATTTGTTTTATTCAATTTTAGTCAACTCACTTCGAGTTTGGGTACATCAGTCTATCCATAGCATCCATCTGTGGGATTCCAGCTCATCCCAAGTTCACTTCATCTTAATTCGCCGTGAGACAGTTCTACAGACCAGACCGGCTAGCCATCATTATCTTCGTTGATAAGCCACTTCTGCTTTATCTTTAGAAACATCTTGTACCATCATTAACCAGTATAAATCTGTTTACAAGCCGCTATGAGTGTTCCAGTGCTGTAATATTACCCGAACAGGTTACAGGCAACTCAGATGTAATCGTGGTTGACAGATGTCAGACTTTATGTGTGTTTTATGTGAAGGTAAAATGTTAAGTTTATTTTAATTAGTTGTTATGTGAAAGAAATCTTGTGACAGCAGAGGTACAGGTGGTAGAAAATTTCAATATGGCCACCGTTCCAAGATGGCGGATTACATATTTTTTCTCAATCCCCCTGATATGGGTATCAAATGAAAAGGCTTGAAGAGTAGAAAACGATAAAGTTAGTAACATCACACTAAAAAAAAGCTTTTTTTTTATACATATAGTTAGAAAATCTTACAGCGCAAAAGTTAACGAATTTACCTACAATAAAACATGAAATATCAACAACACAGCTCATCAAAAAATTTTGGAGATTTTTTTCTCCTGTTTTTGTCATCACTAAAAATATAGCGTTTGAATCCGTTTCAGGAACTATAATAACGTAATTCCAAGACATTTTAAATTTTGCCTTAGACATTTAGCATAACAGCGAGCGTTTGCGAACGAAAGACGCCGTTTGTATAATGACTACGAATTATACAATATGCCTGCGACACACAGAAGACTAACTACATTATAATATAGCGAATGTACCTTCAAAAAGCCATAATCCTCTTGCATTCCAACGCAAGTTAATAAAATAATACTATCATAAAACAATACACTTAACATAAAAGATGATACCTCATGACACATACCAGCACGTTCACAAAGTCCCTTGCACATACGCACGTTATCCGGGAAACGAGAGGCGGTTGATATCACCGGTCGGCATAACCTAGTGGCGGTAAACCTTACCGTTGTCTTCCTGTGCAGATTTTTGCTGGATTACTTGTTGGAAATGCAAATTTGATGCGGCCATTAAATAAATTAGACATTCAAGTTTGCATACGCCATTTTGCCATTTTAGTATTTCAAGAGATATCTAAGTGTCTGACGATAAGATTTAACATAACAAAACGTCATGCCTGTAATCCCTGAAGGGTTAGGCAGAGGTGTACCCCTTTTCCATCAGGAATTTCTCAGTAGCACTCTCTGAGTTTGGATTTGTGCGTGGTTGATAGCAATGGGGCATAGGCTCACCCCCTATCAGATGGGACTATAAACATATTACATAAATGGCGAAATGTGGGTGTTCTAATGGGTATACCTCTGCCTAATCTTTCGGCGAATACAGGCGTGTTATTCGGTTATGTTATGTCGTACAATATACAGCCTGTAACAAAAACCCTGTCCGATCCTTAAGGGTATTATTCGGCATCGTACTGCGTACACATATACGTAACCATTTAATGGATTTGAGATTATTATTTTTCCCCAGTGAAAAAAAAAAAAGAAGAAAGAAGAAGTAATTAAATTAAAATAAAACATAAAAACTGATCAACGGCAACACTGATCTGACAGGGTTTTTGTTACATAGTGTATATGTATACATTTTTTTTTGTAATTTCTGGAAAACTTACAACTGGTATTATACAATAGTTCGGTTGTAGATAACATTAATAAGGCCAATTAAAAGTTTTCACAGGTAAAAAAAGTATACATAGATAGAATTACATTAGGTTGTAGACAGAATAAATAAACAGGATTGTAAAATACTTGAAAAAAAAGAAAAAAGTAAAGACTATTTTTAAGTTATGAAAGAAGTGATTGCAAAAGAATCTTTTTTAACCGACTTCTAAAAAAGGAGGAGGTTCTCAATTCGGATGTTTGTATATATATATATATTTTTTTTCGGTTTGTACTCGCTTAACTCCGTCGCTTGCCAACCGATTTCAAAAATTCTTTTTTGTTGGAAAGGTTATACTTCCCAAATGGTCCCATGAAAATTTTATCGAAATCGGACAAAAAATAACAAATAAAAATTTTTTTTGCAAAAAGAAATTTTTAACTTACTATAGTAATATTTTACTTATTCAATTTTATGAACCCCTCACCGCAGTTTCCATCAATGCTACTGCCTCTACAAGCCCAGCCCGTCTATTATACCCTGGTACATAATTTTCCACTGGCAACAATATTACGCCTGCAATAACAGCTGTAACACTCCCCCAGTTGACACATTTTCTGAGTTTGTTTATGGTTTTACAAGCGGCCGCGAGTCGCGACTGCGTGTCGTCTGTCGTTCCCCTCGACACTGGCGCACGCGCAGCGGTTTATGATTTTCGCGCGTCTATATTTCCTGCCTAACGGTCCGGCTAGGGTTACCAGATAAATTTATGCGTCGGATCGATTTATGTGTTGTGTTTTAGGATGTTATTAATTTTTGCTGTTGGTAATGGCGCGTTAATGTTTTGTTTGGAGTGTAATTGGTTTTCGTTGCGGTGGGCTTTCAAGGATTTAATTTTATTAATGTGTTTTATTAATTGACGACACGGTGAAGCTGTGGCTGTGATTGACTGTTGTGCTGCGTTTGTGGGTTCTTTTCCTGTACGGAATAAACATTTGTATGACTTTTAGCTAATTGTTTCAGAACTGGTTGCATGAATATGTGACTTCATTTGTTTGTAAAAGCAGAATAAATTCCTAGTGTGAGGCAACGTATTTATTAGGAAAAGAAAAGATAGGAAATGTATAAGTGCTAATAACTTGCTAGTATTGACCCCTCAGTAAAGCCCGCTTGCACCAGTTGGGGTAATCTTTTAACTTCAAGTTAGTAATTAACACGAGCCCATTATGTATGACATTTTGTCATTTAACCTCGAGTCAGCCACTTAAACTCTAAGTAATCTTTTGGCACAAGTGGGCTTTAGACTCTTATCATTGCCAATTCCTGTAATCAATCTTCTTATTATCTTTATTAGGTCTACAAGTCTATCCTCTAGATTAGAACTGCAATACACATGACACAATTAACCCACAATTACATCCACATTTTCACGTTATTTCCGGACATAAAGTCTTGGTCCTTTGTCCCACTAAGCCCTAAAAACGTGAGATGTTCGTATCAACTCCCACGTAGCATGATTAACACTGTTCGTGGTATCTGCATAGCACAGTCGTATTAAACGTTGTTGCAGTACGTGACCACGTTTTACGCTGGGGGAGAGGGGGGGAATGAGGCCAGATTTGGGTTACAGTTTGTTAGTGTAGAACTGTGGACGTTGTTATCTGTAAATGACGGAATAAGGCTTTTGTTGATAGTGGTCTACATGATTTAGTAAAAAATCTGGAGGTGAAAGGGTAGGGTTAAGTACTAGGTTCTTATGACTAATTACAACATAGCAAACATTTTTAGACAGTCCTCCCCCCCCCTACACAAGTACCTAGATAACTTACTAGTGCTGCCTCAATTTATGTTATAAATGCAATGTTTAAGATGAAATAAAAACATATTTTTATTTTATTTTCTTTCTTTAATTGTTTTTGGAGACGGTCATGTCTTTCAAATACATTAATCATATTAGGATAAAGCATTGAACTATAATATAGTTGCCCTGCAAAAAACTATACAGTAACTAATCAAATACATAACATAACATCATGCCTGTAATCACCGAAGGGTTGGGCAGAGGTGTACTCATTAGTGCACCCACATTTCGCCAGTTATTTTTAAGTGATTAAGTCCCATGTAATATTAGCCTATTGCCATCAACCGGACGCAAATCCAGACTCCGAGGCTGCTACTGAAATATACCAACCTAATAGGAAAACCCAATAAAACTTGGTCCGACCTGGGAACCGAACCCTCATGCTCAGCAGTCGCACTTTACGACCACTAGACCATCGAGGCAGTAAAGTCAAGTGTAGATACAATAACTAAATATTTATATTGCACTAGCTGTCCACCGCGGTTACACCCGCGTCTTTGGTTACTGCTCCGCTCCTGTAGGTCGTAGCGTGATGGTATATAGCCTATAGCCTTCTTCGATAACTAATCTATCTAACACTGAAAGAATTTTTCAAATCGGACCAGTACTTCCAGAGATTAGCGCGTTCAAACAAACAAACAAACACTGCAGCTTTATAATATTAGTATAGATTTAAATAAGTAGATCCTGTCTCTTGATAACGTCATACACGTGCCCATCTCCCCAACTCCTAATTGAATATGTACCTACCATCAAAAGCACAATATGTCAAACTAAGGCAACCAAAACTTGATAAGGCTATATTCACCTCTAATATTCGCCCTACCACCTTGAAAGCCAAAGCGAGCTAATTAGGAGATAAATAACACAACGCCCAAACATCGTGCTTAGTAGTAATTGCCCGTAATTGCAATTTATTGCGTCCGCGCAATAGCGACCGTTGTTTATTTGTTGCCCTTAATAGTTCTATGGTCGACGGATTTAGATTTAATTGGTTCGTTTTTAAGGATTAGGGTTTGGGGTTAATGAGTTTGCATAACATTACGCCTATAATCCCCGGAGGGTTAGGCAGAGATGTACCTATTAGTACACCTACATTTCACCAGTTATGTTTAAGTCCCATGTAATGAGTTTATGATCGGTAATTAGAATAGTAGTTGACTTTGGCTGGGTCAGCCATATAGAACCTTATTTTTAACGTAAGACAGACTGTTTTTAAATTCAGAAAGATTTGACAGTCATGGCGGACTGTCAAATCTTTCTGAATTTAAACACAGTCTGTCAAGACGCTTAGTAGATTTGAGACAGATTAAGACTGAGATTCAAATCAAATATTTCATTGGAATTAAAAACAGGTTTACAAAATCATTACTTTAAAACTATTATTGGCGCCCTTCTCAGACGTCGGTGTTCTAACACTTAAAATAATAATAATCTGTTACTATTAAAATAATCTACACCTTATATAACAAAAAAAAACAAAGTAGAAAGAGAGAGATTTAATGGCGATCGTTCCCAAAAGTTAGTAGAATTGCCCCATTGAAAGCCAATTCTCGTATTCAAAAACGTTCAAAATCCAGTTGCAATCTCATCTCAGCCACAATCATTGTCAAAACTAAATGTAATTTTTGACAGATTGAGATTAGAATAGGGTAGATGACACCACCAATCAATTGACGTACTTTTTATGACCTGTCAAAACGCGATTTTCCCATAGATTTTGTATAACAAAACTCAACTGTGACGTCACTTTTGTGCAGGCTCAATTGACTAACTATTTATTCATTTGAAAGCAGTTAAAAATCCAATTTTACAGTGATTTGAAAATTAATCAGGTTTTCAGGGCCAAAATAAAGTGTTTCTTTAAAGAAGTTATGTCTTGGAATTATTGATTAATAGTGTCATCTACCCAATTCCCATTCCATTTCATCAACATAATACATTCCCTTAATTAACGAACTTCGTCAGCCTCCTAATTTGAATAATACCCCCTAAAACGGTACAAGAACAGGATACCAATCGTTACCAATCCGATATTCGAAGAAGCCATGAATTTATTTACACTTCCCAGATACCCCTGCAGGCGATTTTCGGTTCTCACTCCATTGTATGTTAAATCAGGCCGCCTTTACGAATTTATTACGGATCCCTAAATAAAAATGGCGATAATATCGTTAATGCCGCTAATATTTTTCGCTGTGGAGCAAAAAAACGTGGCGGCGCCGCGTTGATTGTTTCACATAAATCATGTGCAACGCCATTAGTAGGACAAATGCGCTTGCGCAGGTCCCACCTCATTTGCATATTAACTAGGCAAAATTGCTATGGCTTTGCGTCTAAGAAGGAAAGGGTATTCTTGCCTTTCTTTTATGGTATTATCGGTAGATGTAATGTATTCAATAAGGGATAAAGTTTTCTCTTTGTTGTTAAAGTTTATTACTTTGTTAAGCTAAGAATGCTCACGCGCATCTTTTTGGACGATGCAAATGCGTATTGGCCAAATGTTTGTGTGGAGTTTAAATACATTTTGGATATGTTTGCAAAGCAGCCTCTTTAGCAAAGACAAATATATTCATATACTTAAGAACACTTACAGTTTTTTAAGACGTAATTTACTAAATTAAATGCAAAGAAGGTAAGAGCACGTACTGCCAAAGCCTTGAGATCATAAAGTATATTTTTAGGGTCTTCCAAAAGAGGCCATCAGGACCAATTTTAAGCTCCGCTGTTGGTCCATTCGTTTTTCTTAGGGCTGTATCTTTTCAACCGTAATAAATAGACATTTGAAATTTTCACAGAGTGTGTATTATTACAATTGCTGCTATTACAATAAATACATTAATTATCCCACTATAAAGCAAAGGCCTCTTCTCAAACAGAGAAGGCATGAGCATTGATCACACTTGCTCAATTTTAGACTTTTACATTTATTAGAAGTCCAGGTTTCCTCTCGATGCTTTTCTTCGCCGATATCACTGGTGTCCAAGTTAAACTTAGAAAGTACAAATGCATCCGCCCGTGCCCGTTTGCGAACCCACAGCCTCGTGCATTAGAGGCAGGCGCCTTAAACCACTGGACTATCACGATTGACAACGAATAATATGAAAATATAATTAGTTTTTAAGATAGAAAAGTGTGTGCTTAGATGGTTCGGTCATGTTGAGAGGATGAGTGAAAGACGATTAACAAAAGGTATTTATATGACAGAGGTGAGTGGCAACGCAGGGAGGGGTCGCCCTAGGAAGACCTACACTGACCTTATTGGTGAGGTTCTTCAGAAAGGTCAGGTGCGGAGTACTCGTAACCGGCGTGCTTGTATGACGAGATGTTTGAACGTAGATGAGGCGAAAGGAGTATGTAAGGATCGTAGTAGGTGGCGTTCTGTGGTTTCTGCCTACCCCCATGGGAAAAAGGCGTGAGTTTATGTATGTATGTGTAGTTTTTGTCGGTGTTTTTTGTGCAGTTTTATGACATATAATACCGGATTTTTGTTTGTTCTTCTACATATTCGCGAGCTGGTCTTGTCATCCATCGCTGCCATTTAAAGACCCTAGGTTATGGCCACAGACCCTTGACCCAGTAAAACAAAGCTTTCTTCTGACATTTTTGGCGAATAATTTTAATAATACGGTAATATTTATTCAGTTGACTCGTGTCTTGCTTATTTGGAAGACTTTTCCTAATATGGAGTTTGTACCTGCTTGTGTTGTTCAGTTCTTGAAGCTACTCCTTGATTTAAAGGAAAAACAGAAGAATAGAGAGAAGATATTTAAAAATAGAAGGATGTAAGCTCAATGAAATGCCGCGTTGGTCTAGTGTACGCAAAGCGACTGCTGAGCATGAAGTCTTAACTCTTGGATTTAATTCCCAGAGCGGGCGAAGTCTTTTCTCAAAGGCCATCAGGAATTTCTTAGTAGCCACCTCGGAGCTTGGTTTTGTGCCCGGTTGATGGCAATAGGCTCGCCCCCTATTACGTGGGACTTAAAAACATAACTGGCGAAATGTGGGTGTACCAATGTTACACTTCTGCCTAACTCTTCGGTGATTACAGGCGTGATTTTTATGTTTTATGTTATTAAAATAAAAACAACACGGTCAAAATGTTTAGAAAAGCAAAGCTTTTTTAATAACCCATGAATTTTACTGAATCCATAGTAAAAAAATCCGTTACGATGCTACCCCATAAAGAAATCAACAAAGCCAACTAAACAGTAAATCGTTTATATAAAACTGCTGTGCACTTTTTGAAATCAAAACGGTTTCTTTCCAGTTCACTCAATACTTCAGAGGCATCAAAATAAGCCCTAAGCATCGCTTGAAGGAACATTTGCTAAAACATTAGTTCCCTCCACCATAATTTATGAACACAACACCCCATTTCCTTCAGTAAACTCTCGCAAATTGCTTGATTCCTGATCTGGTAGATCAAATACACTATATTTTTCGCCCATTTCAAGATTTACTTGGACATCAAAGGTTTTTACAACGTTGAGATTGCAACTAGGTTGTATCCGATACGTAGTGAATCCAGGACAGTGTTATGTCGTATGTACTGTGAGAATTGCTGTGATGGCCCAGTGGTTTATACGCTTGCTTCTCATGCACGAGGTTGTGGGTTCTATTTCATATGTACTTTCTTTAAGTTTATCTTGGACATCACTGACATCAGTGAAAGAAAACATCGGGAGGGAAACCTGGACTTATAATTAACTAGCTTCTGCCCCCGTTTCATCCCCTTAGGGGGTGATTTTGAAAAATTCGTTATCAGCAGACGTCTACTAACTACCTGGGGCCTTTCATCGTTATTCGTCAAGCGCTTTCGATATTTCGTGATGAGTGTATGACCTTCCGCTTTAATATATGTCGAAGCGTGGGCGAATATCCAGTCTTTGGGTAACTCGGACAAGCAAAAGATGGTATTGGTTTACAATGGTTTTACTTCAGTTAGGTCTTCACAATATTAAATTAACAAAACTTCGAGTGAACTGGCAGGTTCAGTCGACATGCAGCGCCCGTCATCCACGGCAGTCCAGACCATTCTGTCCAGCACTTCTTTTTTCATTATCCTGACAGCACTGAGTCACCGACGCCCACCCAAGTACTAATCCCATTAGTACTCTTGTTCACTCTATGCATAGACAATCCATAGATGGGATGCAACCTCGTTACATTTCTAGTTCCAATTTTCAATAACAGATGGCGTTGCAGCAAAAGGTTTCTATCTCCGACACGGCCAGAACTGACATTATACACGTCCTCGTGTATGCCTGTAGACAAGGGATCAATTTGAGGTACCACAGCTCACACAAGGCCGTTCGGCCTTCCTGACCTCAAAACTATGCACCAGGCAACACATTGAAATTGACAAAAACCATAACAGAACAATGAGACGTTCCCGTTGCACTCGTATTATCAAAAATCTCCAATAATTTCAAAAATTCCAATAGTTGTTAATCAAACAAGTCATCAACAGTTCAAAGTCAAAATCATTATCACCGACCTGCCAACACACCATGGCCAGGTCACCAACAACACAGTCCAAAGTCAAAATCATCATCAGCCTAAAACAGTTCACAGCTGGACATCTCTTCTCAATGTCTATGTCGTAATTCGTTATAGTGCAAATTCTCATTCTAGGCTTGCAACTAGAAATTTCCAATCTGGTCTCCAACAACATTCATTTGTTTTCTCAGAATAATCTAGAACGATACGCTGTCCGAGCGTATCCCACTTCTGATGTCGAAGCGTGGGCGAATATCCAGTCTTTGGGTAACTCGGACAAGCAAAAGATGGTATTGGTTTACAATGGTTTTACTTCAGTTAGGTCTTCACAATATTAAATTAACAAAACTTCGAGTGAACTGGCAGGTTCAGTCGACATGCAGCGCCCGTCATCCACGGCAGTCCAGACCATTCTGTCCAGCACTTCTTTTTTCATTATCCTGACAGCACTGAGTCACCGACGCCCACCCAAGTACTAATCCCATTAGTACTCTTGTTCACTCTATGCATAGACAATCCATAGATGGGATGCAACCTCGTTACATTTCTAGTTCCAATTTTCAATAACAGATGGCGTTGCAGCAAAAGGTTTCTATCTCCGACATATATTTAGATATAAGTCTGAATTCGCCAATCCTCCTTGAGCATGCGTGGTGATTCTCGTGCCTTCTCTGTATGAGAAGAGGAGTTTGCTCTGCAGTAGGACAAACAATTGTCTAGTATTATCTTATGCACTATGCAAGTGCATCCAAGGATAACCCTCGATTGACGCAGGATTATTGCAGGATATGGAAACAAAGATTGGGACTATGGCTTTGGGTGGCTTAAGTGGACTGGCTAGTAATTATACTAGCCAGTCCACTTAAGCCACCCAAAGCCTTTTGCCAGCTTTTTGCTGCGATATTTTCACCTTTATAATAATTATATTATAAAGGTGAAAATATCGCAGCAAAAAGCTTGTAATGAGTAAAGTTTGTAAAAAACTGAGCAGGTCAGTGGACAGGTCGCGTTGACATTTAACTAAATTACGTACGTGCTGCTGCAAGATAACTGAGAAAGTATAATAATGTGAAGTATTAAATAAGGTCGAAAGTATAGCTTTCGCTTTTCTGTGTTAATTAATTTGGAAGTTAAAGGATTGATGTGTGACATTATCGAATTCTGCTGTAATTTATTAATCGAGAGAAATTAGTACTTACATGTAGTTTTTTTTAACTTTGCCCCGCACTAGGGGTTTCTCCTGTGTTGTGGGCGTTTTAACAATCATGCGGAACAACTTATAGGCCATACTAATATTTGTTCCGATCAAATCCGTGACACCTAGCGCTACAGTCAATCGAATAACCACTGCACCAATCGTGTTTTCTTTTCAAATTGGAAACAAGTATTAAGTACGTTAATATCTTAAGAAGATGAACGAGAACCTTGTCCATCTCTAGAGCTTAAACATGGCCAGAATAATCTCTTCCAATTTCTTAATATCTTACTATGATGAATGGAAGTTTACTACTCAATCACGCCAGAATGGCTGAACAGATCTGGATGAAATTTAGGACAGAGATAGATTATAGTCTGAAATAGCACATAGGCTACTTTTTAACCCGGTTCCAGTGGGATAATATACCATGACGAGGACGAAGTCGAAGTCAGAAGCTAGCTCCATATACTTGTCTAAACACCAGATGTACTACCATAACACATCTTGCAAAGTGCTACACAAAATGGCCGACATTTTAAAATGTCTGTCACACGATGTTAAGCATCATGTCTTGACCTAATTAGCCATAGTTGGGCAGATTTGACATTTATTTAGCTGTGACGACACAGAGTCAGGAGTTCAAAACAATAAGGTAACGACAAATGTGTTTGGAGATAATGCCAGAGCTCCTAAACGGTGTAAACATGTCTAATGGTTGTTAACCTCTGGAAGTATTAGTGGTATTCCAAATGATCTGGTGTAATCGATGATAGTTGAGTTGTTCTTAAAAGGTTGTGAATTTTTGCTCAATGCTTGTCGTCTTACTGTTCTTTATCTAAAATAATCATTATAACATTTTAGTTCTGTATTGTTAGTTTGAAGATCGTTCTGTATTGTTAGCATCTGTCATCATTCTGTCTGAGACTTCATCTATGTAAACTTCAGAATTAAGCAAATAACATAACTTCACGCCTGTAATCCTCGAAGTGTAAGCCAGAGGTATACCCATTACTACACCCACATTTCACCAGTTATTTTTGAGTCCCATGTAATAGTGGGCGAGCCTATTGCCAGCAACTGGGCACAAATCCAGATTCCGAGGCTGCTACTAAAAAAATCCTGATGGAAAAACCCAAAAACACTTTGCACGACCTTTGAATCGAACCCAAGACCTAATACTCGGCAGTCGCGCTTTGCGACCACTAGACTAACGTTGCCCTCGAAAAATAACTACACAACCTTAAAAGTATGTAGATGTAAATCTATATGGCCAAAACTAAAAGCACTTACACCCATAGATCTATATGTTAAATCTAAGTCATCTTGCAATACCAAATCAGTTAAGAAATCATCATCATCCATGATGAAATGCTGCTGTCAAACACCCTTACATTAACGACTCGTCAAGCGAGATTAAAAATCTGCGATCGTCATCTGAATTCAGGTCTACCTGTCACTGGTATTAACGAGGCTGTACGACCTGGTCTTTTGAGGCGAACTGGTCAGGTGGATTATTTATTGCTGGTCCTTACTTCCATACTAATGTTATAAATGCGAAAGTGTGTCTGTCTGTCTGTTACCTCTTCACGCTTAAACCGCTGAATCGATTTTGATGAAATTTGGCATGGAGATAGTTTAAGATCCGAGGAAAGACATAGGATAGTTTTTATCCCGGAAATCACCCCCTAATGCGGTGAAAAGGGGGGTGGAAGTTTGTATGCAAGTTCGATATAAACAAGTTCCACGCGGATGTAGTCGCGGGCAAAAGCTAGTAATATTATAAATGCGAAAGTAACTGTCTGTCTGTTACGCTTTCACGACTGAACTATTGAACCGATTTTTGATGTTTGGTTAGTAAGTTTGAACCCCAAGGAAGGATATACTTAAGGCCGCTGCATACGTGACGGGTAAATACTCCGGACGGGACGTGAGCGGGACGGGCACGTGATTGCCTCGTTCAAAACGGGAACGTGGTGCAAACGCATACGCAACGTGACATTGATTCGTATCTAACGTGCTAGTGTTGTGAACAAAGAAAGATGGATTTTTCAATTCAAGAATTGGCTTTAATTGCTATTGCTAAACGGGGACGTGCTAAACATCGTCGCCGACGAGATTTTTCCCGTCCACGTTCCCGTCCCGTCCATGTTCCCGTGACATATACGTATTTGGATACATTTTGTATGCAACGATGTTTCCAAAACTTCCCGTCACGTCCCGTCCGGATAAAAACCCGTCACGTATGCAGCGGCCTTTAGGCTTCTTTTTACAAGCTTTTGTTTAGCTTGCACTGTTCGTATTTATTCCGCGACTTCGTCTGCGTCTGACATTTACGTAGACAAAGTCGCGGGCAAAAGCTAGTCTTCTAAACACATACAAATAAATAAAATTGAAGTGTCTGTTTGTAATGTCAAAATAACAGCTTTTACTAAATGCAGATAAATTATGGATGTTTACACGGTACTAAAGAAAAAAACAATTTTTAAAATTTTTGTTTGTAAGTATGTTTGTTCCGGCTAATCTCCGAAACGGCTGGATCGATTTTGATGTGACTTTCACTAGCAGATAGGTGATGTTTTAAGGAGTAACTGAGTCTACTTTTATTTTAATTACTCAAGTCTCACGTAATGAGACACAATTGATTTTCTATTGTTCTGACTTACCAGTAAGTCAGCCGGGGCTTGACCGGTTAAATAAATATTTAGGGTTCCGCACAAATAAAATAGAACCTCGTGATATAACTATTTACGCGAACGAAGCAACGCGGCAGGCATAAGTGGATAAGGTGTTGTCATTTGGACTGAGGTGTTGCAATTTGCATTTATTAAACGCGATTTATTACAAATGATTTCGAGGAATATGATTATGACACTGTCCAACTGGACTACGATAGTGAGGGAAGGTAGTGCACCTGTGTTTGCGCGCGCGATCTCCTACTTGGGTAGTCTCCATTGGTTACTGTGACAGAAATTTGTTTTAGACCCACACACATTAAATGTTATTCTGTGTTAAATGTATAGGTAAAGTAAATATGGTGTAGAATGTGGTAGATCTGATATATATTTAAACATCCAGTGTCGCTTGTGTTTAGATGAGAAGCTCGTATGGCTAAGGAATAACAGTTGCACGGGTCGACCTATCAGGTTAAGGTTCGCTTGCTTTGTTGGTCCGTGGATGGGTGACCATCTCTACACACCGAGACTCCTCCGTGCTTCGGAAAGCACGTTAAACCGTTGGTCCCGGCTGTCATACGTACATCTTTGACAGTCCTTATGGGTCGTTAGAAGCCCGGAAGTCTGACAACCAGTCTTACCAAGGAATATCGTATATCCAGTTACTAAGGATTTCAATATGATTTTTTTAGTCATTGCCCATCTTCTAGGAGTTTCCTCTGTATCCATAATCATATAAACTTACGTACACAAATAATATGGTGTCTGTTTCCTTTAAGACCATCAAAATCATTAAAACATGGTCATCCCAATATCTACTGCCATCATAACGCCATAATCGCTTATCAATACATCGAATACCTTTCCATTTAAAAACTACACAATTTATCATAAGGATAAACGCATTAAAATTATACGTACATAACTAGGTAGCAACAAGAATGTACCCAGCGATGACTGACAGTGATTTTTACCCACAAGTAAAAAGTAGATGTAAAGGTCATACGCGGTAACTGGTTGGTTGGTTAATTTGCCGATACCGAGAAGTAATTACTCATGTATAAGTTGTATTGTTCATACGTATCTAAGTATAGATTTTTGTAAACGGGATTTTTGATAACAAGTCTAACTGGATTGTTGATTTTATACTAGTTTTGTTGCATTGTTTGATAAAAACAGCTTATGTTGTTTTTAGTTTCATTGATGCGATTGCTATTAAAATGTAAAGGTTTGTGAGCATGAATGGATACTCCTTTAAGCTTAAACGGCTGAGTAGAATTATCTAAAATTTGACACACACATAAGATAATTTTTGTCCCGTTTTTGTTTCCGTTGGATAGGTAATTTAAAGCCGATTTAATTCCAAAGTCTAAGAAGACGGGGGCAGTAAGTTAGTCTTTTATAATTGATTATATTTTTCGAGTGCTGTAAATTGAAGGATAAGTAGAGTTTCTTGCCTTGATATATTAAAAAACTGCGGCATGATTTTTAAATGTAGACTTTCTTTTTAATGGTACATGTACTTATATATTGTGGGGTAACCAGAATTGCCAAAGTGAACAGTAGATCTATGCGTTTTCTGGCTTTTGCCACTGACTTCGTCCGACACAGCCCTGTCGCAAAATCCGTTCTTAGCTGACGTCTCCTACCCATAAAACCTGCAAAATAGCTTCATCAGAGAATGGAGTAACTAAAAGCTAATACTAAAAATCACCTTTACCTACATCATCAACATTCAAACGGTTGTTTTGCAATATAAAAATAAAAGTCTCATCCAACAGACATTCAAAACTTGTTGTGAAATAGCGAATCGACAAAAAGCTTGAAAAATTACGTCTCACCCATTACTAATCGCGTTTTGAACCGATCAAACTAACTGGTACTTTCACTGAATACAAGTTGTTACTCAAATTTGTACTCGCACGTACTGATACTTTCGATAGTGAATCGTTTTATTACGAGAAATTTTACTAATTAATTTCTATCTATATGCTCAGTTTTGAGTTAAATATCAGCTTGATGAAAGTCACTTTGGAAAAGCAAAGTATTTCCTTACACATTACGCATCAGGTGTAAGACAGATCTCTTTCTGTCCTCTGGCATTTCTGAATCATAGCTATTACTAGTCCGCGTAATAGATAAGTATATCATAAAATATAGCCTAAGGTACTCGGCGAAAAAGTAGCTTTATATCAGTGTAAGAATTTTTGTAATCAGACTAGTACTCTCAAGACAAGCATCCCGAATGAATTTCGGTTATGGCGACCAATTACAATGGATAGGAGGAGCAAGAGCAAGAGATATTATGGTGGACTCCCTCTTCTCTCACCATTTTAGTCCAATGGGAAGGCAATCCGACATGATCGGAGAGAGATCAGATGTAGGACCAACGGCTTTACGTGCTTTCCGAGACACGTATGTCACACCACCCAACTGCCAAACTCCGCGTTGCTACTGAGAAATTCCTAATGGAAAAATCCGTTAACTTGTAATTTCTCGGCCATGAGACCAATTTGGCAGTCACCATACTCACCACTCCACCTTACCATACTAAGAAACCAGTAACTCAACACTTGACACCTCACATTCTCGTATCTGGAAGGTAATCAGACCCTTGCCAGCCGCTGATTTGTCAACAAAGCACTTAATACAAATTGCACAACGTTATTAAGTTTTATTTGCAGCTAAATATCATTGTACTTTAGGGTCTGGTCACATAGAGAAGCGATGATACGCGAACTTTCAAAGATAGCGATACAATATAGAACTTTATTTACTGCATGAAAAGGGATATATTTCAGTGAGAGAATTGGAATAAGCCGTGCATCGATGCTTTGTCGGAAGACTCAGCTAAACCCGTGCTTCTCCTTATGAAGCCAAGTGAACTAGCAAATTTCACAGTGTGCCTTGCACACTCCACAGTGCGAAGCAACAGGGGGACAATTGTAATAACTTTTAGGAACGATCGCACTCTAAGTCTCTCTCTTCTCTTCTTTGTTTCCCCATTGCTGAGGATCGTGACTCCTTAGACGATCAATGGTCTGTTACCACCTGATCCAGTCTGTGGCTTGCTTTCGGGCGGCTCTGACAGGTAACTGCATCTGTTCAGAGATCTGTCAAAAATGACTCAAATTTACCAAATTTTTTTGACCTAGATGGTCGCTGAGATGAGATTGCGACTATATTTTGAACGTTTTTAATTTGTAATCCTTTGGGCTTCTTTAAGTATCGTCGCATCGCATCGCGCCTCGCTGTGAGCGTACCCTAAGTTTCAAGTTATTATTGCTTCATTTGAACTTAGTAACTTGATCAGTTAGATCTGATACTTTAATGTATTTCTCCATCTGTCTAGAGCTGGGGGTAGATAGGGCAGTGATTTAATGAGACATTGTTGGGAACCTGTTCAGTGATTTGATCCTTTGGTGTCTTAAGACTTGTTTAGCTGGAATTGTTCTTTCCATTAGTGTCTTGACTATTAGCCAACTTTTGTGACTGTTAGTCACAATATTGTCCATATTGATAAAAGACGTTTTGACTTGACTTTTGCTGAGTGATTGGCAGTTGCGTTGCGTGACTTGAGTTCGATTCCGTCATAGAACTAATATTTGTAAGTCGACAGCTAACAACAGCTGAGCATAAGTTTTGGATGTGCATTGAACTGTTTTTGCTGGATAGTTATGTAACATTAATATCTGTCGTTTTGAATTTGACGTTTTTTTTTGTGCACGGTGGAAATCCTCATGTACTTCCTCTGTCGTGGGATGACGGAGGTGCATGCCGGACTATTACTGGCGAAAACCACTGCAGTGTTCCACCTCTGCCTATGGCCGGGAGTGCGGGATTCGCATAAGCATTCACCGCTCCCCTGGTAAATTAGAGTCTAACGCCAATCCACAATCTTTCAATACTCTAACTGTTATGCCGGCCATCCACAATCCTTCCTATCGTCCAATCGGCAGGACGCTACCGATTGGATCATGCCGATTGGACCGTGGATGGGAGTGGATTGGCATGACAGTTATAATTGACGGCATAATCGAATTTCGATTCTTTTGGCATGATCCTTCCGATTGGATCATGCCGATTGGACCGTGGATGGCGGTCTGCGCGATCGTAGATAATCTTGAGGCGCAGCCCTCAATTCTTTTAATAAATTAGTATGAGAAAACTGTTTTTTTTCATTAGCCACTGTTTGCACCATTCTGCTGGAACTTTTCAACTAAACGTCGCTGCCGATTGGACAATTAAACTGATCGTGGGTGGTGTATATAGACGAACTGCAGATTGGATCATGCCTGCAGCGTCCTGCCGATTGGACGATAGGAAGGATCGTGGATGGCCTGCATTAGAGTATTGATAGATAGTGAGCTGGCGTTTTGACAGATATTACCCCAAATACAATTTTGGAAAATTACCCTCAGCGCATCTGTCATATGGATGTTAACCTGTAATGTTTGGCATATAGTAGAAAATAATAGCACACTGACTTGTTTTGTTTGCCATGGTCAGGAAATAGCTGTGGTTGACCCCAGGTCAGTCGTAAAAGGGAGTACCTACAGTAAAGTTCAAGTTAACCGAACGTCAACCATGCATTCTCTGTGGTTTTTAAATGCGACTTCGTTTGCAAGAATATCGTTTATTACAGGTATTTTTTGAGCGAAATTCTAATTATTTTTCTAAAATAAAAGTATCTAACGTTATTCCTTATTACATCAGATTTCTGCCAGTAAAATCCCGTTAAAATCGGTCCAGCCGTTTCGGAGATTAGATGGAACAAACTGACTTTAAAATTTTTGCCGAAACAAAAAACAGAGAAATTTAAAAATTGTTTTTTCCGTTTAAGTGCCGTGTAAACATACATAATACATTTAATAAAAAGCTATTATTTTGACACTATAAACAGACACTTGAATTTTATTTTATTTATGTAGATTTGTGCACGTGTTCGCATCAAACTTATGTAAATGACTATTGCATTCCGAATACCACAGATTCACACCACACCTACACAAAAAACAGTCCTTGAATCACATTGTCAACTTGTCCACATAAAGTACTTATTTAACCATTACCTTTCCTTTTTGTTACAGGTAAGGCATCATCTTACGGCGGGTCCCGTACAACGGAACCAACGATTGCGGAACCCTTCTCATAATAAATTTTAAAATTTAAATTCACCGTACCACTTCGCATGTGAAATGCGACATAACCTTATTTGTTTTTAAACATTCATATATTTTTTTTAAACTCGTGTGAAATTTTCCAGCGGCGGTCGACGACACTGATAATTTTGAATTTATCGACCATTTTTGACCTCTTGTTGCCCTAAAATTTGTAAATCTTGCGGATTGAGGAGTTATCTGTATAATCGGAGTTCGTTTAAAAGTTATGCTAAATGCTTTTTTTTATTAATTACTAGCGACCCGCCCGGGCTTCGCATGGGTGCAATTAAGATAAACCTTCCTCTTGAATCACTGTATCTATTGATAAAAACCGCATTAAAATCCGAGATCTAAGCGTACAGTCGGCGAGAAGCGACTTTGTTTTATACTATGTAGAGATTCAGTTACGTCTTTGGTAACTGCTCCGCTCCCGTGGGTCGTAGCGTGATGTTATAAAGCCTATACTATTCCTCATGAATGTGGCTATCATATACAAGATTTTTTCCAATCCGACTGGTAGTTCCCAAGATTAGCGCGTTTAAAAACAAACAAAAAATTTCATCAGCTTTTATTACTCGATTAAGTTTAGTTTTGAATTCAAATACATGTATATGTATAATATAATAGTATGTAACAGACTTTGTTTTAATACGAACTAGAAATAATTCAAGAAAATAGACTATTCTCCTTCTTTTTCTTTTCGAGTCGATGATTTTAGATACTTAATCTTTTTTTTTTTCATTTATTCTTATAATTTTTGGCCCAAGTGGTGGTGATTTTAGAGATTATTCTCCTAAAAAACTACACTATCTCCTATTTCTAAAGCCCCGACTAATCGTAACGGCCTCACATATCGTTGGGCTGAGATCGATCTCGATCGTCTCGTGCGCATATCGTTCGTGACGTCGGCGGCGCAGACGCACGGCGCGGCGTAGGCAAATCGACGGCTAATTGCAGCCTCAGGCATGGGCCGATCAAAAAAAATAATGTTGGTCTTATTCCGTTCGTACATACGGTACGAGAATAAGGGATAATAAATATGTAATAGTAGAGGAGACGTGGAAGATCGACCTTCACCCATCAGATAACTGATGAGACATATTTTTTATCAAATATGATTTATTGACAAACATGCCTATGATAATTTGCCTATTGAAAAGTTTTCATAGGTAATTTTAATTGATTTTTTTTTCAAGTACGATTAAAAAATTAAAGTAAAAAAGGTATTGATAAGAGACGTGTCAAAAAGTATGGTAGATATGGTCCGGAACAAAAAATAAAAGATCGCAATGAGAAAAACATGTAACTTTTGTCTTAGTTACGTGTTTTTACACCCTTAATAGCTTCTAAAGCCTTATCTTTTTCATATTTTGTATACCTCTCAAGAGTGGCAATGGACACGTACCGCCCCAGACTCATTTCGGCCAAGATTACCGGAGCATTCCCAGTAATTCCCTTAATTCCTCTTTCGAGCCGTTCCCTTGACTCGAGTCGTTCCCTCTCACTCCTTAATGTGTATTTCGGCCAGCACGTGATGGTATTCGGAACCCATTATTATGAATTATGAATGATATACTTGTTTTTTCTTTGACTTTGTGTTCGAGTTTAGGAACTGTGGGTAATTTTTCCACTGTAAACAAAAGCTGTAATTGCTAGGCTTGTTCTGTAGCATTTAAAATGGTTACAAGCAACATGTTGCTGTTTTTTTTTAGTAACATAACATCACGCCTGTAATCCCCGAAGGGTTAGGCAGCGGTGTACCCATTTGTACACCCACATTTCGCCAGTTTGTATAAGTCCCAAGTAATAAGGGGCGAGCCTATTGCCATCAACCGGGCACTAATCCAGACTTCGAGGCTGCTATTAAAAAAATCCCGATGGAAAAACCCAATCACTCTTTGCCCGACCTGGGAATCGAACCCAAAATCTCATGCTTAGCAGTCGCACTTTGCGTTCACTAGACCAAAGAGGCCGTTTTTTATTAAAGATGCCGATATTCTAGTTTAATTGCTCTTCCTGATTCACATTATCAATCTAATGTCTCAAAATGTCAATAGCTCATACTTTCAAAGGCTCCGATACTATAATCAGTCAATGACCTCACTAAAAGCACAAGTGGTTATGACACTCTTATCACAAACGTTCTCACACTAGTGTGACCACAATCGTGTTTTTTGTCGGAAAGTCTCAAACTTCACTGGCAACTAGTTTCTGTTTTTTATTTAAAACTTAATTAAAACACGTAGGTACAATTTAGGCATTATGGCTGATTATATTATGTAACAACAATAGTTAATGTCTGTTACCTAATAAACATCTATTGTTAGTATCGGAACCGTTATATTTTGCGAATAACATTTTTGTGTGTATGAAACCGTGAAATTTTAAAACGTTATATTAACGTCGCGTTTATTGATGTAATTACATTACTTTCGCGTTTACGTAAGATTAATTTTGTGTCTAGTTTTTTATGTAGTTGTCTGTTTGTAATGTGAGTTGATGTATTAACTTGTGAAGTGGTGTTGTTTAAATTAATTTAATCAATTATTTATTAGCCTCGTATGCATGAGCATAACATAACGGGCAAGTACCAATGTGATTTTTTTAAATAATTATACACTATGTAATAAAAACCCTGTCAGATCAGTGTTGCCGTTGATCAGTTTTTATGTTTTATTTTAATTTAATAACTTCTTTTTTCTTTTCTTTTTTCACTGGAGAAAAATAATAATCTCAAATCCAATAAATGGTTACGTATATGTGTACGCAGTACGATGCCGAATAATACCCTTAAGGATCGGACAGGGTTTTTGTTACATGCTGTATAGGTACTTTCTAAGTTTATCATGAACTTCACTGACATCGGTAACGAAAAACAATGGAAGGTGTGTACGCAGTACGATGCCGAATAATACCCTTAAGGATCGGACAGGGTTTTTGTTACATGCTGTATAGGTACTTTCTAAGTTTATCATGAACTTCACTGACATCGGTAAAGAAAAACATCGGAAGGTAAGCTGGACTTATCATTAATAGTCTGAAGTTACCAATCCGCCTAGATTATGGGTGAATATATATATCGTGCCTTCTCTGTACGAGAAGAGGCATTTGCCCTGCAATGGGACTATGATATTATTTATAGTTATAGTAAAAAGAAAAATCTTTTAAAGCAAAATACTTGTAATTATTCTTTAACATCATCTATTTATGAAAATCTCTTATCTCATTAGTAAAGTTTAACGATAATGGTAAAACTTCAGCACGTAGCTTTATAGCGCTCTCCGTAAACGCACTCATTGCCATAACTGCGGTAATCATTTTACGTCGTCGCATACTCCGTGAATGCTTAACGTTTTTGGCTTGCCTGATATGCTTATGCGACAGAACGAGGAGTTTTTATTATCCATACTAATATTATAAGTGCGAAAGTAGCTCTCTTTGTCTGTATGTCACGCTTTGTCATTGTCCGATTTTGATGAAATTTGGTACGGGGTAAGTTTGAACCCCAAGGAAGACATTTAACAGGACAGGAAGACTTTTTATGCAGCGATTTCGTCTGCGTCCACGATAACCGACATTTACATTCATAATTTTGATACGGTTAACTACTAATTAACAAATAAAAAATTTGTGTTCTTTAAAAAATAATTGTATTAATTAGTACCTATTATGTCGTAAAAAGTAATCACTTTAAACTTATTTTGTTAGCTTACCGTTTCAATGACTACATAATCTAATTTCCTGCTATAAACTGCCAATTAAACACCGGAACAGTTGTGTAATAGTCCATTAATCAATTAATATGGAATCATATAATGTTTCCCGTTTTGCTCATGGCTGTGCGATAAAGAAAGTAATACTTCTTATTTGTCCTATTTATTTTAAAGTAAAAATTGGTTACCCCATTTGTCGTTGCTGCTGAGTGAAATGAGTGGTGATATAGTAGGGTGACCATATTTTGGTAAAATTAAATTTGATTAGAGATTTTTCCTATTTTTTTTCCGTTGCTGTTTTTTATTGTCTTATATATTGTAAATTATCGTCCCACTGCCATATACATGGTGCATGTTAGCATTTTCCTCAACAATTAAAGTCCATACCCCTTACGATGGCTTCATCTTTATTCCACGTAATTCCGCAATATCTCAATGCCGTTCGAATACAAATCGTTCAATGTATTTGACTCACCATTTCCGAATAAATATGCAAAAATATTAGTAAACATTTCGTTTCGACTAATCAGGTGTCGTGTCATTACATCAATATGTTTGTCAATGTGGTCATCTAAATGGAGTTTTTATATCAACTATAATTATGAGATTCACTGAAAAAATTTATAAGTTTATAAGGTTCTCATCAGTTTAAAAAAATACCCGTGTATGCTTTTATCCTGAAAAGTTGTCAAAAGATATTCTTGTTGTAAAATCGTGCATGGATAGTAAAATTTATGCGACATTTGCCGTTACTAGGTTATTATGTCCGTGCATTAGTCATAAAAAAAATGCGCTTCTCATATCCTGGCCTTATGTTAATTTTATGTGGACACGCATAAAGAGTTGTTTTGAATTTCGAACATAAAGAAACATGGCGCCAAAATTGTCGGTGAACGGTCGCGCGTGCGTACCGCAGTAGGCCAATGGATTCCAGTGTAAATTCATTGGTCCACCCAAACGCACGGCGAAAATTGTTGAAGCGTGCCTTTGACTATCCCCGAGCTCTCAATATTCATAACGGGTCTACTATTGTTTCCCGCCTTTAGAGACGTCACGTATCCGGCGCCATCTTGAAAGGGACGTGCTCAAACGCATCCAAAATTAGAAGAGCCTTAAACTGTCGCGACGTTAGGATACCTGCAAAGTGTGTGTAACGTTTAGGGGTCTATTTAAAATGGTGCTTTTTATGACCCAAAGAAAATTATGAATGTACGTTGTTGTGCATTGAAATCAGCTAGCTACCAGTGAGGTGGCCGTGTCGCCATACATTTTAATTACTTTCCTAAACTATGACTTATGTGTGCCGCGAACGCGTAGGAATGTGTGTGATGTCAACCTTTTAAGGCAACAACTCAAAGGAAAAACGTTTATAACTAAAATAACGCTTTAACAAGATTAAAATTATAAGGATACCCCAGTTAATATGATTTACGAGCAACTCAAACATTCGTCTGAGCGGTTAAAGTGTTTTAAAACATAAATAATTCTTAACAATGATTAACAGCTGAGATAAAGCTATAAAAACTGTGACCTCGTGCAAAAACTTGTTCAACGATATATATATTTTTTATAAGTACCTTTTAATGTGGTCACCCTATTCTGGGTTATACGTCCAATTTACAACAAGTACTCCGATTTGTTGCCCGCTCTTGTAAATAGGGCTTGGTATTCATGAGCTTTTGATTTAATATTATTCTTGTGGTACTTGAAACTTAATTAACACTTCGTTGAAGGTCGAATTCGGTCTTGGGTTCGATTCCCAGGTCGGGTAAACTGCTATTGTGTTTTCCATCTGGAACTACTCAGTGGCAGCCTCGGAGTCTGGATTTGTGCCTGGTTGATGGCAATAGGATTTAAAAATAACTGGCGAAATGTGGGTGTACTAATGGGTACACTTCTGTGTAAATGAAAAAAGAAAAATTGAAAATTATAGAAAAAGTAACCTAATTTTTATAAAACGGAAATTACTCTGAGAGGACTCATTTGGCAGTCGTTAGTGAAATCTAAATCAAGAGCTTGTGAGAAATAAAGATGAGTCGTCATTATGATTCTGGAAATTACTTTACAATGTACTTTGAGTTCTAAGTCTTCCAATTTACCTATTTTTAAAATCATTTATTTTTCGTGTTTAACTGCAGTTTTATTACGTTTACCACTCATCAAGTTACTGACCTCCATACGTAATAAGCTGAAGCTCAACTAAATGAAATCGGCGCACACGCATAAAAGTGTAAGCACTAAAAATAAACCGTAAATCGAGTAGCTGTTGATCGTTGAGTCATGTGACATAAATCAAATCTGGTAACGACAAACTAGGTCGAAGACTGTAATATATTTTTAGTACAGCGTCGCCATGTTTTTTTTGGACCTACTTATCAAGAAAATTACTGTAATGACTATTATATTATTGTAATATTCTAAAATAATAGGTACTTTCTAGAACATAATGGTACGGTATAATCAATTTCTCCTTATAATTATATTCCTCCTATATTAAAAGTAGCTAAATGAGTTTCTCAGTCATCAATTGAAATCCAGCAATATAATTTAACAGCACTTATCGAAACCCTCACAAACTATTAACTTTAAAGGTTCTCAATACAGCAATAATAATAATCGATCTCATCCACACTTTTTTATGGACTTGTAATAAAAAAACGTAGTTTATTTTGTGGTAATAAATCATGGTCACCGTAACGAGATTCTTCGTGGTAATGTAGTTTTGTAAAGCGACATCTGTAGGATAAGTAGGTAAGTAATATATTTGAGATCGATTTTACGACCAGTCTGGGGTATTTGACAGAAGTCAGTCAAGTGAATTAAATAGCTTTTGAGTACTTAATGTAGGAAATCATTTTCTGTATGCTCCATTTATAATTTTAACTTCAAAGGCATGTCAAAGATTTAAGTAGTAGAAGTTATGCTTATTGATCATCAGAAATAGTTGTAACATTTATTTCAATTAAACCATTTACTTTACTTTTGAATCGTAAAATAATGGTATTCTATCTGCATCCGGTTAGACTGGAAGCCAACCCAACTTAGTCGGGAAAAGGCTATGCAGATTGACAGGCACTTTTGAATTGACAAAGAGTCGGTCAGTTAGTCAGAAAATTTAAGATAGTTGCTGGTTCTAAAACGTAGGTAGGCCTCAATGGAGAAGTAGGAGCAAGATACTCCACGGAGATTTTTTTCAATAAATATTTGATGAAATCTTGGTTGAATTATTGTAGTCAGAAAGCCAGTCTTTTAAATATTTAAGACGTTCTATATAGTCTTAGTATATGGGCTTATCCTATACATAGTTTAAGTCGCTTAGTTGAACCTCTATTCAAAAACATTATGCAAAAATCTGCTTGATGGCCCATCAAGTACCAACAAAACATCTGATACAAATCTCATTCCCGTATCAGAAATCAAATATCAATATATCATGTATCTTACATAAGCGATCAAACATTTTCTACGTGCGACCACGAACTGTCACAGATCCAATAGAAAGCTGCGCTTGCGCAACCGAACGTACCTTAAAAATTTCTAATACCTCGTAAATTCGCGTTACATAAAGAAATCATCGTTTAAAGAATATTGTAAATCTTTTATACTATCAATTAATTATTGTTTCGTAATCTTCGTGATGGGTTCTTAAGTTTTTTGGAAACACGCACGTGATTACGGTCGATATTCTCCATAACTGTGTTTTTTTTGCTACTTACGCACGCAATTTTTTTTTCATACACATACATAAACTCACGCCTTTTGTCCATGGGGGTAGGCAGAAACCACAGAATGCCACCTGGTACGATCCTTAATACTCCTTTCGCCTCATCTACGTTCATACATCTCGTCATACAAGCACGCCGGTTACGAGTACTGCGCACCTGACCTTTCTGAAGAACCTCACCAATAAGGTCAGTGTAGGGCTTCCTAGGGCGACCCCTCTCTGCGTTGCCACTCACCTCTGCCTTTTACCTTTTTTTTCATGTTATGATTTTTTCTTTTTTTTTTATAATGTTGTGATGGCCCCGTGTCTGATGCTCTGCCTCTCTTGCATGAGGTTGTGGGTTCGATTACGGACAAGCCCAATTTGCCTTTTTTAATAAAATTCATACTACTTTCTAAGTTAATCTTTGTCACTGACATCATTGACATAGTAAAGGAAAAACATTGTACTTATAATTTATTAATATACGTCTGAAATCGCCAATCCGCCTTCCCTGTACGCCGTCCCTGTGTACAAGAAAAGGCCTTTGCCTTGCCGTGAGACAAAAATCGGCTGGTATAATTTTTATTCTTTATTTTCATCAGAGAGTTTAAAATTGTGTAATGATTTAACAACGTGATTTAAAACAGCTTTAAAATACACTTCATAGTAAAACATATCGCATTTAAAATTAGTAAGGGTTGTAAAAAAAACTGGGAATATCCCGATTTTTATCCAAAATGAGGCAAACCCTAGCGTACTCAAAAGGTGTACCTACGTTAATTTTATTGGAAAAGCAACCGTTTCTACTGCACTATAACACCTATGTAATTGGAAACCTCTTCCAATAATTTTAAGGAACGGGTTCTAAATAAATAACTTTTTCACGTAATAAGCAATACTGTAGTATTTTTACATTATAATTGGATATTATTACGCACACATTATTTACCGTTTCCGTGTTAGGTAATCAATCACTAATCAGGCTAAGCGTAATAAATGTTTCATTTGCCGAAATCGTATATTATGTTACATCGCAAAACCAGTCCTTTGAAATGCTGTAATAATCAGTTTCAAATTACATCATTTATGAAAAAACACGTACAAAAAAGTCTCATTAATCAAAATTGACTAGATTTAGTGCATTTTGAACGTCATTCAAACGACAGGTTACAAAAACGTACATTTGTGTCTTAAACGAAACAAAACTTGTTTAAACAGAACACAATTTATTTGTAAAAGATTTAGTTAAAATAAAAAAAAAACTATAAATGTAAATAATTACTTAAAAAAGAACAATAATTGATCTTGAATACTAACCACGATTTTCGTTTAACTTTTTTATTTATTCTAATTAACGCGTAATTTGTAGTCACCCTACTAGCTCTTTTAGCCAATCAGGATTCCCGATAGACCCTCTACGGATACCTTACCAGATGCGTCTGCCTTTCCTCGGACCCCAATAAAAACTGTTTGAAACGCATTTCATTTTCTCTTAGAACTCGTTGAACCCTAGAAACGCACAAAATGCAGCGCTGCAACAATTTGTTGCGTGCGTTGGAGGGGGGCAAAAAGCAGCGTGTGCGCATTGCACACAAGATGCCTGCCCATTAAAATTCCCGCCCGCGCACCGCTGTCTATTTAGAGAAATAATAGTTATTATAACGAACCTTTAGCTTAAGGATTAATGCGAAAAAAGTAGTTTGTACTCGTCGCGGGAAGTGACGGTTTTTGTTTATGGTACGCACTGAGATTTAAGTATCAAAACTTTTTTTGACCATCTATTTTACACTACATTGTAACAAAAAACTGCCTCGTTGGCCTAGTGGTCGCAAAGCGCGACTGCTGAGCATAAGGTCTTTGGGTTCGATTCTCAGGTCGGGTAAAGTGTTAAGTATTGAATTTTTCCATCAGAAATTTCTCAGTAGCGGCCTCGAGTCTGGATTTGTGCCCGGTTGATGGCAATAGGCTCGCCCCTATTACATGGGACTTAAACATAACTGGCAAAATGTGGGTGTAGGGTACAGCTCTGCCTAACCCTACGGGGATTACAAGCGTGGTGATGGTGGTATGTGATGTTGTAACCACAAAAAAATCCTTCTTGTGCAGTCGGATAAAAACATCATAATATAAGACCTTGATTTATACTATCCTATACCTACTTACTACTTACTATACTATATTTATTAGTTACTTTTTAAATTGCTCCCACATTTAACTTAATAAACAACACCCAATTAATTTTCAACTAACGAAAATTATAGACCACCATGCAATTAACAAACGCACCTCGTTTTCCAATGCGAAACAAAAAACAAATAGCCTTTCTTCTAGCCGCTTAGTCGAGATACAATCTTAACGATGCAACGAGATTTAGTGGGTGAGAAATGTTCTAGCCTATTATTATATTGTAATCATCCCTCCCTCCCCCTCTCCCCACCGAATGGATGATAATAAAAGGGCTTTACCGCCACACCCACACAAATATTGGTCCCACGCCTGATCCAAGAGGAATTTTTGGGTCAAAATTGCTGTTACCGGCCCTTATCGTTACCGAATCTAATTTTTGAAATTCGAACGCATTTTTTTATGTGTAAACTAGTTGTTGAGTTGTGTTAGTGGAAAGAATGTGCGTGTATTCGATAGCCAATGACAATAAACTACACACATCAAAAAAGTCTAGGGATCAACATCCCTAACATTTGTTAGGGATGTTGATCCCTAGACTTTTTTGATGTGTATAGTTTAAAAAACATTTTTAAAAACAAGCTTTAATTTAAAATTATTGCAATATTAAGTATTGGACATTGTATTGTCATTAGAACTAAAGGTGTATGCAAAATTTCTGCTCAATCGGATATCAACAAATGGTTGAAACATGGTTTGCAAATTTTGAAAAGACAACTTACATACATACATTCTTATATACGAAGAGTTCAAGCTAAATAAAAGCTTGCAAAAAAGAAATGTGATTAAAACTATATTAAAACACTGCATTCTATTTTTTAAATTTTGGAATCTTTCCGAAAATAAAAGCTAAATATTCAGCTGTGTGACACCAACTCAGCTTATACTAAAGACTATTTATAAACATGGGTAAATAAAAGCAAAAACAAAAATCCAAGGTTCAAGGCCTCATTCGTTATCGTGCCAAAAAATGCCAAAAGAAAGAAAAAAACTTTGCCCAAAACTGATCGAAACCTGTTCTCGATCCGTTCAAAAGATTACCATTACCAATCGGAAGACGAAGTCAATAAAATACACAATTTTTCAACCTTACAACCCTGGCGTATAAATTATCAAAAAGGTCCAAACATTTGTCAGACGTGCACATCGTTATAATATCGAAAGGCATTATTTTTTAAACAAATCATCGCCAAAAAGATAATAATACATCTTGAACAGGGATATCTTACTTATTATCATCAGTCAATTCGAAATTTAAAAATCTGTAATGTTTTTTATTTTTATTTTTTAATCTTTTTATTTTATGCGAGGAATTTTGGGTATACACTATCCTAACTAATATTATAAATGCGAAAGTAACTCTGTCTGTCTGTCTTTCTGTCTTTCTGTCTTTCTGTCTGTCTGTCTGTCTTTTCTTCACGCCTAAACTACTGAACCGATTTGTGTGGTACAGGGTAAGTGTGAACCCCAACAAAGGACATAGGCTAATTTTTATTCGACTTCGACTTCGACTTCGTCTGCGTCCGCGATAACCGACATATACGCAGACGAAGTCGCGGGCAAAAGCTAGTACATAATATACCCTGTGGATGTTCGGGGTGACGCTAGAAAATAAGTAATATCCGGAAAGATTTTCCAGATTTAATTATGTATGTATGTACGTTTATTTTAATTATTGTAGTTCTACTATGCACCTACTATGTTATCTCTTCACCGGTAGAGAATGCTTTGTATATGAAGTATAAATAAAACTGAGATTTGGAGGAGGCTTTTGTCCAGCATTTTTTACGTAGTTGGTAAAAAAAGTGTGTTTAATAATAATAAATATCTTGGGACAACTCACACACGGCCATCTGATCCCAAGCTAAGCAGAGCTTGTGTTATGGTAACCAGACAACTGATATACATACTTATAAATTAATAAATATATAAAAATACACCCAGACATAGAACCAACAATTATGCTCATCACACAAAGTTTGTCCTGGGTGGGAATCAAACCCACTACCTCCGGCTTTGCAGTCAGGGTCACTAACCACTAGACCAACAAAAAAATACTGATAGAAAGAAATACGACTGGCGAGTGTTATAGGGTGCATTATGGTACCTACACGGTACTACATCTCAAGATGCAATATCAACAAATTGCAAAATTGCACAGTATTACCTACTACATACTATTATATCACACTCCATTAAAATTAAGTTCTACAAGTACAATGGTCAATTCAAAGAATTCTCTATTATCTTCTTTCTATCAATTAAAAAAACCTCTTAATTAAAAACTAAGAGAGAGTGCCTTAAATAGAATTTGATAGTTTCGCGTGTGGACCAAAACTTTCGACTCTTAGTTTTATTATTAAATTAATAGATCTATTAATTGATTTCGCCATTGAAATTCCGCGATAACTCGATTTCTTTGAGAGAAATTAAAAAAAAACCGGCCAAGTTCAAGTTGGACTCGCACACGATGGGTTCCATTATCTATAAAAATGTAAATTGAAAAGGACTCTGTTGTAATTACTTTGATACCTGTTTTTAATTTCGTAATCTGTGTTTGTCTATAGCCTACCTACTGTCTTCTTTATTCTTTTAAATTTTTTAGTCAATTGTCTAAATGTGAAAACTTGTAATTGGCCTTAATTTGAGTTAACTGTTTAATCTATTTTCTGTTATTAGCTGTAAGTTTTCCTAAGAAAATAAAATAAAATAAAATAAAAACGGCAAAAAAAATCATGTCTGTTGTATGTGTGTATGGGAGCCCCACTTAAATATTAATTTTATATTTATTTATTTTAAAGTGAATATATGTAACTCAATATTCTGTGAATTTATCAATATCGATCAAAAACGAACAAAAATATCACGTTTGTTGTATGGGAGCCCCCTTAAATATTCATGTTATTCTGTTTTTTAGTATTTGTTGTTATAGCGGCAACAGAAATACATCCTCTGTGAAAATTTCAACTGTCTAACTATCACGATTCATGAGATACAGCCTGGTGACAGACGGAGGGACGAACAGCGGAGTCTTAGCAATAAGGTCCCGTTTTACCCTTTGTGAACGGAACTCTAAAAAGACTATGTTCATTAAATTTTGAGAGTAGTTAAAATTAATTGTAGCCTTGAAATTCCACAAGTTCAAGAACAAAGTTTACTGTTTTGTTGACCTTGTGTTTGTATGTTTATGGCTTACAGGACAGCCATAGAGTTCAGAGACTGACAATTTAAAATCTTTTCGGTTCAGGGTTGCCAGGAACGAAATCTCGAAAGACGAGCAGCCAAAATTAGGCAGAAGAGCTAGACACTAATAATAACATTATTGTGTTTGGTTTTTTCGATTCTTTTTTATAAAATCACAACAGTTTTTAATAAAAACAAAAGTAGGTATATCAGAATTCTTAATTACGCAATTTAAACCTTAAATACTTAATACTTATTAATCTAAAGATAATTGATGACACTATTAATAGAGCACTACTTGCAAAAAAGTTTAATTAGAATAATATCAAGTTTAGTTTAAAATTTGTCCCAGAAGAACTCAGGTGCTTTTGATGCTTGAGCCTCTTAGCACCCTCCGGATACGCTATTATAAACGCCTATATCTGGCAACCCTAATTCAGTTCATTATGCTCACAGCGTCCCCCTTTAAAGTAATTTCAAAAACAAACAATCGCCATTTTACTCTCAAACAATAGACAATTACAAATAGCATTTAAAGTCTAGCACACAGCTTACGAAACGAATCGTCAACGCAATGAAGAGCCAACTTACTTTGACACTTCATTAGTAGTTTTCTTGAAGGGGACAGGTGTCAATGAATTATGGTGGTTTGTCGATAATTTTCTTTATAGAAAGTGACTCGTTCCCAGCAATGGAAAGCTGTGTATGGAAAACGTATTTCACTAAGTGAAAATGCTTGGTAATTATTGTTAGTGTGACGTGGAACACGATTTTCTTTTATGTCGTCCATTTTATTTGTGTTGACAATGATTGAGTTACTTAAATCTATTATTTTAGACCAGTCTTTTCCAAAGTGGGCAATAACGCCCCCTTGTGGGCGTTGCAGGCCTAAAGGGGGGCGGTAAGAGACCTAGAAAAAAATCTGGGCGTTGTGTAGAGGCTTGGGGAGCGATTTGTAATTTCATCTACTAAGTGGTTTTTAAGTAGGTGAAAAAATGGGGGCGCTAGAAAATAATTTATTCTCAAAATGGGCAAATTGTGTTTGGGAACCCCTGTTTTAGACCAAGAGCTAATTTTTCAAGCATCAGAAAACTTTACGGAGGGATAAATATGGCGGCTTAACAGCTTTTGTATAGAAAATATGTCAAACTGTCATGTTTATTGTTTGGATAAAAGTTATCTGAATATGAAAAAATTAGCCCTTATACTAATATTCTATACTGATATCGGTTCGATGTAAGCTGAAGTCAAATAAAATTAGTCTATGTCCTTTGTTCAGGTTCGAACTTACCCTGTACCAAATTTTATCAAAATTGGTTTAGTGGTTTAGTCGTGAAAGTTTAACGGACAAACAGACAGAATTACTTTAGCATTTATAAGATAAGTATGGATTAAAACCTTCCCATAAATCTAATAGTCGTTTGTGAAACCTTTTTTGAGGTTACGGGATGCGGCGGCGCAGGACCGGTCATGTTGGGATCTATAGGGGAGGCCTATGTCTATTAGATGATGACAAGAAGATTATGATAAGAATGAAACCACTCTAAAATAAATTAAAACAAAATGAAGACACCTCAAAACATCCAACAATTGTTACGTACCAAACCTTTATTGTATTTAAATATGATGTTACAATATCTTAAAATAGCGGGCGGTTGCGCGGGCGCAAGTCGGCGCGTCGCGCAGTGGGCGTGACAATTTATTGGCGGTAATGGCGAAAGTGTCGCCGCGGTACCTTTGATCCAGTCTCAGTAATGCTGATTAATTATTTGTGATCCAGAGAAATTCTAATTTATATGGTGCAGCTTGTGAACTGTTTTAGAAATTGTCTTGTAGGCGAAACATTGTAGGTTGGGCTCGGTTATCTAGTAAAAGTTCCGACTAGCTTGTACCCGCGACTCGGTTCGCGTGGGTATGGTGTTTTTCTTCTTTGCGCGGAACCCTGATTCTTTTTTCCAAAATGAAAGTGGCATAAGTTACTCCTTATAACAGCTCCTATCTGCCAGTGAAAGTCCCATCCAAATCGGTCCAGCCGTTTAGAGGATAAGCTGGAATAAACAAACCGACACACAGACATAAATAAAATAGATGTTTTGGTAGAAGTACACACTACACAATAAACATTCATTTATACATTTAGTAAAAAGATTTTATTTTGAAAATACAAACAGACACATAATTTTTAATTATTTAAATAGATTTGCATTAAAACATGAAGTATGTAAATACCTACTGTGTTTAATTTCGTCACATTAGAATAAAGTTAAAACAAATCTTTGAATTCCTGTTCTGTTCTGCCTGACTTTATAGGTATCTAAACTTAAAGGTTTAGCCATACAGGATGTAGGTACAATCGAACCCAAACCTGAATGAAATGACTAATCCAAGAACCGAACAATAAAATAAACTTTAAGCTGCGTTGTATGAAACCGATAGCTTTTCCACGCGTGGCGACACGCGGGGCGGGGTTAGTATAAACGCACCTTTACTTACTAAATCGCAGTCACATGTCATTCCACATAAACCTCAATTTAAGTTAGATCCGGCAACACCAGAAAAACAGATATAACTAACACTTTTACGTTCACCCGATTCAATGGTCATTGTAAACGTAGGTTTCCAAGAAAATGGCGGAGAGATTTCAATGACAGTTCATTATCTATTTACGTTCCTAGAATATGGAGATGTGACTCAATTGATGAACGTTTGACGCCTTTGAAGAGGAGCGACTGATAAACTATAAATAGCTCTGTTAAATCATGTAAAGAAAGGGCAAAGTAGAAAGCTATATTAACAAAGAGTATAAAAAAAGAAACTAAAACTAAATGGTATCAAAAAATTCATCCGCATAGCCGTTAAATGGAAATGTGTTGATTGGCCTCTGGCCAAGGTTATAGCCAGCCCTTGGGTCACGGGTGTATCAACCAACCGTTTGGACAACTCCTTGAAAAAGCCATTAAGCTAGTCAATACCAAATGGTTATGTAAGAAACAAAAATCCGTAAATATTCCACTTATTCATAACATCTTGAAACAGAGGTCTGATCTGACGAAGACTACAGTGTCATGAAAAACTGTTATCAATCATGTTAGTCAATATTAGTCGCGAATCGATATGAAGACTAGCTTCATCCCTCGACTTCATCTGCGTGGATGTTAAGTGCAAAATAATACCATCAAATTCCATGGCATTTTATAACAGTGTGGTTTTCTATCAGTGAAAGAATTTTTGTGATCAGACCCAGTACTGTGCTATATCATCATCATCATATAGGATATAGGCCTCCCCTTGAAATAGCCATAACGAACGCTCCTGCGCAGCCCGCATGCAGCGGTTTCCTGCAACCTTTACCAGGTTGGTCCACCTCGTGGGAGGCCTTCCCGCACTGCTTCTTCCAGTACGTGGTCGCCACTCGACAGTCTTACCAACGACCATCTGCTCTACGAGCTATATGCTATGTGTGTGTAATATAATAGTAGATATTCTAGTCACTAAACAAACCTAACGTAAAGATGCGTTCCCTTTTTTGCTAAAAGGAAGGGTGATCCCATCTGAGACCACAAGACTCTATTCACAGTACATACTGGCCTCGCACAAGTACACGCAGTCGATGAACACGAATGAAGTCAAGGTGAGATGTCAACGCTTAAACAATCAAACCGATTGATTAGATCACGCGAAACAAATTATTATATCGCTGCGAGACATAAATATAGATAACGTAGATACTTGGACTTACTGTAGAGGTTTTATAGGTAATACATAACAATAAAGGTGATACAGTTACTTGAAAGAGTAGGTAATATACAAAAAAATGCAAATCTCAATGGAGACTAGCCAACTACCCAGGGATATTATAGTTTGCGGGTGTGTGCGCAAACACAGATGCACTCTTCCTCTTTCCTCACTTACATAGTCCGATGGGAAGGCAATTTGAGACGACTGGGAAAAGATTAGGCGTAGGACCAACGGCTTAACGTGCATTCCGAGGCAGGGGCGGGCTGCTCACACGTGGGGACAGAACCCCGGTTCAGTATGACCAGGCCTGTCTCCAGAGCCCAGTCCTCCACCATCCTGCCCCGCGCGTTGTCCGTGTACCGGGAACCCCAAGCCACATTCTTCACAAGCTCGCCGTCCGATCAAGGACCATGCCCGGGTCGACGGCGCGTTCTGTTCGCGCGCGCTTCAAAGAGTTGTCAGCACAGGGACTGGGCCCCAATAGGGGCCAAACGCCTGCCGGGATTGCGGGACGTCTTAACAGGATACCGCGGCCCCGGAACGTAAAGGGCAACAGAAGGAACAGGGTGGTTTTTTAGTCAGTAAAAGTCTGACAGTCCCTTCCGCCCCACCCAGGCCGGAAGGAGTCATTTCATGATTTTTACCACATAAAAAAAAAAAAGGGGCGGGCTGATATTCTGATAGCATTTTCCTGTTTACCTATCTCTTTTCTTCCTATATCATTAGAAAGAGAGGAAGCAGTTAAATATTTTAATTAACGGTTCATTGATAGGCTTTTTCCGAAATTACGTTTCATTCGCTATTGTCGTGCGGACCGATTGACTTGGCCAAGTGAACTGACCGAATGGCTGTACGGTATAGTTGTAAAAATGAATGATAGAAAGCAATGGGTAGGTGTAGAAGAATAGATTTAACCAATCCTTAAAGTAAAGGAAATAAATCAGCAGATAATATTACTAAGAAGAAAAAAAAACTAGGTTGGGGTCGGCTTCCAGTCTAACTGGATACTGCTGTATTTTTTTTAATGGAGCGACTGCCTATCTGACCTCTACATCCCAGTAACTGGGTAATACCCCTTGGTAAGACTGTACCTGTAACGATTGTCGATTATGTACAAACTAGCATTTCACAGCCCGCGACTTCGTCCGCGTATATGTCGGTTATCGCGGACGCACACGAAGTCGAAGTCGAATAAAAAATAGCCTATGTCCTTTGTTGGGGTTCACACTTACCCTGTACCAAATTTCACACAAATCGGTTCAGTAGTTTAGGCGTGAAGAAAAGACAGACAGACAGACAGAAAGACAGACAGACAGACAGAGTTACTTTCGCATTTATAATATTAGTTAGGATGACAGCCCGGACCAACGGCTTTAACTATTATCATATAGCTTGGCGCTGGGCGAGGCATCGCGTTCTGTGTTCGCTGGCGGTGAAAAGGTTAAAATGAAGAGCTTCTAATGAAGTCGTGGCGCTGGTGGCACGAAAATCCGGAACTTCTATTGAAGTCCGTGGCGGTGAAAAGGTTAAGTACTTTCAGAGCCACGGGAATCTGAAGCAAAAGCTAATCATGATAAATCTTACTAACTACTATTATTTTAACAATTCTAAATGCGAAATTTTGGATACGCCATAACGACTGAACAGATCTGGTTGTTTCGCACAAAGATAGATTAGTCTAGAATAGCACATACGCTATTTTTTATTCCGGAAAAATTTACGCTACCCGTGGGATAATGCATCAATTTTGACGCGTACGAAGTCACGGTCAGAAGCTAGTATTATAGGAAGCAAACACTACTACTAGTCACTCATCCAACAACAAACATTCAATCAGCTTCTATATTCTCAGAACCGAACGAATCATCAAAGGAGGTCGCCCTGAGTGACTCATTAGTGTCAATGTGACCAACAATAACTAATTGCAAACACTGTCTGTTGATAATCATCCACTAGTCCAAATACACGTAAAAAAAGTTCTGTCAGAACGCGACCATGGGGCCGACGACTCAATCGGATCGACGATATCTGCACTAAATGGTCTGTCATTAAGGCTGCGCGGGCGCTTCTCCGCGCATGCATCAACGCCACAATGGCACGATCTACAATTGAGATGTAAACGATAGTATTGATGGCAAATTGCATGATTATTGCCTTAATGATGCCTGGAGGTGACATTTTAACTCGTATACTTAATTTTTTCTCATTGACAGTGTGTTCTTTAGAAATATTTCCATTATTGCTAATGCTAATGAATGTCTAAGTAGCATCTTCCTGACGATAATGTCGTTTACAAAAATCATTAGAAAGCGAAATTAACACTCACAATTAACTGCTTTTAAAGGGTTTCCTCGTAAATCTTGATAATGAAATGCTTACCGACTCAATGGGGGCACTCTCCAAGGGATTTCGAGCTCTACTCCTTTCAGCTTTAAGTTAATTTTCGTTCGGAGCACGGGGTAAAGATAAGTCATTGGAAAGTGAAATGGGGGCGCACCTGACTTTGCTTTCTTTACGTCTCGGTGTTCTTTTTGCTTCAGTGAGAGTGGTCTAGATTCGATAATTGTGTCGGTAGCGATTCCGTGACGAGTTCGGAACGCCCTCCCGGCACTAACCACGGGAAGTTGATTCATCGGAACAACACTTTCCAAAGGCTAACAATTTGCATTGCTAATTGAAATATCAAAGACGTAAAAATTCCCAGCGTGTTCACGGCTAATGCAAATAATTAGAAATCCATTCATCTGATCAACTCTCTATTGATGACCATTCAGGATTGTTGAATGAATATGGATGATTTTTTATCGATCAATGTCTGCTAATTATGGCGAGTTTGCGCAGTACGTGCAGCGTTTTTAGTCATTTGATGATTTAAGAAGCCTGTCCATTAGACCGTACCGGTCCATGACCGTGCTATGAACGTGCTAGGAACGGATTGAAACATGACACGGTGTATAAACGTATCAACCGACAATTGTTGGCGCTCCGGTGACGGAACGGTCTACTGGGCATTACTTATCTCATACTTTTTAATAAATGTAATATAAGGTACTTTATTGGGGTATTTATTTAGGTAATTTTTGTTTAATTTCTAATTTAATGGCACCTGCCATGTTATCTCTTCGCCACCTTTGGTTGACTGGTAGAGAATTCTCAAGTCAAGTCCGCCTTTGTACCTTTTGTTGCATAAACATTTTTATCTTATCTACTACTTTTATAAATGCGAAAGTTTATGAGGATGTTTGTTGCTCAATCACTCAAAAACAGCTGAATGGATCTAGATAAAATTTGGTACAGAGATAGATTATGGTCTGGTATAGCAAATAGGCTATATCCTGGAAAAATGTACGGTTCCCGTGGAAGAATATATTTACTTTGTCAATGGTTTATTTTTGACTGACACGTTTCTAGCACGGTCAGTGTAGTATACAGACTCCTTTATAGTCACTTCTAAGTCTATAAATCGTCTTTGATGAGCTTTTTTGTCGTGTACATACGTATGGCCACGACTTTATCTCGTTACGTTCGTCTTCACATTGTTAAAATGGCTACTCATCTAAGGCGCTTTGCACATGGAGCAACTTAAGACGAGGCAACTATCAACTCTTTAAAAGTTTCCTGTAAAAGTTGAAAGTTGCTATAACGTTTACGGTTGCCGCAACTTTATGGCAATCTGTGAGCAACTTTCATAGCCGAGTTGCTCAATCTACGCAGCGATCAGCATTGCCGGGCACAGGGACAGGAAGGGAGGGTGTGAAATAGCCCGACGCGTTGCGATTGACGGTTGAGGTAACCGGCAACTTTAAAAACCGGTATAATATTTAACAGTTCCTAGTTGCGGCAATTAGGAACTAACTTAGTCATCGATTGCAGCAACTGAAAACTGTTGATGATCACCGGAACTCGAAACTCGAGTTGCTATGTGTGCACAGTCCAATTGAAATATATGTAAACAGCTAGTTGCCAGCTAGTTGCCAGTTGCCAGTTGCTGCAATAGTTGCTCAATGTGCACAGCGCCTTAAACAACTTCCGTTGAACATTTTAGCGGATGCCTGTTAAATGTAAAAGTTGCCAATAAATTATGAATGTGCTAATTTATCAGGCTTAACACAAACTCTAAAGTTGCTACCACTTAATCTTAACAAGCCGTTGTTAGTTTATCTTTTGTGTCGTGATTAGTTGTGGCTTCTCAAATATCGTTATTAATCGATTCTATAATGAAATATGCATGAATATAATATTTATGAGAATATAAACATATAGTTTCTAATTGACACGCCTACTAATGTTTATGTCTAACAATGACCACTCAGTGGGGGTCCTCGTGCTCTTGCGCAGTGTTTGTTGAAAGTCGTGATTCTATCAACATTTTAGTTTCATTGTCACTAGTTTTTGTATCAAGACTCTTCTGATTTTGATGCGATAGAAAGTAACTTCACTTTTTTCCATTGTCGTTTTCATCTTTTGTATTTTTTTATTTGTTTTGGATAGTGATTTTGATAATGTTGATGTCACACTTCCTGTCGCCTTGCAAACCAATGTTGATGTAAGTTATAGCACTTTCTCTGAGGATTGCCGTGCTTGTAAGTTGAGAGATTGATGATTAATCAGTACTTGAGCTAGACTCGTGCGCAGACTCCGCGGCGCCCGGCGCAGCGCTATCGCGCATCAAGCTGCGCGCGCGCCGACGAAAGTGCAAGTCGCCCAGTTCTCACGACCCCCTCCGCCGCGCCACTGCGCACGACCTCCATCTACCGACCGACTTGAGAAACTATCGATTATTGTAATTCGAATTATTTACACTTTCGGAAAGTAATCGTGGCCGCGCAATGTGCGCATGCGATCGCCCGCGATAATGAACGCCATGTTTGGTCGGCTACGTTGGCAAGTATTTTGTATGAAATGGTTCTTTGCCTTGTATTTGAAGTCTAGTTAGTTAATTCTACAGTAAAGATATCTTTCTCAATTACAGACTAAAAGTCCATTGTTATTAGGTATCCTAAGAAAATTCACGAGTCACTTAATGAATGAATGTACTAGGAAATAAGCCGTGAAGGGTTCATAACAACTTTTAAATTTAAATGTTATAACATTTATGTTAAATACAGAAGGAAGCTTAGCTTGTTTAAACGCAGGTATTGATTAATATAATAACTGGGTTCAAGTGATTAAGTCAACTACCTATAGGAAATTGCCAATTACCTTCAAGCTGGTTCAGTACCTTCTAATCGATGGCCAAGCGTCACCACATCGAGGGATATCAACTCTTACATCAACGTAATTAATGACCTTTTTGATCAGCACCCAGAGAATTGATTCTGGTGAGGACAGCAGGATGACGTTGAGTTGGTCACATGATCCTCGCTTCAAACATGAATGGTCACACATTGCTCATACATAACCAATATTCTAAACCATAACCCTGGGTCCATGACTGCCTTTTTGGTCTAGTGGTCGCAAAGCGCGACTGCTGGGCATGAAGTCTTGGGTTCGATTCCCAAGTCAGTCAAAATGTTATTGGGTTTTTCCATCAGGAATTTCTCAGTAGCAGCCTCGGAGTCTGGATTTTTGCCCGGTTGATGGCAATAGGCTCGCCCCCTATAACATGGGACTTAAACATAACTGGCGAAATGTGGGTGTACTGATGGGTACACCTCTGCCTAACCCTTCGGGGATTACAGGCGTGATGTTATGTATGTGATTTTGACGCTGACTAAGTCTGGATAAAAGTTAATAAAACATAACTAGGAACATAGATCAATTCATGCATATTATAACCCTTTCTAAGCTGAGCTTACCACACGGCTCCACAAGCAGCTGATCAACACCCATAGTCAGAAACCCATACAATTCATGAACTGATATGTCAACATAATTTCGGTTTATACAGGTATTAGAAGTGTCATTTTAGTGTAATATTTTATAACTAATGCCACTGTCCAAGTTGGAAACTTCAGCGATTTTATGTCACCAGATGTTAAGCGTAAAGCATGATGATAAGGTCGTCGCAGTAAAGGGCGTCCACCCACAAGGTCGACAGACGATCTCATAATGACCATAGGATGGCGCTGGCTGCAAGCCGCTTCGAAACAGTCCTATTGGAAATCTTTATGGAGGGGCCTATGTTCAGCAGTGGACATCCTACGGCTGGCCACCAAAAGATCGTGAAACACCTAACGTTCATGCAGTTAACACTTTTTATAAGACATGGAGAAAACAAAAAATTAAACAGTTTTATTATACAAAATTGGTGAAATAGTAAAATACATATTAATATGAGTATTGCATTTGCAATCGACTCGAGTAATTGCTCCGATCGACTGGTTGGCAAAAAATACGTAGTACCTAAATGAAGGCGGAAATCTTTTATCGCTTCTGCTTACAACTTGACCGCTTCCACCAAGGGATAACCGTAAATAATACTATAGCTATCCCATGGCCTCAGTAGTTTTATGGTTGTCACACTACAAATTTATGGTACTTATAGGAATCAGATGACTTCTAACATACACGGTAGCTTAATAAAAATAACATAATAGGTTTTTGGTAGTTATGATCATAAATTAAACGATTTTCGTGTAATTTTTATGGGATTTTATGGGACTTTTTGATGGTGACGTAAGTTGCCGTAAGCCGGTTGTTGTTTAGTGAGAGTTGTAAATTATGGGAATAGGTCATGGGGCTTTGAGGTGATGGGATGAGTTTTTAAGTAAATGCCATAAATGTAGGATATTTCTAAATCAGCTTCACTTAACCCTAAAGTTTTGTTTTTTCTTTTCAAATCGATGATTATAACAATAATCCTATTTATACACATCAAAAGTGTCTAGGGATCAACATCCCTAACATTTGTTAGGGATGTTGATCCCTAGACACTTTTGATGTGTGTATTTTTTAAAGTACTTGAGCGCAGTAGGTGGTCTCGCTTATTGTAAAATCAGTGACGTTTTTAATGTCATCTAAATTCTAGATGTAGGGGCACTTTGGGTACTGACAGATAGGTCATAGTCTGGTCAGGAGCACCGCACTTGCTCTGGGTGTCCAACGGATCTAGAATATCGAAAATCGGCAGTTTTGTAATTCACTTGAAAGATATAAGCTTACCTATGTCAAAGTAGGTATGAGCATTCGTCATCATCATCTTCCTATCCTTGTCCTATGTTAACCTTTTCACCGCCACGGACTTCAATAGAAGTTCCGGATTTTCGTGCCACCAGCGCCACGACTTCTTAGAAGCTCTACATTTTAACTATTACCATATAGCTTGGCGCTGGGCGAGGCATCGCGTTCTGTGTTCGCTGGCGGTGAAAAGGTTAAATAGGACCGGCGGTACGTTATCTTCTTCCATTACATCCTGATAACTGTTATGCTGTCACTGACTCACTTTTCTTTCTTATCATTCTTCACACAATCATTCATCAATCTATATACCTTGTGTAAGTTTATTGTCAAAAGACTGGATGGAATGACCTGAATGCCTTGGAAGTTGGGTAGGCTTTTGGTGTCCGATGCAAAATGTGTCGACACTGTTGCGCCATCCCATCTTCCTAGCACGAAGTGCTGTTGCCGAAAAACTCAAAAGGAACAAAAACAATTTCGGCGTTTTATGCGTAGGTTAATTGTTATTTTAAAAGTTGTAAAACTAATAAAATAATAAAATATATCATTCACAATCATTGATCATTCTAAACATTAAGCTCTGGCCTATAAAATAAGCTTAAAATATATATATACTAGCTGACCCGCCGCGACTTCGTTCGCGTGGTATCTTACACTACCAATACCCCTGCCTTACCCTACCCCCTACCCTACCCTACCCCTACACTACCCCTACACTACCCCTACCCTAACCCTACCCCTACCCCTACCCTACCCGACCACTACCCTACCCCTACCCTACCCCTACCCTACCCCTACCCTACCCCTACCCTACCCCTACCCTACCCCTACCCTACCCCTACCCTACCCCTACCCTACCCCTACCCTAACCCTACCCTACCCCTACCCTACCCCTACCCTACCCTAAACCTACCCTAACCCTACCCTAACCCTACCCTACCCCTACCCTACCACTACCCTACCCCTACCCTACCCCTACCCTACCCCTACCCTAACCCTACCCTACCCTACCCCTACCCTACCCCTACCCTACCCCTACCCTACCCCTACCCTACCCCTACCCTACCCCTACCCTACCCCTACCCTACGCCTGCCCTACCCTACCATACCCTACCCCTACTCTAACCCTACCCTACCCCTACCCATACCCTACCCCTACCCTACCCTACCCTACCCCTACCCTACCCCTAACCTTACCCTACCCCTACCCTACCCCTACACTAACCCTACCCTACCCCTACCCCTACCCTACCCCTACCCTACTCCTACCCTACCCCTACCCTACCCCTACCCTACCCCTACCCTACCCCTACCCTACCCCTACCCTACCCCTACCCTACCCCTACCCTAACCCTACCCTACCCCTACCCTACCCCTACCCTACCCCTACCGTACCCCTACCCTACCCCTACCCTACCCTACACCTACCCCTACCCTACCCCTACCCTACACCTACCCTACCCTACCCTACCCCAACCCTACTACCCCTACCCCTACCCCATATTTTCTCCCCTTCAACCCTTCCCTAGACCTCCACGAACATTTCAAAACTAAAATCAGCTAAATCGGCCCAGCCGTTCTCGAGTTTTAGCGAGTTTACACCTTGGGTCCGAAAAACCCAAATATCTTACGGACCCCTATTTTTTCTAAAATAAAATATAGCCTATGTCACTCGCAGATAATGTAGCTTTCTAATGGTGAAAGAATTTTTAAAATCGGTCCAGTAGTTTTTGAGTTTATCCATTACAAACAAAAAAACAAACAAAAATACAAAGTTTTCCTCTTTATAATATTAGTATAGACTAGGACTAAAACAAACCATTTATTTATTTATTTATTTATTTAAACTTTATGCACAAGTAACAAAGATACATTGTACAAAGGCGGACTTAATGCCTTGGGCATTTTCTACCAGTCTACCTTAGGGTGATGCAGAGACTAAACATAGTAGGTGCATAGGTACAGAATATTTCCAAGAATATAATATAATAATAAATACATATATACATACATACAAACAAAATATACAAAGTAGAGAGAGGGAAAAAAATACATAAAAGGAGAAGTACAACAAGTTAATTGTGGGACGAGTCTGCCAACTTCTTGTGTAAGTGTTCGCGGGCTTTTACCTTAAATGTGAACCGACTGGTGGCCGTCCTGATATTCTGAGGAAGCGCATTCCAAAGGAAAACCGCCTGGACAGGAAAGGAAGATTTAAGAAAACCAGAGCGGTGAGAAGGACATCGCAGAAGACGATTATTAGAAGATCGAAGACTCTTGCTGTGCGCAGAGCATAAATATTGAAAATGAGAAGTCAGGTAAGAAGGAGAACTTGGTTTGTCTAGGAGGGAATATAAGGTTGTTAAAGCCCTTAACGCTCTGCGCTGTCTGACGGGTAGCCATTTTAAGAGTGTTCGATGCGCGGACACATGGTCATACTTACGGAGATTAAATACGAATCGAATGCAGTTATTAAGAAGCCGGTCTAATTTATTGAGGAGATCTGCATTCAGGTCATAGTAGCACACATCACCATAATCGAGTAGGGGAAAGATAAGGGACTGAACCAGCATTGCCTTTACGTGTGATGGGAGAACATTTTTCAATCTATAAAGCGACCGCAACGTCCCGGTGACTCTATTGCTCACAGTCGCAACCTGCTTACGCCAGCTCAGGCAAGTGTCGACGTATAAACCCAGATCTTTGACGTCAGAGCTAAACGGAATAATTGTGCCATCAAAGGTAACTGGTGGCACAACTAAACCATTAAGCCTTCGCAAGCTATGGTTCCTCCCTATAATGATAGCCTGACACTTGGTAGGGTTAACCGCTACCCCGAAACGAGCAGACCAGTCCTTTACCGTTGCTAAATTCCGGTTTAGTTCCCCAATAGCATCGGCCAAGTTGTCAACACTTGCCTGACTGTAGAGCTGCAAGTCATCCGCGTAAAGATGATACGCACATTGAAGCTCGGTAGTGATAAGGTCTATAAAAATAGAGAACAGAAGTGGAGATAAAATACCGCCTTGAGGGACGCCAACATCAAGATCACACCAGCTGGAATAAGAGTTTCCCATCAGAACTGACTGCTGACGCCCCCGAAGATAGGAAGAAAACCAATCCGAAACCACAGGAGAGACCATTAGATAGGAGAGGATGGATAAAAGGACTTCGTGACTGACGGTGTTGAAAGCATTTGAAAAATCAATCAGCACTAAAACGGAAACTTTACTGTCTTCCATTCCCCGCCTTATATCGTCAGTCACTTTGAGGAGAGCTGTGACGGTACTGTGGCCAGGCCTGAAACCGGATTGGAATGGACTAATGAGGGAGTTACGGTGAATGAAGTGAGAGAATTGTTTATGGACACAGGCCTCGAGGACTTTGGACAAAAAGGGAAGGATGGTAATTGGTCGAAAGTGACTAGGAAGGGTGGGATTAGGAATTTTAGGTAGTGGACGAACATGGGCTTTTCGCCACAGCGAAGGGAAATCACCGGAGAAGAGGGAGAAGTTAACGATGTGGGAGATTGCAGGAAGGAGCTGGTCAAGAGCCGTCACGATCATGTGGCGACTAATGTTATCACAGCCCACGGCTTTCGATTTAATGGAAAGGATAATCTTTTTGATCTCACCCGGATCGACTGGAATGAAGGCAAATGGGGTAATATTGGGTCGCGTCAGACCATCAAGGTAATCAATGGTTTGGCATTTGGTTTGACTATCAAGAGTGGGAACTGTGGCGAAATGGCGATTTAGATCGTCCAAACCAAATGTAATAGAAAGGTCTGAATGCCGCGGTCTACCGATACCTAGAGTTCGAAGGAACTTCCAAATATCGGCAGGAGAAGAGGAAGTGATATTATCAAGAATGTGACGGCGTTTAGCGTTGCGTATCATCTGGTTGCAGCGATTGCGAGCAGTTTTGAAGAGGGTCCAGTTATCCTCCGAACGATCCTTCTTAAATTTCCGGAACGCGCGGTCCCTTCGGCGCATTGCCATCCGAACTCCCCGATTCATCCATGGCGCCGGCGGGCGCTTCAGCTTGATTTTTCTGATGGGAGCATGCGTGTCGTACAGTTTGACTACAGCTGAATTAAAAAGACGAACTTTGTCATCAACTGCAGTAGCTTCCTCTAACGGTGTCCAGTCGATATTAGAAGCATCATTCACAAGGTTTTCATTGTTCATCCGCGCAAAGGCACGCCTGTACTGGAAAATAGGCTTGGGTTTAGGAGGCTTAAGGATATAAGACAGGAAAATAAGGTCGTGATGGGAAAAGCCAGGAGCGACAAGTTGACCATGAGAGGAGACTAAGGAAGGATTAGAGATGAGGATTAGGTCGAGCCAGGTATCATCACCGATAGTGTTGTGATGAGTAGGTTGTAGGGGCAACACATGCAAACTAGCTGACTCGACTAGATGTAGGAGTTTACAGGATCGAGAGGAGTTGATGGCAAGGAGGTTGGTGTTGAAATCCCCCATGACAATGTGATGTGCATACTCCGAACCCAAAGATTCTAGAACCGATTCGAATTCGATGAAGTAATCAAGGGTAGGGGGACAATACACAACTCCAATAACGGCTTTAGCACCTTTAACACAAACCTCAAGAAAAAGGAACTCGGCCGAACTATTAGAAGAAGAAGAAGCGAGAATTTTAAAAGGAAAATCGGCACGAAGATAGATTGCTACACCACCCCCTCTCTTACCGATTCGATCATTCCGAAGAAGAACGAACCCTGGGAGAGAGTAGGTAGTGGAAAGGAGTTCAGGCTTTAGCCAAGTCTCAGAAATCAGGACGGCATGGACGTTGTTGTTTGTAAAAGTATCATACAATTCATTGAAGTGGCTAGGAACACTTTGGGCATTGATGTGGCAAACGTTAAACAGCCGGTCAAGGTTTTGGCTGAAACTTTGGCGCAAAAGATCGCCAAGGGTGCCTGTGATGGAACAGAAACTATCATCATCAGAAGTGGCAGCAGATTCGTTGGCAGAGAAAAAAGACTCATTATCAGAACAACTTGTCATAAATATAATAGAATATAAATACTATAAAATAATAAATTAATAAAAAATGATACTGATCTAAAATAAACCACTAATATTATAAAAAAACTGCACGGAACTCTAATACGACGTTTGCATCTCTGCACCACCCGCCAGCTAACATCATCTTAATAAAATAACACCGTAACAACAAGTAATAAGAATAATCAACACATTACGAAATAAAACAACTATCGCATAATAAACATTAAGAATGAATAATATGGTATTCGGAACGCACCCCACAAGTCTTTGATACGGCATCAACTTTTTATAAACGTATCCGATCGTAAAAAACGTCGTTCAGATAGTGTGATGTCAAAATTGACAGTTATTGACAGTCATGACAATTTTGCGTGAGTAGGTACCTAACGTGTAACGAAATGAGAAAAAAGAAAAAAAATATTAAAATTAATATGTTGAGGGTAAACTGACTATTGTATGCGAAACTTGTAAAATGTTAAACAAAGAGTTGTGTTGAAATAAGAAAAAACAAAAACAAAGACTAATAACAATACTTAATGAAATATAACAATATTGAAAGCAGCTAAACTTAATAGAATAACACTAAACTAAGGCAATAAACCCTATAGGGTTTTACGAATATGGTCCACAAACGCATGCAGGTTTGTATGGCTGTGTGGCTAATCCCCATAAAATGTTATGGTAACTTAAATGGCTTGTTAATGGCGTGGGACTATGGTGTAATGTAATGTGGTATTTAATGGTGTTGCATGTTGTTGTCTGCGAATACGGTGGTGGGTTTTTAAGTGCCGTTTGTAAGGAATATAGGCTTGGAAGAGATGAGTTGCAAATTAGTTTTTGAAAGATATAGTTGCCTGCTTCTCGGAATGTGTTGTTGAACATCTATTAGATGACAAACAAGCAGACGACCCACCTAAAGACTTCTTCTAATAACTAAATGACATTTGAAATCTAGTTGCAAGCTGTGAATTAGACCATTTACAGGCACGTTTGAATTGTCAAGGAGTCGGTCAGTTAGTCAAAAAGTTGAAGGTAGTTGCTCGTTCCATAACGGAGGTAAGCCTCTATGGAGAAGAACGTGCAAGAAACTCCACGGCACTCTTTTCACAATCTTTCTTTCTCTTTGTACAATCGTCTATTGAAATGTCCATCAAAATCTCACTATAACCACGGAGACAGGAACATACAAAATAATCTTACGATTTCGCCAAGTAGTCAAAGATCGTTACAGATTATAACTCACACAGTCACCATTACAATAATAATTTTCAATTTGCAACTCCCGCGCGATACGATCTAACGGCGCGCGCGCAGCTGTCATTCGATACGCATAGATTTGTATTGTCGCTTTAATGCCATAACGGTTTTACCGGTGACATGTGGGACTGTGGGACTGACATACATACACTGTACTTTAAGTACTCATAGTAGGTAGGTGTAATGGAGGATTTCGTGGCTACTTAATAACAGCCGCATGGATCGATCCATCAGGTTAAGCTACGCTGGCCGGGGTTGGTCCGTGGATGGGTGACCATCTTTACACACCGAGACTCCTCCGTGCCTCAGAAAGCACGTTAAGCCGTTGGTCCCAGCGACGTTGATCTTTGACAATCATAACGGGTCGACAGAAGCCCGAAAGTGTGACAATCAGTCTTACCAAGGAATATCCTATTACCCAGTTACTGGGTTGTGGAGGTCAGATAGGCCGTCGCTCCATGTAAAATACTGGTATTCAGCTGCATCCGGTTAAGACTGGAAGCCGACCCCAACATAATCGGAAAAAGGCTACGTAGATTGAGTAGATAGGTAGCTATAGATATAAAATTACGCTGATTCTAGACGGGTGTAAAGGCTGTGTCACACTTCTAACACACACATCTGTAGTGTGACTTTGCTAAATATTCGTCGTTGATATTTGTACATTACCTAAGTACTCTATCTGAGCTAAATCTGCTTGTCATCATGTCAATGTCCTTTTCTCGTTACGGCACGAGTCATGGAATAATAGTTGATGTCGCTGAGCTGTCCTGGGTGCGTCGGATCACTCGTGTCACTCGTGCAGGGGTGGCCGACCGGTCGGTTCAATAAGAGAAGATTTATTTTGGGACTCTTATGTGAAATAGGATTCGATGTTAATGTTGTCTTTCTTTATCGTGTGGGCAGTAAGGTCTTACGACCCCACACACTCTAGTGTCAGAGTTTCTAAACCGCCTCAAGGGCCTCTGACATGGTTTGAGTGGGACAGTACTAGGCTGGTATAAGTCCAGGTTTCCTCACCATGTTTTCCTTCACCGATGTCACTGATGTCCAAGATAATCTTTAGAAAGTACATATGAATTGAAAAAGTCGCATTAACCTCTGGGCCATCACTACATATTTTGCTTGAGTTTAAAAAGAAATACTGATTATGTAATTGCTTGTTAGCACAGAGCTTAGTCAGTAAACTGGATTGTGGAGGTCAGATAGGCAGTCGCACCATGTAAAACTACGGTTGTTGGATGGACGCAGCTCATGTTGGCCATGGTTGTTCCTGTATTCATGAATGTACCAGTGTTCAACGTGTCCATTGATCAAGAAAAAAAAAGCGAACGTTATTTGAATTTGTCCTTTTTTATCAAGCGAAGTTGAATCAGTTTTTATTATAATTATTGTACTATCGGCCAAACTTAAGCATGCTCACTTAAGAAAATAGTCCTGCGGAAGCGCAGATAGTGACAAACCACGCCCCTTCCTTGCTCCACCCAATTAGAGACAATACATATTTGTGTGAGTGCAGTAAGTGCGTGCGACAAAAAATATCAACAAACATTAGCCAGTGCCAATTTGCGTCTCGCTAATTGTTCACGCTTCCTGTTCCCATCTCAATTTTATTTTACGACCTGTTTATTTCTATCGGACTGATTGCCTGCCCAACTGTGACCTTTGCTTTGTATACCGGACTGTGATCGTGGAACTATTGTTGACCCTTGCTCGTATCCTGGACTGTGTATCGTGACTACCTGTGGGCTGATTTGTCTATAACCCTGTCAGGGTTAAACCCGAAACCTCAATCAAGAAGAAAATAATGAAATCATTGTCACGCTGCATCTACAAGTAAGTTACTTTTTTATCCAGAGAGAGATAATAGAAATAAATTAAGTGCATGTTGGTTTCCTTTACTGAGCAATATTTTTATTGTTTGCATTATTAAATAGACTATCTCATTTTTTTTCTTCTGTTACCGTAATTCACAGACCCAATTAAAAGTTATTGTTTCACGAGCCGACGCCAACCATGTAGTTTTTATATTTCGTATATCTTTGTTGTTGTTATTACTTAGACAATTTTTTATTCTAACGAAAGCGTATATTATTGAGTTTCTGTGTAAAAGAAATACACAAATAATATCAATGATTGCTGACTGCAAACATATTTCATGTCAAATCTCTACCTCTAGTCTCTAAATACTCGTAGTATAAGGAAAGTCGCTGTTTCTGTCTGTCTGTCTGATTCTCCGATATTTTTTTCTAAACAATGCAACGGATTTTGATATGAGTTCTCACTCTCATTTAGAGAATTTCTTTTGGAAGGTTTATATGCATGCAAATTATTATAAAGCAAAGCGGAGAATTTTAGAGATTTGTAAGACCGTGCGAAGTCGAGGTAGATCGCTAATTTACGATAAATATTAATAAAATACATAACTCAAAATTTTGAAAAAATAAAGTATGAAATTACTTTTATATATTTAAAATATTAATTTAAAAAGAGGTTTGTTATTTCCTTTCTATTTTTTAATATCGGCGCGTTCAAAGACATTGTTTTGGACATTTTATGACCCGATAACAAATCTTTCAACACCTAAACAATGGCCTTTCATTTTAGTTATCACTGCATTTTGAAATTGAGTTACCGCACTTAAGTCGTTAACAATAATGCACAAATTTGCTTGGGAGAGTTTTACACAATATTGGAATTTACTACAATGCCATTGTTAAATATCTGTTTGTGGTCTACTATCCATATAAAATACAGATAACAATGTTGATACCTAAAGTAGATATTTAAACAGTTAGGGTTTATTTGTTGTTAACTTAATCCTTTTGCACACTGCTAGTAATGTATTGTTCAAATTCCTATATTATGTGACAATTCGATGCTAATTGATATTTTTTTTCCAGAGAACCACAGTGCGCCGTTGGGTGCGTAGATATGAAGAAGAAGATCTAACTCAGCGCGTTCGTGCACCTCGGCTATAAATGAAGGGCAATCGGCCAATATGATAGCCACGACATGTGAAAAAAGCCCTACTGAAGTCCATCACAGACGGTCACTTTGATGTGTTTTTATTACACCCTATATTTTAGTATATTATTTCAATCACTCTAACTCGTATTATTCTAATTCTTAAATATTATTATAATGTTATTTTGTCCAATGATTGTGCCAGTTATTTTAAAGTCGTCCTGTATAATCAATATTAATAAATGTGTACTAATAATATAGTAAATCTGAAGATTTGTTTGTTTAATCGCGCTAATGTCTGGAACTACCAGTGTTATTGTATATATTATAATATATATATATATATTATACAGTAATTATTTTTGTATGATAGCCAGATTTAGGAAGAATATTGTAAACAACGTGTTCCATAAATGCCTGCTCATATTAACACATAGACACTACGTCTATACACATATATATCAAAATAAACTATATTAAGTTTTCGATAACTTTACGAAATATATCGAAATAATAGATGAGGCAAAGAAACACCAAAACTCAGTATAGTTTGATATGGGAATTAGGCTCTCTATCAAATACTGCAGATTACCCTTAAATATGCCACGCATTTCTGGAACACGTTGTAAATATCAGCCTCATCACGGAGCAATAACCAAAGACGCGTGGAAACCGCGCGAGACACTAGTATTAAAATGTGATAAATAATGTAATAAAGTAAGTGTAATGTATAATATTATGTGGTGTGTTAAAATAACGTGTGTGTAATAAGCAATAAAAGATATGTATTTTTTTTTAAATATATATTTATTATGTTATTAATTAGGTAGTAATATTGTTGTAGGTATTATTTATTATTACCTAATATGAACAATCTGTTAGGCTGATTACCTGAAAATACGAATATGTTAAATGCTATGCTATTTCGCGCGGTAGTGGCGCATATTTCTTATTTGTATTTATTTTTTGTTTTTAGTTTTTTAGACTTAATACCAACTTGTTTTTATTTTGCTTTTGTTTATAAGTTTTCTTATGTTATGTGTGTCATTTTCGTGTAAATAAACAGTTTTTCTTTCTTTCTTTCTTTCTATGTAATTTTTTTAATAATATATCTGTTATGTTTTCTTGGACAATCTTGAAAAGATGCATAGAAATAAAATAAATTATAGGTAATTGAAGTTGTTGTTTTTTTTTTCTGAAAAAAAAAAGGCAAATCCCACAAGCAACCAGATAAAAAACCCACAAGCAACCAGTGCATATATCACACTAAGACTAACTTTAAAACAAAAATCTCTTACTATACATATAAATGAAAATATTTAATAACTACCTACCTAAAATAAATAATAATTAAAAAAAAAACTAAAAAGAAACACTTTGTTCCCCATGGAGGTAGAATTTCCAATATTTTCTAATAGAGTTAGTTACAGATGAAACTAATGAAAGCGTGCTAATAAAATAATTCTAAACAGTTTTTTATTGAGTTAATATAAAGTAAAAACGTGTATTTTATTAGCCAATATTTGCTTTCAATTCTCCGGTATTAAATGCTCTATAAGAATAGAATGTTCAAGCGGATAAAATTCTTATCCTTACATATAATAAAATAAAACAGCCCCCCTGCGGCCCGCCGCGCCACGTCTCAAAAACTGCTGTACTCATTTTCGTGGGATTTTATCTACTATTATACAGAGTTCAATAGAGATTTAGGTGTATAGGTATTTATGTTATATTAGAGAAAAACCGAACGTTTTAGTGATTTGTAACACCCGTGCAAAGCTGGGGCGAGTCACTAGTAGTTGTTTACATTATTATCTTAGTACGAAATAATTATAATTTTTTGTGGAAGGTTGATACTAATTAAATAATAATACCAATAACACATTTTCTAAATCAAACATAATAGGTATATTATTATAAGTACGAAATAACTTGTCAACAATAATTTATAAAAGAGCTCACGCGGGCCATATCGTAGTTTGAAACCGAACCGACAATTAGAATTTGTTACCATTGAAAAACATTTCACAAAACGAGGGACACAGCTTATTAATGTGCGCCCCTGCACACTAGTGTGAGTGTCCACTTCTACACATCATTGTATTACGACGAACACAACTAAAATTCGCTTCCTATTGGTCAAAACGCATGCATACGGCGATCGAGTCGAGAGCCGTGCTATGCGATTATCGCCTTAAAGGTGAGCATGCGGAAGTTTGGTCGATAGTACAAACGCCTCCGGCGCGCGCAGAGACTTCACGTTCCGTTATTGAGATGGGCTTCCTGAAAAAATATGTAATGCTTTTATAATAAGAATGTTACTGTATTTCCGATGTTATTCAATCTCGAACAGGAAAACACTAGAGAGTATTCACAATATTTTTTACTATTAGCAAACACGCACGCGCATGGAATAAAAATGCAATACATATACAATAAAAAACGTATCTAAAGAAATTATGAAATACTAGCTTTTGCACGCGATTTCGTTCACGCGGAAGTAAAGGACCACCTTTAATTCAGTCCTCTCGCAATATCGATTCTTAAATGACTTCTCCTACCTATAAAACTGTACCTGTCTTTTAGGTTATGTTGAAATGTTGTTTTATTCAACAAAACTCTGGTCAATGTAGATAAAAGTACATCAACTGTGCTTTTAAAGAATATTCCAAGAGATATAAAGCTGCCTCCTTATCCTGTGATAATATGCAAAAATATTAATTACAGGTGTGAATCTGGCTAAACGGGTATATGACTGATAATTAGCATCGGAATAAAAATAAATAATAATATAGTATGTATAAATAAATAATAACCAATAATTGCGAGTCTTAGTTTACTTTTAGATTATTTTAGGTTATAATCTTCCACCTTTCATATTTTTTTTCTCCCAACTTATTCAAACTACTTTCCATTTGATTTTTGGTTAGCCTTAAGTCGTTCTTTAACTACAAATCAGTTTCAATATTACACACTACTTCTATCACTGGGTCCCAAATTACGTGTAGTCTCGCCATTCTCCTTTGGTCAAGTAGTTTTTGAGATTTCGTGTTAAGACAATAAGTGAAAGTTTACTTTTCGGTTTTATATCTATACTAGCTTCTTCCCGCGACTTCGTTCTCATAAATGTCAGTTATTTGCGATCTAATCTTGCTTCTCCGTACAAATTTTGGACCCCCGTTTCATCCCCTTAGGGGTGAATATTGTAAAATCCGTTCTTAGTAGAAGTCTACTAACTATAAACTACCTCCCTGCTAAATTTCATCGTCATACTTCAAGTGGTTTTCGATATTTCGTGATGAGCGAGTGACCTTTCGCTTTTATACATTAATATTAGATAGTTAACGTACATAGGTATATTAATTAGATTTTAGAGACAACATTGATAAACATTGATAGTAATCTTTTATTTTGGAGAAGAATAAAAACGAAGGACCATTTTTATTAAACAACGACTAAATACATGAAAACGATTTGTAAGTCCATCTGTCACAAGATTCATTTATATGAAACTGTACATTGCACTGCCAGCAGTTCATTACACTATCCTCACACTAAATTGAGAAGAGAATACAAAACTAAACAACAATTGTAACAAAAAAAACCGCCATCTAATATAATTCGCACACGCATCTGAAAAAACGCGACCGAGTAAAAAAAAACGAAATCGTTACTAATTTGTCTCGAATCACGCAATGGGACTAACTGTCACGATGACGTAAGAGGTTACTGACCCCGGTGACATCGCAAAACTGTACCTTCGTTTTGATGACTCTCTTGCTTACTTAATAAGTTTGATTACCATAACTTCACGGATTCTGTTTTGGGATAAAGCGTCACGGTTTAGCGACAAAAAGTTTTTTATAGATTACCGCTAATTCTGTTATGCTAGTCACTGAATTAGAGCAGTTCAGGATAACAGCTTTAGGCTGGTTTTCATCTGACGTTCTACGTATGAAGATAGGAATTTAATAGCTGATACAGCTGAAGAGTGTTATATATAAGAAAAGAGGCAAAGTAAAGGAAAGGTTATTGGATTTCAAAGATCGTGTGAAGGAAGTGCACACTTGATGACGACTGATAAATGTATAGAAGGAGAGAAATGCTGCATAACATAACATAACGCCTGTAATCCCCAAAGGGTTAGGCAGAGGTGTACCCATTAGTGCACCCACATTTCGCTAATTATGTTTAAGTCCCATGTAATAGGGGGCGAGCCTGGAAATTCCTGATGGAAAAACCCAATAACACTGCCCGAACTAGGAATCGAACCCAAGACCTCTGCTCAGCAGTCACGCTTTGCGACCACTAGACCAACGAGGCAGTAACCATAGACAGTAAGACATGCTGCACTGACCATATTAAGGACAAGAGGAAGAAAATGATGATGGAAGCCGATACATAAGATTGGAAATTAATCAAAAACTCACCGCATAAAAAATAATGATAATTGATGGAAAGAAAATCCTTTCCATACATGCCTGAGAAGTAGTACCTAAGACAATTACGAGATGTTTTTAAATAAAGTACTACAAATTAATGACGCATTGAGCGACGAAACTCTCCGCTATTTTCCACGTCAGTAAGGAAGTTAACATGATACATTGATGTTAATATATTATAAAGAGTATAATTTAAATACTAATAACCTGTGAATTAACATTAAAAACATAGATAAGCATGTTGTTGATATAGACAACGCATCCGATGTTACTGAATTATGCATGATACCGTCTTATCTAACGCTCTATGGAATGCTAATCTACTATTATAAATACGAAAGTTTTGGATGGATGGATGTTTGCTACTCCAACACGTAAGAACGGCTGACCGGATCTTGATAAAATTTGGCACAGAGATAGATTATTGTCTGGAATAGCGCATAAGACAATTTTTAATCCTAGAAAAATGTACGTTTCCCGTAGGATAATATACACTCTTTTGCAAAAAAAACGGGCACCTAAGGAAATTTACGTTCTAAGGTCGATTTGAGTTAATTAAATGAAATTTATTTCTTTGACGTAGTCTGTATACTTATAATCGTGTAAATTAATGCGCGTGAAGTGAATTCGGGCAATTAAAAGAAAAAAAACGATGGATTCTTTAAAACCGATGTACACGCCCAAACAATAAGAAGTGGTTGGCAAATAAGACAAGATTTTTTTTTTACTTTTTTTAATTAAATAAAGTTACAAATGTAAAAACCTAATAACGAGTGTGACCTCCTCTTGCCAAAATCACAGCTTGAATCCTTCTGGGCATGCTTTCCACGATGTTTTTAATAACGTTTTGAGGAATACATTCCCACTCTTCTGCAATGACTCTTTTTAGCTCCCTGATGTTTTGTGGAGCAGGTTGCACTGATCTTACCCGTCTCTTTAGAACATCCCAGACATGCTCAATTGGATTGAGGTCAGGACTTCGAGCTGGCCAATCTAAACGACGGATCCCAACTTCTTGCATGTACGCTTCCACGTCGCCAGAACGGTGCGGGCGAGCATTGTCGTCCATAAAAATGGAATCTTCCCCAAGTGCAGTCAATGTGGGTTGTGCATATGGAATTAGGACTTCCATTATGTACCGGTGTGCATTTAATGTTCCATTTTCTATGAAAACTAACTCCGTACGCTCCGTCGAATTAATTGCTGGCCAAAACATAACGGAGCCTCCGCCATATGGAGTGATTTCTTCGAAACACACTTCCGCATAGCGTTCCCGTGGTGTTCGCAGCACTCGCCGGCGTCGGTCCTCTCCACACAAAGAGATTCTAGCTTCATCAGAAAACAATACTTTATTCCAGTCCTCCAGAGTCCATGAAGCACAGTTCCGAGCAAACTGAAGTCGAGCAACACGGTGCTCACGGAGTAATTTAGGGCCCCGAGCTGGGCGGTAACTCCTGATATTGGCAGCCAAAAGCCTCCTCCTGACCGTCCACAAGCTAACTTCTACTCCTCTTACTTCTTCAAGGCTCTTCTTCAGGTCCACACTTGACGCCTTACGATTCCTCAACGCCTGACTCACCAAAAAGCGGTCATCTCTTGGTTCTCTGCATCATTTTCTTCCCGAACCGGGTCTTCTTTTGACCGAACCGGTCTCTTGATACCGTTGCCAAGTCCTCTGGACAGTTGAACGACTCACATTTAATCGCTGAGACACTTAAGTTTGCGAACAACCTTCTTCAAGTAGGGTTATAATTTTACCGGCCCTTATCGCTTTATCACTCATATCAAAAAGTGGTATTTAATGTAAAAAGAAAGATTAAATTGTTTAATTTGCAGAAAATATCCAAAAAGTTTTAAAATATCGTAATCAGTTAAAAATCGTTTCAGCAATTCGCGCCATTAGTAAAGCGATTTTAGAATAATCCACAATAATCATTATTTTTATTTTATTAATTTCAAATTTTAAATTTGGTACGTAAAGAATCATGCCAGGATGCTTCAAATAACATGCCAATACATCGTCAAATTAATAAAAGCTATTTCTTGTTCTTCTTCATTGAAGTAAGAAAAAAATCTAAAGTGCCCGTTTTTTTTGCAAAAGAGTTTATTATATTTTGACATTGAAAACATTACAATTTTTATCCGATCCCCAACATACAGACCTTGGGGATCGGATAAAAATTGAAATGTTTTCAATGTCAAAATAATTATAATATATTATCCTACGGGAAACGTACATTTTTTTCATCGCCAAACTAAACGTACATTGTTTTCATCCCCAAACTAGGTGGATACCTGTGTATCCACCTAGTTTGGGGATGTCTGTGTTTTAAAGAGCTGTGTAAACCTTTCTCTTAAATCACTCTATATACTGACAAAAACCGCATTAAAATCAGTTGCGTAGTTTAAAATATCTAAGCATACAGACAACGAGAAGCGACTTCATTTTAAAATATGTATAGAAGATTTTTTCTACTATTTTGTCTACCAAAGAATTTTCTCGTCCTTCAAACAATTTATTACCAGGGTCAGTTAACTCTTGAAGGCCGCTCGGTCATTAGTAGGTCCATGGCTTGGCTGGTAACCTACTTTCTTCGGCATGACCTTCACAACCCTTAGAGAAAACAGATTTTCGCAATCTGGATGTTATCAGTATACAGGTGTGTTTAATATTTATCTCTCCTTAGGTTTTGACCTTAGTCAACATCATGCTGTAAATATTGGAAATCAGAAACGGATTCTTATTTTTCCCATGTATTATAAAGATTTTCACGGGTTTTAAGGTTTGTCCTGGTAATGCGACTAAATCATTGGTTTATTTAGTTACTAGATTTTGCCCGCGACTTCGTCCGCGTAAGTGTGTCGTGTGTGTGTGACGAAGCTGTGGAATAAATAGTAGTCTTTGCCCTTTCTTAGGGTCCAAACTTATCCGTACCTTATCAAAATCAGTTCAGTGGTTTAGTCGTAAAAGCCTAACGATTAGACAGAGTCACTTTCGCATTTATAATATTAGTAAAGATTCCTTAAAGTCCGGGGTTGCGGGACGTCTTAACAGGATACCGTGGCCCCGGAACGTAAAGGGCAACAGAAGAAACGGTGGTTTTTTAGTCAGTAAAAGTCTGACAGTCCCTTCCGTCCCACCCAGGGCGGAAGGACTCATTTGATGATTTTTACCACCTAAAAAAAAAAAGATTTCTTAAAGTAATCTATAATAGTGTCAGTAACAGCTTGGATAGAATACTTTATAAGTAGTACTGCTTATTATTGCATATCTTCTCGATGTATGTATTTCTAAATTATTTTATCGATTACTTTTCCATTGTCCAATTTATTACTAGCAGGTGTTTTTCTAACATCGTTCTTACTATAACTTCAGCATTATCGTTATTATAATGTGGTGGTATCCATTCAAATCTGTTGACATTTTTACGTAAAGTTGTAAAATACTCGTAGATAAATACTCAGTCGGTGAGATATTCAGGTTTTTCTTTTTTAATCGTACTATCTTTACATTTTATTGCATGTTATAATGGAATATGGGTGTTATCTTTAGAGAACATCACGAACAAAGTATTATGTAAATTAACTTGGTCATTTCTACTATCAAAAATATATACATATAGAAAAGGCTATATGACAGATGTCTATTAATTTATTTGACAATGCTTTTAAAACCAGCGTTTGCTTTGAAATCGTGAACTAAAAACTATGCCCAATATTCCCATGTCCTTTTTGAGACCTCAAGCTATCTCCTCGTCAAATTTCATTAAGATCGGTTCAGTGGTTTTGACATGATGAGGTAACAGATAGACTGACAGAGTTACTGTCATCTACACCAATAATATAATAATGTTGAAGATTGTTTTTGTTAGTTTGGTTTTACGCGCTAATCTCTGGAACTTCCAGTCGGACTGGAAAAAATCTTATTGTATATGATACCCAGATTCACGAGGAATAGTATAGGCTATGTAACATCTCGCTACGACCCACGAGAGTAGAGCAGTGACTAAAGTGTTCAGTGTTGCCAATAGACAGACGACCTTAAATTCTTGACAATCCGATTATGGCCGAACGGATTCTTGATTTTCATCAAAAAGCAACAAGTCATTTTGAGTGCCAAAGCTAAAAGATTTATTTAATATTCTAATAAATTGCAAGGATGTCAAAATCGCAAAATATATCGATAAAGACTTAAATCCGCTTTGAATTTAAGAAATATCAGATTACAAAATCGTTTTATCAAAAAAGTTTTGGTCTTAGCGCAAAAAAGCAAAAGTCGTGATCCATCGGATTTGCTTCTTTTGGCGTAGACTTTCAATTTTGTTATCTTTGTTTAAATTCAATTTTCATTTCTATACTGTCTAGGTATCGAATTATTAGAAGTTGGATTTTGAAAAGTGGCAACTTTATCAATAGTTTTATTTTCCATTCGTAGTAACAACATCTTTCAAATTCAAAAGAAAGACCCCGATTATGAGTACTTAACCTCCTCCTTTTGCAAGTCGGTTAAAATATTATGACCATTAGTTATATTATTATATCTATACATATATAAGAAAAGTATAGTATCCTGTAAGAACAGTGCAACCTCGATATAAGAAAGCTGGAGGAGATTAGAAAACATTGTTAATAATGGAGGACATGTACTATTGGTGGGTTCTAGGGGATTTCGCAGGATTTGTTATATCTAGGATATCGTTATATTGAGATTCGTTTCATTAAATTTGTACTGTAATAAGTAATTCAACATGATATTTTTCCAAAAACACATTTAGATTAAGCTTCGAACTACAACCAGATACCAATGATATTAACGTTCATATTTGTTTGTCAACAGGCAAGCCGAAAGATATCAAAATGCGGGTATCTGTTCGTGGCACCTGGGTGGGACTTCTCCAATCCGCTCTACAGAACAAAGGTAAGGACTAATTAAGTTAATTAGGAAATAAGGGAACCTTCTTCATTTAACGTATATCGATGATTTTATATTTTGTGAAACCACAAAATGCTCATGCTTTAAGATGATCGATTAGAGCTCTACGTCCGTGGTTCCCAAAGTGGACTGGGATGCGACATGTCTGTTAAAAACTTCAGCTGGCATAACTAATTATCCAAATGAGAATTTTAAAATGTAATCAAACACAAGAAGTGCTATTTATTGTTAAGTAGGTACACTATTTATCTCTTATTTTTTGCCATTGTCATGTCATTTCTCAGGGCCAATCCAATATTCGCTGGCGACCTATGTGTCACGACCCATAATTTGGCAAAAGGCTGCTCTACGTATTCTATCGATATTTCTTCTCTCTCCATATTCATTGATTTCAACATATTACTATCTACATCTTCAGTCCCATCAAAATAAAAAACACCATGCCATTACTGCAATCTCGCTTCAATATCGGTAATCACACGTCAACTATACCTGACCTGGATAGAGGCACACACCACACCCTCACTCCATATGCTAATCACACCAGTTGTCACAGTTCAATTGTTCCACGATGCGCCTGCGCAAGTCCTTGCCCTCTAATTACTTTCCCGAAGTGATTTTCATAAAGTACTGTTAGGTGTGGACCCCATTGTTTCGGTTTATGGGAATTGTGAATATGTAATAGTGGTTTGTTTATATGGTATGGGAATAAAATGTTCAAACTACTTTTTGCAACAATTCTTATGCATGGTCGGTTTCATGGGAATTTTTAACCAAAACATCTACAGGATGCATCTTTCTCTTCTTCTAATTGAGTTCTTAGCATTTATCTTATTACGTTATTACAACAATTTTTCAAAATCCTTATCGCTGTCTTTTCATTAGCGCGAATGTTAAAACCGAAACATATTGATCATTCACATCATGTCTTGCCAAGCAAATTGATAACGCGAATCTCCCGTGATTAATAATATTCTGCCAACTTAAATTCGCGCCTAAAAAAAACCGCCGCCATGTTTTTTTTGACACTTTTTGGCGCCAAGAGGCAGCCCCCTGCCGGGACCTTATCGTAATCTCCGGAGATTCACGTTTTGGGGCCTCTTTTTTGTTTGCATAATAATAATATTTCATGGCGTTCTTATCGATGATGCCATTCGTACCTGACTTTAAATGAAACGACCAAAAAGTCAACAATGGATGCGTATGCGTCGTATTTTGTGTGTGTCTAATATTCGGGACGCTGATTGGTCGTATCGCTTGCGGAATGGCCGGTAACATTTGAATTTGAGTGCTGAATTAGTTTTATAAATTTTGCGATTTGTTGTTAGACATTTTTCTCGAAAACAACCGATTAGTTTATAAAGGAGGTGAAGGTGACAGATTCTAAGTTTTAGACTGATTTCTATAAGAATGATTAAGGGCTGATAGCTTCTGCTTTCGATTTATGTTTCTTAATGTATAATTTCCTTGATAGGCTCGCCCCCTATTACATGGGACTTAAACATAACTGGCGAAATGTGGGTGTACTAATGGGTGCACCTCTGCCTAACCCTTCGGGGAGTACAGGCGTGATGTTATGTTATGTTCCTTGATATGCCTCAACTTATGTAGGTAGGTAGGTAAAGTCAAAGTCAAAGCATTCATTTTAATTAGCACTTTTGAATTGTCAAAGTAATGTGTAATGATTTTGATTCCCTTAACTATACTAATTAAACAAGTAATTTTTCGTTTTTTTTTAACGCGCTTATCTCTGGAATTACTTTTCGGATTGGGATAATAGTTTTGTATATGATAACCAAATTCACGAGAAATATTTATATTTAAATATATAATATTATATATAAATATATAATAAATATACTATATAACATCACGCTGCGACTAACGGAAGTGGAGCAGTAACCAAAAGCGTAACTCAATGCGGGTGAAACGACGGGGTTTAGTATATTAGTATTTTAATAAAAATTCCGTATAAACATAACATAACCTGATTATTTCGTAACGGTCCTGTCATCTGATCAATATTAATTATTCGTCTGACACTGACATCAGGACCTCCACGCCTTAAAATATACGAAAATGAACCTTAACACTTGAATATAAGGGTGACGGGTTTCAAGATTTTTGATATTTTCGGAGTGGCAGTAAATTATAATTGTGGAGATGTAGCGATAAATCAAATAATCGCTTATTGATAGCTTCTTACTTTATGTAGGATGATATTCATAATTTTTAGTTAGTTAAATATTTCGACGGTATTTCATTGGAAAAAGTTTATGAAAGGCAGAAAAAAGTTGTGAGATTTATTTTTTTATTTCTTAGAAGTTGGATGCTCGCCAATCCGAATCTAAAATATAAGACCAATAGTGAAATGCTTAAACTCAAAATGTTACATGTATTTACTGCGCAATTGAGTTAGTGAGTTTGTATGTTTGTTTACACCCATCACACGGTACAGAACAAATTCCTAGAGCGGGGTAAAGTTTAAAAAAATATTGCGTAGTTACTCTTCAGATCAAGTGACCGAAAATTAAGAGAGAAAAAAAGAAGAAATATTTGAAAAATGCCACACATTTTATAATCCTGCCCCACCCGCCATGGCCAAAGGATAATAGTGTTTACGACGGCAATAAATATGGATGTTCCGCGAAACTCGATTAGGGTCTAATGTGGATGGATTTTTAAAAAAGGACTTTTGAAGGGTTCACGCAGCATCCGAAACATACATTGATGCCGTGAAGGTTTATTGAGAGCTTATAAAATTGAGATTTATGTGTTAAGATTTGGATGATTACGCCAAATGATGCTTATGCGCATTATGATGGACACAGTTTAAAAGTGAAGGTGTCGGGGTTATAATACAAGCCTAATATTGTCCCACTGCAGAGTAAAAGCTTCTTCTCATATAGGAAAGGCACGAGCATTGATCACCACGCTTGGCCAAGTCAGATTTCAGACAAATATAACTCCAGGTTTCCTCACTATGGTTTTACTTCACCGATGTCAGTGATATCCATGATAACTTAGAAAGTACCAAAATCAAATTCAAAACATTTATTTCAATTAGACCATTTATTTTTAGGTACTTTTGAACTGTCAAGAAGTCGTTCAGTTAGTCAGAAAGTTGAAGCTTATTGCTACCTATACTTAAATGAATTAAAAAACGTGTCATTTCATGTATGAGAGGCCGCTTTAACCGCTGGGCTATCACAAAACAATAATAATTATTAACTCACATAATCTATACTATATATATATTTATTATAATATTATAGAGCTGCAGTGTTTGTTTGTTTGTTTGAACGCGCTAATCTCTGGAACTACTGGTCCGATTTGAAAAAATATTTCAGTGTTAGATAGATTAGTTATCGAGGAAGGCTATAGGCTATATACCATCACGCTACGACCTACGGGAGCGGAGCAGTAACCAAAGACGCGGGTGTAACCGCGGCGGACAGCTAGTTAAACAAAAAGAGATCGTTGTCACTGTAACGACAGGCGGAGTACTTTAAATGATATTATTCATGTCATAGACGACTTTCTAGCTGTTCCGATTGCGGGATTCAGTAACCGCAGCTGGCAATAGTAGAAAGATTCAGAAGGTAAGCAGAAAGCAGCGTGGAATGATAGTAACGACGTAGACGCCACAGTAAATGGAAAAATCTTAGACAATATATAAAACCCGCGACTAATTTCAGAGTCAGACTATTTTTGATTTAAAAATTTTTTTTTACAAAAAAGCGGTTGACTTTCAATAACTTCTAAGTTAAAAATAACTTTAGTTTCTAAACTATAGTTAATATAAATATTATTATCGTTTCAAATAAAAAAGAATTTCGAGAAATAATATTATCGTAGTTGTTTTTTTGTATACAGTCTTACACAAGATACAGCCCGAATACATTACCTACCTCCTCCTTTTTTGAAGTTTGTTAAAAAAGTAAACCTTATAAAGATTTAAAATCAATAGTTACCTGTAACTTCGCCGCGTCGTTTTGCCTTTTATCGTGCAAAATCTTAAAATAATCTAATTTTTATCTAAATTACACCTACTCTGTTTCCTTTCAAAAAACTACGGTTTTTTGAAAGGAAACAGAGTAGGCACGCTCGTCGATCTTTCTAATAATTTGAGTTCGCCACTGGATCATCGCAGGTGGTCATCCGCCCATTGTTCTTTTACAAGTGAACCTTCTGACACTACATACTCTGTGGTCGTCAAGTAGTGCGGATCGCACGCACGAGTGCCTGTAGAAAGCAATACTTAGTTATTTTTACTCCGTTTTTGTATCAACACAGGAAACACGGAAACATTACATCAATTCTTTTAATGAGATTTTTGAAAAGTTCGTAGCTGAAATAATTGCTGAGCTATTTACACGCTTTTTTAACTTAATTATTAATTTAGAAACTAGTCTTATCATTTTATAACATAACATCACGCCTGTAATCTCTGAAGGGTTTGGCAGAAGTGTACCCATTAGTTCACCCACATTTCGCCAGTTATGTTTAAGTCCCATGTAATAGGGGGCGAGCCTATTGCCATCAACCGAGCACTAATCCAGACTCCGAATCATTTTATTAGTTACTTAAGGCAGTATCTAAAGGTTTATAAAAAAAAAATGGCCCCAGAAAAAAAAGGGATTATCTAAAATTATCGACTCGAAAAAAGCGCGCACAAGCCATCGTGATGTGTTGTTGATTTTAATAGGTGTCCTAATACATCTAGCCCTTTGATTTATTAAGTGATTTATAATTTTGTGTACATATTTTTGGAAATAAGCTAAACTTAAATTTAGTCAACCAATCACAAAGCTTACGAGTATTTAGTTTTCTTTAAAATCGTTCTCTGATGTAAAAAGATCTGTAGGTTTATCGATTTACTGCTAACCATACACCACTTAGGAGAGTAAAAAACTAATAAAAATGTGTCGAATTATGTAATTTAAACCAATTATTGAGTTGATTGTATTCTAATTTGCCTTTTGAAGGTTAAACCAATGATCTTTGATTATAATTGGCTTATAGGAGAGGGAAGAAGCAGCTTAACACCACTAAGGTCATATAAAGGTGATGTAGTAAGACTAGCCGCCAACTGTGTCTTGAAAAGGATATAGCGTACCAGTAAACGTCCTTGTAAAAGGTTGAAAGGTCAGAAAGGTCACAACCAGTATGCGCGTTTTAAAAGAACTATGGATAAAGATTGTAGTTTTTGTATTTTGCAAAGAAATAAATACTGGTGGAAGGGAGATCGTAACGAAAACTTTGCCATGGATTCAATTCATAGTTTTAGAGCCTCAAGAGTTAAGATTTTACGAACCTTAAAAGAGTTTGATAGTTTTTTATTTTTTGCGAACTTAAAGAAAAATTAAATGAGTGATGAAAGGGGAAGAGTATTTCGATTTCCAGGTCGGGCACAGTGATTTTGGGTTTTTCCATCAGGAATTTGTCAGTAGAAGCCTCGTAGTCTAGATTTGTGTCCGGTTGATGGCAATAGGCTCGCCCCCTATTACATGGGACTTAAACATATTTAACTGGCGAAATGTGCGTGTTCTAATGGGTACACCGCTTCTGCCTAACCTTTCAGGGATTACAGAACGTGGTGTTATGATATATTTTCAATCTTTGTCTGTCTCTTCTTGTCCCATGTTTCTTTTACCACAGATTATTTATTGTAGAACCAAATCTTTGCCTCTTCCATTCTTCTTTGTCATTCGTCGCTGTAACTTTATCATTCACTCTTTATTTCATTCATTCCTTTTTTCATTCACATCAAAAGATATTAAAATGTTCGTTTCATATTCGTTCTTTTTCGTCTTCAAGATATTTATACAGGCAGGTGTTTCTTATGTATTAATTAAAGGAGATATAAAGGTATATTAAAAGACCATTATTATCAGCGCTATAACAAGATATTTTGCTCTGTGGACTCTTTAGCATATGATGAAGTTTTGTTTTTTTTATCTTGGATCTCTATGGCTGTTGTCAATGCTAAATGTTAGAGATAGAAACATTTTAATTATTACGTATTTTAAACATTTATTTTCTTATTTGTTAGCCTATTTTTTTCCACTCCTGGGCAAAGGTCTTTCTCCACTCCTTCCATTTTTCACATTTCCGTGCCTCAAATTCCTGATGAAAAAACCCAATAACACTTTGACCGACCTGGGAATCGAACCCAAGACCTCATGCTCAGCAATCGCGCTTTGCGGCCACTATACCAACGAGGCAGTCAAACTTCAATAGTAATACGATTTCAATTTACCCCGTCAAAACCGTATCCCTTTTCAACACAGTCCCAAATATTTTTAATTAATTTCTTTTCGTTCACACAATTTTCTCGACCCTCGTGAGAAAACCACCCAAGTATAAAATTGAACAATTCTGAGGACTATTTTTAATAAAAAAAACGTCAGTTTGAATTAATGTTTTTTATTATTTGTCAAGATTTTTGAACACCTACTTATTTACAGAAGCTCGATTAGATCACTCCGAAACAAATTTTTCCATTACAACATCTGTCGGTCTGTTCATCTAAGTGATTTTTAATAGCTATTTCCTTTGTAACGTTGTGTTTTTTATGATAATTTAGTAGTTTTAAATCATAGTTAATAACTGCATACATAGTTCAAAAGGTCCGAGTCTATTACAGTGGATTGTTAATGAGTTTTTTTTTCTCAGTAAACATAGGTTCTCAGTCATTTTTACTGGGAATTGTACTGGGAAAATATCCCTGGCTACAATTGTTTTCATTAAATATTCATTAGTCTTTTATTTCTACGGTTTACCGTCATTAATTGTATAAATTCTATATGATTTTTAAATCGATTAATTAAGTGTTTTTCCCAGCACATCCATTTAACAACATGGCTAATAAAAATATTTTTATTAGATAAATTAAAAACTGCCATAACCATTTAATAAATACTTAGATACAAGATTAAAAGCTCATCGGTATAGATGAAGTCGTATAATTACATTTGTCATTACGTCTCTGTATGTACCATTGCGCACAATTACGGTAATCCATTTTCACCCTTACTTTCTCAGTAACAAAGTTGTTTTATGCAATTTGCAATTGCTTTTTAATGATTTTAAATTCATTTGCAATAACTGTTTCTTTGTTTTGTAGTAACTATTTTTAATTATGTTTTTTTAAGTGTTAAATAAGCTTGGTTCAAGAAGTGTTTTTTTTCTCAATATATTTTTTATTTTTTCTGTTATTTTTTTATTTGTTATCTAATTTCTAAACATAAGCCTGTTATTGGCGACTCTGTGTAAGACCGTAACCTGTATTTTGTATCTACTGATCTAATGACAGAAGTTGTTGGCAAACCTGATCAAATAAATAAATTAATAAAAGTGGTCAACCACCATTGTCCTCTGATGTTACCTACATATATCAATGAATTTATTTCTCATCCAAAGATACGTAATCAGCTGCCAGATCCTACTTTATTCGCCACTTTTTTTTTCCCTTTTATTAATAAAAGTGGCGAACAGCCGCGCCAGGCTGTTAAGTGGTCGACAGATAAAAAGTAACTTAGAAGTCGATTTTTTGACGCGACTTTAATTAAAACGTCATATTTTAAGTTGAAACCCTTGTTTGTTAAGATTGTTGATAAGTAAAGTGTTCATCAGGACGTGTTTTAAGGATGCTGTGTTACATTGTAGTATTAAAAAGAAACCTAGTATACTTGGAGGCTCTTGAATTACAAGACAATGTAAAATAAGTATAAAAATGTTTGCGCAAGCGAAAAAAAAAGTAGTCGAAATAAATGTTTTTTTTTATTCAGATTTGGGGGTGCCGTTATTTCATAGTCAAATCGTTTATTTCAATTAGACCATTAATAAAATACACTTTTGACCGTCATTTACAAGAAAGAAACAAAGAATAATTTTGAATTTTGTCTAGTAGCCATTTCAAAACTGTAATAATGAAATCATATTTCTAACACCTCGAAGGTATTTTTTATAACTATAACTTACAAAACTGTTTATTTTTTGCTAGCCATACAAAAAGTTCCGTACAATACTGTTACGCGTCAATCATAATAAATGACAATAAGAAATGACACAAAATGAAAAGAAAAATGTTCAAAATTCTTTACTAATATTCTATAATAATACATTGCAAAAAATAAAGTAGCATTTAAAAACAAATTATATAACGTAATAATATTATTACTGTTGGTTTGCTTTTTATATTTTGTCGAGTTATGCCAGGTCGTGCGTTGCGGGTCAATTTGTGTAACTTGTCTTCAGTGACCATTGTCCTTTATAATTCTATTGCCGTTTCGAAGTATGACGAATTCTCTGTTAGGTAATGTTGCTGTATTAATATTATGTTATGGTTATACAGGGTGAAATTGAATAGATGCGACAAATTTAAATATTATACAATAATACGTGTTGTCAAGAAAATGTATAAAATATCAAATGTAAAATTAAAATATAATTGATCAGTGTTACGAAAAGCGTTAAAATAATTAAAGTATCAAAGAATTTCGCGTACTACCTACCGTTTTCGTGTAGTGGGCACGATTTAGGTACATTGTCGCTATGAATGAATCGCGTAATTTTTTTTAACGATTTAGATTGTAGAAAAAACAGTTTATAATTACTGTGTTACTGTAACTGAAACTCCCATTTCATTTTGTCGCATTTATTCAAATTCGCCCTGTATATTTCTGTTCTTTTTTTTTAAATTGTATTCAATGTATATTCATAACTATAGTCTGTACTAATATTTTAAAGGGATAAAGTTTGTGAGGCTGTAGGGAGTATTCTCTGGACCTGCTAAACCGATTTTGAAAATTCTTTCGCAAATAGAAAGCTTCGTCATCTCTAAGTGCTCTAGTCTCTATAGGCTGTACTTTACTATCAAAAATATTAGGGATCCGTAAGAAAATTCCCGCGACCGAAGCCGCGAGCAAAAGCTAGTGAAACAATACAGATACAACATTACTAGCTGTCCGCCGCGGTTACACCCGCGTCTTTGGTTACTGCTCCGCTCCCGTAGGTCGTAGCGTGATGGTATATAACTAATCTATCTAACACTGAAAGAATTTTTCAAATCGGACCAGTAGTTCCAGAGATTAGCGCGTTCAAACAAACAAACAAACAAACACTGCAGCTTTATAATATTATAAGTATAGATTAGCTCACAAATCTGCAGTTACAAGCAGTTGTTTCTCAATACTAGAATATTATCGGACAATAAACGCATTGTACTTTACAACAGCGATATAATCTATTGTTTTTATTATTATTGGGTAACTACAAGATTTGGTATCTTTAGGAATTGCCTAATTCTGTTGCTCCGGTCAATCAAAGTCTAAATTGATTTTGTACCTTATTTTAACTGTGGTCTAAAAATTGGAAATTAAATTAATAAAAGACGGCGGCCATTTTGGACCGATTTTCATCAAACATAGCTCCGATTAATTCACCGTGCCTACTAAAAAAAAAAAAAAGGTTCAGCAGTTCAGTAGCTACGATGCCACAGACAGACTTACAGTAGCGGTCATAAGTGGAGTAGCAATTTACAAAGCAAATCGATTGACACTTTGGTTAAACTTACGACCTTACAACGTCGGTGTGCGAATTTTGAGGTGTAAGCAGATACTGTGTTATTACGTTCAAAAGTGCCTTATATAATGGCTTATTTAAATATATGATTTGACTTTGACTTTAACTTTGAATACATCACTTATACACACAGATGTAGGTATGGTCTGTACCCCGTGTTCACAGCAATTTAAACTTTAGCATGCTACTGCACTTATGACCCCTACTGTACCTTACACGTGAAACTTATAACACCCCGTCGTTTCTGCGTCGGGGGTTAAAAATAAAACAGCGATGGTTTTTTACGATTTAAGATTCAATCCCAAAACATGAACATATTTCAGGAACCTTACTCTTTACCTGGCTTATAAAATCGTTTTTCCATAACACTCGTAAATCACTTGAGTTCTGTTTGTTTGTAAGTACACAAACACCTACACGAGAACTCGGAACAAATATCTGTAGGTCACACAAATATTTGTGCCGCGGCAATCGAACCTGTGACCCTGAGTTGTGGAAGGTGGATGCTCTGCCTCCACGAGTCTGTGTTCTGAGAATATTTCATATTTCTCCGACAGAAAGGAATGGAATATTAGACTAAAAGAAAAAAGATTTTTAAAATAATTAGGGTTATGTCAGTCAATCATTATTCAAATCCCACAAGTGGACAGAACGTTTAGAATGTACCTTTTGTTTATGATACCTGAATAGATTGAAACTAGCAAGTACCAAAGTCAAATCACTTATTTCAATTTGGCGACTATAAGGCACTTTTGAACGTCTTATAAGTACAAGAAAATAAATAGAATTTAATCTCTCTCTCGAAAATAAATAGAAGTTACTCCTTCCAAAAGGTAGTTTGTTACGTACGTATAATTTTTCTAAATTATAATTTGTCTTTTCATTTCCTAAATTTCAGACATGCTGAAATAACGTTGAGCTGCTATAAAACAAAGTCCATTATATTTTATTACGGTTCTTATTTTCATTATGTGTTTAAAGTTAATTACGAAAAACAAAAAACATTAATTATCCAACCACACTTGTTAGTACCACAAGTACTAATAGTACTATTTGTAAACTAAATTCCGCCACCTCAGTCTTAAAAACATAAGGTCCTCAACGCCTAAATATGACTTCATACACCTGTCCTTTTCTGGCACAGTACTGTAGAAAAAGACAGAGCTAAGGATTGCACGCTCTAGTCACGACCAGAGGTTATGATATTAAAATGTGCTTATTTTCAAACTACAACCATTGGGCAACCAAGGAGTGGTGTACTCACTACACGAAGATGTAAAGAACTGTACACAGTTAAAGCTAAATGCTAGCTATATACAGCTTTAACATGCATGCATACAAATATCATTACCATTAAATGCGCTTTGCTTCATGTGGGGCTCCTAAAATTGAAAATAAAACACAAGAATAATCTTGAGCATATGCGTAGATAAAACAATGTAATTTGAGAAACGTATAGGAAGCAGTAGCTGGTTTTCAAATCAGTCAGTCGAAGCTAGGATTATAACACCTTTTATAATCTGCATTAGGCACTTAAAACTTAATTTTTAGTACTTACAATTATGTTAATTCTGACTTTCCAAATTCGAGTTTTGCATCCATGAGATCTTCTGATGATTCTGAAAGCTTTTTTCGTATGAAAATATGCGGAACCTTTCTGGATTCTTGACTTGATTTATTTAACATAATAAAATATAATACTTATACTAGTTTCTGCAAGCAACTTCGTCTGCGTGAAAGTTGAATATAGGTACCACAAAACATAGCCTATGACTCTCCAATAGTGTAGCTTTCTATTAATAACTTTGGTTTTGTAATCGGACCGATAAATAAAAAAAATATACTTTACTTACCTCTTTAAAATTTTAATAAACACCTAATAATATTAATATAAAAAAAACTATTTTCGCTTGCGCTAAGTTAGCTTAGCTTAAACTACGCCTTCATCTTTCTCTGTTATCTTGTCGGGCGTTATGAAGCAACCATGCTGGTATAATTTGTATCGATCTACTATTTATTTATGGGAAACAAGACAGGACTAGATCGAGGACTAACTAACTGGTCTCCAGCTACTATGATATCTGCTTTCCGATATCTTTTATGGTAGTGTTTGTGTTGTCAATAAAAGATTAACACCATTTTTAAAAACTAATTTTTAAAGACAAAAAACCGTAGATGTCACCGCCATTTTGAATCGTTTGACGTTTAAAATATGTTTTAGAATTCAAATGTGCAATGCAAAGAAACGGTGCAAACACGGACCTCATTTATTAGGCATTGATTTGATTTGGAATCTGTAGGACTATGTTCAGCATTGGACGTCCTACGTCTGTTGTGATGATGATGAAGATTTGATTTTTCCAAAATACGAGAGTTCCTTTTGTAAATAACATACCATGACACCTGTTATCCCCGAAGGGTTAGGCAGAGGTGTACTCAGTACACCGACATTTCGCCAGTTATGTTTAAGTCTCATGTTATAGAGGGCGAGCCTATTGATATCAACCGGGCACTGGGTCTGTTTGGCGCAGCTGTGGGGCACACAATTTCTTATTTATTGTTCTTTTTATTGCCTTTTTGAAGTGAAAACTTCTTTAGCGGCGTTGAGCACTTTTTCTGTAATGGGTATAAAATCTTAAACTCGCGTCAGGACACGTGCGCGTCAGGACACGTGACCTGATCGAAAAAGCGTAAGACGGATGGAGAGTAGACAGCTATCCCCTCTCTACGGCGCGGCGAAAATGTATGCCTGGGCCTACTGTTTCGTTTAGACAGCGCAGGGCGCTTGCGCGAATGGTCGTGTATGTTAAACGTAAACGTAAACGTTAATAATCAAGTTTTATTATTATTTTTGTGTGTCACATGGTCTGTGTCAATAAACATTTTTTCTTTCTTTTCTTTCTTTCTTTCACAAATCCAGGCTCCGAGAGTAAGCTTTTTGAATATACTATATTACCTATTATAGACTATATTTTATTATAGAAAAAAGAATTATGGATCCGTAAGAAAAGTCACGCGCCAGAACTCGTCGATAAGCCACGTATTTAATTTATATGTTTAGAGACACTACCTATTTAATAATATACATACATAAATCTGTTTGTCCAAACTAAACATTTTAACCGTCAAGTTGAATACTAAAACACATTACAAATGACCCGTAAGTCATATTAACTGTCAAATCAAATCAATTTATTCCCGGAAAAGATTTGAAATATCCTATTACACAGCCCTATAGCCTAGAAGCCTTTCATCTGCGCAAGCGCATCAAACTATCCCGACCTCTAGTTATAAATTAACCGAGTCACAGACGGTTAATAACTTAGAAATCGATAACCGATATGATTTCTTGATATTGCGGTTTGTTGGCATTTGCGGCCCGAATCACTATTGCGAGGCACAGATTAATTGTGGCTGCGTGCAGAAAGGACGGTTGCAAATAGTGTAAGATGCCTATTTTCTTTCTTAGACTTAATTTAGGTACTTTAAGCCAAAATAAGGGTTATGATTAAAGCAGTCTATGTAAGTCTGTCTCAGGTTAGATTCCCAGACGGATTTGGAAATTGGTGGTGTACCTAACACCCCCGTTCCTGGAAAAGCACTTAAAGCTGTTGGTCCTTCGCCTAATCTCTTCCTGGTCGTGAAGGATTACCGTCTCATTGGACGATGATAATGAGGGAAGAGGGGAGTACGTTGTGCAGACTTGTGCACGATAATATCTCCTTCTTCAAATCAAATCAAATCAAGGCCGTTTCGCGCGGCAGTAGCGCAATCTTTTTTATTTTATTATTAAGTAATATTAGTTTTTTAGATTAAGTACCTACCAACTTGTATGGGCTGTTGAAAATTTATTTTGTATGCGTCACTTTCAAGTGAATAAAAAGTTTTTCTTTTTTTCTTTCTTTCTTTCTTTCAAAACATTTATTTGCCAATAATGTAGGTGTACAGATATAATGGTAATAATATTTTACTAGCAGTCCCGATACATTTTGCCTTACGGCATGCAAAATTATTTTTATAGAACAGATACACACAAAACAATACTTTTCAAATAAGGCACAGTGTCAATAGATTAATGTCAGTTACCTACTTAAGTACATGGCAGACAATTAAATTACAAATGTCAACAATATAATAAATTAGATAAGAAAATAACAAACAAACCACTTGGCTAATCATTGAGATTTTACGCCGTGACCGAAATTCGGTCGGGAGGATATTATATCCTACATTCATTCGTCGTAAATTAACAAATAAGGTACCGCAGGAAGCTTCAGAAATACAGTAGAGAATTGCATAAAAGCATGCAATGCAAAATAAAAATGGAATTTTAGTTTGCACTAAATTTCAACTCTATTGCTCAAATAAGTGAGTCCATTATCGATTAAAATCAATGAAATCTGCTCCACCATATTACTGCTGTTTGCATTGACATATATTTTGCCTATTTTCGCATCTGCAGGATAATCATTAGTTAATTAAAGTCTAAGGTCTAGCTTTCTCTACTAACTTAACTCTTAATACGTAGTTACGTACTACGCAGATCTGGTACAACTGTACGTTTGTACTGCATTCCCGATGTACTAGCTGATTGGGTGACTCAGTTTTAACTTAAAACTAGCGAATCGCCCTGGTTTCGCACGGGTGCAAAATGCCGTCACTTCGGGTATGTTAAACAAAAAATATTTTAATTAAACCTTTTCCAGGGAATTACAAACACAGCACAAAAATAATCAGCCAAATCGATAATGCCGTTTTCGAGTTTTGCGCTTAGCAACACATTTAGTCATTCATTTTTATTTATATAGATAGATGGGCTAGTTTATGACTTCCCAGGGTTGCGGATTTTGTTCGATAGAGTCACCGCGGCCCTAGAACGCAAAGGGCTTTAGGAGGAAGACGGATGGGTTTTAGTCAGCAAGAGTCTGACACTCTTCCGCTCCGCCCAGAGCCGAAGTCAGTTGAAGATTTCCTAACCTTTAAAAACAAAAGAAGCTTATGACTGCGACTTCATCCGATCTGCTGGGTTTTATTTTTTTTGGTTGTAACCCTAAGGAATAGTCCTTTTTTCTAGATGAAAGGTACCTATCCCCATAAGGCCATAAGCCCTTTTCTGTGACACTAACAACTTGTATGCAAAACTGAGTAGGCGTGACAGAACAGACAAACGCTAGTTAACGCTATATTTGGCTCATAAATCCTGATTGATAACGTGTTATTTTGTGCATTTTGTATATTATGTTTTTATAAAGCTCTTTATTTACACACTAGCACTCTGCGAAAGTATTTTCAAAATCAGTCCAGTAACCCCCTACAACCTCACAAATTCAAAAACTTTACCTCTTTATAATATAAGATATAGATTTTCCTGTAAGTCATATCCACTTATGCCCATTTATCCATCAAAGAAAGCAGATATAAATAAGAAAGTTAATATAAAAAGATAGTTACACCACAATACTGTTACCATCCAAAAAAAAAAAAAACAATCGTAACAACACTGCAAACTTGTCCTGTAATATGTTTAAGTAATTTCAATACAGTAACATTAAAAATACGGTGAGAGCACGAGGCTGCGCATGCGTACACGACCTGTTTTTCATACATTTTGATCAAGTTTTTCATCCCATACTTCATATGACGCGAATGTGTTAACATTAAAAATTACTTGCACTTGATATGTTTAGTTATATGAGATGTAAAGCCTTGGATACACTGGGGACACTTGGATAGTTGTTGGTGTTGGAAAATGATAAGGAATAGAGCACACTGGTAAACATCATCCTACTAACAGCCTCAATAGTCTGGTGCATGAGGTCTTGGGTTCGATTCCCAGGTCGGGCAAAGTGTTATTGGGTTTTTCCATCAGAAATTCCTCAGCAGGAGTCTGAATTTGCGCCATGATGGCAATAGGCTCGCCTCCTATTACATGGGACTTACAACATAACTGGCGAAATGTGGGTGTACTAATGGGTACACCTCTGCCTAACCTTTCGGGGATTACAGGCGTGATATTTATGTAGCTTCTGTCCGCGGCTCCGTCCACGTAAATAATGACTTTTCGTAAAGCAAGTTAATCCAAGAAATGGTCTATCTTTGTGCCAATTTTCATCCAAATCTGTTCAACGGTTTACGCGTGATTGAGTAACAACCATCCAAACATCATCACAGACTTTCACATTTATAATACACAAGCGACCCGCCCCGGCTTCGCACGGGTGCAATGTAAATACATAAACCTTCCTCTTGAATCACTCTGTCTATTAAAAAAAACCGCATCAAAATCTGTTGCGTAGTTTTAAAGATCTAAGCATACATAGGGACAGACAGACGGAAGCGACTTTGTTTTATACTATGTAGTGATTAGTAGGATAAACGACTTTTATTTTTGATAGAAAATAATCACTATTGCTTCTCTGATGATCAAGAAAACCTTAGAGTTCGGTATACCAGTAAAACAAACTCAAAAATCATCTCATTCCTAATTCTTTTTACACAAAACAAGTTGCACTTAGCTCCTTATAACATAAACAAGTCCAGTATCCAGTATACTGGTCGTTACAAAACAAGTCGTAACACAAGGGTCGTCGGCAGCTGATGTCGTTTTAATGATATCCTTTAATGCATAAATAATGCGAGCATTAGCGGCCAGCGCGAATGGAAGCCATGATGCAACACCTGATATGACGGCCTGATAACGTGGTCAAAGGATTTTTGTGACGTTGTGTTTGATATTAAAGGCATTTTTAATTCAATCAAAGCTGTGCTTTACTGCTTGACTGCCTGACTCGAGGGTGACTGGTAATTAGTGGTCGCAAAGCGCGACTGCTGAGCATGAGGTCTTGGGTTCGATTTCCAGGTCGGGCAAAGTGTTATTGGGTTTTTCGAACAGGAATTTCTCAGGAGCAGTCGGAAGTTGGATTTGTGTCCGGTTGATGGCAATAGACTCGCCCCCTGTTACATGGGACTTAAACATGAGTGGCGAAATGTGCGTGTACTAATGAGTACATCTCTGCCTAACCCTTCAGGGATTACAGGCGTGATGTTATGTATATGTGGAATCAAACCCGCGACACGCAGCGCGGCACCTAATCAAACAGCCACTACGCCAACTGTGTTATCAAATCTACACTATTTATTTTAATCTATACTAATATTATAAAGCTGCAGAGTTTGTTTGTTTGTTTGTTTGTTTGTTTGAACGCGCTAATCTCTGGAACTACTGGTCCGATTTGAAAAATTCTTTCAGTGTTAGATAGATTAGTTATCGAGGAAGGCTATAGGCTATATACCATCACGCTACGACCTACGGGAGCAGTAACCAAAGACGCGGGTGTAACCGCGGCGGACAGCTAGTAATAAACTAACTGGATATCTTATTAACGATAGCAAAACAAAAACAGTTATCTACAATTCCCCCCACAAAATCAAATCACATGATTATAAGTAATAAATCAATCCAAATAACACTAATATTAGAAAACAGTGGGACATGTGATATAGTTACAAAAGGTGCGCGCGCAGCGTGACGCGTTATCAGAGTAGAACGTGCGCGGACGCAGTTTCACCTTGTTGCGATGCAAATTAACAGCTTTCTATTGATTGGATGGTATATTTGTTTATACTGATGAAATTCCCTTTGATTGGCTGCTTTTTTTACTGGCTGGTATCATTTAGTTGGCTTGTAATGGCTAATGGGTTTTGGAGTTAGAAACCGTACCGTAGTGCTGAATTAACCACAGTAATGCACCTTGATAGCTTTTGTCATTGTGCAAAAATAACTTGCAGGCTTAGTTCCGGAGATTAGCGTGTTGGAACAAAAAACAAACAAACTCTTTAGCTTTTGTCGTTATTTTCTATCTGTCTAAATTCAATGACAGTGAATTTTATTTTGAGCAAGCTACACAGGATAGGAGAGGATCATTAAATGAAATCCGTTTGATAATGAGGACACTTGCTGTTAAATTAGTTCCGCGTAAAAGACACTCTTGAACGTCATACACGGTTACTTTTAGGTCGTTCTAGAACCGAAAGCCATAAACTCGATCATCAAACTCGAAACGATTGGGACCATTTTTTTTCAAAAAGTAACAATAAAAAAAACAGCTGTTCAGTACACTTTGACGAGTTAGACGAACATAAATGTACTGAAAACCTGATTTTTTATTGTTACTAGAAGTAACCGTGTATACAAAAAGAAAGAATAGATTCAGTTGCCCTTTCTAAAAGTTTCGTATGGAGAAGAATGGGCAAGAAACTCCCATTTTTTTTTTAATATGAGATATAATCACTTCTTCCGCTCTGGACGGAACGGAAGGTACTGTAGAATCTTACTGACTAAAACCCATCCGTGTTCCTTCTAATTGTCCCTTTGTATTCCAGGGACGCGTCAACTCTTTTGAACAAATTCCGTAACCCTGGAAGAAGCTTCATACCTTATCTACCATGTCATTAAGAAACCTCATTTGATGATTGTCTAATACATACAGAGCTAGATTTTATTAACTTGGGTTCAAGCCACTGCAACTAGTTTCACGATACAATCTCAAAAGTTATCCAATATAACAAACTTCAGCCTCCAAGCCAACAAATTACTCAAAACAGTACAATAGACAACTAAAACAACTACACATTATGTATACGTTCCGTAATACAAACAAAATTGTTGTCTATGCGTGTTGCGCGGGCGCAATGCGGAAGCGGCAACCGCACGCCGACAGACAGACAGACTAAACTATATGTATTACAGTGCAATTTTAGATGTAGAGGTTTAAAATATGAGTTTAGTTGGTGGTCATACTGCGTAAATTGTCTAAGTTATTGTTGGTAATTGAGTAGACTGTCGTTTTGCATATACAGGAAGATTTTTATGTTAGTAGTTGGAATGTAGAATCTATCTAGTTTAAAGATTTAAAGGATTTTTTTTAATTCAGCCGTTAACGTAATGAAGCAATATTTTTGAAACGAAGGTCCTTAACGCGGTTTGCGGTAGGAGGCAGAAATCGTAAGAAAAACGCGTTATGCAGGCGACCTTCCCTCTCTTTCTCTTTTTGTTATAAATGGGTGTCAGGAACTTCGTTCCTGATTTTATTTATTTTTTGTATTTGAATTGTTATGACATATATTTTTTTTAGTTTGTTTGTGAATTTGCAACCTGTGACAAAAAACTTGTTTTCTTTCTTGCTTTCAGTTATTTTTTACTTGTTCCTGGCAAAAAGGAAAAAAAAACAGTGCAATTAAAAGCCGCTTCTATATTCCTATAGATTGTTTATTGTTTTTAATCTGTGGTAGAACAACCAACAGACGAATTGACCGTTCGATTAAAAAATAATTAAAGTCCACTATAAAAAAATATATTTATAAAAATACTAATGTATTTCCGACAGCCAACACTTATTGTGATTAGTTCACACAAGGCTGATAAGATAAGATAAAATATTTATTTAATGCGATTAATTCACTGATAATGCGGTGCTAAAATCCGTGATTGATATTAATGATAACAATCGAGCGAATTATAAGTAGTTTTGAATTGATAACATTATTGCGATTGTGTTTCATTATTTGCGTAAATAACAGGATTATTGAAATGTGACACACGTTTACACTTGTTTGTTTTTTTTATGTAGGATAGTTTGTAAAAAGCTGATTGAAAAGAGTGCCGTGGAGTTTCTCACTCGTTCTTCTCCATAGAGGCCTACCTCCGTTTTGGAACGAGCAACTAGCTTCAACTTTCTGACAAACTGACCGCTTCTTTGACAATTCAAAAGTGCCCTGTAATTGGTATAATTGTAATAAATGTTTTAACTTTATTTTGAAAAAAAGATTTAAGATGGTTCCGTTACAATGCATCTATGGAAATTTTTCTTTTTAACTAACCTTTAAGTCATTTTAATAATGCTACTAATATTATAAATGTTATAGTATGTGAAGATGTTTCGATGTTTGTTACTCAATCACGCGTAAACCGTTGAACAGATTTGGATGAAATTTGGCGCATATACACTATGTAACAAAAACCCTGTCAGATCAGTGTTGCCGTTGATCAGTTTTTATGTTTTATTTTAATTTAATTACTTCTTCTTTCTTCTTTTTTTTTCACTGGGGAAAAATAATAATCTCAAATCCATTAAATGGTTACGTATATGTGTACGCAGTACGATGCCGAATAATACCCTTAAGGATCGGACAGGGTTTTTGTTACATGCTGTATAGACCATTTCCTGAATTAACACATAGGATAATTTTTATCCCGGTAATGTGTTCCATTAGGATAATAGTTCAACTTACTTTACAAGCGTGGCGATCAATGCTCGGGCCTTTTCTGTTCGAGCAGAGGATTTTGCCCTGCAGTGGAACAATAATAAGCTAGTATTTTTATCTATACTAATATTATAAAGCTGCAGTGTTTGTTTGTTTGTTTGTTTGTTTGTTTGTTTGAACGCGCTAATCTCTGGAACTACTGGTCCGATTTGAAAAATTCTTTCAGTGTTAGATAGATTAGTTATCGAGGAAGGCTATAGGCTATATACCATCACGCTACGACCTACGGGAGCGGAGCAGTAACCAAAGACGCGGGTGTAACCGCGGCGGACAGCTAGTTTTATTATAAATAGATTTCTCACCGTTACAAACACACATAAAACAAATAAAAAACGTAATATTAAATTCTAAATAATATAATCACAGCTGGACACCGACTATTAAGATATCATTTTGCTAAATCAATAATATTATTTACTTAAACTAATATCTAACAGTATATTAAACTCACAGCAATTTTTTTATCTTCTAATACAGTTATCTATACTTCTATTAAAACGAGGAAAAGACTGTCTGCTTTTATGTTTTTTTTTGTTTGTAAGAGATTCTGGAAAGTTTGGTCCGACTAAAAAAATGTTTTACTGATAAAAAGTGTCATAGGATATGTTTTATGGTTCCTGGCGAAAGCTGGTTCTAAATAAAAATAACAAAACATTAATATTACGCCCGTAATTCCCGAAGGGTGAGGCAGAGGTGAACCCAGTACACTCACATTTCGCCAATTATTTTTAAGTCCCATGTAATACAGGGTAAGCCTATTGCCATCAACCGGGCACAAATCCGGACTCCGAGGCTACTACTGAGACATTCCTGATAGATAAACCTAATAACACTTTGCCCGACCTGGGAATTGAACCCAAGATCTCATGCTCAGCAGTCCAAATTAAATAAAAAAAACACAAACAACAGAATCCCACAACATGTAAATAATTTTCCGTTCTCATCACTGTAACCCTTTACTTACTTATCAAGTAAAAAGTAACAAAAACCGTATAAGAAATAAGTTCATTAATATTCTCCATATCGAAGGAACACGCAAGCCAAATGCTAATTTGTTTTTTTCCTATTCCACCAACCGGACTGGTTGCTCCAGAGCCCATTACGGGAGTAACCAGGAAGTGGTTGGTGCACCCTCAATTACCACGAAGAAATGGAGTAGTGGGTGGACACACGGGTCTAGAGAATGTCGAGCAGATGGCAGTTAGAAATTTCCGTTTCGTACTAAATATTATTTTAGGTTGTAAGTTTTATTTACAAGATTAGGATCTTGTTTATTTAATTTTTTTATTTCAATCATAAAATTGACTTGAGACTCGTGCTCGTACTATAGGAACTATTAGTTAATCTGTGCTCGTACTTTCATTTCAGCGAACTGTTGCTCAGCCTACAGATTGTGTGACAAAACAGTGCACAGCGAAATGGAAACGCGTTCACCAAAATAACAGAAATCAAAGAACATTATTGTGGGAAGATTGAGTAGTTACCTAGACTAACCGACCGTTTGACTGCCTTGTTGGTCTAGTGGTTAGTGACCCTGACTGCAAAGCCGGAGGTAGTGGGTTCGATTCCCACCCAGGACAAACTTTGTGTGATGAGCATAATTGTTGGTTCTGTGTCTGGGTGTAATTTATCTATAATATGTATACAGCCTGTAACAAAAACCCTGTCCGATCCTTGAGGGTATTATTCGGCATCGTACTGCGTACACATATACGTAACCATTTAATGGATTTGAGATTATTATTTTTCCCCAGTGAATATAATTAAATTTAAATAAAAAATAAAAACTGATCAACGGCAACACTGATCGCTCGACAAAGTTCACCTACAGTTTTTTGTCAAAGAAGCCGACTGAGCGAGACGGTTTGTATGATCCCGTGTCATGAACCCGCTTTGTCGCGTGCCGCCAAACAAACTTATAACGAAAGAAACCTACGCTACGTCATACAGGACCTGCGTACGCGTAGGTATCAGCTGATATTATTTTGTAGGCATAATGACCCGGATTCCAGACACACTCTGTATTTTGTGTTTAGACATGATTCTGTTTATCAAGAAACAAATAATCGAATTAAATGTAGCCCTGATAAGGGCTTTTTTAAATGTGATGTGCTTTTGGCAATGTACTTACTGACTGCAGGTATCAGTTAATTAAAACGTTAACTTGTTGTTGTTGCATACTTCGGCGATCGTGCTCCACATGTCCACCTCCAACACTAATACACATTCGACACCTTTTCAATAAATTTGCACGAACTAGGTACGCAGCTGCATAATTATTACAGTCGGTCTTCTTGCCTAAGCACATCAACATATTAAAATATTTTTGATTGGAATACGACATTGTTCGCGAAACGATAGCGCGTGATACGTACGGACGTCCGATCGAAAGCTATCTCCACAAAAGACTGGCGCCGGCGCCGGTAGCGGTAGGCAACCAGTCGGCGACATCAAAGAGTCGGCGACTAGTTGAAAGAGTGCCTACAACGCGGTAGTGTAGGGCGGTGTTCTTTGAAATAAAAATAGGTAAAAATAAAAAGATTTTGCCGGCGGGTGGAGTGTTGTCAACTTATGAAAATTTGCCATATTCAGTGTTAAATTTCGCATGGATTATAAAAATAAGAAATCAATAACTTTTGGTTGTTATGAGTTACATTTTTATAACAATTTTTTCTAGCACGTATGTTGAACCAGGAATACGCCCCTCTTGGATCGGACAGGGTTTTTGTTACATATTGTATATTTATAAATTATATAAGTATGTATATCAGTTGTCTGGTTACCATAATACAAGCTCTGCTTAGCTTGGGATCAGATGGCCGTGTGTGAGTTGTCCCAAGATATTTATTTATTTTATTTATTTTTACTATGTTATTCTGAACCAAAAGATTTGGCCAAGAATGTCACTGTCGCACAACTGTTGCAAAACAAATTGGAAGTGCAAGATGAAGACGAAAACATATTGAAGCCAACGAACGTTTACTAAACTTGGTCTTAAAATCTTTTAAGGACTGTGTAAATGGTATTATGTTGGCTTCGCAAGCTAGTTAAAAGTCTGTTTTGTTTATTGCACACACACTTAACAGCCTATTGCATACGCGACGTTGCATTCAAAGTACAAAACAAATAGCGACAGTCATTTAACCATAAACAGAATCCCAACGATTAGTTTAACTGTACCTCCCTATTGGGTTGATAATTTCTATTCCCTATTCGCGCACTTTCCCAGCCGTATGTCACGGCGCACGGCTGCGTTTGCGCACATAACACTAAATCGGCGCGGGTTTAGTGCGCCGGCGACACGCCCCCAGTTAATTGGTGTCGTCCGCGATGCGCAGGAATGCACAGCACTGCGGTAATGCTGCGGTCCATCCCATAGCAGTTTTATTTTTAAAGGAAATGGATGCTTTTATGTCTTTTGTCTCTGTGTGGCTCTGAAAAATGGATGGCTAGATGGAAATGTTATTGCCTTTTTTGCGCAGGAGTGGATTGAAAATGTCGGTAAAGCTGCAGTAGTTTTAACTGTTTTAATTATTGAAGAACCATTATTGCAAAACATTCAATTAAAAATGACTTTAATTTCTGTATCGTTTATTTTTATTATTTATTAGCTTCTGCCCTCGACTTTGCGTCAAAGTTGATATATTACACGGAACCGTACATTTTTCCGGGATGAAAAGTAGCTTATGTGCTTTTCCAGAATATACTCTATCTCTGTGCCAAATTTCATCAAGATCCGTTCAGTCGTTTAGTCGTGATGGAGTAACAAACATCAAACTAAGCTTTCGCATTTATAATGGTAGTAGGATTTCAATTAAAACAAACAAGACTTTTTAATTAAAACTTACGTTGAGCAACCACAAAGGTTTATGTTATATTTTTATCACATTTTTATTGCATTATCGACGCGGTGTCTCAAGTATTTAAGTTTTATGTCCACATAATGTTTAGTTATAACTAAACCAGTGAGGGCGAAGACCTCTCTAATTGCTGGTAATTTTTACGTCTTGATCGAAATGTCGGACCGGCCCTGTGAGGAATGCCGCCGCTGACGTATACCGCTATGCGTTACAATTAACAACTAACCTAGGGCTGATTAGAAAATAATGAAGCAAATGAAGAAACATGTTGCGGAACATGTCCCTCAACAACTACGTGAAGTGTCCCGCGACAATTGTCATGGAACATTTTGCTGGCTACACTAGTCAGTGTTTATAGAAATGGGAGCAAGCAACATGCCCCGCGTCACGTACAATGTTGCGGGACAATGTGCAACGTTGCAGCGTCACGTAGATTGAGTGTTGCGCGTCATGTTGCGGGACAAAATGTTCCCTAGTGTATCCGGGGCTTTATTAATAAAAATTTTTTTGGAAGATGCGTTGATTTTTTATGAGATAAGATGGTGAACCAAACAAATGGATTGTAGGAAAAACATCGTAAGGAAACCAGGACTTGTAATTAATATAAGTCTGGAATCGCCAATCGGCTTCAAGCGTGGTGATCATGCTCTTGCCTTCTCTGTATGAGAAGAGGCCTTTGCCCTGTAGTGGGGCAGTAATAGGCTGGTATTATTATTATATAAGATAGTGGAAACTGTCTTTGTTTTATTACCTGACTGCAAAAAACAAGAGGTTCTTTAGAATATTGTTGTGGACATTGTGCCAAGTCTTACAACACTCGAAACTGGCTTTGTGATTACAGTTATATTACCTATACTAGCTTTTGCACACGACTTCGTCCACGTACATTTCTTATGGAACCCTGTTTCTTTTGCAAGTAGTTCTGGAGATAGCTTATTCAAACAAAAAACAAACTAGCAAACGCTTTAGCTTTATACACATCATAGCTATAACTGTGGATTTCTATATTTTTTTCTTTGTTTTTTATAAAATTTCATAATCACAATGCATTCTTAAAAAAGCATAATTATCATAAAACACTCGGCAACAGTAGCTTTCAATCAGCTAAAGTATATCTATAATCGACCCATTAATTCCAGAGATATTACCTCTTACAAATAAACAAACAAATTTACCTCATAGTACTTTTACAAACGACTGAAATTAACATGGTCCTATCAACATAACAGAAACACGTATCATTAATTTAAAATTGATATCACATTTGTTAGCTGAACATAACGACCGTGTGTCAGCTTCTATTCCGCGTTCCTGCCGCGCTGCTATCATAACTAGTTATTAGGGTTTAATATCTAACTGAACACTAACTGACTGAAAATATTCACTTAGGAATGTTATATAGGAAATTATAGTGTTATTTAGACGCTTTGCACATAGAGCAACTATTGCAGCAACTGGCAACTAAGCTGTTTACATATACACGGTTACTTTTAGGTCGTTCTTAAGCCGAAAGCCATAAACTCGATCATCAAACTCGAAACGATTGGGACCATTTTTTTTTCAAAAATAACAATAAAAAAAACAGCTGTTCAGTACACTTTGACGAGTTAGACGAACATAAATGTACTGAACAGCTGTTTTTTTTTATTGTTATTTTTGAAAAAAAAATGATCCCAATCGTTTCGAGTTTGATGATCGAGTTTATGGCTTTCGGTTCAAGAACGACCTAAAAGTAAGCGCGTATTTCAATTGGACTGCGCACACATAGCAACTCGAGTTTCGAGTTCCGGTGATCGTCAACAGTTTTCAGTTGCTGTAATCGATGACTCGTTCATCAAGTTAGTTCCTAATTGCCGCAACTAGGAACTTAAATGTTATACCAGTTTTTAAAGTTGCCGGTTTCCTCAACCGTCAATCGCAACGCGTCGTGCGATTTCACACCCTCGCTCCCTCTCCCTGTGCCCGGCAATGCCATTGTCGCTACGGCAACGGCATACGGCAACTCGGCTATGAAAGTTGCTCACAGATTGCCAAAAAGTTGCGGCAACCGTAAGCGTTGTAGCAACTATCGACTTTTACAGGAAACTTTTAAAGTGTTGATAGTTGCCTCAACTTAAGTTGCTCCATGCATAAAGCGCCTTAGACACCAACTTGAAATGGCTGCCTCGTTGATCTAGTGGTCGCAAAGAGCGACTGCTGAGCATGCGATCTTGGGTTCAATTCCGGGTCGGGCAAAGTGTTATTGGATTATTCCATCAGGAATTTCTTACTAGCAGTCGGCGTAGGGAAGTTAGTTATGTGACACCTCGTAAAGCGGTTCTGCGTGTGATCACCACTTCGTGTCGGATTACCGTCTGTAAAAGAAGAGGCAGTGTACACCTGTGTCTGCGTACACACTATTGCACTTGTTATATCTCCAGCGTATGACAGGCCAATCCAGTCGCCATTGTGATTGGGCTCGGTGATCAAAATTCTGTCGAAAGGATATTGTAATTAGGTAAAAAATTGCATATCGACGTCCCATTCCATCCTGCATTATTCTTCTAAATAACACTGCACTAAGCACAGTTACGTAACTCCAGATGTCATAACTAGGTGTGAAGTGTTACCTAATTAATACTTCACATATCATAAAGTCGTCAACAGCAACTCGAACCCTGGTACCGTAGTACAAATGTTGGACTAACACATTAGCACCCTGTTTGACTGACCAACTAATATTTTGGGCTTCTTTTAACTTGAAAGGATCGTGTTTACTCTTTCTTTGGTTAAATAAGAAAGAATGAGTTTTGTGTTTGAAGATTGTTTCTTGTTTTTGCTTTTTTTTTATTTCGAAGTTTCAATACTAATAATGTGCTGGGTTTTGACATGAATTATTTGCTTTTTTTATTTCTTTGTATGAATAAATATTATGAATTTGTCTTTTACTGTAATGTGTTTCTTTTTGTATTTAAGTATGAAAGCAAACATTCATCTTTTTATTACAATGTATGTGTAATAACTTATTAAGCTTATATCATAAGTTTGAGAGAGTAATGCTGGCCATACACGATCCTTCCTATCGTCCAATCGGCATGACGCTACCGATTGGATCAGTTAGAACTGACCGTGTGTGGGAGTGGATTGGGGCATGAGTCCTGCCAATCCACTCCCACACACGGTCAGTTCTAACTGATCCAATCGGTAGCGTCATGCCGATGGCAAGCATAATGCGGTTTTCATCTATCGATAGAGTGTTTCAAGGATTATGTATAGCTACGTCACACCTGAAGCCGGGGCCGTTCGCTAGTGTAAAATAATTGACAACGCAGCACACTCACAACATTAGGTACCGGGAACTAGATGTGGAAACTCCTTTCAGAAAAAACAGTTATAAAGAAAGTCAAAACTCGAATTATTTATTTCAACAAGGCCATTAAAAGGCACTTTTGAACGTCATATACAAGAAGAATTGAATCTAGTTGCCCCTTCCAAAAGGTAGTTCTATGAAGAAGTACCATCAAAGAAATTCGTGTGCGGCAACTAGTATATTGGGCACAACAGTTATCTCCTACAGCTGATAAAATAACACATAATAACACTATATTTAAAGATGATTAAACTGCACTGTGCACCGTTTGTGTTAAGTAGGGCGAGCGCAAATGTCATTGCTATTATCGTTCGTACAATGCTCTGGCTACGCTCGTGTCCATCACTTATTATGCCATCTCCACACGTTCGCGAATATTGGCGCACGATTTGTTGCCAATGCTGCGTTTGGGTCAAACAAGTCTATTTTGACGACACTGTGCTTGAGGTCTAGGAGGTCGGCTGCGCAAATTGTTTTTTTTTATTAAACTACTAGCTGACCCAGCGAATTCTTACCGCCATATTTTTTTTTGTTATGAAAAATATATGTTGGCCGATTCTCAGATTTACCCGATATGCACACAACATTTTATAGAAATCGGTCCAGCCGTTTCGGAGGAGTTTGGTAATAAACACTGCCACACGAGAATTTTGTTTATTAGATATCATAAAATTAAATAATAAAAATAAAAATAATCAAATTTGTATTCCTCCTTCAATGCATCTTTGCGCTCTAGATACAAATTCTGTGTGGCTTACAGGTAGCTCTTATGTTTTTTTTGTTGTTGTGAATGTAAGTTTATATGTTGAAAAATAAAAATGCTAGTGTGGAGCAGTTTAGAAAAAAAAAATGGAAGATTAAACCGTTGGAAAATTCGAAAATAGGTAAATTCTTAAATTGACATAATTATTCTAAAATATTTTTATGCTGATGCTTCCCAACGTGTAAAATCGGCATTATTATCAAAATGGCTACGGTTAGTATTATTGCTACGATTGTTTCTCGATCATAATTATTATGTTTTTGGAACTCGATAAATCGAACAGCGTTAGTGTCGAACACATTGACATCAATAGAAATGTTGATTGTCGTTTTATGAATGTTTTATAACACAACCTATAAAAAGTAAGTGGTACTTAATAAGAAAATAATATATTCTATTATACTTTTTGACTCCATTTTAAAGTAAAGATATTTTGTTTGGACATTCACCTACTTACAAATCATTTTTTGTTTTATGCTACTAGATCCAAGTTAATATTTATTTCAATTAAACCATGAAAAATCACTTTAAATGTCATTTACAAGAAAAAAGCAAACCTGGAGGAAACCTGGACTTGTACCAGCTTATTACTGTCCCACTCAAACCACGTCAAAGGCCCATGAGGCGGTTTAGAAACTCTGACACTAGGGTTTGTGGGGTCGTAAGACCTTACCGCCCACACGATAAAGAAGAAGAAAAAAGAATGAAAAAGATAAAGAAACAAAAAAAAATGCTTTACAAAAATCAATTAAGAAGTATTAAAAAAAATATATTAAACATTTTAAAGACTCATCTTAAAAGAGCGCGAAAACAAATTCCAAAAATCTTTACTTCCAATATTTAACTCCCACAAACACATCACGGCACCGTTAACCACACCTTCGAAGTTCCCGATACCTCTGCCGACCCACATTACACACCATTACTCCATGAGTCACAGACGCTTTCCACCCATAGTCACAGAGGAAGTCGATAAACGCAGGAAAATTGTGAAAGCCGTCAGACTTTTCACAGGAAATCGACTTCCATAAATAAGACACATTATTTCGCATGTAATTATTGGACTCATTTTCTAGGCTTTCATTGTAGGAGACACTTATGGGGGGGAAGTAGTTTAAGTACTTATTTTATGGATAAATGCACATGCAAAGTTTAAATCCGAAAAAGATTTTTACTAAAACTTAATACAACGTATGTTCAAGACACATAAGTCGTAAGAGGTATTAGGTATTTATTAAAAGCTATTTTTTTAAGTATATACTTGTACATATAGTTTCTGGCCCATATATCTCCATACGAAATTACCTTTTGGAAATGGCAACTAGATTCAATTATATTATATTTCCTTGTAAGTGACTTTCAAGTGCCTTAATAGTCATTTAAAATAAATTATTATAAATTCAAACTAAAATAAATGACTTTGACTACCAATGTCTCTTTTGATCCTTAATTTAAAAATTAAGTTAAAATGTAATACCCGTATTTACTAGACGACACCCAAACATAATGCGTAAGTAAAAGCACTCTATATAATCTATTTTTAACTCTCGACGCAGCACCAAGAGTTTATAATCCGACAGTGCAAAGCTAAAAAAATATCAAGCAATATCTATTTCAAAAAACAATTAAACATTACATAATTACATAACGCATCGTATAATTTCAAATATTAGATAACATTTTAATAAACTCTTTTAACTATTATCGTTATTTTAACATCCATTACAACATAATTGACTCAACAACATTCAGATTCATTACAAGCCCAAAAGTATCTAATAATATCTCAAAAAAAAAAAAACACGACTCATCTCTCACAATACATCTATTAATTAATAGAAACTTATCATGAAAGCCATCAGGTTCGAAATTTCACTCTTAAGTCATTTTCTTGTTTGGCTTTCGTATTACGAAATATTATAAGTAACTTGTCAATGTGTCTGTCAATCGTAAATCTGTGTTTATGGTCGTCATAGAGCTTGGAACTTAAGTTAGAGAAATATGCCTTCAATAGTTTTTATATTAAATCACTAACTTTAGACTAAATGTCCATATTATGTTAGCAGCAATGAACTTACATCTATGTTAAAACTCCATTTTCATAATTCCGTTAAAATTAATAATCCAAATCAAACTAAATTACAATTAAATAAAAAACAAATTAAGTCAAAATAAATTACAATAAAATCAAAATTAAATTAAAATCTTTTATGATATCAAAAAAATATTTGAATCCATAACTTTGGAAATTATTATTTTCTTCTTTTGCCAAACCCCCTTCCCCCCCCCTTTCTAGCCTCACGTGATTAATGGACGGTCCCATATCGAGGTTGCACTGTATTAGTTTAGATTTTGAACTCGAAAGTTTATGAGATACTGCGCGGCGTAAACGATTTTAATTCTTCGAACAAAGTGTCTGAAGGATATTTTGCTTAGCTATCCATACCTTTGTCAAAGTGACAGTCTATCGGCGCATCTTGGCATCAAAATGAAATGATAGTTAGTGAAAGTGAGCGGCCCCGGGCGATTCAGCGATGTCATATATCATGCGGATGTACTCAGAGAATACCGTGAGTGACTAACTCGTGGGAGGTTTCTTGAGGAGGCTAAGAGGGTCTACTTTTTATAGTCCTGGATGTTATAAACTTCCTGACCGAATTTCGGCCTTAACGGCCAGTCTCAGAGGCGTCTAGCCAATAACCAAATACGTAGAAGATATAGGGCAATATACTGGACCAACCGAATATTTCTGGTATTCGTCTGACCGAATTTTTGATTTGGTGAAATACGCAGAAGATAACTTATAGCACAATTTGTGCGCAAATACAGGTGCACTTCCTTTTTCCTTACTCTCATAGTTCGATGGGACGGCAATTCGAGGCGAGTTCATCTGTATTTGCGCACACACTTTGTGCACTATAATATCTCCTGCGTACAATTCGGCCAACGTATCTTGGCGGCCCTGAAGTTAGCCGATTGCTGCGCAGTAAACAATTTCGTTTCTATAAGATCCATTGCGCAGCCAAACAGCTAACTTCATACCGCCAAGATACGTTGGCCGTACTATACTTGCCTAGTCTCCATTGAGATTAGCCGCTGTTATCGAAATCAGTCTGGAGAATATGCAAGTATGGAAATTCAGCTCATTTTGTACACTGTCGAGTTACAATGTATACCTATTCGATTCTCGATAAAAGCTAGTTTAAAAAACGAACACAAAACTTTTTTTAAAACCATATTTTCCATTTATTCCAATCTTAAAAACCGTTAAACGCTAGATTATTTTAAATCGCCTATAAACCTATAACTTTATGGGCCAATTTCACACATCAATAGTATTATCGAAAACATTTAACATGGATTTTATTACTTTATTGGTACATAATAAGTTTATGTACAGTCAACAAATAAAGAGGTAGGTATGCAGGGTCTTGAAATATAATTGAAGTTTTCTTAGAAACCGATGGATGTTACCAAATGTAATTTAATTGAAAAAATACAGTACAGTTCATTAATTAAGTTAACTTTTAATCGAAGATATTCATTGGTTTCTAAGAAAACTTCAACTAGGTATGTCTGATGACCTATATCTATCTCTTTTGTTGACTGTACATTGATTGAGGTCCATTATAGCTATTTGCAATGCAGTTTGAAAAAAAAAGAGTATTGAGTCCTGTTACAGCTGGTAAGATCGTATTTTAATTGCTATTGAATATTTTAATATTAATTACTTCAATATCTGTCTCTGTTATTTAGTATTATCTTTTGTTTAATGACCAGTAGCAAACTATAGGATATCTATATATTTTTATAAGTTAAACATGCTTCAAGCGAATTCGTCCACTTGATTTTTTTTCACCCGTGTAAAGTTACGTTTTTGGTGACTGCTCCACTCCCGTGGATCGTAGCGTGATGTTACATAGACTATACTATTCCTCAGGAATCTGGCTATCATATACCAAAAACATTTTTAGAATCCGACTGGTAGTTTTAGAGATTTGCGCGATTAAACAAACAAAGAAAAAGTTTGTTCAGTTTTGTTATACTAATATTGTAGTAGTCTTAAGTAACACATAACATAACCAACTTGAAGCCTTGTTATAACTTTTTGGTGAACGATTTTGCTGTTATCGGGTTTAGTTTTTTAATCAACATAATATCACGCCTGTAATCCCCGAAGGGTTAGGCAGAGGTGTACCCATTAATACACGTTTCGCCAGTTATGTATGTCCCATGTAATAGGGGGCGAGCCTATTGCCATCAACCGGGCAAAAATCCAGACACCGAGGCAGCTATTGAGAAATTCCTGATGGATAAACCCAATAACACTTTGCCCGACCTGGGAATTGAACTCAAGACCTCATGGTCAGCAGTCCCGCTTTGCGACCACTAGGCCAACGAGGTAGTCAGTTTTTTAATATTTTTTAAAATATCCATGACTTCTCGTATTTTTTATTATTGACTGGCATAAAGCTGGTTTCCCACTGAATCATAGCACAGACCCCATACAGCACTGAATCACTTAATTATATTTTTCCGCCCATACACTACGCACACGCACCGGTAGCGAAATGGAAAGTCGACGCCGGATATGTGCGTGCGCTTTCCAATATTTGCAATTAGTATACCACTTATAAGGGATTAGTAATTATGGGAAATAAGTTCTTGTTAGTAGATCTCTTTTCATTGGTCTAATATCTGTACATAGTATAAAACAAACTCAATGCGCCATATCTTTTCAAGAACACAATCATTATATCATTAACTATCAAATTAAAAACCTACAAGTAATCAATCTCCATTACTAAAACGACCGCCATCTTTAAATTAAACTTGTTCTAAACTACCAAAGCTATTGTTTATTCAAATTTGATCTACGGAACCTTTTGGGCCAAGGCAGTCCACTGATACTTGTAAAGTAACAAAATATAATAACTAATTAGTTCACCGATATTTTCAGGGTGTTATTACTGTGATTATTATATTAACACCGTGTAATTAGTTATGATATTATTCAACCTTTCCTCTGATGGAGCGAGGCTATTCAGAGATATGTTGATAAGTTACCTTTGAGCTGATTGTGGTATCAAATTGAAGCATTTCGCAATCTGCTTTTTTACAAGCTTTTATTTAGGCACCTCGTACACTAAACGGCGACGACCACGACCAGATTAACTACGTTGATCGTGGCTATCTCGTGCGCGAGGTGCCTTAGTTAAAGTGGTCGTTACGGCCTCCGGTCGTGGTCGTGGCCGTCTAGTGCGCGAGGTGCCTTAGGACCTGACCTTTTGTCCCGATGTCTGCCTGTGAATGAAATCTTACCTACTTACCACCATACCACTTCCTAGTGTTCAATGGAGTCGAAATTCTCCATACACTTTTAATTTGTCTTCACACTTGTGATAATCCAGGGTCCCTGGATCCAGAATCTAGATGATGGTTCTTAATTGGGTGGGTCTGTAGTTTTTTCTTCTTTGTATTAAAACCAAACTAATCTTTTGAGTCCGTCTGTTAAGCCGCTTAGTTCTCCAATGTGGTTTTAATAATCATTTAGATGCGATTTAATGCGAGAGGTTTTTATGTATTACAAAACATTTAAAAACGCCAGTGATGCCGTTATAAACGGTGCCACCTACTGGGGCTAAGTACTCTAAAATTATCGATTCGAAAATCTCGATGTTTTGACATATCGCCACCACATCATTAGATCTCACATCTTACCACTCTCACACAAAGATATAAGTTGTACCCAATTAATTCATCATTGGCATACGCTACGCCAAAGCCCCTCAACAAAGCGATATCAATAAGCTTTCGCTATTTAACTAGCTTTACACACTCAATGACACATAATTTATTTATTAGCACCGCAGGCGATCATAATCTGCGCGCGCTTCCGCCGTGCCACCTGCGCTCGCACAGCGAAAGTTGTGTATTTGTCAACAAGACGCGATAACACGGAATAGATACATTCAGAAGGTTTATACAAGCTGCTGATTACGTATATGGAAGTAGAATGAGATAAAATTGAAGTCTGCAATCTGTGAGACAGATATACAAACTAATAGTAAAGGTCGTCCTTTAGATAACTGACCATCTTCGCATTGTAACTGGTAAAGGGGTAATAGATGAGTGTCCAAGAATATAGCTCAATGCAGTCTAATTACAGAGACTTATGCATAGACTAACTATATGCTGATGATCAAGGTGCATGTTAATGTTTATTACCTGCTTGCTTTTTTATTATTTTTGTGTGGACATACTCCGTATCAATAAACATTATTTCTTCTTTCTTTCGTTATACTTCTCTTATTTTCGTGTCCAACTCTAATACTTGACTACTCGATCCGCTGCTGTTGTCGCCCCGATACCGCCTATCCTTCGCTGATATGCCGTGCTGGTACCGTGCCAGTAAAATTCAACCAACTTGTTTACCTATCTGAAGGCCGTTTTTAAAACGCAACCTCGTCTCTGCGGCAATCAAAATGTAAGTATATTTTTTGACAGATTGAGACTTTAGAATGCGAACGTTTTAAAAAGTTATTAGAGTAAATTGCCGCCCTGATAGGAACACAAAAACAAATGAAAACTATAGCTTCCTCATTATAGATGGGCCATCCACCGGGTTTATACCCGGTGCTTTGGTAAACAACCTATAAACATCCATTTTTCTGGGGGTTTATGGGTGCTTACGGGTGTTTTCCTCATCGCATTGTGAAAGTTCTACTTCTGTATCAATACCTCTTCTGTGTCTCTGGCTAGTCTAACAATTTATGAACATTATAGGGTGAATTATATCTTGTTATTTTACTCTTGTGAGTTCTAGTCGCGTCTGTTCTTTTTATTTTAGTATTCCACGGGGCTCTAAAGCTGTTATGCATTTTAAAGAGAGGATGCAACACGTTCCTAGCTTTCCCACGACGTTATTGTCTATTAAATATTGCTATTAGGACGCTTTGGAATCTATGGTCATAAAACGGTGGGTGAAAACAGGAATGGAGGTTTCTTTTCTATTGTAGTATGATATAGTATGCATAGTATCACTGTCATTGTGCGTTTAGCATGATTTCCAAAGAATAAAAATGCTTCGGTTTCACTTTTAGAGATATGGGAAGGGCCTAGGGCAAAATTACATAATTTTACCGAAATCACTGGTAAAATACGGGTATTTTACGGTAATTTATATAAATTACAGTAAAATTACCGGCTACTTATGTATGGTGAATGGTGGTATGATGACGGCGCGCGTTACTACTGTTACTAGATAGTGTAGCTATTGTTTAATTAACCACAAACAAACTTAGGTTAGGTAGATTGAATATGCTGCCCTGCCGACAAACACTCTCCCTCGAACCAACCCGATCAACTGACGCCGCCTGCCCGCGCACTGCGGTCGGTGATGATCGGTCGCAAATTGAGTGACTGGCTACATCTGTTCCACGGACTCGGAACTTTTCTTAGTAGTAGTTTAATTCTAAAAACCTCCCATTTTTGTATCCACTTAAAAACCAACTAGTAGATGAAATAACAAATCGTTCCCCAAGCTCCTACACAACGCCTAGATTTTTTTAGGCCTGCAGCGCCCACAAGGGGGCGTTATCGACCACTTTGGGAGAGGCTGTTCTAAAATAAGAAAAAACATGGCGTCGTTTTCCGTGTCAATTCCACGTCTTATTTATATCTACTATTCTCTTGTTACAGGTAAATAACGATACAGCCACGCCACTGTCTAATAAGGTAAAACCAGCATGGAGCACAGCGTCACACCACCATTTTCTCTCCGTTTAAGAACGGGGAAAACTATTTTCCTTCGCCGCAACAACTCGGATCATCAATTAAAGATTTCTTTAGCTGGTATATACGGTAGTAATAGAAAGTATTATTGCATGTTATGGCTTTTTTAATTCGGGGTAAGGAACGGGAAAGATCTTTATTGCAATCGTGTTGGGAAAGAGCTTATTATAGTAATTGTGGTGGTTTGCAATATCTGAAAATAGACAACTTGTGCGGACTCAATTGACTATTTATTAATTTGAAAGCAATTAAAAATCAAGCTTTACAGGTCATTAAAAATTAATCAAGTTTCCAGGGCTAAAATAAAGTGTTTCTTTAGAGAAGTTATGTCTTGGAATAATATTGGTTAATGGTGAAGTTGTCATTCTGTAGGTAATATTCTGTGGTCTAAGGCACGTCGCGCACTAGACGGCCACGACCACGACCAGTGGCCGCAACGACCTGATCAATAACGTTGGTCGTGGCCGTCTAGAGTGCGAGGTGCCTTAGGCTTTTTACGCACTGGCGACCACGTTCACGGCCTGACCGCCTAGAGCTTGCACTGGCGGATATGTCGGCTAGTCGCTGATCGCGTGGCATCCACGGCCAGCCCAGGTCCAAGTGGCCGCCAGTCGCTGACCGCTAAGTGCGTAGGGGTTCAAAGCGATTGCTTATAAAATCCAGAACTCACTGGCCGCCGCGTCGCGACCATGGTCGCCAGTACGTAGAAAGCCTTAATCTGGTCGTTGCGGCCACTGGTCGTGGTTGTCTAGTGCGCGAGGTGCCTAACTAGTAGATAATAATGATAATGACTGCTTTCCTCTTAACGATTGATTAGTGTGACACTGGACTGTAGTTTCAAAGGTAATTGTGGTCGTTTTCACTAAGTAATCATTGTTTATGAGCCTTTCACGTCGTTTGTGGAAATGAAAACGTAATTAAAATGGAGAGTTAGCGTTCATTTTTGCTGTTAATTAAAATAAGCGTTAACAGTAGGAAATCTTTGAGATTGGCTCACTTTACGTATTTATTATTATATAGGTAAAGGTACGGCATATAATTTGCCATTCAAGCTAGGGCTTTATAGCGTGATAATTAAAGTAACTTTTATAATGACAATCATTCTGCCAATCTTTACACACCGAGACTCCTCCGTGCCCCTGAAAGCAAGCCGTTGGTCTCGTCTGTCAAATGTGGATCTTTGACAGTCGTTACGAGTCGTCAGAAGTCCGAAAGTCTGTCACCAGTCTTACCAAGAGGTATCGTATTACCCAGTCAGGTCAGATAGGCAGTTGCTCCATGTAAAATACTGGTATTTAGTTGCATCCGGTTAGTCTGGAAGCCAACCCCAACATAATTTGGAAAAGGCTATGCAGATAATGAATTTTTATTTTGAATTTTTTTAACGTGGATGAGGCGATAGGAGTATGTAAGGATCGTTGCAGGTGGCGTTCTGTGGTTTCTGCCTACCCCCATGGGAAAAAGGCGTGAGTTTATGTTTATGTAATATCTACTTACTTATTATTTAATTATATTTCTTTGACTTCCTTCTCAAATTCTTTTGATCTCATTATCTTTTATGTAATTAACAATCATACTGATAACTAAAGTACATACTTACCTACCAACTCGTCACAAGTACTCTGTACCACAATGAAACAGTTGATATCTTCCGACTGCTGAAGGTTACTCCATAGAGGCTGAGATCGGAATCTGAGGACATGGAGCTATGGTATGCAAACAATTACATTCTAATATCCTTGTTTTAATTGAATTTGGACTGGTTTGTAAAGGCTATGTCAATAGATGCCTTAATTACTGCCGGAAAATTGGATTTTGGTGTGAGCTGTTGATTTTTCGTCAATTCTACTATAGCTACTGTTATAATATAGCTTCAATCACACATATCCGTGAAGTCACAATTCCGGCACCGTCCCGTATCAGTTATAATTATTCTTTCATACATTCTCTAATTATGTGTGAATACTTTTATGCTTAAGTTTTTTGTTTGTATCGATTTCATGCAGCGTTACAGTCCAATGTTGTAGTAACAAATATTTCAGTTCTCGTCTATCCAAGCCCACACCTCAAAGTCAAAGTCAATGATTTGACTTTTGACTTTGACCTCGCCAGTGTGAAAGCATCTTTATTACCACTGTTTTAAGCTCCAAAACTGCCCATGTCACAAAGAGAAATGTCCGCAGTGTTACAATTTATTTCCATTTCCGATACAATCTGTTTTATTACGATAACTAACCGGTTATTCTGCTAATTACCCGCCTGACGTGATTGATGAGCGCATTATTGAAACGTAGCTTAATTGAAAGTTTTCCAGATTAGCAATCAGTAGGTTTAAATTAACTAAGAAATATTGAACTGTGAATTCGTAATTGTGAGTATAGTTACTTGTTTAGAGAAGCTGTTTTATGTCATAAGATAACTTTAAACGGAGGAATAAATATGGCGGTTTGGTAGCTTTTGTATACAGCATGTAACAAAAACCCTGTCCGATCCTAGGTATTATTCGGCATCGTACTGCGTACACAATACATATACGTAACCATATAATGGATTTGAGATTATTAATTTTCCCCAGTGAAAAAAAAAAAGAAGAAAGAAGAAGTAATTAAATTAAAATAAAACATAAAAACTGATCAACGGCAACACTGATTTGACAGGGTTTTTGTTACATAGTGTATAGAACGTCTACAGATGATCAAAAATGGCCTCGTTGGTCTTTTGTTCGATTCCCAGGTTAGTCAAAGTATTATTGGGTTTTCCATCAAGAATTTCTCAGTAGCAGCCTCGGAGTCTGGATTTGTGCCTCGGTTGATGGCAATAGGCTCGCCCCCTATTATGGGACCTAAACATAACTTGGGTGTACTAATGGGTACACCTCTGCCTAACCCTTCGGGGATTACAGACGTGATGTTATGTTTCGTTTATGTCTTCAGATAAAAATTACGTGACTATTTACAGACATTTACAAAAGCAAAAGCATTTCACAATAATTCCTTAAAACGTCGAGGCTAATGTATTATTGTCTACTTTCCATTGACGTAACTTCGGAAGCCTTCGTCTGAATTCAAGAGAATACGTCCATCAGACAGTCAAACAATCTCTCACCGATGTACGGTCAGCAACAAAAGTGGTTTAGCACTGTTAGTTTTATTTCACATTTAAATAGACAAGAAATAAAACAATGCCCTGCCTTTTAGAATTTTAGGTAATAGGTACCTAAATAAGAAATTAATTCTTGGTTTGACATTTATTCCGTATTTCCTTAAAAACTAGCTGACTCGGCAAACTTTAATGAATGTTGTGTTTTGTTTTTTTTTTTTGTAAATTTTCCCCTTAGTTTCATAGTTATCCTACTATTCGGGTCGGAGGTAAATCATCAAGAGTCATAAAAATCAGTCCCGCCGTTCTTGAGTTATACCGACTTTGTTTTATTTTATAGTATTTTTTTTGTTTTCTCAATAGCAGTCTCGGTTGGTATACTTATCGGTACACCTTGCTTAATCCTTCGGGAAATACAGGCGTGATGTTTTGATTTATTTATATAAGACTAGCTTTTGCCCGCGACTTCGTCCGCGTATATGTCGGTTATCGCGGACGCAGACGAAGTCGAAGTCGAATAAAAAGTAGCCTATGTCCTTTGTTGGGGTTCACACTTACCCTGTACCAAATTTCACACAAATCGGTTCAGGAGTTTAGGCGTGAAGAAAAGACAGACAGACAGACAGAGTTACTTTCGCATTTATAATATTAGTTAGGATTGTGGTCAATAAATAAAATTAAGAACTGAAATGTTAATCGACTTTTCTTGCTGACCGTACCTAACCACATTAGTTAGCGCTATCTCGACAACTAAACGTGATCCCAATCGATAATCTAACAGATATATTTCTAAGATAATTGGGCTTCGTCGAAAGTAGATTAGAAAATAAGAGTGAGCACCGCTCATCAACGGAAGCCTGTTCGAGATCGAAAGTGGCGTTTGCGCATTTTTATGTCATTTTCACATACCCATGTATGCAGCGAGGTTGTTCACCGCGGGAAAAGTGGGGAAAACGGGGAAATATGCGGTTCAACCGGTTATTGCGTACATTTGCTGTGTTGCTTTAGGAAAAGTTGTGATTTTTATCGTGTTGGCTTTTGGCTGCGGTTTTATGTTCTTACCTGTTTGTTTATGTGAGATTTGTTGTGTCGAGAAAGTACGTTGTTGTGAAAACCTAGGTTTTGTTGTGTAATATTTATGAAAAGAAAGGCTTTCTGCAAATTCTTGTGTATTTTAACAGATTCTCTAAATCATAAAGATGATTCCGTTAATCTCTGGCGCTACCATTCGGACATCAGTGACATCGGTAATGGAAAAAATCGTGAGGAAACCTGGACTTACACCAGCCTATTAGTCCATACTTATATTGTGCTATAACTGTCCCATTCAAACCATGTCAGAGGCCCTTGAGGCGGTTTAGAAACTCTGACACTAGGGTGTGTGGGGTCGTAAGACCTTACTGCCCACACGATAAAGAAAGAAGACCAGTCGGTTTGATAAAATATTTTTGTATATTGCCAGATTTGTGAGGTATAGTAGGTATAGGCTACATAACTGAACATCACGCTGAGACCCATGTAAGCGACGCAGGAACCAAAGACGCGGGTGAAAAAAACAACTCGGACGAAGTCGCAGTCAAAAGCTAGTTCTTTATAAACAAAAAGCCATGCCACAACTTGTCCGCAGTCTTCATAATTACGCGTAAAAACACACAAGTGTTACGTGCCTCGAATATTTCGGTCTTTTATCTCTTTTTGACGCGACAGCTGCGTATGCGCACAGCACGCGATCGTAACGATGCGCCCGAGTTTCGACAGCGATATTTTGAAACGAGTGTTGATGAGATGGGAATGGAAGTAATGGAAGAGTTTATTAGCACGATATCTTTATAGCTCACCGTTCGAAATGAGAGCTTTTTTAAAGTGGCTTCCAAAACGATGTATGAAATCGGAAGAGAATGTTTTTTGAAGAATGATCTTGTCTTATTTCCTACCTATTTTGGAAGGTTGAATTATGCATGGAACCCAAATATTGCAAAACTAGCTTCTGCCCACTACTTCGCCCGCGTAAATGTCGGTTATCGCGCACGCAGACGAAGTCGCGAAATAAAAAGTAGCCTATGTCCTTCCTTGGGGTTTAAACTTATCCCGTACCAAATTTCATCAAAATATGTTCGGGGGTTTAGTCGTATAAGCGTACCAAAAAGACAGACAAAGTCCTTTCACATCTATGATAATTAGTATGGAAGTATGGATTTGCGAGAATTAAAAAACTTTCGGATATTTTTTTATAGTCGTATGAAACTGACATCCATCCATCTGAAATAAACGGATCTTTTTTTTTTTATTAACATCCAACAGATGATAAAGGACATCGAAGATAACGTTCTTTCAAATTCAAATCCACCACAAAAGTTATCTTCAATAAATCCAAGAAGCATCCAGCCCCCAACATCCATAATTCAGTTATGAATATCAATATTACTCAAACGTACACCAGGGAAGCATGATTTCTGAATACCTTATACGACCATTAATTCGCGAACACAACTCGAATAGAGGAGTTATTAGCTTCATTCCTGCTCCTCTGGTCCCGGAAGCGGCGTGAATATGTGATAAATCTCGCGCCGTCATCGCTGGGAAGGTAACGGTACACTACGTGGTTATTAGAAGGGCTAATACTGATTTATGGCTTGTTCACGCCTGGTTTTGCTGGTGGACAGCATTTTAAGAGGATAATTCTTGCTGCGCGGATGGATGGGTGGACGTTTGTTAGTTTTTTTACGCTTAAACCGATAACGGAACTGACATTTTTCTCGCATAGATAGGTATACCAAATTAAAAAAAAATTGGCTAACCTAAATAAATAAATATTGATCTAGCTTAACATATAAATATGTATTTGTGTTTCCGTGAGATTATTAAAGACTTTGGCTTAATTGTTATTAGGTTTTTCAAAGTTTTATTGGATTTCTCCATCAGGAATTTCTCAGTAGCAGCCTCGGAGTCTGGAATTCTGGATTAGTGCCTGGTTGATGGCAATAGACTCGCCCCTTATTACATGGGACTTAAACATAACAGGCGAAATGTGGGTGTACTAATGGGTACACCTCTGCCCAACCCATTGGGGATTACAGGCGTGATGTTATGTTATGAAATAAAATAATTTGTTACAATAAAGTTGACAATTTACAACAACATCGACCCATTCAAAATCCGATTCATCAAGTAGAACTTGACTCATCTTGAAAAGAATTTTATCAAAACTGTAATTAATGTGTACAGTTTCCGATCTCGCATGCTCCAACCTATTACCGCCATATTTAATGAGCACCATTACGACGCAGCGGACGGAGCCGGGCTGTGGTCAAATTTGACAAAATTACCCCAGAGTCGTCGCGTGCAAGGATTTTTTAATGTCCAAATTATTTTGTGGATAATTGAATTTTTGTCGTTACTTGTACCTGATTGGTTAATTGTGATTATGTCCTGTGTTGGGATCCAATCATCGTAAATTTTAATGTAACTACGCCTTGTTAAATTATGGACAATGTTGATGAATTCAATCAGTATAAAATATCGTATTCATCCAGCACAGAAGCATCCAGCATCCAGACGGTTTTAATTCTATTCAGCAACTTTACAGATAAAGGGTTACCAAGTTTTGACAAAAAAAAGATAGTGAGGTGGTGTAAGAATGAACGAAATTGAATGAACTTAAATATTGTACTTAACTTGGTATTAAACCATTCTTATCATTCGTTCCTTACGTAAAATCGTTCACTACCCCAACACTATTAGTTGTAGGTATGGTAACATTATTTTTCTTTGAACTGTCAAGTTACTGAATAGAATTAGAACGAAATATACAAAAATATCCCTACCTAAAACTTGTATTGTGTTAGTAGATAGTTCACAGCGCAATAAAGCCCGATATAGTCTATTTTTCCATATAATAAAGTCAAATCATTTATTTCAATTAGACTAAATGAAAATTGAATCTAGTTGCCCATTCCAAAAAGTAGATTAATATGGAGAAGAATGGGCAAGAAACTCCATACATACTCTTTAAATAAAATAAAATAAAAACATTTTTTTTTAATAATAAGTAGCTCATGACGAACCAACAAACAGGTACAAACATACATGACCAATAAGCTACTAGATAAAATAACCACGAAGTTTCAACCAGTGCCAATAACAACTTCTTTCAATTAAATCTGTTACCAAGAAGTCTTAAACGAATTTATTAAGTGCTATTTAAGTCAAAGCACCGACACATAAACACCCATTTTTGTAACTAATTACGTAGAGTACAAGTTCTTAACCTCAGTGTTTATGGGAAACACAATTATGCGCACGCACAGATTGTCATTTCTCTACATACAAAGTATCAGAAAAAACCAGTGGCCATTTTAAAATCTGCGATGGATTTAGATGGACCTTCATTTAAGACTTAGGTTACATAATATCACGCCTGTAATCCCCGAAGGGTTAGGCAGAGGTGTACCCATTAGTACACCCACATTTCGCCAGTTATGTAATAGGGGGCGAGTCTATTGCCATCAACCAGGCACAATCTCTGACTCCGAAGGCCGCTACTGAGAAATCCTGATGGAAAAACTCAAAAAAAATCCTAATGAAGATTTAATAACACTTTGCCCGACTTGGAAATCGAACCCAGGACCTGTAAAGGGGGATGTCTCCAAAGAAACACCTGAACCAAATGTCAATGATTTACTTATTAGTCTACATCTGTATAACACGGGATGCAAACATGCCTGAGCATCACTCGCACTATGCGTTTGCGCATCCACATTGCATGACAATGCGACGCGTTTGTTGACCTGCGCGCGCGCCGGATCGCAATACGTGCAGTAGCTGAGTGATTTGCATCATTGTTGATGGGAATTGTTCGATAACGTTATTATTTTTAAATGTTTTCTGTTGTGGTCTGCGCGGACGACGATTTACTTAATGCTATTGTCTCTGACAGGAATGCCATGTTCCAACAGTGCTATAATATTTCGCTTTATACATTCATTGGCTTTAATTCTTTCTTTATCGTGTGGGCAGTAAGGTCTTACGACCCCAGTGTCAGAGTTTCTAAACCGCCTCAAGGGCCTCTGACATGGTTTGAGTGGAACAGTACTAGGCTGGTATAAGTCCAGATTTCCTCACGATGTTTTTCCTTCACCGATGTCACTGATGTCCAAGATGGATGGGGATGAATCGGGGGGTCCTAATTTTGTATAGAAAAACTTAGAAGAAACGTAGGAGTAAACTGAGTTATCCGAATGTAACGCAAGCAAAGCCGCGGGTAAAAGCTAGTATACAGCCTGTGACAAAAACCCTGTCCGATCCTTAAGGGTATTATTCGGCATCGTACCGCGTACACATATACGTAACCATTTAATGGATTTGAGATTATTATTTTTCCCCAGTGAAAAAAAAAAGAAGAAAGAAGAAGTAATTAAATTAAAATAAAACATAAAAACTGATCAACGTCAGCACTGATCTGACAGGGTTTTTGTTACATAGTGTAGATATAAAATGCGTGTCAAAAAACAAAGGAAACGCCAAAAAGTGAAGGAAGGAAACAAACAAGTCGTTGATATATTTCATTCAATTTAATTCTTATCTCAATAATCAGGCTAATTGTTATTGTTTTTCCTTATAATTTTGATCTTTCAGTTCCGTTATGTGGTTCCGTGAGATATATCGGTATAATTTTATAGTTCCACTGTATTTTTAAGTTAACTGTATTTTAATCATTATTTTGAATCTAAATATGTATATAAAAGCGAAATATCGAAAACCGTTTGACGTATAAAGATGAAATTTAGGTACCAGGGAGGTAATTTATAGTTATTAGACGATCGTTAAGAAATAATTTTCCAAAAGCACACGTGGACACAAGTGGTCTGGCATTTTATGCTGAACTGGGTCTGTTTGGCGCAGCTGTGGGGCACACAATTTTTAATTTTTTGGTTTTGTTTATTGCCTTTTTATTATTATTTTTGTGTGCACATGGTCGTGTCAATAAACATTTTTTCTTTCTTTCAAAATTCACCCCTAAAGGTATGAAACGGCTTAAGTTTGTATGGAGAATTCAACTTTGACGCGGACGAAGTCGTGGGCAGAAGCTAGTACTCAATAAAACCAGATTTATTTAAGTCACTAGTTTTTTCTCGCGATTTTGTCCGCGTGGTTTCTTTCACTCGCGTTACGTCTTTGATTACTGCTCCGCTCTCGTAGGTCTTAGCGTGATGTTATATAGCCTATACTATTCCCCATGAATCTGGCTATCATATACAAAACATTTTTTCCAATCCGACTGGCAGTTGAGGAGATAAACGCATTTAAAGAAACAAACAAGATTTTTCAGCTTAATTACATTAGTATAAAAAGTTCTATAAGTTAATCCACTTTCGGAAGATGGCAACAATAAAACCGTTACGCTATTAAAAGGAAAAGTATATTTAAAATGACCACTCGTAATTCAATATTCAAATATCGGATTAGAACAGCTTGACCCGAACGTTCGGGTCACATCGGATTACCTCGCCAAGGTCGGGTCGATGTCAACGCTTCGATCACGAATAAATTCCATTCATTGATGCGTCATCATTGTGTGTGAGGGTTGGCAGATGCAATGCTGTATTAAAATATTTTCTTTGGGAATAAAATAAATTAACAATTAATTTTTTTAATTTTATCTTTCCTGTTTGTCTATATTAAGAACTCAAGATCCTACTGCTGGCTATGCTATCATGTAAATGCGTAGTGTATGAGGCTGTCAGATTAAATGGGAAATGATCTTTGCATTGATTGCCCAATGATAGCTGAAAATAAAAATGGTTGATAGAGGTTTCAACTCATGTAATGTGATAATAAATAAAATAAAGATGCAATATAGTAGGTACCAGCCCTAACACCACATCAATAATTCGAATCGTTTTTCAAACACATTGTTAAAAGGTTTAAAATGATTCGATGGTTGAATTTGAATTAGGAACGTTATCCGGTTAGATACGAGAAGGTCATGTGGGAGTGTTTGAGATTTAAAAAATGGAATGAGTAGGTTCTTTAATATGGAGAAAGTTCGTATGAGAAAATTATTTTACGTTTTAATTTTCATTTTAAGTTTTCCTTGGAAAAGAGCAAAACCTCTCTAATTTCCACAATCATAAAAATAATAAGTAGAGGTACCTACTATTAAGGTAATCTAGTTAACATTTGACTTTCCTATTAAATGAAGTATAAATAATAAGAAGAAAGATTCAGAAGAAAAAAAAAACGTATAATATTATCCAGTTTTTACTCAATTTATTTGTCGAACACAAAATGTAATATTAACTGCTTTATCACTAAACTAGCTGTCCGCCGCGGTTACACCCGCGTCTTTGGTTACTGCTCCGCTCCCGTAGGTCGTAGCGTGATGGTATATAGCCTATAGCCTTCCTCGATAACTAATCTATCTAACACTGAAAGAATTTTTCAAATCGGACCAGTAGTTCCAGAGATTAGCGCGTTCAAACAAACAAACAAACAAACAAACACTGCAGCTTTATAATATTAGTATAGATTATATGTAACGTACGTACGAGTAGGTATACGTAATCATATTTATATTACAAACAGCTTTAAAAAATGAAAGAAATATTTAAAGGGTGTTGATTTTGTTACACAATCTTATAATATCCTGACAGTAAGTACAACTTAATAAATAAAATATAATTCAAAATAATCCCAGTTTTTATTTTATGTTTAAGGCGACATTTTAATAATGAAAGCTGCAAATAAATAACAATCTTATTATATTTTTTTCACAAAACGACAGAATTGGGTAATTCTCATGACAAAATGTTGTTGTTTTATTTAAATTATTGGTTATATTTGAGATTGTTTGTCAATATAAATAAGGAAGCTTGCTATGTGAAGGAAATGGAAAGTAATTTTTCACACAGTCAAGTCATTTCGTATCTGTCACACGGTCCGATGCCAATCTTTGCTGTCATTAACTAACCACAAACATAATTAAACACTCCAGTTACACTTTATCTTCATTGCAATAGGGGCGAAAATCTCTTGGCCAACCTTCCAATTAATTTTGTTTTGGTTAATGATTGAAACGAAGTTACCCTTGCTACTTTGTTTTAATGAATTTCATAATTTATTTTGTTCCGTAATAAGAATGGTTATTATAGGAAATTCTGTTGCAGTTTTTGTTGTAATAATTATGGCTGGGATTCCTTTGGATATTGGTATAATTATTGTCATGTGTTTTATTCTTCAACTGATGAGTTTGACAATTTACATTTATGGATTATTAGCTTTCGTCCAAAACTTATTATATTAACTATATTATCCCACCCATCCCAGCTTGTTTTTTTATTTTGCTTTTTTGTTATTTTTTTCTTTTATGTTACGTGCGTCAGTTACGCGTGAATAAATAGTTTTTCTTTCTTTCTTTCTTTCACGGGAACCGTACACTTTTTCGAGCTAAAAAGTAGCATGCATGCTAGCCCCGAGTATACCTCATCTATCTCTGTGACTTTCATCCAGTTCCGTTCAGCCGTTTTGGCGTCATTGAGTAACAAACATCATCCATCCAAACTTTCGCACTTATAGTTATTATATTATTATTATAATTACACTATATTGTCCCACTGCTGGGCAAAAGCTTACTATCATAAACACCAATTTGATTTAAAAACTGTTATAATTTTTACGATCAGAATTAACACCTATCTAAATGATATTCCACACATTAGTTATCTAAGTGTGTGCGTAATAAAACTATTTTTATCAAAGCACAAGAAACTCTATAGGCATGACTAAGGTCATTGGCTATACAGTCCTTATGAAGGCGTATCAAAGATCTCTGTTGCAATTAAATGTTAATCCTAGCAACTATGATGTAGACTGGCAACTAAGTGGCAACAAAAAGTTGCCGATGAAATTGCTGTTGATTTCCTAGGTTCCGAGCAAAGAAACGCACTGTGCGCAGTTTTTGCCAGCATGCAGACGTTTTTACGTTTTTTTTTGCGCTCGGTGGTAATTCTCATGGACTTCCTCCGTCTTATCATCCGCTTGGCGATCTAACCTACGGTTTTTGCTAGCTTTACATCACACATTTACAGTATAATAAAAAAAAAAAAATAATAATTTACAGTATAATTTACACAAGCTCGATGCTATTTTAAAAGCTTTTATTTAACTTTTTTTCAAAGATTGTATTTTAAGTTTTTCAACTAATAGAAGTAATAACAATAAAGCTGTTCTTCGGTAACGCTCTCTGCTGGGTAGTATTTAAATGCCTTTGCGAAGTTTACTAGAAGAAACAATAAAATTAAGTCTCTTCGTGGGATTCCTTTAGTAATTCGCCGTTCTTCCAGCAACAACGAGCAACTAACTAGTCGCCTAATCATCGCTCGTCTGCTCCATTACGTAGAGAAGCAAAGTCAGGGTCATAGAGCTACACGGTGTATTCGTGTCCTATTAATTGTGATAATAAAACTTTTAATATTTTATGAGTCGATTAAACCATAGTTTCATGGTGGTCGTAAATGGACCGAAATGTTTAGCGGTTGCTTATGGTCTACAGTTATGGGACTACCTAAAAATTTATGGGTTATTAAGGCTATTTGTCGGCCTAGTTTGGGTATGGTTTTTATTTGGGAATAAACTTAATTTACGATATTTATTTTAACAGTAAGAGTTGTTTTAATATTAGCGTCTGGTGCGGGTCTGCTGCGGCGCCGAAACGGTGCGGGTGTCGTACTGCACGGTGGATGATAGGTTAGTACGTGGTATGGTGGGTTTCCTTAAGTCGCACAATAGTAGTACATGCAATATTTACACATTGCAGCAGTGACTACTTGTGATTGGCATACATATAAACACCAGCTTAAGAATTTTTACAAACCTACCTTCTTTTTTAACTTTGCTCTTCCCTGACTATTTCTCCTATCGTGTGGTAATATATATTTTTAAAAACAAGCTTAATAATAATTTAAAATTATTACAATATTGAGTAATGGACATTGAATTGTCATCAGAACTAAAAGTGTATGCAAAATTTCGGCTCAATCGAATACAAACAAATGGTCGAAAAGTGGATTGCAAATGAATAGACAACTTACATACATACGAACAGTGCAAGCTAAATAAAAGCTTGCAATAATTTCACATACACAAACAACCAGACCCCTGTTGAACGAACAAAACCAAAACTTGCGACTTAATTTGGGAAAATCGCTGTCAAATGGAATGGCATAAATTGAATCGTTATATTGACGTATTTGAAGAACAGTTCAGTTTAGGTCCTAAATTGGATCACAATAAGAGTTCATGGTAGGACCCCTGACCTGAAGGCTATTACAGTTGTTTCGGGCGGGAATCTAATCTGAAATACAGCACGCTGCAATACACACCAGCAGGTAGAAGAAGTTAACTTCTTCAACCACGTACATATTGATTTCTAGGACACATGATAGGCACAACCGGAGACTGCATAACTTACCTCTCAAACAATAAATACTCAATATTTCTCCACTCAACATAAAATAGTGAAAATATCTTCCACACAGATCTCGATTCAATTCGTCACTTGGTCATTTAACATCTCGATTTCATTAGTAATCGATCATCGGCGCACGCGCACCCGACCGCGTCGAATATCGCTCTCTCTATTGTTTTAGTTTATCTTGAGATTCTGTATCTGTATAGTATTTAATGACAGTGCTGTTCTATGTGTGAGCTTTTACTTTCATTGATACAATCAATGTTGCATAGAGAAAATGTTTTTTGTCCTTGTCTGTTTGTAATCGAGACCTGCAGTGGTATGCTGTAAAAATCTCTCTCAGTGAATTTAGATGAAGTAAACTTGAGGTAGGTTTGCCAATCGTACTATGATATACAGGGTTATTGGAAATTTACCAGAAACCTGAAAATGGGTCATTGTACTCAAAGTCAAAGTCAAAACATTTATTTCAATTAGACCATTTACAGGCACTTTTGAATTGTCAAGGAGTCGGTCAGTTAGTCCGAAGAATGAAGCTAGTTGCTCGTTCCAAAACGGAGGTAGGCCTCTATGGAGAAGAACGAGCAAGAAACTCCACGGCACTCTTTTAAATTAGGTTTTTACAAAATCCTGGTTACATTATTCTTGTTGATTCTACATGTGATCACAATGAAGATGAATATAGAACAGTAGTTAAAAATAATAAAAATAAAGATACTCATCATTATGAACAACTTTTACTAAAGGACCAACCCTGATATCATGAAAAAAAAACAACACGATCGTAAGGTAGGAACAGCTGATTTTTTTTTATAAATTCTGGCTTGGTCCCTAAGTAAACGTTGTTCCCATAAGTTGGTCCCATAGTAAATTTTCAATGACCTGTATAGTATTGTACTATACACATCAAAAGTGTCTAGGGATCAAGATGTATTTGGTAATAATAATATATTGATCCCTAGACACTTTTGATGTGTGTATATTTCGAGTCTGCGTACTATGTATTGTATACAGGGTGTTTGGTGCATCGTTTGCCAAATCGGATTGGCCCATAGGAGAGGTCATTTGCTATCTCTTCACGCCTAATAACTCATTCTTTGTCACACTGGTTTTTAAATGGTTCTATTTTATTTTGTAACATCGAAAGTATTAACAAACAAATTCCTCACTCGTTAAAAACTATATTTTTATAAAAACAAATAAGAAACAAATATATCTCTATTTTTACGCGGACGAAGCCGCGGGAAGATGCCAGTGCCTAATAAGTACCATCATTGTCACATATTTAACCCACTTCACTCAGCCATCAGTCACCACACACTTGCGCAAGCTTAAACTGTCGCCTGCGCATAAACCGCACATCTTCGTATTGCGGAAACCGCGGCAAGGCGGTGACGGTGACGTAACACCGATGCGCGCGCGCCGCTAGTATTTTTGGCGCGGGGTCGTTGAACTCGCGTAGTGAAAGTCGCCGGAGGCGCCAAGCTGGCTACTATAGGACACCCCCGCCCTGAAGGTGCTTGCCACCTTTGGGTGATAATGATGATGAGGGATATTCAAAATGGAAGGGTGTGCTGATTGACCCGGTTAGCTCAGCAGTGGGTCACTCAATGTAAAGGTCAATTTGAACTCTCTGACTTATCGTTTTGGTTCAGAATCATTTGATTTGGGAACTGGAGACAACTTTTTATGATAATCAAAAAGTCCTAAAATCCTTCAATTGGGATTTTAGAACTTTTTTGATTTTCTTTCGAAGATTACGCCTGGTCTTTACACTTTCAGGAAAAAAGAACCAGCGAAAATGTAATAATACAATTAAATTTTTCAAATCGTGTCAACTGTTATACACTATGCTTTTACGATGGATTCAGGTCATGATTATAGACCCCATAGGGATGACATAATTAAGTATTTCATCGGTTATTTAAAAAAAAAAATTGTTCTACATAAAACTGACAGCACCTACACGGTAAATGTATGAAACCACTGTTTTTTTATTAGCGACGAATAATTACTCGTGTGATCTAGAATGATATACATTATCTATACTAATATTATAAAGCTGCAGTGTTTGTTTGTTTGTTTGTTTGAACGCGCTAATCTCTGGATCTACTGGTCCGATTTGAAAAATTCTTTCAGTGTTAGATAGATTAGTTATCGAGGAAGGCTATAGGCTATATACCATCACCTACGGGAGCGGAGCAGTAACCAAAGACGCGGGTGTAACCGCGGCGGACAGCTAGTATATAATACATGTAAATCCATGGTATAAATCTGTATCACTATGTCCCTTCCATCGTATAGATTCTATTACTTTTCCCACAATATCTCATCGAAGATTCACCCTCCATTTTCGTGTACCTATTAATCAACTCTCACCATACAATCTACCATACACGCTTACTTTTCTTTTATTATTCAATTCCCATGTAAAAGCTAACTTATCTAACAATATCAGATACAATCCATTGTCTAATTCCACCATTTCGTTGCCGGAAACCGATCACATTGTGGCTTTCAAAGCCATTTCCCAAAAATATTACAACATCGAAATACCAGAGTCGCAATCAAAAGTGTTAATTTTTAGTTACATTCTTTTAATTGCGTAAATGCACGTTTATCCGAAGATCTGTCGGAAACAATTGTGTTTGTGAATGTACCATTATTTTAGTAGAGTTTCGTAATAATTATGATTGTTAACGATTACGTAATGAGTTAAAGTTTTGGTATCTGTGTTAAATCTTGTGATGTGATGAGTGTTTTTTATTTTGGGTCAAAGTTGTTACTTGGTCTCATGTAACACCCGATTGGCGGACAGATTAGTCACGTAATAATAATTGGTCCTTTTGATTTGGTCCTATCATCCGCACTACGTTGGTATACAGATTTATTTTTAGCCCAGTCCTCGTGTCGAACAGTTGAACTCAATCTCTAAATTCAGACCAGCAGTTGGATCTAAATCTCATATGCATGTGATTTCAAGAAGTCCTAAATTAGCCTTAATTATAAACTATCACAATCGTGTCATCAGTATGTATGTATTCAACAGTCCTGACTCCAGTACAGCATCTAAAGAAACAGTTACCAGAACTCCCGTAAAAAATTCCACTCTTCCTCGAATGCTGCGAGGACCACAGTTAATTTCTCACAAACTGGTCTTTAACCTCTCTGGTGCATCAGGTGTGCTAATACCACGTTCACAGAGCAGGGCGGAAGGCACGCGTGACCCGACATTTAGCGGCTGCGGGATGCGCCCGCGCAGTGACGCAATATTTTAGTTTTCTACCGCGCATCTCTCGTCGTAATATTTACTAAGAGAACAGATTTATAGTTTTGCCTGTCGTGTTGGTGATTTAGCATTCTCTTGTGGTTACGTTTTGTTAACATTTTATTGGTGGGAACCTAACTTTTGACAGTTTAGGTGTAAGAAGTTTGATTTAGGATGGTAGGAAACAAAACTAGGCTACACATCTTAGGACCAATAAATTGTGAAACGTTCTGACACTTCAATGGTTCTATAGCAGTGAGTAGGGATGCACATGAGTCTTTAAGTTGACGTCATCAGTTTGTACGTTATTTTGAATTGTTTTTTATGTTCATGGTCTTTCCAGCTCGTTCTTTCTCATAGAATCCTGCTGTTTGTAACGATCAAAAAGCTTCCTGTCTAACTGACTTCTACACAATTCAAATGTGCCTTCAAACGGTTTATTTGGAATAATTATTATTTGATTTTGATGTTTTTCATTAAAAGCATTTACTGTTTCCGTCTCTGTTCTATAATTAATCTGCACCATTTAGAATTGTGCCCAATTAATCCAACTAGATTTTAATCGTTTTTCTCTTGCATTGCCTAGCTCTCAGCCGCTGTAACAACAATACTTATGTAACCAAGGCTTGAACAACTGACAAGTGAACTCTTGACCACGTAACAAACTTAATCACGCGTATCAATTCGCCTAATATATTAGATGTCACAACGAATTCCCTTATCTCTCCACAGGAAAAAATTAACGTGACAAATGATAGCTCGATCACGCCTAACTTCGAAGTCGTTTGTGCACGATTTAGAGAGGGATAGATATACGAGTTGATGGCGGGAGTGAAGGAGAACAGTGATAGATTTAAATTAGGTGTATCAGAATCGATCTTGATTTGCTAGTTGCTGACAAGTGATCGGTGAAACAAACGGACATGTATAGGGTTGTCTAACGTGTTTGGATTTTTGAGTGTGTCAGATTTTGATGTAAGTTTTTTAAGTTATGTAAGATGGGGTCGAAAGGTTAACTTGTATTTGAAAATGAAAGCTTTGAAAAAAAGCTTAGATTTTTTTTTTTAGGCCTGTCCAAAATTACTATACATACTAAAAAAATATAAATACGAAAGTAACCCGGTTTATTTGTTATGTTTTAACGGCTAAACCACTGAACCGATTTTGATAAAATTTGGTATGGCTTAGGCTTGAAGCCTAAGAAGGGACATAGGCTATTTATTAATCCGTGACTTCGTCGGCGTCCGTGATTTAACCGTCATTTACGTGGACGAAATCACGAGAAAAAAAAGACAGCACAGTTGGCGTAGTAGCAGAGCTGCAAATCGCGAGTTCAATTCTCGTACACCCACCCACGGTACCGGGGAAAATTCAACAGTAGGGCAATATTTTCTTTAAACAAAATAGCTAGCTATTAAGTACTTGACATATTTTATTGACTGTTGCAAGAAAGACTTGGTACTAAGCTTAATTGTTCATTGTTGGGCAAGAAAATAATTCCTTTACAAGACTTTATTAGACTTTATTGCCAATCTAGTCTACATTATGTTTACTTAGACCCTACTTTTTATGTATCTTAACTGCTAAATCCAACAATACGTAACTATAACATAGAATCTACTTTAATTGTTGTACTGCTTCTGAGCTCCGTTACAATGGTTCTAGAAAGGGCTATATCTTTTACTCTGTGTCCGGTCGAATGTGGAGCAAAGCACGACTTTTAGGGTTCTCTTGAACTGCCGACGGGAACTTTTTACTTAGCCTTCGCTACCCATCCGTTTGTCTGCCAGCAGCCTGTACCTACCTCACGAACCGTAAATGGTAGGAAGTTAAAATATTCAGTGTGTCGGCCTATTGCCGCTATACCAAAAAGAAAAATATGAAAAAGTTAAAATTTAAAGGGGGTCAAGAAGAAATGTTTTTTGGTATTTTTGTTTCTAATGGAAAAACTTAAAAACTACTTGACCGATTTTGTAAATTGATTCACCTGTTTTTTTAAACTACATTATCAGCTATTAACATCCTAACTAATATTATAAATGCGAAAGTAACTCTGTCTGTCTTTCTGTCTGTCTGTCTGTCTGTCTGTCTTTTCTTCACGCCTAAACTACTGAACCGATTTGTGTGAAATTTGGTACAGGGTAAGTGTGAACCCCAACAAAGGACATAGGCTACTTTTTATTCGACTTCGTCTGCGTCCGCGATAACCGACATATACGCAGACGAAGTCGCGGGCAAAAGCTAGTAGGCTATATTTTATTTAAAAACCAATTGGGATCCGTAAGTAATCTTACGCCGACTTAGGCGGGGGCAAAGTGCTTAGTTCTTCTTCTTCTTTATCGTGTGAGCAGTAAGGTCTTACGACCCCGCATACCTTAGTGTCAGAGTTGCTAAACCGCCACATTGGCCTCTGACATGGTTAGAGTGGGACAAATAGGCTGGTATAAGTTCATCTTTCCTCACGATGTTTTTCCTTCACCGATGATGTCAGTGATGTCCAAGATAAACTTCGTGCTTACGTTATAATTATGTATATTGAACAGTGGTAAGGAACCCTTCATGTTTGAGTCCGACTGTCACTTGGCCAGTATTTCAATGTTGCCAGCCCTAAATGGAGACAATGGCGGGTGTGGCCTGTCAGGAAAGTGCCGGTTCAATGCCGTGCGATATCCGATAGGGAGTGAACTAAATTGACATTGAAATATAACGTGGCGACGCGCGACGTTTAGTTTGTGCTACTGAAGAGCTTTCAAATGAGTGAGCAATGTGTGAATGTTAAAGTGGCTTTGTTAAGTGGGTGATAAGTAGGTGACGATTTAGTGTTAATAATAGTCGGGTATTCTTAAGGGGACTGCATCGACAGCTTGCCCCCAAAATAGTTTAGTCTTATGTTGGCAATAAGTATCTAAGTAATGAAATTGGATACAATTTTGTAAATAGGATTTCATTTGAATATGCATACATATATGTACTTTAATTAGAACTGGATCGATTTTAATTGATTATTGACCAAAATATGAGAAGACATCTTTTGTAATTAGTGCGATTTGTAGGCTATATCACTATCACTACATAGTATAGAACAAAGTCGCTTCCCTGTCTGTCTGTCCCTATATATGCTTAGATCTTTAAAACTACGCAACGGATTTTGATGCCGTTTTTTTTTTAGTAGATAGAGTGATTCAAGAGGAAGGTTTATGTATCTCGTGCGAAGCCGGGACGGGTCGCTAGTTATCAAATAAATTAGAAAATCGTTACAAAAAGAATTAGGCAGAGGGGAACACCCACTTTCGCCAGTTATGTTTATGTCCCATGTAATAGGGGGCGAGCCTATTGCCATCAACCGGGCACAAATCCAGAGGCTGCTACTGAGAAATACCTGATTGAAAAACTCAATAACACCTTGGGAATCGAACCCAAGACCTCACGCGCAGCAGTGGTACTTTGCGACCAGACCAACGATGCACTTTGACAGTAATATGTATTAATTGTGATGATATGATAAACTCGATGAGGCTTATTATAGTTACCTATTATACAATGTGATAGGGGTGGGACTTCTAACCCGTTAAGGCTGAGTACTACATCTAATTTTATCGACAAAAAAAATAATATGGGGGGTTGAGTAATTCGTGAAAATATTGAAAAATAGCGATTTTTTCGGTCAAAATAATTCAGAAATGATTTTTTTTTCTCACTAAAACATTATCAAACATATGAAAAAAGTAATGAATTAGTTAGCCAAGGTTATTAGCTACCGTTTGTCGTTTTTTTTTTGTTTCTACGACGCATACAACCTTTGATATCAAGCGCGCCGTAGTACATTAAAAAAAATATTAAAATAGCCATAATTTTTAGGGGGAGGGGGTTCAACCCAGCCTTAACGGGTTAGAAGTCTCACCCCTATCACATATGTATATCTCTCTTCTTCTCTTTCTGATTATCCTCTTCCTAAAGATTTCAAATCGCCTAGGCTAGTACAAACCAAAAATAAAACCATTCAAAGCAATTAGTAGAAGAATAAACACAGTCATGGCCACACAATATTCAAATTCTAAACAAACCACTCAATCAATTAAGGCGCGTTGAATGATTTCATGCGACAAAAGCCAGATAAATTGCCTGCTAAATCGCTTGGCATAGCAACAATTGCCCGGGACACTTTCACTACATTTCACTGACTGTCTTTATCTTAAGAATGTACACTCAGCAAAAGAGATAGGTATGCAGGGTCGTCAGATATAGTTGAAGTTTTCTTAGAAACCGATGGATGTCTTTGACTGAAACTTAACCTAAATAAAGAACTATTTATTATCTACGTTTTAAATTAAATTACATTCGAAAACATCCATCGGTTCCTAAGAAAACTTCAACTATATCTGACGACCCTGCATACCTATCTGTTTTGCTGTGTGTACCATACTACCATTTCACCTACTCATTAGCAAGTCTGTGCGCCCGTCTCGCTCTGCGGTGCATAATTTTGTGTATGTTAGAAAGGGATGGGATGTGTTATCGGAGATCGGTATGCAAATGTCGTGTAGTTTGATCAGGATAACAGCACAATAACAGTGTTTTTGGTGATTTTTTGTCGGTTTATGTTGACTTGACATTGTGTTCTCTTTTTGGTATTTGGGGTGAACAGGATTTACTTATCAAAACTCTCAACAAACAACCAGACCCAGAAGCTGAAATATACAAATATTTGTTCCGCTGGAAACCGAAACAATAAAATAAATATTATGTAATAAATTGTCTAAACTATCCGAACTAATAACTATTTCTTTTGTTTCCAGGTAAACATCATGAGAATTTGTAATATATTGTAAGTACACTATAGTATCAACGAATGCAGGCTGCAAACATAATTTGGCGCAATGGTGCATTATAGACCCATCTGATACCCGGCTTAATTGCAGACCTCCTGATCAAACTATGTCCCATATGCTGGAGTGCCCCAATTGTCCGTTCATCTGTACCCTTGACGATCTCAATAGTGCCTCTGACGCGGTAATAAACGTGGCCACCTACTGGGCCCAAGTGGTATAAATTATTGTATTAAGATGTATCATCGATACGAAATGCAAAGAAGAAGATCAGTGAGAAGAAAGCTTGCTCGAGCGCAGCTTCGTGGAAGATAAGAATGGTTTATGATCATCTCACCAATAGAAACACCGTATTCAAATCGTCAGTAATTATAATTCAACAAAATATAATGAACCTTAATGCACACTGTTAAATTCGAAATTACATTCAATTGGTTTGCCATACTTAATTGCTGATCTTCAGAGCTGACGACCAGTCTCTTCAATATAAAGCCCTGCTTATTAACTCCCTGTTAATGAACTCTCTTATATTATTTTATTGCTGTCAACAACAATCAACTTAAAATAAAGTGGACGCACTCGACTCCCCCTTAGCCGAAGTATCACTTGACTCAGTATCTCTTTAAAAGTAAATGTTACTTTTATAAGTACTATGGAAAGTGAATCATGATATTGGAGAATTAGACTGAAAAATATTGTGAACTGGCTTTTGCTCGCCACTTTGTTAGGGGGCGAGCCTATTGCCATCAACCGGGCACAAATCTAGACTCCGAGGCTGCTACCGAGAAAATCCTGATGGAAACACCCAATAACACTTTGCCTGACCTGCGAATCGAACCCTCATGCTCAGCAGTCGCGCTTTGCCACCACTAGACCAACGAGGCATACATACATACATATTTTTCCCATGGGGGTAGGCAGAAACCACAGAACGCCACCTGCTACGATCCTTACATACTCCTTTCGCCTCATCTACGTTCATACATCTCGTCATACAAGCACGCCGGTTACGCGTACTCCGCACCTGACCTTTCTGAAGAACCTCACCAATAAGGTCAGTGCAGGTCTTCCTAGGGCGACCCCTCCCTGCGTTGCCACTCACCTCTGCCATATAAATACCTTTTGTTAATCGTCTTTCACTCATCCTCTCAACATGACCAAATCGTAATCGTAAGTATCGTTCGTGGTAATTTTATCTGATTATTTTATGTCCTGTAAGATAAACCTGAAATTTCACGAGTATGCAACACTGCAGCTCGTACCTAAACCTATATATATATATATACCACTTTCTTACACTTGAGAAACCAAGTCAAGGACATTTTGACACGTAAAAATCTATTAATCAACGTAAATATGCGCTAAATAACTGAGTGACATAATAATTGTAAAGATGCGCCGACGCAAGGTCGCGCGTTGGCGCATTGTGTGTCCGTGGAATGACCACACTTTGCTTGTTGATTGGACAGAACTGGTCATTGGTCAAATCTGTGTTTTGTAAGAAAATCTTGTAATCTTGTTGTCTTGTGTATTTTTGTCTTGTTGGTGGTCGCAAAGCGCGACTGCTGAGCATGAGGTCTTGGGTTCGATTCCCAGGTCGGACAAAGTTTTATTGGGTTTTTCCATCAGGAATTTCTCAGTAGCAGCCTCGGCGTCTGGATTTGTGCCCGGTTAATGGCAATGGGCTCGCTCTCTATTACATGGGACTTAAGCATAACTGACAAAACGTGGGTTGCTATTGATGTTTCACCTCTGCTTAACTCTTCGGGGATTACAGGCGTGATGTTATGTATAAAGTTACGACACTTGGTGAATAATTAACAAATACTTATTAGTTTTTGTGAGAAAAGATTTTTGTGAGTCTGGATTTGTGCCCGATTGCACTGGGCTCGCCCCCCTATTATAAAAATAGTCTAAATTTAGACTAATTATTATACGAGCTTAACTTAATTAAGTTAATAATAGAATTGACTCCACTTTGCCGCTATCTTAAAAACTACGCACCTAGCGTATTAGTGTAAACTGACCCTTAGTGTAGACGTCAAAGATTTCAGTCATCCATCAAACAAACAAAGACAAATAACATGGAATGTCTCAACAACAACAGAACACATGTACACCGCCGCCCACCCACGTGGCCACAGATAAATTAGCCGAGCCAATTACGTGGATTATTTGTGCAATTAACTGCAATTGTTCCATTCAGACTGGGTTATTTATTGTGGCTTTATGTTCGAGTACTTCGAGCCAGTTACGACGTGGGGTCAACTCGCGTTGGCTCGTGCGTGTCATCTCGCGTCAATATTGGATGCATCAACGTCTTTTTTAGTAGTTGGTCTAACTATGTAGGTAGGTACGTAAAAGTCGAGGAGGTACTTTAATAATTTATTACGTTGACTAGCTATTGCATGCGATTTCGTTCGCGTAAATATCGGTTATCTCAGGGTTTTTTTTTGTGCGGTATCCTAATTCCTTTTTTTTTATAAAAATAGCTAAGTTACTCCTTAAAACATTAGCTATCTGCCAGTGAAAGTCCCGTCAAAATCGGTCTAGCCATTTTGGAGATTAGGCGGAAAAAACAGACAGTGAGACAAAAAGGAGGGAATAACTCTGAAATATGCCGAAAAAGTATCACCTATTTACTACAAAAATATACTTAACCATATCAAAGTGTATGGAATACCAATTTATTTAATATGTTTCTTAGGGGTTCTTATAATAAAAGTTGTTAATATTTACCATTTTAATTATTTTTAATTAATAATTATTCCACTTTATAGTAGTCAAGTCAAAACATCAGAAAAAATTACAATCTTTTAATGATTTTTTTAAGGAGGTTTTTTAATTTGTATATTTAGCATGGCAACCCTGCAATCTGTAGTCGAATAACATTCGATGCGCGTGCGCCTATAAAAGGTTTTAGTATAATTTATATCGGGTTTTATGGAGCTTTACAGCTTACATTAATTAAATAGTCCTTAATTTCAACGTTACGTTTAATTGTCTGTGGTTAAAATTAAAAAGATGTCTTTAAAGTTTTCATTGTTTGTTAATCATTGTCTTTACATAAGGTTAACGCAAACAGAGCAGCAAATATGCTCGAGAAGCTATTATTACCTTCTTCTTCTTCTTGGTGCTTTGTTTGCATCGACCATTAGTTACATACATACACATACATAAAGTCACGCCTTTTTCCCATGGGGGTAGGCAGAAACCACAGAACGCCACCTGCTACGATCCTTACATACTCCCTTCGCCTCATCTACGTTCATACATCTCGTCATACAAGCACGCCGGTTACGAGTACTCCGCACCTGACCTTTTCTAAAGAACCTCACCAATAAGGTCAGTGTAGATCTTCCTAGGGCGACCCCTCCCTGCGTTGCCACTCACCTCTGCCGCTGCCGACAATTTTAGTTACTATTTTCATGCTTCGTTTAGTTCGCTTTAAAATCGCTCTTTTTTTATTTAATTTGCCATATTTTTATTCGAATCGTTTTGATTTTATTTGATACTGGCGGGTTTAATGGTAACTGTCTATACTTTGTTTTCTTTTTTAATGCGCTAATCTGACTGTAAATGGCTAACTTTAACTTTAAGAATCCAAAAAGTTTACTACGTTTTTCATAAATAGACAATTTTGTCAATCAAATAGGACGCTAACGATCAATAACCGCAATTGCCAACACACAAAAACTATAGTACCTACAATCGTCTTTTGTTCTTTTGGTCTCAAGAACTGCTTTTTTACCTTTTCAATACATGATCCTGGTCTTTTGTGCGTTACGAGGAACTTAATTATCAACAACCCTATGTAATTTACAAGCCCTTTCTTTAATTCAAATCGTACGCAGCCATTGAAGACAAAAATTCTTTTCAATACGTAAAATGTTTTGGCGAACGTATTATTATCAAAGATGGCGGCGGATGGAAATCTCGATTGAATTGATTCGTATCGGAATAATCGAATGTTTGCTTGGGTTTAATAATAGTGGTCTTGAAAGCCGGTAAAAGGATGTATGGTGTTCAAATGTTTGGGGTTCGCTTTTTTAAAATAAAATAATGATGGTTGTATTAATAATTTTGAAGGTTGAGAAAAAATCATTACTGATATATTCTGCGAGTTATATCTTTGGTTACTGCTCAGCTCCTGTCGGTCGTAGCGTTATGATATATAGCCTATACTATTCCTCATGTATCTGGCTATCATATACAACAAGATTTTTTGCAAACCGACTGCTAGTTCAAGAGATTAGCGTGATTAAACAAACAAACAAACACTCTCCAGCTTTGTAGTTTTAGTTGGTATCATATACAAAAATATTGCGTGGGAGTTAGCACATAACTTTAGGATTTTTAAAATAAGTGTAGGTACCAACCCAACTTTAAATTTCTAGAAAACTTAAAAAACTGAAGTGCATCTAAAGATCCTATGGTCCTAGGTTCAATTGCCAGGTCGAGCAAAGTGTTATTGAGTATTTTCATTAGGAATTTCTCAGTACTAGCCTCGAAATTGGAAGTTGGTGGTGTGACACCCCAGTGCTTCAGAAAGCACGTGAAGCTGTTGGTCCAGCGGACTCCAGCGTCTGATCTCTCCGCGGCCGTGTCGGATTGCCGTCCCATTGGACTATGAGACGGAAAAGGGAGTGCACCTATTTTTGCGCACACACTTTGGCAGTATAGTATACACTCCTGCCGACTCCTGCGTACATGGTGTAGGTACTCTCCATTGAGATTGGCCGCTATTAAGATTGATCGGGAGAATAATATTATTGCACCCAACCCTTCAGCTTTTCAAAGGCTTCAAAGAAATCCATTGTTTATCCGATCCCAAAGCCAAAAAACATGTAAGTACATGTTTTCTTCACATCTCGAAAATCCCGCTGTTTTTTTATCATCCAAACATCCTGTGCATTCACGCAGAATCCATTTGATCATCAATCATAATTAGCTCTTTTGTGTTTTCAAATATTCGGGTATGCGGTATCATTGTGATCTTGGCGATTATTTTTTAAACATTTTAGCACGAGTTTTGTACAAGATGGTGATAAACAGTGGTGCATTCTTTGAATAATGACTAATCTTCTTCTTAGGCTATCGATGGATTGATGTTTGTTACTCAATCAAGCCAGAACGGCTGAACGGATCTGGATAAAAGACACAGAAATAGATTTTATAGTCTGGAATAGCACAGAGGCTACTTTTATCCTGGAAAAATGGATGGTTTCCGCGGGATAATGTTATGTTTGGCCCAGTACTTGGGTACGACAACACAATGTGTAATGACTAATGAATGCAAAAAAATCAAAGCTGGTAATCTTCTATCTTCTTCTATCTTCTATGTATATAAAAATCAATTGCTGTTCGTTAGTCTCGCTAAAACTCGAGAACGGCTGGGCCGATTTAGCTGATTTTGGTTTTGAAATGTTTGTCGTAGTCCAGGGAAGGTTTAAACGGTGAGAAAATATGGGGTACGGGTAGGGTTGGGGTAGGGTAGGGATAGGGGTAGGATACCACGCGAACGAAGTCGCGGCGAAGTTTGTTTGCTTGTTTGGTTTGAACGCGTTTTTCTCTGGGACTCCTGGTCCGATTCTGAAATTTCTTTCTTCTTTCTTTCTATTCATAATAATGCTATAGGCTATATAGGGTGGGGGGGGGAGGCATAAGCCAACCAAAACTCATCGTCTACATCGCTGTCAAACTAAAAAAATTAACATAAATATCATTAGATCAGAACTAGGTAACTAATTACATTATTTTGTAAAGCTTATTTTTAATTACCAAGTAATTACCAATACTTAGAAATGCAAACGACAAAATCGTGAGCAAACCAATGAAAATAACGCAAAAGCAACGTAGGTACTACGAATACCAACCATTCATAACTTTTTGTAATCGATTCGGAATCGATTCTAACGTTCCAATGAATCGATTATTAATTGCGAGAAGTCGATTGTAACCTCAAAATAGTGTCCCACGCTGCAAATCGACAATTTTATCCAATCACTAGTGTTATCTAAAATGGTATTTATGTCTAATGTGTTAAGGGCTTTTGTGGATGAATTAATAAGTTGGTTAGCAAGTCAATATGGGTATGTAATTAACATTTTACCTTGCTCTAGATAACAGGTGTGGGTTTATCTTAGTATGGGACAGGTTGCAACTTACTGAGATTTTTAATTTAGTTGATAAGTTTGTCGCTTTTTTAGGGATTTGGTACTTACGTTATAATGGTTTACGTTGGTGTAAGTTAGGCGTATTTGATTATAAAGTCGTTATTTTAATGAATACTTTGAATGTTATTGATATTAATATAGGTCATTGAACTTTAGGGTTATCGTGAGGTAAGTCATTCTACACAATTATGACCTTACAGTAACTTCTTTTTAATTATTGAAAGGTTTTAATTTTGTTATAGAACTCACTTTTCATGCTATAAAGATAATAGAAAAAAGAAAACAAAAAAAACAGCTGTTCCCTACAAAAATGCTATCTACGCAATGTATGGAACAGCTGATTTTTTTTTTTCATGATTTCAAGTTTGGTCTCATAGTAAAAGTTGTTCATAACGATGAGTACAATGACCCCTTTTCAGGTTTCGGATAAATTTTTAATGACCCTGTATATGGTACGGTGTAGTGGATAGATTCCTTTAATTTTATACAAGTATTTTCAACCTTGCATAACAAATAAATAATTTCCGTTCGTATTGTATTTAATATTATTATCAATTGAGCAAGTTAATTCTCAATCTCCTGCGGCGTTCATAAACTCATAGCGTACAAATATGAAGGTCGTTTTAAACAAAGAGAATAGTAATTCTATTCATTTGTGCTATTAGTTTGATTTACAGGTGTTATAACGACTGTTCGGGCTTGTTCGGGTAAGTTCGGTTATGATCGTAGCGCCATTTTGTTTCTACAAATTATTTATTCAGTAGCACTTACGAACTTAAGTAATTATGGGTATAAAATAAAATTTTAATAAGGTATTTTGTTTTAATCACTTTTAAAATTTATTATAAATACGAAAATAATTCTGTCTGTCTACTACGCTTTCATGGCTGAACCACTAAAGAGATTTAGATGAAATTTATCACGGAGTAAGCTTGAACCCCAAAAAAGGACATAGGTTACTTTTTAACCCTTGACGTCGTCTCTGTCCGTGATAACCGACATTTATGCGGGCGTAGTGGCGGGCAAAAGCTAGTATAACTCTAAACAGCTAGCTAATGATATAGTTACCGGCACGTAACTTGGCAAGAGATTTTCGTAGTGGGGGAAGTTCGCGTATATAAAAATGTATAAAATTGTGCGTGCGCAAACTTCCCCCACTACAAAAATTCTTGCCAACTAACGTGTCGGTAACTGTACCCATGTCTACACAGGAACGTGTTACATCGCAGCATCCAAGTGGATTTCAGTGAAATTGCGCCCGTCAAACTTTCATCGATCTTAGGAAATTGATTTCCATCACAAATTGCTGAGAATCACTTTCTCATACGATATACCACGTACAGTAATGTTGCCAGTATCGATTACCTAGGTATTACCTAAGTTATGTATAGAAAGGATGATAGATTTCTATGTTAGAAGATATTCAACTAGATTGTTCCCGTGTGGATTTTTTAACCCGCGTTAACATAACGCGGGTTAAAAAAATCGTCTTCAGTTACTGCTTCGCTCCTGTGTGACTTAGCGTGATGTTATATAGCCTATACTGTTCCTTATGAATCTGGCTATCAGATACAAAAGATCTTTTTCGAATCTGACTAATACTTTCAGAGATCAGCGCGTTTAAACAAACAAACAAAAATCTTCAACTTTATTAAACAGGGTTGATTTTAAAACACCAGAAACCTGAAAAGGGGTTATTTATACTCATCATTATGAACAACTTTTTCTATGGGACCAACCCTGTAATCATGAAAAAATAAATCTGCTGTTTCATGCATTATGATTGTGTTGTAATAGCATTTTTGTAGGGAACAGCTGATTTTTTTTTCATGATTTCAGGGTTGGTCCCATAGCAAAAGTTGTTCATAATGATGAGTACAATGACCCCTTTTCAGGTTTCTGGTGTTTTAAAAATAACCCTGTAAAAAGTATACATTTTTGTGCATTTAAAATAAGAGTAGTGGGTGGGTGGTGGGAGTGGTGGGTAGTTTTAAATATGTTTAATTACGTATTACCTACAACGATTTTAAGACGTTACAAATATCTGTTTGAATACAAAATGTTCAAACTTATCTTCAAAATCATATGACGGCGATGCATTTCAAAATCCCTCGCACAGCGTATAATGACTATCAATTTTATTCACGGTAAAACGTGCCAATTCAAATTACAGGTTGCTACTGGCGACTGTCCGGTAATCAGAGCCATTTAGGGCTCATATTAAGGCCCTGGAGCAACACAAAATGTTAAAGGCTCCCGTAACAAAACACAATTTATCCCGTACGACCAAAATACAAGCGACAACCCAAATCGACCAAAAAATGTCTACTCGCACAGTAATTAAATCACGCACACTTGTGACAGATGCACATGTAGCATCCCTTAGGCGCTCCACCCACTGAAGATGCGTCCCGCCGCGGTGAGCAGAGCGACAGATAACGCGCGCGGCGACGGAGGCGCAGATCTGCCTTACTTAGCGGTGAAATCTGCTCCCCCGCGCGGTGAAGCAGATTACGACGGCCTCGCGCTAAATAAATTTGTCTACGTCGAAATCCATCGTGCAAACGTCTGTACAGTATAAAATCACGCCCGGGACGGCAGAGCCGGTGTGTCATATCCCGCGGCACGCCCTGCGCTCCCGCGCAGATTGGCAGAATCTGCGCGCGGTGCGCCTTCCCGCTCGTTTCCGCGTCGGCAGTGTGTTGTGCTAGGCGTGATTTCTATGTAAATTGAGATACTTGCATACAACGGTAAAATCTGCCTGAATAAATCTGCGACGGGGCGCGGGGCAGTGGGTGGAGCGCCTTATACACTAACGCGTGCACTCACGCGCAGCCCGTCGATCCACGAGTTTAGAGATGCCCAAACACACCATAATTGGCGCCAACTCTTTTTGGCTCGGTATTTTTATTCATGGATTCTTGCGGCCTCTTTTGTAACCTTAAAGCCTTTTATGGCCCATCCTTTTTGCTGCCAAACGTGCGCACGCGCCGCTGCTAAGACGAGTGAGCAATTAACATTATTCTGGTTTGTGATTGGTCAAAACTGAAGCAATACATATGCAATGTATTGTTGGATTGTTTTTCGTGGATTTTTGCCTGTCACCATTTTGGGTCTGACAGTCGATCTTTTATGGATGGATTGCGCTTGCGCAACATTTAATGTATACGATGTATGTAATGTATACGTCGGTTTTTGTTTTATTGTGTACCTACTCGATGGACATATACGGAGTAGCGAAATACTTTGCAGATGAATTGCATCATCATCTGGTTCTTTGATAAAAAACTCGACGTTGAAGTTGTCTGGCATCCAACTAGTACCATACACCAGTACAGTGCAGTCTTAACTTCATTGGTCTCGTCGTTACAAGCGCGACTGCTGAGCGTGGGGTCCTGGGTTCGAGTCCGAGGTCAGGCAAAAAGTGTTATTGGGTTTTTCCATTAGGGATTTCTCAGTAGCAGCCCGAAATTTGGAAGTTGGTGGCGTGACATCCTCGCGCCCCGGAAAGCAGCCGATGGTTCTGCGCCTGATCTCTCTCCGGTCGTGTCGGTATGACCCAGCCGGCGCCCACTATCGGCATCGGCACGGCTGAAGATTTTAGGTGATAAAAAACATTATACATTCTTTCTTCTTTATCGTGTGGGCAGTAAGGTCTTACGACCCCACACACCCTAATGTCAGAGTTTCTAAACCGCCTCAAGGGCCTCTGACATGGTTTGAATGGAACAGTAAGTCCAGGTGTCCTCACGATGTTCGGTGAAGGAATTCACCGATGCCAGTGATGTCCAAGATAAACTACAGATAGATAGATAGATGATGATGATAGATGTGTAGATTATACATACATTAACTTCATGGCAATAAAGTAGAAACTGCCGATGCAGTAGCCTCAAGCATACCGAAGCGCTATTTTTGTTACTACGATCATATATCATGGAAATTTCTACTTTATTGCCATGAAGTTAATGTATAATGCTTTTTATCACCTAAAAATCCTGGGCGCCGGGCCTATGAGTGAGGGAAGAGGGAGTCCACTATAAAATCTCCTACGTACCTGGCTACTACGTACTCCATTGAGATTGGATATCGTGACCGGTCTGGAGAATATTAATATTAGTCTGGCAAGGAACCAAAGATACCAACGTTTAGAAAGTTAATTCTAAATTCAAAAACTTCCGTTGAAACATTGTAAAATTCAAAATGACCAGGCAAACAAACAAAGGGCCGCCAACTTTCTTAAGTCATTGCATATTTGAACAGCCAATTTGCATTCCCTTAAAACTTAAATCACAGTACTTTCTTAGGCGCTTTGCACATAGAGCAACTAAAGTTGAGGCAACTATCAACACTTTAAAAGTTTCCTGTAAAAGTTGATAGTTGCTTAACGTTTACTGTTGCCGCAACTTTATGGCAATCTATGAGCAACTTTCATAGCCGAATTGCCGAATGCTGTTGCTGTAACGACACTGGTATTGTCGGGCACAGGGAGACGGGAGGGAGGGTGTGAAATCGCCCGACGCGTTGCGATTGACGGTTGAGGAAACTGGGAACTTTAAAAACCGGTATAATATTTAACAGTTGCTAGTTGCGGCAATTAGGAACTAACTTAGTCATCGATTACAGCAACTGAAAACTGTTGACGATCACCGGAACTCGAAACTCGAGTTGCTATGTGTGCGCAGTCCAATTAAAATACCTATATGTAAACAGCTAGTTGCCAGCTAGTTGCCAGTTGCTGCAATAGTTGCTCTATGTGCAAAGCGCCTTAAACAAACAGTGCTTTCATTACAAAACCAAATACAGTTTATCTGGGCTCTGTAAATTTTAAAGGGAAAACAATGGTAACGCCTTTCCATTTCTCTAAATCAAATAGTACCAAAACCGGGCGGCGGTTATGAGAGGCGCTGTCGCTGCGCCCGCGCCGCTGATTTATGTTGCGCGCGCGCACCTCAACAATTTATTGCGATTAGAACACTCTTTGTGGTAGCTGTGATTCAGATGTGCTTCGTTTTACTTGGATGTTGTTTATGGAATAGAATAGCAATATGTATCTCGATGTCTTGAATGAAAAGCTGTTTTGCCTGGTTGGTGTAGTGGTCGCAAAGCGCGACTGCTGAGCGTGAGGTCTTGGGTTCGATTCTCAGATCGGGCAAAGTGTTATTGTGTTTTTCCATCAGGAATTTCTCAGCAGCAACCTTGGAGTTTGAATTTGTGCCCGGTTGATGGCAATAGGCTCGCCCCTATTACATAGGACTTAAACATAACTGGCGAAATTGTGGGTGTACTAATAAGTACACCTCTGGTAACCCTTCGGGGATTACAGGCGTGATGTTATGTTATAGCTGGACAATTTTCGTGCTTCTATCAAAAACATAAAAGCCTATAATTTATTTAAATGGTTGAACTTTTCATTGATGCATGAAGATTATTCCTTATTAGGTTGGTAGCGACGTGAGCGAAATCAGCATATTAAGCCAAATCATTTGCTATTGCACTTTTTAGGGTACTTTACCTACCTAAAGGGTTTAAGCGGAGCGCTATTGCTTTCGCTCATCTGTCTGTCACAAGACTAAATCTTCTGAACCGTAATTAATAACGAAAAAAATTAAAAATATTTAAATCAATCAAACAAAAGTACAGAAGGTGCAAATTGGTGGCCGCTTTAATCGAGAATACATAACATAAAAAATCACGCCTGTAATCCCCGAAGGGTTAGGCAGAAGTGTACCCATTAATACACCCACATTCCGCCAGTTATGTTTGAGTCCCATGTAATAGGAGGCGAGCCTGTTGCCACCAACCGGGTAGAAATCCAAACTCTGAGGCTGCAACTGGGAAATTTCTGATGGAAAGTCCCAATAACACCTTGCTCGACCTGGGAATCGAACCCAAGGCCTCATGCTCAGCAATCGCGCTTTGCGACCACTAGACAAACGAGGCAGTCAATCAGTGATGATGAGAATATTCAAAATAAAATAAAGTTAAAGTTTTAAGCAACGCTTTTTGCTCTGCTTTTAATCATCGTCTGCTTAGCCTTTTTCCCAACTAAGTTGGGGTCGGCTTCCAGTTTAACCGGATGCAGCTGAATACCAGTATTTTACATGGAGCGACTGCCTATCTGACCTCCACAACCCAGTAACTGGGTAATACGGTACCCCTAGGTAAGACTGGTTGTCAGACTTTCAAGCTTCTGACGACTCGTAACGACTGTCAAAGATCCACGTATGACAGCCGGGACCAACAGCTTAACGTGCTTTCCGAGGCACGGAATGATGTCAGTAATGTCTAAGATAAACTTTAGAAACTACATATGAATTGAAAAAGTCACATTGGTACTTGCCCGGATTTGAACCCACAACCTTATGCATGAGAGGCCGGCGCCTTAAACGCTAGGCCATCACGACGTTTGCTCTGCTTTTAATATTGTATTGTAAAACGGAACCTTTCATGTGCGAGACGGGCTCACACTTGTACAGTTTCTTCTGGCTCGTTCACCTTACCCGAGATCACAGGGCTATCTCCTTATTTAATCTTAATTAACTAATTACATCAATTACAAACGAATACGAACCTACGACCTTCTCATTGGCATCTTAACTACCGGCCTTACAAGGCGATCGATATTCGAATTGCACACAATACAAACATTTCGGATCAATTAGGCGCCTGCGCAGGCGCACCCAGTCCAAATCAATTATAATGCACTAATCTCTTATCTTGGGCTAAGTTTGTAAAAGCTTTTCATATTGATTTACGACATGGAAACTGACGTATGTTTTTTTCATATGATTATTTTTAATTTCATTTCCGGTTAATGACAATAAGCTCGCCCCCTATTACATGGGACTTAAGGCCACTGCATACGTGACGGGTTTTTATCCGGACGGGACATGACGGGAAGTTTTGGAAACATCGTTGCATACAAAATCTATCCAAAAACGTATATGTCACGGGAACATGGACGGGCCGGGAACGTGGACAGGAAAAATATCGTCGGCGACGATGTTTAGCACGTCCCCGTCCCGTCCCGGCCCGCGCCCGCTATTCTCCTTCTTGTTCTCTTTTATGCCATGTAGGATGTACAGAAAATCTCCTTTTTTTCTTGACGGTCGTAGCTTCTTCATCATCTAGAGCAATAGCAATTAATCCATCTTTCGTTGTTCACAACACTAGCACGTTAGATCCGAATCAATGTCACGGTGCGTATGCGTTTGCACCACGTTCCCGTTTTGAACGAGGCAATCACGTGCCCGTCCCGCTCACGTCCCGTCCGAAGTATTTACCCGTAACGTATGCAGCGGCCTTTAAACATAACTGGCGAAATGTGGGTATACTAATTGGTAATGGTACACCTCTGCCTAACCCTTCGGGGATTAAAGGCGTGATGTTGTGTGTATTTTTAATTTCACCCCTTGTTTTGGAAAGTATGTAAATCCGTTGGTCCTGCACCTGATTTCTACTCGGTCATATCGGTTTGGTGTACCATCGGACTACGAGATTTTGGGAAGAGGTAGTGCACCTGTCTTTGTGCACACACTTGTGCACTACAATGTCTCTTGCGTACTTGGAACTACCTTTTAGAATGAGCAACTAGATTCAATTTTTTTTCTTGTATTTGACGTTCAAAAGTGATCTAATTGAAATAAATGATTTGACTTTTTTTGACTTGGCTAGTCGCCGCCGCCGTCACCGGAATTCGGTCGGGAGTTTTTTTATGAGAAATACTTGCCACCATTTTGAATTTAGGATCTCAAAAAGCTCTCTCGCTTAGTACCTCCATCTGGTGAACACAGAAGTCAATAAGTAAACGTTATTAATAAATTTATTTATTATCAATTCTAGTGGCTAGATATTAGTCCTTACATTGCACCAGGATTTATTACCGCGTTTCTACTCAACATGGTCGTTATTTAGTCCCGCACACTATCGCACGATCCGTGTGAAGAGTGCCTTATAAAATATGCCAAGCGGATATAAGGTACTACTGTAAATTGTGAAAGATTTTAATGTAACGGAACTATTGTTTCTAATCATTGGTCTGGAATTTTATTGCTAAGTAGTGCTCTCCCCGCGGCTTCGTTCGCGTGATTTTTCTTACGGATCCCTATTTTTATGTTAATAAAATATAATAATATAGACTATGTCACCCAGGGATAGTGTAGCTTCCCAACAGTAAAACAATTTTTCAAATCAGTGCAGTAGTTTCGGAGCCTATTCAATGCAAACTAACAATCAAATCTTTCCTCTTTATAATATTAGTATAGACTAGCTATCGCCCGCGACTGCGTCCGCTTGATTTTTCTTACGGATCCCTATTTTTTTTGTTAATAAAATAGCCTATTAGCAGTCAGTGATAACGTAGCTTCCAATTAGCGAAAGAATTTTCACAATCGGTTCAGTAGATCTCGAGATTACCCCCTACAACCTCACTAACTCACAAACTTTGCATCCTTATAATATTTGTACAGGTAGATAATATGTTTTTGCGGTAAGCAGTTAGGCAGGTCACTTTATCATTGTGTGTTTGTTACCAATCTGTTTGAATGTTGATCTAATTGGTCTAACGTTGAACCTAATAGGTACCAAACTTGGTAGTCCATTAACTGCATATCAGTTTTCAATCACAACGAAATTAACATTAGTGGTTTGTGTCCACACATATATCCAGATGGAACATGGTTCTACTTTCAGCTAATATTAATATTATCCCCGTCCCACGTCACCACGTCCTGTCCCACTGCAGGGCTGCAGGCGTCTTCTCACACATAGAAGGGACGAGCATTTTTTCACCATGCTCGCTCAAGGCAGATTGGCAATTTCAGACTTATATTATTTATAAGTCCAGGTTTCCTCACGATGTCAGTGATGTCCAAGACAAACTTAGAAAGTACATAGGTGATAGACAAAGTCACATTGGGACTTGCCTGTGTCCGGTTGCAAACCCACAATCTCGGGCATATAAGGCACCACTGCCATCACGACATATTTTCATCTAATTAATTACATAACATCCCGAAAGTATAGGCAGAGTACACCATAAGTAAGTCCCATGTACAAGGCGGCTATTGCCATCACCCGGGCACAAATCCAGACTCCGAGGCTGCTACTGAGAAATTCCAAAATCTAATCAAAATAATCTCTTGAATCGAAGTACAGTCAAGCGTAGGTTTTAGCCAATCAATCTTTCATTCCCACGACTGCCTCAAAACCCCAAAAGTCTCTAAAGGAGCCATGTCCTCAATCACACTACCAATTCGTCAGATTCGCCACACGCCCAAATTGGTTGCATTCGTCATTCGTTGCGGTGTAAATGCTCACTTTACTCGATTGTCGGATATTCAAATAAGTGTTACAGACCTTAGTAAAGGTACTCTCTCTTTGGAGTCAGAACACAGGTCACTATGATAACTTAGGTCTTAACGACTGCCAGCGAAAACTTGAAATATGGCCTGAGAGGCTGAGAATAATTTTGAATTTATTCTGTATAGACTGCCTCGTTGGTCTTGTGGTCGCAAAGAGCGACTGCTGAGCATGAGGTCTTGAGTTCGATTCCCGAGCTAAGTTATTGGGTTTTTCATCAGGAATTTCTCAATAGCAGCCTTGGAGTCGTTAAACGTGTCGCTAATGGCGCAATTTTATTAGTCGTTATCTCGTTCGGTTACAGCATGCGGGGAGTCCCCGCATGCGAGATAACAACCAATGAAAGTTACAAGTCGTTACATCGCATGCGGGGATTCCCCGCATGCTTTATACCGACCGTGATATCGACTAATGAAATTGCACCATAATGAAAACGGTTCCCCGAATGCGGGCCCTGTGGCATGCGTTCCAGAAATCTCTCGCACCCCGCATACGGGCCCTATCGACTAATGAAAACGGTTTCCCGAATGCGGGCCCTGTGGCATGCGTTCCAGAAATCTCTCGCACCCCGCATGCGTGCCCTATCGACTAATGAAATGGCGCCATAACAGTCGTGACTGTTTCGTTATCAATAGAAAGGGAAAGATTTAAGAGTATCCCGATTATTGAATTTTCTTAATATACACCAAGATCCCAGTGTCGTGACACGTACGTCATCTAAGGCTGACATTTTAAGAATATATTGGTAAACAGGAAAGTGTACAATCATCAAAAGAGATAGGTATGCAGGGTCGTCAAATATAGTTGAAGTTTTCTTAGAAACCGATAGATGTTTTTAAATGTAATTTAATTAAAAAAGTAAGTAATAAACAGTTAATTAATTAAGTTAAGTTTTGATCGAAAACATTCATTAGTTTTTAAGAAAACTTCAACTATATCTGACGGCCCTGGATATCTATCTCTTTTGCTGACTGTACATTAGGAATTTCTTCTGTATCGAGACTGTGTTTATATACATACTAGCTTCTGCCCGTGACTTCGACCGCGTGTTTTTTTACCTTCGTTATGTTTGGTTACTGCTCCACTCCAGTGGGTAGTAGCGTGATGTTATATTAGCCTAAAATAATCTTCATGAATCTGCCTATCATATGCAAAAAGATTTTTTCCTATCGGACTTTTAGTTTCGCAAGTTTAAACAAACAAACGAACATACAAAAAGTCTCATAAGCTTTACTATAATTATATAAGTTTTTTTTTTTTTTTAGTAGCCTATTCTGTCCCACTCCTGGGCAAAGGCCTATTAATGTATATTAATATTATAAGTTGAGATAGTATAGAAGTTTAGAAGTCTAGATATATATTATTATTATAAATCTGAAGAGTTTGTTTGTTTGACGGCGCTAGTCTCAGGAACTGCTGGTCCGGTTTGAAAAATAATTGTGTTGCAAAGCACTGTAATCAACTCACAACTCAAACTAAATATAATCCAATTGACTTTTCCGCTTCATCTCTTCATCAGCCTCATCTATAATCATGATCATTGATCCTCTCATCTATTACACACGCATTTCATTCTCACAAGCGAGTCGGCCTTGCCCCCCGTTTCCGTGCCCCGGGGGCATACTTTCACTAAGAGTACCTCCCTCTTCACATGAAAGCTATTTCTAGGTTTATACATTCCAAAACACTTGTGCTGGCTATTCTTCAACATTGCTAAATTCTTGTTTTGAAGTAGTTATTATTCTTTAGTTAAAGTATCGGATTTCATTGACTTTTGACTTATTATCAGTTTTATTGACGTGTAGAGAAAGTCTGAGTCGATTTTAATTTAATGTTCTTAGGTTCTAATGTACCTACTGTTTCTGTTTTATATACTATAAATCTATACTATTATTGATGAAACGCATGTGACCGGGACAGTTATGAATATGATTTGGATGGATGGAGAGCAAGAGGAAGGCCAAAGAAAACATGGAAGGATTGTGTGAAGAATGATTCGATAGAAAAGGGAGTCAGTGATTGCATGACGGCTGACAGGAAATGGAAGAAGAATACGCGTTGCGCCGACCCCAAGTATTATGGGACAAGGGCAGGAAGACGATTAAATCTATAGTAATATGTATTATAAAGAAGTAAAGTTTGCGAGTTTGTAAGGTTGTAGGGGGTAATCTCTATATCAAGAACATGGTCTGTATCAAATAATCATTTTTTTCTTTCTTTTTTACCTACTAATGGAATATTATAATGTACGAGTATGTGCACAAACACACTTAATACACAAAACATGTGACACAGACCATATACATACAAAAATAACAATAACAAATGCACCTTTGGTCGACTGTTAGAGAATGCCTAAGGCATTAAGTCCGCCTTTGTACTTTTGATGCATAAAGTTTAAATAAATAAATAAAAAAGCTATTCTATCAAAAATTAAAAAAAACATTATTGTGTGCCCCACAGCTGTGCCAAACAGGCTAATAAATAAATGCCAGAACACCTGTCGTCTGGTAACTCTGGTTCTTGGATCATCAAATAACATTTCCAAAAAGGTTTCATGAATTTGTAAATCACCAGTATTATTTTGACAACTTATTCTGTTCTGGACAAAGAGGTCCTGAACTTGGGTACTCAAATTGAGGTATTCTGTACTGTCAGTGTCAGTTTCATAGAAAACTTTTACCATGGTTGTTTTTAATAAATTTATTTTGTTATAATAAACCACTTATTTTCCGTGACCAAAATCAATTAGTCTTAATAAAAATGGACGGCTCAGTCCACAGCGACATAGGCCTGCCAGTCGACGTGGTCCTCTCAGTCCATTCCATGGAAAGTTCCGTGACACCGCCAAGGGAGGAATGGTCTTCTTTGGAACTGCAATATTCCGAAAGAAACATAAAGAAAAGATTATATGAAGACGGGATGTATGACCCTGGTAACGGAGAAATGTGCGCAGAGTATATTACTATGTCTGCCAGCTCCGTGTTCAGACACCCTTACTACAAGTACCCACCGCTCATAGACCCTGGAATAAAGAAAGCATTGTTTAAACCTGAACCTGTAGTCATATACGCAAACGATGGACAGGCCAAGTACCTAGATATCTGCAAAGAAATGAAACAGTGCCCAGTGAGGCTGTTCTATAAAGGATTAGTTGAGAGCAAAGTTATAAATCTACGGTATTACTGCGTCAATCCAAATGGAGTACGCGCAATGGCAAAAGCTTTGGAATACAATAAGACGGTCGAAGTCTTAGATCTAACTGATAACTTCTTAAACAATGAAGCTTGCTTTCATATGGGAGAAATGCTTTCGTCAAATAATGCACTTACTGAACTCAATCTAAGTGGTTGTAGGATTGGCCCTTTTGGTGCCAAACGTCTGTTTCATAGCTTGGCAGTTAACAGAGCCCTCATGGTTCTTGATTTGAGTCATAACAAGTTGGGAGATGATGCGATGGAGTATTTAGGGAAAGCCATACGTCAAGGACTTAATGTGCAAAATCTCAATTTAAGCTACAACAGCATAACCGGAAAAGGAGTAGAGCAACTAGCAGAACCTTTTGAAACCCATAACAAATTTACCCATTTAGACCTTTCGTGGAACACAGTATTTACTCCAGGAGGTTACGCGTTCCTTATACAATTAGCAGAAAGCTCTTGTCTTCAGGTCTTGAATTTGTCATGGAACTCCTTGGCTAGCATTCGGATAAGCTTAGCTTTAAAATTTATTGCATTGTGCCCGACCTTGAAAGAGCTAAACCTTAGCAATAACCAATTACAAGATCGGCCTTTAAGGAATATCATAGAATCTTTACCAAACGCAAAAAAATTGAACACGTTGAACTTATCATACAATCCTTTGTCCCCTACTGACGCCCTTGAAGTTCTGTATCAAGTCGAAACTTCGCAAGTGAAAAAATTATTTATGGACAACGTACCTGTTACTGAAGATTTTTTATTTCAGCTGAAACGAGTAAAATTGTATAAATCAAAGCGAAACTTAGTTGTGACGCATGGTGACGTTATACAGACGTTCGTAGCCAAAGGGCCAGACGCCAGGCAATTAGTACTTAAAAGAGTTGAATTTCTTACTCAAAGTCAGAAAAAGAACAAGGTTGATGTTGCATTGATCGCACTTCAACTTCAAAAAGATAAAGTCGAAATGATGACCACAAAAGAACTGTATCACATATTCCGTCGTGCTGGAGCGGCACTCGATGAAGAGCTTATAATAGAACTGGCCCTCTGTTTCCCTGGACCTTCAGTGAATCCCAAAGTCAAAGTTTTAAATGTAAACCTATTGGTAGATTATATAAAACGGATGTGGCCAGACAAGAAATTGCCAGAAGTCGAGAATCCTCCAAAACCAGTTAAAAAGAAAGAAAAAGGGAAAAAATAAAGGTAAAGGGAAATAGCGAATGATCAGATCTGTTTTGGAATTATCATAGACACCTCTGTATTGGTTTCAAGAAATTTAAAGAAAGAAGAAATTTATTCTCACGAAAGACACACAGTCAGTTCATGAGAAATAATGGTTTACAAAAAATGCGTAGCATTGGAATTGTCGTTCATTTTTATTATGATTATAATCTGAGTACTTCTACAATACATTCAGTAGTTTGACTGCTGTAATTGTCAATATTTTTCGACTATACAGGTTAATTGTTAATTTATCAAGAACCTGAAAGGGGTTATTGCACTCATCATTGTGAACAACTTTTACTATGGAACCAAACATAAAATCACGAAAAAAAAATCAGCTGTTCCCCAAAAAAAAAAAAAATTGTTTAACAACACGATCATAATGTATGAAATAGCTGGTTTTTTTATGATTTCAGACTTGGTCCCATAGTAAAAGTTGTTCATAGTGATGAGTACAATAACCCCTTTTAAGATTATGGGTAAATTAACAATCACCCTGTATACTATTACTGTATTGGAATTTTTAACATACACGGTTGAAGGGGCATCGGCGATTTTAGTAATGATTGCAGAACCCACAGCTTTAAAGATTACGGTCCCATACAAGTGTGCAATACCTTTTTTTTTTGTGTGCGCGGTGGAAATATGGACTTCCCCCGTCGTGGGGGTGACGGGGGGACATGCCGGATTCTTACCGGCTTTCTCCGCGGCGTTCCACCTCTGCCTATGTCCAGGGGTGCGGGATTCGCATAAGCATTCACTGCTTCCCCGACAGAAGTTAGTACCTTCGAGGTTATAATGTATGGACCAGTCAAATATACGTATAAATCCATGGTGAAAGTTTGCGTCGATATCCCTTCCACTTTGTATATTTTAGCTTTATAAATGTTGTTATAAGATTTTATATAAGATGTATATTTCTAAAATATTTTAATTAATACCAATTGGTAAACTTTGTTTAGATATGTTATTGTTATTTAGTTATATTCTATTATATTTATATTCCATTCTTTTTGATTTATAAATGTGTAATTCATAAATAACTATATAATTTCGTAATAATTAATTAAACGAAAGTAAGTAAGCATACTTACGTTTAATAATTAGTATTATTTTTATGATGACTACACTTTTAGATTAGATTTATTTTAGAGACTTGTGTAACGATTAAATGTTATGATTTTAAATTTTATTTGTTTTGTTTTAATTCTGTTGTACAATAATTAAATATAAATGGGTGATTTACATCGGGGATATGAATCGGCGCGTGATTCGTGTCCATTGTCTTGCGTCACGGGATAAATGTCAGTGTGATCTACTAGTTGTTTTATTATCTTCAACTTTATAATAGGCATGTACAGTCAGCAACAAAAGTCGATTAACAATGTTACTTTTTTATATCATTTAAACAGACACTAAACACATAATGTACTGGCTTTCAGAATTTCAGGCAATAGCTAAGAGTTTATTTTATCTTAATTTTATATTCATTGCGTTTTACTTTTAATATTGTACTTAATAATTAGGATTTAAAAATCATAAATGTTAATCGACTTTTGTTGCTGACTGTACTATGAATTATTTCTGTGAATTGTGATAACAACAACTAGCTTTTGCCTGCGACTTAGTTCACTTAAATTGTGAAGCAAAATGTAGCCTATAATACTCAGGAATAATAACATTGTTTCCTATTAACGAATTTTTAAAATCGAACTAGTTGTTCCGGAGTTTAGCATGCTCAAGTAAAAAACAAACTAGCTCTTCGCCTTTAGTACATATATTATAAGTAGAAGTATTTCAAAACTGAATATACCCATTTATATTATGAATGAAACCATTTTTAGATCAAACGTATATACTAAAATAATACTGTATTGTTCGTTTTTTAATATAAGCGTTCTCCTGGATCGAAGGTTCGTTTAAAACATATAAACTCACATACACAAACAATCAGTCCCAAAACTACCTGTAGGCCAAATATTTGGTCCGTGCGGGAACCAAACCCACGACACGCAGCGCAACAACCAACCATGTCGACAATACTGTAACAGTTTAATACAAAAATAAACCATATAAAACCATGTCCAACAAACGAAATATCTTAAATCATGAACCTATAAATAAGCTTTTGTGACTTTGCCATTACAAATTGCGGCAGGAGCATGGAGCCGCGCTCCGCCGGCGGCTGCGCGGGCGCACGGTAGCGTGCGTCACGCAACCTGGACTTGTCCGCTTTATTATTATTTATTGCTTTCAAATAATCTCCGACTAGATAATGCTATACAAAATGCCGCTCCACGGCATTCTTGCCGTTATGTGGGATGCTGAGTGAGATGTTAAGCGATTCGTGGTGAAGGTCTCATATTGTGATATTCTGTAGATCGTATCGGTAAGGGTTGCCGACAGATATGACCGACACATTAAGAACCCGCTAACTTCTGCCCACGACTGTTTTCGCCAGTTTTAAGTTACATCTTTGGTGACTGCTACGCTGCCGTGGGTCCTAGCGAAATGTTACATGGGAAAAAAAGCGTGAGTTAATGTACAGTAGCGGTCATAAGTGGAGTAGCAATCTACAAAGCAAATCGATTGACACTTTGGTTAAACTTACGACCTATTGCGACCGTGTGCGAATTTTGAGGTGTACGTACTGTGTTATTACGTTCAAAAGTGCCTTTTAATGGCTTAATTAAATAAATGATTTGACTTTGACTTTAACTTTGAATACATCACTTATACACACAGATGTAGGTATGGCCTGTACCCCGTGTTCACAGCAATTCAAACCTTAGCATGCTACTGCACTTATGACCACTACTGTATGTATGGATGTGGTGAGTTTTATTGTCTTATTCAAATGTTTAAATCGGAAGGCAAATTAAAAATTTAAAGCTGATTTAGACGATGCGAGAAATATCGTGCAAGTTGTGGTACATTTCTGTCGATGATCAGTCACTTTTGACACGACAGTCGCGCGGTAACGCAATGTACGACAAACTGTACGATATTTCTTGCATCGTCTAACTAAATCAAGCTTTAAGCATCTCTATGACAACTATTCTAACTTGAAAAATGGCCCAGTATTGTAACAAGTTGATACGTTTATATGGATACCTTCTTAGCTATACATAATTATATTCCGCAATCTCAGCCATGCTAAACGACACAGTTCTAACTACCCTGGAATTCTAGTCCAGAAGAATCTGATGACGCGTAGATCTAGATGCTGACTGTCGGCACTTGTTTAATATTTACCATTTTTTTGTTGCAGGTAACTTTCGCTGCGGCATAGAAAGTGTTGCCGTGTTGATATAAGTACTGGTAAGACTAGTATGACTACGACAAAGTAAACCTGTGCTGATATATTTTTTTATGTTGATCATAACATACCGTAACATCACGCCTGTAATCCCCGAAGGGTTTGGCAGAGGTGTACCCGTTAGCACACCCACATTTCGCCAGTTATGTTTAAGTCCCATAGGGGTGAACCTAATTGCCATCTACCGAACACAAATCCAGACTCCGAGGCTGACTACTGAGACACTCCTGATGGAAAGTACCAATAACACTTTACTCGACTCGGGAATCGAACCCAAGATTTGATGCTTAGCAGTAGCGCTGGCGACCAGTAGACTAACACAGTATTTTATTTAACAAACATATTTATAACAAACATATTTTGGATACAAGTTATTCTTATTTATTTTTAGAAATGCGTATCTCAAAAAAAAGGTACGGAACCTTTATGATTACTGTTTATCCGTCTGTCACAAAAAGGGGTGTTTCTCTGTCAGATCAAACTTCCCACCCTTTGAAATATTTTCTATGCACTCCCAGCGTTCACGGTTTCCAATTAAAAGTATAATAAGATAAAAATTAGTTGACGCCCCTAATCACTTGGTAATCTTCTACCAATGAATATTTATGAAACTTAAGTACTTGTTCAGATTTTCTACTACAAAGATTTATGAATCTTCCGCCGCAGCCTCCGAGATTTAATTAACTTTTTAATTAAACATTTAATCGAGGTTATTATGTGTTATCTCATAGTTAAGATACGAGTAGTATTATAATTAATTGTATTTTGGTTAAAAAGGAAACTTACTTTTACTTAAATCTAAGAAAAGCTTACTTAGTAACAATGCACAATCGCGGATAATTGCGGTGACACTTTTCACCCTTACATCCTTAGAAATAAGGTAGAAAATTGGTCAACCACCATTGTCCTCGGTTGTACATCCGAAGTGCTATTTGGCAACTAATCTCAATTCTTTTTAACCGACAGCGGCGAAGTCGAAAAGGAGGGTTATGTGTTTGACCTGTATGTATATATGTCCGCTCGTAACTACTGAACGGCCTAACCGATTTTTATAAATTATGACCCGCCGCGACTTCGTTCGCGTGGTATCCTACACTACCAATACCCCTACCCTAACCCTGCCTTACCCTACCCCCTTCCCTACCCTACTCTACCCCTATCTTACCCTACCCCTACCCCTACCCTTACCCTACCCTACCCCTACCCCACCCCTACCCCTACCCCTACCCCTACCCTACCCTACCCCTACCCTACCCTTCCCCTACACTACTCCTACCCTACCCTTACCCTTACCCTACCCTACCCCTACCCTACCCCTACCCCATATTTTCTCACCGTTTAAACCTTCCCTAGACCTCCATGAACATTTCAAAACCAAAATCAGCTAAATCGGCCCAACCGTTCTCGAGTGAGTTTTAGCGAGACTAACAAACAGTTTATTTTGATAAGGAGTAATGACATGTGTAAAATAAATGCGTTTAAATGAAGTCCTAAAAAAATTCAAGATTTTTAAATAAAAAAATGGTTGTTGTGTTTAACTCGAAATAGATAGGTATAGTGTGTCGCGGACTTTTTTGTAGATATTTTTAAGGTCTTTAATTAATTGGAACATTTTTTGGTTCTATCTTTTATAGTTTAGGCGGCGTACGCCAAATAAGGAACTTTTTTGGATGATTTTTTACACCTTGGGTCCGAAAAACCCAAATATCTTACGGACCCCTATTTTTTTAAAAATAAAATATAGCCTATAGCACTCAGTGATAACGTAGCTTCCAATTTCAGAAAGAATTTTCAAAATCGGTTCAGTAGATCCGGAGATTACCCCCTACATACAAACTTACAAACTTACAAACTTTTACCTCTTTATAATATTAGTATAGATAAATCATTAGATTCATCTTGATAGCGCGACTGTCATTGGGTAGGTACTTACCTGCATAAAATTCTTAAAAAATCAAAATGGCGGATTTTTTACTTTTAAATGACATTCAAAAGGCAGTTAAATTGAAATGAATGATTTGACTTTGACTTTGACCTGCCAAGATTTCTCGCCATAAAAGCAGGTCCTCCAAACAGTCCTACTTGAGAACGTCCACAATGTAGCGCACGTCTCCTTCAGACGATGTTGATTGCGCCCGCGCCGCAGTTGTCGCTATAAATTGAAAGTAACGCGTCAATTTTTTCGCCTATCATTACCCACGAACTGTATCAGCGGTTTGTCCATTTGATTTAGGGTTGTCAAATTCGTTTTTATTTTCATAATTTTTTGAGATTTTTTCTTTGTGAAAAGCTTTTTCTGCTACGTGGAGGACAAGCATGATGAAACTCCTATTAGAGGTGGAACTGCACGACCCGACAACCCAGGACAGGTTGTCCTGACTCCCTAAAATTAGAAGAGCCGACCCCACATAAAGTGGGAAAAAAGCAAGGGAGAAGAAGAAGAATAAAAAGATTTCCCAAAGTCAAGTCAAAGTCAAAACATTTATTTCAATTAGACTATTTACAGGCACTTTTAAATTGTCAAAGAGTCGGTCAGTTAGTCAGAAAGTTAAAGCTAGTTGCTCGAAGGCTTGCAGGCTAAATACATAATAATAGGTTACAACAACACTTTATCAAGTTGCTAATAACAAACCTCCACAGATAATATAACATATCGATTAAATAAAGTCGAAAAGTTAAAGTTAGGTACATAAGTAAGTAAACTTTATTATTTTATGTACAAATGTGTGTAAGAACCACTTTATAGTCGGTACATTATTGACAAAAAAATGATTTAGCTTATTTTTGTGGCCAATATTTTCATTTTTACAAGCTTTTATTTAGCTTGCACTGTTCGTATGTAGGTATGTATGTAGTTGTCCTTTCAAAATTTGCAAACCATTTTTCGACCATTTGTTGTTAGCCGATTGAGCTGAAATTTTACATACACCTTTAGTTCTGGTGACAATACAATGTCCAATAGTCAATATTGTAGAATTTTAAATTAAAGCTAGTTTTAAAAAATATTTTTTTAAGTAGTTTGTTTTTTCTGATCCTGGCAACCCTACGGAACTAAGTGTAAGTTTAGTGCCAGTAGAAAGTGTACCAAGTGGCGACCGTGGGCGAACACTTACTCATTCGGTCATCGCTTTTCCACACCGAATCGTTAACACTTTTACTTTTAGCGCAGCCATCACGCCTCCATGCCTGGGGGCGAAATAGCAAACTAATATCGTTTATAAAATTATAACCTAGAGTTAGAACGCGATTGGTCGTAAATTAATCGGAAAGTGCGAACATTTCATCGGAATAACTGTCATGGGGTCAATGAACTTTGCTAGGGATGTACCATGTACATGTATGTCTTAAGTTTTTTTAATTATTTAAATGCAGAGTATATAAAAAAAATTCTAGCTTCTGCCCTCGACTTCGCTTGCGTATTTTTCAGAATTAAAACATAAGTAGGCTTAAGCCCGTTTACCTGTGTGCTATTCCAGGCTACAATCTATCTCTGTGCCAAATTTCATCCAGATTCGTTCAGCCGTTTTCAAAACTATTTAATTATAAAGAAAATAATATTGTAAGTATGTTAAGAACATACTTTAACCAACAATAACCTACTTTTCTCCATCATTTTAAATTCCCATATCGAACTATGATTCTCATAAATCTACCAAAAAGCCTTCGTAATATTTATTTGTATGGCTATGACATAACTTTGAATACCAACAAAAACTCATTACATGATCCGCCATTGTTACGACGCCAAAGTAATCGCCCATAACCCCTTAAAGGACCAAAAGTAGCCCATAACCAGCCCATCTTTGATCTCTTCCGCATGAATTATTCAAAAAAAGAATAACCCGAAAATGCCCGAAGCGTTTTTGTAAATTGCGCGCGCGCATCATTGGGTCGCCATAAAAATTTTCATCGGATAAGAAATTGAATTTACTCGTGTAAGTCGTAAAATTTTAAAGGTAGCATTTTAATGTTGATTTATTTATATTATGGGAAGATTTTCGGTGCATCGCGAGGTGCACTTTCCTTTTCAACATGCAAGGAGGTAATAAGGTGGATCGATCAAGTTTTTTTTTAAATTAAGGCCTCGACGTGTACGGAATTTAATTAGTAACCCAAAAGCCGCAAATATATTTATTCTCGAGGTATTTCTTATTCGGAGTGTCATTGTAATTTTATTAATGCATTTTTTTTCTTTCAGTGACTGCCCGTTAACCACCCCATTTTTGTGTTATAAAGACCACAATATTTTCCTTTGGTCCTAGGTAGTGCAACATTTCTATCGCCACCTAAGACCAACTTAGTTTTCATCTCTATTCATATAACTTAGCTCAAAATAAATTTAACTACATGTTATTTAAGAAAACTTAGCTATAACTTATTATGCTAGCTCTTACATTACAGTAATATATTCTCAGTACACCACAAACGGTTTCGCAAAAGCGTTTAAAGACGTGAGTCGGTACACGCATGCACCGTGCGAAAGGGAAATGCGTCCGCGCATAAGAAAGTACGCGGTTGAAGTTTTATTATTATTCTGATTAGTTAAGACCCTGGAGGGTCAAAGTAACCGTTTGTTTAAGGTTAAATAAACAATAGGAGGAAAGTTATGGCTGTGCACCACTAGATAATTAAAATCGAATAAAATGCTGTGAAATGCTTCTGTGAACAAACCCTATCTTGCAAAATAAGATTCTTTGTGTTGAGGCAAAAAATGCTAAATAATAATTAGCAAAAATTATCTTATTTCTTATGCATGGTTAGTTATTTATGATGACGAAGCAATAAATTTTGTTAAAATAAACTCAAATAATAACAAAACAAGCCTTTTTATTTAATTTCGATTGCATCGTCTACTAGAGTATACAATTTCAAAGCATTTCCTTAACCTGATGATCATTTTATTATGAAGAGTAACGAGAGAGTTATTTATGAAGAGCTTCGCTTACTGCATCATCAGTCATGATGAAACACGGGGTTTAAATAGTGACGGAACCGCTGCGGACCAGCCGGTTTAATCTCGGTTCATTTTCGAGAAGTGACCTTAAAGTGATCTTAGGGCTTGACAATTCACCCCAAGCTCACTTCACCTACATTTACCGAGGGAGATTTTCAAAGAATAGTATTGCAGGAAATTAGTAGGTCTAATGTACGGATGACTGCGCTATAAGGTAAATACTGCAGCATCTTATTCAGTTGTAATAGGGGAGGTTTTACAACAAATAAGTAGTCTGATGTGCTGGTGACTGTGCTATTAGATTTTGATACAATAACTAGATTTAGGTAGTCCAATCAGCTAGATATTACCTTATTTAGGCCACTTGCGCTAGCCAACTATATCTTAGAGTCAGTTATTAACACGGAACCATTATCATGAATGACATTTTGTGACGTTGTTCAACTACGAGTAAACTTTTTAGCGCAAGTTCAAAGTGAAACGTCCACAAAAAAAAAAGAACTCAAGAATAAACAATTCATATTTACATTAAAACATCCTCACACCTTTAAAAACACAATATTAAAATACACCACTTCAAAATTAGCACCTCAGCGCGCAAGCCCACAAAACACACTCGTGTGTTTACATTCAAATCTGGGACACCTGCTCGAAGTGGCCAGTTGACCCCAAGAAGACCCACATAGCCGGCCATACCATTATTATTAATAGTTATGATATTATTTATACCTCGTTATGCATGTGTTCAACTTAACTTATTGGTCATATTTTGTGATAATCCTGATTGGTAGTCGGTGAAGGAATTTATGTTTTAAAAGCGTGATGACAAGTAAGCGTGTGATTATGAATATTTTATAAACTTGACTTCTTTAAGAATATTTATATGCTACAACTAGATTCTGCTCGCGACGTCGTCTGTGTTGAAGTCATTAACCATAAGACAGCCTATGGCACTATGATACAGGAACTGCTTAAATAACAACTTATATCTTTCTAAGTCCAATAAAAGTCTTGCCCTTTCTAATATAAGTTGTTACGTCCGAACCCTACGGGTTGGATTCTCGGACGGTAAAAATGTAAGGTCTACAGGTAGTTGCTTCAGATCTGGTAGTACATGTATGTGAATTTGTTTGTAAACGTACCTACGGAGCAAGAGAAATTTCTAGTGACGGGCAAAGTTAGAGCCTCTAAAAAAAACTAAACTAAAAGATACATAGCTACTGCTAACGTATTTCGCACTAGTATTTCATAGGCAGACAGGTGGCAATACCTGTCGCCTGCCTTAGAACACATACCTTACACTTTGTTATTAACAGCGCTCTATTCTCCCTAAGTTATTTACACTCCGTTGTATTCTGTCACACCAGTTTATCTTAGTCATAAAAAAATATAAATACAATAATATTTATTCAAAAATTCGTGACAAGATTTGAAATTAATAGAGTCTCGCTTAAATGTATCAAAGGACCAATTTTTGTGTTGTTGCGTACCCAAGCAACAACTATTGACGGGTTTGCAAATTAATAAAAACATAGATTGCGTCCTAAATTGACACTTGACGGAGATATTTATTCATAAATGTCAATTTCATTATTTAGGTCCATTATTTATTTAGACTATTGAATATTCCGACCATTTCCTAAAAAAAACGTTGAAACTTTGACCTTCAAATCTTCGTATCAAAAGTTTTTCATGTACGGCCCAGTATAAATAAAATATCGCATTGATGTGAAGAACATATAACTTTTAGCTTCGTTTAAGTGCTTTTTTTCGCCCGTTATAACTTCATACCATGCCTCTGTTCTAACATAAAGTAAAAGTAACATTAACTGACAAACCCACATTCCTTACCAACAGTCCCATAACAAATGGTTTAAAAAACACCGTGGCAACGTTCACACGATCAACAATACGTATCAACTCGGCGACTCAATCGGAACTAATAAATTGAGATATTTTTCTTAGTACGCCATCGATCACTCGGCCAATTTGCAATTACTGCCCGCTATGGGCCATGGTGGTACTATTTTAGTGCTGGGGTGCACGGTTTAACTTGTTAATTAATGATGTGATTTTCCAATTGAGCTTAGTTTGGCGAAATGAGCCAATGAGTAATCTTTAAACAATTTAATTAATTAATTGAAACTAATTCAATTTGCCAAATAATAACAGTTCAATACGTCCAAAACTTATGCTTAGATAAGATTTAAATTACCCGCGAACGAAGTCGCGGGGAGAGTGCTAGTGTGAAATAAAGCGTTAAATATCCAAAAACAATACAATTATTTCTAAAAATGGTTCGTTTTTGCAATATTAAACCCGATTGTTGTTTTAACTAATAATAACTTTAGTATTGTTTCTATGTGCACAATGGCTTTTTGAAGTATTTTAACATTCAGCATTCGTACATGAGGACCATAAAAGTTATGAATAGTGCATAAATTGACGACGAACTGTCAACTTCAGCTAACTTTCTCGTATTGAATGTCATGACTGCAATATTATAATAAGATTTTCTATTTCCTAAAAAGGTTACGAAAATTCACAACACATATACAATACCAACTTTTCACACATTTCCTACAAAATAAAATGTTGGTTCATGGTCCCCAGCCCTAAGAACACGCAGGTCGGCGCCCGCGCAGATATATTACCGACACGGCAAGAATATGATTAGTGTATTGTGTTCCTGTTTATTTATTTACAAAGTACTTCGTGAAGGATTGGGTTTGCTAACTGACGGCCTGTTTTTCTAGGTATCGTTTGAGAAATATTGCTCAGAAAGGATGCATTGACGTCTAGTTGATTTATTTTAATAGAATTTATATTTTGTTGCTTTAGTTCAACATAAGGATGGATTCTAGTGGTTTAGTTTGTGATTTCTGTTAGTGCAGCGTGTGCGTCGATTTTTTATCCACTCATGCAGAGCCAGATGCACATTTGGCCCAAGATGCGTCGGTTAGTACACTCGGCACATTAACGCATCATCGGTTGTATGTAATGTTGAAACTTTAATATAATATACTAGCTTCTGCCCCCTACTTCGTCTGCGTTGACTTCAAAATTCAGTTCAAAGTCCAAAATTATCCACGGCTAAGCTAGTTAAATAGTTATATGTGTGTCAAGTTTCAACTAATTCTGTTCTGCTGAAAAATCAAAAAACAAACTTTAATATCTATCTAATCTTCTAAATATACACTATGTAACAAAAACCCTGTCAGATCAGTGTTGCCGTTGATCAGTTTTTATGTTTTATTTTAATTTAGTTACTTCTTCTTTCTTCTTTTTTTTTTCACTGGGGAAAAATAATAATCTCAAATCCATTAAATGGTTATGTATATGTGTACGTAGTACGATGCCGAATAATACCCTTAAGGATCGGACAGGGTTTTTGTTACATGCTGTATAAAAGCGAAAGATCATACACTCACTCATCACGAAATATCGGAAACCGCTTGGCGTATAAAGATGAAATTTAGCAGGGAGGTAGTTTATAGTTTGTAGACGACCGGGGGACGAAACGGGGGTCCGACACTTAGGCTGATGAAGTCGCGGGCAAAAGCTAGATTATAATATAAGTAAATGTCTGTTCTGGCGTTAAGCCACCGACGATTCGCAGCGCATTTTTCGTTCGATATCCTACATCTAGTATTACGCTCTATTTCTTTTAAGCTTTTTCCGAGATTTTCCGACGAAAAAAGTTCACCGTTCAAAACACTAACTTGATGAAGATGGCTAAGTCAGTATAGTTACTGTTAATGAGTCTTATAGGTTTACCCCAGACACTAAGAACATTAAACCGTACATTTTGCAATGCTCAATAAATTCCACAGATTCCTAATTAAAATCAACATTTAAACTTCTGGGAATGCATCGACGTTGAAGTTCAAAATTAACGTAAATTCTGAACTTAACTGTGACAAGTTAAAACTAAATGATGTAGATTCCAAGCTACAAGCAACTAAAAGGTAAGCTAAGTTAACCTAATCTTAACACGAACAAGGTTAATTTAAAATACCACTCTTGCGCAGTGCAGCTGATTCGAATCTGAGAAAAGACGTCATAAAATGTTTTAAATTTGAATGCATGGAACTTATAATGGGTGTAAGAAACTTATCAAAGCCGCAAGTTACGGTATTTTTACAGTCATTGATATATTTTTGTTTCTTCTGGACTATACTTTATATGTATATTTACAAAAACACTGTTTTAAGGGTTGTAATTTAACTTTAAATTCTTCTGCGATCCCAGTACTGTTGGATGCCTAGTGCATGCAACAGTACTGAGATGCACAATCTTTTGCGTAAGTTGCAATGAGCGCTACCAGCAATAATTTTTGCTCAACATACTCAGTTTGAGCGACAGTAAATGTTAGTTAATGTGTCTTTTATATCCCCGTTTTACTACGAACACTTCGTACTGTTATTTCTCGGATTAGAATCGGTTGCAATGCGTAAACGCTTATTAGCTACTCAACCTACCTCAATAAACTCTTTAAAATTCTCGAGGCTAAACCATAAAACCTTAAATATAACGGAACATAAAATTCATCTGTAAGTCGGAGATCTCCTCCATTACGCTGGCGGTTGATTGCGTATCGCGACGATTAGGTGCGCGCGCGCACGACACAAAGGCACCGCCGCGCGCGCCGCGAACGCGGAACCTAATCCCGGATTAGGCCGGGATCATTTCAAGTTTCCCGGGACACGTCCGTCCCACGGGACCCTGTTCCGGGGTAATCTCACTTATTGAAAGCAATCTTATTTTATAGAATAACTAACTGCAGAATATGAGTTTTTTATTGGTTGAATTTCCATAGGCAAGTTACCAGTTACTATTCCAGGCATAATTTAGTATGTATTTACGTATTTGTATTAGACTCTTTAGTATTTAATTAATTTGTATTTGAATAAGGAAGTTTATTTTACTTTTCCTGACAACACTTAGATTTGTACCAGTAGATGCAATAATTTGTAATAATTTATTTATTTTAAAAGAGTTTTCTGAATGAAGTTTCTTGCTAGTTCTTCTCCATAGAAAACTGTTTGGAACGAGCAACTAGCTTTCTGATTGACTAACTCCTTGACAATTTAAAATTGTCTGTAAATGGTTTATTTGAAATCAATAATTTGATTTTGATTTCATTTTTGAACATATTACAAGTAAATTCTTTGCAATCTAAAGAAGATATTTGACCCCATCTACCGCCATTATTAAGACTTTACGCAGTTTATTAATGACCAATAACAATAACCATTTATAACAGTTATCCAACAGTTCCAATAAACAAACTATTTCAATTAATTCATCTTTACAGTTTCATCTGATTAAATCTTTACTATCTCCATTACACATATCTTCTTCAAATTCCGCAATCGCCATTTTAACTGCGATTAAGTTTAACCGGCTAATTCTATTTAATTATTATTTTGTACTTAACCTTTCGGGTACTGTTGGATATTGGCTCCCCTTAACTTTAAATTCCAGTCACACTGAAGCGGACAACGTGGAAGCTTAAAAGAAAAAAGAAAAAAATGGTTATTGACACAGACTATGTGAACACAAAAATAGTAATTAAAAGGCTATTCAATAAAAACACTAAACAATAAGATTATTGTATGCCCCGGGCCGCCAGTGATGGCGTGGACACGTTCATACTAGTACTGCTGTAGTTACTGCCCATCCCCGCAAGTTGTCTGCTGTAGTGTGGCCGGGCCTTAAGGACCAATCGTATTCAATGCACCACAAAGCTATAATAGACGCAGATTATTGTTTAACATTAGGTGAACTATAAACCTTAAAACATTTAATTTAATTGGACATTTTAAAATTGAGATCCCACTATTATGGAGAAGAACAGACAAGAAAGTATATATGGTTCCTCTTTTTCTTCGAGAAAGGTGTATGCCATTAGCATGTATTAAAAGCTCGTTACTTGTTATTACATCTTTTTAAAAAGCACCTATTCATAATTATCTATCAGATAAAGACATTAAAGTCTAACCAGACGACGAGGTCAAATATTGATTCAACACACGAACAATTAAGGTTCAACAATGCAGCGGTATTGCTGTATACGGGGCGCCATTAAATTTAATTACCGCTGCGCGCGAGTTTCGGATGCGCGGCGACTTGCGCAAGCGCAGGTGCGCGTAAATGTCAGGTGGGCGCGCGTGCGGGTAACATACACTGTTGCCTTATGGCAGTGCAGGTCGATATGCCCTTAAATATCAGACTTGTGGGAAAAAACAAGATGTGAGTGAGTTATGTTGTTTTTTTTGGTCCTTCGGTACAATACATTGATGTAAGGCTTGTAGGGGCAAGGACCACAATATAAAACAAAATTTTTCTTTGTGTAAAATGAAAAGGAGACGTTTACTCTATGTTTTACACCCAAATAGGATACTGAGATACTATGCAGGCTTAAAACTAAAATTATCACTAGGCTTTATTATGACACTTTTTCTTTCTAACGATTTGTGGGTCTTTACTACCGAAGAACAAATCTCCAAGACCACTCTTAGATGTCTTCACTTACCGCTCGGGGCATATGAAGAATTGACGTGTGGGGTTAAAAGATCACGATTGTGTAAAAGGATTTATGTAAGTATTCCAATCAGCCGTAAGATTAGTCATGACACGAGGTTGATTGAAGCACGGAGATCCTTGTACGTCGTGGTTAATCATGTAGCCTTTAATGAGTGGGATTGCAGAGGTGCATCAACACGCAAGACTAACTGGAAGAAATCAATGCTTACCTGAGATTTATACGTGATCTGTTAAGAAAAAATCGTAATCGCCAAACATCTTAAACAATCATTATCTACTGCGCAGATCCCTCCTTCCCCTTCCGCCTTGTTTTAAAACGCGTCCCCGCGTCCCATATATTTCTCAAATGAGACCATATTGTTTTTCGCGCATGCTTAAATTATTTGTCGGCTATTATACTAAACTTGCTGGGTAAAAAATTTCACTACACAATAGCAAACTGTTTTCAAATAGCTCTAAGAAAAGTTCCTGGCAAGCAAAAACAATAGCTTCCGTAACTAGGTTTTAGAGCTTTAATACAACCCTAAAAATTATAACTAACCAACAATAGGACGGTAAAGAAAAACTTAATTAAGACACCTGCACTTACAATTAAAATAAGATCTACATCGCCACTACTCTTTCAGCAAGTGTGGCGATCAATGCTCTTGCCTTCTCTGTATGACAAGAGGCCTTTGCCCTGCAGTGTGACAGCAACAAGCTGGTATTATTATCAACAATAGAACAAAACAAACAGTATTTGTACTCTAAAACAATAGCCGACAAAATCAGGTGTTCTGAACTATGACATGATAATGGTCCATTCTGTTTTGAACTCATAACCGCGCGTAACACCGCCCGGCAGATTCCCACGGAGCCGAAGGTCGATCACGACCCAATACTTGCGAAATGTAATCATTCAGACAGACGTATAAAATATTTGCTTTGTTCATGTTTATTGTGATGTTGGGTATTGGAATTCGGACATGTTCTGCCGAAAATTAAAAATAATAATAATTATTAGAGTTAATAATAATTTACTCAATTATAATTCTTATTACCGTGTGTGAAAGTATACAGGCTGCATCTTTCAGGGAGTTGAATTACACATGAATATAAAAACTTTTATAATAGAACCATCACTGAAAGTCTATGTCTGTTAGTCAGAAAATGGAATCTAGTTTTCATATCCTTGACAATATAAAAGTTGTGGTTGAATGAATAAATGCTTTGACATTGGATTCTAGTCTTAATCGTTAGGCTGTCAAAAATACCTCTAATTTAGCAAACATTTTTGACATTGATGGTCGCTGAGATGAGATTGCGACTAGATTTTAAATGTTTTTAATTCGTAGAATTGGCCTTCTGATTATTTTAAGATTAACGTTAATGTAGTGCTTTGTAAAAGACGTAAGTAGTAGATGAAAAATATTATCATCTACAACAGCTATAATATTTTAATTATTTTGAAAATTTAAAGTTAAAGAGTTGATTTGTTTGTTTTAATCTCAAGAAGTATTGTTCCGATTGAAAAAAAATGTTTTATATAGCCCAGTTATCGAGAAAAATTATAAAACACCACGCTACAACCTACAGGAGCGGAGCAGTAACCAAAAACGTAACTGAACGCGGATGAAGTCGCGGTCAGAAGCTTGTGGTCCTTTAATACGCAGCTGCCTTATTGTTACTACAAGTAAGGTACTCGTAATGCACCCGTTACACAATTGAGAACAGCCGATCAAGTTTATAAATAACTAGCAGAATGTTTAACATCGACAGCTGCTTATCGTTGAAGAAAAACATTATTGATTATAATACTTATGTTGTGACGATAAAATTATACAGCCAAATTATTTGCTATTATCAATTTAAACAGGGCTACCATAATACTAAACTTATACAGTGACCCAGTAGTTGAGACACCTGCCTCCCTTGCATGAGGTTGTGGTTCCATACCGAGCAAGTATGAATATGATTTTTCGAAGTTACTAAGTGCTTTCTAAGTTTACCTTGGACATCACTGACATCGGTGAAGTAAAACATTGATAAAACCTGGACTTAAATTTATTTTCTGAAATCGCCTGAATTTTAACTCCAATGAAGTTTCTTGTTAAGAAATTGTGACTTTACCGTTCTCTCTTTTCTTTGTCTTTTTTTCTCTTCACATTTTACTAAGAAATAATACCTAAGTGATCTAAGTTCAATATGTAATACACCTGTAACTCTATTCACATCAATATAGTAAACACGTACCTATATTATAGCTACGACATTTCCAAGAAGTCTTCATTGTCTACCGAGGCGTGCGCCCGCGCAGCTTCAAAACAATCATTAGTCGGTTCGTGTGAATAGTTTAAATGTGTACAAGTACTTGTAAATGTGGGTGGAGATCACGCTTTTCCTTTGCGAGCTGAACTAATTTGGTCCTAGGTGGCGCCGAATTGTTTTGTCACCATTCAAATTGTTCTGTCCTCTGATTTACTCAATAATAGGAATGGGTGAAGAAAAACATCATAAGGAAACTTGATCCTATGAATTGGCTAGGTTTCTATCAAGAAATATTTTTTGTAATGGGACCAGTACTTGCTGAGATTTTTACTTGTAAACAATAAAACAAAAAAATTACCTCTTTATATTTTACATTAGTATATGTAGAATGAGACAACATACAAGTAATAAGTATATTAATGACTTAACCATAATCCACCATTATGAGAGACTGATGCTTGAAGTAAAAAAAAACCTGTGTCACAGACCACCAGAGCTTATTTATTATCAAAAGACCCCATCAATTAAACTATGAAATAAATACAACCATTTATTTAAAGCCAAACAACAAAGTGACAAATCTCTTAGAGAAAAATATTCATCCCATCGGGTCGCATCTCTATTCGCCCTTTAATCATGCGCCAACGCAGCTAGCTACCGCGCATGCGTTGAAGCCTGCAATCACTACCAGCTCCGTAGTTATTTGTTGAGGTTACTGCCCTGATCTCCGCGTTGGAAAGTGGATATGTTATTTCTATTATTTATCTAGGAGTTGAAACTGTAGTGTGACTGGTAATTAATAACACCACATTGACTGCCTCATTGTCATTGGTCTAGTGGTCGTAAAGCACGACTGCTGAGCATGAGGTCCTTGGTTCGATTCCCAAGTCGGGCAAAGTATAATTGGGATTTTCCATCAGGAATTTCTCAGTAGCAGCCTCGGAGGCTGGATTTGTACCCGGTTGATGGCAATAGGTTCGCTCCCTATTACATGGAACTTAAACGTAACTGGCGAAGTGCGGGTGTACTAATGGGTACATCTCTGCCTAACCCTTTGAGAGATTACAGGCGTGATATTATGTTACGTAATTAATAACCTATATTTATTCACATGATTGTACTCATAATAATCAACAACTTTTCCAAATAAACGTTTTTTATATTTTCAAAGCGATTGACCTTAATCACCTTATTCAAGTAATAAAATTAAGGCCCATTAAAAATTTTCACAGATAATAAAGTGCCTATGCACCATATTTGGCATATTAAATTAATTTTGACGTAATTAATTTAGAGATTATGGGTTGGTTGATTTTGGAAGAATTAAGCTCAATTCTTCTTATAAAGAAAATCCACGTCACAAAATGACTTCTTATGAGTACTCTCGCCAAATGAGGTATACTTACACAAAACGCTAACGATAAAATGAGTAATCAATTACGAAATAAATCACTTTTTCCTCTCACTTAAAATAACCAGGAAAGGACCAAATTACTACCAAAAAATCTAACCTTAACGATCCAAAGACCAAAAATTTTACGCCCACACAATTCGGAGATGCGTCAATATAATTACTTAGTTTTATGCCTATACTCAAAACACAAATAGCGTCGTCATTTAAATAATTATGCAACTTAAGTCGACATGAAATATGAGAATTAACAGGTGTTTCCACATTTGTTGTTTACTTTACACTTTTTAAGTTTCATACTCTTATGTAATTTCTTGCTTATAGTTGTAAAAGCTTCGATCGCAAAATCTGACACTCCCTGCTTTATGTATTTTATCCATTAGCTAATTTAAAATGTCATGATGACCCAGTGGTCATGGCACACGCCTATCTTGCACGTGATTTCGGGTACGTTACCAGGCAAGTACCATTGTGACTGTTTCAATTCATCTGTACTTCTTAATTTGTCTTGGACATTGATGGAGGAAACCATAGTGCTGAGGAAACATAAGTCTGAAATCGCCAATCCGCTCTGAGCAAGCGTGGTGATCATCACTCGTGCCTTATTTATTTAATTTAAAACTTTATGCACATGTAAAAAATACGCTGTACAAAGGCGAGAAGCCTTTGCTGTTCAGTGTCACAATAATGAGTTGGTATTACAATCCATTAGGTAACAACAGTAACAAAAGCATCTTATGTCATACGAAAGAACTGTCCTGTGCTCATTCACATAATCATTGCCCTCACCCCCGTCTCCTGTAATTACGGCAAGCTTGATAGGATTATAAATTAACAGAACCAAAAAAGGCAACTCCTGCGTCGGTGCGCGCGCGCCTCCCAAACGTTGTTCATTACGTCATTTGCATATAAGTTTTATGCGTACATGCAACGGAAAGGAAAATGGCTTGGGAACCTTATTTGTTGCTAATTCACTTTCGATTGACAGGTGCGTGATGTAAACCTGTACAGCAATACTAGCTATGCCCCGCAGTTTTACTCGCGTTCAGTTACGTCTTTGGTTACTGCTCCGCTTTCGTGAGTCGTAGCGTGATGTTATATAGCCTATACGATTCCTCATAAATCTGACTCTCATATACAAAAATAACTTTTCCAATCCAACTGGTAGTTTCAGAGATTGACGCATTTAAACAAACAGACAAAATAGCTCTTCAGCTTGATTATATGTATAAACAGATTTGCATTGGTTTTAAGTAAAGTTACGTTGTGAAGATGGAGTGTTAATTTAGGTGGCCATGACACCTTATTTGGTAATGTCCTTTTAAGAACCAAGGTACCGTTAAACGACGGTGTTTTTTGATGACATCACTGTTTTTAGGCTGTTGAAGACATTTTATTAGATTAGAAAATTAATTAATTAATTAAATCGCTTTCTACTTCTCCTTTTTGATTTTTATTGTTCATTAGACCAAGCCTATAACCGGTTACGCATAAATAAACCATTTTTATTTCCATCTAAATCCGTTCAGCCGTTCTGTCGTAATTGAGTTACAAACATCCATCCATCCAAACTTTTGCATTTAAAATATTAAGTAAGATAGCCATAAGCTAACAACACAATATTACAACGTCCAATTATAAAATATAACCGCTCCACTTACAACGAACAGCGCGAAATTGATATATTAATTCAATTGATACAGCTCTTATTAAAAATTACACACTCGATCTGGTGAATGTACAATTTACATCGACTTAATTTCCAAGTTGGCTGCGGTTATAAAAGAAAACGATAGGCTTGTCTCCTGTTTTCTATATTTTGTAGAAAGCTTGTGAGCTTGTGCTTGTGTGTTGCTTGTTGTGCTTTTGACTTCTTAGATTTATGAGCAGTGTATTATTTAATTGACTGCCCTTTAAGTTTTGTAGTGTCTAGCTCAATTACTGATAGTGGGGTTCTGAGTCCGATACCCAGGTCAGGCAGTGATATTACGCTTTTCCAGTGGGAATTTTACAGTAGCAGCCCGAGTTAGGATGTTGGTGGTGTGACACCAAAATCGCCAACGATTTTGCGGGGTGAGGTCAGGACCAATCCTGATCTCACCCCGCTCGGTACCTGTAAGTGGAAAGCTCGTACCGCCTTCTTCGCCTGTGGAGTTAATTACTTTTCTGATTTAAATAATTCGTTATGGAACACAAAAAGCAAAGCATTGCTCACGTTAAACGCGCTGAACATAACATCTTAATACAGTAGTATCTTATAATTCGCTACTGTAGCCTCTTTTAAAAGTTGTCGCCCAACATTTTCACTCACATCACTATAAACTATGATTACACTAAAGTCTTCAAGGTAATATTTACTCTATTAACTGTAATTTCAAACAGGCAGCGCCGCAGGCTCTGGTTATATTATTTTTTTACACGTACGGTGTGGTTTGAGCGACGAAGGATCGAGTTCCTACTCCGTACTTAGTTTTTTTGGTCCTTCGCTACTTGCGGTTTGCAAAGGAAGTTTCGTTTTCTGCCTTGCTAGTGTTGCCATAGTAAAATATTTTACAAACTTTTATCTTATTTATACTGGAAAATAAATTTATTTTAAATCTGCTTGTCGTCTTTTATCGTGTTGATTAATTAGTTAATTAAATCAAATTATTTTTGTAATAGGCTAAAGTGTTATTTAATTCTTTTTTTTTAACTGGAGTAATCGTACAAAATACACTACTTTTACGATTTTTTAATTATTCTTTCTCATAATATCCTTTCTAAACTTGCTTCAAAACTTTTCTTTTTAACCTGGCAACACCAACAACCCTCTCAGGCTTTTAACGTACAAGCTACAGGATCTGCGGTTTTTGATATAGATTACGGTTCCCATGTCGTTAGTGATCGGTCTTTTTAATTTTTATTTTTACCCTACACAAAGTCACACGGGGTTTTTCTGGTGTGTAATCCGATGGTCATTTTTTTAATATATTTCTTAGAAACCAACTTACTTAGGAACCTAAGGACCAGCCCACGCAATATTGCATTGACTGTTTGAAATTCTGTGAATTTGATTTTGGAATTCTTAATTCGAAAGGAGAATTTTGTTTTTCGTTGCTTAATGATTCTTTATTCAAATATTTATTCTAAGCCTTGAAGGTCGTCAGTGCCAAAATATTTTATAGTAATTTCGTGGTCATTAAAAACTTTGAGTCATGTGGAATGTTATTGGTGAATGAACTTTTTTAATCGACTTAAAAGGAGAAGGTTATGTATTTCTCCGTGATTTCTAGAAATAGTTTTATGAAGTAAAAAATTCTGATCTTTTTTACAAAAAAGACAATTGTCTTCAAGAACTCCAAAGTTAAAAATATCTATAGTTTCGGAATACAAAACTACAAACAGAACCCAAAGTCGCCGACTTCCGAAACTGAAGTTCTTTTTTCATTTTGTAGGTTTTGAAGGTCGTTGTCTTTTTTATTGGCAGACATCTCGTCCTCTCTAACTTTACATTGATAGACGCTATCTATCATAGTTAAGAAATAGTTTCTATTGCAATTTCAATATCAGCCCAACAACATTAACCTACCACAACAATTTATCTTAACGAAATAGCCCAACAAATCACGCATACATTGAAATGATCAATCTTCGCAAGTGATAAATGATAATTATAGCGAGGTTGTAGTGCAAGGGTGCGCGGACGCTGTGCGTGAAACGGCGCGTGCGCTGGTCACGGCGCGCTCCCGATATTATTAGTAATATTGTTTGTTATGTAATATTGGTTTTCGTATAGTCTGTGGTAGATAAAAAAGTAAATTAGACCGCAGAGAGTGTTTGTTTGTTTGTGGTTTCTATGAGAGGTATGTTGAGATATTGTTGTAGATTTGTTTTGGAGTAATATTTGATTAAGGCTGATTATTCTTGATTCCATATTATCTTGAACTGTTCACTTCGGGTATAGGCAATTAGTGGTATCTTTGAGAAAATATTTTATATGTTTGTAACGTATCCTATTATCCTATCCTATGTCCTACCTAATAATATAAACGCGAAAGTTTGTGAGGACGGATGAATAGATGTTTGATTCTCTTTCATGTTTGATTCTCTTTCCCGGCTGAACGGAATTAGATGCACACATAGGAATAGATATTGATAACAAACACATAATTTCTAACTCATTTTTGAGTTGAAAATTTAAGACTTTAGCTTAATAATGAAGTAATATGCAGACGAAGTCGCGAGCAAAAGCAAGTCTTATATAAGTTTTTTTTATTCTTCACGCTAAAGAGTAAATACCTATTAACATAAAAGAGAAGAAATGAGAACACTTGATCTCAAGAAATACATCATGAGGAGAAAAACGTGCACGACTTCAATCATAAAATAATCACACCACAGATACAAAATTCAAATAATAAGATTAATCATTAACAACAGTTAGGTCACGACACTTAGCCAATTACATACACAGATGAACAGATAAGAAGCGCGTGCGCAGGACCTTGACTAGTTCATTCTCCATTTTTCAGCATCTGCACCAGAGGCACTCAACTTAGAACTGCTGGTGCAATCTTCTGTGATCGAATACACGAGAATTTGTGATTTCTTGGTAAAAAATTGGCACTATTGATATTTCTAATATGCGCAGGAAACAATTTGGTCCTTCTGGGTCAAAAGGACCAATAACAATTACGCAGTGGAAGGGACATAATTGTAGACATTCAGCATTAACATTTTTAGTTTTTTTTAGTTCGGTTGCAAACCCACAGACCCTTGCATGAGAGGCGGGTGTCTTAACCACTGGGCCATCACGACATGATACATAAAACATTATAGTCATCCATCTTACCATTAGAGTGTCACATAGATAGGTTAGTATTTCTCTGACGGTGTCATAACAGCCTCCGATTACATGATACATCATTACAGAAAAACATCATCAACTCAAATGTTGAGTGCCTCTGGCTTAAACTGAATGTAATCTACTCTAGATGGTAATGAGTAATATGCGCCTGCGCAGTTAAGTAACGAACGCACGACGATGTCAACTGTCCTGACGAAATATCACGGCACGCCAGTGATTGGCAAATAATATGTGCTGGTATTCAATGAGGTATCTATATTAGGGCTTACGCAGGCGAGTGACTTTTTGTGCGATTGAGTTCGCGACGCATGATGTCTGTAAGGTCTCTTTATCTAATTATGGTGAAGACTGCATTTTGTGTAATTGTTTATACATCGCTTGAATTTGAATCCCGTAAAGAAACGCCCTCACATCAACATTATAAATTAGTACCTATGTAAACGAATGATTGAGTGTTCAATTCAGTTTTATTCATGTTTATTCATTCTAAAGATAAATAAAAGTAACTGCATTTGTTTTGTTTTGCAATCCTGGAATCCCAGGATTGTATTTTTCAAGACAATTATTTATAGAAGTCGTTTCATCTTAGCAAAACAAAATATTGGTAAATATGAATCCGATTCGATCCCTATTACACCTACGGAGTGTTTAATGCTGGTCGATTGGCAAAACCTGATGGCTGTCGTATGTGTAAGCCCTTAAAGTTACAAAATAGAAGTATGAATTTATTTGCCTTTTTTTCTTAACCTTGCTAAGTGACAATTTAACGTAAGCAATACCTGGATTCCTTCACTGTCGAAATTATTTGCTTATGTTTTTCGTTATTCTCGTGGTCGTAAGCGCAAGTGTTGAGCGTAGGTTCAGTTCCATCATCGGGCGATTGTGATTAGGCTTTTCCATTTCGAATTTCTCGAAGTTTTGTAGTTGGTAGTGCGATATTCCCGTCTCTTGTAAAGCCGTTGGTCCTGCGCCTGATCTTTCCCCATCGTATCAAATCGTCGTCCCATCGTACTGTGAGAATGAGCAAAGCGGGAGTGCACTTGTATTTGTGCACACACCTGTGCACAATCTCATGCGTACTTGGCTAGTCTCCATTGAGATTGGTCCCCGTGACCGACCACACTTAACACAGAATAATTTGAATCCCATTTTTGTGTTCTCATGGGATAATAGGGTAGATGACACCACCAATCAACTGACGTACTTTTTCTAACCTGTCAAAACGCTATTCTCCCATAGATTTTGTATGGTGTAAATAACTATGACGTCACTTTTGAGTAGACTCAATTGACTAACTATTTATAAATTAGAAAGCAATAAAAAATCAAAACAGACAGTTAATTGAAAATGAATTGGGTTATCAGGGCTAAAATAAAGTGTTTCTTTAGAGAAGTTATGTCTTGGTATTATTGGTTAGTGATGTCATCTACCCTATTTAGGATTTAAGCATAATTCCAAAGTCTACACAGACGAAGTAGAGAGGCAGATGCTAGTCATTAACAATTTTATGTTTTTCTTTGTCCTTAAACTCAGTTGTTTCGTCCAGTTCACTTGTCACGTTTACTTTGATCCCCTAACCATATTTTTTGTCGTCTGTCACGCATTTTGGACAGGACCATCTGATATTATCTAATGGGCATTCCTCTGTCGCTCCTGTATCATTTTTTATTTGAGCATGACTGATGGCGACATTTTCTTTTCCTTTTTTGTTGCCGTCAAAAAATTGTGGGGTTATCTTTTGAGATTTTAGGCAAGGGATGTAAGCTTTATGAAAATTGAAGGTTAGAGGATTGCTGCATCTAGTCACACTATTTCTGAAATAAAATTACGAATAGAAATTACGTTAACTAGAAGGTGGCCGAAAACAGTTTTATTGTTAATTCGTTTTCATTTTGTTTGTAGCTTTGCTAATTGTTGGTATTTTATTGTTTCAGGTAAATAACATCATCGGATCTCACCAAGCAGTAAACGAGCGAGAGACGAGCACTTGGAAAAGCAGAACAGTACTGCACTACTATTTATCAACGCGAAAGTTTGTATGGATGGATGAATGTTTATTACTCTTTCAAACGCTAACGATTGAATGGTAGCTGAAATTTGGCACTACGTATGTCAAATTTTCTCAGCTTAACACAAATTATAAATTATGATGCCCACAGAAGTAACCATCAGATTTGATTTAGTCAGTTACATATAATGACGAAAGCGATGAAATATTGGACAACACAATCTACCCTTAAACGCTCGGATCCTTTTAAAGGTTATCGTAGTCATTAGGAGAGAAAAAAGTGGACGGTGAATTTGATGGAGCCACATTTGGACACGCCACGAGCACCCTAAATCGTTGAACACGTCTACAGGTGCTCTCCTTTTAAATCCCGACCGTGTAATTATAAAATCGGGATGGGCCCTTTGTCGAATGGAATAGAGGAAATTATTTTTTATGATTTTCTTTTTATATTTCATGGGTGTTAGAAGCCCATAATTTGGAGTGCGTTCACCTAAGACGGATCCTGGGAGGCCCTGCTGGATTATTTTTGATCATCGTTTTTCGTCAGATAAAAGTACACGCTCCAAGTTTTTATTGCGATGATACGATTACTTTGGTAGTTTGATTCATTAATCATCAAGTATGATATTAAAAAACGTTGTAGTCATGGGCGCGTATCCAAGGACCAAGATTAAGAATTGTACGAATAAAAGCGAACGCGATACGTCGAGGCATTCCATCTTCTCAACAGAACCTCGTTGAATAAAGCGCGAAGATCGCATCAAAGGACTGTAATTAATTATCCCCAGCCGTTCTCTTACGCGTAACTACCACGACCGCGACCGGATTAATGTGTTTCGTCCCGACAACCCTTGTTTACCTTCAAACCGTCACACTGTCTTGTTTAAAACACAACCAACATGCTTTTTCACTTCAAAGACTTCATTCTGACCCAGAGATTCATCTAATTCCCCCTGACGTTCTCCCTCGTCAACCGCAAATACAAACTTGTCCAAACAGCTATTTAAATCCTGTCCCAAAAAGTAAACAGCGTCCAGAAACGTAGTACAGACTCTTTTTTGGGTGTCCATCCGTATCTTGATTGATGGCGCAGACTCATCTCGGGGGCCAGCCTTTAATGGACTTCTGACATTGATTTAATAAAAACCCTTCATTACGGCATCAAAGACTGGGGTCAGGCCAGAGAGGCAGAGCGAGCACGCGATGTATGTACTCACACGTTAATTATTTGAAACTGAGATCACGTTTGTGGTTCGTACTTAGCAATTAATGTACGCTCAAAATTGGCTTTCTCTTTTAATCACATAGTTTGCTTTTGTAATTGATTAATTGGTTTAAAAGTTGAGTGCTCGTTTTTGGTAGATTGTAACTGTTTCTCGTTTGCTTAACTAGCAAGAACATCGACCTTCTTCAGTTTGTTAAGACCCTCGATGATCCCGAATGCCTTTCTTGACATTTGCTGGGTATTGCAATGTTAAATACTTTGAACCCGGATATTGCTTCAGTTGACAACGATACTCTCACTGCAATACTAGTTGATGCTGTAGCGAACAAGCTTGGAATACAGAAATTCTTACTTTATCTTTTTTAATTATCTCGAATGTGTCATCGCGCGTATCCCTTCCAGATATCGCTTTGTTCTTATTAACAGCACAATTAGCTTATCTTTTGCGAACACTTAAAGTACCAGTTGTAACCTCACTCACCTGATATATCCTTACCTGGCTTGTTATTTTATATTCATCTTCATTGTTTTCACTTATACATAGAAGCAACGAAAATATTTAAACCAGGATTTTGTTAAAACCTAATCGAAAAGAGTATCCGTGAAGTTTCTTGCTCGTTCTTTAGAGGCCTACGTCCGTTTAGGAACGAGCAACTAGCTTCAACTTTCTGACTAACTGACCGACTCCTTGACAATTCAAAAGTGCCTGTAAATGGTCTAATTGAAATAAATGCTTTGACTTTGACTTTGATAGACTCGTCTCCATCTGTAGTACATCGGCACGAGTCGAATTCTCAGTATGTACACAAAAAGAGGATTGTCAGAATTCTGCTCATTTATAAGGACCACCTTGAGGCCCAATAAAAACAAGATGCCCCTAAGGTCAATGCACAATTAGATGCTTCCAAACCTGACGAGAGCAATCACTCACGACGTCAAGTGAAATATTTGGCAGTCGAGGACATTGAAATATACGGATGGTAATGAGAACATATTTGTATGTTGATAAATAACTGCAAAAACGTGTGGAGAGACCCCTGAGGTGTCCGTGTGGGCTTCAGCTGATGAATGGAGAAGAATTTGAGTAATACTGTGTGTAATATGATGAGATATTCTTTCAAAGATATTCTTTTTTTGTGTGTCTTTAAAAAAAACCGTTTCTCGTATCACAAAAAGAGCAAAACGTGAAACGTTTTACTATAAAGTAGTAGTTGTCCGGTATCATTTAGTAATTCCGCAAGCGAAACCGCAGCAAAAACAGGACACGTGCGCTTGCGCAGCGATGCGCCCATAAAACCTTTTTTCACCCTACCATCACTGATGGATAAAAAATTCGGTAGGGCCGTTAATAACATCTTTTTTTCTTGTTTCGGCTACCGAAATAATGGGTTCCTTCGCACTTCCAATTGGACCCTAATTTGAATTCGTCTTTCGACGAGTTTTCGCATAATTCCGTTTTGTTTTTGCTCCAACACCGTTCTCGGAAACCTCAGGTTAATTAAATGGTTCTGTTGTGGAAATATTTGTGTTGTAGGGAGTGTTGTGATCAAATAACCACATGTTGGGTATTCATTTGATGTGTGGCGTGTCTTATTTGCCTTGGAACAGTGTGTCGCTAGAAAAGCAAATTGATTTTAAGCGACATTGCGCTTGCAGCAGCTTTTGAAGTGGTCTGTTATGTTATTTTCCGCCCACTGTGATACACAAAGGTTTTACGGTGTATGTTTGTGTTTGTTGTTTTAGGTTTAATTACTGAAACTAAACATCAAACAAATTAGACGTGTTTGAAAAATGGGACTTGAAACTGTGCCGACGTTTTTAAAGTCTACAAAGCTTATTGTTGTTGCTCCATAATCGTTTTTTTCTTCAACAAATACCATGACTTGATCCCAATTGTATAAGTTTATACAGTCAATACTCTTTATTACCTGACCCCCTAGGCGGTCATGTAATGCAGTGCATAGACTGAGTCCTCAATCTTTAGTTATACACTATGTAACAAAAACCCTGTCAGATTAGTGTTGCCGTTGATCAGTTTTTATGTTTTATTTTAATTTAATTACTTCTTCTTTCTTCTTTTTTTTTTCACTGGGGAAAAATAATAATCTCAAATCCATTAAATGGTTACGTATATGTGTACGCAGTACGATGCCGAATAATACCCTTAAGGATCGGACAGGGTTTTTGTTACAGGCTGTATACAAGAACTAAAAATAAAATTCTTATAATCCAGTTTGCATTGATTGACTGCCTCGTTGGTCTGAGCATAAGGTCTTGGGTACGATTCCCAGGTCGGGCAGTGTTATTGGGTTTTTACATCAGGAATTTCTCAGTATAGCAGCCTCGGAGTCTGGATTTGTGCCTGGTTCATGGCAATAGGCTCCCCCCTATGACATGGGACTAAAACATAACTGTCGAAATGTGGGTGTACTAATGGGTACACCTCTGCCGAACCCTTCGGGGATTACTGGCGTGATATATCTGCGTAAACGTAGTTAATATTTTGTCGCGTGCGTTTGTCTGTCTGGTTTCTAGTCATTGGGCAATACTTACTGGTAACGGATGGTAAGTAATACTTATATTAGTATATTAAGTAGTCAATTAGTATACTAATAGTTTAATGGCTAAGCTGTCAGCTGTCAAGGCAGTTTATTTTAATTATTTTCTATTGGTTTTTAAATGTTTAAGTTATGACAACATTTATACTAATATTATAAAGAGGTAAAGTTTGTTTGTTTTTAGTGAGAAGTAAATCTTTGAAAGTATTGATTCGATTACAAAATTTATTGAGCTATGCTATTGCTGAGTGTCATAAGATATGTTGTTGGTGTACTTGACTTCTAAGTGGACGAAGTCGCGGGCAGAAGCTAGTTCCTAACATGGCTGTCATTTGTTTAAGAAACTGACACTGGACTGACTGGACTTATACTTTCGGCGATGTAAGAGGTCGGATTTGACGTTTCTCCTACGTAATAATTTGAAAAATCTAATTCATAATCCTGAATAATTACTATGTTACCCATACATTATAACAACGAGTATCACTTGTAAACATCAAGTTTAACTTAATTTTGAAAAAATACACTCACAAACACGAATTAATTGCCGATTTATATTTTGACAAGACGTTTTGACAACACTACACAAAGGATTTTAATAGCTGTCAAATCCGGCTTGTTAGGATGTCCAGAATATAAACTATTCTTTGACATGAAACTGTGTAATTCTGTTATTTTAATCATGGTATAGATTAAAACATTAGTATACTCAGTTATTTTCCATCTGGCTAGATAAACGTGCAACAAATTGCTTTATTAATTATTAGTAGGCTAATTTACATGAATTTATTTGACTTTCAGAGATGACCTATATTTAGTTATTTAATTTTTCGTTTTGTTTCTTTAGAAATATTGAATTTTACATTATTACTATGTTCAGCCGACCTATTTGTTAATATAGCCTTCCTATGTTTCCTTGTGATGCTTTTTTTTTAAAAAATTCTTGTGGTTTGAATAGACTCCCTCCGCCTCGGTGAAGGAGGAGGAGTGCGGCGGACTCCACCAACTAAATCTCTTGTGGTGGTCCAACTACCTTTGTCCGGCGCAGGCGCATCTGAGTCGTTTAGAGCATTCTTCAGCGGAAGAAGAGATACAGCAGGGGTTCTGTGTGATTCTACAGATTGACAGTCAACTCTCATTTCACCTAAATCGTCTATTAGGCTATGACCCAAAAAAACACAATTCAATTATTCCAGAAATCACCAAACAATACTGCATTCACCTGTATTTAACGCCCAAATCGATTCGACTATTCAATTGTTTCGCTAATTATCAATCGACTAATTTGCCCCGTGTCTCTGTTCAAGAGTTCGTTGTCACTAGCAATTGTTATTGTTCAGTTTTTTGCGCAGTTCATTGTGTATGGTGATGTAGTTTTGTGCTGTCGTTACTGGCAGGTTTGGGGTCATCTGCCTCTGTTTGACAAAAGACCTGTGTGTCAGGGTTGGCGAACGCTCATATGATATTTTGTGAGGCTACTTGGGTTTGACTCTGCTAAATGAACCATACCATGTAAAAATTTCATCCGTTTTTGGAAGTAATAGGGTAGATGACACCACAGTCAATTGACGTACTTTTTATGACCTGTCAAAACGCGATTGTCCCATAGATATTGTACGGCAAAAAATAACTGTGACGTCACTTTTGAGTAGACTCAATTGACTAACTATTTATTAATTTGAAAGCAATTCAAAATCAAATTTTACAGTTAATTGAAAATTAATCAAGTTTCCAGGGCTAAAATAAAGTGTTTCTTTAGAGAAGTCATGTCTTGGAATTATTGGTAAATGCTGTCATCTTCCCAATTGTTATGATTTTGGAATTTTACATGAACCCTGCTAGGCCTTCGAAGTTCATGTATGAAACTTAGTTTTGAATTAAAATTTGAATCTGTAAAGCCACATGAAAATGCAATTTTTTTTTACTACGTAATCTTTCTACCTATATCCCACATTTTGCAGTTATGTTTAAGTCCCATGTAACCGGGGGCGAGCCTATTGCCATCATCCGGGCACAAATCCAGACTCCGAGGCAATAACACTTTGTCCGACATGGGAATCGAATCCAAGAACTCATGGTCAGCAGTCGCGCTTTGCGACCACTCGACCAACGAGGCAGTCAAACAAAACTGTCGAAAAGTGGGTGTAATAATGGGTACACCTCTGCCTAACTCTTCGAGGATATACCGAGGATAGACCTATCGTTACTCTTGCATCAAACAGTCACATAACATTGATTTAAGCATAAATAAAGACGTGTTACCTGTCAACTTTGACACAAATATTTCTCTAACCTTTAATCAATTGCGTTTAATGTTATTGCAATTATATAAAACGTTCATTCAACAACCCACCTATATCTGACATTTGTTTTTAGTGCCACAGCAATAATTCCCATAATTACAGACGGCCTTTGTACCAGAAACAATAGGAGTAAACTTTTTAATCAATCACGTGTTGCAAGGGTCGGCCATGTCTGTTAGTTTTGGCAGGTTGCGCAAGCGCACCGCGATTGTGTTATGCGTGTAAGTTTTGACAAACGATCTGTGTAGGGTTGTCGTTGAATGTGTGATGTGGGACGATTTAAAAAGGTATTAGCGTTTGTTATTAAAAAATAAAAATGCAAAAGAAAAAAAAAATCATTTTTTTTATCATGTTATACTTTTATGTCTGACTTCGTCTGCTTGTATCTCGGAGTCTGGATTTATGCCCGGAGTTACGTTTCGGCGGTCGGGATTTTAGTTAAAAAAATATTTATTTATTACAATATTAATTTAATTATAAAAATACAGGATATGAGCTGGTGGCTGATGACAGACTGAATATAATCCAAAGAAAAATAATTGTATCTGATTTCCAGTAAATGCATAGTTGCAATATGACGTATGCTGGCGGCGGCTGTATACTCAGCGTAAACGCATGTTACGATGAGTTAACTCCTCCCTCCATAAGATAGAAGCAACTCTTGCTTCTGGCGGCGTCCACGCTGCCCTTAGTGTCCTCCGGGATGGTCTTAGTTTTCCATTGATATAGCTTCCAGGATGCTGCGGCAACTAGTAGGATATATAGGATGATTGTGGTCCAGCTAGGTGTGGCTGTGATGATCGGCCAATTATCCTCTTCTGGCACGGAGATGTCGCCTGCCCTATTGACCAATTCATGGATGCTGTCTAGTGAGATGTCTTCTAACTGGAGTTCGTATTGTATCGATTGTTCTGGGACTTGACGCTGCTCAGGTAACGGTATGATCTCGTTAGTGACGACCGTGTCGGTGTGAGATCGCAGTGTCTTGTTCATGACGTTCATCTGGCAGTCTTCTGTTAATGTAACGAGATGAATTCCAGATAGCTTCTTGTAGTCCGTCTTGGTGTTGCATTGTGTTTTGGTGACTTCGTCTTCTCTGAGGACAAGTAGCCAGTTATTGTCTCCGATCTTCTGAACTTTTCCTCTTCTTAAGTTCATCTTAGCTTGAGTGCAATTTGCTGGGCGATGCTGAATGAGAGATAGTATGCAGTCATCTGTGTCTTCAATTCTTCTGGTGTCGAGGAGCCTGCAGAGCTGGGTGTTGTCGGTCAGCGGCTGGCAATCTTCTTCCAGGTAAGCGTACTCATCGTTACCAAGTGCTAGGTATTTGGATTTAGGGATAATTGTAAGGTTATTTTTATTTGGGATTGAATAGAGGTGAATAAGGTCATAGGTTTTTGGGGTAATTGAGGGGATTTCAAGTATAAAGTTAACTGAGTGTTCTGTACTATAAGCTTTAACTTTAATTGACTTCTCTATCCTGTATATGTTACTAATACTAATACTAGCTACTGGTTTAAGCAAAAACATATTTTCTAAGTTTCTTAACTCTTCTATTAGATTCTGAGGGCTTATAATACTAGGATGCATGGTGCCCATCTGCGCAAAAGTCATAGCGTCTTCTAATAACATTAACCTATCTAAAATTATCTGTAAACTAAAATCTATCTGTACGTAAATATCTAAGAAATGTAAATGATTAGACAAGTCGTTAGAGTTATTAGTAATATTTTGTAACAAACTAGCCAAATGTTTCTGATTATTGTTTAATTTTGTTAACTGTTTAGTGAACTCATCTATGGTATTATGTGCTAATACTAAGGATTTCCTTTGTGAATCCTGAACGTTTCTAACTCGGTTTTTAATGTTTAAAATTTCTTCTTCGAATTTAGCTGCATCTTCGTGGTCCAGGTTACCAGTGATAGACTTAACGACAGTACCTAATCCATCTATAAGACCGCGTCGCTTTCTAACTTGCGGCGTTAAAAACCTAATTTTCCTACCTATAATACTAAAACTATATTCTATTTGATTCCTATATGTTTTATGCAAATCTCCGGATGCTGTACTCTCAGCGTTTTTGTACTTGCGTATAGGGACATCAATTGGGTAGATGTAAAGTGCAGATTAGTAATATTGTAAACGCAAGCAAGGCTAAAGTAGTTGTCTTGTTTAAGGAGTTGACCTTGTTTAAGGAGAAGGATACCATTTTCGTTATCTACATGGGTAATGGTTACGGTGGCTGTTGCGTTGAGCACGACGGCTCCTGCGACGAGGGTCCTGCAACAAGATGAGGCCTCCGTAGTAGCTTGAAGTGAACCCTAATGGACTTAGAATTCGGATGGTTACCTATTATTTCAGCCACGTTATTTGGGTGAAGGTGTATGATCTTGTATGGTCCTTTGAAGACTGGCTTCGTCTTGTCGCTGCGTGCTGACTTTGCTACCTGTTTATAAACAGTTTCACCTACCTTGAATTTGATTTCTTCTGCTTCTTGGTTACGTTTAGCTATCACCTGCTCCTTATTTTTGGACATGTGTGCAGCTATGCACTCCTGAACCGCCTCTGCATTGGCACGATGCTTAATAACATAGTCTTGGTAAAATTCTTTTGGGTAGTATAACTCTAATGGGTTTCTGGATGCTGTGTGTCCGAATAATAACTCATGGGGTGTATAATCTGTTGCCGAATGAATAGCGTTGTTATACGCTATTAAAGAGTACTTCATAATTAGCTGTATAGGGTCATCTTTGTTAGTGATTCTTTGTATCCTAATTATTTCAGCTAGGGTCGAGTGCAAACGTTCAATAGGGGAGTTAGAATTTGGATTATAAGGTGTTGTGAAGTGTATAAGGATGTTGTGTAATGCGCATATTTCTTTAATAACGTCATTGTCGAATTTAGTGTCCGAATCTGTGGTTATCTTATTCGGTAGACCTAACACTGAGAAAACGTTAAGCAATGCTTCGGCTATATGAACACTGCTGCATGCTGTTAGTGGGACTGCCTGGGCGTATTTAGAGAAGTTATCAATGACCGTAAGGAACGTTGCGCCTCCGGTTGAGTATAGATCCATAAACATATGTTCCATCGGTTTACGAGGTGTGTCAGTTATAGCTAACGGTGGTTTAAGAGGGTTGCGTTCGTATTTAGATTTCAAACAAGTGTCACATTGGTTAACGAATCTTTGTATAGTAAGGAGCATGTTTGGCCAATGGTAATTTCTGTGCAACTGCTTGTACGTCTCCTGAATACCACGGTGAACAGTTTTACCTTCGTGATATTTCTTAATCAACTCTTGTTGTTCAGGTTTGTTTTCTACTAGAGTAACGCGTTTTGTGCATTTAAGTAGCTTAGGGCCTCTGTCGTTAAATATTGTGGTGTAAACTCTAGAAAAGGCATGGTATAACTCTTCGTTATAAAAGTAACAATGGAATACACGGTCAGCAATTGTGTGTTCCTTAAGAAATCTGATTATTTCGGACTCTGTATCGTTAACTGGGATAAAGACATCTTTTATAACTACTTTTGAGTTGGTGGATCTATTATCTACTCTATACGTAGAACCGGGCGTTGACCTAATGTGGAATTGTTTTAATTGCCTATCAATAGCGTCTATAATGATGGGTATGCCTCTATTTTCGTTGTCAGGCTGTGTATGTCTTGTAGACACTAATTCAGGTTCGGCTGACACTATACTCATGCTATCTGTACCTATCTGAGATTCGGGGATGTGTGGGTTTTGCGATTGCATGTTTTCATTGGGTGCTGCTGTATCTGTTTGGTTTTCAGCTTCCCTACGTGCATTTTCGAATATTCTATTAATTATCTCGTCATCTTCGTTATCATCTAAGTTAACAACCAGAGAGTCGACACTACCATGGAAGATTTTAACACGTGATAGAGCGTCTGCATTAGTGTTTTGGCGACCCTTCTTGTATACAACTTTATAGTCGTATTCCGAGAGTTTTAAACGCCATCTTGTTAATTTAGAGTTAGGATCTTTTAATGACATGAGCCAGGTGAGAGGCCTGTGGTCCGTGTAGATGATAAACTTTCTACCGTAAAGATAGGGCCTGAAGTATTTAATTGCCCATACTATGGCGAGTAGTTCCTTTTCTATTGTAGAGTAACGCGACTCGGTATCTGATAATGTCCGCGATGCAAATGCTACTGGTTTATCGGAGCCTACTATCCCTTGGGATAATACCGCACCTAGTGCTACATCTGATGCATCCGTTGTTAGGATGAAGGGCTCGTCAAAATTTGGGTATTGTAGTATTGGGGAGTTGGTTAAAATTTGTTTGCACTTATTAAAAGCTTCTAAGAAATCTGGGGAGTGTATGACTCTACTATTTTTCTTAAGGCAAAGGGTCATTGGTTTAGTGAGCTTAGCGAAATCTTTTATAAATTTCCTATAGTACCCGACTAAACCTAGGAAGGCTTTTATTTCCTTCTGAGACTTGGGTAGGGGGAAGTTAAGTACGGCTTTTATTTTATCTTTATTTGGCTTCAAACCTTCATCTGTTAGTTCGTGCCCTAAGAAGTTAACTTGTTTTTGCAAGAACTGCGATTTATCTAGTTGGATCTTTAAGTTATGCGTTTGGAATCGATCGAATACTTGTTTTAATTTTTCTATATGTTGCTGTAATGACGTAGATATTATTATTACGTCATCTAAGTAGGTATAAACGTTATCTATGCCTCGTAATATATGATCCATTAGTCTTTGGAATGTGCTTGGCGCATTTTTGAGACCGAAGGGCATTCTAAGAAACTCATAGTGTCCTCGTTCAGTAGTAAATGCGGTTTTTTCAATATCGTTAGGGTGCATTTCAACCTGATGATAACCGCTAGCAAGGTCTAGGGTTGTGAAGTATTGCGCTCGTCCTAATCTATCCAGTATGTCGTGTATGTTTGGTAAAGGGTATTTATCTTCGATAATACGATCATTGAGTCGCCTGTAATCAATTACGAGTCTCCATTTGACGTTGCCTAAGGAATCTGGTTTTTTAGGTACGATATGCACAGGACATGACCAAGGAGATATGCTCTCTCGCACGATACCTTGTTGAAGGAGCTTATCCACTTGTTTACGAATTTCTTCGCGTTGTTGGGGAGCTTGTCTGTAACTACGTACAAAAACTGGTGTGTTATCGCTTAATCTAAGCTCGTGTTTAACAGCGTGTGTGAATGTAAGTGGTATATCCTCAGCATAGAACAAGTTCCTATACTGATAACATAACCGGATTATTTCGCGCTTTTCTTCTTCGTTCATGTGATCTGTACGGATTTTATTTAGGTTTTCGTTTAATATTTGGTCAATGTTAGTTTGAGCCTGTATGTTATTAATATCGTTACTATCTGTTTCATTTACATTGGTAAAATTCTCTAATTCGATGGACGGGTTAGCTGGGATACACTTCTTTTGATCACTATGATTAATTACTGATGTTTTAAAAGAACCGTTTGTGACGTTAACTATAGCTGCTGGGGACATTAAACCATCTGACCAGATTAATTCGTCATGTAAGTATTGTCCATCCAAATGGTTGGTACTTACTTTGACTATCTTTTCGCATCTAGGTTCTATATTTATCTTCGGAGGTGGGGAACTAAAGTGTATCGGTATTTCCGCTGTAGACGTACGTAACACATTATTATTTAAATCAATGTTACTCTTTAATTTTTGCAGAAGGTCAATTCCGATAAGACCTTTATATTTAGGATCGAAGTCAAATATGAGGAACTTATGTGTTATATCGCTATTAAACGCGGGAGGTAGGGGAAGGTACACTACTTTGTCGTGAACTGATGAACTGTGTGCCGTATTGATTTGAAAGGGTTCTGTTTCTACGCAGTACTCGAATATGGTACCTGCAACTACGTCAGTTGCTATAGTTGAGTGACTGGCCCCTGTATCTAATAAAAACTTACCGTCAAATTCTGGTAGTATTATGTACGGTAAATATTTCTTAGTTTGGAAATTTATTGAAACTATGTCTGGCTGTCTCGGTTGGTGTCCAAGGTAAAATCCTGGTTACCACCTACCTCTTGCTCGTCCGTGGTTATAATCGGCTCGAGCGCTATGCCGTTATGGTCTATGACATTGTCGTAGAGCCCCATATCGCTGGGTCCTGGTTGATCTTGAGCGGCCATTTGAATCGGAATGTAGAATAACTGCTGAGCGAACTGTGGTTTTTCTGGCTTACCTGCCGTACGCATTGTGACGTCCGACGATACTGGCGTGGGAACCGGTGGTTTTGGAATGTTCGGCTGATTCCTAAAGTTATTTGAACCGTTAGGTCTAGAGTTACCTGATGCTGGTTTGGTCTTCCAGGGCAATACTGACTGTACCCATTGTTGACGCTGTTCAGGGGTCATATTGTTTTGTTGAGGGACAAAGTTTTGTGGAGTCGTAATGAAGGCAGGTACAAATGGGTTTACTGTACGGAAGTGATTATTGTTGCCTGGTTGTTTAGATAACTCCTTTGGCTTTGCTTGTGACGTTGATGGATTATTATTTATGTTATTAGCCCTATTATATGAAAGCCTAGCCTCCTCCTGTCTAGCCGCTATAATGGCCTCTTCGAAGGTGTCAGGTTTAGCGATTCGAACGCCCAACGAGACGTGGAAGTCTAACTGATTTATATATTGTTCAATAACCATCTTTTCGTAATAAGATTTATTACCATGCTCGCCTACAGAATACAGAGTATCTAACAGTTCACGGAGGCGCTTGCCGAAGCTTTCAGCATCTTCTGACTTAGCTTTACGCACTCGCGTTAACTCCTGCATCACTTGTATTTCGTTTCGTGGCTCACCAAGGCGCCTAATTAACGCAGTTTTGATTGATAGCCATGAGTTTAAATAGCCTTCGTACGCTATTGCGTCTATGGCTAGCCCACTAAGCCTACTTTTAATTAAGCAGATGAATGCTGGGTGCGAACGATCTGCCTCGGAGGTTAACTGTAATAAGTTTTCTACTTCCCTAATATAATAGTTAAGTAATTTAGGATTGCCATCGTATCTTGGCATTAAATCTGCTATTAGTTTGTATGGTTTGTAGTTAGCATCATAGTCTCTGAGCGACATTGTTTTACTGTAACTTGCCTGCGTAGTGGCGCTAGTCGCGAAACAATACAGGTGTCAAGTTAACACTTGGAATTTACTCGTGTGATACTTAACGCTACTTATTATAATTTTATGGTTGCCTACTGCGATTTTAGCCTATAGACAGACACATAAATTAACATAAAAATACACAAATTAAAATAAGGCAGGAAATATAGCAAGGACACTTGGTAAAACGAGAGTACTTACCAAAGCAGCCACTGCATCTCCTGTCGAGTCGAGTCTCGTCCAACGCAGCTTCCTCCAATTCTCCGGAGATATATCACGATGACCGTAGAGGTGTCCGACCGCGCGATAGGTTCTTTGTAGATCGCGAAAGAACAATTTGAGAACCGTCACTCGTAAGATGAAGAGTTTGATTCGATCTTAGAGCGTCGCGATCCTACCGACTGCGCCAGTTACGTTTCGGCGGTCGGGATTTTAGTTAAAAAAATATTTATTTATCACAATATTAATTTAATTATAAAAATACAGGATATGAGCTGGTGGCTGATGACAGACTGAATATAATCCAAAGAAAAATAATTGTATCTGATTTCCAGTAAATGCATAGTTGCAATATGACGTATGCTGGCGGCGGCTGTATACTCAGCGTAAACGCATGTTACGATGAGTTAACTCCGGTTGATGACAATAGGCTCGCCCCTTGGGAATACTAATGGGTACACCTCTGCCTACCCCTTCGGGGATCACAGGCATGATGCGTGATGTAATTACTGCTTTTTTGAGAAAAAAAAATCGTCCCTGATCAAACAGTCAGTCTTAGAAACAAATAGTGTTTCATGCGCTAAACGTGACCTAGGGTTCATTAACTTAAGTGACCTTTGCCAATAACTCCATAAGCACAATGTAACACAGTCCTTTAAGACCTCCAAGGTTACAAATTTGACCTTTTTCATCACAAAAGCCCATTGACACCATAGATTCGTCCTCGCTTCGTCATAAACATACATTTTAGCATTACTCAACCATAAAACAATTGACAGCTCTATTTTAACACTTGCATGTGTTAATAGTTCTTTGGTATTTTGTCCTCGGTTCGATTCCTATGTGGCGTAATCTCTGCCAGGGTTTTGTTCGAAACAGTTACCGGGGCCCTGGAACGCAAAGTTTCGCCCCATTTCGCCAGTTATGTTTTAAGTCCCATGTAATAGGGGGCGAGTCTATTGCTGAGGATGTAATAACCCAATAACTCTTTGCCCGACCTGGGAATCGAACCTGAGACCAAATGCTTAGCAGTCGCACTTTGCGGTCAATAGACCAATAATTAATAAATAATAATAAAATCATTTATTTCAGATAACATGATCCATATTAGTACAATTAAAAATTTAGAAAATTACAATAAAAAAAAAATAAATAAAACAATTCAAATGTCAATTTAAAAATTAAAACATTCCAAATTATAATATGTCATAATTAAATTACTTAAAATAAAATCAAAATCAAAATCAAAATAAATTACAATAATTAATGAGGCAGTATTCATATCAATTATTTCTAGACTTTCCTAGCAAGAAATGAACTTTAGCTAAATATGCATCCGATTTATCCGATTTCTAGGTTGTGTTAAATAAGGGAATATTAGATTTTCTTAAGCTCACTCAACTCATTCGGTAATCAATCATTTTGTGCACACTTTTGTCGGTTCCAGTCGTCTGCAATGACATTTGCTGGTTGCGTCACTACAATGCCAACAAAATGATGAAAACATGTAACTCGCTCCTTGTATGGAACGCGCCTTATTTGGTGGTAGGGTTGGCTGTGATAAAGCGTTAACATTACCACCAAAAGTTGTTATGTTAGTAAGACTTTACGTCTTTTTAGAGGCAATTGGCAAAAAATCTTTAAGTGGTAGGTTTTTCTTAGAAGCAATCTCTGGAACTACTGATCTGATATTCAAAAGTTCTTTTATTAAATAGGTACACTATAATTACTGCAGTGTCATTATAAACCGAATCAAATATTTTTTTTAATCCGTGTTATTTTGCTATATCTATCTATACTAATATTATAAATGCGAAAATGTGTCTGTCTGTCTGTCCGTCTGTTACCTCTTCACGCTTAAACCGCTAAACCGATTTTGATGAAATTTGGCATGGAGATAGTTTAAGATCCGAGGAAGGACATAGGATAGTTTTTATCCCGGAAATCACCCCCTAAGGCTTTGAAAAGGGGAGTGGAAGTTTGTATGCAAGTACGATATAAACAAGTTCCACGCGGACGCAGACGCGGGCAAAAGATAGTTCAAAATAATCCCAGTTTAAAATGTGAGAGTAACTCTGTCTGTCTGCTACGCGCTAAACCACTAAACCGATTTTGATAAAATTTGGTATGGGGTAACTTTGAACTTCAAGGAAGAACATATGCTACTTATTTTCCGCGGCTTCGTCTGCGGCCGCGATAACCGACATTTACGAGGCAAAATCTAATTATACAATATTTTGATTAAAATAATTATAATGAGCTTAAAAATTAAGTTACCAGTTTCAGCCTCATGGCAACTTTGAACTCATTATTACTACGACATTTGTATTCTCAGAGTGACAGTGACGATCAACGGATAGATAAACAGCTGGCAACACATGCAATAGAAACATTCGATAACATCTATATCACCAACAACAAACACAAACAATTTCCAACCTTAACTTAACCTACTAAAATTTAAATTTCTGTCAACTGTCCAACGTAAAGCTTTTTAAAATATCGTGTGTGGTGCGTTTACAGTGTGTCGTAATTAAAAAAACTTGCGAGTAATTACACGTGTGTCGAAAGCCGACGTCGTGAACGATGAACTATGCTGTCTATGGTGTGTCCGAATTTTTCTGAGGGCAACGACTTTGTATGATGAATTAACTGCCACCTTGTGACAGTATTTGATTTAAAAAAGTACAGTACTTTTTATGATTGTTTGTGGTTTTTTTTTTATGTATGCCACCTAGGTTGTTATACACGTGGTAGGCAGTGATATCCATTTTTAAAATATGTATAATTTTATACATAATAACTGCAGGGATTGGAACTCGACAGATTGCATCGTTGGTCTCGTGGTCGCAAAGCGCGACTGCTGAGCATAAGGTTTTGGGTTTGATTCCCAGATCGGGCAGTAGCAGCCTTGGAGTCCGGATTTGTTCCCGGTTACATGGGACTTAAACATAACTGGCGAAATGTGGGTTTTCTAACGGGTACACCTCTGCCTAACCTTTCGGGGATTACAGGCGTGATACGTGAACTCAAGTTACCTTTTTATACCTATTAATTTTTTTTAATTTGAATTATATTTTTAGGCCTCTCTATATCATTCGTTTTGACGATTTTATTCAACGACTTTTGAATAATAAACGCAACAAAGTTTGATTTTGATGCGTTCATTTAATTTCTCGCGAAACGACCCATAAAGAACGCTGTTCCCAAAACGTTAACAATATGAACTGTATTAAAGCAACAATTTTGTATCATTTACTTTTATGCCACACACGTGTATACCTTTCCTTATAAATCTTGCAATCAAAAACCGACCATAAGCTAATTGAAATACGGTCTCAAATAGGTTCAGAAGAAAACGTGCAATTATTTAAAATTCCCGAAATCGTTTAGTAACAGTTTAATATCACACATTGAAGGCGACGTGGTCACCCTACTTATAATTTGGACACCCATCAAAATTCCATGTACAGGTTGATTTAAAAAAAAAGGATTTTTTGGGATTCTGATTTTTGCCTGAACCTGACACTATACCTCCTTTTTAAAAACTGTGAAATCTACCAAATATTAGCTGTTGCGATTGACTGACTAACTAGACAATCATATAATCTACACCTAATAATTAATAAACTAATATTAATATTAATTTTATTAATATTTTACTAAAATGATTTGTTTGTATAAACGTACTAATCTTCGGAATTACTGGTCCAATTTTTAAAGTTCACTCGCTAATCGGAAGTTACGTTACTAAACGCTATAGGCTATATTTTCTTAATCAGAAAAATTAGGGATCTATAAAAAAAACATGCGGACGAAATAGCGGACAAAGACTATTTGATAGGATATTTGACAGAGCAAAGTTTGTACTTGCTCTAATTACTTTAGATGAAAAAGATAGTATTATGGCGGACTCTTTGAAGTCATTTTAAATATGACCATAACCAGAGGCCAAACGTCGGTGTTCTAACCATTAAAAGCCTCAAGCACTAGTAGAAGGCATGATTATCTACTAATCTGTCAATGCCTGGAGCTATAATAACTCGAAAAAAAAACCTCTTCATTTCCCTATCATGTACCTACTTCAAATAATACCTACAGCTGGGTGGCCAAAACAAAAAACGCGCCATTTTTTTGGAGCGCCATTTTTTTGGAGCGCCATTAAAAATGTTCTACATTAATCTCAACACCCTGTACAGGTTGAAGTCAAAATAGCGCGCCATATAGCCTACGCTAATAGTTATTTAATTCATTTAGACATTTAATATCGTTTCTTTATTTTATTAATCATCGGAACCAATTAAAGCGGTGAAGAGAACTGTCTTCACTTGCTTTGATGTTTTTTCTTGTTTTTTGAGAGCGCCATTTTAAAGGAAGAGACCTTTAAAATGGCGCTCTCAAAAAACAAGATAGGCTATGTTTAGCGGAAAATTTTAAAAATATAATACTAGATATTAGATCAAGTAACACATAAACATAACATCACGCCTGTAATCCCCGAAGGGTTAGGCAGAGGTGTACCCATTAAAACACCCACATTTCGACAGTTGTGTTTAAGTCCCATGTAATAGAGGGCGAGGCTATTGACGTCAACCGGGCACAAATCCAACTCCGAGACTGCTACTGAGAAATTCCTGATAGTAAAACCATTGGTTTTGTAAAACACCGCCAAAAAGATTAACTGGCCATTTAATTAGGCCATAAAATTACCTATCTATCAGCCATACTTCCTAAATACGAACCGACAAACCAAAACGAAGTTACATAAAGAAACTTGCATGTAATTAAAATAATTTCTCGGACACCTACATGTCTGTAAAAAACCTGCCAAATGCTAGTCAGGCTCACTTGAAATGGTACCGTACCATCGCTGCACGGTGTTCCGTACAATAATTGAAAAACTACCGCCAAAAAAAAAGCGTTTCTTGTGTGGGGAAATTAAAAGCCCCGTTAATTCCAACTTAACTTAATTTGTATTATTTGTTTTTTTAGCAGCTACACTCTGTGAATATTTCAAGTGTCAACCTATAACAGTTTATGAGATATAGGCCCTCTGACAGACAGGCAGATAGACGTTTTATAGTAATAGGATCCTATTGGCAGCTTTCGTGTACAGAACTCTAAAAACCAAGCGGGGTTTACTCCTCCTAATTATAACGCATCAAGATCATTCGGTCGTACTATAGTATATGACAGCGCCCGTTAGCATTTAGATAAATGTGCACAAGCATACTGTTTTAATTGTTTATAATATTATAGTTAGAAATGATAAATTGTGTTGTTTTTAGGTGATATTGTAACGTTATTATTGTTAGGGTATTTATATTGTATGGTAAAGGAGTCTGCCCACTGCAACGTACGGGCGAACAAGCTACCTATTTGATTTGCAGACAACAATAATCATCTTCCTGCCACATCGCAATTCATTGAAATTTTTTGTGTTCACTTTTTAAGCTTGTGGTGTCTAATAATTTAGTGTGATTTAAGGCTAATTTTTCAATCAAATAACTCATAACCGAGGGATAAATATGGCGGTTTGACAGCTTTTGTATAGAAAATATGTCAAACTGTCATATTTATTTTTTGGATAAACGTTATCCGACTATTGAAAAATCAGGCCATAAGAGAATTGACACACTCGAAACATTGTTTAAAAGTAGTTCCAAGTTAGGGTTAGCTACCTATATAAGTTAGGTGTGCTGTGTAAGTTAGGTGTAGTGGACAGACTCCTTAAAAAAACTAAATGAAAAGAGTTCGTTAACACACTTTTAATTATACTAAGTTGATCAATAGACATTGGATTATCCAGTTAGATGTAACGTGGGTGTTTTGATGCTTTTGTAATGTAAACAAAGTAGTTTTGATTCTTTTGAATCCAAGCTATAATTTTTTTTTTAAATTACCGTTATGGCGCCCCAAAAAAACAGCTCTTCTTCATATCTTTACTGACCCAGTAGGCTATATTATATAAAGTCAAAGTCAGAGAACGACATCGACATTAACAAAAAAGAAACAAAGAATATCTACTTAATTAAAAAAATCACCCCTTACAATGTAACAATCTAGTTAACAACTCACACGCACATGATCTTACGTTCTCGATACATCGGTTGACATAAAAATCGATTAGGACAATGATCGATGCGGACAATCGAGAACAATTCGTTACACACGAAACACTAGTTTCAGTTCTAAGATAAGACTTAACAATCAAAACAGTAATTAATTCTGATTGATGCGCACCTCACTCGTGTCAAACATTGTTGTTTTATTACGATAAAAGATTGGTTTTATTTTGTTACTAGTTTCTGCCTTTTTTTTTTTTGAGGTGGTAAAAATCATCAAATGAGTCCTTCCGTCCTGGGACTGTCAGACTTTTACTGACTAAAAAACCACCCCGTTCCTTCTGTTGCCCTTTACGTTCCGGGGCCACGGTATCCTGTTAAGACGTCCCGCAACCCCGGCAGGCGTTTGGCCCCGTTGGGGCCCCGTCCCTGTGCTGACAGCTCTTTGAGGCGCGCGCGAACAGAACGCGCCGTCGACCCGGGCATGGTAATTGATCGGACGGCGAGCTACCCATTACTCGCCGTCCGACTAGTTTCTGCCTGCCACTTTGTTCGCGTAAATGTCGGTTATTGACGGTCTAATCTTGTTTCTATATACAAACTTTGGCTTTTCATTCCTTTTAGGGGTAAATTTCGGAAAATCCATTCTTCTAGTAACTATAATCTACCTCCCTGCCAAATTTAATTTTTATAGGTTAAGAATAATAATAATAAATCATTTTATTATCAGGCAACTGTGGCCCATAGAAAGAATACACAAAATAGTCTAATAAAAATAAACTAATACATATTATATAATAAAAGTTTCGATATTCGTTTCGGTTTTCGATATTTCGTGGTGAATGACCTTTTACTTTTATATAACTAGATAGATTAGTATAGATTTATAAAGCAAATTGCAGGCAATAGGGGCAAAAATAAATTTGACAAAAATTTCGATAGGAATTTAGAGATGTTTCGATAAGAAAACGAATCGAATAAAAATTATTCGATTTTGAAACAACAAAATCTTTGATAGCGAAACTATTTCAAGTTATGTCACATTACGAAATGTAAAACAAGACTTTTCGTTAATCTAGGCTAGTCTGGTAAGCAAGTAAGTACATGACTATACTTATATTACAATCAATACGTATTCCCGATACAACTTTGACAAATCGACCTGCAACACAAAATCGATCCATCGAACCACTCGATAATCGATTCACTCTTAGTCGAATTATCGCCTGTCTACTCGTGTGAACGATTACATAATAAATAATGGTCAATTCGATTCGATTACAATCACACATTAGGACGCCCCGTTGCTCTTGAACACCTGATATTAATATAATAAAACATTGGTAATCGAGCTATTGTTTAAAAAAAAATTGCGAATGAAAAAAATATTTTATTAATGGGAGGTAATTTTTTTCGACCATAGGTCATAGCGAGTTAAACTCTGGGCGGCATATCCTTGAATCTGTTAGTCTGTAATTTGGCTGTGATTAAGACCGAATTATGCAACTTGAGATGAACTCGAGACGTTCACATTCATAGGTCAAGTTTGCGAGTAACAAATGAAGCGATTATATTCTTATTCAGAGGTTTCCAATCTTTATGTACCCTTACCGGGTTGTCATTTTTTTGCGACGCCATTCTTTAAGATGTTTGTTTGTAGCGCTAACGGGCAGTAAGATTACTTTATTTATTTATGATTTATATTTAACTAAAGAAAACTCATAAGGATTTTAATCTTAATAATTACTATTTATTAGACAATATAACAGCTGCTCCCTGAGAATTTGTACGAGTGGTGGTTTTACCCGCGTTAAGTTACGTTTTAGATTACTGCTCCGCTTTTGTAGGTCATAGCGTGATGTTGTTTAGCCTATTCTATTCCTCATGAATCTGGCTATCATATAAAGAAATAATTTTGCCGATTCAACTGGTAGTTCCAGAGATTTCGCGCGTTTAAACAAACACATACACTAACAAAAAATCTCTTCAACCTAATTAAATTACTATAGACGATAATTTTCCTAATTTAGTCCTACAATCAATGCCTGGCTTGTACCTACCGTTGCAGGACGCCCTCCATCCAGGATAGTTCCACGAAACCCCAAGGCGTCGCGACGTACACTTTGGGAAACCCTGTTCTAATCTTTCCTTATTTCTAGCGTTTTATTGATATAATTTCCTTACCGATATAGGGGGGAATAAACTTTGCCTATCAGGGGAATTATCTCTTCTCCAGAGGCAGTAAAAGCGTACTAAAGAAAACAGTAATGGTAATAATGCTTATGGTGTAATAAACTGACGATAGAGACAGTAAGTACTGTGGTATCTCCAAATAGGTGTCGTTGAAGCTTTTAGTTTGAAGAAATATCTTCTAACACGCCTAGGGCTGCCATCCGTCCGGGTTTCCCCGGATTTGTCCTAGTTTAGAGAGCGTCCAGGAGGGCTTGTCAAAAAGTGACACTTTTAGTGTCAGGGGAATCCCGATTAATTGAAAGATAGGCGATAAATCATAACAAATCTTAGTAAAAAAAGTTTTTTGTTATGTCCGGAGAAAAAACTCAATTTCATCCAAATGTCCGGGGTTTCGGAAGTTTTTGTCCGGCGTCGGCGTCGGCAATTTAGGTGATGTCAGCCCTACACGCCTATTGGCTACGTCAAGTATCACATAAAGTGTTTGCAACTGAAATTCCCTAATATGGTAAAGACAATGCCTATTGCGAAATTAATATAGACAGTGTTGGGAATGTACCGTTTAAACTAACATCGGAATAAATAAAACATGAGTTTAGTAACTAAACAATCGATTTGTTGTCGCGTTAGTCGATTTTCTTATCGATGTCGATTCGAGTTCGTATTATGGCACTATATTACGTGAATTGTAACTTGTTTTAATGTTTTACGGTCTAAATGTATGAAACAGGTGATTTTTTTGGGACCAAAAGTGCCTTGTAATGGTCTAGTTGAAATAAATTATTCACTTTGACTTTGACATAATAAAAAAATACAGCTGTTATTTTTTTTGTTGTGTATCGATTTTCTTATCGATATTGATTCGAGTTCATTATAATGCCAATATATCACGTAAATTGTTACGTAAGTTAAAGCACTTGTTTCAATATTTTAGGCAATGGTTGCGCTTGCGATGAAACGAATCGGAAATTCAGTCGGTCATTCGGCACCCCGCGATGTGTGTCGGACGGACAGCAAAATAAACTGTCCTACATTTGTTTAAATAACATCGCCTTATTATTAGCAGGGTCTTATAAATATTGAAGGGTTTGTTAAATACAATGTGCGGTGAAATTTCTGAAGGTAAAAAAAAAACACTACTAATATTATAAATGCGAATGTTACTCTGTCTGTCTGTTTGTCTGTCAGTTACGCTTTCACGACCAAACCACTAAACTGATTTTGATGTAATTTGGTACGGAGTAAGTTTGAACCCTTAAAAAAGGACATAGGCTACTTTTTATTTCACGCGGACGAAGTCGCGGATAAAAGCTAGTATTTAAATAAAATTACGACTTCTAGTCAATAATAAATAATTGCTTATTTTTTTGTTGTTTGTTTGTCAGTATTGCAGAATATACCTACCAGAGTGGGAGGGAGGCATTGATGCAAAAATTTAACATAAATAAATACGATCAGGGTGCATTCCTAAGTATATTAGCAGAACCAACATCAGACGCAGCAAAATATATTGTTGAAAATATGATTTTGCATCAATGACTGACCCTTTCTTTTGTATTTTGTAAGTTAAGGATGTAATGTTGTTTAGGTAACGTTGGGGCTCTCATGTCCTTGGTGATAAATGCCCCTAAATAAATAAAGAAAAAAAAAAAAAAAAAGAATATACCTCTTTTATAGAACTGAATCATTGCGTAGCGGGAGGCAGTATCGTCCCGCCTGTCAAAACCCAGCGTCAAGATGGCTAGTCCGAATTAGAAAATCACCTACTAAATAAACTTTTTTTGTTACTGGTTCATGTTAAGAATTACTAGCATAGTTTACCTTCTTGAATTTGACAAATACCCAAGAATCCTAAGTGATCCAAGATCATGTATTCGTTTTGTAAATACGAACAACTGAACATAAATTTACATTGTGTTATTCGTAAAACAATATTTCTTCATGTAAACCACCATATTTTTATCGCGACTTTACAATGTAAACTAAACTTTCAAGTCTATTGTTAATCACTTTTTTATGCCAATTAAAGTATAGTTTACAACAATATCTTGCATGTAAACATCAAACCTGTATAAAAGTTTCACTTTTGATCAAGAAAAACGTTCGATTGTAAGCGATTGCCAGTGTGAAAAATTGTGTTCACAATGGATAATTTAATGTGATCGCATCTATATTTTTCTTGCTGACACTCCCAAGCAACCAACCTCTTTGTAATAGCAAGATAATTATTTTAATACGCACAAGAACATAGCAGATACACTTTCACTTTGAATTTGCATTTTGCTCTTATGTTCATTACGGCAAGTTTTTGCAAACAAAGGCCGTATCAAAGTTTCTTTGCCTTTGTTTTTCGCGCCAATCGTTTGACAGGTTGAATAATGTTGCCATAATTTTTACAAATGTGACAGTGAGCTCGACAGGTTTTAATTAATATTATAAATACTTTCTTATGTAGTTTTACAATACACTTCCGGACTAGATTAGCAATTTATTGCACTCAAAAATGATTATTATTTGGTTTAATTAAAATCTCTCTTAATAAATAATTTAATTTACCGTAATAGTGATAATGCAATCAATCATGAGTAAGAAAAATTTGATTAGTAGAGCTCTAAGCTACATCTTTGTTATTAAATTAAAAGAGCAATCCTTTCGGTATTTGATACAATAAAAAATATTAAATAATTAATAACAAAATTCATCCTTTTAGATGCCCAATAATATACCAAATCACTGCCGCTAATTGAACGATGTTGCCACTAAAAAATATATCAAAGCAACCGGCGGAAATGACTTAATATTATGTTCAGCCAGTAATGTTGAATGCTTCATTAGAAGGATTTTGATAGAGTAATCACATGTTCTGATCGCACTTTGCCGCGGCGCGAAATGATCCGATTGGCTGATATCTGTGCGTGCGTTCCAAACATTCAGTTTGAACGCATTTGATAGAAAGGCATTCTCGGGGTTGCTATTGTAAATAAATTAATGATGACAGTTGTTGATCTAAATTCTCGATGGGTACGATTTATGATTGTTACTTTGCAGGTGTAGTTGTCGCGTTGTTTAATAGTTTTCTTTTGCGAAGTTGGCTTACAAAGATGTTGATTATATCACTTTCTGCATATTTTATAACTTTTTTAAACTGGTTTTGTTGGACATCGTCAAGCGGCTGGTTGACTCTACACATGACCAGAGGTTTCACCTAGTCTTGAGCCAAAGGATCAGCATTTTGGGCACGTGTCCCATTGACAACGATGTGGATAAGTTTTTAATGCCCTTCCCCTTCTCCGCACCTCATTTATCACATTTTCTTCAACGCCTTCGGTTGACTGTTAGAGAATGCCTAAGGCATTAAGTCCGCCTTTGTACTTTTGTTGCATAAAGTTTAAATAAAGAAATAAATAAGTTTTGTAGATATTTGTTTAAAGGCGTGTTGAAATGACCGTGAAACCTAAGGTAGAAACACGCTTGTAATACATACAGAAAGCAAAGCTAACAGAAATTTCCTAGACAGCACATTTCGCCGAAAACTTTGTTAATAGCAAATAGTTTGTAGATATCTCGGTCCATAGCCCATAGGAAGCGCTGTTGACAGAGATATATCATAGTCTGGAAATTCTGGAATAGCACATTGAATTTTTATCCCGGAAAATGTTCAGTTCCTGTGAGATAATATGACACCTTTGACGCGGACGAAATCGCGGACAGAAAGTAGTCTACAATATTCACACACTTTTTTTTGTCTTTTCCCACTTTATTTTATATTATTTTTTTAACAAAACACTACCGTACAGTAAGGTCACCGCCCCAATTGCTGTCGGTTAATGTTAGCACCTCTAGCACACGGCGGCGGTAGATAATGCCTATCTTATCGGCTTGTATCAGCCCAGCCCAGTGCCATTAGCTGGCCGACCGACTTTCCCCGTAGGGTAGACCGCGATTGTTGACGATTGTCCTCTGTGAACGTGGACGTTGGAGCAAGAGGTAGGGCCGCATACCTTGTACAAATACGGTCAAAATTATACTTGTTTAAGATAAATATTGGCCCTAAACTCGATTTGACAGAAAACGGTGACATTTTAAAATACTGGTTGTTTGCTTCGAATTTTGAATTTGAAAAAAAAAACTTTTTTTTTGTCTGTTCGACTGGGTCTTTTAAGCCAGTTAAGACAGAGGTGTTTAGTAGAAGGCGTCTAAAAAATAAAACTATTAAATGATTAACTCATAAAATATGTAAATAACTTAGGTAAATTGAACCCTCTCTGTCAGTCTACATAAGACGAAGTAAGTGTATGGAGTTTCTTATCCATACTTCTCCATACGAAACTACCTTTTGGAAAGTGCGATTAGATTCAATACTTTTTCTTTACTTAAAAATGACATTCAAAAGTGCTTTTAATGGCCCAATATAAAATTAAATATTTTGACTTTGAATTTGACTTTTCAATATAAAATTTTCTCTCATACAAAAAAAAAACATTCAAATCAACTCCACACAATCCTATTCCGCCGCAGTCATTGTAACAAGCCCTATTTATCCCTCAGCGCGACCGCTTTCCAATGACACTTGCCGCATAGTCGCATGCGCAGCTAAGTAGTAAGTACTATTGCGAATAATGAGCGTCTCTGATCCATAACTGATTGCAATGCAATTATTTTTGAGGTTACCTTGTTGCAGGTAGGTCTCCTGAATAGGTCGAGGTATTTGTAATACAAGATATTCGTGATAGTATCAAATTGATCTAGAATTCTAGTATTTGTAATCTGGCAGTAGTTAGGTTAGGTTAGAGAGGGGAAAGACTGATGGTTGTTGTCTTAAAGCAACAACCCTGAAATAATGAAAAAAAAAATCAGCTGTTCCCTACAAAAATGCTACATACTTAACATGATTGTAATGTATGGAACAGCTGTTTTTTTTTTTTGTTTCATGGTTTCTGGGTTGGTTCCATAGTAAATTGTTCATAATGATGAGTACAATGACCCCTTTTCAGGTTTCGGGTAAATTTTGGATGATCCTGTATATTATTTACTAGCTGCTGCCCGCGACTTCGTCTGCGTGAACCCAGGTGACTGTCCAGGTGTTCCAGATCTTTAAATTTATTCTCTCAGCAGAAAATGCTTATCACGTGGAACAATTTTTGTTATGGTGCCATTTTTGTATCTCTTATAGTTTAGCTGGTCTTTTGCGGTTCTGCATCAGGTGTTCCAGTTTCCAAGATAAATTATAGTCTATACTGGGCGTTAGTGACAGGTTGGCAAAAACTGAAACTGTAGTTTCAGACCACGATTTGTGATTGAAAATCGTTGGAATTTTTCTCCGGAAAATTCTCAAAATTAAAAGAAAACCGAACGAAACTTTAAAAACTATTTAAAGTTTCGTTCGGTACAGCTCTAGCAGAGGACATCGCACCGATGCGGCGACGCCGGGCGGCGCGTGTTATTTGTGCCTAAACCTACATAGCTTAAATGTAGGTACCTAGAATTATTTTTGTTGTGTTTACATTGCCGAGTTAAGTTTTTATTGTTTTTTTTCATTAAATTTATGTTTAGAGGCCTGGACTTGGTACTTACATATCAATATATCACGAATCAAGTGAAAAATCGGTCGAAAATTTTGAGAATTTTCCGGAGAAAAATTCCAACGATTTTCAATCACAAATCGTGGTCTGAAACTACAGTTTCAGTTTTTGCCAACCTGTCACTAACGCCCAGTATGTTACCTAGACTTAATACAACTAAACAACAAAAAAAATCATTCAAATCCGTACAGTACTTTTTGAGTTTATCCCGGACATACATACACTTTCCTACCATTTTATTATATGTATAGATATATGTATAGATTTTGCTAGTTGGGCAGTCGCGTTTAAAACCAAGAGATCTAGAGGTAGTCAAAATTACCGTTAATATAGACAATGCAAACTCAAGTCCTACTTATTCTAAGACAACTGTATTTTCTCAACAAGCCCTATGTATCCCACTTTCCAGTCACACTTGCAGTACCTAACGTATCGTTGGTAATGAGCGTTTCTGATTCATAACTGATAGTGAGGAGACTATTTGAGGTCAGTAGGAACGTGCGACGTGCACGTGGTACTGGAGAGTTAGTAACAAGTAATTGTTGCAGTATTTTAGAAGAGAATCATTCATTTTTGAAAGATTTTTATTTATTTAATCATAATCAATAACCAAGACAATGCTATACACATAAATCAAACTAGGTATATATCATAAAATTCAACAAAAATAAAATATATAGTCAGTTAGATTCGTATCCCACTTTCAATGCAGCTTTGCGCACCCGAATTTCGGTCGGCTATCAAGAATATCTTCCGATGACATATTATTTATAATCCTTGCGGATCTTGACAGAGGGGCAAACTTAAATAGGCTCATCCTAGCCCATAGCATACACCATCACAAGACAGAGATGAAGATGAAATCTCTGTTGGTATACTTAGATAGGAGATAGGAGAACTATGGTTGCTAAAGAAAGGCTTAAGATCAGAAGCAGAACAACATTAGATCGATAATGCTCATCCTGCTTTGAATGATGTGTGCGACTTAATCCGCGTATATGGAAGGTGCGTTTTTTGGGGTTCAAACTTACCCCGTACTAAATTTCATCAAAATCGGTTCAGTGGTTTAGTCGTGAAAGCGTAACAAACAGACAAACAGAGTTACTTTTGCTTTTATAATATTAGTCTGGATTGCTAATGAACACTTAGGAGGACGGGGGAGGAGATCAGAATCTAAAATTTTGCAAAAAGAAACAGATTTATATAAATAAAGTTTAAGGAATTACTTAATCGCTGACGTGATCACCATCCAGGCCTTGCCCTCATGTCATCAAAAATAAGCACAGCAAAGATCCTAAAAGACCCAAAGACTTGAATGGCCCCATTGCTGCATCTGTGATAATGAGTGTTCTGCGTGTGATTTGTTTATTAGCCGCCTACAGCGTACAGAGACGGAAAGTTATTGTTGAGCCCACTACTTGGAACCTCCATTTGGTTAACAAATTAAGTTGTTCCGCTGTTCTTGAGCTTAGAATGATAGATATGTTCGTTCATTTTGTTTGTATTGTTATTTATATCTAAATTTGAGTTCCTATTTGTACTAATACTAGCTTCTGTGCGCGAATGCGACCGCGTTGTATTTTTCGCCGCGTTGTGTTTTGTCTTTGGTGCTTCGCTCCTGTGGATCATAGCGACATGTTATTTAGCCTTTACGATTCCTCATGGACCTGGCTATCATATACGTCTATAAAAAAAAATCCAATCCGACTGGATCTCCAGGATCCAGTTCCAGAGATTAACCAAACAAATAAACTTACTTTAGCTTTAAAATATTTATTGTTGTTGTTGTTTGTTATTTCTCAATTACATTAATATCAATATTAAATCTAACAAGAGTTATATGTACAGTCAACAAAAGAGAGGTATGCAGGGTCGTCAAATATAGTTGAAGGTTTCTTAGAAACCAACGCATGTTTTCAAATGTAAATTAATTTAAAAAGTAGATAATAAATAGTTCATTAATAAGTTAAGTTTCAGTCAAAGACATCCATCGGTTTCTAAAAAAACTTCAACTATATCTGACGACCCTGGATACCTTTTACTTTTGTTGACTGTACATCTGTATACTAAAAGTTCTAGATCGTCGCTTTTTAAAATCGTTTCTACATTTTCAAAAGAAAAATAAAAACTGGTTACAGCATAAGAAAAAGCAGTATTACCAACATCTTCAAGTCAGCAAATGGTTGCAAAACGAGCACATATCTAATACCAATTACTTACCGTGTTCGACTTAATTGCTAACAATTAAACTGTTTGTCTGTTTGTCTTTCTCACGGCATTCGGATTGCACGCTCATTATTTGTCGAGTGCATTGCATAATTTTGTCTTTCTACTATATTTTGTTGATTTCAAAAGGTACTAGGTACACTGTATCTTTTATTTCAATTAGCTACATTATGTTAATCAGTTCGCACCTGTGTCTCTATGCCTACTGGATTTTATAATATTATGTATAGGGTTTTTATTTGTAGGTGGTAAAAATCATCAAATGAGTCCTTCCGCCCTGGGTGGGGCGGAAGGGACTGTCAGACTTTTACTGACTAAAAAACCACCCTGTTCCTTCTATTGCCCTTTACGTTCCGGGGCCACGGTATCCTGTTAAGATGTCCCGCAACCCCGGATATGTATAGGGTGACTGAGTAATGACCGATACTATACATAAGATTGTAGTCATTATAACAAACAATTCTAAAGAAATATTTTTTTATCTGCAAAGCGCATACTCTTGGTCATCTTAAACGAATATTGAGTAACAACAAAAATAACACACAATCAGCTGTAATTTGATTTAGTTACTTATTAAATCTTACAAATAAAACTGTCAACTTTACCGGGTATAATTTTTTTGCCTTAGGTACACGTACGTAACGCGCGCGTGCTCACGCCTTTGGGGTAATTAGTGCTGTGATCTCCTATAAGTGAAGAACTAAAGGTCTACGTAATACCTTTTCCTAACTATTTCATGATTTGTGCATATCTTTTGTTGAAGACACTAAAACAAAACCAAAAATTCATTAATAATTTTACAAATGGCAACACCACTTGTAAGGTAAATCACCCAATTATCGGGCTTACACAAATCGTGCTGAGTGTCACGTAGGCTGAATGGTGTGATATCTTTTGCATCGTTCATGTTTTAGAGGTGTGGCAGAGAGCTAGGGCCCTAATTATGTTGATCGCACGCCGATATAATTTGACATTTTAGTGAACATTACTACACAGAATGAAAGGCTCAGTTCAGTTGCAACCAGATTTGTGACATTATGGTATCATCGCGTCTCGTTTTCAAGGTGGAAGTCTGGCTTTTTTTTGGTGATACTAAAAGTCGTGTACTGCATCGATATCTTTATCTATCTCTCATCTCTACCTATAATATAAAAGCGAAAGGTTATACACTGACTCACCACGAATTATCGGAAATCGCTTGAAATATAAATATGAAATTTGGCAGGGAGATAGAATATAGCTAGTAGACGTTCGCTAAGAAAAGATTTTCACGAAATTCACCCCCCAGCCCTTAGGGGATGAAACGGAGTCCAAAAGTAGGTTTCAGTCTAACACATTTTTTTTGTTCAGAGGCCAGTCGAAAGACTAATGTCATCTTGCTTTACAAGGCAGACCAATTCATACTTAATGTTACCTATAATAAGGCTAAAAAGCTTTAATACACCTTTTAATACACACTCCCACGGTAATATCTAATAGATCTTATAAATACAACCCCAATGCCACAACCCTGAACCTGACACCGTCACGGCTGACTGACAGCCTATTTCACTAACTCACGCAATCTGACACCGAAGATATCTGAGTCAGGGCGTTGTAACAAACATCAGTTAAGTGCATAGGTTAATTGGGCTGGCAATAATGGTTTTTTCAATTTTTTTTTTTGTTTAAATAAATGGCGACTGACGTTCTCGTTGGTCTAGTGGTCGCAAAGCGCGACTGCTGAGCATGAGGTCTTGAGTTCGATTCCCACGTCGAGCAAAGTGTTATTGGGTTTTTCCGTCAGGAATTTCTCAGTAGCAGCCTTGGAGTCTGGATTTGTGCCCGGTTGATGGCAATAGGCTCGCCCCCTATTACATGGGAAATGTGAAATATGGGTGTACTTAATTGGTACACCTCTGCCTTACCCTTCGGGGATTACAAGCGTGATGTTATGTTTAAATGGCGGCTGTCGCGGTTGTTATTGCATTAGAACTGTTTTCGTCACAACCATAATATGTTCCATCTTACTAATGAAGGTTTTTGTTTGTTACAGAGATGGCAGCGAAGGTGGTTCGTCCTGTATGATGATGGAGAGCTCACGTACTCCTTGGACGAACACGTAAGTACAAATATAGATAAACGATAGCTCTATTAGTGAGTGGTATTATGTTCACACTAGTGTTACCAGGAATTGTGTAGGACGTCCCGATTTACAGGGGTCAGATGACGTGTCCCGATTCACACATGATCGGGACGTTAAATGTCCCGAATTTATACCAAAAAAGTTTAGTGAAAAATCGGGATAGTCTGTGCTTTATTCGGTAATTTTAGCATGAAAAACAAAGATATCTGAAAGAATGTAGATTTTATCATATTTTCTCAAAAATGATAATTCACAAAAACCTAGGTTTTATTTTTGTATCAATAAAATTGTAGCTGTCCAGATTTGAAAACCAAAATACCGATTATTTCAATCTTCGTAACCGAAATTTGACATATTACATCTGGCAACATTTGTTCACATACAAGTTTGATATAGCAACCCAACCAGAGGAACCAGGTAGCAGCAAAAATAACTTTCATCAATCAAATATGGCAACACCTTGTTATCCACACCGACGCTTTCGATTTTTTACCTCGAATTGACTAAAAAGGCAGTTGTAATCGTTTCCTCGTACTTTTATATCGACTAACTACAAATATCTCGCTTCTTGTGCAGACTAATCTATCGGTTGTACAAATTCAGAGCCGTCCAGCGCCTTAAAGGGCTGTATTGAAACCGAGTAGGAAAACGCGACCAATAATTGACTCGTTACTAGAAATAGTGGCGAGGCGTCCTCCGATAGATAAAACCCTAATTTGGTTCTGTTTCGTACGGAAAATTATGTTGCATTGGTTTTATACTTTTTGTCGAGCAAAAAACTTGTTTAAGTTACACTCGCGAACTAATCAAATAAAACAAAACGAAGGAATCGTTCCGCTCTTAGCGAACTAAGGCGCTAAGATAAAATTGTATTAATTATACATAAGTACGTAAACTTTTACAAAGCAATAAAAATAAAATAAAAATGCCAATAATTATGCCGACACACAACGAACGCTATGTCTCGTTTTTTGTCAATAATAAATTCATCCATGTATAATATTAGCGTTTTATAAAAACAAACATCGCCAAACCGGTAACCGGAGTCGAGCCGGACCGGCACGAGACTCAGTTTCATCCGCACCTCGCTTTATCAGTATCAAATCTTTCACATTTTTATCCGGCACTCATAAATATTCATAATAATTGGCGTCGTTGCAATTTCAAGTGAGTACATGAATTTTAATACGCGCCGTATATAGGCGGTCGCCGTGCTGAGAGAGCGAGACAAAAAACTTGACGCGTAATGTAAACCAACCAGGAACAATGAATACAGGAAGACTAGGAAGGCTTTCTCTGTCTTGAAATAAAACAACTTACCTTTTATGGTGTAAAATCCCGACTCTAAAATTCGTTGAGACGAGAGTTGGGTTATTCACCCTTGTAATACAACAAAAGCAGTCTATTATTGTCCCTCTGCAGGGTAAAGGCCTCTCCTCATACAGAGAAGGCACGAGCATTGATTACCACGCTTGCTCAAGGCAGATTGACGATTTCAGACTTTTATTAAAATTATAAGTCCAAGTTTCCTCACGATGTTTTCCTTTACCGATGTCCATGATATCCAAAATAAACTTAGAAAGTACAGTATCGGTCATAAGTGGAGTAGCAATCTACAAAGCAAATCGATTGACACTTTGGTTAAACTTTAATTACGACCTTTCGACGTCGTGTACGAATTTTGATGTGTACGTAGGTACTGTGTTATTAAGTTCAAAAGTGCCTTATAATGGCCTAATGAAATAAATGATTTGACTTTGACTTTAACTTTGAATACATCACTTATACACACAGCTGTAGGTATGGCCTGTACCCCGTGTCCACAGCAATTCAAACCTTAGCATGCTACTGCACTTATGACCGCTACTGTGCATTGAAAGAGTCACATTGGTACTTGCGAACCCATAACCTTGTGTATGAGAGGCAACCACTGGGCCATCCCATTCATCCCTAATTTTTGCGTTTTATGTTGCCAATATCTTGTGCAACGGTCGAGATGTTTATCAGCCAATCGTAGTGGAATGCGCGTTAGTGTCGGGTCCATAAAGTAATCTGGATGTCGAACAACTGAATCAGCTCGTCTGGTTGTAGGCTGGGGAGATACCTATTTCAGTTGGTACGAGGCAAAGAGGCCAGCCGGTCGGTAGACGTCAATGTGGCGCATAATACTTATACAGGGTAATTGAAAATTTACCCGAAACCTGAAAAGGGGTTATTGTACTCTTCATTATGAACAACTTTTACTATGGGACCAACCTTGAAATCATGAAAAAAAAACAGCAGATCCATACATTACGATCTTGTTGTAGGTATAGCATTTTTGTAGGGAACAGCAGTTTTTTTTTTCAAGATTTCAAGGTTGGTCCTATAGTAAAAGTTGTTCATAATAATGAGTACAATGACCTCTTTTCAGGTTTCAGGTATATTTTCAATGACCCTGTATATTCCTTCAAGTAAATGATGCTGATTCACGCGTCATGTTAGTGAACGCTGAGCTTATTATAGGAATTGTGAAAACAGTTGGCTCCGCATTTTTTGTCTTTATTTACATAATGTCATGGTAATTATAGTTGTAAAGAATAATGTTAGTTGACATTACCTTCCAACAGTTAGTTCATGTTTTCATGCAAATTGGAAAAGTCAATTTAGTTAAGGAAAACCCGGTTACTTAGATGGTAGCAGGCAATACCTTACAAATACTAACGTTAAGGTGAATGACTTACTACATTGTAAACCTTACGTTTATTTAATTTATCTCACATACCTTGTTACCGATTCCCAGGTCGGGTTATTGGGTTTTACCATCAGGAATTTCTCAGTAGCAGCCTCGGATTCTGGATTTGTGCCCGGTTGATGGCAATAGGCTCGCCCCCTATTACATGGGACTTGTACATGACAACAAAAACGAAACATTCCTAATTCAAAAATTCCCGCTAGAATTCTTTTTGACACTTGTTACGTAGGCCCTCCATTCCAAATACAAAAATTCCCGCGCAACGAAAAAAAAAATGAGTAACGGTCAACCGCAGGAACTTAACTTGCCAGTTTTTATTCAAACACCTAGTTAGCAAGCTGGTTACCTGTTAGCTGGTCGAATACCAATGCCTTATCATCAGCCATCGTGTACCGTTGCCGCTAAACACTGGCAGACTTGTTATCTTGACCATTAGACCCTGATACAAGCCCGGATGGGCGATAAATGGCTTCTTCAACTTGATGGATATGAGACATCGGCTCAAATTAATATGTGTCAGTGCGCAGTGAATAGTTTAGATATATCTTTTAGGAGGAGGTTTTGATCTTCTGTGTGTGTAGAAGATAAACGATTGTATGAATTCAAATTGAATATTTCTGATAAGTGTTGCCAACACCAAAATTGAGCAATGAAATAAAAGGCTTTGTTTTATTGTCGAAATAAGTATTGAAGTATTTTTTTATTTGACATTGTTAATAGAATTACACATTTTCTATAGACTGCCACCAACTGCTTTACTGCATGATCTTGTTGCAAATCGTGACTGCTGAGCATGAAGTCTTGGGTTCGATTCCCAGGTCGGGCAAAGTGTTATTACGTTTTCCATCAGGAATTTCTCAGTAGCAGCCTCGGAGTCTGAATTTGTGCCCGGTTGATAGCAATACATGCAGGCCATATTACATGGGACTTAAAACATAACTGGCGAAATGTGGGTGTACTAACGGGTACACCTCTGCCTGACCCTTCGTGGATTACCAGCGTGATGTTATGTTAGACTAAAACATTAGTCCATAAGTAACAAGTGCGTTATTTGCCCACCAGCCTTCGATTCGCCCACAGCCATCCAGCGTTGAACGTTCGTCATCAATGAATTTGCAAGCCCATCATAGCGATGTGAGAGTTAATGAGAAACGCGGAACAGAATAGCAAACAGCGAGCTATGTTAAACAGATAGTGGGCTGGTTCGAGGACTATTAGTTGCTTGTTTGTTTTATGTGTTTACGACCTTATAAAATAACTTGCTGACTCGGCCACGCGTTGCTGTGGCTTGAAGTAAGTAAAGATATTGAGGTCAATAATCGAGATAAAAACTAATTTAAAAGCTATCTTTTAAGTTCGACCAAATTACACACAGTAAGCCATATTTCATAAAAAATGGTTGAGTAGTTTAGGAGTCCATCCCGGACAAACAACGTGACGCGTAATTTGTAAATATTAAGACTAGTCAAGCCTTCGACTTCGTTCGAGTGAATGACGGCTATCACAGGGATTTATTTTTTTGCGCGGAACCCTAATTATTATTCTAAAATAAAAGTAAATCTAAGTTACTCCTTATTACATCAGCTATATGCTAGTGAAAGTCCCGTCAAAATCGGTCTAGCCGTTTTTAGTTGGGACAAACAGACAAATAAAATGTTTTATTTTTTGTCTAAATACCTTGCAAACATTCGTATTTGATTTGTAAAACGCTGTTACATATTTTAATATTACAAATAGACACTTCAATTTGTCATATTTATATAGATTTTAATTTTTGTCTTGATAAGCATTTGAAAACTGTCTCTTCAAGGAACACATTACGCATATTATACTCGTTTAACTGCAAAATAGTGTGTATGAAAAAGGCGTGAGTTTATGTATGTGTGTGTATGGAGTGGGCATGAATCCACAGAAATCATAATGTAAAATTCTATAAGTCTGAAATCGCCAATCCGTCTTGAGCAAGCGTGGTAATCAATGCTCGTGCCTTCTCTGTATGAGAAGAGGCCTTTGCCCTTTTTATTTTGGTGTGGTTCTTTCTTTTTCTTTCTTTTCTTTATCGTGAAAAAATCATCAAATGAATCCTTCCGCCTTGGGTGAAGCGGAAAGGACTGTCAGACTTTTACTGACTAAAAAACCACCCTGTTCCTTCTGTTGCCCTTTGCGTTCCGAGGCCACGGTATCCTATTAAGATGTCCCGCGAAGGCCTTTCCCCTCAAGTGGGACAATAATAAATTAGTATTTTTTTAAACACGGTCTATATTCTATGGTATCCATGTGCACCTGTAGCTATATTTTACGACTGCAACTAAGCCGCGCTGTAACTGTAACTATAAATTCTATGCAATCAATAGAACATAATTATTCATAACATTTCTCATCGCTCTGAGCTACATCCAGTTTACATACGAGTTTATTTTATTTCTTCTTTCGTTTATAGAAATGAATGCCCATGCGCATATGATGGCCTAGTGGTTATGGCGCCCTTTCTCATGCATAGGTTTGATACCGGTTCAGAGCAAATGTGAACTTTACTATGACTACAATTTCAATCCCAAAAAAAAAACAAATTCTATTTAAAAATATTTTGTATAAAAAATAAGCCTTTATATTGCATTGTTCTGCAATGTGCATATGTGTTCAAAATTTCAGCTTAATCCAACACCGAAAAGTGGGTTTCTATGGCCACTTTAGTACTCTGTGATCAACATTAAGTATATTACATTGTCATGCATATTGCTCATTTACAAACGTGTGTGTGACGTTCAAAAGTGCCTTATATTGGCCTAACTGAAATAAACGTTTGACTTTGACTTTACCAAATTCTCATTTCCTCTTTTTACCCAGTTCTGGTTCATGTCTACTTCAAACCATATCGCGAATACATCACTAAATCGTTGCACGCGTCACCTCGAAGCCATATAGTCTATTGGATTATATGCGAGGCCATACGACTAGTTCCACGAGTGGGCCGAGTGACGCGACCATTTGCAATATTGCAATTACTGCTCTTGTATTCAGGTCCCATATAATTCCCAGGTACCCTTTTATTTTTTTGTGCGCGGTGGAAATCCTCATGGACTTCCTCCGTCGTGGGGGTGACGGAGGGTCAAGCCGGACTCTTACCGGTGTTCCACCTCTGCCTATGGCCAGGAGTGCAGGATTCGCATAAGCATTCACCGCTCCCTCGGCAGGTTCCAAGGTACCCTAAGAGATCGTCAAAATAGTAAAATATAACTATAAAAGGTTAGGTAAGTATAGTTTCTTGCCCATTCTTTTCTATACGAAACTACCTTTTGGAAGGGACATCTAGATCAGGGCATCAAGCATTAAAGATTAATTGATGACTTTGGAGTTTGGATACTAAAGCGCTTACGCTTACGAAAGTTAGATGACCAAATTGCGTACCATTAAAAATAAATAAATGGAAGCTGAAAGCCAAGAAACAAAAACATCAAGACCGTTTAGGCCTTACGTAATTTCATACAATATTCTCAACTGACTTTTTAGACCTATGTATCCTCCTCAAGCGTCGGAAATTTCCTAAAAATCGGTTTATGCTTTTCGAAAAATAATTATTTGAAAGTTTGTATGAAATGACGTACGACGTAAACGCTCTCAAGAAAGACATTAACCAACTCGTCAGTTAAGTGATAAAAGCACTAAGAGCCCACTTACACAAAAAACTTAACCCAAAGTTAATTGCTAACGAGGTTAAATTACAAATTATGTCATACATAGGCTCGTGTTAGCAGCTTGGAGTTAATAAGATAACCCTAGTTGGTGCAAACGAGCCGAAATATAGTGATTTAAACAAACGCAGACAGCAAGACGAAATACCGTAAAATTTTAATGACTGAACTAATTCCAAACCCGAAACAGACCACCTAAATATCAAGCTCTAAAACATAGAGTAATCTTAGATTAGATTCGGTTCCATACCTACAATATTTGTGCAATAAAAGGTAGATTAAGTAAGTTCTCTTATAGTACTACCTTGTTCATTTAACAAGTAGAAGCAAATACAGAGTGCCGTGGAGTTTCTTGCTCGTTCTTCTCCATAGAGGCCTACTAGCTAGTATGTAGCTAGTAGCTACATACTAGCTTCAACTTTCGGACTAACTGACAGACTCCTTGACTATTCAAAAGTTCCTGTAAATGGTCTAATTGAAATAAATGTTTTGACTTTGACTTTGACACTCCAGGACTAAAAAAAATAACCAACTAATGTTTCTTTTTATATAAAAATATTACATTTAAAAAAAACTTTAAATTCAGAACAATGAAGACGTCAGTGATGGCCAGTATGTCGGCTTCATAACTGCATAAATACTTTTTCTTTAACTCCACAATTATTTTAAAGTTTAAATTATTTTAAAATTTAAAGCTTTTATAACTATCATGAAAATGCACATAAACGTTATTTTTATGAACTGTCTGTTAGTTTAAATAATAGTGTAAGTTTTTCTTAAGATTTTGCTCCAAAGGAAACCACGCCATTTTGATTTTTATGGAAGCAAACAGGATAAACCCAGCAATTACAGTCGATTTACGTGTATAATATGCAATAGAACATAATTTTACCATCATTCCTATGAATTTTTTGTCGTTAACTCAAGAAATAAAGGTCCACTAAGCATTTATGATGTTAGTTAGCATTCAACGAGTGAGACAAATTAAATCACTTCGTGTTCGAATAAATAGTGATTTTGCATCACATTGCTTATGCTTTGCGCATGTGCCAATGTACTAGATTTAGGCTTCATTCACACTATTTGAAATAAAGATTTTTAATGAAAAAAAATATCTTAGTTTGATTAATTTTAAAGACGCAGCAAGCACGCAAGTGTATATGGCCAATATCTCACATTTCAGCCTGATATTTTAATAGATTTAAAATATCATATTAAACACATTCCTTTGGGCTGGCAGGAATGATTTTTATGCGCAAAATAGTAACTTGGACGATCCCAAAAAAATTTAACCCTAGCATATCTTAAAGTCAAACTGGCAGTCCTGTACCTAAGCAGGTATGCTCATGTTCCCTACCTACACTTAAAGCTAGCAAGAAGATAAATCAATTACAACAATAATTTAGCATTCCCGTCGGCCGTGTGCAGCATGACGTGTCAATTAGGACAAGTTGGTGTAGGCAGTACTGTTGATGCTCGCATCAATATTTATGAGACACCGCGATTTCAAATAAACCTACACTGGCCTACTAAAATATTGTATGATGTAGGAGCGTTTGCGTGTGTGTATTGTACCTTAGAATTACGAAGTCGTATTATTTTCGATTAATAGAATTTCTTCAGACTTAAGCGATTGGATAGGACTTTTATAGAGTATAAGTTCCTTCTGAAAATGTTTATAAAATACAGTATGTTTCTTGCTAGCCTAGCCTATTTTTTGTTAGACTTTTGCCTCAACTCTGCGTCGAGTTTTGGCGGCAGAATCTTTTACCTTCTAGATTTGCCAAATCGAATACCATTCTTTCTGTTTTTGCTCAAAATCTTAAGCATTTTGAGTCACTCCCGGACTCTTAAATTCGCGGACCTCGCACTTTCTTATGTAAAGTTTTTGACAGGTCATGAATTCAAATTTGGAACAACGACAAAAATGATGGCTCCAAAATTGCATAATCTTTTTTTTCTTTAACCCACATGAAAATACGCGGTGGGTCAATTAAAGTATCCGAAAGTGTACTTCTCGCAAATCTACAATTTATTATAAACACAATTCGACCTTTTACTTAAACATATTTATACTTCAGTGCAGTTAACAGTAGGTCCTACTTAATTCCGCCGTAGGGGAATTATAAGCGAATGTCTCACAGAATTATCTGAAGTACTTAATTATTTGTTGTTTATCGCCCACGCCCAACTGTGGGGCAGCTGATAGCTATCAGATACAAATCATTTTCGTAATTGTCCAGCAATTAATGCATTCCATTGTTGTAAAGATGGCGATGATAAGTTTATATTTTATTTTGGCATGTGTATGAGAGATAAGATGCCGATTATGATGGAGTTAGGTAACTCTTGGCAATGTTTAATAGCTATTAGATAGTGGCAGGTAAAGGGTTAGTCTAGTCCTCCCAAACATTCTGCTTAGGTACTTCAATTTCATTAAAAAAGATTGCTTATTAATTAAACTGTGGACTTTTAGCAACAGCAAGCTTGCAAAGTTGACTATTTCTAGACATTTTACTACGCGATCACTAAACTACTACTATACTAAACTAAAACAGGTATGGAGCACCTATCCTATCCTTTAAAAAATCAGAAATAGAATAAAGACTGTATGACTGACTGAATGTTTCAAATCATTTTCCCATTTCGTCATGAGAGACTCACCCAACGAAATCTTTATCTCCCAAAATCAATAATATTTTAAGTAAGGAGTAAACCGTGAACGCGTGCACCCGCTGCAGCGTCCGCCGGCGGAATGCGGCCGCGTTGTGCAAGCGATGCGCTCGCGCATGCCGCACCTACACGTCGATTCACCTGCGCTTCCGTGTGTGCTTACCCAATAAGGGCTGTTTAGACAAACCGACACCATTTTTGGCGCGAAAATTGGGAAATGGAAGGCAAAGTTGGAGAGGATGACACGACAATACACTATAAAGTAGGTACTCTATTATTTGAAAGTCTGCATTGACAAATCGATGGTTTTAGGTAACCTTTCAAGAATAACAATATTTCCTTCATTCTTTTCAACAAAAATGATATCGTGCGGTATAAAAATGATCTTTACATCGATTGCCGATCGCGTATCTCATGAACTGCGGCCCGGCGCAGGCGCATGATGCAACCCTCCCTACGTTAGCAATCACGCTGATTTGTGCCATTCCGCGAGAAATAGAAAATTGTTGAGAGAAAAATTTCATCATAGACTAACAATTGACTTTTACCCTACATATCGTGGTTCGGTTGCGTTCGACTTGTTACTAAGTAGATGGTATAATTAGGCGCCTCGCTTCGCTGTGTGAAAAAATTCCTTTTGCAATGTAATCCGAAAATTATATTATCTTTGCTTTCTGGTAGCTCATCATCTTTAGAAGCTTGAAAGTTATAATAATAGTTATACCAGCCAATTATTGCCACTGACATCGCTGAAGGAAAAACATCGTGAGGAAACCTGGACTTATACCAGCCTATTACTGTCCCACTCAAACCATGTCAGAGGCCCTTGAGGCGGTTTAGAAACTCTGACACTAGGGTGTGTGGGGTCGTAAGACCTTACTGCCCGTACGATAAAGAAGAAGACTGCCTTCGCTCTCTTTTTTACTGCAGAGAATAAGGTCTTGGGTTCGATTCCCAGGTCGGGCAAAGTGTTATTTGGTTTTTCTATCAGCAATTTCTGAGTAGCAGCCTCGGAGTCTGGATTTGTGCCTTACATGACTGAAGAATGTGGGTGTACTAATAGGTACACCTCTGCCTAACCCTTCGGGGATTACAGGCGTGGTTCTGTGTGTTTTATACCGAAAAGAGTAACAGTGAACTCTCCATTTAAACACGCTTATATACAAGGAGTGGCTCTATCACAATAGTTGAACAAGAATTTCCACTCACGATAACTTTATCGCCAGTTAACGCTTTGGGCGTTTAGTTACTGCTTATAGTTGCAAAGGTTATAAACTTAACAACCACGCCTATTTTTCCGGTCGGACTGACGTACTTCTGTGTATAATTAACTATTAACAGTATTAGGGTAAAAAGATCTTCCTTATACCGGGCAGATTGGAATTGAGGGGGTGGTAGAGTTTGAGCCACTAATACATGTGAATCATGTGGAAAAAAAAAGTATTTGCAATTTACCCGAATATGTATAGGTGAAGTGAGTTTGAGTGAGTGAGAACTTTTGAGTGAGTGAGAAGTGCGCGAAATAATCATAATGCAATTAAATTCGATCGATTTTTTTTTATTTCCGTTTCAACCATAATATTTACTAGCTTTTGCCCGGGACTTCGTCCGCGCAAATGTCGGTTATCGCGGACGCAGACGAAGTCGAAGTCTAATAAAAAGTAGCCTATGTCTTTCCCCGGGTCTTAAACTATCTCCATGCCAAATTTCATCAAAATCGGTTCAGTGGTTTAGGCGTGAAAGCGAGACAGACAGACAGACAGACAGAGTTACTTTCGCATTTATAATATTAGTAAGGATTTAATTTGGTGACTTTACATATCAATAAATGATACTAATTGTATTTGTCGTCAAAGTCGATAGTCGTATTTCAAATTCGAAAATCGACTCGATCGATTACTTTTATGTTGGAGCCTTGGAGCGCTTGTGCTACAGCCACGGTGAGATGACGCGTCACCTAAAGCTCACAACACTTAAATTCATCGAGGAAGAGGCACCTTTCTTGGTATTAAGTTTAGTCGGTACTAAATTCCTACAAAATCTATTGAGTAGTTTAACCGTGAAACGGTGAAAGCATAACAAACAAACAAAGTTACTGGAATAAACCAAAAACCAAAAAAACACCTGAATGTTCAAGCGAGATTACTACTCCGATCAAATGTCGCAATATATCGTATATTCAGAGATAAACGATACCACCATTTACCTAAATCCTTCAAATCACTTACCTAGCCCACTCATTTTGTCACCAATCACGACGCTCGACGGAAGTAACCGAAGGTAATTAGAACGCCGCTCGGTCTCGCGGTTGCGCAAGCGCATCCGTTCCCGCCCGGCAAGTTTACTGCAAGCCTTGCAGTCATAAAAGTTTATAATTGTTGTACTTGAAGCTAGGTTTCCTGCGAGAAATATTTCGTAAGAACAAATATTTGTTACGTCGGAGGTCCGTTTGGCTTGGGAAATAGGTTGTAGGTACTGTACTTATATGTATGTACAGTAGCGGTCATAAGTGGAGTAGCAACCTCACAAAGCGATAGATTGACACTTTGTTTAAACTTACGACACACACATTAATACATCACTTATACACACAGATGTAGGTACGGCCTGTACCGCATGTTCACAGCAATTCAAACCTTAGCTTGCTACTGCACTTATGACCGCTTACTGTACCTATGTGGAAAGGACTTCGTGACACAATTTTTACGTGGATCTTTGACAGTCGTTAGGTCGTCAGAAGCTCGAAAGTCTGACAACCAGTCTTACCAAGGGGTATCGTATAAATTACCCAGTTTTGTATGGAATAGAGTTTATTTTTTAAACCCATGAAAATTTTCAACACTTGGATCATGAACTGAATTTATGGTAAAACTCTGTGTCACAGTCTGTGACCCTCTCATTTAAAATAAGAATAAACATCCCCCGATCTAATAATCTATTTCAATTAAAATCCTATTCAAAAAGTCGACTCAATCTTTGAAACCAGTTAACCAAGTCCGTATTAATCCAAGTAACATCTCAATTTTTCCGCTTGCAACACCAACGTAATTCAATAAAACATTCATTGCAGTGCAGTAATAGAATCGAAAGCGAAACCATAATAATTATTATTGACAGTTAAGTGACATAACAATGGTTCGTAATAGTGTTGCGCCCACGCGCGGGAAAAAGTCACAGATTAAAAAAATAATAACGTTATCTGTGCAAAGCGACCTTTATTATTAGATAATATAATATTATCTATCTGAATCTTGTTTAAGTGAAAAATATAGGTAGATAAACATTAAAAGATTTTGGATCTCAACATTTGTTGCGTAACGTTAAATGATTCGATCATTTCGAAATGGAATTCATTCATTCACTCGATTGAATCGAGATCGTTGCTTGGACTCGTTATTTTAATAGGGCTGTTGCTTTGCAGTTTTGATCTTTTTTTTAATAATTCTTTTGACCAAATTACGGCCACGGCGATCAGTCTTAAAGACTAATCCTCTTCCCTCACTATCACAGTCCGAGAAGACATCAGGCGCAGGACCAACAGCTTTTTTTTGGTTGGTAAAAATCATCAAATGAGTCCTTCTGCCCTGGGTGGGGCGGAAGGGACTGTCGGACTTTTACTGACTAAAAAACCACCCTGTTCCTTCTGTTGCCCTTTACGTTCCGGGGCCACGGTATCCTGTTAAGACGTCCCGCAACCCCGGCAGGACCAACAGCTTTACGTGCTTTCCGTGGCGCGTTAGTTAACATACTACATACTACCCTACGACTTCTCTTCCCACCGCGAAAAAGGGTTTTAAAACCGTCGTCTTCACACACTTACTAACACGACTGTAAGTGTTCGTGTTCTCTATATACTATTAACTAGTAAAGTCCACAGCATAAACAAGTGACAGGGCAAAGTATTATCATTTAAAATATGTCTAATAGTTTCATAATTTCCGCTTTAAATTGCGATAGAACATACTATATTAACGCGTTCTTAAGTTACAGCGACTAACTTATGTTCTTATCTAGATTAAACAACATACTTAAAGACCAACTTAGAGACTCCATTTGAAAATATCATTTACTCAAGACACGTGGAGTTTGAAAAGGTTTATTGAGTATTTTAATAAAGAAATGCTTTGAGAACTTTATTTTTTAAAGTTTTAGGATTTTAGAGTATCAGGAATAGGGTTAGGAAGTCCCTCATCCTCCATTGAAAAGGGAGTATCCTCTGAACCAGGTGTGGTGTCTGATGGGCTACTGCCCGACGGTTGTTGTCAGTTTTTTGAACTTTGAACTAACCATATACCATACGTCAGGTGTAGTTCGCGTGTGGCCCGGTAGATGGCATCACATAGATATTTTTATATTGCACAAACCTTACATTTAATTTTGTCACAATTTGAAAAATTATAGTACATGGTCTGCCCTATTACGATTGTTCAATAAAACATTTGCGTAGTCTAACTGCAAGGAGTGTATATTTTACTCTGTGATACAAGTTACAATGCGTTTTTTTTAAGAATGGGAAATCATCAAATGACTTCTTCCGCTCTGGGCGGAGCGGGAGTGTCAGACTCTTAGGGCGATTGTGCACTACAAGGAATTTTACTGTCCGGCAGTCCGATTTTTTACGGTCCGATATGGCACGCCATATAATGTATATACTAGTTTGTGCACTATACGTAATTTTACCGTCCGACATTTTACTTTTCCCCATTCCGGAACGGAACCAAGAAACTCATCGTTCAGAGTAATTTCGCGTGCGTGGCGTGTAGTTTCAAAGGCAGAGCTAAACTAAACTGAGGCGTATCATCCGAGTAAAGACGGACAAGTGCACAAGCCAATCATCCGTTTTTTCATGCCACTTCAGACCGTAAAAAATCGGACTGCCGGACAGTAAAATTCCGTGTAGTGCACAATCGCCCTTACTGACTAAAACCCATCTGTGTTCCTCCTATAACCTATTGCTCTATGCGTTCCAGAGCCACTCTATAAGTTAACAACCCTAGGTTAGTAATTTGCGCGTCCAATAACTTGTAGTAATGACATTTACAGTTTTACACGTAATCCGACGATTTGGTGTCGCTGTTTTTAACTGATAACTGGTCGAGTGACGAAATCGCACTGATCAAAAGTAACTGTGTTTTAAATAACTTGCGCACGCGCATCGGGCGCTACAGGCCTATCGCGATGTTCCCTTATATGGTTATTGACCTTACAATGTTTAGGAAATTTACAATTTTGAGTGTGTATGGTCTATGAGTCACACCGATTTTGTAACGGCAAATACACACATCAAAAGTGTCTAGGGATCAACATCCCTAACATTTGTTAGGGATGTTGATCCCTAGACACTTTTGATGTGTGTACGTACACAATATTTTTTTACCGACTTTTTTTCCGACTACGAAGGGATTATAACAAACTATATTAGGTATGTATTATGTAACGTTCTGTGCGTATATTTATAAATCTTACTTCTATACACGGTTACATTTAGGTCGTTCTTAAGCCGAAAGCCATAAACTCGATCATCAAATTCGTAACGATTGGGAGCATTTTTTTCAAAAATAACAATAAAAAAAACAGCTGTTCAGTACATTTATGTTCGTCTAACTCGTCAAAGTGTACTGAACAGCTGTTTTTTGTATAAGTGCATTTCGGATGGATGGATGCTTGTTGTTCAATCACGCTAGAACGGCTAAACAGAGCTAGATGAAATTTGGCACAGAGATATAGTCTAGAATAACTCATAGGCTAGTTTTTATCCCGGAAAAAATGTACCTACGGATTTAAAGACGTAGACGAAGTCGCGGGCGGGAGCTAGTTTATAGCTTTTTTATGGACATTTCTGTCGCAGTCGAGTCTTTAAAAGACTACAAAAGACGTTAACGCGTATTTTTAATAGTTGTTGATATTAACTAATACAGATATTTTTTATTTTTTTTATTTTATTTATTAGAGACAAAAAACAGTTATACGTTACAATATTAACATTAGGTATAAGCATAACAGTTAAAAACGCATAACCCACACCATTGTCCACGGAATAACACGGAATTTAAAAGAAATAAGGAAACGGACGCATACAGAGAGGGCTCAAAAGAAGAGAAGAATTAACCCGAAAGGTCACACCAACCAACCCTGGACAGCGTCCACCGTCCAAAGCAGCATAATATGTACTTATATTAGTTGTCATAAAGGTAAACCAGATTAGACCCTGGCTATGCTTGAGTAGTCACCTACTTGAGTGCCATCGGAACCCCGTGAGACACATTCTGACCTACTATATGTTTTGATATCATTAACACCTTCATTTGTGAAATGTGTCAAAATAAATTAAATTTTTTGAAAGTTGATTTTCAAGGTAATTAAATAATATTATGTTGATATAGCGAGAATGTTGTGGTCAACAGATATCTATGTTGTTTATTGGTAGGTAGTAAAAAAAAATTGTTACAAAGAAATTGACAGTGAGCCCCACTTTGTTATCTTCACTTGCAAAAGCAGGAAATTAAGGATGCCTTTTGGTTTGACAGTAACTCCGGAAATATTTCAAAAATATAGTGAAATGGCTTTTGGAGACATACCACGAGTAATAATTGTATATTGCAATGATTTATTAATATGTGGTAACACAGAGCATGAACATGATATAATAATGAATAAAGTGTTTGAACGCGCTTTAAAAAGCAATGTAATGTTAACATAATTATTAATATTAAGATTGTAATGTCTTTTGAGTTATAATTAATAATATTAAATAAACAATTAGAAGACTTTGAAATATACCTACTTTTATTAAAAAGAAGACATTAATATCACTCATTAATATTACATTGTATCAAAATTTAATTGATTAAATTGAAACCTGATCTATAAAGCTATTTCGGGTAGGGTAGTTTAAAACTAGGAGCTGTCAGCTAAGAACGGATTTTGCGACGAGGCCGAATAAAGGAGGTCTGTGAATTCCACACGGGCGATATCGCAGGAATAAGCTAGTTTATAATATAGGGTATTTTATTATATTATCAACACATAATTTACAGTAAATTATTCGTAAGCTCTGATCCTCCCAAAAGTATACAAGTCCACCATACTGCATAAACTCAGATTCCCTTTACTCCCTAATGACCGCACAACCATTCCTTTGAACCCAGTTATTGGCAACGAGCCCAAAGCTCTAGGAAGAGAAGCATTAGCAAAACAAGTTCATATAATTTACTCTCCCGGTTCTAAGCAAATAAATGTGGCTGCCAATCAGGAGATGGCAACCAAGTAAGACCTTTCCTAGTGTGTGTTTAGTTGCAAAATAACATGGCTAATAAATAGTGATTTGAGTCGGCATTCGCTCTAAAACGTCGTCATGGAAACGGCAAAAGGCGGGTCTCTTGGCCTGCGCTGGCGCACCTAGTTGGGGACGCAAGTTTGGGGAATTGGCGGGGGGAAATCGTGGGATGCTCTTCTCTGTACTTTTGGAAGCAGCAACTAGATTTTATTTTTCTTGTGAATGACGTCTAAAAGTACTTTTTGATTTTGATGTAATTAAATTACATCAAATACTATGTAAAAATACTTAATTTTCTTCAATTTACAACCTTATCTTCTAACTAACGGTAATTATTATTTAGTAAATATTTAATTGCTGTCTTCTTTTATCATGTCTAAGAATAAAAAGCTCAGGCCGTAAGTCTAATTAAGAGGCTGACCCTTGACAATTTAAAAGTGCCTGTAAATGGTTTAATTGAAATAAATGTTTTGACTTTGACTCACCACGATACTACAGATTTACATATAAATAGGTCTAATAAATAGGTTAGTTCTGTCAAAATGAACCAAATCTCTCAATTTTCGGAGTAATTCTAATGATTTTAAATATTTATCGCTAAATAATTTTTAATCTATTCTAAGCATAAGTTTGCGAACGTTCATGAATCTGTTATAGCTAAATAATTTAGCATATCAAAATAGTTTGACGAAGTTAATTGAATTATCGATAATCTTTGGTTGGCTACTTTAGACATAATAATGCCCAAACAATTAACGCCAGACGTTTCTGACTTACACCACACATCGACAATCATTAGCGCTCGGGGCAAGCGACATAGCCTACGTTACTATGTAAACTGTGCGCTGGCAATCTGCATAACACATGCCAAGTAAAAAACGGGTTACTGTACTCTGTGACACATGCTCACGGATCTCTGTCACGGCTAATGTGATGAGCTTTGTTTAGATAAGGAGATGCTGTACTGATAGAGATGTAAGTATGTACTGATTGGAGATATTGGTAGTGGAACGGCATTTGTTTTTGAATTTGACGTTGGGAGAGCAAACATCGATGTGACGCGCATGGTGCGTCATTGACCTCCCGTGATATTTGCTTTTGACGCGCCTGAACCGTCATTGGTGCTGATTCCCCCGTTCATAAACTAAACTAAAATTACACTATTTCTACGAGTACGCGCACCTGACCTTCATAAAGAACCTCACCAATAGGGTCACGTTATATTTTTTTTTTCAATATTTGTCATCAATATTTTTTTTCGAAAGTTTGTTTTTACTATCATAAATAACAAACAACTATGACTGACTATACAAGGCACACAGTATTTACATCCTTTTACGAAAGATGAATCGATCAGACAAAACGAACGACCGGAAATTCACAGGCTGAACTTTCTTTTAAATGTCTACCTAATTGCTTTCAAGAAATGGTCATAAATACTAGCATTTATTGAAGAGTTTAATTGTGAATCATACAAGGAAAGTATAAAGATGTAATAGGTGATAGTCGATGAAAGGCATCACTTATTGGAAAGTCAGGAACGAACATTATGACACAAACGTTTGCGCAAGTCATCTCTCATCTCGTCGTTATGACCCAATGGTTATAGCACTCACCTTTCATACATCAAGTTGCGGGTTCTATACTGGGCAAGTACCAATGTGACTTTTTCAATTAATATCTCCTTTAGAGATCACTGACATCGGTGAAGAAAAACATCGTGAGGAAACCTAGACAATCGTGTATTGCCATTGCAGAGGTTTGGGTAATCACTAGTGACTAGCTCCTGCCTGCGACTTCGTCCGCGTGAGAGTCAGGTACTTATAACATACTTACAGGACAATCCTATGACACTAGGCAATAGTTGTAGCTATAAATCAATAGAAAATTTCTTGTAATCGGACTAGTAATTTCAGAGTTCTCTTACAAACAAAAAAACACACTTTTCCTTCTTATTCTCTCGACTTGGTCCTCGTGGTTGTCAAGAATACTTTTGACGTATGCCTATGCCCTCGGCAATAGTGTAACTTTCTATCAATTAAAGAATTTTCGTAATTGGATCAATATTTCCAGAGATATCCTCTTATAAAACAAACAAACTTTTCATTTCTATTACATTAGTAAATACAAATGTAGATACAGTTCGGAATAAATACGCGTTATGCGCATACTCATGTAAAAATACCATTTTAAATTATCATTAAAAACGATAGAGAGCGATAGAATATAAAGAAAAAAACGTAGATTCTTTTAACCCAAGAATCAAAGTAATAAATTGGACAGTTAACGTTATCTGGATGTATTCAGCACATTTTTTACAAGCCTATCTTTACAAATGGAAGCGTTTTATTACATACGTGTATCTTTAGGTGCCCTTAAAATACAGAATAGTTCTAGTACGACACAATATAAACTCTGCCAGAGTTGCGGATTTTGTTCGAAAGAGTCAACGTGGTCCTGGAACGCAAAGAGCATTAGGAGAAACACGGATAGGTTTTAGTCAGTAAGAGTCTGACACTCTCTTCCGCTCCGCCCAGAGCGGAAGAAGTCATTTGATGATTTGCCATCCTTCTCGTCCGCGTCAAAGTAAATATGTTTATGTAAACATATTCACAAGGAATGCTTCGTTTGTTATAAGTTACATTGAAGTTAGAATAAGTTAAGGCGCATTTACCGCATTGGGATGTCCTGTAATGGTATATGTTAGAAGATAAATAAATAAATAGTATCCCACGGGAACTGCACATTTTTCCGGGATAAAAAGTAGCCCATGTGCTATTCCAGACTATAATCTTTCTCTGTGCCAAACCCTCAGATCCATTCAGCAACAAACATCTATCCATTCATACTTTCGCGTTTACATCAAGGACGGTTATAGGATACATAACATAACATCACGCCTGTTATCCCCGAAGAGTTAGGCAGAGCTGTAGGTACGCATTAGTACACCCTCATGTCGCCAGTTATGTTTAAGTCCCCTGTAATAGGGGCGAGTCCATTGCCATCAACCGGGCACAAATCCAGACTCCGATGAATGATTGATTGATCGATTGATTGAACATCTCGCTACCATCCACAAGAGCGGAGCAGTAAGCAAAGACGTAACTTAACACGAGTAACACCGCGGGATATAACTAGCCTTGTATTGTTAACGTGTCTTATAAAACACATCCGCACATTAACGCATTTGCAAGCGCCAAGAGTCCCTGCGTCTCATAAAATACCTTTTATCTTGCATCCAATTATCGGCCAGGCTCCCGGACAATGAATATGAATGCTATTTTTAAATGAATTCAAATTAACATGCTTTTAGTGGACCCCACAGGAGAGAGATAAACATAATCTGTTTCCATTATCTTCGGATTTTTACAAATGTTGGAACTGGAAGTTAAATAAATACTAGGTTCTGCCCGCAACTTCGGCCGCGTGGTTTGTGACATGTACAGTAGCGGTCATAAGTGGAGTAGCAATCTACAAAGCAAATCGATTGACACTTTGGTTACTCGTAAACTTACGACCTTTAGACGCGTGTGCGAATTTTGAGGTGTACGTAGGTACTGTGTTATTACGTTCAAAAGTGTCTTATAATGGCCTAATTAAATAAATGATTTGACTTTGACTTTAACTTTGAATACTAACCCTTATACACACAGATGTAGGTATGGCCTGTACCCCGTATTTACAGCAATTCAAACCTTAGCATGCTACTGCACTTATGACCGCTACTGTACATCTTTAAAATTGTTTTCATATTGGAAAGCTATTTTTTCACCCGCTGTATGTTACGTTTTTGGTTACTAATCCGCTCCCTTAGATCGTGGCGTGATGTTATATAGCCGATACGATTTGTCATGAATCTGGCTATTATATATGTAGGTATAATCTTTCTAATCCGACTAGTAGTTCCAGAGATTACCGCTTTAAAAAAAACACAAACAAAAATACTCTACAGCTTAATTATATTATAAGTACTAGCTTCTGCTCGCGACGTTGTCCACTTTGATGTCAAGTATACCATGAAACGTATATCCTATAATGGCACACGGCAATAAAGTACCTTTCTATCAGTGAAATAATTTTTGTAATCAGACCAATGCTTTCATACGAGTAGATTATCTTTAACAACCAAAAAGTAAACAAATAAATTTTACCTCTTTATAATATTGGTTAAGTAAGATAGATGTACCTAGATACGCTTTAGTTGTTGTCTCTGTTATCAATCTTGTTTATTGGTTGACTTTTGATTCTTGAGATGATATTAATTGTTGTGATTACAGTCTAGCCGGGTAGAATGTCTGGTCACCTGTGTAGCGCCATCTTAATGTTAATGGAATTCTTTTATTATGGCAAGCTTTTGGATCTGTGCTCAGAGTGTTGTCTGTCCGTTGCAATCTTTAGGGATTCTTATTTCAGAAATGTTAACATCTCATGGACATAGCTGGGGGTTTGCAACTGGGCTTGAGCAACTAACATGTATTTTTTCTATTTCACAATACTTTCTAAATCTAGGATATCACTGACATCGGTGGCAACTATACATAATTTAATTAATTTAAGTCTGGAATCGCCAATCCTCCTTAAGCAAGCGTGGTGGTAGCATGCTAATATTTATTATTATGATTTATGTACATAGCAAAAATATGGGCCTTTGCTAAGCAGTGGGACAGTACAGGCTAGTTATAATATATATAATTGTAATATAATATCTACAGCTGTTTTCTACTGCCCTGTATCACCCTAGTCACTTTCGAAATCATTCAGAGCTGGCTTCTAGTTCAATCAGGCCTGATCATGAGTAGTTGTTTGGCTCCATAAACCTATGTAATTCATTATTTTCCTCAGCCCTTTCATTTTCCGCTATATCATCTATCTGTATCTTCTCTCTACGCTTTCTCTGACCATTTAACGCCTGAAATAACTTTCCATTTAAAACGCAATAGTGATACTTATTGCTTGCCACGTGAAGACCACAAAGCATTAGGGATAATGAGCGAGTAATATAATACCAAGTGTCGGCATCGTTTAGTTCGTAAAGCTGGCTTTCAGCTGATCGCCTTTAATCGGCTTATGGAACTGTGTCAGGCATTAACTGACTCACTTAAACCTTGGTAAAATGCTTTGAATTTGACCCGTGGGTGGTGTTTGTTATCATGACCTTATTGTGATCAACGTCTGCACTACTCCACGAAGTCTGAGGAAGTTGTAGAGTATTTAATAGTGAAGACCAACTGGACTCTGAGGGTCGAAAGGTTGGAATCGCGCTACAACGTCAACTTTAAGTCGTTTGTGGTACGGGTTCCTACCCACCAGCTGCAGACCTTCTTGAAAGAGGACTTTTGGCCAAAGGGTGTCGTATTCCGTTCCGAGGTCGGTTACGCGACACCACGCAGCGCAACACGACGCCGACGCTACGTGTTTAGTTATTTAAGATTTTTGTAATAATTATGTATTAGTTTATTTTTATTTTTATAAGATTATTTTGTGTTTTTTTTCTATGGGCCTCAGTTGCCTGATAATAAAATGATTTATTATTATTTTTTATTATTAAAGGGTATTATGATCCTGGAGCTAGCCTAGGCTTTCAAAGAAACGGGCTGACAGGTATTTCCTTGGGAAAGCAATGAAGAGATCTTATTAACACACTAGGGTTTTGTCCGCGAATTCGACCGTGTGAATGTCAGTTACCGTGGATACAGACGAAGTCGCGAATCAAAAGCTAGTGTGTACTGCTTGTTATTCTTATTCAAATTCCAAGCTATTTCCATCAGGAATTTCTCAGTAGCAGCCTCGGTCTCGGCCTCAGTCTGGATTTGTGCCCGGTTGATGGCAATAGGCTCGCCCCCTATTACATGGGAGTGGGACATAAACATAACTGGCGAATTGCGGGTGTACTAATGGGTACAACTCTGCCTAACCCTTTGGGAATTACAGGCGTGTTGTTTACTAATTAATTGAATAATGGAATTATGTATCTTCAATATCTATGAAGTGTCTGTCACAGCAAAAAAGATAGATAAAGTATTTTTGTCATTTGTGTGTTGTTTTTACATTTTTCTAACGCAATTGATGGCCCATCTCACTCAGCTCTGTCATTAATTACTGACAGGTTTCTCATTAACCCTAATCAACAACCAAAACCAACCAACAACAGTACTAACAACTATGAAAACAACAGTAGTTGCAACAACGCCCATCTCGACAAAACAATACTCTTGATAGTTATCAGTAGGATGAGCGGCGCGCGCGCAGGATGCTCTCACGGGCCGGAAGTGTCGCGCTGTCACAGACAATGACCCATTGTGGACAGTAATTACCGTGCCGGATACTACGTCATTATAGTGTGGCCCGATTTGTATGGGAGCTCGATTGTAAAGATGTGGAATATGTATTTTTTGTATGAAAATTGTGGGTAGACAGGAAATAGAGGATGTGATGTAATGATTCGTGTGACCTGGTGAGTTTTTTGACGTCTGGGTCATGTAGGTATTCTAATTTCCAAAGCCTCTTTATACTAAGGTAACAAACAAGTCTGTAACTAAGGGTCAGTTCACACCGAGACGCGACGCGACGCGACGCAACGTGACGATAATGGAAGAGGCCAGTGACTTCGCGCTGCGCCGCGCTGCGCCGCGCGCCGCCGCAAGACGCATCGCAACGTCGGCGTCGCCGCTCTTGCACGTCGCGCGTACCGCCGATTCACCGCTGCGTCGTGATGCGTCTCGCGGCGGAGCGCGGCGCAGCGAGACGTAGAGCGACGCATCGCGACGTAGTGCTGCGTGGTGTAACGTATTCTAAATTCTCACAATAAAATGTGTATCTTTTCGTGTAGAAAATAAAGTTATATTTTGAGTCGCTCTTTTAAAGTGTGCACGCAGCGTCGCGTCTCGGTGTGAACTGACCCTTACGCGAGTCTGTAACTATCGAACGCGAAAACATATACTATAGATTCAAGAGATAGTTTAGATACATAATTCTACACATGATAAGGTCAAAATTGTGCCCGGTTGATGGCAACAGGCTCACCCCCTATGGGACATGGGACCAACAAAAAAAACATTACGGCCGAAATGTGGGTGTACTAATGGGTACACGTCTGCCTAACCCCTCGGGGATTACAGGCGTGATGTGATATTAATATATGAAAAATTTCAACGCTGAAGGTCTAAAAGTATAATTATACTGAATTTATAGTCACTGATTGTTTGTTCATTTTTTCTTTCTTTAATATGAGACAAAATATCGGACCAAAGTCTCTTTCTTCTCTCTCTAACATCTCTTCTACTAGGTTACTTGGAAATACTATTTTATGCCCTAATTATTTCATTGTTCTTATACAGAAATAAGGCTAGACACAAAAAAGCGCTCATTTCATAGTCATCACACGCATTGATTCCTATAGTGTAGGTACGGCGTTCCTTACGATCAAATTATGGTTGTCTTATTACAATACAATAAGCAATCAAGCGACGGGTAATGTCGTATGTTATGCGCGTGCGCTTATGTTATCAATTAAAGTCTGTTTAATGTAGAGCATTTGTGTGACCAAGGGTTTGAGAAAAGCATAAGAATGTTGAATAAGGACACAAATACAACCCTACACTTTGTCAACAATTCTTTGGCTGATAAGAGTATTTTTGATAAAAAATATAATATTTTATGGAAAGAATAAAAAATAGACTAAAATACATTTTTTACATATTTATTTCTATAAAAACTATATTTTTCTAAGAAGATTTTATATAATAAAGATTTTAACTACACTAGTATTTTCGTGTTCTATATGTTTTTTGTTTTGACAGTATGCAGACCCGAAATTATTATAGTACGGTTGGCAACCCCACCGTCACTTCAGTGTTACTAGCTTAAAAACTTAAATTAACTTATTTAAATTAAATATTGTTCTGGGACATGAATTTCTTTTTGTATTAAATAATAACATTACCGCCGCACCTTATTCATTCCACATCAACAATTACAGAACATTATTAAATTAAATTACTTTTTTTTACAATTATTACATCAGACACTTTCTCTCGAAAGCGAGTTATCGATAACAGTTTTTATCGTATCAGAATATAAATCATATGGCCCATGGGCGGCACTCAAAGTCATATATAATCGAAATCGATTAAAAAATCGAATTTATTCAATCAATTCGAGTTTTCGCATCGATTGAGATCTTTATCTATTGAATGATTAAACTCTTGGATGTCATCGTTCATGTTTCGTGGATATGAAAGTTTATTTTATTAATAATACGGGGATTAATATTGAATGTCATGGTATGTACTGCATCGATTGCATGTCGATGTTCATTATGTTTTTTATCTTGGTATTTCTTGGCAGATGCCCTTGCGCAGAGCATCGGTCTTATATCCTAAGCAAAACAAAAAGAAAACACGACACACAAATAATCATCATCGTAATACCATCAATGGTAGCTATAAAGATATAGAGCTACCATGTAACAACTTTTACAAAAATTCTGTTGATGGATATGCCCAAATAAAGCATCAATTACTATAACGTAAGTTATTTTATTCCGAAAATGTGCTGGCGATGGCGCAGCTGTATCTGAAATTAAGCTGGAGTGTATATGTGTGAAATAAGCCTCAATAAAAATGCACTAAGTGAACTCAGGCCAGTCAAAATTATAATGTATATTGATATACACAATTTATAAAAGAGAAAGGGGAAGCTTATAGGGCATCAAAAATAATATTGAGGAGGTTTTTTTTTTATTTTACTTTTATGTTACACCACTTAAGAACTAACCTATTGTAAACATCTTCAAAATTCTGTATACTTATTTCGCAATATAGGATTTAAATTTGAACGATGCGGACGAGACTTCACAGCATTTACACGTTATATGGAAATGCTGATTCTTTCGTCCAAGAAAACGCCAGCCAGTTACGCGGACCCGACCAATCTTGAATAGAAATAAACTATTCAAGCAATCGATTTCCGAACGAAACCTAACCGTATCAATCCACAATAATTTACCATTATCGCCAGCCAACACGCAAATATGAAACCCAATCACAACAAACCAATAACTCAATGGAAAATCAAACCAACTCCCGTTTCACAAATAAATCTCGCGATTTCCCCAACAGAACAAATTAAGGGAACAACGGTCTTCATACAATCTACATGTAACCGCAGCCCAGATTTAGACGTCGATCCGAATCGGCCGGCGGCGCAAGCGCACCGCTAGACACGCAAAAACTATAGATATCACCTTAATATTGTAATGTAAACAAAGCTGGAGGAAATGTGAATGGTTGTGGTGTGAGAGGGGAGCGAATAGCGGTTGTTAGGTCAAAAATTTATTAAGATTCTTTGGCAGCAGTTTCAACTAGGTATGATTATCTTTTGGGCATTATTGTGCTGTAATTATGTGTCGAAACTTATTCGAGAAAAGGCCCAGTGGTTAATGCACCGCCTCTCACGCACGAGGTTGCAAGTTCGATATCGAACTTGACTTTTCCAATTCATATGTACTTTCTAAGTTTACCTTGGACATCACTGTCATCGGTGATGGAAAACATCATGAGGAAACCTGGACTCATTCTATACTAATGTTATGAAGCACCGATTTAGCCCCACGCACTTTATTTTGACGCTATGTGCTCAAGGCCCGCGCACGCGCGGGCCGCGATGACGTAATGATGGCGTAACATGACACCAGTCACTAAAAGGGCTCGTAAGTGGTTCGCCTGCGACGTAGAGCGATAAGGGTGCCCGTTCTGGGAACGTAGATAAGCAACGCAGGTAGTTAAGTAACAGCGGTCGCCCTTTGTCTTTGTTCTATTCGTAAACAAAACATTAATTCTGAGAACTGACCAAAGTTGTTTATATTATCGTATTTGTTATGGTTCTATGTCGACTGTGACAAAACTAGAGTCGCTATGTACTTGTAACTTTGTAAGTTACATTATGAATAAACAAGGAATGTAACAACAGCGTTTTTTTGAGAATCCTACTTAACATTTTCATAATATTACAACTCAAACTTCATAGCGCGCGGCGCCATTTTATATGTATTTATACATATGTAAATATGATTTTGTAAACACTCTAATCCATGTTTTGTACGACGTACTGCGATAGCAAAACCTGTTTTGTGATGGAAAATAACCAGAGAACATACTTATCTATAAGCGATAACTGTACCATAGTACGGTATTTCTAAATAAAATGTTTTATCAGAGAATGGCTAAAAGTACACATGTTCTTGTACTTTATCGATTTGTGATAAAACTACTGTAGCTATGTACACAAAACTTTGTAAGTTACATTATGAATAGACAAGGAATCTAACAACAGCGTTTTTTTGAGAATCATACGTAACATTTTCATAATATTACAACTCAAACTTCATAGGGCGCGGCGCCGTTTGTAGGTATTTATGTAAATACGTATATATTATTTTGTCAAAGTGATTTTATGATGCTATTTCATGAAAGTATTGTCTAGAACGAAGTAATCACTCGTTGTAAATGAATATTACATCCATTTTCTGTCGATTATGCACTAAAACAGCGAAAATTCTTTGAAAAAAGTTTACGATTTCTCACGACTCTTGTCAAATCAAAAAAATCAAATTTTATGATGCTATTTCGTAAAAACATCACACATAACGGTGTCCTAACTAATATTCTACATAAAAAACACTGCACTTACCTTCAAATCACTACAATAAATCACTAAACACAAAAAATGTGGAACAAAAACCCGCACTGTTGACAAAATTTTGAAGTGGGCCAGATGTCAACTTCAACATTTTTTTTCTATATTGCCTATGGATATTTGCGTTTCGAGTGATGTTTTTATGCATGGCAACATCTTTAGCATTCGGAATAAAAATATTCAGAGACAATATTCGACTAAATTCATATTAAAAACAGCTTGTAAAGCCGTTGACAGATGAAAAAATCTGCCGGCATACCGGTATGCCACTCGGGGCTTGACGGAGAATTTCGTACCGGCATACGGGTATGCCGCTCGGGGCTTGAGCGGTTAACCGCTCGGCCATCACGCTAGTTCCAAATAAAAGCTCTGTTAATAAATCCGCTATTCTCGCAACTTGCACCCCACTATTGGGGGTCAATCCGTCACAGGCAGTGAGTTCGACACCGCTAGCTGCAATTTTTGTTACGCTAGTACTGCGGGTCTATTTCCTCTGCCTGCTCCATTTATGTGTTTTATGCTTCATTGCTCACAACTGAATGACCACGGTTGGACAACCGTTATTGAAAATAAGCAATATTGTCGTAGCGGTACAAAGCCGTAACATTTTCATAAAATAATTAAGTCATAACTTTGTAACGAGATATGGTTATGGAAAACACTTTGTGTTTATTTATTTATTTATACTTAATTAACACGGCATAATACCAATTACATTAATAAACATATAAACAAAACAAAAACTATACAATGCAGACAATTCAGTCATAAACAACAATTCTCTACTTACCAACATGGAACAGTGGACACCCTTGCATATTGTCTCTCACAGAACATCAAACATACGCGCTTAATTTTACTCCATTCGTCCGCAAACACATTACATATTTTTAACCGACTTCAAAAAAAGGAGGAGGTTCTCAATTCGGCCGGTATTTTTTTTTATGTATGTACACCGATTACTCCAAGGTTTCTAGTCCGATTAGTGTGATTCTTTTTTTGTTCGATGCAGTATACTTGCCATTTGGTGCCATAAAAATTTCATCCAATTTGGTTTAGTGCTTTTTATTTTGTATTTTTCTAAATTAAATATATCGTGTGAGGTATTGTTTGAAAGGGCTTTTATTAAGGATTTCAAACATTAACACACAAGCACTAAAAAGTGAAAAATAAAAACCTTTTTTACAAAATAAGATAACCGCCTTCAAAAACTACAAAATTAAAAATAACTTTAGTTTGGAAGTCGGTGGCAATACCTACATAACAAAAAACAAAACCAAAGCCGCCGACTTCCAAACTAAAGTTATTTTTTATTTTGTAGTTTTTGAAGGCGCTTATCTTATTTTGTAAAAAAGGTTTTTTACAATTCCTAATCTGGTTTCAATGTGATCGTGCTTGATAAATGCTTTAAAATTCGAACTTGTATTTCTGCTTTTCTTACCATCCGTGGACTTCTAAACATGGTATCTCTACATAGTATAACAGTGTGTAGTGTAACTGGCGAAATGTGGGTGTACTAATGGCTACACCTCTGCTTAATCTTTCAGGAATTACAGGCATGATGTTATGTGTTTAGTATAAATCAAAGTCGCTTCGCGTCTGTACGCTTAAATCTTTTAAACGACACAACGGATTTTTAATGCGGTTTTCATCAATAGATAATTATGGTTTTGGAAGGTTTTCGCGCATAGTTAGTATCCACATTGCATCCATGCGAAGCCGAGACGGGTCGCTAGTTACAAAATAAATGGTGAAAATCGATGTACAAACTTTGACTTAAAAAAAGAACCTGCTGTTGTCCTGGCATTATCAACCAAATATCTGTTAAATAACTTAACAAAATAAACGGTAACTGAAACCCCAATGTCACCAACCGCATCCTTTATAAATATTTTTTTCTAGCCTCCACCCGCAACGTCCGCGTGGGGACGCGGGCGGTTAAGGAGCTCAATGTTGATATATTTATCCAACGGGAACCATACATTTTTCTGGTAAAAAAGCAAGAGCTATTCCAGACTATAATCTATCTCTGTGCCAAATTTCATCCAGAACCGTTCAGCCGTTTTGGCGTGATTGAGTAACAGAGGTCTATCCAAACTTTACCCTTTTTTTAAATAGTAGTAAGATTAGCCTACAGGGACGGATCTATAAATAGGTTTTTGGGCTGCAGCCCAGGGCCCCGTGAATATAAAGGGACCCCGATGGAAAAAAACTAACATTTTAAAAATAAATTATTACGGTATTTTATCACTTTACTCTCCGCTCCATGACGCTCCCTCGCCTTCGGTTCGGGGTGCAATTCAATCTCGACTGTAATGACAAACTTAACTCACTAGTATCATAATGAATTATTATAACAAACAGTTTTTTTTTTAAATGGCAATTAGCTTGAATAATTAGGTAGGCCCCCAAATAGTGTTAGTAGTCCAGGGCCCCACAAATTCACAGTCCGTCTCTATTAGCCTATTTTGTGTCCCACAGCTGGTCAAAGACCTCATTCTCCTATTAAACCTCTGTATCCTGTGCGATCTCTGGCCAAGTTTTCCTTTATAATTATAAAGCTATTTACTTGCCAAGGCTCTATATTTATAAAATAATAAACAAACGTGGTATTATGAAGACGGACATGCGTCGGCTTGGTCTACATACGTCCTGCGTCGCCACCTACGACGACCGCCACGCCCCCCTCGCGTCAGGGTTGTCACCGCGCTAAATGGAGCTGATGATTTTAACCAGTGAGTTCTGACATATGTGGGGCGCTTTGATGGTCATCATTGATGTGATATTCGATTAATTAAAAGCAGTCTTTGTGGTTTTTGAGTTTTAGCAGGATGAACTTGTGACTCTTCTATTGGATTGTCTTCTTTTAGTTAATATACTTATTATGCAACTAGAACAGCGCCCCAAAACTCTTCTTTACTTTCGTCGCATGGGCAATGGGCCTCCAAAATAACCACTATAATGAAAGATGGCGAGATCTAAAAAGCTGGCAGTCATGGTGGGAAGGTCTTTGCCTAGCAGTAGGGTGATGCAGGATAACAGCAGTTGATGTATTAGAATCAAGTATACCATGAGATATTGCAGAGAAACCAGTAGTAATAATACTGCCATAATCTTCTGGAATAACTTAGCTGAAAGATGCAAAATCTTACGAGATCGCATAGAGATACAAGTATATCCATACTTTTAAAACGAACGAGCTAGAAGCACAAGGCTATATTTATACATATACTCCAGTTGTCATAACAGTTAATTCCCAGTGTATAAATAACAAATATAAATGCGCAATTTAAATATTTACACCTGGTAACCCTAACCCGCGCACGCGCAAATAGCTCAAGTGACACGAACGACACCGCAATCTCTGATTAACACGGAACGGCTAATCTCTGAAACGCGGACGCGGAGTTGCCAACCTAATGGATTACCCCGTAAATGGGGTAACACACCCAATTATAGGGTGTACCCGTCAGATACACCTGGCTAGTTATCATGACTTATAAACTTGAAATTGAACAAGCAATGAGGATTGCGATAACCACAACGAGGTGTGGTCTGGTGTATTGAGATTCCGGACCTGAACAAGTTGAACTGATGTTTAGATCGGTACCCAAACTTATTTTGTCTACTGCCCACTTTGAGAATAAATAATTTTTTAGCGCCCCCAATTTAAAAACCACTACCTATCTACACAACGCCCCGATTTTTTTTCTGGGTCTCTTACCGCCCCCCCTTAAGGCCTGCAGCGCCCACAAAGGGGCGTTATCGCCCACTTTGAGAAAGGCTGGTTTAGATTAATATACGATTCGTTCTGACGATAATTGATATTATTTTACTTGTACAGTTAGCAAGAAAATTCCTAATTATTAAGTACAATATCAACGGATCGATATTGACGTAAAATTAAGGCAAAATAAACTCTTAGCTATTGCGAAAAAATTTGAGATATAATAAATGCTAGATTTAATATTATAATTTTTCTTTTCTCTTGTAAATACGTTCAAAAGTGCCTTTTAATGGTCTAATTGAAATAAATTATTTGACTTTGACTTTGTTATTTCGTCTGTAAATGAAATGTAAAAATAACATTGTTTATCGACTTTTGTTGCTGATCGTACCTTCAATACAGTGAGTCATCTAAAAAGAAAAAAAACTAATTTTACCAGCTTTTAAAATAAGGTAGGTACCCTAATTATACAGTACCTCACTTAAAATAATTCATTCCCCTTCCGCAACCAGGGCCCTCGCTCCATTACCCCACGATAACCCCAGGGTGACGGGCCCGCGTGCGTGAGGTCCATAACTCTAGGGATAATCGCTGCATGCGCTTGCGCACCGTGGGCGACAAACCTACATAACGGTGTTAAATACTGTGACACTGAAGTTTGACTTGTGTCGAGGATTATAATGAAGGTAGTTGAGTGGAGAAAGGGGGGAGGGGGGGTAGTAAACGTCGATCGTTATCCGATAAGTACTATGGCGTGGCAGTAAGTTTATGTCAATGTTATAGTTTTATGTTTTAAAGAAGATTATCTATGACTAGTCTAGAATATAGGTTTTATTATACGGTGACTGCCTCGTTGGTCTAGGGTCGCAAAGCGCGACTGCTGAGCACGAGGTCTTGGGTTCGATTCCCAGGTCGGGCAAAATGTTATTGGATTTTTCCATCAGGATTTTTTTTGTAGCAGCCTCGGAGTCTGGATTTGTGCCCGGTTGATGGCAATAGACTCGCTCCCTATTATATGGGACTGTGACATGTTTGTGTACTAATGGGTACACCTCTGCCTAACCCTTTGGGGATTACGGGCGTGATGTCATATTATTAATACGTATTCAATTCTTCTACTAATTTTATTTCATCAAAAAAATATTTTTAAAAACAAGCTTTTTTTTTAAATGATTACAATTTTGAGTATTGGACATTGTATTGTCATCAGAACTAAAGGTGTATGCAAAATTTCAGCTCAATCGGATACCAACAAATGGTTGAAAAATGGTTTGCAAATTTTGAAAGGACAATTTACTTACATATATACATACTTACATACAAACAGTGCAAGCTAAATAAAAGCTTGTAATAAAAATACCACATTACTAAAGGGTCAAATCTCCAACATTGGCCTCAACATTGGCCCAACAGGCCAACCCAATCATCTCGACACCCAACGGTACAGACTGCATGACAAATCTATAATGCGCCAACTATGTCCCGACCACTTCACCTGACCCTTACTCCGAACCAATTTAATACTATCTTGGAGCAGATGAGGGGTCAAGTAATACTGGTCTCCTCCGTTAAAGGTGTAAGGCTAATTGTTTAGAGTTCCAGCAGAAGATTTATGACGTCACGAACGATGCGACTTCCGGGGAGGGCTGTGAGAGTATCGTGTTACTAACTTGTGCTTCATTAGCAGGAAATAGACATTACAATTTATATCGTTTGTATTTTAATGATGGCTGAAATAGGACTGGGTTGAGGAATAACTATATTTTATTGGAAGACTATTTTACCCAGGCATTCCTCATTGACATTGTAAAATATAAAACCTCTAGGAAGAGGAACCCCTATATGTATTTACCCCTGTATTTTATTTATAAGTCCCCCTATAAATAAAATACCACATTATTGGATTTTGTTGTCTTTGGTTTTGCAGTTTGACCATAGATTTTGATTGAGAACACCTTTGTTTATGACAGATTATTTTTTTTTATCTACGAAAACTCAATAAATTGGTTTCTACCTTAAAATGGAAGACATCTATTTATTTTATTTCACTTTATTCGAAAAACATACACCTAAAACAATAGTTAAACAGTTTACAGAAAATTAACAGCCGGCAAAATTCAATCAACAAGCAACGAACTAAACTGTCCCACCCTTAACAAACTGTCACCACAATAATAATAATAACTCATCGAACTAGTAATTTATTGTAAATATGAACTAAAATTACTTCCTACAACTTTAGCTTTCTAATCATTTTAATCTTTACTTTTACCACAGTATAACTGCTAACAGCGGATCATCATCCATTCACTGGATATGATCAAAGTAATTTCAAAATTTGACGTTTCACAGTTTTGCCACAGAGTTGTATAGGTATATTGATAGGCCTTACTACGACAAAAGCTACTGTCTTGAAACACAACATGGCCGCCAAATAATACGCGCTTCGACGCTTCCGATATGAAATGAGCTTTATTTCGATACACAAAATGGCGGGTGTGACACGTTCTGACAGATATTTTCTTGATACATTTTCATAAGTATCTAGAAGTAGCTACAACCACCTACCTACTCCTATTTAGTCTTTTGTCAGCTCCGCCCACCTACTCTCCGACTGCTTCGCACGGTTGCTCTATAAACATATTAAACCACTATCATTACTTACACTATGTTATTACTATACTCAAAAGCATCAATGAAAGCTTTCCCAACGTTCTATGCGCAAGAGTCACAAGAACTTACTTTTATTTATTCCGCCATTCAACAAGCGCCACTACCATAAAACTTAAACATAGAAATAAAATTTGCATTTGAACGGACATCCATAAAAACAAGTAACAGTTAAATGAAATAGCTTGATAAATATAGTATTTGTGTTGAAATGAAAATTTAAATGAAAATAAATGTATGGGTACAGAATAAATTGAATTTGTTAACTAGTGGAAGTGAATGTAGGGTATGGCAAACGAGGCATGAGAGTAGGATTAATGCTGTGAAAATGCGTTCCTTGCGAAGTATGTGTGGTGTAACTTTGAACGATAGAATGAGGAATGAGGTTATACGAGACCGTTGCGGATTAAAAGAGGATGTAGTGACAAAGATAGAAAAGGGTATGCTTAGATGGTTCGGTCATGTTGAGAGGATGAGTGAAAAACGATTAACAAATGGTATTTATATGGCAGAGGTGAGTGGCAACGCAGGGAGGGGTTGCCCTAGGAAGACCTACACTGACCTTATTGGTGAGGTTCTTCAAAAAGGTCAGGTGCGCAGTTATACTCGTAACCGGCGTGCTTGTATGAAGAGATGTATGAACGTGGATGAGGCGAAAGGAGTAATGTAAGGATCGTAGCCGGTGGCATTCTGTGGTTTCTGCCTACCCCCATGGGAGAAAGGCGTGAGTTTATGTATTATAAAGTTGAAGATTTTGTTTGTTTGAATGCTCTAATCTCAGGAACATTATCTAGAGTTCTTGACATTGATTGTCGCTTAGATAAGATTATTTTGAATGTTTTTAATTAGTAGAATTGGGCTTAGGTTTCCTGACGATGTTTTCCTACACCAATATCTATGTCTAAGATAAACCTAGAAACAACGGCATTGATAAAATAAAAACATTCTCTTAATACATCTATACAAATGAATAAAATTGAAGTTTCTGTTTGTAATGTAAAAAAAATGACAAAATAACAGCCTTTTACTAAATGCATAATGCACACGATACTTATATAAAAAACAAATACATACATAAACTCACGCCTTTTTCCCATGGGGGTAGGCAAAAACCACAGAACGCCACCTGCTACGATCCTTACATACTCCTTTCGCCTCTTCTACGTTCATACATCTCGTCATACAAGCACGCCGGTTACGAGTACTACGTACCTGACCTTTCTGAAGAACCTCACCAATAAGGTCTGTGTAGGTCTTCCTAGGGCGACCCCTCCCTGCGTTGATCAAAAACACATTTTTATAATATTTGTCGGTCTGTCTGTTACGGTAAATCTCCGAAACGGCTTAACGGATTTTGACCGATTTTCACTGGCCTATAGCTGCTGTTATAAAGAGTAACTAAGGCTACTTTTATTTAAAAAAAAAAAATTGTTCCGCCCAAATATACACATCAAAAAAGTCTAGGGATCAACATCCCTAACAAATGTTAGGGATGATGTGGGTTTGATGTGTGTACATGAAAATCTCCGTAGGTAATCAAAGTCGCGGGCTTAAACTAGTATAGCATAAAATCAATTTTACATTCAATTTTCATAACCGCGATCCTAAGGTACCGTTGGCACATAAAATAGGTGTTAAGTAACAATAATAGTCAAGGTTAGGGCTGCCATCCGTCCAGGTTTCCCCGGATTTGTCCTAGTTTAGAGGGCGTCCGGGAGACGTCCGGGAGGGGTTGACAATTTTAGTGTCAGGGGAATCCCGATACTAAAATTGTCAACCCCTCTCGGGAGGGAATGGGATGCAGTCACCTCCTTATGCGAAGCAGTAATGCTAGCGAAGGAGGAGGCGAGCCGCGTGAGGGAGAGAACATCCTCCACCTCACGCCCCAACCGCCGCGGGAGACGCCCAGGGCGTCGGACGTCGAGAGACGACATCCGGCCACCGTAGGCGCGGGCTTGCGGACGGCGAGTACCATGGCCGGGTCGACAGCGTGTTCTGTTCGCGCGCGCCTCAAAGAGCTGTCTGCACAGGGACGGGGCCCCAACGGGGCCAAACGCCTGCCGGGGTTGCGGGACGTCTTAACAGGATACCGTGGCCCCGGAACGTAAAGGGCAACAGAAGGAACAGGGTGGTTTTTTAGTCAGTAAAAGTCTGACAGTCAGGGCGGAAGGACTCATTTGATGATTTTTACCACCTAAAAAAAAAAAAGGGGGAATCCCGATTAATTGAAAGATAGGCGATAAATCACAACAAATGTTATTTAAAAATGGTTTAACATTAAATTGTTATTTTAAAAAAATTGTTTTTGGTATGTCCGGGAAAAAAAATCAATTTCACCCAAATGTCCGGGGTTTTTGAAGTTTTTGTCCGGTTTCGGCAATTTAGGTGATGGCAGCCCTAGTCAAGGTTGACCTTAGTTGCGTGAGGTAGGTATAAAATGCGGACAAACCCATAAAACCCCTTTGATGTCTAAACCAGGTTTATTGCCAGCTTAAAATAGTTATACAACCTATTATTAGTACCTATTGAGCATTTTGTTCCATTCATTATTTCACTATTTTAGTCATGTCATTCCTGGTAACTAATAAACGTCTGGGAAATTAATGGCGCATTTTCATTAGTCGATAGGGCCCGCATGCGGAGAGTCCCCCATGCGAGATAACAACCAATGAAAGTTACAAGTCGTTATACCGCATGCGGGGATCCCCCGCAATGCCCCGCATGCTTTATACCGACCGTGATATCGACATGCTGGCCCTATCGACTAATGAAATTGCGCCATAATGAACACGGTTCCCCGAATGCGGGCCCTGTGGCATGCGTTCCAGAAATCTCTCGCACCCTGCATGCGGGCCCCTATCGGCTAATGAAAACGTTTCCCCGAATGCGGGCCCTGTGGCATGCGTTCCAGAAATCTCTCGCACCCCGCATGCGCGCTCTATCGACTAATGAAAATGCGCCATAATGGGTGTCGTGGTTTTACAATTATTATGTCCGAGCTTGCATCTTGCTTGAGCGTGAATCTTTTTACGGATCCCTATTTTTTTTAGTAATAATTAGCTTTTCCCCGCGATTTCATCTGCGTTAATGTCAGTTATCCCGGACGAAGTCACTGAATAATAAGTAGCCTATCTCCATCCTTTGGGTTCAAACTTACCCCGTACCAAATTTCATCAAAATCGGTTTAGTAGTTTAGTCGTGAAAGCGTAACAGACAGAGTTCCTTTCGCATTTATGATATTACTAGCTTTTGCCCGCGATACGTCCGCGTGGAACATGTTTATATCGTACTTGCATGCAAACTTCCACCCCCCTTTTCACCGCCTTAGGGGGTGATTTCCGGGATAAAAACTATTCTATGTCCTTCCCCGGGTCTTAAACTATCTCTATACAAAATTTCACCTAAATCGATTCAGCGGTTTAAGCGTGAAGAGGTAACAGACAGACACACTTTCGCATTTATAATATTAGTATGGATTACTATGGATAGTCTTAGTATAGATTTTGATGGCACGTGCGGCACGTCATAGTCTCACTATTATACAAAATGGCACCATTTTGTTTTAATACGCTACACGAATCTATGCACTGTCAGTCGAGTTACGTCTCCATTAAATACAACGCGTAACCATGGCAACGGAGATTATGACGTAATGTAGATCGGCGCGCGCGCATTTGAACTCTCAAATCAAATTGTTTGCGGAGACAGCGAAAGTTATGCTATAAATCAAATTAAACCATGTTATTGTCAATGTCTAAACATTAATCAGATTTTGTAACGTATTATTTATTTGAAGCTGAATGAATGTTCTATCTCTCTCCGGCGCAAGCGCAGAATTTAGTTCAATTTGATATACGAGTTTCGTAAGCTAAGATAAACACTAAAGTTAGATTAGACACAATCTTAGATTCGAATTGCTGTTATATAAATTGGAAAGTACTAAAAATGCAATTATTCTGCAATTACTGACTTCCAAAAGATATCAAAATAAATTTTTGCAATCATTTCACGATCAATCAGAAAATAATAAGTAAGGAAGGTAACAAGAATACAAGAGAAAATTGTTTAATATTCATTATACTAAAATCGACTGCTGAGCATGAGGTCTTGGGTTCGATTCCCAGGTCGGGCAAAGTTTTATTGGGTGTTTCTATCAAGAATTTCTCAGTAGCAGCCTCGGAGTCTGGATTTGTGCCCGGTTGATGGCAATAGGTTCGCCCCCTACATAGGACTTAATTATACCTGGCGAAATGTAAGTGAGCTAATAGGCACAGCTCTGCCAAACCCTTCGGGAATTACAGGCGTGATATTATGTTATGTTGAAAGACCTATAGATGGACCTATGGAAAAATGTAACAGCGTCATTAAACGACGATTCACAATTCAGTCAGCACGCTAGATCTGTGATCTAGGTATTAGCATACCGCTAGGATAAGCACTAGGTCATGAGCTCTGATAAGTACTAAATTACAGAGCTAGGCGATTAAACAGTTCTAGACTCCTAGGGTCAAGTTTCTAAGGTGCAAGGTCTGTCCGATTTAAATACGTAATTGAACTAGTTTTTAAGATTAATGTTTACGATGTTGAATTATACGAGTAGTTATGTTTTGTGTTTGTGTATTATTTTAATTGTATACATAGCTGACGTGGCTGAAAAGGTTGCTCAACTTAAATGGGACTGGGCAGTACATGTCTGCCGCATGTCGGACAAACGGTGGGCCCAAATAGCGCAGAACTGGTGCCCTGAAACAGGGAGTCGGGGCCGCGGCAGGTCACGAAGGAGATGGCGGGACGAACTGGATGGATTGCTCCAAAACTGGAGGGATGAGGCACTGCGAGCTGTTTTTTCCATTACTACTTATTGAGTTTGAGTAACATAATTCATTTGTCAGTCATTGCCCTGAAATTATTTATAAATCAAATATGACTGCACTACATTACCCATAGTTCTCTTAATTAAAAACCCAAAGCTCCACGGTAATGACAGGTAGAACAAGGTAAAGTAATCACCCGAGCTTGTATGAGATATGTTCCAAGAGCTAAAGAGACGTTTACCGACGATATCGGTCTAGTAATGTGACCAGGAGAAATAGCCTGGGTCCCTGCCTATATCTCATAGGAGAACGGGAGCTGTTCTTTTAATGATCTCATTAATTAAATGCTTATCGCGATAAAAAGTTAAGTTTTATAGTTGGAAACCGAATTGAGATCTCTTTCGGAGTTTGTTTGATTGGAGATTAGTTTTCTGTTAGTTCTCATCGCGTTGGCTTTTGCGTTATTTTCAATAAAATAATTTTAGACGTTTTTGTTACAGTATAGCCTCTGCCCGCGACTTCATCTGTAGTGATTATATTATCCGATGGGAGTTCTTCCTTTTCGCGATAAATAATAATAGCCTGTGTGTTATTCCAACAACAAACCAAGTAATAACAGCCGGGTCGATCCATCAAGTTAAACTACGCTTGCCGGGGTTGGTCCGTGGATGGGTGACCATCTTTACACACCGAGACTCCTCCGTGCCTCGGAAAGCACGTTAAGCCGTTGGTCCCAGCTGTCATATCACGTCTTTGATAGTCGTTACGGGTCGTCAGAAGCCCGAAAATCTGACAACCAGTCTTACCAAAGGGTATGGTATTACCCAGTTACTGGGTTGTGGAGGTCAGATAGGCAGTCGCTCCATGTAAAATACTGGTATTCAGCTGCATTCGGTTAGACTGGAAGCCGACCCCAACATAGTTGGGAAAAGGCTAGGCAGATTGAATCTATCTCTGTGCCAAATTTCATTCGGATCAGTTCATCCATTCTGGCATGGTTGAGTAACAAACATCTATACATCCAAACTTTTGTATTTATAATTAAGATAAACAACGTTTGCAACTGCCCAATAGGTCACCAAGGCACCTGCAGCCAACTATAAAAGGTTATCAACCCAACATTATTAATTCTTCGGTATACAACTAGTGAACAACCCCTCTTCCAAAAAGAATCGCAAAGAAATATCACTCTCTAACCTTTTCTCTCTCTCTCTCTCCCACAGCCTGACACAGTCCCTCAAGCCAGCATCGACATGACAACAGTTCTGGAGGTGAGCGAGGCTGACAGCGTGACCGGCCATGCCTACAGCCTGGCCATCACGGCTCCGGAGAGGGTGACCTTCGTCAAGGGCACCTGCAGGGAGGAGGCCAGGTGGTGGTCTGATGTGCTAAGTGTCTATCCGAGGAGTAAGGTTGGTACTTTTTTATATTATACTTGCACTCTTCCCGCGAGTTCGATCGCGTGATTTTTCTTACGGATCCCTAATTTTTAAAAATATAATATAGCCTATCACCCGGGGATAGCGTAGCTTCCCAACAGTGAAAGATTTTTTCTAATCGGTTCAGTAGTTTCTTAGCCTATTCAATGCAAACAAACAAACAATCAAATCTTTCCTCTTTATAATATTATAGTATCTGGGGGCACGGCAGTGATGATAAAAAGTTGAATGCTGTTTTTGAGAATCCGAGAGACGCCGTTGATTTGAATTCAAGAAGATAAATTCTGCTGTTTTGGGTAGACATGTCTGCTTCCTCAAATTTTCGGCAAATACCCTCTAATTTGGTGTCTTAGTTATATCCAATTTCATTCTTCTGTTATAATGAGCAAGTTAAGATACAAAATTACTTCACCACTTAATTAAATTTAACCTTCAATAGTCATAAAGTACACACATCAAAAGTGTCTAGGGATCAACATCCCTAACATTTGTTAGGGATGTTGATCCCTAGACACTTTTGATGTGTATACTTGGAACATGTAATTTCAGAAATGATCTACCCACCTCTACGGTTTCCAATCAGTATGTGCGCTAACTCATTCACCCTTTCTCAAGCATAGGTCAATCACCAATTATGTACTTAGAAACTCATACAAAACTTAGCGCGAACCAGTCATAGAATCAGCGTAATTGCGTACTTCCTTTACCAAGAGTGTATCCAATAATCTGGCCATTCACACCTTCTCGTTATCGAGGGTAGACTTAAGTGGGTGATATGGTGTGTGTATAAGATGTATAAAGGCTGGTTGTCGCTGTGCATCAAGATGTATCAATAAAAATGCCTTAAAGCTAAGAATAGACAGGTGAATAACGTTTATTCTATGTACAATTACAGACTTAATAAATAACCTAAAAAAAAAACAATAACATTAAAAAAAAATCCTCCGCATCGCCGTTAACTGGAAATGTGCCCAAAAGACTGGCGGTATATGGCAATGCTTACCCTCTAGTGAAGATAACAGTCCAGTTTAACTCAGATGAAGTTTCTTGCCCATTCTTCTCCATACGAAACTACATTTGGAATGGGCAACCAGACTTAATATTATTACTAACTCGCTTTTTTTAGGTCGTCCAAAAGTGCCTTTTAATGGTCTAATAGAAATAAATGATTTAACTTTGACTTTGAAGTCAGGAAAAGTGTCAAATAAACGGTTGGAAAATTGTACCTTCGTACTTCGTATCTTAACCACATCAAGCTAGTGTGATCCCTCCCTTACGTGGAAGGGAAGCCAAAACACCATGTTTTCTAAACGAACACCAATCGAGGTGTAATAAGACGTGTGCTTCCTGTGGCGAAAGCTGCGCCTGCGCAAATTGTTGGGCAAGTTATGAACCGACGCAATTTTATAGACTATGTTAATAGGCCCGGGGTTTCCTATAATAAGATGTTGGTATAGGCTCTGTGGTAGATTTAATATGGCACAAATTATAAAGTGCGGGTCGTTATTTTAATTTCCATTGGAATTGATTCTGGTTCAGTATTTCCTTCGTAAGTACATGAGCTTTTAGAATCATTATTTTTTGTAAGTCTCTTATGAAAGTTTTTAAGTGTTTAGGCGCCATTATTCTTTGGTCTGCGTCGGTAACCTAATTCATTTCTTGCTGGTCGAAACTAGGATGTTACGGAGGTTATATCGGAATCGGAGGTTTTAATTCTAATTTATCGAAGTCGAATGTAGAGAAGAAAAAGAAACATACTTAATTTAGTAATCAGTCAAATACAAATAATGTTTTAGGTTAATTACTCAAGTCCCACGTAATGAGACAATTGATTTTCTATTGTTTTGACTTACCGGTAAGTCAGCCGGGGCTTGACAGGTTAAGTACCTAAAACACCATTATTTTGTCACATACAATTTTTTTTTTAATTATGTAAATAACATGCAATAAAGCCAAATCTTGTATGTACGCGTTCCAACCACGAACACTCCTCCACACTACCTTTCGATCTTCGGACAACCTCCAATTTAAAACCAACACCCATTGATGCACCATTGATTTTACACCTCACCACATTAACTTCTAAGCCAATGTCGAAGGCAGAGGTGTGAAATCAATCGGAGGTTCCGACTTTTCGGAATTGGAATCATATATAACCGTAAACATTGCTAATCGAAACTTCCAAAACCGCAGCTTTAAAATGCCCAAAATATTTCCACCATTTTTAACAAATCAATTCTCATTACTCCCTTTATATAACCTACTCCAAACTCCAGGTGTATACCACCGACACCCAACCCGCGTCACGTATGCTGATCACCAACAAAATGGCTGTCTACCGTGACGACAAGCGACAGGTTCTTGTCGCCCTTGGATCCAAATGATCCTGTTTCGCCGCATACCTTACAATGAGATTTAATAATGGGTGTACGAGCAAGGCTGTTGGGTACTCGCGGAATCTGTACTGATGCTGTAGGTGACGATTTTATGTTTTACGGAGCAAAAGAGTTCGTGTATGATGAAATTAGGGAGATGTTTTGGGATTGTTCTTGTGATTAATCACACGAGACTCGAAAGGGGGGAGGGGGAAGGGTTAAAAAAATATTACAAGGGGGAGCTGTCCCCCCCCCCCTCACTATTTGCCCCTGGTTTTAGTGAGAAATCATTTGTATTTGATTTTGTCATTGAACACACCGCGCGTTCAAACTGAAATAATAATTTTCCAGAATCAAATCAGACACACTACTTACTACTTGTTTACAAGTATGTATTGAACCGATGTTGTCAAAACATTATTTCTTTTAAGCACAAAAAAATATATCGAGAACAAATTCTCAAGAAAAAATGTTAAAGTATTAGTCATATTATTATGTTTATTTAAAAGATAACAACTATGCAAAACTAATAGCAAGACGTTTGCTTCGATATGAGCACCTTAACACACTCATTTCCCTTAGTTAATACCCTCCCATTCCTCTGTACCGTATGTCCGATAATAGGCGAGCCATAATTATGTTTTTTCCCATCCAGTTCAACATGAAAACTAATCAATTCAGACATTCGTGTAACGGTACATTTTGACAGTTAAATTCCTGGCAAACACTCTGACTCACTATCAGGAAATAATGAAAGCTCTCAATTTTGCGAAACACCATGAGACCCATTTTGTTTGTGCCTTGGAATTACGCCATACCGACCAACGTTTCATTGAGCCGAATTCCAGAAAAAACATGACGTCATAGACTTTGAAAAAAGGCGCGCGATTCGTCCAATTTTTCAATTGGTCGTAATCGGTCGATCGATTCCTTTGAAGTTGGTCGCCTGCAGCTGCGCGATTGGCCCAGTTTCCGTCAAATGGGGCGATGTAATTAGCGCAGGATCGCGTTACGTGCGCCTGCGCATGTTTGTGAGTCATTCTGTTGACTGTTCAGGAGAAACTTGTTCTAATTAGGGAAATGGGTCGCCTTTTATGATTTGTTTAGTTATCTTAATGCGTTTTCTTAGACATTTTACATTACAATTCTTTTTATATAATCTATCTATGTAAAATGCTTTGCCCTGAATGAATGACTGACTGACTGACGGATCAACGCACAGCCTAAAACGAGAGACCTGAAACTTGGAAGGTGTGATCTTTGTATGACGTAGGCCTCCGATAAGAAAGGATTTTAAAAAATTCACCTCCTAAGGGGATGAAACAGGACCCATTTTTTTTCGTGGGGAAATCCTCATGGATGCCCTCCGTTTGGGGATAACGGAGGGGTATGTCGGACTCTTACCGAATAAAACCCCACTGTTCCTCCTGCTACCATAAGTCGGGAGCCCGGTATTCGCATTACGCATGATCCGCGCCCCCGACTGGTATTGGACCGCCATTGGCGAGCCCCTTCACACACTTCGGACTCCTGGAGAAACCAACTTTGACGCGGACGAAGTCACGGGCAGAAGCTAGTAGTATTTGTATATTCCTTTTTGAATAATTTCCTATATAATGCGTAGTTAACGATTATGTGAAGTGTCTTTTTATTTACACCCCGTATTAAGTAATTAATCTTAATAATCTTTGGATTGTAAAATTGGCATATTTGTGTCATTAAAAACTGGTAACATAATTGCAGTTGTTTATGTTCTTTTCTGGATTTATTAACAACAATTTCCTCGAAGAGTATAAATTATTTTAATTATAAGTAAATAAATGGCAATTATTTTAGTATGAAAAAGTAACATTTAAATTATTTTTGTATTTTACAGAAATAATTACTTAATTTCTTAGTTTTTATTCCGATTAAAGTTCATTTCCCTCCTTTTTTTTATTAAATTAGTCTATTATACTTATATATAGATTTTGTAGAACTTGAATTGCTCAGATAATTACACTCAAAGTTTATTTCCTAAAAAAATAATATGTCATCTGGGTTGTTACCTGCTGTCAATGTCATACGTGGATCTTTGACAGTCGCAAGGGATATCGGATTACCCAGTTACTGGGTTGTGGAGGTTTATATTGCCACCTTGTGACCCTTGCTTGCCAAAAGGTTGCCGACCCCTGATCTACACCATTGAGAACTACAAAATTCAAGCTACAACTAGGTATAACCAGGCACAATTCTATTGCGTAACAAATCGATCATTGATATGAAGTATAACATGCTATATATTAATGTCTGCTCTAACTACCACCTCCAACCATCAAGCCATCACAATGGAGGGTTATCAGAACCATTCGATACACACCGTGTCATAATTTGTTACTTCATACCTTTATAGGCTATGGGTTATATGATTTTGGGGATCAGTAATTGGTTGGGCAATTAAATGTATGGTATTTATTGCTCCAATTTGAACTTATGCCTTAATTGTGAGGTTCGGCAAGTATGGTTGTCATTTTTAGAATTCTTAAGTTAGTCGTCGTAGGATCAGCTTACATAGAGATGCGACGGTGGTGCTTATCGATGCGTCATGTTCGTGAACGGTATTAGTCATTTCTTTACTTTTTTTATTGTTTTATATCCGCCTTCTTTGTTTTCACTTAAAGAAGCAACAAGAATATTGTAACCAGGATTTGTAAAAACCTAACTTAAAAGAGTGTCTGTGGAGTTTCTTGCTCGTTCTTCTCCATAGAGGCCTACCTCCGTTTTGGAACGCGCAACTAGCTTCAACTAAATTTTGTTGTAAATAAATAAACTTTCTGACTAACTGGCCAAATTCTTTACAATTCAAAAGTGGGATACATCATCATCTGCCTAGCCTTTTCCCAACTATGTTGGGGTCGGCTTCAAATCTAACCGGATGCAGCTGAGTAGGTACCTACCAATATTTTACATGGAGCGACTGCCTATCTGACCTCCACAATGTTACGTTGTAGGCTAACATTAAATAAAACAAATTAAGATAATCGATAATAATTATGCTATAATAACAAAATAATAACTTCTAAGATACAAAGAAAAATATAGAGAGAGATAGAATAATCCTCAGGGTGTAGGTTGAGTGAGTCAAATCTATATATCTATGGCAGCTAATTCACGATACCGTCCTTGCACGGCTTTTAGAAGTAGCTCCGGTTTTGCGACGGCACGACACGGCTTTTGGAGTAACTCCGGTTCTTCGACGGCACGGCTCTGCTGGTCAGAAGCAGCTCCGGTTTTGCGACGGCTTCTAGATAGGTAGGCCCGGCAAGCAGATAGAAGGCAGAGAAGCTCGGCAAACAGGTAGAAAGCAGAGAAGCTCGGCCAACAATGGTTAGCCACGTTAAGCCCGTAGCAAAAACCCTGAAATCGTTTTAATATAACGATTTTATAAACTGTCGAATTCCTTATCATGACGGCCACATGTGTAACGCGATCCCATAACTGGTTAGCTACAAGGCAGTTCGTGAACTGTTACCAGTCAGTGATCATGATGTGGCTGTCAAGGTTTAAAAGCTGGCAAAAACAAGCAGAAGGACTAAAGACAATTTTAGAGGTCAAAGTTCACATGAGATGCGAAACATTCACAAAACGTTACCACGGTATACATATTATGGATTGGGAACGATATAATGATTAAAGCACTAAACGTTATTTATATTATCATTAGAGAAAAAATATAATCAAATGTTCACAGGACGATATGTCCAAATCTCAATGTCAAAAAAAGAAAAAATGTGTAATGATTATACATTTTCTTGCACACATTTTATTTAGAGCAAAAGAAGAATAAATGCACAACTCACCCAATTATGGGGTTTTCCAACACTAAGCACAATATTATTAATTAGATAAATATTATTATTATTTAAATTAAAATAGGACGCGTTTTTGCAGCTATCAAACTGTCAAGCTGTCAAGCGTTTTGAAAAAAGAAGAAATGAAATGTGACAACAACCCACTGGGTAATACGATACCCCTAGGTAAGACTGGTTGTCAGACTTTCAAGCTTCTGACGTAAAGCAAAGCAAAGGCAAAGTAGGATACATATTAAGGAATAATTCAATGTTTCAACAAAAAGTTTTACTTACAAACATACATAGCCAATTAAATACCTGTAAGTACCAATAACAATGAAGAGAGCCAATATTAGAGGTCAATGAACGCGCGGCGCCTCTTGTTACAAATACGAAATGATTCGGTTGGATTAATATGGATAATCTTGTTTAACTATAATCTCCGATTTTCCAAATCAATTTTTCACATTAGGTAATATGTGTGCCGGGGTTGCGGGACGTCTTAACTGGATACCGTGGCCCCGGAACGTAAAAGGCAACAGAAGGAACAGGGTGGTTTTTTAGTCAGTAAAAGTCTGGCAGTCCCTTCCGCCCCGCCCAGGCCGGAAGGAGACATTTGATGATTTTTACCACCTAAAAAAAAAAAAAAAAAAAAAAAGGTAATATGTGTCAATTTTTCTGCTGTGATGTTTTGTTGATAAATCAGTTAGACAATTACAGGAACTTACGCGTATCGGAAATCGCAGCAACAAAGTCCCATATGAATTAAATTAAAAAAAAAATAAGTTGAAATAAAATTTACGTGATTCAAATTAAGGTTATAAAGCTGCTGGCCGCGCACAACCCTTGCTGCTCGAAATTTCTTAATACGCTCGATACTCGCACGCACACAGACACTCGTATATAATAGAAAGAGGGGCATAACGCTTTTCCTTACGTGACGATTTCTGCCCGCAGACTTCTACCGCGAGCCATGTTAAGGATTTTCGTTCCAAAAAACCGTCGAATACCGTACGCTTAAATTGAGAAAGAAAAATACTGAAAAAGCTCTTTGAACGGGCTTATGACAAATAAATGTAGGTTAAGTAATGTCCATAATATTCTTATCACATGGCAACGACAGAAAGTGACGCAGCAATCTTGTATAGTCACCATCACATACGTAGCTCTAATAGTAAGTATGTAGGTATAGTACTGATGATATTCCGTGATATCCTCTTAATTCATGGCACAGTTAACTGTATTAGTCGGAATCTCATTTTAGCCATTAGGTACAGTAAGCGGTCATAAGTGCAGTAGCATGCTAAGGTTTGAATTACTATGAACACGCGGTACAGGCCGTAAGTACCTACATCTATGTGTAAAGTGATTATGTATTAACACAGTACCTACGAATACCTCAGAATTCACGAACGGCGTCGAAAGGTCGTAAGTTAAAAAAAGATCAATCTATTGATTGCTTTGTGAGATTGCGACTCCACTTACGACCGCTACTGTACATACTTGACACTATTGACCAATATTTCCAAGACACAACTTCATCATCATCTGCCTAGCTTTTCCCAGCTATGTTGGGGTCGGCTTCCAGTGATCCAGTCTAACCGGATGCAGCTGAATACCTACTAGTATTTTACATGGATTTGTGCCCGGTTGATGGCAATAGGCTCGCCCCCTATTACATGGGACTTGAACATAACTAACGAAATGTGGGTGTAGGTTCAAATATAAAATAAAATACACTAAATATAAATAGAATGAGTCAATTGTAGTAAAAAAGATTAAAAAATATATAATATGATAATAACTTTATTTAACAAAACTTATAACAAGAGCATTCCAAAAAAAAATTGTTTAACAAAATTTATAACTTGAGTTTAAAAAACAACGACATTTAACAAAACTTATAACATTGAGCATCAAAAATAACGTCAAACAATAAAACTTATAACATAAGCCGTCCAAAAAATAATTGTTTAATAAAATTTATAACTCCGGCATCAAAAACAAGGTCATTTAACAAAACTTAAAACATGAGCGTCAAAAATAACGTTATTTTACAAACCTTACCAGTTGGCATCAATTGTATCAATACAAATAGCAGTAAAGCTATCTTAAAAATTAAAATCTTACAAAATAAAACGAAACTATAAATAAATAATTAAAAAAATTAAAAACAAAAAAAATGCAGCTGAAAATAGATTGAAGTGAATCTATTAAATCACTTTTTCCCTTTTCCTTTCCCTTTGCCTTTCTTTATTTCTACAGGAGGTTCAGGTTCAGGCTCCGGTTCAGGGGGAGGAGTGGGGGGTAATTTCCTGTCTGGCCATTTTCGTTGTATATACTCTACCAGCAGGTTTATACTTATATATTTGATTTTAGGAGTCTTTGGATCAAGTGGTCCCAGGAAACAGGCGGCCAATTCTTCTACAAGATCTTCATCTAAATTCGCTCCACCGAGTTTGCAAGCGTTACCAAAATCTTTCGCAGTCATTAGTAGTTCATTATCTTTTTGCAATTGCAACGCAATCAATGCAACGTCAGCTTTAGCCTTTTTCATTCTTTTAGTAACAAATTCAACTCTGTTTAGTACTAGCTCCCTCATGTCCGGACCTTTAGCTTTAAAACGAGTTTCAACATTCCCATAAGTAACAACTAAATTCTTCTTTGTTTTCATTAGTTTTATTTGTTCAAGCAAAGATATAAATTTTTCATTAACGATTACGTTTTCCATATACAAGTTTTTCACTTTCGAAGCTCTCATCCCTACTTTTGTTAAAACATTAATTGCGTCATTAATGGTCATGGGATTGAATGACAAATTCAATGTAGCCAATTTTTTAGCTTTTGTCACAGCTGCTACGATATTAGTCATAGCATCCTCTCTTAGTAGGTTATTGCTAAGATCTAGATCATTTAAGAGCGGGCAGCCTATCATAATTTCTTTGATTGCCTGGCTAATCCGAGGACCAGCCAAGGAGTTCCACGACAAATTCAAGACTTGAAGATTAGTGCTTTCTGATAATTGTATGAGGAACGCGTAACCTCCTACGGTGAAAATTGTGTTCCACGAAAGATCTAAATGGGTAAATTTGTTATGAGTTTCAAAAGGTTCTGCTAATAACCCGACTCCTTTTCCGGTTATGCCGTTGTAGCTTAGGCTAAGATTTTTGACATTTAGTCCAAATAGTATGGCACTTGCTAAATACTCCATCGCATCATCACCCAACTTGTTGTGACTCAAATCAAGAATCATGAGGGCTCTGTTGACTTGCAAGCTACAAAGCAGTCGTTTAGCACCTTGAGGGCCAATCCTGCAGCCATGCAGATTGAGTTCAGTAAGTGTACTGTTTGCCGAAAGCATTTCTCCCAAATGAAAGCAAGCATCAACGTGTAAGAAATTTTCAGTTAGATCAAACACTTTAACCGTCTTATTGTATTCCAAAGCTTTTGCCATTGCGCGTACACCATCTGGATTGACGCTGTAATACCGTAGATCTATAACTTTGCTCTCAACTAAACCTTTATAGAACATCCTCACTGGGCACTGTTTCATCTCCTTGCAGATATGTAGGTACTTGGCCTGTCCATCGTTCGAGAATATGATTTCAGGTTCAGGTTTGAACAATGCTTTCTTTATTCCAGGGTCTATGATCGCTGGGTAGTTGTAGTAAGGGTGTCTGAACACGGAGCTGGCAGACATAGTAATATACTCTGCGCACATTTCTCCATCACCAGGGTCATACATGCCTTCTTCGTATAATATTTTCTTGACGTTTGCTTCGGGCACTAATACTTCCAATGAAGACCACTCCTCCATTGGCGGTGTCTCAGAACTCTCCACAGATTGGACTGACAGCACTACCTCGGCTTCACCATCAGCATTACTGTCGTCTGAGCCGTCCATTTTTATTTAGACTGCTTGGATTCAGGTAAAATAAATAAAATACACAAAATAAATCTATTATAAATGTTTCTGAATTGACAGTACAAATTAAAATAGTTTGACAGTTGTCAAAGCGGTATTGACAGCTGTGGTTTCGATTGACTGGTATTGAATGTGATAAAACTTTTTTAAAGTATAAAAATATTTTCCTTTTAATCGTACCTGTTCTACAAGCATAAAATTTTATTAGAAACAACAAAAAAAGAACCATCCATATCGATCCAGCCGTTCTGGAGTTTGTGCTTAGCAACACATTTGTATTTATAGTAGCTTCTGCCCGCGGCTTCATCTGCGTGGTTTTTTTTTTTTACGCGCGTTCCCCATATAAATGTATGAAAATGACAATGATGGCGATGATGTATGATGTATGTTTTAGAAAATTCCTTCTTAGCGGTCGTCTCCGGGGTTGCGGGACGTCTTAACAGGATACCGTGGCCCCGGAACGCAAAGTACTACAGAAGGAACAGGGTGGTTTTTTAGTCAGTAAAAATCTGACAGTCTCTTCTGCCCCACCCAGGGCGGAAGGAGTCATTTGAAGATTTTTACCACATAAAAAAAAAGCGGTCGTCTACTACAAAGACAAACCACTTCCCTGCCAAATTGCATCTTTATACATCATGGAGCGTTCAAGTATTACGTAACGCAATTTTTGAATATTTTAGGCCCTTCCTCCCCCCATGTAACGCACCGTAACGTTTTTCTGCACCCCCCCTTCCCCTCCCTAAACGTTACGTAACATTTAAATGACCATTAAAGTCATAATTATGTTGAACAAAGTATAATATTTGGAATTTGAAAGATTCTAATTCTCTAGCACAGTTTATTACTGTGTCTCTAGCTTTTTTATTAAAATAAAAATAAAGTTACGTAACGCGTTGTTTAAATACTCCCCCTCCCGCCCTTGTAACGCACCATAACGTTTTGCAAGACCCCCCCTCCCCCCAAATTGCGTTACGTATTACTTGAATGCTCCCCTGAAGCTATTTTCGATATAACGTGATGATGAGTGAGTAAGTGAGTGAGTGACCTTTCGCTTTATTATATGAACTAGTACAATCGCGTCGATAAGAAACTTTTTATTAGGATGATTAATTACTTCCTTAATTAATAACTAACAATTAACTGTACAATCTGTTACATATTACGATAAGATGAACAGTGCGCTCCTGATATCCGCTCCCACGTCTTCTTATCACGACTACTCATAAAATCTGGTTAGGTCATTGACCCGTTAGGTCTGCGACAGAGATGCGTTTAAAAAACTATTAAATAATTACTTACATTATGGTAAGATTCAGACCAACCGGCTCGCATCGGGCCGGGCCGGAAGGCATTTTACAATGCGGTAAAGAACATTGAAATGTATCAACAGTAATTATAGTTCATATTTGCATGCAACTTTACCTCCGTCGATCGCGTCCGTCGGAGCCGTACGGATGCGTACGGCTGCCGCGGCATGCGTACGGATGCGTACGGCTGCCGCGGCATGCGTACGGATCCGTTCGGCTGCCGCGGCATGCGTACGGCTCCGTACGGCTCCGATCGGCTCCGATCGGCTCCGTCCGGCTCCGACCGGCTCCGTACGGCGCCGTGAGCAGCACTTCTGGGCGCTTGGAGTGCGTACGGACGCGATCGGCTGCCGCGGCATGCGTACGGATCCGTTCCGATCCGAGCCGGTTGGTCTGAATCTTACCTAAAACTATTGATTTGTATATTTTGTTTTATATGTATGTAGGAACTTTTATTATATTTTATTCTTGGAAATTTTCTGTAGGTACCTGTGCACTTACTATGTTTTGTCTCTGCATCACCCTAAGGTAGACTAGTAGGAAATGCCCAAAACATTAAGTCCGCCTTTGTATGTACAGTGTATTTTTTTACAAGTACATACATAAAGTTCTAATAAATAAATAATTGGGCTATAGATAAACACAGACAGTGAAAACTTTTATGTTTCGCTATTTAGTACCTACTTCCTATCATCCAAATCCATGAAACGCCAATGAAAATGAATGAATGAATGAATGAATGAATGATTTATTCAATTTACATTTTTCTTAATGCTAGGTACATTGCCCCACAAAACTGCTTACGCAGTTTAACAAAGTCACAAGAAAGCAAAATACGCAATTTCTTTTACTTATTGGATGACTTTTTTTTTTCAGTTTTTATTTTGATTTTAAATCCAAACTTCTGAACTGATTTTGATGAAATTTATATTGGACCAATCTGGAGTACCTATATCGTTTTAAATAAAACAGATTTTTGAAATTGGCTGATAAGTGACGAAGTTCTGGGGTAGCAAACTTAAAAAAACAGTATTAACCAAATTGAGAACCTCCTCCTTTTTTGAAGTCGGTTATAAACTAGCACTACGTGTTCCTTGACATTTCATATATCGATCGTTTAAATCAATTAGTTGACTATAAACCGTAACTTTTAGACGTCAATTAATAAAAATATTTTGTAAAATAATTAAATGTCTTTAAAATATTCTTTTATTTTATAAAAGCGAAAGGTCGTTCACTGACTAAATACGAAATATCGAAAGCTACTTGACTTACGAAGCTGAGTAGTTTATAGGAAGGAGGCATCAGCAAGGAACGGATTTGACCAAAATTTTAAACACAATAAAATTGACATTTTGGAAGTGAAGACGGCCCTAATGAAGCCGGAAGTAAATACTATAAGTTCTTCTAGTCGTAAGTGTGTAACCAACCTTAATCGAGATCTCAACGCGCTAACGGGCCGAGCGGCGCCGGCGCACCAATTTTATTGTTGTTTTATATTCGATACAATTAATTTTATATTTCGCTATTGAGATGATTCATAGGTGTTTTTTTTGCCATAAATTATTTCAGATTTCAAGACTTTTTTGTTGCCTAGATTAGGTTTTTGGAGCCCGTTGCACACACACCCCTTATATATATGTCTAGATAGTCTTCATTTTAAATTGGCCACCGTGATCTTCGGTCGGGAAGATTACTAATTATTCATCATCATCTGCTTAGCCTTTTCCCAACTATGTTGGGGTCGGCTTCCAGTCTAACCGGATGCAGCTGAATACCAGTATTTTACATGGAGCGACTGCCTATCTCACCTCCACAACCCAGTAACTGGGTAATACAGTACCCCTAGGTAAGACTGGTTGTCAGACTTTCAAGCTTCTGACGACTAGTAACGACTGACAAAGATCCACGTATGACCGCCGGGACCAACAGCTTAACGTGCTTTCCGAGGCACGGAATGATGTCAGTAATGTCTAAGATAAACTTTAGAAAGTACATATTAATTGAAAAAGTCACATTGGTACTTGCCCGGATTTGAACCCACAACCTCATGCATGAGAGGCGGGCGCCTTAACCGCTAGGCCATCACGACATAATATAGATCACTAATTATTCATTAAATCATTAATTTGGGATTTTCCATCAGGAATTTCTCAGTAGCAGCCTCGGAGTCTGCATTTTTGCCCGGATGATGGCAATAGGCTCGCCCCCTATTACATGGGACTTAAACATAACTGGCGAAATGTGGATGTACTAATGGGTACTCCTCTGCCCAACCCTTCGGGAGTTATAGGCATGATGTTATGTTATGTAAATCATTAAACTGACATTCAAATAAACAATAAATCTCAAACAATTGTAGATACAATATCAACGACAAAGTTTCACTTTCGCGACAGTTCAATTGTCCATCGAGTACAATTGTGATAAATCCATTGCAACGACACAGCGAGGAGTTTCTCAGTAATTTGCCAATTAATCCATTGAGGTCGATTAACGAATGAAGGCTGAGGAGCTTTGCCTTAAGCGACGGCTTTGATAAATCTTCGTGGTTGAGGCGAGGAGATATTGCTATTGTGTTCAAGTTGATCACAATTGGTAGTGTGATGATGTAGAATTTACACTGTCTTGTCAAGCGGCTGGTCGAGTTTTCACGTGACCAGACAGCTGGCCTATTCTTGGGCCTAAGAATTAGCATTGTCTTACAGCGTGGCAATACTGAAAGCCTTTTGGGTACTTGTGCCATTGACAGTAACGCGAATGAGTTTTTTGATGCCCTATGAGCTTCTCTATTAAAAAATTGTGCATACAAACACAAAGTTTCCAAATTCGAAAATTAAAAGATTGATGATATACAGACCGGATTTAAACAATAGCTGCTTTTTTACGGAAGCTACCAAAATCGTGAGAAATAAATAATAACGATGCACGTGGACTCTATATTTAAATAGATAAATCTATGGTAGCCACACACGTTACCATATACTTGGACAAGTTTACATTTGCACAAGTTACTGTGACGCCAGTGTGCCCACGAATTGTTCAGTTTGCGCTAATTTGTGCGCACACGTTATTTTGTGCAAATTCGGACTTACACAAGAATAATTAATTGAAATGTAAACCAATTTACCTACTCTATAATAACCCTACTTAAAGGCATACTTTTTTACATAGGTATTATAAAACAAAGCCGTTTCCAGCCTTCTGTACCTAAGCTTAGATCTTTTGCGATTGTCATCAATAGACAGAGTGATTCAAGAGAGGAAGGTTTATGTATATACATTGTACCCGTACGAAGCGGGGGCAAGTGGCTAGTTTATTATAACTCAAAGATATTATTTATTTCAATTCGACTATCAAAATGCATTTTATTTAAAAAACAGAATTGAGTTGCCCCTTCCAAAAGGTTGTTTCGTATGTAGATGAATGGGCAATTTTAATTAGGTTTGAGTTTAAACGAAACTCCATATTGCTCTAAACGTTTACAATACTTTGTATACCTACAACAACTAGACACAGTCTCTTGATACAATTTGCGTTCGAATCGGCCCGTTTCGTGTTTCAACCAGTTTGTTAGGCATGTGCTTTCGAACAATTAAACGATACCTATCGGTACGGTTTCACATCGGCATCGCTTCCCAAGGATGGGTGGGGTCAGGGAAACTATACCTTAGCATCCACGTAATAGAGATGTCGTTGATTAGAAATCTTTTACTAATTGGTCGATGCTGACTCGTTAGGAAGTGGGTAATTGAGGACTTGTTTGGTGAAATGGGCATATCATGTACTAGTTATACCACGCGGTTTTACCTTGTAGAGTTTTTTAATACTGCTCTGTTACTGTGCGTGGTGTTATATTAGCCTATAAAGCTGCGTTTCCACCAGAAATGTGTGAGGGCGCGTCCTCACACATTTCTTCCTTCCTTTTCATAACTTGAGCTTATGAGTGTTTACACCATACGGCATTTCATACAAGCTTTTAAGTTCTTATTTTTCGAAATGAATGAACCGATTGTGAAACTTCCTACACATGGTCGGTCTAAAAAATTCGTTGAGAACATTTTTCAAAAATTGTGTTACAATTAAATTTGACTGAATTTAAGTTTTACTTAGAAATTGATGGGCAAGGAATTAATGGGCAGCGGGTTAGTGTCTATGAGACATGTCTTTTTACAACTTGTATTGTTTTTTGTTTACAGGGTCGACATAAGAGAAATGCGACATTTCCTGGAGGTCAGACTGCGAGTCTGCTGCAGTCTTCAACCACCAGAAGTGAGTATAATTGAACGAAGAAAGTGCCTAACGCATACCACGCCATCCGGGGAGATGACGTGGTTATGTGAGGCTTGCATCCACTTTCACCTTGATGTGTGCGCCGCGAGAGCTGCTACGCATGACATTGGTTTTTGACAGACATGAACATTTGAACATTTTGGATATACAATGACCCCTCATCATTCCAGAATACTCAGCGGACGCTTCAACTCTTCGCGACGTAGCAGACGGGTGCCAGGCCACCAGGCCCCGGTACTGTTCTGGAGGCACCACCACCTGGCCTGGCCCCAGGGTGCAGCCGCCGCAGCCAGAGATCCCAAGCTTAGCTGCCCCAACACCCATCGACACCAAAGGTAAGATAAAAAATTCTGAGTTAATAAGCCAAACATGCGTACTTGCCTTGCCCAAGACGTTAATCGTTTCTCTGGGACTCGTCGAGCTTCATTGCCTCGGCGCTTTTCTGGTGGCCTCCACTGTTGATTCTGGCTTTCAGGAGTTGCAGTGGGTGGAAACTGTGTTGGCGGGCTTGTCCCAAAGCCAATATAAAGCAATGCCTTTTTTCTGTGGACAAATTCTCATGAATACCCTCCGTCTGGAGAGAATGGACTTCTGCCGATTGTGGTTACACCAAATCTTGTAATATTGCCAGCTTATTACTGCCCCACTGAGACAAGACATAGAGCTAAGGCCTCTTCTCAAAAAGAGAAGGTAAGCGCATTGCTGGCTGCGCTTTCTTAAGGTAGATTTTAGATTTCAGACTTATATTAATTTTAAGTCCAGGTTTCCTCACAAGGTTGTTTCCTTCACCGACGTCAATGACTTCCAAGATAAAATCAGAAAGTACATATGAATTTTAAAAGTCGCATTGGCACTTGCCCGGCATCGAATCCGCAACGCCATTAACGAGAAGCGGGCATCCTAACCACTGAGCCATCACGACATTAACACCATAAACAAATGATAAGAAACAAGACATTCCCAGCCACTTACACACCATAACAAATGTCCACTTTCTACCACCATTACAGACCACACATCCATTGTGGTACCTCCGTTACCTGCCACTAAATACCAGTTATATGCGCGTGAGCAGGTGCGCCAGGCTGCGCAGACTCGGTCAGCTCTGAACAGACTTCGACCATAAATCTCGATGTCCGGCGACGAAGCGTTAGACCTAATTAAAAGCTGTTCGATAGAGGAGATGGTGTAACCTGACTTTTAGTGGTGGTCCTCTATGTTATAAGCGACAGCGGAAAGTAAAAAGCGAAAATTTAATAAAATAAAGAATGACGGAGACGATGCCCAAACGTACAGTTAACAAAAGATATAAATATGGGGTCGTCAGGTGTAGTTGAAGTTTTCTTAGAAACCGATGGATGTTTTCGATTGAAACTTAATTAATGAACTGTTTATTATCTACTTTTTTGAATTAAATAACATTTGAAAATATCCATCGGTTTCTAAGAGAACTTCATCTATATCTGACCACCCTGCATACCTATCTCTTTTGTTGACTGTACATAAAAATACCTTCTATTTTTCGAAGTACATAACTGAATGACTTTGGATATCTAACGCTAATTAATTTCAAATCAATTCTAAATATACGTTTTGAGTGTTAATTGGACTGTTGTTGCTGGATAGTAAGGTATCACATTTGGTATATGAATTAGTCTGGCATATTTAATTTGCGGGTTGACTCGTTCTACGTAATTCAATTTCTAGTACAAAATTTAAAAACCATTATTATCCACAAAATTTCATCGATGTTAATTACCACGTGATCAAAATATGAGTAACACGAGTTCAATTCCCGCACGGAACAAATATTTATACGGTCTGCAGGTTCCCGGTCTGGTTTTCTGTGTTTATATGCTTAGAAACGCACCAACGACAGAGGAGAAAGAAGCAAAATTTAAATCTCTATTTTATCCATTCCGCTGTCGCCGATCCCTCATACCAGAACCCATTAAAGACGATGATTCACACCCTGCACCGGAACGGGGGCTTAGCGTCAATTAAATTTAGCACCGTTACGATAAATATCCCTTCGGAAGCCTTGTCTAGCAGAATGTCTTGCCCGACAGCCGTGAATATGTTAGTTAGTGAATTAATGTCGCTACTTACTTTACTTGATAGGCTTCTAAGACCAGAAGGCTAATAGGCTAGATGTCTCATAATGAACACTTATTTGGCAACTCAAATCACTAACTGATTCAATGACTGAATGACTGATCAATAACTGAATTGATTACAAAGCCACAATAAATTTAATTTTACAGTAAATTAAAAATAAATCGGGTTGTCAAGGCTAAAATGAAGTGTGAGTGGTTGACCAAAAAGGGACCTCAAGGGAAAATAATTGATTTCGAGTAAATCGCGTTTGAAATTTCGTCTAGAAATAAGTTTCGGCTCGGCCTCGGCTCACAAAAAAAATCATAAAAAAAACACTACAGCACCTAAAAATATTCTGGTTAGACCAAAACAAAGCTAAAAGACCACAGATTAAAAAATTCAAAAAAAAAAATAACGGTTTCCAATCCCTCCAGGTCCCTTTTTGGTCAACCACTCACAAGTGTTTCTTTAAAGAAGAAGAAGTCTTGGAATTATTGGTTGGTGTAAGAACTACCCAATTCCTGTAATTAAAATTGTTCAAAATGTTGTCGCAATCTTATCACAGCGACAATCAATGTAGGATAATAGAAATTAGGGGTTTATTGTTGGCAGATTAAGACTTAGATTACAATGAGAACGTTTTAAAAATACGGGAATTGCCCGCAATAGCTCGTCTGTTTATTTTTGAGTGACAAAGATGATGAACAACTGACAACTACGGTGGGTCCAAAGAATCTTTAGCCCAAATGATACTGAAAAATAAAAATTAAAGTCAGTTACTGCTTACCAATTTCTCGGTAAGCTTCAATAGGGTAGATGACACCACCAATCAACTGACGTACTTTTTCTAACCTGTCAAAACGCTATTCTCCCATAGATTTTGTATGGTGTAAATAACTATGACGTCACTTTTGAGTAGACTCAATTGACTAACTATTTATAAATTAGAAAGCAATAAAAAATCAAAACAGACAGTTAATTGAAAATGAATTAGGTTATCAGGGCTAAAATAAAGTGTTTCTTTAGAGAAGTTATGTCTTGGTATTATTGGTTAGTGATGTCATCTACCCTATTGCACTATTATAATTTACAACCATTAAACAAGATCTAATATGACCTGACCGTTATGTTTATGATCCTGAACATTATATTTATGATTTGACCCATAAACTCAATATTCGCAGAACGTGTCACTGCCCTCCTGAAAATGGGAACGTGTCGCGAAATCGGGCCATCGTTTGACATTCCAATAAAATTTTATTAATGACCTAATAATATCCAATTTGTTTCGTCCATCTAAGTGAACTCGCGCCAAATCCTTGGCATCAAAACACAAGTACTTACCAATCGTTTACATTAGATATTTTATAATAAACTAGCTGTTGTACACGTGGTTTTTTTAAGCCGTATCAAGTTACGCCTTTCGTTTACGTGTCGTGATGGCCTAGCGGTTAGCGGCTCTCATGCATGAGGTTGTGGGTTCCAATCCGGGCAAGTACTAAGTTATTGGGTTTTTCCATCAGGAATTTCTCAGTAGCAGCTTCGGAATCTGGACTTGTGCCCAGTTGATGGCAATAGGCTGGCCCCCTATTACATGGGATTTAAACATAACTGGCGAAATGTGGGTTACTAATGGGTACACCTCTGCCTAACCCTTCGGGGATTACAGGCGTGATGTTATGTTATGTGTGTACATAAGAGGCGGGCGCCTTAACCACTAGGCTATTACAGATTTTATGTGTCAAGTATAAATACTTACTAAACATTCTAAAAGTTAATTAACACGTCTAAAAATCCAGCCCACTGCACAAACAATTGCAATCACAGTGCAAATATATCATAGCTAGGAACAGCTATACTGTATGCGTCCTAGGAGCAAGGTCAGGACAATATACATTGAGTTCAGCAGTCCTATTCTAAAAAATATTCCTCGGTTTTAGATGAAGTGACATGATATGATCAAGGTATTAGAAATAAACAAACGTCAATATTAAGTTGTCATCTGTCAATGTCAGTATGAAAAGAAACGTCATAATTTTGTTTTTTTTTTATTTTACCTGTCTCCGTCTTCGCCATCTTGTGAGCTCTGTACGTTATACTTGTGTCTTACAATAAATCTTATTACATCTGAAGATTACTGTTATTATTAAACAAAACCCATCACAAGGACCAGGGCCGGGTCGACGGCGCGTTCTGTTTCACGCGCGCCTCCGAGAGCTGTCAGCACAGGGACGGGGCCCCAACAGGGCCAAACGCCTGCCAGGGTTCGCGACGTCTTAACAGGATACCGTGGCCCCGGAAAGTAAAGGGCAACAGAAGGAACAGGGTGGTTTTTAAGTCAGTAAAAGTCTGACAGTCCCTCATCTTCTCATCATCCCTGAAGGACTCATATGAAGATTTTTACATACATACATAAACTCACGCCTTTTTCCCATGGGGGTAGGCAGAAACCATAGAACGCCACCTGTTACAATTCTTACATACTCCTTTCGCCTCATCTACGTTCATACATCTCGTCATACAAGCACGCCGGCATGTTTTTTACCACCTAAAAAAAAAAAATGGGTTAGGCAAAAGTGTAGGTACCCATTAGTACCTACACGCGCATTTCACCAGTAATGGTTAAATCCCATGTAATAAGGGGCGAGCCTATTGCCATCAATCGGGCACAAATCCAGACTCCGAGGCTGCTACCGAGAAATTCCAAATGGAAAAACCCAATAATATTATACTTTGCCCGACCTGGGAATCGGACCTCAGAAAAAAAATCATTCATTTGTAAAGTGTTAATTGGAAATAGTTGCAAAATCTTCATGATTTAGTGATATTTTGGTCTCATTCTGCCTGCAGATACTAATCTTATCGAATACAGGTAAAAGTGGACTGGACACTCTGCCTCTTCTTTATGGTTGCAGTCCCCGCCCATATTTATGTGTGCTGCGCCTACGCAGCGCGGTGCGTGCGTTTGCGCCGATCCTAATTACTGATCTAACGGCGGTCAAGCGCGCCCTCTAATTACAGATTGTGATAATGTTATTTAGAAACTCCATCGTGGTATAATGTTGGTGTTTTCATCGTATTTTCTGTATCTGCACCATATTGCGGTGTATCTTTGTAATTTATATTAATTGCTTTGGATTTTCATGTCTGGGAAAGTAATGTGAAATGTATGGGATTGTTATCGTTCTGTTGTTCAGGTGGAGACCGTGTTCAATTTGAGTTCAATTTATCGGTATTTTTTTTTACTGAGTGCTGTTTTGTTTTACAAGATTACTTCAAAAAGGTATTTTCACTGAGAAAAGTTGGAATATTTTTTCTCAACCAAGTCAATATACACCCACATTTCGCCAGTTATGTTTTAAGTCCCATGTAATAGGGGGCGAGCCCATTGCCATCTACCGGGCACGAATCCAGACTCCGAGGCCGCTACTGAGAAATTCCTGATGGAAAAACCCAATAACACTTTGCCCGACCTGGGAATCTAACCCAAAACCTCATGCTCAGTATGTTATGTTCAAAACATAAACAGAAGTACCTACATTAATTTAGCATTAATACTATTGAACAGTATAATAATAAAACAACGTTAATTTATGATGTTAACATTTACCTTATCTGCGCTCACGTTCACAAATTATAGTGAGTTTATACTAAATATGGATAAAGCTATTTGTTTGTAGAACCCATTTATTTCGTCAATTATAGTCTATAATCTAAGTATACACGGTTACTTTTAGGTCGTTCTTAAGCCGAAAGCCATAAACTCGATCATCAAACTCGAAACGATTGGGACCATTTTTTTTTAAAAATAACAAAAAAAAAACAGCTGTTCAGTACATTTATGTTCGTCTAACTCGTCAAAGTGTACTGAACAGCTGTTTTTTTTTATTGTTGAAAAAAAAATGGTCACAATCGTTTCGAGTTTGATGATCGAGTTTATGGCTTTCGGTTTAAGAATGACCTAAAAGTAACCGTGTATAAAAGCGAAAGGTCACTAATTTTTCAATAATTCAGGCCACTGATGTCTTACATATCAGATTAGAGTTAAAAATATCTAGACTTCCGGAATACACTTTACAAATGACGATTTTTTTTTTTTTTGCTCTAAGTACCTATTTGTTCTGTTAAGGAAGGTTTCACTTTCGTTGAAATGCGGTGCGCGCGCGCCGTGGAGCGTGTCGGCGACAGAATGTAGGTCCCGCTGCGGGCGCAGTCGCAGCGTAACGAAATGTTTTGGCAGAAAGTACGGATTTTAGAAGTTTTGAGAATATTTTGCCTTTTTTCTGAAGAATTTATTATAAACTATAAACTCAAAATTCATGTTACGTTTCTTCAACTGGTATAAATAGATTCTAGCCTATTATTGTCCCATTGTACGGCAAAGGCCTCTTCTGATACAGAGAAGGTACAAGCATAGATTACCACGCCTGCTCAAGGCGGATTGGCGATTAATTTATGAGTTGAAAAAATCACATTTGTACTTACTCAGATTTGAACCCACAACCTCATGTATGAGATGCGGGCACATTTACCACTGAGCCATCACGACATTTTATGATACTAAAACCTAAGAATCATATCTATTACTACACACACTATCTTTATAATTATCCCCATATGTGCACACGCATAAAAACATCGGTAATTCCATGTGTCTTCTCAGAAAGCTGTGAGTCGGTTCAGCATATAATAAATATAATAATTATAATATAAAATATAAAGCACATAAGTACATGACTAACGGGGGTCAACGACCCTTGCTAATGGATTTTCTGGCTCCTACGATTTTTTTGCGAGATTTAAAATGTACGGAGGTATGTACTTTTAGTACTTAATGATGTTTCATTGAAATTACATGAAGAAATGTGCTCATTAGCTGTCTTTTTTGAGATTATCATTAGTAGATCATAATCTGGAATACTTTTTTTTTTTATCGTGTGGGCAGTAAGGTCTTACGTCCCCACACACCCTAGTGTCAGAGTTTCTAAACCGCCTCAAGGGCCTCTGACATGGTTTGAGTGGGACAGTAATAAGCTGATATAAGTCCAGGTTTCCTCACGATGTTTTCCTTTACCGATGTCAGTGATGTCCAAGATAAACTTTAGAAAGTACATATGAATTGAAAAAGTCACAATGGTACTTGCCCGGATTTGAACCCACAACCTCATGCATGAGAGGCTGCTACAACTGGAATACTTATTACCTACATAAGTACTATAATATATTTTTCGAGTTAAAATGAATGGAATTTAGATATGAGCATAATAATATTTCCTAGACCGATTTCAGTCGCGATGGCCAATCTTATTGGAGACTAGGCAACTGCACAAAAGATAATTAAGGCTGATTTTATAGTCACGCGTTTCAGCAGCGCCGTCGGAGCGCGCGCGCTCGGATATGTATGGGGGTAGTAGTAGCGTTTCAAATTCGCGCGCTTGAGCAGGCGCCGTTCGGTGAACGCGTTCAACAGCGCGCTGCCCAACGGCGCGTCTAGCGGCGTGACTATAAAACCAGCCATAATGCACAAGAGTGTGCGCAAACACAGATGCCCTCGCCTCTTCCCTCACTCTCATAGTCCTAGTACGATAGGACGGCAATCCGACACGATCGGGATGTCAGGCGCAGGACCAACGGTTTTCCGTGCTTTCGGAGGCACGGGGGTGACACCAACTCCCAAACTCCGGGCTGCTACTCCCAATAAAACTTTTTGCCCAACCTGGGAATCGAACTCAGGATTCCACGCTCAACAGTCGTGCTGTGCACGATACCAACGGGGCAGTTACCGTTAGTTATCATTAGTAGATCATAATCTGAAATACCTATTACTTACTAAGTATAAGTACTATATTTTTCGTGTTAAAGTAACTGTAATGAATATATGAGCATGTTCTGGATAAACCAATGACACACAATACACGTGAGCTTAGTTGTGCCTTAAGGAGCTACCACACTTAATATTATAAATGCAAAAGTAATTCTATCTGACTGTCTGTCTGTTACGCTTTGACGACTAAACCACTGAACCGATTTTGGTGAAATTTGGTACGGAGTAAGTTTGTACTTCAAGAAAGGACATAGCGTATTTTTTATTCCGTGATTTCGTCTACGTCCGCTTTAAGCGACATTTACGCGGGCAAAAAATAGTCTTATAATATACACATCAAAAGTGTCTAGGGATCAAGATGTATTTGGTAATAATATTATATTGATCCCTAGACACTTTTGATGTGTGTAATTACAACAATATTCCAATAATGTGTTACGTTACTATCCAGCAATAACAGATTAATGTACAGTCGCGGTCATAAGTGGAGTAGCAATTTACAAAGCAAATCGATTGACACTTTGATTAAACTTACGACCTTTCAACGTCGTGTGCCAATTTTGAGGTGTACGTAGGTACTGTGTTATTACATTCAAAAGTGCCTTATATAATGGCCTAATTAAATAAATTATTTGACTTTGACTATAACTTTGAATACATCATTTATACACACAGATGTAGGTATGGCCTGTACCCCGTGTTCACAGCAATTCAAACTTTAGCATGCTACTGAAAACTTATGATTGGAATAAATTTAAAATTAATCAGCGTCAAATATCTTACTCATTATTATGACTTCGAAAAATGGTAGAAATTGTGACGTAAGTACCAACTTAGTCCTTTCTCTCATTTTGACAAAACTCAACCAAATTGAAAGATACAATAAATATCAGTAACAACATTAAAAAGTGACATTAATTAATATACATCAGATATTAAGCTTGAAAGGAACCATGAAATTAATGAAGTCGCTTACATATCAACATAATACAACATAAAATAAAAATATAATAAAGCGTTAGAGATTTTCTGTTTGTGTGTTTGTTTAAACGTTGCAATCTCTAGAATTAACAGTCCGATTGCCAGCCAGATTCATAAGGAACTAGCTGCTGCCCGCGACTTCGTCTGCGTGAACGCTATACAGCACCAAAAATACCTTCTCTCAGCAGAAAATGCTCATCACGTGGAACAATTTTTGCTATGGTGCCATTTTTGTATCTCTTATACTTAGCTGGTCTGTTGCGGTTCTGCATCAGGTGTTCAAGTTTCCAAGATAAATTATAGCCTATATGTTGCCCAGACTTAATACCTATACAACAAAAAAAAAACATTCAAATCCGTCCAGTACTTTTTGAGTTTATCCCGGACATACATATAGACAAACAGACAAAAATTCTAAAAACTATATTTTTGGCTTCGGTATCGATTGTAGATCACACCCCACCCAAGTATTCTTTAAAAAAAATATTCAATGTACAGTTTTGACTTTCCTACCATTTTATTATATGTATAATACGTATAGATAGTATTATAAGGAATAGTATAGGCTGTATAATATCACGCTACGACCCACGGGAGCGGAGCAGTAAGCAAAGACGTAACTTAACACGGGTGAAGGAAACCTCGCGAACAAAGTCGCAGGGAACAGCTAGTCAGATATAAAAAAGTTATCAACGTTCGATACGACTAATTACATTATGTGTCGATAACTTTCACTTCATAAAAAAACAGACATTAAAAAGCCAGTTTTTTTACATAATTTATGTAATATCATCTTTATTAAATGTGTCTTGGTACCATATCCAATAAATGCGAAAGTAACTCTGTCTTTCACAACTAAACCACTGATCCTAAACAATACATACATAACATCACGCCTGTAATCCCCGAAGGGTTGGGCAGAGGTGTACCCATTAGTACACACACATGCCTAAACCCAGCGGCATGATGGCTAGTTCGAATTCGAAAATCACCTACTAAATAAAAACAATCGTATTTATTTTATTATTGACTAGCGACCCGCCCCGGCTTCGCACGGGTGCATGTATTATACATATAAACCTTCCTCTTGAATCACTCTATCTATTAAAAAAAACTGCATCAAAATCCGTTGCGTAGTTTTAAAGATCTAAGCATATATCAGACAGACAGACAGACAGGGAAAGCGACTTTGTTTTATACTATGTAGTGATTCGTGATGAGAATCACAAGCACCTTATTGAAATCAACGAGGTTGCACCTTGTGTAGTTAGTATAGACAATCATCACGCCTTTAATCCCCGAACGGTTGGGCAGAGGTGTACCAATGAGCATACCTATATTTCGCCAGTTATGTTTAAGTCCCATGTAATAGGGGGCGAGCCTATAGCCATCAACCGGGCACAAATACAAACTCCAAGGCTGCTACTGCCAAATTCCTGATGGAAAAACCCAATAACACTTTGCCCGACCTGGGAATCGAACCCAAGACCTAGCAGTGTAGACCCACCTTTAATAGCTGGTAAAGGAAAAGAGTGTACATGTTACATAAAGTTCCCATTCCCATCTCAAAGCGTGCTCGTAGTCGCCCCACGGGCAGCACAATGCAATGCGCGCGCGCAGTGGGTGTCAATGATTTACACCCGCTTGTCTACGGCCAGCTTCATTCATATTTATTAAACTTCGCAGTTTTTTCAATTGTAAATCTTCTCTGTATGATGAACGCGACACGATGGATTGCGCTATTTTGTGACCATTAAAAAAAATGTTTATTTTTATTTTTTATTGTTATTATTTGTCAATGTTTATTGCTCTTTTGTTAAAGTTTTATTTATGGGGGGATAAATAAGGTGTTTTATGGTAAATATACGAGTAATGTTTCCATTATAGTAATACTGTAAATCTTTCTACGCCAGGTGTTTGAAATGTTCACTTTTTCCATTAAATTATGCTTAACATTTTATTGCATGAATAATTATGCAATAACGTTAAAATAATATGAACTGCACAGCCTATTACGATCGCTTTAGCTCACAATTAATAATATTAATTGACAAAATAAACAAGATGGCGTGAAAGGGCTCTTTTGTCGGCGCGTGCGCATAAAAGTTTATACTTCATCCTCTTTACGGAGACTTATTATTATCTGTATTCTATAAATGGATCATGATTATAAACTGCTCACAAAGACTTACTAGGGGATACTTGGATAGTCATACTTCGTAGAATAATTTTATTATAGATGATATTCAAAGAAAGAATCATTGAGACTCATAAGTCAAAAAAGCTATTTTACAAAAAAAGATAATCGCCTTCAAAAACTACAAAATCAAAATAACTTTAGTTTTGGAAGTCGGCGGCTTTGGTTTTGTTTTCGTTATGTAGGTAAGTATTGCCACCGACTTCCAAAACTAAAGTTATTTTGATTTTGTAGTTTTTGAAGGCGGTTATCTTTTTTTGTAAAATAGCTTTTTATTTTTCACTTTTTAGTGCTTGTGTATTAATGTTTGAAATCCTTACAAAAAGCCCTTTCAAACAATACCTCACACGATATATTTAATTTTGGAAACTGGTAGGAGGGGGGTTGACATACCCCCCCCCTTTTCCTTCAGTCAGTCATCGACTACACGTATAAACAAAGCAATTTCACTTGTTACGATATTGCTGCTGTGATTCTATGAGGAGTTCCATTCCATATCTCCGAAGTTCATCATCAGATATTGAAATGGTGACAATGGGACCACACGAGAAGCACCAGCTTTCAAATAAAAAAAGAATCATGAAAATCGGTTCACCCAGTCGCAAGTAAGGAGCAATCAAACATAAAAAAAAAAATACAGACGAATTGATAACCTCCTCCTTTTTTTGAAGTCGGTTAAAAATATAGTAGTACTTACTGCATTTCACCGTCAGCAGTGGATAAATATTAAACAACTAAATTAATTGGTTACTTAAATAGATACTTATATTAAAAAAAAAACTGAAATGAATTAAAACAGTCAAGCTGAAACATACATACGCAGAGCACGTTAAAAAAGATATTACTTCTAGGTATTAGATAATTACATTAGGATACTAGTTTTTACTATACACAGACAGACAAGCAACACTAAAAGTCTAAAATTCCCGATGTGTCATCGTGTTTAAGTATGATTTCAGGATTATGTGCCGTCACCCAAAATTTCCGTTATCTGACTCAGCAAGTACTGGGTACCTAATTCATCTCATAATACCTAAAGAGTTAAATACAGTTTTTACAAGCTTTTATTATTATTACAAGCTTTTATTTAACTTGTACTGTTCGTATGTAAGTATGTATATTATGTAAGTTGTCCTTGCATTTGCAAACCATTTTTCAACCATTTATTGGTATCCAATTGAGCTGAAATTTTGCAGACTGAAATACAATGAAATGAAAATACAACGTCCAATACTCAATATTGTAATAATTTTAAATTAATGCTCGTTTTAAAAAATATTTTTAATATTAGTTTTTTACACTGTAAAGAATTTATTAAAAAAATTGTTCGATCCACAGCAACAACGGAATTTCTCAATATTTTCGTAACTTTTAGTTTCGTTAAGTGCTTTTTTACACCAATTATAACTTAGCTAATTTAACCTTCTCAAGACTTTACTGATCTACGATAGGTAACGCATCTTTTATAGGTTTTGAAACCGTCATAAAAAATGTGGCAAGCACAAAAAAAATTAAACCAAGTACTTATAAAAAGTGAATAATGTTCTTTACGTCATAAAATAATTAAATTCTTTCGCCTTGTATGTCTGCCCACCCTCACCCAGACGTCGTAAATATACTCTGCTGAAAGGGCGCACGCATCTTTTAGAGCGCATTTTTTTCTTTTATTTTGTGGCGTACTTATACTTCATGCGATCACCTCGTTAGGTCGGTGTGTAGCTAAAGATCAACCAGTTCATATATTGTGGGAGATGGTTCAAAATAAACAGAGTTGATAAAACCTTTGCAGTATAAGTTGAGTTTGAAATGGTGACGACTAGGAGTTTCGCCGGTTTTTGAACGCAGTTTAAAAAAAAAGTATTTTATAAGTTTTGTACTTACTTTTTTCTTACTTCGAGCTGCTACTTTTTTTTTAGCAGCAGTCTACGAGACAAATAGGACCGAGCCAAACCTAATTACAACTAAGTACTATCTTTTGTTTCAGTATACACAGATCAGCCAGTATCATCAGCTTCCCCCCCGACACGGGACAAGATCAACGGTGAGGAGAAGGCGAGGTCTCGACGCAGGGATACCTGGGCAGAACCTACCACACCGCCGGTTACTGACGATGGTGAGTAAGAGAAAGAACCCCCTATATGGAGTGGAAGGGACACCGTGAGACTGACGTACTTTTACCGTGGAATCATTCAGTCCTGATTCTAAATCCAAGGAATTACATTTTCCGTTGGTTATAAAAAAAACATCAGCTGTTTCATACAAAACTGCAAATAATAATTATTTATTTCAGTCTAAATAAGTCAACTTGAAAACGATAGTCCAATAGTCTCATAACTTCTATCGAAATTATAAATGTGTCGAAAGAATAGTTGTTTGCACAAACTGCAAAACTGATGGCTTTTTTCAAGTTGGTCAACAGCACGAGGGCATCCTTGTATATCCAACTAAACCTAGTTATCATTCTACCTTCAAAACACTCAAAATTCAACCTTAATTGGTTTCTTCTCCAGCAACTGTTGGTGTACGCTCACCGCTTCTTCAGCATCAGCACCAGCAGTATGATGAACAGCTCCGTGATATTGCAGCGTCACTCACCAGACCAAGATCCAGACGGGCGCTTCCACCGACACTCGAGAGACCCACAAGACTACCACCACCAGATCGACTGCCGGTTAGTAACTGCTGCATTCTTAATATTGGGATGGAAATATTTCCAAAAGAACAAGATTCACTTTTAAAAGAAATTCGTCATGTTACTCTTATGTATTTACCATAAGATATAAATTGCAGCAACTACAATTCCTGCTGCAAATATCAACCATCAACAACCATTTTAAAAATCTTCCTTTCAATTGTGATTTTCGGTCTCATATTCTGGTCTTCTTACAGGCGCGTGGTTCACCTGATGGTGGCGCACCACCAGAAGAAGCTAGCTCCAGTTCAGCAAGCGAAGGCAGCGAGCCTACTGACGTGGTTGAACCAACGGAAAGCAACGAAGGAGGCAGGGTTGAACTGCCTGCTGAAAGATTACTCCATGCAAGAGCCGGGTGGCTGCAAAGACGTGGTCCTGCAGGCTGGTCGAGACACTGGTTCGTACTACGAGGAGCAGCCCTATTGTATTTCCGGGATCCTCACGCAGAACATAGAGGACTGATGGATGGAGTTATAGACTTGAGTGGGATATCAAGAGTGGTGGAGCTGCCGAATTCTACGAATGGATATGCTTTTGAGACTGAGGTATGTATATTAATTAACATACAATCTTGGGTTTGTTGATCGCACAAGTTAAAGATGTTTCTAATTGATCATGTTTTTTTTCACAGACTTGGGATGGAAAGCATATAGTCCTATCGGCAGTAACAGCAGGTATCAGAGCCAACTGGGTATCAGCCATGAGAAGAACAGCTGGTCTACCCGACACTGGGCCATTATCACTGATATTACGAGAGGATACCGTTGACCAAGCTTCGGAATCCTCAACGTCACCTGTAACTCCCGTCACGCCTATCACAGGCAGGTCAGCGCCATTCTCTTCCGACGAAGAATACCGAACGGCTTCCGAAGGTGGCCGAAGAGATAGCGCTGACTGGGGAGACATGGGTCCTCAACCACCTCCGTCCCCACTCCTAACAAGGACTCCGATATCCAAAGTGAAAGAAAAGGTTCGCATCAGAAGTTCCCACCAAGCACCACCGCGCGCAGACACCCCCAAAGGTGACAGAGACGAAATTGACTCTACCAAAGAAAAAGAACGCACCGTCGACGAGGTTGATGAAAACGAGAAACCTGTCGAAGCGAGAAAACGTAGCTACATATCGACTATCGACAAACAATCAATCGAAATTGACGATCTAAGAAAACAACTGAAACTTGCTCTTCACGACGTTGGCGCCGCAGAAGCCGAGATAACAAGGCTACAAAAACTAAAAACTGAGGCTACATTACAAGAAAAGAAAATGGAAGAACTGGTTACAACACTACAGAAGAAAGAAGAAGAATTATCAGTAAGAACGAAAGAGGCAGAAAACTTAGACGCGATAAAAGAACTATACAACCAAGACAAAAGTCTTTGGGAAAGTAAGTTGACGGAAACACAAAACTTCTTGAAAGAATCGACTGAACATTGTGAGCTACTGACAAGGCAACTAGCTTCAGCGCAGGAGACCATAGCACAGTTACAACGAGAAGTGAACGAACTTAGTGAGAAACTGCTAAAGAGTGTGAAAGAAAGCGATAGCCTATATACGAGGATAAGAGATCTTGAAGGAAGATCACTTGTCGAGTCAGCACTACCAACCAAGGAAAAGAGAAAGAGCATCGGTTCGCTCAGTGACCTCACTAACTTAAACCAAGAGCTGAACTTAGAATCGATGGAAAAAGATAGGTTAATAGAGGAGTACGTCGAGATAAGAGACCGATTCGTGAAGGCCATTCAAGAAATTAAAGCCATGAAGAAGGAACTGCGTGACTCACACAATATGTACGATGAGCTCGAAATTACCAACCTGAAGTTAAGGAATGAGATGAAGCTTAGAGAGCAATGCAGCCGATCAGAGATAGACTTGATGGCGGCCCGCATACTCGACCTGACGCAGAAGTTAACAGCTTCTGACAAACAAGTCCGAACACTAAAACACAAAATTCAAAAGTCTGAATCTAGAGAGAAAAGACGCAGTCTGTCGTTAAAAGGCAGAGAGTCCTTCACTCTGGGTAAAGAAGTAGAAGAGAAGTTAACAGAGCTCGAAAATAAAATCACAATGCTGGAGTCCGGCGAACCGGTCCCAACGATAAACTCTCCCTCTAAAAGTGCGTCACCTGCCAAAGAAAAATCTTCCAAATCTGAAAACACGTCGGAAGAAAAACGGATGAAACGCCTCGCCGCTCGACTGAGGAGAAAGTCCCTCGATAGTGCCACCAGCTCCGAACCGATGAAGATGCTTGTAAGATTGAGCTCGCTAGAAACCAAAGTAGCCTCCGCCTTAGAGAACCGCAAGGACATCACAAACTCCTGCGAGTCTTTAAGTCAGGCAACCAGATCCGTAGAGAGTCCATCCTTGAACGAGACCCCTGAGGCTTCCAGTATCGGCACACAGTCGCAGAGGCATCTACTAGAGAGGCTACAGAGTCTAGAGAACGTAGTTATACACTCTAGAAATAAGGTGAATGAGTGCCTCTGCCAAATGAGTGCGATGCGAGCGGCAAAGTCGCGCAGATCACCCTCACCAAGTCTCGAAAAGAAATATAGCCTTAAATCGATGGAGAAATGCCTGACGGAGGTCAGCAAGAGGCTACAAGAATGCTTCGACAAGTGTGTTGTTGACTGCGACCAAAACCAACACCAAAATCAGGAAGAAGTGAATGACAGCGTTGCTCAGGTGGTCGTACAGCTCGAAGAACAACTGAGAACGAAACTCTTAGAGATATCCAGGAGGAAGGCGGCGTTGTACGAGGCAGGCGAGCTTACACAAAGGAAGAGCCTGGAAATACTGGCAGAAAAACTAGCGTATGAAGCGGTCCTCGTCGGCAGGATACAGGAGGCGCTCGAGTCCTCGAACGGCAGCAGATTCTTCGCTCGATTGATAAAGTCTGAAATTATCGAAACTAGTCAACTAATAGATAACCTCAAACGCAAGATCAACGGCGAGAGCAGCAGGAGCGGCGCCGGTACCAGGAGCTCGCTGGACTACCTCGCCATGATCCTCACGAGGAAGATCGACATCGTCAACGGGTCCCAGGAAGCGCGCGAGAGACGACGCTCTGAACTTATCATCCACGGAGCTGATCTCGAGGCACTCAAAGCATCACAACGCGAAGTTGCCGAAGCAGTCGACCGGTATAAGAGCGAGAAACTAGCTGAACTATGTTCCGCACTCGCATGCGAGACACTCAGCTACGCGGCTCCGGCTGACGGCGATATTGAACGGCAGCGCTCCAACCTTGAGGCCGCTCGCGTGCGTGAGGCCTGGGCCGCCGCGCGCGATGCCCTGGGCGCTGAGCTCGTGCAGGCCGAGGTGACGCGTGCGCTGGCCCGGGCGGCCGCCACGTGCGACCAGCGCCTGGACCAGGCGCGCCGCACGCGCCTCACGCTCACGGCGCAGGACCGCGCCGACCTGGAGCTGTGGTGGCAGGCCGCGCACGACCACCTGCGCTGCGAGATGGACGCGGCCGTGAAGGACATCGCCGTGCGCTACCGCAGCTGCCTGGCGGACGAGCGGCGGCCGCGCGAGGGCTCGCCCGGCCTGGACTCGCGCGCTCTACTGGCGCAGCTGGCGGAGGCGCTGGCGCAGCGCGCGCTGGTGGACGCGCGCGTGGCGGTGCTGGACGGCACGTACCGCGCCTCCTCTCCGCGCGACCCTGCCGGCCCGCGCCGCTCCGCCGAGGACGCCGTGTCCTCGCTGGAAGCGGACCCCGCGCAGGAGGCGGAGTTCGTCTACCTCTTCCAACGATTCTCGACCGAGTGCCGAGCGCTCTTCTCCAGTGACTGTTCGGGTAACAGTGAAGACTCGATGAAGATCGGCGAGAGCCTCGAGCGGGTGGAGGCGGCGGTGGCGGAGGTGGCGCGTCAGCTGTGCGCGCGCGGGGAGGAGGCGGGCGCCGGGGCGGGGAGGGACAGTCCGCGCGAGGCCACGCCTCCCGGCGCCAGCGCACTCGATCGCATCGACGCGCTGCGCCGGCGCGTCGAAGCTCTGCAAGCGCTGGTGCCCTGCCAGCACTGCAAGCAGCTGCAGGACGCGTTGGACAGGTGAGATACATGTCTCTTTCTAAACTGAGTACTTATTGATGTAGTGGTTCATTGTCCACATATTGGATAGGATTCCGCCATTTTAATTTAGAAACCAGAATCCGTTGTTAAAACTATATCAATGATATTGGAATCGGAAAGTAAAAGCCCTGGTGACTGAGAGTATGCTAGCTTGACAGTACTGTTATTTCTCCTGCAGACTGCACGAGGAGCGCGCACGCGGCGAGTGCGCACTGGCGCAACAAGCGCACGCCCTGGCGGCGGCGCGGCGCGCACGCGCACAGCTGCAGACGCAGCACGAGCGCGAGCGCGCCGCCCTGCGCGAGCGCGCACGCACGCTGCAGCGTCGTCTCGCCGCGCTGGACTCCGAGTACTCCGCGCAACTGGAGAACTTGCGAGCCGCTTATCAGGTACCTACTTGATGTATCTACCTACCTAGTTGTAACCATCTAATCACTTTGATGAGCCATGACTTTCGGAATACTACTCAAAATTAAAACTATTTTTTCCGGGACACATACGTCATGAAATATTTCGTACGTTACAGAGCGCAGTAGCAGCGGACACGCACGGCGACGGTCTGCGCGCGCGCTACCAGCAGGAGATAGAACAACTGCGCGCGCTGTGCGAGAAGGGGCTCCTCGCCATGGAGTCCTCGCACCGCCGCATCGTGCGCGAGATGGAAGACAAGCACCGCGCAGAGCGGGAACAGCTCAGGTAACTACACAAGGTTTCAGATACCTACTGGCTGAAGATATTCCTGCTGGAACTACTTCGAAATCCAGTGACGCTTAGCTATTAGACTCCTCTCAAAGTTAAGCAAGGAAAATTGTCGGTTGACGCAAGGTTTACCCTTGTTCATTCACGGGCGGGAAGTCCTACAACTCGATTCCTACCGGCTTCCTTTCTGAAGTTCGGTAGACCAAGTACTCTACCGCCATCTATTGAAAACAGGGGCACTGTCAGTAGTACTTATCTACTGTTTATTTGTATTTTCAGACAGACGAAAGACGTCCTTTTTGCCATTTATTTTTATCAGCTGTAAGTCCCTCATTTGGCGCAGGCCTACGTTCAGCAGTGGACGGCCATAGGCTGATATGATGATATTGATGATGATGAAGTCCATCATGAACACAAATAAATAAATAGATATTGTACCATATAAAATAAAGCAATAGTTGCTTCGGCTTCCCTTTTACGAAACTAGACCCTTTATCACTAGTTCCATTAGTCCTTTAACCCTTAATTTGATTATGCAGTTTTGAAACAGGATTCCAATTTTTAATCTGTTCAAAATCCAAATCCTAGCTAACATACAACTTCCTATCCTTCCAGGCTAGACAAAGAGCAAGCTTTAGCAGAAGAGACCCGCGCTACGCTGGCAGCGCTAGACGCGATGCGCAAGGCGCACGAGAGCGAGGTGCGCAGGGAGGTGGACAAGTTCAAGGCGGAGTTCCTGAGCAGGGGCGCGCAGAACGGAGAGCTCACTCAGCTCAGCTCCAGGCACCAGTAAGTTACATGGGTTTTTTTTATTTTTAAGGGAGAAAATCAATGAGTACCCGACCACTGGAAATCATCTCTAATTCTGCATTTGTTTTCAGTACACTCCAAATCAATTGCCAAATGATTTGGCTCGCATGTATTAAAGATATCTAAAGAGAATTCAGTTATATTGATAATTAATCTATGTGCAGTCAGTCTGTTTTATTGATTTAAATTTTATTTTTCTTTATTTCTTTTTAATATTTTAAACCGAATACAAACAATAAATTCAGCTATTCTTCTCTTATTGTATCAGAGATCAGAACCACAACGACGAAGCTAGCTTGGGTTCAAATATCCATCATATACCCATGTATGTATTACTCCCCTTCCATACAAATACTTCTTAATACCGTTCCTCAAATAGTAAAGTCTTTTAGTAATCTTTCCAGGCAAGAGATGGAGGAGATAAAACGGGAGATACTCTCCCTCTCTGAGAAGTATTCCGTCAAGTGCGTGGAGTCGGCTGCGTTGGAAGAGAGACTGGCGACGGCGACCGCGCAGCTTGCGCAGGCGCATAACCATATTATGCAGCTGGATGCCAGGTACGTATTGAGAGAACTACATACTTTTTTAATAAATATTCAGGATTCGATATCCCAAGTTTAAAATGTAAATAGCCATAATCTAGCTAAAATAAATATAATGAAAATGAAAATTGTGACTGTTTTTTTTTTTATTTTGACATGTTACACACCTAAATCGTGAAATTCATAGATAAATTAAACTTGATTATTTTATTTAATCACCACATTTTATTTATTAGAAAAATGACGCTTATGTAATAAGTTTTAAGTAATAAGTTTTTTTATTATATTTCAGAAACAAACAACTCCGCGCTCACTTGATATCGGAAGCCAATGAAATGAAGAACGCCGAAGCATCCACCCTCTCCCAGCTCATAGAGGAAACTGGCTCGGTACGTCGACGTCACTTGTTCTTTTTTCAAACACACCGATACCACGGTACACGCTTGTACAGCCTATGCTAGCTTATCTTCATTGGACCTTTTAAGGCAAAGGCCACACGCTTGCATGACCATACATCGCACGTAACAGACATTCACTGTTCGAAAATGAACTTTAAGTAGTTGTGTTTAAGGTCTAAATTGTTTTAATTTTGTGCGACACTTTCTTTTTAATGTAAATGTTCGATTTTCAAATTTAAATTTTACTTCTTACTCTTGATGTCGTAATATTCTTTGTAAATAAATTGAATTCTTGAAGAAATTATGATTTAAATAAATATGTTTCTATTCTTAGATCGCACAAATTGAGCTTATTTAAAAAAAAACGATTGGATTAAAATTAAAACGTTCGTTATATTTTTGACAAAAAAAATAAACACAACTTTCAAGTTGAGTTCAAATGATCATAATTATGAAACGAATTAACAGACCTCATTATGAATATAGTTATTCATAAAATAAATATATATTTTGAATATTACTTACAAGACAATTTTGGAAAAATAAATATATAAAATACGCTTAAAATCATCTTACGGTATACTATTTACTGACATATACCAGCCATATAAGGTCATCAGCTCAATTCGCGCGATCACTTGTAGTTTAGAACTATTTCACATTTCTTGGAGCATACAAAATGGAGACGAGTAATAACGTAAACTTACCACATGAAAATTAAAACACATTTCTCTAGTGTGTAATCACTTAATCAGTAAAAAAATATAAATTAAAAAGGTAAAAAAAACATGATATAACTACTACTATACTTGGGTATCTCACATCTACATCTCTGCTTTTCTGACAGTCGGCAATGGTCGGTAAAAGATTTTTTGTAATCGGACCATGACTACCAGAGATTACCTTATAAACAAAAAGAAAACATTGAAACAGACATACTTTACCTCTTTATTTATAATATTAGTATAGAGGTAAGAGTATAATTATTAATGTAAAATATACAAAAAACAATTGATGATGGTTAAGGATTTAGTTGACATCATTGAACCACTCATAAGTTCCAGCCTCGTCTCCATTTCAATGCTCCAAGCGTAGCTCTGTCCACATTGTCCTTGCAATCTGGCGTAACGGTACATTGTATGGGGTGCACTAACAGCATGGGAGGGCGGCGCCGCTGTGGACCCACCTGCGCCACCTCGCCGCCGCGTGGCAGAGGACGGGCTCCAGCACAGGTACCACACCATCACCAGTCTACCATGCTATGGGTTTGGTTGCGGGAGAAAGAGTCGATTATCTGGTTTCTTACTGGGTGTTTCTGGTGGCGTCGAATTGATTTTTTTTCTGATCAACGGGCAATATTATTAACTTTATGATCTCGGTGTCAATCTGCCAGAAATTCCTTTAGTTTTCCAATATTTTTGTCATTGATTGTTACTGAGATTAGATTGAAGATTTTCAATTAGTAGAATTTTATTGGCTTTCTGTTTTTCTTACTTTTTCTGTAAATTAAATATCCAATAATCGGCTATTTCTCAATTTTAACAGCATTGCGGTTTTTATTGTATATTCTGTACTAGAAACACCAGACAAGAGACATCATGTCCTCATAATTAATTGTTTAAAGGAAATTAGTTAACTCGTGTGCCAATAGATGGCGTTGTTTATTATTTCACCGCCATTTATCTAGTATAATTATTACGCAAAAATTATCACATTATACGGCTGTAAGTACATTATATTATTCTGTTGTTTTTGTACTTTCATTATACATACTTGTGTGCTGCAGATGTGTCGGTGCTGTGCCAAGCAAACTTTTTTTTTTGTTCAATGTATTTGTATTCATTTATCACTACAAAAGGAATGAAGATAATATTGTATTATTAATATTTTTTGTCAGTCTTAACCCAAAAATAACATTTTATAATTTAGTTTTTTTTGCGAACCCACTTTACCATTAACAAAGCGCTTCTGCAGCCTAATAACTCAAAATCCAAAGACAAATTAACTGCTTTTTGAACGCCTAACAATAATACACATCACATACCTGTTTAGACACTTTTTATACAACTCTTTAGTATAAAATATATTAATGAAATATGGTGATATTATAGACGAAGTCATCCCGGGCGAGCCCGCTGCTGGAGGCGGCGAGGCCGGCGCGCGCGGCCAAGATACAGTACGCGAAGACAGAGAGCACGAGGAACCTGCAGCTGTCACCCGTCCAGGTAACGAGAACATGCTTCAGGGTACTTATGACGAGACCTAGGTACATTAACAAGTTCAGTTTACTGGCATACTAGGCAAAAAAAAAGCGGTTTGTTCTTAATCTTTATGATTTATGTACCTGCCCATTCTCAAATGGCGGCGGGTGAAGTGTTTGCCGATGTAAAATAGATAAGATTACCTCAATAACTATTACTTAGGTATTTAGTTGAAGTTGACAATAATGTCCGCCTTTGTACTTGTTTTGTTGCATAAAGTTTAAATAAACAAATAAAATAATTGAAGCAATTATGAAGTTCAATCACCTTAAAAATAAAATGATTACCAAATCATTGTTGTCGCAGTTCACTCTCTTTATTTAGTTTGTATCTTTCCAGAATTAAAAACGCCAAAGCGCTGCTCGGTGAGCGGGCGAGCATCGCTCGCTCCGCTCGTGGGCATGGTCGCCGAGCGCAAGAAGCGCTTCGAGCTGTAACCGACAACGACCGACGCGCGCCGACACTGTACCGTCGCCTGCGCAGACGCCGCACCCACCACGCATGCACCTGGCCACTCGCTTCATACCCCACGACACTAATATAATATACTCAAATATATGTGGATAGATTTTTGAAACTCCTAAATATTTAACCGTCGTCAATGGTAGCTTAGTTAAATTAAAAAGCTTAATAGCATATATCCTACAAATATATCTAATAAAAAAGCCAATTTGTATAACTAAAACACCTAAACTAAGTTATAAAATCCAAATTAGTAAGACGTTATAGCTATAGGACTATGTTATCGATGTACTAATGTTTTTTATTATTATTTAATAATGTTAGGACCAAATAAACTTTCTACCATAAATACAAAGTGGCCAGACCTTGACTCCCACCCACCACACAATTGTATATAATCTTTGAGAACAGTATATAATGTACTAATTTTCTAAGTTGTAGTTTTAGTTGATTCGGTTAGTGATGTGACTTGTGTAAATTATATACTTAATGTAAATACTAACGATTGTATCCTCATTGTTTGTTTTCTATAATTATTGTTAATCTTTAAGACGTTGTTACCAAATATTTCTTTGTATTTCATGTGTTTGCAAGCATTGGGGACGCAATTATCAGTAAAACAATTAATTTAAAAACAGTTTTTTTTTCAACTACTGTATTATTTATTGCTCTATTTATTTATCATTATTTTTTATTTATTCTGAACTTAGGTTTACTCTCGTATTCTTCATCTTTACAAAGTCTCTCTAAGATTGTATTAAAAATCTGAGTAACTGCGTCTCCAACGCGACATGATGCATTATAATTGTGTTTTGAAAGCGTGGACTTATTTGTATGTGTATCTAGAATTTATTACTAAAGTGTTTTTAATCGTTTCATGGCATTTACAAACGATTTATCACGGTGATGGTCAACTCGAGATACTAATTTAAGTTGCGTTCAACTAGTTGAACCATAGCTCATAGGCACATAATGTATGGGCGATACATGAACTCGAGTTCACCCAAAGAACATGGATAGACGCGTGAAAGAAGAAATCGGAAAGTAAATGTCAATGAACGATTAGTATAGAGGCATATTTATATACTTTATATCTTAATATTAACATGTTTACGAAAAATAAAATATATAATTTGCGTTAATTTTGACTTTGAGCTCCACCTTAGTAGCGTGCAACTGTTACCATTCCCCTTGACTCTGGGCATTGACCGTCTTCCATCGCACCCTTCACATTGTTGTGTATAGATAAACACTAACTAGCGGATAGTTTTATGTACCTATTATAACATGTCACGAAAAATTGTATACATAATTTATTAATGGAATAAATTGCTCAATGTTATCTAGTGGGTTAAAAAATGTTATACCAAATCTATAGTATGCATTGTATAGTAATACAGGAGTGTAGACGCCAATATAAAATGTAATTCTTCACGGCTATTATAAATTAACTTGTTACTTGAGCTTTCATATATGCAGTCGGCAGCAGACTATGTTCATGTATTGTGTTCTCTCGTTTTGAATGTGTGTTGACATATATCTAGGCTGTCGGCTGTACTAGTTGACGTTGTGTTTATAATAACATATTATAAAATGAACAGTAAACTTACATAATACAAAATTATTGTTGTTTTAATGTCCCTATTCTCACATTCTACATTCTGGTGGCGCGTTTTTGTATCTCTCATTTATTGCGTATAAAATAAAAATGAAAGGTTAAATGCAGCGGTTGCTCGCCATTATCTGTGTTCAGAGCTACTCTAGTTGTATCTCTACATAGTATAAAACTAAGTGCCTTTCCGTTGTCTGTACACTTACATCTTTTAAACTCTGCAACGGATTTTAATGCGGTTGACATCTATAGATAAGAGTGATTTAAGAGGAAGGTTTATATATAGTTAATATCTAGTAGGATATAAATAACAAATACTTAATGCTTGTTGTTCACTTTTATTGCTTCATACAAATATTTTTTCAATCACAAATTCATGTCTTATAACAAATATATGATATTATATGACTATCATATATCGGCAAGCAGTTTACAACATAAATAAAAAATAAGCGTTATTGACATGACAGATTTAGAACTTCTGCAAATGAAAACTGAAGTCATTCTCGATTTTATTGAATTTTAAATTTTAAAATAAAGATCAATTTTATTTGACTTATTATACTATGGTCAAGTTCAAATCTGCCAAGTAGTACTTATACATAATCATAGCCTACATTGTGATGAATAACCGTACAGCACAAACTAAACATTTATATATTTATTTTACAAACTTAAATTGGTTTCTAATACTAGTACTCCATCTAGCGTTGATAGTGTGTAGATGTTCGTCGAACAAGAACACGCAAGGTATAAAAAAACAGCTGTTCCGTACAAAAGTATAACACCCACACCCACAGTGGACGTATTTTGGCGGTCCTGAAGTTAGCTGATTAGCTGCGCAGTAGACAATTTCGTTTCTAAAAGATTGATTGCGCAGCCAAACAGCCGACTTCAGGACCGCCAAAATACATCGGTTTTTCTATACACGGCTAAAATGTACGAAACAGCAGATTTCTTTTATAATCAACGAATAATGTTAACACTTAGGGGGTATATAATTATGTTTTGAATCCACGGTAATACTTTTATTTACATTGTCCTTTCCACCTCGTATTTTTATTATAATATAACCTATCAAGCTTTTTATATAAAAATATATCTTAATACATACAATTACTGGTCCTTGCTAAGTCCTTGACTAGGGTAAAGATGATATTGGTAGACGTATTAGGAAATAGAAGGGAAATCGACACATAAACTTAGAAAAAGCTATAACTCTTGGACATGTTCTGATGTAAAAAAAATACAAATGAATTGAGAACCTCCTTATTTTTTGAAGTCTGCTAAAAAGAACCCCAACTTGCGTGAATAAGTATAAAATGTATGTGAATTGAGCTACATAATATTTTAGTTATATATTAGGAAAAACATGAAAATAAAGTTTGTTCATAGTATTACTGACTACACTAATCTAACTACATACTTTTATTTTTTACACAAACAATATCTAGTCTACCTAGGAACCTCCCTCCTCCCTTTAAAATGGGATTTTATTGCATTATTTTTGTCAAGGGCCTCTGTTATTGTTCTTCTACATGACCTTTTATTTATAGAGAATTAAAAAAATGAACAATTTAGGTACAATAATTATACATAAATTGTTTAATTTAATGAATAAGCAGAAAAGATACAGCTAAATAAGCGCAAGTATTTCTATTCTAAAATACATAATAATTTACAAACCTACTAATCTTTGAAAAGCATAATATTCCTTTCGCTATATATTGTGTAATAAAATAAGTTATAAAGTGTGAGAGTAATGGAAGGAATAATTTAAAAAAATAATGAAAGTATAGTAATATCTATGCAGAAATATTGCATGTTCTTCTGTGTGTGATGGTGGAAGTCTTGCATTTTTTTAAGCCTAATTTTCATTTGCCAATTTTTGTGGTGATTTAAATACTATAAGAAACTTTGTTCCAATAATTTGATGCTATTTATTGTAGTTCCAAACGTCAAATCTTATATAAAACAGGTCGAGCTTTTTTAGGTCTAAACTTAATAAATAACTAATTAAATGAGGAAGGATAGATATTAAAAATATAGTTTTTACATTTGAGGAACTAACGCCAATCATTGCAATTTATACCTTATAACAATAACTGAAAAGACTATAATAGACATAATATTACTATGTAGATAAGATAACTTTTGTTTTGTACAGTATATATTGTTACAGGAAAAACAGTCAGTGAATCAAGGGCTATTGTTTTTAGGAATACAAAAATGTGTGTGAGCATTTTTATGCTCCGAATTTCTTTTATTGCCCAACATAGAGACAGATTCTGGTATATCTTTTTTTTTTTTGTTTATCACATATTCAGAAGGAAACATTTAAGATAAATTCATTTGTTATTGTGTATGTTTCTGGAGTTGCATCCCTCTATTAGTGTAAGGCTAAATGATCGTAATTTTGTGAGTTGTGAGTCGGTAATTTACATTTAAGTAACTGAAACTTGCAACTCATTTTTCGTCGCCCTGCTGTATTTACACACATCAAAAGTGTCTAGGGATCAACATCCCTAATCAATGTTAGGGATGTTGATCCCTAGACACTTTTGATGTGTATATATTATACTGGTTTTCATTGCATCATATTTTATACTGTAGAACAAAAATAAAGTATACAAAACACTGGTTTCAGCATCACTGTTATCCAGAGCAATCCAGAGCCATAAATCAAAATAAGAATGGTGTGTAGTATATTAAAATAAAATAAAAAAATATTGTAATTTTTTTCAATATTGAGAATATTATTGGAAGACCTACACTGACCTTAGAGGTTCTTCAGAAAGGTCAGGTGCGTAGTACTCGTAACCGGCGTGCTTGTATGACGAGATGTAGAACGTAGATGAAGCGAAAGGAGTATGTAAGGATCGTAGCAGGTGGCGTTCTGTAGTTTCTGCCTACCCCCATGGCCATGGGAAAAAGGCGTGAGTTTATGTATGTATGATATTATTATTGATAATATTAGCCTATTATTGTCCCACTGCAAGGCAAAGGTCTCTTCTCATACAGAGAAGGCACGAGCATTAAACACTATACTTAGGGCAGATTCACAATTCCAGACCCTGATTTTATACTTTCTTTCTTGTAGAAAATCTTGCCAAACCTACCGTGTGATTAAAGTAAAACTTTTTTATGAAAAGGAATGCAGTGTAAATTACATGAATCAACTCACAAAATTACGTTAGATTCGCCCCCCACTGAAATATTAAACATATTCTACTTATCTACAGCTGTATGAGCGGTTGTGATGTGTCCTCCCTCTGTTTGGTCACCTTAGCTCGCCACACGCTCCTGTCCACTAATATCTTACGTCCGTACGCCGTGTGGATGTCGCGGAAGGGTACTTTCTTGCGAGGCATGTCTGTTCTGAGGTTTTCTTTGTCTGTAAAGAGAGATGTGTACCTGTATCAAGGGATATTTAGCTGCAACACAGGATTAAATGATTTAATGGTTGAACTTCCAAGCTGAAATGAGATGAGCTGTTAATCCCTTGCATCAGGTCAGGTGGAACAACAGCTCTCTTCAAGCTCATCATTATTATCATAATTATTTAATTTTATCATCCTCTGATAAAGATAGCCGCAATTTGGCAAAAAAGTATGATAAAGGATGCAAGCCTTAAAGCTGACTTTCCCTGAGGGAATTTTATACACAATGTACCGACTGATGGTATAACAAATCCCAATCTTCTATGCACAACAATGACCAAAGGTATTAAGTCCACCTTTGTACTTTTTTTGTTGCATAAAGTTTAAATAAATAAATATAAGTAAATGACATATTTGCTAGCTCTTGCCGTTTTAACAATTCACTTTTGATAATTTGACTCGGAACATCAAGATAAGGGCTAGCAACTGTATTCCAAAGAATACTTACGATGTCTACTGCCCTGCACTGCCTTAGTCTCGCCGTCCGTGACTCTGTTGAAAGGGTTGTATCGCTGCCCTCTCGGTGGGACTTTAGGTTCGTCCTCTGGTGGAGTTATTGTTACCAATGCTGCTTCTGCCTCTGCTTCAGCTGAAAATAAGAGTCATAGCTTGATTATTTTGACAAACTGCCAATGAATATTCTATTTACATTGAAAAATTTTGTAGACAGACAATAAAAGTGAACATTATCATATTTTCATTATCTTTGGGGGAGGCCTATGTTTATCAGTCGACAGCTTTAGGCTGATAGTATCCTATTTATGTGACTCAGTAGAAAAAAATGGAAAAAAGATCCAATAACTCAGACATTAGGTTTATTTTTTAAAGTTGTCTCACTCAGTCTCATAATTTTTCCTGTATCCTGGAAGTGATTACAAACATAAACTCACATACACAAGCAACCAAACCTGGAACAACTACTTGTAGACCATACAAGTATTTGGTCTGCATGGGAATCAAAACCAAGACATAATCGCTCCTCCACTGTGCCAACCATGCTGCCCAAACTCACCTTGAGCCTCATCCAACTGCCTTTGCAGATCGTTTACCATGAGTTTCATGTAATCGTAACTAGCGCAGGCGAGGGCTTTCATCCACGTCTCCATAGACGCCTGTGAGTTGGTACACAAGTAGTATGTGCGTCCTCCCTCACACTGGAACGATATCTTGAAACTGTATGCTTCTTCTTCTGTTAACTCTAAAAATAACATTTTAATTAACAATTTTTCAAATTATTTTGATAATAGGATTGGTGCAAAGTGTTATGATGGATAGATTTTATTTAAGATGACATATGGTCAAAAAGAAGATAAACCCATGAAGCTGGCTAACGGTTAACACAGCCGGAGCAGCAATGTACTCAATTAGATTTTCTTTGAAGTTTTAATTTTAGTTCATAACAAGTTTGTTATGAACTAAAATTTAAATGTAATAGAGTTGAAAACTGCATGATTATTATAACAGTATTCCATGTTTTTTATGCGAGTTTCCACTCTATTTGTGATAGTTTTCGTTCATTATTGGTTAATAAATGAAAACTGCTCAAGCATAGTGCTTCTCAGCTGACCCTAGTGTAGAGATGTATGGATAAAGAAGAGTGAACAGCTGTGGATGGTAATGACAGAAAAATTATAATTAAAAGCTTGGTAGAGAGCTTATATGGGGACACACACAGACAGAAAATAGTGATACAAATTGTAGAAAGCCAATATTCTTACCTATCGTACACCCTTCCAGTATGATAACACCAACAGGCTCTTTGTCACCTTTCTTATCGAAATAAAAGAGTAGGTTTCCTTTCAACACGAACCATCGCTTCTGATAGCTCTTGCCGACTTCGCCCCTCATATCTAACCACCCGTCGCGGTCCACCGGCGTCGCGGACGACGCGAAAGCGCACAAATTCTTCTCGTTTATTTTCATTGTCATTTATAAATATTCATGCAAACACGGAACATAGAATAGGAAAACGTGAGTTTTTCGACTCAATATCGTCTTAGTTTCTGTAGTAAGGATAAAAAGATTTATACTACATTACGAAGACGCATGTCTGCTCTATTATAATTGTTTTATTTATTGTTAAAGCTATTGAATTGTGAAATTAGTAGAAAACAATCACCCAAATAGGTACGATCTTCAATTTACTTGTCTTGTCTGTCAGTCACATTGAAGTCAAGTCAAGTCAATGTCATGGCCCTCTAAAGTTATTGTCATTTTGACGCAACTTTTTTCGTTCGTAAATGAACTCGCATTGAACTGCCAGAAAAACTTTTAATCATGGAGCGGAGACCACGTTTGGGCAAACGTAGTGTGGGACGCCCTGTAGCACGATGGACTGACCATTTTAAAGAAGATAGCGGGCAGCGGATGGATGCGGGCTGCCCAAGACTGGGATGGTTGGCGCTCTTTGGGGTAGGCCTACGTTCAGCAGTGGACGGCTATAGGCTGATAATTATGATGATGACAACTTTCGTGAGCTCACTTTCTTCGGCATATACCTTCGCCAAGACTACAACAGCAGCAGCAGTAGATCCGTTACTACAGCAAGTCACCTAGTAGATAGATCGACAATGCATCTCTTGGTTTATTGGAGAAACCTCTGGGCGATACTAGTGTAAAAAGACATAACGAAAGCAAGAGTAAGGTACCGGTACCTACATAAATCTTCCCATCATTGCGATATTTTTTATTCTGGCCTATGGGCCAGCAGATTCCCAGGTAAGCCTGGGAATTTGCTGGTTACAGATATTGATGCTTCCAACTTGTTTTTTTAGAACACCACAACATCACGCCTGTAATCACCGAAGGTTAGGCAAAGGTGTACCCTTTAGTACACCAACATTTCGCTAGTTATGTTTTAAGTCCCATGCAATAGGGAGTAAGAGCCTATTGCCATAAACCGAGCACAAATCCAGACTCCGAGGCTGCTACTGAGATATTCCTGTTGAAAAAACCCAATAACATTTAGAGGTATGAGAAACAGGGTGTAAAATTTCTCATACTCCGTTGAAAAGGGAGGATCCTACGACCAGACGCGTTGTCTGGTAGGCTAACTGCCCGACGGTTGTTGTCGTGATTTTGTATAAATTATGCTAATGTCGCGGCAAACTTTGATTGCGCGATGTAGGAATTGTCAGCTGTAGTTCACATGCCGTGCGATAAATATCGCTACAAACACTTTGGGGGTAAGCAGAAATTTAAAACATTTGCTACTGTTAGATAGACGAATTTTAAAATAGCAATATGGTAAAGTTTTATTGCAGTTACAAAATGAAACAATGCTTTTTAAATATGTAATATTTTATTCATAATTATTATTACCTATTTTCACAGTTATTTATAAAGTTATATTAATATCAAGTATTACACTAATTTTGTTTTACGAATTTCTAATGATTGCTCCATTTAGAAAATTTGATTTCCACATCAATCATCAGATTTGACCGCTTAGAACTAATATATGACAAAATGGTGAGGTCTATGTACAGTACAATCCCAATTCCCTAAAAAAATTGACAAATTCACAATAACAAAAAAGTCAAAAAAAAACGAAATCCTTAAAATAATCCATTCAACTACGAATCTCGCTTAACAACTGTACAACATATTACGAGTGGTTTCTTTAAAACGTGCTCCATTATACATCGGCAATGTGGGCAAATAATTAACGGTATTCGATACTACATCGAGTATATGTACAAAATGTCGTTTTACAAAACAAAATAATAAACTATATACAACATCATTAAATATTCTCAAATGCTGTAACACATTTAAAACATTTCATTTTCAACTAGGCATAATTCAGTTAAGTGGCGGGCGAGCCGCGTCTACAATTAAATAATTTATGCAAACCGCCGCGGCGCTGCGCACGCGCATTACATACAAAACCTGTACAAATTGCCTACCATCACTTGACAATACAAAAAATAATTAGGTACTAAGCAACAAAAAAATAATTTACAATCTGATTTCTGATAATTTGTTCAATACGAAAAATTGATTAAGGATTTTGATTTTTCCGAACTCAGTCCACAGAAATAAGATTAAAAATGGAATAATATATCAATAAAAAATGAGTAATACACGATCCAAACCACGCATCGGACATATTTACAGATTTGTTTTCACAGCACACCTTCCTACTCTTACGCTTTAATAATATATTAAAATAGAAAATTTCATTATAACTACTAAACTGTCGGAGATTCGACGTATCAACACGCTCTTCTGTTGTTACAAATGGCTCCATTTTATATTTTTTTTTGTTATAAAACGACAATGTCTAATTATACAAATGCTACTTCCAACATCATCTAGGGGGCTCTCTTTATCACTATTTTATTTTAACTAACCATAAACTATTGGTGTTCCTAATTAGCGCTCTGTAGCCTAATTGCATAACACTACCAAAATATGGATTGCTCAAAGCATGCCTTTTCTTGTTTGACAATGTCAACAGCGAACACTGTGCTCATGGATTGTGCACATGCTACGCGAGTCAAAATTGTTGAGAAAAAACACACTAGAAGCAAAGCGTTTATCAAGTGAGCATTACACAATTAAGCTGACCGATCAGGTTTTCATATTTCATTATCATAAGAAATATTTACTATGATTTATAGCAAATCTGTTTGTAATCAATTTTGCACATGGTAGTTAACATTAGTGAATTATATAATTTGAACATTGATTTTCCATTAGAATGCCAGTGCAAGGCGGTACTCGTGTGAAGCAACATTGAGTGTTTGTTCCCTCTTAAAAAACTGTACAGAATTACATAACTTTTAAATTTATGGTCAATTTTACTAAATACATTTTGTCCCTAGTGATTGCAAACTACTTACATGATTTGTGAAGAAGTCGTGCAGAAATTTATAAATTAGGAAACAAATTGCGTTTTTCGAAACACCTACAAAAATAATGTATGAACGAACGAGCCGATAAGTGTCGTAAAATAAATGAGATGTTTTGGCGGACAATTTTATTACAAACGTCAGTAAAAAAAAAATATCTAAAATACTATACATATCTAACTCCTTTGGTAATTCATACCGGTTTATTAAAATAACGAAAAATTACAAAAAATAATATATTACATTAATACATACATACAACATAACAATATTTTGTTACAGTAGCTATAAAATTGTGACGTCATTTTCCTTTATGAAATAAAATTTGAATGTAAAAATATATGCATTAAGAAAGTCAGAGAAAATTGTGTGATGTTTAAAATCTTCTGTAAACGTTATCTTGTAGTAATTGCAGTGTCCAGTGTATATATAACATTGTCAAGTAATACATGTGTTAGACAGTTTGAAAAATCAGTAGAAAAGTATGTTGCTATTGAGATCAAAATAAAACTTGATGTGAATGTTAAACGTGAAGTCAGTAGCAATACTAAAATTAATTCTCAAATAGCTATAAAATTGGACTCAAAAGTTTTCTACATTGCAGAAAATATCATTTGAATACAAGCTAAAAAAGTTCAACATTCTTTTTTTTTATTCTAATGTTATTTGAAAACATGCAAATTTTATTTTGCTAATAATTTTAATACTAGCTACAATTAAAATCGACGGGAGTTAATGTCGAGGTGTGAAAATATTTGAGGTAAAAGAGAGAAAAGGGATATTTGTGAGCAATTAACTATCTACTTACAACATTCCCACATAAAATCCATCTTAATTTGTATTTAGCCATTTTGGCGCATTACTTTAAAGTTTTCTACGTTTTTTAAATTATCATAAAGGTCTTTGTATGCATGTGGTTGTTTTAATAAAATGTCATCTACATAAAATGAGGTTCACTGTCGATTCTGGAATGAGAGATCAGGAAGTATTTTTTTATGGTGACAAGACTGCATGGAAGTATAATTTTTTTATGTGGAAAACTTTTTGTAATTTCAAAATGTCACAGAACAATAAAATAAAGCAGGGGCCATATTATAAAGGGCCGATGCTATCATTTTTACAGTGCGAGTGAGAGAGACAGAACTATATGATGTATAGTACTATCCCTTTTTCACAATGGAACAATGATTACATTATAAATTAAACATCATAATATGGCCCCAGCAGATAATCAATACATGATGTGTATTGTTAGAAAAAATATCAAAATATCTAAAAAATTCTTTGCACACAAGAGAAGTTAATTTTGAAGACTTTATTTGGCCTAGTTGTAAACTATTTGAATTAACTTTCACTTTGAAAGGCTATTCAGTAGTTTGAGACCCAGATTTATTCGACTACATGCTGATTATTATAGTAACTGTAATGAAAATAAAATGCCTTATGACATGTAGTGATTTCTTCATATATAAAACATGGAAAACTGTTTATATGCCGAATTGGACCTTATTTTGTGATCAAACTTATTTATCCTAGATTCCCCGGCTTAATTAACTTGCATTTTTAAATTTTCCTATTAATTAATTTATAACATTTTTGATATTTCAATTTAGAACTTTGTGCATGGTAATTATTCACTGTGTTTAGTAACAAAAACATATTTTAGTAACTTGTTTTAAAAAATTGTGGAAATATTTCTACCAGGTAAAAATATCTGTTTTTTAAATTAACAATATAGAAAATTACGGATCCTGTCTAAACTCATGTTTACTTAAAGATAAGTGGACAAGAGTTGTATTCTCAAAACAATAAATATGTGAAATCATTTTAAAACATGTTACTGTACTCCGTAATCATTACTAAACAGAGTGAATGAAAACCCCACCCCAACAGCGTCCCCTACAACACGTAGGAGACAGACCAACACTTGACAACAACAACATATCGTAACGAGGCCCTTACATTCCCTACTAGTTAATTTATCTAAGTACTGTCATCAACTACAAGTCTATGTATATGCTGCCTTTTAGTCATTTACCTTAGTTAACACATACACATAGTAGTATGGGTAATACTGTGATTTATTGCTAATTAGCAATGGAGATGCAACAAGGCAAAATGTGTTGAAAAATTAATTAATATTAATGAACTGCTATCCAGTTCATTTTGTCTATAGAATAGGGAAGTTATGTCAAAGACTAAAATTGCCTGTAACCGTTTCATTACAAAATCAGTTAGAAAGAAATTAGTCCAAGCATGTTTGAACCTGATATCATATTTTGATCTTTATTTCAACTTAAGTTCTTCATACAAAAATTGACTTAGGAACTGAGTCTAAATTTTCAATACTGTATTAAGAACTTTGCCTTTGTTGGAATAAAGTTTAAAATACTAACACTGGCTTCAAGGTTTTAGCTTGGATACAATTTAGAAGTTGTTTTGTAATAAGGCATCTCTTTTTTGTAGCAATAAGAAAACTAGAGGAAGTAGAAAGTGTTGAGATGTATAACAACATTACCCATAGTAATATGACCACTACAACTGCCGTTCAAATACCAACTTCAATAATTTACTCTAATAAATAGTAATAGGCAGGTACAATGTCAAAGTTCGTCACCAACAACACATATAGTGTCATCTCTTTCCTACACCTTGTTATGTAACAAAGCGGAAACCTCCAAATATATTAGGTAATTGAGATAGAAGAATAGCTAGAATAGCTTTGTAAGGCTCTCTGCACAATACTATATTATTATTATAAATAAATCCAGTTTTCGTTCATTTCAGATCCACTTCTTCACCGCATCACTTCACCGTATCACTGACCATTCACAGGCACATCACAAGCACTTAGCTCACAAGCTGGGAACACAATCACTGCACCGCATAGAACTGTAGTGTCGTAGATCACGTACGTCGTGGGTTCGGAGGTGGAAGGCCCAGGGCTGATACTGCTCCAAAGGTTCTTAGGTGGTTGAAGTTCTAACCCAAAGCTGCGGCCGTGTGGTACAGCTGCATGAGCACTTGCACGTGTAGAGGGAGGCAGGAGAGGCGGTCGTGTGTGTTGCCGTCCAGCGCCAGCCATGAGAGCGCGTTGTAACCTTCTAGCACGTACCTGTAAGAAAATTACGTATGTTCATATTGGAATGCATTCTTTCTGTTGTTTAGGGAAGTAGGTCACTATGTCACTAACACTTTCGTTATGAAACAAACATGTTTTCAAATGTGTGCTGGTGAAATTACAGACACGTAAGACATTTTACTTTGTTTGACTGATTCATGCAAACATTCAGCTGTAGTAGTCGTCAGAAAGCTGCAGATTTCCCGCAGGCAAGTGCAATGCATTCTGATGCAGTGTATAACATAGTGTGCAGTACCTGAGCACGTCGGTAGTGGTTTGGGAGTCGAGCGGGTGCGTGTTGTGGTCGCGTCGCTGCGTGAGCGAGGTGTAGTCGTCGGCGGCCTGCAGGCTGCCCGCGTGCAGGTGCAGCGCGTTCTTGAGGAAGGCGGGGCAGGCGTCGCGCAGGTGCGCGCAGCCCGCCCACCACCAGGCCGGCATGGAGCCCAGCGGCGCCGTGGACACCATGTAGCCCAGCGCCAGCGGCTGCTGCAGTAGCGCGCCTACTGCCTCCTGCGATAACAAATAATCGTTGTAATCGTTAAGTTCATTGTGTCGTTCCATTCTGGTTCATTCGAGTATGCCTCAAAATTTATATCAAATTTGTAACTTTTACAGATTGATATCAGCAACGGTGTTGCATCATTTCGACAAAACGCTTCAAGTATTTAGAGGCCTTCAAATATAGGTTAATAACAAGGTGACAAATTAATTATGTATTTTAAACTATCTAAATGTTTGATATACTAACGGAAGCATTATCATCCTGATGATGGTACGCAGCCTGGTGGTGATGGTGCGCTTGCGGGCTGGCGGCGGGGTCGTCGTCGGTCCTGCGTGGACTGCCGGCAGCCCACATGTTGTTGAACATGTCCCCGATCAGCAGGTCCGTCATGTTGTCCTCGCCCATGTCCTCGTCGCCCATGTCCACGTTCAAGAACATCATATCGCTCTCGTCACCGTTCGCCATGGGTGGCTCGAATGGCATCTGGTTTGACTGGAGGCAGAAATAATCTTTTTAATGTCGTGTAGATAACACAAATATGTATTAGTAGCTCTAATCAAGTTGACATGTTATTTCATTATTATTTGATAATTTCTCTGAATGTCTCGTGCACATACCTGTGTGGTAGCCGAGGTGGGGAAGACGAGTATGTGCGTGGCGGTAACGTCTCTGGGCGTGTGCAGGTGTGACTGTATAGAGGCCTGAGAGAAACGCTCGTCGGGCGTGAAGCGGTCGGCCATGAGCCGCAAGCACGAGTCGGGCTCCGTGGACACGAGGCAGGCCGACAGGATGCAGGGCACGCCGCCCGGGTACAGCACGCCGCAGCTGGCGCAGATGTCGCGCAGCTGCGCCGACGCACGCACCAGGTGCTTGCGCGACAGCAGCCAGCTCCAGCCTGGGGGATGATCAATTATTAATATTTCATTCTAATATTTACTCATGTTTTAATTTATTTATTTAGATAAGTTGGTCACTAAAAAAGAAAGCTCCCAGTTCCCAGTTCTGCTGAAAAATGGGAGTAACATTTTGCAGCAGAATGACATAGCAAAACTGTTTGTTTCTGATGTTTTACCTACAAAATCTTATTTGCAATTTATCTAATATCCATTTAATATTCCTTACCTTTCAGCTCTCCATGTCCGATACGACCGACGCGTCCGACCACCAGCCTCCAGGGTTGCGCGGCCTGGCTCATCACTCCAAGAGTAAAGTCCATCAGTTTGGTCAGCCCTAACCTTCTCGCCGGACCGCTCCGTCGTCGACGCGATCTGGAAGAGTTCGAGCTAAATATTTAATTAGAGATAAGTTTGAGAAGCCGATTTAGAGTGACGCGAAGTTTTTTGACTGTTATTTGTCTTATGGTGCATCATGATAAGATACGAGATTCTCATTTTGTGTCATGATTACTTATCAATTGATAAAGGGATAAACCATTTTCACTAGCTCTGTGGGTAATGCATTTGCCTTGTTAAGCCTTTTTCAGGTTTGCATCTTATGTGTGCGTTCCTGGAACGTATACTCTGCGACGTTAGTTTCTTATAATCATTTCTACACGACGAGATAGCACTAATATACACATCAAAAGTGTCTAGGGATCAACATCCCTAACAAATGTTAGGGATGTTGATCCCTAGACACTTTTGATGTGTGTATTTTAGATAGCTTTTCTATAAAAATCTCACTTGATGAAATTAGGTGAGCTGTCAACACTTGGCATGAGGTAAGATGCCAGTTTAAATTCATCAAACAAGATTTTTACAGAGCAGACCTGGGAAGGCAGAATTGATAGAATCACAGAAATGACAAAGTCTTCTTGTCTATATTTAGATAACCATAATGTTCAATTTAGTACAGACCTTTGCGGCACATGAATATTGATGGCGGCGGTATCCAGTAACTCGCCCCTCGCATCAGTCGCCGACGCGAGCAGCCATCTTTGGTCGTGACTTAGACAATATGCCAGGAATAGTACTCCGCCCTGTTCACCGGAGCCTTGGCCCCAGGTCTCAGCGACTTCTTTGAGGGCGCGGGGCGCGGCGAGTACCCACGCCGGGGAGAATAGCTTGTAGGGTTCGCGATTCTTCTCCTGGTAAGAGACAAATTTATATTAATTAGCAGAGTTTTATTAGAATGTATCTGAGAACTTAGGCATTCTGTAACAGTCAACCAAAGGTGATGAAGAGATCGTATGGCAAGTCCAATATATTGCTATAAAGAATACTACATAATGGTGTTAAGGTTGACATATTTTTTTTTTTTTTTTACTTAAATGTTTTGTTTAATTACAAAATGTTTACGTGCACTTACATCTTTGTTTTGCAGGAACAAGTTGGAGTCTGCAGCCGTCCCAAAGCCGGTGAGCGACTTCCCGTTGGCGTGGTGCTGCAGCAGGCGCCGCGCGCCGCTGAACACGCTGAAGGCCAGCGCGCGCACGTCGGCCGCGCCCCCCGCCCCCACCGCGCCCGAGTACCCCGCCGCGGCCTCCGAGCCCTCCGGCTCCGACTGCCGCGTGCCCAGGCCCCAGCGCGAGCAGATGCTTTCCAGGGAGATTATCTGGAAATAGAGGACACGTAAGTTAAGCGCTGTGTACATGTATACAGGTGTATTAAAACCTTGACTGAAAAAAGTTGACTGTAAGAATCACGGCTTATTAATAAATCTTTTTACACTTATCATTTCACTTGTAAGAACTAAAACTAACCTTGACAAGGGGATTATGGTGATGTAAATGGTCCATAGTTCTTGCCGCGAGCCGTAGCAACGCATGCAACGCGAGCGGTCGATGCGCATGCGACGCAGGGGGCTCCACCACGTACACAACAAGGGCGGGCGCTCCACCTTCTTCCTCATCCCACGACCCTGCTGATGATGAAGCGCCTGGAACACCTTGACCGGAAGAACTGCTACAGCCTCCAGTGGAAGAGTCGTTGTCAGGTTCTGCAGCACTGGTTGGAGTGGCGGGATGGTCAGGCGTGGAAGGTGGACGCATGGGTTCTGAAGCGGGTCGGTCTACGTCCAATAACGCTCGATCCACAGTGAGCGCGGCTAACTGAGGCAATAAGGTACCACGTAACGTGTCTGAGTAAGCGCGCAGGTGTTCGCCAAGTCGGCCGGGCGGGAGGGAGCCGCTCCAATCGTCGCGTTCATCTCGTCTCTCTCCTCCCGCTGAACAACGGACGAGGCCGTCCCTCGCGATTCTTCCTATAGGCTGGTGTCTGCCAAGCCTACAGGATTCATAGGCGGTGGATAGTTCACGGAAGAAGGCGCGTAGAGGTTCGGTGAGCGCGTCGTTATCTGCCGCCACCACGACATAAGCAACGTCTCTTGCGTACGAGTAAGGTTCTAGCGCTAGTCTCTCCCAGTGCCTCAGCGCGTAGGGTGACAACGAGATCCAGTCCCGGTCGTGTCCGACCAGTAGAGGGGGGACCGGTTGTGGCTCGCACAGGTCCTCGTTCCCCCTGCCCGCCAGGCGGTGGAACTGCCGCCAGGTGAGCGGGCCGGTGACGCCGTCCCACATGCGCGCGCCGCAACAACGCTTCTGTATCGCGTCTTGCAGGAGTGGCCTTAGCCGCCGCATCAATCTGGGCACGGAAAACAAACACGTTGAAAAATGGATTGATGGAAAAACGGCTTTATTAAAAAATTAGCGAAACTTTTCTGATATTCATAATACTTCTTATTTTTATTGTTTAAGTTATTCTTGTTGTAGTTCAAGTTGCACTTAGTTACCTGACTACGTCGCGGGAGGAGCGCGGTGCGCGCGCGCCGATAAAGGGCCAGCGGTGCACGGCGCCACTGGGGGCGGGGGGCGCGTGGGGGGCCGGGGGCGCGGGGGGCGCGACGCCCGTACTCAGCGCCGCACGCAGCGCTCGCGTCGCCGCCGTGCCGCCGTCCGTGTACCTGCGGGACAAACGTGTTGCTTAGATATTGGGTTTTATTTATTTAATTTTTTGTTCACTACAATGCTAAATTGAAATTCCTTGTAGGTCTAATACTAGCAAGCGGAAACCAGTTTCAAGCCAGACTCGCCGCTTCATTCTCTCGTTTAGCTCAATAAGTACACTCACTCGAGTAGGTTGAGCCCCCCCTCCCCGGCGGGCGGGTGGTCTGCGGCGCGGGTCGCGGCGCGGGCCAGCGCAGACGCGGGTCCGCCGGGCGGCGCAGCGCTCTGCGCCAGCACCACCCGCGCTACCTCGCCCAGGCCTGCGCCCCGCACGCCACGGAGCCCTGGCTCTTCTGCCAGCCCGGTGATTTCCATCTCGTCCTGAGGAGTAACACGTGAGGTTTAAATTAACTGCTTGACTTATTAGACGTCAAGATTTAGAAAGACATAGATAGAGACGCCAGTCAATGAGCCCCACAGCTTTTCCAAAAAACACAATGGGCCAAGTATGATATCTATTTATAACCAAAACTATACAACAAAATCAGTTAAAAAATCCATTCATCCACATAATTGTCTTTGTACATTAAAATAAAAAGTTGTCTATGCAAGGTTTCCATGCAATAGAATGGCTGATAAAAGATTACCCTAGCTTACAGACGTTTACAAAATGCTTACCTCATAGAAGAGTCCGGCCCGGTGCGCGCGGCGCCTGTTGAGTATGGCGCTGAAGCCGCACGTGCAGTGCGCGGGCTCGTCGTCGGGCGCGGGCTCGGCGCCGGCCGCGCCGCCCATGCCCGTGCAGCCCGTCAGGTACGTCGCCGCGTCCGCGCCGCGGATGTTGCCCACCACCTACGGAACACATTCGAATAATAAATATCATTGTTTCTTTATAATTGATTTCATGATAATGGAACATATTGATTATACGTGAAAATCTGTCTACAATTGAATATTTTAAGATTTACAAATAATTGAGACGGTCCAAATCATTATTTATCTAATAGTTTTTACTTTGAAGAGAGACAATAGGAATAATAAATAGTAAATCAAACTCTAAGTAATTAGTTTCTAGTTACCTTGGGTCCAGCATTACACACACAGAGCGTGCAGCTGTCAAAGTTGTGGTCTCTGAACACATTAAGCACGGTGTCGGCGAGCAGCACGTTGAGCATGAGCGGGCAGGCGGCGTGCGGCGCGGGCTGCGGGCCGGCCGGCTCCGCGCGCCGGGCCGTCCGCACCGGCGCCGGGCACGGGGCCACGCTGCCGGGATTGCGCGGCGTGCTGCCGCCGGCGCCGGGCACGGACAGCGGCTCGCCGGGCCTGCGGGCGCGCGCGTCGCGGCTCTCGGGGGTCGGAGGGGCGGAGCGCTTGATGCCTACTACAAATATACATTTCGAAAATGAGTAAAAAAGCGGGTAAATATATATTTATTTATTATTCACAAAAATCTCAGCCCTTTCAAAATTTACCTTAATATTTATAAACTAGTTTTACAGTTACAATACTAGTAGCTTCACCCAAAACAAACAGACTGAATGATATAGCAGCACCAGCTAAGTGTGCATAAGGAGTTTCAAATGGATAAATTGTCATACTTTCAATTCTATTTAGATGTATAAGTCTCATATCAGTTCGTGATACACAAGTTACTAATGGTTTCCTAAACACACCTTTTTAAAATTAAATATATCAAGATGAGAGAACTATATATATCTCTATCTCAATAATCAGTTACCTGTCCTATTGGTATCAGGCTCGGGCTCGTCCCTCGGCTTGGTCTGCTCGTGTTCGTGCTCGTGCTCGTGGTGGCAGCGCGGCCGGTACACGGCGTGCGGCGGCAACGTCACCGGGGGCATCAGCTGGCTGGGCAGCGACGACAGAGGCGCGTACTTAGACGAGCCCACGTATTTGAACACTGTTGGTGGTTTGAACACGTATGACCAGTCCTGGGAACGGGAAAAGACAGATGTTATTTTTTATTAGACGTCATTTTTATGCGGTGAAAGTAAATGGAAGTTTTGCTTATAGCTTTTTGGTGATTAGTTTTATCGTAGTCGGGTTTTAGTTAAACACCTCTAGCTAATTTAAGATTAGAGGAATATGCCCCTGTGCAATGCAGAAGGGTTTTATTGCACATAAAATCTGCCTTCGTATGCCATTCGCGTATGACAAACTGTCCAAATACTTCACAAATAAATGAGAAAAATAAAGGTTGATTTGCAATGCAAAAAATTTTTTTTTGTTGTTGTATATGTCAGTTAAAGATTCTTTTTTTATTTTTAGATAGCAAGAATACATACCTCGATGCTGTTGTCGGGCGGCGGCGAGCCGGGCGCGGGCGCAAGCGCGTGGCGCACGGGCGTGTCGTCGGGCAGCGAGAAGCCGGGCGACGCCTGCGCGTGCGCCTCCATGCTGGGCGGCGTGGGGAACATCTTCGACAGCTCCTCTGCGCGCACGCAGCCGCGCGTGCCGCAGCGCGCGTCCTCCACCGACTTGTTGGAGTCGGGCGGCGTCGACACTTGCAGCTGGGGGGGAATTGTGGACTTCAGTTGTATGAACAATTATCTTTTATACAAACATTTAAAGCAATATAGTAGATTCGGTAGGCTTCGATTGTTCCTTGTTTTATTTTCATCATGCACTAAAAATGTGAAACCCAACATGACCCCTGACTTGTTAATATTGAGATGAAACCCATATCAATGCAATTACTTAAAACAAATTCTATAATTTTCTGGTTAGTCCAAAAACGCATCTAGCATTAATTCGGCCAGTAATATAGAATGATACTCGAGTATAACACTTGTTTCAAATAGAAATATTACAATGAAACTTTTCATATACAAATCTTATGTATACCTAAAAATATATGCAAAAGTGTAATTTATGCAAAAAAATAATCTATCCCCCACTGCGTAAAATCACCATTCATTTGTCTGTCGAGCGACTCGAGCGCCACCCTATGACCTTGACTCGACCAATCGTGTGCGAGCATTGACGTTAAAAGTGTGTGAGTGTTGGGCCAGTATAACTACTCGTATTAGTTGGTATGTGTAAATAGAACCGAAGCGTTAACTATATACTTCGTACTTGTATATTTAAAACAAGATTCGTGTACAAGCATCATTCTAAAATACGAGCTAACACGTGGATAATAAAGTCCAATAGTTGGCTTATGGCATCGCTCATTATAACAACACGACTCCGACACAGCAAATGTCATTCAACTTAGGACTTTAAATCGTGTACAATAAATTTCTTTTTTTAATGACAAAATATAAAAAAGTTGACGGCTCGCGGGCGGCGCGGTGGCAGCTAACGGCTGTGTCGGAGTGGTGTTGTTATAATAAGCGATTACACATAACACACAGATCTAACTACTGTACTATAAAGAAGGGTGTACACTCACAAGTCTTACCGTCTCATCGCCGCTGGCCGCGTCGTCGGACGTGTCAAATATTTGCTCCAGGTCTTTCAACGCCGGACATAGGCCGTCCGACGTGAATAGGTTCTTGTACTCTTTTGTATCCTCCTTTGGAGAAAAGAAAGGGAACTAAGTAACGACTCCATGTTATTTTTTGTCTACATGTTTGGCAGCAACTTCGAGAACTACTGAGATAAAAATTTTATGTCCTAAACCAGTTTATGGTCTAACCGTGAGTTACAGTTCATCCAAATCCGTTCAGCCGTTAAGGTGTAATTAGATCACTAACAAACATTGATAGATAATAATATCTTTCCAAAAGATAAGACAGAGGCATTTCTATTCATAATACATTTTCCCAAGTTATGTTTAAGTCCCTAGTGTGTATATTAAAGAACACTATTACGTTTACTGATCCTGAATTTCATAATCAAAAAAGCAGATCGGAAAATGATCTTGTGTACCACCACAGTTACTCAACCTGCCTCATATGCCTTAGTAAGTGCAGAGATCAATATTCATGCCTTCTCTGTATCCTTGATTTTTGCACTGCGGGACAATAGTTAGGTAAACTCACATTATGGTCATGTTTCTCCTGCTTGATGTCGAGCAGCGCGTGGTCGCGCATGGCGGCCATCTTGGTGTGGTCGTGCCCCGCGTACAGGTCCCCGCCCGCGCCCGCGCCCAGCGCCATCTCCTCGCGGAAGCTGCTCTGCGATGACTTGAAGCGCTTCACGGGGTGCTCCAGCCTGGCGTAGGGGGACTCATTAGTTGAATATTGTGGAGGGAGTAGTGTAATCACTTACTCCATGGAGTAACGTTATAAATGAACCAAAGTTAGTACTGGAGTAACTTTACGCCAGGTTAAATAATTATAAAAGTCTAAAGTCAAATCATTAATTTCAATCAGACCATTAAAAGGCACTTTTGAATAATAAGAAGACTCTGGCTACAAAAGTACTCGATTTTGATCCTTATATGAATGATGGTTAAGCAATAAAGCGATATAAAACACGCGTAGAAGAAGTGATAGCAGTATATTTTAGTTACAAGGTAATACAAAAATATGTATATCTATAACTTTAAATAGTTTAAAATTAATGATTATTATTACATCTTTAATAGTTACGCCCCGATTCACTGAGCAAGAAATTATGCGACATTATTTCAGCGTTTTAAAAATTAATGTTGCAGTATTGCTAGCAACATTCCAATATTGCCAGTAGACCAAAAGAACATCTCGCGGCATCAATTTAGTAGTTACAGCATTAAAAATAAAAAAATAAACACATTATTTCAGCAGAAACCCGACTAATTTTAAATTTACTGTAAAATTAGTTTTTTTTTACTTTTAAATAAATAAATAGTAACTCAATTGAGTTGGCAAATAAGTGACATCACAGTTCAAAAAAAGGATATCAATTGATTGGTAGTGTCAACTATCCTGTTGCGAAACATTACTATTACAGATGTTACTTTAGCACTGGAAAGTTTAGAGATAAACTGCAATAACATGGCGCGCCCCTCCACAAATACAAAACGTTTGAAAGTATTTACAAGACTCACAACGCATGTGTGGGACTGTGGGTACTGAGATGGCTTTCGAAACAAAAACATATCAACGATTTGTTGCTCGACTAGCGGCGTCAAAAATTACTCATTATTATTAGTATGGCGCTGCACTGACATTCTCTATGAAAATGACACGTGCGTTGTCTCGCGGTCTTGCTAGTTATGACTACTTGACCACCAAATCTGTGGTCTGAGAAGACTTACAACTACATAGAAACTCTTTCATAATGGATATGACCACACACATTGAAATAGTAATATGGAGGGGCGCGCCATGTTATAGTAGTTTATCTCTACAAGAATATTGCATGAACAACCAATACCTGTGTTAAAGAGTAAGTAAAAGAGAGTGTCACCGAGCCTTTAGCACAATAGCATAAGCTGAAGTGATATTGCTGCGATAAGTGGTGTTAATGTAGCGAGTGGTAAGATTCACGCCAAGTAAGCTTCATCATGACGTGACCGTGATTAGCTCGCATAGCGATAGACTAAGGACAAATCTGAGCGGAAATACGCGGCGAAACTTCGGCCGTCTCATTATAACTACGGCAACTAGATTCAATTCCTTTTTTCTTTTTGTATATTACGTTCAAAAGTGCCTTATAATGGCCTAATTGAAATAAATGATTTGATTTTGACTTTATAAAGCTCAACTTAAATAAACTAAACATAACTCTCTATTGCATACATGACATTTTATTATTTTACACTTTCTATTGTTTATTTTAATTATGTTAACATTCTGTATTTTGTCAGTTACTATGGGTTTTGCCTGACATATATGTATTTTTTTTTTTTTTTATAAAACAAGCTCTTATAAACTTTAGTGCAAAGGTTAAAAGTTAAATGTTCTTTAAGCCAGTTATTGTGTAATCTGAACTTTATTTTGATAATAATAAAGTTCTTAATACAAAATTGACAACTTAGACTTGGTTCTGCAGTAAGTTTTTGTATTAAGAATTTTATAATCGTAGACATAAAGTCCAAAATATAACAACTGCCTCTAATTTATAAGCATGGAGAGTTAGTAATGACGGTATGCATCTATTCGTAGGAAGTTGCAAACATTTCGAAAGTGGCATTTTAGGAAAAGAAAGTGTTTTTACGATGTTGACATGACCTGAACTTCTTCCATTTTTACGCTCAAATATGTCTTATGTTAATTTTTAAAATGAAAGGTTAAAATAGAGGTCGGTGATAGATGAATGTAATAATATACACATCAAAAGTGTCTAGGGATCAACATCCCTAACATTGATTAGGGATGTTGATCCCTAGACACTTTTGATGTGTGTATATAGGTATGCAGTAATGCTCACCAGGCGTAGACGGTGGTGTAGTCGTAGAGCATGTGCAGCGAGTGCTCGTCCTCCAGCGGGTCCAGGCGCGGCGCCGCGCCCGGCAGCACGGGCCGCCGCGACACCTCGCAGCGCGGGGGCGAGCCCTGAGGGGGGGGGGGGGGGGGAGACACGTTATAACCGACAAATTCCCACTATGTCGTGACGACAGATTGTCGTGCTGTTTAAAGCGTCGTGGCTTGTGTATTTAAATGGAGGTGTTCACATATAGGACGACACGATTAAGTGTCGTCTACGACTTTTTCTGCAGTAGTAGTGATAAATGATTGAGTGGTAGAAGATTTACCTCCCATTTTGTGTTTGGAAAATTGGTAGCGTAGGCTGACTGCACACGAAGCATCTCATGTACACACGAACATAGCCTTCTTCCAAATACCTCCTCCTTATTACGTAAGTTTTTACGAGCAAGATTCTAGAAAGATCTAGGGCTGAGTTTTCACTAATCAGATAATTTTTATCTGAAGACTAATGCTGTCAAACCGTCGTATTTATTCCATTGTAAAAAGTAAGAGTTATATACCATAAAAAAATCAGCTTTTAGTCTGCTGATTCAACACTTTAGTTAAATTTAGTAAATAGTCATCCAAAAATAAATTCTTTATTTACCTGGGTGTAAGTCTTGGGCGGCGGCAACGACGGCGGCGCAGGAGTGGGCGGCGCGTGCGGGTCCGGCGTGGGGGCCGGCGTGTGCAGCGTCGTGGGCACGGCGCCCGTGGACTGGCGGGGAGGGGTTATTAGTCTACATCTTCGTTTCCAGAAGGTTATGATCGTTAAAGATTTGAATAATCATACATATTTCTGAGAGTATAGAAAATCTTTTCGTAGACACTACTACTTGCTGTTTATGAAAAGCAAGCATCGGCTCTTCAATTGTGGTTTGTTTACAAACATTTTGTGGATTGTTTCTCCTACACCCTCAAAGTATTGATTGAATGTTACAAAAATATTTTTTTGGATTCCATATTACAATTAAATAAATCATAACTTAAAGTTACATAGTTAATTCACCAGAAAATTGCTTTAAAAATTTTATACTAGCGGATGTATATTGTAATTCCGACAATATCAAATAGTAGTCTTGTATTTACCTGGTGGTTGGGCAGCGGCAGGTGGTGAGGCGAGGGTGGCGGCGCGCCGGCCGAGGGAGGCGCCGAGCCGCCGGCCGCCGGCGAGCCCGCGCAGCTGCCCGGCGAGCACACCGCGCCGCCCGGGGCCGCCCTGTGGGGGAGCGTTATACTACAGCCGGCTCGGGACACCACAAGGGACGGAGTGGGGGGGAAGTGAAGGAAGACACGTAGACAATAATAAAATCACGCGTGTATGAATTGACAAGCCGTGTACCCGATGGAACTTAATAGCTAAACTGTTTATCTTCTATACAGACTGTCATCATATATTCAACCCCTCTATAAGCAAAAATCCTTTTAGAATTTTTGTGCAGAATTTCATGCTTCTAGACTCAGCAATTTAGGCTGTGCGTTGTCCATTTGCTAATTTAATATTTTTATTAACTAGAACTTTATATTATTTGCTTTATCGTTTTCCCAACTAATTCTTGCAGTACAAGGAATTTCATCGCATTTAAACCGAGGACTGTCAACAGAAATCACTATTATAAAATATCCGTTAATTAAATCATGTTAAAAAGTCTACTTTCTCCCATTTACTTTAACCAAATTTTACATAAAAAAGAAAACAAACTTCTATCAATACATTTCCATACGTGTCTCTCCTTCACTTCCGCCCCGCGACAGTCGAACACAGTAATGAATGGTACCAATGAACGATAGACCCATGAACTAGAACTGACATGGACGTTAGACCCCAATGAAAGGTAGATGTTATCATGTGTACCGCGACATGTTGCTGCAACGTCATCGCTTGTAACTGTCCAGTTTAGTTAAGCATTATTTACGTTGCATTAAATTCAGCGTAATGATTTAGTAGGTATTCAAAATAACGCTAATTCTTTAATGTGAAACATCTACTGGCACCTTGGCAATAACAGCGACTCGAATGCCGTGACGGCAAACGGCATGACGCTGTCATACCCCCACTGCGTTGCCGTTCTCGACTCCCTTTATTGATATAAGATGTTTCACATCTGCCGAGCGTTACCCGTGACGGCCATCTTTTTTGTTTCTCAGTCAATACACTGAATTTAACACAAAGCTATTTTAGATGCGTATAAAAATTTACAATGCGATCCAAATAATATTAAGTGTGCCCTTTATTTGTGCACCTGACATTAATCTATAGATCGATCTTTGTCTGTAGCCATTAATTGTTGGTGGGTAGAGATTAGAGATCGATCTACAGATACATAAGGGCTCAAGGCTTTCTTGTTACAATCTAAATCTCTGCGGTAAATATTTTAGTTTCATTGACACGTTACAAGCAACGACAGTATAGCAAATACAAGTAAATGACGATGTGTAAAGATGAACGAAGCGAGGTCTCAGTACAGAGAAACCGCCAAAGTTTTTCGTAATGATACAGGAACCCTCACTTGTGACAGAGAGGCTGACAACTGGGAGTTGACACCATTGACCAATAATTCCAAGACATAACTTCTCTAAAGAAACACTTTATTTTAGCCCTGAAAACCGGATTAATTTTCAATGAACTGTAAAATTTTAAATTAAGAATAGTCATTTGAGTCGGCACAAAAGTGACGTCACAATTGTCATTTGCCATACAAAATCTATAGAACTGCGTTTTGATAGGTCATAAAAAGAACGTCAATTTATTGATGGTGTCAACTTCCCTATTGTCCAAGTCGTTACCTTCGATGATGACTGTTGACAACATTATTATTTGTATATTTTATTTTTTGGATTTTAAACTCTATTCCGACTAATGTAAAGTTCTTTAGGGCGTGGTCAAATTGAGAGCTGTTAACTGGTAGCTATATGATAGTTTAAGAAGATCTAAACTCCAATTTTAGACGTTAGAGCGAAATAGCAATATTTTAACTCCATTTTGTTATAGTATTAGAAAAATAATGGCAGTTTATATGTTATATTGTTGCAATGACTGCATTTTGATATAAACTTTTTGTTACTGGCTAAGTCTAGATTGTTTTGTAATATTTAAAATGATTTATTATTAACTATTGAAATTCCGGTCGGCTACTTCAACTAGCATTGTATCTACTCGCTTGGAGATTGACTTCTATAGACCGATTCCTTCTAATAAATGGCTCAGCTATGACTATAACAGCCATTCGTTTATATTTTTCTAGCACACTATCCAATAGCACTAGCTCGTCAATCTGACCAGGCCCTTAGGCACCTGCGGTAATCGTAAGAAAAGTTGAAAGTTGCGAGCAACCCTCGCCCAAATTTGAGTGTGTGCTGTTATCGTTAGTGATGACGTCATTCATGTTTTTCTGTAATCAAGCATTATTTCTGCCCGCAGCACTGTTCGAGGTGACATTCCTTATTAGTAGTGTCGAATACAAAACAATAAGGTTGTCAAAAGTAACACATCATGTTGACATAAATATGATAAAGACACAAAACATGCAATTTGTATGACAAGTATCAGCATTCGATAAATATGTCCATGCACTATAAGATGTCTACGATATAATAAAATAAATGATAATTTAGAGGCATCAACGCATGCGTTATGAAGCGGCATTGCATTATTTGTGGCTCGATATCCTGTTAACTTGTGATGTGTGTAAAGTGTGTTCAGTGTTTTTGTTCAAACGATTTGGTAAATTTATAGTGTGCGATAATAAATAATAAATCAATGATTGTTAACTAATTCAAGTTGCATAAATGACTATTGATTTGCTTTTCGGAAGACATTTTTTCTTTCATTTTAAATTATGCGTGTCTCAAGGAAAATTTAATCTTTATACTAGTGGTTAACAAAATCTTGAGTTCAGAAACAGTTGCGCAACATTTGTTTACGATGTTTTATTTTGTTGCGGCAACACAAATTCGTGTTGTAATGGTGTAATCCTTTTTGTCACTCACACGAATTTTGGTTAGAATATAATAGTGAGGGTCATTAGTGTGTGTGTGTGGTGGTACTCACTGGGCGGGCGGAGGGACGCGGCGCGGCCTTGCGGGGCGGCGGTGGAAGGGCGGCGGGCGCGGCGCGCGGCGGCGCCGCAGCCTGCACACACAAGCGAGGCTGCACACGCCACGCACTGCCCGACCCCACTCACACCATCTCTGTCACCCGCCCCACTAACTAGCGCCCGGTACCGACCCCCACAGAAGGCTAACCAGCTAGCGGTGTAATTCTATTACGTAACTCGACTAAAAGAGGATTTTAATATTACCTCATAGTTCGGTTATAACGATTGATCTCACGCGCAAAATGACTGATATTTTGTATTGAAACAATAAATAAATCATTTCACCAAAATTGATCTTTGTAATGAAACCAATGAAAAACGATGAGATTTTCAACTCAAACTGATTGAATTTTCCGACAAAAACGATTGACCTTTTTATCCAATACCGATTTTACGTGTGTTAATTTCGACCCGATAACGTATAATATTTTGATGAAAATATGTTTACGGTTTACTAGCCAAAATCAACAGCCTGTACAGTCTAAGGACTCTTAAGGCATCATGCAATACAATTTATATTTTCATTTATTTTTATTTTTGTATACAAATTACATTTCAAATATTTGTATATAAATTGTTTTGTATTGTCATAAAAATACGCGACATCCAAAAAGCTCCGCCCTTTTCGACTCAATAACTCGTTTCTAGTATTAAAATAATTTTGATCTAACAAGTAGCATGCGCACTCAATGATTTACTAATCACTACTAAAACACCGTTCTCAATTACACCGCTGCTGCTATCTAATCCAAACCATGTCGAACAAGAGATATCAAGTGTGACAAGAGTCGCCGCGTGTCTGACGAAGGAATTCAAACAAAAATGGACCTTAAAACAATGACTTTAGTGCTTTACAATAGTTAGAAAATTCAAACGATGTAAGTTTCAAATTCCTTCGTCACAAATACCAATAAACATAATATTGTTATGTATATTGGTTAAGCTGTACCCTCTACTGCTTATATTACTACAAATAATTATATTATTGCTAATTATATAAAAAATAAAACATTCACATACATAACATCTACCTATCAATCTACACCCTGTTAAATCGCTTACTAATAGTTTACTACACATATCGTCATCCACCGGTAAATTGATTCTTATTGGCTTTAATATAAGGTTCAATATGCTCAGTGGAAGACTAGCCTGAAACTCTCATTCAAATGCAAAGATATAGAGGAAAATATAAAGTTTATATAATTCTTTCATACATGTCATACGTAAAATATAGATGCATAACACACAATTCCGTACAACTACTGCTATATACTGCTCCTATCTACTTATTAATATAAAATAGTTCGCTGAGTTTATGCACTGTAGAACATGGCATGCAACACTGTCTTCGATACAAGTTTAAATATTGTGTTCTCAAAAACTTAGTAAATGAAACATTATCCAACATTGCAACATGAATTAAACATGAGTGTTGATTCGTTTTGAAAGAACTAAACACAACGTGTGTTGCTATAGTAACACGCTTTACAAACAAACTGAATGTTAAACATGTTGCCAGCGCAACGCAACACATTAAACATGTTGCTGAAACAAAGTTGTGCAACATTTTTTTTGGTTTATTTGCGTAGTTATCTTTAAACGTCCTACAGTGAGTATACCCAGCGACACACAACAAATACAGTATATAATGCGCGATATAGTAGCACTACTTATGGTATGTGTTTAAGTACTTACTTTGCACAGGTACACGGAGTTTTTCGGGTGGGATCTATGAAGTCCTCGCTCTTGTCGCCCGCCGCCTCGCCGTAGCAGATTTCAGCCGCCTGTAATGTTTATAGTATGTTGACATTTGTAAAACTAGCTTTTGTCTGCGACTTCGTCCGCGTGATAGCCAAATATACCATAAAACAGCATATATCACTCAGGGATAACATGGCTTCCTATTAGCGAAAGAATTTTCAGAATCAGATCAGTAATTCCGGAGATAAGCGCGTTCAATGAAACAAACAAACTCTTCAGTTTTATAATATTAGTAGATGACACAAGATTTTAGGACACCAATTAAATGAAGTGTTAAAAGTTGTAAAAGGGACAGAAAAGTCTTATGAACAGGTATAATGTGTAACCTACCTACCTATCATTTTTCCTGTGCGAGAGAGAGAGGGAGCTATACCCCATATCACTATCCCTTTTTAGCAACAGAACAATGATGGCGTAAAACGGCTCAATATTAATGTTAGAATAGAAAATTAAAATGCCATTCGTAGTTCAAGAATGTCATTATATTATAATGAATACATTTTTAATTCTATGTTTATTTTGGAAGCTTTATCTCGGAACCAGTCTAAATGCTTAAAAGACAGTTCTGTTTCCCACTTCCGATTTACAAGAGTTTTAGAAACTAGCGGTAGCAGCACAACATCATCATCTGCCTAGCCTTTTTCCAACTATGTTGGAGTCGGCTTCCAGTCTAACCGGGAGCACGACATGCTTTCCAAAAAAAATCTCATTTCTTCCTTTTGTCCCATTTATGCAAAACATTTAAATACTCTTGAGTCAACATTGTTGCGGTGTTGGTTTTAGCGTGAAGTGACAAACAACAAACAGCACCTGATGCATTTGATGAACGCTTGTTTAACACGATTTTAAGTTTTGAGTATTATCAGTATCATTTAATATGGAGTGCTGATACCGTTATCATTAAGTGGCAATATTTTAGTCATCCGGCGTCGTTCTGCCTACTGAGTATGTGCGTATGTGGTGCGTACCTGGTGCGGCGCGGGCGTGGTGAGCGCGGTGAGCGCGCGGTGCGCCATGTGCGGCGCGTGCGCAGGCGCCGCGCCCGCCTCCATGTGCGTCACCAGCACGTACGGCACCGGGTAGCGCATGCGCGCGCCGCCGCACAACACCTAAGGGGAAATAGTTAATGTGTGTGTAGTTAATATGAATAAAGGAAGATAAAATAAATCCTTTTTTTTAATGTTATGGGTATATGAAATTTAAAGCATCTACTAAAATGTTAATAATAATAAGTAGGTATTTATTTTCTCACTATTTATTGCACACAAGTTGGACCACACCCTTCTCCTAGTGGGGTAGCGACTATGTTTAGAAGATGGATGCTGCATAAACCCGCCACACTATTGAAAACAGTGTAAAGTTGCTTCGACACTGACTGACAATGACCAAACAGCAATAAATGACCAGTCTTGAGTTTCCCAATTGCCGTAACCTTCCGTCCACCATACGGGAGCTGCACCCAGTTTGTTCAGTACGTTACCTCGACAGCGCCACAGCCGTGCTCCAGCGGGTACAGCTGGCGCCAGGCGTCCAGCAGGCGAGCAGTGCCGGCGTCCGCGTCGCTCCACTCGCGCCCCGTCAGCGTGCCCTCCAGCCCGTACGGCGCCAGGATCACTGCAACAATAACATGATGCGATGAGATAACGCGTATAACTTCCAATATACCTTGTGAGCAGGTTTATTGTGTCGAAAAATTTAAAGGATTTGCGATAATTATAGAAACTATTCCTTCAGTAGTAATATTACGGTTGATTATTGTAATGTGTTTCGTAGATTGAGCGGCTGTTAGTAAGCAGTAAGGTTGACTCTTAGGCATTGTTCACACCAAACGTTTTGTCAGCCACTGTCTATGCGCGTTAAGTTCAAAATGATTGTGACGAATGTTTGCCAGCAAGCGTTTGGTGTGAAAAAAGAATAGGGTAGATGACACCACCAATCAACTGACGTACTTTTTCTAACCTGTCAAAACGCTATTCTCCCATAGATTTTGTATGGTGTAAATAACTATGACGTCACTTTTGAGTAGACTCAATTGACTAACTATTTATAAATTAGAAAGCAATAAAAAATCAAAACAGACAGTTAATTGAAAATGAATTGGGTTATCAGGGCTAAAATAAAGTGTTTCTTTAGAGAAGTTATGTCTTGGTATTATTGGTTAGTGATGTCATCTACCCAATTCTAGCCCATAATTATAACAAATTAACCCTCTGTAAGGGAGCTCTAAGTTTCTTGTAGTAACTCATTATCAATACACTATGCCCATTACAGCTGCTGGGATACTCAATTAAGGTTCAAATGTTCAATTTGAATAACAACAATTTAGTGCACCATTTCCCAGGAACCCGGTTGCATCTGGATATTATTCATTAAGATAGGACAGAAACATACTTGTAACTCGCCACGCACGCTACGTCAGTGAAGCGTACTGATTGCCTAAACATAATTCTGTGAAACTACTCTTAGTCGTTTGGCCAATAACCACGCGTGAGGTTGCGTCGAGTGTTACAGGTATGGTTAAATCTGTGTCTATTAGTTGTTTTCTTCCTTACCTTTGGCATCAGCCTGGTTGTCTGGCGAGTTGATCTTGGCGAGTCTCTTGGCCGTGAGCGTCCGGACAGGCGGGTGCTGCCGCACGTCCACGGACGCGCACACCGTGCTCTCGCCGTGCAGGAAGAACGCGAACGAAAACGACAGGTGCCACGGACTGGAAAGCATGAAGAAACGGCGAATTAATATTTTTAAGGTTTTACAAAAATTGTTTAAGGGTAGTTACAGTTTATAGCAATACAGGAAGAAGTTCTTTGCCCAGAAGAGAGACAGAACAGGGTAATAAAAAAATGCAGTCTTAATCATTAGCCTCTTTTCTCATTTTATTTAGGTTTCCATATAATGGGGTGAGTTTTTTTTTAGGTGGTAAAAATCATCAAAGTCCTTTCGCCCTGGGTGGGCAGAAGGGACTGTCAGACTTTTACTGACTAAAAAACCACCCTGTTCCTTCTGTTGCCCTTTACGTTCCGGGACCACAGTATCCTGTTAAGACGTCCCGCAACCCCGGGCAATGGAGTAAGTCACACCATTGACCAATAATTCCAAGACATAAGAGTTCTTCAAAAAACACAATTTATTTAAGTCCTAAAAATCCGATTAATTTCAACTAACAGTAAAATTTTATTATTAGTTGCTTTGAAAATAATAAATAGTTAATCAATTGAGGTAGACAAAAAGTGAAGTCCCAGTTTGCTATTACTCTATAAAATCTATGGAGGTGATTCCCCAGTTTTGACAGCTCTTGAAAGTATGTCAATTGATACCCCACTCTAAAAGGTGTTCTGAAATTGACTGTACTTCTGCTAACACAGAGATCATAAACATTTGTTACGATTTGTTTGTAATTGAATTAAACACACACATATCTAATAATTAGGTCAGTCCAGCGACCGGAACTTACACCCACCATTTACATAATTTATTTGTGCCTCGTTTATTTTTATCAGACTCTTACTCGCGACTTCGTCCGCGTGAATGTCGGCTATCTCGGTCACAGAGGCAGTTACAGATTAAAAAGTAGCCTTACGTCCTTATCCGGACTCCTAGCTGCCTCTTTAACAAATTGCATCACGATCGGTTCAGTGATTTTGCCGTGATGAGGTAACAAACATACAGACAGAGTGACTTTCGTAATTGCGATATTAGTGTGGATTCTGGTCAATGACCTCCCGCTATTCATACACACATATCTGCATAACTCACTAATCTACGCTAATTATTTCCGTATTTAAGGAAATCCATCTATTTCAAAATTAGCAAAGTTATTAGCGTTTTAGTAGCAAAATATGGGTTTATAGATCTCTCTGACACCCAGTGCGAGTGTGGTGCTCCTAATCACACGATGGCCCTTTTGTTAGTCCTTACACTTGCACTTATAATGACATTCTTCTTCTTAGCGTATCGATGGCAAATATAAATTTATAATCTAAAAAGGTAAAGTTTGTGAGGTTGTAGGGGGTAATCTGTGTATCTACTGAACTTTTTTGGAAATTCTTTCTGAAATTAGGAGCTACGTTATCATTGAGGCTTATTGGCTATTTTTTATTATTAACAAAAATTGGGATCCGTAAGAAAAATCACGCGAATGAAGTCGCGGGGAGAGTCATCATCTGCCTAGCCTTTTTAGTGCTAGTACCAAATAATTTTATTTTTATTTTATTTTTTGTTTGACGCTGGCATTAGTTCCTCTCGCGTGTAGGTGACAGGAAACGTCACAAATGCTGCGATCCAAGTCCTTTAGAAAAGGATTACAACTATCGATTCGAAACGAAGGCTTTTAAGTTTTCAAACAATAGAACTAACAGAAGCATCATAATGTCGGTAATAGCAAGTTCACGGTGCAAGGCAGTGCGGCTCTCCGGAATACCGCAAGGAGTGCCGCGTCTATAAAGCTAATATAGACCCGATGCCGCCCGTATCTCGCGGCGTCGGCAGCCTCAAATCAAATTGCAATCGATCGCTGTATACTGACATATTGCTGCGGAGAACCCAAGGTGTTGTTACTACCCGGCTGAGCGACGCAAAGGGTAATTTGTTTATCAGCCTATGTGTTTGTTCCTTTGAGGTGCTCGTGGGTAAGTTATAATAGCCGCACGGGTTGATCAGGTTAGAGGGGTTGTAAGAGGTAGCCCCGCATGGGTTGATAAGGTTAAGCTAAGCTTGCCGGGGTTGTAAAAGGTTGCTAATCTCTGGCAGTACTGATCCGATTACAAAAAATCTTTTATTTAAGCTACATTATTATTGTAATGCCTTGTAACGTTACATTTGCAGACTGGACGAAGTCGCGGGTAAAAGCTAGTTATTTGTATGGTGTATGAAATATTAAGACACTATACAGATCACCTTTGAGGGGATAAGCAGTGGTTTATTATCCAACTCTCAAAATTTATCAATTTAGAAAACTATGTCTAGGCGTTCTGGCCATGGAACCTAAGTACGAAGGCAATTTATAGGAAGTTATTTAATGCGGAAATACAGACTCTCGTATACCAACTTTCAATATGAAAGAGGGATATCAGAAAACGTTTAAAAAAATGTTAGAAGGTGAACGAAGTTATGCCCTGGTGTCTTGACGAGCACAACACAGAGATCTTCTATTTAATCTAGGAAGTGAGACCTGTGTTGCCACGGCTCATTTGAAGACAAACCATTGAAAGAATTGCCTCAAATTGAACTTCCATACTCCCAAACTTTTGCCCAACCTGGGGATCGAACCTAGGACCCCACGCTCAGCAGTCGCGTTTATGACCACTAGACCAACGAGGCTGTTGACAAGCAGTATGTATTTGGCTTAGTATAGCATGGATAGAGGAACAAGTTAACGTTCCATGAGCAAAAAATCAATTGAATATTAGAGACGTTTAGCCAATAATTCTAAGACATTAAAATTTGATTTTAGTTGCATTGAAATCAGTAAATAGTTAGTCAATTGAATTGGTTAAAAAGTGACGTATCAGTTTAATATTGCCAATCAAATTCTAAGGGGGTGATTCCCCCTTAGAATTTGATTGGCAATATTAAACTGATACGTCACTTTTAAAAGGTTGTAAAAAATACGTCAATTGATTGGTGATTTCCAATACTCAATTTCTTCAAATCAAGCATGTTACATATTAACGGTATGACGTCATCGCCAGTGGCGCCACAGTTGACAATTTTTTTTTTTGGATGTGTATTGAGTAAATTAACGACCAAGTGATGGTACATTTGCCATTTTACTGATTGACCTATTAGGTTAGGTCGTGAGCTCATCATCGCAATATGTAAGCATTGGCCTAGGGATTTTCCTCAGTCGGGCACATACGTGGGAAATGATTGGTTATTCCCAAGAAATTCTATTAAAGGGTCTTTACCAACATCCAACATCACGTTTCATACATGAGACTAGTCATATTTTGGTCAGAAGAAAAACTCTTATATTCTGTAGGGCCGATAAAGGCAGTAAAATCTAGGTTTGAGGTTGGACAGTTGTTAATGGTATTGAGTTTAATTACTTAAAAATATAGACCAAACCTGGACCTATAATGAATATTAGTCTAAAATCGCCATTCTGCGTGGTGATCAATGCTCATAAATGCCTCCACTGGAGGCCTTTACCCAGCAGTGGGACAGTAATTGGTAGTGTCCGACCGAAGCTTCGGCTTCGGCTTCGGCTTCGGCCACCTTCGGCCAAAAAAGCACCTTCGGCCAAATCTTCGGCTTCGGCCAAAAATTTGCCGAAGGTTTGGCCGAAGCCGAAGGTTTGCTAGTTGTCAAAATTTGAAATTTACTGAACGATGCTAGAGCGAGACGGAGAGTGTGCAGAGCAGCAGAGTTTCGCCGCGCCGCCGCACCGGACCAAACGAATCGCCAATATTTTATTACCTACTTGTATATGTTGGTCACTCGGCTCGTTATTGGGCTAAATCTCTAAAGCTCTCACAATATGTATCTAGTATATTCTGAGATCAAAGTAACTACCGTATTTCTCAAGGTCAATGACACCTTCGGCTTCGGCTTCGGCTTCGGCCGAAGGTTTTGGTGAATACCGATTAATCGGCTTCGGCTTCGGCTTCGGCCAGAATTGCACCTTCGGTCGGACACTAGTAATTGGCTGGTTCTTTTCATTTTAAATTTTAATACTTGACCAACATACGATTAGACCATTTTTATATGGAGTGAACTGTGGGGAAAATTCCCCATAACTGTATTCCCAGATTTTTATTACAAGTAACAGTAAGTTTTTACCAAAAAAATCCAATCAACGCACAATTAAAATCTTCCAGATACAATCAACATCTAGTAATTAGCTAACATGTAACGCGCACACGCAAAAGACAAGCGTGTCATATCGTAACTTCGACTTTCACTATCAAAGGCGGTTCTGTAGTGAAATTAATTCTTATCGCGTAAACAATAAGGTTTGTTATTCATTACCTCTTGCCGACTTCTTCTTCGTCGCCGTCGTAAGGCTGGACGAACCACTTGCCGAGTCTCACGAAGTCTCGAGAAAGAAGACATCTGTAAATTAAAAAGTTATGATTAGTAGTGTCGATTATATCAATGTTAGGTGTCAATCATTTTATTTATGTGGGAACTTCTTTGTAAAGATGCGGCTAATTAATAAGTTATATGTTTTTTAGTTACCGCAGTTGAGTGTTTATGGAGTTTTTCTTGGTCGTTCTTCTTAATAGAAACGGTCTACTGTTTGTCACGAGCTAATTAATAGCTTCAACTTTCTGACTCTTTGACTATTCAAAATTGCCTTTTAATTGTTTTGAGTTTGACTGCATAAGTGATAGTAAACGTAAAACTTTTAGACACTTTTGGTTATATGTTAAAAGCCTTGTTAAAAAGCCATGAAAAAAGGAATCTCATGTTCATTTAACGACGGGCGATAATATTGAGAAGTTAGAGCCAACATAAGCTATACAATTTCACAGCTCAGCAACTTAGGACATGAGATCTGGCAACATATTGCCGGTTTACGACTGTATCACGTTTCTTTTATTGGCATACCGCCGCTCCTAAGATAAAATGGTTAAGAGGGATTGTAATACTGTCCATTAAATGGTTTGAGACTAAATCTGTTGGGTCCACCATTGAACAAATAGAAATATGGTGGTCTTTACGTTTTGGTTTTTGATGGAATGTCTGGTATGAGCCCACAAGGTGAACAGACGATCAGATGAGGAACGCAGGATCGCGCTGGAAGCAAGCCGCTTCCAACCGGTCCTGTAAATCTGTAGGGGAGACCTATATTCAGCAGTGGACGTCCTACGGCTGATAGTGATATGATGATTATTTTACTGCTCTGTCCGTTATAGACAAATAGGAGAGAGATGTCACTTAAAGAACCAATAAGATAACTGTATTGCGTTTAAGCTAAGCGTTGAGATGTCAAAATCAGATAAGTTGTTGACATCTTTGCTCTCCGCTTTGGTGGGAACCGGAGCCTAACGTAGATATTACACCAAACAGACCGGTCATGTACTTTGACGAACAGATGACCATGTCGTGAAAAAGTACTTTTCCATAGCTATAAAGAAAAGGGGGAAGAGGAAGACCTCAAACCTCATGGAAGATTCAAAAGGAATTGAGGGAGATGGGACTTACGGAAGATGACACACAAGACTGAAATAAATGGCGCTGCATCATTGGGAAAGGCGAGGCCAAAGAAGAAGAAGACGATGAGTCATTTAAGTATTCCACGAGCATTTTACGCCGTACCGAAGTGTAACTGTTACAGAGCTAAGCCGGGCTTAAACAAAGCCGTCTACATAGCCACGGCAATGCATTTCCATAGAACATCGCATGGTATTTCCAAACTAAACGTATTACAAGACTATATAGTGGCGCGGGCGTGTCGTAACTCTGCTCGGCTATCGATTATATTACCATAGCGAATATTATTGTGTCACCGACGAACGCAGCGTAGTCGACGCGTGAAACGGACGGGTAAGCACTACTTGTTGACGTGGAATGTGAATCATGTACTGTGATACATAATAATTGTGATGCATGACACATAGATGCAGTTTTAATGAAGATACAATTGGATAACTGCGTAAATAGTAATAAAATATGCAAACGTAAGGGACAACCGAATTGAGACTCTGTTTTGTTGGGTTTAAAACGTAATTTCGTTGATGCAGTGTTTTATTTTAAATAAATTGTGCAACTTGGAGCCTGTCCCAAGAGCATGCTTGTTAACCTAAAGAACTATTTCACTTTCTGGTACGCGTGAAGAGGGCTATTAATTTTATTAAACTGCTACTTCTTTACTGCTAATTGTTTCAATTAATTAGGTATTAGCTTTGTTGCCCAGATTTTTGGACAGTACTTTTGTAAGTTTAATGTAGAGACTTTAAATGTAATACGGCATCGATTAATTTATGTCAGTGACCAAAATAATCAATGGGTTTAGTCCTTTCAAAACGACTCACATGAAAAAAATATCCCGTTTTTAGTAGTTACTGTAATGATATTGGATATCTAACACTGATTAATTTTAAACATATTCTAAGGACTTTTGTAATATACATTGACCTGTTTTTGCTGGGTAATAATGTAGTACCACATTTGTTATGTTGAATAAGACATTATTCAAATTGAGTTATTGAGGATTGTGGGTTGGCTCGTTTCGGCATAACTAGCCCAATTTCGTGTCTAAAATGTTGATGTGTTCACAATATGTTTCTAGTTAACATAGATGTAAGAATTCTAAAAGTGGCAAACCAATTAATATCAATCTAAGATGTGTTCACAATTTTCTTAGACAACAAAACTGAGATTGTTTTACGAGAAATAAACAAACACATGCTTCAACATATCAAAGAGTTTCTGTACAGATTTTCGTTAGAGTTTGAAAACAAATATGTATGTTCCAAGTGCAATGAGTCGATTTTAAAAATGGATGCACAGATAATGTAGTAGTTGGTCGATAGTTTATTTCGAGCGATGCCCCATCTATCTTTAAACGTACGCACTCCACTGTATCTAATACAGTTGTAAACATTACTCTTTCTAGTGAGTCAGACTAAGTTTTCTATACGCTAACCGTAAAAATCGTACATCGATTTGAAAAAGTTTGACACATATAAGCAGTGCGGCGACACCGCCCGTCACAACGCAAATGTTTGCGGCATGGAACGTTCTGCGTATTCCGCCATTGTGACGTCACACAGATGGCCGACACACGTCAAAGCCGTGCGGTGCCATCGTCAAAATATGCAACACCGCACGCCGTAATCCACCGCTTATTTCGGCGTTGTGACGTCACAAACATCCAGCAACTTTAATAATCGTAGGAATAAACGATCATCTCATGCTACGGTAGCAGTTTGATTTGCAACGCGGTTTCGTAACGCAACGCTCAGCGTCGCGGTTTGTTGCCGCACCGCTTTCATGTATGTTGCCATTTAGTGCTATCTCTGTCACTCATACTTAAGTATCAGTCTCTCAATGTGTCATTAACGACCTATAGTTGTACCAGTTTGCCCTCGAATGGATTTAGCATGATAGTATGACGATACGTACACATTTGGTCGATTAAATTTTCCTTTGTACAGAATGTTTTCTAAAGTATTTGAATAGTCAAAACAAATTCATTTAGGTACAAATTGACTGGTTGGACGTTGTTTATCAATGTGTGATTAATGTTCATTTTGTTAATATTGAACTACGTGTGCGTAAGCAATAATATAAGTTTGTCCTTTAAAATTCCTTTCTACCCAACTGCGGCAAACCAAAAAGAGGGTTATGACGTTGTAATCCATACCAATATTATAAATGCGAAAGTAAGACTGTTACGCTTTCACGATTAAAGCACAGAACCGATTTTGATGGAATTTGGTAAAGGGTAGAAAGGGCATAAAATGCAGGCGAAGTCGCCGACAAAAGCTAGTGTTTTATATTCCAAAAGAACTTCTTGAATTATATTTAACCACTCTTAACAGTTGAGAATCAAATAGGTTGACCGCTCACTCAAGCGCAGCGAGGGCGTTCAGCCGCCGCCGCCGACGTACGGCAATAGTGCAAACTGCAGTCGTAACGGGAGAGATTTAGGTGCGCGCGCGCAGGTGTCGCTACACAAAGAATACGTTTGCAACGCAATGAATATGTATCATACAAGTGCGGATTTTCACTGCGCTTGGAACTATCTGATGACTGGTGACAAATTCTAAAAGGCAAAGTATAGGTAGTCAAAGTCTAAGTAGGCAAGTTAAGTATTAATTGTTTATTTAGTTTTTGCCATTTGTTTATTGCGTTGCAATAAAAAGCGCGTTGAGATATTATACTAGTGAGTTATTCAAAATTTACGCTTGGAATAGATTTAAAAATTTTCAGTGTTGAACATCCAAATTCACTAAAATTACTTCGGAAAATGGAGTGAGATGTGCGATAGTATGTTTCGGTAAAACTAAAACACAATAAGTAATTCAATATCGACCATTTAGCGTAATCTGGGGGTCTTTTAAGCCACATAATAATGCATTTAAAATACTCCAGGATCAGAGTGACCAGTGTCAAAAACATACCAGATAAAATTTATCAAGCCGATGTTTTTTTTTGCATTTTTCAACCGCCTCTTATAGGTGAGATTCCAACAGAATTAATTAATGCCCCCGACTTAGAAATGCACAAAGAAACAAACCGGTACGATGACAAGATATTATTATAACGTGTAAAACAGGAACATAGTTTACTAAACACTAAAATTATTTCATTACGCGCAGTTTTAAATCTATAAAAGTTAATTTAAAACACGAGAAGGTGCTTTCGAACAATAGCGAGGACTGTAAAATGGACATAAAAACTTTAACTCAATCGCGGCAGTGTCTCGAAGGGCCTAACGCGAAACCTGTGCGCATTTTATTGCACACTTTACTACTACGTACTTAAGTAACTACTCATAAAAATTAATAATAAGTTAGGTATGTATATTTTTTTTTGTTTTTGTTGATTTGGAATTGAAGGTTGCAGATGTCTTAGTCCAATTGAGCTTCTTAGATCTCACAACATATTTTTCAAATGACTAGTTCAAAAATTAATTATTTTATTAGTATTATTCATTGTCATTTGTGTATGTGAGTTTTTTTATGTTTCAAAATCAAAGTAATAACGTTTATTTCAATTAGACCTTTTACAGGCACTTTTGAATTGTCAAGGAGTCGGTCAGTTAGTCCGACAGCTGAAGATAGTTGCTTGTTCCAAAACGGAGGTAGGCCTCTATGGAGAAGAACGAGCAAGAAACTCCACGGCACTCTTTTCAATTATGTTTTTACAAAATACTGGTTACTATTATTCTTGTTGCTTCTACATGTGAAAACAAACCAACCTTTGTAAACACACCCACGGTACAGGAAAAATTTCTAGTGTGGGGCAACTTTTTTTTTATAAGGACACCTGAACTCTCATGTTTTCTATTTCGAAGTTACAAGTAATTAATGTATTTATTTTTTATTTTTAAATCCAATTAACCCATTCGTCGAATGCAGTTACAGGCGCTTCTCTTTTAAAAAGCTCAACTGTCAGCCACTTTCATACATAAAAAGCCCAATAAAACCAGCCGCTATCGTGTTTGGGGTCTAATCGTATAACAGGCGAAGTAACGACTTATAAACGATCCTCAATTCACGGTTGCTACCTTAATATCGTCAAACGGAACGAGTGTGTGTATTGTCGCAGTGTCGGGAGCGCATCCCCGGTTCACCGACGCATTGTTTCTTTGACGCGCCGCGAGCCGCCACGGGGGTCAACGACTCGTCTGGATTTCGTTCATACGCCGAGATTCCGTCGCTCACCGCTCCCGACTCGGAGTCGCGTGATGGCGATGCATGCGCCACTTACGTCATATGTGGTCTTACATACTGGAGTGTTTGAATTACTGATGCACTCCATGGAATCGATAAAGTTTGAACCTAATCCGCCTTATTATAAAACAAAGTCTTCGAGCAAGTTTTTGAACTTCGAACTTTATTTCGATTAAGATAAAGTTTGTTATACAAAAATTGGCTCATTAGTTTAAACCTGGTTCAAGCAAAGACTAATTTATAAGGCCTAATATTTAGGAAGCTATTTTGTAATTCGGAACTGTTTATATTGCTACTGTGCTATGCCGGCCATCCACCATCCAATCTATCGTCCAATCGGCAGGACGCTACCGATTGGATCATGCCGATTGGACCGTGGATGGGAGTGGATTGGCATGACAATTATAACTATCATGCCAATCCACTCCCATCCACGGTCCAATCGGCATGATCCAATCGCCGATTGGACGATAGATTGGATGGTGGATGGCCTGCATTACTGTTATGGTCTAGCCTGGGTGGTGTGTAGCAAATCTCTTATAAGTCTATAGTTCTATACTAATATAATAAAGGTAAAGAGTTGTAAGTTTGTTTGTTTCTTTAAAATCTCTGGAACTACCAGTTGGATCGGAAAAAACCTTTTTGTATATGATAGCTAGATTCATGATAAACAGTATAGGCTATATAACATCACGCTACGACACTCGGGGGCGGAGCAGTAACCAAAGGCGTAACTGAATGCGGGTGAAACATAACAATTATCCTTTAAAACACCGGTTAAGTTACTGTAAGTCTAATCTTAAACACAGTTTTACGAATAATTTAGTTTTAGTTCATAATTCTCCAAGATTGAAAACCAATTTCTCAGTAGCAGGCTCGGAGTCTGGATTTGTGCCCGGTTGATGGCAATAGGCTCGCCCCCTATTACATGGGACTTAATCTTAAATATACCTGGCGAAATGTGGGTGTACTATTGGGTACACCTCTGCCTAACCCTTCGGTGATTACAGGCGTGATGTTATTAAAACCAATACATTACTATTATTATGTCTTAATCGTGTTTGTCCTTCAAGGTTATGACTCAGCAAAATTTTAAATAATTCTAATTAGGTTAGGTATTAAAATATGAACATTATGATTAATGATGGCAATAAGTCACGTTACATTTTAAATCACTAATTAATACGACATTTAAAGTAAACTTAATAGTTAAATGTTCTGTGATGAGCGAATCTGTTCCATTAAGAAGTCGTCAATATAATTTAAAAACGAATTTTATAGATATGTTGCCTTGAGAATTCAGCTCAACGATTTTATAAAAATGGTGTAAGGAATGTCGAATGTTTCAAATAATTTGAATTGTGACATAAAACATCACGCCTGTAATCCCCGAAGGGTGAGGCAGAGGTGTACCCATTAGTACACCCACATTTCGCCAGTTATGTTTTAAGTCCCATATAAGGGGCGAGCCTATTGCCAAAAACCGGGCACAAATCCAGACTCCGAGGCTGCTACTGAAAAATTCCTGATGGAAAAACTCAAAAACACTTTGCCCGACCTGGAAATTTGAATTGTATCGATTATGAATTGAACAGCGAAAAGGATTTGACATTGGCTGCTACACTGCGTGTGGCGAGTTCATTTGCCGCACGGAACAAATATTTGCAAAGCCTACAGATTGTTGTGCCAGGTCTGCATAGCTCTGAGGAGGCCCGCAGAGGCGGGACGGCACAAGTTGGGGATCGCAGAAGAATCGTACGTTCCCGTAATCCCCGGCGTAAGTGTGGGAAGGGAACACCGGGGTGGTTTTTAGTCAGTAAGAGTCTGACAGATCCCTCCGCCCTCCCCAGGGCGGTGGACATCCATGAGGATTTTCCACCCCGGTAACAAAAAAAAAGGTCTGCAAAACAGCCGTTTGTGTATTATTGTTTGTAAACGCACCCAAGATAGAGGAGAAATTCCTACTGCGGGGCAAAGATATAAAAAAAAAAATACACATGCTTTTTGTGTGTTGCGTTTTATCTACTTATAAAAAAATGCGAACGTTACACGCCCAATATCAAATAAGGCAAACATAGTATGAGTAATGGCGGGAATTTAAACAAGCCTACTTCTTATACGGGCGTCCGAAGAAAACGCGGCAAACAACGACATTAGAACGCCCCGACCTTCGTCTCGTACGAACTGCTACGAGCGATTCCGATGCGCCTGCGCACCAGGTGCAATATTAGGCGAGCAAATTGCAACTGAGTATACAGTCGCTAATTGTAAGTCTCATTTCGTTTCTATTATTTTAACCACTAATTTAAGTGTCGCATGAATTTTGAATTAGGATACGATTATGCAAATATTTATTCTCTAGTTGTATCACGCAGTTTTACCCGCGTTCGGTTACCACTTACCTTTCATACACAAAAAGAAAGTTCTAAATCCGACTGTTAGTTTCAGAGATTAGCGTGTTTAAACAAACAAACTCTTTAGTTTTATAATATTAAAGTATAGATTTTAAGACGAATTCTTGAGATTTGTTTCTCGAAAACTATAAATCATTGCAAAGTAGGAATTTTGTCGTTGTCTGCTTATCAAACCGAGATGTGCACTAATTAGTAAAGTAACCGGTTAGAGAGCTAATTAGGTGAGGCGATTAGCAACGGTAAAGCCAATCAGTTAATAAATTATGGTTTCCGTAAGAAATATCAAAATTATGATCGAATTTCACGCAACTATAAAACACTTCCGCAGATGGAATATTTGCAATAGCACAACAGAATCTACGGTAGATAAAACAGTAGAGATTAATTTCGCTACCTCGAACTTGCGACTGCTGGCTTACTTCTTATCACAGTAGATAGGAAACTATTAGACTAGTCATTAGATTTGCGATATTTCAGATAGTGAGTTGATCTAGCATCTAATGTATTACCATTTACCAATTTAAGATCAAATAAACAACTTTAATTTATTTTTTAATAGCACATGCAAAAAAACTTCGTTTCAATTATAATTACAAATCAAACTTTCATTTAATTTTCCAAAGTTTCATGCTTGGCATTTGAATAGTAAAGGGCCAAGTATTGTCCCTTGCGGAACACCTACCGTAAGCACGACTCTGAATATGAAATGTCTTTGTGAATGTACAAGATGCATACACAGAGCGGTCAATAGGAATGATTTCATAATAAATCACAAGCAATTAGCTCGCGAGACGCAATGGAACTAAGTGCGCGCGACGCTGACTGTGTGACACGCATCATCGAGTTCAAATTGTGTACTCGATCGGCAATGATTAACAAGTTACTTGTTAGTATTGTTAGTACCGTACGGGTTTTTCAATCACGTTTTTGTTGCGAATGCTAATCGCGTAACGTTTGAGCCGACCAATTGAAAAACAGTAAAATCAATACGAACGGAGTAGATTGGCTAATACTTTACACCTACTATTTGAAGACCAATCATATTATGTTAGTAGATAATATTGATACGATGTTTTGATTACTTAGTTGATGAGTTTTAATTAATGTTGTATTGATGATTTTACCTTTCAATGAGGTTATGAAGAGCCTTGAACAGAAGCGAGCGACATTCGTAAGAGAGTCCACTCTCCCACGATCCTTGGTCACCTTCTGAAAGAAAAGGGAAACGGTCGTAAGTTTTTCAATTAAAAAAGAAGATCCTAGAAAAATAGATCACTAGGATTAAAGTTAGCTAAACATCGTATAAATTTGCATTAACCATGACCTCGCTATCTTAGATGTTCAACCTTGCCATTGTCCTACTGGCTATTACCATCACCGTGTTTAATTAGTTATTGAATCCTTTAATTTGAATGATTATTGTTTTGAAACTGAATAAACATTCAAGGTCGAAATGACAATGAAAATGTCCACAATAGCGGAACGTAGAGTTGAGAAGCGATACAATCTGGTTGTTGCAATGTGGTAAGTAAAGCTAGAAATAGCTGTTGTTGCATTCGCAATCGGAAGATAAACTCGGCCTATCACCGACGTTAGATGCGAAAACAAAACGGCGCGCGCGACGTTGCCGCTCCGTCGCCATAACGCCGTCCTTGTCTAGCTAGGAGGCGGGGCGGGGGCGACCCGTGTGACGTCATGCGGCCGCTCAGCGCACGTGCTTGTGTTTGTAGCGCGCGCCGCACACGACACACATGCGAGCGTTGCTTAGCGCCCGCAAACTATTTAATTGACATTGAATTTTATATTCAAAACATTATTAAAATGAAGGATATTATACAAATGGACTATACTAAAATATACAACGATAAAATCTTTAACAATTTGCCATTTAGTTAGTAGGCTGCATGCTAGATGAAACTGAACTCTAAAGTTAAATGAGTTATTACTGCGGGTTATCGTTCAGGCGCCCGGCTATAACTTTGTGCAGCGATAAATTGATAGTAGGGTGATTAGGCCGGTTCACGACCACTTAGTCGACTTGTCATCTTTAAAATCACATAGTTATGATAATAAGCGTTAATATTTTGATATTGGGCCTACATGTGAAAGAAAAATGTTTAAATTACACGATCTGATATATTTTTTTAAATTATATTAATGTATTATTTTATAATTAACAAATATATCGAAAAGTGTGATTTTTCCAGTTCCCGGACACCTAAAGCCAGTTAACGCCCGTCTTTTCCGCTAGTTCCCGACCGGTAGAAAGCCACTGTAAAAACAACTCAAGTACTATCAGATTAAAGTCGAAAATAAAATCATTAATATTTTTTTTTTATAATCACAATTATTTAATATTAAAGCGTACAAAACGGCAGGTATAATCTTATATGCTGCTTCTATGTAAGGTAGGTAAGGAATATTTATTAAAAAATTGTACACCGCCAAAAACTAGTCGATTTTCTTCAGAGTAAAATCATGGTGGTCGACAACTGATCCGTTGTCGACCACCATGATTTGAGAATTTGAGAACTTTAAGGGCTTACAGTTTAGTTTCTTTGATACAATTAGCCGGTCGTAATCTGGCGAGCAAATCAGCTATGCCGAAATGAATAGAATAAATCGAAATTTTTCACATTATATCTTGCAGTAAGTCCACAATCTTTGAAAATTATCTAGTCTAATTCAGCTAGTTCCCGACCAGGTGGTCGTAAACTAACGGAAGCGTAATTTTAGCAGCTAGTTGACCGACCACTAATTATTTTAATTAAACACTCGTAATTTCCAATTGATTATTAGTTTATAAGTAAATACAAACATATTTTGACACACCAAGCATAATATTTATGTTCAAAACTAAATAATAACATGTTTTACTGACGTTATAAAATGTTCCCGTCCACTAATTTTAGCTTTAATTTGGTGACTTGGTGTACTGAGCTTAAGTTCATTACTTCACTGAGCGGCATCAAACGATCTTAGGTGGACAAACGATGACGCGTAGGAAGAATGCCACCAAAAACAAAACTTGTAAAAAATTCCAAGTCTCGCAACTCAGTTCTTCTACCGTAAAAAGTTGTGAGATCCATGTAATACCAAGTCAGTCGATTTATTCAGTCCCTACTTAAGGGACCTTCTGTCTTAAGTTATTACGTAATTAGCATTTATGTTTAATTATAATAGATTGACTTGGCAATCGCATGAAAACACAATGTAACTCACAATCAATACATATTGTAGTAATAAGATTGTTTAGTGCGATAGCAAAATCGCGCTGACTGAGTCGCGAGACTTGGTTTTTTACAAGTTTTGTTTTTGATGGCATTGTGTTTTCATGCGATGGCCAAGTCAATCTATTATAATTATACATAAATGCTAATTACGTAATAACTTAAGACAGAAGGTCCCTTAAGTAGGGACTGAATAAATCGACTGACTTGGTATTACATGGATCTCACAACTTTTTACGGTAGAAGAACTGAGTTGCGAGACTTGGAATTTTTTACAAGTTTTGTTTTTGGTGGCATCTCATTTCTTTTTGTAGAAAAAAACTGAACTGCATAAATAACTTTGTAATCCCATATGATTATATCATGTCATATGGGATTACAAAGTTATTTATGCAGTTGGTGTATCTAGAAAACTGGCCTGAAATTGCAAAATATTTTAGTTTTTCCTTGATTTATACACTAAACACTAATTGCGCTCAAAATTTGAAGCTTCTATGTCTACTAGAAGTGCCTTAGACTTTTGATAATCACACCAACTGCATAAATAACTTTGTAATCCTTTAAGATTATATGATGTCATATGGGATTACAAAGTTATTTATGCAGTTGGGTGATCATCAAAAGTCTAAGGTACTTCTAGTAGACATAGAAGCTTCAAATTTTTTATGTGATTAGTGTTTAGTGTATAAATCAAGGAAAAACTAAAATATTTTGCAATTTCAGTCCAGGTTTCTAGATACACCAACTGCATAAATAACTTTGTAATCTCATATGACATGATATAATCGTATGGGATTACAAAGTTATTTATGCAGTTCAAATTTAAGAATTGGTGTATCTAGAAAACTGGATTGAAATTGCAAAATATTTTAGTTTTTCCTTGATTTATACACTAAACACTAATTGCACTCAAAATTTGAAGCTTCTATGTCTACTAGAAGTACCTTAGACTTTTGATGATCACACCAACTGCATAAATAACTTTGTAATCCTTTAAGATTATATCATGTCATATGGGATTACAAAGTTATTTATGCAGTTGGTGTATCTAGAAAACTGGACTGAAATTGCAAAATATTTTAGTTTTTCCTTGATTAATACACTAAACACTAATTGCATTCAAAATTTGAAGCTTCTATGTCTACCAGAAGTGCTTTAGATTTTTGATGATCGGTTTAAGAATTGGTGTATCTAGAGAACTGGACTGAAATTGCAAAATATTTTAGTTTTTCCTTGATATATACGCTAAACACTAATTGCATTCAAAATTTGAAGCTTCTATGTCTACTAGAAGTGCTTTAGACTTTTGATGATCGGTCAGTCAGTGAGTGACAAAATTAAGAACTTTGACTAGTTATAATTCTTAAACTACTGGTTCAAATTGAATGAAATTTGAAATATACCATGTTTATACAATGCTTGCTTGGTAACTAGAAACACAGGCTTCTAGTTTAATCCACAACGAAGTTATAAGGGGTCGAAAATGGCCTGAACTGCTTCGAGAAAAGTATGGTACGGCCGTGCCGCTTTTTTTTGCTCGACTTGGCGGGGGCACTGCCGTGCCCCCCGATACTGAATGACCGTTCGTTTGCATGCAATTCGAACATTTTCCGCGCTTCGGTTTCCTTATTTTTACCTGATTTTCGCAAAGTGGTCGAGAGCCGGAGGTGGTCGGCGAACTGGCGTGTTCACCCTATACAACTGAGAAGTTTTACTAATGTTTTCGGCGTTAGTTGCCGTCTTACTGGAGCGTTTCCAAGCGTTCAGCCTTGACATTCGTGCTCCAGGTGTATGCGTACCATCGCGTCTCTCTCATTTGAACTAGTTTTTCCACAATTAGGACACTAATGGTTCTATTAATTATTATTTCTTAGAAGCACCTCCTTATTAGACTTTAGGTTTTAATAATAACAAAGTGGATAACACATTAAGTCAGACTACGAAGAATTTGCGTCAGCAAACATGAAGGTACAAATAGCTGGTAAAGTTCAACTGGAATCATTCCTCAAAACTTGCTCATTATAGTTACTAAATAAATGACTGACTGACTGAAAACTAGTCGTAAAGTGGCAAGTCAAGGGCATCCAGTAGCACGGCTAGGCAGCAACCTGGCCGTAACAAATGGAAGGTGTCATCTTAGTTTCGTTGGATTTTATTGGGATCGGTACAACTGTCGAGGCCTTCTCAGGTTTACCTCGCTCGGTCGTCGTTTATAAATATGTATTCTCCGTCCGTTAAAGCAAGAGAAGTTGCTTCAAAATCCATTCGTTTTAATTATGTAAATAATTTTATTCAAGAACTCCTTATTACAGGAGTGGTAGGGCATAGATTCACGATAAGTGTGGTAATTAGCACCGAGTACCGCTAGTATGTATGTTGGTGCTACCCGTGTAGGCACTGCAATTATTATTGAGCCGGTCGGTTCGGCACCATCGACTCCATCTCCCAAGGCCGTTAACGCAACAAACGGTACGATTACTGTATACGAATACCGATATACTTGAATACCGGAGCAAGTCACGACTCTGCCGGCACCGTGGTACCATCGCGATTGAGGTCCACCAAGGATTTCAGCATCGATCGATGTCGATGGGGTTTTAAAAAACAACATTTTATTTTCCTTCCTACCAGAGTTATGCTGTAAGTAATTCGACATTTGACAGGTTTCCTCGGGAAAAATTTGGTTGTATAACTGGTTTCGACACCGCTCTTTAATTTACTGTGTTTTGAAAGCGGTTACCTACTCCCTTATTACGCAACATTGTTGTTAAACTTTTTTGCTGTGACAATTCTTAACTCAGTTTGCCTCGTTTAGGTAATTGTATTAGTGCTTTTCTCAGGGCAGGTTCCAGTCTTGTTTGTTTCCAGTGTTTGTGTGAGTGCATTTGTTCGAGTGCAATAACGAAGATAGTTTAAGGTTCAAGGTCGCATATTTTGTCGCGGTGTAACGGCGGTGGTTGGCACTACCTTGCGCCGGGATCGATAGCGGGCAGACGACGCGCGCCGCCGCGCTACCCGCCTCCACACCGATGTGAGCGCAGTAATCGCCATACGATTATCACTATTGTTGCCTAAGTACTATTTGTTTGCTGCCGCGTTGCGGTTAATGTCGGCGATAACAAGCTGATAACAGAGAAGTCTAACATTGAATGCGAACTGATAAACGAAGCTCGCCGATTTGTGGGGCATTTTCATTGTAGGTTCTTACGAAACGTTTGTCAGAGACGCTATAACAAAGTGGGTAGGTAAGGTAAATTGAGCGTGTCGCAGGCAATAAATACGGTATTAAACGATCGGCTGGTAGCAAGTAGACAGTAGAGCGGGAAGATTTATCTGCGTCGGTGACAGCGCAACAACATTATCGTTCGGCACGTGGGCCGTGCGCTCTGCGTCTGCGGTGCACTCGCGGCGTCTCCCTCGCACCGCAATGTTTGGAACAATCTCCGTGTCACGTCGCTGTGTTCTACTAAGAGCACACTTTCGCAACATTACAGACTGCTTTAATTTTGCGCCACTGCGTAAAGTCACCCAATTATCTGGTCCTTTCGAAGCTTTTGACATCTGTTGTTAAGTAAGTAAGTAAGTACCTACATAGTAAGTACTGAGTTTATAGAGATTATTTAATGATAGATAAAAAATAAAAATGGAAACAACTTAAGACCTTGTCTACTCTATATAGGTACCTACTCTATGCAGTCGTGCTGCACATCTTCAGGCAGCTTGTAAGACTAGCTTGTTATACATGAGCATCGTGCTCGAGCATGTAGTAAAACACGAAGTAACTGCATTGAATGACTGTTTATTATGCCTTCGGCTCTGACAGGTTTATTGATGTAATAAAGGCTTGCTGATTATGACTAGGTATTCAATTATTATAAATCAAAGCTTTATGAAAGAAGTATTATTTAAATATTAGAGTTTATAATCTGAAATGATCATTAGGTATGTCATTGTACATGAATGAAAACAGGACAAAAAAGTAAAAAAAAAAGTTACAAGAAGCTGCAGTGCCAGGCGCCGGAAAATAGTAAACAATCAGTGACAGCTACACATACATAGACGGGCGGTGCGACATGGCAACGTCGCGTTCAAATCCGCGCGCTTTGTTTACAACCACCGGCGGGCGAGGTTAACCGCTGCGGTAACATTCGCCGGGCATGGGAGTCGCGCCGCCATCGCCACAACCACGCACCCGCTACCAATCCGACATCTAGATATGTGCGGGTTAAGTGGTTAACATAGCCGAACCGGTTGTTGCACCATCTAATCGAAGGATATCTAGGCAGCTCTGCGTTTTACAAAAGAAACAATCGAGAAAGGTTACAAAAGTCTTGTTAAAAAGAGCGGGCGGGCGGTCCGCGGATTGAATAGGCGGATACGGGCATTTAACCCGGTTCGGCGCCGTCTGATAATGTAATTCAAGATCGTATCGAGCGCGTGGAAATCTGTCAATTCGCGCGCGCCCTCTGCGGCAGCGGGTCGGGCTCCGTCCCTCCCATGCGGTGCTTGTGTTGTTGTCTCGGTCGCGCACACCCACGTGCGCGCGTGACGTCACAAGCGCGTCGCCCCGTCGACGTCACCGACCGCCCGCAACCCGCGAACTCAGGAGCCCTATCAGCCCTACCCTCGACGGAGCAGATTCGCAACGCCAATCTATTGTATCGAGCTATCATTGATACGGATATTAGTTTGTTGACTTTAGACGTGCGATACCCGTTGATAAATATTAATTTAAATCTGAGATAAGATAAAGTACTTTTGCGAACAATAACGGCGGAAGATGGTTTGTAAATAGTAGAGACATGCAGATCAATAAACCACGCCTTTCATGCTTCAGTCATACAGTAAAAAAAATAGGAACCATATTGAACCGAGATACCTAGGTTAGCCCGATACTGTTAGAGGGCCGTTCACATTGGATAGGCTGTCAGTAGATCCGTCGTTGTACAAGCGTGTCGGATCTCGGCATCTGCGCGGAGCCGGCCTCGAGACTCACGGCGTCGCAGCTGCACGGCCCTGCGGCCCACCCTCGCGCTTTTGTTTCTACTCGACACACCACTTGATGGCTAATGGTTATGTCAGGACGGGTAACGATGCGACTTATACGTGGGGAGGATTGGGGGCATCGTTTGAAACAATTCTTACGAGTTTTAATGAAATTGTTTTGGTTTTATTAACTGATTCAAGGATACATTTGTTCACTAAGTTATGATACAGCAAAAACAATGGCAGTAAGATACGAAAAAGAATGAGAAACAAAGAGTCTATGCCAGTTTAAAAAAATCAGATTATGCTCGCTTTCGCGACAACAGTCTTGCTTGATGGTAATAACCGGTTAATAAGATATTCTTCTCGGTGCAATTCCAACGTCATGTGTTGCCCACAGCCCAGGTGAGATGAAATCCGAGTAACAAATATGCAGACAGACTTTCGCATTTATAATGAGCCGCGCGCTGCAATAAAAAGAATAAAAAACCGATTGAATGTTTTGAAATACAATAGTATAGAATCACGAATACATCAGAGGCGTTTGTCGCAATCTATAATGGACAACGCGCAATACTGTTATGGTGTCAGACATGACTTAAGTGAGACGAATCGATAATAACGGTACGGAGCAAAGGCGTACACGCTTAGACACTGCTAGTATTTGCGTTCGAAATTGGAAAATAATTATGCGACCGATAGAGAGAGCCACCGATCGATACGCGGCTAGCGGGCGGTGCGCACGCGCATCAATAAATAGCCCGATCCGGTGCGCGCCCATCGATACACGTCACGAGCATTTTATTAATAAAACGCCGAACAACGCGCGGACGCACCGAACGTTCAACAACCCCGCGCCGCCGGCTTCTTACGCGCACTCTTTACATAGTTACATCACATACAACCATCTGACCTGCTCCACATTCACAATTGTTCAACGTCGCGGTAAAATCACACTCATCTACTCTATAGTTGAAAGCTCGCATATACCTTGACGGAGATCACCTAAAACGTTACTCTATAGTTGAAAGCTCGCATATACCTTGACGGAGATCACCTAAAACGTATGTAGAGCCTTCCGTTTAGTGGCGGAGTAGCACCGTTATAAACTATGACAATGTTGCGTCTTCAACTCGGCAAGGAAGCTGTGATTCCCACGGCCTCGCAGCAGGCCCACGCAGATTGCAAAACTTACGTACATCGACGACATTGTTATGAGTTGGCAACATTTGATTCGATGCGAGCACTCAATGGTTGAGATGCATTACGGGTAGCGGTGGTTGTTATGATGAAATAGTAACGGTATAGCACAACGGATTGTCGGATTGCTTGTTTAAAGTATACCAGTAGATTGAGCGCATTGCTCGCATTCGTGGTGTCACAGTTAAATAACGATGTGAGCAAGTGAGTTGCTTTTCTTCTGTATTCGATTCAAACGCTTGGCATGGTTACAATCAAATTGTTGTGGTGTTAGAAAGTGCGGTGTGTGCGTATCAGTCGAGCAGAGTACTCGAGTCGATTCCCATAATAACCGCGACGGCATCGACGGCGCGCGCGCATTCAACCCACGCAACCCTAACTACTAATTAATAAATCTAACGGGCCATTTCCACACTCTCTTGATTCAACTGACCAAGCGGAACGATATGGTAATTTTAGGGCGAAAGCGAAGCTTCCTTGTACTGTGTTCAGCGTTACGTACAGACAAATACATGGAATGATTACAGCAGTAATACTCGTATTACGTACGCAACGACGAACGGAAGAAACCAGCCTTATCTGCACTACCTCATCACAAACAGATCATCCGCGGTGAGATAATGTTTGTTTTAGATAACATTGTCGAAATATTACAATATTGTGTGCGACAGATAACAGCTTTATCTTAAAACGAAATAATATTACAAATCAATATAAACTACATTTGCTAAACAGCATGTTTCAACAAATATGTTGCAAATTTTGAACAGTGGAACAAGATGTCTACAGACATTTCACGTTACTGATAGATTTAATGAGACAGAAAGATGCTTAGACAAAGTTTATTTCGTGCAAATGTATTCATCGATCAAACCCTTATTTGTGGAGGGCATACCATGGACATCAAACGGGCGTATTGCGGGTCAACGACTGCGCCCCGGCCACCGCAGCTCGAGGTGAAATAATTCATCTAGTCCATTCGACACGGCGCGGGGCACCATCGGAGCACGGCCTGATATGGTGACCGTCACACACTGACGACATTACATGCATTCCCACACAAATCGATCGTGGATAATGGCATTGCGGAAAGGCCAAACATAATCGACCATACCCATCAACAATATTAGAATCGTGAGTCAATCGCGATAATCAAATTCTTAGATCTCCTATGTCCGAGGACAAAATACTCTCCATGTAAAACTCAACTCGGTAGTCCAGTCTTCAAATAGGAGAATAATAAATACAAAAAGTAACCGAAACCTGTTTAAGCACGTCGGTTGAAATTTAAAACAGTAGAGTTCAGTGACAGGCGGACAACACGTAAACGGCCATCAACAGGCCCATTGTCAGGAATTCGGGCGACGAGCTGGCGCACGCGCACGATACATTTATTGTCGGCCAATTACATTGGGCCTCAAAAACGAAATGTGTTCGCTAAAAGCTCTTTAGGTTCTAAAAGAGGACAATACGTACAAAAGATATGTAAAACTGATCTAAGCATACAAAAGCTGTGAAGCGGTGCATTGAAACCAGCTTCCAAGTAGTCCTTGAACATCTGTCTACATAACGCGTTACACGTACAGGACATGTGCAACAAGGATCAGGTGTCGCGCCGCACTGACCGTGGGCAAACCCTGCCGGACGGGTTACAGAGCCGGTCACCTCACCCGTCTGCCGATATGAGAAAGTAAAAACTCAAATATTTCGATACATCAAATGGTACCGATAATGTACGTAAAAAATATACGCCAATTACGAAGGATTTAAGGATCGCGATCAGAGGAATCGACGGCGAGCATCGAAAAAGAGAAGGACGGCACCGATGAGACAATTAGAATTAAAGTGAACAATGTTGCATGAACAAAAAGATCTAGAGTGAGGCTCGTTACGGATAACGAGGCGTCCTCCGAGGCGAAGGCGAAAAGAAACGATTTAATTGCGTCCACAATTAGCCTACAAAACAACCTGTTGCGTTCGCATTACTGAAGCGTTTAAATAAGAGAAACAAGACGTAGTGCTGATACATTCTGACAACTAGATACGATTTATATCAATGTTGACGTTGCGTAACCTTTGATTAACAAAACATGTGCTATTATGCATATCATCGTTACTTTACATTTGGGCGTGGTCATAACTAAGGGGTATTCAACGAGGAAAGTCATGGTAGCTGGTGCGTGAATTAGCGCTGGATTAAGACAAAGCACGTGCCCCGGGTGGCACTAAGTCTTGGCAGGCTAGCGTGCATTAATCGGCTAATTAGCCGCTTCTCGTTACTCTGGTGTTACGGCGTCTAGACGTATTCCGGCTTTGTTGCCAACTTGAAGCATGAACAGGGACTTGATTTATGGAGCTTTCAGAATTGCCGCATGCATGGACGAATAAAAAGAAAAGGTTTTATACGTCCATGGCCATATTGGACCATATAGACCATAGTAGACATTGAAATTCAAAACTTTGCACAAATTGTAAATTAAGCGATCATCAAAAATAGTAAAGATAAATAGGAGCATATATTTAGACAGATGCATCACAAACAATAACAAATACGTTTAACCATAAAAAGCAAAGTATCAAACAGAATAGCGCTGAAGAAAGTTTCAAAGAAGCACTAAAAGTGGAGTTCGTATTGGCCTACTCAATGAACTTGGGAAATTTTAGTAGACGTTGGCTTGAGGCCAAGAAAACATGATGGTTACGGGGGCAGACGGCAGATGGCGCGTGTGATCGCCTGTGCGACACTGTCCTGCCGTAAAGGCTATGTAATCATTGATATATCGGTTATTATAAGGCTGTCTCCGTCGTTTGATCAAGTCGGTGCCGCAGCTTTGGCTGTTAGTTTAACGTGTTTGTTTGAAAGCTTTCGGACTGTTATTGAGTACAGGGTCGAGGTCAAGTCGATCTTCTGCTATTTTCAGCAACTACAAAACATGGCTTAGAGGTATACAATTTGGGAATATTTATATTTACTTAATTGAACTTAGATCCCATTGGTGTTTTGATAAACTCTCGGAGAGCCTCCCTCAACTCTTGCTTTAGATAGCTCAAGGAAATTCTTCGAATGTCTGATTACTTTCAAGAAGAAAGATAGAGGACTACTAAACAATAGCCAAATCCCTCGCAGAAGAACCTTATTGCATCGTTTTTCTCAAGGCAAGGTTTGACGTAACCCAAAGATGAATATCAATAACCGTGTGGCTGCGGGGTTGTACACAAATCGGTGTGTTGTGTGCGGGGGTGGTATCGATCAGCGTGCGGCCGGCGCGCCACCGGGCCGGGCCGGGCGGGAAGCGCGCGCCGGTACGTGCGACGTGCACTTATCGCCGTCTTCACACCTAATTTATCGCGTGTCGCCATCGAAGCGCTGTTTGTATACACTGTTATGATGCCCCGGCACACGGTTATGTCCATATTTTTATGCGATGATGTATCCGTTTATGAGATTTGTGCAGCGGAGTCTACGTCAATGGCTGTAATCGAAAGTGAATTGATTTTGCTGTTTTATCGTAAATCTTAATAAAATAAATTGAATATGTATAAGATTCTAATCTGACTCATAGTAATAGTTGTTGTGAAGAGGCGTAGTAGTATACAGGGTTAGTGAACTTTGCGAAAAAGTTCGTAAACAGTAGGACCGGGAAAAATCTTAGTTCAACGAATAACCTAGAAATACAGACTTCATTAACATGTTTGGGGTCATACGGTCATACTCCATTCTAATGAATTTATCGATGCTATCAGAATCGAATTAATTAAGTGGGTTGGGGCTACACCATAGGGCACTAACTCAATAGTTAAGACATTAATAGGTCAGCCGGAATACTGTAACCGAATATTAAAATATTCAACGGCACGTAGCGGGACCCTCACGACTCATATTTTCATACAGTGCGTGTTACAACTATTTGTGTTGCTACGGTTCCGTGAAGGTCGCTGGACACGTGGTCGTCACGTAAATTACATCGGGTGCGTAGGGGCGTGGGGTTTGCGGGGGTTGAACCGGCCAATAGGCGGACAGCGGATGGGATCGATAGGAGGCCGCGCCCGCGCTCGCATCCGCGCTCGCGACTGCGAGCACCCTGTGATTGATTCAAACACCGCCCGCTTTCCAACCCTTGTCCTCGTATTGTTCAAGGGTTTCGGCAAGGCTACGACGAGCGAAGACATGGCAAACAGACGGGATGCAGAGCCCTTGTGTAAGCAAGGGGAATGCTTTTCTGACATTTCATAAAATCTTAGGAAAGTTTTATAAAAAGCTCTGATTTCTATCGACACTATTCAAACAAACTTATTATCCTACTAAATGTTTGTCTCTACTGGTCAACAATACTTTGAATTCAAGACAAAGTTTCGGAACAAATAAAGGCGAACACATTCCTATTTACGGAAAACGTTGTTATTGGGCGGGAAATGGGGCGAAAAACCGGCAGTTCGGACAGGCATTATCGTGCAAATGGCGATATTCTCGTCCAAATAAATGTTCCGAGATACAAAAGCGTGTCGGTATGATCAGGGCGAGCGATAAAGTGGCTAGTATATAGCTGGTGTATTAATAATTAAGGCGGGGGTGGGCCTCACGGGGGTGCACCTTGACACCCCTTGAACCCGACCGTCGCCCACCTCCCCGCTATTTGCATGCGCCAGTTCGCCAGGTGTTGAGATATACCAGTAATTGGACGGTCAATTTGATTCCATAGAAATGCCTGCGATAAATCACTCGGAATCGCAAATATATTTCATTGGATTGGGTTAACATAATGTGTTTACGATTTACTAGGCACATTGAATGATGAATATATTTTACTCAATGGAAATACTATTAGTCATTGCTGCCATTAGCGTTAACAAAATAATTTAATCGGTCACTTTACGCACAATGTGGGTGGAACCGACGACAAGTAGTTGAACCTTAATAGATTACGCACTCAGTTATTACGATTTTGTTGCCAATATTTCTGAAATTGCTTGGTAACTGTATAAATGAGAAAATCTAGGGCTACCGTGACCTTTATTAATTTCATTTAGCGCAGCGATAGAGCTGTTCCATCTGAGGAGTCGCAAGCACGCCCACGCGGGGTGGGTAACATGACATTTGCACCCCTGTGCCCGCGCGCCGCCCTCTCCCCTGGCCCACGTGCCTCACCCGAGCAATGTACTAAGTAGCTCTCGGGCGTCTTCGGAAGCTAGTAATTTTCATAGTAAACAATGAGTAGCATTTTTTTAAGTATCACATGATCCTTGGAAATGCGATTTCGTGGGATGTTACTATAAACTTATAGTTTCTTGAATGCTTGCTTAGTTGCATAACTTTAGCATTATAAGCGCCTTAGAAGGACCGTAGAATAAAACAAAGGGCGACTACAATGCAGATAAGAAGTATAAGTTACAAAACAGGTTTCATAAAACCGTTTTAAGCGCCATTCCGCTTTTCAGATTTCCCTGCCGTAAAAATAAAAGAATTCGACATAAACAAGGACAAAAAAAAATATCCGCGCTGTGCCTGCAGAGTTCCGCGTCCGCAAATCGGCCCCCTTGCATCCCCCGGCGTCGAACCGACGCGGCACGGGGTTGGCCTAAACAGATTATCCGCTGTCGCGTCCGCCGGCGGGTCAGGCCATTAATCTCCGCGCAAATAGGCTCACGTACGACCGTGGAACTGTGGTACCCGCTAAAATTATAACCGCCACCGGACGGTTAAATATTAAAGGGAGATCGCTACGACCGATACGCAGCCGAGACGTGTTAATCTCTGTTTTTATAAGGGTAAGCCGCACGTTACGGTGTACTTATTGTTAATAGGGATATCAACATGTCTTCATTTTGGGACAACAGTATATTAAATTGAGGAGGCCATGAATCCAAACAAACAAGAACTTTACGATAACTACCATTGAGATTGCAATAGAGAAACTTTAAAGAAAGTCGAGTAGAATCGGAAATATCAGAACAATTGGTACGAAGCCAATTTAGCGAGTTTATATTTTGCTGAAGAGAACGAGATTTCTTCTTGGAAAACAAAGAAAACGTAAAGCCATAAAAAGTACGCTCAATAACCAACTTGAATGTCCAATTCACAACTCTATCAGGTAATCAATTGTGAAGTCAAACGTATTTCGTTGGCCGGTACGAACGGGAAATTGCCATACGTCCGGCTATTTCCGTCCGTCCGCAGTCGCGCGTACGACAGAACGTGCTGCGACCTTCGAATGCAGTTGCATGCACGACGAAAATGTGCGAAGTAACGAGAAAGACTGCTGACAGACTATCCCACCAAGCTCCAACATTGTCAAATATGCTGATCCTGTTTTAAAATGAGCGAAACCAGTTTGCGTTTGGTGAGTACGTTAAAAATAAATCCGCTGAAACGCTTTTCTGGTTTGGGACGCTCGCTCATTTGTTAATGAGAGTCAACATGTTTTAAACATGATGATTAACTTCAGCAATTATTAAATTAATCCTGATATATGTCAAAGGATATTTACAGCAATTCAGGGGCTTATATACATTTAAATGACATTACGTAGGTACAATAAAACATAAATGATAAACTCAAACGTCGCCAGGACGTCCTTGCGGTACCCGTTTCCATATAAGCGGAAACTGGGTGACCGGGAGAGATTTATCGTGGCAATAACGGACTTATTTTTAGTACACGATCCTCTGGTGTTTCCACTCCAAAATAGCTCGACATCAATATGCGAATAGATTCGGAAACCAAATATTTGTTTTGACGTAAAATACACGTTAATATGGTTTGGCAACTGATTAAAATGGCGCTTTAATGGCGAATTAATTGCAAATCATATGGAGAAATTATTCAATGACGCACAAATAATTTTTCGTAGAAGTCCACAGAGGATTAGCAATCTATTTGTATGCATATTGACACCATTATTTGAATTTATCGATACACACATCCAAGATCCAGCCCTTTCGCAAAGTTGGCAACGTTTCAACAAGCGACAACCACACATGCCATGCTGATGTACTCTCGTACAGTAGCCATGACAGTGAGGCCGATCTGAAAGCACTTCCTTTAATACGTCAAGGACATGAGTGAGAGGACTTTGACCGACGATAGGACAGCATTTACTGAGGCATATTAGCATGTAACATGTTGTTAAACCCTATAGAAATGGTAGCAGATTATACGGGCTTCCCACGCTCGACTCGATTGTGAGACACGGACCGCGATATTACGACGGACAATATTCTTACTGCTTGCATATTGTAGTCAGGCAAAAAGATCGCAATGAAACAAACTACAATACTCGGAAAATGAGACGAAAAGTTGGTTGGGCGGGAATTCTGCAGTACCCAAGCTCCGACCTCGGTTCTGAGCGAATCTACGTGCAAAACCTTGAAGGAACCGAGCAATAAACGTAAATAAGTAACAACTCCACGCCGAAGAAAACGTTCCCAGTAAGCAAGAAAATTTCCACGCCTTAGGAAAACTTAATTGGATATTGATTGGCGGAGGGCGAGTAGTAACAAGTAACAAGTTCCGATGTGGCGGCACGCTCGCAAATAGCGTCATTGAGTTTTTAACATCTGTATCGGGCAGGTCGTAACCGAGCGGATAACAAGTTTACTGCTACTTAGCACATAGGTGCGATATTACACAACTTTTCCTGTCGACTAACGCCTCTGTGGCATATCCGATGAAACTAGTGCATTGTGTTGTACCTTTACTATGTTTTTGGTAGTAACCTATTTTTTTAGCTTACGTTTATTACGGCTTCGGTTCCACTTGAGCTGAGCTAACCTACATTGTTGAGGATGTGTATGATTTACGCCAAAAGGATTGCTTTACTATAAAACTAAGTCGCTACCCGCCTTTCTGCACGCTCAGATCTTTTAAAGTACGCAACGGATTTTAATGCGGTTTTTATCAATACATAGTGTGATTCCAAGAGGTTTTGTGTCTACATTGCACCCGTGCGAAGCTGGGGCGTTGGTTGAAAATAAAGCATTCCTATTGGTGTAAATCAGACACATCCCTAGCAACGAAGCTTAGCTCAAATGGAACCGCACGCTATTGGGGCGACTGTGCCACGAAAGCTTAAGAAACTAAAATAGAAAAATTATCAAAAAAAAACCTTGACATTCAAACATAAACATTAGCAAAAGTGCAATAGTCTTGTGTTTACCTAACGCGCGGCTATCAACCTATCGAGTGGTATAACAGAATCGCAAGGTTGAAACAATTGAATCGGCGACAGCCGCTAGTGTCCGTAGAAAAGCCGGTAATAAGACAGCGGACGGACCGCAGGACCCAAGGGCCGTCGAATTTGCTATATTCTCTTGAAATATGAGGATTATTTTGGTGCGGATATTGTATTTGAACAGTGCTTGTTAGAAGAAGCTTAGAGAGGTATCACAATGGATGCTTGGTATATCTGGGATGTGGAAAATATGTTTCCGGCTTTCCGCAGTATAGAATTTCTCGGAATTCACACAAAATCTTTATCTGAATAAGAGCCAAACAGGGCGACACAAAATTATTCTTGATATTTTGGACTGGAATGGGACCTGCCTAGTAGTTCCTGACTCTCAGAACTACTGGTCACATATGAAAAAAAAAAATAAGTTAAAAATAACTAAAACCCGACTACGACAAAGTCGCGCACTGAAAAGTATAAAACAAGAACAATATTCATTTGACCGATATTTTCGAAAGAACAATGTCAGGTGTCCATAGTAACTTAGGCTCAATAAAAAATTTTCATGGACAGTAAAAATTCTCACGTTATTTTGTGTAGTTTCATGTCAGAAGCTTATCTGTGTTTTCAACTTTTACATTGAACTTCTCAAAAAGAAATTATTCAGACATTGTAAATTGGAGGTTATTTATTTCTACGGAGTAAATTAAACAAAAAATATACAGTAATTAAACTTTTATTCGTTTTCATTCATTAAATCATTATCAACACACCTATAAATATTTTTTTTTGCATAGTCTTCACAGGACATGTCCCACAACACCCTCCTTGTCTCAATCTCGGTTATCAATCTTTCCGTGTCGGAAGACATCGCGATGATCACAAATCACGCTGTAGTTCCACAATACGTGCGGCCGCCGCGGCTAGTGCGCGCACACTGGTGATTTAACTACAATGCAATTGATCTCAGTGGCCGCAGCGACCAGCGACTGAACACGGGCCGCAAATGCGTCGCTTCGATCTCGCTGGCCGCTGCGGCCAGGTGCGCGCGCTCTGTGGCGATTTCATAAGGTATGTATCTCGATGGCCGCCGCTACCTGTCCGCTGCGGCCTAGCCGCTAGTGCACTATTGCTCTTATAAGAATCGTACTTTACCTCAGAAAGTGAAGTCCATTGCTGTAACAATGAACGGATATCATCAGATTCAACTAAATGCCGTTTCATCCGAAACACATTTATACCACAATTAATACAACGTAGTTGATGGGACATTGTCACAAAATGTGTGATATTTGAGAAAAAAACAACCGTACTCATAGAAAAACACTAGCAACAACACAAACAAGATGTTTGACAAATTGACATTGACTAACAGTCAGACAGACACGACAGACAGACAGAACCTAACAGGGTTGCCATTACATTACGATTAAGTTATCGAGCACAGGTCATGAAAATCGATTTCTTGAGTTTTTATATTCTATAAAAATACTAAATGTATTTAAAATAAACACGATGAACGTATTATTTAGGTAAAAAATAATATTAAGAGACAATTGTGAGGTGGTAAATAAAAAATAAAGAGTAAATCGGTTTAATTATTTAGAATAATCGATTAGTGGCAGAACAAGTTACTACCTGAACCTTTTTATTTATAAAAAAAAACCTGGAACAGGATGGACCAAATGATTTACGATTATTTTTATGATTTATTTTTGGAAAAGTTCTAGAAAATAAACAAATGTTTTTTAAGAAGTTAGAATTTTATATTTAAATTGTTGTAGGTAAAAACTTTGTGTCCGTGTGAACTTAGTTTTAAAAGTTGTGTAGGCCGAAACCTGACATTGTTCTTTTAAGTAATAGCCGTGGTCGTATGCCACCTGCGGTTGTTTCACACAATCTTTATTGAATAGGTGGCATACGACCACGGCTATTACTTAAAAATTTCGAAAATATCGGTCAAATGAATATTGTTCTTGTTTTATACTTTTCAGTGCGCGACTTTGTCGTAGTCGGGTTTTAGTTATTTTTAACTTATTTTTTATTTACACTATTTTGGGGGTTACTTATATTATTTGGGGGTTATATTATTTGAAGGAATAACTCTATTTAATTATTTGATATAATAATAAAAGCAAAGTAGCGAGTGAATTTCAAATGTAGGTACTCATTAAGCCTTTTCATTTGATACCCATGTTGACACTGTTAAAAACAGGCAAAGTAGCTAGTAAAAGCTATATAATGTATATTTATTTCAAATGTGCTCATCAAGCCCTTTAATTTGATACCCATGTCGATATTGTGCGAAAAAATTTTTTTTTTGATAACGACTTCACATCCCCTGGAGGGCGCCATATTGGATTTGGTGACACGTCACCTACCCTATAACCAGCGGACAACTGAGACGCTTCTAACGACACCTCATTTGTCATGTAATGATAAGTAGTTTAGAAGTTACGAGGGAACAAACAAACATACATACAAACATACATACATACCGGTCAAAATCATAACCCTCCTTTTGGCTTTGCCGTAGTCGGGTAAAAATCTTTTTACGTTTTATAGCCCGTTTATCGAGAAAGGTTATAAGCCATTACGCTATGATGGTCCAGTGAAGCGGAGCAGTTTCCAAAAACATAACCTAGCGCGGGGTATAGCTAGTATCTGAATAAGAGCCAAACAAGGGGCAAAAAATATTCTTGATATTTTGGACTGAAATGGGTTCTGTTGATGTTCGTATATATTTTTCTACTCAAATAGTGAAAACTTCTGGGGGCTTCTGATTTAGGATAGATAAATGATATTATTACTAAGACAATTGGGTTTAGTTTCCCAGTTTAACTAGTAAATAAGGATGAACTATTATCACTACTCAAAAACTCGCTAGGAGTGTGGATGCACAATGTCAATGTCGTGTTACATAATCATCAATTGACCTTCGTCGTATGCAATGTGTATTGATCTGTTTCAAATGTAAGCTGCTACTATACTAGCAGCGTATTTGAAGTCGTAGTAATGATAATACTAGCCTATTACTGCTCCACTGCAGGGCAAAGGGCTCTTCTTATTCTGAGAAGGCACGAGCATTGATCACGACGCCTGCAAGTCCAAGTTTCTGAACTGATGTCAGTGATGTCCAAGATAAACTTAGAAAGTACATATGATTTGAAAAAGTCATATTGGTACTTGCCGGTATTGAACCCGCATTATAGGAGGGTGCCAGAACCATCACATTAGTAGGTAGGTAGGTCATTAAGTTAGGATATCGCGGAAGGCGTGTGTGTGGGAAGGGAAAACCGGGGTGGCTTTTTATAGGATTTTCCAACCCGGAATAAAAAATGATTAGGGTTAGGTAGTACCAGCAATTAACATGGGATCAGCAGATTTTGGTTAACTGGAGAACATGCAAGTAAGCTTAGGAAGGCTTCAGTGGAAGGTCAACCTAACATAGTCTGGATTTCTTGACATGGTGTTCAGAAGAAAGAGAAGTCGGTTTTATTTTTTTACATGCATCTGTTGGTTCTCCCACTACCGTTCCGGTAACATAATATAAAAGAACACAAACAAAGCCCAGTGTCGTAAAAAAACGTTAAATAAATAATTTCCATTGAAACAAAACAAAGCCTCATAAAGACATAAGCAACGGCCAAAAGTTAACACAAAGGCATACAACAGTAGTTCACTTTCATACTTCTTTGTAAACATTTGATATGTTTACAAAGTGTTACAAGTAAGGACATAAATTATTTTATACCAAGTATTGGTAAAGAAACGTTGACATCGTGTGTGGATAATCATAAGCGGCAAACCAAAACAATGGCCGGGGACCAAAATAAAGACCGTTTATGTAGATTTATGTCACGTTCTATTTTAGTATTCGACCAGTCGTGCATGAACTTGCCCGCTAGAGGGCGCGCCGAGTGTTGCGCACGCGCCGGCAGATTTAAATAAGAGTACAAGAGGAAAACTCCAACGTCCGAAGAACGGTGATGGTGTATTAGTCATTACGCCCGTAATTTCATGACTATTTTCAATTGGATGACACTGCTATGAATTTCATGGTATTTAATTAGAGATTTATGAACACGCCAACGTAAAGGCAATAATAAATGCATGCCTTACTTACGAGAAATACGGACATTAAACACTCGTACGGAGAAATATTAATCGTATCGCAATCCCATTTGCATATTCTGTAATTTTCGTGGAAAAGCAACAGATGAGAATGAAAATCGGGAGATCGGGTTAGGAAGGTAACGCGTGAAAGAATCGTTTCAATCTACCCCTCCAGGACAGCCAGGAATGCAATAAGTCATTCGTAACCCGCAGCGAACCCTGAAGAAACAAAACCACCTGTTGAAGCAAATTGCTTTGTGAAAAACATTTGATAGATGTCTTAAGGTGTTTGCCTCGAAGCTAGATAAAGACATTAATAAAAAGCTCTCTTTAAAGAGCTTTCTTTTGAATTTGCCTTGAGCTTTTGGGATTTAGATTGACTTGTTAGACATGAGATTATTATATTTATCTTGGTGCACTTGGGTTATATTTCCGTGATTCAGTTTGTTCACTGCTCATCGTCAACATCATCTGCCTAGCCTTTTCCTATGTTGGGGTCAGCTTCCAATCTAACCAAATGCAGCTGAATACTATTAATTTACATGGAGCGACTGCCTATGTGACCTCCACAACCCAGTAACTGTGTAATACGATATCCCTTGTAAGACTGGTTGTCAGACTTCGAGCTTCTGACGACTGTTGGCCGACCGTCAGTTTGTTCGCTGCTTTTGACAATCAAACGGCATGATCTCTGTCCTTTACTATTTTTTTATTGTACTCTGTACCAGAGTATCGTGATTAGAAATATAAATTGCCATTTAAAGCCAAGTCATAACATTAACAAACAAATTGAATTATACAATTTTCCTGTTTCTCGGATTGTTGAGTAGTTAACTTCAACATAATATAGATGTATCAGTGTTGTTTAAATCAAATAGGAAAATAGATGTCCTAAAATTACTGTGCATGCCCATATTTCCTCATTTCAGGAGATAATAATTTGATTATTTGCATTAATAAGGTTTGGGCTTACTAAAATGTTAACGATTGTATCCAGAAATCAGAATCTTTCGGCATTTAGTCTTGAATCCAAAATTGGTACAAGCAAACAACTCAAACCAAGTATGAAAATATAATGAGGTCAACTGACGTTAGAAAATATGACGTTTTTGACATCTGTCACACTGATAATTCGACCCCGAGAAACAGAATGATTCAGCTTGGTTAACGGATAGGCAGATTTTGAAAGCGAACTGAATCAGCTTGCCTAACGAACAAGGGAATATGGCAAAGACAAATATAATATGTTATTTAGCACAAAACCATAAAAAACCTGAAAGATTCCAGGTGAAAATATAAAAACCAAAATTTTAAAAGAAAAAGGGAGGATTTATTTGTATTTCAAAAATAAAGCAAAAATCCCAAAATCTTTTATCCAAGAGATAGCCATCTTGAATATGCTGGGAAATGAGAAATAAGACCACGAAAACTACTATGTTTAAAAGAGCGAGAACCGAGAATACACGAGGAAAAGTAAAGCACCACGAATTTACTTAAGATGAAAGGGCCAAGTGTCCCATAGAACCGCCCACTAAAAAGGCTGACAAAATCGAGGTCATGTCTCGTCGCAAATTGGGCGGGCGGCTCACAGGCTTGTGTTTATGAACGAGACCTACCGCTAAAATATAAATGAAGATTTCCTCCAGGATTACCACTGCCAGAGTAATGAAATTTTATGTTGGCGCTTCTCCGGAATGGTCGAAACAGCAGAATTTTGGCGTGGCCAACTTTGGACATAACGCTTTCAAAATGTAATCAAGTCTTCATACTTGAAATGCCGTCAACTCGAGATATTTCTGAATATAGTAGACTGTTGGTATTTTAAATTCAATTTAGGGTTTACAACTTAAAAAACATTAGGTTCTACTGTTTTAGAAAACGACAGAACGCTTGAAAACAAATGTATCCTAAATAAATATAGACCTTTAACGCAGGAGGCAAAATTCAATAACAGTTCCAATTTCTAGGACATGAGGCCGAGGCATGTTTTTATAATCAGTCATGGATACTTTCAACGTACTTCAGAAACAAAAACAATGTTACATCTCTTCTATATTTCGAATAAAGCACCCTAAAATTCCCTCCGTTTATTACTCGCCAGAAACAATTTCAAAAGAGAAGCGAAAAGTACTTTTCAATTCAAATGTAGTTCCCGACCATCGCATAAGACACTGGGGCTATACTTGCACAAGAGTCATTCATTACGTTGATTACTTGCGCAGTTCTTCCCGGGCCGGTTCCTTCCTGGATTCCCTATTGTCGTCGGCATGACGTCGCCGCGTCGCGAGATCTTAATCTTTCTGTTAATTGTCGCGATACAACGTCTCTCGGTTTGGTTAACGAGCTGTTAACTTGAGCTATTGTGTCGCCCGTCTTCGCAAGATAATCTGCTCAAATTGCGTAATGTCGCACTGTGTAATTTATATTTTTTTGTTTGCATTTTGTTATGAAACTATGTCTGTGGCTTCGTCTAAGACGGTAAAAAGTATTTGTTTAGTAGAACACTGTTATCTATTAGACAAGATTGTATCTAATTCCATAGATAATTACACATGTTAATGTGAAATATTTACTGCTTTAGGTTTCCAAGAAAATGAAAATTTTCCAGTGTCACGGTGACGTGTTTCGCTTATATGTATAAAGGTTTTTAGGACTTTGTGTATGAAGGTCAAGGCCAGAGGTGCAGCTGCGCACTTGACACAATGATCTTCATTAAAAGAGTCCTTGTGAGTACATGGTCAAAGGCTGCACTGATGAAAATATTTGTTACACAATACACGTACAACCTTTCAGACATTCCTCTTACATAACTAAACAAATGAATGAATACTCACGGCTCGCAATCAGTTCTGGTGCGACGAGACCATTCAGGTCTGGCTCTTCGCCGTACCAGAATATCCATAGCTCTTTAGCGGCTCGGAGGGAGAGGGGCGGCGGCACGGGTGTGCTCATCTCATAGATGTTGTCGGGCGGCGGCGGCGCCGGCACCCGCCGCCACACGCACAGGATGTCGCCGGCCAGGCAGCGCGCGTAGCTGCTGATCACCGGGTCAGCCAGCGGCGCGCCGCCCTCCTCCCCGTCGCCGCCGCCGCTCGTCTCCCCCCATACGAGCTTACGCCATTTTATGCCATACAACTCCGTCTGGAACAGGAAAGTGAGGGTAAAAATCTTAAACTTTTAAGATGTTATTCTTAAGTCAAACTTAGCCAGCGCACAATACACGGTACATTATCATGTACTTTGCAAACATAACCACAACGGTTTATGGAATTTACACCTAGGGATTCCTTGACTGAAGTTTTGTTCTATGGAGCAGCTTTTCTAAAATTTTCAAATGGAATTGCGAGATTAAGATAAGACATGACCAGCGGGAACCGAAAAAGAATTGAACCCAAGCGTGCTCAACACAGAAAATCTTTTGGTTAATCTAAAATGAAGACGATGAGCTTGCTAATGAACAATAGGATTTCAGTAGAGCAAGTACACGTTACGCTGTATATTATCTAAATACTAAAACTACCACGTGATATAGCACTGAATCGTGGTACTGAGTTTGTAAACAAACAATGGAACTTCGCGAAAACAATAAGAAGTCCGCAACGACGGCAAACCTGCCAACGTAGACAGAATTAATCGTCCGCATAATCAGGACGAAAATGCACAGAGACCTCGAAATTATTCTAAAATTGTCTCTGGCAAGAGTCCAGGGGGACAGAGGTGCAAGATCAGAGGTATTCTGCGTCGCACCCGGAAGCCACCGTGCACCGCAGCGAGGAATTATAGTTATAAACTTACGGTATCTCTAGAAGCTTTTGTATGGGACTTGTTCAAAATATACGCGAAATTCTGGCAATTCTGGCAACAGCCGGCTACGTTGTAAAAACGGTGATAAGGCGACACGATGCTCTAACGCGAAGAGATTAACCGAGACTGTTTTTGCAGCGTCGACACGTGTTCCGTAGATTAAGCAGTTACTACCCCAACGTGTTCGTGTGTTTATTTTATAGAGAACGTTATTGGCCGCGTAAACTTTATTAACACAATTTATGAACATGTCAATTTATTAAAAACGACGACATCCGGACCACCTGTGTCTGCTATTATGGGTAAAAAGCTTTCATAAATACTGTATAATAACCATTCAGTGCGGCAATTCATGTTGATGATGTACTCATAATATTTAAACTTTATTTATTGGATCAGCTGAAAAAGCCTTTCCATTAAAACCGCTGAACGTTTTTAAGCAAATACGTGCGTAAATATTTAAATAAAGCGCTCAATTGCGACGGACATTACGAAATACTTTCGATTTTCTGGTTTTGATGTGTAATTAAAAATATTTACATGGAATGCCAATTACAGTTCTGTTTTCCGTGTAGCCTGTCAGAATCAGAAAAGACTAAATCTTAAGGAAATAATATGGCGTGTGTTGTCGAGAAACTTGGAACGAGTCACGATTTCAGCGCTATTAGAGCTTGTTCATTCCTCAATATGATTTCAACAGCTTCCGTAACAACTTTATCCCGTGCTTGAAGCATGAGCTCGTAAAGCCACAAATGGACTGTTAAACTTTTCATTCACACATAACCCGAAAATGACCAAGCAGCCAATTAGTTTCCCATTCACAGCGCCATTAGTGAGCGGCAATTGCACGGTTAAGTGTGAGTACATGCGGCAGGTGGTGTTTCGACCTTGGGTATGCAAATATTTTATCGGGTCAAACACCCATCGCCCCTCGCTGGACACTGTTCGTAACACTTCTATGTCTTTTTATGTATTCTCTTTTGGTTTTCACTTTCGTTTGCTAATTACAGTGCGTATTTTGTATTAAAAATGATTTTTTTCTCTAACGATTAATTACTGTAGTAGAAATTGGTTTGTGAGGATAATGTATATCGTTTGAAACCCGAAATAAAAATGTGCCGTTTACGAAGATCGATCGATAATTCCAAACTAGTTTCATTTTAGACTTCCATTATGAGAGGCTGTTGAGGAATTCAGAACACGTATCTGATATTTAAAATATGGATTATTCAGTATTCTCCAGTAGCTTTCGCCCGCATGAATTTTCTTCGCTGATAATGTAGCTTTCCAAAGGTATTTTTATTTTAATCGATCAAGTGTTTTTTCAGTTTATCCATTACAAAAATACTAAGATGTATTTTAATTTAGTTAAGTTTTTAAGATGGGTTTGCTCTTGACTGTAATCAAGGTCAGAGGTGACAGAGACAAAGTCTACGATAGAGTGAGCTTATCCAGAAGAAGCCTGTTCTAACTTTAAAGAGATTAGGTAGTTTAGATTAGATAATTGATTCCTCTATTTTATAATGGATATACACAGGGGCGGATCTACTTAAAGGCTTTTTGGGCTGCAGCCCAGGGCCCCGTGAATACAGAGGGCCCCCAACCGGACTGAAAACAATAGACGATATTGTCAATAATAAAAATTATCTTAAATTAAAAAAATCCGACTATAACATTGGCAACACTAAGCTGCGATCAAATTATACCTACATCACTACAGAAAACTGTTTTTTGACAAAATGGCAATTGATTGAGTAATTAAGTAGAGCCCCTAAGCAGTATTAGCCCAGGGCCCCACAAATTCAAGATCCGCCCCTGGATATACATTACTTGACATATCAATTTAATAAGGTCAATAATGGAAATATGTTACATATTATTTAAATACCATTACTTCCCGTAAGCTTTTAACCCTTTACCGCTCGCGGTCAGCTGCACTCTACTTATGTTTCGGGTCATTTAAATAAACATAAAACGATACAATGCAAACTAAAAACGATTTAATGGACAGTAAGCTGGCCATAAATATCAGTTATTACGTAATCGATTAATATCTATAATACCTATAGGTATAAAAGGCAACCGTTACTGACTGACTAATCTATCAACACAGCTTTAACCGCTGATCGGAATGCGCTGTTTGGCACGCAGATAGTATTATGACGTAGGCATGTGTTAAGAAAGGATTTTCCAAAATTCACCCCCTAAGGGGATGAAACGGGGTGCAACTTTGACGCGGACAAAGTCGCGGGCGTAATGGAAGCTACCTAATTTATAAAAGTACACAACCGTACAAGTGCAATTAATATCTGAAGCTTTTGATGGATTTTGCGAATTAAACTTATCATAATTATTTTATATCATTGTTTTTTTATTATTATTAAGTTGTTTGTTGACCTGTTTCCCAATTTAAAAACAGCAGTTTAATATTGAAGGCCGATACGTGCGTCAAAGAAAAAAGGTCTTTGTTTACAAGAAGGAATATGAAACTACATTACCTATTAATTTGGTAACACAGTCAAAGTCATTGTACATTGTTTCACGCCACGCGCATCTGCGGCGGAAGGGGCTAAACGCACCTGGCAGACGTAACGCGTGGGGTCGCATCGACCTAACGCGATAAGGGGAGGAATAAGTAACTCCAAACGAGTTTAGTGTTAACTTCCAAATGAGGGGTTATTGGTCGACGCTTAAAACACGACTGTTTAGATTAAAATTATACAAGTCAGCCGTTTATGGTGTGCTGTGCCGCGGAAGTTTTATTACTGTTTTATTAGCTATAGTAATTAGGTTTTTATTGAAATATTATATGCCTCTATAAATGTTGACAGAGAATAAATCGTTTAAGTGTATTATGGACGAGGTGGTTATGTTAAGCGTTTATTGAGCAGTAGTTCAAGATCAAAGATCAGGCTTCACTGAAGCTCGATTGAAAGGCTTTATTCAATAAATACTTGGATAGCATTCTTGAGTACATATTATTATGGAGGAATGCGTCAAGCTCGGTGCCGTGAATGTTCGTTCGGGCGGCGCCGGGGCCGGCCGGCGGCCGCTTTCTAACGCGCCCGATGCGCCCGCGCAGCCCGCTTCACTTTCTATTGTACGATGTGACGACTTGCCTTCATTTTAAACTAATTTATTTAATTACCCGTAAAGCTTATGATGTACTTGCTGGCATTGTTTAGTGTATCATAATGAACAGGTGTCCAGATTGTATCAATTTTCTGAATGATAGTTCGTCTCTGTGTATAATAGCGAATGGAATCAATCGAGTAAGTACACTCCTAATGGATGCACGAGTAAGTGAGCAAAGGAACTCATCAATAAAACATCGTGTACAAGCGAGTCGCTAATGTATTTCCAATACACCCACACTGAGGTCAAATGGATCACAATGAAAATTCAAAAGCTGCAGTGTCTTGTGGTGGTATGACAAAATCGCCTGGTGGATAGGTATTACGCAAAAATATTCCTCGACAAAGAGCACGCTGTACGGGGTAGAGCAAGTTCGTCGGGAAAAATCTGCGGTTATATGAATTTAAAATGCGAAACGAGCGACGGATGGACGCCTAGCCCGGCGATAACACCCGGATGAAGCCGGTCGAAAGCCGTGCCTTTTCCGGAAAATACTGCCTGTAGCCGATTCTACAGCGGTGTTACGTCACTCCGTGCAAGCCTTTGGAAAAGTTTAAAGTCAAATGAGAGCGCGGCTTAAATAGTTTGCGGAGTTAGTAATGTGCACGAAATTAAAATCTTTTATTTTGTTTAGCTCGTTTTCCAAGTGTTGTAATACGTACGACATATTGGAAAATTTATACAGAAACAGCAGTACTGTTCCCATTTGGTCCCTTTATCACGGTCGCCTACGCATACAATTGGTGCGCTGGCGTATCCCTACGTTGAAGTCTTTTGCATCGCTCGATGCACATATTTGGACATACGAACTCAATGACTAATTGTTGCATAAATGCACTGTGAGGATGTTGCCTACCTTAACTTGATATTTGTTCAATAACCTACTTACGTTTTTCAGCGCCACAAAAAAAACGGCCGTTGTACCGTATAACCCGATAAAACTATGATATAGATAAATAATAAAAAACAATTTAATAATCAGTTTCCTGTAAAACAATGATCCCGTAAAGCGATCATAACCTAGAACGGAAAAAAACTGCATGTCCAAAAAAGTCGAGCACCGCTAATCGAGTGAGCGGGACAGGCATACGTGAAGTGAGCAGGACGGCGGCAATCGTGAAAGTGAGAGGAGGCGAGACGCGGAGCGGCAACACCGCGCGGTTACGTTACTAGCGGGGTAAACAATCGAGGATGATGTGACGGTGCGCTGCGCGTGCGACCGCCCCCGGCCGTGCACTTCGCTACTGCATTTTTGACGTGTGACGTCACTAGATGCGTTTTGTGTTCGGCGAGGGGGTGTCTGGTCTACCTGTGCATACTAGTCAAGAGACTGTGTTCAGTCCGCCCTAGTCCCGAGTGCATAAACAGTTTTAGAAATAGTCACCTAAAAATAAGCGTGTTTGTAAACAGTCTACGAAATTTCATGGGTGTCGAGTGTTGCGGCTGGTATCAGTATTTCGGCGCATTATAGCACAGTTATCGCAGCTCCTGCGGTGAGCCGGCCACTGTCCACTTCCGCGAACGTCATCATTATTATGGATTGTGCGTGTTGAACTTATGTCACACGGTAGTTGCTATGTGCCTTACCTTATTTTTGTTGTTTAATAATTTCGAAAGGAATATCTAGGAAGTATCGTAAGCAATGTCAAGGGCGTAGGATATTGCGCTGAAAGTCGTAAAAAAGTTATGGTCGAAACTATCTGGCCTCTGGAATATAATAAAGTAGGGGAAATAAAACATAAGTGGAGGGTTCGCGATAGGATTTTTACTACCAGAGAGAGAGGGAGAGGGATAGAGAGTGAAGAAATTAGAACCAACCAAGCAAATTTTAAACCTAATCGACCACCGTGGCCCAGTAAAATACCATAAGTACGAAATAGGTCTTAACAAGTTCAAGCCTTTATAAGGCAGTTAGCTAAAGCATGAACATTATTATAGTAATAAAACCATTACACGGAGACAATATTTACTGCGGACAACAGTTACCTGGTACATACATTCACATGCGCACTCCACACGCACACATGTACTATAAGCTGACAATATACTACCATATTACTTGCGAGTGGGCGGCGGCAAACGGTAACACTTTGATATTCCTTACTCTGTCTGCTTAAAGTAGTGTGAGAGAGATGGAACGATTAGCCGCACAGTTTTTACCCAAAGTTGTCATGATAAAAAGATTACCTTTGACCCCAGAGATTCATATCGTACGCGCTAACTTGACGCTTGTTCCTCAATGATTTTGTTCAGGTATTGAAATGAGAAAAAATATGCGTTGAAAGAAAGGTCTGGTATTCAAAGTAGGTAATATAATTGTAAATATTTATGGTATAAAATCGAAGGTTTGATGCAATAGGGCCAGTGTAGGGTTATAATGAATAAGAATTGAATTAGTTTCTATTTCTAACTAAAAACATAACTATTAAGGTCTTTTGAGGTCTTGGGTTCGATTCCCAAGTCGGGCAGTTTGGATTTTTCCATAAGGAATTTCTCAGTCTGGATTTGTGCCAATAAAATGGCAATAGGCTCGCCCCCTATTACATGAGACTTAAACATAACTGGCGAAATGTGGGTGTCATAGGTACACCTCTGCCTAACCCTTCGGGGATTACAGACGTGATGTTATTTCTTTGAACTGTGTCCATACAATCTATAGGAAATAAATGCTATAGAAATTGACGGAAGGTAGCGGGGTAGCAGGAAAACACAGACCTAGCCATATTTATAAAAGCAAGATTTACATTCTCGTTGTACAACTATGCTAGTATGTCACCAAGGGCGAGGACACGTGCCACGTGACCATAGATAATACATCCCGCATTTATTAGCTAGCCGGCGAACGTGAAAAAACACTAGCAACCAGAGGCGTATCTTGGCTTGGGTGGTGCCAATAGTGGACAGGCCTAGGGCGCAAATATCTGAGGGGGAGCAAAAATCGACAATTGTTATAATGACACTAGATTCTGCCGGCAGCTTCGTCCGCGTAATCGTAGTAACTTTCCGTAAAGTAAGTTCAACTATTATCCAAAGAACACATTACCGGGATAAAAAGTGTTAATCCAGGAAATGGTCTATCTACGTGCCAATTTTCATCCAAATCTGTTCAACGGTTTACGCGTGAGTAGCAACAAACATCTTCACAAACTTTCGCATTTATAACATTAGTAGGATGAGGATGAGATAATTTACGAAGGGGTGCTTGTGATTCGAGCCCTAATAGGCGCCATTTTCTGGTACGCCCCTGCTAGGAACATTCCCCAAGACCAAAAATCGTTCAGAACTCGTAATAATCGTTAACAGACTATTACTTGATTAGCTTACAAAATATTTGTAGCAATTAATTTATCGTTGAAAACTGCGAACGATATACCTTTTCAAAAAGCATCGACAGCAAATTTCGCCGATTTAACAAGTATGATATTGCATGCACGAAGGTATTAAAATGGAATTGTTATGCGGCAAACGCGTCCACAGGCACGCGCCATGGATCGTTTTAGAGGCCACATCGGCGCTTGCGCATGTAAGTCTACATTCGCACAAGCACAACCAAACACCTATGTAAATTGAATAGGTACATCAACAATTAAATGAGCCGATACACAAATAACAAAGGAACAACATTATTAACTTTATAGGATCTTAAAAAAAAAACTGTAGATGAATTTTCACTATGCCAACTACGGAGTCGAAATAAACTTTCTATTCTTACTTCCTTAAAGGTTATATTTAAAAATGGCAATGACGTCATGTCTTCGTATGAAGAAAACGATTATCCATTCGGACATAGTATTTTTAATTGCCATTTAGTTTTGGTTACGACTATTCGAGAAGTATTACGTCAGGATATGCTGGTATCATGGTACCTCGAGGCCGACGACAAATGTTTAGTCGCAGTGGACAACCTCAGGAAGGAGGTCGACCCACGAAACGGTTACAAGATCGTCGACTGTCGAAAATAGTCTTGGAAATTCATGTGTGTTACGGAAACTGACGGTGCATAGGATACAGGTCTGAATTTATTTGCAACGAAAGAATTTGACATTAATTTGGAATCAGATCGGCAAATTAATTATGAATCTTGATTGGTGAACTGAGAAAAACAAGTCTAAACTTTAAATGGAAAATAATGGTCAATGTTCTATTAAAGTTATTTATGTGATTGTTAAAGAGGCTCTCTAAGACCATCATTCACACGAAACGATTAATTAAAGTCTAGAATTCTAGATCTAGATCCTAAGCATCGTCCTTTAGTGGTCGAAGGGTAAAGGGTACGCAGGTAGGCAGTACTGGTGCGCTACGCTGCTAACGGTACCACCGCGCGCCGACCGCGGTCAACGAACCCAACGACCTTACGTCTAGTCTAGAAATTCGAAGGTTTGCCCTAGTTTTTCGACAAACAAAATATTCTACACTACCAACAAATCGTTGAAACGTTCATTCGTATAAGTGAATGAAGAAGTAACTCAATAGCGTAATGATTGATGTCAAGATGATGGCAAACATTTTAATCTTGAGATTGAGAACTCGACGATAGTTCGTACGAACGGACTGAATGCAGATTCCGACGCAGACCACAAAGCTTTTATGCATACAAAGGACCTCGCTAGGATATTGTGGTGCGACAGGTAGTTAGATGCGAGTAGCAACTACGGTGAAACCTGTATAACTGAGATCTCAAGAGACCTAGGATTTTGTATTAGAGGCTTTTCATTTACCCAGTTTCCCAAATAAGTAAGTTTAAAATGACGGTTGTCTCATTTATAGAGGGTCCCGCTACAGAGGTCGAAATATACCGTTTTTATTTGTAGAGGTGAAAATGTTAATGAAAAACGCATATTTTATGGTGTTATTGTGTATTTTTTATTTTTCAAAACAATACAAAATGTATGCCTTAAAATATCAGTTATATTGGTTTGATAAATTGCCTTATTACACAGGCTTTTGAGCTAAATAAACTGCAATTTTAGAGGTTTGAACAGAGGTATCTCATTGTAATTATCAGTAGAGGTTGCTCACATATCCAGGGCCCACATAACCAGGTTTCACTGTATTCACATTTGCAGAAACGTCTATTATTGGAGGCGTGGCGGAATTATGTGAAGAAAAAGCTTATAAAAGTTAAAATAACGTATCAATTTAAGGGTACAGAAAAGAAACAGTCCCTTCCCTTTACTTGCTCTTTCCCATTTTCCACTCATTTTGAGGCGCCAGGACAATCTGTTCTGGGTTATCGAGGCGGAAACTTCTTCCTCTTAGGAGTTTCGTCATGCTGGTCCACCATCTAGCAGTGGGTCGTCCTCTACCTCTTTTGTTTTCAAGCAGTTGCAATGCTTTTCTGACAGCATGTTCGTAGTCTCTTCGCATCACAGAAATAAAACAGTATCAGTTTATTGTACCGTCTCTTTCTCTCTCTAGAACATACCTTCTCACGCGTTAAACCTCAGCCTCTACTCTATGGTGACACGTAAATACTACGTGCACTATTTAACAAGTGGGCCGCAACAAATACTGGAAAGCCACTTGCACGTTTACCAACTCTGTTTTAATTGAAAGATTATGATAATTTGCACTCGTTCGGTTGATTTGGGAAGCGAGAGAATGTTATATTGTATCATTTTATTGCCACACATACAAAATACATCGGTAGGTATAAAGTCAACCGTTACTAACTGACCGATCCATCAACACAGCTCAAACCTGTTGAACGGATTGCGCTAAAATGTGGCATGCAGATAGTTATGATGAAGGCATGCGCAAAGAAAGGATTTTTCTAAATTCACCCCCTAAGGGGGTGAAATGGGGGTCCGACATTTACGCGGACGTTAGTATGAAATAATGTCTTTAAATACTGATATTAATAAAGAATACTAAAACCTTGAAGTTAAAATAAAAAAAATGCTAAAACTGCGAATGGATATTCGCAGTTTTTGCATTTTTTGCAAAAAGGAAATAGTTATGTTATGTTTCAAGGATTTGAAACACATAATTATTTCTTATTTAGTTATAATTATGTGGAAACGTAGTCAATCGTACGTTAACTTATTTTATTATGTAACTAGATTATAAGACATAATTTACAATTGTTTGTTTTCCACTTTTCCCTAATAAAACAAAATCACCAGACAATTTTATACAACATGGAAGTTGTATAAAATTAGATTCCGATTTGAAAAGAGACATCATTACGATAATCATAGATTTTCTTGTCGGCGAATTTACACCTCCACCGTCTTCGGCAGATGGGGGGGGGGACCAATGATAGAGGTAAAGGGGGGATAGTAGTGAAAGCGTTTCAAATTTAATCCGAGAAAGCCCTCAGACATTCGGCCATGTTATTTTAGTGTGATGTTACATCTATGAAAAAATAAATAAAATTGTAATAACTGTTTGTAATGTCTAAAACAACATCTTTTTACTAAACGCATATGAATATTTAAGCGGTACTTATACCATAAACATTTTTTTTAAAATTTTGATCTTTTCGCGTTTCGTTTGGCTACTCTCCTAAACGGCTGGGCTGATTTTGAGGCTTTAGGAACTTAGGCTACTTTTATTTTAGAAAAATAATCAGGTTCTGCGCAAAAAATTATAACCCATTTCTGTGGACTAAGCTGCGTCCAAAACCTAGTTAAAACTAATAATTTCGTCGGCCGCTGTGCAATAGATTTGCTTCGATTCGCATTGTCTGTTGACAGTTAATTTTGTCAGTCATTTGCAAATGAGGTCAACTTGCAAGCCGATACATCGACACTGTTATGTAATGTTCATTATAAATTGTTTGCGTTTTTATATGTTGAAGTTAGAATATAGCGAAATTCTAGAGAAGAATATGTTATATAAATTGTATTTGTTAGGCAATAATGTTGTTTTTAGTTTGTACAAACTGACCGTTTCTAGCGTTTCTATTTAAGACAAAATTTTATGGTAGGTAGATCAACAGATATTTTTTTTAAACTTTGTTCCACACTATCTATTTCTACTGCATCACGGGTGCGTTTGCACAAGCAGCCAGACCCGGAACTACTTCTTCTTCTTTCTTTCTTTATCGTGTGGGCAGTAAGGTCTTACGACCCCACACACCCTAGTGTCAGAGTTTCTAAACCGCCTCCAGGGCCTCTGACATGGTTTGAATGGAACAGTAATTCCAAGTTTCCTCACGATGTTTTCCTTCACCGATACCAGTGATGTCCAAGATAAACTTTAAAAAGTACATATGAATTGAAAAATTCACATTGGTACTTGCCCGGATTACTATCTGTAGGTCATACAAATGTGTCCCGTGCGGGAATCGAAACAGCAATACGCAGCGATGCAGCCAATCATTCAGTTACTGCGCCAACCGTGTCGTTAAAACGTTTTCCAACCACAGCTATGGATAAATCTTTACCGAGTTACTTTGAAACTCCACTTCAATAAATTAGTATACTACCTAGTTAAGTAGCAGCAAGAAAGTTTCACCAAGTTGAAGTAATACATCAAGTTTTACATACGTCAGCTCTTAATAGGCGAGTGGTTGGATATGTGAAGCTATGTGTTACGCTTGTACAATAAACACGACGCAGTTTATCGTATAGTGAAACTTGTTTTCCGTGAGACGAGGGCCAAAACTCGCATGCAAAGGGCCGAGGTGGTTGCGGCTACAAACAATTTAAGCTAATCTAGAAAAGATTTTGTTTCGCATATAAAGTACTAGACGGGGACGCGGCAGACCAAGAAGGAGATGGCGAGACGACTTGGTCGCCTTCCTCGAGAATTGGCAAGACGTAGCGCAAAATCGCGATAGATGGAAGGAATGGAGGGAGGCCGTTGCCCAACAGTGGGACAGTACAAGCTAGTTATAATAATAATAATAAAGTACTACTTTGGTTACTACTCCGCTCCCATAAATCGTGGCGAGATGTTATATAGCCTGTATTATTCCTCTTGAATCTGGCTATCAGATACAAAAATATTTTTTTCAATCTGACTGGTAGTTCTAGAGATAAGCGCGTTTAAACAAACAAAAATACTCTTCAGCTTTATTAAATTAGTACAGATAGCTATGATAAAACCAAGTTTCAGTTTCCAAAGTACGCCTCTCGCCTGAGGCACGTACAGACGGTGCCAAGTGTTGTCAACACACAACACAGTCTTGTTTACACAATAAAAAATATAGGTCAGTCTTTACTTTCACGCTTTCAGACACCAGCGTCCCGTACGACGGGGTGTTGCCGGATTACGGAGTGAAATAACTCGTATAGAATTAACCTTTAGCCAGTAAAAGCGAAAGTGGAGCACAAGGCTAGTGAAGACTTGTTTTTATCGATCGACATAACGCAGAAACCTGAACACACCGTGTTTTTAATCATACTAATGAACTTTACGTTCGTCGGAGATGCATTCAACTGTATCAAATAAGTACTGATGATTAAATCAATCGTTAAATGGGCCACGTTTTTATACAGATAAATTATAGTCAATTGGTTACCGTATATTTAGTTTACTGAGATATACATATAATCTAATTGGATTAATGTGATATCAAATCAATCTTATTAGCTTGTGTTTATTTTAATGCAGGCAATCATTCACGCTGATGCATTTCAGAATCTAGACGTCTAATTATTTTTTAAAATAATTGGTGCAATAAACTACGGAATAATTGCATATCTGTGGTGACAAAGGACCCGCGCTGGCGTCGAGTGGCGGACTCTGGTGAAGCATCGAATGTGGGACAGGCACAGAGCACTTCTGTTATCTTGACCCACATATCGTGACCGCGGTCGCGGCCGGTCCGCTGCCGCTATTATAGCGGAACACCTTAATTGCCTTCTGATGGAAAACGTCAAGAAATTCAAAAGGGCAACATCAGAAATAGAAAATTATGAAAATCGTTTACATAAACAATACAGAGTGCTTCAAAACAATACCATACTGAGTGAAACTTGAACAAAACGGTTATGCAAAACACAATAGAAAAACCAAATTAAAACGAAGAAAACTTAGTAAACAGTTTCCTCAAAAAAAAACCGCAAATTAAAAAACGTCAACAGAAGTTTACTGAAACGAATTTTCTAGAAAGGGAAAAATACAGATTCCAAATGAAAAAAATCCAATATCACTGAACGAATGGTTAAAAACCGAAACGGAATGAGAAAGATCGAACATTTTTCCTTGTGACAGTACCATCAAAACAGAACCTTGACCCAGAATGTGGCTCGTAATAACAAGAGGAAAAGGACGTTACAAAGATGCTGTCAGGATCGCATCAAGTGATGTCATATCGTCGGAGTATTTAAGACTGGTTTTATTTCATTTCCAAAAATATTCGAGTGTCCTTGAAGGCGCATTTTATTCTCGTCAGTATGATGGACGTCTGGATTTTAACCCCATTTTTTTAGGCTGTGAGAAAACTTAAACACTTGCTACAACTGTATTCGATCAAAATTTTGTATTTGTTTAGTAATTAAAAAATTAGTTCCATACCAAACGATAATTTATATGTCGAGGGAAGTTAAATATTATTTTTCCTAGGTATTCGTACAATTAAAAACGCAGTGGCCATTAAAATATTTGTGTGTATTGAAATTATTATATTTCGACTCCAATTTAAGCAAGGCCATCGAGTAATGGAGCAATTCGATTACGCGTTAACTCGAAAATAGTTTTAATTGGTGATACGGACCTTTCTCTTCAATGTGGGTTAAATAAAGGCACTCGTTGCGGAACCGCATCGATTAAGGACAATGTGTGATGCGCGCGAAGGACGCACACGCTCGCCCCAAGGGCCGACCGACCTCCATATCAATGTATTCGTGTTTAGATACGTTATTAAAATGCTCGATGTGATAACTGTGATAACCCAATCGATACTCATTAAGTACTGATACTTCAGTATCGTAATTTAAAATCATTAAATGGCATGTCATTGTCAAATTTGAAATTGTATCAGCTGTTTATCTTTGCACCTAAGTTGTTGGAATTAGTTAAATATTTGGGTCATTGTGTTTACGCTATAACCGAATCAAGATGCATATTTTATGAGTGACCTTGAATGGTATGACGGTGAGATAAATGTGGTGCCAAATACCAAAAGCTCCCAGAAAAACGTGAGCAATAGGTACTTGTTAGTCATTTCCACGCGTGTTTTGGCTGCATTTTCCCATACATTTGCCATACAAAACACATATTACACTACAAGACTAGTTACTTCAATTATCTGGCAATTTCCAGTCTGAGGTCACTAGCGGTTCGAGATAAATAGTGCGTCAGTCATTCTTATGTAGCTAAACACGTCATATGGATTTATTTATTATCCAGGAAAGGAAACGTCAAAAATGTTTTCCTCGTCTGTATCCATTGGTCCTTTTTCAACTAAGTCAATGTACAATTTCCTTAATTGTACGGGGAACAATGTATAGCAATCGTAATATTAATTTCAAGTGTTGAAGGAGCGTGAGATACCGCCGGCGCAACTGTTCGCTTATCACATGTGTGATAATGTGGCATTATATAGCCGGTCGCACTGTAAACAACTGTGCGATTGGTTACAAAATAAACAGAGAACACAGCTTTCAATTGTGGTTTTGATGGGAGAATCCAGACGCGGGCACAACGGGTTTTATATACCGAATTTATGTGAATACAGTTGAATTGTTTGTAATTTTCTTTTCAATACATACACGTGTTATTTCTTGTGTTGCGCTTGAGCATCCTTCACGAGTACGTGCTTTATCTCTGATATTGTGACAGCGACATTTGAATTCCTTTGCATCGTGAAAGGCGATGAAGGAATCGTATTGTCGATGTGTTTACTATCATTTAATCTCCAGACAATAATACTATTTGTTGAGGAATTAAAGATTAGATTATGGTATTGGTGTTTTTATCAAAAATCCTTTCTTTTCTGTATCATCAGCTGTTTTTCAACACTTGGTCTTATAATCTTTATTTCCGTCAGTGACTTCCAAAGCTTTTAATCGTGCTATTGTGGTCGCTGATAGCGGTGTGAAGCACCAACCGCTCTCGTTGGAACCTTGATACCATGTGAGTGTGATAAGTTATCAGCCGATAGATAACGACCCCCGCGGCATAACAAAACTTAGTTCATTTTTAATTTAAACAACTTTAAAGTTTCCGTTCTTCAATATTTTTTAATATTATCAAATGAGATTATTAAAAATATTTTTCTTAGTCAAATGAGTTTGTTATTTTAATTGTTTTTGTAATGAACATTTTTAATATTATTGTATTCAGAACAGTGATAATACTTAGCTATTATGAGAAATAAATAATCGGGACAAACCTAATGTGTCGGAGCTCATTTACTATGCTCAAAGCGTGCGTAACGTTATAACGTAAGCAGTTAATACGAAATTAAGATACAATAAACCGGATTTAGCAACGTCGGCCACATTTTGCTCCAATGTGCGCAGGCGCAGACTTTTTAATACTTCAGTGACCCGACAGACACAAATCAAGCGTTTAATAACCTATAAGGTCACCTTTATTTTGATTATAACAATGAGATCTAAGCAAACTTTAAAATCTCACTCTATTTCATTTGTTTAGAGTTCAAATTCAATCGGATGTGCTGTTAACAAGTAAAGCACTGATTTCAGGTAGATGTTTTTTGCGACGACCTTGAGCCGTTAAAGAAACCATGGTCTCACAACTCTCTTAGTTACGAGAGACTGTTAACTTATTAACAAGACAAAGATACTTCAGGCAACTAGTTTCATCTCGTTTCCAATAAGATGAAAGTGAAAATTTAATGTGTGAAATACCAAAAGGCAAAGAACAGACTTCGTGAGAATTTACGATGAACGTAAGCATCATACAAGAATTTAATAGCTTATAAAAAGCAGCAAAGCATACAGAATCATTATAGTACAATGTTGTAATTAGGTTGATTACAATTAAGGAAGTTTAGTAGTGGTATCGCCACTTTGGACAAACGTGAAATAATAAAAATAATCTGTTACTTTATTGCCGCCAAAACGGTAGTTTACAACTTGTTTTAATACTGTTAAATAGTTAATTACATAGCTAATAAACACTAGTACGTCAGTGTCAATTAGTGGCGTGATTTATGCACCTAGTCAGGACCAAATCTGTTCTTAGATAGAATTTGTAAAGTGACCTAGAAGCGGGAGGAGTCATAACAGAGAGGGAATGAGCACATTCAGGATAAAATTGAAGTCGTGCTCTGTATGCACAGAGGGTGATAAGAGGTGTGGGGGTGGGGCAGAGGTCGCGCAGACCCGTGTATGTTCGTCAGATGCCATGAATAAATAAGCGGTGTATTCCGTCACTCAATGGACATCGCCGTTGTGGGTAAAGGATTGAGATGGAAAAGAAAACCTTCAAAAACCGTAATTTAGCTCAAAGACAGTTGGAATGTTTGTTTGCACACCAAATAACAAGCGGAAAGCTTGTGTTATTTAATTAACATGCTTCCGATTATTGCCCACGAAAAACACTTACAACATGAATGAATGATTATTGCCATTTTATTCTCATAAGTCAAGGGTAAACAATGGTCAACACAAAGTCACAGCTATGACATACAGCGTATGACTGTACTAGAATTTATAAGACAAAGCGTAAACAGGTAAAAGAACAAAGACGAGCATCAACTACCTAGATAATCACAGTGCACGCAACTGGTGCCTGGGCGGAGGCCCGCTTATGGGAAAGTTACAATCATTACGACCATTCATAAACGGTTGAATGAGCGCAAGACGCCTGCGCAGCCGGCGAGCGCGCGCGCACCGACCCCGCGAGTCCCGCGACATCTGTGATGTCGCCGCGCAGATGCCGCGCATACCTCAACATAAACGGAGCCTAGGTAAAGCCAGTGAACATTCACAGCCTGATAATCAGCGATACGTTTCCGACTTAATTAGTACCTATCAATTAAATGATTGCATTGTATTTTTTGCGCAATGCTCCTAGTAAAGTGTATTGAACCCAAACGCGACACCTAGTAGCCCCCGATGCGTCACCGCCTATGTTGTGGACGAGAAAAAATTCCACGCGACAAAAGCAGCGATGTCCGCAAACGACGCATAAATAATTAGACAATAAGCAGGCAGGGCAAGAAATCGGTAATTTGTATCGCGTCGAGATAGGCGGAGCGCAGAGGGAGACGGGTGCAGGCAGGCGCGCGCCGCCGCGGAGATATGGCAACGCGTCAGGTGGAAGTGGCGCCCGTGCTGTGCTCGCTTCTCGCCGAGGACGACCGACCGCCCCCGGCGCCCCGCAAGCCCGCCCCTCACCCGCTAATCCTCACCCGAACACAATCTGATAAAATTCGCGCCAGCTATGAACATTACGCAAAGCTACTCAACACTACAACACTGCGATAATGAATGACCCGACGGTTTTTTTACCACGCACATAAACATTACTCCTCATGTCGCGCTATCGTGTCGCATTATCGAACGGTACGAAGCGAAAAATGTAATAAGAAAGTTATTTCCTCAACCTGGCGAAACTAGTCTCGCGAACGCATTACGGTCCGCGTTACGGCCAGGTGAATTCAAAATGACCTCTATGGGCCGGTGGCTTCTTGTGGCCTCGCTTGCCGAATGCGTTGACATTTTGTGGGTTAGCAACATGACATGACTCCGAGTTGTGGCGAGAACGATGCCAGGATGACTAACGGCCGGCCGTCATTAGCCGCCTAAACGTAAATTGTCCCATACAAAAACTTTAACGCAATAGATCGATTCGGTAGTCGTAGCGCAATAAGGTGAATTTTGTATATCAGCGTCCACTAACGATAATCACATCGTCTACTTAGACGTCGTGAACTCATTATTTAGGAATTCCTAAACATGCAACGGGAGACCTTAGAACAATAGCGCACAATACTAGCATCACGTAAAGCGTAATGATTTCGAAAGAAAAGTACATACGAGTTCTTTCATCAATGTAAAAGTGACTTACCAAGGCGAAGAAGTTTGTGTGGCAATCCTCGAGACTTGCACCGTTTGTTTGGTGATTTTGATGCGTCATGGTAGTCCGGGGCACTTCATTTTCATTTCACAACACTATAAACGGGTACAATCTTAAAGAAACCACTCAAAATCTTAAAATCATCACCGACATTTAGTGAAGTTTTCACCTTTCAATGGCGACTGGAAAATGGCGGATAGGAAACAACAACCCAAGCCGACAGTGCTGCCGTAGGCGGCCAAAGGTAAAAACTGGTTTCGTCTAGAAATATGGAAACGTTTCGTTCTACGTTGGCGCACTCAACCACTTACGGCTGACTTCAGTGTCTATCTTGCTTGCTTTTGCAGTTTCTTTAGTAGTAAACTAGAAACTACTGTATTATTTTTAGAACAAAATAATTATGAAATTATTAATAGCAGCGTATAAAAACAAATAGATGTGTTTGCAATAAAACTTGGTCCTCTACTCACTTCAACTCACTTGGACACTTGCCCCATGCTATAACCCAGACAAGCCATGGGATATTTTTTTAAAATACTTTCCGTTAATTAATTAATTCTAACAGAATAAATTAGATATTATATATTGGTTATTGCCTTGAACATCTGATTTTTTTCAATCAATGATCGAGGTTACGATAAATTACAAACATTAAAAATTCTTTTTAACCAAATCCCATGTTGTGTGTAAAGAATTACGGTTGTCAAATCTATGGACATGGAATAAAAATAATAGTAAAAATAATTTTAAAATTTAATTAACACAAAACTAGTGACCTTAATTAGTTAATTCTATTAAAATAAGCGCAACAAATTACATAATATAAAATGCTACGGAATGTGCTGTTTGCAATACCGCGCCGGAATTTACAGGTTATTTTGTTGCACACCTTACCTAATAATTTAGATACACTTATTTATAGCGATCTAATCAAGTAAATAATTTACAGATCACTGCAGTAAGGTATAAGCAGAAGAAATATCCTAAAGTAGACAAAAAATTCCAAGCTGCTGCAGAATCCTTAGCAGCAAGAGGGTACAGTACACATTGTTTACCATTCTGCTTATTTTGATTGATTTGTGAAACTCATTACCTCAAGTAATCATGACTGCAGGAATATTACCTTTTTAATAAAACACATAACATCACGTCTGTAATCCCTGAAGAGTTAGGCAGGGGTGTACCCATTTGTTCACCCAAATTTCGCCTGTTACGTTTAAGTCCCGTGTAATATGAGGGTATTGCCATCAACAGGGCACAAATCCAGACTTCGAGGCTGTTACTGAAAAACTTCCTGATGGAAAAATCCATTAACACTTTGCTTAACCTGGAAATCTAACCCAAGACCTCACCTTCAGCAGTCGCGTTTTGCGTCCACTAGACCAACGAGGCAGTTATAATAATCACACAATTTTATTTACAGATTTCTGAGACCTACAAAACCATGGGACCCTCCGGCAAACATTGAAGAGACAATCACCGAAATATGTGCCGCTAATGGTCTAAATGCTGATGCTGAGTTTGATGCTTTAGAAACTAAGTTTGTTGTACTTAAAGCATGTTTTGAAGAGACAGGATATGATGTACCTAATTCACTGCTGCACACCATTGGAACTGTTGGTATGTTACGATGCGGTGGCTAAGGATTATAAGAAAAATTATAAGATTTTTTGTATATTTTTTTTCTTGATCAGTGTTTGACTTGCTTGCTTTCTAAGTTTATCGTAGACATTACTGACATCAATCTGTGCCTCGGAAAGCACGTTAAGTTGTTGGTCCCGGCTGTCATACGTGGATCTTTGACAGTCGTTACGAGTCGTCAGAAGCCTGAAAGTCTGACAACCAGTCTGTCCAAGGGGTATCGTATTACCCAGTTACTGGGTTGTAGAGGTCAGATAGGCAGTCGCTCCATGTAAAATACTGGTACTCAGCTGCATCCGGTTAGACTGAAAGCCGACCCCAACATAGTTGGGAAAAGGCTGGGCAGATGATGAGTGTTTGACTTGCTAATGCTCACTCTTCATAGTGTGTTCTAACAGAAAATACACAAAAGAAAAAACAATATAATGCACAATTACATCTCGGATATATTTATGTAAGTCTTAAATTGTGTGTTTTATGTTTCTCTTTTTTATTTTTATTAAGTTTTAATATTATTAGCCAATAACTTGTATGTCTGATGCAAACTGTAAGTGAAGTAGGTTGGTTGTTTATAAATAAATAAATATAGCAATTCAGTTTTAAGAATGGCAGTGCAATGCAGCAGTTTAGTGGTCAGGGTGTTAAGTAGATGTTCCTTCTCGAAACACAGTGCAAGCCTAACACAGTTACTATGTTTTATAAGTTTGTTGTTCATGAGTACAATCGCTAAATCATGACTTGTCTAGAGCCTAGGCTGAGGGTATAAATGACTACAACTCTGTTCAGACATGTTTAACAGTTATCCAAAATTAAATGGAAAAGAAGTTGTTGTATTTAGAACCTAATCCAAGGCTTCTTAGGGCTGACTTTTTAATAGTCAGATAACTTTTATCCAAGGAATAAATATGACAGTTTGACATATTTTCTATACAAAAGCTGTCGAACTGCCATATTTTTCCTTTCGTTAAGAGTTTTCTGACAATTGAAAAATTAGCCCTTAAAGTAATTGTTGAAAAAAGTTCAGCAATCACATTTTTCCTAATTTTAATATTTTGTTACAGCTGACCTGAAAGAATTTTACAAGACTCCTGTGGATACAGCAACACCATTTGATGCTCTCCAGAGAATGGAACTGCCCAAGAACTTGCATGTGCAGCCAGATTATGTCAGATTCCACCCAGGTATATAAAATTCTAAAGTTATTTGGATCAAATCTATACAAATAAATATAAAATTGAAGTTTATGTTTGTAATATAAAACTAATAGCTTTTAACTAAATGTATATAAATGTTTACGCAGTATGTACTAATATTTAATAAAAAGAAGATGTCTTTCTGTCTGTCTGTTTGTTGCGGCAAATCTTCGAAACGGCTGGATCTATTTTGCTGATGTTATAAGCAGTACTTTTATCACTAAGAAAAGGAAGAATGGCACCGCGAAAAAAAAGCCCGTGATAATTGACAACACGCGAATGAAGTCACGGTTACTTAAAAGTGCAATATTCTGTTCCAGATAAAGACACAATGTTCAATGGTCTGTCAGCATTCCCCAAGAGTTCAACTATTGTGTCTGGTCTGAAGACTAGGAAGAAGTACGAAGGCTACACTGCCAAGCGATCATGGCCCTAAAGTGTTTAGATTTAGAGTTAAAATCTTGTATAGTTTTAGTTGATAAATACAAAATGATTAATTATTCCGTATTTTCTTTTTTCCTTATTGATTTAATAAAATCTATCCGCTCGTAACTATAATAATAAAGTAACAGTAACTACAAAACATGATCAATAATTTTTATTTTAAAATAATTTTATTGGAAAATAAAACGGTATCAAATTAGTTTATTCAGCTTGAACTTAAGTTTACTGTAACGATTTTTTATAAATTGCCGCCTTTCGTGTGGACAGATTTCGTTGGCCAGACTATAAAAATATAATTAAGTATTGTAGTCTGCCGTTATACTTTTTGTTCCATAAAGAAATAATTGCCTGGCGCAAAATTGCGCCAAGACGTGAAGTTGCAGTCACCAGTCCGTTATGCCCGATAAGGCGCATTTTCATTAGTCGATAGGGCCCGCATGCGGGGAGTCCCCGCATGCGAGATAAAACGATAAAACAAGTCGTTACACCGCATGTGGGGCTATCGACTAAAGAAAATGACTTGTATTTGAGTTGAGTAGGTATAAAATCATTCCGTAGCGAACGAGCCTTACAGCAGCTTTCAGGTGCATGCAGAGCTGCACTTTGAGTGGTATAGGGGCACGGCAATGTGGGAATAGGTTTGTTATCAGTTATACTGCTGATAAGACAACTTTTGTTAATACAGTTACTGTAGGTATGTACTTCAGGAAGTAAGTCTTCTCCTGGACAATGGCCTCCCCCAAGCTAACATGTTGTACCGAATGGTCTTCTGCACTGCATCCACCAAAAAAAAAACCAAATACGTAAAATAATTTCGCCTTTTAATTATATTTTATTTTATTCATTAGTTTATGTAGGTATTTGGTAGCACCAAAAGCCTTTCTCTTTTCTTCTAACAAGTTTTTGAACGAATCAAAACTGACAGATGAAAGTTAGTATAATTTTTGAGGTTACCAACGAAGTGAATCTCGATCTATTATGAACTTATTTACTCAATTAATTAACGAATGATTCCAACGAAATGATATAACCGTTCAAACATGAACGCCCTATTGATATTGTTTTTTATATTTGTGGTTATTTATTCCTGTGTGTCATGGTAAGTGGTCGATATACAATGACACCGCTTATTTTATTATTGTTTTGTATTTTGTTTACTATCTTAGTAATATTTGTGGAATTTTTAGGCTCTTGCCGACGTTACTGGCATGGCTGTTCATGAGAAAGTACCATATAAAGTTGAAAATAGGCAGAATCGCAGTGCCAAAGTTGATACTCAGAGATGTCAGCCTATCTAAAGATAGGTATTCTATTGTAAGTACTGATATTGATTAACAGTCGCTCTTGTTTCTGAAGGTATATTCATTGCTGCCAACCTGTTCTTGACACTGATTTATAGGAACATAACAACTCTATTGAAATATTGCTTTTCATAATTAAGTAAGTATATGTTTTTATTACATTCTAAAGATTATCAAGATAAACAATTTCTTTTGGATAAAATCAAGCTACTTATAAGACTTCTAGCAAACTTATGTAACCAACTACATGGGGAATGCAATTTATGTTCACTTGAAACGGCTATAAATATGCAATAAACTTCAAAGGATTTTATTTTACAGCATATAGATGAAATATCATTCCAAAGTAGTTGTTTCAACTCTGAAATCAATAAACTAGTGTCAGTCGTAATCCGAGGAGTGGAAGTCACCAACAATGCGGAGGAAAAGAGAAGTGTTGTCGTCGAGACTATCCTCAAACCGTTGCTCTCGAAACAGAACTCTACGGCAAGGGTTGAGGGGTATGATCAAATGGCGGAGTTCAGGAATCTTGAAAATGATTTGAACCAATTAGCAAATAGAGAGCTGTTGGATTTCAGAGATAAAAAACTGCCGCATAGCTTAATTATGTTTGCTCAGGTATGTTTGTGTTTGTATTCACTTTTCTCATGGAAAACTTGTTAGCGTTTGGTATAGGATGTTTGAGGCATAGAACCCCTAAAGGCGACAATGTTTGACTTTCCCATAAGGAGTGGTTATCCTAACTTTTAGGAGCAATCTCAGTCTTTGAAAAAATTCACAGACAAAATATATATGTCAAACTATCATAGTAATTCTTCATATAAAAATTATCTCACAGTTGAAAAATCAGCCCATACTTTATGTTACATCACTGGCAAATTTAATCATATTTATACCCAGTGGTAAATTCAAGAGCCCGCTGAGGGTGGTTTTTTAGTAAAGTAAACACTAAAAAGCACACAACATTTTATTTGAAAATGTAATACCTAAGTAGGGTAATGCTTGCAAAAAAGTGTAATGGCAATAATATGGAACAATATCAAGATACAGCAATATTAAGATTTGTTATGACAGAACTTAAAAAATACTTGAGCCCGTTACAGCCCCCTGGATTCGCTTATGTTTATACCAAGTTCTATTTTAATTCTCTAAATAAATCTATTTTAATCTAACTCTTGTACATACTTGTACTGAAAGTCTTATACATACATATATGCTACATCAGTTGATGCCACAACAAGCTAATTAAATTATCATTATCCTGCTACAATTTAATTGAGTTATATTGTTTATGTTGTGTCTGCAATCATAGTTATGATGAATTGATATTTACTTCAAGTATATTATGTATAATAATACTTTAAATACTCTATAGTTCTAAAGGGCTTGTTTAGGACGTCTACCTGCAAGGTGGACACTGGACGATCTAAAAAAATCCACAGGATCGTGCGATGCAAACCGCTTTCAACTGGTACTATTGGAAATCTGTAGAGGAGGCCTATGTTTTGTAGTGGACGTCCTACGGCTGATATGATGATGATGATGACTATTTTCTTTTAGTTCATGGGAGTACATATATTCAACGCATCAGTGACCATTCACAAAGGCACAGTAGACAATCCATGGTGTGTAACAGCGACCGCCACCGAGGTCCATGCAGACGGCGCGGCGGGCGGGCCTGCGCGTGCGCTAGTCTTCTCTACGAAGCTTGTGGGCGCAAGAGCGACAATTGGGGGAAAGGGGGAGTGTTTGGGAGAAGCGTCCTGCTCCTTGATCATTGAGGGGACTGTGAAGGCTGATGGGCCTTTGAATGTAGAGGTAACTGTATTTTTCTTTCTGTGTGTGAATCGGCTTTCAATCACAAACTATAAGTTGTCATGGAGTAAGGCATCTTCCAGTGTAGAAAGGCACTATATTAAATTATGACCTTTTTATCCTAGTCAAGCTCCAGAATACAAGGTAGCTTAGAAGACCAAAGCACCCATTTAACCAACTTATGAACATAATTTTGAAATGTCTGCCGAGATTCCTTACTAAAAACTTAGAGCTTAAACTGCATGTTTTTAGACTGGGGCCGTATTAGGAAGTGTTACCTATACATGATCGATAGCGCTATCCCTTTCTCGCAACGGAACAATGTTGGCACTAACACCATTGACGTGGTCCCACATTGAAAAGCATACTTAGGTTAATGTTGCTTGGTTATCATTTTATCGACCAAGCAACTCAGATTTTTGTTATGTTTTTGTAATTTATAGAAAATCCATGCAATAATAACCAGCACATCAGTGACGTTTAAAGACGAGTTGTACCAGTTCTTAATGAGTCACAAGAAGCGCCGGCGCACACCAGTGATGAACGTCAACGATGAGGACCACCTCGCTACTATCATTCCCAGACTGTCGCCAGTTATACCAAAGGTATTATATTAATTTACAATAAATAAAAGCTTACCACGAGAAATTATCATTTGGCACTGCATGGTTACTCTTGAATTTACGGGAATCATTATCTAAACTTAACACTTAATAACGTGATGGCCTAGCGGTTAAGGCGCCCGCCTCTCATGCATGAGGTTGTGAGTTCGAATCCGGGCAAGTACCAATGTGACTTTTTCAATTCATATGTACTTTCTAAGTTTATCTTAGACATTACTGACATCAATCCGTGCCTCGGAAAGCACGTTAAGCCGTTGGTCCCGGCTGTCATACTCTTATAATCTTTGACAGTCGTTACGAGTCGTCAGAAGCCCGAAAGTCTGACAACCAGTCTGACCAAGGGGTATCGTATTACCCAGTTACTGGGTTGTAGAGGTCAGATAGGCAGTCGCTCCATGTAAAATACTGGTACTCAGCTGCATCCGGTTAGACTGGAAGCCGACCCCAACATAGTTGGGAAAAGGCTAGGCATTATCTAAACTTAATAATTCAAGTCCCATGTAATGAGTCACAATTGATTTTCTATTGTTCTGACTTACCGGTAAGTGAGCCGGGGCTTAAGCAGTTAAAAAAAAATTAAATTTATTTTTGGCTTGACATGATTTAATTTTAATTGAGATCTTTCACTTTAATGAACAATGACAGTATTGTCCTTATGAAACCGACAGCTTGGCCGACTAGAGATGGGTTTTTGCCTGGACATTTATGGACGTATTGAGTAAATGCCCAATAAACGTCCATTTACGCCCAATAAACGTCCGAAAACAGGGCATTTATTTTAATTGTAAAATATCACAAATTATTACATGATAATAAGTTCAAATTACTTTAAAATGTTTTGTTTTTGTAAAATAAAAGTAAACTACTCTAAACAAAATATAAATCACCACGTTTTTAGTGTAAAATTAAAAAGTATTAATGTTTATCATGTTTTTATGGACAGCCGTGTTAAGGCTAGGTTTTAAGAAAGTGTTTAAACGTAATCAATAATCAAAGTTGTTAATTTTTTTCTAAATCAAAAACACTTTTTAGGGAAATTGCAGCAAAATAATGAAAAAAGTAAATTTCACTTTGTTTCTTTGTGCCTGTGGCTTGAGCGATGCTATGTTTAGAAGCGAGTGGGGCCTCCTCTACTCCGTATGCACTCGCTAGCCTATCAGGTACACTTTTAATCAGATGGGTAACGTTTTGTTCCAGAATTCGCTAAAACAGACTTTTACGCGGGTTTATGAGGTCCTGTACACTGTTCACCAGCTGACTGTTGTTCGAGGTTTCTATTCAGTTGATCCCTTAAATATTCAATGGAATTGAGGTCGGGACTCATCACTCAGTGGCGTAGCGTGGGTCTTTGCCGCCCGAGGCCGGCCGAAATTTTGCCCCCCCTCCCCCGTAATGATTAGTTTAAAGTTTAAATATTGTATTTAACGGACTATAACTTATTGAAAATCAAGATAAAATTTACCACTCCTTTGAAAGGAACATACATCTATCAGTAGGCCCGATCTAAGGGCGGGCCGGCCGGAGACTTGCACCACTCCGCACCAGGCGGTGGCCGACCTAGCGGCACGTGGGGTTGCGATAGTCGTCGAAAGGATCCGGCAATTGGGACTCGAAGTGGCATTGCACAAGTCCGAGGCCATGTGCTTTCATGGTCTTCGGAACGCGCCACCGTCGGGTTCCCAAATATTGGTGGGAGGGGTTCACATCGGCGTCGAGTCGACTATAAAGTAGAACTCGTCCTTGACAGCCGGTGGAGTTTCAAGGAGCACTTCCGACGTCTGGCTCCGCGATTGGACCGGGCTGGGGCTGCTTTCTGGCGGCTCCTGCCCAACCTCGGGGGACCAGGCGCTTCCTGCCGGAGGCTCTACGCGGAAGTCGTGCGGTCCATGGCCCTCTACGGGGCCCCTGTGTGGGCCCCCACCATCAGGCGGCGGCCACCAGCCAAGTTGGTCGCATGCCAGAGGGTCATGGCCATCCGGATGATCTGGGGATACCGCACGATCTCCGGCAAAGCGGCAAGCCTCCATGTCGGATTGCTGCCATGGGATCTAGAGGCGCAGCGCCGGGGCGAAACCCCGCTGCCGTGGCAAATCGCGGCACTGCGGACTGAGCTCCGGTGTGATCTCATGGCGGCATGGAGCATACGACTGTCGCAACCCAAGTTCAGGCACGCCGCAATCGCGGCGGTAAGACCTCTCTTTGAGGAGTGGCTAGAGAGGCGCTACGGCGTCCTCACCTTTCACCTGACGCAGGTCCTCACCGGACACGGTTGTTTTGGGAGGTTCCTGTGTCGTATTCAGCGGGAGGAAACGCCCTGGTGTCACCACTGTGCGGACCGCCCAAAGGACACGATGGAGCATACGGTGCAGGTCTGCCCCGCTTGGGCAGAGCAACGCCGTGTCCTCACGGAGGCGATAGGCAGCGGCGACCTCTCGCGTCCGGACCTGGTTCAGGCCATGCTCCGGGGCTAGAGGGAATGGGATGCAGTCACCTCCTTGAGAGAACATCTTCCACCTCAGTCCCCAAGCTACGCCACTGTCGGGACTCATTGCAGGCCATGGCAAAACTGGAATACTAGTGTCAGAAAGAGCTATTTGTGTAATACGGGTCGTATGTGGACAAGCCTTATCTTGCATAAAAACAAAACCAGAACCCACTCTCTGTTAAAATGGAATGATATGAAGTCAGACTACTCGCTAAACATAACTGGTAGCAGTTACAGCACCCTCGTTCAGAATTACCAGCTCTGTTTTGCACACCAATCGAATTTCCGCCCACACCGTAACACTTGAACCCCAGAAACGGTCTGTTCTGTGGATGCATGGTTCTGTCAAAAGTTCGCCTTGTTTTCTCCACACTTGTATTTGTTTGTCATCACTATAAAACTTGACCTTACATTCGTCTATAAAGAGCCAAGTCACCGGGCCGAGCCGGACCGGACGGTCCGCCGAGCCGGACCAAAATTAGATTTTTCCTCTGAAGCACGACAACTGCTCTCGCTGCGGTTTCCATGTCCTTATGACGTCCAGAATCAGCCATAGTAATCAATATTAGCACAAAAATCAAATAAAACTGTCCAAGAAAGCAACGACTAACAACAAAAACTACAGTCACATTTAGAACACAAGTAAAAGAATTAATTATAGCTAAATATTATAATTATAATATTTATCTTATATTAATCTTACCACTACTTAATGAAAAAGTCTTAATAACTATGGAATTTAACTAATTATAGTTTCCGCCCTGTTTTTGGGCATTTAAAAGGACGTTAATTCGTTTTTGCCCTATTTGTTCAGTTTATGCCCTTTTCGCCCAGCTGGGTTTAAACCCTCTGCCCATCTCTATGGCCGACTAGTCGGCCAAAGTCTTGGTTGGCATATCTCTAATAATTATGTTAGATGATATTTTAACTGAAAACTTTGCTTGATGCTTGTGCAACGACTTTGAATAAGTACAATACCTTTCTTTCTTATTTTTAAATAAAAAGATTACCCCTCATTAGGAACGAATATAGGGAGGATATTTAATCTATACTAATATTATAAAGCTGCAGTGTTTGTTTGTTTGTTTGAACGCGCTAATCTCTGGAACTACTGGTCCGATTTGAAAAATTCTTTCAGTGTTAGATAGATTAGTTATCGAGGAAGGCTATAGGCTATATACCATCACGCTACGACCTACGGGAGCGGAGCAGTAACCAAAGACGCGGGTGTAACCGCGGCGGACAGCTAGTAACACATACTTATATTTTTTGTTTCAGATATTCAGCTTAAAGATAGACTCAACAAAACTTAGTTGCAGAGACAAGACTGTAAATACGACCTTCGTAATGTCTTTGCAGAGCTTACAAGTAAGTTAACACGAAAGGAAAAAAAAAGAAAAATTGATTTTGTATTTTATGCCGTTGTGTTACGGTTTCTTTTAGATTGATGAAAGTACAATCATTCTAGCGAACAGTTTCAGCTGCAAAGAAAACCTTTTCTATACAAATATTATAAAGGGGTAACGTTTGTGAGGTTGTAGGGGGTAATCTCAGGATTTACTAAACCGATTTTGAAAATACTTTTGCAAATTGGAAGCTACGTTATAACTGAGCAAGACTGTATTTTACATAACATACCATCACGCCTGTAATCCCTGAAGAGTTAGGCAGAGGTGTACCCATTAGTACACCCATGTTTCGCCAATTATGCTTTAAATCCGGGGGCAAGCCTATTGCCATCAACCGGGCACAAATTCAGACTCCGAGGCTGTTACTGAGAAATTCCGCTTTGCCAGGCCTGGGAATCGAACCCAAGATCTCATGCTCAGCAGTCGCGCTTTACGACCACTAGACCAACGAGGCAGTCGACGCTGTATTTTATTATCAAAAAAATTGGGATCCGTAAGAAAAATCACGCGAACGAAATCGCGGGGAGAATGCAAGTTTTGTATAATTTTCGCATGTTTGAACAGGTGAACTCCAGATTCAGTGCAGCATCAGTCGTAGACGACGAGGCTGACCCAGAGTTGAGCAATCTGCCGCAGGTGTACGTCGCGTTCCAGATGGAGCAGTTCCAGCTGGCGGCAGACCAGCTGCAGCTGGTACTGGTCAACAAGCTCAAGTTAGACGCTAAGGTATGATAAGCAAGTCACAGAATACTTCCAAGTTAGGTTTTGTAGGCAAAGATGGGTGGACCTTTTTAACCGACTTCTAAAACTTCTACAGGAGATATAATTAAAAAAAAAAGATATTTTAGGATATACAAATATTTGTATTGTGCGGGAATCGAAGCCGATATACGCAGCACAGGAGCCAATCGCTCAGCCGCAGCGCCAACTGTACAAGGGACAAAAATGCTGTAAACACCTATATTTTGTAAATCTACTTTCCAAGTAAATGAAGATAAAAACAAATATTGTTTTTTTTTTACAGTTGGAAAAAGGAGTACTAAACTTGTACTTAATCATAAGTACATTGAACGTAAGTTACAGTCATGTGGATGCATTTAAATGGTACACATCAGTCAAAGAGAAAATAAGAAAAGCTAGACCTTTACAATTAATAGAAGTGGAACCACCATGTAAGTATTTTTATTTGTGTTATTAGCTTTTGCCCGCGACTTCAAGACGAAGTCGCAAAATAAAAAGTAGCCTGTCCTTCCTTGAAGTTCAAACTTACCTCGTACCAAATTTCATCAAAATTGGTTCAGTAGTTTAGTTGTGAAAGCATAACAGACAGACAGAGTTATTTCCGCATTTATAATATTATTATGGATTATTTATAATTGCCCAGCAGTGGGACACACTGCGTTATCGACTTAGCCGCTTTAGTATCACCTCAATGGCGTGTGGAATCCTCTGAATCTTTCTACGAATATCGTTTTTATTTCAATAAACAACATGTTACAAATTACCATTTTTTTCAGCAAAATTTCCTCCAGTGTGGTTGTCTCGTATATTCTCCTCCTGCATAGTGCAAGGATGCGCTGAAATGCGCTCAGTGACGGTGCACGCTTGTCTGATGAGTGACAACGCGATCGGCTTCGGCTGCAGCGGGGTCAAAGCCAAGCTGGATCAGCTGTTGGAGACTAGAGGTTTGTTACTTCAACTTCAATAGGCTTTAGAAGACCAGGGTCTAGGGAATCCAATCGGCCATAAGCGCCTTCTGATCTGGTTCAAAGTCAATTTTAATAAGACCATTACAAAAAAAAACAATCAAAAAAAGGCAATAAAAGGCATTTTTGAATGTTATAAACAAGAAAAGAAGGTTTAAATCTAGTTGCCACTTCCAAAAGGTAGTGTCGTATGGAGAATAATGGGGACAAAATTCCATACTTACTCTTTTAAAATAAATGTTTTACATGACGACATATAAGTATTATAGAAGGCTCTAACAGCTCGCTTTTGTAAAATAAAAATGGTATCAATGTCAGCAGCCTGACCACACAGCAAAATACCATACGACATGATGCTGTGAAAGTAGCTAACATAGACCAAACGCGTAGTTTTCACATCTGTTCTATATTTCAATTCTTTTTTCTTGCATATAAGTCATAGATGTTAAATGAGGTCCCTGTTTAACATACATCCTCACTTGCAGAAGAATGGTACCGTTGTGCGGTAGCTCGTCAAGCAGTAGGGGGTGATCAGTGGGGGGCGGAGCTGTTGGTAGACGGTGGCTGGGCGGCGTTCGGGCCCACAGCGCTAGAGCTGCGCGCGGCGCCGCCCAGGAGGAACCACGCGTGGGGCGAAGCGCTACTCGCAGTCGCATTGGTTAAGTGGGCTTCTCATGGACCTAATGATTCCAAGGTATTTATATAAATTGCTTTTGCAATAGGCTATTGTTGTTTGTATGATGGGTATGGGTAAGAGTAATGTTCAATGCTCATGCTTTCTTTGTAAGAGATGAGGCATTTGCCCTGCTGTGAGTCAGTAATAAAATTTAAATTATTTGTATGGTTCTAACTTTTCTACAAACAGAACAACACAACTAACAATGAACAACAACGACTTACAATGACTATATATGAGTATAATTATCTAACGTACCATATCTAATGAAATCTATTAAAACACACTAGCATGCCATAATAAAGTTTAACACAATTATAAGTTACAATACAGTAAGACATACTATAGTTTATAAGTTTGTGTTTTATGTCACCACAGGTAGAAGCCATGGTAGACTGTCTCCGGATAGAATGGAGCCCGACCATCGCTCGAAGCATCGTCTGCTTAGCTGACTGCCTAAACCAGTACAGGTCCTCATCCCCACGTGTCCAACACGTGGAGGAAGTTCAGGAACCGCCCCGCAACATCTCAATAAACGTAGCCCTATCACATATTAACTTGTTCCTGATTATAAACGAGGATATGTGCCTGATGACCAGGATTGATGCCGTGACCTTGGAGAATAATCTCAATAAATCTGGTGCTGTTATTTCTGGGTTGAAGGTTGTGGATATGGTGCCTTATAAAGGTGAGTTTTTTTGATACAACTATGGTAGGTGAATCATTGAACCAGGTACAGGTCACGCCTCATAGTTGCGAGACTTGTGCAAATGTGCATAGCAGACCGGCTCTTTAGGCGTCGCAAATTGGGACTGTATCATGTGACTTATATGAGAGCTAACATAAGGTTTAAATCTATATCTATATAAATCAATTGCTGTTCGTTAGTCTCTCTAAAACTCGAGAACGGCTGGGCCGATTTAGCTGATTTTGGTTTTGAAATGTTTGTCGTAGTCCAGGGAAGGTTCAAACGGTGAGAAAATATGGGGTAGGGTAGGGTACGGTAGGGTAGGGGTAGGTATTAGTAGGGTAGAGTAGGGGTAGGGTAGGGTAGGGGTAAGTATTGGTAGGGGTAGTGTAGGGTTTGGGTAGGGTATCGGTAGGATAGGGGTAGGGGTATCGGTTGGGTAGGGGTAGGATACCACGTGAACGAAGTCGTGGCGGGTCAGTTCGGGTAGTTCAATATAAAATATAATAATAATAAAAACTATTGCACTGCCTCTTTGGTCTAGTGGTCGCAGAGCGACTATTGAGCATGAGATCTTGGGTTAGGTTCCCAGTTTGGGCAAAGTGTTATTGGGTTTTTCCATCAGGAATTTCTCAGAGCAGCCTCGGAGTCTGGATTTGTTAGGTTAGGTTAGGTTAGGTTAGCTGGGCTATTTCCGCACTTAGCCTCTTTATTGGGCCATTGTACGTGTGAAATCGAATCCTCATGAATCACTCCAACCATCCCAGGTCCTCCCAGAAAGCCAGCAGCCTTTTCAGGCTGCTGCAGGTTTCCGGGAGCGATGCCGGCGATTGCAGAGTTCGTGCCCGTTGATCCGCCACGCTTCTGCACTCCAAGAGCACGTGCTGTGGTGTTTCTTCCGCCTCCATGCAACCTCTGCACAGAGGGCTGTCTGTCACACCTATGGTGAATAGGTGTTTGTTTAGGGGACAGTGGCCGGTTATGATGCCTATGATCTTACGGATTTTGTCCCGTTCCAGTCTAATGATGCTGCGGGCAAGTCTTTTTGATGCTTCCGGAACTGCATTCTTTGTTTGCCTGCAGGTTACACTGTTTCTCCATTCCGTATGGTGTGTTTTCTCGGTTTTCTGACGCAGCCATGTTTTTATTTGGGCTTGAGGTATGGGCAGCAGCGGTTCCGGACCGTAGACTATTGTCTTGGCGCCTTTTTTTGCCAGTTCATCTGCTGCGTCATTACCCAGTGAGTTACTGTGCCCTTTTGTTGTCTGGATTTGTGTTCGGTTGATGGCAATAGGCTCGCCCCTATAGGCGAAATGTGGGTTTACTAATGGGTACAACTCTGCCTAACCCTTCGGGGATTAGAGGTGTGATGTTATGTAAAAACTATTCAAAATAAATTTTAAATATTCGTTTCACATATAGCTTTCCGAGGTCTCTGTTTTATCTACCTATCTTAGTATTTAGTATCAAGAATGAACTTAGCTAAATATTTATTAACTTACAGGCTTACATCAATTTAAATTAAAAAAACGGGACGGTTGGTGTAGTGGCTGAACGGTTAGCTGTTGCGCTGCATGTCGCGGGTTCGATTCCTGTACGCTACAAATATTTGTATGGCTTACAGGTAGTTGTTCCTGGTCTGGTTGTTTGTGTATGTGAGTTTATGTGTATGTAAATGCACCTACGTCACTGAAAAAACATCCTAGTGTGAAGCAACGATTTTTTTTATGAAAGAAGAAAGAAAAGAAAAAAAATAATTATTGCCATAGACCATGTGCACATAAAAATAATAAAAACAAAAAGGCAATAAAAAAACAAAAATTAATTTAGTATTTCCCCAATCATTTTAGGAAACGTCCACTGCCAGCGATCAGACGAGATTCCAGCAACATTCTTCCACGTAAAACTGTCAAAAATAGAGTACATACTCTCCAGAGAGAAATACTCCGCTTTCCTAGACGTCCAGTTCAAGGAGAATGTGGACCTGGAATGGAGTGCGAACTTACACCTTAAGGTGTTAACCTTCGTGAGAGCTTTGACGGAGTTTCACCAGGATATGAAGAACAGGAGACGTGTGGTTGTGAAGAAGAAAGAGAGGGCTCTGGATTGGAGGGTCACGTTTAAGGGGGAGACGAATCTTGGACTGATACTGTCGAAGGAGAATAATATGCTGTTTGCTACGGGTGAGTTGGGTTAGAAAGAAAGAAAAACTTTTTGTTTCTGCGAAAGAGACGCACGTAACATAAAAAACTACTACTATGCATTTTATACTACAGTCAGCAGCAAAAGTCTTTTACTTATCATCCAAATAGATATAAAATAATATGATGCACTTTTTGTCAGCATTTCAGCTAAGTAATAGCTAAGAGTTTATTTCATCTTGATTTTACGTCTGTATTAATAGAATAATAATTATGATTTAAAAATCCGAAATGTTTAACGAATTTTGTTGCTGACCTTACCTGCCATTCAAGTAGGTACTAACCCAGAATTAAAATTATCTCCTCTATATTCAGTAAACTTTTCCCATCTCTTCGTAGATGACATGACAATAGCCTACGACCACGATATAGGCCTGTCCATCGCCTGGAGCAAGCTGAACATGATCCTCAACGGAGACGAGGTCATCATGGTGGAAGGTTACTCTCAGGAGCGTGTGGCTGATGACCTTGACGTCAGGGTCGAGAGGAAGGCTAACGAGGGGTTCGCTCTTACCTGGAACAAGGTTTGGTAAGTCAATGTTTTATTTTTGGTTAAGTTTTTCTAAGGTAGTATTCACATACACTCGGCGTCATAATAAACGCAACTTTTTTACATTGATGCTTTCTAACATCTATATTATTTATGTTTCAAACCATTATTAAGGTAACTATCACATATCAGTTAAAAGATTATGAAACAAAGTACTTTTTATAATATGTGACCGTTCCTAAAATACCCTAGGAGGATAATTTTTTTTTTCCTATCTTATTAAAACTCGTGTAATAGAAAATGGTTGAATTGTTGCTTAGGGCTCTGTGCTATTGTAGTTGCGGGTTCGACTCTCGCGCAAAGCGAGTACGACCAGCAAAAGCGAGGGTTTTTTTAACAAGATATTTTATTGTAACATTTAATACAGTACCCCATAAAAGATCTTCATTTTCTTCCTAGGTCAGTAAGGGTAGACTCTGTCCGCATGGTGTTTCCCTACAAGCACCGGTTCGCGGAGGCGGTGCAGGGAGACTTTGTGTCCCTCTTCAAGTGGATCAAGTTGGTGCACGGCATTAAGAAGAAACCTTTCACAGCCGAGAGTCCTCTGCCCAGTGATCTGCATATAAAGGTAATTTGTGTTTTTTATTCAAAAGGCTCCGCCTGCAGCGAGGTGGTGAACTCGGACGGTGGTTAGGGATCCAGAATAAGGTACCTCACGTTACGTGCGCTGTCCAAGACGACCAATTATTAATAACAAATACACAGTCAACAAAAGTTGTAGATATCTAGGGTCATCAGATATAATTTAACTTTTCTTAAAAACCGATGGATGTCTTCGATTGAAATTTAACTTAATTAATGAACTGTTTATGATCTGCTTTTTAAATTAAATTATATTTGAAACATCCATCGGTTTTTAAGAAAACTTTAACTATATCTGACGACACTGCATACCTATCTCTTTTGTTGACTGTATATCGAGTTTGGAAAGAAGTTCGGTTTTGTAAGGCACTGTCTCTTTCACTAGTACCTGTCAGAAAGAGACAATGGTCTAGAAAGCTCTTTACAAACTTCGAAAGGACAATGAGCGGTTTCGTCCCAAGTGTTGTAACATTTTCTTACCTATATCATTTGAAAGATCTCAATTAGTGTTATGTTTTTTTGTATGGGTGTAACTCTGTATCTTGTGCAGGGAAGCTGTTAAAGTGGTATTTACGCCTGCAGTCGTAAATATGTGTTACAGAAACAAAAGTGAAACGAAACGGAAATACTATTGATTTTAGCTGTTTACATGTTAACAGAGATAAAAGGATATACATTTAATATTGTTTAGATCGAAGAGCTTCTTATAGAGATGAGTGACGATCCGTTTGAAGTGAAGCTTCGCGACAACTACGAGCTCCTAGAAGACGAGTACAAGGAGAGTCAGAAACGACGCACCATGCTGGATGCAAAGGTATCATTAAATCTTATTGGCTGTACCTATATCTAATACTAATGCTTTTGTCTAGCCTTATGTTAGTTAATGCTTTTGTTAGGCTTTGAGTTCCTTGAGATGACTAATATAAAGCCCCATTTATGTGGGTCATTTTTGTACCATGAATATGAAACATTTTTTAGCAAGTTAGCAGCCAGCCAAAAACATTCCTTGTTGTCAACAACATGATTTCCCACAGCACAAAAACAGTTGCTAAAACAATGTTGTGCAACTTTTGATTAGAATGTAAACTGAACATTATACACAAAATATGTTGCCAGCATCACTGCAACACTCTGTGATGACCGCAAGATTGTCTTCCACAAAACAAAAACTTGTTGCAGGAATGCTGTTTCAAAACTTCTGTTTACCATGAATACGAAACATTTTTTTGCATGTTGACAGCAACATTGTTTTCCACAATACAGAAACGTATTGTTGAAACAATATTGCAAAACATTTTACCAATTCTTGAATTTGATTATATTGAGTTGTAACTAAAATAACATTCCACCTCTCTTTCACACCTTGTATGAGCGAAAGAAATGGATCGCTATCGATGCACGGGTTATTAAAAGTTTAGAATGTCGCAATCAAGTTTTATTTCTCTGCTTTGATCTTCTGATAACTTTGACATTGGAATAATGTCAGTTTGTACCGAGTAGTGTTGTTGACATAAATTATTGTGATCATTATTTTTATTTTGTGGAACTTTTGTATGGAACAGATGGGTGGGCCAGTGTTTGTTGGGTGAAAAGATGTTGAGGGTGGTAAGCTTTGTCTAATTGGTTATAATATTTATTAACTCTCTCACTCTGATTCTCATAATATGATAGGAACTTTACAAGAAACTGTATGGAATTTAATAGAGACTGACTATACTCTCGAGTTTGTTTTTGTATTTTTTCTCAGAGTAGTCGGCTAGGAAACACTTTTGACATGTGTTACTTTAAACATACTTATGGAACAAATATCATTTAGATAAAAAAATATAGATTTGGATTGTTATTTTTATTACCAAAGACCGGTTTAATAAATACTTAGTTGTATTTTAACCTCAATTCGAATATTTGGTTTTAGGTTGATGTCGTTCAAACAAATATCAACTTTATGTAGATGTAAATTAAGTTGATTTTAGAATGACTGTCGAAAAAAGTAATAAAAAAGTTAACTGTGTGTGTATAGCTATACAATTTCACCAAAAACATGATCATACAGGTACAAGAGCTCTGCAAGCCCCACCTGTTCCTCCCAGCGGGTAAGGTCGAAGAGCTGTACGCAGCGCTACGTCAGAAGGACGCGCAGATCTACGTGCAGCGATGTCGCGCCGCGCCCCCGCCGCGCACGCGCCTGGTGGCGTGCTGCCTCACGAGGTTCACGTTAATAGCGCTCGCCGATACCACTATACACGGCACGCAGAATGCGCAGGCGAAGCTGAGGGATATGGATTATGATAGGTTAGTGAATGAGTATGGGAAGTTTTAGCTACAGTTAACTTGTGTATTTTGTGTCATTTAATTAAAAAAATAAATACATTGGCTCTCCTTTTTTAAGTCGGTTAAGAACTTAGTCGAGTGTTACGTAAAGATCTTAGGAGTAATCACTGTCACAATCTATCAAAAAAATATCTGGTTTAACTACATTTTTGACAAGATTTTAACATTGATTGTCACTGATATGAGATTGTGACTAAATTTTGAATGTCTCTAATTATAGAAATTGGTCTTCTTACCGACTTTCACAGATAATACCCGTAGCGTTAAATGTACATGTACTTTTATGTACTTACTCGTTTTCGATCAAGTGCTCGATTCGATTAGTGACCAAATTCTTGAAGCTGATGATAATGTTCGCTGGTACTCATTGGATGCAAGCAGCTCAAAACTAAGTTCATAGAGGGCTTTCTCCGCCAGTACTCTTCCAGCTGATAATGAAGAATGACATTCTCGCCTATCATAAACATACGAACTGCTGATCAATACGTTTCTTTAAGCATCAGACAATAAGTAAGGTTTTCGCCCGCAGCCCATGGCCAGAAGACGGAATAGAGTTCACAACGCTCTGGTGTCGCAGCATCAACATGAGTTGCGCTCAGTGGCAGCTGCTACTGAGGGACTTCCCGCAGCCGCTGCTCAGCATGAGCGAGCTGAAGATGTGGGGGACCCTGTTGGCTGCAGAGGAGCAGGCGCCATCACGAGGTACACTCATTTAGATCATAAACATACACACATCACGCATACTGTAATCCCTGAAGGGTAGGGCAGAGGTGAACGCCCACATTTTTCCAGTTATGTTTAAGTCCTATGTAATAGGGGGGAGCCTATGCCATCAACCGGGCACAAATCAAGATTCCGAGGCTCCAACTGAGAAATTCCTTATGCCAAAACTAACACTTTGCCCGACCTGGGAATCGTACCCAAGACCTCATGCTCAGCAGTCGCGCTTTGCGACCACTAGACCACCAAGGCAGTCATAAACTATAAAAAGTATTATGTGTACGTAAAGTTTGTTTTGTTTGTAAGAAGTACACTTCTGCCTATCCCTTCAGGGATTACAGGCGTGATGTTATGTTAAGACAATACAACCCCTAAGACGACCCACTGACCCAACTTGTACATAAATACTTGTATCCATTAACAGAACTTGCTCACAGGTAGAAGAATAAAATCAACATTAGTTTTATCTGCATTTATTCGTAGTTCTAAAAAATATGTCACAATAAATAAAGGAGAAATTATAACATTGAAATCACAATGTGAATTCGTGATTAAAGCTTTCGGTAGACGATCAGTAGTAATGATGGTGATGGGGCACGATGTGGTGGGTGCTGTGCTTCACTGTAGCATGGAACCTGGGAAAGAAATACAATATTATAATATTTGTAATGTTTTGTATACTATACCTAGTTCAGTTAATCTGCAAAAAATCATAATTATACAGAGAAGTGCTGTGGAGTTTATCATTATTCTTTTACTTTGAAATGGTGAAACTTAGTCGATTTAAGGCATAATTGGAAGTTTTTGTTTACGCGTTTTGACTGTTAAAATGTTCTGATCATTAATAAGAAAATTAAAATATCACACATATTTTATTTTGCGAATATTATGCAGTAAAACAAAATACACCAGAGATGCTAAGTAAATAATTATAAAACCAGTTCTTCTATAACATCACGCCTGTAATCCCCGAGGGGTTAGGCAGAGGTGTACCCATTAGTACACCCATATTTTTAAGTCCCACGTAATAGGGGGCGAGTCAACTTATTGCATCTTGAAGTTAGTTTTAAGCTAGTTTCCATCCACATGTGCATATCTATGTATCATGTTACACATGTTTATACAAATAAACGCATCTTTATCTTATCTTATCTTTATATAAGATCAATTAATTTCATATTTTACTCTTTTCTAATGAAAACATTCTCATTTTAAAAAGCTCCATTGCTTTCTCTGTTCAACTATCTGTAAGAGCAGTTTGCTTTTGGAAAAGCGCTGACCGTAAATCTATCAAATAGTTGTTCAAATGCGTGTGCTCACCCTGTGTGGTCGTCGCCGTGATAGTCAACATGTCTGTAGCCGCCGTCGGGCTCCTGCAGCGAGTAATGCCCCTTCACTACGTCTCCGTCGCGGTACTCGTGCTGCGACTTGTGGTCGCCCGTGTGAGCGTCCTTTACTTCGTATCCGAACTCGTATTTGGGGTATGTCTGGAAATGCAAATGGCGGTTAGGTGTAGTTTAATTACAGTGAAATTACAGGTCTTTTTAAAAGCTTTTATTTACTTTCAACTGTCCCGGTGTCTGTGGCTAATCTATCTTACAAAGTTTTTGTCCCACTTCCCTCCGTTCGATTGAGCACATTAATTTGGAATTTGAATACATAAGAAATATTGCATGACAAAGCAACTTATAAGCTTGTTTTTAAAAAAATAATACTCATTTCGCTGTCTTGCGCACCTTTCACTAAACATCATTATTAAACCAAAGTTATACGGTGTGAAAGGGACATGATGGACAGGTAAGGGACGAAAAAAAAGAAACTCCTCTTCCATACGTTTTGACCGTGTAGGAGTTGCACTTTTGTATGGAATATCTTAAGGCAAGGGCTATGTCCAGCTGTAGACGTCGTTCGGTTGAAATAATGAAGACGGAACAGCAAATTTTTTAAAATAACTTTGCTGAATCCATTGTAATACTTTTCGTTACTATATCCCTTGCACCCGTTAGTAGAATGTCAATACTTACATAGTAATCATGATGGCCGTGTCCATGATGCACAGGCTCGTGATGGCCGTCGTGACGGTGGATGTACTGCGAGGAGTGGCCATATCCGGAGACCACTACGGCTACTGACAACACGCACACCACCTGGAAGATATGAATTAGCTTTTATAAAGATTTCAGAATTAAGCCAAAGTCATAAATTATCCCTCGGGAACACAAAAACGGGATAGAAAGTGCCCTATTTTCTATTCCAGACTATAATATACCTCTGTACTTTTTATCCAGATCCGTTCAGCCGTTCTGGCGTACAGTACGGCCGATATATCTTGGCAGTCCTGAAGTTAGCCGATTAGCTGCGCAGTAGACAATTTCGTTCCTAAAAGATCCATTGCGCAGCCAAACAGCTAACTTCAGAACCGCCAAGATACGTCGGCCGTATTATAATTGAGTAACAAAGACCCATCTATCCAAACTTTCGCATTTATAAGTAATAATGGACTAAACAGGAATTGAAAATTCGATCTTTATACTCGTATTAAAAAAGGTAGGATGGGTGCATTTACTCGTAGGAGTCCAGGAATGTATTTAATATTCCTGGTTCCTTATGACAACTTTTTGAAGATTTAACTTTAATGGCGTCTATTCAAAGTTTCTAGAACTTATTAAAAGGTAACAATTTTGCACGGTAAATAAAAATTTCACAATAATTAAACCAAAAAGATCATAAAAATCAACAATTCTACGATAAAAAAATAAAAACAATACAAGTAAGTACCTTGATGAACATTTTGAAATATTGTTGTTTTGGAACTGTTGCTACTTGCAAACTGATACAAGCTAACAAATTCTCCTGTCTTATATACACAGTTTTAAAAAAGCACCCAAGGTAGTATTGATTTCTCCCAATATTATATCGAGCGTTAAATTATGCACGATATGTTACGCATTCACCATTATTTCGTAAAACTTATGAACTAAACGCAGTACGCGTGCTGTAAGTCAAGGTTGTATGTAATTGTTTTTATTATTATTGCTTTTGGCGCCATCTAAATTGTTTTGTTTTAATAAGTATAATAGTAACTGTTACGATTGTGAGGGTTAATCAATAGCAATGAATGAGTCAATAGTATTTTGTCAAATAACGTCTGCATTTTGGTTGTGTGACAACCAGTCTTACCTAGGGGTATCGTATTACCCAGTCAGTATGGAGGTCAGATAGACAGCCGCTCCATGTAAAATACTGGTACTCAGCTGCATCCGGTTAGACTGGAAGCCGACCCCAACATAGTTAATTGGGAAAAGGCTAGGCAGATGATTATGATTTTGGTTGTGTGAAGAGGCTGTGATGGCCAAAACTTTTGTGAATATCTTATCTGCTTACCTATTATTTAGGTAATTTAGGCTTTATTTATCAACATATATAAAATTGCCCTGTTACGTGTACCATTATAAAATAATAATTTATTATCATACAGAAACTTATTAGAACTTATTTAATTTTCTATTAATGATCTCTTTAAACGAGGCTTCCTCTCTCCTACCCTTTTTGCTGTGCCCTACAGGGTCCATAACGATCTCATTTATTTAAGTTACCACCTAAGAATACTTATGGAGAAGCAATAAAGATATTGAGTATTGAGTATTGAAAATATTGGTCTTAGTACTTACTAGTTACAAACAAATAATTACCTTACTTTAGAATATTCAAAATTTTCGGTTAATTGAGTATTGACTACAAAAGGTCATGCCAGTCAGGGTGGGGAAAGTGCCCCACTGTGCCTACGCTTGTACAAAAAATCCCACATTACACTTCTCAAGATCTAGAAATTGGACTCTATCTTTCTTCAATTTAATATACGCTTCTTCCACAGCTGTCCGCACAGTAACCGTAGATCAGGGGGTACCATGGGGTGAGCAAGAGTTGGAGCGCAGTATGATGCCTCTCAAGTGGTACTACGATCTATGCTGCGAGATGGCAGAGTACAGCTACGCGTTCGGACCTTGCTGGGAGCCAGTCATTGCGCATTGTAATCTGTGTTAGTATTTATTTATCTTTTTGTAAGATATCATTTTTTTTATATGTAATTAGTTTGCTAGGTAGTTGCACCGGGTCTGGTTGTTTGTGTGTTACGAGTTTATAATTATGTTTGTAAGTGCATTTCTATTGAAATTTCTGGTGTACGCAACAACGCTTTCTGTTTTTGTTAATACATAAAAATAATAATATGCTTGAGTATTAAGTTCAGCGTCGTGCTATAGATGTCTAGCAGTAAAAAGGTAAGTTGTTTAGGTTGACAAGACGATAGTCATAATAAAAGATTTTTTTCTAGAGAGTATTGTGCAAAGTCAAAGTCAAAACATTTATTTCAATTAGACCATTTACAGGCACTTTTGCATTGTCAAGGAGTCTCTCAGTTAGTCAGAAAGTTGAAGCTAGTTGCTCGTTCTAAAACGGAGGTAGGCCTTTATGGAGAAGAACGAGCATGAAACTCCAAGGCACTCTTTCATTGCATTCAACCATACACGGAGACTGACATCAGGACTCCACGCTCAGCAGACCCTTCCGAACATAAGACCAACGAGGTTTTTTTTAAACAACAATTCCTTTTCAGCGTTCGACCAAGTCTCCCGCCCATCTCTAGACCCGTCAGCACCCCTTTCATGGTGGGATAAGGTGCGCTTGCTCATGCACGGCCGCCTGACAGTGAACTGTGCCAAGTTTACATGTCTCCTACACGTGTCGCTCGACCCTTATAACACTACTGAGGAGATGGAGGTCACGTGGACTGATCTAGTACTGGATTGGACTAATGGTATGATTTATATGAGTTTTTCTTGTATAATAATAAATGGCCTGGTATTGTTCCACTGTTGAGCAAAGACATTTTTATCATACAGAAAACGTGCGATTGCTTTAAAAATAAAATCTACTAATATATCACGTTACCGCTATTCTTTTCCAACTTATAGCGTTCTTCCTTTCTATTGTATATGGTTTGCATTAGTAATTGACTTGACAGTGGCAAAAATAATGGAATCAGCAACTAACAAAAGTTTTTCGTATTTTATTCAACAGTTTTATTCTGTAAAAATCTTCCATAATGAATTTAGGTAAAATGAGTTTGAGGTAAGCTATGAACCCACCTACAGAACTATTCTGATGAAATATCTACCAATGAATTTAAGTTAAATGAGTAGTCAATAGCATCGGTGGGATGACAGCTCGCCTCAAACTCATCATCATCATAATTTCACTCGAACGACGTCTACTGGTAGACATAGGCCTCCCTTAAAAATCCACAATGACCTAAATTCACTAAAAAAGACTTACACAGAATAGCTCTGCAGTATCCCCAATTGATTCTTTTAGGAAGACTCGGCTTTCTCGGCACTTTAGACGTGTACGTAAGAACAGCGAGTAAATACGATGATTGTCGCGTACTCCGTGTGCCGGCGCTTCGTCTATCTGTCAAGTTGGGGTGGCAGTGTGTAGCCGACCCACGTGATCACCATTCTGTGGCTCCGTGTGCCCCGACGAGGCTGCCTGAATATTCTAGCAATCAGGTAAGCAGCAGCTTTTGCTTTATACTTGAATATAGGGAGGTTCAATATAATTAGATTGTTGTTTTGATGAAAGGTTTTGGTTTGTGTAATATTTAAATTTTACCGCATAAATAGATGTATTGTTGTATATGTTGTTTCTTAATTCAATTATAACACAAAAAATAATATTATATTTACTAACGAGTCGAAGGGTCATCGTAAAAACTTTTACTATGGATTCAGTATACGATCCACACAAAAGTACAAAACCTACACGGTCAAAATGTATGGAAAAATGTTTTTTTTTAAAACCGTCGATATATCCCATTGCTGGAGGGGTTTAGAATCATGTACGGAGTGAAGCAAGAAACTTCTAAAATAAATAATAAAAAAATGTCTCCTATAAGTGAAGGAGTACACCTACATAATATAATACCTTTTGTTGACTATTGTTGTCTTGATTGTGTATATATCTTTCGTTGGAGATCCTAATAAATGATTTCCAATATTTTGTATACATCATTTCTTTACATAATAGTCGTCACACTTGATTTCACGTACTTTTTTAGGAAATTTCTTTGAAACATTTTTCAATATCATTTCACTTTCAGGAACACGACTCATACAGAGCATTCCGTTCTCAAGGCCTGGATCTACACCTCAGTATGGAGACGAAGCCTGTCGATAAAGAGGGAAATGGTCCTGTATTACTGTTGTATGGAAGTACGCTCAGGTAAATAAACGGTGCTGATTATGTTGCACATAACGTGTTGATATTTTGTTGTGTTTAATAATTTTTTATTATTCAGTTTTATTTAGAAGTTATAATTTTTCTATTGTTTGGTTTATAATTTAAGATATTTTTAAATTTATTACATTTGGGTTTCATAATATCTTTGAATTATTGGTTAATGGTGTCAAATACCATCAATAACCAATAATTCCAAGACACAACTTCTTGAAAAATACAAGCCCTGAAATCCCGATAAATGTTCAATGAACAGTAAAAGCTTTAGTTGTTCTGAAATCAATAAATAGTTAATTTATTGAGTTAGTGAGAGTAAGTGACGTCACAGTTGACTATTGTCACACAAAATCTATGGGAGAGTCGCGTTTTGACAGCTTATAAAAAGTATGTCAATATTGATTAGTGGTTACAAATACCCAATTAGCAGTTTTTAGTAAACTTATAAAGTGTATTTCAGTGCAAGTCAAAATGAACCCAATTTGCAATACGATACGTGACTTTGATAAGTCATGTGTTGAAAATTAGCTCTTATTTCTCCCTTCTTAAGAAATGAATCGAATTACCAATCACTCTGTATGTTTATCAGGTGGTTCGAGAGTCTAAAACTAATACTATCAGGTATAACTCGACCTACTCGCCGCGGTCGCATCTTCAAGAACGTGCGCCCGCGCAAGCCGCAACTGTCGCGTCACTATCGCAACGTTAGCGTGTCTGTTACACTACACAATTTACAGGTGACTATTTTGAGATGACTTTTTTTCAAATGAATGATCTTTGAATTTTATTTCTTGTTTGCAGGATCTATCGCCATTTTATAAGATAGCGATGCAATATCGAACTTATTTACTACACGTTAGAATATACTCGCGATAGTGTGTCAAAGTATGCCGCGCTGCGTAGCGCATCACGTCTCGGCGATCTTCAGAGTGCATAGGTATACCTTATCGTGTAGTAAATAAGGTCGGTATTGTGTTACCTTGTTGATGAGTACGCGTAGCGTCGTTTCGCGTCATGTCTCCGTTTGAGCCGACTCTTAAAGTTCTCATTAAATCGTTTTTATCTTAACACATAAACATAACATCACGCCTGTAATTCCTAAAGGGTTAGGCAGAGGTGTACCAATTAGTACACCCACATTTCGCACGTTATGTTTAAATCCCATGTAATAGGGGGCGAGCCTCACACAATCTATAATTTTCCAGGTATTCTATTGGTCATCATCATCTCTCCAACGTGGCATCGAGATGCTCGGCGTCCGAGTCACCTGCGGCTCCAAGCACCGCCTGTCCCTGGTCGCCACCAATGATGGACTGGTTCGAAGACCCAGAGCCAATTGGACTACAGTTTATATGAACTGCGATCTGAACGACGCTGAGATCTGGTTGAAGGCCCTGGCTGTTGATGAAAGGGATGGTGAGGAGGTAGGTTGTCTGGGCCAGGTGTTTTAGTGATGTTGAAAATAATAATATCAGTCTATTATTGTCCCATTTGTTCATGTTGGATTAGCGATTTCAGACATATATTCAATATAAGTCTAGGTTTTCTTACGATATTTTATTCACCATCGTCAGGAAACCTGGGACTTACTGTCCCACTCAAACCATGTTAGAGGCCCTTGAGGCGGTTTAGAAACTCTGACACTAGGATGTGTAGGGTCGTAAGACCTTACTGCCCATACGATAAAGAAGAAGTGATGTCTAAGATAAACTTAGAAATTACACACGTATTAAATGTACATGCTGGCGTTGGTGATGTCTAATGGTGCGTTTGAATGAAAATATTAGACTTGTTTTTGAAATTTGATCCAGTCAAGAGTTCGATCCATGTATAAATTCTATTCTATGGTATGGTCGTTATCTTAATATATATGAATTATGCGTCATGTTGTTTGTCCGGGATGGACTCCTAAACTACTTAACCGATTTTAATCAAATTTGCACACCATGTGCAGTTTGATCTAACTTGAAAGATAGGATAGTTTTTATTTCAATTATTGGTCTTAATATTTTTTGATTGCAAACCTGAACCACAGCAACGCGTGGGCTGGTCAGTTAGTAAATAATAAAAATAAAATAAAGTTAAACAGCGCTAGTCCGACTCGCTTTTGACTAAATAACCAATTGAGTTATTTATATATTGTTTATTTATTCGTTTTCAGTATTCAGCTCTAAACCCCCGCGTAATGGAGAAGTGCTACTGCCTGTCGGTGAGGCGCGTGTCGTACGGGCGCGAGGCGGGCGTGAGTGCGGGCGCGCCCCCCACGCACCGCCTGGCCGTGCACGACCTGCGGGGCGCCTGGACCAAGCTCAACAGGGACCTGGCCTTCGCGCTTATTGATACTTATATTAAGACACAGGTAGGTTACGTCACAAATGGAGTCACTGGTGCCGATTTCATAATCCATATGTTTTCTTTTGAAATGGGCAACCAGATTCAATATCATTATATTTTTTTCTTTCTTGTAAAATGACGTTCAGAAGTGTTTATTGAAATTAATGGTTAGACTTTTGGTTTTTTTACAAACTAAATGGAGAAAATTGTCATCTCTTTCTGACTTCCATCTAAAGGAAAAGCCAGCATCAGATAAAAACTAAGTTAGAGTTGTCAAATTACTTTTACACGAATAAAAATATGTTACATAGATAACTTATACGCGTAAATATTTAAAATGACTGATTCCACAAAGTATTTATTTTTTATTTTGACAGCAATTGAAGAAGAATCTATCAACGAAGGCTTTGAAGGAGGAGGAGCAGCTGAACACGTCTCCGAAAAACCAGCGTGAAGCTGACGTCATCTCACCGCCTCCGCCTGTCTCTACACAGGTAAGATTCAAATATTGTCTTATATTGTTTACCTATTTCATATTAGCTTTATCTCGCGTTAAATAGTTATTTTTATACAAAGTTGATACGACAGATGGGCTTTCCTTTAAACTGCCTATACTAGGTACCATTTTCAAGCTCTGTACCAAAAATCAATTAAATAGGAGCAGTAGTTTAGTCGCAAATGATTTTTTAAGTTTTTGGCCGACCGCTTTGATACGAGAGAATACACGCGCGCCGCGCGCGTGCGACGTTGCCGCTTTAATACCTAGGTATCTAAGGTCAGTTAAATTTATTTACAAAGGGTGTTTGCGTTTTACTCTGATTTGTAAGCTATTTAGATTGTTTGAAAAATAAAAAAATAAAATAAAAATAATAATTTATATTTTGTTTTAAACCGTGTCAAATTAATACTAAACACGTACAGTATACGTAGTTTAATTTAATGCCCCTCTGTCATATCAACTCTGTATACTTAAAGAATAGTACTTTTTTCTGGATGAAAGGTATTCTATGTCCTTTTCGGTATCCCTGAGGACATTTACAAATAATTATGTATAATATTCCTCATTAATCTGACTAACATATCATCCGACGCCGTGACGGGTTGTTTCAGAGAAAAAAAACTTCAGTTTTATCATAATTATTAGTATACATTTTTTATTCAAAGACTTCTTTACTTCATTGAAATAATTGTATCGTTCGGATCAGTAATCTATTCTGGATCCTTTAGCAACATGGCTTCTTGGCAGATTGGTAAAATCTGCTCGCAGTTCATAATCTAACTAACATTATTATGGTTGTGACTGCCTCGTTAGTCTTGTGGTCGCAAAGCGCGACTGCTGAGCATGAGGTCTTGGGTTCGATTCCCAGGTCGCGCAAAGTGTTGTTGGTTTTCCTTCAGGAATTTCTCAGTAGCAGCCTCGGAGTCTAGATTTGTGCCCGGTAGACTCGCCGATGGGACTTAAAACATAACTGGCGAAACATGGGTGTACTCATGGGTACATCTCTGCCTAACCCTTCGGGGATTACAGGCGTGATGTTATGTTTATGGTTGCGCATGTACAGACGAGCGGCGGCGCGGATCCTCGCGGCGGCGGCATGCTGGCGGCGCTGGTGGCGGAGGCCGGGGGCTCGGCCCCTGTAGTGTTCAGCGACGAGCTCAGCGGGGCCGAGCCCCCGCCTGCACACACGCCGCACGTCAAGCACGTGCTCGACGACGACAACGCGCACACCGCCTGCCTCAGTCAGTATTTACTTATTTATTCAAACTTTACCATTACCAGACAGCTGAAAGGTGGTGATTATAACATGACAGATGTAAATTGACGTACAAATGTTGAATAATAAGATTATAAAGTAAATAAAATCTTATAAAAATAAAATAGCACGAATTAAATAAAGTGAACACAAGTACGAAATAATATAAAAACTTATATTCGTAAAATTATTTAATTTACATTAATCAAATACTTTATTTATTTGTTATACTTACTAACATATACACATCAAAAGTGTCTAGGGATCAAGATGTATTTGGTAATAATAATATATTGATCCCTAGACACTTTTGATGTGTGTAGTTAGTACTTAGTACTTACTAACAATGTTTATTCCACAGTCGAGCTGGTGAACTCTCAAGTAGTTCTGAAAGGCTGCGAGACGCGTGGTTACGTGATCCTGTGCGCGGCGCGCGCGGAGGTGCGGCAGCGCGTGCGCAGGCAGCCCGCCGCCGCCGCCTGGAGCGGCGCGCTCTCCGCTATGCAGTACTATGCCACTGTTAGCGCGGCCGATAGAGATCAACTACTAGGTAAATTGTTTATTTATTAACTTCTTTGTCAAAGTCAAATCATTTATTTCAATTATATAATTGATTTCACACATCAAAATTCTCAAGAAATAAGGTATTCAACTAGACCCTTAAAGGCACTTTTGAACGTCATTTACAAAAAAAAAAAAAACATTTATAAAATAATAATATTGAATCTGGTTGCCCCTAATCTTTTACGTAGATAACGTTTTGTTGTTTCTACATACTTCTTATGGGAAAAAATCGTGAGTTTATGTTCTAAGTTTATAATATTTAACCAAAGGTTTTAATGTTCATAACCATCTTATTCCCCAGAGAACATCCAGTGGGTATCAGTAGAAGAGATAGAGGAGCGCTGGCAGAGCACTGAGATCAGCACCCTGCCCGACGTGCCGCGCCTGGTGGGCAGCGGACACTCGGCCGGCGGGGTCATCGGCCGCACCGTGGGGCCCAGCGCTGACACCGGCCTCGCGCAGGTAATTATGTCAACTTGTATTTCGAAGTAACTACCGTGGTTTCTCAAACGAAAATTTTGTGACAAAATGTCTAACGTGTACATGCGTGCTTGTCAAAAATCAATTTAAATAAATAAATCTAAAATCTCAGGTTAACGTTTTTGCTGGACTATGTCAGGTCAGATCTAAGGCCCAAAATCTTGCTACAGTCAAATATAGAATTGGGTATTTGACACCATTAACAAATAATTCCAAGACATATCTTCTAAAAAAACACGTCATTTTGTTCCTGAAAACCCGATAAATTAACAATGAACAGTAAAATTAGAGGTTGAATTGCTTTGAAAACAATAAATAGATAGTCAATTGAATAAGCTAGTAAGTGACGTCACAGTTGTCTTTGGCAATACAAAATCTATGGGGAAATCGCGTTTTGATTGCTTTTAAACCTTTTATGGTAATTGAAACCAATAATGCTTTGTCCCCAGCTCCAGCGCATAGTGTCGCGCTGCGCGTGCGAGTTCTACTACGTGTCGCACGAGGAGGCGGAGTGCGTGAGCGGCCAGGGCGCCGGCTGGCCGCAGCAGCAGCCCTACGACTCCTTCACGCTCATGCACCACGACCTCAACGTGTGCACCAACTCGCTGCAGGTACAACAGTACAAGTATTGGAAAAGATATGTAGAAATTTACGAATTAGGACGAAAGTCGCGCCTGTGACACACGTTGCGGAATTTGTTTGAAAGAGATACCGCGGCCATGGAACGCAAAGGGCACTAGAAGGAACACGGATGGGTTTTAGTCCGTAAAAGTCTGACACTCCCTTCCATTCCGGCCAGAGCGAAAAGAGTCATTCGATGATTTCTAATCCTTAAAAAAAAGTGTAATGTGACACATAGGCAAAGTTTTTAAGAAACTTTTTTTATAATTACGGGGTGGAAGGGATATCGTTATGAAAACTTTTATCATGATTTATTAGTATAATGATGATGCATGAAAATTATTTGTGATCGAAACTAATTACTCTACGGAAAAAAGAGCGCCTAAGAAGCCCGACACAAAGTATGTCTGCTACCGTAGCTTTTTTAAAATTAAAACTTCATCTTGTTAATTTTACATATCACATGGAACAGTGGCAATGACAAAATCTGTTTCATTATTCTCATTGCATCCCTTTCTAAAGATTCAGTACGACTCAATTAACTAAATATCCTTTTGTTTTTTGTCACCAGTACGCGATGTTGTTAGACGTCGTAAACAACGTGGTGCTCCACGTGGAGCCGGAGAGGAGGCGTACGTTAGAAAGGCGCGCGCGCATGCGCTTCCAACTGCAGCTGCACCAAGACCAGGATCCAAGGCAGCTTATACACAAGCTGCAAACACAGGTGAAGAGTTATAATCATTATTGTACTAACATTTAAAGACTAAATTCCTTTAAAAAATATTTGGAAGGAAATTCCAGTCATTTTTAGAAACATTCACATTGTAATCTCAAACTGTCATAGAAAAAATATAAGTAAAATAGTGGCATCTATTTTCTTATATTTTTAACAAATATAGTCGAAAGAGAAGAAGTAAAAAATTAGAAGCATTTTTGACAAATTGAAACTGATTATTACGATTGTTGCTAAAAGTTCCTCGTTGTTCGCCTTTCTGGTATCGATAGTGTTACTGGACGACAATGATGGATTAAGAAAAATGATGTGTTTTAGAGATTAAAACTTCCTTTCAATATTGGCTAGTTCGATAATCATTTGTTATGAATAGAACGACTGTTGATTAAAAATTCTAAATCACACAAAAAAATAACTAAAATCAATTTAAAACTGATTATTTTTCCACAAGAGTGCGTAAAATGTCAATAATTTCAAAAACAAAAATACAAAAATATTCTCTCCGGCGGGGAATCGAACCCCGGTCTCCCGCGTGACAGGCGGGGATACTTACCACTATACTACCGAAGATGTGAGAATAGTGTTAAAATAACGCTCCTTATTGCGAGAATGACACATTGAATTTCTAGGATTGAATTAATAGGAGTGAATCATAGATAATTTTCCGCATGACTGATTATTTTATAAGCAACGGAATTAGCTATTATGTGTTATGAATGAGTCATACTTTTATAAGAATTGATTGAATACAGGAAATTCAATGAAAGTTTTTTTTTTATAAGGAAATATTTATTGAGATCTACTCATTTGCTATGACAGGTTAGGGAGTCCTTGGCCAGACTTCGAAGACTAGAGAAGGAGTATTACCTCAAGAACAGGTCAATGACCGGCAATGACCCCGTCGCTATTGATGAGTTGAAGAATTTGGATGACCAGGTGGGTTTTCCTAATAAGATACTATGAAATTAAGCATAATCAAGGAAATGTACTGTCGATCACACTATTTGGTATACCTACAGACAAAAATTGTCATATTTGTGGAAATATATCATTAATAAAAGAAATATTTTTTTTGTAAATAGGTTAAAAAAACACTTTCATATTTATTTATTTTTGAAACTAAATAAAGTCGGTCCTTCCAAGTCGACTACTAACAAATTCGGAGGTCTCTTTTGAAGTTCATACAGTTTTTTGTCTGATCAAATGGGAACCATTTATTGTCTAAGATGGCATTTTGAAGAAACAACTATGTGTGGATTTTTCAGATAGTTCATGCATGTTTCACTCACTGTAAGTATCGGGAGAATGGACATTTGGGTTGGCAGCACAAAAAACAGACACTTTTGGATTGTTAGGGAGTCGAACAGAAAGTTAAAAACGATTATATTTTGGTATTTACGGATAAGAACGAGTAAGAAACTCCACGGAAATTCTTTTCAATCAAGTTTTTATAAAGTCTTGGTTACATTATTCTTATTGTTCTTAAGTGACGTTGACGTTGACGATGACGATGACGTTCTGACGAGGATAACAAATAGTTACAGATGGCTTTTGAGTCTTGACTGATGGTTAAGACAAGCTCAATCTTGTTACATCAGGCCTTTATCACAACTGCGAGCTGACCGCAACTCTCAAGTTTAACATTGATGATTTGTGCTTTAGGTGAACGAGTGCAAGGAGTCCGTGTGGTCGCTGGGCGAGGAGCTGGACGCCATGGTCCGCGCGTGGCGCGAGGTGGGGCGCGCCTCCAACGTGCCCGCGCTGAGGGCGCACGCCGCGCCGCACCGCTACAACGAGATCTGCTTCAAGAGCGCGCGCTGGAGGCTCACCGACGCCGACGGACAGCTGGGCATTGCTGACCTGCTGCTTACCAACTTCTTGTGAGTATTACCTTCTAACAGAGATTACGGTTTGAATTGGTACGAATTATGGTTTGTCTGTCAGTTTGTTTGTCACAAAAGTCATCATTCATTCACGACGATAAAACGTTAGGTTTTTATTGTGGTAAACAATACCTACACCTGACAGCAACCCAGAAAAAATCAGCTGTTCAGTACATTTTGAACGTGTAGGTCTTGAACTTCTGCTCTTGAATCCGCTGCTCGATTTTTTTCATATTTCACTTTTAATCATTTTCAAAAATACAATGACGTCATAAAATATTAAACATAATGTATTTTCTACATAGGTACACAAAAACATCGAGGTCTGACGACTCGGTGGAACATCAGCTGGAGGTCGGATACGTTCGCGTCAAAAATCTGCTGCCCAACGAACCTTTCCCTGAAGTAAGATATAATAATATTATTTAAATTAATCAGGGTTAGTTTTTCACTCACACAAACATTTCGCTAGTTATAAGTCCCATTGTCTCTCATGCAGGACGCTGTGGGTCCACAACCAGGCACAGACCAATGTGACATTTTATTTCATTATGTACAATAGCGATCATAAGTGCAGTAGCATGCTAAGGTTTGAATTGCTGTGAACACGGGGTAGAGGCCATATCTACATCTGTGTGTATAAGTGATGTATTAAAAGTTAAAGTCAAAGTCAAATCATTTATTTAATTAGGCTATTATAAGGCACTTTTAACGTAATAACACAGTACCTACGTACACCTCAAAATTCGCACACGACGTCGATAAGTCGTAAGTTTAACCAAAGTGTCAATTGATTTGCTTTGTAGATTGCTACTCCACTTATGACAGCTACTGTACTTTCTAAGCTTATCTTGAACATTACTGACATTAGTGAAGGAAAACATCGTGAGGAAACCTAGATTCATAAATAGTACAAGTTTTGAAATCGCCAATCCGTCTTGAGCAAGCGTAGTGATCATAGCGCCTTCTGTGTATAGGAAGAAGTCTTAGGGAAACAACAACAGGCTGGTGTTATTATTTAATAACAATTTAATTTATACCTAAAACTTATCTTTAGAATATATGAGAATTAACACCCAAAACATATGCTTAGAGTAAATTAGAAATTAATTGTCTAAATATATATAACTCAAAGGTGACTGACTGACTGACTGACATAGTGATCTATCAACGCACAGCCCAAACCACTGGACGGATCGGGCTGAAATTTGGCATGCAGGTAGATGTTATGACGTAGGCATCCGCTAAGAAAGGATTTTTTAAAATTTAACCTCTAAGGGGATGAACGGGGGTCCGACATTTACGCGGACGAAGTCGCGGGCAAAAGCTAGTAATATATAATATCCAATACCATTAAATACAATTGGGTAGTTGAAACCTCTAAGCAAGAAAACCCGATTGGTTTTTAATTAACTGTATTTGATTTTAATTACTTTCAAATGAATAAATAGTTAGTCAATTGAGTCTGCACAAACGTGACGTCACAGTTGTCTTTTGCCATACAAAATCTATGGGAGATTTGCGTTTTGACAGGTCATAAAAAGTACTTCGAGAAATGGCTGGAATTTTAACGTGTTTTGTTTCGTTTTCGCAGAACCTAACAGTTTAAATTATGTTCTGTCGTGATAAAAAAACGTATTATTTTTAATTGGAAGCGTGATCAAAGTCACAGGTCTAAAGTCAAGCAAATGTCAGTTGATTTTGATACGGTTTGGTTTGGTTATGTTATGTAACTTAAAAACAGATTTGTATTGTAGATACTAAACTTTCATAGAGAATGTATGAAAGAATAATTTATCACTAACTAGCGACCCGCCCCGGCTTCGCACGGGTGCATGTATTATACATATAAACCTTCCTCTTGAATCACTCTATATATTAAAAAAAACCGCATCAAAATCCGTTGCGTAGTTTTAAAGATCTAAGCATATATAGGGACAGACAGACAGGGAAAGCGACTTTGTTTTATGCTATGTAGTGATATGGGACGGTGCCGGAACTGTGGCTTCACTGATATGTGTGAATCAACTTTAATAGGTTGATATTACAATTGGGACTTTAGCTAGAACAGTTCATCATCATCTGTCTAGCCTTTTCCCAACTATGTTGGGGTCGGATTCCAGTCTAAGGCGCCCATTACACGGTAGGTTTTGCTATGGCAAAACCATGGCACATTTCCATCAATCATGACTGATGGTGAATGATGGAATTTTATCGCCTACAATTTTTGTCAATCATCGCATTAGACGATAGGTTTTCCGTCAGTCAAAATTTCTTGCCATGGTTTTGCCATGGCAAAACCTACCGTGTAATGGGCGCCTAACCGGATGCAGTTGAATACCAGTATTTTACATGGAGCGACTAGCTAGAACAGTTGTTCTTTTTTAATAAAGAAAGATTTAAACTTCTGGGAGGGTCTAGAATATTGTACTAAATATTTATATGTCCCTTTCAACAAGTATATCGTCATTTAAAACCTCATCGTCTCTCTTAGGTGCTGGTGCCCCAAGAGCCATCAGGTCGCGCCCCACTAGCCCGTCGCGCGGCGTTGCGCGTGTTCTGCCGCGACCGACCGCCCGTCGGTGGCATCGCTGTCAAAGAACACTTTGAAGTTAACATTGTACCAATAAAAATAGGTGAGTGCAGTGGTGTAGCGAGGGTCTGCGACGCCCGGGGCCATGGCCCTCCCAGCCACCCCCCCCAAGCTACACCCCCACACCATTCCGCTTTACCATCTTGAAAAGAACCGAATGATCTATACTACTATATCTTTGTAAAATTCTACCAGGTCTTACCAAGAAGTTCTTCAACACGATGCTAAAGTTCTGCTTCCCCGAGCGCGACCCTGACTCCATAGAAGACGGGGAAGAGGAGACAGAAGGCACCCTGAAGGCAGGAGCTTCTTCCTCCAGCCTCGTATCTACAGGCTCTAAAAAGATCAAGAAGAAAAGCAAGGATTCTAACTCTAACTTCTATGTGAAGAGAGATAAGAAGGACAAAGATGATGTCGAAAAGATGAAGGTTTGTGTTACATTAAGTTCTGTATTTATCGGGAAACAAAGTTGCAAACATTGTTTCGGCAACATGTTTTTTGTTGCAACATTTTGCAGAAAAAAATGTTTGCAACTTTGTTTGTGTTAAATTGAGTTATGATAAGCATTCGTTGGAAAACGAAATTGTAAACATTGTTTCAGCAACATGTTGCTAAAAAGTTGCCGTTTCGTTGATAACATGTAACCTGTTCCGTATTTACGTATAAAACAAAGTTGCATAACATTGTTGCCAACAACATTCGATGTTGCAAACCTGTTTCTTAACATTGTTTAATAAATACGCAGCTTTATGTACTTTGCTTTATAGTGTCATTTAGCTTATTTAGTTAGCTAACAAGTGTAGTCTCAGTGTAAGACTTAACAATGTTGAGTAATATTTAAAGATACAATAATTTTGTTGAGGTTATTTTTAAACATGAAGTAAGTGATGAATCGATGTTTGTTCGTGGATGAGTGATGCACTTTTACATGAGTTGCGTGTAAACAGATGAGCCATAATATTTTGATGAATGCATCTCCTAAAATATTAATAACGACTTTATTCAAGTCTTTTTAATTTTAACTAGCGAACTGCCCTGGGTTCGCACGGGCGCAAATTCCTGACTTTCGACCAGAATTCCGGATACTTTCACGTAAACCTTTTCCAGGAAATTATAAACACAGCAAAAAAAAGAATCGGCCAAATCGATCCAGCCGTTCTCGAGCTTTACGCTTAGCAACAATTGTATAAAGAGAGAGTGTTATTGGGTTTTTCCATCAGGAATTTCTCAGTAGCAGCCTCGGAGTCTGGATTTGTGCCCGGTTGATGGCAATAGGCTCGCCCCCTATTACATGCATGCACTAATGAGTACACCTTTGCCCAACCCTTCGGGGATTACAGTCGTGATGTTGTTATGTTATTAAAAAGATAGTTAAATAAATAAAAATAAACAAACCTTTATTCAGAATCTTAAATTATAAAATACAATAATAAATAATAATAGATAGATAAAACACTTTGCCCCACGCAATTAATTTCTCCTGTATTGTAATTGCGTTTACAAACGTATAAATTCATACACACAAACACCAACAACTTTTGATGCAGCTTTAGTTATTGATGTTTATCGACGTCACTCTTTGTAGAGTTTTCTTATTGCCTTTTCTAATTGACCAATCTATAGTAAAGAAAGTCTATGGTTTTTAAAGTATGGTTGGAAAGTTTGGCTTAGTATTAGATGCTCATGCTTCTATAGAAGACTTAAATTAATCATCTAATCCTTCGATACTTCAATGTTATTCCATAAGCGTCAGCGAAAACAGAACAACAAATAGCTTGAGCAGTTTTCATTTATGATTATTAGGATTGAAAATTGTTTGCAAGATATAATTCCGTGCGGCATTTATTATCCTGGATTTAAGGACTTTGGAAGACGTAGGCCCGGTTTCACCACCTCTGATTAAGCGCTAATCTTCCGATATATTCAAAAATGGAGTAGAATTTATATGAAATTATCTACCAAGTAATTTAATCGAAACTTTACGAAAGGTGGTGAAATAGGCCCTTACAGTTAAATACAATAATAATAAGTAAAAGCATGATTATCTGACAGCCAATTACAGGCCTTTACGTCTAGAACTTGTGTAGTTATGCAATTTTCAACTCTATTTTAGGTTGTTTTTGAGTTCATTATTATTTAAATCTCCGTATTCTACACAGGAGAGAGCCGAAAAGAACAAACTGTTCATCTACATCAAGATCCCCGAGGTACCTGTGAGGGTGTCGTACAAGGGCAGCAAGGAGAAGAACTTGGAAGACGTCAGGGACTTGCCGCTGGTGCTGCCTACCTTGGAGTACCACAACGTGACGTGGACCTGGCTGGACCTGCTGCTCGCCACCAAGAGTGATACTAGACGGTGAGTGAGAAATATATGAGGGTCTTGCAGCGCAGAATAAGATATATAGATAAACTACTGTAATTTGGTATGCCCCCTCCATATTACTATTTCAATGTGTGTAGTCACATCCTAATGAAAGAGTTTGTATGCAGTTGTTAGTATTCGTCTTCAGTAGCAGGCCGGCAGATTTGTTGGTCAACTAATCATAACTAGCCGACCGCGCAAGACAACGCACGTGTCATTTTTATAGAGTTGGTCAGTGTAGCGCCATACTAATAATAATGAGTAATTAATGACGCCACTAGTCTAGCAACAAATCGCAAAAGCCGTCGTCGCACACATGCGTTGTGAGTCTTGTAAATACTTTCAAACGTTTTGAATTGTAGAGGGGTGCGCCATGTTATTGTAGTTTATCTTTATCAGATTATTACTGTCTCACTACTGGGGAAAGGCCTCTTCTCATACAGAGAAGGGACGAGTCATGAACATCACGCATGCTGAAAGAGGATTGGCAATTTCAGACTTATCTTAGTTATACCCATCACCGATGCCAGTGATGGCTAAGATAAACTTTAGGAAGTACATTTGAATTGAAAAAGTCACATTGGTACTTGCCCGGATTCGAACCCACAGCCTCATGCATGAGAGGCGAGCGTCTGGACCACTGGGCCACACATATTCTCATTCTTATTGGTCACAAGATAAAGATGCGAAAATAGTTGCGAAGTCAAGTATCTAAATTGCTTAAAAGTTTTAAATATAAGTCGTTGTTCTTTGACTTACGACTTTGTGACCTAAAGTCGAGTCTTAAGTTCGCATTTTTGTTTATTTTAGATCTCGTGGTAGATACTTTTAATCACGTGAAGACAACGCAATTTGTGTTTTTTCTAGAATAAGTCTTAATAGATAATCTCTGACCTGTTTGATAGACTTTATTTATATTTTTGAAGAAGTTTATCTTTTTTTTTGGGCTCGATTCCCAGGTCGGGCAAGGTGTTATTAGGTTTTTCCATCAGGAATTTCTCAGTAACAGCCTCGAAGTCTAGATTTGTGCCTGGTTGATGGCAATAGGCTCGCCCCCTATTACATGGGACTTAAACATAACTGGCGAAATGTAGGTGTACTAATGGGTACACCTCTGCCTCACCATTCGGGGATTACAGGCGTGATGTTATGTTATGTATACTTTAATACTTCCACGTACTCTTGTAGACTCCATTGTATGTTTTTGTAAAGTCTTTATCGCTTTTACGGTTCAGTTGAAACAGTATAAAAATAGAGATTACATAAAATCTTCATTGACGTTCAATATTATGATGATTCAATAAGTTAACACAACAATATTCACAAAATATTACAGGATTCTTAAAATTGATTAGTCTGACTTGACGTCAGGATTCAAAATGATTCATTTTCTTAACGTGAGACTTTGAGAGTCTTGCTACATGTATGTCAACATTGGCAATTAAAACTCTGACTGTGTGGTGTTCAATCGACGGATTTTGTCATGTGATTCATCGCGATATTGTTGGCGATCGCTCGGCGTGTGTCTTTACTCTCATTTTCTAGATATCCAAAGTCAAATCATTTATTTCAATTGGCCAATATAAGGCACTTTTGAACGTCATTACAAGAAAAATTTGAATTAAATCTAGTTGCCCCTTCCAAAAGCGGCTTCTAATTTTACAAAATGTGGTAAAATAAATATTCAGATTTAAAAGAAGAAGATTCTTCGTCTACTCATTAAAGTTGCCCCACTGTACTAGGAATATCTCCTGTATCTGTTCTATTGCAAACATAAATTTACATACCCAAACAACCAGACCCGAAACAACTACCTTAGGCCATACAAATATCTGTCCCGCGAGGGAATCGAACCTGACGAAACGCAGCAGCCAATCACTTAGCTACTGCGCCAACCGTGTCGTCAAAAATCTTATTATTTTCATGGAGCGACTGCCTTCTGTCTCACAATTAGATTGTAAAGAAACTACCAAAAACTTAGGTACTTAATTATTGAGGTATGCCAACCGATATAATGTTGAACCAGTCAGATCTTTGGGTGTCTGACTATTCGTAACTATCTATGAGATATTCGTGTGACATTCAAGATCGACTGTTTAACGTACTTTCCGAGGCACTGCCATCCCCCCCTCCACGAAGTTAAGAATGGTCACCTATTTACAAACTGACAGCATCAAGCCCAGTTCACATCGATCAAATCGCACAGCTGCTAGCTGGTACTGATATTTCGGTCGTAATGTTAGAGGTATAATGTATTTCTCTCTCACAGGGTGATATTATCGCAAGCTATTCGCCAAAAGCTGCAGCTGCACAGACGCGCGGCCGCCGCGCCCGAGCCACACGAAGAGGACAAAGCTAGGCTACTGCTCGGGGAGAGAACGGTTAGTAATCATTCGATTTATCCATATTTAATTAATATTATAAATGAAAAAGTAATTGTCTGTCTGTCTGTCTGTTACGTTTTCACGAGTAGAAACTTTTCGTCGTTTATTAAAATAAAAAAACAGCTATTATACACGGTTATTTTTAGCTCGTTCTTAAGCCGAAAGCCATAAACTCGATCATCAAACTCGAAACGATTGGTACCATTTTTTTTTCAAAAATAACAATTAAAAAAGACTGCTATTCAGTACACTTTGACGAGTTAGACGAACATAAATGTACTGAACAGTTGTTTTTTTTATTGTTATTTTTGAAAAAAAATGGTCCCAATCGTTTCGAGTTTGATGATCGAGTTTATGGCTTTCGGCTTAAGAACGACCTACAAGTAAGCGTGTATATATTTTGACAATGTAAGTAGGACTGTTGTATGGAACAGCTCATGTTTATTTCAATGCTTGAGGGTCTAAAATCATATGCTGAATCCATGATAACTGTGGATCATTTCTAACTTTTAAAGAATGATTTTAATCTAATCTCAGATGTAATCTGTCAAAAATGCTTCTTATTTACCTACATTTTTTTGACATTGATTGTCACTATGACGATGAGATACCCAATTTTATAGGTATGCCAGAAACACAGAACATGGAACCAATATTTTTACTTATTTTGTACTTATATCATCGAATTTCTAGGATATTAAGTCTTATCTGAAATTGACATAACCCTTCCTACAGGTCGCCGAAAGCAAGCCGCAAAAGAAAAGTACACCTAGCGTGTTCAAGTTCTCCAAATCATAGCGTAAGTTATAGAAGCTATAAATTATATTTATAGCGTAGCATTTAGTGCGTACCAAACCGTAGACTGTATCGAACGATGTAAGACATTCTGTAGTTCTTATGAGGCTAGTATTGTTATTTATGTATACGCTATGTTAAGGCTTATTGAATGTATGCATGTTTGTGTCAAAATGTATAGGAATGTACAGGGTGATTGTTAATTTATCTAAAACCTGAAATGGGTATATGGGGTATTTGTACTCTTGGTTATAAATTACTGTTCCCTACAAAAAATGCTTTACAACGCGATCGTAATGTATGGAACTGGATCAGCTGATTTTTCATGATTTCAGGTTTGGTCCCATGATCATCATCTGCCTAGCCTTTTCCCAACCATGTTGGGGTCGGCTTCCAGTCTAACCGGATGTAGCTAGAACCAGTATTTTACATGGAGCGACTGCCTATCTGACCTCCACAACCCAGTAACTGGGTAATACGATACCCCTAAGTAAGTCTGGTTGTCAGATTTTCGGGGTTCTCGTAACGACTGTCAAAGACCACGTATGGCAGCTGGGACCAACGGCTTAACGTGCTTTTAGAGGCACGGAACAATGTCGGCGACTTATAAGATAAACTTAGAAAGTACATATGAATTGAAAAAGTCACATTGGTAGCCAGATTAGAACCCACAAAAAAAACCCCTTTCAAGTTTTTGATCAATTAACAATCAACCTGTAGGTATACTATATTCGTGTAGTTAGAAAAAAATCATACTGATTCAATTTTCACTATCTAATAATGTTAAAATGATCTGATTATGGAAAATCGCTTTAGAAATAGCATAGAATACTAATCAAAATAAAATATGGCTTGCATTCCAGTTTTGATGATATAACATTACAAAAAAGTTACGCGTAGATATAGCAGTATTATGCTGGACTTAAATACAATGAAAATAGAGTTTTAATTTGCGTAATCGTTTGCAAGGTATAAATTGGGTACATATTTGACCATTCAATTAACATACTTTTTATGACCTGTCAAAACGCAATTCCTTCTTAGATTTTGTATGACAATAGTCATCTGTGACGTCACTTTTTACTAACACAACTGATTAACTATTTATTGATTTCAAAGCAAATAAAATACTAATTTTACTTAAAAATTAAATAATCAATATTAATAATATTCATTAATAATCTTTTAATTAGTCTTTTTACTGTCAATTTTTTTTTGGATTTTTATGGCAAAAATAAAGTTTTTTTTTTTAAAGTTGTGTCTTGGAGTTATTGGTTAGTGGTTTCAAATATATTCACGTAACTTTTAACTCTATTTCCGTTGTTTTTAAGTTCATTATCGAATAATCAATTAAAACTGCTGCATTTTGCTGTTCTATCTACGATGCTTATACTATTCTATTATTAACCGTTAAGACTACTTATCTTCCTGTATTTACTCTGCGATATGTAGCTAATATTATAGTCCATGTACTCTTTAGAGCCAATAAGCTTAAAAACAAAGCATTTACTTCAATTAGACCATTTACATGCACTTTTGAATCGTCAAGGAGTCGGTCAGTTAGTCAGAAAGTTGAAGATATATTTCGACTTTTAATTCTATTCAGTAACTTGACAGTTCAAAGAAAAATAATGTTACCATACCTACAACTAATAGTGTTGGGGTAGTGAACGATTTTGCATAAGGAACGAATGATAAGAATGGTTTAATACCAAATTAAGTACATTATTTAAGTTCATTCAATTTTGTTCATTCTTACACCACCTCACTATCTTTTTGTCAAAACTTGGTAACCCTTTATCTCTCAACTGAACAGAATTAAAAGCCTAAATATAGTTGCTGGTTTCAAAACGTAGATAAGTTTCTATGGAGAAGAACGAGCAAGTAACTCGACGGACACTCTTTTTAATTAGGTTTTTATTAAATCTTGGTTACAATATTTTTGTTCATTCTATATGTGAAAATAAATGTGATGCAATCGTTTCCTCTTATTCCTTGGTCAATTTAGAGTTAAGCTTTACACTCATTCATACTTAACGCACGTAAGTGCAAGAGAGAGAGAGAACTTTGCCAAAAGTAAGACTGTTGTGATCTTTATTAATATGTATGATCTGCTAATGTATTGTAAACTTTGAATGTTGGGCAATAAGATGCAATTTTTATTATTTATTACGTTTTTTGATAATGCTTTGAGGGGTGTAAAAACACATTACAAAGCCGTCAAGTATGCATAGAGCTAAGCAAACTAAGTAATTTGAACAAAAATCATTGCTGGAAAAATACTTTTATTATTGGTGTGAATAATAATTACTGTTTTTGGAAATGTGCAATGTTTGAAAGTTAAAGTTATAATATTTTGTCTACTTCGTTGGTCTAGTGGTCGCAAAGCGCGACTGCTGAGCATGAGGTCTTGGGTTCGATTCCCAGGTCAGGCTAAGTGTTATTGGGGTTTTCCATTAAGAATTTCTCAGTAGCAGCCTCGGAGTCTGAATTTGTGCCCGGTCGACGGCAATAGAATCGCCCCCTATTACATGGGACATAAAACATAACTGGCAAAATGTGGTTGTTCTAATGGGTACACGCCTAACCATTGTTTATAATACACACATCAAAAGTGTCTAGGGATCAACATCCCTAACATTTGTTAGGGATGTTGATCCCTAGACACTTTTGATGTGTATATTTTAAACTGGTTTGCGAAAACAAATGTGACAAAAAGGTCAAAGTTCCAGAACCAGAAGGTTCCTATATATGATCTAGAACAAAAAAACGATCGCAATGATAGGAAGAATATTATGTAACTTACGGCTACGTTGTGCGTTTTTTTACGCTCGTTATAAATTATTGGTATTATTTAATTAATATTGTTGCATAACCAGTGGTTGTGCGAAATGTAAGAACCATTATATTGAGAGAGATTATTGATAAGAGCGGTCGTACTCATGCGGGCATCGTCTTTACGCGTTGTTTTAGTTCAGGGGTACTCAACCTGTTGAACAAATTGTGTGAACGTCACTTGGGTTATGAAATTGTAATTTAATTTAATTTTTATACATTCTTATTTTTTGTTTATTAGAAACATGTAAAGGGGTCATTATGGACAACTTTTACCATGGAAACAACCTAGAAATAGCGAATAAATATCATATAATCTATTGGTTCTATATTAAAAGTTATTCATGACCCTTTACAATGTAATGTGCCTTTTGGCAAATCTTGATTTTGTACTTTTATGAAACGGTCCGGTGCCGGGGTAAAAAAACAATCAACTAAAGTAAATATGCATTTGATTTGTTATGCGATTCTGGAAACTTGCGGTTAATTTCTATATGAATTATTTTTCGTATCAATACATTGCTAGCGAAAAATGAACTTTAGATAAATATGAATATTTCTGATCTCTAATTATAACGAATCAACTAAAAATTACCAGCTAATTTTTGTTACGAGCTGTGCAGCACAAGAAAAAGGTTGAGTATCTCTGTCCTTGTATAGTTTACTTTAGTTATTATATTTGTGAACAATACGTTGATTGCATTTGTTCGATATTGCACTATTGCTATGTGAGGAAGTAAAAGTATTTGTATAAGATATGATAAGGACACACCGTTCGTATGTTATGGAATAACGCCTATAAAAAATTAAGGGGAGTAGGCAGAGAGGTCGCCAATGTCAGATAAGAGACAGAGGAGTACGAGCAACAATATGCTTAAACAATTTCCATTGATAATGAACTAAAATTCAACAGAATTAGAGTCGAAAATTGCGTAATTAAATCTAGAGCGGGATATTTGGCATGCAATTGTGGACTCTATTTCTGACCCTAAAATAACTCAAACTAACTATGAGCTTCACAGCAGAGAATTACTTACCAAGAATGTACAAATAAAATGATATCGTTTGTTGTTAGTTGTTAATTAGGTACGTTGTCAAATAACAGTCTCCCCAGTATTATTTTGCACCTACCATGTTATCTGTTCACCACCTTTGGTTGACTGTCAGAGAATGCCTAAGGCATTAAGTCCGCCTTTGTACTTTTGTTGCATAAAGTTTAAAAAACTTGAGAGGTGTCAAGGGACATCCGGATGGAACGAAGTTATATATGAGAGAGAGAGAGAGAGAGAGAGAGAGAGAGAGAGAAACACGCGCACGCCGCACGGCTTACAACTATAGCAAAAAGTGTCGTTACAACTTTTGGTCTTAATTTTTTCCGTCTAGCCCCCTTTCGCAACGCGCGATAAGGAACTTCGTTCCAATAAATAAATAGCACAAACTCAAACTTCCACAGCTATAATCTCAATAGATTTGGCTAAAAATATGTTTCAAATTGAAATGTTTTTCGACTTGAAGTATTCCATTCTTGTCAGTACCTAAAACCTGATAATTTATAACCGGAATGTGTGTAGACGTCCTCTATCATTTGCATAAGATGTTTCCCCGAAGATGTCGGATTAAGTGGGTTATCAACTAATTATAATTAATTAATGAATCATTCGCTCATTATAACTTTGGCTTTGGGTGCTGTTGACGTAATTGATGTTGAATTGAATAGAAATTAAGGGCCTGTTTCGACTAACTAAAAGGTTCCGATTATACCTATTAGATTATACCTATTATTGTCAGGTAATTTTTAATTTTTACAACCTTTTATCAGAAGTTGTCCTTTCAAAATTTGCAAACCATTTTTCGACCATTTGTTGGTATCCGATTAAGCTGAAATTTTGCATACACCTTTAGTTCTGATGACAATACAATGTCAATGTCAACAATACAATGTGATGAAAAAGTCACATTGGTACTTGCCCGGATTTGAACCCACAACCTCATGCATGAGAAGCGGGTGCCTTAACCACTGTGCCATCACGACACACACTAGGACTTAATTTGGCTAGAATAAAATGTTTCTTTGGGGAAGTTATGTCTTGTAATAATCGTAACTAATATTATAAATGCGAAAGTAACTCTGTCTGTCTGTCTTTCTGTCTGTCTGTCTTTTCTTCACGCCTAAACTACTGAACCGATTTGTGTGAAATTTGGTACAGGGTAAGTGTGAACAACCCAACAAAGGACATAGGCTACTTTTTATTCGACTTCGACTTCGCCTGCGTCCGCGATAACCGACATATACGCGGACGAAGTCGCGGGCAAAAGCTAGTTGTTTAATATGTCATCTACCCAATTCAAAAGACTCGAAACTAAATTTTTAAGTCGGTGCGATAGTGCTAGGCTTAAAGGCAAGAATTCCTAATTCATTAAAAAAAAAAACAAAACAAAAACGGTTCGTTTGTATTACAAGATGTATTAACGAAGAATCTTACTACCATTATTAATGTGATTTGGATGGATGTTTGTTGCTCAATCACGTAACGACGGCTGAACGGATCTAGATAAAATTTGGCACAGAGATAGATATAGTCTGGAATTACACATAGGGTATCTTTTTATCCCGGAAACAATGTATGGTTCTTGAGGGATAATAAATGAACTTTGACGCGGACGAAGTCGCGGGTAGGAGCTAGTTATATATAAAATGAGTATGGTAAGGTAGTACAGCCAGTCCTTGATCTCTGCCTGCCCCCGTTGTAGTATGGCATGTAAGCGTAAAATCTATATCAGGAAAAACGAGCTTAAAAAGACAGATATTGAAAACGCTACAATATTATGTAAATGGATTGATTTCATGTTGAGATTACTATAATTTTATGCGCAACCATTTTTGAACGCTTATTTGAATGTCAACGGCGTCATCTGTCATCGCCTTGGAATAGTTTTTGTTAATTACTTGGTGTTAGTTATTTATTTTTACGAAAACATGCAATTTTGATTGTAAGAAATTGTTAAAAATTAAAAGACATTAAAGAAAATTCAAAAGATAGATAAAGTAGATATTAGTCATTAAAAAATAAAATTCAATGTAATAATTTAGGAACACATTTTACTCCTTCATAGCACTAATTAATATTAGTAGGTGATGTATCAATTGGTAATATTCCACATAATTATGATAATTGTCGTTCAAAGCAAATAGTAATAGAAAATGGCTTCCTAATGACATTTGAATCACATGTTATATGACGTCATAACTGTTTAAATCATCACGTTGGTGTTTTAGTTAATAAATCAGTTATTTATGTGAGCACAAACGCTGTGAGGTACTGCATTCAGTATTTATATGTAATTTATAATTTTAAGCTTAATATTTATGTATGAGGTGTAAAGACATCGCATAGTCATTAACTATCGTTACTGCTCATTAAACTAAGTATAAATCGCGCCACAAAAGATGAGACTTGACAAGCGTCAGTAATGGGGAGCTTGCGCAGGTATGGATGTACAAATAGTTATCCATAATATGTGTATCTATTCAGGGATATTTCGATGATATCTAGATTAAAATTCTTAACAATATAATAATATTTAAAACGAAATAATAAAGTTTGTGTGTTGTGTCAGTTGTGTCTTTTCTTTCGTGGTACGTATTGTAACTTTGAGCATAATAAATTGCTGGGAAATATTTTTATTGGTGTGAAAAATCATTGTTTATGTTTTCATCATTCATCATTCCATCAGTGCGCCATGTAACACGCAAAATAATTGTGCTTATGTGTGTATGCAACAGTACAGGGGGCCTACCACCACCTCTTAAAACATTATTATTTTAATATTATTTTCCCTTCCGCACTGTTGGATTTTCATCGCTCGGCTTAGCGTCGAGAGTTGTAAATGCAACAACAAAAATTACAAAGTAATATTAAAATAATATTGTTTTAAGAGATGGCGGTAGGCGCCCTGGAGTCGTGTGACTATTTAAAGTTTAACTTTGACCTTGAATATCTCCGCCATCAAAAGGTTCCTAGCGAAGAGTACTATAAAATAATTCCCAAGTATGGTCAAGAACAATTAAATATCACATTGATAGGAAAAAAGTAACTTTCGGCTACGTTTAGCGACTTTTTACATCTGATATATTTATTTCTATTATAGTTTTCTATTCACCACTGTATTGTATACGAGATCGTATCAAATTTATTTGTTAATAAATGTTGTAAATATGTATTGGGGGTTTTTATTTAACAATAGTATCCTGAAAATGTTAGTGGTAGATATATCTCGCTATATTAGTGCAATTGATGCGAAGATTGATTCCCTATGTAGTTAGTTTTGTAGATAAGGTGACTGGTTTTAAATGAAAATAAAATACATATTGCGTTACTTTGGGAAAGTAGTTTATTATAATCATGTGTTTAAGGTTATCGGTCATTAATTACCAGCGTCTTAGCAAAAATTGCATAAGTATTCCTTACTGTCACTTCAATTATGTTACTAACATTAATATTTTAGTAGTAATAAATCTTTAAGTAGTCCGTAATAAACCTTTTGATTTTATTCATTTTCTTTGCAGTTATTTTTTAGTAATAGCTGAAAATGCTGAAAAAGGAAAAACATGTTCACTTTAGAACGCCACAAACCGCAGCCAAGGTTTCCATACAACAAATCAATAATTATTCCTTGTATTCTAAATAGTCCCTGACCGATTTAAATTTTTACGCGCAAACAAAAATACGATCACGTAGTCCCACGACCACGTATCACTCATGTTACTGGGAAAACGCGCGAAAACTCATCTCCGTTCCCGACTTATTTTCACGCTATTACCTCACCATCGCGGCCTTGTGTGTGCTGCGCCGCCGAGTCAGTATATATCCGACCGTCGCGAGGGACGCACGTGCCGCGTCTCACCGTGACGAACACGAACATCGTAAAAAGTTACTCGAACGACATGAGGACGAATTATGTAAATTCATACAAATAGTGTGCGATATTTATTTTATATATTTTTCTGTGTTTGTGAAGAATTGTGTACTTTATAATGGCGTTTGCGTGGTGTGTATTTTTGAGCGCGTGCGCGTGTGCGCTCGGGTTCAATGTGGACATACCCTCAAGGGTGGTTTATAAGGGTAATCCGAATTCCATGTTTGGATTTTCGGTGCAGGCGCATGTTGATGGCGATAGAAAAATGTAAGTACTTAATTTCCTTTAAAATTTTTATTAGACATCACATAATAATATGCCAGTTACGGTTTTCGCGCGCTATTTTCTTAGTCTCGACGTTGATAAAGATAAAAATACATGCTTTTTTATGGCGATGATGAAGTCAAATATTTTTATAGCTGGCGCTAATGCACATAACGTTGTTAGTCAGAGTAAGTGTTTACAAGAAACTTGGCATATTTCACATGTAGGTACACAAGTCGGCTGAAACATCGCAAACGTATATATGAATGAAACATTTGTTTAGACAAGTGTTCGCCAAATTGTAAATTACGACTGGTTGCTGGTCCTGAATGTAGCTCTTAAGATTTTTTTGGTCCTATGTCTTATTCACTATGTATATCGGGCTGGTGTCTGCAGCTCCACGTCTCAGCGTGTATTAAGGATGGATGTATTGTTGATGGATATTGTGTAAGGATGGGAAACAGATCATCGAATCCACCTCAACTCCTCAAGAAAGGCCAGCAATGTCTTGACGTTACTGACTATCTCTCGGTCCTAGACTCAGAGACTTAGAGTAGGTAATACATTATGAAGCCTTTAACTTGCAGCAGAAGTGACCTCACCAGATTCTTAAGAGCTGAAGTTCAAAATTTGCCGGTCATCTTCAGCTTCATATGTCGTTACCATCTCATTTTCTGTTCTATCTTAGTCAGACTATATCACTGAGCAAATTCATTGATGACTATCCGATGAAGAAGGAGTCTATTTTTAAAGACATAATCATTCTTCCGCACCTCTATCCGGCGAAACCGGTTACAGTTTTTCCTTGAATTTGTCTAAATATCATATTGAATAATAAACAAAGATTACGGAAGGTCATTTATCTAAGATTTATAGAGTAACATCATGAATAACTTGTTTATTTTCATTTTGGACGTCGTGGTCACGAGTAGCATGTTCCGATGTCCGATCTACATGTAAGTCTTGGGACTCTCGGTGTACCGCGAATTTGTGCATAGTACCTCTCGGGAATGTAGGTTAGCGTTAAGCGATAAAGTCGTGCGCTCTTTAAACAATGTTGTTATAATTCCTTTGAAGAAGACTTTGTCGTGTTCATGAAGACATAAATATTCGGTCGTGGCTTCCGTCATTTGTATATGATATAGCTCGCTTTATGTAATAAATCTTCTACTGGTTTGATGCTATGGTTTGGAAATCTATCCCTATTGGGTCTTGAAAGACTTTCCGTCCCTCATTGGCCAAAAATATCAATGTCACAGGCAAAGGCATCAAGGCTAAAAAATTTCAAACAGCAGCTCGCAAAACTTACTCAGATTTGTCATAATTTTTACGTTCACATGATTCAAAGCCTAGCGCGAACCTGCCACAAGGTAAGCAGCTCAAGAGCGCGTATATTGCGCGATGACATCACTGGCCAGGCAGCTGACTGGCGCAAATCTTAGCGACCTATTGCGTTTATTGGCCGGCCATGATTGTGGTGCGTTGGCGTCGCTAAGTGCAAGTTGTCAACTTATTAAGAGTATTGTTCTCGGCAAAAAAAAAAAAAAAAAAAGGGTGCTACTGCTGACTCCATAGAATAATAATAATAATAATAATAATAATAATAATTTATTGACTTAAAAAGTGCAAGAATAGAATAGAATTTATGTAAAACATGGTGTACATCAAACAATTTGTGCAAGGTCTTAAAATAACAGGTAGATCTGCATGTTTTGCCATGTTATGGCGTACAAAACAACATATTTTTGATTTAAAAAAAAACCATAATAAAAATTTGAGTTTATACAACAAATGATTTCTGGGCGCTAATTAGCCCGCGGCGGGCTAATGAGTACCTACCCAAGAAATCACTCAAGCGGCATCCCTTATTTCGAATTTGTCCGGTAGGATGGACAAGTACTTTAAAAAACAAACGTAATCATAAAAACGTAATTTAGCCATATTTTGGTCGATACGTACTTAACTGAAATTCATGAAACTTTGCAGATGGGAAAAGGGCATTAACTAGGCTTGTGCTTGGTCAGTTTTAAGTCAAATAACTTAATTTAAAATTGATACACGGTTACCCCAAAAAAATTGATTTTCCATAACGAGTTTTTAAAGTACGTAATATTATCAAGTTAATTACTTGTTGACCGAAATTGACTAGGCTACGATTTGAAGAAATTGCGCTGTCGACATAGTTCACTTTACCATTGCACATAAGTAGAGTAATTGGAAATAACGATTTAGTTGTCCTATGGACTTTGGAGTTGGTGTCTGGACGAAGAGAAGTCATTATGCAAAGTTAAAGTCAAAACATTTATTTCAATTAGACCATTTACAAGCACTTTTGAATTGTCAAGGAGTCGGTCAGTTAGTCCGAAAGCTGAAGCTAGTTGCTCGGCTTATTAAGCTTGGCTTATATTGCTCTCCTATTTGTATTCTTTGTACAAAGCGGGTAATTGTGACAGAAGTGAAGTAGATGTAGACCGTACAGTCGCGGTCATAAGTGGAGTAGCAATTTACAAAGCAAATCGATTGACATTTTGGTTAAACTTACAACTTTTCAACGTCGTGTGCCAATTTTGAGGTGTACGTAGGTACTATGTTATTACGTTCAAAAGTGCCTTATATAATGGCCTAATTAAATAAATTATTTGACTTTGACTTTAACTTTGAATACATCACTTATACACACAGATGTAGGTATGGCCTGTACCCCGTGTTCACAGCAATTTAAACTTTAGCATGCTACTGCACTTATGACCCCTATTGTACATAAAAAATAAATACATCAATATCAGATGAAGATTCGTCATTCATTTTAAACCTGCCACAATCTATCTGGTATTTAGAATTTTCAGGCGTACAATCGTACATTGATACTGCTAACTAAGTACTGCCAAGGACATTTTAATTATGAGCTGAGCAAATTAACGTACGGAAGCAGTAAAAATTTAAAATGACCTACGCTCATTCGTTACTGCTTTAAATAAAAACTACCTCGGTATATCTATGCTAAGTTTTAAAGTTAGTGATGTCATAATTATTCCATTCATCCATACAAATAAATAAAATTGAAGTGTCTTTTGGTAAAGTAAAAATAACAGCTTATTACAAAATAAATATGACTGTTAACACAGCAGTTATCTACACGAAAAAAGTTATTTCTATATTTTGTCTGTCTGTTTGTTTGTTCACGATAATCTCCGAAAGGGCTGGACCGATTTTGACGGGACTTTTACTGGCAGATAAATAATGTTATGTCTGTGTGTGTGTTACATACGCATATTAGGGTTCTTGAAAACCGTAAAAACCAACATTCACGGCGAACAAAGTCAAGGGCGTAAGTTAGTTTTAAATAAACATTATTTTAAAGGTGATATTTTCCATATAAATGGTGTACCTACCCAAATTAATTTTAAGTAATTATATTAATGACTTACTCTGAGAAATGAGGCAACTAATTGCTTAATATTTATGTAAGGTAATCATTTAAAACCTCGCAAATTCATTGCGTACCTATGTAAAAAAAAAAATTACTGGTCAATTAGGCTGGTAGGTACTCTAATTAATGGTGTTCGGTGGCTTGATTTTAACGTTGGTTTAATCATTTATGCATTACATAATTTGGGTAGCCGATAACTCATTTGGACAAGTGCATTTATTTAAATTAAACCCTTTATGTAATGTCTGTTATTTATTCAAAGCCGAAGTCAAAGTCAAATCTTTTTTTGATTTTTCAATTACACCATTTGGGGCGGATTCTATACAAAAGCTGTCAAACCGCCATATTTATTCCTCCGTTAAGAGTTATCTGACGATTGAGAAACTAGCCCTAAAAGGCTTAGGTTAGGTTAAAACGTCTTATAAAAGCAAAAAAAGTTAAATCTAGTTTTGTTTGAATATACCTATTGCCCAAAATAGTATTAGGCGACTCTCCTAACTAACAAACATACACGCCTATAATCCCCGAAGGGTTAAGCAGAGATGTACCCATTAGTACACCCACATTTCGCCAGTTACCGGGCACAATCCCTGATGAAAAAACCCAATAACACTTTGCCCGACCTGGGAATCGAATCCAAGACCTTATGCTCAGCAGTCGCGCTATGGATCACTAGACCAACGAGGAAAACATCAAATAGTTAATTATTATTGTTCATCAACCCATCAAATAATTTCGATAGCCCATCACGCACGCCATAGATGACTTTGAACTTTTTCGTTTAACTCCAACCCCATAGACAATGCAACGCAAATTCTAACCGGAAATACGTCACATGCGCAGCACATGCGCGGGCGCAACGCACGCCCTTTTTAACTTTTTTTCAAGCTTAATTTAGTTGTGAATGCTATTTTTGTTTGTCGAGGGTGATGCTTCGTTTGATTTATAGTCACATGCGTTTACAAATAATGCTGCTTTGTTTCTGGTGGCAAAAAGTGCAGGAGTTTAATTTGTCTTTGGTTTTTGGAAAAGGACCTTTCGCGTTGCATTGTTAAAGTGTTTTTTTGTAAAACAAGTGCATGAGCAAGTGGCTGCAGCATGTGAGAACGACATGTCGCAGATTGTCATCTTTCTTGGCATTTTTCGGCCATTTTGTTTCTGGGTTTGTTTTTTATGAATGACTTTTGTCAAAATGTCGGTTATCGCAGACAAAGTCGAATAAAAAAGTAGCCTATGTCTTTTCTTGGAGTTTAAACTTACCCTGTACTAAATTTCATCTAAATCGGTTCATTGGTTTGGTCGTGAAAGCGACAGACATAGTTAGTTTAGCATTTATAATATTACATAAACATAACATCACGCCTGTAATCCCTGAAGGGTTAGGCAGAGGTGTACTCATTACACCCACATTTCGCCAGTTATGTTTTTAGTCCCATGTAATAGGGGGCGAGCCTATTGCCATCAACCGGGCACAAATCCAGACTCCCGCCTCGTTGGTCTAGTGGTCGCAAAGCGCGACTGCTGAGCATGAGGTCTTGGGTTCGATTCCCAGGTCGGGCAGTGTTATTGGGTTTTTCCATCAGGAATTTCTTGGTAGCATTTATAATATTAGTATGGATTTAAGCATCCAAATTGGGTGCTTAGTTTTATTATTGGGTGACCCAATGATAAAACTATATAAGTATCTCATGCAGCTTTTATACTACTTCTTACTGTTATATGTAATTAAGAAAATTTGTATATTCTTGTCTTAGAAGAGACTGGACCCTACGACAGGAAATCCCAGTGGGGAACCAGGAAACCTGTAATTTAGCGTTTAATGGATTATTTATGTAAAAAAGCAACCGTTTTTTTTAATACTGGTTCATCAACATCTCACACATAAACAGAATACGGAACCCTCTTCCGATGGCTCTCACGAAGCCTCTTACAAACATTTTAGTACGAACATGTCATTAACTGCGTCAGCGAGTCACAACAGTTCTTTATCCGACTAATGGTTAAAGATAAGTAATGAGTTGGTTGCGCCCGCGCAGCTGTGCTCAGAACTCTTTTATTGATCACTGATCGATGTTTAATGGAGTTTCTGTCGTCGGCTCTAGCGTTTGGGATGCAGTTTTGTCATTTATCAAGGTTTTATAACTTTGAAATGTGTGACTTGAAATAGGGTAAAAATCCGAAGGCAGATTGACAAAAAACCCCTTTATGGATCGGGATGAGTTGCATAAATCGGGGGTAACTAATAATTTCTTATTTTATTCAAACATTCCACAATAGTAATTTATCCAGTATCTTGGGTGCGTTTACAAACATACTCGTGTAACCTCACACAAACAACCAGACTTGGATCCACTACCTGATGGCCTTACAATCGAATCGAATCCTGGACACGTAGCGCAGCAGCCGATACTCGGCCACTGCATCAACCGCCAAAATGACTGAGACTTTTAATTTTGTTGAAATGTATTGTGAAATGAAGTATAATTTCATTTCTAATTTCACTTACTGTTCCACTCAAACCATGTCAGAGGCCCTTGAGGCGGTTTAGAAACTCTGACACTAGGGTGTGCGGGGTCGTAAGACCTTACTGCCCACACGATAAAGAAGAAGATTTCTAATACTTATTGTTAAATTAGTTTGACTGCCTCGTTGGTCTAGTGGTCGCAAAGCTCGACTTCTGAGCATGAGGTCTTGGGTTCGATTCCCAGGTCGGCCTAAGTGTTATTGGGTTTTTCCATCAAGAATTTCTCAGTAGCAGCCTCGGAGTCTGAATTTGTGCCCTGTTGATGGCAATAGGCTCGCCCCATATAACATGGGACTTAAACATAACTGGCGAAATGTGGATGTTCTAATGGGTACACCTCTGCCTAACCCTTCGGGAATTACAGGCGTGATATGTATGTATTTCAACACTCCAATATTCCACCTCTACTCTGACGTCATTAGAATAACTATCTCTATCACCCATAGATAACACAGCCACATCAAAAGACTCGATACTTAAAAGAGAATTTTAGCTTTTGTGCTGCTGCATTAAAATCCGGAGGCCATACAAGAAGATGCGTTATCAGACAAATATTTTTAAAAAGCGTCACCATTATCAGTGTGCCAGCGATAGTTTCCAGTGAATCGGTGCTTGTGCATGTTCGTTTGTGTGCGATAACCTCTGGACCTCGATGCTCTCTTATCTTAGCACCAGGACGACTCATCTCTTAAAACTGTTATTTTTAGATGCATAAGTGACAATGTGATATGTGCATGTCAGTTATTTGTTTTCGATTTTATTAAATATGTTACACAACATTTTATTTGTACTTATTAAGTACTATAGCTTTCGGCTGCGGCTTCGCTCGCAAATTAAATTTGAAATTCGACCATGATTCGAAAGACATGTGCGCCATCATCCTAAGAACGTTATTGTGATTTTTTTCGGGAACATTACCTTTTATCAGGATGAAAGGTACCCTATATCCTAATTAACTTTGCCATTATGGATTAGGTACAGTCGCGGTCATAAGTGCAGTAGCATGTTAAAGTTTAAATTGCTGTGAACACGGGGCACAGGCCATACCTACATCTGTGTGTATTGATGTATTCAAAGTTAAAGTCAAAGTCAAATAATTTATTTAATTAGGCCATTATATAAGGCACCTTTGAACGTAATAACACAGTACCTACGTACACCTCAAAATTGGCACACGACGTTGAAAGGTCGTAAGTTTAACCAAAGTGTCAATCGATTTGCTTTGTAAATTGCTACTCCACTTATGACCGCGACTGTACAGTTGTGTACCTATTAGGTATGACAAATGAATACTAGGTACCAACATTTGTACTTACGTTGTCTAGGTTTTTTTTTCAATGAATGACAGCAACTAGCAGGTACTTCATTTAAAAGTAAGGTCATCAAGTATTCGTCATGCAATTCTTATTATTATTATATACATCACGTCTGTTACTAGTAATTTTTACAATAGCGTGTAAATTAAAAACCAGAAAAGTGTGGGATTTTATTGTGTATGACTGATGGATGACAAGCTTTTCAGTAGAAGAGTCATAATAATAATATTATTTGTCCTTTACAATGATCCTAGGAAAGAGGTATATTCAGTGTGGTGTGATTCAATCGGTTGCCACTTTTTTATTAACAAGAATGATACCTTTATTTTTACTAATGGGTACACTTCTGCCTAACCCTTCGGGAAACGTTGAGGCTACGTTTTTTAACACTTGGAATTTCTCTTGTATCGTGGATGCATTTACAAACATATACATACACAAACAGTCAGACTCGGAACAACTATCTGTAAGCATTTAAATATTTGGGAATTGAATCCGCGACACGCAGTGCTGAGTCAATCGCTCAGCCACTGCGCCAACTGGGCCGTCATTGAATACATTATTGACTTTAAAAACACAAAATAGTATCAACCACTTTAATTAAGTATTCAAAATTAATCATCTGTATTTAAAATTAAAAAAAAAAACTAAACAGAATGCAACCGATACATTTCTCAAAAGAAGATCCACGCTCATCGTCTCTCATCGGTGCGCCGGCGCAGTCTCCGTGACCTCATTACAAATATGGCGCCCGCGGACGACCTCACATCGTCTGAGTTTACTTTGTGCCGCGAATGTTCTAACTATTCTAACATGCTCGCTTTTGTTAATCATTTTGGAAATCTCAGAATTTACTTAGGATTTAGTAAAATTTAGGATAAGCTATATTAAAAAAAAACTTTATTATTATATTAAAAAGTTTGTTTGTTTGACCGCGCTAAATCTCCAGAACTAAAGAAGCTAGTTTGTAATCAATAATTATCTACCTGTTATTTTGATGCAGATCCTTGTAGAATAAAAACTTACCACATTGAATCTAAAAACTCCAGTAGGAACATACAATATTTACACTTCGAGCCAAATAAATCTACCGCCTGCCTAAAAAGAGGACATCTGATATTTTTGCTTACACCGTAAGGGAGACAGCGTTAAGATAAATAAACAACACTATTATTTACATCTTAATGCTGCCATAACGTAGAAAAACACAAGACTTCCTCTCTCATCTTTTTATTTAACCTTTTTGTATTTGAGTTTTTGTATTGCTGTCGCTACGTATTATTTACTCGTACGTATTCGCGCTTGCCAACCGTACCAAAATAGAAGGCTTGTATAATATATATTTAGGTGTTTATCATATAAGAATGAATCTTGTGTACATATTTATTTATATCTTGCGACATACAAATACTGAGAAATTCTGTTTTCTATTTGTTTTTGCATTTAGGTCCATAGTGCAATATTCTTTTTGGAGGTTCTTATTTTAGTAAGACTGGTTTTAGATAGCCATATTTTTGTACATATTATGTACAGAAAAATAGAAGGAGAGGTGGGACCGAGCAGTAGAAAAATTTAGGCCAATGGCCGGTTCGCATAATTCCAGTAGCGTTCGAGTCTGGCAATTCAAACCAGTGCTGAACTGGAATGGCGATTGTCTACATTATTCTAGTAATTAGAATCCGTTGAATAATTTTGGTGGAAAAATGGCGCTAGATTAATATCCTTCTACACCAGTGGCGCTGGAATAGGTGATTTGGAATAAAAAAGTAGACAGTCAGGGAGCAATCCAGCCATGGACTAGATTGCTCACTGGAATGCTGAAAACATTTCAATGCAGACTTATATTATTCCAGTGGCATTTCAGCGTCGGTTACAGTCGCTGGACTGGAATAATACGAATCCTAGTTATTTCATAGAGCGAATTTTTACAAGCTGTTAGGTTTTAACAATATAAAATTAACAAATTGATTAATAGCAGTTGAGTTGGTGCGAGTACAAATTGTCATTAAAAAACTAATTGCACGCTTGTTCGCTAAATTAATAGGTTTGTCTTTGAACTTGATGATCAGTGTGTGCGTTGAACTTGTTAACAATTGTGTCATACATGTCAATACATGTATGACAAACCCCTACAGCTTCCTCAATAGGAAGCTGTATAATAGTCGACGATTTATTTTTGGTGTTTCCTTTCCAAAGATAAGCTGTAAATTACTATTTTGCTTATCTCCTATTCTGAAATAGTCAGTGTTTTATCAAGTTTTTGGAGTCATTTTTACTAGGTACGGATGACAGCGCTTTAAGGTAAACACTGCGGCATCTTATGCGGTTGTAATAGGAGCGATTTTACAACAAAAAGGTATAATTTGATATGCTGGCTACTATATATACCTACCTAAGTGCGTTTTATCATCTTCAGCGTTTATAATTACTACCAAGTAATTTATGTCGCTGATTTGTTAGTTACTCAACAAAACATTAAACAACCTACTTGAAGTTCAAAGAATTAAATGCATGACCTTGCTGTATGTTTATGAAAACAACAATAAAATAAATAAAAAATCCTGTACTAGGTAGGTATAAGTCTACCACGATGACGTCACAAAAAGAGGTCAGTGTCGCAATCAAAACAATGTTTTTCCCTTAAACATGTGCTGATGACTGAATTCCAAGTAAATGTATCGTTCTCCTTGACACAGAAATGCGCGGGCGCACCGCGAGTGTATCGCCGCTTTCGATACAAGGTGATCTGCTGGTGTGGGATCGGTTTAATAGGTGGTTATTTGGTTAATGTCGAGATCTTTATCAGGTGTAGACTTTAATGGGAGACAGTCAATTATTATATACTAGCTTTTGCCCGCGACTATGTCCGCGTGGAACTTGTTTATATCGTACTTGCATACAAACTTCCACCCCCCTTTCACCGCCTTAGGGGGATCTTTCCGGGATAAAAACTATCCTATGTTCTTTCTCGGATCTTAAACTTTCTCCATGCCAAATTTCATCAAAATCGGCTCAGCGGTTTAAGCGTGAAGAGGTAACAGACAGATAGACAGACAGACAGACACACTTTCGCATTTATAGTAATAATATGGATTCTGGAACCGTATCGTAACTAAAATCTTATCTAAAGCAAGAGTGATTAGAAATAGTATGAAACGTTTGTGATTTTTGATGACGTGTACAGCACAATCATTTCGGGTAATCTTACTAATATAAATATTTATATAAAAATGAATCCCTGTTTCCCTTGGTCACGGCATCGGCATCACGCGTAAACGGCTGGACCGATTTCGCTTTTTTTTTGTTGTTGTGTTTGTTATTGTCAGGAGAAGGTTCCTATGAAAAAAAAAAGAAGTCGGTAATGTCGGTCTCAAAGGTAGGGGTAGGGTAGAGGTAGGGGTATCGGTAGGATAGGGGTAGGATATCACGCGAACGAAGTTGTGGCGGGTTAGCTAGTGTATTATAAATGCGGAAGTTTAAATGGATAGATGTTTGTTACTTAATTAAGCTAAAACTTCTTAACGGATCTGGGTATTTGGCATAGAGAAAGATTATCCTTACTAATATTATAAATGCGAAAGTAACTCTGTCTGTCTGTCTCGCTTTCACGCCTAAACCACTGAACCGATTTTGATGAAATTTGGCATGGAGATAGTTTAAGACCCGGGGAAAGACATAGGCTACCTTTTATTAGACTTCGACTTCGTCTGCGTCCGCGATAACCGACATTTGCGCGGACGAAGTCGCGGGCAAAAGCTAGTAGTCTATAATAGCACATAGGCTACTTTTTATCCTGGAAAAATGTACGTTTCCCGTGGAATAACACATCAACTTTGACCCTGACAAAGTCTTGGTCAGAAGCTAGTTTTAGCTAAAAGCGTCACATCGACGTTTGGAAAGAGACAATCGGCTAATTTCGGATTCGTAGACATTGAGTTAAAATGTACTACGTACTAGAGAAGACACCTCAACTCGATTGTTTGTAACACGAGTTAGAGCGCATGCACTCCAACTCACTTAGTCTATGCCGAGCGTTTGCTGCAACGTGACACATTTGAGTGAAGTTTTGTTTTTTATAATAAGCCTTCGTGCGGATTGAGATACTGTACAAATAACTCCAGAAACATAAATAAAAGTCAAGGAGTGACTTTTCACCAGTAAGTTCATTAATTATGTTTAAAACACGCTTAATTTTAATTATAATTTTTCAATTGCAACGCGTCACCGCGGCGGCGCGGCGGCCATGTTTACGTGAATGTCAAAGAGTAAAACATTTGTATGCGCAGACTTGACACTATCGACGTAAAAGTTTACATAATTAAGGGCAGTAAAATATCAATTTTAAATCACGATAATAATGTTAATGCAATAACATTAATATTTTTTTATTATTATTTGGATTTAAAGGTTTCCTCGGGGGTGTCATGAAACAAGAGAATCATGGATGTTCAGAATAATCGCAGCGAAGAAACGTGGTTACCTTCAGATTATTCACAAAATGGCAGAAACTAACTAAACTTATATTACTTAAAGGAAATTAAAATATTATTACAGCATAAATACTTTTTTATTTATTCTTTGAGTAAGTACACAAGTAGGCAGAATAATAAAATTATGTCGCATCTGCACGCATCTATGAGAACATAACACCCCCCCGCTTGTCCCGCGCATGCCCCGCTGTCATCAAGTGCGCCCATCTTTTGTTTGAGATAGCTTCTCTAGTACGTAGTACATTATAACTCAATGTAGAGCGTTATCTCTGTCGCACGAAATACAAACAGTCCGGTATCTATTAGGAGCTGTTAAAACAATTATGATTTGCTTCTTTTGATAATTCTTTTTATTCTTTGTATAAAATACGAAATACGATAAAGGTTGATGTGCAATATTTATCGCCGGGTACTGTACTTAGGTTAATTTTACAAAAAGTATATTTTTCCGACTCTGTAATCACGTCACCGCCAATTTATCTTTTAAAAAGCTCAACGGACAAAGTAATTACTACCCTCCACAAAACTGTCGTTTTTATTCGCGCGATAATTCGCCAATATCGTTTTAATAATCGCCCTGTCTTAAATAAGAGCATGGGTTGTAGTTATTAATTACTTTTATCAGTTTGTAGTAAATGTCAGTAGTCCTGCCGCCTCTCACTACCGTTATGGTATGAATATAATCAATAAACTGATTAAATGTGGTGAAATACTGCTCTGATTTTTTTACTTTCACCTGTTAAGGTTACGCCCTTTGTCTGTATAACGTTTTGTGTTATGAGATTGAACTTTCATTGAGTTCTGTGGTTCAGTTTTGACACTTAAGGCTTGTGAAAGTTTTAGCATAACATCACGCCTGTAATCCCCGAAGGGTTTGGCAGCGGTGTACGCATTAGTACACCCACATTTCGCTAGTTATGTTTAAGTCCCATGTAATAGGAGGCGAGCCTCTTGCCATCAACTAGGCACAATTCCAGAGTCCAAGGCTGCTATGGAAACCAAACCCAACCTGACCTGGAAATCGAACCCATCCCTCATGCTGAGCATTCGCGCTTTGCGACCACTAGACCAACGAGGCAGTCTGTTCCATTGATGAAATTATTGACTATTGCAAAAAATTATATTGGCTAAGAGCCTAAATATTTAGAATGTCTACTTACTAAATTATGTTGAAATCCAAATCGCAACCTAGTCTCAGTATCAAGAAGGTTAATTCTCCTCCAAAATCATATATCAGCGACAATCAGTGTCAAAATATTTAGGCAAATAAGCGGTATTTTTGATAAATCTAGACTAGGATTAGAATGCCATCGTTGTTAAACTTACCGAAATTGATATCTTAAACGTATTTACGACAAGTTTCTTTTTTATGGTGGAAGATTTTGCTATTAGCGCTATATTGTATACCCAGTGATTCATAAAAATCTGGTCAAGACAAGCCACTTGACATCTCTTTTTATTTAAGTAACACAAACAATTATGCTCTTAAGCACTCAACTAGTAAACGAAGTGTGAATTGCCGACATTTCCGTTTCCTTTCTAATTTCTAGTAAACATTATATGGTCATCTACTTATTTCAAATGGCGTCGAATGACTGTCACTGTGACAGCCAAGTAGTTCTGCGTAATTTGTATAAAGTTCCATTAGTCATACAAAAGGGTCATCAAATCAGTTATTCATTAGTGCACACAGACACTAATATGGTGCGTTGGCGGAACACCTATTGATGATAAAGGTTGCGGAAGCTATTTTTGCATGACAGACCTTTGTTATAGCTGACGGATACGGTGTACTTTATTGTGTGGTCGTTTTTTTGCACTTATATGTAATGGCGCCCAGTTGGGACTCGCAGAAATGACTGTACTAAGTTGCGATTTTTTTATTTAAATGGTGCTCCTAATGTTTAAGATACAGTAATTTATTCATGGCTCAGAAAATACGAGGTGGAAAGGACATCAAAACGAAAACTTACATACATAAACTCACGCCTTTTTCCCATGGGGGTAGGCAGAAACCACAGAACGCCACCTGCTACGAAAACTTTTAGCATGGAATCAGTATTAATTCTACTCATGACGACAGCCTTAACATTTTTCGTCGGTTAAGTATTAAAAAAAAATAAGCTGTTATAAAGCAAAGTTTCACACAGGTTTGTTGTGACGTTCTTTCTATTCGTAAACTAAAACTGGGTAAGAAACAAAGTAGCCTATAAAATTAGCGACAAAACATACATCAGACTTCAATTAAAACATTTACAGTTGCAGTACTGATACCCATTTACCTATAATTCACAATATCCGATAAACATTTCTTTAAATAACGATTAGCAACGATATTTATGACGAGAGGTGGAGTTATGTCATCGGGCCATGAGTCAAGGTGGATGTCACTGCGTCATGACACTCACTAAGTGAATGAGTGTGCATGAGGAAGTAGACGTGACCTGTGAGCACGTTTACGGTAAGCTGGAGACTCGATAGAACGATGAATGGGTGGTAGTGCGATGCTCATTTGTTATTGTTGTTTCCTCTTTTGTTTTAAAGTATAGGTAATAGCTACATTGATTGGAAAAGGAGGATATTATAAGCCTTTACTAGAGTACTAGCTTCTGCGACTTCCCCCGCGTCAGAGTTAATTTTATTATCCTAGGGAATCCGTACATTTCTCTTCTCTCTCTCAGTTCTGGGATAGTGAAGTATTATATGTGCTATTCCAGACTATAATCTACCTCTGTGCCAAATTTTATCCAGATCTGTTCAACCATTCTGGCGTGATTGTATAATGAACATCCATATATCTCAATTTTCGCATTTAAATAGTAGTAAGATTGTCAAACTAGGTTTTTATTATACACGGTTACTTTTAGGTCGTTCTTAAGCCGAAAGCCATAAACTCGATCATCTAACTCGAAACGATTGAGACCATTTTTTTTCAAAAATAACATTAAAAAATAACAGCTGTTCAGTACATTTATGTTCGTCTAACTCGTCAAAGTGTACTGAACAGCTGTTTTTTTATTATTATTTTTGAAAAAAAATGGTCCCAATCGTTTCGAGTTTGATGATCGAGTTTATGGCTTTCGGCTTAAGAACGACCTAAAAGTAACCGTGTATAATTATACTAGCTGTCCGCCGCGGTTACACCCGCGTGTTTGGTTACTGCTCCGCTCCCGTAGGTCGTAGCGTGATGGTATATAGCCTATAGCCTTCCTCGATAACTAATCTATCTAACACTGAAAGAATTTTTCAAATCGGACCAGTAGTTCCAGAGATTAGCGCGTTCAAACAAACAAACAAACAAACAAACAAACAAACAAACACTGCAGCTTTATAATATTAGTATAGATTATTTCTGCAGATATGCAGAGTTTTGATTTTTCTGCACAGAACTCTAATTCTAAAATAAGTTCTAGTTTAAGTTATTTCTTAAAATAACAGCTATCAGACTTCAAAATCGATCTAGTTGTTTCGAAGATTAAATGGTAGATAGGAGGTAGATATTTTATTATGTAGGAAGACAAATCATCTCAAGCTAACTACATCTACATTTACCGAGGAAGATTTCGTCTAATTTGACCGGCTGGTTAAAATTATAAAATCTCTTTTGAAACTAGGTACCCAAGTTTAAACTGGACACCATAAAATCCCTGCGCAGGCACAATGATTCACTTTAATAGGTGTTTCATAACAAGTCGTAATCAAACAATACAACTACAACAGTACACACAATAAAACATAATTTACTACTAAAGGAAAGTTTACTCACATACGTGTGGAAGTATCGTAAACTTTACGTTCAATGAACGAGCGACACTGGCAGGGTTGCCACTTGATAAAATGGCTAAGATGATCTAAAATATAGGATCTGTACCTATCACATTGTGCACATTGTTATCATAGGTCAAAAGAAGAATTAGAGATGTGTAGGAATATAAAAGTTATATTAAGAACTAGCTGCCCCACCGAGACTTCGTTCGCGTGGTATCCTGCCCCTACCCTACCCCAACCCTACCCCTACCCCATATTTTCTCATCGTTTAAACCTTCCCTGGACGTAACAAACATTTCAAAACCAACATCAGCTAAATCGGCCCAGCCGTTCTCGAGTTTTAGCGAGACTAACGAACAGCAATTGATTTTTATATACAGCATGTAACAAAAACCCTGTCCGATCCTTAAGGGTATTATTCGGCATCGTATTGCGTACACATATACGTAACCATTTAATGGATTTGAGATTATTATTTTTCCCCAGTGAGAAAAAAAAAGAAGAAAGAAGAAGTAATTAAATTAAAATAAAACATAAAAACTGATCAACGGCAACACTGATCTGACAGGGTTTTTGTTACATAGTGTATATAGATTGTAATATATGTAATTAAGGCTGTACCTAGCCTAGGTATACACTGTGGGGACGGGGGACGGGGGGAGGAGGGGTTCGAGCTCTGACCAGAGACTATTAGTAACACCAAACACAGAGGGCGAAAAACATGGATTTTCTACAAAACGACAGATAAGAATTGTACAATTATTTACGTGAATAGTTTTTAATTTACTTACACACTTGACCTACGATAATGAGTAAGAATAGTGATAACCTTCAACCTTTGCTTAGGTCCTATCTACGTACTTTCACTATTATTGACACCAAAGCTAAAGCTACTCATCATAAATTGTATAACAACAAGTAACAAGTAACTTCCGATCCTCACCATGTGACATCCTTACCCTAAAACAAGCGACCGGATACAATGGTCACCGTACAGCCGAGGACTGTCCAGATGTGGCGCCCGCGCACCAAGTGCAACCTTTGTATGCGCGTGCGCACCCGCGCACCGGATGCCGCGCCATTAGCCGGAAACGACGTCACATTAAAACGTAATTGTTATTTAAATGCAATCAGTAGGCTTTAATGCTTGTGAATGCGATTATTATGCGAAAGTGGTGTTTAGGCAAATCTATTGATTGCTGAATTAATATTGTGCTGTTAATTACTTAGGAGAATCATAATTGGAATGCGCATTCCTATAAACGTATAACGGTTTTAATAATTCAAACACTAAAGTATCTAATGGCTGTAAATTGTAAACATCGTTATATTGCAATTGAAGTCGTTTTGAAAAAAAAACTGATTGAAAATGAAAGATTATGGATACTGAAAAAGATACTAAACTACTGAAAAAGTATAATAAAAATATACTATACAGCATTATGCTGAGCGTCAGCCGTTTCGCGCGGTAGTGATGTATTATATACACATCAAAAAAGTCTAGGGATCAACATCCCTAACAAATGTTAGGGATGTTGATCCCTAGACTTTTTTGATGTGTGTATATTTCCGTTTAAGACATAATTTTTTTAAAATGTAAATCCACTTATTTTTGATATAGGCTTTTGTAAATTACAACAGTTTTTATAGGTATATGTGCGTTAGTTTCACGTGAATAAACAGTTTTCCTTTCTTTCTTACTATGCTGGTAAGAAAGAAAGAAAAATTGTTTACAATGCCGATAAACGTCAAAACAAAGAAATGAAACTACAAAAATAGAGAACGGACTTTACTACATCGAAAGCGATTATATAAACAGCGACAGGTGAAGTGATTAGTATGCATTTTAACTAGGACAAGTGAAGTCAGACAGATAATGTTATCAACACTTTAAACTTTTAATTGAATTGGGTCGGCGAGTGTTGAATATTAATTAGTAATTACTATAATCTATCTCTAACATGCGTTATCGGGAAGTATTGTAAACAGTTTTAGTGCTATGTAAAGTTTAATAGTTGATATTAGTAGTAGCAGGTACTTATAGTTTGTTTATGTTTGCGTTAAAATACATACATATCATAAAATCACGCCTGTAATCCCCGAAGGGTTAGGCAGACGTGTACCCATTAGTACACCCACATTGCGCCAGTCATGTTTTTTTAAGTCGTGTACTGAGCATGAGGTCTCGGATTCGATTACCAGGTCGGGCAAAGTGTTATTGTGTTTTTCCATTAGGAATTTTTAAATAGCAGTCTCGGAGTCTCGATTTGTGCCCGGTTGATGGCAATAGGCTCGCCCTCTATTACATGGGACTTAAACATAACTGGCGAAATGTGGGTGTAATAATGGGCACTATTTGGGGATGACGGGTGTTAGGGGCGGATCTACTTTAAGGCTTTTTGGGCTACAGCCCAGGGCCCCGTGAATACAGAGGGCCCACAACCGGACTGAAAACAATAGACGATATTGTCAATAATAAAAATTATCTTAAATTAAAAAAATCCGATTATAAGGTTGGCAACACTGCGATCAAATTATATATACCTTACATCACTACAGAAAACAGTTTTTTGACAAAATGGCAATTGATTGAGTAATTAGGTAGGGTAAGCAGTATTAGCCCAGGGCCCCACAAATTCAAGATCCGCCCCTGACAGGTGTTATGTATGCAGATATCCAAACGATAGTCAAAATTGTATAAAGCTGATCACTTATTATATCTTAAGAAGCTAAGAATTAGCAGCTTCAGAAACAATGGTTAATTAACAGACGACATTGCTTCTTGTCAACACGTAAAAACAAAAAAAAAAACAGCTTTAATTTAAAATGATTACAATATTGAGTATTGGACATTGTATTGTCATCAGAACTAAAGATGTATGCAAAATTTCAGCTCAATCAGATACCAATAAATGGTCGAAAAATGGTTTGGAAATTTTGAAAGGACAACTTACTTACATACGAACAGTGCAAGCTAAATAAAAGCTTGTACAAAAGATTAATGGTCAAGTCTCGAGTTCTCGACACTGGAAGCTAACCCAAACAGACTTGGGAAGAGGCTCGGATGATGATTGATGGTGAGATGAACCGGTCGTGTTTCATCGTCCCAGGGAGTATGGGTCCCGTCGGAAATGTTTTGGACTAGCGGTATCCGGGGCAAGACGCAGCGGGGGACCAGGCAGCGGTGATGTTTGTGAATGAGAGATGATCTGGCGGATCTACGGTTGTGTTTGGCTTGTGGATCGTTTCCATATTGGGAGATACTTAGTACTTTACAAGCTAAAGAGAGTAAAGAATGTGAAAGGGCATTAAAAGCGTTCGTTGGTCTTGATAGCCCAGTGGTTGATGTACTCTTTCTGCATGAGGTTGTGAGTACTTGGCCAGTCTCCATTGAGATTTTCCGCCGTGACTGAAATCGGTCTGAATAATATTATTAATTTAATATTGAATTATATGGACTTATATCACTACATAGTATAAAACAAAGTCGCTTCCCTGTCTGTCTGTCTGTCCCTATATATGCTTAGATCTTTAAAACTACGCAACGGATTTTGATGCGGTTTTTTTAATAGATAGAGTGATTCAAGAGGAAGGTTTATGTATTTACATTGCACCCGTGCGAAGCCGGGGCGAGTCGCTAGTTAAATTATATGACTGCCTCGTTGGTCTAGTAGTCGCAAAGCGCGACTGCTGAGCATGAGGTCTTGGGTTCGATTCCCAGGTCGGGCAAAGTGTTATTGGGTTTTTCCATCAGGAATTTCTCAATAGCAGCCTCGGAGTCTGGATTTGTGCCCGGTTGATGGCAATAGGCTCGCCCCCTATTACTTTGGACTTAAACATAACTGGCGAAATATGTGTACTAATGGGTACACCTCTGCCTAACTCTTAGGGGATTACAGGCTCACGCCTGTTATGTGATGTAAGTAATATTATTACGTTACAAGACAATTCTCAATCCACACATTTTTCTAGTACAATTCTACAACTTTTGTATTCAAAATTTAAATATCGAACAGCCGCTACAATTAAGGCAGCAACCATATGGCGGGCGTGCGCGTGGGCATCACAACGTGACGTCACCGCCCATTCACCGCCAACCATGGTGCACGCTTTATTTGGTTCGGTTTGGAAAATTAGCTATTTGATGATGATTTTATGTGTAATATTGAGCATTATTTCGATCATCCATATTGTTTAAGTTATATTGTTTTCTGCGCTTGCGATGGAGTGTTCCTTCTTCCTAAGTTCTGAATTCAAAATGTCTGTTATTGTAAATATTTTGTAACAGGTGGTATAATCGTTTGAAACGTGGGAGCTTTTTTATCAATGAGCGCGCAAAAAATGTTTGTGATCACCTATCTACTTACGAACCTACATTACTTACTTACATTTATGTCAACATCTTAGTACAGATACAGGAAAAAAAAACAATCTATTTATGGTTTACTTATGCAGTGAAATGTATCGCGAGAAACTATCTATGAATTTGATACTTATAGTGGAAAAATGTTAACTAATCTTTAGGTAGTTGTCGTTTTCTATTCAGGACATTCCAGGATGCGCTTGCGCCGCGTCAGATGCAACTCTTAGTACGGTCGCCTAGTAGTCTAAAGTTTGAGGGACAATAAAATTTAGGTAGGTAATTTTAATCACAATCCCAGCGTCCTGCCTCGTTCAAATCACCTGTAATTTATCTACATTTTTGATAAGTTTTGGCCATAGGCGCCAATCATGTTGCTGTGAAGAGATTGTGCAGGCTAAATACCTACATTTTGAAAGTATTTATTAATTACAAGATTTTTTTATTAAATCTTTTGTAGTCTGGTACTAGACATTATGACCTCTGTGGTTAAATAAAGGTACATCTGACACATCTCAAGTTTACAATGAAAACAAGAAAACGTGTTGTTACTGCAAAAGCGTGACCAAATTGACTGAATCATGATCATTGTATCACTGTGACGCTCGTATCTTTGTGATTCATCGTTTTGTGAACAGAAGGTGCGCTTTGTAAGGAGACATGTAGACGCTGGCTAGGTAAGCTAAATATTGCTGTGATTGAGTGAAATAGCCGACAGCTAGTCTATTCTGCTCAAAGGTTCCTCAGTATCTAATTAGGTGACGAAGATGAGGCAGATTTTTGTAGACCGTCTAATGTTAGGAATTGACAACTTATCTCAAGCTCAGCTCAGCTTAAGGTGAGCTGAGCTAAACTTGTTTAGCTCGATGAATTTTGTTGTGGTTTATTTATAGCCACATCTGATTATAGTTAATACTAGCTGCTGACTCGACCTCGCGTTGCTGTGGGTTGAAGTAAGTAAAGATATTGAGGTCCATAATCGAGATAAAAACTACTTATCCTATCTTTTAAGTTTGATCAAATTACACACAGTAAGCCAAATTTCATAAAAATGGTTGAGTAGTTTCGCGAGTTCATTCCGGACAAACAACTTGACGCCTAATTTATATATATACACATCAAAAGTGTCTAGGGATCAATAATATATAGGGAATAATAATATATTGATCCCTAGACACTTTTGATGTGTGTATATTAAGGTAAGCCCGAAATCGCCAACCCGCTTTGAGCAAGCGTGTTGATTAATTCTTATGCTTTCTCTGTATGAAAACAGGCCTTTTCCCTGTAGTGGGACAGTCATACTTAGGCTGGTATTATTATTTCGTGATATGAGTGTTGTCCCTGCCAACGTAATCAGTGCTTAAGTCATGTTTCACCTACGGACGTGTTCTTAGAATGTCGACAGTGACTCGGTGCGCCTACGCATGACATATGGCGGTCACCAGTGTAAACAACGCTTTATTCATACAACTGTTACGTCAATTTAGGTTTTGGTTAAAAGTCTGTTGTGTGTAAGATACAAATAAACATAAAAGGAATATTAATGGGGTTTTGCAAAATATATACTACTACTGCTACTTACTTACTTAACAAATTAATTAAAAACATTAGATTAATAATTTGTTTACAGTTAAATATAATTATAATAATTATGTAAGTAATTACAGTTAATGATTTTCCCCTAACATACCACAAATATGGCTCATAAAAGCATGACATCAATATTTTAATTAGGTATGCCTAAGTAATCGCAACTTACCTAAAAGTTCACCCCCCCACTTACCCCTTTCTTCTTCTTCTTCTTAACCTACATGATACGGTCATGGCTAAGCATTTGCTAGTTGTTTGTGTACCTATATGACTTTTTAAAGTATGTTTGTAAACGCACTTACGATAGAGCCGAAATTCCTAGTGTTGGGAAATTCTGCCTAGCCTTTTCCCAACTATGTTGGGGTTGGCTTCCAGTCTAACCGAATGCAGCTGAGTACCAGTGTTTTACATAGAGCGACTGCCTATCTGGCCCCTACAACCCAGCAACTGCATTTAAATACTTCTGACGATCAACGGCTTAACGTGCTTTCCGAGGCAAAAAGGAGTCTCGGTATGTAAAGATGGTTACCCATCCACTGACCAACCCCGGCAAGTGCAGCTTAACATGATAGATGGTCCCGTGCGGCTGTTATTAAAAAAAACACATACATAACATACGCCTGTAACTCCCAAAGGATTAGGCAGAAGTATACCAATTAGTACACTCACATTTCGCCAGTTATGTTTAAGTCCTATGTAATAGGGGGCGAGCCTATATTGCCACAAAAAGAAACAAAATATTGCATGCCGCTTAGGTTCCAATAGGTTTCTAATTGGTTCCACCGCATTCGATACAATGTAGGCACCTACCTAATATAGTCACTTTCAGCAAGATATAAAAATGTCTCATTGTGGTTTACCCTTACAGTAAACAGGTAAATTGTTGTTTCGATTGAGATATTATCCCCCCTACGGTTTATAGGAATAGAGTACCTTTTATGGGTAACAAAGCGTAAAGAGCATCCGTCCATCTTCGGCAGTCACGGATGGGTAACGTTGTAAGGGATGGGTAATTGTGCCTGGTTTTAGGGAAAACAACATGGTGTATATTGCGTTGTAGGTTAGGTAGGTTTAAAGGCGCTCGCTACAGTTTGATAGGATTAGGCAGAACAATCATAAACAATTCGGTAGTTGACACGATAGACCAATAATTCCAAGACAAAAATTCTCTAAAGAAACACTTTATTTTAGACCATTTAATTTTTATTTATGCAAAAAAAAGTGCCATAGGCATTCTCTACTAGTCAACCAAGAATGGTGAAGAGATAACACGGTAAATATAAATTATTGTATGGGCGTAAAACAATAAAATTAAAGAAAAAAAAAACTCTAAATAATTACATAAATAAATAGATTTTGAACGTCTTTCATTAGTAGAATTGGCCTCTAGTTATTATTGGATAGTAATGTAACACATTCGGTATATTTAAATTATTAAGGGATTGTGGCTTGGCTCGTTTTAGCTGAACTAAAGGAAAAACATCGTGTTTTTGTTTCATCATGTTTTTTCCTTTTCCTTTGGCATAAACCAGCCTATTACTGTCCCACTCAACCATGTCAGAGGCCCTTGAGGCGGTTTAGAAACTCTGACACTAGGGTGTGTGGGGTCGTAAGACCTAGTAAGATCTTACGACCCCATACACCCAAAGAAGCTAACTAAAAAATCTAACAGTTAGTTCCCGTATTTAACTCAAGCTATCGACTTCGATAATGTTTATAAAACAATACAATCAGTTGCAAGGTGACCCATACAAGGTACACGACGCAATTTGCATGGACTCACAGCAATGAATCAATAGCCGTGCGCAGGAGTATATTGAAACCTATCGACGATATCAGATAAATTGGCAACGTAGTGACACAGTGATCAATCTTTGCAGCTTCATGGTATGTCATTTTATTAGTATGATAATCGATAGTGATGGCTTTAAAGTTGTTACAGGTAATAGGTAGGAGGGTAGGGGAGGGGGAGGGTGGTAGGTAGGTGGTAGGCAATTGAAATAGGCGGACCGAGAATCTGTCAGTTTTAACTCCATCAGTTAGAAAATCATTGATATACTTACTATGTATCTAATTGAAAGAGTGCCGTGGAGTTTCTTGCTCGTTCTTCTCCATAAAGGCCTACCTCCGTTTTGGAACAAGCAACTAGTTTCAACTTTCGGACTAACTGACCGACTCCTTGACAATTCTAAAGTGCCTGTAAATGGTCTAATTGAAATAAATGTTTTGACTTTGAGGTCAGTGGGTCGTCTTTGACTATGACAAGGGCGGATCCAAGTCAGCCTTCAAGTCAGGGGGGGTCATAAAATAAGGTCTAGCCAGGACAGGCTCCGTTTCGATTACAATAATAATTCTAATTAAAAGAAAATAGTTAGCCCAGGGGGGGGTCATGACCCCCATGACCCCCCCTGGATCCGCCCTTTAAGAATAAGACTTCCTTCAATATCAAAGTGCATAAAATACAGCGCGTACTCCACTTCTCACGCTTCCGGTGGTCCGTGTGACGTAGCGTCCCAGTGAAACCAGATCGGCGCAGGCGCAAGTAACTCTATACCGCCAAGATTTACGATCGAATTGACCCTAGTACCGTTTTGTGGCGTTAGCCCATGTTAGATTGTTAAATTGTAGCTAATCTTTGGTTTATTATTATTTATTGGAGTTATTTATTTTTTAAAGTGTTAAGTAATTTTAACTAGTTATTGCTCGCGACTGCGACCGTGTGTAGGTCGGTTATCGTGAATGCAGACGAAGTCGCGGAACAAAAAGTATGTCTATGTTCCTTAGGGTTCAAACTTACCCTGTACCAAATTACATCAGAATCTGTTCAGTGGTTTAGTCGTGAAAGCATGACAGACAGACAAACAGAGTTACTTTTGCATTTATAATTATTATTAGAACTAGCTTTTGCCCGCGACTACGTCCGCGTGGAACTTGTTTATATCGTACTTGCATTCAAACTTCCACCCCTCTTTTCAAAGCCTTAGGGGGTGATTTCCGTGATAAAAACTATCCTATGTCCTTCCTCGGATCTTAAACTATCTCCATGCCAAATTTCATCAAAATCGATTCAGCGGGTAAGCGTGAAGAGGTAACAGACAAACAAAGTTACTTTTGCATTTATATTATTAGAATGAAGTGCGGATATTTAGGAACGGATTGTTGATATTCTAAAGGCTTTTTTTAGCATTTTATCGATGTCTATCATAAATCTAGGTAAATAATTAGTAGTTCTTAGGGAATTAGTAGGTACATACCCTGTTTTGACTTTGACTTACGTGGCCAAAGCTAAAACATAAAGATAAAACATTATAAAAAATACTTAACCTTTTTCAGGCCTATACAAATATATAAGTTCAGTAATCCTGAACAATCACAATTCACATCCCGCTGTCAATGTGATAACTGATAACAGGTCATTGACATGCTCAAAAACATAATAAAAATTATCAAGGCGCGTGCGTAGTGCGTAGTTTACTATAAGTTACGTTTTGGTTAAGTGGCTCGTTGGTCGCAAAGCGCGACTGCTAAGCATGAGGTCTTGGGTTCGATTACCAGGTCGGGCAAAGTGTTATTGGTTTATTCCATCAGGAATTTCTCAGGAGCAGCCTCGAAGTCTGGAACCGAACTTTGCTTTTATGTAAAAAAAATATTTTCTTTTTTTTATGTGCCTCATTTTCGCAGGAATAAACAGTTTTTCTTTCTTTCTTTCTTTCGAAGACCAAATCGTAAAATCTGAATAGATAGACCGGTATTTTTTTTAAGAATATTGGTTGAAGATTAAGTTCTTGAGGCAACAAGCTACCATAATTTAAAATATTAATAAACACGACTGCAAAAATTGCACATATTTACTTATACTTTGTCTACTCGACAGTTTTATTTTACGACGTGTTTTATTTACTGTGTTATTTTTTAAATCTACTTATCAAATTCTAGACGATAAACATAGACACGACCAGATTAATTAAAAAAAAATAATTGAGGCTGGTATTAATTTACGTTTTAAAGTGACCACATCGGATTCTTTTATCTTTTTATTTTTTTAACGATGCAAGCATTGTAACGATACCCCATACATCTAAATCAGTTCAGGCGTTTAAAAGTTATGGTGGAATAAAGAAACTCACATACATACATACTGTATACATTAACCCTAAACACATAACACTCCTTTTTTTGGGGCAGTCGTGTAAAAATAGATGATAAAGGCGAATAATCGCCTAACCACAGACAAGTCTGTCTATGCCTAGCTATCCATCTCTACATTAGCCACTAATAGAGCTACATTCATGAACTCATCAGTTTCACCTCGGTCCAAATCAAAATGTATTTCAGTTGGTTACGTTATTGCTAGTACACTAACATTGCGTAAGCGCAAGTGGCCGTGAACGCTAATTGTGATCTGTCTTGTATTTGTATGTATAAGTATAGTTTACATTTCTTTATTATTTGACTAGTTTATGCAGAATTGAATGAGATAGAAGATGATAAAGTAGTACCTACTGTTAGTAGAATAGGACTGCTTCATTAGTCTATTGGTCGCAAAACGCGGCTGCTGAGCATGAGGTCTTGGGTTCGATTCCCAAAGTGTTATTGGATTTCTCCATCAGGAATTTCTCAGTAGCAGCCTCGGAGTTTGTGCCCGGTTGATGGCAATAGGCTCGTCCCCTATTACATGTGACTTAAAAACATTACTGGCGAAATGTGGGTGTACTAATGCGTACACTTCTGCCTAACCCTTTGGGAATTACAGGCGTGATGTTGGTCAGGACAGTCGCTATTTTGGGAGAGACGATGGAGTGAAAATTAGTTCTTTAGGCGCTAATAACTTTCATCGAGACATCAATAACTATGAATTTATGTTTACAAATGTTTATTTTTGTCAAAGGTCATTATCATGTGTTATCTTTGCGTTCTCTTCCGTTGTTGGATCAGCAATATTTTAAATAATTGTTACAAAATTCTTACAATACAAGCCTGCTGTGCTATTCTGTCGAAATTTCCTTCGGCGAATTTAAGAAGATGAAAAATTAAAGAATAGGTTTGACGGACAAAATTGTCTTGTGTCTGAGGTTTGTAGGTAGATACGCTAGCCAAGAAGCTAGGTTTCAAAATACAGAATATCATTGATATTATTTTGAATTTGAAGATTTTTTAAGTCAAAAGTTACATGTTCCCATTAATGCGTCATTTTCTTTGCATGCACATTGATCCACGTGCGTATTTTTTTCCAAAAACAGTGATTACATGTCAAAAATAAAAATCATTTCCCAGCCATAATTTTTGCTCAACGTTAGTAAGATGGATGGGAAATATGCTCATATAAAATTTATATTTCTTCCACACCTTTTGCTTGCTTGTTGATATATCCAATCAGTACCTGTCTGTCTGTCTGTCACAATCTAATTGGCAATAATTCCTATGTTTTCTACCTTTTTATCTACATTTCTTTCACACTCACATTTATCTTAATTTTCTTTAGATTTCACTCATTCGACTAGTTTTTCCAACCTGTCTTTTGTACTGACATTGGCACCTTTCTCTGCATTAACGCTAGTTTCCGATGCGCCGGCGCCGGTTAGCGTTGCTGTGGTAAATAGTACTCTTTGTCTTATATGGCTCTGTTATGAATATGACTGTTTGTTCTCATGATCGGGCTACTTTCTTTTCTTATAACGCTTTGTAGTGTTTGGCACTTTCGATTTTATCGGAGACTAGTGACTTGTCCCGGCTTCGGACGAGTGCAATGTAGGTACTAACTAAATGTGAACCTTTCTCTTGAATCACTCTATCTATTGATAAAAGCCGCATTAAAATTCGTTGCGTAGTTAAAAAATCTAAGCGTACAGATACGAAGGGATGCGATTGTGTTTTATACTATGTACTTAGAGATGGTAAGAAGAAAGTATAAACGGACCTTTTTAACTGAGTGTTGAAAGTTGATTGAAATGACTGATTGGTTAACCAGTCTTTATTTCCATTTGTAACTAACAACCTCCAAAACTTTACGATCCCGGAAACAAAAGCTCACTTAACAATTCATTCGGTGCACTACCATAAAAAGGATCTAAAACGAAGAATACGCGGCACGTGCGCAAGCGCATCGCACGCGCCGAACCGTGGACGAAGTAGGGGGGAGAGGGGAGGCACAGGTGTCGAGTGATTTAATTAAAACTTAACAGAAATACACCGCCGACGAGTCTGTTAACGGCGAGTGTAATTAACAGGCACCCTTGCTGCTCACCTACGATAAATATAGATTAATTATACGAAGGAAAGGGGAAAGCGGAGTTTTTGGAAAGAGTAATTATAGTTTTGTTAATATTATTATGTGTATGGAGTTCATAATGCGATGCTACGTATACCTACTTAATAAAAGTATTTTTTAATAACATTAACTTTATCGCTTGGTTGCTAATGTATGTGACCATATACATAATAACTTACATTATATAAACCGCATTGTAGGTACCTTAGATTGCAGGTTTTAAAATTTTCTATAGATTGTAGGATTTTCCGTATTAATAAATAAATGTTTCTCGAATAGCATAATAAGAAAACTACTATATTATGCAACATTAAATTATACAAAAATAAAACACGTTTCTTGGATCTTTTTTAAAAAAAAACTTTATTTTATTTACATTTCGTTCATTTCGAGTTTTACGCGAAAACAAAACCCCGCAGATAATCGACATTCACACGATATGTGAATGCAATGTACCTTATACTTATAAAACTACGTATACTATATCATAATACGTCAAAAGTATTACTAATTAAGAATTGAAAGGTAAAATATGTTCAAAGATACTAGCTAGTGTTCACGTATTTACAAATATTGGATTGGAGTAAGTTTTGAAATTTTGCTGACACATCAATTTATGACGACCCACTTAAAATTATTGTTGTAATTGTTTTGCCTACCAACGCACATTGCGACACCACAACAAAATAAACTTTATCTAGTAGGTAATACCTACATACCTGTAATTATTTATTTGCATAATCACAGTTCTCACATAAATTAAGCAATAAGATTCTTAATAAAGATTTATTAGTTGTTTATGCAAAACATACCGAGTTAACGCGTGTGTTGCCATCGTTAAATAAGCGGTGCTAGGTGAAAGGTAAGCAGTTATTCCATTTAAATTAACTGTTAATGCAGTTATTGACAGGTTATAGGACATTTGAGCTTTATACTGCCAATGTGAGCTAAGCCGCCATCTCACAATTAATAAATTCATTCAAAATGCCAAATAGTTTACATTACTAACCAGCAAAATTAGTTCAAAATCAATTCTAAAAATTGGAAATTATTTCTGAGTAGCAGTCTCGGAGTCTGGATTTGTGTTCGTTTGATGGTAATAGGCTCGCCCCCTATTACATGGGACTTAAACATAACTGGCGAAATGTCGGTGTACTAATGGGTACACCTCTGCCTAACCCTCCGGGGATTATAGGCGTGATGTTATGTATGTATGTGTTCCCTAATATGACTTTCCAGACCGACTTTGTTTCCAACACGATAGAGTAGATAGTTCCGAATATTGCTTCATTGTAATCACAATAACATGACAGTTATAAAACATTAAAGCCAACAAACTTTTATAATTCACCCGCGCGCCCCGTGTTAAGTGTTTTATCGTAATAACTCCAAAAATAAAAGGAATTACCTAAAATGCCTAGACAAAACCCTCACTCATGTATAAATATAACTAATTATCAAATTTTTGACATATTAGTCATTATAATATCGTGTATAAATCGAAAAAACCAAAAAATTAGAGGCTAGGACTTAGAGATGTTTTTCTATCGAGAAAATGTTATTATTTTATGTTTTTGATCAATAAGAACCCTCGAAAATATCATGTAGTTTTCATACATTTGTATTTTAAGCCAGAGATCTAGAATTGTTCATGTAAAATAAAAAAAAAGATTGCTAATTTTGCTTACTACCCACTCTTAAAAAGCCCACATAAACAGTAACAATACCCATAAATACAAGCTAATTTATAAATAAAGAAATAATTCATTAATCACAGCTGGAAACTTTATACAGTTCCGACTGTTTGTATACAAACAGCCTTTTTTTTTTTTTTTTTTTTTTTTTTTTTTTTTTTTTTTTTTTTTTTTTTGAGGTGGTAAAAATCATCAAATGAGTCCTGGGCGGGGCGGAAGGGACTGTCAGACTTTTACTGACTAAAAAACCACCCTGTTCCTTCTGTTGCCCTTTACGTTCCGGGGCCACGGTATCCTGTTAAGACGTCCCGCAACCCCGGCAGGCGTTTGGCCCCGTTGGCCCCGTCCCTGTGCTGACAGCTCTTTGAGGCGCGCGCGAACAGAACGCGCCGTCGACCCGGGCATGGTCCTTGATCGGACGGCGAGCTACCCATTACTCGCCGTCCGCAAGCCCGCGCCTACGGTGGCCGGATGTCGCCTCGCGACGTCCGACGCCCTGGGCGTCTCCCGCGGCGGCTGGGGCGTGAGGTGGAGGGTGTTGTTCTCTCCCTCACGCGGCCCGCCTCCTCCTTCGCTAGCATTACTGCTTCGCAGAAGGAGGTGACTGCATCCCATTCCCTCTCGCCCCGGAGCATGGCCTGAACCAGGCCCGGGCGCGAGAGGTCGCCGCCGCCTATCGCCTCCGTGAGGACACGGCGATGCTCTGCCCAAGCTGGGCAGACCTGCACCGTATGCTCCACCGTGTCCTCCGGGCGGTCCACACAGTGGTGACACCCGGGCGTTTCCTCCCGTGCAATCCGACACAGGAACCTCCCGAAACAACCGTGTCCGGTGAGGACCTGCGTCAGCCGGAAGGTGAGGACGCCGTGGCGCCTCTCTAGCCACTCCTCAAAGAGGGGTCTTACCGCCGCGATTGCAGATACAAACAGCCTAAAAGAATATTTCTCCAAGCAAATGCTGCGCACAATCATAAGATCAGATGTTAGGCCGGCCACACACGGGTGGTCTTAGGAGTTGACGCTTTATTACTACATAATAAACAAGTCATGTGCGTGTGCAACATATATTACCGTAGTTAGCTATCGTGAACACATTATAATGGTGGTGGGGTGAGTTAGAGGCGGTGAGCGATTTCAGAGACGCTGGAGAAATTAGGCGAAGAAATAATTTAGGTGGATGGGAAAGTAAAACCAAATAAATAATTAATATTTTTTTAATATAACATGATTCCTTATTGGTGAAGTTCTTCAGGAAGGTCGGGTACGCGGACCTCGTCACTGGCGTGCTTATATGACCAGTAGATGTATGTACTACATAGACGAGTCGAAAGGAGTATGTAAGGATCTTAGCAGGCGGTCTTCAGTGCCTATGCGGCGTCTCTCCGCAGACCATGGCTCACCTAATATCTTGCACCACATGCCCAGTCACCTGCACACGTGAGGACCTAATGACTGCGTCAGCGGATGGTGTTGTGGTAGCTGAATACTGGGCCAAACAAAAAATGTTTGACAGCTTATTTCACATACATATACATACATAAACTCACGCCTTTTTCCCATAAGGGTAGGCAGAAACCACAGAACGCCACCTGATACGATCCTTACATACTTATAACTACTACTACCAACTACTACTAACTTACCTACTTATTTCAAATCCTTTAAAACAAGACACTTTAATAAGTATTTTCTCGCCATTTTCTTTTCCATCATCATACAAATCTTTAAGGATCACTTTAAAATCGCTTTATGTTTATCACTTGCACCACCCCCTAAAAAGCAGGATAAATCCACTAATTATTTTGTGGGAGCCTAGAATCTGTGTTGATGTTAAATTAAGATAAGTTAATAATGAGCGCCCTGCGCTGCCCGTCGTGTTAATATCCATATTTAAGCCTCTATATTTTATCACTTAGGTTCATCTCATAAGTCGTGAGATAAGTTGTCGGTTATTTATGAAGACCTGCCTCACCTTACACTCATAGAGTACGTACTTTAGAAGGTAATATGTCCCTTTAATGTACTTGTATTACCCAAAAAGATTTAGATCTGTTTCTCTTACTTTTAGTAGTTTTTAGTATTATCTTCTGTGCCTCAAACCTACATCAGTTTCTCTTGATGTTATAATTTAATCTTTAGTTGAAGACACGGTGTCTTGATCGATTACTTTATATGGGCTGAAATCTAAATACTAAATCGATAAATAATAATTTATAAAAGTAAAAGAGAAGGCGGAAAGCTAGAGGGCACAAAAATCTCGCCAGCCGCGTTTCTGTCAATGGAACGATTGTGCCAAAAAGCTGACAGCATTGCCACGTTGTGTGGAAATCCTTTTTTAATAATTCGACTGATAAGTCATCAATCAAATATGAAGAGATGCTAATACCTCCATCTTTGAAGATTACTTACGACTTCGAGAACTTGAAACAGATTTCAATTTTGCGAGTTAAAAATGTGTAAGTATGTCCAACATTCACATAGAGTCGCGAAAATATTGTATCAGGGGTGACCAATTAAAGTCTTTTTGCCTTTAATTTATGGGTTAGGTCCTCACTTCAACTTTGCTTGATTAAAAGCGATGGATGAAGTCTACGATGAAGCAATCGTACCCAGGTTTTACTGGGTCTCTTCATTCTTAACCTAAAGAGCGTTTTTCAATTATTTTTGCAGAAATCACATAAAATAAAGTTAGTCTTTGTCGCCACAGTATTGTTTGCAACGAATCAATGAATGCTAAAGGTTCCTAAACCCTATTGGGTAATTTAGGGCCCTTCCATCGCCAGAAGGTCGTCCACACACCCACGACTTGTCGCAACTGCGACTGATATTTCTATCGCAGCCTCATTAATGTGCTCCTACACGTTATTTTGTACCTTCTACTGGCTTTATTGGTACATGTGGTATCTTGTGGGTTATTAAGTTGTAATGATACGTGTTGGGGCATTTTGGTATAGATTTTATTTCTAACTTTATGGAATGTTGATTTTTTACTGATTTTGAACCACTACACATTATTCTAGTGTTCTCTGCATTCTCTTCTTCTTTATTGATCGTGTTAATGCTACAATCTGTCATATCTTGTTACAACTTTTTGCCTTTTAGGCAACGTTTTCGGCAGCGTTCATCCATTTCTCCTGTTTGCTGAGTACGTACATTAGTCTCAGTTGACTGCCTCAGTAGTCTCGTGGTCATAAGCGCGACTGAACCGGTCCTGGGTTTAATTCGCAGGTCAAGCAGAGTTATTGGGATTTTTTTTTATGAATTTTTCAGTAGCAGCCCGAAGTAAATACCTCCGTACCTCGGAGAGCAGGGAACGCCTCTGGTGTAACGCCTAATCTCTCTGGTCGTGTCGTATTGCCGTTCCATCGGACTATGAGAGTTAGGAAAGAGGTGGTGCACCTGTCTTAACGCACACATTGGTGCACTATAATTTCTCCTGCGTACTTCGCCATTGGATTTGTCGCCGAAATTCGGTCAAGAGAATATTATTAGTCCCACCTTTTGCCAATTTTGCAATCTTACATATGTTTATTCATTCTTAATACAAATCCTCCTACTGTCGTATTTCAACACAATGTTAATTTACTAGACAATTTAATCCGTCATCTCCAACACAAAGGCCTCTGTGATAAATTACAGTAGTGTCAAACCATCGATGACTTTGAACTCAGATTGACAGTACAACAGTAGCCAATAAAATGCCATCAAATCACGCCTGCGCAAAACCTCATCGTCTAGTGCGGTCCTAATAAAAATGCGTCCTACGCCATGCGCTTGACTTTCTCCGCCATTTGCATTTTGGATATAGCCTTACGCAAGTTTGTTTTGTCGTTTGTTATTTGATACTATACATATGCGTGTACGCATGAATTGTTTTGTGAATCAATTGTTTGTTGGATGTTATGTGTGTTTCTTTTGTAAGTTGTTATTTTTCTTTAGTTGTTAGTGTCGTGTTATGTAGTTTGATGACAACTTGATTTGGTGCAGCATTTGGTTTTTGTCTGTTTGTGTGGTCCGGAGAACTTTGTATGTAGTTCATGAATAGAGAAAATAACTGGCTGGCAAGGCGATTGAAATTAGTTATTTATGAGAGTTTGATATTCTATAGTAATAGTAAACGAATAACGATGGAGAAGCGCGTTTTATAATGAGTATTAAGTTATATACAACACTATTTTAAAGAGCGAATTTGACATATCTAGCGCCGCCATATTGTCTTTTCGTTGTGAATAATAATCAGCAATAAGTTTATATTTTAAGGTAGTCTTAATTAATTACTTTCCTTTCCTGTTTTGCGCCTATTGGCCTAGTTCTGTTCTGTCTCCTGCTTGTTTGGAGGTTAGTGGAAATTATGGTTATTCTTATTCCTCAGCTGTTCTTTTCTGAATAATTTCGCTGCTTTGCGTACTTTTCTGGTGGTAGCAACCTAAGAAATATATAGCAGCCCTGAATAAAAATTAAAATTGCATGCAAATATGAACACGGCCATAAACCGAAGCACAATTTCAATCAGTTCAATTCAGTCAAGATGACGTCAATTCGCACTGGAATCTTAAACAGGCTTAATTAATTCAATTAAAAATTTCGTTGAGACAGAGAGCTGTAAGTCTGTAATCTTTAGTTTAAAAACAGTTTCTTCAACTTAGTACCTACCACTTGCTTACAAGTACATAATTTTGCACTATCCCACTCGACTCAGGCGCACCCTCGCTCCCGTATCTTGCTGATTGTCTAAATGAGAAGATTGCAAGTGATCCGCTGCGGTTACCACAATGGCGGTCCGCACGCGATGTGAAATACTAAAGTTATTGTATATTGCTAGCTATATGAATTGCCCGCGATTTCGTTCGCTGTCAATGTCGGTAATCACAGACTTTTTCTTTAATCCTAAATTATGCCTTATAACATCAGTTATCTGAGACAAGCCGGAACAAACAGACAGACAAAAATGTTAACAATTGTTTTTATGGTATAATATTATAGGCTAGTTGACACCACCATCAGTTGAAGTAGGTACTTTTTATGACCTGTCAAAACGCGCTTCTTTCATAGATTTTATATTTATGGTAATAGCACGCTTTGACGTCACTTATTTGCCAACTCAATTGTTTAACTATTTATTGATTTAAAAGCCACAAATCTAATTTTACAGTAAATTGAAAATTAATCGGGTTTTCAGGGCTAAAATAAAGCGTTTTTTTAAAGAAGTTATGTCTTGGAATTATTTATTAATAGTGTCAACTACCCAATTACCGTGTAAACATGTATTTATGCATGTAGATACAAGCTGTAACTTTGACATTACAAAAAGGAAAGATTTCAATTTTATTAATTTGTAAGAAACAGTCTTTTGTTTTTCTTTCATTCTGAGATTTTGTAAAGGTATGTTAGTAAAGAGTGAATTTCAACAGGTCCTATAAAATCTTCATTTCCGTGTTTTTTTTCATCTTAAGGTTTTTTTTAAAAAAAAAAACGCTTTTATTAAAGTTTTTGATAATGTATATATTCTTGCTTAATGTCTAGCAGATAACTTAAAACACTAACGTAATATCAAGATTCAAAATTTCGTGCCACGGCGATGAAACATGCGTGCACGGCAATGAAACAAGCGTCCACGGCAATGAAAGAACTGTGCCATGGCAATGAAAGAATCAATCCACGGAAATTAAAAAATATTTTATTTATTGAAATAGACAGATAGATAGAAGAAAAATGACTGTTCTTATGAGGTCTTGATTCCAACACTTGTATGGGAGTAAAATTTGGGTAAGGAGATATAACAAAAAAAGAATGAGAGTACAATAAGTAAACAAAGACTGTTGAATTACACTCGCAACACTACTTAGAGACTTTAATACTATAGTCTTTCTTTTCTTATACATACTCCCATTCTTCCTTTTGTAATATCTATCCAAATCTTACTCCCATACACATTCTGTCTGGGTTTGCATTTCCCTCTCGGAGACAGGCATGATCAGATATATTTTTGGATTCCGAAGCTTTTGCGAAGTCATTGCACTTCGAGGAACACCTACTCCTGCAGCTTTCTTTTTAACCGACTTCAAAAAAAGGAGGAGGTTCTCAATTCGGCCGCTATTTTTTATTTTTTATTTATGTATGTACACCGATTACTCCGAGGTTTCTAGTTCGATTAGTGTGATTCTTTTTTGTTCGATGCAGTATACTTGCCATTTGGTCCCATAAAAATTTCATCCAATTTGGTTTAGTGCTTTTTATTTTGTGAGAATTTTTCTAAATTAAATATATCGTGTGAGGTATTGTTTGAAAGGGCTTTTATTAAGAATTTCAAACATTAACACACAAGCACTAAAAAGTGAAAAATAAAAAGCTTGTTTACAAAAAAAAACAACAGCCTTCAAAAACTACAAAATAAAAAATAACTTTAGTTTGGAAGTCGGTGGCAATACCTACATAACAAAAAACAAAACCAAAGCCTCCGACTTCCAAACTAAAGTTATTTTTTATTTTGTAGTTTTTGAAGGCGGCTGTTTCTTTTTGTAAAAAAGCTTTTTTAAGATATCCTCTTTTAATACAGGGTTGCTTCTTAATTTTTGACGTCGCTTTTGTTCAGCCAATCCTTTCCTCTCCTTTCTCTCCTCTTCAGATAATTTTGGTTTAGGCATCTTGGCATCCTAAAAATAAACAATCCATTATTAAAATCAGACTGTAGTATGTGAGGGTGCTTGCGTGTGTGTCAGTGTATATACGTGTGATAGAGTACCAAATGTTACATCATTTTGTAAGGTTAACATGAAAACATCTTTTTGTAGTTGACTGTACAGTAAAAAACTCATCAAGTCTAAAGAGAGACCAGAGAGTCTAGAGTTAACTTGACAAGTTTTGTACTGTCAGTAATCGGTATTACCTGTATTACAGGTGATAAAAGATGTTTTCTTTGCCTAATCATACCATGGCGATGAAAACACAAGTCACGGAAATGAAATACCTGGTCACGGCAATGAAGCTAAATTGTTTTACAAGGCATGGCAATGAAATTTTTTTCATTGCCGTGTCTTTTTCTTCATTGCCATAGCAAATTTCGGCCACGGAAACCACGGCAATGAAGGCACGGCGATGAAAATCAAGGCAAAAAATATAAATAACAAAAAATCTATTAACTATTCCAAGAAATAAACACTTCATAAATTAACATATGAGAAATGGTGTTCTATCGATTGCTTACTCATGAAGACAAACTTATTCAAATATAAGTTATACCTATCCACGGCGATGAAAGAAAAAATGTCCAGTAACATAAAAATGGAATACTTACATTTATGGCACGAAAACGCAGGCACGTGTGTACTTCCTTCCACGTCGAGCACTTAGGGGGCACTAATATGCAACGTTTAGCATACCGGGAGGGGGGACGCAAGTCGTAGGTAAAACAATATCCTTGAACATGATTAGGACACGGCGATGAACGGTAGTTCTGGGACAAATGATTTTTCATTAACCATTCGTTGTATTGTTTAAATATTTGAATAAATGTATTCCGTAACAATACTTTAACTATTCATGTATCAAATAAAACTAGTTTTTAATATAAATAACCAATAGATTTTTATCAATGAGGAATAATACACAACAAGGTGAAGTGTGGACAGACACGGCAATGAAAGATTTCGAGGTTTAATTTATTTTTTTGGAGTATCTATTAATCCAATTAATAAAATATTTAGTGCTACACATAGATTACTATTTCACCTAACCGGAAAAAAATGTGAGAACATTATAGCTATGTTTTTTAGTACCGATTTCATTGATGCCACGCAATTTTCGGTCCCGGGAAATTCACTCTAAAAATATGGTTGGAATTTCAGAATCTAGAATAACAAATGTGTGTAAACTATTCTGAAATAAAGGAAAATCGTTTATTCGTTCTACGTTTTTGATATTTTTACGTTTTTGTATCATTGTTTTTAAAGAAGTAAGCAACAGTTAAAAAAACACAAATCTAAGGCCACAAAGAATCAAGTTTCATTCAATCATTCACAGCTGAATGATTGAAGACGTACAGTTCATTCAATATGGCGAAGCCCTATAAATGAGAGGGGTCTAAATGATTGGAATTTTGTATGGCGCCAGATTTTTACTTAATTTTTTAATCAATGTGGTACTCATGTTACCTCTAAAGATATTAATTTCATGTATTAATTGGGTTATAAATAAACTATGCGTTTCTTGTTTTATGTTCTGTAAGTAGTTGCCTAATTAATGTATTAGTCCAAGAGCTCAGTCACCAGACTTACGTTACTTTAGCATTGCTATACAGAATCTATAAGTACCCTACTTAATATTATAAAGGTAAAGTGTTTGTGTGTTTGTTTGGGACTTAAACATAACTGGTGAAATGTGGGTGTACTAATGGGTACACCTCTGCCTAACCCTTAGGGAATTACAGGCGTGATGTACAGGCGTGTGAAGTGTTTGTTTATTTGAACTCGCTAATCTCAGGAACTACTGGTCCTATTTGATTTTTTTATGATATCTGAATAACTACTAATAACTGATAACTGAAGATCTACTAATCTATTAATGGAACAACGAATTATACATTAACACTACGCATTATTTTAGGAATTTCCTTCCAAATATTCTAGCCATACTATAAAACAAGGACAAGATATACTATATACATTTTTAAATCTTTATTAATTAAGGAACTTTTTATCTTTTGGATATGTCAGTTCCATCGGACCCTTATCTACTTGTTACATCTTATGATCTTACACAATATTCATACATCTCTAGAAACTAAACTATAACTTATTTTAGCTGCGTCGGACCCAGATGCTGCAAAAATACTTTGAAATAAACCTACATCTAATTTATTTAGCTGGAATTGCTTAAAAATTGCCTCTCTCTTTACATTATTCTGGACACATTCCATCAACAAATGGACAAGATATACAACCAAGGGAATGCTCCAAAAATGCAGCAGATTTTAATACCAAAGCAAAATATGGTACAAAACAGACATAGGTACAAACTACAACGTACCATATCGTTAGCATAGTGGACGCAACTCCTCCCCACAATACGCGACTTATGCAAAGTAACGCTTTGAACTCAGCGACAGGTGCCTTGAATAGCCGTACGATGGGAACGTACCCTGCATATTGAAACAGCTGCCATGCTTTAGTATATAATTCGGTATTTCTGATACAGATGTAGTCTTTTGAATATCTAGTAAGTTTAAATAATAAATGGACTGAAATGGGATATGTTTTAACCATTTATAAGAACATGGTGCTGCCCGCAACATCGTCCGCGTAAACGAGGCTGACGCAGACGAAGTCGCGGAATAAAAGATAGCTTATGTCCTTTCTTGGGGTTTAAACTTAGCCCATACCAAATTTCATCTAAATCGGTTCAGTAGTTTAGTCGTTGTAACAAAAAGACAGATAGAGTTACTTTCGCATTTATAATATTATAGTTAGGATAATTATATGCAGGCCTTAATGATTTATATTCTAAATGATAAAAAAGCACCTGCTGGATTTAAACCTGTCTCAAGGTGTGATTCTACACCTGGACATTGATTTCTACATACGGCGTTGAAGGTTCATATATTGTAACTAAACTTTTACTATGGAATGAGTAGGTACCTACATAATTCTAAACGTGAGTCAGAAAAGTCGCCAGTGATTTAAAAAAAAATGCTGATCCATAATTATAAAAGTGCAACAACTACACTGTCATAATGAATAGAACAGTTAATTTTATAATCAACGAAAAATATTAACCCTGTTGGTTCTAGAATGAGTGAAAGACGATTAACAAAAGGTGTTTATACGGCAGAGGTGAGTGGTAACGCAGGGAGGGGTCGCCCTAGGAAGACCTACACTGACCTTATTGGTGAGGTTCTTCAGAAAGGTCAGGTGCGGAGTACTCGTAACCGGCGTGCTTGTATGACGAGATGTATGAACGTAGATGAGGCGAAAGGAGTATGTAAGGATCGTAGCAGGTGGCGTTCTGTGGTTTCTGCCTACGCCCATGGGAAAAAGGCGTGAGTTTATGTATGTGTGTGGTTCTAGAATCATGTAGGTACCAGTCTATGGTAAAAGATTTAATTATTATGTCCCTTCCACCCATTATTATTCCTACATCTATTCTTCAAAATGACGTAGGGCTAACATCTCCGAGCTCTCGGTCCATGATCACCTAAATTGCTAAACACAGCTGTTATCAAACGCTCTCATTACAACAGACGTGATGCAACGAGTATCTAATTGCAAACAAGTGACAATCTGATAACACTGTATCTAGAACGTTGCGGAGTCAATAAAGATGTTTCCTTGTTCTTAGCTAAATGGGTTTGTGTGCTGAACGAGCTGTGTAAATACTGACTCAGTAGTGTTGTCCTTTGGGAAGGGAAAAAGCGATTGAAGATACAAAACTGTCTTTTGATCGCAATGTCTTTAATCCCTTTCTTTTTAAACAGATGTCTGCTTTATAAGTAAAATGTAAAATAAGTAAAAGGGAGAAGTGAGAGCGAGGGGTCATATATAGGTTCGATTTCCAAGTGGGGCAAGGTGTTTTTGGGAATTTCCACAAGAATTTTTTTAGAAGCAGCCGTTTGGGAGTATTTGATGTGATACCTGCGCCTGACCCTCCCTAGATCCGAATCCAGTATTGGGGAGGGGTTATGAGAATGAGGGAGAAAGGAGTGCATCTGTATTTGCGCAAACATTGGTGCACTCACCTTTTTCTGCATCCTTGGCTAGTCTATTATGAGTCGAAAGAATAGTAAAGTTAGTATAAGATGGGTACTTTATCAAATCTTTAACAAGTGCATAATTGTCCTAAAATTATTAATAGGTACTTTGGACCTTCATAGGCTAATCATCGTGTGGGCAAACTACCTTCGTTTAATACTCAAGAAAATAATATCTCAATAAAACTCAATACTGCCATACTTTGTTTTCAAGTTTTGTATGTAATGACATGTTTCCTTCAATTGACTTCTGCAATGTGTGTAGAATGATAAGGAGCTGATACCGTGCGTGTTTGTGTCTTACATTCCTGGCTATTTTGTACGAATACCTGTGAATGATTGAAGTTAAAAACTATTTTAACTCCTTTAAAGATGGTATGACAAGGTTGAAGTATGTAAGGATAAATGGTTAGAAAATATTTACGTATCTGTTGAGTCATATCTTAGAAACGGGTGCACGGATTTTAATGAAACTTTTTCTCTCTTGAGCTACTGTTTTTACTGCTTCGTTAAGTGAAATATCTTCTAGATTTGCTCAGGGTTTATTTCTCTCCTTGCAGTGATGTCGTAGTGGTTATAGCGCTCGTTCCTCATGCATTAGGCGTGACTTTTTCAATTCATACGTCCTCTCCTTTTCATCCAAGTTTATCTTGGATATCACCGACATCGGTGAAGGAAAATATCGTAAGGAAATTGACCTATGATTAATAAAAGTCTGAAATTGCTAAACTGACTTAAGCAAACGTGGTGATTAATACTCGTGCCTTCTTTTTATTACGCTATGTAGTCAAGCATATTATAAGTTAGATGATTATATCACGGACAAAAATGCTTGGCTAAATGCTAGTCCTGCTCCATAGCCACTCGGGCTCACTAAATAGGATTGTTTTTAAGAGAATGATGTTTCTAACCCTCTTTTTGTCGACCTGAATTACTTGTACCGTTATCATTACGATTACTTTTTCCTTTTTACTTACCTCAGACATCTAACCAATAAGTACACCGAAAGTGTTAGTATTGTATAATTTAATATCATTTATTTCAATTTTGTAAATGTGAGTACCATGGAGCGTTTTATTTTTGAGTTACTATGTGTTTTGACTTAATGAGCATGGCAGTTGAGAGCTTGTCATGCTCACTCAAATGTCTCGCTGATGGTGGCGCATGTGTTGGATCATTTGGCTCCCTCCATAATGGTTGAGCTAGGTAGTGCTGATCCATGCGTCATGCTCGTGAACGGGTGCTGTCGGTTGGGATTGGTCATCTCTTAACTGCTATGGCTTACATCTTTATTTTTATTATTTTTAACTACTGTTTTATATTCATCTTCATTGTGATCACATGTAGAATCAACAAGAATAATGTAACCAGGATTTAGTAAAAACCTAATTTAAAAGAGTGCCGTGGAGTTTCTTGCTCGTTCTTCTCCATAAAGGCCTACCTCCGTTTTGGAACGAGCAACTAGCTTCATTTTTCGGACTAACTGACTGACTTCTTGACAATTCAAAAGTGCCTGTAAATGGTTAATTGAAATAAATGTTTTGACTTTGACTTTGATTAGAAGAGGCCTTTGCCCTGTGGTGGGACAATTATAGGTTGGTATTGCTTCAAATCTGTAGGCCCATGGTCAGCAGTGGACGTCCTACGGTTGATATGATGATGATTTTTTTTATTCACTTTTTACTATCCAAGATTGACTCCTTCTATTTCTTAAACATTAAACGTTCTTCTTCTTAAATTGTTCTGTGCAAGAGTGAGCCATTTTTTGTTCGTCTCTATTGTCCCTTCTTCTTTGACTCCTTTTTTCCTTTCCTTCAAATCTTCCATTACAAGATAAGGCCTATTAAAGTCATCGTCTAAATTGAAGTATTTGGCGCGTCGACGGACGATTTGCCTCGCTAATTGTGTTGAGTTAATGGGGGACAGACAAACGGACACGTCATGTGCTGACGTTTCTTTATAGGGAATAGTTATTCATTTTAAGTGTTAAAACAATGACGATTGTATAAGGAAAATTATTGTGTTGATGTTTTGTTTGTGGTTTTAGGTAGATAAGGTACCACACATTCATAAAATAATTTCCAATGTTGATGAAGTGTAATTTTCCATACTTACTAAATGCTTTATTATAAATGCAAAAGTAACTCTGTCTGTCTTTTACGCTTTCATGACTAAACCACTGAACCGATTTTGATGAAATTTGGTACACGGTAGGTTTTAACCCCACAAAGGACATCTGCTACTTTTTACTCGATATCGATAAAAAGCGATCGATTCGATATCGCGTCCGTGATAATTGACATTCCGATCGGAACGAAACGAACACTGAAGCATGTACATATTCAAAGTCAAAGTCAAATCATTTATTTCAATTATGCCATTATAAGGCACTTTTGAACGTAATACACAAAAAAAAGGATTGAATCTAGTTGCCCCTTCCAAAAGGTAGTTTTGTATGGAGAAGAATGGGCAAGAGAAGTCCATACGTACTCTTTTAAAATTATACATACATACATAAACTCACGCCTTTCTCCCATGGGGGTAGGCAGAAACCACAGAACGCCACCTGCTACGATCCTTACATACTTTTAAAATTATAAATTCTACTTATCCTCCTAAATCGAAAAAGATTGAACCACACCCATAGCAAAGCTACCTTCACAAGTACGCACAATACAACAGTTATTAATCTCAAAGATCATTCCTCCTGCATCCATTATCTAATATTAAATGTGTATGTCTGTATTGTTCATAATTGATGTTGCATCCATTGTGCCTATTGAAGCTTGCACAATGATGGCTGATGAGCTTTGTCATTAGCCAACGTTTGACGCAACATTGGTGATTGATTGTGAACCAATGTTGGTGAGGTGTTGTAAATGATTTTGAATAACTTCTTAGTGGTGTGAAAATGAGAATTTCATAAATATTGGATTTTTAAAGCATAATGAGCCAACACCACAATCTCTCAATAATGGAATAAGTTTACGTCATACTATTTCTATATGCCAAATCTGTTACATTAGGTACTGTCCAGCAATAACAGTAAATTATACCTAAACGTATGTTTAAAATAAAAAAAAATAATCAGCATTTAATTTCAAAATCAATTCCGCGAAAAATTTTGATGTGTATTTGTTCATTTTTATAGAAGTAATTTCAAACAAAAACACGGTTCCACTGGTACTTACAAAGTCTGCTATGGTTCTTAAGATACTCTCATTACATTAATTTAGCTTGATTAACCTTAGGTCTACTGAGGTTCAATTTCACACCCATTTATCTTTGTAAAGATCATGCAAATTTCTGTTTTTTTTTTTGATAAATAAAGATGGTTGCTTTGCTATTAGTTTATATAAAAGTTGCACTTTAGGGTGTGTAATGTAACAATCCATGATTCGATTTTGAGCATTACGCAGCAATACTGGCTCAGCCAGACCCGGAACAACTATCAGTAGAACATATAAATATTTGTTCCGTGCGGGAATCGAACCCGTGACACACAGGGTAGCAGTCAATTGCTCAGGTAGAATATGCGCCACGAAAGATGAGACTTGACAAGCGTCAGTAATGGGAAACGTGCGCAGGTATGGATGTACGAAATATACACATCAAAAGTGTCTAGGGATCAACATCCCTAACATTGATTAGGGATGTTGATCCCTAGACACTTTTGATGTGTGTAGTTATCCATAATTTGTGTATCTATTCAGGGATTTTTCGATGTCATTTAGATTAAAATTCTTAACAATATTGTAATATTTATTACGAAATAATAAAGTTTGTATGGTGTGTCTCATCTTTCGTGGCACGTATTGTACTGTGACACAGTGCGGTCAACAAAATTGAAATAGGGTAATTTGACACCACCAATCAATTGACATACTTTTTATGAGCTGTCAAAACGCGGTTCTCCCATAGGTTTTGTATGGAAAAAGACAGCTGTGACGTCACTTACTAGCTCACTCAATTGATTTACTTGATTTCAGGGCAAATAAAAATCTAATTTTACTGTTAATTGAACATTTATCGGGTTTTCAGGGTTAAAATGACGTGTTTTTTTTTAAAGTTGTGTCTTGGAATTTTTGGATAATGGTGTCAAATACCCAATAAAATTGTAGTCACTGCAGTGAAACTAAAGCATGTATTGTTTCTTCCCAAAACACAGTTACTTCCCCACAATATTAACCTAAGCCCAGCTAGTCATGTTCGCGCTGCACTGGTGGATTAGTTGCGGCACGCCTCACTGTCGGAAATGGTTTTATAGTTGAACGTTGCCGTTGAACCATTTCTCCGAGCCATGGCCCCTCGGCTTATACAGTACGTAGTTCGAAAATACAATGTTGCTGTACAGAAACCAGAATATCTTTGTACACGGCGAAAAAGGAACTTTAAGTAAATGTACTAATTTTGACGTTTAGATGACATTTGTGTTCAATGGTGGTGCTGTTAAGAAATGTCATGTTAAAATGGATTCGTTTAAAGTCAATGTCAAAGTCAAATATTTCGATTAAAAGGTTATTTGCAAAAAAAAAATTCAATGTAAAAGCATTTATTTCAATTAGACCATTCACAGGCATTTTTGAATTGCCAAGGAGTCGGTCAGTTAGTCCGAAAGCTGAAGCTAGTTGAGTTGCTCTTTCCAAAAGTCAGTTTCGTATGGAGAAGAATGCGTAAGAAACTCCATATTTATTCATAAAATAAAATGTTATACAAGAATTTGTGCAGGTTGCAGGCAACATTTTTTAAATCATTATTTTAAAAGAATATGATGGCATTGTAACTAAAACATTAGATATTACAGTAGGCACAAAGAACGAATGCAGAATTTTCATTAACACAAAAACACAACTTATGTCAAGTTGACTTTGTAGTCTATGCTATAACTGTCAAACTTTATCGACATTTCTGTTTCCGTTCACCGGTATCGGTTGTATAATCTATACGAGCTGCCAGTGCGCAGGCGCAGGTGCGGACATTTGCACAGTACACACATTGCACTTGCAGGGTTAAATCCGTCCGCGGAATTAGGGCTGTCTCTACCGTCAACGAAGACTTTTTTTAAGTTACACAGACATTTTACGAAGATATGTGTTTTCTTGTCAATTTTAAGTCTTATTTAAAGTTCGTGTATAACTTCTGCCTACTAGTTTGTCCCGTGAGTTCGTCTGCCAATTAAACTAATCACCTAAATTATTATTCAACGGATCAAATAATACGTGTTTCGCTAGGCCAATTTCTAAATGAGTGCCGGATGTCGGCTAATTACGTTCAGCCGTTTAAGAGTAATAAAAATACATTCATCCATCCTTGCAAACATTACCGGTACCGTTTATAAAAGTAGTACTTAGGTTAAAAAAGTATACTCTAATCTCATTTCTATGATCAAAAGTGGCAGCCATTTTAAACGTTATTTTAAATAAATAGCTACTATTTTAGAATACGGTTAATCTAATAATCTTGTCTCTTTTCAAAAATACTTTTTTAACAATAAAATCAGTTCTCTCTCGTTCTTTCTCTTTTTCAACCTAATTTTTAACTATCTTTTTTAACTATTATCTATTTTTTAACTTTTTTTACTTAATCTTAAGGTCTCTTAGGGAAATACCGCAGGTGTGTACATTCCGCAGTGTACCAATAATAAGTGACTAAGTGCAGACTGCGCGGTCATTACTGCGGCGACAGAATTAGGGCCGGCAGGTGAGTCATACGTGGCGCGTCGCGGCGCCACACACCTGCCAACTGTGATTCCTTTTTTTCGGGTTTTAACGTTTCAACATTAGCAACGTTACAAGTCAAGTGGAAATCATATGTTTTTTATTACTTCTTTGCTGTTATTTTCTGATTACTTTCGTTGCTTGATCCAAGAGAGTTGAATAGTTTCTCCGGGACTCGTCTAGCTCCATTGACTCAGCGCTTTCCTGGTGGTCGCCACTGTTGGTTCTGGCTTTCAGACTTTGCACTGACAGCGAATAGAGTGGCGGGTTTGTCCAAAAAAAAAGAAGAAAAAATTGCTACGTACCTATCCTTCGGAAAGCGCATAGTTCGTTGATCCCTGTCATAGACCTTAAAAATATGAAAGTCTTACTATTACCAGTCTTATCAAAGGGTATCACCAGTCTTTTCGTGATGGGCCAGTGGTTAACCTCTCAACTGTCAACTGTACCTATGCGGTACAAAAGTGGTGGAGGTTTGACCTTCAACAGTTTTGGCCCGACGGCGCACGAGTTAAGGCGCCCGCCTGTTTTGGATGAGGTTGTGGGTTCGAATCCGGGCAAGTACCAATGTGACTTTTTCAATTCATATATTCTTTCTAAAGTTTATCTTGGACATCACTGGCATCGGTAAAGGAAAACATCGTGAGGAAACCTAGACTTACTGTTCCACTCAAACCATGTCAGATGCCCTTGAGGCGGTTTAGAAACTCTGACACTAGGGTGTGTGGGGTCGTAAGACCTTACTGCCCACACGATAAAGAAAGAAGATTAAAAGGTATCGTGTTAAAAATAATCAGCATTAAATATCCAAATCATTGCAATCACTTCGAAAACATTGATTCTTTTACGAAAGTTGCGTCGTTTTGGCTTCTAATCATGGATCCGTCAAGATTTGGGATTGCTATGTACACAATAACCTCAATCTATACACCTCTAATCTTACCTCCACTCAGCACGTCTCCCCGTGTGAGCTCGTTTCCCTCGCTGTTGATAAGCGCGGTGACTCGTCTATTCCTGGCGCCGGAAAGGGGACTATTTCCAGTGTGCTATTTCCACACATTACCTTACTACCTACGGTAGGAGACGTAAAAATATCAACTTTAATGTGTCGGAGTACCGTGTCTTTGAGAAATCGATTCGTGGAGATGATTTTCGAATGTAGATGGTACAATAAAATTTATTATCGTGGTGGTATAAATAGAGTTTGTTTTATTGAAAGGTGTAAGATATTTCAGTGAGAAAACAACAAGACTGAGTATAGGTGTACGCTCCCGGATTCGGAAATCGAGTCACCTGTATTTTTTGAATGAATGAATTATTTTTATTTGCGTGAAGCATGGTAGGTACAATCAGATTTTAAAATAAAATATAGTGAGCTTTGAACTTCGCCATTTTTAAGTGGCATGCAAACATTATTAAAATATAAATACTGACACAATAACCAGTTAGACTGAAAGCCGATCCCAACATAGTTGGAAGAAGGCAAACTTTTTGCTATTTAAAATATGGCGACTATTTTGGTCTCAAAAGTGCATAAATACTTTTTGTTGACTTATCATTATTTCGATGCAATTTTGATTTTGGCTCATTTTAGAAATCCAAGAGTGTACTTAATATAGGTTATTATATTTTCCTATTGATGATGTTTTATCATTACAGGCTAGATACATACTTACGGTAACTTAGTGAACTCAAGTCATTATTTGAATGTATGAACAGTTTTCTATTCAATGTAAAAATTGAGATCTTTCTCAATTCGTTTTCTATAATTTTATCGCTTGATCTTACATTTATTGCAAAATGTATTCAATTTTGATTGAAATTAGATAGGTACTTTAAATCCGCTAAAGCTGATTAAGTAGGTGACAGAAATATCGTGCAAGTTGTGGTACATTACCGTCGATGATCGGTCACTTTTAACACGACAGCCGCTCGGTCCCGCGATGTACGGTAAATCGTACAATATCTCTCGCATCGTCTAAATAAGGCTTTAACTAGTGAATGTACATTTTCGCTAATAAATTGCTAACTGTTGCTTTTATTGCCAGAGTCTTCTTGGATATTTATTGAAAGCTTGCCTTTGATCATAGAGTTAAGTTTACTAGTCCGTTAATTATTTATTTTAATCCTATTTAGTCATTCATGATATCTTAGTTATTGCTATACATGGAAATAAATCTGTAACTTATCTTAAGCTACGCGAATTATGTAAACAGCCAATCACTGCACTTGAATTTTGTATAGAGTATTCGATTCAATTAATCACTAATTGCTTTGAAATCAATTTAGTTGGCAATAATGTGACGTCACACTTAACTATTGCCATTTAAAATCTATGGGGGAATCGCGTTTCGACAGCTTATAAAAAAATGGTGTTGTCAAGTAGCCAATATCAACTAACTTGATCAATAATTCAATTCTCATAACTTATACGACGGTGACGCGGACACTTTGGCATATCGTTGATTCTGTCACTATCATGTCGGTGACGCAATTCTTTATCATGTCAGTGACGCGTTTCGTTTAGCATGTCGGTGACGCCGTCATTTTATAATGTCGGAAAGACAGTTACTTTAGCATGTCGGTAACGCTGTCACATAAGCATATTGCTAACGCGGTCACGTAACCGTGTCGGTGACGTCATTCTTCATAGCATGTTGGTGACGCCGTCATATATGCATGTCGGTGACGCAAAACAATAAGTAAATGCCCCTATCAAAAATCGTCACCACGCCTAAAGAAGTTTTCACATCAATAAGAATCGAAGTCACACACCAAATTACGAATTACTCAAAACCACCATGACATCACACAGACACAGCGCACGCGTCACACGTCACACATGACTCACGGCATAGAAATACAGTTTGGCGAGGTACCCGACCGGGATTGAACCCCGGTCTATTTGCGTGCTGGCCGCGAGCCAGGAGTCGTCTGATTGTTTGACCCGTTTCCTGAGCTGCGATGGTGTGATTGCTTTGTCCTGGTGTGAGGATATGGGGTGAATGTTTATGAGTGTGGAGTACTATGAGGTGTTGTGCCTATGGAGTGGAGTGTGATCGAGATACGGTCGTGTAGATTTGGAACGTTTGGAATTTTAGGTTTCTGATAAGTATGACAAGTTGTTTATAATATTTATCTTCTAAACGGTTTTTCCGATTTATATACGGTTTTCTGTACATAAAGGTACACATTGTTTGAGCAAATGAATGTTCCCAACTTTTTTTAATTTACTTATTGTCATAACAGCCATAGTACCTAATACACATATTGTGAAAATTTCAAGTGTACAGTCTAAAAGGTTTCTATGAAAACTTCAAACTATATCTGACGACCCTGCATACCTATCTCTTTAATTTGTTGACTGTACATCGTTTATGGTATCATAAATACAACTTTTATGTAACTTTTTGTACCTAAATATAAATCACATTACACAAACACATACATTTAATATTTTTGAAAAAGAGTAATTGCTATGAGTTCGGGGAGTGTTTCTAATGCCGAAAATTTTTTTTTTAGAATTTTGTCTGTTTGTCTTTTTGTCTGTATTTTTGTTAGAGCATCACGCGAATACTGGCCGATAGATTCTGTTCAAATTTTGTATGAATATTCCACATTGGCCAAATTAGTCTATAGACTATAAATTATCACGCTGTTTGCTTTGGGAGGTGAGCAATGTTTCATTATGACTATGCAGAAACAAACTGACGCGGACGAAGTCGCGGGCAGAAGCTAGTTTTATAATATTGGAGGTCAAGCCTAATCTTAAGTGTCTTCCAACTAGCATCATATCCTACTGGAATTATCAATCTAACTAAATCCATCTTCTTCTTCCCCAGGATCCTGGTGGGTGCTCCAGAAGCCGAGCTGTTCCCCCCTTACGAGTACAACGTGTCCCGACCTGGTGTGGTCTACCGCTGCGAGCCAGGGTACAGGAACTATGCAGCTGAAGGAAACGTGCGCACCTTGGACAGGTGCAGCCCTATGCAGTTCGATAAGAACCCACGTGAGTAGTGTTTTGTTTTATAATCTGTGGCTTCAGAAGTCCGGCTTCGTTTAGTGCCATGTCTGTCATTCGTAGGTACATTGTATGACTATCTCCAGGGCCGGATTATACAATAGGCAGTATAAGTAATTGCCTCGGGGCCCTGTTTCGAGTTAGGGCCCTTTTTTTTTTTGAGACCGAGAAAAAACTAACGGAAAATATTACTGGACTGCCTCGTTGGTCTAGTGGTCGCAAAGCACGACTACTGAGCATTAGGTCTTGGGTTCGATTCCCAGGTGGGGAAAAGTGTTTTTGGGTTTTTCCATCAGGAATTTCTCAGTAGCAGCCTCGGAGTCTGAATTTGTGTTGTGATGTTATGTTATAAGTAAAAATATATTTTTGGAAGTTAGAAAAGGGTAAAGTACCGGCACGTGCATTGCCTAGACGCCGTAGGTACTTAACATGTATTATCTGGCCCCGACTATTTCTTTCTTAAACTCGATATGAAATTAATTAGCAACATTATTCTACAACTTATTTAAGTCTCCGGACATTGGCAATAACTCTTTACATAAAGCGCTAAGTCCAGACAAGTAAACAAATGTCATAATAATAGCAAATAGGTATGCACCATATCAACACCGACGCATAGAATGCACTTTAAAGTTGACCTCGTGCGCCGTGAACTTTCCAACTAAAGCCGCGAACTACATAGTTCATCTAAGAACAGAGATCATATTGTTGAGAAACTAGCGTAAAACTAAAACAAGTAGAAAATTCTTCACATGACCAGAGGGCTGGCCTTTTCTTAAGCCAAAGAATCGGCATTGCCATACAACGTGGCAATGCTGTCAGCCTTTTGGGCACTTGCCCCCTTGACAGCGACGCGGATGTTTGAACTGAACGAACTTTTTGTTGCCTAAGGTTCCTCCTTTCTTTCTTTTTTATAAATTGTACACTCAGCAAAACAGAGTCGTCAGACATAGGTAGTTGAAGTATTCTTAGAAACCGATGGACGTTTTCGAATGTTATTTAATTTAAAACGTAGATAATAAATAGTTCTTTATTTAGGTTAAGTTTCAGTCAAAGACATCCATCAGTTTCTTAGAAAACTTCAACTACATATATCTGACGACCCTGCATACCTATCTGTTTTGCTGAATGTACATACTTTATAATTTTATTATTATTCACAGGTTTTGTGTTTAGATTAATTATTGTAATAGTACTCAATACTATGAAATAGTACTAAATAAGTAGTGTTTAAAGCCAACGTGCAATTTTATATAGCCCACATACTATCAACAGGGGCCCAATTCTATTACTTTTAGAAACGATCGCTATCTAATCTCAGTGTCAATCTGACAAAATTGTTTAACTTAGCGAAAATCTGAGTTGAGATTAATTACGACTAGATTATGAACGTTTTTAATTAGTAGAATTAACTTTCTGATCCTAATCTCGCAAAATGGATACCCAACAACCCGTATGATCATAAATTACTTTTTGGACGTATTTAATACTAAAGAGTTTTGCCCACCTTTATATAAGAAACTTTATTATGACTGCACAATCATCGTCATCGTTTTACCCTTATACTAATTTATGAGACGCCTGCGCAGCAGGTCCTCTTCCCCTTACATATCTATCAACTATCACAAAGCCAAAATCAAATTATTTAGGTTTTCGATATTTCGTGATGATAATGTAAAATAAGATTCTATCTTTTAAGTCAACCTCCTGAAATTTGAGAAGGATGCAAGACCTAGCAAAAAGTTGTATACTATTTGAATTACACAACTAACAGACATGTAAAGGTTTTATAATAGTTTTGTAGCAGTTAAAAGTTTTATAAAAGTGTTCAATTCGACGCATTAGTTACATAATTATTTATTTTGTTGAGGCATCTTGTAGAATTAATATCACCTCAGTATACACTTTTCTAGCCGTAACCTCATCCACAAACCCATCAATCTTTCACCAACGACAGCACAATGTGCAATATTAATCCTTATAACATGAGATCATCGCATTCATCACGAGATGAAATCAATGAGTCTCCGCTTGTCTCTGCTACCTTGCGACATTACTCATGCACTTCTTATCGGAACCCAGCGGTTTATTAATAACGTAATTTATAGTATTATTCAATGGAGGTCTTGTACGTAAATATTCGCTGTTTGATTGGCGATAAAGTTTATTGAATAGTTTTGCGGTGAAATGGAAATGAACTTTGTATATTTCAAGATTTTGCTCATGGCGAAAAACATTAAGACTGAGTACTTACTTTCCTAATGATACTTGTCAAATAATAAGAATAATGTGACCAGGATTTTTCTTATTGAAAAGAGTGTCCGTGGAGTTTCTTGCTCGTTGTTCTCCATAGAGACCCATCTACGTTTTGGAACGAGCAACTAGCTTCAACTTTCTGACTAACTGTCCGATTCCTTGACAATCCAAAAGTTCCTGTATGTGGTTTAATTGATATAAATGCTTTGACTTTCCTGTTGTTTTAAATACGTTATTCACTAGACACAAAGCTTTTGACCTTTTCCACATTATAACTTTGTTATTAAAGCTTAAAATAAATAAAAACCCATCATGCTTTAGTCTCCCATAATTTTCATTCACTTTAGTAGAACATCTCCGACCAAAATCACGAACAGATGAGGGTACATGTCCGTATGACGTGTGTCGTGGTGCGCATACACGTGACAGCTACCGCGCACGCGCGTCTGATTTATATGACTATACGGACTCTTGCGCAGCTTTACAAAATTATGGGACAGAAGGCTCAGCTTTGAATTCGAAATCCGATTAGGGTTTAAATCCTTTTTCAATTAAAAATGTTGGCCATGTTTTAGTTGCCATGATTTAGCCATGTTTAATGAAATGTAGGCTTGCAGAATATCGCAAAAAAAACTTCCCTGGAGTAGAAATTTAGACACTGTATCACTCGATCGCCATTTTTTTTCCTATTCTATCAAGATTTTTGTATCTTGAAGTATAAGGAAGAAATATTCCATAACAATGAAATATGCAAAAAAAGAAAGTGAAAAAGTCATATAATAAGTAGATAAACATTTTTTAAAGGTGTTCCCATAAAATTATCCAGATTATTACATCTCGAAAACTATCAAGAATCGCGGAATGTGGTATTTTCAAATACCTCAGGGCATGAGGAATTTAATTATTTTTATGATGTCAATATCTGGACCACCTTCATTCCTATAATGTAATTTGCAAGCTATTCTGCTGTACTCTTACTTACTTCATTCTTTTAAACTTTATTGTTGCATTTTAATTCAACTTATCATTCTGTAACTGCCCATTTGGCGTGTCTCCCCGACTCTTGCGCAGCCACTGCGCTTTGTTCATGCGCTAGATGGACGTAATGTGTCTTGTCAGGACGAGTAATGCCCTTGCTTCATATTAGACATAAATGCTTTGTTAGATGGCGAGCTTTAACTGTGGTAAAGTTGGTTTATATTGCCGATCTGGTATTGCTAGATGTTACCTATAGAAGGTAGGTACTGTCAGTGATTTCATCTCGAAAATTTCGCTCTTGTGGTAGTTCTACATGGGCTAAATTTTCTGGCTGTTATACATTTTCAGCAATGTACAACAAATATTTTTTACTAGTTTGTGCTCTTGAATTCGTTTGCGTAAATGTCAAGTACCACGGGATTTTTTTTTTGTGCGCGGAACTCTTACGTATTATTTTTCTTAAATAAAAAGTAGCCTAGGGTAGGTACTCCTTAAAATATCAGCTATCTATCAGTGAAAGTCGTTTATGAGACTAACCAGAAAAAACAGACAGACAACAGATAAAAAAATAGTCTGTTATTTTGATATTACAAACAGATACTTCAATTTTATTTATTTGCATAGACGTAACGCAGAGCAGATAACATAACATAATATAGCTGAGGTTTACCTATTAGTACACCCGCATTTCGCCAGTTGTGTTTTTGAGACATTTTGGCAAAAAAAGTTATTTACAATTTAAAGGTGTCTGTAATTGGTCCAATTGAAAATGTTTTGACTTTGACGTTGACTTTGACTTAAAGTATTTCCTGGCCATGCTCGAAAATGTCGCAACTAGATAATGCAGCATCTATACATATGTATTGCCTATTTAGGAGCACCTTTACATATCAAAAGCAAGGGTTTTTAAATGCGTTGTACCTTTTAGCCCTGTTCTGGACAATCAAGCTTTATTACTTGTGAAGCCAAGAAGCTGGTTCATATAAATCATTTCACTGTCAGGTAAACTTAAAAGGACTTGACGTTAAGTGAAATTAACTTCAGAAATATTTACAAAGCGAATTTATTTCATTCAAAAGACTACCATCGGAAACGATTAATCTTCTTTCCGTAAATGCGCAAGCGTCATATTAAGGTCTGAATTATTTAAAAAATATTCGTTCTGTTAAGGAGAATAATAATATCAGCTTATTACTGTCTCATTGCAAGGCAACGGCTTCTTGTCATACAGATAAGGCACGAGCATTGATCACCACGTTTGCTTAAGGCGGATTGGCGATTACTGCTATATAGCCTATACCTATTATTCCTCATGGATTTGGCTAAGATTTATTCTAATCCAACCGGCAGTTTCAGAGAGCGCGATTAAACAAACACACAAAAAACTGTTCAGCTTTATTTTATTAGTATAAATAATCTTAAAAAGTATTTAGGAAATAGAAAAAGTCACATTGGTACTTGCCCTTGCCCGGTTGCAAACTTACTGGACCATCACTACATTTTCTTTTTATTTAACACCCTTTTTATTAGCTTCACTTGTAACTAACTATGTATGTAAGAAAATCTTGGAATCTTAATTTGACCCACTTCCCGGTCTTCGATTAGGATGATGCACACGCTCTGAGTTCTGATGACAATACATGACTAGCTAAGAAACGTCATTACAAATCCAATATGGCGGCCTCCCCAAGATGGCGGACTGGCTGTTTGAAATCCACCCCCATAATATGGGTATCAAATGATACGGTTTGCTGTCAGGAATACGAAAAAAATTGCCTGCTAAAAGCGTGTTTTTTTTAGTTTTTTGTTAGTCTGATCTGTCCCCTCCTGGGCTACGGCCTGCCTCCACTCCTTCCATCTTTTACGTTCCGTTAAAAATTGCCTAATAATACTCCTCTGCACCCGCTCTCCCCGAACTGACACCAGCCCCACTGTTAGAGCAATTACCCTAATAAACGACTTCTTAAAATGTAGTCCAGATACAGATATATTTTTTGATTCTCAAAGTAAAATTGTTAATCTTATTTCAATGTGAAGAAATAATTTAATAGTTCCTAAGTTTCTGTATGAACACTGATTTAATTGATATAATTAGCATAGATATACGCATTTTGGTGTTAACTATTAGCTTAATTTGATGAAAAAATGAATGAATAATGGCCTAATTGAAATAAATGCTTTGACTTTGATTTTCCGTGCCTCAACCTTCCAGTTTTGGAGGAATCAATTCAGTTCATCCCACCATCTCCTCGAAGGGAAAACGTGTATAATAACCTCTTAAATAATAAGCATTAAATAACAAAATCACAATACAAATCTCAGAGTAAATAAATCGGCAAGTATCCGGACTATCACAATGGGCTTAACATAACGACGCACAGGATGCGTGCGCGCAGTTAACGCGTGCGCGTGATTCGATTCTTAACCCATATCGATATTTTTAATGTCCATGAGAAAGTGGATGGATTTCGCCGTAGTGTTATGTGGGTAGTTTAAATTTAGAACGATCAAAGATTTTGAATGAAGCTTCCTGTTCCGGGTATGGAGTTTATGATCCGTGGAACTGTGACTGATCATAGTTTCCTAATGTTTTACTAGTTTCTCCTCGCGGTTTCGTCCGCGTCAAAGTTGATATAATTATTATTCCATGGCAGTGGTTTAGCTTGCCTTAAACGGGCCCTGTATTAAAATTTGTTGGGGGGCCTTCTACCTCTGCGGGTTCAGGTTCGGGGCCTCTAAAGCTGGACCTGGCATAGCAGCCAACGGGTTAAGGGTCTAACTAAGCTATAACAGACAAAATCTACTCATAGTTATGAAGTATTATAGTAGATTTTGTTTTTTTTTTACTGCAAAATTTTAGGCAGTCTATTTTGCCGCAGCAGGGTGGCGGCTTGGTGTGGCAAAGTGGAAGTATATACTCCTTTTTTTTAAGGTGGTAAAATCATCAAATGAGTCCTTCCGCCCTAGGTGGGGCGGAAGGGATTGTCAGTCTTTTACTGACTAAAAACCCACCCAGTTCCTTCTGTTGCCCTTTACGTTCCAGGGCCACGGGTACCTACTCCTTCAACTAGCGTTTTCTTAGATATTACAAGTTCAAGAAAAACAATATCTCTACAACCTGATTAAGTACACAGAAAGCGAAATGTATCTTCTAAAGGTCAAATAAAGCTCCAGGCCAAGCAATACACTACAGACATAACTGCACGCCTCAAGCGCTAACACTTTTGTTATCCAATTTGATTGCCTCATAAAGAAATCGCCAGTGAATCATGCGCATTCAAACATTCATTCACAATGAATCATTCACTCTTTGACCGAACTTTCGCTACGCTAATTCCGTAGTAACCTTTTAACTTAACCCTTCGGTTACTGGATCATGTTTAGCGGTAGTTAACGATCGATTGCGAAGCTGTGACGTAGGCGGCGCAAGCGCATGTAGGCGGTGATAAACTCGAATTTTGAAATCGGAATTTGTCCTTAATTTAATTATGGATTGTTTATGGTGATTGGGTGTTAAAGTTTCATTAATATTATGTTTGTTTGTTTCCGTGTTTTTGATCGAATTATTTTATACAAATTATGGAATATTTGTATTCTTCCATCACTGACATTTACTAAAAGAGAACATCGTGACGAAGCCTAGACTTTTAACACAAGTCTTTAATCGTGGTGATCAATGCTCTTACCTTGATATATATTCTTGTGAGGTACACAATAATGTGTTTTTTTTCTTTTCTTTTTTCTTATTTTAATTTTTTTTTATTGCCGTTTTGTTTTTATTATTTTTGTGTGCACATTGTCTGTGTCAATAAACATTTGAGAAGAGGCCTTCTGTGGTGGGTGAAAAATACGCTGGTAGCATAATTTTTTTTATAACATAATTATTATGTTTGATAAAATTTCACAACGTCTTCATTATGAAAGTCAACTTAGGTAGATAGGTACTTATTTTTTAAGAATTTATTACTCAATAAGCCAAGATCTCGGGTACCCGGAAGCTGCGTACAATTTCACAGAGATAACAGAGTTCACAGCTGATAACCGTCGCATACCCCGCGAATACCAGGGACGCAGTTATGTCGATAATATATCGATAATTTATCGATACTGATATCGGTAATGTGAGTACTTCGATGGAATGAAATGGAAACTATGTTGAATTTACCTTCTCTTTGAAATCACCTGTTTTATTTATTTGAGAGACATTTTTTTTAAACTAGATGCTTTTATATTTTTTTATTTTAATTTTATTCTGTAACGCACGATATTTTTTTGTCATAATGAAGTAGGTACCTGCCTTTTTTTTCGTGGGGATATCCTCATGGACTATAACCCCGTCTAGTGGGAGGAAGGGGAGGTGTGCCGGACTCTAACCGTCAAAACCACCACGGTGTTCCTCAACCGACCTTTGGGCAATAGAAATACATACTCTAAATATTATCACAAACTTAACTTTCTACCTATCACTTTTCGTGAGATACAGCCGCTGGCATACAGACGGACAGACGGACGGACAGCGTAGGCTTAGTAATAGGGTACCGTAGACACACTCCGTATACGGAACCGTAAAAACAAATAAGTTTCTCAATACAGTTCAAATCTTGAATTTCACTATCAGGTGTTGAATTGTTTTTAGTACATTAAGTTGAGATATAAATAAAATAAATGTCCAAAATATCTTGATTATTATTACTAGTTTACGATGCAATGGGAAATAAAAGAAAAACTTTACGAACAAAATGATTCGTATGGCTGCAGAAATGCATAGGAATGACGTTAATTTTACAGCAGTAGTAAATACTAGACTATCTTCTGTTTTAATATAATAGAGAGATTTTTGTTTGTTTAAATGCACACATCTCTGAAACTACCCGCCGTATTGGAAAAAATATTTATGTATATGGTAGCCAGATTCATGAGGAATAGTCTAAGCTATCAAACATCACGCTAAGACCCTCGGGAGCGGAGCAGTAACCAAAAACGTAACTAAACGTTGGTGAAAAATAAATGAATAAAGTTTATAGGTATAGATAAAAGTGTCTATTAGTAGACTGTGAATAAAAATATACGCTTAAATTGAATGAATAGAAATAACGTCTGATAAGGTATAGATTTAAAATCGACATAATAATAATATATGTTGACTTTAACGATCTGTGACCTTATTATAAGTTTTTATTTACTTTCACCTGTCCCGGTGTCTGTGGATTAAATCTTACAAGTTAAATTTGAGCCACTTCCCGATGTACGATTGAGCTGAAATTTTGTGGAAATGTTCAATTTGCATGACAATGCAATATTATGATGTCACAGGCTCTGATGATGGAGCCGGATGGTTATAGGAATTTAATCAAGTTCTGTTATTTTACGAGTAGTACAAAGCAATGTAGGTCAAGCTATTAAAATAAAATGAATACCAGCCTATTATTGTCCCTCTGCAGAGCAAAGGCTTATACTCACACAGAGAAGGCACGAGCATTGATCACCAATCTTACTCAAAGCGGATTGTTTGAAGGGTGATTTTCAGATGATTTTAACCTTAAGTTCTTGATTTATAATACTTTTTAAGTGTTATGATTTAGTAGTTTCTATATAAGGTACATAGCATTCACGTGCCATATGTATGATTCTGTATGCAAATATTTTAAACATTGATTTTAAAAGAGTACGTATGCAGTTTCTTGCCCATTCTTCTCCATACAAAGCTACCTTTTGGAAGGGGCAACTAGATCAATTCCTTTTTCTTTAGTACTTGACGTTCAAAAGTGCCTTAAAATGGCCTAATTGAAATATATAAATGATTTGACTTTGACTTTGACTTTGAGACTTTTATTAATTATAAGTCGATGTTTTCCTTAACCACTGTGAGATAGGTATGTATTCTATTATTAGTAATTTAAAAAAGTAATTTTATTAATATAAAACAAAAATGGCCGTTAATTGACCGTTATTTTTAAATGTTATAATAAAAAAACTGAAGTATATTTTTATCGATACACGACGGCACATCACTAGCCCATATCTAATCACAAACAGTGTTGTATTTCACAAGCCCCTTTGTAATCGACGGTGACTTCTGTAAACAATTTGCCGCCACTTTTGTCTCTTATCAGCTACTTTTTCTTGTCAATTGCTCCTGTCTTGCAAGATCGTAATACTTTATTAATATTAAGGTAAATGAGCTTTAGCCCGACTTCGTCTGCGTAAATGTCGGTTATCACGGACGCAGACGAAGTCGCGGAGTAAAAAGTAGTCTAAGTATGTCCTCTCTTGGGGTTCAAACTTACCTACCCTGTACCGAATGTCATCAAAATCGGTTTAGTGGTTTAGTCGTCTGCTATGGCTTACATCTTTATTACACGACTGCCCCAAAAAAAGGAGTGTTATGTGTTCAGGGTTAATGTATGTATGTATGTGAGTTTCTTTATTCCACCATAACTTTTAAACGCCTGAACCGATTTAGATGTATGGGGTATCGTTACAATCCTTGCATCGTTCCGAGTAACATAGGCTAGTTAAAAATAAAAAGAAACCGATGTGGTCACTTTAAAACGTAAATTAATACCAGCCTTAATTTATTTTTTTAATGAATCTGGTCGTGTCTATGTTTATCGTCTAGAATTTGACAAGTAGATTTAAAATAACACTGTAAATAAAAAACGTCGTAAAAAAAAACTGACGAGTAAACAAAGTACAAATATGTGCAATTTTTGCAGTCGTGTTTTTTAATTTTTTAATTATAGTAAGTAGCTTGTTTTTATTATTTTTAACTACTGTTTTATATTCATCTTCATTGTGATCACATGTAGAATCAACAAGAATAATGTAACCAGGATTTTGTAAAAACCTAATTTAAAAGAGTGCCGTGGAGTTTCTTGCTCGTTCTTCTCCATAGAGGCATACCTCCGTTTTGGAACGAGCAACTAGCTTCATTTTTTTGCCTTGTTCCCTTTACACTTAAAGAAATAAAACGCACCACTTTATAGGTTGTTAAACACCCGAAACAAGTCGCGTTGTGATAGTAGACTGTCAGCGGTGTATTAAGCCCTCACGTGGGCTTGGTGTGGGCGCACCGCCACGGCCGCGCGTGGGCAACCTGCACCCGACACGTTGATTTGTCAATAACAATCAACTTATTGGTTCAACGTAAGGCGATTAACACACGGCACCGTACGCCGCTCCGGCATGCGGTAGCGGTGAAGCGGATTTCGATTTTCGAACACCGCTCGACCGCGCGGTCGTGCGGTGTTCGTGTGCAAGGTTCAAGCGGATTTCATAGAGGCTAGTGCGACGTGAGAACCGCATCACCGCATGCCGGAGCGGCGTACGGTGCCGTGTGTTAATCGCCTAATTTCATACAGTTTATTATGTCGTGATAGTTTCGTAATGGGATTATGGAATAATGTACTCTAAATAATGAAAATAATGAGGAAAATGAACTTACAGAACTAGCTTTTGCTCGCAACTGTGTCCGCGTAATTTTCCGCTTATATTTTCCGCACCGTGAATTTTGAAAAAAAAAAACCAGCTGATCCATACAATTTGATCGTAATGTGTGTTTGTTGTGTTTGTCGTCGTGTTTGTATGTGTATTTGATTGTGTTGTGTTGTGTTTGATTATTGTATGGATCAGCTGTTTTTTTTTCACATTTCGTACTACGTCCCTTAATAAAAGTTGTTCATATATTCATGAGTACATTCACCCCCTGAAAGATTTACAACGAATTAAAATTCAGGTTGTATAGGGTAAACCGCTTATACTTATATACTGGTCAATTAGTGTACGATATATATGCACATGATAAATATTATACATTAATAATTATTAATTAATTTATTACATTACAAACAACTACCTACAGTTGATATTTGATCGAAAAAAGAATACTAAATGTTAAAAGTTCAATAGTTTTGTTTGTAAAAAGGGATAGCTACATTACATTACCGCTAATGGAGTGTTTTTTTTTGCCGCCCCCCCCACATTTTTTTTTTAATTTTTTGTTTTTTTTTTTTCGGAAACTTCTATGTTATCATGAGTATAAATATTGTACACTAATTACCAGTCACCCTATTTAGGAGAAAAAAAAATGAATGAATGAATGAATTTGTAAATAAGCTATTTTTTTGTCGTTCTTGCTATTTGTAGCTATTTACCATAAGGTAGGATTTATTTCAATATAATTTTCTGTTGGGAAGCGATAAAACACAAAAATGCAATTTCTATTCCTTACCCATAGCAATAATTTCGTCAAAACCAACCAAAAAATCAATCGATTTCAAGAATTCAAAATGATAAATGATTGAATAATAATCCCGCTGATTCTCGGATATTATGCGTCACTTCCTAAACGGCCACTATTTTCCAAATAGGCTTGGACAAACTATGCGCTAACTGCTAAGCTGTATTTATTCGCCCACGCTGTTACATAAAGGTCGCGCTGCACTGCCAGCTGATATTAGTAGCTTTGCTTTTCTTGCAGAGCTATATATTACTAATGGATTTAGGTCCCAAAGAGTCGCAAGTCTATGTTATTAAAGCATGGCTGTTTATAAGATAGAAACAAATGCACCTTGTATTGACCTGCCTGTTGATATCTGCGCTACAGTTTTAAACTTTTGTAGCTATCTTCGTTTCATATTGTAAAATATTGTCCACTCAATTATTGCAAATAAATAATTATTATTATATGAAGAAGGTATGCGTATTGGCTACCTTCAATGTAAGTCCGTTAGTCCTGATCTCTCCTCGGTCGTATTAGACTGCTGTCCTATCGAAATAATGAGAGTAAGCACTTGTTTTTGTGCACACAGTTGTGCACTATAATATTTCGGCGTACCTACTTGGCTAGTCTCCATTGAGATTGGTCGCTGAAGAAGAATAGGCTTCTCCTGGCACCTCATATGACTCATACCACATTAACTATTAATTAGTTCTCTAAGCAATCTTTTTCCGGTTAGGGGTCATCCATAAATTACGTCACACGAATTTCATGATCTTTTGCCCCTCCCCCCGTCCTTGTCACAGATGGTCACATTTGCGGGACTCGCCCCCTCCCTAGTGTAACGTCACATATTTTGCAAATTTATATTTAGAAATTATTTAATAAAAACAGCGGTTCCGAAATCAGTTTTATTTCCAATCAATTTTCAATAAAATTAACAAAATCAAACAATTAACAAAACAAAAATCGAACAACTATACTTACTAATAAAAAAAAATTGATTGAATTAATTGATTTAAACTTCATTTTTGGCGCATTGTTTTTGAGGACACTTTAGATTATATTTTGAAATGTGACGTCACGAAATTAAGGACCCCTCCCCCCCCTTGTCACACAATGTCACACTTCGTTGACCCCCTCCCTCCCCCTTAACGTGTGACGTAATTTATGGATGGCCCCTTAGCTTCGCTATCGCTTTGAGTATACAATCACCCTAAATCTTATATTTGTCTAGCAGCAAATAAAAGCGTGGGTTTATTTCGTAAATGCGCCGCATCCGGCACAACTAGCTCTGTGTTTTCTAACGCGTACGAATCTGCGCAAGAGTTGTGAATTTTGTGGAATTGGGAAGCTGTGACCGGCCTGTTGGCACGCGTGTCCGTTTAGATGGTTGTCGAGATAATGAGATGTAAATGCTGATGTGTTTTACACGTTGTATTGTGTCCGTTTGTTGTGGTCTTTTGGTGATGTTGATAACGTTTAAATGTTCGTTTTTTAATCTTAAATAAAAAGTCAATAGGTACGTAGAGCTTTTTATTCAATAATCTTTTTCTGTTTGAAGTCGGTTAAAAAGGCTGAGCAATTGATAGCTGTGCTTCGTGTCTCGGATTGGATTCCCGTATGGAATAATATGGGTAACGTTTTTAAAAAAAGGAGAGAGCTGTTGTAGTTCCTACATAAGATCACGCCTGTAATCCCCGAAGGGTTAGGCAGAGGTGAACCTATTAGTACACCCACATTTTTCTAGTTATGTTTAAGTCCCATGTAATAGGTGGCGAGCCATTAACAAATAACACTATGCCCGACCTGGGAATCGAACCCAAGACCTCATGCACAGCAGTCGCGATTTTTAAAACCTACTATTAATTCCTCTCATGCATGAGGTTGTGGGTTCGAATCCGGGCAAGTACTTACTAATGTGACTTTTTCAATTCATAGTACTTTCTTAAGTTTATCTTGGACATCACTGACATCGGTAAGGGAAAACATCGTGAGGAAAACTGGACTTGTAATTAATATAAGTCTGAAATCGCCAATCCGCCTTGAGCAAGCGTGGTGATCATGCTCATGCCTTCTCTGTATGAGACGAGGCCTTTGCCCTGCAGTGGGACAGTAATAGGCTGGTATTATTATTATTATTATTTACTATTAATTGAAAATCTTCTCACATCGAACCATAAAAAGAAATAATTTTCCAAATCCAACTTAACGATCCCAAAAACAAATCGGACTAAGATAAACGATGTTGATTTCCGTATACTTAAACTGATTAAGGAATTGGTCGAGATGAAAGAACTTGATGGACTTCAAAGGGGAGGAGCGAGTGCTTCCGTCAGCGCGTGCGCAACCCGACACTGTTTCCGTTTGATCGTGTATCCGCGATCGGATTTTAGAGTTCTATCATTTCATGCTCATTTTCCTAAGGACAGCTTCTAATTTTTTAGATTTAAATAATCTCATTATTGAGAAGAAGATTTAACATAATTTATAGCTAATATAAAAAAGCTGAAAAATTTTTTGTTTGTTTGTTCGTTTGAACCCGCTAATCTCAAGAACTTCCGGTTGGATTGGAAAAAATCTTCTATCTGGAATTTCTCAGTAGCAGCCTCGGAGTCTGGATTTGTACCGGTTGATGTCAATAGACTCGCCCTCTATGACATGGGACTTAAACATGACTTGCAAAATGTGGGTGTATAATGGGTACACCTCTGCCTAACCCTTTGTTGTTTTACAGGCGTGATGTTATGTGGAAGGAAGAATTTGTGTCTAACTTTCGGCTTGGTTAAAGTGTATTTTTATATCTTTTCAAGAAACAACGACACAACTATTATTGACTTGATTGAAGTAGTCATAATGAAATAAAACGTCAAAATATTCATTCTTCAAGTGTTAAAATGACATCAGTAGAAACCGGTTTGGGCTTAGTCAAATAGAGGCTCGTTGAGCAAAACTAGTTTTTTATATATCTACAGTTACTAAGCGTACCTACCTACGTTGTATGAGTACATGTGTGTATATCCTCGTGGGAATTGAAGGTGATTGTGAATGTCAATCTAAAATATTTGACATTCAAAGTGTAATTTGGAAGGTAGTTGTGATTTTGTGTGTGCAAAGTTAAAGTCAAAACATTTATTTCAATTAGATCAGTTACAGACACTTGTGCCTGAGGAGTTTGAAGTAAAGGAAGAGTTTTACATGGTTTTTGTGTAGTTATCTATGTAGATATAGGTACATGTATAGGTAACAAAAACGGTTGAAACAATAAAAACCGACTGGTTTTACATGTTGTGCTAATTTGTCTTGTAATGCTGGGGCTACATTAGCGGGTGAAGATTTGTGTCGCGTTGGCGCGCTAAAGTCAAAGTTATTTATATCAATTAGGCCTTTAAAAGGCACTTTTGAACGTCATATACAAAAGAAAAAAAGGAATTGAATCTAGTTGCCCCTTCCAAAAGGTAGTTTTGTATGGAGAAGAATGGGCAAGAAAATCCAAACATCGTGTACATACGTGATGTTCTTGTCTACATTAGGGGAAGGGCGAAGATTCATCGTGCTGGATTGTATTGTTCTCTGTTGTGCGGCGTAACATAGGTAGCCACCCAAATGAATGTTTTCTCGACAAATCAGAAATTTACCGACAGTGCCCCGATAGTATAAATCGTCTTCGCACGAATACGCGTTGCAACGATCTACCCGGCCACACTCAACACAAATATTCGCCATAGCCCGATAGTGTAGCCCCAACATAACTAAGTTTTATTACTAGTTTACAATTTAGATTTAAATTATCACAAGGATGAATGAATGTGAATGTTATGATAGCCCAGTGGTAAAGGTCACAACCTGCCCCTGCATGAGGTTGCAGGTTCGATATCAGACAAGTATCAATGTGATTTTTAGTGATGCAAGCGTGGCGATCGATACTCATGGCTTCTTTATACGTGAAAAAGTCTTTGCCCTGCAGTAAGACAATACTAGGTTGGTATTATAATATCTAACCCCCAAATTCTTAAACGAAACTTGATTTTAAGATGTTTTTAAAGGTATCTCTGTCGCTACAACACACCTTAAAATGACAAAGATAGCATAAGACTTACAGGCGATTTCAAATTGAGTTGCGTTTGATAATTTGGCCGTAAAACGTCTATGTTAAACCACAGTGACCTAATTCCTGACATGTTGACGTTTACTTTGATGGACCACACCGCTGTTGGCCATACCACACCGCTGCACAGCGGGTGCCAACCACAATTGGAGCATGAAATATTAAAATTTGTAGACTGAGTATGATGTACGTGTTGTGTTCTTGTACCTATTTAATTATTAGTAAAAGAAATCAAAAGTGTCTAGGGATCAACATCCCTAACAAATGTTAGGGATGTTGATCCCTAGACACTTTTGATGTGTGTATTAATAAAAATATAATATTATTAATATTATTGACTACCTCGTTGGTCTAGTGGTCGAAAAGCGCGACTGCTGCGCATGAGGTTCGATTCCCAGGTCGGGCAAAGTGTTATTGGGTTTTTCCATCAGAAATTTCTCAGTAGCAGCCCCGGAGACTGAATTTGTGCCCGGTTGATGGCAATAGACTTGCCCCCTATTACATGGGACTTAAACTGGCGAAATGTGGGTGTACTAATGGGTACACCTCTGTCTAACCTTTGATTGATATATTTGTTGTGTATATGTTGTTTGTTGTAAATTGATGTAGAATTTTAATTATTTTATAGCTGTACTTGTGTACACTTCATTTTATTTATGTTAATTTTGAGTACTTTTTATATAAATCTCTAATTTTGTTGTTTTACGCTCGTAGAATAACTTTTACCTACCATGTTATCTCTTCACCACCTTTGGTTGACTAGTAGCAAATGTCTAAGGCAATAAGTCCGCCTCTGTACCTACTTTTTTGTTGCTTAAAGTTTAAATAAATAAATAAGAAGAAGAATAATAATTGATGTAATTTCTTCTCTTTGGCATTAACCGGCCCGGCTGTCATACCGGTATGACTGACAGAACAATAGAAAATCAATTGTGTCTCATTACGTGGGACTTGAGTAATTAAATCATCCAGACTAACTAAAAGATAACTTTAAAGGCAGTACTAAGCTCAATTTGTGATCGTGGGTGATCTCTAATCTAACTGTAAATCAAGGCAGCATATTCGAAGGCCGTATATCGTCAGATTATCTGTGTTGCTATGGTAATCAAGAGATTAGAAACCAGTAGCTGAGATCTGTAATTGGTCAGCTTCAATTTAGATTATAGCAATCATAGATAACCAGTGAATCGTTCTTAGTTGAGCCCACGCGAGTTCTTGAGGTTATTTCGGATATATCTATAAACAAGCTTCTAGGTATGACTTCGTTCGCGTCAAAGTTAATACTTTGGACTCCCGTTTCATCCCTTAAGGGGGTGAATTTTGCCGGGGTTGCGGGACGTCTTAACAGGATACCGTGGCCCCGGAACGCAAAGGGCTACAGAAGGAACAGGGTGGTTTTTTAGTCAGTAAAAGTCGGACAGTCCCTTCTGCCTCACCCAGGGCGGAAGGAGTCATTTGATGATTTTTACCACCAAAAAAAGGGGGTGAATTTTGGAAAATCCTTTCTTAGCGGACATCTACTAACTATAAACTACCTACATATAAAATCAAAAACCATCACAGAACGCCACCTGCTCCTACATATCCTTTCGCCTCATCCACGTTCATACCCCCCCACGCCCCCATTCTGCCTCGTTTCTGCCTACCCCCATGGGAAAAAGGCGTGAGTTTATGTTTGCATATAAAATCAACCGAATTGAGAACCTCCTCCTCCTTTTTTGAAGTCGGTTATATCGACTCGAATCGAATACATTTACGTTAGCGCGTGTTAGGCTTACAGACATTCATCTACCGTGTACTTGAACAAAAGGGCATTGCATCGAGTGGCATTGTGCCGAGTACTCGATGCATCGGTTGCATTCGATTGTAAGTGCATTAGTATCGAGAACATCGGCCAACATTAACGCATTGCGCGTTGATACATTATAAATCAATCAATGTAGGGTGACCATGAAGATAGCAGGATAAAATAATGTTTTTTTTTTCAAACTAGCGAACGACCTGGGCTTTGTACACATATTTACGACATTTCAGGTGGATTATTCAAAAAATTTTTTTCGTACACACCTTGTCCGGGAAATTAAGAACAAAACAAAAAAAAATCATCCAAATCGGTCTAGCCATTCTTGAGTTTTGCGCTTAGCAACACATTTAGCCATTACTTTTTTATTTACATACGTAATGTTGAATCTTCTGAGACGTGTGAGGAAATAACGTTAAATTGAAAGTAATTTTACAATCTTGCCAATTGTTTTTTTGGCCAAATTGGCAGTAAGTAATCGAGGTAATTGAATGGGTTTGAACTTTGGACTATTCATGACTTCACGCATAGAATTACCTTTTACATCTATTACATTTAAATTCAATCCTAAACGCATCTCCATTTAATTCAACTTCCTTTCCAGCATCTTTGATCATCATTTAATGCAAATTGATCATGTTGATCGTACAAAGCACCTAATATCCAGCTACTTAGCAGTCACTCTAGCCTGCGCCCGCGCCGATGCATCGGGGTCGTCTGGTGCTCTTCCAGAAGCGCCATTTATTTCGAATGCATGCGCAAACGCAGTGCATCGACCGCGTGCACGTGGTACAACTCTGCTTTTACTTATTAATTTGTTTAATGGTTTTGCGTGTGACATGTTGGCGGTATTAATGACTTATTTTAAAATATCATTATCGAGGCTTAAATTAGTTTCTTTCTTCTATACTTAATAATAATAAATAATAATAATAACTTTTATTTCGGGTGGCATAGACCCATATAATGCTTAACCTAGTAGGTACATTTTTATCTCCTATGACTCGCCACACTTACACAAGACCTGACCTACAGATTTTGAAAGAGGCAGTCAAAACGTACAGCTATTGCGTTAAGAATGCCGTTGTTGCTACCCCGCATACGGGCCAGCAGGCCGGCTGCGGGATGATTAATTAAGCCGAAAAGATTTTTTTGTTTCTTTGTATGTTTAAACGCTCTAATCTCTGGCATTTTCAGGCGGATTAGAATAAATCTTTTTGTATATCATAGCCAAACTCATGAGGAATACTATAGACTGTAGTACATCACGCTATGACCCACGGGAGTGGAGCAGTAACCAAAGACGTAACTTAACATGGGTGAAAAAACCAGGCGTTTGAGGTCGCAGGGAGCAGTTATATAGCGAGCTATTATGTTACTAATAACGTTAGGTGTAAAGTTCAGTGTTATAAATAGTGATGGACAGGTATATGCTCGGCCCGCATGCGCAACAATGATCCATTTCCCTCACTTGACCCTTTCAATTTGCGCTCAATGTTAAGCAGCTGTATTGTATGATAAACAGAAGATTTTTATTTCATTGTTTTAATCAAAAAGTGTCGAGACAAAGTACATCTGTAGTTATGTCAGAATTTACAAAGCTTTTCTAATTTTAAAATTATTTTAGAAATAGATAAACTTTGAGATAATAAAACTCGGCGAGTCTTATAAGTGACAATAATAATCTATGTATAGTTATATACTAGGTATTTATAATGTAAAGTTGCATTTGTTCGAATGCACCTGACTCTGGAACTACTGGTTCGATTCTAAAAACAGATTTCACTGATAGGAAGCTACATTATCCCTGAGTAATAGGCTATAACTTTATCATCAACTAGCTACTGCCAGCGACTTCCTCCGCGTCAAAGTTGATTTCTCCATACAAACTTTGGAACCCTGATTCATCCCCTTATGGGGTGAATTTTGGAAAATCCTTTCTTAGCGGATGCCTACGTCATAACATCTACCTGCATGCCAAATTTCAGCCCGATCCGTCCAGTGGTTTGGGCTGTGCGTTGATAGATCACAATGTCAGTCAGGTAATCACCTTTGAGTTATACAACGTGTAACGTTAAATGCGCAAAACCTGAAAATAGTTTGATCAGAATAACGAGCAGAATCAATTGAACCACTTTTTAATATAGGTCACATTTTTCAAAAAATCTTCTTTAAAAACGTTGCCGCGTCTATTTATTAGTAGGTCAAGCCATCCGGCGCGCAGCGGCCCGGTGACGACTTCTCCCTCGATAGAGCGTCGTCGCAGACGCAAGAAACGATCAGAATTGCCAGTAAAACTAAATTAGCACCTTTACTTTTGTTTTAATGATTTTTTTTTCTCTGAAATAGGTCAATTTAATTAAAAGTCTGTTGGGGTGTCTGAGGTTTTGCGCATTTAACGTTACACGTTGTATATATTTAGAAGTTCAGGTGAATGAAATCGCGGGAAAAAGCTAGCAATAAGTAATTCAACGGTTTTCAAATAATGAAAAAGAATAATTGAGAAGTAGGAAATAACCAAAAGTTCGACTTTCCAAATTGATATGTGTAAAAACAGCGACATAAATGAAATTACTCGTCAATTATTAAAGTACGTAATGAGTGACCATCAATCTGTACCCAATTGAGGACGGTCCGAATTGGAGGAATTGCGGTGGCCCACTGTCCACTTGCCACTAATTGGACCCTAAATAATGTAAACGTTCTGTTATTGGTTGATAGATTGGTACTTTTAGTGTACTTGTGTCAGTAACGTTTTTGTTTACTATTGATTTATTTATTGCGAGGGTCGTGGCGGATGTGTATGTCAAAATAATATTTTGGGATGGTTTTGTATGATTGAGTGTGTTAGTTTATTGCTGTTTGGACTGATACATCTATATTAATATATAAAAGTTGAATAGATATTGGTTTGTTTGTTTAAAGGCGCTAATCTCTGGAAATTCCAGACGCATTGGAAAAAAACATTTTTTTTTATATGATGACTACATTCATGAATAGTATAAGCTATATAGTATCACGCTTCGGTCCACAGGAGCGGAGCAGTTACCAAAGTTGTAATTTAACATGGGTGAAATGGTTAAAAAAAAGCTTGAAGTATAATTTTCTTTGGACTCTTAATGTTAGTCAAAATTATTATCGGGGTCCCAAGTCCTGCTCGAAATAATAATAATAATGAATTTTAAAATTAAATTGTCTATTATTACCCTACTGCAGGGTAAAGGCCTCTTCTCATACAGAGAAGGCACGAGCATTGATCACCATGCTTGCTCAAGGCAGATTGGCCATTACAGGCTTATATTATAAGTCCATTTTTCATCACGATGTTTTCCCTAACCAATATCCAATATGATGTCCAAGATAATCTTAGAAAGTACATATGAACTGAAAAAATCACATTGGTACTTAACCGATATAAGTACAAGCCTAAATCAAGTTAGATTTGTTTACATTTAAAAGACACTTTACGGAAACAGTTGCATGTTTCTATTGGTCAACACTTTTATCAGAAGAACACGTTTCTTGCTCAAAACTTGCACAACAATCAAACTTCTTATCCTAAAATTAGCATAGGAACTTAATACACAATAATTGACCAAGTATGAGTTTGACTTGTATACCAAGGGTCCCGTACCACCGTACAATATTTAACACTACACACAAAATAACACGTTTCTTGTATGAGGATCCCTTTATTTTTTACTAGCTATGACACGCGATTTCACACGCGTTCATTTACCTCTTTCGTTACTGCTCCACTCCCGTAGGTCGTAGCGTGATGTTAGATAGCCTATACTATTCCTTATGCATCTGGCTATCAGATACAAATAATGGTCCTAATCCGACTATTAGTTTCAGAGATTATCGCGTTTAAAAAAAACAACAATATTAAATAAATAAAAAATAAATAAATAAATATTCGTAATTGTTTATTTCTCACCACAAAAAACATTTTACAATATTTAGGAACTTGATTTCGAAATACTTACAAGTAATATTTATATGAATATACAATCTACTGTGGTGGCTGTGATAGTTGCCAAAAAAAGATAAATTAAAATTAAAGATATACAATAGGCTCGCCCCCTATTATTTGGGACTTAAAATAAAAACATAACTGGTGAAATGTGGGCGTGTAAATTGGCGTGCTGTTACGTAATGATATACGGTTTTTTGTTGTAGCGGTCATAGTAATAAGACATTCTGTGAAATATTTAAGTGTCTACCTATTACGGTTTAAAAGATACAGCCCTTTGGCAGACGGAAGGACGGAAAGGCTAGACAGCTGAGTCTTAGCAACAGACCTTCAGGTATTGAACCCTAAAAACCAGTACCATTCACACTTGTCAGTACGATAACATACAACCGAAGACCAGTTACCATTCCCACCTGACTGTTCGATTACTGATCAAATATTTGTCAAATGATTGGAACACACTGAATTTACTTGAGCGTGCGTTTTATGCCCCCTTGACATCGTCTTTATGAGCGCATCAGGCGCATGTGTGGTATTGGCTTATTGGCACAACGGCCATTACGAGTGGTAATGTGATTTCGATGTGATTGTGTTTTATTATTGTGAGATGTGTATGAGATGTGTGTTCAGCGTGTAGATTTTTCTTGTAAAAGCATCGAAACATCGTCTAAATAGAGCTCATTTTCATGGGGATTTGATGATAACCGCTGAGTGTGTCTTTCTTACAAAAGTTGGATTTTATTGCAAGTCTATAGCCTCTGCCCGTGTCTTCGTCTACGTAGACTTTAGAATGAAGCGAATTCCTAAATTATCCACAAAACGGGATGAAAGTTTTCTTGAAATTACCTAGCAGTGCTAACCTGTAAGAAATTGTTACACTAACCTAAGTTCATGCAAAGATTACTTTAACTATTTACAGTTTAAAAAAATATTCTTTGGCCATTAAAGAAAAATAAATAAAAATATAAAAAACAACCACCGTCCGAATAAAAAAAAAAGAAAAGAACCAGAATAAGAAAATAAAAAGAGAATCTAAAACTAATTGGCATCACAAAATTCATCCGCATCGCCGTCCACTGGAAATGTACCCAAAAGACTGGCCGCATTGCCACGTTGGATGCATTGCCTTCCGAATAACTTTATCTATTGAAGAAAACCGCATTAAAATTCGTTTATTTTTCCTAGCCTTTACTTAAAATCCTTCGTGTAATTTAAAAGATCTAAGCATACAGACGGCGGAATGTACAAGTAATGAAATGAAAGAAACTTTTTGGAAGCAATGATATTTATCGCTTTTCTTATAGTAAAAACCAAACACAGATAGTTAACGAAAGATACTGTAATATTACCAAAACATGACTAACCATTACAAAACAGATAATTACCTGTACAATAATTACTTTACACACATTTACACCTAATGTAATAAGCAGCTGCATTTACCCCACCTTGTAATTAATATCGTATATTAATTACAACTGTTCTGTGGGTTATTATTTCTTCCTTGTTTTAAAATGGCGGACGTTACAATGTATTATTAGAAGGGCTCACCCTCTTCGTAGGTGAATTAATTATTGGATATGATATTTGATTTATTTATTCGATTTTGGTGGAAAGGAAATCGTTTAGAAGCTGGATCGTGTTACTTGATGAGATTTTAGACAGGTCACGTACCATAACGACTATAGATTTAAGTTTGATTATGAGTTAGATCGACATTCACGAACCGTATTTCAACTTTTCCTACATACATAAACTCACGCCTTTTTCCCATGGGGAAAAAGGCGACAACAACTCAACTCAACCAACAACAACCTACAACCTACCCTACCCCCCCCCCCCCCTACCCCCACCCCCCTACCTTCAACTTTTCCTACTTTAATTAAAAAAAGTACCCAGGTATACGAATATGAATCGGAAAATGCGATCCGTGAATCTTGAGCTTACTGACTTTGACTGAGTGATATGCAGAATCAAATAAGTAGTGTTGCTCTTGCATTTCCTTTCTAGTAAACCATAACACAGAATGTGATAATGGCACAATTTATGAATCACAGAGACAAGTGGGTACCTAAGTATCTATAGTCAGATGAACTTTAAACCATCAACAATAGATACTTGTGCTTTTTAAGGGTTCCGTATCCGAAGAGTCTCCTATCCTAAGCCTTATTACTAAGAATCCTATTACTAAGCATCGGCTGTCCGGTCATCTGTCATAGGGCTGTATTTTTTAACTGTATCTAATAGGCGGACACTTCAAATTTCACAGAGTGTACCTATTACTATGACCACTATAACAACAGCTCATAAAAATAAGATAAGGTGCATTGGGGTAATTACGACAACCGGGTAAATTCCGATCTTATAAATTTGCACCATTTACGTACCACATCTTATTTTGACAATGTTTTAAAGATGAAACACGTATAATTATTTATTAGCAAATCTGTGGCAGCGTTTGATTGAAATTAATAGAAATCGGAATTTACCCGGTTGTCGTAATTACCCCAATGCACTATAATGTTAAAAATTAAAGGGAGTACCTATACAAGAAAGTTTTTGTATCTAGTGTTAAATATTGTAAGGTGATACGGAATCCTTCGTGTTCGTTTTTAAAATGTCCATTTTTGATACGATCCTCATTAAAGGTTGTCTCCAATAAGTATAGTATACAAAACGTAAAAGCGATACAAATGACATTTATTACTCATCGGTACCTGTCGCTATCGCGAGGTGCTCTGCCGTATCGCCATGACTCACGACATGCGAGCTTAACAACTGCACTTTTTTACTACTTTTTATTGTTGTTTGAATATGTGTTTTATTTAAAGTTTATTGATTTATGTGTTGTTATCACTGTTTTTATTACATTTCTTTTGTCTTCGGAAATATTTGGCAGAAGCCAATTGGTTCAATGCTGAAAAATGCTTTTAAAATTGGTGAAAATTATTTATAGATATCGATTCTGTAAGTGGTTAAAAAAAAACACGACTTTGTTTTTAAATCATAATGGTGTAATTCTCGTATTTTTAACAACGCATTTTTTAAGGTTTGAATGCTAAATTCTAATATTCTCAGTTTTAATCTGTCAAAAATTCTTAGGTATAATTTGCCTAAGGTTTTGACATTAATTGTCGATGTGACGGGATTGCGAATACATTATGAACGTTTTAAAATTCAAATATCTTTAGATGTCTGTATTTTATACCTAACTATACATATATACCTAGTAAGATAATATTATTTTCATAAACGGTTCTGATGGCACAGACCACTACTAAGCGCATAATAATGTCTTTTTTACGATAATATTTTAACAAAATAAAGGCAATCATTTGTTACAGTAGGGTGTCCATTATTGATGTTCCTACACTTCGGACATTTGTTCATTGGACCGAATCATTGTCGGTTCGCTTTTGTTTCCCACTATTTCATGGTCCGATGGAATTATGAGTTAGGCAGGAGTTCTCAAACTATGCGTCGCGACGTTCTGGGGCGTCGCAGGGCTATCATGAGGGTGTCGTGCGATGGTAGGCACAAGTCACATTGATTGTAGTGTTGCCCAAAATGCAAGAACAAGACCAAGACCGCAAGACTTTGGGCAACGCTGATTGATTGTAGTGCAATCATTATACTGTTATAATTTCTAATAAAATAAATAGTAATAATTAAAATCCTTGGAGAGTTCTGTAATTTTAAATAACCTAATAAAATTATAAATGTGAAATTTTGTGAAGATGTTTAGATGTTACGATATTTTTTACTTAATCGCGCGTAAACTGCTGAACAGATTTTGATAAAAATTGGCACATAGATAGACTATTTCTGAAAGAAGAAAGAAAGAAAGAAAGAAAAAATGTTTATTGACACAGACCATGTGCACACAAAAAATAATAATAAAAAGGCAATAAAAAGAACAAAAAATAAGAAATTGTGTGCCCCACAGCTGCGCCAAACAGACCCAGTTCAGCATAAAATACCAGACCACTTGTGCCTGACGCTGGTTTTCAACTGGGCCTTTGTGTGTGACGTAATTACGGATGTAAACCAGTTTTAATTATGAAATATATATAGATAAATATATTAATAAATAGATAAACAATAATTATGTGGTGCAAGTATAAAAGTAAATAATAAATAGATAAACTAATCTTAAACCGCTACATCTAAATGTCTTCTTTAAGAAAAGCGTCACAAAAATAATGCAATATATTAAGGGGGTCGAATTATAAAAAAGTTTGACTAACCCTGAGTTAGGGGACTACCTTTATTGTTACTGCAACGTAATTTTAAGGTTATAAAAATGTTTTTTGATACACCCGTGTCCCGTGTGTCATGTCATTGTAATTTATTCAGGAGAATAGTTCCCCTTTTCACGGTCTTGGTCACGAAGAGGGTTCGAAAGTTTTTAAAATATTTTCGCTTCTATGTAAATGGTATGAAGGAAGTATAATTTATATTTTCGTATGACATGTCTGGAAGATATTTTTTAGGGTGACTAGAGCGTGTTAAGAGCCTATTATGTTGCTTGAAACAATGGTGTGTTACCTTTTCCGCAAAATAGGGAATAAAATTTGAGTTTCTGTCTTATATCCGACTTTTTTGGGGTTTAATAATAAAAATACTCGTCGGTTCGTGTCTCATTTCATCTTAAGTTACCTAAGGGCCTCTGCGAGTGGGTTTTGGCCCCATGTCCAGGGCCGTACAAAGGCCCGGGAGTCCAGGGCCCCGAGAAATGTAAAATAAAAAAATAATAGGTATCCTCTATCTGAAAGTCTAGTTTAAATTCATGCCAATTCCCTACCAAAGTATTTACTACAAAATAGAATCAAGTATTTTTTATTTACCACCACATATCACAAAATCAATTGACTGTACACACAAGGCGACAAGCACTCACCGCAATGACCTCAAAATAACCACAAAAAAGGCCACAATATTATTAAGACATCAATCACTTAACATTTTCCCATCGATAAAAAAAAACATATCCGAGCTTCCGTTTAGCATCGTTTTCGTGAAATCAGATAACATGGTCAAGTATGGCCAACTACCAATCACATTAGAGTCCATATCTGTCATACAGTTAATTACGAGAGCCATAACAGTTATGAAATTGACGTTGTAATGAATAACGTCTTCATCCAAGGTTCATACAAACAAAAAATGACGTCATTAATCTTTACTCTCTGTGATTTTTAACTTGCGTATAATTTCTTTGAGAGAAGCCTTAATTTTGGCTTTGGGATATCATCACGACGTATATGGGTAGCCATTAAGAGTATCGGCAGCGATAAAAATCAAGATTGAAGCCTTTGGGTGGTGTTTAAGTTGTAAAAACAAATACGGGGCGGGGGTAGCGGGGCTTGTGTGTTTTGTACCGTTATTTATATCTTCATTTTATGGCCAATGATAAGTGTCGTTCTTCCTTATGGTAGGTGGTCTTCGTCATTTTTTTAAACATTTTTATTTTGTTTTATAAGCAGTTTGTTTGCATAAATAAATGTTGTTTATCAAAATCATTATCCATTTCTTCACCTGCTATTTTTAATCAATTACTAATATCAACAGATTCATTTAAATGCAATTTATTAAATGAATATTTTGACACTTCATACTAATAACTGCACTAAACAGCAATTTTAATAAACCATGTGACAAAATGATAACCAGCTGTGTTTAATTACACACCATCATTGATTGACCACGGAAATATTCCTAAGAGCATTATAAATCTGACAGATTTAAATTAAAAATTCTTGACCGCTGACTCATTCGATAAATTACGTGTTCTAAAACAAATGTCCGTACAATTAGTAAGTGTTGGGGCCATTACAGAGCCCATTAGACCGGTTCGTGTATAAGTACACTAATAAAATATAAAAAAGTTCGATATGCAGTAGCTACTTGCTAGACAGTCGTGTCATTGGTGTACACTTGTCCACAAATTAGTTTATATGTTAAAATATGAATTGGATGAATTGGATGATTGTAAAGAAAGTAAATTTAGCTGTGCTGTTAAATGAATTCTTCGAATGATTATGGAATTATTAAATGTTTTGTAAAACAAAACGATTATTCAATATTTGCAGCGAATAAAGTACTATTTAGTTAGACGTTAGTATGACGTCGTACGACGTTTAGTATGTATGAATTGTAGCTGGTGGCGTTCTGTGGTTTCTGCCAACCCCCTTGGGACAAAGGCGTGAGTATATTTATGTGTGTATGTCCCTATAGACGTTTGTTTCACCAGAAGTAAGAGCTCCAAAGTCGATTAAAAAGTACTTATTTTACCACCACTGAGATACCTCGGGCACATTATTTAATTACACGCTTCCCGAACGTAACATTAAAACTCCAAAAACACGTATAATCTTCAATCAATTAACTTAATCGTTCAAAATTTCGGCTTAATCTTCGTCCGTCAGTATAATTTTCAAGATTTCTTAAATCTTGCTACCCGCGACTGTACCGCTGCAATCAGTTTAAAAGCTTAACCCCGCCATGATTAGGCACCGCCGGGGGGCGCGGTGTAGGCGCGGCAGGGAGGGGAGGGGGGGGGGCGGTCATTAACGATGGTCATCATTAAACACGGCTGTCATAGTTAATGATGATTTTGTGCAAATGTCCTAATATTTTAAGTTGAGTGGTCACCCTAGCATAAAAAAACAATAGAGAAATATTTTATTATATACCCGTGACTGTTTTTGCGTAAAAGTCGGTAGTCGTAATTTTTTTGCTCGGTACCTACCCGAATTCTTTTTCCATAATAAAAGTAGTAAGTTACTCCTTGTAATATCAGCTATCTGTCAGTGCAAATTCCATCATTTTCGGTCCAGCCGTTTCGAAAACTAGCCGGAACAAACAAACAGATACACAAAAAAGCAATCATATTTATTTGTGAGGTGTTATTTTGAAATTACAAACACTATTTTGTATAGATGTTTTTTACGCTGTCAATAGCAGGCTCTCATCAGATCTGTGATCTAAAACCTTTTTGAATAGAATAGAATGCATTTGGTTAAAATTCTTTGAAATTTTGTATGCCTTTTGGCGGGGCACAGCTCGGATCCTATAGTATTTATTATAACACCTTTGTATGTACCCTGTGTTCACGAAATAAATAAAGAAGAAGGGTCACGATCCATACAAAATTTACCCAGGCCCGGCGCAAACGAAACCTATCTTGGTTTTTGCATTATGTTGTGTACATCAATTATCAGTAATATTTTTTTTTAATTTCAGTGGCTAACTTAGTTAAAATTGCCCTTGTAAAAGGATTCGTTCGACAAATAATTTTCATTTTCTGGATATGAAACAATACTTTTTGTTTATTCATTAACCGAATTAAGAAAAGGAGGATGTTCTCAATTCGTGGAAATCTTTTTTTTATTTTGTATTGTTTTTTTTTAGGTATGTTCCCCGATTACTCGAAGACGCCTGAACCGATTTGGAAAATTCTTTTTTTAATTGAAAGAATATACTTTTAAGGTGGTTCCGTAGAAATATTGTCATGATCTGATGATGAACTTCGGAGATGTGGAATGGAACTCCTCATAGGATCATAGCAGAACTGTCGTAACAAGTAAAATTGCTTTGTTTATACGTGTAGTCGATGACTGACTGAAAGAAGAGGGGGTAAGCCCACCTCTCCCACTGTTCCTTTCCAAAATCAAATGTATCGTGAGAGGTATTGTTTGAAAGAGCATTTTGTAAGGATTTCAAATATTAACGATAAGTAATATTGCATTAAAAAAATAAAAAATAAAAAACTTTTTCGCAAAAAAGACAACCAAAAACTACAGCGTAAAAACTTTAGTTCTGGAAATCGGTGGCAGTACATAACAACAAGCAAAACTATAGCCCCCGAAAAAAGCTTTTGCTAAACAACTTAAAAAAAGTTAGTATATAATTATGTTCGACTACGTTTTTTTTTTAAATTATGTATGTTTACCGATTGCTCCGCCAGTTGTCGACCAATTTTCAACATACACTCCTGTAGTCACATATTTAAGATAATTGCTGACTAATCTATCCGTGGTCAAATAATCATGGTCTTCGAAGATAACTCATGAAACTTGATCGATTTAAATAACCTGAGCGTGTGCGGCCAGCCTAAGGTACTGCGCTGACGTTTTTTCAACCAACATCAACTAGGAATTCGTTATTGATAAAACATTTTCACAAAAATAGTTGATTTTTTTTAAGTTGTTATTTTTCACTTTTTAGTGCCTACCTACTTACCTCGATGTACCCCCTCACCCTCTTCCTTCAGTCAGTCATCGACTACACGTATAACAAAGCAATTTTACTTGTTACGACAGTTCTGCTATGATCCTATGAGGAGTTCCGTTCCATATCTCCGAAGTTCATTATCAGATCATGACAATATTTCTATGGGATCCATTTTGAAGTATACATTATTTCTAACAAAAAAAGAATTTTCAAAATCGGTTCACAATTGACCGAGAAATCGCGTTAAAAACAAACAAAAACAAAAAAAAAAACAGCAACATACAGTCGAATTGAGAGCCTCCTTTTTTGAAGTCGGTTGAAAAGGTTTTAGGTCTAGGTTTTAAGCCCGAAAGTCTGATGACCAGTCTTAACAATGGGTATCGTATTACTCAGTTACTGAGTTGTGGAGCTCATGGACAGTCGCTCCATGTAAAATACTGGTATTCAGCTACATTCGGTTAGACTGGAAGCCTAACGGCGACCCGTCGGGAAAAGGCTAGGCAGATGTTGAGGCAAATAATAATATTTTACCTTACGAAGACAGTTTCAGTAGGTTAGCCACGGAAATAGAAAAAAAAAAAACATATTATTGAAGTACATTCAATAACTAAACAACTGAGATTAGTTTCGTTTGCGCCGGGCCTGGGTCACAAAAGACCCTTCTTCTTTGAATTTGAATTTGAAAATTAATTTCACTATCCTAAAACATCGATAAAACAGTTCACACCCATTCCCAGAGATCATCTGTTATCAGTTAATATCAACGGGCACGCAGTACGAAGAGGAAGGAGGTCACAAGCCTGTCATTACTCAAACTCTTTCGTCTGTAATTAAAAATGATGATAGCTTTCAGTTAAAATATTAATTACTGGTGTCAAAATTAACTGTGCCTGTAGTTTTGGATGGGATGCGTTGAGAACGCCCTTTTACTGTTTTCGATAAAAAACAACTTTAAATTCCGAAATCCGTTTGTTGGATTTCGGAATTTAAATTTTGGTATTTAGTACCTGGAAGCTTTAAATCAGTCGTGAATACAAGATGGAGATTGATTCAGCCAGTCAACTATGATATCTAGTTATTGGGAGGTAGGTAATTCTACTAATTTCTTTCAGTCTGTCAAAAACAACTACATTTTTTGACGTTGATTGTCACTGAGATGAGATTGCGATTTTGACGTTTTTAATTAGTAGAATTGGCTTTCTGAAGTTATACGAATTGGATAACTTAAAATGGTTAATGTGAAAAATAATCCTAAACATAATTGGAAGAGAATCTTGCTTACAACATGAATAAGAAAATGATTTCCAAACTGGACCTATGTATGAAGTAATTCGTAAAAAACTCATACTTACTATTCGGTATACAAAATTGTTGGAATCTTGTTTTGTTATTGATGATTGAGGGTAAGAGTCATAAGGCACATTTCTAGCTTCTTTGTAGGCTACGATTTAGTGTGAATAAAACTGCAGTTATTGAATGTTTGTGTATTCATTCATTAGGTACTTTATTTAAATAAAATCGTGTTTTTCACGAATTAATTAAGTGCAATCAACAAATTGCCCGGAGCCCCGAAAACAATATTGTTTTATTTTATTATCATAAATCTTTGGAAAATCTTACAACTAAATAAGTATGCCACATTAATCAGGTAGATATACCATTTTGGCCGTTACAAAATTGAATAAAAGATGGATGCCTTGCAAGCCGAATTAAGTTATTACACGATATTTCTTATTCCGTTGCATTGAATTCTTTACTGCAATGGACGCCATATTTGGCAGTAATGGCAGTTGAATCGCAAAACCTGGAAAGTTGTTGTGTTGTAAAATATTTTTTGGTAAAGAATTACTCAAGCAACAGTTTTATAAATATTACGAATTACTAAGTGAGATTTCCAGCATTCCACTGTTTTTAACAAATAAAAATACAATTAATTTTTAATCTAGCTTTTGCTCGTGGCATTACGCTTTTTTTTCCCTAAGTAATGTTTTTGATAATTAAATATAGCGTATAGCACTAAGGGATAAAATAGCTTACTTCTAGCGAAAGAATTTTCAAAATCGGATTAGATTCCAGACATTTGCTCATTTAAATAATAAAAAAAAAACAAATTCGTCGGCTTACAAAATTTGGGTGTAACTATTTAAGAAGAAATCTAAGAAATACATATTTACACCCACCCATTTTGTAATTCCAAAATAAATCATACATTTATATTGAAGTAACAACCATCTTGATACGTTTCGCAATCTCAAAAACAATGTCGCAACGCATTTATTAAAATACCAATTTCTATAAAATCATCATCATAATTTCTTAAAGCAATAAATAACAAAAGCACAAATAAATTGCTGAAATTAAATGTTAATACTGTATTACGTGTTCTCTTAAAGTTTTCTGTAATAAATTATCGAAAGGTTGAGAATAAGGTGCGATGGGCCGGTGTCCACGATTTCTTTTCCAATGATTTATGTCTTAAAATATTAACCGTGATATGAGAGATGCTTATTTAATTGTACGTTAATGTATCTGTAGGTATTGCACAAGTTTTTCTGCTTCAGGGGATACCATGTTTAAATTCAATTCGGTTTTCACACTTTGCTTTTATGATAGTCTTAAAACCTCATGCCTGGTTGAATCTTTGATTAAACTTGGCTGGTGTTAACACTTTTTCTTTTGTTTTTTCTTTTTTATTCTTTATTTAAAACACAAGTTGACAGTGCATGCGACCGAATTAGTTACATTTAGGACTGATTTTTCAATAGTCAGAAAGCTTTTATCCAAAGAATATATGACAGTTTCACATATTTTCTATACAAAAGCTCGTCATATTTATCCCTCCTGTTATGAGTTATGTGACGATTGAAAAATTTGCCATTAGTAACATAAAACTATTTTATCACTAACTTATTAGACTATTTACTTAAAACTAAATATGAATAATTTGTTTTTATATTCAAGCATCACAACTACATGATTCACATTTTCATTGTTATGATCCCAGAGAAACTCATGGGGCGTCCATTGTATTTTTTTCTCATTAACTCCGTTTTAGTTATTCCCTTATTTCCTAAGACTAATAACTGTACATATCTACACATCGTTTATCTGTCTATCTGTCTATGCGTTAAGAACATAGTGTTGGTATCTATGAGTATAGAAACTCGACGTATATGTATAAGTATATATTTGTAAAACTCGAAGTATATGTATAAGTATATATTTGTAAAACTCGAAGTATATGTATAAGTATATATTTGTATTTGTTGACAGGAAACAACGAGGATCGTCAAGGTCGTCCCATCGACCAGAAGTCGAACCAGTGGTTCGGTGCGACCCTCACCAGTACTGGCAGGAATGGTGCTATCATGGTGAGTCTCACTTTTTTATAAATTGATGGATATACAGATTATTATGCTTTTTTCGTAGTTTTTCAAATGTGGTCGTGAATTTTAGGAAACTATTTCTTAAGACCAGTGTAATAGAGCGGAATGCAAAGGATTATTTTACAATTTCTTTTCATAATTATGAAATCAACTCGATTGCCTCGTTGGTCTAGTGGTCGCAAAGCGCGACTGCTGAGCATGAGGTCTTGGGTTCGATTCCCAGGTCGGGCAAAGTGTTATTGGGTTTTTCCATCAGGAATTTCTCAGTAGCAGCTTCGGAGTCTGGATTAGTGCCCGGTTGATGGCAATAAGCTCGCCCCCTATTACATGGGACTTAAACATGACTGGCGAAATGTGGGTGTACTAATGGGTACACCTCTGCCTAACCCTTCGGGGATTACAGGCGTGATGTTAATTATGAAATCAAAATCTATACTAAATTAATACTATAAAATTGTAGGGTTTGTTTGTTTGTCAAATCTCTAATCTCAGGAACTACCGATTCGATTCGAATAAATCTTTTTGCGTTAATCGAGGAAGGTTAAATACATATGATTGGCTATACATACATCAAGAAATCAAAGACGCCACTTAACGCAGGTGAAACCACGGGGTATTGTTAGCAAGGTATGTTTTGCAATGCACAGAGTAACATACGCCGACGAGTCGCTAAAAAAAACAACTTATAGGTACCTTCTCTAAGAACTAAAATTCCAAAAAATATCAAATATATTTAAATATTCATTTTTTCCTAAATATCAAAGAGGCCATTTTTTATTTCGAGTAACTTTAGTCATGGTTGGTCTTTATCATTTGACCTAATACAACAAATACAAATTCAAAGCCAGACTTCCCCAAAAAAAACACATCGCAAAATCTATTTCGCCACAAATCTCCTCACCGCCATTTCCCTCGGTAACTCCATGACCTCATACGGCTGACCTATAAAGCTGATGGCCTGATGGGATGTCTTGACAGGCGCACCCTTCCTGCTCCGCCCTGTCCTCAAGGTGTTCTAGCTTAATGTTGATCGCTCTATCTTTTGTTATCGAGTCTATGGTCTGTGAGTATATGCGTGACGTCACTGGCCTAGATGTGATTGCGTTATTGGTCATTGGGCTTGGATTATTGCCGTGGCGTGGTTTATGGGAGAGGTAAGGGATTATCGCTGATTTTACTGTGTGTTATGTTACGTCACAGATTGATGTACTTAATAACGTGATAGAATGATCAGGGATTAGTTTCTGATCATTCTAAAAGCTTCGACTGCCTCGTTGCTCGCAAAGCGCATCTGAGATGGTCTTGGGTTCGATTTCCAGATCAGGCAAAGTGTTATTTTGTTTTTCTGGCAGGCATTTCTCAGTAGCAGCCTTGTAGTTTGAATTTGCGCCCGGTTTATCGAAATATGCTCGCCTCCTATTACATGGGACTTAAAAACATAACTGGCAAAATATGGGTGTACTAATGTGTACACCTCTGCCTAACCTTTCAGGGATTACAGGCGTGATGTTACGTGTTATGTTGTTGGAATGAAAAAATACAGTATCTATACACACAGCGACAGCCCATAAATTTGAAATAGCTCCTAAAACCTTTATTACTATTAAAACAATAGGTGCCAAGGAAACACTATCAATCTCAGCGCCCCACGGTTGACATTTGGCAAGTGGGTCAGTCCAAGGCCCCACAGCTATAGGGTTGAACGCCATTAGGCTACGGGGTCGTCTTTATGGCTTTTGGACGTATTGTGGCTATCAATGTGGCGAAATTGGGTTTCAGGGCTATGTGGGTAATGGGGGAGATTTCTGGACCCCGTTGGTTGGGTTTATCTTGTTTTATCTTGGTCATTATTGCGAATTCCTTCTTAAGTACTTTGAATATCTATCTATATATATAGGTATACGTATATGTATAAAATTTAATCCCTATTTCCCTTGGTCACGGCATCACACGTGAACGGCTGGAGCAATATCACTCATTCTTTTTTTGTCGTGTTTGTTATTGTAAGGAGAAGGTTCATAAAAGAAAAAGAAAAAAAATATAGGTTAGCTAGCTAGAGTAAAATAGTTATTGATGTTCGCCCCTGTTACATGGGACTTAAACATAACCGGAAAAAAGAGGTTATACTAATGGGTACAGCTCTGCCTAACCCTTCGTGGATTACAGGCGTGACGTTATGTTTTGTGACGATAAAAAAAAAGTTGTTACCAAAGAAATCATTCACAATATTATAATTTCTAAATAAAAGGTGCATTAATCGCAGGGCGAACCCATAATCTTTACAAATAATTAAAATTGAAGTTATAAAGAGTACCTTTTTAATTTATTAAAAAAAAAGAATTAGAGTTTCGCGTAAAAACAAAAATTTACGCGGAAGTTTTAATATTTTATGAGTTTTGGAAAAGGTAATAACTTAGTAAGTGTCGTCACTTAATATACTTAGGTACGTAGTTTGTCCGCCATTTTAAATGAAATGAACTGCAGCCGTTTACCGCACACATGTTGCAAATAAATTGTATTAGTCACACGCTTTGCGCACCGCGGCTCGGTTTCAGAACTTTTTTTTTTCAATTCCATATTTGAAATCAGTCAGGAGACGCCTTCGACGAAGACCAGAGACCACATACTTTTTGTCCTCTACTTAAGGAGTTGGAATTTTTATTTCGGAATGCCGAATTAGTGCAAAAAGCTGACTGTCTCAGCGAGGCTGCAATTTGTTTAGGCATTTTGTTCCATTTGCACTGAGGCACAGAAACGCGCTGGGAATTTATAATTGTTTGACGGCATAGGCTGTATCTATAGGTGCCTTTGTCATTATTGATAGTGCTGTGCCTTCTGTATAGGTTCTATTTTTTTAAATATACTTTGTTATTAGATTTTATTGTGTTGGATTTATTTTATTCTTTAAATATTATTAACTAGAAATAAAAAGTATTCATATTACAAATCTATTGACCTATAAATTAACTAAATTTAACTATAATTCGTATTGTAGTTGTATTTTATTGCGTAATGTGTATTCCTTTTTTAATATAAAATTAATAGACTTGAGAATAGAAAGATTATTTATTATATTTTAATTCTATTAGTTAAATAAATGTAATGAAATAAAACTTAAACGATTTTTTTATTGCGACTATTAAAACTTACAGAAAAGTCACAGTTAAGCACCTATATGGTTGATTGTTAATGCGGACATTAACTGGCAACCATGTTAAGATATGTAATATACTTACCTATCGGTACTTTTAAAAGTATAGAAGTTAATCATTCTACAGTTATAATTGAAAACGGGAATGGCAAAATTATTTACGATGATAAAGTAATTTTCAAGACAACTTTTATATTTAATTACTGTATATTAGTTTTCTAGCAATGGGCTATAGACATTTAAAACTGTTAATACGTAGGTATAATTACCGTTGGTTTTTCATCTGGTTGTTTGCAAACCACTATTGTATTGGGGTCTTCCTGTAATGATAGTGATAGATAGTTTAATAATAAATAAATAAATAAATAATAATTTGCAATTTCTTACTTATAAAAAATACCGGCTGTTACAAAATAATCTAAAAAACAGTATTTCAAAGTAATAAAAAAAACATACATTCGATCATAGAATCACCTCCTTTTTTTGAAGTCAAATAAACAGGTTTTTTTTAAATAAAAGGTAAAAGTTTTTATTTATTTTAAAAGTTAAAATTTCATTTAGCAGCAACTCTTTTTATATAAATTATAAAGAAATAGAATTATTGATTTATAATTGCAGTGTCGCCGCACTATTTTTTTTCTACCATTTTGTAACAAAACTTGTCAAGTAAGTACTTACTTAGTAGTCGTTTATCGAGACATAATTGTTTTCTTATTAGTATCAATTGAATACTAAGTTGGCTTGTTTTTTTGTTTGTCGATTCGTTTTCTCACGATAAGCGAACGCTACTTGATTTATAATACAATGTTTTACAAAGAGGTTTTGTCTTTGGTGATTACAAGGAGGTCGGCATGTCGATATTTTTTGTTTTTGGTACCTTTATTGGCTTGGAAAACAATATTATTTAGAAAGTTATAGTTCTAGTTTTCTGTTTCTTTTCTTTATGATTTATTAGCTTCAGTACGTGGCTTTGTCTGTTAGACTTCAGATTTAAGTCAACCCGACGGGAGAACAATCTATACTAATATTATAAAGCTGCAGAGTTTGTTTGTTTGTTTGTTTGTTTGTTTGAACGCGCTAATCTCTGGAACTACTGGTCCGATTTTAAAAATTCTTTCAGTGTTAGATAGATTAGTTATCGAGGAAGGCTATAGGCTATATACCATCACGCTACGACCTACGGGAGCGGAGCAGTAACCAAAGACGCGGGTGTAACCGCGACGGACAGCTAGTCTAGGATAATTAAGGACAATGGATAGTTTAAAATAATGCTGTGTTAAGTTATAATGTATGTCTCAGCTAATTCCGTGTAGCCGTTTAAGTTTGAAATATACACATCAAAAGTGTCTAGGGATCAACATCCCTAACAAATGTTAGGGATGTTGATCCCTAGACACTTTTGATGTGTGTAGTTACAAACATCCATCCATCCTCACAAACATTCACATTTATAATAGTAGGTAGCAGTCAACATAGTTTTTCAGAAAAAAAAATCCAAATCATATATTTCTTTCGGATAAGTTACCAATATTGCAGATATTCTTGAGATAAATCACAGAAGTGATTTGAAGGTGCCTTAATAATCTCAATTATATGTAAAAGTTAGCACCTAAGAATATACATATATGTATAGAAAAACCATTAAGATATTGAGTATTGATGTGAAAAAATGGAAACTTTCAAGGTCTTTTTACACCCAATATATTTGAGATTCTGTTAATCTTTTCTTTCTTTTCTTTTCTACTCTGTGGGCTTGTCAAATATATACCGACTTTTATATTATACATTTATTCATTCACGCTTGAGAGTGATGAAGGAGAGAGCAGATAATAATTAGTGCCGAGGCACACCCTGACGTCATCTTTGGCATAAACTTTTCTAGTTAAAACTTGAACAGATAAAAATAGATTATACTCATTTCAATATTCATGCATATTTCATAAATATAACACACGTAATATCACGCTTTTAATCCCCGAAGGGTTAGGCAGAGGTGTACCTATTAATACACCCACATTTCGCCAGTTATGTTTATGTCCCATGTAATAGGGGGCGAGCCTATTGCCATCGCCCGAGCACAAATCAAGACTCCAAGGCTGCTACTGAGAAATTCTTGATGAAAACCCCAAAAATACTTTGCCCGACCTGGGAATCGAGCCCAAGACCTTATGCTCAGCAGTCGCGCTTTGCGACCAACAGTCTCGACAAGGCACCCCAAAAAAAACCACAAAAAAATTTAACACTTATAAAATGGGCTTCAGATAAAGCCTTTTCTTTGCTCATTGTTAATATTTTAATTATTATAAATAATAATTCTAAGTAATTTAAAATTTGCAACACCCTTTAAGGGAAGATTTTGAGCTAACAAATTGTCCGGTGATTTGTCAGCGTCGAATGCCTGGGTTCTTGCGCGCGCGCACCTAATATGGCGGCCGCCGCTTGACAGCTACACCCGTCCGATTTGGACTCACATTGCCATATAGAGAAAGTTTCTTTTATTGTCTCCATTTGCCGGGAATTTTTATGCGAAATTTCGGCGCGTTTTCTTTATTTTCTTGGACATTTTTTCGTTGCGGATTTCTCTTTAATGTAGGAAATTATGTTTGAATGTGAAGGCTGTTACTTTCGACCACCTGTGGTAGTTAGCAAATAAGGTAAATACCAAAAATATTTTCTTTGATAGACCGCGTGAATTCTTTTTAATATTATTTAACTAAATACTTACTTAACTATTTTTTTTTTCATTTATTTATTCCAATCTGCAATCTTTAGTTTTCTAGGGTTGGTGTACGTATTAGTGCACCCACATTTCGCCAGTTATGTTTAAGTCCCATCTAATAGGCGAGCCTATTGCTATCGACCGGGCACAAAACCAGTCTTCGAGGCTGCTACTGAGAAATTCCTGATGAAAAAACCCAATGACACTTTCCCCGACCTGGGAATCGAACCCAAGACCTTATGCTCAGCAGTCGCGCAGTTTAGTTCAGTCCCTACAGTTCAGGCAGAGGCAGTTTCTACTAACACAAACTAATCTTACATTGATCTATACCAAAAAAGGACACAGGTATTGTACTAAGATAAGTCTCCTGCGGAAACGCACAAGCAAGCAATTTTAAAAAGATATTTTTTCCTTAAACCAAGATTTGTGTTTAGTCTTTACTTTACGGACAAAGGGTACCGACAGAGATACAGGTCGATATATCTAAGGATTAGATAGTGTCCTGTATTAACAGTGATTTAGCTTAGACATCGGTTGGAACGTGTTCTGCTAATGTTAGCCTGTTGATATCGAGTAAAGTTTAAACCACGGGTGGTATCAATGTAGTTTATGAAATTAGGGTTCATTATAATGACTGGTATCTATCTAGGTACACTAATATTATAAAGAGGAAAGATTTGATTGTTTGTTTGCATTGAATGGGCTCCGAAACTACGGAACCGATTTGAAAAATTCTTTCACTTTTGTGAAGCTACACTATCCCCGGGTGACATAGGCTATATTATATTTTATTATCAAAAAATTAGGGATCCGTAAGAAAAATCACGCGAACGAAGCCGCGGGAAGATTGCTAGTCTTATATTTAAACAAAAATGAATGTCTTAATGTGTTGCTAAGCGAGAAAGGCTGGACTAATTTGGATATTCTTTTTTATGCATTCGTAGAAGTCCGAGGAAGCTTTTAATGAAGAGAAAAATTGTAAAAGCTGTGGGATTAAATTTCATCGTCATCATATTTGTAATCAGTGATAGGATTATTTAAGGTCTCGTGTAAATTCAAATGCAATTTGACAGATTTAATTAAAGATTCACATGTAATATCAAAATTGCCAAACGGTCCACAGAGTTTGGCAATCTATACTAATAATTATTATAAACCGGTAAAGTTTGTTTGTTTCAATATTTTTTTATTTGTAAGTGATCTCTGGAAGTAATGGTCAAATACAAAATCGTTCATGTATTCGATAGACTATAACTATACCTACTATTGCAGCGGGTCATATGCTATGTTTTATATAGTAGGTATACCTGACTTCCACGCGAACGAAGTCGGGTGCAGAAGGTAGTTTCCAGGGGTAGAGAACTTTTCCAATATGGTGAAGTAAGTACCTACGTTCTTAGTATAATTTTTATTTACCTCTTACTTTAATTATTTTCCTAAAGCAGCAAAAATAAATTAACAATAAAAATTACCGCTCTATCAAGTTTTATAGTATGGCTATAATAATACGAGTAATTAATATTAAAAAAAAAAATTCAACACAAAAGGAGATAATTAAATTACCCACAAGCATGGTGTGGAGTTAACATGGGTTCATTAATATCACGGTACTTAAGATCCCATTAACTAAAACCCCAGTATCGGTCACGAGCCGAAGATTTTTTTTTCTTATGTGTCAGGAGTGAGTAGCCTTTTGTATCAATGGTTCGGCTTATTAATTTTTTTTGGCTGTTTTAATTTATATTAAGATTAATTGTAAGTTTTACAGTTACTGGGAATTTCACATAAAAATAAATTTAGCTTAGTTTTTCTTATTTTTTAAATTTGAATTTTCTATCAAACATAAATCGCACGGCTTGCTTTAGATAGTATGATTGCCGGCACGAGTGGTGAGCACAGATTGTAGGATTTCGCAGCCGAATGACGGGCGATAGTCCAATAGACGATGAGCATCGATTGACGAACCAATCGCGTGCAGCGGACTGCAGGATCGGCGCCCCCCGCCTTCTTCATTCCACCAAAGAGACCAAAAAGTTAACAAATGCGCCGGTGAAATTTGTGCTCACGACTCGTGCCGGTACCTATACTTAGTAGGTAGTATTTTTGTTATATCATTAGAGAACAAATAAGCCGACTGTCAACAAGAGAGGCAATTCTACTTTAGGAATGATCGCAACCTAATCTCAGTCTCAAAAATCTTTTAATTTACCTATATTTTTCGACACTAATTTATAAATTATCACTGAAGTAAGTTTGCGACTTGATTTTGAACATTTTTTATTTAATAGAACTGGCCTTCCAATGTGAAGTCGTACACATAAAATACTTATCACGCTCTAGAGTTGTTTATTCTATTAATGGCGCATTTTCATTCGTCGCACCGCAAGTCGTTACACCGCATGCGGGGATCCGCCGCGCATGCTTTTTACCGACCGTGATATCGACATGCGGGCCCTGTGGCATGCGTTCCGGAGATCTGTCGCACCCCGCATGCGGGCCCTATCGACTATGAAAACGGTTCTCCGAATGCGGGCCCTGTGGCATGCGTTCCAGAAATCTGTCGCACCCCGCATGCGGGCCCTATCGACTAATGAAAATGAGCCATAAAGGTTTTAACATCACAAATACCTAGTGGAACCCTAACAAAACTATTAACACGTTGTTTTTTTTGACGCTACTTCATTAGAAGCTATTCTTTTGTAAGTATTCTTTATTATTTCAACATTATAGTGTTTTTTTGTTAAATCTCCGGTTGATTTAATTTGAAGTATTGTGCTTTGTACTACGGAGAGATTAAATTAATTCTCATTTGAATGAAATACGGTAACGTTACTTTGAAATTCTTATTGAAAGTATTGACAAATTACCTTGTACTAGCTTTGGTCATTCTACTACGTTTGCGTTAATGTCGGACCCCCGTTTCATCCCCTTAGGGGGTGATTTTTGAAAAATACTTTCTTAGCGGACGTCACTAACTATAAACTACGTCCATGCCAAATTAAATCTTTATATGTCGAGCGGTTTTCGATATTTTGTGATGAGTGAGTGACCTTTTGCTTTTATTATATTTAGACTAGCTTTAGTCATTCGACTTCGTCTGGGTAAATGTTGGTTATGAGCAGAGTAGAGGGCCAATTTTAAAGTCACATCTTTTGAATATAAACATCTTGAACATCATGGACATCTTTTGAAGTAGGTACCTGAGGAATAAAGAAAGAGGAGGGAGGAGGTAGAGGAATGTTACATTTTCAAAAACCTTTATAAATAAACCAGTAACTAATAAATATAATATAACGGTTACTAGTAATTCTGACTCCTACCCGGTTATAGTGGGAGATTCAATTTAGTAATTAACGGATTGAAATATATGCAACAGTTAGAAGGTTTAGCAAGGAGGCACACTGGATGCTAGCACTGTTTTAAACGTAATAGTAAGGATATCAATATAAACCATTAGGTATTCTTTATTGTCAGATACTTTCCGCTTGCCATACCTTCAGCCAGATGCTTTGACACAGATATTGCTTTGCTACTATAATAAGTTTTTTTTTGTCATGTATTGCATTGTCATGCAATGTGCATTATGTATTAATTTCAGCTCAATCAAACACCGGGAAGTGTGTAAAATTTAACTTGTAAGATTTGATTTGCCGGACACCCGGACACGTGAGAGAATAAAAGCTTGTAAAAAGTGTTTTTTTTTTACATCTTTCGTATATTTGCTCAAACGCGCTAATATCGAAAACTACCAGTTTGGAAAAAATATTTATGTATCTGATAACTAGATTCATGAGGCTAGTGTAGGCTATTGAACATCACGCTACGACCCACCGGAGCGGAGCAGTAACCAAAGATGATACTTAAATTGGGTTTTTACAATTTATGCATTTTGTGCCGGACTGCAGCGGGTCTGGAGCAATCCGGGTATTCATAAAGTTGACACATCTAGAGAGTCGTGCGTTACTCGTACCGCGCACGCACGACGGCAAGACGGCAAACCTTTTTTTTTGAGGTGGTAAATGGTAACAAAACGCACCTTGATCGGACGGCGGACGGCAAGCTACCCATCACTCGCCGTCCGCAAGCCTGCAAGACGGCAAACCTCACGTGTCAAATGTCCGTGTGCAGATCAACATATGCACTCCGGCAGTCCGGCACCAAACGAGAGTCCTAACTCAGTGCATCCCAACGCTTAGCAGATAAAGCGACCGGTCGCGGCGGATTAACCGCGACTCGACTGATGTACAGATGAACCGATAGCAACCGATCGCTATCTGATCACTAACGTGCCGACTGCGTGGTTAATTGCCATATCCTTTACTATTAACAGCGCACAAAACAAAATCAACCCTATTACCATAAACATAGAGTGAATTTACAAATACCGTCGTGATTTTTGAAGATAATTTTGATAGTAATGGTTATTGCAAGTTGGATTCAGTTTTGAGAGGAGTAGAGTTGAAAATGACTTGGAAATGTAAGTTGAATATTCATCACGGTACTTTATTGAGTATTAGATGTATGTATGGATTAAGTGATAGAAATAGTCATCCGCATTTTGTTTGAGTTATAGGAAATATTAAATATACACATCAAAAGTGTCTAGGGATCAAGATGTATTTGGTAATAATAATATATTGATCCCTAGACACTTTTGATGTGTGTATTTCTACTATTGTAAATGCGAAAGTTTGGATGAATGGATGTTTGTTACTCAATCACGCCAGAACGGCTGAACGAATCGGGATGAAATTTGGTACAGACATAGATTATAGTCTGGAATAGCACATAGGCTATTTTTACCCCGTTTTTGTGTTCCCGTGGGATAATTTTCTTGATTTTTTACTTGATTTTAGGGTTTACGCAGATGAAGTCGGGGCAGAAGCTAGTATGTAATAAAAAATATCTTTTGAGAATACTTGTCAAGATGACATTTATAATTTTCGTCATTTGACAATCAAACTCAAAACCGTCTATTTCAAACAAACCATTCAGTCTTTTTAATTGTCAAAGAGTCAGGCAGTCAGAAAGTTAGTTGCTCGTTCCAAACAGTAAGTTTCTATAGAAAAGAACCAGCAAGAAGCTCCATATACACTCTATTAAAATCAATAAAATATTACAAGCCCCAGGTAACATAATTCATGTTGAGTAACCTTAATAAATAAAATAATTACTTATTGAACTCAAGACACAAACAATTGAATATCTGTAGTTCTATTGTGTACTTCTACCTAGGTAATAACAGTTTCCTTATTGGTAGTTGCCTTAGCATTCGTTTACTGTGCGGATCGACCCGTGTCATTATGCGCAAGCGTCTAAATAGGGATTAGATTTGAAAAAGTATCGATAGTTCTATTACTTTGCTTAGGTATTTTTTTATTAAATACTTAGTTACATCGATAAATTGGAAAAAAAAATTGTGAATTTGGATTAGAAACCTTCCACCATCAGTCATCTAGACGCACGGCAAATTACCATTCCTACCTTATGCCAATTCCACCTATTCTTATATTTAGTTGATTTTTATTATTAACACGCTTTTATTAGCTTCACTTGTAACTAACTAGTGGATATGTAAGAAAATCTTGGAATCTTAATTTGACCCACTTCCCGGTCTTCGATTAGGATGAAATTTATGACTAGCTAAGAAACGTCATTACAAGTCCAATATGGCGGCCTCCCCAAGATGGCGGACTGGCTGTTTGAAATCCACCCCCATGATATGGGTATCAAATGAAAGGGTTTGCTGTCAGGAATACGAAAAAAATAGTTTGTAATTTTTAGTGCGTGCTAAAAGCGTGTTTTTTAGTTTTTTAAACTATTTTTTTTTATTCGTTACTTTGTTATAAACAGTTCAGTTTCGATATTTCCAATGAGTTAGTACCTAAAGTTACCTTAGATACTTTACATTCAACACCATATCTCTACTTAAAAATAGAAAGAGGCGCATTTCGCCGCACCATGAATGCTAACATTTACTTTGAAATGTTTTATAGCAGCATTTGTTATTGGCACTTATGTTCTTATATGGCGCTGGTTTCCTGAGGATCTGTTCTCACTGAGTTAAGACCTGGAATTGTTACTTCTGTGTCTTCATGAGATTTATAAGCTGATTTAATGGTTTCTATTTAATGGGTAATCAATGTGATATAGACTTTGAAATAGTCTTTGATGCCGTATGGGATGGAAATTGAAATGCAACACAGGTATTCGTCAGAGATTTCCGCTGTGTTTGATCTGAAAATACGGTTGGTGCAGTGGCTGGGCGATTGATTGATGCTACGCGTGTCGCGGGTTTGGTTCGGAAAAAATATTTGTAAAACTATTATATAAGTAGGTAGTTGTGTTTCTGTATGTGAGTTAATCCATCAATCTGCATAACCTTTTCTCAATCGGGTCGGCTTCCAGTCTAACGAGATGCAGCTAAACACCAATATCTTACATTGAGTGACGCCTATCTGACCTCTACAAGCCAGTACCTGGGTAATACGATACCCCTTGGTAAGAATGGTTGTCAGACTTTCGGGCTTCTGACGACTTGACAACTGTCAAAGATCCACGTATGACAGCCAGGACTTCTTTCCGAGGCACTGAAAAGTCTCGGTGCGTAAAGATGGTCGGGCCATCCACGGACCAGCTACTAGGCTCACATAGTTTATATTATCTCAAATGTATCATGAGACAAAATTCCCTAATAATAATTGGCACAGTACAAAAGGTACAGACAGAATATACCTAATGCAATAATTGCTTAACAAACAATTTAAGCCGTCGGCAAAGCTACAATAGACACGGAGTGGCGATGGAGCATCCTGTGCTATCCGCTATAAATATACCATTGTCCCTCCGGGCTACACAATGGACGGGATAAGCACATCCACTCTGCACTAGGCTTTATTGTTTTAGAAGGAATCGAGTAGGTGATGTGAGGTATAAAACATCTTAGCTGAAATTGCATGTACAGTAGGGATCATAAGTGGAGCAGCAATTTCACAAAGCAATAGATTGTTATTTTTTAACCTTTCGACGCCGTCTACGAATTCTGGGGGCTTAGACAAAGTAACAATTTCAAAACGATAACGAAGTTAGAAAAGACTACAATGTATGGGATTGACATAAGCCGCGTTAAGTCACGTGGACATGAAGCAAGACATGACAAGATTGACAAGCAAGTCAGAGACGATGACGAATATAGATATCGTTTCGCTACAAAGCGATGTTACTTTGTCTAAGGACCCTGAGGTGTTAGCAGGTACTGTGTTAATACATGATCACTTACACGCACAGATGTAGGTACGGCCTGTACTGCGTGTTCACAGCAATTCAAACTTTAACATGCTACTGCACGTATGACCTCTTACTGTACAATGTATCAACACGTGCTATGAAGGAGCGCCCTTTTAATCAAACTTAACTTTTGCAGCATTTATCTAACAGGTTGAAGGAACGTCATAATGAAAATTTTTGACATGGATTCAGTACTTAAATGATTTTAGATCCCCAAAAGACGAAATGTTTCGTCGCTTGATAAAAAAAAAGTTATTCATTAAACCTCCCTACTACTATTATAAACGCAAAAATTTGTGAGGCTCTGGCTATCCTCCTTCCATCCATCCATGTAAAATATGGATATTTGTTACTTTTTCATGCCAAACCATTTTCACTGAAAAGCACACGTAAAGATTTTATCCCGTTTTTGTGTACCCGTAGTATAGGTATATCAACTTAGACGTGGACAAAGTCGTGTGCAGACGCTAGTGAACAATAAACGACTATTAGTTACTCTGCTTCAGTCCCCCATCTCCCAAATAAACCTTCACTACACTATATCAAAAACAATGGTGCCGATTCCCTTGTTCACAAACTATATTTCGACTTTTAATTCTATTCAGTAAATTGACAGATAAAGGGTTACGGCAAAACGAAAAATAAATAAGAATAAAAAAAAATGAACATCCACATTTTCTTTAATAATAACTCTCTTTGAAATTTCGTCTCTGAGAAAATATTAGTGTCTTTCATTATTTCTAAAATCTTCTTAATATTAGTTTTTCTTCATATTGATGCTCGTTTCCTTATTTATTTTTTAAATATTCCTGAGTCAGTCTCTGTACTATATTTATTGTTCTTTGAGAAAGTCAAAGTCAAAGTCAAAGTCAAATCATTTATTTCAATTAGGCCATTTCAAGGCACTTTTGAACGTCATTACAAGAAAAAAATAGAATTGAATCTAGTTGCCCCTTCCAAAAGGTAGTTTTGTATGGAGAAGAATGGGCAAGAAACTCCATACGTACTCTTTTAAAATCAATGTTTTACAATATTATTATTTGTATACAGAGTCATACGTAATTACATGTGAATGCAATGTACCTTATATAAAAACTACTATATAATGACACGCAAAAAGAATTTATATTACAAATTAAGAATTTAAGGTGAAATTATATTTAAAGTTACATAGTGTTCACATGTTAACAAATATTGGAACTGTAGACGACCACTTTCAACATCTCAACCAACAATGCAACAGTGTGTGAGCCTGCGCAATCCCATAGTAAAAAAAAAAAAAAACCAAATAGAAAATAAAATACAATAAATGTCAAAAAAAAAAAAATAATAATATTAACAAGCTTGATTTTGTCTAGAATTAATAGTAATTGTCCTATGGAGCAGGACCAGCATGTTTCCAAGCAGTCTTATCTTGAATATAATCTTCTAATTTGTAATATGCTTGGTTGCAAAGTGTACTTTTAATATGTGTCTTAAATTTTCTTTCATTTAATTTTAATATATCAGGAGGTATTTTGTTGTAACATTTCACACAGTACCCCATAAAAGATGTATTTACTTTAGACAATCTAAAATATGGTTGAGCTATTTTATCTTTATTTCTGGTATTAATATTATGTCTATCACATATTTTCTTAAAAAGTTTTAGATTTTTTCTCACGTACATAATATTTTCATAAATATATTGGCAAGGCACTGTCATAATATTAATCGTTTTAAATAGTTCCCTAAGAGATTCGCGACGAGGTAGATTGTAAATGGCTCTGACAGCTCTCTTCTGTAAAATAAAAATGGTTTCAATATCAGCTGCCCGACCCCATAATAAAATGCCATAAGACATAATGCTATGAAAGTAGCTGAAATAGACTAATCGCGCAGTTTCAACATCTGTCAACTGTCTAATCTTTCTAACAGCATAAGCTGCTGAACTTAACCGTCCCGCAATAGATGTTATATGAGGTCTCCATTGTAATTTGTCGTCTAGCGTGATTCCTAAGAAAACCGTTTGATTAATAAATTCCAGTTTTTCTCCATTCAATATTATATCACATTCGCTACTTCTAACGTTTGGTAAACTAAATCTAATACATTTAGTTTTTTTTTCATTTAATACTAAATTATTAACTGTAAACCAATTTTGGACCTGAAGAATAGAGTTATTCACATCGTCAAGATTTTGTGACCGCCTGTCTATTTTAAAAATCAATGAGGTGTCATCTGCAAATAACACCATCTTCGGTTCATTTTCCAGTAATTGAGGTAAATCATTTATATAAACTAGAAATAGAAATGGACCCAATATCGAACCTTGAGGAACGCCCATAGTCATTTCAGACCCCAATGAGTTTACGCCGTTTACCTGAACTTTAGCCTGTCTACCTATCAGATATGACCTTAGTAAACCAAGAGATATTTTACTAATCCCGTAGTGCTCCAGCTTCAACAAAAGTGTCTCATGGTTAACGCAATCGAACGCCTTTGAGAGGTCGCAAAAGATTCCAATGGCATCTTGAGCTTCCTCCCAGGCGTTAAAAATGTTCTTTAGTAGGGTGACACCAGCGTCAGTTGTACAACGCCCTTTGGTAAAACCGTACTGTTGTTCATGAAAGATGGAATTTTTATTAAAGTGACGTAACATTTGATTGAGCATTAACTTTTCAAATACCTTACTGAGAACTGGTAGAATCGACACAGGCCTATAATTATTGGGTTCCTTACTATCACCCGCTTTAAACAATGGTACGACTTTACTGTGTTTCATCAGATCGGGAAAGACTCCTTGGTCTACACTGGTGTTAAATATTACGGCTAAATAGGGCGCAATAGTTTCGATAATAGACCTACTAACTTTTACAGACATTCCCCAAAGATCTTCTGTTGATTTAATTTTAAGATCTTTAAAAGTTTTTATGACAGCCTGGGGGTTCGTGTGTTGAAATCTAAATTTCACAGGACAAGCCTTAACATTATTTTTAAGTAAGGCAGCAGAAAGAGCGGGGGACGAATTTAAAGCCTCAGTAGTTTGAAGGGGAATATTAGCAAAAAAAGTTTCAAATTCCTGGGCTACTTCTATATCTGAATTTATAGGGCCATGTGCAGTCTCTAAATTAAATTCAGTATTACGTTTTTTTTGTCCTACCTGTTTCATTGTTTATTATTTGCCAAGTAGTTTTTATTTTATCATCAGCTGACTTTATTTTTTTACTTATGTGAAGAGCTTTTGCTATTTTACAAACACTTTTAAAAAGCTTTGAATATTTGGAAACATACTTATGAAAACTTGTATTAATTGTATGTTGCTTCAGTCCATAAAGTTCAAATAGTTTTTCTCTGCTTTTACGAATACCTGGAGTCGCCCAGTCGCTAAATAAGAACTTTGTGTAAATACTTTTAGTTTTTAGGGGAAAATTGTCATTAAATTGATTTTTTAAAATTGAAAAAAAATCTGCATAAAACTCATTTGGGTCACCTATATTATTAAAACTATGAGTGCATAATTTACTGGACAAAGAATTATTAAATTTTTCTAAACTTTTACAAGTAATTGGCCTAAACCTTATTTGGGTTTTTTGTAGTGGTACATAGGCGCAAAACGTAATTGATTGTCCACTATGATCAGATGGGAGCCTATTCACAATTTCCTTATATAGGTATTCACAATTACAAAAAATATTATCAATACAAGTGGCAGAAGAAGCTGTCACTCGGGTAGGCTCACTGAAAACATGTGACAAATCAAATGATTTGAAAAGACTTAATAATCTGATACTACTAGAGTTATTTTCTAACAAATTAATATTAAAGTCACCACATATAATTATTGATTTACTACCAATACTAACTTTTTTTAACACATCTTCCATTACAGAATCAAACACAGATAAATTCTGGTAACTAGGAGGTCTGTATACACACACTATAACATGCTTATCAAGCTCAACACAGGACAATTCAATAGTGTGTTCAACCGATAGTCTAACAATGTCTTTACGTTCTTTAGATTTAATTGAATTTTTAATAAGTATTAACGAGCCACCATGTATCATCCGTTTACGGGTGAAGTGGCTAACTACACAATAATTTTCATAATTAATAGACATTACTTGGTTATCTTTAAGCCAATGTTCGGTAAAACAAACAATATCAAACTTGGTTTTTTCTAGAAACATCTCTATTTCTAGTAATTTGGAAGAGCAACCTTGAATATTTTGATTAAACAATTTTAAAGTATGTTGCTTTCCCTTACATGCTACCTTGCCAGAAGATACCTTTTTATTATTAAGTAATAATAGGTGATTATTTGAAGAGGTAACTTCTGTTGTCTCACAACTTAGTTTAAAAAGTTATCCGGAGTGACCCCCACAACCTCAATCGAAGAGTTTAAAATCCCTGTGTGTGTTTCAGCAGAGAGAGAATATCCTATCTGGCTGGTATTGGCCTCCAAAGGTATTGGTATTACTAGTGGACACTCCTTCGTACACAGTGAAGATTCACAACAATCAATCACTGTGTTGTTAGCAGAACTATACAACACAGTTTCGTCACTTATCCTACATTGTGTTATATTTGCTATAACAGTGTTAATATTATATGCTATCAACATAGCAATCATATGTCTACATTCACCTGACAGAGATAAAGTTCCCTGAGTTAACTTAAAACCACTAACAAATTTATTAGTGTCGAAAAATAATAATTTGTCACTATGACAACATGTCAACCTATGAATAATACTATTCAACTTAAAAATATGTTTATTTTCATAATCTGATAAAGTATCAGAATAAGGAAAAGCACACAACATTAGCTTCCCTATATTTAGCTTTAATAAGGCGTTGACACCATCCAGTATGTCCTTTTTGGAAGTACCTGTACTGTTACCTAATAATAGAACCATTGTGGAGTAATGGTCTAGGTTTGAGGCTACAATTCTTTTAATAATTTGTTGAAAATTTATATTATGGTAACTATGATTCGTAAAACTATGGCTAATGTAATTGAGTAATATTTTACCAAAGCCTGACCCTATTTCATCACAGAATAAGATAGTTTTATTAACTTCCTTTGCACTGGCACAGATCTGTGTTTGAAGAGCCAATACTGGTGCAGTTATGTCAATCAGCGGCTCAGGAGAAGGAGGTTGGTTAGCACAGCTGCATGTGAGATTATTTGTCAGAGACTCGTACCTCTCAGCATAATGAAAGACACTAATAAAATATTAGTGTCTTTCATTATTTCTAAAATCTTCTTAATATTAGTTTTTCTTCATATTGATGCTCGTTTCCTTATTTATTTTTTAAATATTCCTGAGTCAGTCTCTGTACTATATTTATTGTTCTTTAACATGCTAAATTTTTTGACTAGCTAATAACACAAATTTTGGGGAAGACACTTAAATAAGTTTGTTTTATTCGTCTGACTGAAGATTTTCATTGAATTAGTTCAATTATGAACATTTACTACCGTTATTTTTTACTAGCCGAGAATCGGTAATCAAATTGTTAGTTTTCGGCCATATGGATTTGCTTAGGTCGAAAAGTAAATATTAAATCTCTCATTTTCGGCCGTCAAAAACTAGATAGACAAAAAGTGTTATTACCACATAATTAGCTCGATAACATGCGGCCGAAATCTAAACACACAAATGAGAAGGGGTTATACTTCGTGTAAAAAATATTTATTTTGAAAAAAATCCTTTTTTAATATTCAAAATAATCAATTAAATGTAAAAGGTTTTCTTCTAGTTTTCGGCCTCCCGGCCGAGAAGTAGGAGATCTTCTAAATCATTATCTAGTTACCCGGCCATTAAATTTAAATGTAAATAACTTAATCTTTCTTCGATTTTAATTAAAATAACACTAATTCAACTTATCTGTCATACACAGAAATACAATTTATGTTTATAAACCGGTAAACAACAATGTAATTTCCCTTTCAAAAATAACGCGCGCACTATTTTTTTCGTTAATTTTGACACATGCGTGCACTATAAAACTTTCGGAGGCTTACAGACTTATTAATTAGATCATTAAAAATCTACAAAATTCAAGAGTTATAGGGTTTATACCAAAGAAATAAGTAGGCATTGTCTTTTAATTATGTAGGGTAAAGTTTACTTATTATATTAATATAACTATGAACTGGCCGAAAACCAGAGGTGGCCGGCAAACCGGCGAAGTCACCCTATGCTTTTTTTTTTTTTTTGTGTGTATGTTACCTGATTTCTCAGCCAATTATGAATGGATTTGGATGAATTTTTTTTTGTGAAAGAGTATACTTCCGAATAGGTCCCATAGAAATATTGTCATGATCTGATGATGAACTTCGGAGATATGGAACAGAACTCCTTATAGAATCATAGCATTACTGTCGTAACAAGTAAAATTGCTTTGTTTATACGTGTAGTCGATGACTGACTAAAGGAAGAGAGGGGGGATACGTCACCCCCCCCTCCTACTACTTTTCAAAATTAAATATATCGTGTGAGGTATTGTTTGAAAGGGCTTTTTGTGAGGATTTCAAACATTAACACACAAGCACTAAAAAGTGAAAAATAAAAAGCTTTTTTACAAAAAAATAAAACCGCCTTCAAAAACTACAAAATAAAAAAAAAACTTTAGTTTTGGAAGTCGGTGGCAATATCTACTAACAAAAAACAAAACCAAAGCCACCGACTTCCAAAACTAAAGTTTTTTTTTTATTTTGTAGTTTTTGAAGGCGGTTTTATTTTTTTGTAAAAAAGCTTTTTTCTTTGAACTGTCATGTTACTGAATAGAATTATAAGTCGAAATATAGACTAAATTTAGAAAATTGGCATCTCTTACTGACGTACAGCTCAAGAGAAGGACGGTGACACTTACAAACTAAGTTAGAGATGTCAAATTAGTTTCGCCTTCAACATCTCCATATTTTTAATCTATACGTATTCTAAGATATCAACTTTATTTGTATGGATGTGCCAGATTGACTAAATTTGACAGCTCTTATTTACATCTGTCTCTTTCTTGTTTAATTGGAGAAAAAACGAAAGAATCGACACCAATAAACACTTTTTCTTTTCCACAAAAGCACTCGAATCATTCTATTCTATAACGACTGCCAATTTGTCCATTCGACTGCTGAATGCCTCTCGGCTTTATCTACAGCATTATGTTCGAGCAGGACTCTAACAATTTGTTATGGCAGCCACCGCTTGGGTTTTATTGCCCTTTGTCTGACTTTTTTAGGGTTAGACATGGTCTAGGTATACAAATGGGTATCTGAGCCGGAGTTATGACTGTAATGTTTAATATCAATTGCCAAATAAATTGCGCGGGAATTTTGTGGTAGTTGCTCGGAATATTAAGTTGGGTTGTTGCTTTGTAGATTAGTATTGAATTACTATCTATAGGTAGGTAAGTACTAATATTTTAGAGAGGTATTGGTTTGTGAGGTTGTTGGGGTAATCTCTTGATATACTGAACTGGTTTTGAAAATTCTTTCGCAAATTTGAAGCTACGTTATCTCTGAGTGCTATTTATATCTAGTTAACAGAAACATTCATAAATAAAAGCTCAAAATTAATGTGATGAGGGAAAACGTCTTCACAAATAAGTTTCGATCTTAAGTGAAGGACATTAAGGTGTAAATATGCTTGTTTCTCTGTCATTATCGAAGGCTTCTCATAATTGTTCCTACAAAGCACATACATCACAGTATCTATTGCCCATTGAACCGCGATGTGCATTGTATGCAGCGCACGCGCATTGTCGTCACGGTTTGGCGCGCAAAGTTCAGAGGGCGTGTATTAGCCTTATTGTTTGGCGCTTAAGCTATAATTTTGGATATTACAAATGCGAATGACCTTGAAGGAATGACCTTTACTTTAATAAGGTTCATCGTATTCATCCATAACATCAAACATCACGCCTGTAATCCCCAAAGGGTTTTCGTTTCGCCAGTTATGTTTAAGTGTCATAGGGGGAGAGCCTCTATTGCCATCAACCGGGCAACAATCCAGACTCCGAGGCTGCTACTGAGAAATTCCCGGCGTAAAAACCCAATAACACTTTGCCCGACCTGGGACTCGAACCCAAGACCTCATGCTCAGCAGTCGCGCTTTGCGACCACTAGACCAACGAGGCAGTCCAAAATGTGTCAATTTAAATAACATAACATCACGCCTGTTATCCCCGTAGGGTTAGGCAGAGGTGTACCCATTAGTACACCCACATTTCGCCAGTTATGTTTAAGTTTCAATATACTTACTAGATAAATGGGTTAATTCAATACTATTCTTATTAACATTTCTATAATGAAATACTAAAACACAATCTCTCAGTGCCACGTGGAAAAGCAAACATAGCTTTATGACCGCGTGCGCAAGCGCATTGTGTGCAGCGCACGCGCTGTTACAGTCTGGCGCGCAAAGTTCAGGGGGCGTGGCTTGCAAAGCGTTGTTGTAGCGAAGAAAGTTATAATTAATGGCAGCTGAATTAAGTATTGTAATTATTATGCGGGTGTAATTTATATTAATTAAAAAAAAAGGGTTTTGGTAACTTATCTAGCAGCTGAAGATCTTGCAAAAAGATTATCATCTTTTACCTGGTTTAAGACTTTGGATTTCGGACCTTATTTTGATAGATTTAAACTTTATAATACATAAACTGGCTAGAAGGTTTAAACTTGATCCAGAGAACCTTATTTTTATGTTGTATTTGGACGAAATAAAAATCTATACAAAATTATTATTATATTATTAAAAAATATCTACTTACAAGTTAAAATTGTATGAAATAACTAAATGATCCTCTTTTTTTTTAAAATTGTTGTCCCTTCCCTTCCCCTCAGTATAGCAATAAACACAGCTGTTCCATACAAAATTAAAATGTCTTCAAAATGAAAATGTATGAAACAACCAATTTTTTTTTAAATTCCTTGTCCCTTTTCGTCCACCTTGTATGGCCAATTTCTTCTACGACAAAACAGTTACAAAGTAAGAATCCTGTTAATTCCATTATGATCAGGGTGTCCATTTCGATGTCCCGCCCGGATACAGGGGGCTCCGTAAAGTCTGTAATAACTTACACCCGATATTATCTGCACAGCCGTGAAGATTGCTATCACCCTGTACATGGAGTTTAGTCCTAACTTACAGTTAGTCTACGACACCTTAGACACGAGTGTCGGACATTTGTCGCGTTTGTAATTTGCTTACAATAATGACACGCCATTTTTTTTTTTTGGTAAATACGTATTTTAGAAAAGTGAACTCAAATCGGAAGTTGGTTTTTTGATGTTGATTTTTTTAATGAACTTACAACAACAACAACAACATTATCATTAACAACTATTAACATTAGATGTTAATATTGCTTTGATGTAGCAAATTGGAAAAAAAAAGTAAAAAAAAAAGTTTTAGATTTAGATAAAAAAAGTAGAATAATAAAAAGCTTTTTATTTTTCACTTTCTAGTGCTTCTGTATTAATGTTTGAAATCCTTACAAAAAGCCCTTTCAAACAATACCTCACACGATATATTTAATTTTGGAAACTGGTAGGACGTACCCCCCCCCCTTTTCCTTCAGTCAGTCATCGACTACACGTATAAACAAAGCAATTTCACTTGTTACGATATTGCTGCTGTGATTCTGTGAGGAGTTCCATTCCATATCTCCGAAGTTCATCATCAGATATTGAAATGGTGACAATGGGACCACACGGGAAGCACCAGCATTCAAATAAAAAAAGAATCATGAAAATCGGTTCACCCAGTCGCAAGTTAGGAGCTAACAAACATAAAAAAAAAATACAGACGAATTGATAACCTCCTCCTTTTTTTGAAGTCGGTTAAAAAATGAATTCTAGCTGTATCATAATTATTCCAGATCGTTTTAAAAATTCATTGAACCGTCCTCATCATCATAATTTCAGCCAAACTGTGTCCACTGCTGGACATAATAGGCCGCCCCTAAAAATAGCCACAATGGAAGTATTCGCGTTTGAGCACCTAATTTTTGCAAGCCAAAAATTAGGTTTTGCGCATTTAACGTTACACGTTGTATACGTCACCTGGTGGTTCATATGACCCACCATTTTTGGACATGGGCCTGTAGTTTATGACGCTCATTTGGCCTCATACTAAGTAAATAAAGTCGTTTAAAATCGACTTTTACAAAAATTCGAGACAACTTAAAATACAGAGTACTTAGTTGGTACCGAGGGAGAACTCTACTTAGTCGGGAACTCGGGACCTTTATAAGGGTACGCTGTGAACGAAACCATAGCGCGATCTAACTCGACGCTAACGCCATCTATCGAAGCAAAGGGTCAACTTTGAAATAATAATGGCAGGTACTTTTTAATTAAAATTAGCTATTTAAAACCATATTTTAAGTTTACCTTGACTTGAAATACAGGTTTTGAGTTTTTAAAGGCCATCTTAAAGGGAGGCCTCAAACGGGCTCAAACGGGAATACCTCCCACAATGATCGGTCCTTTGCTGCCCGCATCAAATTGAATTGTTACTACCATAATATAAAAATTGTCAAACTTCATCTTCTAGGCATCTACTATTCCGGGGTTGCGGGACGTCTTAACAGGATACCGTGGCCCCGGAACGTAAAGGGCAACAGAAGGAACAGGGTGGTTTTTTAGTCAGTAAAAGTCTGACAGTCAAAAAAGGCTCAAAAAAGGCAAAAAAAGGCATCTAAGTACTATTGCTTTACCTATAGATAGCTATAGCTACAAGAGAGCTCGAGACTAATTTCCTTTCTGCGAAGATAAGAGAGTGTTTATTGTGCTGATTTATTGTTTGCTATCGCTGCCCTTTGGAGAAACGATTAAGGTCAAGTTGTAGAGGAAGGAAATAGTACCTATATGAGTCTGTTTATAGTAGAGAGCATTGTTAGGTCGTTGGCAATACTGTTCAATACCAGTCTTAGTTATTGCCAAAAGATATGTAAGTGTGTGGCGGCATGTATCGCGGCGTATGTGAAATTGTAAACTACAACTGATGTATTATACATGACTGACTTTGACTGCCTTTGTTGGTCCAGTGGTTGCAAAGCGCGACTGCTGAGCATGAGGTCTTGGGCTTGATTCCCAGGACGGCCAAAGTATTATTGGGTTTCTGGCAAACAAAAAATTTGTTGTTTTTAAGAACCTGACACCAGCTGTCAGAACAGAAGCCCTCTAGAGACAAAACACTCATCTGGTAGGATAATCTTCTCTTTTCAGTACAGGATAGGAAATAATGTACCCTATTTCTTAAATGTACCTCTAAAAAAGTGTATAATTTTCACGTAGATGTGACCAACTCGCAAGAATTCTTGATACCTTTTTTCGTGGTGTACCTAATAATGATGCTCTTTAACAAAGAAAAATAAAAACTTATATACAATTTCCAAATTAACATCTTCTATCTTCTAAATATATGTATATAACTCAAAGGTGACTGACTGACTGACTGACATAGTGATCTATCAACGCACAGCCCAAACCACTGGACGGATCGGGCTGAAATTTGGAATGCAGGTTGATGTTATGACGTAGGCATCCGCTAAGAAAGGATTTTTTTAAATTTACCCTCTAAGGGGATGAACGGGGGCCCGAAATTTACGCGGACGAAGTCGCGGGCAAAAGCTAGTGTACAAATAAACTAGTTACCTTTCACCCACTCCCCTTCACTCATTCAATCAAAACAATACACACAACTCATATCCATTCAACAAAAAATAGTACCACTATCTACCATCATATATCACCACAATCTCTGACCCACATACCTGCAAATCCCATCCAATGCTCTAACGGCTCACTCCATCAGTTCCATACAGTTAAGAGATCCAAAAAAATGTTGCCAGATCCTTGTATAGACGTTCTTAGTACACGTCCATTGAGTAACGGTGGTACCAGTGAGTGTGCAATTAGAGGGACCAATGCTTGTAGTAAAAACATTGAAGAACTAAATATAGTTAGTGCAGGAATCGACTGTATCGAGGATTAACAGTCATTGTACATTGAAAATGGAAGTGGTAAATATAGGAGTAGTGGTAAAAGATTTTGTTATTAGATCCTGCCTCGTTGGTGTAGTGGTCGCAAAGCGCGTGCTGAGCATGAGGTCTTGGGTTCGATTCCCAGATCGGGCAAAGTGTTAGCAGGTTTTTCCATCAGGAATTTCTCAGTAGCAGCCTCGGAGTCTGGATTTGTGTCCGGTTGATGGCAATAGGAAAATTCGGTCGTAGGAATTGTTATTACTTTGATTGTAAATACCCGAAATATTGGTGTCAAAAAAACCACAACCATTATTAAACGAGTCCATATTTACTCTCATTTCGAAATAGGTTACCATTCATTACAAAATCATCTCGAAATATATTCATTCATACATTCATATTCCAATAATGCACTCGACCTACTAAATATGGACGACATGATGATTCATCTCCTTTTAAATTAAGAATAGCTGCGAAATGCGTGCGCGCACGAATATGTCACATATTGTAACGGTTTTATGTATGAGTACTGTGACTATAATGTTGTATTTATATGGTTTATGGCCTCGTTGGCATAGTGCTCTTTAAGACGATGGTGTGATTGGTTTTTCGATTGTTCGAAAGCCTTATTGTTGGCTGCGAATGGAAGGCATTAACAGTCTTATAGGCTTCGTAGTAATATTCATTAGACGCTTCTTTGATTCTCATCTTCTCCTATTTCAATTGGGTAGTTGACACCATTAACCAATAATTCCAAGACATAACTTCTCTAAAGAAACGCTTCATTTTAGCCCTGAAAACCCGATTAATTTTCAATTTACTGTAAAATTAGATTTTTCGTGGCTTTGAAATCAATAAATAGTTAGACAATTGAGTTGCCAAATAAGTGACGTCACAGCGTGCTATTTCCATACAAAATCTATGAAAGAATCGCGTTTTGACAGGTCATAAAAAGTACGTCAATTGATGGTGGTGTCAACTAGCCTATTGTCGTAATTAAAAACGTTTAAAATCTAGTCCCAACCTCATCTCAGCGATAATAATCAATGTTCGACATTGATTATCTTGTCAAAAATGTAGGTGCATTTTTGACTGATTCAAACTGAGATTAGAATGCAAAAGTTTCTAAAAGTTACGACGATTTCCCCTCTTGAGGCCCTGATAAAAAGATGTTAGTAATTTTTAATTCTTCTTTTCTTTCGGCGATGGAAAACATCGTGAGGAAACCTGGGACTTACTGTTCCACTCAAACCATGTCAGAGGCCCTTGAGGCGATTTAGAAACTCTGACACTAGTGTGTGTGTGTAGGGTCGTAAGACCTTACCAAACGATAAAGAAAGAGAAATTCTTCTTTTTTTTAATCATTATTAACTTCTATAACTAATTTACAATCAGCAGAATCTAATTTTATGTTATCCCTTTTTTTCTTCTTCGCTTAATTTTGAGTCTGAGATTTCAAACCCTTTAGCTTCATCTTATCTCTTATCATTCTTAGCTTCTCTATCAATCTTAAATTCAGCATTTCTAGTTTCATCTTTAACTTTACTCCTCGACAGTGGGTCAACAACATGTTCTTACTACTATCTAAAACCGTTGACCGTTTGAATGCAGTTAATTTTCGAGAATCTTGCGCCGCTCTATTTAGGGAGTGTGAGAAAAAGTTGCAATGACAAGTGCGCGGGCGCAACGGTGCGACACTTTATATGGGATAGCCGGATCCTTGTGGACTTGATGCTTGGATGATTGAGGCTTGTTACCTTACCTGTAAGGTACGTACTACCTTCGACAATTTTAATGGACAGAGCTCCTTGTTATGTACAGTCAGCAAAACAGATAGGTATGCAGGGTCGTCAGATATAGTTGAAGTTTTGTTAGAAACCGATGGATGTCTTTGACTGAAACTTAATTAATGAACTGTTTATTATCTACGTTTTAAATTAAATTACATTCGAAAACATCCATCGGTTTCTAAGAAAACTTCAACTATATCTGACGACCCTGCATACCTCTCTGTTTTTCTGACTGTACTGCATTACAAGTTACTTGAAGTATTACTGCGTTCACAAGTGGTTGCGTTTACATCATCTTATGTAAAAGTGAATCAGTTTTTAAAACAGTGTTTTTGTTTTCACTATCGTTTTCTTTCCCGATTTCACCAATATCTTCAGCTGGCTATCCATCTGATACAGGATTTGTTCACCGGTCAATTTATTACCGCCTTAACGGGAATAAGCTTTAGCATAACTTAACTACATTAAACATTAAGCATTAACCCCGTTTCTCTACAAGCAACTCTACTCACACCGCTGACCGAAGCGTGATAGTTCAGATAACTACCATCCATTACGATTCCGAAGATAATGCCGAAACAATCGTTGTCGAAAGCGGCAAACACTTAAAACCGATTATGTGCGCCCGCGCCGCCGAACCTACCACCTAAGGCCGGGTGTACACGATGTGTAAGTGGAATGCGCTGTTCACACGTAAGCATGTCGCGATTTATGTTGTTTACATTGAAGCAAAGTTACGAACAAAGGAAGTTAAAGTGTGAATTCGGCTTTTTTGAAGTGAGGAAAAAAAATGGTGGTTTTTTTTTGTTAGTCGACGATTTACTAAAGCAGGGGTAGCCAACCAGACGATCGCGGCTATTAGTTGAGTCGATCGTAGATGCAATGCTCACAAAATTATTTTAACTAGCACTCTCTCCTCGACTTCGTTCGCGTGATTATTCTTACGGATCCTTAATTTTTTGATAATAAAATATAGCTTAAAGCACTTAGTGATAACGTAGCTTCCAATTTGAAAAAGAATTTTCAAAATCGGTTCAGAGATTACCCCCTACAATCTCACAAACCCACAAACTTTACCTCTTCATAATATTAGTATAGACTTAATTGTATTTCCCTTCTTAATAAAATAAAAAAAATACTAAGAATAATAGGTACCTAAACTGTTTCCTCTAAATAAATGATACTACTAGTAAGTGAACTGTTTCCTATAAAAATTATAATGTTAATTTTACGTGAAATATGATTCAATGAAGCTTATGAAGAAGTATTGATTTTGTGATTAGCAGATCACACAGAGTCTGATCAGTAAACAGTCGATCTTGGGTATTTTTTAGTTGACCAACCCTGTGCTTAAGGAATGGACAGTAAATTGCAGGCTAATGAATGTGCAACGGAAGCCTTTTGTCTTCAGAATTTATTGCTTTTTTATTTTGGAGCCCAGCTTCCATTCTTACCATCACTGTACCTACCTACGGTAGCATCAACAAGGGATAGCTTTGATACGCAGATACGCATGAATCGGCAGTGATTCGTACTTTAATATTACAAATGTGAAAGTAACTCGGTCTGTTACGGTTTTACAACTAAACCACTGATCCGATTTTGATGAAATCTGGTACGGGGTAAGTTTTAAACCCAAGAAAGGACATAGGCTACTTTTTATTTCGCTACTATATTTGAGTCCGCGATAACCGACATTCGACTTTATACGACGTTTATAATGGCCTAATTGAGGGGAATAATTTGACTTTGATTCTATACAACATTATTTTTTGTTTATGCGAAACCCGATACACCTGTCTAGTATTTTTGTGTAAAGAATCTATGTACAAAATTTTAAAACCGTATCATAAAAAATCACAAAGTTATAAACTTGTATATTACCTGGTTGTTCGTTCAAAAACATGCTCATTTCGCGGTACACCCGCGTAAACCGCGTCTCCTGTGTTATACACTCGTGATAATAGTTTGGCAATAGGTACCTAACCGTACGGTGATTGTATTGTAATTAACTGGTAATAAAATTTAATTAAAATATTTTTGAAAAAAAAAATAACATGGTGTAATTTGGAATAACTATATTCAGGTTTCGCATATACTATGTTGTATAATTATGTCTTCTTTATCTCTGAGTCATTTTTAGCGACCAGAAATTGACGGATGACCTGACCAATCTTTAGTATGTGTAACTCAATTTTGGAATTTTTGTGGGTTGGATCTTTTTTGCATAACTTAGCCCAATCGATCTATGAAAGTACAGTAATCTAACGAACAACACCATTCACATTCAAGCTACTGTACTACAGTATTCCTAGAACTTGTACATACATCTAAGCTTCTCGGTCCAAGATAAAAGCAATTTACATTTCCGTTATTGTCAACACGCAGCGAATGAGGACCACTGACTCATTTCAATATGCAACCGTTTTACATTTCAATAATAAGAGTTTTCCTTGAAGAAACACCTGGTTTTGCAATAATCATAACATTTATTATAAGTATTATTTGCACATGTTAAAGCGGACACGTTTTAAGTGTCGTATCTACAATACTGTCTTTGTCAGCTAGTGTTCATTCAATACTTAGTATCGACAACTAAGGCAGTACACCTGTTTGGATTGTTATATAAATGTGCTACTTATTATGTATGTAAATTAACGTTCCTTTTATTGCTTCGCTATTTTTCACGTCTCCAAATGACTTAAAGGCATGGTAGTATCTCCAAAATATGAAAACACAAAACTTCTTCTTCTTCTTCTTCTTTGACTGCCTCGTTGGTCTAGTGGTTAGTGACCCTGACTGCAAAGCCGGAGGTAGTGGGTTCGATTCCCACCCAGGACAAACTTTTGCATGATGAGCATAATTGTTGGTTCTGTGTCTGGGTGTATTTATCTATAATATGTATGTATTTATAAATTATATAAGTATGTATATCAATTGTCTGGTTACCATAACATAAGCTCTGCTTAGCTTGGGATCAGATGGCCGTGTGTGAGTTGTCCCAAGATATTTATTTATTTACTTTATTTATTTATTTCTGTTTATTCACATGCGTTGAGTTACTTTTTTGGTTATTGCTCCGCTCCTGTAGGTCGTAGCGTGATGTTGTATAGCCCCAATTATTCCTCATGAATCTGGTTATCTTATACGAAAAGATTTTTTCCAATCCGACTGCTAGTTCAAGAGATTTGCGCGTTTAAGAAAAAGCAAAAAAACCCTTCAACTTTATATTTTAATATGGAAAGCATGATTGAACATGACATCGCAAGAAGTTCATAGATCTATCCTGAAATCTAAATGATGATATGATAGAGGATTCTAATAAGAACATTGCAGATATCAAACCAGATGGACTAGATATTAAAACTAATAATCTACTTAACGAGAAAGCAAAAGTCACATCAAACGGAGAAGCAGACACGAAATTTCTAACACCCAAACAAACTTTAGCAACTAGTACGGAAGAAAAAGATATTTAACAAACAAAATTTCACATTTTCTCAATACATTTTACACTCAAACTAAGCATTGTTGTTGCGAGCTTAGTTGACACAGTTCCGTAATATCTACATACGTACAATGGATGGATGGATGTCTGTCGTTGTAAATCAAATAACAATGACATGTTCTTTGGTGCGAAACTAAATAATGTTGTTGGACGTTTACACAGTGCATATTATTATGATGAAACTCACATGAAATGGATGGGGTTTCGAGGTGTTATGGCTGAATAATGTTTGTTTAATATTTCCTAAATGTGCATGTAGATATGGCCCTTTTCTAAAACGAAAAGCGAAAGTTCTTTACTTGATGTAGTTTATTGGAGAAAAAGTGGCAAAGAAAGCAAAGTGGCAAAGTTGGCAAAGTGTTATTAGGTTTTTCCATCAGGAATTTCGCAGTAGCAGCCTCGGAGTCTGGATTTGTGCCCGGTTGATCGCAATAGGCCCGCCCCTTATTACATGGGACTTAAACATAACTGGCTAAGTGTGGGCGTTCTAATGGGTAAACTTCTGCCTAACTCTTCGGGGATAACAGGCGTGATGTTTAATGCTATGTGTTTATTAGAGAAGGTGCTTAGTTTCTTAATAAAATAAGAAAACCTCCAACTTTGCAAGTTATGTTAGACTATCATAGTCTGCATTATATCCTCTGCTATACTAGTAATGACTCTAGTTCGTGTAATTTCGGAGGCCTGTGCAAATTATGCGTCTGGTGTAGGTTACCGTGTATACCGTGCTATCGACTTATGGTGGTAGGAGGAGTACTGAGGTTTTAGTTAGTAAGAGTCCGACATAACCCTTCGTTTTCTCTAGACGGAGTGTATTCATGAGAATTTCTTATTAATTTCTTTAAATGATAATGATGATGATGCATTTCTTATTTTGCTTTACCATATCTGAATAAGACCATACATTTTACCAAACCTAATTTGTCCATGTCGTATAGGTCACGCATAGATCAATGTGTGCAAAGCTAACATGAGAACTAACTACACAAATACTTGAAGCTCACGATATTACAAATAAGCTACATGGCACACACAAGTTTCTTTACTCCTAGGAAACTACAGATGGTGCGATCTGGAGAAGTAAAGGACGTAGCAACATGGCTTGCGGCTTTTTACTGCCTATTAACGTCAGCAAGGACATATTTCTTCGGAATTATGAGCGTAACTGCGACTACTACAATGTCGATAGTTGTTGCGGGTACCAAAGTGTCTTAATCAGAAGCCATTTTAGAAATTCTGCTTATTGTACGAGTATATGACATAGTCTTGTACAGCGGTTCCTGTTCCTAAACTTTTAAGGCATCGAAACGCTCAATTTTATGCTTTTCTTTTATGGAACTCCTCATCAAATGATTATAAATGAGAGATACGATAATTTCAACCTTTAACCTTTTTAGAAATATTTTTAAGTCATACAGTTTAGATAATTACGTTCACTGAAGAATGGAACTATTTCCATAATAGATAATTGTTTGATAATCGAAGGATTCAATAATAAATATAATTTCGCGATACCCTGGTGAGTTATACACCTAACTGGATTTGGGAGACGCTGGTCGAGTAAAAGTCACCAGTCAAAATCAAATCATTTATTTCAGTTAGCCATTAAAAGGCACTTTTGAACGTCATGTACAGAAAAAAAAATTATCTGCCCTTTCCGAAAGGTTGTTTCGTATAGAGAAGAATAGGAAAGAAACTCCATACGTACTCTTTTAAAATATATGTTTCACAATATTTGCTTACAGGTTCTTACAGGAATAGAAACAAACGTTAAATATAGCTAATTTCACAATAAAATAAATAATAATAAAAAAAAAGCCTATTACTGTCCCACTGTAGGGCAAAGGCCTCTTCTCATACAGAGAAGGCATGAGCATGATCACCACGCTTGCTCAAGGCGGATTGGCTTTCACAATCAAACTTTCAGTAAATCAAAAGCTTAAGTGGTAAACGTAAAGACAAACAATCGCGAACGTTCTAAACCACCATTAAAAACCTATTTAAATCATTGATCGAAACAACGAAACCGACCTACATTGCTTAAGCAACTTCAAAAGAGTTCCTGTCAATAAAATTTGACCGAAAGAAATGATTGCCCAAGCTTTCCAGCATTAGCACGGCTGGTGGCCCAGATTTGTTACGAGAATAACTATGTTACTGCTAGAATGTGGGTTAAACAGGCCTTTAGACGGAACGGGAGGTGGCCTGATAGGGTAACAAAAGGTCGCAAAGAAGCTAGTGGAGATTAGGTGTACTTAGGTCTTTTGTATACTTACATTGTCACATGATTCATAGTAAGGGTCTAATGTGTAGTTCAGGACAACGCAGGGACTCTTAAAATGTGCTATGTTGAAATGTAATACTATAAGGACCCTCTTATAGTATAAGATTTCAATATAGCACATTTGTTCAAATGTTGTGACTTATGTCCCTTGTCACTTGAATCAACGGAAGATATTTGAGAATGTATCTTTGGGAATAAGGGGCGTTTTATTATCAATTATTGACACAGAGATGAAATGAAGTAGTTTGTTTGAACTGTAATATTATAATTTGTTAAAATGGAGTCGAGAATAAGGCTTCTTACCATTTTGTCACTTAAAGAAATTCTATATTTTCACTAATATAAGTAATTTGAGCATGCATCTTTAAGAGTAAGTGGCGTTTTAAGATTTTATAAGGTTACTATAGCAGATGCAGTTTTTCTTAAATTTCACTTTTCTACGCCATGCTGTAAAGTAATTAATTCGTCCCTTAAAGGCCATTGCATTATTCTAAAAACAAGAAGAATTATAACCTGTTCGGTTGTCCAAAAGTTAAGTAAACTGACAAACAATCATTTCCTCTTTATACACGCGTACGAGAGTATATTAAAAGTACACCAACACGTTCAAATACTCAAACAAATAAAGTGTTCAACATATGAATATTCAGAAACGGTCAATGACTAAGCCGCGTCCGTCTTAAAACCACAGAACTTAACAATTTTTCTCTTTGTTCGTATCTTAAGCAATCAGCTGATTCACTAGCATGAGTCAATAATACATTCACCTTCTTAGGTCAATAAAACTAACAACTTATTAGTTAAAGAACTATTTATGAGACATACATTTTCTATATTTCTCGATTTTATGAAAATTCATTTCTATTGTAGGTAGATAAATTAATATTCATGAATTATTCAACTTATTTTTCGATTAAAATAGAAGAATAGAAAAAGTGAGACTGATTTATTAAAATGTAATTTTAAAAGTCTATACTAAAGTCGGATTTTCTATTGTGTTCTTCACAGTAAAGATTGCAATGCGTTTTTTATTAAATTACTTTCTATTATCATTAAATCTATATTCAAGAAATGTAGGCTGTTCAATAAATTCCATTTTCAAAATCAGATTTCTATTAAAAACACAATTTTTATATGGTGATTTCTATCTAACCAACCTATTACTTAATCTGTCCGTTTGTGGTGTGAATATCTCACGGCGGCTGTACTTTATTAAAGGTTTTACGATCTTGAGTTGCATCTCGCATTGGTCATCTCTTCGTTAGTGAGTCATACTTGAAGATTTTATCGTGGAACGCACCTATATATCACAGAACCGATCGCTGGTAATTAAATTATAAAGGAACGCATCAATAACGATCTGTCAAATTCAAATGACATAACCTGTCATGTTTCTGGCGGGAATTTAGTAAGTGCACAATAAATTGTGTCGACGTATTTATTTTATGATTTTTCTGAGATATTTATCATTGGGAATGTGGGTTGCCAATTTACCATGTTTAACTTGGTAAAGTCATAAAGTGTGGTTGAATGAAATATGATAAGTAGGTGTACTTAACTTTTTAATTGTAAACTGAAGGAACCAGATTATTTTAAAGAGGAATGCACTAAGCTTGCCGCGTCATTGCGGTGGTGAAATTTTTTTCCTCACATTTAACCCAAAGCAAATACTTTATAATAATTAGTTAATCTAATAATATGTTAGGCGCCCTTTGAAACACAGTACTATAGATTTTTTTTTGTTTTTAAAATTTGCGCCACCGTAATGACGATAAAAGCCACTGAAATAGCTCTAACGCCAGTTAACAAGGACAACTCAAACGTTCTAGCTGTGAGGTTATCTATCCTTACACCTGGTATTTTAACATGATTATCAATCATCATTTTCAATTCGTATTTACCCCATAAACCCTTTGGTATTTAAGCCTCACATCTTGACATTATGCGTAAATTAAACAGCGAGATACACTGTGTATCAGTTTACGCAAGTAGGGCCATTAAATACCGAATGTTAGTCGAAACTTTACGATGGCGATCAATGGCCCATAAAAGTGTGTATAGTGGGCTGCTCTGACCCCAATGAGTCCTATTTTGACGTCGAACGAGCGCATTGAAAACCAATTTTGACAAGTACATGACGTGGAAGTAACGAGCGATTGTTTGAAAGCTTTGTTGATTGAATATGACGCATGATAGCCTACGGTGGTCAACATAAATTATGCATAGTTACGCCAAAAAAACTAGACAACGATCTCTTGACGTTCAAAAGTGCCTTATGACGTTCAAAAGTGCCTTATAATGGTCTAATTGAAATAATTGATTTGACTTTGACTCCTAATAAATAAGTTAATTAGGCCAAACTGATTTAGACTAAAATTACAAAGCTGAAAAGTTTGTTTGTTTGAATGCTCTGATTTCCAGATGTACTGGTTCGATTCTAAAATTTCTTTCGCTATAAAGCTACGTTATCGCTGAGGCTTTTTAAAAGCTATATTTAAAATATAGCTTTTAAAAAGCCTCAATCAATAATATTAGGGATCTGTACCTAAGGTCTGTGCACGCAAAACTAGTTTATTAATATAATTATGCCCAATGTGTTACATAACTATCAAGTAATAATAGTTTAATGTTTATCTATAATGTATACTAATTAAACACAGTTAAACTTGTTAAATGTCCATTGTTAATATTACTAATATAATAAGTTTTTAAACAATATCAAATCATAATTCGAAAATCGATCGAATTTAACCGATCGAATCGAATAAGTATAGTCGAACAACCTATATTATACTGGCAGCTAACTTGCCACTTTAAGAGAGTGTCAATTCTTTTAACACTTAACATCTCGCCAGTAATCTCCGGAGGGTTAGGCAGAGGTGTAACAACTAAAGTGTACCGAACGTGGTGACATTACCACTAAAAGTACCATATTTATGTTACGACTACGCAGTAATAATGAACGCAGTGAATTAATATCACACCTCGCGTTTCCGCCAGATGGCGCGGTGTGTTTTCTATAATGTTAGTTTGTTCTTATTAAAACAGGCGGCGCACGCGCCTGCAACTGTTTTCTTTCCATTTTGAAGGTTGTAGGGTTGTCAGAGTTGATAGAAATTAGGTACGTGTTGTTCAGAATTGATTAGGGTTGAATTTAATGGATATTAGTGTTGGTATTCATGTTTTTGTAAGATATATGGTCAGGATGTGTTACTTACTATTTATAGTGACTGTTTACTCTATAACTTAGTAAGTTATAGAGTAAACTGTGCGACCCACCCCGGTTTTGCGCATGTGCAAGCTACATAAACCTTTCTCTTGAATCACTCCATCTATTGATAAAAAACATTAAAATCCATTGCGTAGTTGAAAAAAATCTTATCGTCCATACGGCGGGAAGCGACTTTGTTTTATACTATGAAGAGATTGACTAGGTGTCGTAATTTTATTTCATTATACGGTATGGAACTCACTTCTAGGCAATAAATGAAACCTCAAGTAATACTAGTCCACAGAAGTATAGCTTAATTAAATTTTAAATCGAAAACCGAAAATTAAAAAAGTAAAATTTTCAAACAAAATAAATATCAAAATAAATTCAGTTAAAGTAAACACTCTGTTGACAGTTCTCTGTTGACTGTTCTGTTGGCGCGGCTTTTTGATTCGTTTGAAAATTTGAGATTTACGAAAAAAAATTGATCAATTCTACAGAGTGTTTAAATTTGTTCAAAATTACTTAAAACTCTTCTTTTTGACCTAATTACTGGACCGATTTCGTTAATTTTTTGTATATCGTCAGAAAAGGCGATAACAAGTATGTCGTATAATTTATTGCATATATGTGATCCCCATACGTATAAGTTTTTATGATAATTTCCTAAAAATTAACAATAAGATGCAATAGATGGTGCAATAAATTCAACAGGTGATTTTAAAATACAATTTTAATTAAAAAAAAAAAATATGTCAAGTGGCAACCCTGTTCTCCTGTAAAGGATTACAGTACTGACGCGTGCGTGTTATTACAGTATTACAGTTAAAATTAACTGCCGAACAGTTTTCAAGTTCATAACATGCAGTAACTGAGAATTATTTTCATACGATGTATGTTTGGGTGTTTTAACTAGACGATTTACTAGTAGTTTCGTTTTGTGAAAGGTCAATGATATTTTAATGTAAACTTTATGATTTATTGTTTGATTTGTTAAGGGAAACATTTATACCGAATCAATGTTTATTTTATTAATTTATAATTTAGTGTAAAATATTATTGACTGATTCTAGTATTTAAAAACGTTGTTGTTATAAAATGTCAGAATCCATTCCTTTTTCATGTCATTAGTCAAAATTAACTTTAATTGATTAGACCTTTTGAATTGTTAAGGAATCGGTCAGTTAATTAGAAAATTAAAGCTAGTTGTTCATTCCAAAACGTAGGTAGGTCTCTATGGAGAAGAACGAGCAGGAAACTCTGCGTATTTAGAAGACCCAGAGTGCTAAGTGTCAGTTTTTTCACCCAGGTTCGATTGCGAGCGCGGTAGTATTTTGTATGGGACATAAGGTTTTTCTAGTGACCACCAGATAGCGCTATAACTTTTTCCCATATAAAATTCTAACACACTCGCAATCGAACGTAAGTGAACTAAGTAATAACTCACACTTAGCACTCTGGTTGTTATTATTCTTGTTCCTTTTATATGTGAAAAACAATGTAGGTGAATAAAACAATTAAAATAATAATAATAAAGATAAAGAAGCCATGGCAGACCAATCATCAGACAGCGGCCGTTCACGAATATGACGCGCGGATCATTTACTTATTAATAAATCTTTTCTCTCTCTTGTCTCCAGGCGTGCGCTCCTCGCTACGTATCCTATGTGTCAGCGAAACTGAACCAAAGGGACCCTGTGGGCACGTGCTTCGTGGCTAACTCTCCGGACCTGAGTGACGTCAAAGAATTCTCCCCGTGCCGAACATGTAAGTATCACGACGACACCGTCGCACACGCATGCTCGTCATGCATGCGTGCATGATCAAACTATGCCTATATAAATATAAATTATGTACATACTCATTTTTGATTAGAATGAATCAATTTAATTTAAAAGAACATCTACTTAATTTCACATTGTACAATTTTACATCCATATTTTTAAAGTTCACACACCCTCATAAAATGGCAACACAGTCTGTAGTAAAAGGGCGCCAATGGAGCCATCATGGCTGCAACAATGGCGGTCGTGAAAGCGCGCGAAAACCGACTCACTTCCGCCGGTAATGGCGGCGGGCAATGAGGCAACGGAATTAGCGTGACGAGCCTGAGGCACTGAACATGATTTACGATAACATTTTCATGTAAAACGATAAATTTTAGGGTCATATTACGTTACAAAAATATCATTGTGTGATTTTGATGGATTTTTGAAATGTGAAACTTTAATTTTTATTTGCGATCGCCCACATAAACTTTGGAGACCACACATTTTGTTTGTAACAATATTCAATCATTTTAAGTACCGCAATGATCTAGTAAGTGCTATATTTATTCAATAAAATGTACAATATTCACAGACTAAGGGCTAATTTTTCCATCGCCAGATCAACTCTTAACGGAGGAATAAATATGGCGGTTTAACAGCTTTTGTATCATACATATTTATTCTTTGGATAAAAGTCATCTGACTATTGAAAAACCTGACCTTGATGAAATTAAGATAACATAATATAAAAAAAACAAAAAAAAAACTAAATTGCATCAAGAATATGCTCCAAAAGACTGACAGCATTGCCACGTTGGATGCCAATGCTTAGCCTTTAAGTACATTTTATTACGGTTTTTATATTTATATGTTATGTATATTTTGAAGGAAACCATTTTATATTTTATTTTTCACAAACACTACACATAAAGCACACAAACGAACAAAAAACATTATTATTTTTATTATAAGTATTATAACAGGTATAAACACAAATAAACAACTATCTATGCTTTGTTTAGGGTACCGTTCAGTGGACGAGGGTGAGTATAAATTCTGAGGTAAACTTCAATGTGTAACGCACTTGTCGACCAGTAGATACTCATACACTTCATCTTTAATGTATGAACATGTTGATCCATCTCATACAGTCATCAGTCTTTTGTTTTGATAATATTTACCTACTTTAATATGAAGCTATGGCCGATCTAACCAGTATGACGATAGACAAAAATCAAAATTTAAAAAAGGAATTTTTAAAAAAAGAATGTGTGATCTGGGCCACGTTAGCAACGATGTTTCTGTCACTAGAAAGAGGGGGAGGGGGCATAACGCTTTTTCCTTACGTGACGATTTCTGCCTAATTCCTTCCGCAAGCCGCGTTAGGGTCTTAGGGAACTTCGTTCCAATTACATTGGCTTGGCCGCCGTATTGAAAAATACAGGGTGGGTCTAAGCTTGAATAAAAAATGCCATATTTTTATTAATCTCCATTTTTTTAGACTGAAACCTCATTTTTATCTTCATTTTTGATGAAAACTGAATTTAATTTTAATGAATCCGTTTTCTATTTCTAATTTAATTTTAGTACAAATTCTACTCGTATAACCAATATCCTAAATGTTTGCATGTATTTATATTGTATGTTGTGTTACCTGTGTCGTGGTTGTACTGTTTTATTTAATTTTGTATGTTCAAACACTTCACAATTACTGTCATTGTGTAGAAGAAAACAACACCACACCAATAATAAAAATGAATGGCTAAATGTGTTAGCGCAAAGCTCAAGAACAGCTAAACCGATTTATTTTTTCTTGTGTTCGTGATTTCCCAGACAAAGGATTTATGATAGATTTTTTTTGGGAAGTCTACCGAACTCATTCGAAGCCGGGGTGGTTCGCTAGTATTGTAATAAAAATAGGCAAAACTGTATTTGTTAGGCAAGTGAAATATACACCCTTTAATTAGATGACACAAGATAAAAAACAAAATAACATAATGTTATAATTTCTAAATTATGACGTGTAATTTTTTTTAAAGAGAGCTTTTGTCATTATGTCTTATATCATTTATATTATTACAAAAATAAACACTATGTATATTCATTCAAGCACCCTGTATGCACACTGTATAAATAAAAGCATCGATAAGTGTATAATTCATCGCGTGTCCATATTGATTGTTAATTGATTTGTTTTTAATTCCCAGCGAGTCACGGGCAGCGCAAGACTGGCATGTGCCAGGCTGGTTTTTCTGCAGCTATTTCAAAGGTAAGCTTTTATTTATAAAACATGTACTTTAACTTGTTTTGTATAAACAATTACAACATTGTAGAAGTCGGATATCTACACGCCTTTTGCTCTGTCATTGATTTCTATTAAAAATAATAATAAAAAAATTACAACTTGTATTTTGGTATTAGAGATATCGTATTACCCAGTTTTACTGGGTTGTGGAGGTCAGATAGGCAGTCGCTCCATGTAAAATACTGGTATTCAGCTGCATCTGGTTAGACTTAGTTTACGTCATTAATCAATAATTCCAAGCCCTAATTTTTTGCGCTGAAAATCCAACTAATATTCAATTAACTGTAAAATTAGATTTTTAGTTGGTTTAAAATCAATAAATAGTTAGTCAATTGAGTTAGTAAATAAGTGACGTCACAGTTTACTATTGCCATACAAAATCTAAGCGGAATCGCGTTTTGAAAGCTCATAAAAATTATGTCGTTTGATTAGCGGACTCCTAATTGTTAGATTTTTTATGTGAGTTTCTAAATCTAGAAAAAATATAAGGAATTTTTGTTTTAGCTCTGACGCAGATTAAAGAGTTCTCTTTGTGGCATAACGGTGTTGTCATTTATCAATTGTCTCCGTGTTGCAACACACAAAAATATGATGACAGTTTATTATCTTTTTGTCACACCAATTACGTTCCATTTCCAATTATTTCAAGTGAAATTCGCTTTTTATCGGTACCGATTCCTGGCAACATTAAAAAGTGTGGTTATTAATTTAATTTTCATAAGTGGTCGTATTAAAATGCAATTATTGTGCTCGTCTGTCATCTTGTGACAAATTAGTCACAGTGTTTTGGGTAGTTTATTTTTATTATTTTATTACGGAGAAGATGATGTCAGTCAGGTTATGACTTTTGGCAAGTTACGTTGCACATCGGTTGCAAAACTTCGCAAAAGGTCGACTCATATGAGAAGCAGATCTGCTAATAATAATACCAGCCTATTTACTGTCTTACTGTACAGCAAAGGTCTCTTCTCAAACAGAGAAGGCAGGCTTGCTCAAGGCGTATTGGGGTTTGAAACTTCTATTAATTTTAAAGTCTAGGATACCTCACGCTGTTTTCCTTTACCAATGTCAATGATTTCCTAGATAAACTTAGAAAGTACTTATGATGAAAAACGTAACATTGATGTTTGCCGGGACATCACATGCATGAGATGGGCGCCTGAACCATTGTGTCATCACAACCTTCCAATGGTTTTGGAAATTCCGTCTTCGCGAAATTGATTTTATTTCAAACGTTGAGAGCTGTTGTTATACATACCTACTAATTTCTGATAACCTTAATTTATAATATAAATAATTGAATGATAAAAATAAAATATTCGCAAAGCGCACTTTGAATGAACATTCCGGAAAACCGTAAGTAAATCTTTCAAGTTATTCTTTATTTTAACCAAAACATGATCGTTTTTTGTTCCAAAAAAAAAACCAATTCTTTACTTTCATGTAAAACATCGTGATTTTACGATCGTGGGAATAGAATTATTTTTGCCCATAGTGGAATTATCATCGTGATCGCGGCGACCGGCGCGCACACGTGACGCGCATGCGCGCCCGCAACCGCGCAGACTCCTTATGAATTATTTAACTTTTATTGTTGCCAGTGCAAAAAATAAAACAAGAAATGTTAAGATTTCTATTTTGAGAATAGTGAGCGAATTTTATTGCAGTTTTATTATATCTCTGTATTTGGGATACAATTGAGATTTACCGGTAACTTCTGACAGGACAATCCCTTGGTGTCCTAGTATGGCAGCGGTGACCAAGCAGGACTTTATTTGATAGTGTCCCGGTGTAGGGCTTATAAAATTGTATGAGTACCTATCTTATATGCTCCTTACATACGCAGCCACCCATAAATGTTCAGTTCTGTACATGGGCTTCCCGCATGGAGACTACAAAGAAGCTGCGAGGAGATTTGACTTAGGCCCCTAGCACACGACGTATTTTAAACGCGCAGACGACGCGCAGATGACGCGCGTATACGCGCTTCAAACGAGATTTGAACGCAACCTTGTAACCTAAGCACACGGGGCGATCATGATCCGTCTATACTGCGCGTATGAGCGCAGTTACAGCCATCATCAATACAAACGCAAACCATCATCAATACAAACGTAACAATCAGCATTTACGGCGCCGAAAACGCAAGTTCCTGAAACGCGCGTCACATGCTGAGTCTACAACCTGTCCTTCTACTGCTATACTAGCTTTTGCCCGTGACTTCGTCCGCGTAACTATCGGTTATTAGCGATCTATCTTGTTTCTCCATGTACATACTTTGGGTCCTTGTTCCATCTCCTTATGGGGTGAATTTTGGGAAATTATTTCTTAGCGCATGCTTTCGTCATAATTACTATCTGTGCGCCAAACAGCGCAATCCGTTCAGAGGTTTAAGCTGTGTGTTGATGGTCAGTCGATCAGTAACGGTTGCCTTTTACCTACTATATAAATTTAGATTAGATATTTTCTAAAATTATTCGGTATTTGTTTGACACATACCTACAGGTATAATAAAATAATTACATGGAATAATTTACATATTTTAAAAACGAATATAAGTTTAACTGCATCATTAAAACTATTTCCATAAAATGTTGGATTTTCTTATATCACATAGTAAATCAGTAAAGATAAGATAGAGAGGCCCAATTCTCTAAAAAAGTAACACATAATTTTATATCACAATATATCAATCCACGTATAATCTTTAACAGTAATCGTTAAAACAAAAATCGATTTAAATTCGAGTCACAAACATACAGACAATTAATTTCCATTATCTAAAGAAATAACAATAAAGATGACACTGTACGGCTACCTTGCCATAGAAAAAAAAGTGATTAATGTCGCGACACCGGTTTATTGGAACTTTTTTCAGTGTTGCCAGGTGAATAGCAACGGTTTCGGTACCTATCACGTGCCATCAGATATATTTTTTAGAAAAAATGATAAAATAAGGGATAGGTGTGAGGCACATGCTCCCTTCTGATTGACATAAATTATCCTGTTATGACTTAATATCTTCTTCTGTAATCTGAATTCACGAGAAAAACTATTAAAACAGCAGCCAATATCAAGCTATTCATAAGAAATCAGTGTATTATTCTCGCAATTTATAATGGTCAAAATCTAGTCAAAATTCCATCTCAGTGACAATCAATTTAGATAAAATTTAATGAGGATAAACATAGAATAAGAATGAGTGATGTAAAAATGAAATAATAATAATACCAGCCATTAATAACAATGTCCCACTGCAGGGCAAAGGCCCCTTCTCATGCAGAGAAGGTATTAACCACCACGCTTGCTGAAAGTGGATAGGCGAATTCAGACTTATGCAACTAGCTTCAGCTGTCGGACTAACTGACCGACTCCTTGACAATTCAAAAGTGCTTGTAAATGGTCTAATTGAAATAAATGTTTTGACTTTGACTTTGACTGTATATAAAAATAAATAAATGAATATTTTTGACAGATTGAGACCGAGATTTGAATGAGTTCTTAAAAAAAAGGAATTAGGTACACTTCTGCTGTGAATACAGCATACAGCTCAAAGTAGTAAATAAGGAATGATTTATGTTGACCTACACAACACAAAATGCGGCTTGACCACAGACATACCTCGACACAAGATAAGACATGTTATTTATTTATGTTATTTCCATTAACACAGTTTTATCCATCACAGATCCATAAAAAAACAAATACTTCTAATCCTCATTAAAATGGCACAAGACACTAAAATCTAGACCATTTCTGTCACGAAGTCCCAGATGCCATAGCACACTAGGCTGATATCATCTGCATCCAACTCGCAAAGATTTTATCTAATTCTCAGAAGAGTGAACCCGATACCACGAGACGTTGGTACCGTAGATGTTGGCAATCTTCACGAGGATTCAAATACGTGATCATTTTGCTAAACAGTTTGTTAGAATAAGTAGGGATTAGTTGGAGAAACGCGGTGTGCCTACGAGTAAGATTTTTTTGTGGTAACACTGACAGAAATTACTGCGCTTGGAAGAGTAATTTTGTATGACGCGAACGTGATATTGATTGATTAACTAAATCTATAATTATTTATATTATACAATTTATATTATAAAGAGGTAAAGTCTGTTTGTCTATATTTATGGCTATATTTAATTATCAAAAAATTAGAAGTCCATAAGAAAAATCACGCGAACTAGAGAGTGCTACACATAACATAACATCACGCCTGTAATCCCCGAAGGGTTAGGCAGAAGTGTACCTATTAGTACCTACACTCACATTTTGCCAGTTATGATTTAAGTCCCATGTAATAGGGGGCGAGCTTATTACCATCAACCGGGCACAAACCCAGATTCCGTGGCTGCTACTGAGAAATTTCTGATAGAAAATCCTAATAACATTTAGCCCGGCTTGGGGATCGAACCCAAGACCTCATGCTCAGAGAGTGCTAGTTTCTTATAAACCAGTCCAGCCTTAAAAATCGTTTAAAAACCTCCAGCAACCCTATCACACTTTCAAGCAGCATCAATTTTATTGAAGTGTCCATCTATGGCCCAATAAATTTGTCCTCACCTCGCAGCGAGGTGCGAACGAACACAATTCATTACTATTCATTGGTACACCGTGTTGCATCCTAATGGGCCCATGTATCTGTAAGCCGTGATTCACTTGGTAGACGCTATTTAGCTTTTGAGGAAGGCTGTGCAAATCGGTGCGGGTAAATGTGTTTGGCTTTAAGTGTAATTTCTCTTGCCTTTTTAGGAGAAAATATGGTCAGGTCTCTTGGTTAATAAATCTAACGTTTTTTAAAGTTATTCTACGTATAGATTTCGCTAAACTTCATAATAACGTTATTGCTTCACGCGCCTTTTCGAGAAATTTTAATTACGCGTATAAAATTAACAATGAACGTAGATGAGGCGAAAGGAGTAGGTATGTAAGGATCGTAGCAGGTGGCGTTCTGTGGTTTCTGCCTACCCCCATGGGAAAAAGGCGTGAGTTTATGTATGTATGTATGTAAAATAATCTTATCTTTAAAAAAAAACACTTTGTTGATGTGAAACATTTAGGTATTGGCGCAGTTTGGCAGTCGCATACTATACACTCCTTTGCTTCGAGTTGCTTTTTACTTTTTATTAATTAGAAAATTTGGATATTCACTGATACATCTGCTGGGCATCCCACAGCCCATTTTGAAAAAGTTTTTCCTCACCAAGCTAGCACAATTTCTTAACATTACTACGACAAACATTCCTGTGGTTTACAAACATGGTTTTGGAACGCGTCCGTAAGCGGTAGCCATTTGCAGACAATGGCGGCGCGAAACGGGCGGGAAATCGATGCGTCCTGGACTTTTGTGGAATCGAAGACTTTGTAAAAGATTTTTTTGCTATCAACATAGTTTATATTTCTATGAATTCTCATAGAAACATAAACTTCGAAAAACGTGCCAAAAATTAAAACCAATTATGATAAGATAAGGGTACCAAAGGGTAATTAATAAATTATTATCTACTACTTAATTAGGTCTCCCTATTCATGTTGTTAATACCAGTTAATACGTACAAATTAAATTTTGCAAGTATATAGGTACCTAAGTACTTACTAGGTATACAACCAAAAATAAACTGCAGTTGCAGCAGCAGCAGCAGTTGTTTGTTGTTATTGTTGTGGCATTTTGTCGAGTATAAGGTAGGTACATGTTTGGATCAGATGATTTTTTTCGCGATTTCATGGTTGGTCCCTTAGTAAAAGTGGTACATTATGATGAGTACAATGACCCCTTTTTATTAGATATCTGTTAAACAAAAAATTAACGTTGCATAATTAGTTTTATATTACATCGGAAAGATGTATAATAAATCAGTATAGAATTTATTAAAAAGAAAAATATTCAGAAATATTTTTTTCAAACAAATATAAAGAGGCTCGCATTTTAATGGTTCTAAACAAACTGTGACAGCAAATAGTGGGATATTGGTGTAATGACGCAGAACTGCGCGTGCGCTGTTTACCAATCAAATACTTGTATGCATTGTCAACGAGCTTTCTGGGCCAACATTTAGAAATTCTTCTAATGAAAGTAAAAAAAAAAAGTCGTGGGGCTTTTTGTTGTTCACTTGAATGAAATTAAAATTACTGCAGGTGTTACTAGCAATAAAATAACTGCAACATTAAAACCTTTCATTTTCAATAAAGGTTGCCAGCATAAAATTTCAGTTTCAATTTTCAAGATTGTCATTGAAAAATTGAAAATTCATAACCCGACCTTGTATTAACATCTTTAATACATTTATTACAATGGATTCTAAACAATAGAATCCGTATATCTAAATAACGTCAGACATAACCAACTTTGTCGCTTACAAAATAAAGATGAATATTGGATAAATTGTAACCATTTTATAGACGCAAGCGCAAGTTGTAAATGCAAAATTCATGGGATTTTAAACGCTTCTTATATTTATGCACAATTTAATTGAATATTCAATTACTTACAGTAACATAGCCTTTTATAGGTTTCTTAATACTTCACGCGTCTTAGTAAGAAAGGAGAAAAGTCGCTTCGGAATATTAATACCATATTAAAAGCTTTTTAATACGTAGTTAAAATAACGAAATTGATTTTTAAATAAGTAAGCGACTGTAAGATTTAATGGCTTAGATACATTGTAATGAAATATTAATTTGAATGAATTTTACATAACGATTTCATACTATAATATTACAAATGCAAAAGTCTGTCTGTTACGCTATCACGACTAAACTACTGAACCGATTTCGATGAAATTTGGTACGGGGTAAGTTTGAACCCCGAAAAAGGACTTAAGCAACTTTTTATTCCCCGAATTCATCTGTGCCTGCGATAAGCGATATTTACGAAGACGAATTCGTTGGAAAAAGCTTGTATGTTATAAAGAGTAAGTGTAGGATAAAAGATGATGATTCACCGATATCTACCTTCTAGCTAGCTAGTGGAACAGGTAGGTACGGTCAGCAACAAAAAGTGATTAACACTGTTACTTTTAAATAACATCTACATAAATAGACACCAAATAATATGATGCACTGCTTTTCAGTGTTCCAGGAAATAGTTAAAAGTTTATTTTATAATTTCAAGACTTTTCTTGCTAACCGTACACAAATTTTGTTAAACCTATGTCAATCATTGTGGTTCTTCTCTGAGACAAAAAAACTGTCAGAATTCCAACTCTTTTGGTTTCAATGTAATAAAGACAACAAAATAAGTCAGCGCCGCGTAACCCGTAACATCGTTTTGACATTCTGCCCTCCGCTGACACTCGCCGCGCATGCGCGCTTGTCCGCGCTGTATATGGTGCTCACGCGCATATTTATTCATTGGCCTGCGTACGCTGATTCAATGCTAAAACGACTAGGCTTTTATGTTGTTTTTAGGGCTGTCACCGCCATTTTGGGTTTATGAATTACTTACCTACCTACTATTATTTTTATTTTTTTTTTATTTCCAAGACAGATTTGGGTACGTTTAAGTTCGCTTATGTTTTATTTATGTGTATTTTACATATTTATATTCGTTTTCGCAATGTCAGGTTGTTTCGGTTTTCTAAAGTACGATGTAAATCGAGTCGCTATTGGTTGTATCAGAATTTCCATGTATTTAAGGATAAAATGTACGGCTTTTTTTCGGTAGTAAACTCGGACTTTTAGAACCGTATTTGTCGGTTGTGTTACAAAACTTGTGTTCTGATTTAACTCGAATCTACTTTTTTGTGATGAAATGTCGTTATTGCTCAGCGATTAATAAAGCCTGAAATCGCCAAACCGCCTTGAGCAAGCGTGGTGATTATGCTCGTGCCTTCTCTGTATAAGAAGGGGCCTTTGTTTGCCCTGCAGTGGGACAGTAATAGGCTGGTGTTAATTAATTTGCTGTCGGTGATAACAAGAGGATGAAATAATAAAATAATGAATTTTCTGTGTTAAAAACACTTAGCAATAAAATTAAACACATGGGCTTAGTGTACCTTGTACTGCCAGGGTTGCGGAATTTGTTCGAAAGAGTAACCGCGTCCCTGGAACGAAAAGGGTACTAGAAGGAACACGGCTGGGTTTTAGTCAGTAAAAGTCTGTCACTCCCTTCTGTTTCGCCCGCAGAGCGGGAAGGAAGAGTCATTTTACCATCCTTAAAAAAAAGCCTTGTACGTACACTACAATAATAATATTCACTCTTCATGATGAGAACCTTGTGAAAGCTGAAAAAGAAAAGATCATTAAATATCTCGATCTAGCTCACGAGCATGTGGAGTATGGACTCGACAATTATTGTTCCGATTGTCGTGTCAGTGAACGGTTTAATAGCGAAAAGTTTCGACCAACACCTTGAGAAACTTTCGCTCAACAGCTGGGTCAAGAGTCAGATGCAGAAGGCGGTTGTCTTGGACACGGCACGCATAGTGAGGAGGTTCCTCTCTCTGGATCCCTAACCGCCGGTAGCTTGGGTTTTACCACCTCGTTGCGGGCGGAGCACTATTTTTATACATATTTTTGTTTTATAAACTATATTATTTGTAATTTGTATAAGAAAAATATGTAAAAAAATATGTTAAAATAAAGAATGTGGATAATATATTCACTCTTCATCTTAAAATAAGTTCCAAATATTTGGGCCATCCTTAGGAGTCAGCAGACTCTTTACACCTGTTTTGTTTTTACCATTTCAAAATAAAGCACAAAATGTCGTGATTATAAAAAAAAAATGTTATCTCAACGACAATTTGCCACAGACAAGGCTCTACTAGAACGTAACTTGACATGCGCATGTTTACACGTTTTTTGTGTTGTTTCTTGTAATTTCAAGTGTGTATCTTGTAACTTGAGCCAGCGGGGCTTATCTCACACGTTCACACGCACCGATTTGTCGAGTCTGCTTTTTGTCTTTTTAGAGAATGGTGCAAGAGATAAGCGTTGGCGGAATATTAAAATAATCAAAGGAAGCTGCATGAAAATAAATCCTATCTGTTGAACATACTAAAATGAATACAAACTAGTAAATAAAGTTAGAATTATTTTATCAAAAACGTTAAGTAAGCATCTAGACTTAAAATACATATTATGATAAAAAAATCTTTGTATTTAGGTATTTATTTATCAAAAACGTATCAAAAAATCTTTGACTCTTTGAGGATGCTTAAAAAAATAACCAACAAACAGATGTGATTACCTACCTAGTAATCTTTGCGTGACTTCTATATTTATATAAATAATCTTCCATTTGTTTTTCTTACTCTTCAGCTGTTATTTCCTAATTAGTTTCGTTGCGGGATCCAAGACAGTTTAATCATTTCGCCGGGACTCGTCGTTCATTGCCTTGGCACTGTTTTATTGATCGCCACTGTTGATGTGGCGGGCTTGTCCCAAAAAACCCAAGCCATTGTTATTTTATTATCTTCTATGAAAATGACATGTGTACTAATAATAATATTAACTTATTGCACTTCTAATCCTGATCTTTCAAAGCAGCATTGAACGTTCAATACTTACATAAGGTAAAAAAAAAATATCTTACAAAAAATGTGTCTATCCGCGTTCTCTTATAAATTAACCCCCAACTCATAGGTCACTTAATTCGTACGTTAAACACAGATTGGATGACATCACACACTTATAAACCAATGCACTTTATCTATCCTGGTTGCAATTAGGCCAGTGCAGGGCAGGGCAGGGATCGGTCCGTGCATTACCATAAGTGGGACATAAAAATGGCTCTAATCGTAAAACACTTTGATGCTCGTTCTAATATTAGAGTGAAGTTTTACATTGTGTTAGATAGTTTTATTGTTTTTAGAGTCATTTTATTGTATGACTTGTTTATAAGTATTTGGTTGAGATAAAATTTTGTATTAAAGAAAAGCATATGCAGATTTGTCATATTTTAAGGCTTGGCCATGCTGAAGATACATTGCAGGCGCAATTGCAGTGTCAGGCCTCATTTACGGAGACGCGGGGCGTCGCGCGTCGTGTTGTACGGCGTGGCCCGCGCTGATTTCAAACATAATTATGGCGTGTATGAATGCGTTTACGGAGAAGCGATTTTAAACGTACTAATTTTCGCGCCGCGGGACGCCACGTCGCACGCGACGCTCGACTCCCCGCGTCTCCGTAAATGAGCCCTCAGACTGGGTCGAATACTGTAGTAGTATAATTGTATGAACGGGTCCACACCAACATGGCAGCTGCTGTCCGAAATATTGCTGCAGTATCTGACAGCGCCTGCAACTTGTCTACTCCGGTGTGACCGGGCCTTTACAAAAAGTTGAACTATCTACTACTTACAGGTTTCAAGTTTCATAGTGTATTTTTAACAATATATGATTTTATTACAGGATGGACAACGACTATTCATGGGTGCTCCAGGCAGTTTCTTCTGGCAAGGTAACGTTACACAAACAAGTAAAGATAACTCACTATCTAATAATATAGACTGCATACAATTTTCTTAGCTCCGATATAGAAATGTAGCTGCGTAGAGAACTACTACGCATGGGTGCTGATATTAGTGTCACCGAGGAAGAAATCATCATAGATTTGGTTTGAAATTAACTACTTATCACCCTTGAATTGATTACTATAACATTATAGACAGTAGCTGGAAATTCATACAATGCAGACAACACAGTGAAAATAGGACAGTATACTGATATTAAAGATGTAGGAAAACAATCACTTAAAAAAGATATAATAATTAATGTTTCCAAATATTATGACGAAAGGTCGAAAACAAAGAAAGAAAATGAAATGGAAACAACTTATTTAAGAAACGATAAGTAAATAAAAAGTAATCAATGACCTGAATAAAGATCAAGTAAAAAAAAAAACCAACAGGACTGACTCACAACATAACACAATATTCTCCAAACAAACATGAAATTGGAGAGACATTCCGAATGATAACTGACACTAAAATTATCCACAGGGCGAACGTTATCCATAGATCCGAAAGAATCGTTCTTCTACTTTATGCCGAAAATACCGGAAGAAGGTAAACATAGACGTACCGCCAGATTGACATCTTAACTCTTAACAGCAATAACATAGAGAGGCCTCAATTCGCATAATCCTTTATCAACGCCTTGACCATGGACAGTTGTTTTAAATTACATTTTTTGGTGTTCGAGTATAATAAATATAAGCTTATAACGCAATAACATCTGATGACATTAAAATAAGTCGCTAACTTTCGCTTGCTTTCGTTTTAAGTCATGTTTTTTAACTAATGTGGATTTTTAATTTGGATTTTCAAAATTCCCTGTAGATTTCCGATATCTATTTGTCTTTTCATTTCGAATCTTAAACGTAAGGATTTGTTTACTTAAAGATGATCAAAGCTATAAATGAAACTGGTAATATAGAATCAAATATTGTACTTGAACATAAAAAAATGGATTTAAAATAGAAACTGCTTGCAGCTATTAATGGCAGATATTGGCGGAATAAAATATCTATTAAAATAAAATATTTGCCATGAATAGCGAAGAAATCATTAGCTTTCCTCAAGTCATGGTGTTCAAGGGTTTGCCCTATGGGTTCTACCAAATACCTATCACATTCTCCAATCTTTAAGAAACCATTAATTTCTATAAAACATTTTAGTAGTAGTTAAATAACGAACGTTGTGCACGAAAGATTAGATCATAGTTTATCCATCTCATGTATATCTTTGTGCTAACAATTTGCCTACTTGGATGATATCATAGTCCACAACCACGATTGCAACTATTTGTGTACCTATTACCTCACGATGTCCAAAGAATGATGGACATCTTGAACACATCCAGGGCTAATCATCGCAACCACGGCATGTGGATGATCAAATAATCGTTTTAATCTTTGAAATATTCATTTTGTGAAATGTTAAGAAAACTATCTTTTGGAAAAATCTGTAAATAGGAATGACAATTCCCATGAAGTAGTTTATTTAAATACGGGTTAAATAGGTGTTTAATAATACTCAACGATTTTGTAACCACAAAAGTGTCCATGCTTTAAAACTAAACTATAAAATGTCATTGGCTTTACCTCTGATTAAACACAGACATTTCTATTGAGATTTCAATTGAACATTTTTCAATAATATGCAAGGTAAATACAACTTTAAGTCCCTCCGTTAAGTGTTATTTCACTGTAACGGAAGGACTATGTGTCGTATTTAGTGCTGTGTTTCGCCAGAGCCGTTACCAAAATTAATTCTACCAATAAGAACCTTATTGCGGTCGCTGTAACAAGGATTTGGTGATATATTTAACATTTATTAAAATATCCCTGAATCTCACGCTTGATATGGTGTGATGACACCTTTGGTCATATGTATGCTAATAATAACCTAAACAAAGCGTTCTACAGACGCCTGTATTATATGACACGATATGAACGATGTTACAACCATCATCACATGAAACTGCCTCTCCTGGCTGCTGGATCGCTTGAACATCATCTAATGACAGATCATGGAACATTTTACACGAATGATTGACGTTTTGTGCTGTTTCAATGTAATAAACATGAGTTTCCTTTGGACGATTTTCCAATCTCATTAATATTTCAAACTTGTCTTGTTTTGAAAGCTTCTTATATAATAAATACATTTTCTGGTCATGCTTTTACTGGGAATTTTGGAAAATACTATTAGTCAATTCCATCTTCATGCTGCACCTTAAAAACCGTCCAAATGAAACTAAACAGCTCATCCACGTAAACTTGACTGAATTTTCTACTCCATTTTAGGTCAGCTGATGACTCAATCGATGAGCAGTCGCCCAGCCTTGATAGCGACTCCTGAAGCTAGTCCTAGGTACGATGACTCTTACATGGGTTACTCCATCGCTGTTGGTGACTTTGCTGGTCAAGGTATTCAAAGCGTTGCTGTTGGAGTGCCCAGAGGAGCTGGATTGAAGGGATTGGTAAGTAAAAACACTGTACCTCGAATTAAAGGTTTCTTTAGTAGTAGAAGTAATGGTCTGCCTGATGTTAACAATGACAATTTAGACGACACCGTTGGCGCAGTAGGTGTGCGACATCTTTGCATATCTCGAGTTTGATTCTCGCACAGAACAAATATCTGTATTTATATTTACAAATAGATTTCCGGATCTGATTGTTTATGTTTGTAAAAGGACCAATTCCTAGAAAGGGGATTAAATTTTTTAGTAAAATTTAATTTAGTTCTTGCTTTTTAATTTGTTATTTGCGAAAAGTTTAACTAAGATTCAATTTTCTATTTGTTACAAAGCATTGCCATTTTTCTTGGTTACTTTAATTAATTCAAACCTTCCCTGTAATTCCAGGTAGTCCTCTACACTTGGGAACTCCAAAACATCAAGAACATCAGTGGCTCTCAGATCGGTGCTTACTTCGGCTACAGTATTGCTTCCGGCGATATTGATGGTGATGGTTTTGATGACGTCATTGTTGGCGCGCCAATGTTTAGTAGGGCCAAGAGTGACGGATTTGAGCATGGAAGAATTTACGTTATCTACCAGGATAAAGATCGGGTAAGACTTTATGGTGATGTCTTAATTCGTCTGTAATATTGCTATGTTCTATTGCATACAAGTAAAATTTGATGAGTCTGGTGCGCAAATTTGTGCACATGTTAAAATAACTATGTGAAAACTTTTTCCAGTCGTTCACAAGGAGCCATGCTAGAACCGGTGAGATATCTCGAGGCAGGTTCGGTTTGGCAGTCACGTCGCTAGGAGACATCAACTATGATGGTTTTGGAGGTAATTACTTCACACAATGATTCTGTCTCCTGCTTGTTTGGAGGGAAGTGGAAATTATGTTTTTCTTACTCCTCCTCCTCAAAATAATGTATAACGCAGCATATTAAGTTAGAGTTAAATTACTTATTCGTCTTTTAGGCTAGATCGTAATTTATTTTATTAAGAAATCTGTCTTCTTACTCCAGCGCTGTTATTTTCTGATTAAGTTCGTTGCCAAGACAGTTGTATCATTTCTCCGGGACCCGTTGAGCTTCATTGCCAGCACTTTTCTGATTGTCATCACTGTTGTTTCTGGCTTTCAGGAATTGCAGTGGTTTAAAAATACTAATTTTATAATAATTTAAAGCCGATCTTTGGAGAAAGATTTTTTTATTAAAAGAAAGCAATATTACAAATACGTATAGAAAACCAATAATGAAAGCATCTTATTCCACTTTCCAGATATAGCCGTTGGTGCTCCTTACGGTGGCGAGAACGGACGTGGCGTGGTGTACATCTACCACGGCAGCGAGGCAGGCATCCACGAGAAGTACTCCCAAGCTATCACCGCTGAGGAGATCTCTCCCACCCTCTCCACCTTCGGCTTCTCTCTATCAGGAGGAGTGGATCTGGATAACAACAATTACACGGATTTAGCTGTTGGTGCTTATAAGTCGGATAGTGTAGTGTTCCTGAAGTGAGTTTCTATATTATGCTCTATTTTTTTTGCTATTGATTTTAAACTAGCATAACCTGTTAAAGAACAGTAGAAAATCTTGTCAGTACTTTTCAAGGGTTAAGTAATGAGTACGTTAGACTTTAGACCTTATTCTTGTGTGCCTGGAGGCTTTGCGATTGCAACAAGACAAACTGAAGCCAGTAACGAAATCTAAAATGCTACTAATTTTTTTTCAGATCTCGCCCCGTAGTTAAAGTATCAGCTGACGTGAAGTTCTTGGAAGACAGCAAGTTGATCTCGCTGACAGACAAGAAGTGTCACCTGGCTAACGGCACCACGGTTGCGTGTGCGCAGCTTATGTTCTGTTTGACATACGGAGGCGTTAATGTGGATCAGCAGATTAGTAAGTGTTTTCATTTGATTGTTTTAATATCATCATTAGCTACAGTAACATTATTTATAGCTTGTGTCCAGAAATTCTTGTTCTAATCTAATTTCGATTAAGTAACGATCAATTTGATCACTTTTGTGTCTACTTACTGTCTTTGTACTGTATTTTAAACAACCTTATTTTTATTTACCATAAACTTGAAAAGGGTCTCTGACGGACTATGGAACCAGCCCGAAAATCGCGTTAAAAGAAATCATCTGCTTCATACATTTATGTTCGCATTAGTCGACAAAATGTATCGGGATTTGAGGGTTGGTCTCACAGTAAAAGATTTTCATAATGGTGAATACCATGACCACTTTTCAGGTTTATGGCAAACAAAGACTAACATTGTAATTCTTTGTCGTTTTCGATTTTTGATCCAGTTTTCAGTGTTTCTCCATTTTCATTCATCTAATTCTGATTAACTATCATTTAAACAAAATTGAGAGTCACAATAATGTGTTATTTGTTTCCAAGCGGAAGGATATATCTGCTATTTCGGTGAGTGGTCGAAGTAGCACTAATTGGTACCACACAAAACCAAATCTACCCAATCAACACCATAATGTCTCTGTTAACGTTAACCATCTTTATCTGGCACTTTGAGCGGCAGATAAAGATGGTGAGATTAATAGTAGACATATGAATTGTAAATATCTAATCGTTAGTTTGTCAGTGTTATTTGTATAGGTGACTGCACTCGTTATTTTAAACACGACACTATAGAAGAGCTGTATTTTAAAGTGTAAAGCCTTAATGTGCGAGAAAAGGATCATGCTATTCATCCTGCATAACTCCATCTCTTTCTTGCACAGATCAATTAGGGCTTTACATGACATTATATGACTCCAGAAGTTCTGACAGGCTTGTATCAACTAAAACACTAATCATTTCTTCACCAATCTCCAGAATTTGAGGTGACATTAGACCTGGATTCACGTCAGAAGACCACGAAGAGGCTGTTCCTCGCAGAGACGAGGGAGACGACGTACAAGACACAGATACTCCTGACACAGGGAAAGCAGGAATGCAAGGACATTATTGTGTATTTGGATGTGAGTATCCTAATTATTTTCTTGCTTTTGAATTATTTGATGCAAAATACGGCACGGTTGAAGCAGTTGCTCAGCGAATGGCTTTCTGGGGTTTGATTCCCGGACAGGACAAACATTTGTATGACTTACAGTAAGTTGCGCCAGGTCTGGTTGTTTGTCAATGTACCCACAATACCTACTACACCAAAAATTCTTATTATGATGAGCTGAGTATTGTAGTCTTTGAACCTAAATCTATAGGACGGGTACATTAAATATGGAAAAATATCTGTAACATATCATCGAAGTACAACAACTAGCAAAACAATATCAGGTTCTTATAAAAAAAGGGGTCCAACGTAAAATTCTATAAACAACCAATATGTCACATTATATGGCCGAAATACTCTGTTATCTTCAAAATAATCATTCTGTCTCTTATTTCAAATTTCAGGAGGAGATTCGTGACAAGCTAACCCCTATCGAAGTGAAGATGTCATACGACCTGGTGACGCAGCCATCCGGTAACCTCGTGCCTCCAGTCTTGGACCAGACCAGGAGCATCGTGCACGCGGACTCGCTCAACATCCAGAAGAACTGTGGATCTGATAACATTTGTGTGCCGGACCTCAGGATGTCTGCTACCACGTGAGTACTTCGTTTTTGAAAATATTTTTGGTAATGGTTGAATATTATAAGGGACAGACACGTGCTTTTGTTGACAAGCAAGCTATTATTGAGCCATTATTTCTACTTAGTAGTTTTGCTAGTAATAATGACGTGATTACACTTGAACTTAAGCGGTGTCGACGAGATTGTCCGAAAATGGGAGCGCTCGACTCCGCTCATTTACACTTGGCAATCGACTTCGAGCGAACGACCAAGTGACTTAAGCAATTAATCTGCTAAATTTCGAATATGTTGCGCATCGCCAATAGCATACTAATTTTAGAATGTTCTAAGTGTGTGTCTGTGCCTTATTAGTGCATGTGTACTTATATATGTATAATTGTTTGTGTTCTGCTTTTTCTTGTTTCTGTTTAATATATTAACATGTATTTAATATAATAACTTTTCTAATTTAATATTATGTTTATGTATTTCAATTTAGTATTCCGTTCCTTCTGAGTACAAAAAAAATCTCTTAAAATCTTTTGAGCTAATCTGAGATCTGACTAAAAATATCAATAAACTACAGGTCTGCGATTAATTAAAGTTGTCTTAATACTTTTATTATTTTGTTATGTTGTCAATACACTTTATTTTTTTCATTTTTAATTCCGTTTATACGCACCACGTCAGGTTGCATTCACATGTCTTTAAAACACTCGTGATTTCGTCTGAATGGAAGTCGTGAAACACAACGTGAATAAATAATTTTGTTTATATTTTTCTTCTTTTTTTTCTTTTTAAATACCTACCAAGTCTTTAAAACATTCCTTTGTGTGTACTGCACTAAATAGAGAGCATAATGATATGGCAAAATTATTAAGCAAACATCATCCATCCAAACTAAAAAAAAAGTTTTGTAAAAAATTGGCTATACATTTAATAACTTGTATTAAACAGGCCGTTTACACTTTTTTCGCTTAAAATATATTTTTATTTTTCATTATTACAAACAAGAACGACATAATTTATTATAATTTTAATACATAAATACATAGAAAACGTAGATACAAAACTTACATAAAGTTCAAATTCTAATACTTTAAAAATTAGTTTTAGATAAATGGAATACGGTTCTTTTTCTCTTATTCTTTCTTTCTTTTAACTTGTTTTATTTACTGCTTAATATACAGGTTAAATTTTAATTCACTTACTATCTTTTAGGGGGTGAAAGTACTAATGAATATGAGCAACTTTTGTTACGGGACTAATTCCGAAATTTAAAAAAAAAACAGCTGTTCTCTACAAAATAAACTAGGTATAACACGATCAAAATATTTGGAACAGCCGATTTTTTTCATATTTCAGGGTTGGTCTGTTAGAAAAAGTTGATCGTATTTATAAGTTTATTCACCTTATAAAAATTCGCAAATATATTAAAAGACAGTCTGTATTGCTTTTTACTTGTCTAATAACAATAATGAATGTAAATGTGACGTTTTTTGTAACATAATATTTTTTAAAACAGTATCGACTAAGGAGATCGGACGGGGATGGCCCAAGTGGCGTCTGAGCATGACGCTTATTTTTTTTTAAAGTTCATTAATAGAAGCTTAGTTTTTTGTATAGGTACAAAAAAATCTGACCTGGGAGGAAGAAGTTATAGTGTGTATTAAAATACTCATTTATCGAACTATTTTCAATCTATTTCTTTTAACTTAATGATTATGTTTGAATAATACTCTGTTTTCAACCGACTTCAAAGAAATAGAAATCCCATAGAAATATTGTCATGATCTGATGATGAACTTCGGAGATATGGAATGGAACTCCTCATAGGATCACAGCAGTAATAACGTAACAAGTGAAATTGCTTTGTTTATACGTGTAGTCGATGACTGACTGAAGGAAAAGGGGGAGGAGGTACATCAACCCCCCTCCTACCACTTTTCAAAATTAAATATATCGTGTGAGGTATTGTTTGAAAGGGCTTTTTGTAAGGATTTCAAACATTAATACACAAGTCGGTGGCAATACTTACCTACATAACAAAAACAAAACCAAAGCCGCCGACTTCCAAAACTAAAGTAATTTTTTATTTTGTAGTTTTTGAAGGCGGTGATCTTTTTTTTGTAAAAAAGCTTTTTTGAAAAAGTATTTAAAAGTGTTTGAATAAAACTCTCTTTCTGAGAAAGGATTAAAAAATCCAATCAAAGAAAACATAAAATAACCGAATATACAATAAATATATCGTAAGTACTTTAACTGCGGGCACGCCGCAATCACGGCGGTAAGACCCCTCTTTGAGGAGTGGCTGGAGAGGCGCTAAGGCGTCCTCACCTTCCGGCTGACGCAGGTCCTCATCGGACACAGTTGTTTTGGGAGGTTCCTGTGTCGGATTCAGCGGGAGGTAACGCCCGGGTGTCACCACTGTGTGGACCGCTCGGAGATCACGGTGGAGCATACGGTGCAGGTCTGCCCCGCTTGGGCAGAACACCGCCGTGTCCTCACGGAGGCGATAGGCGGCGGCGACCTCTCGTGTCCGGACCTGATTCAGGCCATGCTCCGAGGCGAGAGGGAATGGGATGCAGTCACCTCCTTCTGCGAAGCAGTAATGCTAGCGAAGGAGGAGGCGGGCCGCGTGAGGGAGAGAACATCCTCCACCTCACGCCCCAGCCGTCCAACTGTCCTTTTCCCTATGATACAAAGCAACAGTAATAATGTTGAATGCCCTGTAGTCCTTCCTCCTCCTTATACATTATATATGAATAACATTTCCTCAACCTCACGTGACGTGACTGAATGCGACTTCGCAGTAGAATTAAGCCATTTTGCTCCATTCCAAAACGCTCAAGATCTGCGTGTGGTTGTCCGTCTCTAAAGACTTCAATATAGTAAATACCACTTCTCGCATGCTCGCTATAATAGCTCCGAGCCAGTTTGAGTTGGTATGTGCCAATGGCAAATAAGATCAGATCATCCTGTGTCAATCACGGAAAGCGAGCCAATTCCGGAATGTTTCCTGAAATGCTCTAAAAATGTACACGTTGCCTATTCAGGTTTTTGACGGTAACGTATTCTGCTATGTTATTAGGAGTGTTTGTTCGCTGGTTAATGATTGTATCGGCATATATACTGTTTTGTACCGGAGGGTGGAAAGCATTTATAAGCGCTGCTGCTATTTTAAAGTTTGGCATCAAGTGCTTTAGGGTTATATTGACATAATCTTGTCTCAAAAGTTTATAGTCACGTTTGAAACGGCCAATGACAGCTTCGACAACCCAACGGCAAATAGTGACTTTTTTTGATTTGTTTGCCTGCAGTGTCGTTAGTTGGGTTTCGTTGTGACTCTTCTATTCGGGAATTGCTGTTCTATACCCAAAAGTGTGTAAGTCAGGCATTGCGTCCCGAAATCCCCGATCTAATGTAAACATATCACCTTCCCTGAAAAACCAACGAAAAACTCCATCTTCGTCATTCATTATTTCTTGTGTTATAACAGCATCTGATTTGGTCTGTACTTATGCGCTCTCTCCACCAGTGAAAGAAATCGTGAAAAAAAAAAGTGAAAAAATCTTCACAATCCAAAGGGTCCCCACAACGCTGGAGTAAATCCACATTTAGCATCTTGGGCTCCCCTACTAGAGAGAATGACTGCCAGTGACAGTCACTTCCACTGCCAGTCACTGCCACTGCCAGAACACTGCCACTGCCAGTCACTGCAGTGGTGACTGACTCGATCATGGAGTGGAAAGAAGGGGAACGAACTACTGCGCCCGCTTTGCGTCTTCTCTCAACCCTTCCTAGCAAACCGCGCAGCAACGGCCATAGCATTTTTGTCTCTTTTCTAATGTTAACGCAAAAAATACCAGGTGTATATTTTGTCTCTTACTCATGTTGGCACAAAAAATATCACGCATCTGAGTCATCATAAGTGTAAGGCAACGTCAAACATACTATATCTATTTAAAATAAATAGATATAATTAATAAATAGTTCAAAATAACCCGATATATTAAGATTATGTAATATGCGCTGTAACACTTTTCTCCCAGGACAGATTTTTTTTACCCATACAAAAAAAGAAAGCTTATTTAGTAAACTTTCAAATGAAATAAGCGTCATGCTCCGACGCTACTTGGGCCAGAGCCCATACAAAAAAGTCCGATCTCCTTTCTACTACTAACTAACACCATTTAATAAGAAGTAAACTAAACAAATTATTTTTCTATACTGTTTGTTTCTAACACCTGCTTTGTTTGTGAATTGTGTTTTTTTGTCTTGCTTTAGTTTTATTTGGCGGTTTTTGTGAAAAAAAATTTAGTGTGCAGATTTTTTTATACTTCGTTTGTGTCAAATATCGATATTGATATGATTTATTTAGGGTACTAAAATATATCCTATGACACTAGGCAATAATGTAGCTCACAATAAAAAATTAAATTGTCATTTTTGACAGTTTTACCTCTTAAAAATATTAGTTTAAATTAGATATAGATAGACATATTATTATTATGCAAGTTAAAGCCATATCTCTTTTACTAAAAATAGTCACTATAGTTTATACAGGGTGTAATTGCATTAACCAACAACCTGAAAACAGGTCATGGTACTCATCATTATGAACAACTTTTACTATGAGACCAATACACAAATGATAAAAAAATCAGCTGATATATACTTAGATACGTGAACATACTACCTCGTACGTACGTACTACCTTTTTTAGAAGTGGCAACTAGATCTTTTCTTGTTACTGTCATTTAAAAGTGCTTTTTAATGGTCTAATTGAAATAAATTATTTGATTTTTTTTCATAATTTTGGGATTAGTTTCATTGTAAAAGTTGTTTTTTATGATAAGATCTTCTTTTCAGGTTCTCAGTTAATTTAATAACACGTTGTATATGTATGACTTTGTAATTTTATATGTTCAATGTGCGCTTTTGTGAGTGTTTTTGTAAATGTGCTTCGTATGTACTCAATAATATCTTTAAAACCTAATAATCTCTCTAACGTGAGGTGGTGGGTGTCAAATATGTAAGTAATGATTTAAACAACACTAAATATTAACTAAAAATTAAAACAACTTCAAAAAAGAAATAGTTCGTAGACCTGTATTTTTCTCCACAGCCCGACTATCAACTACGTATTAGGATCCGGTGAGAATATCAACATTGACGTTAAAGTGGAGAACTCCGGAGAAGATGCCTTCGAAGCAGCATACTACCTGGTCATTCCTTCTGGAGTCACCTACGCCAAGATGGAACGATTGGATAAGGACACAGCTGATACTCTCATATACTGCTCGATCACGAACAGATTTGCTGACGGTAATACCACCCTGAAATGTGATTTAGGAAATCCAATGGCCAGTGGACAGAAGGTAAGATGATTTTACGATGATTATATTTAATGTTACTTAAGGTGTATGTAATTTATGTATAAAAAGCAGCCTAACTTAAGTGTTACTAGACCAGCCACGTCTACTTCTTATCTTTCGCAATTCCTGATGTACTGCTTCTGCCTCGGGGAAGCTGGAAGGGTGTATCAGAGTCCCACCGAATAAAACCCCTCGGTGTTCCTCCAACTACCTTTGGCCGGAGCACGGGAGTCGCCCTGAGCATTCCGCAGCTTCCGCGCTCCGACATAAGCGAATGCTGACCGAAACATATGCTACTCTGTCAATATTTACCACGAAATAAAGACACCAGAATCGTTTATCATTCCAACTGCTATATCATTTTTTTTTCTTCTAGCTAAACTTCCGTTTGATCCTGGAAGTGGACGCTCGCGTCACGTCCTTGACTTTCGACATGGAAGCTAACTCCACGAACGTGGAACAAAACACCTTGTATGACAACAGCATGCACATGACCATCGGCGTCGTCGTCAGAGCTCAGCTGGCTATTATTGGGTAAGGTTAAATTTTCTCTCCTTCTTTCATACATTACGGTACGGATGGTAACCACGAGTGGCGACCACGTTCCGGCGGAGTGTTGGAAGGTCCCTCACGAGGTGGATCGACGACCTGGTAAAGGTCGCGGAAAACCGCTGAATGCGAGCAATGCAGGACCGGTCATTGTGGCAATATTTAGGGGTAGACTATGTCCAGTAGTGGACGTCGTTTGCTGATTTGATGGTGATGATGTTGAGGATGAACACGACTTTTTGAATTTGATTGACATCATTCCGTGCCTCGGAAAGCACGTCAAGCTGTTGGCCCCGGCTGTCATACGTGGATCTTTGACAGTCGTTACGAGTCGTCAGAAGCTTGAAAGTCTGACCACCAGTCTTACCTAGGGGTATCGTATTACCCAGTTACTGTGTTGTGGAGGTCTGATAGGCAGTCGCTCCATGTAAACTACTGGTACTCAGCTGCATCCGGTTAGACTGGAAGCCGACCCCAACATAGTTGGGAAAAGGCTAGGCAGATGATGGTCACCGTAACCAGAAGAATTAATTAAATGAATTATTTACAGAACATCAGACCCGCCGGAGCTCCACTACAACGCGTCGCTATACGACACACAGAACCTTACAGATGACACTAAACTTGGACCCCAAGTGATTCACAAGTACAACATCAAGAACGAGGGACCTTTCACTGTTGAGGAGACAGAGATATACTTCATGTGGCCTTACCAGACTCTTGAAGGTGAGATACTATGCAAACTAACGACCCATCTAGGAACAGCTAAAGTTACTAAAAGTTATTACACGCTATTAATAAAAATATTTTTTTAATTTTTTGTCTTTCGGTGTGTTCCGACTTATCTCCGAAACTAGAAGTACTTCTTTCTGAATCAAGCCCTTGATCTAACCACCTAACGAGAGCCTCAGATATTGGTCGAAGCTCTTGGCTATTAAGCCATTGGCTGTAACGACTATCGACACAATGATCGCTGAGTCTGCATCCAACATATCGACAACCTCGCGGGCCCAGTCAAGATACTTGATCTGCTCATCTTTGTCGACCTTTCATCATTATTAACATTCCAGGAGAGAATCTGATGTACATGCTGGTGCAACCACAATGGCTGGGCAACGTGAAGTGTGACATGGCGAGACATGTCAACATGAAGAACCTCTTCGTCCAGAATCCTTATGCTTTTCTATTAGGGAAGGAGAGAGAAGGTTTGTTATCTTCATTTTTTTAACGTATTCTATTTTAAATGTCAAATGCCCTTTACTTATTATAATATTGATTTGTACTGTCTCATTTTGACTCAATATATCTCGGGACTCTAGAGTACTAGGCCTTTGACACCAATTCAAGTTTTCCTGATGCAATTTTGATGCAGTATTGTTTTTTTTTTTACTACCATTAAACGATACTGTTCTTTGTTTACAGCTATGATGAGCAGCGAGTTCTACAGCGCATCACAAACATCAGGCGCTGGTGGATATTATGGCCAAGGTAATTTATAGCTTGATAGAAATAATGAAAAATTTATTTATTTCTGGTAAGACGAGTATTAAACCATCATTTTAATTTTACAGTTTACTGGGAAGAGTCATCCAGCAGCGGACAGGTAAACTCCCAAGCTGGTGGTAACGCTGGTGGTATGACCATCCAAGGAGGTTCTGGCTATGGTACTGCACAAAGCGGTGGTTCAGGCTATGGTACTGGACAGAGCGGTAGCTCTGGCTATGGTACTGGACAAAGTACCAGCCAATCCAGTGGAAGCTCAAGCCATTTCGGCAGTAGTTCCAGTTCTACCGGTAGCCAAACTGGCAGCCAAGGCAGCTCTGGACAATTTAGTAGCAACCAGAGTGGCAATGGGCAATTTGTTGCTGGTCAGGGTGGCAACGGGCAATTTGTCGTTGGTCAAGTTGGCAATGGACAATATGGTAGCAACCAAGGTAGCAGCGGACAATTCAGTGGCAGCCAAGGATCTTATAGCGGAAGCCAAGGTCATATTAATGGTCAAAACCTTGGCCAGTATGGCGGCACTTTCTTTTTCAACAAGACTTGGACCAATTCCGAAGGCAGAGAACTGTCTGCTGAGGAAAAACAAGAAATTAGCAAAAAACTCGCTGCTCTTGCTTCTGGAACTAACGAAGGAATGTTAACCCAAGGAATCTTTACCCAAGGTGACCTTGGACAAGGATTTCAGATGTTAAAGGTGAAGAACAAGACAATTATTTATGATTCCAATCATAACATTATTTCGGAAATGGAAACGAGTACTGAGTATGGAAATCTTGGACACGAAGGAGAGCCTGGAAGCTCTTTTAATGTGTAAGTGTGTGTTCAATATTATTGACATTATCATACTTCAGAGAACAAAGTATATTAGCAGCTATTATTAGTAGCTTTATCAATATAATGTTTTTTAAATTTACAGATATGCTAACCAAGGCGGTGTCAACCTAGCATCTTCACAAGGCCACTCTCAAGGCTCTTGGCAAAGTGGTTCAGGTTCTCAAGGATTGGGGGGTTACTCCCAAGGTTCAGGAAGCTACAACCAAGGATCAGCTAGCTATGGCCAAGGATCAGGAGGATACAATCAAGGATCAGGAACCTATAACCAAAATTCAGCTACCTACAACCGCGGCTCAGCAGCTCAAGGATCCAGGGACTACTCACAAGATTCAGGCCAAGGCGGCTTCGTTCACGGCTCATGGGCAACCACAGAAACCGTGAACCCTGACATCTCTAAAGCTGGTTCTTCAACCTTCAGAGGATCCTCCAGCGTAACTGTAGTTGGTGATGAAGAAGAAGACAAACTCGAAGGCTTCGGAACTTACGCCGCGTATAATCCTAATAACGAGTTCAGATATGGTATTGCTGATGTCAGTGGCAGTTCTGGTGGTAGTCAAGGAAGTTCTGGAGCTGGTGCCGTCCATGGTGGGAACTATGCAGCTGGAGGTGGAAATTATCAAGCCGGAGGGGGAAGCCACCAGGCTGGTGGCGGAAGTTACCAAGCGGGCGGTGGAAGCTATCAAAGTGGTGGCGGCGGATATTCTTATTCTTCATCATCAGGTAAGATTAACTTTTAAAAACTTAAAGGTAAGCGCCCAGGTTCAGTATCGGGCAACTTCAAATGTGACTTTTGCTATACACGTATATTTATCTACTCTTAAAGGTTTTTCTTGGACATCACCTGGACTTAAAATTTATAAAAGTTTGAAATCGCCAACCCGCCTTGAGGTAGCGTGGTGATCAATGCTCGTGCTTTCTTTCGTACACTGGGACAATAATAGGCCGTAATTATTAATACTTCAATTTGAAGATTCACTGTCTGAGAAGTACATATTTAAAAGCTTTATTTTTCCTAAATATGTGTCTTTAATGCTTTGTTATTATTTCCAGGTGGTCGCACATCCTACAGCACTCACTCAGGCAACGGTTACAGCTCTTCTACTGAACGTCGCGAGAATACCAGAAGACGGCGACAGAACGAAGTAAGTCAAAATATTCATATAGGATTGATTTTATATAACGGTAACAAACCTCGACATAATCGATCCGAAAAAATTGAGACGAAAGTAAATTTAGCGTTATTAGGCCCTGTATAAGGTGTAATCTTATTTGCAAAGGCAAAAAGGTTGATGTTAACGAATCAAATCATTAACTTCAATTAAACCATTTACTTCCTTTTGAATTGTCAGTTAGTCAGAAAGTTGAAGTTGCTCGTTCCAAAGAGAAGGTTTCTATGGAGAAAACTTTTGACTAATAGTTCTTAATTTAGGTGGACCCACAACTAAAGATGATTCTGGAGAAATGCCAAGAGAAGTACAAATGTGAGGTTCTGAGGTGTACCACTGGACGCATGGTAAAGGGACAGGAGGCCTGGTTCGCGTTCAGATCCAGGATCAACGCGTCTGTGCTTACTGAGGTAAGGCTCACTACTAAGGCTTGACTTACTAAGGTGTTGAAGTGAAGAAAATAAAACCATTAATTATGCAGGAAAAAGTCGATCTTGTTCGTCATCACATGCTTAATCCTCCTACTTCTATTATAAGCCCGAAAGTTTGTGAGTGTAGGTCTGGATGAATGGATAAGATGGATGTATGTTACTTTTTAGCTGAAATGTCATCAGAAGAAGATTTCTTGCCAGTAAATGATCTGAGTTCCACCGTTATGTAGACCGTGGCGTTTCTAATTCATTTGAATTTTTATTTTTTAGATTTAAACAAACTTGTATCTCACTTGCTTTTATGTACAATTTTTATTTTTTCTTTTCTATTATGTTCGTAATTTTCGCGTGAATAAACAGATTTCTTTCTTTCTTTCTTTGACGGCTAGTTTACCAATTGGAGACTTGATCAGGCTGGTCAGTCACCTAAATACACTTACATATTGTTTTTACTCAAATAATTTCTTACCCACAGATCTCGAAAGACCGTGCAGTGATCCTGTCGACGCTGGGCGCGGCGCGCGTTGCCCGCTTGCCGATGGTGGGGCGGCCGTCCGACCCCGCGTGGCACACGGCGGAGGCACACACGGTGGTGACGCCGCAGCTCGAGGCGCTGGACAGCGGCGGCATCCCGCTGTGGGTGGTGGTGCTCGCGGCTATCATCGGCGCCTTGTTATTGCTGCTGCTGATCTTCTTGCTGTACAAAGTAAGTTAAATAAGGATTACACCAGTTTTTCATTCGCTAGGCTTATTACATGCTCAGTCAGGATTCGGGTCCACGAGTTGGTAGTTCGATATAACCCTCCATTTTCTCCAGATGAAAGGTATTAACGACTATTACCCTACGAACAAAAAGCTTCACATGCTCTATGTAGGTATAGAACGGTTATGTGAACCGGCGGAATGAAAAATGTGGTGTTGAAAACGAACGAAGGAACTTATTTAGGTCTACTCGGCCTCAAAATAGAGGTTAACTTTTTAGAGGAATGAGGTACAGAGTGTAAAGTTTGTCATCCTCAGTTGAAAAGGGAGGATACTTAAGTAGACCAGACGGGTGTTATGTCTGGTGGGCAACTGCCCGACGATTGTAGTCGGGATTTTGTAATATGCTAATGTCACGGGAAACTTTGATTACGCGATGTAGAAATTGTCAGCTGTAGTTCACAGGCTGTGCGATAGATGTCGCTACAATTAGAATTATAAAACATCCATTTATTTAATTTCCAGTGCGGATTCTTCAAACGCAACCGCCCCTCGGACCACGCTGAGCGACAACCCCTGAACGGACGCGACGAACATCTTTGATATCCGACCACCGAGATAGGCGTGACGTCCGACACGGGCGGCACGTCGGGTCCGGGCCGGACGTCCGACACGGACGGCAGCTCTTCCACTGACGCCGCCAGTGACGTCACAAGCCGTGACTCCACTAGTTTCGACAGGTACTGACATCACAAAGTCATCGTTAATAAGTTTTAAATGACGTCATCGTATCATGTCCCGCCAATTCCTGACGTTTCTGTAATGGCAGGAGTTGGTGCGATGTTTTATTAATTTATTTGTAAAATGAATAAAGATAGGGCTGTAATTTATATGTTTACTTTGTAAATATATAAATTATAGTCAGTTAGAAAGGTAGGTCCGATTTGATTGTAATAAAATAGAAGCCATATTTTACGATGCAATAGTTTTACCTCATGACATAACGAATTTTATCCCCAACTTTTCATGTCTTTTTTACAAAGAAAATGAAAGGTTTGACATTTTTTTTTATTGTAATCTACATCTATTCTATTGTAATAAAACTAGTCACGATAAACAATTATTTTTCGGACGCCATATTAGAACTAAATAAAAGTGAAAAAAAAAAATTGCAAGCAGAAGTTTTAAGTGACTCATTTTGAATAAATTATAATAATTATTAAAATTAGGTTATAATTAAAATGAATAATTAGAAGTCACAATTATAATTTATTCAAAATGAATTATATCTTAAAGTGTAAAATGAATGAAAGATTAAATCTTGTCGTGTGATAAAATGTAAAAATGTGTGTTGTATGTGAGTTGTTGAAAATGTGATCTAAGTTAATAATTAGATTTACTAAATACGGTAGATAACATAATTTGTTGGAGGTGTATTGAATAGTTAAATAAATAAGATAAGTACATAAATTGTGGTAGAAAAATGTAGTCACGTGTGAAATGATTTACTTTTAATTAGAAAAAAATATAGCTTATTCGATACACCTGCGATGTATATATCGAATCCAGAACTAATGGTCTATAACGTTACTAATAAGGTTGCTTTACATAAATAAAATTTATAATAATTTTGGGAGGCATTATCTCAATAAATATCAACTCTAGAATCTTGTTATCCAGCCGAGGTAGATCTCTCATAGTGCTAAACTGGGTATTCAAGAATTTATAAATTCTAAATAATAGCAATAAATAATATTGTTGTAATTTAAGTACCAAATGTATAAAAATTGCGCTAAATAAATTTTGTAGTCGCTTTTGCGGTTAAAATTAGGGAAAATAAATGGGTATGCATGACGACATAAAAAGCTATACATTTACAATACAAGTTGAAATAGTGTATCAATTCAAGGAGGTACTAGTAATTGCCAAAACAGTCAACAAAAGAGATATCCAGGGTCGTCAGATATAATTAAAGTTTTCTTAGAAACCGATGGATGTCTTCGATTGAAACTTAATTAATGAACTGTTTATTATCTACTTTTTTAATTAAATTATAATTGAAAACATCCATCGGTTTCTAAGAAAACTTCAACTATATCTGACGACCCTGCATACCTACCACTTTTACTGACTGTACCTATAGCTTTTTAAGTCATCGTGCATACATAATTTTGAATAGATGTGTATTGTAGTTCACATAGCGTGCCTTAGCTATACATATCGTATTAGCTTAAATTATGCTTAAAATACTTACATATATTAAATGAAATAAATTCCTGAAAAAATGTATAAGTGCCTTCTGAAACTGCCAGTTACTAATTAAATATATTAATGTAAATATTTTAGATTATATAATTTTTACAAAAAGACATTTTTTCACAGAACAATTTTTGTATAAGTGTGTGTATTATTTTTGGCAAAATGTGTATTAAAATAGATTTGAAATGTACTTAATAAAAGTAAGAAAATATAAAAAAATATTACAACGGTTGTTTGAATTTAGATTTGTACACGCGTACGAGTTTTTGCAAAAATTATGTAAAAAATAAAAAAAAACAAAATTTATTTGAAAAATCTAATCAGTTAATGTCAATATGTTTTAATTAATTCACTTCTGTGAAAAAATGCCAAGTCCACTAATAACGCATAAGCATTGTTACATTTTGTAATTATTTTTAATTATTTATTTTTACATTTTAACTATTAAGTTATACAGCTTTTACTTATAGTCTATTATTAACTAAAATCGTTTAGATGCCATACAAATGTGTAATAGTTTTATATTATTTTGGTTGTTTTATCTGTCGGTAATAATTTTCTTTGCATTTACCAAAAAATGAACTCGTAATAAATTTTTTGTTTTTAATTTTAATGTGATTTTGTTTTATTTTTGACCTTAACTTGAATGAAAATATATAATGTCTAATAATTTATACATAGAAATGAAGAATGAATAACTAACATTAAATTAGTTATTCATTCTTCTTTTCTTAAAAACCAATAACTAACCAGCTACAAATAAAAACGGTACAGATACCATAATTTGAAGTTAGTACTTACCAAAGTGATGAAGTTAAGAACCTTAGCTTTTTAGTGACACACTTAAATATAGAGCAAAAGTAAGTGCTTAGCTATAGGTATCTAGGTGCACTTTGCTAAATTCTACAACCTGAATTTTAATTCGTTGTAAATCTTTCAGGGGGTGAATGTACTCATGAATATGAACAACTTTTACTAAGGCACATAGTACGAAATGTGAAAAAAAACAGCTGATCCATACAATAATGTACTACATTACGATCAAATTGTATGGATCAGCTGTTTTTTTTTTTCACATTTCGTATACTATGTTGTCCCTTAGTAAAAGTTGTTCATATTCATGTTACACCCAATTTTATATTCAACACAATATTTTAACAGTAAAATGCAACAAGAAAGCCGTTTTCAAATTTATGGTTTTTTTTTTCACACTAATCTTCCTCGACTGAAGCCTAATTTAGGTATCTGTTCGAAGTACCTATTATCAATAGAAATATGAAATACCTCTAGTAAGATCGTTTGCGTTACCTTCTCTTATAAATTCTATTCTATCTTCTATAGTTCCATAAAGCGCTGAGCAAAGAGCACAAATAATTGTGGGTTGGCTGCTTTTAGTAGAACTAAGCTCAAATATAAGTGATTGTATTCAGTATCGGACATAAGCGCCCTCTGGCGGGACCACGAGATAAACCGACCAAGCTCGCGCTCGCAGATCAAATTAACTGGTACAGATAACAAAAAAAGCAGTATAATAATAAATCATTATTTAGTACCTTTTTCAACAAGGACCTAATTTATTTATGCATCCTGATTTTATATTTATTTAGTATATCTTCTGCATGCAACTTCGTCTATAAAAATGCCAGAATTTTATTTTATTTTTTCTAGCTAAAAACGTTGGAAATAACATTAGGAAGTTCTCCTGTATCCAAAGGCTTGTGCAAGCGCGCGTGTCGTACGGTTAATAATTAAATGAAATAAAATAGGATTGGTTAAAAGTTACATACTTTTGTTTGTAAAAAGATGTTTTTTTAATCTTTATTTGAAAAAAAAGGCTTTAATCGCATAGCGATTTGTTAGCCTCGTAATTTTGCAAAATAAATAAAAATGATTAAACAACTCGGATCTTAACTTAATTAATTTAATAATTAATAGATATAAGTATAACATAATGGCTAATTTGGACGTTGGCTTAGACAAGATCAGATTATAAAAAGAAATACTGTGATTTATTTTTGTTACCTAATTAATATTCTACTGAAGTGACTGAGGTAATTCGCGTTGAAAATTAAAAAAAAACGTTTCTTTGGAAAAGTTGTTTGTTATCATGAGTACAATCATGTGTTTATGTATTGTTCACTAATTACCAGTTACCTTAATTATAACTCTAACAACAAAACATGTACCTATTAGATCCTATGCTGACCCTACAAAGCTCTGTGGTCCGTAAATCTTGGCCGGCTGTTTCTCAACCGTCTGCCTGATCAGCGGCGGCGCGAGGCGCGACTGCGAAACGGAAATGAAATAAAGATACTCGTTCAAACACTACATTTGTTTACTGATCTCATCTAGATTCTAGATACAGATGGAACAGTTTGAACCTAGATAGACTGGTTTGAATTTATTAGAGATCTTTTAGAGTAGGGGTTCGTAGGCTATTTATTCTAGTTTTCTCTCAAAACTTCAAAGGGTCCACGATCCGAAAAACACAAAAGAAAACGGGGTTTTGCTTGTACTGGCTTGTACACTCAGCAACAAGAGTCGATTAACAATGCTACTTTTTTATATCATTTAAACACACTAAACACTTAACTTAGGTACTGGCTTTCAGAATTTTAGGGAATAGCTAAGGGTTTATTTTATCTCAATTTTATATTCATTGCGTTTTACTTTTAATTTTGTACTTAATACCTAATTAGGATTTGAAAATCATAAATGTTAATCGACTTTTGTTGCTGACTGTAAAGTGATGTGAAATTGAACGGTTCTCTTGTATAAGGTTCTGTAGGTACTCATAGGGTTGATAGGGTGCTAACAGGAAAGTTATGATAATGAATGTGGATGGATGGAGAGCAAGAGGAAGGCCAAAAAAAAGATGGATGGATTGTGTGAAGAATGATATGAAAGAAAAGGGAGTCAGTGATTGCATGATGGCTGACAGGACGGAATGGAAGAAGAAAATGTGTTGCGCCGATCCCAAGTAATATGAAACAAGGGCAGGAAGATGATGAGGGTGCTATCAGGACTATTACTAATCCAAAAGTTACGTATTGAAAGTCAAAATACCAACTTTTCAATGTTTTTTAACGTAGATTAGTTTTGAATTTTAAAATATATTTTAAATACCCCACGATCCCTATAATTTGCACTAATGCACCGATTGCATGCGTGTGAAAAATTGCTTCCCAACAATAATTTTTGCTCAATACAAATATTATTAAGTCGAATATCTATGAACTTTATAGCCCGTACAATAATAATATAGATTAACAGTAAATTAATGTTCATATAATAGCTAAGTATTATCTAAATTAGGCCAAACCCAATATTGATGCATCTAATTAAGTATGAAAACAAGTTATGAGTCATATTATAATTTTAATGATCACTGCGTCCTTAACACGACTCAATTCTCTTGCTAATCAGGTTAAATTCCAATTAATCACAGTTTAAAGTTCATTGCTTTAATTGTGTTTATTACTGTAATCTGAGAATTCGATATCATAAACTACACACATCAAAAGTGTCTAGGGATCAACATCCCTAATCAATGTTAGGGATGTTGATCCCTAGACACTTTTGATGTGTATAGTTTTATTATCTGCCTGTCTGGCTGTCTGTCAAAAGTAATTTTGCAAGTTTTACTGTATCACCTTTCAGCATTGGTCTTTTCTTCTTTTTCTCTTAACTGGATTTGATCAGCTTCCACCATCCCAGCTGATGGCTCATAACTGATACAGTTGAATATCAATACAACCTTAATTTTAATTCGTTGCAAATCTTTCAGGGGGTGAATGTACTCATGAATATGAACAACTTTTATTAAGGGACATATTACGAAATGTGAAAAAAAAAACAGCTGATCCATACAATAATGTACTACATTACGATCAAAATGTATGGATCAGCTGTTTTTTTTTTTCACATTTCGTACTATGTCCCTTAATAAAAGTTGTTCATATTCATGAGTACATTCACCCCCTGAAAGATTTGTAACGAATTAAAATTAAGGTTGTACATGGAGCGACCTCCACAACCCAATTACCAGACACGATATTTATATGTCCAAAATGTAAAAACTGTCTGACGGGACCGAAATAAATTATTCCGTAGACCTATCAGTATAAATAACAAAACATGATGTCTGTATTACCAGAAACTGTTATACGAATGAGATCATTGGAAAACATGGTAACGTGATAAAGTACTAAAGTGAGATAGTCCCACTTGAGGTCAAACTAACAGATAATACATTGAATAAATAGTTGAGCACGATGCATTTCATTACAGTTAAACAATCACGACGAACAACATCAATTTAAATCGCTCAATACACTTTAAAATTTGGATGTGCATTGAGTGAACAAAAAAAATCAATATGAAGCATTATCTAGTGATAGTAGTGTCACTAACGGTAATAGCGAACTCAAACTGTGGTCTAATAGACGGATTACTGGGTACAGTAAAGGATACTACAAGTTCTATAACACATCACGTTGGCGGTGCTTTACACTACAGCAAAAACTTGGTCTTTGGAGGTACTGAACAAAATGCAGCAGGACAAGTTGTGAACAAACCAGGCATAGTTGGAACTATATCTATGAAAATACACGATGCATCAGAAACGGTCAGAGAAGAGGTACGAACTGTACTACACATATTTGATGGCGATCAAGCCCATGGTAAGGGAATCATTGGAAGATTATTAGACAGGGTAAAATGTCGCTATTTCAAAATCAAAAACTTCATATTCAACAATGGGGATACACAAACCGAAAACAGACCATACTTCCCAAACAAACCACTTAAAAATGACACAACAGTTTTACGTGATAAATTAAGGAAATACTTTAAGAATGATGCATCAGCAAATTCTGGCATTGGACAAACGCTCAACAGTTTACAAGAAGCAATAAACCGAGCCCGCCAAAATATCACAAGAAAAAGACAGGAGTCTGCCAATGAAAATACTGAGCAAGACCTCTCTGGATTGATTGACATCCGAATTTCTGACAACAATATTGCTGGAGACTTACGAAACGACTTTGAAAATGGAGTAGATGCAGGTTATGATAAAATTAATGATGCAATCGATGACGGGCGACAAACTTTACAATCTTCTTTGAGCAACGCGCAACGAGATACAAACAACTTTATCGAAAATCAGAGAAGAAATATCCAGAATCAATATGATCAATTCGGTGATAGTGCAAATAAGTTCAGAAGTGATGTAAGCAGTTCTATTAGTGACAATATTGACAGTCAGAGAAGAAATATCCAGAATAATTATAACCAAATGGCTAACAATGCTGACAGATTTAAAAGTGGTGCAGATCAATACATAAATGATAATATCGAAAATCAAAGAAGAAATATCCAGAATAATTATAACCAAATTGCTAACAATGCTGACAGATTTAAAAGTGGTGCAGATGAATACATAAATGATAATATCGAAAATCAAAGAAGTAATGTGCAGAATAGTTATAACCAATTGGGTAATAATGCTGATAGATTAAGAAGTGGTCTAGATCAATCTATAAATGATATTGAAAGTCAAAGAAGAAATCTGCAGAATAGCTATAACTAATTTGGTAACAAAACTGATCGAGAAGTGACTGTTAAAAAGTACTATTAAATTTTTAATAATAATATCATACCATGAAATATATAAATGGTTTCATAATTTAAACAGACAAATAGACAGACAACAATTATAAATATTGTGTTTTTGTTATAAGTCTTATACAAACAGACATTTTAATTTTATTTATTTGTATAGATACGTGGACATTGATAGCTAGGTTAATTAAGTAAATATCATAATTAAACTAGTACTTATTCTATGCATTTAATGAGTTTAATTTATCGGTTTATCGCAAATTAATGGTTAAACAAACCGTCTCAGTTGAACGTAAGTAAGTACCTAACATAACATTTTAACTGCCCCTTGGTCTCGTGGTCGCAAGCGTGACTGCTGAGCGTACGGTCCTTCGTTCGATTCCCAGGTTAGGCAAATCTAACGTTACATTACAGGCAAATGTTCGTCAAGTCAGGGAGTACTGTAATCTCTGGCACTGCTGGGCGGATTCTGAAAATTCTTTCGCTAATAGGAAGCTACATTATCCCTGATTGCTAATTGCATCTGTCCAAAAAATGATGACCAAGAAATGTCGCCGGTAAAAGCTAATAGTACCTACGCTATCTTTGTAAGAATATAAAAAGACGCAAATGAAATGAATGGAATTGACGAAATCCATCGTAAAGATACTATGAGTGTGTACCAAATAAAATATATATTTATTTTATCACCTACCAAAGTTATAGGCAATATTCTCTCTCCAAATAAAAAAGTAACAAAACAAACTACTTTCACTAGTCTCCAGTTAACTTAACCCAAAGTAATCTACAAGATTAACCTCTCAAGCAACATGTAACATAAAGAATAAAACGGGCCCCAAACACATAAAGTTGGGGTCTCAGGGACCCCCGATTACATCGCGCCCTCGCCGCAAACAGTGTTAATTAACCCTGCAATGAATAGCGCGGGTCTTAGGGTCCTGCCACTCATTATTTAAGGCTTTTGGATATGATCGTGGCTAGTTTGGGTTATTTGATTTAAGTAATTAAACTGTGGCACGTATGTATATGCAAATACGTATATACCTAAGTACCGTAAATCCGGTTTACTTTAGCCTTGTAGGGAAACTTTGGCTCAAAACGGAAAAACATTTGAACTTTTCATCGCATAAAAAAATACAGAACTAGTAATATAACAGGAACTTTAAAAAATGTCTCAACCAAAAAATACTATTGTCCGTAAATTCTGTCAAATCGCTCGCAATCGCATCAGCTGTTTCGAAGATTAGGCCAAACAAACAGACATTTAGTTGATAGTGAAAATTCGAGCAGACAGACAAAAATTTTTAATTATCGTTTTTTAGTGCATCGTGAGGAAACATGGGACTTAAACCAGCCTATTTACTGTCCCACTCAAACCATGTCAGAGGCCCTTAAGGCGGTTTCAGAAACTCTGACACTAGGGTACAGGATACCGTGGCCCCGGAACGTAAAGGGCAACAGAAGGAACAGGGTGGTTTTTAGTCAGTAAAAGTCTGACAGTCCCGTCCGCCCTGGGCAGGACTCATTTGATGATTTTTACCACCTTAAAAAAAAGTGTATGTGGGATCTTAAAACCTTACTGCCCATACAATAAAGAAAGAAGAAAGTGCAATTTTATTTAATGTACAGATTTGAAAGTCAATCAACCACCTAAAACTCGAATCTATCTAAATCCAAAGGCCTATTTTGGCAATAGGCAATATAAGTCATAAGTTCAAACTACCGGGACATCCCCGGTCGGTACCGACAGCAAAACAAAAGGCTCCAGCTCCGACATAAAGTTGTCACGACCGGCGCCACTTTGGACACGAAGACCATATAAATCATATTTGTATTGGTATTCAACATGAATGTGGAATTGTTTTCGCATGTGTTGCTTATGAGGTTGTGGTGTATTGATTGGGAGTTACTTTGTGGAACGAATGGTAGAATTTTAGATTTTGTTGTGTAAGATTGAGAGCTTATTTTTCAATCTATAAGTAAGGGTTGAAAAAGTCAAATCACCTAGCCGTTAAACTACGCTCCGTTAAAATACATACATAAACTCACGCCTTTTTCCCATGGGGGTAGGCAGAAACAGAACGCCACCTGCTACGATCCTTACATACTCCTTTCGCCTCACCTACGTTCATGCATCTCTCACTCTCACTCACCCAATAATGGGGCATAATGCCCCATTAAACTAAGTAACATTGATCAAACATTTTGCTGGTAAACCAGTTTAATTGCTAGTTTGACAAATAACTGTTTATTTATTTGTTTATTTTTAGATACTTTAATTATAACGGTATGACGGTAACGGTTATGTTTAAGTTTTAAGTGTAAGTACTTAACTGTTTATATGGAGTCTCCTAATACAGGCAGCTTTTGTTTAAAAGGAGGCTTCAATTTCAAAAATGTTGTACAACATATTTAACAAATAAACATATGGGTATATATACAGCACGTAACAAAAACCCTGTCCGATCCTTAAGGGCATTATTCGGCATCGTACTGCGTACACATATAAGTAACCATTTTATGGATTTGAAATTATTATTTTTCCCCAGTGAAAAAAAAAAGAAAGAAGAAGTAATTAAATTAAAATAAAACATAAAAACTGATCAACAGCAACACTGATCTGACAGGGTTTTTGTTACATAGTGTATATATATATATATATATTTACGTAACGGATGCAAAACTTAGTACTTACTTATATTACATGTGCATTGAATATATATAGGGGATCAAAATTTTAACCAGAAAATTTTAAACTTGTTTTTGTAAAAAGAGTAAAAAAAAAAATTGCAATTTTGACCTTCAACAAGTCCAAAACAAGAAGGTAGTAATGATAGGAAAAACAGGTAACTTTCGGCTTCTTTAAATGTTTTGATATACCCCTTATTTTCTACTATCTTTACCCCGTGGTTTCACCCGAGTTAAGTGACATCTTTGGTTACTGCTCCACTGCAATGGGACGTAGCGTAATGGTATACCTATAGCCTAATAAAATTGTAATGCATTTCCATAGCTTTAAGTAAGACGGGAGCACACTTGAATGAAGTTTAATACGTGTCTACACTGACTGATCGGTTACCACCAAGCTAAGTCTGAGGTTTAGGTGTACAACGCCGTAGCTAGGCCTCAAGTACAGGGGCCCCGTAAGCAAAAATTCGTAAAACATTTTCCACTACGTCATTTAAACTCTTAGGAAGTTGGCTTAAGTTCCCGGAAAAAAAAAAACTTTGGTGAAAAATCTTTAACTTCCATTTGGGCCTCGCCGTAGTTAAGTAGAAGGGGCCCCTAACAAAATTTTATACAGGGCCCGACTAAGGCAAGCTACGTCACTGATATGCACGCTTTCAACTTGAGACCGACTTCAGCTAAGTTTGGCTCAATGCAATGTAGACTGTGATTTGAAACTAATGCTAAGTACTGAAGCGTGGAGAGTTTTGTGATCTGTGTTTGGCAGGAAGTGAAGAATTTACGTATTAGGCCGTTACCGTCAAATTAGGGTTTTTAAGTTATTAATAAGTATTTTTTTACTTAATATAAAGCAGAAGAGTTTGTGTGATGTAATATTATAAAATTAAAAGAAAAAACATAACTGGCGAAATGTGGGTGTACTATTGAGTGCACCTCTGCCTAACCCTTCGGGGATTACAGGCGTGATGTATGTATGTGTAAAAGAAAAAAAAACGTTTCTAAAAACAAGCTTGTATTACCTGTTAATAAAAAGAACTAAAAAGTTAAAAATAATTTTGATAAGAAATATACCATTTTATATAAAAGCGTGTTGCATTAGGACGTCAGGAGAAATAAAGGTGTGTGAAGAACGTAAACATAGTCGCGGCCACAGGCTAGTTGAGAATATAGATAGCCAATGTAACACTGTATATCTACATATTATCTACTTAATCAAAGACAACAGCAGCGAGTGACCACTTCTCTTAATTAATAACTAATGTATACCGTCGGCCGGTCAATGTGTGCACAATATACAATATTGACGCGGATTTCGTGATCCGTTTTGTACGAGATCCGAATATTAGACTGACTATTAGATTACTATATCAAATAGTCAGTCTAATATTCGGATCAATAGGTATATTCAAAAATAACAATAAAAAAAAATCAGCTGTTCAGTACACTTTGACGAGTTAGACGGACATAAATGTACTGAATAGCTGATTTTTTTATTGTTATTTAAAAAAAAATGGTCCCAATCGTTTCGAGTTTGATAATCGAGTTTATGGCTTTCGGTTCCAGAACGACCTAAAAGTAACCGTGTATATTTAGATGCATGGGACAGCAGATTTTAATTTCCAATTAGCCCGAGTTGTTAACCCTAACCCAGCAAAAGTAAATTGACTCCTAATTACTTAAATCAACAGATCAAATATCGAGAAAATTAGAAGGATAAGTTATTGACAGCATCTGGTCCAGTTGGCATGCCGCATGTGCCACGATAAACAACACTATCCACACAATAAGTGCGAATGATCCAGTCGCACCGGGGATGTGCGAGACCTGAATATTATATGGCGCGAGAGCCGAGAGGGTTGACCACGTGCCCATTGAATCGCGCGTCACGGGAATATCGGATCGGATCGTTGTACTTAACTCGTACCTACATGTTCATTTGAAATGCTTTGTCCTGAATGACTGACTGACGGATCAAAGCACAGCCTAAACCGCTGATCGTAGAGACGTGAAACTTGGACAGTGTATTAGGGCCGAAACTGCGTTAAGCGGGCACCCGCGCGGGTTCATACAAAACTGCTCCGTCGCGGGGTCACGCGCGGGCGTCCGTCACGGGGAAGCGTGCCCCGCACCCGCGCAACGGGGCCCGCCTCCGTGCGACGGGACCCGTCGCGGGGGCACGCGCGGTGCGGGTTTATTCAGTCAATAACGATATGTGATACGGGTCGTACGCACGCTCGGAGAAAATCAAGGATAATAATAATAACGACTGATACATGCCACTGTTAAAATTGTACTAGCGACACTGCGTAAATATAAAAGGCTTTTTTACAAAAAAATAAAACCGCCTTCAAAAACTACAAAATAAAAAAAATAACTTTAGTTTTGGAAGTCGGTGGCTTTGGTCTTGTTTTTTGTTATGTAGATATTGCCACCGACTTCCATAACTAAAGTTATTTTTTTTATTTTGTAGTTTTTGAAGGCGGTTTTATTTTTTTGTAAAAAAGCTTTTTATTTTTCACTTTTTAGTGCTTGTGTGTTAATGTTTGAAATCCTTACAAAAAGCCCTTTCAAATAATACCTCACACGATATATTTCATTTTGAAAAGTAGTAGGAGGGGGGTTGACGTACCCCCTCCCTCTCTTCCTTCAGTCAGTCATCGACTACACGTATAAACAAAGCAATTTTACTTGTTACGACAGTTATGCTGTAATTCTATAAGGAGTTCCGTTCCATACACACACAATACACTATTTATATGGGACAGACAATATTTATATGGGACCTATTCGGAAGTATACTCTTTCAAACAAAAAAAGAATCATCCAAATCTATTCATAATTGGCTGAGAAATCAGGTAACATACAAAAAAAAAAAAAACATACGCGCCGAATTGAGAACCTCCTCCTTTTTGAAGTCGGTTGAAAATAATAAAACCGGTGACCGCGACGGTCCCCGCGACGGGACCCGTCGCGTGCCCACGGAGCCCGCTCGCGTGTCCACGCGCGTAGACACGCGACGGTTGCCCGTCGCGGGCGCCCGCTTAACGCAGTTTCGGCCCTAAAGAACACACCCTCCAAGTATGACGTAGGCGTCCGATAAAAAAGTATTTTTTCTTATGTTCTTAAATATCCCTTACGTACTGACCGAGAGATTGACAGCCGTGACCAAAATTCGGTTAGTAAAAAGTTGTTTTATTATTTTCCAGATAAATAAACATAACATCACGCCTGTTAGGCAGAGGTGAACTCATTGGTAGGTCTGTATACCCACATTTCGCCAGTTATGTTTAAGTCCCATGTAATAGGGGGCGAGCCTATTGCCATCAACCGGGCACAAATCCAAACTCTGAAGCTGCTACTGAGAAATTCCTGATGAAAATACCCAAAAATACTTTGCAGTGAGTAAGTAATTATAAAACTAATAAAATAAAACAATGGAAACAAATCGAAAACACGTATAACACAAGTGGAATCCCAAACGAGCTCTTAATAATAACCTCTATGATATCGCATCTGAGTTCACTCAGTGTGTTGCTTACTTATTTCTGATTTACAAACCACAATACGCTTTTTCAACCTTACCCTCACAACAATAAGGGCTAGTTTCGAGTGCCTCGTAGACTCTAGTGGGGCAGTTATAGTCCGAATTGAATTTCCCAATGTGTTATGATAACATAACGATGTGAAAACGAGGTTTTTGCGTGAAAATAGGTATAGAAACGTTCGGAGCGAATTTTTATTAGATTTTCTTGGTTCGTTTTTAGTTAAATATATGCAGTGAGTGGAGTGTTTGTAATTAAATACAAAGAGGGGTCTTGATGACTTTTGTTGGTTGGAAAGGGTTGCTTTCAAATATGGAATGGTTTAGTAACTAATAATAAGAGAAAGATACATAGTGTTTACGTATTTACAAATATTGGAACTATAGACGATAACTCTTAACATTTCAACAAACAATTAAATAGTGTGTGAGCCTGCACAATTTTCATATAACACAGTAGAACTTTAAAATAAATAAATATAACATCCAAAAAATAAGTTTACATAAAATATACACGTTTAGAATTGAGTTTACTTATAGCTGGCCGCGCACAACACTTGCTGCTCGAATCTCGATACTCGCAAGTACACACATACATCCACCCCTATATAGGAAGAGACATCGAGAAAAAAAAAGATTACTTAAATCGCCCGGAACATAACGCTTTTTCATTACGTGACAACTTCTGCCAGGTAACTCCTAGTTCTTATTCATAAATTAAGCAAGTTAATTTAGCGCCATTCTAGAATTCATTGAAGAACATAGACTACCCCACCATTAGATAAACAAAACACGTCTAACGGCAAATTAATTCCCAGCATGAGCATGCACGCTGCAAGACGTATGACGTGTCACCAGTGAGTTGCAAACTGCGCTACTAAGCTGCAAGTGGCAATATGAAGCATCGGACAAACTTAGACAGACTTTAATTATAGCTTGTAAACTTCATCACAGGTAGCGGATGGAGCTGGGGAAATGTGTGGGAAGACAGTGAGGTTATTAACTAGCTTTTGTCTGTGACTTCATCTGCATGGTGCAAGTCCCCCGAAAGGACACCATAAAACATAGTAGGTAGGTACTAAGACTTGTCAATATTGTAGCTTTCCGTTTATAAATGCCAATATTTTTTAGTACATGTTGTGTTTTTTTTAAGTTTCAAATGTTATCAAGTAAGTGAAATCAGTGTAATTTTTTATTGAGAAATAAATAAATAAATAAAATAAATATACTTGTATTTTGGGTTTTTTAAACATTTTTTTATGTTAATGTGCGTCTTTTCGCGGAAATAAATAGCTTTCTTTCCATAAGTCTCGTTGGCGAAAAAAAACAAAAAAAAAACACCAAACTTGATAATTTTATTATACTTAATACCTATGTCCGCTTTTGTTTGCCTACATTTTTTTATCCGAACATTAAGTTTTCAAGCTGGATTCTATAAACAAGGTAATATAAAATAATACAAAAAATATGTTAAGTGTTATTTCTTCATAATAAATAATAAACAGAAACAAACTAATCCTCTATTTCAATCTTTTAACACTGAGAAACAAGGCTATAATTTAGAACTTAGATATAAAACTTGTTATGATTTATAGTTAGATAGAATCAGCAATTTGTTTCAAGTAAAAAACACGCTAAACGTCGGCACTGATGTTGTGAATAGCGGAGAAATAAAAATAACGTAAAACTGTTGTGTCCAAGGAAATATTCATTTAAGGTCTGTGGTTCCGTAGGAAGGGATCACGAACGATTTATAGTTTGGTCAATGAAAACTGTATAATGTTGAGTAGGACATAGATACAAAAGGCAGTCATTTGCTTGTGCAGGACATTTTGTCCCGTACAAGACGTCCAAATGTGAGAGAGGCTCGACATTTAAAATCGTACCACTTCCAATTCGATTCCCAGGTCGAGCAAAGTGTTATTGAGTTTTTCCATCAGGCATTTCTCAATAGCAACCTCGGAAGTTGGATTTGCGCCCGGTTGATGGCAATAGGCTCGCCCGCTATTACATGGGACTGGCGAAATGGAGTGTACTAATAGGTTTACCTCTGTTTAACCCTTCTTGGATTAAGTACAGGCGTGATGTTTTGTTTTATGTTACTTCAAATGTCAAATTCGTACTAGTTTGTTACTATTTTCGTACCTGTTACTTCAAATGTATCGCCTCACTTCATTATGCCTCGCCTTGTTTTTTAAGTCTTACATTAAAAGGTTTTCCTTCACGGAACCCTACATCGAACTGTAAGTGAAACAACAGCACAGCTGACCGGAAGCAATTTCCCGTGTTTAACGAGTTCCGTGCATTTTCCTGTTGATTTTTTAAACGAACAATTTAACCCTGCTTTTTGATATAGTTATTGCGTAGTAACACGCAGTTTATTGTTGTTCCTGGCAGCAGAGAACTGGTCTGATGCTGATAGGAAGGCTTTTTATAGAGTACTGTAGATACTCTGGGAGACTGATTAGTTTAGCCATATTAAACCTTATATTTAATAAAATAAGGACTTTAATAATAAACTGGCAACATCGTATTTAACTAATCTAAGAGCCAATCGAGCGATTGAAGACACAGGAGGGAAAACAGTTACCAGGCATCAGTAATCGCGGACGCAGACGAAGTCGAATAAAAAGTAGCCTGTTGTGTTCTTTGTTGGGATTCGAACTTACCCTGTGCCTTTCATGAAAATCGATGAGTTTAGTCGAAAAAGTGGAAGCGAGACAGACAAACGGACAGACAGTTACTTTCGCATTTATAATATTAGTAATGGATTTCAAAAGTATTCATATTGAAAGTCACTAAGATTTTTAAATCTTTCACTTAATTTCGTTGTTTTAATAATAAAATTATCAAGTTAAAATAAAATTGTTATAATTATTATTATGACTTTGCCGCTGATAGCCTTTGGGTCTTTTACATACCTACATACTCAAAGTAAAAACTAAATAATACATTCAAAAGCTTATTTATAAAGTCAAAATGGTCACAAAAGTCACCTAAATTGTGATCTAGCGGTCACGTTTCAACCCCAATTCATACCAATAATAAGACCAGTAGGGGTTCATCCTTTATATCCTGATGTATTTACAAAGGATTGTCGCGGATTCCCTATAAAAATGTTTATTTTACGATAAACCGACCTAGGGTTGCCAGATCCTAAATCCGGCCTAAGCCGGACTTTTGGGGTAAAATTGGATTTTTATTTTATGCCTGAGTTTTGAAATAATAACATTATTGTACTGTGTATCTACAAAAAATAATTTAGCTTCCATTTCTAATTTGGTACGTATTGTAGTAGGTACTTTACATGACTTTTATTTTAGGTACATCGTCTTCACATTCGTATAAATAGAATTAATGTACCCACTATTTATTGTAAACCGGATATATATATTTTTTAAAAGAGTACCTAAGTATGGAGTTTCTTGCCCGTTCTTCTCCATACGAAACTACCTTTTGGAATGGGCAACTAGATTCAATTAATGACGTTCAAAAGTGCCTTTTAATGGTCTAATTGAAATAAATGATTTGACTTTGACTTTGTATTTATAGCAGGACTAAGCAGGGCTATCAGGACCAGTCATCGTGGCTATCTTTAGGGGAGGCCTATCTCCAGCAGTGTCATGCCTCGTAAAGCCGATGGTCCTGCTCATGATTTTTCCCTGACTGTGTTGGATTACCGTCCCATCGGACTATGAGAGTTACGAAAAAGGGAGTGCACCTTTTTTTTGAGCGCGCTGGAGATTCTTATGACTTCCTCCGTCGTCAGAGAGGCATGCCGGACTCTTACCGGCTAAAACCACTGCAATGTTCCACCTCTGCGTGTGGCCAGGGGTGCGGGATTCGCATAAGCATTCACCGCTTCTGAGAGGCACCTGTGTTTGCGCGCACACTTGTGCACTATATTATCTCCTGCGTACCTACTTGGCTAGTCTCCATTGAGATTGGGAGCCATTACCGAAAACGGTCTGGAGAATATATGTCCAGCAATAGACGTTATTCGTCAGATATAATGATGATGGTGATGATTGTATTTAATTTTTTCGACACTTTAGCATGACACTTTATTTTGTTACAGAATGTCAATTGCGAGTATTTACTGTAGGTACCCATAAGGCTTAACCCTATCTCTTAAGATACAAGCTAGACCCCAAACGCCTGCCGGGGTTGCGGGGTTTGCCGGTTGCCGGGGTTGCGGTTGCCCCGGAACGCAAAGGGCAACAGAAGAACAGGGTGGTTTTTTTTAGTCAGTAAAAGTCTGACAGTCCTTTTCTGACATGATGACATTTGCCACCTCAAAAAAAAAAAAGACCTAGTGTAAGGGATAGAGTCTATAATATGATTGTGCTAATAGGGAGACAAAGGTAGAAACCAAACTACAATGTATACAGTGCAATGTGTTATTGTTTTATGAAATAAATATTACCTAATATTATTATTATTTTATTATGAAATCAACTTAACTTCTAATGAATTAAATGTAAGAAAACCCGGTCACTGAATAATTTGACCGGACACACATCCAAAAAGCCTATATCCGACTTTATCCGCACGGCTGGCAACCCTATCCGTACCTATTGACACAATGTCGGCAAGGGGCTTCGAAAAAATAGGAATACAAGAAAATTCAACGGAAATAATGTCTTGCATTTTTTATATTATTCTGAGTGGTATGTAGTAGGTAGATATACTCTCGCGGGATTACGTGATATGGAATAATCTTGGTTCAATATATAATTTAATTCATGTTAGCTTATGGGAATGATCTATAGATAGTTCAGTATAACATTAGGAAAATTAAGTTAAATCATGATAAGTATATACTTAGAGGTACTTATTAATGAGGAGCGGTGGTATTCTGTAAGATTCTGTAAAGTAAGTTCGTGGTGTGAATTTGCTGTCAAAAAACTGTCAATCTAGGGATTGACAGCTCTAGAAAGTTTATAGTTATACATTTAGAATGTTAGGTCATTAGGTGGGATGTAGAAACTAGAATTAATTTATGTGCGTCCAAGCGCTTTTGCCATGTTTATAACTGGAAAAAAAATATACTTATATAATATTTAGCTCACATTAAGGACCACGTAAATTTGGTCCTGCGTCTGATCTCTCCCTGTCGTGTCGGATTGCCGTCCTATCGGACTATGAGAGTGAAGCCTTCACTCTCATAGTCCGATAGGACGGCAATTCCTTCACTGTGAAGGAAGGGAGCACCTGCGTCAGCACACACAATCATGCCTTATTTATAAAAGGAGCTTATATACATTTAGACAGAAATCAAATCCCGTCTAGCTAGAATACCGTAGATAGAATTCTTCTAAAATGTTCTCATTTCAATTCCTCCCAGATGCACAAACGTCTCAATTCTCTCAGACATCTAAATATCTTTGACCATCAGAATACGTATCTTTATAAGTATCAGAAATGAGATCACATCTTTACGAGTGGACGCGGGCGAAGCGAAACACTGCGATATAAGAACAATAAAATAAATTGGACGCAGCAGCGTTGACTCCGACCGTCCGTATTATAGTGTTATGTTCACTTGCCATTTAGCCCCGACCTCCCCTCCCGACGGCCATCTTATCTCCTTCATAAAAAGCTAAATTAGCGCTCTTTCATACGGATAAGAATTGTAGAAACGCTGAAAAAGTATACATGTCTATGCATTTGTAATTTGATCTCAGAAATAATGTTTTTTTTCTGTCTTATTTTCATTAGATATTTTCAATTAGTAAAGATTGTTCCTTTAATAGTATTACCCCCTATCATTGATTATAAAAAAGATATACAATTATACCAGCCTATTATTGTCCTACTGCAGGACAGAAGTCTCTTCTCATACAGAGAAGGCACGAGCGAGTTGGCGATTTCAGACTTATATTAAATTAGAAGTCTAGATATCTATGTAAGATAAACTTAGAAAGTACACGATTTTTTTAAGCACCGATGTCTTCGATTAAAACTTAAATTAAATATTGTACTGTTCTGACGACCTATCTCTTTTGTTGACTTTACCAAGGTATTATATTTAATCGTTGTGACATTTTCAGTCGCTTTGCCATACACCTGAAAAACAGTTTTTTAAGAAAAATACCCAAAGAAATTTAAAACATACGAATATTTTTCCACTCACGTCATCTTCCAAAAAAAACATGCACTCACACCTAGTTAAGGCTCAAAGAGAGATTTTTATTTTCACTGTAATTGGCGCACAAAGCTAAACCAATCGACAGCGCTCGCGACGCGACGAATGTACCTTTTTATGTATTTTTGATAGAGTGTGCTCACGTGTCGAATTTTCCCCTGTGCACCCTCATGTTGTTTATGTTACGATTTTTTTATTTTTTGTCAAGGGTTATTTACCTGAAATATTGTATGAGGATTTTTTTGAGTTTCGGGTACCTATTGTTAACCTTTTCACCGCCAGCGAACACAGAACGCGATGCCTCGCCCAGCGCCAAGCTATATGATAATAGTTAAAATGAAGAGTTTCTAATGAAGTCGTGGCGCTGGTGGCACGAAAATCCGGAACTTCTATTGAAGTCCGTGGCGGTGAAAAGGTTAAAGGAGAATAGTAGTGGTAAAAGGGTCAATTTTGTTATAGTACTTTTATTATTAGTGTAGATTTAACACTACAAGTATCTATCGTTAAACCTAAAGACAACAAAATGGAACACTATTTTTATAATGTTTTTAATTGGCAATAGTAGACAGAGGCGTATCTAGGGTGGGGCAATTAGGGCCCCGGACGCCTATTGAAGGGGGCCGCAAAAATCGACAAATATTAAAATAAAAAATAAAAATACACTACAATGAACCATTTTAAACTGTTTTTACGTCGTGATTTTATGAAAGACTATTTTTTTTATTGTTTTTTTCATTTTATGAACGAAAGGGCCCCTTATTTATTAGGATGACTTATTTAGGATGCGTGCCATAGGCGCCATTTCTATTGGTACGCCCCTGAGTAGACATTACGCTACTGTCTGTGCCATTTTTAAATGGCGTTAGAGTAGCTGTCGTTCCGATCTTTCGAAAGTTAAATCCGATATAAGAATTCAGTGGCATGAAGTCCACGTGTCTGGAGAAGGTACCTACTCATTAACAAGTCTCTCATTCCATCGGAAGAAGTTCCTTCAACAAACTTTTTCGTTTTCCTCATGACTGTGAAATCCCGTTGATGAGTTTTAGTGTGAAAGTATTGGACAGTTTGTAATGTCACTGCCGTAATATTGTGAAAAGATGTACCTACTTACATAAGTTTTAACACTGACTTAGGAAGCTTGAGATGTTTATAGCGAAAATAAAGCAAAAATTTTGGTATTTCAGCCGAGGAGCATTTTGGTGGTGTATTAGGTATACATAGTAGGTTTTGTGAAAGTACATTACAGGTGGAAGATATTGATTGATACCTCTCAGCGACAAAACTTTTTCCTAGATTTTCAAGAAAAAGCTAGCTGTTCCATAGTCAATACATTTTGACCCTGTAGGTTTTGTAGAGAAAAGCATATCTCTTTAGCCGCATTTATGCTGGGGCCACACTAACGGGAAATGCCATTAATTATCGCGATAATGGACGTTAACCATAGGTGTAGCCACAACTTAACGGGATAATTTGACAATGGCATTAACAATGCCGTTTGGCGTTAGGCGATAGCTCAAGTGGCGGTACATCAAAGAGATTAACGCGAGAATTGATGCGATGAAGTGGTCACACTACGTTTTGTCAGTGTGCTTCGAGAGCGCAACGGGAGCGGACGTGTTTGTTTTTTGTACGACGGATTTGCCTCAATATCGACGTTTTTGTTTTAAAATACGTACTATGGCGACGGAGTGGAGTAACGAGAAAGTTATTACTTTTCTATTCCTGTGCATTTGTATCATCCACCATCTTCTTTTTCTTTGTTTCCGTTTTCTCTTTATTCGGTAATGATTCAATAAAGTCAAATAATATAAATTTACACTCATGAAATATAGAGCTCTGTCGACGTCCATCTTGCTTTAAATTGAAGTAAATTCAACGCCGTTTTTATCGCCAATAATGAGCATTAATGTTGACTGTTGAAGTGTAGCCACCCACTTTAATGCGGTAAAAATTATTGCAATAATTATCGCGATAATGGGCATTGACGTTAAACGCTAGTGTGGCCCCAGCTTTAGCGATTTTTAGTCACGGAAAAACTTTCGGGTTGCATCGCCCACATGCTAACGTGACCGCGTCACAGACAATATGCTAATGTGACGCTAAGTTTTCACTTCTGTCGGCAGTCCCATGATTGCCTATATTTTTTTTTTACTAACCCAGGAAATTTTCATTGCAGACACTTAAAAAAAAAAAGACGGGTCTAGAATCATGTACCTACCTACTAAATCCACTGTAAAAGTTTGCTTTGCGATAATATATCTCTTTCACCCATTATGTACTTTCATAAAACCTACTATATACCACCAAAGAAGCTTCTCGGCTATACGCGGTATACCTAGATTTTTCTGAAAACACAAAACAACATTCAAAATCTTGTAATTCTTCCACTTCAAACAAATTCATTCGTTTCCAATTTGCCAGTAAACAACTTACAATAAAAGACCGAGTGTGCTCGAGGCTCTTAGTCTGAATACTTCTGATTCACGATTTGGTAGGAAACCATCGTTTTATTTGCATTTGACTCAAAGAGCCGAGCTTCGCACGAGTGTTCTTCAAACCACATGTAAGTAAGGCTGTGTTCGCAACGATGGAAAGATTTATGAATTACTTAATTAATATAATTTTGGCGACATCTGTAAACATTTAAAAGAAAGGCAGGGGTGTATTGTACACATACGTTACCCTCGGTTTCTTGAAAGAAAATCTAACACTAGTGGACCGCCCCGGCTTCACATGGGTGCAAATTTTCGATTTAACGGTAGATTTTCTAAACAAAAAAAAATAGTGTTTATCGTATTAAGGTTCACTTTGGATTGGCACAGAAACTGGAGTGATTAAGACGTGTGTTTGGTTCAAAGCTTTATTTTCAACTAACATACTAATATGACATGCTTCTATTTAAATTACTAAGCCAACAATTTACACATAACTACATATAGGTATAATCCTTCTCAACAAATAGAGGTTTCGAGTTTTACGCTTAGCAACACATTAAGCTATTAATTTTTATTTCTATTTTAGATTTTCTATACTAATATTATTAGATGATAAAGAGAGAGATAGACAGAGAGTTTTTTTTGTTTGTTTATACGCGATAATCTCTGAAACTAACAGTAGGATGGCAAAAACACTTTGGCAAATTCATGAAGAATACTTCATGAATTTGGCTATCATATAGGTCATATATGTCATACAGGTCATATAGATCATATATCTCATATAGGTCATATCATATCATATAGGCTATACTATTGTATAGGCTTTATAACATCACGCTGCGACCCACGGCAGCGGAGCAGTAACCAAAGACGTAACATAACGAAAAAAAATCACGCGGAAGAATTCGTGGGTCGCTAGTTACGGCGCTTTGCACACGGAGCAACTTAAGTTGAGGCAACTATCAACTCTTAAAAAGTTTCCTGTAAAAGTTGATAGTTGCTATAACGTTTACGGTTGTCGCAACTTTATGGCAATCTGTGAGCAACTTTCACAGCCGAGTTGCCGTATGCCGTTACCGTAGCGACACTGGCATTGCCGGGCACAGGGAGAGGGAAGGGAGGGTGTGAAATCGCGCGTCGCGTTGCGATTGACGGTTGAGGAAACCGGCTACATTGAAAACCGGTATAAAATTTAACAGTTGCTAGTTGCGGAAATTAGCAACTAACTTAGTCATCGTTTGCAGCAACTGAAAACTGTTGACGATTGCCGCAACTCGAAACTCGAGTTGCTATGTGTGCGCAGTCCAATTGAAATATATGTAAACAGCTAGTTGCTAGCTAGTTGCCAGTTGCTGCAATAGTTGCTCTGTGTGCAAAGCGTCTAAAGGTTTAAACAGTAAAAAAGTAAGTTCTGATATCAAAGCTAGCAATAAACCAACGTCTACAAGACCAATGAGTTCCATTTAATTCATCCTTGTTGTATCTTTTTTCCACGCCAAAGCACTAAGTATTTCATTTGCCTCGTGAAGCTGGTACCAAGATAGGAGAGGTTTATCTGAGTCAGTGTGAGCAAGTCTTTAATATTCCCCCGATGTTCTTGGAGAACATCGATAAAAGCGCGGTTACGCTATTATAAATCCATTTCCTGAATATTCGCGAAACTAGTTCCTTAGTATTGCCGGATTGGAGTAGAATGAAAAGTCGGTAAGTAGATTTTTATGCTGCACGCCTTTTATACAGTTTTGATTGAAGATTTGGACTAAATTGGGTCTCTCAATGCCAATGGGTACTCCTAACTATTTTCCAGATCGTTTTGCGTACCGGTGGCTAAACTCAATGGAGACTAGCCAAGTACTTTCAAACTCCGGGTTACTACAAGGAAACTCGAAGTGGAAAAATAACCAAAATGAATTTTTGCCCGCCCTAGAAATCGAACCCAGAACCCCACGCTCAACATCACTCGATGTTACAGTCAAAAGGGTGGGGAGTGCTACTACTTAATCTATTATAAATAATAAAATATAACATAAACATCACGCTTGTAATACTCGAAGGCAAAGGTATACATACTTACCCATTAGTACCTACACACCCATTTCGCCAGTTATGTTTTAAAGTACCATGTAATAGGGGGCAAACCTATTGTCATCAACCGGGCACAAATCCAGACTCCGAGGCTGTTACTGAGAAATTCCCGATGGAAAAACCTAATAACACTTTGCTAGATAGACCTAGGAATCGAATCCAGGACTCCATGCTCAGCAGTCACACTGAAGGCCACGAGACCAACAACACACAACAAGCCAATCAAAGACACCTATTATAAACCTACCAAGGAATCTGTAAAAAAATAACAGGTTACACTTTTTTCCACGCTAGTGTGAAGAAAAGTCTTGCTATTTCCTTAGCTGCACTCATTATCATTATGATACATGTTAATTACTTTGCCTTTATTACGACCAGCACCGCAGCCCACCACAGCGTGTTTTATGAGCGTTATTAGTTACTTCATTACGTGCCGGAACACGGGGTTTGTTCAACAAGTTCATTTAATTTAACTTTCTTTTTTTATGTGCAACTATTTTTATGTTGGAGCTTGGTGCCTGGAGATTTGTTTTTTAATTACGTTTAATTTTACTATACGACTCTGCCCAGGTCAGAATTAGGTATCACTATCACTACATATTATAAAATAAAGTCGCTTTCCCTGTCTGTCTGTCTGTCTGTCCCTATATATGCTTAGATCTTTAAAACTACGCAACGGATTTTGATGCGGTTTTTTTTAATAGATAGAGTGATTCAAGAGGAAGGTTTATATGTATAATACATGCACCCGTGCGAAGCCGCGGCGGGTCGCTAGCAGGGACCGATATCGATACTTCAAAAATATCGATATTTTTGAGAAAATACCGATAATGGTATCGATAACAGGGATAAATATCGGTATTTTGTATCAGTTCTTTGAATATCGGTAAAAAAATATCGATACTTATATCGATACTCAGTACTGATATCGGGCCGCAACTTGACTCGCAAGTACTCGCAACGTCGCGACGTTGCCAGATCGCATATCATAGGTATCGCCACCGCTACCTCCGGGCGCCGCGCCGCAGTGGCGGACGGTGCGCGAATCGGAACGGCAACAGTGCAGTGAGCTGCGGACATTTCTTTGATATACCTACTGCTCTTTGCATTTAATCGAAAGCAGCGCGTGAGCCGTGCCTGCTTATTGTTCTTTGTACTTTTTTTTTTAATCTAGTTTTTCTGTAGGTACTGTGATTGATGTAATGGGGCGTAATAAGCAAAATAATGTTTATAGCTTAGATTGGGAGTGTTTTTGGAATTCCAGTGCCCTAATACTACCGACCTCTTGAATTTGAGTGCAAAAACCGTATGTCTTTTTTTCTTCTATAAAGCATATATCTCGAAAACTGTGCGTCCTATCGTAAAAATAATGAAAAATTTGCCCCCCTTAATAACCCCCCAATTATGAAAAATTACAATCACCCACACAAAAAAAAACCATGTTATTCTCAACATGTGGGTAATAATCAATTATGAAAAATTACAATCAACCCATAAGCTTGTAATAAAAAATAAATAAAGCATAATCAGAAACAAAATATTTTATTTTTTAACATGGGCGTACCCAGGGGGGGGCAGGGGAGGGCAGCTGCCCCCCCTTGGAAATCTCGCAGATTATGTATGAACTCGCCTAATTAAGTGTAAACGGGTCCTTATGCTCTAACTTTTAAATAAACCGCGCAGTAGACACTGACAAAATGCTCGATGCAATTGCCAAAAAACCGCGCGCGACGATGGCGGACGTACATTACCGAATCTAGCCGAGCGTTCGAATGCTCGGCCCGGCTCGGCTGTATTCGGTAATCTTCGATAAGGACTATTAAGGACTTGCGAGCGTCTAGCATTTATTTTATTCGACCTAAAAAATCTGACTTGCCCCCTCCTACGCCAGAAGCTGGGTACGTCCATGTTTTTTAATCTTTTACCATATTTGTCATTCATAAGATAAACGTAAACTATTAAACTTTAAGGTGGAAGCTCCACGGTAGCCCGCGAACTCAGACCAATGAGCCCGCGAAGTTCAAATTTTCTTACGTTTTTTGCAATTTGCAAGTCAGTATTAGGTTTAATGTTGATTAAAGTATGATTCGCGGGCGTAAGAAGTATGTTGTTTCAGAATTATAACCATTAAAATCAGTATAATAACTCCATAAGTCGGTATAATCCTAAAATGTCAAGATGTCATGAAATAGTCATTCTTTCGGGTTACCTGGCCCTATAGTTTTATTGCTGACTTGAATAGTTATAATTCTAAAATACACACTTCTTACGTCCGCGAATCATACTTTAATCAACATTAAACCTAATACCTACTTGCAAATTGCAAAAAACGTAAGAAAATTTGAATTTCGCGGGCTACCGTGGAGCTTCCACCTTAGAGGGCTTATTATAAAACAAAGTCTTCGCTTAAACCAGCTTTAAATCTTCGAGCCAGTTTTCGAATTTCGAACTATATCGATAAAGATAAAGTTTGTAATACAAAAATTGCCTCGGTGATTTAAACTTGGTCTAAACTTAAACTTATAGTCTTGTAATAAGGCAGTAAAGGTATGAAATACAAATCAGCCATCTTGATACACCAATCACAAATTCACAATAAACTTAGATTCACGTATTATCACACGCGCGTCCGTTACTGGGGGGTGCGGGGGCCGGGAGGCGGATGGCGTGAATCACAAAGATGACGCGGCCGCCGTTGTTAAAATTTTTACCAGTAATATATCGGTATTTTAGTATCGGTATCGATACCGATAAAGGTGTATAAAAGTATCGATATTATTGTACTGAATAAAAATACCGGTATCAATATCGATAAATGTATACCCAAATATCAGTACTTATATCGATATTTTGGTATCGATACGAAAATTATATCGGTATTCAGTCCCTGGTCGCTAGTTTGCCATCATTAACCAATAATTTCAAGGCAAAGAAACACTTTATTTAATTAAGCTCAGAATACCCGATTTTAGGTAAAATTCGATTTTTAGTCTTTTGAAATTAATAAATACGATTAACTAGTTAGTCGATTGAGTTGGCCGAAAAGTGACGCCACAATTTACAATTGCCATACAAATTATTTGGGGGATATCATACAGATTCTTTCTAATTTTGATTTTTAGAGCTTGTACGATAATTTGCGCAGCTGCCATGTTATCTCTTTACCACCTTTGGTTGACTCGTAGAGAATGCTTAGATACACCATTATCCGCCTTTGTACAGTCAGCAACAAAAGTCGATTAACATTTATGATTTTTAAATCCTAATTACTAAGTACAACAAAGTTACAAGTAAAACGCAATGAATATAAAATTAAGATAATAATAAACCCTTAGCTATTGCCTGAAACTCTGAAAGCCAGTACATTATGTGTTTAGTGTCTGTTTAAATGATATAAAAAAGTAACATTGTTAATCGACTTTCGTTGTTGACCGTACCTTTTGTTGCATAAAATTTAAATAAATAAAACAAACAAACTTTACTTCTAGATAGCTGACATCGACCATTCTTGATTAACCTCAAGACAATAAATTAGTTAATCCAAACCAATTAATGTTGTCCTTTCAAAATAGTACAATTTGGGTCATCTATCTGCCGAATTTAGGGACTGTTGTAAATCAGTGTAACTGTTTAATACGGTTATAGGCTGTTGTTTAATTAAACCGTAGTTGATTACAACGGGGTTGCAGACTTGGTCTCCACTGTGGAATAATATTTATCTGATTACTACAGTTACCGGCACGTAACTTGGCAAGAGATTTTCGTAGTGGGGGACGTTCGCGCATATAAAAATGTATGAAATTGTGCGTGCGCAAACTTCCCCCACTACAAAAACTCTTGCCAACTTACGTGTCGGTAACTGTACTAGTCCGCGGGAATGACGGTTATCTGCGGAGTTTTATTTAATTTAGCGCGGATTCCTAATTAATAAAAAAAAAACAAAAGTAAGAAAGAAAGAAAAAATGTTTATTGACACAGACCATGTGCACACAAAAATAATAATAAAAAAGCAATAAAAAGAACAAAGAAAAATAAAAGTAAAAAGTAACTAAGTAGCCTTAGTTACTCCTTAAAGTAGGCTAACTGCCAGTGAAAGTTATGTCAAAATCGGTCCAGGCGTTTAAGAGATTAGGCAGCGCAAACAGACAGACAAAAATTCTAAAAATAAAATTCTGTTTCTGGTACAAGTTTCGTGTAAACTTTCTTGCATTCAGTAAAAAGCTGATATTTTTACTTTACAAACAGACATTTCAATTACATAATATGTATAATATTGATTTTTTGTTTGTTTGTTTGTTTAATCGCGCGTAACTATGGAACTACCAGTCGGATAGGAATAAATATTATGTATATGATAGCCAGATTCATGAGGTATAGAATAGGCTTTATAACATCACGCTATGACTCACGGGAGCAAAGCAGTAACCAAATATGTAACTATAAGACGAGTGAAAAATAAAACCATGCGTTCAAAGTCGCAGGGAACAACTAGTACTTATATAAACATAACATCACGCCTGTAATCCCCGAGGGGTTAGGCAGAGGTGTACCACACCCACACTTCGCCAGTTATGTTTAAGTCCCATGTAATAGGGGGCGAGCCTATTTGCCATCAACCGGGCACAAATCCAGACTCCGAGGCTGTTACTGAGAAATTTCTGATGGAAAAACCCTTTAGCACTTTGCTCGACCTGGGAATCGAACCCATGACCTCATGCTCAACAGTCCAACTTGGCGACCACTAGACCAACGAGGCAGACTTATATAAACTTAATAATATATTGTGTTATCAGTGTTGTGGTTCTCCAGACACGTACTTATTTATGAATAAGAAAAAAGATTTCTTTACTGAGGATAATCTTAAACACAACCCTCTCAGGGGGTAACTCCTCCGAACTTCTAACAGCTCAAGAAAGCTTTGATATTTTTTGATTAATGCATAAGGACCAACACATTCTCGAGGCAAGAAAAATCTTTCAACACAACTTTATAACCTCACCCGAACTTTCAACCGTATGCCAAGGTAATATGGTTAAGTTTCCCTTGTATTTTTTTCATTCCCAGGGCCGCACTCAAAAGTTGTAGGTAATGAAAAATGTAAGTTGGTAAAGTTTGAGTGTAGTCGGTACTTACGGTGGGTATCGCGTGTCGAATGACAAATTACCCGCTATGACCCCCCTCTGATCCTCACCCAACTTTCCCTAAGTACCCCGAAACTTTGCGAAGAATAAATATTATTTTGTTCACAAGTTATAATCTGTGGTATTCGTAAATATAAGTGCTTCGGATGTTAAGGGAAGTTCACATGGAATGTTCTTTCTGAAGATTGTTCGCGTAATTACACGCAACTCTTTAGTAGGGTTGGCACGAGCCATTAATTTGATATGAATACGGATTTTGGGGGTTTAGTTTCGACATGGTGTGGGGTTAATCATGTTTTCAGGATATGTGTTGATTGATTAATTTAGGTTGGTACATGATATACGATAGGCTTGGTTATATTGTATCCTAAAATGCAGAAGGTTCATTTTCTTAAACTGGAAACCTGAAAAGGGGGGTTGTACTTTTCATTATGAATAACTTTTTAATGAGTAGGTAAAGGCCTTTACTCTCATAGGGGTACATACATCGTAATAAAATAATTAATTGTTGTTATAAAATAATTTATTGCTAACTTTAATAGAATAATATTATTGATTCCCGGATTGTATTTATTAACAATTGTATTTTTGGGCTAGCGTGAAATAGAGAGGCTTTTTATTATTTACTATTGGAACAAACCTGAAACAGCGTAAAATAAAATGAGCTCGACAAATTTTTTATAGACCAGTATATTTTGAGTTATACCATCAGGAATTTTTCAGTAGCATCCTCGGAGTCTGTATTTGTGCCCGGTTGATGGCAATAGGCTCCCTATTACATGGGACTTAAACTTATCTTGCATAGTGTGGGTATCACAGAGTACTTTTTTATGTGGGTATACTAGATTCAACTAAATTCAATATTATAATTTTTATTTTCTCTTATAAATGATGTTCAAAAGTGCCTTTTAATGGTCTAATTGAAATAAATTATTTAACTTTGACTTACTAATGTGAACACCTCTGCCTAACCCTTCGGGGATTACAGGCGTGATGTTACTGTTACGTGTCTTTTTCGGAGGCCGAATCTACGTATCGAGTAATGTCAAAAATCTAGCATACCACCCCTAAGATGACTGCGCGATCGTCAAGTATTGCAAGTCCCTGTCTATTAAGTCGGATGACTTGCCTCTATTTGGCAAGTCATGGCGCTCAATGCGTCCATTAGCTGGAACAAGGGCTGCCCTAATTAACGGCGCATCTTATTGGGAAAACATCTTGGGGGGGAAGAAGGGAGTAGCTAGTTGATTGATTGGATTGTGCGAGTGATTTGACTTGTAAGTTTTCTAAGAAGCTTTGATATGGAAACTTGGTGAGGATACTTAGGTAGGTACATTAATTGGGTATTTGACAACATTCATACTAATATTATAAATCCGAAAGTAACTCTGTCTGTTAAGCTTTCACGACTAAACGACTGAACCGATTTTTATGAAACATTGTATGGGGTAATTTTCAACCCCAAGGAAGGACATACTTAGGGTACTTTTTATAACGCGACTTCTGCGTCCGCGATAACCTATACGCGGACGAAGTCGCAAGCAAAAGCTAGTTAAAAAATATTTTTTAAACAACTTCTTTAAAAAAAACGATTAATTTTCAATTAACAGTAAAATTAGATTTTTAGTTGCTTTGAAATCCAAAAATAGTTAATCAATTAAGCTGACAAATAAGTGACGTCACAGTTTACCATACAAAATCTATGGGGAATGGCGTTTTGACAGCTGTCAAAAAGTACTTTTTGACAGCTGTCAATTGTCAATTGAATAATGGTGTCAAGTACCCAATTATAATAAAATTAAACAAAAATATAGAAAAATATTAAACTTTATTCAAATTACACAACTGATATGTTAATTCTATATCTTAACTTAGTACATAACAATACTGAAAACAATTACGTAAATATACAAATATTCTAATAACTAGTTTGGTACCTACATAATAATTAAATAAAAATATTTATTAGTATAACAAATTAACATGGCAAAATCAAAGACATATCTATTTAATTTAATTCTAAAAGTAATTAAAACTTTGTTAGGTTAGTTAGTAGATAGTTATAGATCCGCGAGCTGCGTGTCTTGCGCAAACGCATGACAGTTCTGTGTAATAAATGCCTGGCTTAACAAATGGTTGGGCGCCACTGTAGCGTCTTGTGAATTAATAAGGAACGTCTCGAAATTAGATGCTATAATAACCCATACTTCTACACTAATAATACAGTATGTTAACTAACAGAGGGCGTTCCCGTTAAACCGCAATAGTATAGCATCCATACATGCTAAAAAAATAGTACCATTTGAAAACAATTTTTTTTATTTTTTTTTTCAATATTAAAATATTGACTAAAAATGTTAAACTAACACGTAAAAGAAACACTCTATACATTATGCGTACTTGAAGAACGGCAACGTCGCAATGCTACTTACGCTAGGTACTATTCCGCGCTACTATTTTGATTTTAAACAGGAGGTTTCGAATTTATTGTCAATTAATTATTTTTTTTAATTCGTATTATTTTATGCTTATTTTTCTATGCTGATATTTTTATTATAATCTCTTAATGATATAGATTAACAAGTTTAATGGAACGCCCTCTGTTATTTAACATACTGTATAAATGCAAACTCCGTCAACCTGTCCATTACGCTTTCACAACTTAATCACTGAACCAATTTTGATGAAATTTGGTACGGGGTAAATTTGAACACCAAAAGAGCTGTCAGCACAGGGACGGGGCCCCAATAGGGGCCAAACGCCTGCCGGGGTTGCGGGACGTCTTAACAGGATACCGTGGCCCCGGAACGCAAAGGGCAACAGAAGGAACAGGGTGGTTTTTTAGTCAGTAAAAGTCTGACAGTCCCTTTCGCCCCACCCAGGGCGGAAGGAGTCATTTGATGATTTTTACCACCTAAAAAAAAAAAAAGGCTATAGGCTAAAAAAAAGGCTATAGGCTACTTTTTATTCTGTGTTTGCTATAGCCGACATTTACTCGCACCAAGTCGGGGGCTAAAGCTTGTTTATTATAAAACTGGCTGAAAACCATACTAAAAGGTTGAGAGGTCTACTTCAGCTGAAGAGTTTAGTCTTTAAGTCAATGAGAAACATAGACTTTTCGAGAAATTTTGTGACTTTTAATTGGTGCGGGAAGTTGTTGGATATGAATGGGATAAATACTTCCCACAACCGGATAAATATCATTTCGCTAAGAGAACCTCGAGTGCCGTTCAAGTGCACAGGGGAATTTTGTGCATTTAAATTGGTACGAAAAGATGTTGAATGACCCGAGATAAATGGGATTATTTATCTCGTGTTACATACATATTATATTCAACAACTTTAAAGCAGAAACTGAATACAATTTTACGCTACAATTAAATTACGCTAGTCGACCTTCAAAATTTATTTGAGTGCACCAAATTGATTGTAATCAAACTCCTCAAAAGTCTAAGTCGCAGATCTCAGCAAAAAGTTATAGGTATGAAGTCTAGATGTATTCAAAGAGTACAAATGTACTCCTACTATGTGATGGAGATGATCCTGTGAAGGATCTTATCATAAGATCCTCCGTCTCATCGTCGTCTCTCGTCTCCGTATCATAAGAGTCTCCGTAGCAGACCTAGCTTTTTATTTTCAGTCATTAGACTGAAAATAAAAAGCTAGGTCTGCTACGGAGACTTGTCTGGTGATTACCTATGGAGACTCTCCTGTGGAGGATCTTATGATAAGATCCTTCACAGGATCATTTAAGCAGGCATTTAATATTTAATATAATTATTAAATGCCTGCTTTAGTGTGTTAAGGTGATTTGGGTTATACATTACAGAATTTCATGAGAATCAGCTCCTCCACAGAAAAAAACCATGAAATAAATGAAATTGCGCCAAAATAGCCCAAGTTTTTAGACTTACAGACTAACTCTAAAATGTAAATAAAGACCATGTGATACTCGCATAAGAGATTATCTATTTATAATTATATCAATTAAAAACTACAATAACAAGATAGCAACAAATTATTTTTTATAATAAACAATTAGTAATTAATTGTAATAAATGCCACAAGTTAACAATCTGAGGTATGTAAACTAGGTAATTTATAATTAAAACTTAATTTATTAAACTTAACTTTTCATAAAGTGTGTGATGTTGTATGTTTGGTGGAATTTATGTAATTGTGACGTATCGTGAGAATTTTAATGTATTGTGTATTTTTATTTCAATTACTTACAATTTTAAAAATAACTTAATTCCATATACTTTCCATATTGTTTTTAATGAGATATTTATTTTTGGACTCATTTGCATTAAGTTTTGTAATTTATTAGCATGAGAATGACAGTTTACACTTAAAAAATAATTACACAAAAAAAAACAATGAAAAGTCCTAGAGTTAATTTTAAAAAAGGAGGTGGGATGCGGGCAGCGCATGATCGGTCATTGTTGCTATCTTTAAGCAAGGCCTATATCCAGCAGTCTACGTCGTTCGGCTGATATGATGATGATAAAAAAAAACTAAATAAATATGGAAAATTTCTCATCATCACTGCAAACTGCTAATGTGCGAAAAGACTGACTGACTGTTCTTTACAACATATGTAATGGAATGTGAAAATAATAACAAAATCTGCTGTCAATCCCTAGCATTAGTAGGATTACAACATTTACAACTTACCTCAAGTTTACTTCACATAAATTCGTCAAGGATTTTTGCAGAATAGTTTAATTTTTTTTCATTTCTAAAACATGCGATCGCGATAAAAACATTCTTATTTCATTCCAGGAATAAAATGAAAACGTGTTATTTTTCCCATGAAAGGAAAAAAATACTACTTAAAAGTGTAAATGAAGATAGAAAAAAAACTTAGTTTAAATTAAAATTTCTGACGCAATAACGTAAGAAGAAAAAATGAATAAAAATAATTAATTTAATTTAAAGTCAGTTCTTCAATATAGTATATGACAAAGTTATTTAAAAGTTTATCATTAACTTTTTTTTAAACGATGTAATTTGCTTCAAAATACATAAAACTTAAACTTGCTGATTTAATGGTTGTTTTCTCGCGGTAGAATGGTTTGCCTTCAGTAGTCATATCAAAACTGAGATAAAATCTAAACACCTTAAATAAAACCTCTCATTCAAAGCTCATCTCTTCTCCTAGTCTTCTTGATGGCCAGGTCATCATGCTGGAACCAGGTGGCGTACACCCTGAGAGGCTCCGGCGAGGAGTGGCGGTGGAAGGATACTGGACGGTCGCGAGCTAACACCTCGCGTGCGTAGTCTTGTGGTCGAGCCTAGATGGAGACAGAAGTTTAAATATACAAGGTGTAAGAAAAAATATCACATAACCGTTAATTACGCATATTAAAAATTTAAAAAACCCCCGACAAAACATGGCTGTGAACATTCCCGACGAATTCACCTTTCAAACAAAAAATAAAACAAAACCAAAATTAGTTCATACGTTTCGGAGCTACGATGCCAAAGACAGACACACCCTCATGATCGTCAAACTTATAATACCCCGTCGTTTTTGCGTCGGAGATTAAAAATGATTGCTGGAAAACGGCTCTTATTTTTGGTGCGAAACGTCACCGTTTCAAAACATTGTGCTTATGGGTGCATGCGACAGTAGAGGGGTATTTAAAGTTTAGTCAGAACATTGAAAACTCGTTTAAAGTTTAAATTTTGACTTTCAATATCTTCGTAATCAGAAGGTTCCCAGGTCTGGTTCTAATGATGGGTGATTTTGACTTCGTCTTCGACTTGATCTTTTTACATCCGTTATAATTATCATTATTTACAAACTAATTTTGAATTGAGCATCAACTAAAATTTGGAAGGAACAAAAAATCGCCAGAAATAAAATTAGAAGTAAACTAGTACCTACCTGATGGAATAGCGGCGAGTGCGTCATGCTAATGTTGAGCCGATGGTGTGCGCAGGCGCCGAGCGTCATGTCATCAGGAGCAGAGCGCGCGCCGGGCGCCGCCCCGCACGAGCACGCTGACAGCGCGCGCGCCGCTCCGATACTTAGCACTGTGCCTCCGCCTCCTGTTATGTAGTCGTAACCTGTTGGGGATATAGTCATATCATCAGCCTCTTAGCAGATGTACGGGTGTCCATCAAAGCGAAGATAGATGAAAGGGGGAATTCTTTAGCAGTTAAGACTATATCCACTGAAGCATTGTCTTGATTTAAAGGTTAGAACTTGAAGTCTAAGATTATCAATTTAAAATATAACCCGTTTTGGTAAGATACATCGATCACATACAATGTCATCATTTTACAAGGGGTGAAAGGGATAGAGTGACACAAACTTTTACTATGGATTCATTCAGTATATTATTATGATTTCAGAAACCCCAACGCTAATTTATTTTTGACGGTTATCAAGAACAAAAGAACAACACCAACACGGTCAAAATGTATGGAATAGTAGATTTTTTTAATGAACGACGAACAGTGGAAAAAAAAATTACACCTTGTATACAAAGTTTACTTTTAATTTCAATCACGGTGTAAACACTGACCTTACAAAATTCAATAGAATGTTCTACACTAACCTTTAGCAGCGGTTTCTCTCTTCCCGTAACCGTAGCCGTACTTTTCTCCAAGTACAGTGACATCAGTACCTCCGCGGTAGCAACTTAGCACTTCACATAGCCTTTGGACCCTAAAACAATGTTTGGTTTCATTAGGGGCTGCACCTGCAAGGGTTGCGGAATTTGTTCGAAAGAGTCATCGCAGCCCTGGAACGCAAGGGGGCATTTGGAGGAACACAGATAGGTTTTAGTCAGTAAGAGTCTGACACTCTCTTCCGCTCCGAAAATTGGGGACTGTACTGATAGCAAGTTCAATACAAAAATAGTGTAGATGTTTTTAATCAATCTATATATATAAAACTCAAAGGTGACTGACTGACTGATTGACATAGTGATTTATCAACGCACAGCCCAAACCACTGGACGGATCGGGCTGAAATTTGGCATGCAGGTAGATGTTATGACGTAGGCATCCGCTAAGAAAGGATTTTCCAAAATTCACCCCATAAGGGGATGAATCAAGGTTCCAAAGTTTGTATGGAGAAATCAACTTTGACGCGGACGAAGTCGCGGGCAGAAGCTAGTAAGTAATAAACTCGACAAAATTTTATACCTAAAAGCGTTGGTCAGTTTTCCTAAAAAAAAAATCATTTCAAAATGATACGTAATTTAAAATCTCGTACGAGAATTTGCAAAATAACTGAGGATGTGAAATCAGCCTTATGAGCTAATTTTTCAATATTATGATAACTAATGATAATAATAAAATTCAAAATTATAAGGTACTAGCTGTCCGCCGCGGTTACACCCGCGTCTTTGGTTACTGCTCCGCTCCCGTAGGTCGTAGCGTGATGGTATATAGCCTATAGCCTTCCTCGATAACTAATCTATCTAACACTGAAAGAATTTTTCAAATCGGACCAGTAGTTCCAGAGATTAGCGCGTTCAAACAAACAAACAAACAAACACTTCAGCTTTATAATATTATAGTATAGATAACTTTAAATACAGGTTTTCTTAAATACATAAGTATAATTATGTCAAGTTCATAAAATGAAAAAGATAATATTCAGATTCACCTAAAAAAAAAACATCAGTTTGACAGCTTCTGAAGATTAAAAAAATCAGCTATAAATGATCTAAACTTACCCTAGTATAGTATCGTCATCAGCCAAAAATATCCATTTAACATGAGGCATATTGCTCACTCTCTTTAGCACCATTTTCAAAATGGCGATGGTTTTGGCGCAGTGGCCCGTCTTGCTATTCGGTATCCCTGTACTTACAGCTGGCAGTGTCGGGTCTAGAAAATCACGTAGAAAATGAAATGGTGATAAAAGTTTTAGTGTTTAAACTACCGTCACTTGTGGAGGTCATTTTAATGTTTTAGGAGGTGATGTTTTTTAGAATGACAATAACGGTCATTGACCTACCTATATTTTATAGCATTCTTCATTTGAAAATCAAAAATAGAGTCAAAGTTAAAGCATTTATTTTAATTAAACCATTTACAGACACTTTTAGACTGTCAAAGAGTCAGTTAGTCAAATATCAAATCAAAATATCGTTTATGTCCTTAAACGATGTCTATGAAAAAAGATAAATAGTTTTTGTTCAAGTTTCTAAGCAGAAATATAATATATGAATGGCAATGATCTCTATAAACACAATAATGGCCGTTATTTGACAGTTATTTTTCAAATGCCAATAATAAATGGAGTAAAATGGACATAGTGATTATAATGAATAGCTTACCATCTTTATCGCTAAAGAACTGCAGGTTGGTGACGTGTCTCCCCCACGTCTTTTTGACCACCCTTGCTCTGGAGTTGTGGAAGCCGCTCCAAGTCTTCACGGCGAAGAATATCGAGTCTTCAGCTATGGCACTGCCCTGCCGATAACGTGGCATTTGAGAATAGCTGCTGTTCACCGTAAATGGGCCATGGCAGTTTTCATTGATATTTTTTAAACTTAGAAGGCCTCATAGGCCTTATTATAAAACAAAGCTTTTGCTTAAACCAGGTTTTAAGGCAACTTTTGTATTACTACAGTTACCGGCACGTAACTTGGCAAGAGATTTTCGTAGTGGGGGAAGTTCGCGCATATAAAAATGTATAAAATTGTGCGTGCGCAAACTTCCCCCACTACAAAAACTCTTGCCAACTTACGTGTCGGTAACTGTAACTTTATCTTTATCGAATTAAAGTTCTAAATTCTGGTAAAAGCAAAGACTTTGTTTTCTAATAAGGCGGGCTGGATTTTGGTCTTCCGACTGCCGGAGTGATGAACAGTTTTTTGGTCATAATCACTCTGCTTATCAAAGAAATGGGTGATTTTGTCGTTTTTTAAGACGCCAATGATAGTTTGCAGGGATGGCCATATTTGAAGAATCAAAAGGTATAATAGATTACTGTTTTTTTCATAAAAAAAAAACGCCGTGTATTAATAAAAATCAGAACTATACTCACACATATATCGAACTGTCGCGGATATGTAGCACAATTATCGCCGGACACTATACAGAAGCTCAGATCTGGCGTGAGCAGGGGTCCAGGGTCACTTCCTCCACCGTAGACCAGTTGCGCCAGCTCGAAAGCAGGATCTATTGAGAAATCTGCCTCCAGGCGGCGCTGACCACTTTCTATTTGTTTTAGGAGTCTAAAAATGGTATCGAGGGTGAATAAAGCGGCGTTTATACTTAACCTACCCCGCGTGGGAAAGCTGTCAGTTTCATACATTTAGTATAGGACTGATGAACTAATGTAATCACATTAATTCTACCCCGCGTGACGTGGAGCAACCCGCTAAATGTATGAAACCGATTGCTTCCCACGCGTGGCAACACGCGGGGCATGTTCAGTAAAACGCAGCATAATGGAACTCTTTGTTGTCCACCAACAATAAAACAACGCAGAACTGATAGTTACTATCAGAGAGCGCTAAGATGAGTTTGAGTCTAATATGTGGTTATTTATACCAAATTCACGTAATAATGGTCATCAATAACATAATGTATATCATTTCTTTTAACTTCATTGTATAAGATCGTAAGTCGTCCAAAATTAGCTTGCAGTTCAAAATTTTCAACAACCGACGACCTGGTACAAGTCGTGGGAAACCGCTGAAAGACCGTTTATTGTAGCTACTCGTATTTTTAGGGGAGGCCTATATCCAGCTGTGGACGTAGTTCGGCTGATATGATGATGATGATGAATCTGAATTAGCTTAAAAAGTGAAATAATAAGATTTCAGTTATTTCCACTTACATTTCAATCAGTTCTATCCTCATGGCGAATCCGCTCGCGAAGTTGGGGTACATGAAGCCCTCCTCCTCTTCCAGGTCCTCGTAGAATGTGAAGTGGTGGATGATGGTGGGCTCCTCATCGCTTAGCGGGTACCCTATCCACATCACGTCCTGTTAAGAGGAATGATAGTGAAGAATCTTCGGTCATTGGTCGAAAAGATTCCCATGAAACTTGAAGAACTGCTTAGGATATTAACCACGACTGTTTGTAAATATAAAAACAATGAAAATTCTGCTTTGAATGAGTGACTTCATCTTGTATTATGGAACAATTTCACTTGTTTAGGACGACACTTAATCACGTGAAACTCGATAGGGGGGGAAGAAGTTTCAGAAAGAATCACGAAATATCACAAGGGGGGGAAGTGGAGTGCAGTGAGAAATCACGCGTATGTGTCCGTTGAACGCGAGATTTCTAAACCGAAAAACTAACTTTCCAGAATTAAATTACCTGTACTTAAGCTGATATTAAAAAAAAGAAACTTTGTACTAATAAATAATGTGTTTTCGCATTATCACCAGGGAGTATGATGAGATGTACTACCTACTTTTAACCCCCCCCCGGGTTTAAAAGTAGGTAGTACATCACGTAATGAATGACCCCTTAGTCACCTAAATTAGGATGCTTCAAATACTGGGGTTTTCGAGGTTCAAAGATTTCGAGTACCGGGCATTCCTACTCACGTCTTCGACCAAGTTTACCTACTTTCGTCGGCCCAAGACATATAGACTAAATACCCTTTCGTCAAGGCTGCCAGTATTATTTACATTTAGATTCTGAATTGGGGTAAAGCCATTCGGATGCCCAAAACCGGCTTACCATTAGACACAACCACATCACTACGTACAGTCTTGGAGTTTCCCGAAAATCCTATCAGAGTCAAACCCAAAACATTTATTTCAATTAGACCATTTTAACAGAAAAAGATTACCATTGGCATTCGTACGAGAATAAGCAGGCTAGACCAATCAGAGTTGTTGTAAAGAAGCTACATTCTTCTTGCCAACCTGATCGAATCAAAGACGACCTAACAACACAAGGTCTGAAAATTGAAAAAGTAGACAATAAATTGAGCTGGAAGAGTAAAGAACCACTCAACATGTTCGTCTTATCATTTAATAATGAAGAAGATGTCAATAAAATCTATGGCATAAAGTACATTTTAGGGTGTAAAATTGAAATACACCCACTCAAAAATCCCAAACTCATTCCCCAATGCAAGAGATGTCAGGCATATGGACATACTCATAAATATTGCAGAAAAGAGCCAAGGTGTGTAAAATGCACTGGCAAGCATCTTACAGCCAACTGTACCAAACCTCCGCAAGAGAAGCCAAAATGTGTTCACTGTGGGCTACCTCACCCTGCCAACTATAGAGGGTGTGAAGTAGCTAAACAGATGCAAATATTAAAAAACAAAAATATTAAAAAGAAACTTGTGATACCAACTACCCAGCCGTCTTTTCCACTAAGGAATTCTGACAAACAGCCACAGAAAACAAGTGGTGTCCAGCCATTTGCAAAACTTATGCAAGTACCCAACACTTGTTCCTACGCGGAAGCTGCAAAATCAAGATCTCAGCCTTTGAATTTAGAGGACAAGATTAATCAGATTTTAAAATGTATTACATCATTTGACAAGAGATTAGAGAAATTAGAGTCTAGTACTAAAACAGCCACTTTAAATAACCAACAATGAATAACACCCTTAAAATAATGGCGTGGAACTCTAATGGGCTCCTCAAACATCAAAATGAGTTACAGGCGGTCCTGGACACAGAAAATATAGATATATGTTTGGTATCCGAAACGCACTTCACCAAGCAATCTTTTGTGAAATTTAGAGGATACATTGTATATAATTCGCTTCACCCTGACAACTCTGCTAGAGGAGGCAGCGCGATTATAATCAAAGAGAACATTAGTCACTTCGTGCAATGTATATATGAAGAACAAGACATTCAAGCCGTGGCATTATCTGTTAAAATCAGATACTGTCCCGTGTCCATTGCAGCCATTTACTGTCCTCCACGGCACATGATAAGAAAAGAGCGATATTTACATCTCTTTGAATTATTAGGCCAGAGATTTATCCTAGGCGGTGATTTTAATGCTAAGCATACGCATTGGGGATCAAGACTCACTACGACTAAGGGAAGACAGCTCTTAAGCGCAGTTAAAGATACACGTTCTGAAGTTATGAGCACAGGAAAACCAACATACTGGCCCACTGACCACCAGAAGATACCGGATCTTATAGATTTTTTTATATGCAAAAACATATCCGCCAATTACTTGAGCTTGGAGGAAGGTTTTCATATGAACTCGGACCACTCTTCGATTATACTAATGCTTAGTCAAAAAATCTTACTCAAAGAAAGCCACTTAACCCTGACTAATAAATTCACAGATTGGGAAAGTTTTTCTCTAGATCTTGATAATATAATCGACCTTAAAACTCCGATAAAAAAGCAAGATCAGCTAGACGCAGAGGTAAACGATTATGTTGTTAACATTCAGCAGTGTGCGTGGAACAACACACCAGAATTAAAACGTAAATATAAGGGGTTTACTTATCCTAAAGAAATCGTGGATTTACTATCTGACAAAAGAAAGCAAAGGAAACTGTGGCAGCAAACTCGGTGCCCGCGAGATAAAACATTATTAAATAATTTTACTAAAAGATTGAAGAGAAAAATCCAACAATATGAGGAAACAACTCTGAATACCAACCTTCTGCAGTTAACCAATGACAAATCAACAGATTACTCACTATGGAAAGCAACCAAAAATCTAAAAAGGCCGATTAAGCAAATACCGCCCATCAGAGATAGCGATGGAAAATGGGCCATAAGCAATGACCAAAAAGCCTCAAGATTTGCTCAGCATTTAGAAGAAACTTTTAAACCCAATGAAAGCTTAATAGAAATACTTGAGACAGACAACTCATCACAAAACCAGATAATCAAGCTTGTGACTCCTAAAGAAGTTATGAGAGAAATTCAAAATAATATTAGCTCAAAAAAATCTCCGGGCTACGACCTCATTACAGGCGAAATTCTAAAACACCTGCCGCTCAAAGCTATAGTAAAGCTGACCAAAATAATCAATGCTGCATTTATTCTAAAATATGTACCCGCGCCATGGAAGGTTGCTGAAGTCATTATGATTGCGAAGCCTGGGAAACCACCACATGAAGCATCATCATACAGACCCATTTCTTTGTTGCCCGTGTTATCAAAACTCTTCGAAAAACTATTATTGAAACGGTTAAAACCAATAATAGAAGATAAAGGCCTTATTCCAAATCATCAATTTGGCTTTAGGGAGAAACATTCAACAATAGACCAGGTACATAGAATAACCAACATCATTGAAAAAACACTGGAAAATAAGGAAGTCTGCGCAACGGTATTTTTAGATGTCGCGCAAGCTTTTGATAAAGTTTGGCATGAAGGTCTAATATTCAAGCTCAGGCGCATGCTGCCAGAATTTGAAGAAATATTAGAGTCGTACATAACAAATAGAATGTTCAGAATACGGCAAGAAGACGCATATTCCGAACTGAAGCCTATAAAAGCTGGGGTACCACAAGGAAGTGTGCTTGGTCCCATTTTGTACTTGTTATACACTTGTGACATTCCAGAACTGGAAAAAAACACCATTGCGACCTTTGCAGATGATACTGCAATTATGGCTACGGGGTCAAGCCACAGAGAAGCAATAGAAAAAGTCCAACTAGCTGTGAACAAAGTTTATGACTGGACACAAAAATGGAAGATCAAACTGAACGAATCAAAATCAATTCACATTGACTTCACAAATAAACACCTAGACTATCACCCAATCTACATAAATGGCATGCAAGTGCCTTATGCCAATACGGCCAAATACCTTGGCATGACTCTCGATGCCAAGTTGCGGTGGAAAGCTCATGTCAAAAAGAAAAGACAGGAACTCGACATACGTTATAAAAGTATGTATTGGTTACTTGGAAGGAAATCTTGTCTATCAATACATAATAAATTAACCATATACAAGCAAATACTGATGCCTGTCTGGACGTATGGTATCCAACTTTGGGGCTGTACTAAACCAAGCAACATCAAAATTATACAACAATTTCAAAATAAAGTACTCAGGGATGCTGTGAATGCACCCTGGTACATAAGAAATGACGACCTTCATCGTGACCTTAAAATGGAATTCGTCACCACCATCATCCAAAAATTTGCTGAAGCCCACGAACACAGATTACACCGACACGTGAACGTTGAGGCTGTTCAGCTCCTAGACAACACAGACTTAGTGCGTAGGCTAAAAAGAACTAAACCTTTTGAATTAGTGTAGTGTGTAGTGTAAAGTGAGTGAATAATAGTAACAGTGTTGTGCTATACATATAACACACGAACTTAGTGTTTTTATAAAATACAGACTCTAAGAAGGTGCTATGGACTTGTATAAAAGTGCTAATGGACACTATTCTTAGTTTTAAAATAATGTATAACGTAGCATATTAAGTTAGAGTTAAATTACTTATTAGTCTTTTAGGCTAGATCGTAATTTATTTTATTAAGAAATCTGTTCTTAATAACACAAGGAAAAAAAAAAAAAAAAAATTAGACCATTTACAGGCACTTTTGAATCAAGGAGTCGCTAGTCGGTCAGTTAGTCCGAAAGCTAAAGCTAGTTGCTCGTTCCAAAACGGAGATAGGCCTCTATAGAGAAGAAAAAGCAAGAAACTCCACGGCACTCTTTTCAATTAGGTTTTTACAAAATCCTGGTTACATTATTCTTGTTGATTCTACTTATACACTATGTAACAAAAACCCTGTCAGATCAGTATTGCCGTTGATCAGTTTTTATGTTTTATTTTAATTTAATTACTTCTTCTTTCTTCTTTTTTTTTTCACTGGGGAAAAATAATAATCTCAAATCCATTAAATGGTTACGTATATGTGTACGCAGTACGATGCCGAATAATACCCTTAAGGATCGGACAGGGTTTTTGTTACATGCTGTATATGTGAAAACAATGAAGATGTAAAACAGTACTAAACAATCATAAAAATAAAGATGTAATGTATCTACGTTAGACCTTACCTTCTGTCTATCAGCGGCCGCTAACGCCTCTATCAGCTTATCGCATTTCACAGCTGTGTGCGTCTCCACGAACAGCACCCATCTGACGTCAGTGCTCTTGTATCGTGACGTCAGAGGTGCCAGCAGAGGCAGGATCGTCCACGCACCAGCCACGGGGAAGTCCTCATGCGTTATGTGTATTTTTGGGTTACGCTGTACGAAATGAGGAAGGTATATGTGTGAAAGTATATATGTATCTATAACAGTGGTTCTTAACCTTTTAATAGTAAAGGATGTCTAATAAACTTAGCTAACTGTAATCCCCGAAGAGTTGGCAGAGGTGTACCCATTAGTACACCCCCATTTCGCCAGTTATGTTTAGGTCCCATGTAATAGGGGGCAAGCCTATTGCTATTAACCGGGCACAAATCCAGACTTCGAGGATGCTACTGAGAAATTACTGATGGAAAACCCGAATAACACTTTGCCCGACCTGTGAATCGAACCCAAGACCTCATGCTCAGCAGTCGCGCTTTGCGACCACTAGACCAACGAGGCAGTCATGGGGAAAACCAAAGGTTGTAAATGGTCTGACATTGCCAACACGCAGTGAGTATCATTAGTTTCTTCTTTTTATAAGAAGAAGCCTTTGCCTTACAGTGAGGCGATTATGTAGTTTGATATATTGTTGTCAGGTATTCTTACATGTTCCAGCTGCTGGACTTGTCGCTCGATGTTCTCTTTGAGCCGCTTGGCCACACTGGCGTGGTATGGCTCAGGTTGGCTCACTATTGTAAAAACTACGTTTCTTGAATCTGCAACAAAATTCACTTTAAGTCAATTTATAACTACTGTTATAAGCGGAAGTTTGTGTGAATGGATTAATGCAAGTTTGTTACTCTTTTACGCTTAAACGGCTGAACAGAATTTGCTGAAATTTGACACACATATAGCTGAACACATACTTTTTAAGCCGTATTCGTATTCTCGTGGGATAATTTGGGACTTTGGCTTAATTTATAAGTCTACTCACTCAAAGTTACAGGACAAAAATTAATATTTACGTATTATTTTATAAACGTAGCGCCATTTCACGGTAATGGCGCTACGACAGCACTTTTAAATATTCTGTGAAAATTAGTAGTGGCACCTCAGCAGCGCTTATTCTTGCCTCTAATTTGAAGACGTCCTTAAAATTCATACGGGCGAATATGAATACTAAGATGGCGGCCTGTTTTTAACTAATATTTGTGTTCCCGCGGAATGAATCAGGACTTTGGCTTACTTCTAAAATCTACGCAGAAATAATCGCGGGAAGAAGCTAATTAAATTCCAAAAAGTCACATCACATCATACTCTTGCCACTAAAAACAACAGCCTGTACACATATCCCCCCACCCCTACCGCTATCAAATTACATCCCGCATCGAAACACCGCATCACGGCTGATAGCATTACCGTCAATGCCGTCAAATTATGACAAATGGCGTCGAAGCATTGACTAACAAGCCGTCGGAGCTCATCAATCATAGACCAGGCATTAGGTTTCATTTACAGGTAACTGATAGAGATATATGCTTTGTATGTGGAGGATTAATATGTGTAAGGTGATAAGGGACATAGATGTTGCAGACACGTCTAAAAGGATGTAATAAGACATATTAACTAAGCGTTAACTACGCATTCTACCTCTGAGTAACTTTGAGTAAAAATAGTTGCCAAGAAGTCTTTTGTTTTTTTGTGTGAAAAATCTCAAGAATCACCATTTGATTTAAATATGATTTGATGTCTGAGCAGAAACGAAATATTATACTATAAAAATAATTGAAAGTTAAGTTAGTTAAAAGTCTAATTATATGGAAGTATCTATAAGAGTTAAAACTTTACCGTAAATCTAATAAAAATTCATCGTACAATATTTCATACGACCATACAAAAAAAGACACTTCTTAAATGGGGACTTTTTTCAATTATTTTTTTTATAGCCGCTATAGTAATGTAGTTTCTGTCTAAATATCAAAAGTCTACCTATTACGTTTTTAAGATACAGACCTATGACAGAGAGACAGTAAAGTCTTAAAAATATGGTACCGTTTGGCACCCTATTATTGGCTTCAAAAGTGCCTGTAATTAGTCTAATTGAAATAATTGTTTTGACTTTGATTACTAAGAAAAATCCTACGAATTTACGAAACGTTTGCTCCGCGCGCCTATTCTTAGGTTTTCCGAAACCTAAACTAAGACTTGATCTATGTAAATGTTTTCTTAAAAAGACAGTAAAACATGTTTCCGATCCCAGAATCCATTAAAAAAGCTTAAATAGTTAAATAAGCTTTACCACCTCAAGCTATTACCATCTTAACACCAAACAGCCGTCCGTAAAACGCGACCAAACGACACACGAGCGTTCACGATCTTCAATATTTAATTTCGTCTTAAAATTCACATCTACATCCACAGAAAGTCGGGTTCTTAGTCAAATCGGAGTGAAAATCGATCAATTTGGATGGAGTATCATGAATAATGCAAAGCCTGCGATCACCTGAGGTGGGACACATTAAAATCGCATTCTGGCTTTATGACGTCCCTAGGCGAACGCAAGACGTATTACCGCTGATACCGATAACGGAAGGGTTAGCTAAAAATACGCTTAAAATGTGAGGGTTAACGATTTGGAACAGGTAAACGGGAAATTTAAATTGTTCAATATTTTTCTTTGCGTGTTTTAATACGTTTTCCGAAGATTTGAAGTAGGTATGTATAACATTTTGAATTACTATCTATTTCAGTGTCTAACCGTTAAGCTCTGGAAGTACTTTTTCCAAATTATTTTTTAGCAATTTATACAAATAAATAAAATTGAAGTCTGTTTGTGATGTCAAAATATAACCTTTTTTACAAAATAAATATGAATAAAAACACCGCACTTACAAGAAAAAAAATGTCTGTTTGTTTCACCTAATCTCTGAAACGGCTAAACCAATATTGACGGGCCTTGCAGATAGCTGATGTTATATGGAGTTACTAAGGCTAAGCGCGCACCGCGATAAAAATCGTTGCGATTTTTTAATGCGAAATAAAATCTATAAAAAATTTATTTTCGCAATGCGCGGATTGTAGTGTATTTCTGTGGTTCACAGATTTGCGATATTTTTTCGCAACGATTTTTTATCGTAGTGCGCGCTCGCCCTTACTCAATCAATTTATCATGTTTGTTAGAGAGATGATTGACCCTATCGATTGACGTCATAAAAATTGCTGTTATTTTTCAGATTTTAGCCAGTTCGATTTCCGAGCGTGTCAAGTGAATTTTCGAAAACCTTTGAATGCAGATTGATTTCTTTTTAAAAATAAAGGAATGTTTCTTCTGAGTAAATTATGCTACTTATCTCTAGTATTATTTAGAGTACTTTCTCTTCGGGTGAGGTTAAAAAATACCTGCAGGTATAAAGTATTTGCAAAATATGTTATTATAATTTGCGTTTCCTAATGGCACTTTAATTTAAAAATAGAAATAAAATTATTCACAAAGTGATAAATTGTAATTTCACAGCGTTTTATTACAATCCTACTTTTTAGGCAACTATGTGATGCTATATCTTAATATTTTAGTACTGAGTATTACTAAAACAAAAAATCAAAAAAATAAGTATTTTATTATTTTCAATAAAGATCATAAAATTTGGAACCTGATAAAAAAATCTTCCTGTATATCGTTATTTGCTCAAATTCCAAAGATTTTAAAGCAATTTAAAAGATTTTCCTATCCAAATTCTTCTTTCATTCGGCACTATATTTTAAAGACTTTTAAAGGAAGCAGTAGCTTGTTTAAAGAAACCACTCCAGTCCGTATTTCGTGGCGATGGCGGAGCGTTGATGGCGTATGAATAATTTGTGCATCTGGAGTGGAGCGGGCGACAAATAAGCCTGCTGCAGAACCTTTTTATATAACTTGGAACTTGTGCAGTGGAGAGAAGGAAGAAAATTAATTGGTGCTCAAATTAATGGACGTAGTACTGATATTTTTAAACATTTACAAAGTCTGGAAGAAACTGTCTTTGAGGCAGTTGATGATAGTTTTGCAGCTGTATGCTTGCCAGTAAGGGCGCGGGCACACGGTGCGTTGCGGCGCCGCACCGCAAAGATTTCACCGTGTGAGCGGGCACACGAGCGGTGCGGCGCCGCTGCGTTGTTATAACGCAGCGGCGCCGTAGCAGCGAGCGAGCGTGTGTAATTCCTTGTGACGCAAAACAACTGAGAGGTGCCGCTCCGACGTCGCAACGCATTCACCCCTCCCCGCCTCGTCTTGGTGGTTGCAAGTCCGGTGCGGCGCCGGAACGCATCGTGTGACATGCCACAGATATTTCTATGTAAAACGACGCAGCGACACCGCTCCGGCGTCGGACCGCCGCCGCAACGGACCGTGTGCTCGCATACTTACACTGCGTCTAAAACAAAAGATAAAATAGGTACCTACTACGGCAGTAGGCAGTGTCGTGGTTGCGTTTACAATCGTTTCAATTTCTGCCATAATACTTTCAAAATAATAATAATATTACCAGCCTATTATTATCCCATGGCAGGGCAAAGGCCTCATCTCATACAGAGAAGGCACGAGCATTGATCACCACGCTTGCTCAAGAAGGATTGGCGATTTCAGATTTATATTCATTAAAAATTCAGATTTGCTCATAATGTTTCCCTTCACCGATGTCAGTGATGTAGAAAGCACGCAGTAATTGAAAAACCACGTTGGTACTTGCCCGGTATCGAACCACAACCTCATGGAAGAGAGACGGTCGTCCTAACAAACAGGATGCGCCTTTCAGAAAAAATAACATTAGGTACTTGACCAATTTTGTCCAGTCTACTTTAAATCAAATTAGAATGAACCGTCGGCTAAATCTTCTAAAATTGGTATGGCTCGTAATGGCTCAGTTTCCCCGAGCCACCAATCTCCCTTGAGCCTCTGATCCCTTCAGTCAGCCGTCGAATTCCCCACAAAATTACATAACTAATTCTCAATTAGTCTCGTTTCCTGCAGAATACTCAAGATGTTAGAAATAAATTGAATTGTAAACGATGAAATTGAAATAAACCGTGCATTTTAAAATGGAAAGTACCCATTTATAATAGTATTAAGTTTGGATGGATGGATGGATGGATGTTTGATACTCAATCACGCCAGAACGGCTGAATGGATCTAGATGAAATTTGGCACATAGATACATTATAGTCTGGAATAGCACATAGACTTTTTATCGCGGAAAAGCTTTGTCGTTGCGGAAGCTAACTAGTAAATATATGAATGTATCTAACACTAGCTTTACTCTCGGCTTTGTCCGTGTCAAAGTTAATTTCTCGATACAAACTTTGGACCCCCGTTTCATCCCTTGAGGGGATGAATTTTGGAAAATCCTTTCTTAGCGGACGTCTACTAATTATAAACTACCTCCTGCCAAAATCTTTATAACTCAAGCAGTTTTCGATATTTCGTCTTAAGTGGCCGTTCGCTTTTTATTACAAGCTTTTATTTAGCTTGCACTGTTCGTATGTAAGTTATCCTTTCAAAACTTGCAAACCATTTTTCGACCATTTGTTGGTATCCGATTGAGCTGAAATTTTGCATATACCTTTAGTTCTGGTGACAATACAATGCCCAATACTCAATATTATAATAATTTTAAATAAAAGCTTGTTTAAAACGGCTGGGCCGATTTAGCTGATTTTGGTTTTGATATATTTGTCGTAGTCTAGGGAAGGTTTAAACAGTGAGAAAATATGGGGTACGGGTAGGGTTGGGGTAGGGTAGAGATAGGGGTAGGATACCACGCGAACCTTAGTTCGCGGAGGGTCAGCTAGTATTAGATAAAAATCACTTAAAGTATTCCAAATATATCATTCTAATTCATTACTATTTCGCAGTGAAGAGGTGCAAATAGACTTGGTCTATCAATAATTCGCGGGCCGTCACGCCAAATGGACGGGTTCCGGAACCTACAGGGATTACGACACCGACTCTTGTTTATACAGCTCAATATAAATGTACATTTTCTATTATGGCTAGTTCTACACTCTGAATGTGCCTCATACAGGATGTGAAAGCACTCGTGAATATCAACAACTCTTATTATAATAGCATTTTTTTAACAATGTTATATCAATCAATCTGCCTAGCCTTTTCTCTACTATGTTGAGGTCGGCGTCCAGTCTAACCGGATGCAGCTGAATACCCGTATCTGACCTCCCTCCCTGCTCTAATCAAAGTTCCAGTATGTATTCATTCATGAGTACCTACTGTCACGTCACTACCAAAAAAATGGCCATTTAATTTAAGTCAACCTGTATAACGTAATGTACCTAGTTTTTATAATTAAACTAGCTGTCCGCCGCGGTTACACCCGCGTCTTTGGTTACTGCTCCGCTCCCGTAGGTCGTAGCGTGATGGTATATATAGGCCTATAGCCTTCCTCGATAACTAATCTATCTAATACTGAAAGAATTTTTCAAATCGGACCAGTAGTTCCAGAGATTAGCGCGTTCAAACAAACAAACAAACACTGCAGGTTTATAATATTAGTATAGATTATTGAGAGATTGAGAATTGACTCGTTTTGACAGAACATTTTTATTTATTTTGTAAAACATGAGTACAGTTGAAGGTCTTATAATTAATTAATTGAAATTATAAGGAACCAAGATCAATTATTAACCCTAAAATATATTACCTTCCATCAACTATATAAGAAACTGATATGAAACACAAAAACCCTCCACTACTCGCTCAGTCGCTCTATACAGGATGGTGTCGAGAGTCGCATCAATAATTCGGCATCACATCGCACGGATTCCACCATCCATAGGGGATTGAGGCCGAACTCGAATTTCTAAGGCCTCAGGCCCGTCGCCCGGTTTCAATTTTACCGCTCAATTTATTATAGACTATGTATGGCCAGGTTAATACCCTGGCCTCGCAGTTACGTCATTTATCTTTCTTATTTGACGCAAGTGTCGTGGTGTTTACGTCTTTATACAGAACTAGCTATTGCCCGCGACTTTGTCCGCATAAATGTCGGTTAGGTTAGGTTAGCTGGGCTGTTCCCGCACTTAGCCTCTTTATTGAGCAATTGTACGTGTGAAAAATATCCTCAGAATTACTCCAACCATCCCAGGTCCTCCCAGAATGCCAGCAGCCTTTTCAGACTGCTGCAGGCTTCGGAGAGCGATGCCGGCGATTGAAGAGTCCGTGCCCGTTGATCCGCCACACTTCTGCACTCTAAGAGCACGTGGTGTGGTTTTAGTTCCGCCTCCATGCATCCTCTGCACAGAGGGCTATCTGTCACACCTATGGTGAATAGGTGTTTGTTTAGGGGACAGTGGCTGGTTATGATGCCTATTATCTTGCGAATTTTGTCCCGTTTCAATCTAATAAGGCTGCGGGCAAGTCTTATAAATGTCGGTTATCGCGGACCCAGACAAAGACACGGAATAAAAAGTAGCCTATGTCCTTTCTCGGGGTTCAAACTTATCCCGTACCAATTTTCATCAGAATCGGTTCAGTTGTTTATTCGTGAAAGCGTAACAGACAGACAGAGTTACTTTCGCAATATTAATATTAGTACTACTATTAGTATTAGTACTTACTTAGATTTTTTCATTAATTCTAGTATTATCATAGATTAATTAATTTAATTAATTAATTGTTATTATTATTTATAATTAAATGGTCTATATTTCGACTTTTAATTCTATTCAGTAACTTGACAGATAAAGGGTTACCAAGTATTGACAAAAAAAAGATAGTGAGGTGGTGTAAGAATGAACGAAATTGAATGAACTTAAATAATGTACTTAACTTGGTATTAAACCATTCTTATCATTCGGTCATTACGCAAAATCGTTCACTACCCCAACACTAATAGTTGTGGTATGGTAATTGGTAACATTATTTTTCTTTGAACTGTCAAGTTACTGAATAGAATTAAAAGTCGAAATAGAATTGAAAACATTAATTTTGACTTTGAATTAAGTTTGATAGTCAGTATGCATAGTTAACAGCTATGTGCTGTAGCTTTTTACCCTGGTTATACAAAATCATTTTTAAAACAACATAAAACCGAGAAAACAGAGAGAGAAAGTTCTTTCAGGAAAAGTCTATAAAATAGATATTCAAGAGTACAAATTAAACTTTATAGCCTGTTTACACATTTTTGTAGAATAATGTCCTTTACGTCTAGTTGTAGTTATGTCCGTCTTAAAAAAACAGGGGTTTACGATTTTTGTTATGTCGCATTGCGTTTATGTAGATTTTATTAAATAGGAGATGTTTTTCACTAAACGTACAAATAAATAAAATTGAGGTGTATCAAAATAACAAATGAAACCTGATTATTTGAGTACCAACCGTTCAAACATTACGAAAATTTTTACACGAAAAATCCGAAGCTTGAAAGTTTTGCCTGTCTGTCTGTTTCTTCCAGTTAATCGGCCCAAACGGCTGGCCCGGTTTTGACAGGACTACACTGACAGATAGCTGATATTATATATATATAGAAGTAATTTAGTCTATTTTTATTTTATTTTAGAAAAAGAATTAGGGTTCCGCAGAAAATAATTATAATTAAGTCGTTGTCTGCTAGTACTCGATAATAAGTACATGTAATATTCAGTTCACAAACTTAATCTTATCGTCGTTACATAAAATATGTCGCTAGACACATAAAACACATGTTTTTTATGATTTTGTGATAAATATGTGAGCGAGTGACAGAAAAACCTTAAATTAGCTTTGCTCCGGCTTTTTTTTTGAGGTGTTACAAATCATCAAATGAGTCCTTCCGTCCTGGGTGCGGCGGAAGGGACTGTCAGACTTTTACTGACTATTGCTCCGGCTTTAGACGGCTGCAATGTAGATACTAACTTTACGTATAAACCTTCCTCTTGAATCACTCTATCTATTAATGAAAACCGCATAAAAATCCGTTGCTTAGTTTAAAAGATTTAAGCGCACAAACGGCGTACTATGTAGAGATACAGAATTTCAGACAAATAAATAGATAAAGGCAACGTTTTCTTCAATTTTGTGTGAAAGGGTTAGGGATAGATCTCGCTAGGAGCAATAAAGCCTCAACACTTAGATAATGCGAAAAAAACAAAGTAGTTTAGACGCGAAATCTTTGGAAAACTCACTCAAAGTTCAAAAGGTCCCTTTATCAGATTTACGTTTCGGTTCGAGAGATTCGATCTGTGTAAGCAGATGTTCTTTAAGATTTGGAAACTATTATTCAGTTTGAACAGTGTTCTTTGTGACAGCCAATGTAAACTATAAAAAAGTTTGTTTCTTTTATGTGTTTTTATTGTTTGTAAAGCTGCGTTTATACTTAACCTGCCGCGCGTGTCGTGGGAAAGCTATCGGTTTCATACATTTACTATAGGACTGATCACATTTGTCCCGTGGCGTGGCGCCACGCGGGGCAGGTTAAGTATAAACGCAGCTTAAAAGATATTCTCGTTACGACTGTCAAAGATCTATGAATGACAGCCAGCGGCTTTACGTGCTTTCCGAGGCACGGAATAAATATAACATCATTACGCCTGTAATCCCCGAAGGGTTAGGCAGAGATGTACCCGTTAGTACACCCATATTTCACCAGTTTTTTTATGTCCAATGTAGTACGGGGCGAGCCGTTTGTCATTAACCGGACAGAAATCCAATAAAACTTTGCCCGACCTGGGAATCGAACCCAAGGCCTCATGCTTAAAAGTCGCACTTTGCGACCACTAAGCCAACGAGGCAGGCATTACCATTTATTCAAAGGTAAGTTATACAAGGCAGTATTTAGTTCATTAAGCGGAGCAAAATAATTAACAAAACCCCAAACCAATTCATTAAATCCACGATTAGAACAATAATCCATTACCGTAATCAAATTGAACACGTTACAATTAATATCCAGCTCATTGGTCGTTATCCAATATTGAACGCATGTGATTGGACAAAATGAAATGGTACAGAATGGCGGCCGTCCGGCGAACGCGGTTGGCGTGGATAATTGATTGAATTGTCAGCAACAGCCGATTGTCTATTCATTGTGTATAGAAATTATGAACGCTTGTCTGTAGCGGACAAATTGCATGTGAATGCGTTGTGGTTACTAATTTAGGTCTTAGTTAATGATAAGATATTATTATTATACGGGGCGGAACGGACGTTGTGACAAAAACTACAGCAATTTTACCCCCTCTTTTTTGGGTGGTAAAAATCATCAAATGACTCCTTCCGCCCTGGGTGGGGCAGAAGGGACTGTCAGACTTTTACTGACTAAAAAACCACCCTGTTCCTTCTGTAGCCCTTTGCGTTCCGGGGCCATCCTGTTAAGACGTCCCGCGACCTCGGGCCCTTTTTACCCCTCAGCGATGATATTTTTCGTTGGTTATAAAAAAGAAATCAGCTGGTCATACGTTTTAATCGTTATACCGTCATCTTCATACATTTTTATCGATTATATTGCATTCATATGGGCGGATATAAATACTGAGATGGCAGCAGATTTTAGAAGCATGGTGACACACGGGCCACGGCATTATGATGAATTATTCTTTCTTATTCAGTATCCCTTCGCGTAACATGGAGTCCTGTTGTTGAAGCTTAAGAACTGTGAATTATTTTGTACCTACCCATGCCTTAACAAATAATACTTAAATGATTTGATTTGGAACCTATTTACATCACATTTTAAACTCAAATCTTTTCTTATTAAACCCATTTTCAAACGCGACAAAAATCAAGAGCAAGTTAAGCAATACTTAAATAAAGGATTTTGGACACATGTAGGTACTTGGATCCAAAACAATATAATTACTAAGTTATACAAAATAGTTTAAGTACTTTTAATAGGTAACTAAGTACTTACAGCTAACTACCTAAAGAGGTTCAAATTATTAGTTTGGAGCCAACACTGACCAATTTATGGTCGTTATGAAAAACACCCCGTAATTTAAACCCCTTTCTTCAAAGTTTTCCCGTGGCTATTATGGTAACAATAAATAAACCCTGTTCCTGATAACGGTGGGGCACATGTTTCTTTTTTATTTAAGAAAGTTTTAAAAATGAGAAAAGATACGTAAAGAAACATAATTAAAGACATAATGAACTATACATCTTTTGACGGTTTGAAAAGCGTGCAAAAAAAAACGCTTTTTGGTGGTAAGGCGAGTTAAAAATTGTACTTCTACCTTCTTCTATATAAATGCGTTAAATAATGCGGCGAAATGCGTTGCTAAGCCCAAAACTCGAAAACGGCTGGACCGATACGGCTGATTCTATTTTTGTTGTATTTGTAATTTCTCGGACAAGGTTAGCATGGAAGAATTTTTTTGGAAAATCTTCCGGAAAAGTCGGAAATATGCACCGGTGCGAAGCCGGAACGGTTCGACAGTTATTATTAAAATCATTTGTAATATTTTTTTCTTGAAAAATGATAATTACAGGCCTATTATACTGCTTTGTCAAATTTTAATGGTAACTTTATAAACACAATAAGTAAGTTAATTACTACAATCACAGTTGCATATTGTATAAGACAGAAAAATCTAAGATCCAAGTATATACCAAGACGTTTGATTTAGATACCATATCAAATCATAAAAAACAATTGCCTGGTTGTCAACTAATATTCTTCCCTAACACTAATATCATAAGCTTCAAACTACAAAAGATTCTCAAACAGATTAAAACTCCTTGCAGATTTAATAACATGTACTTTGCATGTACTACAGTGAAGTCACAATAACGGGGATGTAGACTCTTTACTTGAGAACTTTACTTCAATCTCGGTACGAAAGCCGGTATTTTAAGTGGTTCTATGTAAGTCCGACTTTCAGAACATGAAATAAGTAAGTAGTCGAGGGTAGTAAAAATTCATGAAGTTTGTTTCAGTTGTTGCAAGTTTTGTGCGGTATTAGAAGCCTATTTCAGTGTCTGGATAGATAGGCAGAGGCACTACTGGGGGAGTATTCCCGTAAAAAATCAGCTGTTCCCTACAAAAATGCTATACAACACAATCGTAATGTATGAAACAGCTGATTTTTTTTTTCATGATTACAGGGTTGGTCCCATAGAAAAAGTTGTTCATAATGATGTACAATAACCCTTTTTCAGGTGTTTTAAAAATAAACCTGTATACAAAATCTCGGCAACAATGCCCATCAGACAGAACACCTCTCTGGTCGGAATATCCTCCCTTTTCCATAGAGGATGAAGAACTATACACCCTATTCCTCATACCTCTAAAGATCGGTTTACATTTTCTGCTTCCCAGTAGTAAAACATTATTAAAATCTAACACAGCGACGGCACTGTGACGCTCAAATCTCTATAAAGAGTTACTATGGTACTAACATAAGTTACCATAAGTTAGTAACTTACTTGTCTAAGTACATAGCCACTAAATTATTCAAGATACCCTCACTTCGGCTTAAAACTTCGTCACTGTCCCGGCGTCGAGTCGTGTCGCGTCGTGGGAAATAGAGACTTGTAGTCGAAAGTCTTGGACATCAACATTTATGATAAGGTCGTCGTTTACATACTGTGTTGGGGACTTTTTCTAAACCTTTTTCTTTGTTAAAACTTTGGAATAATGTAGTGTGTTTATCTACATTTCTATCTATCTAATCTAAATATACACCGTGAATTTTAATTCGTTGTAAATCTTTCAGGGGTGAATGTACTTATGAATATGAACAACTTTTATTAAGGGACATAGTACGAAATGTGAAAAAAAAACAGCTGATCCATACAATAATGTACTACCACAGAATAACAAATTGTATGGATCAGGTGTTTTTTTTTCACATTTCGTACTATGTCCCTTAATAAAAGTTGTTTATATTCATGAGTACATTCACCCCCTGAAAGATTTACAACGACTTAAAATTCACGGTGTATAAAAGCTCTCTTAATATGCGGTATCTTTCGTGATGAGTGAGTAAGAGAGTGCTCTTACTCACTCATCACGAAAGATAGAAAACCGCTTGAAATGAGCCTGGGTCGCGAGACGTCATAACAGGATACCGTGGCCCCGGAACGCAAAGGGCAACGGAAGGAACAAGGTGGTCAAGTCAATAAAAGTCTGACAATCCCTTCCGCTCCACCCAGGGTGGAAGGACCCATTTGATGATTTTTACCACCCCAAAAAAAAACATATAATATTAAATATGGCAGAAAGGTAGTTTATAGTTACGTCCGCTAAGAAAGAATTTTCCAATATTGGTACTACTACACCACTACTCCACTTATGATTATGACCCCGACCGTACAATGTATGGAATAATTATTATTTATCACTGATACGGGACGATGCCGGAACTGTGGCTTCACTGATATATGTGAATCAGCCTTAAGGAAACAAGAGTAACCCTACAGACCCAATTTGAGGGCTACCCAGAAACTTACAAACAACAATTACACAGCCTTGAATATATCAAACACACATACAACTTTAATAAACAATTACAGACTAATGACACAGTCCCATTCAGACTGAACTTGTTAAAATTCAACCCGTGTGTATCGACATGTCGCGACTGACAGGGGATTGTAACTCGAGTTAAATTATTTGAAGGATGTGATCATGTATTCAGTGTTGGAAGGTTGGGTTACTTTGATTTGACAGTACCAACACTATTCTAAGGGTTAAGGTACAGTCAAGAAAAGAGATAGATATGCAGGGTCGTCAGATATAGTTGAAGTTTTTTTAGTGAACCGATTAATGAACTGTTTATTACCTATTTATTTACTACTATTTAAAGTAAATCACATTCGTAAACATCCATCGGTTTCTAAGAAAACTTCTTTTTTTGACTTTAAGAATGGCATAAAGTGAAATAAACACAATGCCGTTTTGTGCGAAAGTAACGATTTTTTTTATGCGCAGTTATTTTATTTATAATTATTTTATTTTTATTTCTTATAAAAGAAGAAGTAGACATTTTATCTAGATATCAATTAGATGGACGCAATGATGGAGATGGATGCAATAACGATACTTTCTGAATATATTGAGAACTAGCTATTGCCCGCGACTTCGTCCGCGTATATGTCGGTTATCGCGGACGCAGACGAAGTCGAAGTCGAATAAAAAGTAGCCTATGTCCTTTGTTGGGGTTCACACTTACCCTGTACCAAATTTCACACAAATCGGTTCAGTAGTTTAGGCGTGAAGAAAAGACAGACAGACATACAGACAGACAGACAGACAGACAGACAGACAGACAGAAAGACAGACAGACAGACAGACAGAGTTACTGTCGCATTTATAATATTAGTTAGGATGAGGGACAATAGAAGACTAAGTCTTACACCTAGCTACATACATTTGGGAAATAGACATTCATAATTGCCCAGCTGTTTCAAAGAAAAGAAATTAAGTAAGTAAGTTACAATTACAAACAGAAACGGTTTCGACCAATTACTTCCACTTAAATTCAAAAACGTTTTTAATAAATAAATCTTTGATCGAAAACCTAAATCGGGAACTTAGTGCGTCAAAGGTGAACGGCGATGTTCAATGACACGTAAAAATCTCATGATAAATTCGATATCAAAGTGAGATTTATTCACGTACTGCTTCAAAATCAATCGGAGTGCGATTAATGGTTTGGAAAAGTCAGAACGGTTGGGTGGCTTTGCCGTCAGATGTAAAGAGACCTGCCATGTCTTTACCTGACTTCTTTTCAAATCGATAGTTTAAATTCTTTTAGGATTCCGTATACTCTTAGGTCAGGTGCGCAGTACTCGAAAAAGGCGTGCCTGTATGACGAGATTTGTATGAACGTAGATGAGGCGAAAGGAGTATGTAACGATCGTAGCAGGTGGCGTTCTGTGGTTTCTGCCTACCCCCATGGGAAAAATGCGTGAGTTTATGTAGTATAATATGTACTCTTAAACTACGAATATAAGTAAAATATTTGATGTTAGTTGAACAATCAGTTTTTGAAACGTATTACAACTTTCAGGATGGGTATTTTGGTTTTAGATAGCCTAAATAAAGCGTGTTTCGAACTTTCCAATTATTTTTTCGCTTATAAGAGCACTGGCGATTTTAAGGCCTAGGATATAAAGAAAGAAGGTTATCTGAAGCCTAAATGAACGTCGATGACTTCAAAATTAACCACTGATTAATATAATAATAGGTATATAGCAGGTAGCAGTGTCAACAAAATGTATTTTTACTAATTAATGGTTCTGTGATTGAGTAAATTCAAAAACACTTTTTAAATAATTAGGTCTTGAATAGAAGGACTTTATTTTAATTTTTTTTTTCTATAATGTATGGATGGACAATGTATGGATCTGCCAGAAATAAATTAATTATTATTATTATTTTATCAATTACTAGCTTTCATCCGCGACTTCGTCCGCGTATACAGAAAAAAGTATACCCTATGTTACTTGCTGACAACGTAGCTTTCTATACCTAATTAAAAGAATTTTTAAAATAGGTTTAGAAGTTTTTGAGTTTATTCAATACGTTTTAAACTTTGTTCGTAACTGTACTTGTTTTTGTTCCAAATAAACGATTATTAAACAAGAATACAATTTTTATTCTCTTTGAAATATTAGTTTAGATATTGAGTTTATGTTTTAACCTGATTCTGATAGTAACATCCCGGTTAAGAATGATAAGCTGACTAATATTTTTAGTTATTAGCATATAATATCATACCTACATTACAATTTATAGCAAATAATATCACTTACAGTTACTAGTGGTTGTTTGCTTATCAACAAAACTACCTTTTGAAAGGGGCAACTAGATTCAATTCTATTTTTTTTTCTTGTAATGACGTTCAAAAGTGCCTTAAAATGGCCTAATTGAAATAAATGATTTGACTTTGACTTTGACTTTGACTTTATCATTAAATAAATAGTTATACAATCGAGTCATATAATATCAAAAACGAAAACGAAAATGTAAAACCCGCTGTATTATAAGTTGTAAATAAATAATTAAAAATAAAACTTACCAAAACTTTGAATACATCCTATGTAAGCGAGAATTAGCACCAACGTTACAACTGAAACAATTAAAAAATAATAATTTAATTACTGTTGAAAATATAAAATAAAAAATCCCCTATAATTTTTTTTTCTAGATTCTTCGACTAAATCATATTTTACGCGGATATTCTTATTATAACATAATAAAAGACTGTTATTGCCGAAAAAAACGTTTTTTAAATAAAGAACACGGACGTACCTCTCGCGTACATATTGGCGGGAAACTTTGGAGCGAAGGGCGTGCACCACCCCCGCTGCTCAAATAGGTACTGACGAACCAAAGCTCAAAACGGTGGAACAACATTTTTTAATAGGGAAAATGGACCTAAATAAAATAATTATCTCTAGGATCATTTATTTTTTAATATCTTCATTGAGTACTGTATAAAGACTATACATGTAGTAGGTATATTACATGTTAGTCAGTCTAATATGATAATCACCAAGGAATTTAGGGCTGATCTTTCTATAGTCAGATAACTTTTATTCTGTGGAATAAATATGTCAGTGACATATTTATTTATTTAAGTAACATGGAAGACCTACAGCTAAAAGAAAACAGACTAGTGACAGAAAATTAGACTGACAGTCAATTACAGGTCTTCACTTATAAGATCCAGAATACTACTAAGTTCTGTGGACACAGCAGTATGGAACAAAACAACATTAAAAAAAATACTGAATAACTTATATACTACATAGCTAAACAAAAACAAAATTTGACAAAAGGACTACTCTCACTAACAACCATCATAATAAGTTAAACTAGGTATATGAAAAAGTTTCGGCTTAAGGACTTCCTGGCCGAGGACACACTAGTTGTAAATGGATCGATATCATGCTGTTTCCATAGTTTATTGAAATTACTGCTTGCACGCACTATGTAAGAATTCTGCCTATAATTTGTTGAAGCAAATGTCACAAACATGTAAAGGTAAATGAAATCTTTTTGACTTCCTGGGAACGTTAAAATAAAATTTGGATAAAATATTAGAGCAGTTTATATTATAATTAAAAAGTTTATACAGTTACGGTTACGGTTATAAGTTTTTAGTTTTAGTTTAGTTTTTTTGTTGTTCTTAGTTTTTAGTTTAGTTTTTAAGTTTATTGTATATTATATTCTATACCAAAGCTGATATACATATTATGCCAGAGGAATGGCTCGGGATAGGCTATATGCTATACCAGACTATCATTCATCTAGATCCGTTCAGCTGTCCCGATTCAGTAACAATCAATCTAATCTTTCGAATTTATAATTATTGCAGTAAGGAAATAAGATAAAACTTCTTTAAATAACGGTCACTTTTAAGTTTTTCTTCTAAAGATATCTATGAATGAATATCTACATAGAACCTAAGGCAATTAAGACATAAAATCACCCCATTGTTCTTGTTGTCACAAGTTTGCATCTAATCTTGAGGTTTAGGATTTAATTTGCAACCCGGACATTCTTATTAAGATTTTCCGCTAGGAAATAACAACAAGTCTTGTGGTAGGTATTGCTAAGTACTTGATGCAAAGGCCCAATTTTAGTAAAAAAGCATAAAAAAAGTAAAAAACGCAAATAAAAACGTAGGACATTCAATCAGACACATTTTTGACAGATTGAGACTGAAATTAGATTGTGATCGGTCTCAAAAGTTAGCAGAGTTGCCTCCAGATCGTCATTAAAATCAGCAGCATTAAAAGCTAAAAAAAAAAATAAGTTTCAACCCATTACGGTTCAAAATTACGGTGCCTTGTCACAGACGGTCGGCAATCAACGGACTGTTTAAATTAGCTCTTTGTGGCTATCTTTAGGGGAAGCCTGTGTCCAGCAGTGGACGTTGTCATTCGACTGGTATGATGAGGATGATCATGAGTTAACTCAACCGTCTGACGGACAAATGCGTGAGAGCAAAATAAAGGCAAGTTACTAAAAAAAAAAAAAAAAAATTTTGTTATACGTCATGAATATTATGATTTGGTCGGCATATCAGAGACTGGCTGTCCGCCGCGGTTACACCCGCGTCTTTGGTTACTGCTCCGCTCCCGTAGGTCGTAGCGTGATGGTATATAGCCTATAGCCTCCCTCGATAACTAATCTATCTAACACTGAAAGAATTTTTCAAATCGGACCAGTAGTTCCAGAGATTAGCGCGTTCAAACAAACAAACAAACAAACAAACAAACTCTGCAGCTTTATAATATTAGTATAGATATATGAGATAGATATCATATATGAGTTAACTCACTATATAAATAAGGTCTCATTTGGCACCCTTTCAATACGGAATTCTAAAAATCCGTCTGCAGCAAAAACACTTCAATTAAATTCAATGCGAAGTACAAAATCAATCACCATGATTGGCCTATTCACAATTTGTGCTCTGTTCCCATTCAAGCTGCGGTTTTTCATTCCGAACTCTATTGAACGAGACACAAACCAAACAATTGTAGAGTGCGGCGAGGTAGCCTCTCTGCTCTATGTATAGTAATTAGTGGGCTGGTAGTCGAGTGGATGTTTTTATTGTATGGGAAAATCGTATTCAAGGTATTTCTATTTCGCGTGCAATTAAAAGCAAGTACTAATGTGACTTTTTTAATTCGTAGAGACTTTCTAAGTTTATCTTGTACTTCACACTTAAAAAAGTGGAGGGTCTTAATTCTGTAGTTTTTTTAATGGTTTTTACCTCTGACCCGTCTCTATGATCAGTGTGTTCTGCCCACCATGACGTACGGTGCTGATACGTGGACGCTCTCACAGGAGGCTGTGTACAGACTCAGAGTAGCACAGAGAGCCATGGAGCGTTCCATGCTCGGCATAAAATTAATAGACCGAGTTCCAAACGTCGAAATCCGGAGACGAACGAAGGTATTCGATATTGGTTATCGAGTTATGGAACTCAAATGGAGTTGGGCAGGACACCTGGCAAGGCGCGGTGACAGGTGGAGTAAAGCTGTGACAGAGTGGCGTCCAAGGAATGGAAAAAGAAGTGTTGATCGTCTGGCAGCGAGATGGGCGGACGACATTGTAGCCATTGCGGGAGTGTCCTGGATGAGGCTGGCGCAAGAACGTGGAGCTTGGCACAAACAAAGAGAGGCCTATACCCAGCAGTGGGTGAAGACGGGCTGTGGATGATGATGATGATGACCTCTGAACTCCGTCATTTATAAACCGATTTCGAAAATTCTATCTTTATAAGCCCCGACGTAAAAATGACGGGGTTTTATAAGTTGGCATCGTAGCTCCGGAACGGATGAACCGAATTGGATTTTGTTTTCTTTTCATTTGAAAGCATCTCCTGAGTCCTGATTCCATTTATTAATTATGAAAATGTAGTTCTGGGGGCCTACCACAACCTCTTAAAACAATATTATTTTATGGTCTGATTATTTTTAAGTGTTTGAAGACGGTAGTGTTTTTTGTGAAAAAAGATACTCTCATAAAGACTGGCGAAACTTCACAGCCTTTACGAGTATCAGTTAGAATACCAATAAAATAAAAGCTTTCAGGTCAACAGCTGATCACGGGGTCAACGCCCTCGTATCGCGTGTATAGGTTCTAGAAAACATGAATTTATAACATCTTTTTTATTGCTATGAGATGTTCATTGAAGTGTATGAATTTGTGAAGTTTCGCCAGATAATTAAAATCAAAATAATGTATTAGTGTTCAATACATCATAAAGCTGAAAATTACATTATAATATTCTTTTCATCATTGCGTTTTTTTTATTTAGGACCATACATGAGACCCTTTAAAGATATTGGAGATCCAATTTCCAAGTTATTTTGTTTGTTTTTCTCAACATACTAAGTTTGGTCATTGGTGAGTATGATGCGTAGTTAACGACTATTTGTGACGTGTCTTTTTACATGTCAATTATGTGTTTTATTAAGTAAACACTGTATCAATTTAGTATGACACGTTATCCTATATTACCGTGGGTTCACGGCTCATAGTGCTAAAGGAACCGTTGGGTTTTAGTCGTTAAGAGTCCGACAACCACGGGGAATGTTAAAGAAAAAAGCGTAAATATTTTCATGACCAGTAACCAGAATCCAGAGTTTTATCCAGAATACACGCGCAGTTAGAAAATAAGTTATTTACAGTATAGCGTAGCACGAAAACATTTACCAATAAAATTATATGAACCAAAACAAAATGGTTGCGGTCTCGGAGAAAATCTCAGTTCAAACGTTTCAAGATACACGTCTGTAGAGATAAACTACAATAACTTGACGCGCCCTTCTACAATTCAAAACTTCTGAAAGTGTTTGTAAAAGTATTGAAAAGAAAAACAAATCAGCGATTTGTTGCCAGACTAGCAGCGTCATTAATCAGCCATTATTACTAGTATGGCGCTGCACTGACATACTCTATGAAAATGACAGGTGCGTTGTCTTGCGCGGTCGGCAATTTATGGTTAGTTGACAAACAAATCTGCCGGCCTGCTACTGAAGACTATTACTCACAACTACATACAAACTCTTTCATACGGATGTGACTACACACATTGGAATAGTAATATGGAGGGGCGCGTCATGTTATAGTAGTTTATCTTCTACAGTAAAATAAAGATAGTTTAGAAAACGTTATATTTTATTTTATGAGACGGCTCATAACTGGTCCGAGATTTTAAGTTTTGAGTTTGCTCTTGCCTCGTGTTCTTGGATGTTATAAATCAGGATAAAGACACTAACGATTACTTATTTTATTGCCTCGTTTCGCCTTTTTGGATTTTTCGGCTTTGAATAAGTTGTAAGTAGGTCGTTATTGTAATGTAGTTTAGACTTTAGAGACAGTCGGTTGTTTGTGTAAGTTATGTTTGTAATCGCAATCAGGATACAGGACACATAATTCTTAGTGTGTGGCATCGTTTTTTAATAAAGAAAACTTACATATAAGATGAAATTAAATGTTTTAAACAAGACAAGACTAGTTTTTTCTGTTTATCAGGAAGTTGCGAACTATCTGGTGGCATTTCAACTATTGCTATAACCTACAACTACACCTCAACAAGGAATTGTAATCATGCTAGGACTACTGGTACTTGAAATGAATCAATCAATAACACTAACAATTAAAACATGCTTCCAGTCAATATTAGACGAAAAGTGAAGGGTGTTTTCATGTCAAAGATAACTTATTTCAATTAGAAAATTACAAGAAAAAAATACTATGTAGTTGCCCCTTTCGAAAGGCACTTTCGTATGGAGAAGAATGGGCAAGAAACTTCAAGTCGTGAGCGGTCAGACTATGCCTTACAAGTTATTCTGGTAGCGCCCTTATCCTGCCTTCACATAATCCAAGAGGCCTACGTTCGAGAGACATAAACGTTGACGGGTCCATCAGCACGATTGCAAAGACCTCAAGAGGGAGCAAAGTTCCTTCTCACGTCCACGTGGAACGTGTAAATGCTTTTTTAACCCTCCTCCTTGTAACGAGCAGTTGGGAGTTTTTTTTTACGTCTTTTTTCTTATAGTGTCTTGACGGCCCAGTGTTAATGACACCCTATCATGATTCGGGTAACCAATGTGACTTTATCAATTTTAGTTTATCTAGGACGGGCGAAGTAACAAGCTAACAAGCGAGAAAGAGTTCGCGGATTGCGAAAGTGTTCAATCATCGCGGCGTGTTTTCTCATTGATATGGAAAAAAAATACCTGTTATTTCCGTAATTACATTTGTTTAATTTTTTTTTTCTATAAAATGTTGTGCGGACCACGATGGTCATTTCATTTCTTACCCCTGATCTGGGACATCACTGACATCGGTGCAGGAAAACATCGTGAGGAAACCTGGGCTTATAACTAAGTCTGAAATCGTTAATCCGCCTTGAGCAAGCGTGATGATCAATGCTCATGCCTTCTCTGTATGAGAAGAAGCCTTGGACAGTGCAGTGGGACAATAATAGACTGGTATTTTTATTTAGTATTTTTTTACCAACAATTTTAGCAAACCGTTTGTTTCATTTTTATATTGGAAACTGGTATTTACTAGCTTGTGTATCAGCGTAAACCGACCGTCATTAAATTATTGTCATAACTGTGATTGATCAATTATGCTGGAACCGCAGCAACGCGAACCGAATATCCGAATCCAGAGCAATGAATAATTTTTGCGAAACATACGAATTAAACTTTTGTATAGTTGTCATTGCTGGTGCAATTATGTAATTGGTAACATGTGCTTCGCAAAGAAGGTATATTTTTATAACGGGGTGTAAAAAAATATTCTTCCTATCATTGTGATATGTTTTTTGTTCTGGACCATTCTTGGGACGAAAACCAGTTTAAAATATTTTAACTTAACTTCTCTCAGTAGCAGCCTCGGAGTCTAGATTTGTGCCCGGTTGATGGCAATAGGTTCGTTCCTACGTCATAACATGGGACTTAAACATAACTGGCGAAATGTGGGTGTACTAATGAGTACACCTCTGCCTAACCCTTCGGAGATTACAGGCGTAATGTTATGTTGTGTTTAAATAGGTACACGCAGGAGCTCTGTACTGTAGCATGCACCCAGAAGTATAATATTTAACGTCTTACATTGCGGACTATCTACACCTAATAGAGTAATTTTTCAGTCTAAAACAATCGTTTTCCAGCAATAGTTTTAGCTCATGATGTGTTTTTTGCACTCTTTTATACTTTTTGCCCATTTCTGTTTAAGTCCCATGGAAAAGCGAGCATATTCCTATCAACCTGGTTCATAACCAGGCTCCAGTAAATCGGAACTTTTTGCATAATTATTAGGAGGGTTTAAAAGTGGAGGAATTTATTGCAAACTGGTCGGAGCTTCACAGCCTCGTATCAGAGCGACCGAGTTAATAGCTTACGTGCATATTGCATCGGTTCCATTATGTGATTGGCTTTTTAAGTGTCCCAGTACTCGGAGCTGTACGAACCTAGGTTCTTTTTTTAAACTATCGTGTTTATGGAATGGGGTATTAGAATTGTTTTGTGCTAGGTACATTGGGATCGTTTAAAAAAATGCCTTGCATTTTTTTGCCCGCGTTTTTGTCTACGACATTTTTTTTTATAAATCCCTAATTTAACTTTTACAAAATATATTCCTATTAGTGAAAGAATTTTTAGAATTGGACTAGTAGTACATTCAAATAAAACACAAGCAAACAAACTTCTTAGCATTATAATATAATAAGTACCTTATCTTTAAATAGATTTACATAATTGATTTACCTATATCTAAGTAAGCACTTGATTAAAAGTTCAAAGTGGACAATGGACATTTTAAGGACCAATATGGGTCCTAAAAATGCTCACTGCAATGCGGCCACAACTATGACCCGGCTCGCCACATGCGGCCAATTTACTACACAGACTATAAAAAATGCAATGATGGGAATCTAAATAACACTTGTGGCTTCATAAAGTGTTTTACCTATTAATGTTAATACTAAATACAAGAAAGTATTTTTAGTAATACCCAGAGAGAGCCAAACGGCACCCTATTTCTAAGACGCTGTCAGTCTGTCGGTCACAAGGCTCTATCTTTTAATTCTTATTAGGTAGACGCTTGAAATAGTAGGTTTACAAAGTATGCATAACTGTGGTTGATTAAACAAATTTTAAAAATACAAGTACTTACCTACTATATTTTTTTTAAATAAGTAAACTATTTTGAAAAATATGTAGTGTCATATTATTACTTTATAACATCTATTCTTAACTAATATTCTGCACTTTTCAATAATTTTTTGGAAATTATTATGAGGGCTTTGGTTGGTTTAGTGTGCCAACCAAACCAACAAATTCCATACACTTTTTTGTAGTGATGTCCGTGAAAAGATTCTACACAAATATACTATGTCTGGTTATATATTGGGTTTGTTTTGAGTGACCATTAAAGAGATCAGTGCTTATATTTAAAAAAAATATACCTTTAAATATAAATTCAACAAAGTAACTCATTACAAATTGTCTGTAATAAATCTGTATACAGATGGTATACAGATTTATTACAGACAATTTGTAATGATAAAAATTAATATAAAACACCGTCCCAGTCATTTTAAAATCATAAATTCTACATATTTTTCTAGAGCCTAAACAGACCCAGTGTTGAGGTTATAAAAAGTTTAACTAACTTTTAAAACTATCTTTTTTCTTCTCAAGATTACACTGTAACCAGTAATTCGTAAAAGACTTATTTTAACGTTAATTCTTGATTCATTTTATCGATAAATAACCACAAAATCATCAATATTGTAAGAATTTCATGTTTTGCACAATCCGAAACAATTTAGGGCAAAATTAATTAAACTATTGCTATTTTTTAATACATACCCAAGTCCATTGTGTGATAGTAAACCCGAAGAAATAATATGTAGGTAGCTTTTAAATATCACAATGTATAGTTTGTTTTTGTTATTGTTCCAACTTTCCGGTCACTTTGTTCGTGACATGACATTTGTTTTTGATTGTGTTCCAATCCAAATTCCAATGCTGCCCAGATGTTAAGTATGATGAAATAGTAGTATGCGTTTGTCTGTGGTAAAAAAGAGAGAGAAGATTACAAAATGCAATAACTCTTACAGCTCTTTCACACGGCAGTCCAGTTTTTTGCAGGATCCCGTTTTCTGCAGGATTCCCGTTTGATGGCGAATGTGTTTATATGCTAGCGTTCATACGAGCATCCTGCATGCGGGATCCTGCAAAAAACCGATCCGGTCGAATTGTGCCATTCGGTTTTGTCACTAGAAACTGGATCCGTCGTCCAGTAAAAAGCGGGATCCCGTTTAATCACACATATATTTCAATAGCAGTGTTCACACGGCTTCCTGCGTGCGGTTTCGGTTTCGGTGCGTGAATCCTGCAAAACTGAACTGCCATGTGAACACAGCGTCCAGTTTAGCAGGATACCGTAAAAAGCCGATCCTGTAAAACTGGACTGCCGTGTGAAAGGGCTGTAACAGTTAGACTTCCGCTGCACGGTAGGTACCATAGAAAATGACAGAACGAATGTTGTGTGTAAGTGTCAAGTTTGACAAGATGGTTGACGTTCTGTCACGAATGTACGCTAGTGGTGGGTTGTTACATCAATCTCTAATCGACTATTACCTTAGCCAATTCGTTGATTATTTATATAACATTACAATAATTATGACAACGATACTCCTTAATGTTTATTTTTTAACAAGTAATGACAATCATTTTCGTTTTGTCAATTAGACAACACTATTTTATTTTTGCTCTTGAGTAAACGAATTTTGCAAGCAGTATGAAGCAAGGCATTTAAGTCCTGTTGTTGTGACGTCGAAATAAAAAACAGTCACTGTCATTTCAAGGAATCAGATGCAAAAGAAACTACAATCACATAACTCGGCATTGAATCGATATCGTCTCAACTTGAGCTGTTCAGCATTCTTTTAGTAAATTCCATACTGCTACAAGATTGAATAGTATGGATTTTCAGCGTTATCTAATTTGCTCTCAATCGTTGCGACGCAATCTACCTAATAGTTATTGGTACTAATATTCATTTTATTCTCGATTAACCAAACACTCAGTTTGGTAACTAATAGTCGATTTAAATCAATTTTTTAAATAATTTATATTACTTGTTTATCTTCACAACACAACACGTCACAACAAAACTTACGTCAGTCAGTTCATTGACATTTGTTGTTGTAATTTTGTTGATCAGTCGAGTTGGTCTTGTGGCGGTCTTATGGTTGTAGGTGGTCTGATAATCACTATAAACTTTCGAAGTTAATAAATATTGATGACGCGCAGCTGATTATTTTTATTTGTGAATTCGATTATCAGAAATCATAAATAAATTGTTAAAGCGTATATCTTATTATGTAAATCCTATAATAATAGATAAAATACCTAAGCTATCGCAAATTCTTAGATAAACACAGTTAGTTGACTTTGTACCCAAATTAGTGCAGTTCAAAGGTTCCCGATAGTAAGAAGTGAAGTGCTCTAAGAAGTTTGTAAAAAAAGTTTATAGTTAATTTACGAAAATGGAGAAACAACAAGTAACGGACGAACAATTAAAGGAATATTTACCAGACTTGCCAACAGGTCCATTAGATAAATACAGGAAGAAAGCAACGTTTGACTGGCGTCGAATGAAACTAGTTTACGATAATTTGAACACGATAAAATTGAAAGTAAGTTTATTAAAATAAAACTGATTGCATATTTTAGCATACATTATTATTAGATGCATTGGTTTGTGGCACTAAGCTGTATTATATAGTTGCCTCTATAGTTGCCATCAATATTTATTTATTTATTTATTTATAACACACTTAAACTATCATCACAGGCTTACTTACCTAATACAAAAGTGTAGTACCTATATGAGATAACAAATCTTAGCCTAAAGTAAAGTTACAAATTGCGGCCCGTGTGAATTCGCTCAGAGTACTTACAATAATTGAAGCAGGTATCTACCAATTTGTGGGCACCCTAAAACGCAAACCTCAGGATTAAAATTCAACCAGTTCTTCTTCATAGAGGCCTACCACCGTTTTGAAACAAGCAACTAGCATCTCCTGTAATTGGTCTAATTGAAATAAATGTTTTGTTTTTGACTTTTGACTAGAGATAAGCTTTGTCCCAATACTTTATTACTAAATCGGTTTTTTTTTATTCTTTAATTTTTTTATAGGAAGAGATTCTCAATCCATCTATTAATTTATATAAATTTTTTAGCATGACATCTGGAATTTCATGGAAAGTCATCCACTGTTCAAACATACAGAAGTTACTCGTGTCCTGGATGACGAGAGACACATCACCACAAAGAGGATGTACACCATCTATAATGAACAGTTCTTGCGGTTCGAAAAGGTAAATCATCATTATTCTCCAAACTCTATTCTAGTCTATTTGGTTTTGGTCCGTCTCTCCATTTGTGATATAAATATTTACTTTGAACTTGAACTTTAAAGAATTTTACGTTACCTAGTGAATTAATATTATGTTTAATGTAAAAAATTTAAATACTACTTATACCTATGATCACAAACGTGACAATTAATAAAATCCATTGAACGCTACTGAAATGAATGCCTAAGTTGGTAAACATAATTTACATATTAATAATGGTCTTGACCTGGGCGTTTATTTAATACTAGCTTCTGGCCGCGACTTCGTCCGCGTGATTTTTCATCCGCGTCAAGTTACGTCTCTGGTTACTACTACGCTTAGGTGGGTCGTTGCCCTGTGTTATGTAGCCTATCCTATTCCTAATGAGTCTGTCTATCAAATACAAACATGTTGTGCAAGCTGACTGGTAGTTTCAGAGATTAACGCGTTTTTAGCAAACAAACAAAAAGACTTCATCTTTATTATATTAGCATAGAAGAAAAACATGAACGCAACATGCTTATTATTCATTTAATCCTCTAAATGGGCAGGAGTAAAAAGGCACAGAATTTAATAACATAATGTATTGTAAATAATGCAAATGATTTGACTTAAAATAAATTCAAACTCTGATACCTTGTTGTCGCTCTCAATGGGGATCATGCTTTTCTTTGTTGAAAGACATTATGAATATATAAAACCCAATTTTCTCACACTTCATGGTTGCAATAGGCTCGCCCCCTATTACATGGGACTTAAATCATAACTGGCGAAATGTAGGTGTACTGATGGGTACACCTCTGCCTAGCCCTTCGGGGATTACAGGCGTGATGTTATGTTTCATGGTTGTTGTCATAGTAAGGAAATATTTAAAATAATAAAACAATTTCAGATAGCGGAAGACCCAAAAGTATTCCAAGCTGAAAGCGAAGCCTTATTCATGTTTGATAGTTCTTTAGCTGTGAAGGTATCCTTAACCTTCCGGATGTTCAGTAACGTAATCCAAGGTAATGGGAGGGAACACCATTTCCACATCATCGATGATGTGGAGAAGGCCAAGATTGGGGGATGTTTTGCGTTGACTGAAGTGTCCCACGGGTCCAATGCTAAAGGCATGAGGACAACGGCAACTTATGTGCCGGAGAAGAGGCAGTTTGTTATGCATAGTGCTGATTTTGAAGCGGCAAAGTGTTGGGTTGGTTCATTGGGTAAGTTTTTCCTAGTTTATTGTCTATTTGTAATCACCCATAAAAATATAATCAGAACAATGAGAATGGATGATGTTTCCTGCATATTTTAAAAGTCAAAATTTAGGATTGATTCTCATGTATAATTTACCGGACCAATAAAGAACAGTTGTTTACGATAAATTTTTGTTACTCTTGATTAATACCGTACATATTTACTTTAGTATTAGTATACACCATGGATCATCTTGCGGTACAAGATTGTGTGTAATCCTTTTTTTATATAAATAGAAAATGTTGACCCACTCTAGGAATTTATTTGTTTCTTTCGGGAATCAAACCCGCAATACGCAACGCAGCAAACAATTGCTCACCCACCAACCGTCTTGTCAAATTTCAGGTAAATGCGCGACACACGCGATAGTATACGCCATGTTGATATCGAAAGGCAAGAACCACGGTCTCCATACGTTTGTGGTGCCTATCCGAGACCCCAAAACCTTGAAACCATACCCTGGAGTCACTGTCGGGGACCTCGGTGAGAAGATTGGGCTCAATGGAGTTGATAACGGGTACGTAGTTAACGTTGCAAGTAAAGAAAGAAAGAAAAACTGTTTATTCACGCGAGAATGACGAACATAACATAAAAATAAAAAATAAAAAATTTTAGGTACATAAAAACAAAGTAGAAACTAGTTTGTATTAAATCTTAAAAAATAAAAATCAAATAAATACAAAAATAAATAAGCGCCACTACCGCGCGAAAGGGCTTACGCTTAGCATAATGCGGTGGCCCGTGCACGGAGGCACTAAAACCACGGCGCTGGTTTTCAGCGTGCCCCTGTCTTGGACTATAGGTAAAATGTCATTCACCCACAGTACCGAGGCACAGGACAATAACTCTCGCACGAGTTTACGGCCGTTGTTGACACAAAAGACGCTGTTCAACACAGTGCAAGTACTAAAGTCACATCTTTTTGTGGTTGGTAGACATGTTTCTGCGCAAAAATCTGTATTCCAAAATGAATTCTAATCTAGGTTCTTAAACTCTTGACCCAGTTTTATATTTTATACAAAAAAAACGTTGTGTCTCGTTGGCCTAGTGTTCGCAAAGTACTGTGAATGAAGTCTTGGTTTCGATTCCCAGATCGGGCAAAGTGTTACTTGGTTTTTCCATCAGGAATTTCTCAGTAGCCGGTATATGTGCCCGGTTGATGGCAATAGGCTCGCCCCCTATTATATGGGATTTGAAACATAATGGCGAAATGTGGGTGTACTAATGGGTACACCTGTGCCTAACCATTAAGAGATTACAGTGGTGATGTTGTGTATCTTGCAGTTTTGTAATGTTCAACAATTACCACCTACCGAAAGAGGCGGCGCTCGACAAGTTAGGAGGTGTGGACGACAACGGAGACTATCGGACACCTTTCAGAGATCCCAATAAGAGGTTCGGAGCTGCTCTGGGGATCTTATCAGGTGATAATTCAATTCAAGTTTATTTTTTCAAGTAAACATGACTTGTTTATTAGTAAAAAATCTTATCCTATATTAGTAATTAAGATAATTTTATCTACATTCTAAAAACAAGTTAAGAAACATACAAAAAAGCTAAGAAGTTGTCATATTTATCATCTATACATATAATAAAATCGTAGCGAAGTCAAAACTGTACATTTAATATTTTTTTAAAAGAGTAATTGCTATTAGTTCGAGGAGTGATACTAATGCCGAAAAATTTTTTTTTAAAATTTTTGTCTGTAGGTATGTTTGTTTAGAGCATTACGCGAATACTGCCGGATAGATTCTGTTCAAATTTCTTTTATATATTCATTTCTGTATGAATATTCCACATTGGCAAAATTAGTCTATAGGCTATAAATTATTACGCTATTTGCTTGGGGGGGTGAGCAATGTTTCATTATGACTATGCAGAAACAAACTTTGTCGCGGACGAAGTCGCGGGCAGAAGCTAGTACTTAATATTATAAAGATGTAATATATGTGAGTTTGTAGGGGGTAATCTCTAGATTTGCTGAACCGATTATGAAAATTCTTTCGCAAATTGGAAGCTACGTTATCACTGTGTACTATAGGCTATATTTTGTTATAAAAAAAATAGGGATCTGTAAGAAAAATCACGCAAACCAAGTCACAGGTAGAGTGCTAGTAATCTGTATAAATAAATAAAATTGAATTGTCTGTTTGTAATGTCAAATAATGCCACGGCCATTAGTAATAAAGATTTATTGCACCATCCAGGTGGTCGGGTGCACATTACCGCTATATCCACGTTCTACTTGCTGAAGGCTGTGGTCATAGCCATCAGGTACTCCGCTGTGAGGAAGCAGTTCGGGCCAGAGAATTCTGACGAGGAGACAGCAGTCTTGGAGTATCAGCAGCAAGTGAGACATTATCATACATTTGTTTTCTAAAATTGGATAATAATAATACCAGCATATTAGTCTTTGCAATTTAACACTGTAAAGATCAGGGTTTCCCAACCTGTTATGTGCTCCCCCCCCCCTTTCATTGTGGCTAAAAAATGCAATTACTTGTCGAAACTTGTCCAGTAGCGACTACCGACGTCACGTTGTGGAATAATAACCGACGGACTCAATATGAAAGTGATACTATGAGTACTATATAATATGTTATTTTGATGTAGGTTAAGATTTAGGATATTTTATGTAATATCTTAGGATGTAGATTAAGGATTTAGCATGTAAGGCTACACTCTCGCATTGGATCGTTGATCTGTAATGGTAGTTATAGGTAAGATTGCGTAAATAAATAAATAAATGACGTTATTTTATTTTATTGCAGCTTTAGCAAGGTAAAGGTAAGTAGTATTCTAAAGCTTATATTTCGTAATATAATAATAATTAAGAAAGAGCTGTAGAGCTGTATAAAATATAAATTGATTTTTCTTTCGAAACAGCAAACGCATCCAATGCCCCTTGCCAGCTCTCTAGGGAGGCGCGCCCCACAGTTTGGGAAGTACTGGTATAGATTATAGAATATTTCTTACGAAAGATTCAAGAGTATAAAAATATTAACTTATGATTATTTCGCAGCAAATCCGGCTGCTGCCCTACCTGGCAGCCACATATGCCATGAAGATATTCTCCGTTTGGCTCGGCCATACCCACATCAATATGACTATCAGCAACTTTATGGGTGAGTCCATTTATTCCCGTATTTCATTATCAACTTTACGTACTGGAAAAGCTCGTGGCTAAATAATGACAGCCACACGGGTCGATCCATCAGGTTAAGCTACGCTTTCCGAGGTTTGTCCGCGGATGGGTGACCATCTTTACACACCGAGACTCCTATGTGCCTCAGAAAGCACGTTAAGTCGTTGGTCCCGGCTGTCATACGTGGATCTTTGACAGTCGTTACTGGTCGTCAGAAGCCCGAAAGTCTGACAACCAGTCTTACCAAGAGATATCGTATTACCCAGATATTGGGTTATGGAGGTCAGATAGGCAGTCGCTCCATGTAAATACTGTTATTCAGCTGCATCCGGTTAGACTGGAAGCCGACCTCAACATAGTTGGGAAAAGGCTAGGCAGATTGATTGACGTACTGGAAGGCGCAGTGTGGAAAGGTCGAACTGGTAAAGGTCACTGGATGTGGGCAGCGCAAGACTGGTCATTGTGGCTACCTTTAGAGGTGCCCATGTCCATTATTGGACATCGTTCGGTTGATATGATCATGATGATTCCCAACTTAGTGTAAAGCCAACAGTCTCAAAGTGAATTAATTCTGTATAATATTTAAACAAAATAAACGCTCAAGGCTTGGTGTTATGGTTTTATATTCGAAACTTTAAACAAGTGTCTAGCCAAAACGGTGACTCAGTATTTTAATTTTTGTGGTATTCAATATTTGCATTTATATTATAAATCTTTTTGTATTTTTTAACAAAATAATTGCTTAGTTGTATGATAACAGCGACAACTATGACGAGGTCAAAAGAACAATGGGCATATTTCCTAATATAATCAGAAAGATCTAAATGGTACCTATAAAACAAAGTTGCTTCACACCGTCTGTAGGCTTAGATCTTTTAAACTACGCAACGGATTTTTATGCGGTTTTGATGAGTAGGTATACAGCATGTAACAAAAACCCTGTCCGATCCTTAAGGGTATTATTCGGCATCGTACTGCGCACACATATACGTAACCATTTAATGGATTTGAGATTATTATTTTTCCCCAGTGAAAAAAAAAAGAAGAAAGAAGAAGTAATTAAATTTAAATAAAACATAAAAACTGATCAACGGCAACACTGATCTGACAGGGCTTTTGTTACATAGTGTATATAGTGATTCATAAGGAAGATTTATGTACCTACATTACACCCGCGCAATGTCGGGTCACAAGTTATTATTATTTTAACAGAAAAATCAATTTATAGATAACAATTAACTAAAAAGAAATGAAACAATTTTAAATCTTTATTTCAACAAAAACAATGAACTTTTTTATGTGTTTACTAGCAAACCGCCCCAGCTTCAAACAGGTGCAAATATTAAAAAAAACTAATTCATGTAAACCTTGTCCGGGTAATTAAGAACACAACAAAACAAGAATCACCTAAATCGGTCCAGCCGTTCTCGAGTTTTGCACTTAGCAACACATATATCTATATTCATCCATACTACATATTATAAATGCGAAAGTAACTCTGTCTGTCTGTTACGCTTTCACGTCTAAACCGCTGAACCGATTTTGATGAAATTTGGTACAGGGTAAGTTTGAAATCCAAGGAAGGACATAGACTACTTTTTATTTCGCGACTTCGGCTGTGTGCGCGATAACCGACATTTACGCAGACGAAGTCGCGGACAAACGCTAATTTTAATTAATATAGATAGATAGATTGGACTAGTGGTCGCAAGTGCGACTGCCTTTCGGAGATGCAGGTAATGATGATAATAATCTTTATTGATACAAAAACCTTTGACATTGCATAACACTAGAAAAAAAAAAAGCACGGGTTGCACTCCGGGAGTGCCGGCAGAAGTGAAAACTTGATTATTAACGTTGAGCATGTTTGATATTTTGGAATGGTTAGGGAATAATTTTGCACCAATTGCTTTATCAGTATAAAAGTACTATCATTTATGTGGTAGAATACAATATTCATTTATTGCGCTATCGTACACAAACATGACAATTTATATTACATTAAAAATTTAACTTTAAAACTATTACAATTATAAACATTCGCGCAAGCGCCCTGCGCTGTCTAAACGAAACAGTAGGCCCAGGCATACATTTTCGCCGCGCCGTAGAGAGGGGATAGCTGTCTACTCTCCATCCGTCTTACGCTTTTTCGATCAGGTCACGTGTCCTGACGCGAGTTTAAGATTTTATACCCATTACAGAAAAAGTGCTCAACGCCGCTAAAGAAGTTTTCACTTCAAAAAAAATTGTATGCGTCACTTTCACGTGAATTAAAAGTTTTTCTTTCTTTCTTTCTTAGAATACATAGATTCGAGAAAGGTCATACGAATAATGTAAACCCTGACTCCTAAACTAGGCGATCCTGTGACTTAAGAGAGGTGTGTCCTTGGTGTTATGTTTTGGATGAAAAATAATAATTGTATACGCTATATTAGGAGATGACAACAACGCAGCAGCCCGAGGTATAGAGCTCCACGCTTTGTCATCAGCCGTGAAGCCACTGTTCGGCTGGACGGCGCGCGACGGCATACAGAACTGCAGGGAGTGTTGCGGTGGACACGGCTATCTTAAAGGTAATCTTCAATATTAATCTTTTAACTTCAATCGACTTTAAAATTAGAGATAATCTACAATAACATAGCGCGCCCCTCCATATCACTATTTCAATGTGTGTAGTCATATCCATATGAAAGAGTTCCTATGTAATTGTAAGTATTCGTCTTCAGTAGCAGGCCAGCAGATTTGTTGGTCAACTAATCACAATTAGCAAGACCGCGCAAGACAACGCACGTGTCATTTTCATAGAGAATGTCAGCCATACTAATAATAATGAGTAATTACTGACACCGCTAGTCGAGCAACAAATCGCTGATTTGTTTTTGTTTCGAGAGCCATCTCAGTACGCACACATGCGTTGTGAGTCTTGTAAATACTTTCACAAATACTTTCAAATGTTTCAAATTTGTAGAGGGGCGCGCCATGTTATTGTAGTTTATATCTACCTTTTACCAGGTCTTTACCAGATCTTTATGAGTTCAAACAAGACGGACCATATTTCCAAAACCTAATTTGTCATTACTTACATCTACAGCGGCAGCAATAGGAGACCTTCGCAACGACAATGATGCGAACTGCACTTACGAAGGTGAGAACAGCCTCCTGCTGCAGCAGACCAGCAACTGGCTCCTCAACGTGTGGGCGAGGAGGTCTACCATCACCTCCAACGACTCCCCCCTCGGGTCCTTACAGTTCTTGGAAAATGTGGACCAGTTGCTGAAGCTTAAGTGTCCGTGGAACAGTGTGGCTGAGTTTGTTGAGCCTAAAAGTAAGTAATATCATAAATATGTACATATTATTAGTTATAATATCGCTCCAAATACTTTGCAATCTTCTTCTATACATATAAAATGCTTTGTCCTGAATGACTGGCGGATCAACGCACAGCCTAAACCGCTGGTCGTAGAGACCTAAAACTTGGAGGGTGTGTCCTTTGTATGACGTAAGCATCCAATAAGAAAGGTTTTTCCGAATAGGTAATGAAAAAGGGGGGCAAAGTTTGAATAGGACAGCGAGATTCCTAGGTCTACTTTACCTACTTCAAAATTAGCATAAACATTATTTCCCCCTAAGGGGATGAAACGGGTGTCCGATATTTACGCGGGCGAAGTCGCGGGCAAAAGCTAGTTTTATATAAAAATCCCACGTCACGATGTTTGTCCCGGATAACCTCCGAAACCAATTAAGAATTTTTGTTCGCCTATTGTGTGTAATTAGGTCAAACTTAAAAGATAAAGGAGTTTTTATCTAGATTGTTGACCTCGATATTTGTTTATTGCCAATTTGAACCACAGCAACGCGTGGCCGGGTCAGCTTAGTAGCATACATATAAAACTATTCTCGTGTCTCGAAAGGTTATTTAAACAAAAATTGTATTTCGAGAGAATAACTAACTTTTGATACTACATATTTTATAACTAGTTAACTACTTAAGAATATAATATAAATATTTAAAAACATAACACGACCTTATTGTCCCTATATTCAGATAAAAATTCCAGGACATACATACACACAGACATACAGTATAATTCGTGTTAGTTAACACAATGTTTCTTTTCTTATTTTTGATATTTTTTATTGCCTTTTTGTGAACTTATTATTTTTGTATGCACATTGTCTGTGTCAAATAAACAGGTTTTTCTTTCTTTTAGTTTTCTTGTTTGCGTTCATAGAGAGACGTGGGCGTATACAACGTGCTACAATATGGCTACCTCAGGGTTACTTGGTATTAAGAAAAAAAAAAAATTTTAATAGCAAGAAAATAATTTTCCAAATATGTATAAAGTTTAATTTTGGTGTATTCACGCCTCCATGTATCTCTCTACGTCCTCCACTGGGTGAGAAACCATAGCTTAAACAGTATAAAAGAACTTGTCATATCTTACACCAGATCTGATCCTCACATACAAATGGCTGACGGCATATATGCTGAAGACGACGGCGGAAAAGGTGTCCAAACTAAAAAGTGAGGGCAGAGACAACTTCTCAGCGAAGAACGACTCGCAGACTTTCAACGCGGTCACACTGTCCGTTGTCTATGGGGAGGTATGTTACATTGTCTATGTATGATGACAAGCATGTCTATGGTAACAATTTGACATTGACAGTGCGCTTTAAGTTTTTAAAGTTGAACTTTCTTTTATTCCCGTACTAACATAACAAGATCTGCATTGAGTCGAATGATATCAATTCTTACATACAGTTAAATTTTTTCCTTTTCATTTTTGACATTGACAGTAACATTGACATTAGTATTGCTTGCCATGTAAGAAAAATAAATAAATAAAATCATTTTATTTCAGGCATGGTACGTATTTACATACATTTGTTGTTTTTTGTTTTTTTTTTTTTAATATATAATGTTACCATGTTATCTTTTTACCACCTTTGGTTGACTAGTAGAGAACGCCTATGGCATTTAAGTCGGCCATTATACTTTTTGTTGCATAAAGTGTATGTAACATTAAAATTATTCTATTTTTTTACACTTTGTTTGTACCTTTACAGAACTACGTACTGAATCACTTCTACAAGACGGCGTTAGAGTACGAAGACGTCTCGTGTCGGGCCGTGCTGCTCAAACTCGTGTCGCTGTACGGTGCATTCCTGTTAGAGAAACATATGGCTACACTTTATATTGTAAGTACAAAATTGCGCCTTCTGGCTTTACCCATCTGGAGATTCCCACGGGAACCAACACCTTGCATCATTTGGTTCCCTTTAAGATGGTTGAGCTAAGTGGTGCTGATCCACGCGTCATGTTCGTGAACGAGCACTGTCGGTTGGGACTGGTCATCTTTTAACTGTCATGGCTTACTCTTTTCAAAACCTATTTGAAAAGAGTGTATGTGGAGTTTCTTGCTCGTTCTTCTCCATAGAGGGCTACCTCCGTTTTGGAACGAGCAACTAGCTTCAACTTTTGGAGTAACTGACCGACTCCTGAGTGCCTGTAAATGGTCTAATTGTAATATAAATGCTTTGTCTTTGACAGAGTCCTTACGTAATGCAAACGAAGACTTTATTATTTCTGTCTAACACTATATTATTGACGTGCAGGGCGGCTACCTGTCCGGGTCGCAAGGCTCGCACTTACGCGACGGCATCCTGTACGTGTGCGCGTTGGTATCTCCTGACGCGGTGTCGCTGGCGGACTCGCTGGCGCCGCCTGACTTCTGCCTCAAGTCTGTACTCGGCATGGCCGACGGGGAAGTAAGTCAAGTTTATAATCTTTAAACAAATATCAACTTTAGGGTAGTGTAAATAAAGTTGATTTTAGAATGGCTAGTACTGTTGAAACTGAAATTGTTATACATGGTGAAAGAAACATACTTTGAACATTTTCGGTCAGTTATTAAAGAAAGTCAGCTTTTCCATACATTTTAACAGTGAAGGTGTTACACTTTTGTATGGAACAGCAGATATTTTTTAAACAAACACCCATTGATTGAGGCACCTGCCTCTCCTTCATGATGCATGAGGTTGCGGGTCCAATCCAAGCAAGTACCAATATGACTTTCAATTCTATTGTACTTTCTAAGTTTATCTTGGACATCACTGACATCGGTGAAGGAAAACATCGTGAGAAAACCTGGACTAATAATGAATATAAGTGTTATCTCCAATCCGCCTTGAGTGTGGTGATCAATGCTCATAAATATCTTCTCTGTATAAGAAGAGGACTTTGCTCGACAGTGGGATAGCTTGTTGGAGCGAAGTTCCTTATCACGCGTTGCGAAAAGGGGCTAAACGGAAAAAATTAAGAACAAAAGTTGTAACGACACTTTTGTAACGGCGCAAGCCTTGCGGCGTGCGCGCGTTTCTCTGTCTGTCTCTCTCTCTCTCTCTCTCTCATATAACTTCGTTCCATCCGGGTATCCCTTGACACCTCTCAAGTTTTTTTTATTATAATAATTTTGTGTACATATTTAATCTAATTAATGATTACAGGCCTACAAACACATCCAGTCCAGCATGATGACGTACCCGGGGTCAATGTCCCGGCCCGAGTGGTGGCGAGATGTCGTGTACTGGACGTCGTACGCGCCCTCCAAGCTGTAACCTACCTTAACGAACAAGCAATAGAGCCGGGAATCAACTGTGCATAATAATTACGTCACAATTTCTATTATTAAGAGTACTCTGATAATTTCGTTCTGTCTTGGGAAATTCAAAATTTCTTATGATTTTTGCAATTTGCAGCTTGAGATCAGATATGGTATTAAAAAATAGGATGCGGCCGTAACGAATATGTATTTAGATAATAATAATCATTACAATTTTTCATAATAGGCTAGTTGACACAACAAATCAATTGACATACTTTTTATGACCTGTCAAAACGCGATTCTCCTATAAATTTTGTATGGCAATATCGAACTGTGACGTCACTTATTTGCCAACTCAATTGACTAACTATTTATTGATTTCAAAGCCACAACAAAATCTAATTTTACAGTAATTTGAAAATTAATCGGGTTTTCAGGACTAAAATAAAGTGTTTCTTTATAGAAGTTATGTCTTGGAATTATTGGTTAATACTGTCAACTACCCAATTGACACAAACGTCATGTTTTAATTAAATAGGTACTTTTACGGCAGTGCCGTAGCTTGCTCTCAGTGGCTATCTATGTGAAAGAGCGTGATACATTTCTGACATTCCGATACTATGCAAGGTCCATGTGTGCCACGTAGAGATAAACCACGATAACTTGGCGCACCCCTCCACAATGCAAAACGTTTGAAAGTATTTGTGAAAGTATTTACAAGACTCACAACGCATGTGTGCGTACTAAGACGGCTCTCGAAACAAAAACAAATCAGCAAGTCATTGTTGCTTGACTAGCGGCGTCATTAATTACTCATTATTATTGAAATTGTAATATGAAGGGGCGCGCCATGTTATAGTAGTTTATCTCTACACATAAATTTTAAAATAATCAGAACAATTTTTTATTTAGCAATAAGATTTATATAAAACGTTAAAAACGTTTTGTTTATGGTGGAGATATATTTTTATACAGGGTTTTATGTACAATAAATAATTTTATATTTATATATTGGTTAGTTTGATTTAATGTTTATTTCCTGATAAAAAGATGTAGGTACGCTTTAAATATACTTAAACATTTTGTGTGTCTGTGAGTTTATGGGAGCATAACTCCTTAACGAATCAAACAATTTGTTGTTTCAATCTTTATTGTATATTCTATTAAATAAAAAAAAAATCTAAAGTGTTAAACAACTTTTGCTGCTGACTGTACATAGCATGGTCATTTACTCCACAAGGTTGTATGTCAAAGTACCTACCTATCTACCGACCATGAACAGTTAAATTAACTGAATTTGTTATTCGGAAACAAAATAGGGTTCCGTAATTAGGTTTTACATACATAATGAGTATGTCAATCAGATTGCACGAAGTGTCTGAAAATCCAATTGTGTTTTTCAACAGAAGTGGCTGTTTCATTCTTTAATGGATTTCTAAGGGAAAGCCACATCATGCACACGTTGTTTTAAAAAATGTTGAAAATATTTATATTATGCTGTCTAATTGGCGCGTGAGTAATTTTTGTAATACAATATACACTATGTAACAAAAACCCTGTCAGATCAGTGTTGCCGTTGATCAGTTTTTATGTTTTATATTAATTTAGTTACTTCTACTTTCTTCTTTTTTTTTTCACTGGGGAAAAATAATAATCTCAAATCCATTAAATGGTTACGTATATGTGTGCGCAGTACGATGCCGAATAATACCCTTAAGGATCGGACAGGGTTTTTGTTACATGCTGTATAATAGCAAAATGAAAAAACCTAAAAGTAACCAAGAAAAGTGTCTTACTGATTTTTTTTTATTGTATACGGTCAAAAAAGAAAGTCTGTTACCACTTCACTTTTTTTTTGTTTGCCTGTTCTGGTCCATTTCTGGGCCAAGGCATCCCTCCACTCCTACCATCTTCAACAATTCCGTGCTTCATCCCTCCAGTTTTGGAGGAATCCATTCAGTTTGTCCCGTCATTTCCTTCGTGGCCTGCCGCGACCCTGTACCACTGTCTTAGGGCACCAGCTTTGTGCTACTTGGCCTCACAGCTTGTTCAAAATGCGCATGTTGGCAGACATGTCCTGCCAGTCCCATTTAAGGTGGTCAACCTTTTGAGTCACGTCAGCTGTCCCTGTTTTGGAGATACCACTTACTTATACAAAGTAATTGAGACTGATTTGTAAGATTTTCAGTTTGTCATTTTAATATTACGTACATCTTCTTTATTTTAAGATATTTAACCGGAAGTGTTAATTGACTTATGTTGCTAACCGTACAACGAACTAACTGAATTGTATGCTACATTTTAGCGTGAAACTCGATACGTTTTCCATCCTAAAGGATCTCCATGAGCGCAAAGACCTGGATTATCTCCTAATCGACATTATCAATATTCTTACAAAAGATTACGAGGTTACTTGTATAGCGGTTATTTGCGATGAAGTTTATCTGAACGTGTTTGCTGGATCCCTGTTTAAAAGAACTGCTTCGGTCCCTTACGTTATGGTAAGTGTGAATAGAATGGTTAACTTAACAAGCAACTTAACAACATCAGCAGTCTTAGCGGATCTTATCAAAATTGGGTAAGTTACTGACATCATTAACCAATTATTTTCGAGACGCAACATCTTTAAAAACACCTGACAAGCCCTAAAAATCTGATTAATTTTGAATTAACTGTAAAAGTTGATATTTAGTTGGTTTGAAATCAATTTAAAGTTAACCAATTGAGTTGGAAAATAAATGACGTCACATTTTACTAATGCCATACAAAACCAATTGTTTTGTGGTGTAAAGTACCCGCGTTTGCCTGTTCAGATGTTCTCAGTAGTAAGTATTATAGTCCGGAGTTGGAATGCTGTCGCTTTGACACCCCGTGCCTCTGAGATGTGGCGCCGAGGGTCTGCGAGCGGTGCAAAAAGCATCATGAGACCTGGCTCTACCACTTGCACGTTTTGGGTGACCATAGTCACAAAAAAAAATCTTGACACACACGTCATGGATACCACAGTTACAATTATGAGGGAAGCACGGAAACATGAATTACGGGTTGATTACGGGTTTTTCGTGTATAGGGCTATGGTTTTTAGTACAGAGGAATAGTTACAGATGGCTCTAAAACCAAGTGCGGTACATTATTCAACACTCTGAGGTTGGTACAACGACTTGAAGTCAAGTGTGTTTTCTGTGTGATTGCGGTGAACGTGTCGCTGTAATTATGTCGTAAGTGCTCTTGTTTTATTACTTATTTCTAAAAGTGTAATATATTACAATTTTCTAGACAATGTACACGTTACAATGGTATATAATAATCATACTCTTTTAATCTCCAACGTTGTTAAATTTAGCAAAAGAAGTGTTCGAGTGCCGTTTTTAGAGGTTACCGGTCGGTTTTTGGTTTATTCACGGACTGTAGAAATGTTGTGCAACAGAAATGACGCCCTAATTTCATGAAATAAACTATCTAGAATAATAAATTACATACAAACAATCAATTACGTTCATATTTTTTAGCAGATTCAACGAAATGAGTAATACGATACGCACCGTTCAAGTGCCTGTGACTGTAGTAACCAATAACGTTTGTAAAAGTAAGGTTTGTGCAGACGAGCTTTTGGTGGAGAATTTTTGAGGCTAGCTGAACTCAAAAATTCGCACAATTTGGATGTGCAAGGAGTGCATGGTAAACTTGTGCATCCTGGGCTGTTTTAGGGATTACCACAAACCCTAAATATAATGTTATTTTTATTTGTTATTTTGTATTTTACTTTTTATTACATATTTTTTTGTGACTTTCCTCTTTTATTTCTTCTTCTACCAATACCTACCCTACCGTACCCTACCCCTACAAATACCCCTACCCTACCTCTACCTCTACTCTACCCTACCCTACCTCTACCCCACCCTACCTCTACCCTACCCTACCCTACCCTACCTCTACCCTACCCAACCTCTACCCTACCCTACCTTTACCCCACCCTACCTCTACCCTACCTCTACCCCACCCTACCTCTACCCTACCCTACCTCTACCTTACCCTACCTCTACCCTACCCTATTATATATATATATATATATATATATAAACTGGGAGTCGGGGCCGCGGTAGGCCACAAAGGAGATGCCGGGACGAACTGGAGGGATGAGGGAAGGAGTGGAGGGAGGCCTTTGCCCAGGAGTGGGACAGAATAGGCTAGCTAAAAAAAATAAAACAAAGTAATAATAAATAAAAATGTATTTATTTCTTATTAAAATAATAATAATAATAATAATCATTTATTTATAAAAAGGGGCACATTTACAGTAAAATATATTGACAATTAAAAATAGAGCACAGCAAATAAAACAATATTAAAAACAAAAACACGAAGTACAATAATTATTAAGTATAGTCAAAAATAAAACGCCCGTCTGCACAGTCCCGGGCGGCCATATTGCTTTTTTTCTCGAGTATCGAAGGTCGTCCGACCTCCGGTACTTGAGACTCGAGGACTCTGATTTGAAAAATTTATTTTAAATACTTCTCATGAATGTAATTTAGATCTTTTGCTATCATCTTGAAGGAAATATAGTCTACTTTATTTACATATTTTTATAACTGATAAAGGTAGCTTAATTTAATTACGAAAAATAAAATTGCCGTGAAATCAGAAAAAAATAATTACTTTTTTAAATTTAACATTTTTTTTAAATATGTACATGTAGGTTTGAAGCATATATTTTTATTTAAGTTTATTCTCTATACTCTAACGTAATCAATGTTAATTTTTATTTTAAAATTGCTCTAATACTTTTCTTTTGGCAAACGTTTTTATCGGGGACGACCGCGGCGTTATGCGGTGGTGCGATTGCGCGGTGGCATCGCGACGTAAGACCCACATGACAACTCGCGAGCGTCGACGTGCAAGTGGTTAAATAGAAATTTTATTGTTTTTTTTTTTAATTACATGTATATTCTTATTTTAAGACCGTCGTAGAAGATTACGATGACCTGTTGTCACCAAATTTCGTCACCCTGGAATCTTTGAGGGCAGCGCGGAAGGAAGGTTGCAACGTTTACGTCATACTCCTTGCTAATGGGCTTCAAGCTTCACGACTGTTGAGGTTTGGAGACAGGTGAGGAACAGGCACATATCTAGGTATATTCTTACAAAGAATTTTAATTTTGTCTGTTAATCGACTTTTTTTGCTGATCGTACTTTTTATTACTTCTCTGAATGTATTCACTACCTACCTACACATTTCCCTATACTAGGAATTTCTCCTATATCGTTTGGGTGCGTTTACCTGACCCGAAACAACTACCTTTAGGGTCAGTTCACACCGAGACGCGACGCGACGCGACGCAACGTGAAGATACTTGAAGATGCCAGTGACTTCGCGCTGCGCCGCGCTGCGCCGCTCGCCGCCGCGAGACGCATCGCAACGTCGCCGCTCTTGCACGTCATTCTGTGCGCGCGTACCGGCGATGCACCGCTGCGTCGCGATGCGTCTCGCGGCGCAGCGCGGCGTAGAGCGACGCATCGCGACGTAGTGCTGCGTGGTGTAACGTATTCTAAATTCTTACAATGAAATGTGTATCTTTTCGTGTAGCAAATAAAGTTATATTTTGAGTCGCTCTTTTAAAGTGTGCACGCAGCGTCGCGTCGCGTCGCGTCTCGGTGTGAACTGACCCTTAGGTACAATTATTTGGGCCGTACCGGAATTGAACCAGCGACTCGTAGCACAGCAGCCATTCGCACAGTCACTGCACCAACTGTATCGTCAAAACAAATTTCGCCTGCATTACTATTGGCTAGTCTAAAATCATTTTATTTTAGATATAAGTCCGCTAATATTATTTTCATCTTTTTACAGACACCGCATTCTTGACACAAGAGCTAAATACGTAATGCTGCACGATTTTCGTCTATTCCGCAGCGAATTACACTACATTTGGCGTCGAATAGTCAACATAATCTTCATAAAATACCACAAGAAAGTGTCTGCACTCGCCAGAAACAACGCTTGGTTCGAACTGTCCACCGTACCGTTCCCTAATCCTATAAAGAGCATTTTTGTACCAAGAAGAGTGGATATATGGAAAGATGAGAATTTTCACTACAAAAGACCTCTGTTCGTTGATAAGACTAGGAACTTGAATGGAGAAGTATTGAATGTCGTGTATTTGGACCACGTGCCGTCTGTAGTGGTGGTTAAGAATAACGTTAGTAATAAAATTGGCGGCGTTGAAGTTGAAGTGAGTATATTATTAATAATTTTCTTATTTAGTCCAAAAAACATGGGTATTACAGTTGCCGGCACGTAACTTGGCAAGAGATTTTCGTAGTGGGGGAAGTTCGCGCATATAAAAATGTATGAAATTGTGCGTGCGCAAACTTCCCCCACTACAAAAACTCTTGCCAACTTACGTGCCGGTAATTGTACCTAATCATTTTTAGTCAGCCCACCCACAGTTAACTACAACCCCGTTTGACGACATCTAATAAGTTCCTATTCAATTATTCCTATAACAAAAAATAATAAAAAAAAAAATTAGAGAAACGTGTTTTTGTATTGAATGTAGTGTTAAATACTATACGAGGGTACGGGATCTCGACCCTCTGCAAACGAGTCCTACTCGTACTTGACCGGTTTCTTTTTAAATCTGGTAAACAGTGTATATTCAGTCAGACAGTAAAACAAGCCTTTAATTTCAGATATTACATACACTAGCCGAAAAAATGAACTTCAAACCGAGACCGTATCAAGCTGCTAACGCCGATGCCCAAAAATGGGGGCAGAAACAGTCAAACGGCTCGTTCTCCGGCCTCCTAGGAGAGATGGTAAATGGAGGGGCTGATGTGGCCTTGGGAAACCTTCAGTACACGCCGTACCACCTGGAACTAACGGACTTAAGTATACCATATACGTCGCAGTGCTGGACCTTTATGACTCCTGAAGCTCTTTCTGATAACTCTTGGAAGACTCTCATTTTACCGTTCAAGTAAGTACCTACCTTTAACCGAAGCATCGCTTTGACTGCCCCGATGTTGTCGTGGTTCAAAGCGCGCCTGCTGAGTGTGGTGACCTGGGTTCGATTCTGAGGTCGGGCAGTGTTATTGGACTTTTTTAGTCCAGGCCTGGTATTGAGGCAGTGAGGCCTGAGACTCAGCAGGTCCGACATGCTTTCTAGTTGAATAATTCGGTTTAGAACACGGTTCACTGTGCCAACAAGCGCCACCAAGTAGATAGTAGATAGATGCTCTAGTCATAAATGTTTTGCAGTTTCCTTCCTTCGGTTTAAGCATTATTTCCGAGACAACTTATACATTAGGCAGAATGATATAAGTAAGTAAGGTGCATTGGGGTAATTACGAAACCGGGTAAATTCCGATTTCTATTAATTTCAATCAAACGCTGCCACAGATTTAAACATTGCCGTGCATTGCTAATAAATAATTATATTTATTTATTAAGGTTAGCCAACAATTGTTTACACAATACATTTACAATAATATCTTAATAGTTATACATTTATAAGTGCAACAATTACTTACAGGCTAACACAACATACGCCATTTATTGTTTTACATCTATCGTAATTTTACTATAATAATTTATTAGTATTAATTAATAATGGTTGGTTAATACATAGACAATAATTATTCCAGCATAACCGAACGCAGCGATAATAACAATAATTTTATTTCAGAAATTCAGATATAAAAAAAAAAAATTAAATTAAAACATTAACATTTATAAATGTATATAGGTATAGGTAGTATAAAAATTAAAAATTAAATAACTAATAACTGTAAAACCTTTAAATTTGACAAAAATAAACTTTAAATTGTGAGATCATTCGTTGTGAGAACAGTGCTCGAGAATTATTTTATAAAATTTTCCTATGCTGTCATGGTGTATATCAGTAATAGGTATCACTGCAACTATTTATGATTTTACACAGGCGTACTATCGGTGAGTTAGCACCTAGGACCGTTCTGCGCAAAGGAGGGTGTAGTGGTGTGATAGGATTTCGCGGAGATCGTGCTGGAGCACGGAACTTTAGGAGACTCAGTAGGTTTGGGCAGTCTATTTTATTTCTGAGTAGTTTATGGAGAAATAAGGCATCAATAACTTCTCTTCGAGTTGATAACGAGTGCATTTTAAAGTGTTCGAGACGAGTATTATAGTAGGGTAATTGTTTACTTTTCCCTCTAGAAAATGCGAGGTGCCACAAAAACCGTTTTTGAACTCTTTCTAAGAGTAACTTATGTGTGGCGTAGTGTGGTCTCCATACAACACTGCAATACTCCAGGACACTTCGTACAAGGCTATAGTATAGCATTATTTTAGTACGAGCATGTTTAAAGTCCTTAGTATTTCTTAGCACAAACCCTAACATTTTGGATGCTTTCTTAGAAATATATTCGATGTGGGGTATAAAAGTTATTTTTTTATCAAACAGTACCTACTCCCAGATCTTTTATTACATCCACTTCTTGTATTTTTTTTGTTACCTATGAAGTACTCCGAGTTTATAGGGTGAGACTTTCTTGAGAATGATAGATGGTAACATTTTTTAAGATTGAGTTCCATTTTGTTTGTCTCACACCATTCAACGACTCTATTCAAGTCATCTTGAAGATGTGCGATATCGCTTGATGATTCTATTCTTCGAGCAAACTTTAAGTCATCAGCGTAAAGAATTATACGTGTTTCATCTTTAAAACATTGTCAAAATAAGATGTGGTACGTAAATGGTGCAAATTAATAAAATCGGAATTTACCCGGTTTCGTAATTACCCCAATGCACTATACCTATCTAGGTAAATATTCATTAGGTTACTATTTCCAGATTGTACATGTGGATTGCGGTGCTTCTCGTGTTACTGATAACTGGGACCATTTTCTATGGCCTGGCTAAATGTCACATGAACCTTCAAGAATACAAGAAAATTCAAAGATCTAACAAATTAATTATTGACGATAATGGTTTGTATTTGTTTTTATCAAATAGGTTCCTATAGGTAGGTACTAGTTATTATAATAGGTAGGTACATAACCAGACTACATTAGAGATACCTACGTAGGCAAATGACCTATTTCAACAAGTAAGATGGTTTCAAACTGGCGAGGCAAGGCGAGAATTGAAATCACGCTCACCCTTTCACATCGAAAGATGTGCCGCGCCGACCAGCGCTAACACGCGCCGGCTCGCGCGTTTTTATCCATTGTACGATAACAAATAATAAATACTCTATTACAGTAGCAAAATAGTTCAATGTATGAACAAATACTTCAATTCTCGCCTCGCACATCCTGGCCCATCCAATCCATTCCTCGCCTCGCCGGTGTGAAATCACCTTTTAGAGTAACCAGATGCCTACCTATTGTGACGGATACCAAACTAAAATTGCCATTATTTGCTTGCAGATGAGAAACCCGGCTTATATCTGTTTGGAGAAATAGATAATAGCATCTTGTACACATACGGAATGTTGCTTGTCGTGTCTTTACCCAAGTTGCCAGTGGGTTGGTCGATTAGACTCCTGACGGGGTGGTACTGGCTCTACTGCATCCTTCTCGTAGTCTCCTACAGAGCCAGTATGACCGCGATACTAGCAAACCCAGCACCACGGGTAACTATAGATACGCTCGGGGAGCTGGTCGACAGCAAGGTAACTTGCGGTGGCTGGGGAACTCAATCTAAAAAGTTTTTTGAGGAATCTCTGGATGAATACAGTCAGAGGATCGGGAAGAAGTTTCAAACCATCGACGATCCTATGCTAGCTGCTGATAAGGTAGCACAAGGCGTGTACGCATACTATGATAACTCGGACTTCTTGAAGTATATCACAGTGACACGGAGGAATACTTACATGAATCCAAAGAATACTTCTAACAGAACTGAAGTGACCACCAGGAAAGATACAGAAAGGAATTTGCATATCATGTCAGATTGTGTCGTAAACATACCAATATCAATTGGATTCCATAAAAACTCCCCGCTAAAGCCATTAGCTGACATCTATATACGGAGAGTCGTTGAAGTGGGACTCGTAGAAAAATGGCTGAACGATGCAATGTACCATATACGGACTTTAGAAACAAATGAGGATGAAATCAAAGCACTTATGAATCTGAAAAAATTGTACGGAGCTTTCATTGCGTTAGCCATCGGCTACTCATTAAGTGTAATTTGTCTGGTTGGAGAATTAATTCATTGGCATGTGATTGTTAAAAGGGACCCTAAATTTGACAAATATGCCTTAGACGTGTATTACAAAAATAAAAATAAAAAACACTAGTATTTGAACTAATTATGTACCTATTTAAAAAATATTTACATTCAACAACATGATTGTCGCTTTGTGGAATAAATATTTGTTCAGTCATGTTTAGCCTTTTTTCTTTCACATTTCCTGGTAGCTTACTTAAAATTAACATAATATCAACCATGATTATTGAACCAGAATTGTAAGTAACATCCAAAAATATCATATTCATAAATTGCCTATGTAACACAAATGAGCTATAATAAAAAAAAATTTCATAACTAAATACTATAAATTGTTTTTTTTTATGTAAAAATCATTATTTTTGTTCAGAAGTAAAGGCAGGAGGTTGTGCTCCTTCAGGTGCATTCTCTATGATCCAAGGATGTTGCAAAACATTTGTCAATGGCAGTCTTTGTTCTGGGTTGATGACCAGCAATTTTCCCATCAAATCCTTTGCTTTATCTGATATAAAATCTGGATACTTTATTATTACATATCTTATCTTCCTGTATGTTTGGTGAGAATCCTTGGCATCGAAAGGTGGTAGGCCCACAAGTAACTCGTAGCACAGTACACCGAGGCTCCATATATCAACTGCATAACTGTGAGGCTTACCCTCAATCATTTCAGGGGATAAATAATCAAGTGTACCACATAATGTCATTCTCCTTGATGATGGTGAGTGTACAGACCATCCAAAGTCAGCTATCTTCAGCTCCCAGTTGTGACCAATGAGTAAGTTTTCTGGTTTTATATCACGGTGAATAACTTTCTTTGTGTGGCAATATACTAAAGCTTTAGTCAAGTCTCTGATATATATCGCGACAGTTTTCTCATCAAAACGTTCACGTTCTTTCAGCAATTTGTACAGAGAACCTTGTTTTGCATATTCCAAAATTAAATAAATTCGTTTTTCGTCGTGAAAGTAACCGTACATTCGTAGTATGTTCGGGTGACGAAGTCTGCACTGAATTTCCACTTCTCGCCGCACCTGATGTTCGATTTCAGAATCTAAGATTTGGCTTTTGAAAAGGACTTTTAGAGCGACCACGTAGTGAGACTCCTTTTCACGTGCCAGATACACATTCCCAAATTTGCCTTTTCCTAGCGGACGCCCTAAGTCAAAGTCTGAAAGCGACCATGACTTTTTCTTCTCTTCATTTTTTGCAGGTCCAACAGTTAGTTCTTTGTTTTCGTTAACTTTACCGCAAAGCGGGCGGCTGACGGGAGCAGCTGGCACTTTGAAACTATCCATTGGCATTTTTTGCGCATTGTTACAACCACAGCCGGACCGACCAGCAGTCGGCGGACGGTTTTCTTTACAACCACACTTATTTATGTTCATCTTCACAAATCTTTATTTTTATTTTCTTCGATAAATTCAGTAATATTTCCGACTTTTTAGTGAATTCAATTCAAAGTTTCAAATAACGTATTTTTCTGAGCACTCAGCCAACTGTCATATCATAAACATGTCACAGACAACCATGAAGGTATGGATAAAACTGGAGTCAAGACTTCGAACAAAAGTTTGAGTCAAATACCTACAAAACTTCTCGCTCTCTGTGGTCTCACTCTCTCTTTCTAATTTAGGAGGTTATCCTAAGTTAAAAAGAGAGAGTGAGACCACAGAGAGCGAGATAGCGATACATTTTTTGAGCTTCAAGTAGGTATTCAAAGTCTGGGCTCCAGGCCTCCAGTTTTATCTATAACTTCATGCAGACAACAGACAGACAAGACACAGACAAAATCACAGACAACAACAACAAACAAAACAACAAACGAACGACTATAAAACCCATACGCCATTTTCATTAACGTGGATGCGGCTAGTGTTTAATCATAGTTGTTTTTTCTTCTCTCTATAATAATTAGTATTTTTTCTTTAATTTTTATTAGTTGGGGAAACGGTAAACGCATGCGTTAGTGTCAGATTCAGTCAGATTGTCAATGTCATATTGTCATCATCGTCAGCACTCAGTCAGCTGCTGTTAGCTGTCATTTTAATTTTTGTTGTCGAGAAAAATTGCAAAATGCATGCAATTACTGAGCAAATGCAACGTTAAAAATCTGGAAAACTAAAAAATCCATTAGATATTTCAATTATTTGTCATAGTTAGTAATTTAATTATTTATTTTTATGCAAGTTTCCGTTTGGGTTTCATTTATTTTATTGAGTTGAGGTCGACACCTCGCAGCTGTAAAAGGTAAGTGTGTGTACTATTTGAATAAATGTGAATTATTACTACAATTTATTCATGATGTTGTGAGATTTATGAGGCTAGAGAAAAAACCTAGGTAATTTAAACGTACCAATAGCCAGAAAGTTTCACTTAGGTTTTTTATAGGTTATGTTTAGTCAAAAAATTATTTATTTGCAGTATAAAATATTTCCAGTTAAAAGGACAATGCCCAAAAATGTATGGACCAAAAACCCGGAATCGATTAAAACGATTTATGTGTGGCTAGGTATAGTGAACATACTATAACCCAAATTCAATATTTGTTTTCGAATAAACAATCACCAAGTACTAAAAAAAAAATCGTAACTAATTGACTTTAGTCTTAAAAATCCATGATATTTAGAGCGGCATTGTGCGTAATATTGAGAGTAAAGTACATTATACATGTTTACTGATAACATGAAACATTATTTGCATATATATATAGTTATATACATATATTATATATCTAAAAAAACACTACACAGCTAGGTTTTTTGAAAGTTATGTAATAGTGTCTTGATATATATGTATATATATGTACCTATCTATACTAATATTATAAAGCTGCAGTGTTTGTTTGTTTGTTTGTTTGAACGCGCTAATCTCTGGAACTGCTGGTCCGATTTGAAAAATTCTTTCAGTCTTAGATAGATTAGTTATCGAGGAAGGCTATAGGCTATATACCATCACGCTACGACCTACGGGAGCGGAGCAGTAACCAAAGACGCGGGTGTAACCGCGGCGGACAGCTAGTATTATATAAATCTATACTAATATTATAAAGCTGCAGTGTTTGTTTGTTTGTTTGTTTGAACGCGCTAATCTCTGGAACTACTGGTCCGATTTGAATGATTCTTTCAGTGTTGGGTAGTCCATTTATCGAGGAAGGCTATAGGCTATATACCATCACGCTACAACCTACGGGAGCGGAGCAGTAACCAAAGACGCGGGTGTAACCGCGGCGGAAAGCTAGTAATATATATGTATACTAGCTGTCCGCCGCGGTTACACCCGCGTTCCTCGATAACTAATCTATCTAACACTAAAAGAATTTTTCAAATCGGACCAGTAGTTCCAGAGATTAGCGCGTTCAAACAAACAAACAAACAAACAAACACTGCAGCTTTATAATATTAGTATAGATTTCAAAAAAACCTACGTACTAAATTCTGTAAAACTACTGTAGTAGCGTCATATCAGGTAAGATATGGTGATGGTATATAGCCTATAGCCTTCCTCGATAAATGGACTACCCAACACTGAAAGAATCATTCAAATCGGACCAGTAGTTCCAGAGATTAGCGCGTTCAAACAAACAAACAAACAAATAAACAAACAAACACTGCAGCTTTATAATATTATTATAATTATAATTATAATATAGTAAAGATTAACCTAATAAATGAAAAAAACTTACGAAGGACTGCGCGGGGGACAGGGTCGGTCAAGGTTTCGCTACCTGGATAACAATGGCGCGCATAGATAAAACATCTTCTATCTCTTTCTTTCTCGCAAATTGTAATTCCTTATCTGTATTCCCCATCTCTTTCATGAGTGAGTGAGAAACTAACATAATAACAAAACAATGAACCTGTTATCAATGCACTCCGCTATAATTATTGTTATATGCTACTGGCCTGTTCGGTTATAGTTTTATGCGAAACGAATTGCATATTTGCGACCTCTTATATATGGTCTATCTTCCTGTACATAAATTATTTTAATCGACTCCGGGTTTTTTTTGGGCAACCTCCTTTGGTTCTAACCTTGGCTTCGTAACGTGTCAAATTGTGTGTATAATATTATTGTAAGCTATTGATCTTTGTGATTATATTGAAAATTATATAATTTCTTAAATGAACTACTTATTCTCTATTTTGCTTGTAGACTGTTTTATAGAATAGTTTATAAACTGCATTTGTCAGAACTCTCAACCTTCTCTTTGAATAGCTTTGGCCTCAGTAAGTCATATTACATTTATAAAGAAATCAACTGAAATACCTACTTATCAAGACAATTTATTCCAGCATCAACATTAACACATAATGTCTGACGATGCGGAGCAGCAATCTGAAGAGATTGAGGTGCTGAAATCAATTTATGAAGGAGATGATAACTTCAAACAAGTTGATGCTAAAACTTATCAATACAAGGTATGTTACTTGCAACATTATGTAAATATGCTTGAATTGCGAATGATTATTTATCTATGTATCATTGTCATTTACTAGACTTTGACTTTATGTAGTCTAAATTCATTTTTATAGGTGATTGTTTGTCATAGTAAATTGGTTCTTATTATATTTTATTTATAACACAATTTGTTATTTATTTTATATTTCAGTATGTAGATGGAGAGAAGTCATTTATTCTGGAGATATCATGGGGCCCTACATACCCAACAGACAAGCCAAGCTTTAATTTGGATATATTCTACAACCAATCTTTGTAAGTAATACACAATACAGTTACACAGTTTACCATACTGGGAACATTATACCTACAGTTGCAATATTTTTGAATAAGTATGTGAACCCTATATATCTTTGAACATAATATAGTATAGTCGTTTTTATGCAAGGTCCGTTATAATCACATGTATAATCAATAGTCTACAAGATATTTATTTATTTAAACTTTATGGAACAAAAAATACAAAGGCAATTCTTAGTGCCTTAGGCATTCTCTAACCTAACCTGTGGATTAAATATTTTGATAAATACTTGTATATGACATCCTAGAGTGGTTAAATTAAAGTGGTTAATTACTATTGGTTTAATTAAAGTGAATGATTTGGAAATCGTAAAACGTAAACACTGATTTGAATCAACACGAACTTGTTTTCAGATTGCTGCCTGTTAAAGAAAAGATATTGAGTATAGTAGACGCTGAAGCTGAGCAATGGCTGGGTTGTGCAATGACATACACACTGTTCGAGTGTTTAAAGGAAAGGGTAGCAGAACTATTAACGGAGCAGACTGAGGAAGCTGTGGTGGCGAGGGTGGAGAAGATTGTTATAGATGATCAGGTGAGCTAATGAGAGCACGGAACTACTGTGTGAGGAGGAGAGAGACTGTTGATCGATGAGGAAGATATCCATACAAGCCCTGTTAATAAAATAAAATACTTACCTACTCAATGAACAAATAATAAATTAATTTTTAACATAATATGAGTGTGATAGATCGTTTGGCTATTTTCACCTATGTATCAAGTCTTTCATGAAACTGTATACTCTTTGTCTTGAGGAATATAGCTATAATGTTATGTTAGAAAACTAAGTTTTACTTGTGTTTCGTCATAGAACATAGAAAACACTTATTCCATACCCAATAGTCATCAAAAATAATAAATTATCTCTATAAAATGGCGTGACAGTATTACACACATACAATATATAGACGAGAGTTAAGGCAGAAACAGACTTATAACACGCTACGCCATCCCACGCGTGCTGATTGGCCAGACAAAGAGTAGTTTCACAAGACGAAATGTGGCCAATGACTATGCTTCACCGACGAGGCGTGGCATAACGTGTTATAAGTCTATTTCCGCCTTTACTTTCGCATTTATAAATTTATTATTTCTTCTAAATATATTCCAGACTGACACAAAGAAACCTGTCGAGAAGAAGGAGCAGCTAACGAAAGCGCAGAAGAGAAGAGCGTGGGACAAAGCAGAGATAGGCAGAGCGGGCGAAAAACCTCGCGGATGGGACTGGGTGGATATCGTCAAGCACTTATCTCAAGCACCGCACCAGCCTGCGTCATGACCCTCATCTAACTAACTGCTATGCGAAGGCGAACTGTAGGCACTCAATAAAAACCTCATTTACACAGGGAGAATTTCTCGATGGTCGAGAGGCGAGTGAAAGCGGTAGATCGGCTGGTAATTCTAGTTTGCCTACAAGTCTCGCATGGCCATTCTCATCTCTCCATGACCAAGAAACTCTACCCATGTAAATGAGGTTGAAATATTTGTAATATTTGTTACAGAACAATACAGAAATAATTAATTATGTTGATTGTAATTAAAAACATTGCAGATTTGTGCAACTACGCCGAAATTCGGTCGCGTATTTTCCGTTGATGTGTCGCTAGGCTTAGATTGGTGCTCGATCTGATAAAGGGATTCTAATTTAATACTGAACGTCCATTTTCCAAAACAGTATGGTCTACGTTTTTTTTTTTTGGAAAATGGAGTTTTTTCTTAATCTGTTATTCATTCGTTATAATAAACAGCAAGTTTCATTATGAAGTTTTTTTGTTGTTGTTATTGGTTTAGCTAAAATGTTTTTTAAAGAATGCTTTTTTTATGCGATTTTTAACAACATATTTATATCGTAAAGGTTAGCAGAGCCGCTATAGTAATTCCAGGGATTGTGTCTTTTGTTATGAATTATAACATTGTCTACCAAATTGCGATAACGATGTCGATTGACCACGTGACTTAACGCGGCTTATGTCAATCCCATACATTTTAGTCTTTTCTAACTTCGTTATCGTTTTGGAATTGTTACTTTGTCTAAGCCCCCTGTAATATAAGGTGTAAGAAGACCCATCGCCAAGCCGCCATTTATATCAAACAAACTTATGGTCAACGGTACGACACGGCAATGGACCGGCCAGTCTTTCTTTATCGTGTGGGCAGTAAGATCTTACGACCCCACACACCCTAGTGTCAGAGTTTCTAAACCGCCTCAAGGGCCTCTGACATGGTTTGAGTGGGACAGTAATAGGCTGGTATAAGTCCAGGCCGGGAAATCCAACTGTTAGCTGTCAGCACGCCCCCCGCAAGCCGTCACCTTTTTGATCTTGTCATTATCTTATCTAACAGAGCTGTGTGATCACAGGACTATCCTAACTCCTTTTTTAAGATAGTGTATTTTATTATCTAGTGCCTGTTGAGATAAATGAAAATTTAATGCACTATGATTTAAAGCCTTAATTTTAATGACAAATCTTTTGCCGAGTCGAAAGCGTACTGTTATTATGAGCGATGACCCTAATACCCTCTGTTCTTAAATAAAAAAATATTGACAAGGCGAAATTAAACGCAAGTCAAGTGATCTGATTGGCTGTTGATAATTCAGTCAATCAATCATAGCAGTTAATTTGCAGCGTACGCGCGCTTAGCAAATTTTGTCTTATATTTTCGTACAAAAAAGAAAATCAGTCTGACAGAGAGAAAGAGAGGGCAGGTCGCCTGGAGGGGCATAACGCTTTTTCCTTACGTGACGATTTTTGCAAGTTAACTCTTACTCAAGCTTTATTTATTTATAAAAGATATTTATTTATGATTTTCGGCTTCATGATGTGTAGATATTTTTACACCCGTTATAAACTCAGTTGTATAATTATGTAGATACATAATTCTGTTAAAAACTTAGTCAAATAAAATGGCAATCGCACCTCGTAGTTAAACCGTGTGTGCATTTATTTTAATTTTTAAATAAATTGTAATACATAATTACATTTTTAACTGTAATATAATTATGTACATTATTATACAAATAAAATGTCTTCAATAAAAACAATGTTTATTATTGTGTGCCTACCTAACCTTATCGATTTTTTTATATTTTTTTCTTATGCAGTGCTAATATAAAAAATGCACCTTATTTGCTTGCGTTAAGGAACAAATTTTAATGACTAATAACTTGCGCTTACAACTAGTGGCAGGATATTATGATTTCTCTTTATTATATGGCTACTGGCTGGCAAGACAATAATCATTTAAATTTTGAAAATGTTACGTTAGTGATACCAAAATATCGATAGTTTTTTTTGGCAAAAATTAAATAAAAAAAAAAATCTTATTTTTTCACAAAATTCCTAAATAAAATAATTATAATTTAGGATTTTAATACTTACATAATTAATTATATTACCTACATGTAGCCTGAATATTTAAAGAGGTAGGTTTATAATCCTACTTCAAACTCTATAGGTACGCAAAAGTTTGTGGGGGATGGATGGATGCATGTTTGTTAGTTTTTCACGCTTAAACGGCTGGACGGCAATAAATGTTCAATTAAGACAATAAATATTAAGTATTAATCTAGTTTGACACATAGGATATATTTGTTCCGTTTTTTGTGCTCCCGTGGGATAATTTAAGACTGACTGAATTTTGAAGTCTACATTATTAGGGTTTCACCTCGGAATGAGATAGTCGGCTATAAATTTGTATAAACCATACAACCATTTCGGTTGTAGTGTAGAAACTGTTACTTATTTATGTTACTACACTGGTAACAAATATAGTAGCTGTGTCTACCTAGTTTCGACACCTTGACCAAAAGTGGGGAATTTAAGAAACATAGAAGTGGTTACATTTTAGAAAAGATGTTTCGTAAAATTATAGTAACATTGTTACTATAATTTTTACGGTTTTGAATGAACGATATCGAATGATTGAACGTATAGTGCAACCTAAATCTGACATCCATTTTACTTTAAATTATGTCAATGTCATCAGCCATCACCTACAAGTTATTATAATTATTTATTTTATGTTGAGTTTTAAACATTATACCTAGTTATTTACAAAGTGCGCAAGTTCGTTTGTCGAGGGAATTTGGAAGATAATTCCAAATGATAAGGGCGCCGGCGATTTATAAAGAAGTAAGGTAAAACATTTACTTTTTTGTTAATTTTGTGATAAGAAAAATTAATATTTCATAGGTGTCATTGTAGCTAATTAGAAAGTTTAAATTATTTAGATCTAATATTTATTTTAGGATACAATAATAATTGCAAAAACGTGTATTTATATTGTTTTGATTTCAACTTATTTGATTTTGTAAGGCTACACAATGTTCAGTTACTAAGTCGACACAAAGTGTACATATTGCTCGATTCAGTAACAAAATCTATTATGGCCGACGGAATAATCCGAGGCCAGTGGTTCCAAACATGTATCAAGTAACTATGTGCTGTCGTCATGCAGATTCGTATATTTATTAATTAGCCTCAAGTTATTTATTTTCAGTTGTTTTCAATGCCGTCCCGTCGATTTGATTCCCTTCAAGATGGTTGAGCTAAGTGGTGCTGATGATCCACGCGTCATGTTCGTGAACGGGCGCTGTCAGTTGGGACTGGTCATCTCTTAACTGCCATGGCTAACATCTTTATTATTATTATTACTTTATTTTATAATAATAAATTAATCTACAATGAAGATTAATTTCACATGAAGAAGCAACAAGAATGTTGTAACCATGATGAAATTTTTATGTGTGTTAAAAATATTTTACATACCTACTGTATGTGCATAACAATAATCTGTGATTTACTGACTGATTGTAATTAAAAACCAATTAGTGATTATAATTAAAAATAATAAATAAATAATACTACCTACATAAAATAAAAAAGTTTTATTCATTTCCACGTTTATTTCTATGAGTGATAATAAATAAAGGTAGTGCAGGGATTTTAAAACGTCTAGTGTTGCAAGTATAGGTAGAAATATTATAATGTTTTATCCCTTATTGAAATTAGTTTACATACTATTTGATTTAGTTCGTATAGTTGTAGGTCTTCTTGCTCATAGTTTTTTAATGTAGCATTTATATTGAGATTGTAATAACTAGTTGTATGTCTAAAAGGTTTACTCATACTGTTAATTGTTAATATATACTAGTACTAGCACTCAGTTATCAGATGAAATGTTTGAGTAACACTGAACTTTTTTAAAAGGAATCGAATATTCTAGAACTGTGTACTAGTTTCGACTATGTTACAAAACCAAGTTAATTAAGGTGCACATTTACTTGTAACTATTTATACACAAAGTTTAGTAACATTCTAGGAAAAAAAAGTAGTCACAGTGTAAGCACTTTTGGATAGTTGTGTTCTTGGTGTCATAACGTAGTAACAAGGTGGACATATTTACGAAACATTGTTACCAAAAGTTAGTTTGACACATTTCAGTCGCGAAGTGTATACTCTGTTACAATATTTTGAGGCTAAACCTCACGCAGGCACAAAGCGTAGTAACAATTACGACATTGCAACCAGTCGATTATTTTGTTACCGAAATTTTAGTCACCACGACCGGATTTGGTTGTATGGTCTTTATTTTGTCACCCTAAAACTTGTCTCAAAACCTACTTATCGTAGGGTGTCCGCGACGTCAGATATTTCAAGGTCAAAGGTCAAAAAATCGTTTTTTACACATTGCAAATATCTCGTTTCCTATGGGTTTTATGCTATTTGTATGATAACAAGTATTGTACAGGATTAAATTCTCTACAACTTTTGTCTAAACTTTATTTTTATATCTTGAACCAACTTGACTAATTTTCCTGGACTAATAGACGAAGTCGCGTACAGAAGCTAGTTAGTTAGTAAAAACATTTTAAATAAGTACTTAAAAAGCGTAACCTTGGGCTTTCATTCATGCCTTCTCTACTTACACTACAAACGAAACCATGCAATTATGCGGTGGCATTGCCATACAATTTGCATCCCCCACGCGATATCGCTATTTCTAGTTCACAATGCACCCGCTTATTTGCGTACTTACGCGCCGAGACCACCACGCATGCGCGGATCCGATAATTCTATCCACTTGTTGCCCTGAATTATAGCGACCGCAACCCCATGCAAAGAACTTAAATAAACTGCCGCGCTTTTTGTCCATAGAGAAGAGGCGCGACCTCTATGACGCGCGCGTGTGACGTATTCTTTTTTTAATTTATTCAGCTTTTTAGCAAAGGACATAATTATTAATTACACAAAAAAATGTATTATCGTATTCATAATGTGAGACTTTTATTCAATCTTTTTTTTGGTGAAGTGTAAGTGTGTTTTAGTGTATGGTTTTTGGAAACGTTCTAGAGATAAAGAAGTAAGTTTAGTTTCATATTATTATTTTGTATGTTACATAAATACCTACTCTCTAATAATTAGTAGGTAGGTAATGGATTTACCTATATGAGATTCCAACATAACTGGCAAACTACGGGTGTGCCTACTAGGCTAATTGTAACATGTTACTCATCATGTTACCTTATTGTAATTATTATGCCATCTGCCTAAGTCTTTTACGTAGAACTGGCGTGATGTTATGGTAATTTTATAGTTTGCTATCCCGGAGGACTGGCCATGCTCAGCAGTTGCGCTTGTGACCACAAATTAGAACGGGAATATTAGGAAAAAATGTGTCATTATTGGAATTTTTATTTATTTATTTATACTTTATGCACATGTAAAACATACACTGTACAAAGGCGGACTTAATGCCTGGGCCTGCCTGCCTGGCTGAATTTTTCTCTGCAAACAATGAATTACTAATAGCTGACCCGGAACTTCGTACCGCCTCAGAATCAATAAATGTTGAATTTTTTTATCGCGAATTTTTTCCATGTTTTAATAGTTATTCTGCCATTCAGGGCGGAGAAAAATCCAAAAAATCTAAGATCATAAAAATCGGTCCAGCCGTTCTTGAGTTTTGAACGGTGTAACTAACCCGACTTTATTTTATTTATATAGAAGAAGATATTATTATAACAATTGAAATAGCTTAAAAGAAGGTATCAAAAATCTCTGAAGCCTGAACGAAAAACAAAGACATCAAAAACAACCTATTGTGTTATCTGAGTCGGAACATAGAAGGTGCTTATCGAATCGCTCTATTGTCTATGCTTGCCATAGATACCGCATCCGGTAGTCCAAATTGTAAAAGGGACGACGAAAAAATAAAAACTCATGTTCGAAAAGTCTTTTGTCTTTTGTAGCTTTAAAAGTGATTGACATGTTCTAGGGGCCGCACGCGCAACTGCAAGTTCAGAGCATATAAGCGCCGGTCCTGGGTTCGATCCGTAGTTCGTAGCGGTAAAGTGTAATTAAGTTTTTCCAATATGTTTTACTCAGTCAGCTTTGAGTCATGTTTCTCTAATTACAATTCTACACAAATATCATAGGTAGGTAATAATTTTTTATTTCATTTCGTTAAATGAAATGATTGTGACACGGACAGAAATGGCAATAAAATATAATAAAAAAAATCTTTTAATTTCAGGCATCGATGGCCCATAGCGTGTTAGTATTACAAAATCATAAAAACTATGTTAGTAATACAATTAGGTTTTTTAATTAGTCGTTTTCGTACGGCACCTTATGATGTGTAAAAGGGATTACACTTTATCCCCAACTCTTTTTTATTATTATTTAATTAATGTTAATAATCTAATTTCAGGTAATTTAACAGAATGGCGACGCTGCCGATTTACGTATCACTTAGCAGGTAAAGTAAAAATTCTAGACATTTTTACCCCACTAATTCGAAAAGCAGATATTGAGAATTTGAGACAAGCCATTCCTCCTCTTTCAAGGTCGTTAAATACGTCTCAGACGAATTTTTATTATAAACAAAGTTTATGATTCGAGACAGTTTTACTAAACATTTTATGACCTTTTAACGGCTATAACTGAACCTTTAGCTTTTAGCTTTAGCTCCCGTTTATTGAACAATGTCCCTTCTGAGGGCAAAGGAAGTTAATTGTAAATACAGATGGTGGTAGCACAGTGTATCTAAGTATCTACTATAATAATAATAAATCTATATTTTTCCAAAAAATATACAAGTTTTACATTTTTAGGAACATGGCTGTAGAGTATCTGGCTCTATGAGCCATATACGAACTCATGCATTTGCCCCGTCTCGTCTGTTACGCGTGGGTTCGATTCCCAGGTCGGGCAAAAAGTGTTATTGGGTTTGTTCAGTTGGTCTAGGGAACAACTTACATCGCCTCATACATTTAACTTCGAAAGCAGCGAAAAATGATTATGTTTGTAAGAACCTAATTAAACACTGTTATAATTGTGTTTGTATTCGACGAAAGCTTATGGAATCTTTATGCTGTGTCGTAATGTACTTGTAAATAAAATGCGTGCTGTGTGCTTAAAGTTTCGACTGCCGGTCGTAGCATCCGGCTGCCAAAGCGCGCTTCCTGTGCCCGTATTAGGAAGTAAATACCAAGACGTGTCCACAGTACACACCAAGGGCTATCAAATATTTGAAGAATACAATGAAAACCTCTAACTCAAAAAGAAATACCTAACTAGGTTAGGGTACTATTTCTTTTCGGTTTGCTTTGACGTGATTTTCATCATCTCATAATCTATCTAAAATTTTGACTAAGAAGGTAGGTACTCAGTCTTTCTTTATTTTTGCTTCACCTCCTCAGTTGCCCGTCGTGCAACCACCTGCTCCATCCAAGATCTTAATGACGACAATGATAGAGCTGTACAGGTTGCTTATTGGTCGGACAATATTTGAGTCAATCGACACGAAAAGAAGAAGTCTTTCTAGGGGATGATTAGAAGGAACGATCATTGATCACCAGTTTACCATATTTGCGCATTTAGGGTGAAAGATAGAAAAAGAAAAATGTTTGTTAAGTCAGACACATAAATAATAAAAAAAAAACAAAAATAAGTTAAAACATAGCGCGACTGCTGAGCAAGAGGTCTTGGGTTCGATTCCCAGGTCGGGCAAAGTGTTATTGGGTTTTTCCATCAGGAATTTCTCAGTAGCAGCCTCGGAGTCTGGATTTGTGCCCGGTTGATGGCAATAAGGCTCGCCCCCTATTACATGGGACTTAAACATAACTGGCGAAATGTGGGTGTACTAATGGGTACACCTCTGCCTAACCCTTCGGGGATAACAGGCGTGATGTTATGTTATGTAAGTTAAAACATTGTTGTGTGCCCCACAGCTGCACCAAACGGGCCCAGTTCAGCATTATTATTGGGCGATTTACATTGTTCCAATATCTCATACCAGGGCTGCAATCCAGTGACACTGGATCAATATTTGACCGAACACACGTTTCATCCTGGCCTCTGGTCAAGAAATCAATGCTGACTTGATGTCTTGGATTTTCCATTTTTTTAAAAAAAGAACGTTCTGCTAACAGGAGAAATTCCTTACGTTTTTATCGTGGACAGCTTAAACAATGCTTTTTGTTACCCAAAAAACAATATTGCCGGCCCTACTGCATACGACATTAATTCAAAACAGTACAACGGCCTTTTATTTCATACTGACTATCTTTTCCCACATACAAATTGCATACCTACCTACTTACATTAGGTACACGCTTTGACACGTGTCGACGCCCTAAGGTGGAATTACACATTTGACTGCATTATTGGCTATTAAGAACATTACTCTTATTTTGAGCATCACCAAAGTCGGGTTAAGATAGTATTGATGAGCTGATTAGACTTAGTCTCGTGGCTATAAGTACGACTACTCTCCATTGAGCGTACCTAGAGTGGTAAAGCCTTGGGTTCTATGAGAAAAAATGTGCAATTTGAGCGGTACTCGTTACAGGCCATCTGCGTGAGTCTTGAAGGAAAAATGTCCCGTGCGGATAAAATGTCGTGATGGCTGTAGTTTACCCGCACTTACCTGAATCAGGGTTTGCAACCGGGCGTGGCAAGTAACAATATGACTTTTATATAACTCAAATGTACTTACATACCTACTTTTTAAGTTTATCTTGGACATCGCTGACATGGGTAACGGAAAACATTGTGGTTAACGCTGGACTTATGATTATCATAAGTCTGAAATCGCCAACCCGCTTTGGCCCTCCTGGGCCTTTGCCCAGCTGTGGGACAATAATGGACTGCTATTCTTATTATTCTCCCGCGCGACGTAGACATTTGCTTGCAAAATTGCAGGAAAGTGGGCAACGTGTTAGGCACTAGCGATTAAAGTTGGCCGATAGTTTAGTCGCTATCGTAAGACGATACGTAAGACGTGTGATTTTTAATCGTCAAATGCGCGCACTGCCATGTAACTTCATACTGAATTCCAGAACGATCAAACTATCGCCCGATTAAAAATCGCTATTGCGCGCAGGCTCTTACACGCAATCTATTGGGGGACTTAGACAATTATGCCCTGCTGAATCAAATACTAGAATAAGCGGCCATTTTATTAGCGTTGGCATGGCACGTGACAACGCTCGGCGCTTGCGCTTATGTGGCACCTTGCCGTCTGTCACTGTCAATATGGATCGTGCGTGACAGTAGCCGCGCTTGCACATGGCTCCTAACTGACTAATAGTTATCAGCATCACACGTGGCTCTTGCGACTAAATTTCTTCAGTAGATAACCTTCCCGGGTGTTAGAATGACGCATCCAACTTTAGAAAGGGATGTCACGTTTGAAGCGGAGTCTTCCGCGTTTGAACTGAATTTGGCTATCACGTATAAAGAAGAGATAATCCGGGACTTCGGCAGCTTCGAACGGTTATCTGCGCTGTTCTTTTTTGCGCAAATCCATAATTCTTTTTCCAAAATAACAGCAGCCTAAGTTACTCCTTTTAACGTCAGCTATCTGCCAGTGAAAGTCCAATCAAAATTGTTTCAGACGTTTAGAAGATTTGGCGGAACTAACAGACAGACTAAAAAAAATGTAAATATTCATATGCATTTTGTTATAAGCTATTATTTTAACATTACAAACAGAAGCTAAGAAAGCTTTTTGTTTATGGTTTTTTTTTGTTATTATTTTTTGTGTGCCCATGGTCTGTGTCAATCAAACACTTGTTTTAACTTTCTTTCTTCACATCACTTTTCTCAAGGTCAAGATAGTCAATCGCACCTACACTAATTAACTATGATCCTTAACGGTAAATGTTTAGCATAAGCTGCATAAGACAGCTTGAGTTGCGCCGGCGCACGTCCGGTTAGGGCTGTCATTATCAAGTTCCGGCTGCAACTGGTTTGGCAGCCCTGTGTATGATACAGTTAAGCCTCCAATGTCCTTTAGCTGGCAAGTGGCTGGGGATCTGACTAATATTCTATCAATCTACATAAAAATAAATGGCCAAATGTGTTGCTAAGCGTAAAACTCGAGACCGGCTGCACCGATTTGGGGTTATTGTGAAGATTTTTTTTTGGAAAATTCCACCCTTTTCCAATTTTGCACCCGTGCGATGCTGGGGCGATTCGCTAGTTGTAGGTATAAACATAGTAAGTCAATGCACTTGATGCTGTGCCTACACCCACGGGTTCAGAACCATATTTTTCGGCGAATTCTGGCCTTGATGTTATAAACGGTTGTTGGATATGGTAGCAAATATGTGCCAAATAAAAGGTATCTACTTCAATTATTTACGGGCATCTATTAGGGGTTGAATTTTCAAATATCCTTTCTTAGGGCTCGCCTAACAAACCATGTGCATGGTGCGAAAAATTTCACGTTTCTGATTCCAGTAGTTTTGGTTGTGCCCTGATGCTGATGCGTCAGTCGTCTTATGTATCTCATATAAATCCTCTGGAACATTTTTCATCCAGAAGTATGGAAGTAGCTTAGTAAGGAAAGCAAGCAAGTAAGATCTGACACGGTAGGTACCTATTATTGATTAGGCCAAAATTCAATGCGAATGCGCGGGGTTGCGGGACGTCTTAACAGGATACCGTGGCCCCGGAACGCAAAGCGCAACAGAAGGAACAGGGTGGTTTTTTAGTCAGTAAAAGTCTGACAGTTCCTTCCGCCCTCATTTAATTTCGATGATTTTTACTAACAAAAAAAAGGCACTAACCAGACAATGCTCCAATTGACAGTGTTCCAAGTGCTTTTGATGAATAGAAGACCACTGATGCCGTAATTAAGTGGCCACGTATTCGGCATAAGAAAGTAGTTACCGTAGATACAGAAAGAAGAAAAGTCATTATATTTTCGCAAACATGTCGTGTGGCGAATAGCGTGTCGTCTTAAACACTCAGTTGTAGCATCTAGGTTACAATCAGCATTCCGCTAACGTCTAATAATTGACGTATTTCCACCGCTAATTACAAATTACAGAGGTATTGTTACTTCGGCATTAAATGCGGATACAGATATCAACTAAAGCGTCTCTGTTAGATAGTGATTCACTAGAAAAAGAGCCATCGGAATATATTAATTTAGATACTGTTATTTTGTGCGATTTTTCTTTGCTTATGTAAGCAGGAAGTGTTATCAATACTCTCACACAGTGGCGGCTGTACCTTAAGTGCGCTCGTGCGCTGAACCACCAATTCAAAAATTACAAAATATTAAGTACTTACTTCATCTTTATTTTTAAATTACGATTTTAATAGTTATTTTTAAACATACAAAAACGTATAAAAAATTAAATCTCCAATTATGGTGAAACAGTTTGAGCGCTTTACTAAACTATTAAGACTTATTTTCCTGTAAAGACAAATTCTCGTGCGCTTCGGCGAGTGCACGAGGACTGCTAAAATAACTTGTAGGAGATACGAGTTAATACGCCTGACGCGTGAAACAGAAGATAGTTCATAGAAATGTACCGAATAATGAGTGGGTTCTCGAGCGCCGCACGTGCGAACCGAGGATTGCCGAGAGCACCCGATGTTTGACGAATTGGCATTGGCCGGCCGGCATGGGCGCGAGGCGACGCGCGACTCGACGACAGCCGTGATTGACATCTCGTTATCAGACTACCAAGTACCAGTATAGTTTCAATGTATGTGTGACGCGTTAATTATTGTTTATTTATATTACCGTAATTGTTTTTAGTTTTTGTTTCGATTTTTTTCGAGAACTTTTATTCTATACTGTGTATGGTGTTAATACCCGATTTTAATAAAAAGGTGATTGAACATTTCGCTTCAGAAAAATGTCGTCGCATTGATTTAATGTATTAAAAATAAACAACAATTTTTGTTTTGTTGCATTTTCTAATTTTAATATTTTAGTAAAGTGCACCACCAGTTCGGTAACCCACCAGCCGCCACTGCTCTCACAAAATAGGTAAATAAGCAATAAGAACTACTTTTATGTTTTATTAGCTCTACTGAAAAGTAACACACATAGGTATACCCGATTTTAATAAAAAGGTGATTGAACATTTCGCTTCAGAAAAATGTCGTCGCATTGATTTAATGTATTAAAAATAAACAACAATTTTTGTTTTGTTGCATTTTCTAATTTTAATATTTTAGTAAAGTGCACCACCAGTTCGGTAACCCACCAGCCGCCACTGCTCTCACAAAATAGGTAAATAAGCAATAAGAAATACTTTTATGTTTTATTAGCTCTACTGAAAAGTAACACACATATAACTAACTACCACCAACTACTACTACTAGTTAACTAGCTTTTCCCCCCATTTTCGTTCGCATGAGTTTTCTTACGGATCCGTAATTCCTAAGAATCGGACCAGGAGTTCCGGAGATTCCCGTGTTCAAAAACAAAACTCGTCAACTGTATAATATATAATATTAGTTTAGATAGGTAGGTAGTTCTTACCATGATAAAATAAAACTTTTTCTGACAGACAAACTTCAGACATTCATGTGTCATTTGAATGATAGACTGCAGCAAGTTCAAATAAACGGTGTTAATTCATCAGGCTTAAAAGTAAAGATGGGGGTTCCGCAGGGTTCAATACTAGGTCCGTTCCTCTTTTTAGTATATATAAATGATTTACCTCATTTACTAGAAAACCAACCACAAATGGTGTTATTTGCTGATGATACCTCACTCATTTTTAGAGTAAATAGACAAGCACAGCACCTTGACGACGTAAATAACGCCATGCTAAAGGTTCACAATTGGTTTACTGTTAATAATTTAGTGTTAAATGAGAAAAAAACTAAATGCATAAGATTCGCTTTACCCAATGTTAGAAGTAGTAATTGTAATGTTATATTGAATAGGGACATGCTAGAATTTGTCGAGAAGACAGTTTTCCTAGGGATTACGCTCGATTCAAAGCTGCAGTGGGGTCCCCACTTAACATCTCTGGCAGGGCGGTTAAGTTCAGCCGCTTACGCTGTCAGAAAAATTCGACAATTAACAGACGTGGATACCGCGAGACTAGTCTATTTTAGTTATTTTCATAGCATCATGTCTTACGGTATTTTGCTTTGGGGACGGGCTGCAGATATAAATTCTATTTTTATCCTGCAAAAGAGGGCTGTCAGAGCCATCTATAATCTTGGCAGACGCGAATCTCTAAGGGAATTGTTTAAAAAAATAAACATCATGACGGTACCTTGTCAATATATATATGAGAACATTATGCATGTTCGAAAAAATCTTCATCTTTTTAAGAAAATTAGTGATAGACATAATTTTAATACTAGAAATAGGAACAAATTAGATCAACCAAGTTTCAGATTGGCTAAAGTAAAAAATTCTTTTATGGGGTACTGTGTAAAATGCTATAATAAAATACCAGTTGATATTCTCCAACTAAATGAGAGAAAATTTAAAACATGCGTAAAACGCACACTATGTAGTCAAGCATATTATAAGTTAGATGATTATATCACGGACAAAAATGCTTGGCTAAATGCTAGTCCTGCTCCACAGCCACTCGGGCTTACTAATTAGTATTAATTTCAAGAAAATGATGTTTCTTACCCCCTTTTTATTGACCTGAATAACTAGTTTCGTTATCAGTACCTACTAGTACTTTTTTCTTTTTTACATACCACAGTTCATATTACGAATCACTGAAGTGTTAGTATTGTATAATTTAATATCATTTATTTCAATTCTGTAAATGTGAGTACCATGGAGCTTTTTATTTATTGAGTTACTGTGTTTTGACTTAATGAGCATGGCGGTTGAGAGCTTGTCATGCTCACTCAAATATCTCGCTGATGGTGGCGCGTGTGTTGGATCATTTGGCTCCCTCCATAATGGTTGAGCTAGGTGGTGCTGATCCATGCGTCATGCTCGTGAACGGGTGCTGTCAGTTGGGATTGGTCATCTCTTAACTGCTATGGCTTACATCTTTATTTTTATTATTTTTAACTACTGTTTTATATTCATCTTCATTGTGATCACATGTAGAATCAACAAGAATAATAATGTAACCAAGATTTTGTAAAAACCTAATTTAAAAGAGTGCCGTGGAGTTTCTTGCTCGTTCTTCTCCATAGAGGCCTACCTCCGTTTTGGAACGAGCAACTAGCTTCATTTTTCTGACTAACTGACCGACTCCTTGACAATTCAAAAGTGCCTGTAAATGGTCTAATTGAAATAAATGTTTTGACTTTGACTTTGACTTTGTCCCGGGTCGACGGCGCGTTCTGTTCGCGCGCGCCTCAAAGAGCTGTCAGCACAGGGACGGGGCCCCCATAGGGGCCAAACGCCTGCCGGGGTTGCGGGACGTCTTAACAGGATACCGTGGCCCCGGAACGTAAAGGACAACAGAAGGAACAGGGTGGTTTTTTAGTCAGTAAAAGTCTGACATATGATGATTTCTACCACCTAAAAAAAAAGACATTCATGTGTATACTTCAGAATTTAGTATTTGCGACAACCACATCCGATTTAGTTACATATTTATTTCGATTTACATTTTTGAAATTCGATAAAATAAAATCCTTCCCACAGTCCAAAATCAGCGCCTACGCATTTACTTGAAACTCATTAGGATGTGCCCTTATACGGTGCGCGGGATTTCTGCATTCATTAATCGTTTATTGATATAACTTGAACGCTTTTTAAATAGGTACCTACCTGTTTTCTTTGTCTTTAAAAAATCTATTTTTTTATAAATTGCAACACCTCATCACTCACTATGACTGCTTCATTGGTCTAGTAGTCGCAAAGCGCGACTGTTGAGCATGAGGTCTTGGGTTGGATTCCCAGGTCGGGCAAAGTGTTATTGGGATTTTTCCATCAGGATTTTTTAAGTAACAGCCTTGTCTGAATTTGTGCCCGGTTGATGGCAATAGGCTCGCCCCCTATTACATGGGACTTAAACATAACTGGCGAAATGTAAGTGTACTAATGGGTACACCTCTGCCTAACCCGTCAGGGATTACAGGCGTGATGTTATGTTATGTTGAAATAAATGATTTGATGAATGACTTGCTCACTGATTCCCATACACTCATAGGTACTCGCTGGACTCCAACGACAATGTTTAGCGCGGCTGACCGTGACGTCAACCTGCGTATTATTGCATAGTTCCCTAGGAACCTACGGTCAGTAGCCAGGGCTGTAATGGTCATGTGGAACGTCCGCTCAACTGGAATGATGACTGAGAAAATTGTACTAAAACTATGTGGGTACTTAGATTCTGGCTGGTTCTGCCATATAAATCGTTGTGTGATATGTTCTGGTAATGCCTATAGCATTGAAGGATGACCTAGCATCTTATTGATGACAGAATTTTCAGAATCGGACCAGGGGTCCTACCATGAACTCTTATCGCGATCCAAAAACTGAACTGTTCTTCAAATACGTCAATATTGACGTACTTTCGGCTATTAGCGGGTTCAAACAAAAAAAGGAAAGCAAACCATTCGACAAACTGACGAATTTCTGATTAGCAGCTCGAAAAGCACGTAAAGCTGTTGGTCCTGCGCCTGATCTATCCTTTGTTATGTCAGATTCCCATCCCATCGGACTATGACAGTGAAGGATGAGGGAGTGCACTCCCTCTGCCCCTGCCTACTTGGCTAGTCTCATCTGAGATTAGCCGCCGCGACCGAAATCGGTCTGGAGAATATTATTATTATTAGTTCCAATCTCAAACCCAAATCGGTACCGTGATCACAGTGGTACCTATCCAAGTGAAGAGACAAAACAAAGACACGTACTTAAACCTATACTTCAAACAATAAACACGAAGATTCACAAAACAAAACGTTTGTATAAAGATATTTAAAGCCGTGCGAATTCGCAACAATCTAATGAACATCACACAATTGAATTCTCAATTAGCATAAAAATCTATTCGTGATGTTTATATAAAGAAAATAACTTAAGTATTTACATTAAACAGAAAATACACAGAAATCTTACGTAGAAACAAAGCAAAATAGTTCTTAGTTGCCTATCGACTGTTTTTCTTAGTATTGGGTTTCGTTTTTCCAATCGAACCAAAATACGTCTCAAATATGTATCTGCTTTTTTTCAAAGTACCTAATTGTAAGGTTTTTTGCACTATAAACTGATATTGGTAAAAAGTAATATAATATTTGGCATAATTACTTATATAAAACTAAATTAAAATAGTGTACCTATTTAGTACTTACCTACTCAATTAATTTAATTTTTGAGAGATTTTTGGTTGGATCGTTTTTGCACAACTAAGTTCATGTAATTAATCTTAGAAAGAAAGAAAAACAAAACTGTTACAGACCATGTGCACAGAAAATTCTTGTTGTTGTTATTTTTTTTTTGTTGAATCCTTGTGATTATTACAATATGTGGCAATAATTAATGCTATTTATTAATTATCATAATAATTAATCGCTCTCTGTTCTGTAAGATTTATCACACGCTTGTGCCTACTCCTACAGAAATATAGCTGTGATGATTATAGCCCTAAAATGTTCCAACTGCAAACCTTGTAAGACTCGTGGCTTGCACAAAAGCATGCAAGCACGTGTATTTGCGGCTTAAAGAATAGTCGATGACAGTGTGCCTCCTGAATATTCCTACTGGTTAACTTTTTTTAGTATTGTGATGGAAATTCACACGCCCATTGTCCAAACGTATCTGTAAAAGCGTACCTTTAATTCTTAGTATGGGCATAGTGTATTTATATGTAGCTAATATGCCCATATTATGTTTAGCACTCATTTGGCATGATTTTGTGCAAAAGAACAATGTCAGGTGTCCATAGTAACTTAGGCTCAATAAAAAATTTTCATGGACAGTAAAAATTCTCACGTTATTTTGTGTAGTTTCATGTCAGAAGCTTATCTGTGTTTTCCACTTTTACATTGAACTTCTCAAAAAGAAATTATTCAGACATTGTAAATTGGAGGTTATTTATTTCTACGGAGTAAATTAAACAAAAAATATACAGTAATTAAACTTTTATTCGTTTTCATTCATTAAATCATTATCAACACACCTATAAATGATTTTTTTTGCATAGTCTTCACAGGACATGTCCCACAACGCCCTCCTTGTCTCAATCTCGGTTATCAATCTTTCCGTGTCGGAAGACATCGCGATGATCACAAATCACGCTCTGGTTCCACAATACGTGCGGCCGCCGCGGCTAGTGCACGCACACTGGTGATTTAACTACAATGCAATTGATCTCAGTGGCCGCAGCGACCAGCGACTGAACACGGGCCGCAAATGCGTCGCTTCGATCTCGCTGGCCGCTGCGGCCTGGTGCGCGCGCTCTGTGGCGATTTCATAATCTCGATGGCCGCAGCGGCCTAGCCGCTAGTGCGCTATTGCTCTTATAAGAATCGTACTTTACCTCAGAAAGTGAAGTCCATTGCTGTAACAATGAACGGATATCATCAGATTCAACTAAATGCCGTTTCATCCGAAACACATTTATACCACAATTAATACAACGTAGTTTATGGGACATTGTCACAAAATGTGTGATATTTGAAAAAAAAAACCGTACTCATAGAAAAACACTAGCAACAACACAAACAAGATGTTTGACATTGACTAACAGTCAGACAGACACGACAGACAGACAGAACCTAACAGGGTTGCCATTACAATACGATTAAGTTATCGAGCACAGGTCATGAAAATCGATTTCTTGAGTTTTTATGTTCTATAAAAATACTAAATGTATTTAAAATAAACACGATGAACGTATTATTTAGGTAAAAAATAATATTAAGAGACAATTGTGAGGTGGTAAATAAAAAATAAAGAGTAAATCGGTTTAATTATTTAGAATAATCGATTAGTGGCAGAACAAGTTACTACCTGAACCTTATTTATAAAAAAAAAACCTGGAACAGGATGGACCAAATGATTTACGATTATTTTTATGATTTATTTTTGGAAAAGTTCTAGAAAATAAACAAATGTTTTTTAAGAAGTTAGAATTTTATACTTAAATTGTTGTAGGTAAAAACTTTGTGTCCGTGTGAACTTAGTTTTAAAAGTTGTGTAGGCCGAAACCTGACATTGTTCTTTTACTCAAAAAAATTTTTAAGTAGCTGCTTGGATGTTGGATGTGTGCCTGTGGTGGTTATTAAATTAGCTTGCTTTTTAGGCTCCCATTTTTTAAATATAATTTTTAGCCAATAGCACTCAGGGATAACGTAGCTTCCTATTTGCGAAAGAATTTTCAAATTCAGACCAGATGTTCCGGAGATAAGCGCGTTCAAACAAAAATACAAACTTTTTAGTTTTATCTAGGACTAATATTAATCACTACATAGTATAAAACAAAGTCGCTGTCGCTGTCTGTCTGTCCCTATATATGCTTAGATCTTTAAAACTACGCAACGGATTTTGATGCGAATTTCTTTAATAGATAGAGTGATTCAAGAGGAAGGTTTATATGTATAATACATGCATAATATAGTAGAGAAACACTGATAATTTTAGAGGTTTATAATGTGATGTCGTAAATAAACACATTTTTTTGCGCTTACATTGTAAACGCTGGCTGAACCCTTCGAGATAGATCAAAATAATGTACTACAGTATTGTACACCTTAAAAAGGTCTACAAAAAAAGTCCGCTATGGTATATATCTATCTCTTAGGGATAACCCACAATAACCATTTTTTATCCTTAACTTTTTACGAGAAATAATGGCTTATTTAAGAAGCAATTTTAGGCAATACAGCATTAATCTTTATCCAATTAAGTACCTTAAACACATTGTGCATTAAATATAGATCAATATAGCCCTTTACGGCATGTAATTTAAATGAATATTTTCGAAGATATCACAAATTTTAATAAAATACAGGGTTGCAGCGGTACGGGCCGGCCCGGGTCGACGCGGCGACGAGTACCTACCTATATACCTACATACCTATAGATTTTAACGTTGAGTGCTTTCGTGTTCTTTCAAGTGTCTCTATAGATATACTCTATAGACATAATTATGTATGTATGTATTGTCTAATGACAAAAAGCTGTGAACGTTGTACAGAAAGACATTCTGTAGTATATTTAGTATCAGCATTGCACCCGTGCGAAGCCGGGGCGGGTCGCTAGTTAAGAGATAATTTGTTTTTGTTTTTCTTTTACTTTTTTGTTTGTATTATGTAATCTCTGGAAGTAGGTACTTACTGGTCCCATTGCAAAAATGCTTTCATTGACAGCAAGCTGCACAATTGCCGTGTTGGTTATGGCTTACTATAGTATTTTTGACTTCCACGCGACTGTCTAATAAAGGGCACGGAAAACTTTTTGGGCTATCTTTAGGGGAGGCCTATATTCAACAGTGGACATCGTTCGACTGATATGATGATGATAACTTCCAAATGGACAAATTCGCGTTCAAGGGCTAGTAATATATAGTATAGATAGGTTCATATTTGACGAAATGTCGGTGTAAGTACACCTCTAGTTAATGTTTCTTTATTTTAGTTTTTTTCTTTATTGCCTTTTTGTTTTTATTATTTTTGTGTGCACATGGCCTGTGTCAAATAAGCCTTTTTTCTTTCTTTCTAGTTGATCCTCTGTAGAATGGGTCCATATTGGCTCACCTAAAGTTCTTTACCCGAAATTGTACTTCCTAATCATTTGTAATCCGAATGATCACTCTTCCTAAAATTTTTCATCCTAAAGTTTTCATTCATACTATTTGTAGTGCTACCGGCGATGTTCATAACACTTATGTTTCCGAAAATTGTTATCAATAATATCATTAATGTAAATATATTTAAACTCCTACTGTTTTTTTATCATAACGCTTTTATCCCTAAACTATATAGTCCGGTCAATTTAGACATTCGAAGGTGCATAAAATCCCAACAAGCTGAAAATCAGTAAAATTGTTTAAAACATAATTATAAATAATATTTAAAAGTTCCCCATCATTCCCGTGTGTAAAAAAAAATATTCAAGGTTCAAAAAATGAGTTTTTCGCGATTTTCAGCAAAACGGTAAGTTTATGTGTTAATGGGGGGACTGATGGAGTCACCCCCCACCATTTTTCCACGCCGGAGATGCTCGACGGAGCCCCGCTTCGCGGGGCTCCTACTTCTGCGTTCAAGGTTTAAAGTAACCTAACCTAACCTAACCTAGTAACCTGTCCTAGTCGGGGTGCCCCAAGTCCCGAGCTCGCTTCGCTCGCTCTTGCGCACAATAAAAATTTGCAAATATTTACAATGTTTTCTTTTCTGCATTACATTACACCAATTGAATATTCGATAAAATACATGTAAAAAGAAATCTGAACAAGAAAGATATGACTTTGAATAATAGTGTAAAAGATGGTTATGTTGAGAAAATATAGGAAAACAAATAAAAGTATAATAGATGTTTATTGCTACTGACATTATGAAGTTGAATGATTCGGAATATGAACATTAGAGACAGAGCAGTTAGGAATTGTGATTGTTAGGATGAAAAATGTTAGGAAGAACATTTTCGGATTTCCAATTATCGGAGTTGAAAATTTAGGTGAACTTTGGCGCACCCCTGTAGAATGCTGGTGTAATTTATGTAGGTACACAGTTTCTAGTACCGATCTTCGCTAATATTCTCACGGGTTTCTCATCTCGCGTCACCTATCATAGTTACAAGTACCTACATATGGCAAATTTCCCCGTTAACAATGGTGCTGTATGTTGTATTGTTTATAGCTATCCATGGGATTGCTATTGGCACGTCTTTTGTTTGCAATTATGTTGAATGAGAATCTATGTAGGTACCGATGTGCTAGAAAGTAATTTTTTATTGTACTTTGCTAGTACTGACTGATTGACTGAATTCTTATGTACTTATTTCTAAGTCTATCTTGGACATCACTGACATCACTGACCAACCGATTTTTAGGTGAAAATCAACTTTTACATTTTTGTCTGTCTGGCTGTCTGTTTGTTTCGGCTAACCTTCGAAACGGCTAGACTGGTTTTGACGGGACTTTTGCTGGCAGATAGCGGATGTTGGAAGAAATAACTTGCTTTTATTTTTGAAAAATGCTTAGAGTACCCGCGAAAAATCAATAAAATCCCGCGAAAACCGACGAAGCAGCTGAAGAATAATAATGAAAGCGGTACAGCGGGAGAAAGGTAGTAGCTTTATAAAAGGGTGATCTTCACCCCTTTTTCTTAGAGATGTCCTCATGGACTGCCTCTGCCTTGGGGGGAACTTCTACCAACTAAAACCCAACGGTGTTCCTCCAACCATCTTTGGCCGAAGCACGGGGGTCGCTCAGAGCATTTTTCCACTCCTGCCATTATGCTCTACTTCATATAGTTTCGCTACATTTCACAAAACCCAACCAGCATACCATAACTAGAATACACAGCAATGTAATATTGTGCTCAATTTCCCAGAATGACAGCTGGAACATTCTGATTGATCCTTGGAATAAAAAGAAGCGAAGATAATGAACGACATTGAACATCATCTACTGACAAGGTCGCGGGCATACCTAGGAGTTAAACAACTGTCTATAAATGGCGGTCGTCCACAGGTGCCTAACTGGTTGCAGCCTTTTTGCTTGAGGTTTTTGAAAAAAGTAACGTGGCAGTTATTTATCTTGTATTGGCTCTTGTTTGCGGCTCTTATACAATGTGATAGGAGTGAGACTTCTAACCCGTTAAGGCTGAGTACTACATCTAATTTTATCGACAAAAAAAATAATATGGGGGGTTGAACTCCCTCCCCCTAAAAATTATGGCTATTTTAATATTTTTTTTAATGTACTACGGCGCGCTTGATATCAAAGGTTGTATGCGTCGTAGAAACAAAAAAAAAACGACAAACGGTAGCTAATAACCTTGGCTAACTAATTCATTACTTTTTTCATATGTTTGATAATGTTTTGGTGAGAAAAAACAATCATTTCTGAATTATTTTGACCAAAAAAATCGCTATTTTTCAATATTTTCACGAATTACTCAACCCCCCATATTATTTTTTTTTGTCGATAAAATTAGATGTAGTACTCAGCCTTAACGGGTTAGAAGTCCCACCCCTATCACATTGTATATACAAATTAAATAAATAGATTTTAAGTGATTATAAAAATTAAAATAGCAACCCTTTACTGAATGCATAAATATGAATGTTTACGCGGTACCGCTTATACGAAAAACCCATTTTTAAAGTCCTTACCTTCAGCTTTATTATATTACTAGCCTTTGCTCGCGACTTCGTTTGCGTAAACGTCGGATCCCCGTTTCATCCCTTTAGGGGGAAAGAACGTTTGCCTAATTTGATGTATATTGGACCAAGGAATCACGTGGTCCAATATAAACTTTGCCCCCCTTTTTCACCCCCTAAGAGGTTGAATTTCGGAAAATCTTTTCTTATCAGATGCATACGTTATACAAAGAACACAATCTCTAGGTTTCAGGTCTCTACAATCAGCCGCAGCGGTTTAGGCTGTGCGCATCCGTCAGTGGGTCATTCAGAACAAAGCATTTAATATGTATAAGGTATCGAACTATCGATAGATTAATTTTATTAAAGCCTTGACTATTATGTGAGTCCTGCTAAACATCTAAAGATATTATGGCAGACTCAGGTGAAGATGGTGGGCTTACCTACAGGAAGTCGGGCAGGATTGATTCACACTAGCTCAAGATGTATAGAGGTTTGGAAAGGAAAGAGGGAGGTACTGCAATGGGACAACACAGGCTAAATAAAAAGCCAGCTAAAGACTCCGTTACAATTGTTATCACATTACAATAAGTGCAAACACAGGTAGAATAAACAATACATGGTATGGGAACGCAAGACCATACAATTGTTTTAATTTGATACGTCGTAGCTGAAGTAGCGGTAACTCTTTAGATGTGCGCCGTTTGATTAAGGGATAATTGAAATGACTATAGCTGTGTTTAATTGTAGACATTTTAGTAGAATAATACTGCGACACCTAGGACACAACGGGGGTTGTGTGAAAGATGATGGCTACTAGAAAATAGCTGACAGATACTCAGTACTCAATATCTTTATTGATTTTCCTTAAGGAGTAGATGTTTATAATTGAAGATCGTTATGGAGCATGTCGGACACAGCAATAGGGTGAGAGAGCGGAAGCTCTGTTTTATTAAGTTATTAAATAGATATAGGAACTTTATTGTAACTTAAAAATTGACGAAATGAAGAGATTATGAATTTGATAATACCTATTATTTCGCTTTTTATATTATCTTTTTATTATTTGTATTAATCATCTAGATACATATTCATTTATAGAACAGTATCGTAACGTTTAACAGATTTTTATAAATTAAATATATTTTTTCTTCTTCCTTTATTATTTTTCGTACTTAGTTTTTTATGTTAGGTGGCTGATAGTCGTACATAATACAGATAAAGGCAAGAGTAAAGTTATGAAGCTCATAGCCTAACGATTAGGATGTTAGACAGAAGAGCGAGTGGTCGAGATTTATCATTCGGATTCTTAATATAAACTTCTTGGACGACATGGCTGGCGCGGAGTTGACTTCGTTTGAGGAAAAGTTACTTTTTTCTTGTAAACTACACCTAAGTAGTTTCACCTTAGCTTTTCATTCATTCAATGAATCACTTAATAGTATAAAAACGTGAGCATTGTTTTCTAGTTCATTCAATGTTATTCAGTTCCCTCGAACGTCTGAACAAGTTCAAAAGTTAATAAACTTTAAGTTTTATCAATGAAACTTTCTTATACAATGTCATCAAAGTCAAGATGAAGGAGCATAGACAGAGGACTATTGTCCGTTTGCTTTTGTTTATTGCCCGTTGCTTTTCTATATAAGAAGAGTCTTATATAGAGAAGGCATAAGTGATCACCATGCTACCGTACGTACAACTGAAAATGAATATTTTATAGAGAAAACATTTGTATTTTTGTTGGAATTGATAAACTCTAAAACTACTTATTCGATTTTAAAAATTCTTTCACCTATGGAAAGCTATATTATCAGCAAATAACATAGGCTGTATTTTATTTTCAAAAAATTAGGGATCTTTAAAACAATTCAAGCGGATGAAGTCGTGGACAAAAACTAGTATATTAATTAATAAAGTGACGTTGGCATACAGTAAAGTCAGGAACTGGCCAGGACTGACTGCTGTATTTCAGTACCGTCATTCAAGTAGGCTTTTTCCTAAACAATTATGTTTAAGTTGTGTTTAAGTCCCATGTAATAAGGGGCGAGCCTATTGCCATTAACCGGTCACAAATCTAGACTCCGAGGCTGCTACTCAGAAATTGCTGATGGAAAAATCCAATAACACTTTGCCCGACCTGGGAATCGAACCCAAGACTTCATGCTCAGCAGTCGCGCTTTGCGACCACTAGACCAATGAGGCAGTCTTTTCCTACACAAATCTGTTTAAACTAAATTCAGCTTCTAGGCACTATGAAGAGGTTATTGCTCCAAAAGACGTATGACCTTGAAGATATGCAACACAATTGCCATGTAAGTGTACCTGTCAGCTCTTAGGAATGCGGGTTACTATGCTAGTTGAACTTAGTCTTAGTCATAGCCATTTTCATGATAATTTAAGAGCGAGAAACTGTTTGTGAATTCTTTGCTATTCAATGGGTGATGTTATGGCTGAATTTCTTGTCTTGTTGCATAGATTATTATGTTTAACCTTCGAATACTAAAAACGATACTTGTTAAAAGTATTTAGTGGTTTACTTTAAAGTAACAGTATGGTACTTGAACAAGAATAATGTAACCAGGATTTTGTAAAAACCTAATTTAAAAGAGTGCCGTGGAGTTTCTTGCTCGTTCTTCTCCATAGAGGCCTACCTCCGTTTTGGAACGAGCAACTAGCTTCAACTTTCGGACTAACTGACCGACTCCTTGACAATTCGAAAGTGCCTGTAAATGGTCTAATTGAAATATATGTTTTTGACTTTGACTTTGAAGGTGACTTAAATATGAGTTGCGATTGAGTATAGAATCTGGCAAATAGTACATGTTTTAATTGCCATAGTCCTAATTAATGAATCATACAGATTGATCGCTACTGTTGACCATCTTTGTGCACGGATATAACTGCCTACACACGACTTGACTGGGGTTGGGCCCCAGTTGGTCAGTTATATTAATTTTGGTGCCGTGAATGTTGTTTATCAGCGATGCTTTTTTGTTTTTTCCTTTTTCTAAAATAAAAGTAGCCGTAGTTACTCTTTATAATATCAACTATCTGCTAGTTAAAGCCCCGTCAAAAGTGGTTTAAGCATTTCGGAGATTAAGTGGAACAAACAGACGCACAGACATATTATAAAATTTGTTTTTTTTGTATATTTAAGCACCGTGTAAATATGCATTTGATAAATAGCTGTATTTTGACTTAGCAAACGGACACTTAATTTTTTATTGATACATAATTGAATTTTGGATATTTAACGCTAATAAATAAATAAAAAAAGCATTTTAGGAAAACATTTAACTGTGATCTGTCCAATTCTGGTCAAGTTTATGTAAACATAACCAACAAATTACAGTCTCAATCAAGAGCTAAAACACTGAAAGAATGTAAATGAGCAGTAAACGCGATCCGTCAATAAGTTTCAAAACGAAACAACCCATTGTTGTTGGTTTACGAGCGTCGCGTGGAATGCTAACAGGAACAGAACTGGTGGCTGAACGATAACAAACAAGCTTCCTGGTTCCTGGACATTGGATTTAATCTTTGCTTTATGATTGGTTATTCGCAGAGTACCTAGTTTAGCTACTCATTTTTAGAATTGACTGGCTTCTCTGTCCCGTGGTCGTACGATTGATGAGCCTCTCTGGAAATTGTGAGTCATGAGCATTCAAGCATTTTTTTTATGAGCCATGGACTTTAGGCACGAGTTTGGCGCCATCAGCAGAGTTCATCAATTCCTGAAGCGTCAAAGCATAAAGGCTTCTTCTTCTTCTCTTTATCGTGTGGGCAGTAACGTCTTACGACCCTACACACCCTAGTGTCAGAGTTTCTAAACCGCCTCAAGGGCCTCTGACATGGCACCTAAAAAAACGGAATAAATGTATTAATTTAAATTGCCGATGCGGGCTCGCATTAGAAACAGTACATTTTCTATGTAATAGGTTATGTAACCTTGAAAAATATTTAGAATAATATCAAGGAAACATTTGACCATGAAATTATAAGGGGTTCTTAGCAAACTTAACTTTGCCACCAACTCCATGATTATCGACCTTACAGTTAAAGACATAGAGGTTATAGTGACTGTGTCAAAAGGTGGTAAAGTTTAACATCCTGTGGCTTGCGCGTGCGCGGATGTGGTGTAGGCAGGCGGCAATAAAGCCATACTATACATAGGAGTCGATAGCCTCACAATACATTACGTGGGTTATGTGAATGTAAGTTGCATTAAGTTATTACAGTACTTACCTATGTCATTTGGAGGGAAGGCGTTGCTTTTGGCGCATTATTTTCTTTAATCAACCGACTTCAAAAAGGAGGAGGTTCTCAATTCGGCGCGTATGTTTTTTTTTTTGTTTGTATGTTACCTGATTTCTCAGCCAATTATGAATCGATTTGGATGATTCTTTTTTTGTTTGAAAGAGTATACTTCCGAATAGGTCCCATAGAAATATTGTCATGATCTGATGATGAACTTCGGAGATATGGAATGAAACTCCTCATAGGATCACAGCAGCAATATCGTAACAAGTGAAATTGCTTTGTTTATACGTGTAGTCAATGACTGCTTGAAGGAAAAGGGGGAGGGGGTACGTCAACCCCCCTCCTACCACTTTCCAAAATTAAATATATCGTGTTAGGTATTGTTTGAAAGGGCTTTTTGTAAGGATTTCAAACACAGCACTAAAAAGTGAAAAATAAAAAGCTTTTTTACAAAAAAAAGATAACCGCCTTCAAAAACTACAAAATAATAAATAACTTTAGTTTTGGAAGTCGGTGGCAATACTTACCTACATAACAAAAACAAAACCAAAGCCACCGACTTCCAAAACTAAAGTTATTTTTTATTTTGTAGTTTTTGAAGGCGGTTATCTTTTTTTTGTAAAAAAGCTTTTTATTGTCTGCCTTTGTATGTTGTATGCTAGAGGTACACAGTTATTAATCGGCATTTGCATGCACCCCGATCAATGTTTTATACCTTTTTCTGTTTTAATGTTTTGAACTTGTGTATATTTTTTTTTGAGCTTGTGTGTAATATGTAGGTACCATGTCGTCATTTAGGTAACTATCCAACTAATCAAGGGTTGATATGTATAATTAAAAAAATGATGTCTATCACTTTCATAATTTTTCGGACTGATTTAAAGTAAAAGTCAAAGTCATTTATTTGAATTAGACTACTTAAAGGCACTTTCGCACATCACTTAAAAGTAAGAAAAAAAAGGTAGTTTCATATGGAAATGAATTAGCAGGATACTAACTCTATTTTAATTGAATGAAGGGATTGGAATGAGGTAAAAACTATAGAGCCCTATAAAATATTCCCTTAAGTTATCTATCCAAAACTGCACTCTGGAGTGCAACTAAACGTCCCAGCAACATTGTAACGAGGGTTCCCACCTGTTGTCTCTACTAATAAAGAGAACCTGTATAATTAGTCTTCAAACCGATCCATTGTTTGTCATTCGGCCAGAACTGACGCGAACGTCGACCGACCAACACGCCTACCGACTACCGATCACTCGCTCTGACAAACAGAGTAGAATAAATGACTCGATCTAAACGCGAAACAAAACGGTTCCAGAAAATTTGCAACACGTAAACGGAAAAAAATCAAAAAGTGAACTCTATAATTTTGAAAAATAGAACGCGTATTTCGTATATTTAAAAAATAAAGTGTAATAAAAATTGGAATTTGTTTATATTTCTTTTCCAAATTCGTATTTTTGTTTCGGAATTTTGTTTTTGTGACGGTTTTGGAAAATTTGAAGTGAAGTGCCGTTTACGCAATGACCCCTGTCGGGCTTCTGTTCAAAGTAAACAGGTACGTCTCGTTTACATGTTCTATGGCGGAGTGTTAAATATTGAACATGGGATGTGTTAATGTGTGTCGTTATTTCTTTAACATTGTTATTCTACTGATGTTTCTATTGTAATGCTTTCGAGCGAGAGTTCAGACTTGGAATCTTTGGCTTAAGATTATATTGTTGATCAGTTCACTCGGTGAATGCATAATATTTTGTTTTTAATGCTCTGTGTGATGTCAATAGTTCATTGTTTTTTGATATTTTGTTTGGACGAAATACTTTATGAAACTGGGGCTTAGTTACAGTGTTATTCTTGTTATGTCTCTTCTATTTATGTAGCAAAGTTTATTGTAGATAATACGGTATGCATCAATGACTTTCCTTTTCTGAAATTATTAGTGTAAATATTTTAGTTCCAGTCTGTTATTTAAGTTGACATAACGTTGAGGCTCTCATGTCCATGGAAACAAATAAATAAAGATAAAAAAAAACACTTCTTCATCTTGGAATTCCTTCTTATTCTTGTACCGAATATTTCTTTAAAAATATGAAGACTTTCCCGACAGCACACAATAGTGGAGATTCTGAATTACGCATCGTTTCAAATTCAAGTTAATTGACGTGAAACTGACTGACCACAAGACGAGATATTAGTGCTGTTATCCGAGGAACAAAAAATCATCGAGTTTAATTACTTATTGACCAAAATATGACTAGATTACTTTTGTAAGGTTTGTTTTCACATCACTCAACAAGAATAATGTAACCAGAATTTTATAAAAACTTAATTGAAAAGTGTATCCGTGGAGTTTCTTGCTCGTTCTCCTCCATAGAGACCTAGAGCTTCAACTTTCTGACTAACTGACCGACTCATTGACAATTCCGAAGTCCCTGCTTTAATTGAAATAGTCTGACTTTGACTATGGAGCGTTCTGTCGGGAGAGTCCTTTTAAGTCATATTCAGACGATCTATAAAAACAGTAGGTACCTACAACATTTATAATTAAAAAAACAATTTTCACTTACAAATTGTAAGTTACGTACCTACCTGCTTATCAACACCATAATAAAAGGAAAATTATGTGAATAATTAAAACATCTCACATAAGTTGCAATTATCTACGGATAGGTACACGTTAGCAACAGGTTAATTAATATTAATTGTATGAATATTAACTTAGACAACATCATCATTAATTAGTAATTACGTTATTAATTGCTTTGGTTGTTTCTGGCTAATGTATATGCATATTGTATAAGTAGATTTTAATTTGATTTAGTTCCTGGACTGACATCTGCACGTAGTGTTACCAGATAACGGAAATTTTCTTGACATCGACAGAAAGAATACTTAAATAATAATTCAGCCTATTATTGTCCCAATGCAGGGCAAAGCCGTCTTCTTAGATAGAGAAAGCTTGCTCCAAGCGGATTGGCGATTTCAGATTTATATTAATTAAAAGTCTAGTTTTCCTCACAACGTATTTCATCCCAAATCGTCAGTGTTATCATTAGAAGATAAACTTAGAAAGTACATATGAAGTAATTTTATAATATTTATTGAGCAGTTTGAAAAACTTACACTTTAACCGACTAGGGAATTGATCGCAAAACTCTTTGCATAGCAGTTATGCTTGCAACATACTAGATGACTAGACCAACGCGGCAATCGCTCAGGAATTTAAGATCAAAGACACACATCATATCATCACCTTATAATTCATCATCATCATATCAGCCGTAGGACGTCAACTGCTGAGCATAGACCTCCCTTACAGATGAGACGTAGACTATCACTCCGTAGGACGTCCACCCACAAGGTAGGCAGACGATTTGATGAGGACCGCGGGATCGCGCTGGATGCAAGCCGCTTCCAACCAGTATAATTAAATATAAAACTTTAATTATATTTTTTAATTTATTAATTAAAAACCTTGATGTCAAACCTGAAGGTAAAATACATTTATTTATTTATTATTTATTTATTTAATTTACAACGGTTTTTAAACCAATTACAGTAAATCAATCTGAAAAAAACGTAATTACATAATGCAATAAACATGTGCTTCAACGATACGTGAAAAACATGGTAAAATAATAATAATAATAATAATAACAAAGGTTTAAAAGAAATAAAAGAAAAGAAAACATGATACGAAGAATTTAACACTATAAATACCTATACATATTAATATAAAGAAAAAGTCATATTGGTACTAGCCCAGAATCGAGTCCACAACCTCATGCATGAAAAGTATGGCCACCACATATCAATAGGCCAAACGAGAGGTATGAAATGAACAACAAAATTCTAAAATAATTGAAGATCTTAGTATTCCCACGTTGTGGTCTTCAGTCGATTTTAGTTAATAGCAAGGATGGTTGCGAGCGATTCGTCATGATGATCATGTTCGTGCGTGCAACACTAACTTTAATTGTTACAACTAGATGTTTCTTTTTTTAAGTTTTTTTATCTTTTTGCACGATAGTTGTTTCTGTATGTGAATGTGAGTTTGAGGTTAGAATAATCGTCTTTCCTTAGTTGAATAAAAAGTTTAAGGACGCCTTTAAACCCGTTATTTAAAGGCGTTTTACCCTAAATTATCGGCCAGTTAAACGTGAAAGCAATCAGTCATATCATATAAAGGGTGGAATGGACACCGTAACGAACGAAATCATTTACCTACCAATGATTTAAATTTAGTACCTGCATGATTGTAGACCCAAGCGATAAAATTCGGAATCCTAAAATTTTTTTCCACTTACTACCTTATAGACCATAAACATAGCATCACGCCTGTTATCTCCGAAGGGTTAGGCAGAGGTGTACCTGTACCCCTTAGAATAGAATAGAATAATTTATTTCAGATAATTAAAATCCATAGCTGTTACAATATATTAGCAACAATCTTATCTTACAATTATGTTAGTACTTATCTTTAGTACACCCATAATCATAGAAAACTGCATAAATTGAGTCCGTTTACCTTTCTCATTAAAAAGTCATGGGGTGCATTACCGCTATAGCAGGCATACTGCTCACCCCACAAAAACAACGCAGCCACATGAATACGCATAGAAGTTTGAGTTTTTGCTCCTTCGTGTATGAGCGTGAAGTTATTTTAAACCGACTTCTTTACTATTTCCATGTATTTGTATACTTGATTGGAGGGAACATTCATTAGGGCTGTCAAAGTAATTGCTTGTATTTTTCTTACTAGCTGATGTCCGCGACACAGTTCGCCTGATGGTCGGTTTTTTTTTACGGCGAGCTGTTTTTATTTTTATATATTAAAAGTAGTCTAAGTTAGACTTTGTGATATTAGCTATCTGGCAGTAAAGGCGCTTTCAAAATCGGTCGAGCCGTTCAGGATATTAACATGAACAAACAGACAGATAGACAAAAAAAAATGTTAATGAGATCACTATACATAATGGCTAAATATATAAAATATTTTCGAATAAATTATAGCATATAGCACTCAGGGATAACATAGCTTCGTATTAGCGAAAGAATTTTCGAAATCGGACCAGGAGTTCCTGAGATTAAGTGCGTTCAAACAAACAATCAATTTATCTTTATTTTTTTATTAAAAAGTGCAGATTGGCACTTGACAGCCCTATAACAAATAAGGCTAGACTACATGCGTGTGCCTCCAAAGGCCAAGTGCACAAGATCTAATTACTTGTCAAGTAACGGTTATTCGATGTTACTTAACTTGATATCTTGCATGTTCGAGGCGCCATGGTGACGTGACGAGTACCTACTATCGACAGATTGTAGGTACCAACTCTATAAATTGTACTTGTCGTTGGTCTCGTGGTTGTAAAGTGCGACTGCTGAGCATGAGGTCTTGGGTTCGATTCCCAGGTCGGGCAAAGTGTCATTTTCATTTCATTTCATTTAATTTATTCATAAACAAAATACATTGTGTTGAATATACCTACAATACTTACACACATGCAAATTACATTTCCAATCCATTACCAAGAACTCTAAATTATTAATTAACATTCCAATAAAATTCCAGAACAGTGCTAAGCAGTTCTAAAAAATAAAATAAAAAATAAAAACAAAAATAAAAATGTCAAACAGGCTTAAGTTATAATGTCAATAGTTTTGAAATAATGTCAAGTAATGTCATTGGGTTTTTCCATCAGGAATTTCTCAGTAGCAGCCTCGAAGTCTGGATTTGTGCCTGGTTGATGGCAATAGGCTCGCCCCCTATTACATGGGACTTAAACAAAACTGGCGAAATGTGGGTGTACTAATGGGTACACGTCTGCCTGACACTTCGGGGAGTATAGGCGTGATGTTATGTGTTATTCAAGAAATTCAGTGATTACTATGGCCAACACACTGCTAATCACTTTTTCATTGTGTTTTGAAAGGTTAGGGCTGATCGTCTGTTGCTAACATCGCATCAATACCATTTATTAAAGAAACCAAACAAAATATCGGTACTAAACTCATTATCAGGAAGTGGGTGTACTTACCGGGGAAAAACTGTTATTTATGCGAAAAAAAAATAGGAACACCTTGTACCTATGGGCCGACGAAGCCATGCTTCCGTTCAACGGTGTTATAATGAAGTTTTTAACCTCATTTCCTTGTATTGACAGACTTTAAGATTGTTATTCATCAAATACAACTGAGACAGTATGGCCATGGCTATGGGGCATTAAGTGGACCACATTTCTATAATACTTATTACTGACAATCTTTATGTCAAAGTAAATCATTTTAATCAATTAGACCAAAAAGGCACTTAGAACGTGATTTACAAGAAAAAGGGGGCAAAATATAATTATGTTTCTTTCAAAAGGTATTGCGTAGGTATGGAGAAGAATCGAAAAGAAACTTCATTAACCTAGATTTATTAAATAATATATGAATCTGTAGATGATGTACCTTAAATAAAATATAAAAGTAGGTCACAATAGCATGTCGATATTCACATGTCGGTAATGTAATCGAAGAATTTTGACCCTGCCAAAAATCACTCAAAGAAGTTTTCTTTTTACCTACCCTTTTTTTCCATCACCACGTATTTTTATTAAAACACCTAAGCCTCTGCTGATCCACCGTGGCTAAAGCGCATGTCATGCGTTGAATATAAGTAAGTATAGTAACATGTGAGTGCAGGTATAAATTACACACGCCATTTTATTAAGTACAAGGCGAACATAGCTTTTTAAAATATTCTGAAAAAGTTAGCTATGAATAATTGAACATACAATTTCATAAATATTTGAGAGGATCGTTTACGTCTAAGAAAACTGTACAGATAGCGCCAGCTTATAATTAGGTATCCTACTGAAGGATAAGTCCTCTTCTCATACAGAGAAGTCACGACTATCACTACGCTTGCTCAAGGTGGATTGTCGATTTCAGACTATTATCACAAGCTTTTATTTAGCTTGCACTGTTCGTATGTAAGTATGTAAATAAACTAATTTAAAAATATTTTAAAAAACAAGCTTTAATTCAAATTATTATAATTTTGAGTATTGGACATTGTATTGTCATCAGAACTAAAGGTGTATGCAAAATTTCAGCTCAATGGGATACCAACAAATGGTCGAAAAATGGTTAACAAATTTAGAAAGGACAACTTACTTACATACATACTTACTTACATACGAACAGTGCAAGCTAAATAAAAGCTTGTAATAAGTTGTCCTTTCAAAATTTGCAAACCATTTTACGACCCTTTGCGGATATCAGATTGAGCTGAAATTTTGCATACATCTTTAGTTATGATGACAATACAATGTCCAATACTCAATATTGGAATAATTCCAATATGGCCGCCGTTCCAAGATGGCGGATAACATATTTTTTCTCAATCCCCTTGATATGGGTATCAAATTAAAGGGCTTGAAGAGTAGAAAACGATAAAGTTAAGTAACATCACAAAAAAAGCTTGTTTATAAAAAGTTTTTTTTACCATAAATTATTAATTAGGTCAAGGTTTCCTCGCGCTGTTTTCCTTAACCGATTTCAGTGTAGTTCAAGATTAACTTAAAAAGTACATATTATGAATTCAAAAAGCCACATAGGTGGTACTTGCCTGATTTCGAACCCATAATCTAGTATTTGAGATAGATTTTAGTATAGTTTTTGATTTTAACCATCGGGACATAACGATACTAACATTATCTTCTGACAAGTAATTAAACTCGGTGAATTGTAAGGATCGGTCAGTTTTCCGTCAATAATTTCAGAATGATACCTACCGAAATGGAAAAGAAACTCGTAATGGAAAACACAATTCTTTGAAGAAGTCATTTAGAAATTAAGTTTATTCGAATATTAGACTCATGCATATTCGAATAAACTTAATTTCTAAATGACTGATCCATTTATTTTTAAGTTGGACATTCGACTTTAAACGACAACCACAATTATGAATAAAGCATTCTAGCAAAATAAATACTAGGAGCGAAACGACACGACATTTTTAATCGAAAAAAAAAATGAACAAAATCGGTCGAATTTGCCTTATGTTTAGTCCGCGCGTTCATGGCCCTCAGATTAATTCACAAAAACGTGAAAAACTCGTTAATCAATCCTTTATAAACAGCCACTTTTTCACACATCAACAAAATTAATGAATGAAAAGTTTACATGCGCGTGATACGATTTTATCATAGTACATTCGTTAAACTAACATTGTACGTAACCGCATACCTTTCAATAGTTATTTAACACTAATACATATTCACAAACACGCTCATTAACTTAGTTAATAGGGTATGAACATTGATTTTGATTTATTGGTTTAAGTTTATGATGTTACTAGCTATGACCTGGCGGTTACTCCGCACCTATGGGTAGTAGCATGAAAAACAGGCTATTTAACGCGAAAAGATTTTTTCAAATCAGACAGGTCTTGAGATAACACATAACATCACGCCTGTAATCCCTGAAGGGAGGGATAGGCAGAGGTGAACCCATTAGTACACCCACATTTCGCCAGTTATGTTTAATTCTCATGTAATAGGGGGCGAGCCTATTGCCTTAAACCGGGCACAAATCCAGATTCCGAGGCTGCTACTGAGAAATTCCTGAGGGAACAACCCAATAACATTGCTCGACCTGGGAATGAAACCCAAGACCTCACGCTCAGCAGTCGCGTTTTGCGACCACTAGACCACCGAGGCAAAAATCGTGTCCGAAAATAGAGTTCTTGCTCACTCTTCTCCACTAAGTTAGAAGAGACTTACCTAAGTTTTGGGACGAGTAATTAGCTTCAACTTACTATCGATCAACTCCTTGAGAAATCAAATGTGTCTGTATATGGTTTCATTGAAATATTGCTTTGACTGCTTATTTCTGAAAAGACTTGCGAAAGAAGATCCATCTCTCTCCCTTTCCATCTTTTTATCGCTATTCATTCTGCCTACCCCCTTAGCTGTAGAGCCGTGACACGCGGCCGGTAACGCGATAGCTCGATAGACAGCCACGCCGCAGTTTCCCATCTGTATCAGTTACAGCTCCCATGCCATCAGACTGGTGTTTATTTTTGTGTTGTTACTTGTTGGTTAAAAGCAATGGATTTATTTATTCATTTTTGTTTTAAAGGAATTTATCAATTTGCCGGCGAAAAATATCGGTTTTACTTCAGTATAAATAGTATCGTTATTATGCAGTTCACAGCGTAATCCATCTGCTACGATCCTTACATACTCCTTTCGCCTCATCCACGTCCATACATCTCGTCATACAAGCACGCCGGTTACGAGTACTCCGCACCTGACCTCTCTGAAGATCCTCACCAATAAGGTCAGTGTAGGTCTTCCTAGGGCGACCCCTCCATGATAATTCCTTTTCTATATAAGAATATGCATTCCCCATACAGTGAAATAATTACAAGCCAGCATTATAATTAAATTAACAGTCAGTAACGTATTTGAACGATCGTAAAATCAGAAGCTCAACCTTTAATTATATCCGCCACTTATCTTAACGCGTTAATTACATAATGTTAAGTGAGGGAACTTAACTGTGCTTTGAGAACAATAAGATTACTTCTTATGAATGTATATTAGTTGTTCGAGCTGTTTTATTAATTTTAGAATTATGGTCACAAAGCGCGACTGCTGAGCATTAAGTCTTGGGTTCGATTCCTAGGTCGGACAAAGTGTTATTGGATTTTTCATCAGGAATTTCTCAGTAGCAGCCAGCCTCGGAGTGTGATTTGTGCCCGGTTGATGGCAATAGGCTCGCCCCCTATTACATGGGACTTAAACATAACTGGCGAAAGAACAATGTCAGGTGTCCATAGTAACTAAGGCTCAATAAAAAATTTTCATGGACAGTAAAAATTCTCACGTTATTTTGTGTAGTTTCATGTCAGAAGCTTATCTGTGTTTTCCACCTTTACATTGAACTTCTCAAAAAGAAATTATTCAGACATTGTAAATTGGAGGTTATTTATTTCTACGGAGTAAATTAAACAAAAAATATACAGTAATTAAACTTTTATTCGTTTTCATTCATTAAATCATTATCAACACACCTATAAATGATTTTTTTTTGCATAGTCTTCACAGGACATGTCCCACAACGCCCTTCTTGTCTCAATCTCGGTTATCAATCTTTCCGTGTCGGAAGACATCGCGATGATCACAAATCACGCTGTAGTTCCACAATACGTGCGGCCGCCGCGGCTAGTGCGCGCACACTGGTGATTTAACTACAATGCAATTGATCTCAGTGGCCGCAGCGACAAGCGACTGAACAGGGGCCGCAAATGCGTCGCTTCGATCTCGCTGGCCGCTGCGGCCAGGTGCGCGCGCTCTGTGGCGATTTCATAAGTTAAGGTATGTATCTCGATGGCCGCCGCGACCTGGCCGCTGCGGCCTAGCCGCTAGTGCGCTATTGCTCTAATAAGAATCGTACTTTACCTCAGAAAGTGAAGTCCATTGCTGTAACAATGAACGGATATCATCAGATTCAACTAAATGCCGTTTCATCCGAAACACATTTATACCACAATTAATACAACGTAGTTGATGGGACATTGTCACAAAATGTGTGATATTTGAGAAAAAAACAACCGTACTCATAGAAAAACACTAGCAACAACACAAACAAGATGTTTGACATTGACTAACAGTCAGTCAGACAGACACGACAGACAGACAGAACCTAACAGGGTTGCCATTACATTACGATTAAGTTATCGAGCACAGGTCATGAAAATCGATTTCTTGAGTTTTTATATTCTATAAAAATACTAAATGTATTTAAAATAAACACGATGAACGTATTATTTAGGTAAAAATAATATTAAGAGACAATTGTGAGGTGGTAAATAAAAAATAAAGAGTAAATCGGTTTAATTATTTAGAATAATCGATTAGTGGCAGAACAAGTTACTACCTAAACCTTTTTATTTATAAAAAAAAAACCTGGAACAGGATGGACCAAATGATTTACGATTATTTTTATGATTTATATTTGGAAAAGTTCTAGAAAATAAACAAATGTTTTTTAAGAAGTTAGAATTTTATATTTAAATTGTTGTAGGTAAAAACTTTGTGTCCGTGTGAACTTAGTTTTAAAAGTTGTGTAAGCCGAAACCTGACATTGTTCTTTGGGTGTACGTACTAATGGGTACACTTCTGCTTAACCGTTCGGGGATTACAACCGTGATGTTTATGTTTATGATGCGAATTGTTTGTTTTAAGCTGTTATGACTTATGTTGCTGTAACCTAAAGACACTAGATCTAGCAAAAACGCGGGGATTAAACGTAACGTAAATGCGATCGATTTTTATCCTCGACGGAATTGAGAAGGTGTATGCGTTTTGGATGTTTGTGCATACAAATGTTCTCATTTACCTCCTAAACGGTTTGACTGATTTACATACGATTTTCTGTAAAGGGGTTGTCATTCAACGGCGATGATATGTCAGTCAACCAATTACATCAGTCAATCTATCACAGATTTTGTTTTTCGTTCGACAACAAATATTTAGAATACAAATTAGAACAATGTGTTCCGAATATTTGTTTTGCACATGACAATGCATGATACCACGTACTTACAGTATAACATCTATACCTACAGATGTAATAAAGCTAAACAGATTTTTTGTTTGTATGTTTAATCACGCTGATCTCTGAAACTGCCAGTCCGATTGGGAAAAAATATTCTTATATGAAAGCCAGATTTATGAGGAACTAGCTGTCCGCCGCGGTTACACCTGCGTCTTTGGTTACTGCTCCGCTCCCGTAGGTCGTAGCGTGATGGTATATAGCCTATAGCCTTCCTCGATAACTAATCTATCTAACACTGAAAGAATTTTTCAAATCGGACCAGTAGTTCCAGAGATTAGCGCGTTCAAACAAACAAACAAACAAACAAACAAACTCTGCAGCTTTATAATATTAGTATAGATAAGTAATAAGTATAGATATTATCCTTACTAATATTATAAATGCGATAGTAACTCTGTATGTCTGTCTGTCACACTTTCACGTCTAAACCACTAAACCGATTTTGATGAAATTTGGTATGGGGTTCGTTTGAACCCTAAAAAAGGACATAGGCTACTTTATATTCCATGATTTCGTCTGCAACCGCGATAACTAACATTTACACGACCGGCAAAAACTAGTAGGCATAGCACCACGCTATGATCTACGGGAGCGCAGCAGTAATCAAAGACAAAGGTTAACACCGGTAAAAAAAATCGCAGAGAGCAACTAGTAGTTGAATGTGCGAGAATCGATAAACAATCGACTAATCTTGCGCCGTGGTAGCTACATCACTATTTAAATCCCACACGCATCGACTCTCAGATGTAAGTATGTCAAATGTATGCGTCTGAATTATGTATTTGACTACTGCTATTGCGACATACATAGGTACATACATAAATACATAATGTTTCAATGTAGGTACCCATTTGAATTGAGAAAATCGATTTGGTGCTTACAGATTTAAATTGAATACAGTTTTGAAGGAAATTGATTTCTACTACGCGACAGTCAATTTGTAAGAACGTCGTACTCGTCTCTTGTATTTTGTATAGCTTTTGGCCGCGACTAGTGCTAGTTTGGATAGCCCAAAAAAAGATGCTTCTAAAATTTTCTTTTGGACGTCCTTATCTGTGCTGCCCTGTATTTAGTAACTTAAGTTATCACAATATTTTATTTTTATTATGAAAGACACGTTTTGTAATCAATCAATACATATAATAAAACTGTAGAAAAGTCGTTTTTGTACATCAAAAAAAAATCCAAAAAAAATAGCCAGGGTGTTAAAGGACAACCAATAGAACCCATTTCCACCATTTTTAGAATTTTTGTCTGTTTGTCTGTTTGTCTGTTTGTCTGTTTGTCTGTTTATATGTTCGGGCATCACGTAAAATGTACGAAAGCAATGTAAATAACTTTTATACACAACGATTGAGCGTAACTTGGAGTAACATTTAGTTTTTGTTTCATTGCAATCGGTTTAGTCTATCAAAAGATATTTGAATTTAAAGTTTTCTAGAAGTAAAATTAGGGTTATGTGCACTTGGTCTCACAAGTTGTGAAAGTTACGCGAAGTTGTGAGTCACAACTTCGCGTAACTTTTATACACAACAATATGTGAAGTTTTTTGTGTCATCGTAATCACTTCACACCTTATAAAAAAATGTAAATTTATAAAATTATAATAATGTTTCCGAAGTAAAATATTAAAACAGCGCCATCTATCGAACTTAGACGGGACTTTAACTAGAGAACAACTGCGTGCAGTATTGAATAAAGATATTCGAATGATGGCGTGTTGCGTGTGACGTCATTTTCTGAATCGCGGCCTTGAAAGAATGACCTTCGCCCATGTCATGGGACAATGGGACCGGAACTAATACTCTTTATTAGTTCCGAATAGGTCCCATAGAAATATTGTCATGATCTGATGATAAACTTCGGAGATATGGAACGGAACTCCTTAAAGGATCACAGCAGAACCATCGTAACAAGAAAAATTGCTTTGTTTATACGTGTAGTCGATGACTGACTGAAGGAAGTGGGGGAGGGGGGTACGTCGACCCTACCACTTTCCAAAATTAAATATATCGTGTGAGGTATTGTTTGAAAGGGCTTTTCGTAAGGATTTTAAACACGAACACACAAGCACTAAAAAGTGAAAAAATAAAAAGCTTTTATACAAAAAAGACTTCAAAAACTACAAAATAAAAAATAACTTTAGTTTGGAAGTCGGTGGCAGTACCTACATAACAAAAAACAAAACCAAAGCCGCCGACTTCCAAACTAAAGTTATTTTTTATTTTGTAGATTTTGAAGGCCGTTGCCTCTTTTTTTTTTCCAAGAATACCTATAATTCCTAACAACTTTCTCTTTCAAACGAGTGCAATTCCCAGTTGGTCTCTGTTATGCCATGACGATTAATAAAGCTCAGGGCCAGACATTATCCGTTGCGGGGGTGGACCTAAGTATTGGATGCTTTTTCCATGGTCAACTATACGTAGCTCTTTCACGGATAAACAACCTTAATAACCTTTTTGGGTACGCTCCAGATGGTTCCACAGCTAATGTTGTTTATAAAGAAGCACTAGCATAAATAAAATAAAAAAATATTTTGTATTGGTATCCTCCAACAGCGCTTCGAACTAAGAAATACATTGTTAAGTTCCGACATCCACGCGAACGAAGTCGCGGGCACAGCTAGTAATTAAATAAATTCGTACTTAACGTTTGTCGGATGTTTATTAATTTTAAGTTTTTATTCTTGGGGTGACAGTCATCCGCCCCGGGTGCCACCCATGCTATAGCTAGCACGGGTGGCACCTGGGGCGTAACCGCCACTGAGGCAGCCCGTCTCCATCCGCAGCCCGCCACCTTCTTAATTCGTCGGTCCACCGTGCAGCAGGGCGTCTCACACTACGCTACCCCTTTTTATTACATAATGCAGCATACCTATCGCATGTTAACCCGAGTATTATGGCTGTCTGTCTAAAACAACATTACATATGTTTTAAGTTACAGCGACGCAATAATTACACATATTACGCGTAGTCGGAACTACCAATAACGGTCGGTAACTACAGTAAAGGCGTACATAACGCCTAGTAACCGTACAACCGTGTTTACATATTGTTTAGGAATGGGAAGTAGAGAAGATCCGTTAGTACTACTTATTACAACGTTGCGGCTGTTTTGATGTAGCTAGTGTACTTTGTTAAATAAGGGTTAACGTAGGCAGAGCGTTAATAGGCCAGCGGATGATAGATCGGGGACTATCGTCCACGCTGCACGGTCCCTGGGGTTGTGGTGATGTCTCAGTGCGCTCGGACATCGCTGAAGGAGGCACGAGCCCGGAGGCGGGCGAAGAAGAGGGGCCCTGATGTGTTTGAAATTGAACAAAAATTGAACAGGAAGGTAAAGGATCACCCGATCCTTTTACTCGATGGTAGAAGACGAAATGTGTCTTTCATCCCCCAAAAGTGAGTTTTTTTTTGTTTGGGCTATAGCATTCTTATGGATGTCCCTCATCCATGGCGCAGGGGTCTGTACAACTTATAGTGACTAAAAAGCACCCCGGAGTTCCCTTCCCACCATAGATTTTCCCTTGCTTAGAGCTAATAAGAAAGTAAACAACCAATGAGCAGAACAGACATAAAATCACAAGACGATGAAAAACTAAAATGGCTGTTCACATGCAAATACAAAATTAATTAACTAACAACTTTGTATACTCAATCTAAATAAGGCGAAATATTCCACTCACACGCTTGTTAAATGATTTCATTATGTTAATAACATTACATGGCACAATGATCGCCTCTAGCGCTGCCCGTGACATCATAATAAGCGGCGTGATAGTGCATCGAACTAAACGCACGCTATTTACATGTTTTTCTCGTGTCAAGTATTAGATTTATTATAGATTTCTTTTTCTAACGTCTATAGTGATTTGCAAGAAAATTGTAGGGGTAAAGTTACAAGTTTTAGCGACTTCGTCGGCGTCAAAGTTAATATATTATCCCATAGAAACCGTATATTTTTTCAGAATAAAAAATAGCCTATGGGCTATTCCAGACTATAATCTATCTCTGTGCCGAATTTCATCCAGATCCGTTCAGCCGTTCTGGCGTGATAGAGTAACAAATATGCATCCAAACTTTCGCATTTGTAATACCAGTATGAACGCTGACAAAAGCAGCACGCGTGTGGCGTTACCTTGCGATAATTAATCCTTACCGTGTCTCAAAGACTCGTAAAAACAAGAAAAATGACAAACTATAATCTTCTTTTAATAACACTAAATAACCCACTTTACACGATACTACTAGAACGATAATTACCTACTCCAATTTCCACCGCTGATACTGAAACAAATTTCTTTCTTGAACGGCCAAGGCACCAATAAATCGAAGCAACTACACGAGCCATTGCATCGATTATACCGATTATTAAGCAAAACACTCGGACGGAAACATCGAGATCATCACCCGACAAAAACTGCCATATCTCATGCGCGTGCGCATATAAAGAGACGCGCTACATAATTTTCTTCGCATTACGGACTAATTACAAACGTCAAACGAAAAAATAAACGTTTTTATCGCGAAGAACTACTGTATATCGCGTTTGGATTAAGAAACATACTAAAGACGACTTTAGCCCTACTTAATAGAGTTTAATTTGGAATGGGTGTTAGTAGATCCAGCATCTTAGCGTTTAACTAATTAGGTGCGATCAGGTGATAACAATATGGTAAGCAATTTTATTATAAGATGATTTATTGCTTTCTATAACAAGTTGTTTGTTTAGGAATTAAAGAAGATCACGGTAGGAGTGATAAAACCTACAATTTGAAAGATTTATATCACTTTAACATGATGTGAGAACTGCAAACGCAAATGCAAGCAATGATGCAAAAACTGTTCTGATTGTTTCTGTTCTGTTCTGTTGTGTTTAGGATTTTAGTATTCATTTAACAAATAATGGGAATTAAAACTAGGATTTATCTCTAGTGTGCAGGGGTGAATCGGGACGAAACCATAGATTAGCTTTCTTTCTTTCTTCTTCTTCCTCTCTTCTTCTTCCTTTCTAAATAGTTATTTCTAATAGTTGACGAAACTTTTGAAGTAATATAGTTTGTTACCGACAATGACACTAAATAGTAAATTACAAGTCAGCAAAAACATTGCGAATCCTTTTTGGTATTAAACTGTATCAATTCAATTTTAAAATCCCTTTTAAAATTCCGTCCTGTTCCATCCCTGCATCCCTATTTACCCCGTTTGACGGTTGATACACCAGGGGGTAGACGGGTTCTATCTAATGTTCATAAAATATCCTCTGATCACTGCCACCTATTTATTTATTTGAACTTTATGCACAAAAAAGTACATAGGCGGACTTAATGCTTTAGGCATTCTCTACCAAACGTGGTGAAGAGAACATGGCAGGTGCAAAAAAATTGTACATTACCTATTTCAATGGAGACTAGCCACATACATAGTAGATAGAAAGATGCACAAGGCACAAGTGTGTGCTCAGATACAGGTGCACTCCATCTCCCTTTACTATCGTTGTCCGATGGGACGGTAATCCGACACTACCGGGGAGGGAACAGGAGCAGGGCTAACGGCTTTACGTGATTTCCGAGGTACAGGGGTATCACACCACCTACTAACAAACCCCGGGCTGCTATTGAGAATAGAGTGGCCATAATGAGTAGTAGTCCAATAGGGAGTCGGTTGCCAAAATGAGAATTAGCCCTAATGCGCCTAAACCATTTAATGGAAAACCCAATAATACTTTTTGCTCGACCTGTGAATAGAAACCAGGATCACGTGGTCACGCTCAGCATTCGTGCTTGAGACCACGAGATCAACGGGGCAGTCAAACACACTTTGACAGCTAACCTTAAACTTAGCTAGCCTAAATTCACCAAGGAATTTACAGAAAAGCACTGCAGATAAATGTTGAAACAATAACTAACAGAATATGATACTATTATGATTGTAACAATATACTATGCAATTCATCAACGAATCACTATGCAAACGTACCTATTTTATCGCCAGACAGTATCCGTCTGGTGTTCCGGTGATTATTCTCTGTGACCGTCGCTATTAGCAAGTAATGGGTATGCTCGGGGAAACAAGTGCTGAGTTCACAGATATTTCTGACATGAAAAAGAAATATCTATGAATCTAATACTCATTTTTATTATCTTAGCTAATAAACTAACTTTTTATACAGTTTGATTTACAGCTAAGTTTAAAATTGGTACATTTAAAAAAATGGTCATGACTTTTAAGCTTTCGAAATGACTGACTGTATTGAAAAATTGGCGCATTTTGACGTGAAACGTCTTTAAAATCACACTAAACATACGGGTTTCAAGTCAGAGGAGTGGACAGTAACGAAATAGTCTATCAATTTTTTTTTTAATTTAGATAATTTTCCTATCACCTGCTTTTGGTATTTCAAATAAATATAAAAAGTACTGTCGGAGTAAATATTATTAAATGGCCCTTGGTTGACTTAACTTGACCAATTGGTTTGTAGTAGTCATTGTGCGTGTGTGAACCAATTGTGACTTTTTGACAGACAGAACTGTCAAATTCATAACACTTTTGTTTGTTACTGTACCGGTTCAACTAATAATTGCTATACTGACGGTAAACTCGTACTATACCGTGATATAATAATTGTTTATAGCACTATATTTTTAACACTTAAATGTTCATTTAACATAAAATATTTTATTACTTGTTAACGCTAACTGCTGCAGGTTATGGCAACAATGTTACTTCAGAAGTTTATGAGGTTTCTTAATGTGTTTGCTTGAATTTTAGCATGGCTATTGGCCATATCGTAAACCTGTTTTTGGCTATTTCTAGTTTTTCAGTGTGTAAGTTATGAGTGACAAGAATTTTAAAGTTGTTTTTTTATGGTGATCAGCCGACTGATGTTATGTAAAAAATACTGATTAGAGTTATTACGACAGCCGGGTATATTCTGTTTTTTTACTATTATTTCTGCCGTTTGCGTACTCATCTCTTAATAATAGGTACCAGGCTATTATTGCGCTATAGCAGGGCTAAAGCCCCTTCTCACACAGAGAAGCCACGAGCATTGATCACCATGCTTGCTCAAAGCGGATTGACAATTTCACACTTATATTAGTCCAAGTTTCTTCACGATGTCAGTGATACCCAAAAACTTAAAAAAGCATATAAATTTAAAAAAAGTTACCTACATTGTTTCTTGCCTGGTATTTACATCACAACCTCATGCATAAGATAACATCTATAAGATATGAATTATAATTTAAGAATTTACTTGAATAAGGTGAACATAAGTTCGTGAAGTGTCGTGATGGCCTAAGCGATTAAGGCGCCCGCCTCTCATGCATGAGGTTGTGGGATCGAATCCGGGCAAGACACAATGTGACTTTTTCAAGTCATATAGTACTTTCTAAAGTTTATCTTAGACATTACTGACATCATTCCGTGCCTCGGAAAGCACGTTAAGTTGTCATACGTGGATCTTTGACAGTCGTTACGAGTCGTCAGAAGCTTGAAAGTCTGACAACCAGTCTTACCTAGGGGTATCGTATTACCCAGTTACTGGGTTGTGGAGGCAGTCGCTCCATGTAAAATACTGGTACTCAGCTGCATCCGGTTAGACTGGTAGCCGACCCCAACATAGTTGGGAAAAGGCTAAGCAGATGATGATGAAGGTGAACATAAGTTATGTACGTAGGTATGTCTGATTTGTTAAACAGCAGAAGTTATGTGAATACCTAAGTTTAATGTTCTTTTTCTTTGTTGCAGCGAGGGACTGTTTACTTGTCCGGTCAACGCCTCTCCCGTTGACTACGCGAAGGTAAGATTTTGAAGACTTGTTAAAAGTTTATCTCTAAATACGATACTGATGATAAAATAATGGTGTCGATTCTATTATGCACGAGTTAAACTTAATTAACCTTTTGAACGCCATTGTCACATATTTATGTGACAAACGAAATCTTACCCTGAACGCCAACGTCACAAATATATGACAAAATACACGTCGAACCATATGAAATAAACAATTTAATCAAGTTTTGGAATCCTATTTTTTATGAAGGTCATTTGACAAAAAAAATTGGCCTGGCGTCAGGGGTACGGCGATACGTTTATACTCTGGCGTTCAAAAGGTTAAGCCTATTTCTATCTTTTTCTCTTTAATAAAATAAGAAAGGGGCGGACATAAATAAAACCTGTTAGTTTTAGTTGATCTACAATTATAGCTGACATCTCTTATCGCTTTAGTTAAAAACACGGAAAAGTTCAAGGCAAAACTAATCTGACATCTCTAACTTAGTTCTAAGGTGTCACCGTCCTTGTCTTTCGCTGTATGTTAGTTTGAGATGCCAATTCTCTAATTTTAGTTTGGTTTCGTTTGTGAACAAGGTAATCGGCACCATTATCTGCTTTTAGATGTTGCTTCTTAAGTTGGTTGGTGTAAGATGGTGCATCTTCATATCTGGTATTGTCTTAATACGCTTACCATTTTTTTCTATCAGTTTAACCTTATTTAGATAATATATTAATGTGAATTAAGTACATACCCATTGTATCAAATCAAATAAATACGTGACACTGTCCAATAAGCACAGCTGTGTCTCCATCAATCGTTGCCCGGATGCGCACGCGCCGACGAAGCACGCGGGTGGTCGCACTCCCTACGCGGTTCGACCAGCTGTGGCTAGATGGCGCTGTTTACAACTTGCGGTTAAACATAGCTTGTTACAAACGAAACTTTTAAACTTATTTTATTGACTCGTAAAACTACGAGCTTTCTTAGAATGCGCTTTATAAACAATTTTAATTGTTACTTACAGTGATTATGTAGCTTAAGCAAGCTTTTGTTTGTTTAAATCTGAACTCTTGGTTGTGGTTAAAACATCACTAATTTTTATGAGAAAATCATAAACCTTACGTTCTTTACTAAAATATCTCATTTCCTTAATCAAATAATTGCAGATCATCAGTAAAAAACTTATAATTCTTATAAGCTCTAAAAATTATAATTCAAAATCTAAGACAAAATTAAAGTCAACGTCGTAAACCAACAAATTCCAGTTATTTCAATGACTTCTGGCAAATGGTTACCTACTTTTAGATAAAACAGTAAAGATAAAATTATGTGAGAGCATTCCACATCCACTACATCGATTTCAAAGAATTTATTACTTCAAGTTCCCATAATGCGACCGTGAGGATATTCAATGTTCACAAGAAAGAAAATGAGCAATAAAATTGCAGTTATCTCAAATAGATCGACACGCGGTGCGCGAGCGCAAGCTCACACGCGGCCAATTTCAAATGATATTACATGAATTACATTACTTGCAGATGGTATGAAATTTTGTTTGATGCTCAGAAACTGTGGAATGAAAATGGATGGTAATGTTTTAATTTAATGAATTTAGTGCAAGCGGAGCAAGAAAAAATGAAAAGTTAACTAAGAATAATGATTGTTCCAAAACTGTTGCCGACCGTACCAGTGTCAAGGCATTCAATTTTCTATCTGTTCACTGACACAAACAAACAAAATAATTATGCCGTTAAATAAAACAATTCTGTTAAAAATGCAGCATCATTTCAGTTGAATGACGTCCACTGCTGAACACATAGGCCAGTTACCAGTGGCGTAGCTTGCATTAGGCGGGCCCTGTATCAAAATATCTATCCTATACTTATTTTACACGGGTTCAGTAGTTGAGGGGGCTCGTATCTTTTACATGGCTGATACAGCGGTAGCTAAGTCCCTAAAACGGTCTCCCCTGAAGATCGCCACATTAACCGTTCCTAAAATACGTTATTGATCAAAATATTTGTATTTCTTCAAAGGAATAACAATTTCTTCAGTAACATTTATAGACACTCGTAAACACTGAACACATGTCTCCCCCAGAGACGGTCATAACAAGCCGTCCTGGGGAAATACTTACGATTAGGTCTATACAACGTACATACGTCTCATAAAGCCATCAGTTCAGCCTCACTTGAAAACAGAGAGATAAATTAGGTTAGTTACAACAAAAATCACCCCCAATATTGATCAAAAAGGTCTAAGCATTAGAAGAGATACGAGACATGTTTAGTGATAATAATAAGAAATAAGATCCTCTCGACGAAATTTCGTTCACGGCGACCGACCTCAATGGAGACTAGCCAAGAAGGCAGAAGATATGCACAAGTGTGTGTGCAAACCTCTTGCCTCACTCTAATCAGAGAGTGATCAGGCGCAGGATAAAGGGCTTTACGTGCTTTCCGAAGCACGTGTCATACCACAAACTACGGCTGCTATTGAGAAGTTCCTAATGGACTAACCCAATAACACTTTTTGCTTGACCTGCGAATCGTGTCTAGGCTCCCATACTCAGCAGTCGCCCAGCGACCACGAGACCACCGAGGAAGTTTAATGATATTACAAAATGTATGTAAAGGTGTTCACAAGACTAGTTTGTATACCCAACAATATATGTGACAAACATCGGATTAGATTCACACACGGAAGCAAAAAACGCGGCAAAAAATTACACAATACAAAACAATGCCTTGTAGCCAAGGAATTATCAAATTCGGCACAGCATCAAAATTACAAGCACCGCGTATATCGCGGCGAATCAACCGTAATCGATCGTTTAAACATCAATTAAACACCAATTGTGCCTACAAAATCAAAACAAGATGATTTGGCACGCAAAATGCGCCGACGCACTATCTATCACCACTTCCCAAACGAATTTCAACCACATCTCTTTAGATTAAAAGCTTAAATTAACAAAAAGAGATTCTTTACGGATTGGTGTCACTCACCTCTTGCGACGACCTTGCAATGCTAACCAGTCACGCGACAGTGTTTTTGTCTCTGTCTCCCGGATTATGTCCGGTTGTAATGTGGTGTTGCTATCTCCTTCCATCATTGCAAAGCCATACGGTTGTTTCGTTATGCGTTTGGAGCTAAGGAGCGTTGCGGACGTCTTGTTATTAGTTCGATCTTTTGAAAGTAGATGGCGCTGTATAGACTTTGAATTATTTATAGGAAAATAATGTTAAGAGCAGTCCAAAATGCTACTTACTATGTTTTAGAAAAAGCACCTGAAGAATACCTACTAAGGATTTTTTAAACTATGGATTTCTTGAACAATATTCATAATAACAGATTGAGTTATTGTTAGTCATTGATAAAATTAAGTCATCAAAAATACAATCTAAAATGTGATATCAACTTGACAATATTATTCTATGCAAAAGAAAGCTCCACTAAATGACACAACAATGTCCGTCTTGCCATCGTGTGCCGAACCGGGCAATCTTACGGGTGCGCGGGCGCAGGGCGTGAGAACCGGCGCGAGTGAGTGCGGAACAACGCTGCGATCTATGATCCATTGGATAATAGCATTGCTGACTTGCTGCTGAAATTGCTTGGATATCTTATTTTTTCTTAACTTTGTGCTGATTTAGATAACCTGTTAGTCGACAAGCTTTCATATAATTATACAGATACAGATACCAGATTACAGATATAGGTACCTACGTAGGTAATAGTTTTGTGGAGCTTTTTAGCACTAAGTATTATTAACACCAAAAATTCCAAGACATAAAAAAATATAATCTCTTAAAAAAACACTTTATTTTACCCTCTTAATTTTCCATTAACCGTAAAAAAATATTTTATTAAGCTTTGAAATATTTTTTTTCTTCTCATTAATCTTTGGTGTGAAAGATTGGGATGTGCGAGGTGAGAATTGATTTGTTAGTACCTATAACATTGAACTATATATATTTCTGAACAAATTGAGTATTTATTACTTTGCAAAGTAGATATAGAAACCAAGCACGAGCTGGCGCGTGCCAGCACGAGATGGCGCGTTACATCTTTCGGTATAAAAGGGTCAGCGTAATTTCAAATCTCACCCATCCAATCCATGCCTAGCCTCGCCGTTTTGAAACTATCTTAAAAACATTTTTAAACAACGATGAAATACATATAAGATAAATTCTTCTTATAACAATACGCCGAACACATGTGACCAATATGCTCGTCAATACCAAAGCATTACCTACTACAAGCTTGTCATTGTCACAAAGACTGTTATTATTTTATGACATAACAAAGACTAATAAATGTCACAATGACAGACTCACAGATGAGATATGTCATGCTGGGAGTGTTACTATGGCATTTATAACGGTATGGGAACATGCTGTATCTATTGATGAAGATATTGAAGTGGAGACTTGAGAGTTACTGCTCAAGAAACAATGGAAATTATGTTCTCTTACTCCTCAGCTGTTCATTCTTTACGAGGTTCAAGACAGTTGAATCGTTTCTCCGAGACTCATCCAGTTTCATCGCCACTGTTAATTTTGGCTTTCAGGAGTTGCAGCAGTTGGAAAAAGTGGCGGGGTTGCTCAAGAAACTTGAGTGAGTCTTTCCCGATACAAGGGTTTCGAGAATAAAGAATGATATAGGTAATCTATAATATCTACAGACGGACACCTACTTTTCGCCAGTTATGTTTAAGTCCCATGTAATAGGGGGCGAGCCTATTGCCATCAACCGGACACAAATCCAGACTCTGAGACTACTACTGTGAAATTCCTGATGGAAAACCCAATAATACTTTGCCCTCTAATCGTAGACCTCATGCTCAGCAGTCGCGCTGTGCGACCACTATATCAACGAGGCAGTGACCTTGTGTTTGTAAAATGCTAAAATACTATAAAAACGTGTATTTTTCACAAACCTGGCTTTTTTATACTACTTACCCACGGAATAATATTAAATAACTCAGTAGACGGTATCAGGTTTCAATATAAACAGATCGACGGATTCTTTTGTTATCATATGCCTACCGACTCGTTATGCCGATCGACAATTATGAACACGATACGATGGATCAGCATTTTGCTTGTGAACTTCAGTTTTATATCAATATTATTGTTTCATAGGTGTTACGCGTTATTTTGGAAATACTCGTAACTATAATGTAGTTTCTACCTAAACTTATACAACAAGCATCTGTTTTCAAAGTACAGTGATTGATAATATTTTTTAGCTAAGTACATAATTATATTTGATAACCAAACCAAAATAATTTATTAGATTTGGTAGTTAAACAACATCAGAAGACCGTTTCTACTACCAAATCAAAAACCTTTTTAGTTGCAATCTAATTTTAGCGACAAAATTGTCAGCAATAAATATTACTTTTGACAGATTTAGACTGAGATTATATTGCGATCGTTGCTAAAACTTAGTAGAATTGCCCCCTCCTGGTGTGGTCGGTCATATAACGCGAGTCTTAGGCAGTATAAAAAAAGCCCGAAAGACAATAGGATCCCAACAGAGAAGCTGCAAGGCCCGTTAAAAAAAAGCAATTTAAAAAGACCCCAAATGACGTTTCCTTCGTCACACAACGAAACCGAATATTCAAATTCCCATGAACATATGAAAACAACCCTATCAGATCAGATCACACGCTTATTAAAATTAAAATCAAAATAATAGATAAACTTCACAAAAGAAATTTGACCCACAAAGGGATAGCCATTGCGTACAATAGGACCAAATAGTTCCCTATTCACCCCTTTTTGGAGCTTGAAGAGGCGTAATGAGGTTCTGGATAAACTTGATTTCTAGCGAAGCGTGAAAAGGACTTGTGTTTTGTATTCCTGTTGTCTCTTTTTATCTAGATAGGGTAGATGGTACGTTGAGCAACGGTTAGTGGCTGTATTGGGGCGGATTTTGATGTAAATAAAGGCAGATTTCCTTCTGCAAGGCAAAAGCTTTTCATTGCGACAAACAGCATTGATACACGCTCTCTTGTTGTGACTCTAGTGTTGGTGGTTTCCAACAGAGTATTCTGTGGTGTACTCCGGTTTCCTCATTTTACCTCGAAAACAATCCGCCCAGATTGATTCACCCTAATTGATTCGACATAATTGATGTATGTATGATGCACCCAGATGATGGGACGACATTTTTTTGACCAGTTTTGCAGTACTACTCTATACAATTTTACCTAGGTCAAGTAAGGTTAGGTAGGTGAGCTGTGCTTATCCCACTTATTGCTAGCGATTAACAGCTTCTGTAAAAGTCTAAGCTTGGGGTGAGTAGGTAGTTATTCCAGCGCTAAGATTTATAGAACAGACCGCCAGTTCTATTTAATTTATCTCTATAAAAACATATCTACATGCAACATAAGATCGATCCTCAAACGCATACGAGGCATATCTCATAAGTCATAGAGACATGCATTCTCAAACGATCACACATTATAATATGCGTTCTAAAGCGCTTTGTATAGCAGCATTTAAATTAAAGATTAATCTGTGTAAGAAAATAATGCTCGTAGGATCACTGACCTCGTTTTTGAAAAGACCCAATTTGGACATATTCAAAATGGATAAGGGTTGGTTTACATTGCATTGGGGCGCTTTGGTTGCGTCACTTTTGTAATCGAGGCTTTAGAATTGGTTTATATGTATGTATAGGTATGCAATAGAATCCTTTTAAGGATTTGTAATATTTATAATATTGCGACAGTATTTCGTAATATTGCTAAGATTTTTTCCTTGTCATTGACCTACGGATTTATTTGTCGTCTACGGATTGCATCAATGGCGTAATTATTGCTTTTATTTATATTCGATTAATAAATACACCTTCGTTTGTTACCTACTATTTAAAATTTGTATTGTTATGACAGAAGTTAAGAATTTAAAAAACAATAGCTTTATGCTTGCTTTATCCACGTGCACTAATAAGTATTTTTAAATTATATAATGTTTGAATAGTTAAATGTGTGAGTATTTTTATATACTGTCTCCATCTTAGTGTAACACCTACATTTTATCTTTCTTTATCGTGTGGGCAGTAAGGTCTTACGACCCCACACACCCTACATTAATTTATTATTCATATTGTTGTGCGGCATTCAAACATTTAACATCTCCATACGAAATTACCTTTTGGAAGGGGCAACTAGATCAATTCACTTTCTTGTATGTGTCGTTTAAAAGTACCTTTTAATGATCTAATTAAAAAAAATATATTTTGACTTTATACAAAAACCTCGCTAGTAATTTCGTTTGACCCGTGAAGTAAATCGTGGAACTCACGATATGCAATATACTGACTGCATCAATCACAACCTAATTACTATATATAATTCTTGAATTGATGGCAACTTAAAAATAGCTTAGGATAATTATTCAAATAAATATGTACCCTTAGCACTTTATTCAATGCTTCTTCTACGTTAGATCCAATTACCTATTCAACAAAAACCATTCAACCAAAATTACGCAGTTACGTTACACCCTAATGTAACACAACCTTTAGCTTCCTTTTCATAAAGAGGTTAAACTATATAAAACGGGTCCCAGGACATTATGATGTAAAATAGGTGCTAACAATGAAGATAAGATGGTCTTGAACGTGAGGGAACGTGTGGTCACCCGGCTGGGACGGAGGGGAGTCAGAAGGAGTGCGTTTTGGGCTGTGTCTCTAATAACAATGAGTCATACATACAATTACTTTTTTATGTTAGAGTTGATATAGGTTCGCCTCCTATTACATGGGACTTAAACATATCAGGCGAAATGTGAGAGTACTAATCGGTACACCTCTGCCTAACCCTTGGGGTATTATAGGCATAATGTTATGTTAGAGTTGTTTTAGCTATGGTATTCTGTAAAAATCTCGTTTTGTGAATTTTGGTGATGTTAGCTTGAAGTGAGCTTTCAGTTCTTTGCGTGATGGGAATAGCAGCTCATCCTAAGCTCGCCTAAATTCGCAGAGGGTGATTTTGTAGAATCTCCCTTGGTTAACTTCAGTGAACTGTGGTTGAGGTGAGCTTTTAACCCTTAGCATCAGTAGGGCTATTCTGTAAAATATATCCCTCGGTGAATTTAGATGCAGAGAGCTTAGACCTTTTACAGGCACTTTTGAATTGTCAAGGTGTCAGTCAGTTAGTCATAAAGTTAAAAGCTAATAGCTCGTTCCGAAGTGTAGGTAGAAGAATGAGCAAGAAACTCCATATACACTCTTTTCAATTAGTTTTTTAGATGGACAGTTTTGTTCAGTTCTTATAGTAAAAAAGAAAACACCATGTTGTTCACACTAACAAAATTAGAAAGTAGGAACAAATAACTAGTAAAGATACTAAGAACCAACAGTTAACTAACACCAGTTAAACGTCGGTATCACTGTGATGCAATAGTTACCTCACTTTGAACTCAGTTCACAGAAGTTAACAATAAAGTTTATCTAAATACAGCATTAACGGTCATTTGACGTTATCTCGACTTTCTCACGTTAGGAATTTTATTTGTCATGCGCGTACGCATGGGGTGAAAGGCATTGTACTGACCGACGCGTAGATTAGATATGTTTGGAGCTTATGAGAGATGTGCTCTGATTTTTGTGTTGTGGAGTTGGATTTTAATTTATGTTGTTTTTTAAATTATTGTTTTTAATGTTTACGGGTTAGAAGGGACGTCGGAACGTAAACTTTTACTATGGATACTGAATCCATGATGTGTTAGAGTGGAGACCACGTTTAGGCAAAAACGTAGTGTGGGACGCCGCCGCGCCGATTTAAAGAAGGTGGCGGGCAGCGGAGATGGATGCGGGCTGCCCAAGACCGAGATGGTTGGACAGCCATAGGCTGATATGATGATGATGACTGAATCCACAGTAAAAGATTTAGTTTTTTATATGATTCTATTGATTCCTCAGAGATGAAAATTTTCGTCGATTATTAAATAAAAAATCTTGTGTTTCATAGAAAAGTACGTCACTTACACGGTCAAACGTATAAGCCTGTTTTTAGAACTGCTGTTTTTTATTAATAACCGATAATACACGTTAATTTAAGCCAGTTTTTTTTTAAGTTTGGTAACATTTCGTTTTAATGGGCATAAATAATGATCTCTGTTTATTTAATACAATGGACCTATTACAATGTATTCTAGTGTGTATGAACAGTGCATTCCATAGACAGCATACACCATAGAGCGACGTATTGACTCTAAATCATAGCAGTCATAGGTCACACATTTATGACCGTCTCGTGTCTTTGGGATACGGAAGATGGGATGGGTTATTCTGTAAAAGTATGGCAGGAAAGTAGACAAATGAAAAAAAAATTAAATAAGTTTTTTCTTGTATATAACGTTTAAAAGTTCCTTTTAATGGCCTAATGTCTAAATGTTATGAGTTTGATTTCAATTTACATTTCAATTAGGTATGTTTGTTTAGAAGTATATATGGGGTGGAAGAGATATCGTTACAAAAACAGGATGGATTGAGACAGATGGATTTAGTAGGTATACTACCTACTCAATCCATCCTGTTTTTGTAACGATATCTCTTATATATAATTCTAGACCCCCCCAGGATTGACATTTTTCGCCCGTTAATTTCAAAGATAAACAGCTCTTCCGTACATTGGACCGTGTAGGTGTTGCACTTTTTTTGGAGCAGATGATTTTTTAACAACCAACGAAAAATTTTATCCATTTGGATTATATTGTACTGAATCCATGGTAAAAGTTATCGTTACGATATCCCATTCCCTCGTTAAAGTAAAAATATAACAAACCAGTCTTTTAAGAATAACCCTAATCTGTTTGACACTGCACTCATTTTTAACGGCCCCACGTCTATAGGACATGATGGATTATGATTACACACGATAAACGTACCGGTCACCCCCACACGTGACAATGTGATGTATCCCTTCAAATATTTTATACCACTGTTCTTTATTTTCACTGATTTAGGTTTAGTTTTGAAGATGAGCTCGTTCAATAGGCAATGGATGGAGTGAACTATTTTGTAGTTTTTTTACTTGAGTGCATACTATGGAATTAAGTCTGGATCTGTTTTACTATCTTCCAATAAGGGTAGATTTAATTGTATGGTAAATAATTTCATACAAATTCTGTTCTATTTTTGAATCGGGAAGGAAATTCTAATAACTTTTAGGTTCGACCGCAATCTAATCTGTCTTAATCTGCCAAAAATTCCTTTAATTTACTTAATTTTGCAAGTTTTCTAATTTGAAGAATTGGCCTTCTAGTCATAAGTTGTCGTACATTTGCATCACAATCTTGAAACTTGCTTCAGGCATCAGGCCAAAGCTATTTTTTAGTCTTATAACTCGGACACATCAAAAACACCTTAATACCTTTACTCTAGACGAGGTCCTTTTGAAACTTTCCAGCTTTCAATTGATAAAGCTTAGTACAATTATCATTATCTAAAAAATTGCAAGCTCATCAGCCCAGTACTTACATCATACATTTATATACCTAGGTACCAATCTTTGTAGAATCTCCCAGCTTGCATGAGGTTGATAGACAGCCGGGCAGGTGATGTATTCGTTACTCGTTTTACTTTCGTATCAATATGCTCAAGCAGATGTTATCGACCAATATAATCAAGAAGTTGCCAGACTAGAATTTGCATGACACTGAAAATCTTTCTCTACTGTACATAGTATTAAACAAAGTCGCTTTCCGCCGTCTGTATGCTTATATCTTTTAAAGTACGCTCGCTCCCTATTACATGGGACTTAAACATAATTGGTGAAATGTGAGTGTACTGATGGGTACACCTCTACCTAACCCTTCGGGGATTACAGGCGTGATGTTATGTTATTTTGAACCTAATACGATATTGTAGCAAATATATCTATAAGTAGCTAACTATTCTTTCGAATTCACCCAATTTGTCTTCTGTCAACCCAAATCGTTATCATAAACATCAACAACATAAGCACCTAGACCCCTGCCTACCCCACAAACAAGCCACACATTACAAACCTAACAAAAAACATTAACAAATGAGACAAACTCAAAATTCAACTGAATTATTCATTACGTGCTGCCGTATTGAATGCAGCAGACGTCAGCTAAGTAACCAATGAAAAACGTTAGAGGTCAACCAGGGTCACGCATATCTATGGATCTAGATTGTGGACTGTAAGATGTATGGAGGTTCCATGTAAATTGAGAAGGTTTATCAATGTCATTTGTGATGCAATGAGCGAGAGATTCCAGCTTGTCGCGATTCTACGACAACTTGATCCGAACTGCGACAATTGGGTATTAACCAATAATTCTAAGACATCTCTAATAAAAACCACTTGATTTTAGCCCTGCAAACCCGATTAATTTTCAATTAAATGTAAAAATCAGCAGTCGTGCTTTACGACTAATCAGTCAACTTCGTTACTTATTCAAAATTATAACAATTACTTTGAAAATGGGAGTAATTTTGAGGTAGGTAACCCCAAATAAGGCAGCGTGGCTAATAGCCAGGGTGCGTCAGCCATGCTGCAAAATTACCACTTAAGAATGAGCTTCTCCTGCCTGTATCATACTTACATTATTTTCACTGATTCTTAACCACCGTAGATGGTAACATTGACAACCAGCTGATACTCTCTTCTGTTCCCATTAACATAATCAGATGCCCTTTTAACTATTACTTCGAAAATGGGAGTAATTTTGACGTAGGTAACCCCAAATAAGGCAGCGTGGCTAATAGCCAGGGTGCGTCAGCCATGCTGCAAAATTACCACTTAAGAATGAGCTTCTCCTGCCTGTATTACATACTTACATTATTTTTACTGATTCTTAAACACCGCAGATGGTAACGTTGACAACCAGCTGACTCTCTTCTGTTCCCATTAACATAATCAGATGCCCTTTTAAGGTCCTTATTAAAAAGTCAAAAACTGGCCAAAATGGCTCTTAAAAAATAATTCGATGCAGCGCGAAACTGCAAACTGTCTCAGGTTACGTTAACATCCTGAATTTAACGAAGCAGTAACAGCAGAATGTCCTAATCGTTCCAGTTAAATACATCAATTATCGAGCTTTGAACAAGAACTGTCATTTAACCAACCCTAATGTGAGTAAAAAGATTTGGCTAAAAGCAAAGGTGCAAGGCGTTGCGGCGAGATTTTTAAATGTTCGAATATTTATGGTCGTTGTGCGCAAGCGTGCTGGTTGGCGAGAACAGCTGCGCAGGCGCACCTTGCGCAGATGCAACCGCACGTGTGGACCGAGCTGATATTTTGTTTTATTTTTGCCCTCAGCGCTTGTCCCAAGATTGGTGCTTCCATGATTTTATAGGATAGAATTACTGTTGTTACTTTGATGGGTTGATGGTGTGATATTGTGAAGGTGTGTTGTTAAGTCACAGTACTTAATTAAACTGAATACATTAGTGGTATTGTTACACAAATCAAGTGTTTTTGTAGATGATCTAGAAATGTTTGAATTGGTGATTTTGTTATGACACTAAGTAAAGCTCAATTCACGTCGTCACGGAATTTGTCAGAATATAATTTTAGAATAGTCATGGCTTCCGAGGAATCGAAACTTGGTATCTAAGTAGTACCTAGGCAAATCCAATAACACAAAATAACAGTAAGTACACTACCTATGGTTTTTAAAATTAATTTGTACGCCAAATGACAAAACATGGAGGACCTACTTAGGCTTACTACCTTTTAAGCTTGCATTCATCTTAAGACTACTTATTGTGAAGACAAAATAAAACACTATTCACTACTGTAATTCTAATAAATCACTTTTGTAACTCCTACGTTTATAAATACAAATTAAAAAGTATTCTGATTCTATTCTTATTTCCATTCCATTTGAAAAAAGGCACCTACACACGTAAGCTAAAACATTAACAATAGTACATCGGTATCTACTTTAGTAATCCTTTCAAAGTTGTATAACAACCTTTCCAACAAAATAAAAAACTGTTTGCATTTAACTTCCAATATAATCCTTCCAATAAAAATCCAAAGTCATAAAGCGAGCGGTTCTTAAAATCTAGTTACAAAATCAGACACTAATCCTTTCCCAGACAGATGCGGTGCATTGACCCGTTCAATCCTGTTCAGTCTAGGTCGAGGCAAGGTCGTGCCTAACAGGTATTGGACAGTAGACACGTCACTACCTGTCCAAGGACCGTTGTTGGTGTTTATTGGTTACCCTAATTTGGAAGTGGAGCGGATATTGGAACAGCATTTAACAAAGAGTGTCACTAAAGTGAGAAAGGCTATAAAATAATATGGTTTTAAAAGCAATTTTCTAATAGGATCTTTGAGACACTTATGGCTTATTATATTGACTCTTATGACTTATGGCTGCCGACACCTAAATTGCCAATGCCGCACAAAAACTTCAAAAAACTCGGATAAATGAAGTGAAGGTGAAGTTGTAATTTTTTTCCCGGGTGTCCTAAAGAAAAACAATCAAAACAACAAAAACAAAAAAAACATAAAACAATAAAACCAAAAACATCGTTTACGTTTTTTCTCTCTCTCATTCTATATTTCAATAAATCGGGATTCTTTTGACACAGGATGAGTCCGGATGACCCCGAACGTCAACTAACCTATGACAAATCCGGGTAATCCCCAACAGATAGCAACCCTAGGTAAAAAGCAAGTCGAAAGTGCGAAAAGAAAGAATCCTGTCATTAAGTGTCAATTCACAGTTACACACAAATATACTGTTGGCACTTTGTGCAACTCTTTCATCTTATAAACTCGATTCAAGTCTTTGAGCAGAGTTGGCTATTTCTTCGTTAAATATCTAACACTTCTGATAATTTTATTATACCAAGAAGCCCGTTAAGCCAGTTATAAAGCCTTTTAATCCGGGGCCCGACATGTCCTGACATGTTCAAGGTACATTTGGAGCCATCCGATGGCCTCGGCGACCCGGTATCGGCAATATTGCGTCGTATTGTACAAAAGTATTTTATATTCATAAAGAGGTAATCGTTTCTCTTCCCAATACACCATTAATAACAATTTGTGATTCCGTAAGCTTCGTGCGATTCTTTTTATAGAATTCGGAAGATGCTCTTTGCGTTCATTTTTAGCGTTGTTACTGTATAATTTAGATAAGGGATTATCTGTTTATTGATGAGTAATTTTAGAAAAGGAAGATTAGGTGTTAAATTTTTTATCTTTAGTAAAACGTTTTGTAAAGGCACTATATTGAAAGCACTTGAATTCATAATTGACAGTAAACACTAATAAATAATCGTTTATTACTAGATCATCGGAAATGAAAAGTTAATTTACTGAATAAAGAGAAAGTGCAAACAACATTACCAAACCTTGCAAATCATCTACGTCGACCAAGTATCATCTCAGAATATCGTCGTCATCCGAACATTCATTCAACACTTTAACTCGAGATTACATCAAACCAAAAAATCATTCATCTTCAAATTGTACTAACCGATTCAGTCTCAAGTTCCACATACAATCAGCAAGGCCGTACATTCGCCTTTGACGACCAGACACCAAGACCTCTAGCCGTTCCAACACTACCTCTTCTTTCATACTTAAATTTGGACCAACGCGAGGCAGGGAAGACCATGTTTGGCTGGTCAATGAAATCATAAAAAGTGGCTGCAAGCAGCGGTTCGCAGTTCGCGCAAAAACTGACTCGATTGAAGGATCGTGTTACTATAATAAATAGTATGCTTCTAGTGATCTGGTTACGCAAAAAATTGGCATCTCTACTGCTGACATAAAATGAATGTAATGTTGGCCTTTTAGGAGTAGCAGTCTTCTTGTAAGACGGTAAAAAGTATAATAATGATAGTTGGTTGGTTATATATTCGTACCGCCAAGGTATATCTCATGTTTAGCCAGTGGTCAAATGCATATGGTCAAAAGCAATCAAATCACAATATAATAATACCAGTCTATTATTGTCTCACTGTAAGGCAAAGGCCTCTCCTCATTCAGAAAAGGGATAAGGGAAAAAATCTTGCTGGCGCGGTTGGATATCATGCTATTCAGATTCAGCGCTTTACATTTTGGGAAACAAAGGTCTGTTTTCTTTGATCTAACGATTAGCCTTTTAGCCAGGACGAGATTTTTAACCTTTTTTTAGTCAAAACAAGCCCGTACCTGTATTGGAACTTACCTGTTTTTCTTATCTGAGCTTCCGGTGAGGAGTGGTCGTCAACAAGCTCTATGGCATACAAGTATTAACATGTCACAACTCACAACCCTTGTTTGACCAGCACAATACCTGTTGTAACCTGTTCGTATTAATTGCTTACTGAAGCAGTAAAAGAACAGCAGCGTAGCAGCGACTTAGCGATAGTGTCGTCTTTCGGTACACTGGTTTTGATGGGAAGTTTGATAACGTGAGAATCGTCTTCGAGAGAGGTGGTACTGAAATGTAACCTTAGGTATATGGCCTATATTCTAAATCTATCTTTATGCATTTATTTCAATTGAATCATTTACTTTTAAATTGTCAAGGAGTCGGTCAGTTAGTCTGAAAGTTGAAGCTCCTTGTTCCAAAACGAAGGTCAGTTTGGAAATCGTTTAAGAGAATTACTAAGTCCGGGCGACCTAGTCTATAAAAAACTTCACTTGGTGAATAATGGTGAAGGAAGCTTGAGAGGAGCTGTCATTTCACATGCTGTCATTGTTCACCACAAATTCATTTCGCTTAATTCATCGAGGAAGATTTTTACATAATAGTACTGCAAGTGCCAAACTTAAAAAAATAACACAATAAGTTCCTGTTTTCAAACCACTGTTCCACAAATATTGTCGTCATCCTTCACAAACAACAACAGTTAGAGCAAATAATTCTTCATTAGTTACGTCACGAGTTCACGACACAGATTCTGTTACCCAATTCTTTTCAAAATTACTATCCTTTTTAACAGGAGTACTCTTCAATGTAACCCGATATATTTCTTTATTGAGTATAATGACATTTACAGGTAGGCAATTAAGCCGTAAAGATGTTATTGGGTTTCTGTTTTGTGTTTTGTTAGCATCTTGAATAATGGGAGGGTGGGCAGAAAATGTTGATGGCAATAAAGAGCTTAGTAAAAACAAACGGGAGTCGAAAGCGGGTAAGTTGAATGATATAGGGGAGGTAAGAAACTGTAGTATTACTTTCGAGGGACCAGTAGGTTCATAGACTGATCTTTGTGACCATAAGAAGCTCCACCAAACGTATACATAATAATATTTAAATTAATAAACAAAATCGGTGGTCTATTTAGCATTTAAATCTTAATCAACAATCTTAGTATCAAGCATAATGTAACCAGAATTTTGTGAAATTAATTGAAATAAGTGTACGTGAAGTTTCTTGCTTACTCTTCTCCAAAGAGACCTATTTACGTTTTTGAACGAGCTTAACTTTCTTACTAACTAGTGGACTTCTTGACAATTCAAAAGTGCTTGTAAATAGTTTTATTGAAATAAATGCCATGACTTTGATTTTTAGTGAGCTTGAGATGGGCTATCAATGCCTAGCCGTCCGATGACAGCTGACCTCAAACTCACCTCACCTAAAGGGAAGGCTTTAATAAGTATTGAGATTAAAGCTTGTAAGTTTAGACAAAGAAACACATTATTCCGATGTTAAAACAACAAATTTCTACCTGGCTACAACAGAATTTCAAGAACGAGATCAACATTGCCTCCTGCAAATATTTCTCTTTTTTACCCTACCTCCGGTAACCCAAAAATTGGGTATCAAACACAATAGAACACTTAATAATAGCTTTGTCTCACAATATGAGAGAGGTGTGACGAACACCAAGGATTACATTCGTGTGCCTTTCGTTCCGCAGTTTGTTGTTTCACAAAATCATGGGTGTATTCTTGGATGAATTAATTTTTTCTTAGTTAGTATTTGTACCGACGGTAGTCTTGATTTTTCACAGCCAATTGCGTTGTAATTAATTAATTACTGAGATATAAGCAAACAATGTCCTTGAGGATTTATACCTATGTCTACTAGCTTTTGCTTTTGTTTTTTAAGGTGGTAAAAATCATCAAATGGGGTGGAAGGGACTGTCAGACTTTTACTGACTAAAAAACCACCCTGTTCCTTCTGTTGCCCTTTACGTTCCGGGGCTACGTTATCCTGTAGCTACCACGCCTTTTCCTCATGGGTGTAGGCAGAAACCTCTGAACGCCACCTGCTACGATCCTTACATGCTCCTTTCGCCTCGTCCACGGTCATATCATCTCGTCATGCAAGCACACCGGTTACGAGAACTTCGCAATAACTTTTTTCTTATTTTATAGGTATAATGAACTGATAATAAGTTCTATTTCTGTAATATTGGCAAGAAAACCATTCTTGAAATGGGTCGTATAGGGCGGTAATGTTTCACCAAGATTCGTCACCATCCCAAACAAAAACCTGTCGCATCCCTTTATTATCAGGACACCTTTCTGCCGACAAGATTCATTACCGAGAACCTAAGGACCTCCCATTATATCGGCGCAAACAAACAAATATACTATCTATTGGATTTAGTGGAAATATCTCAATCGAGCCGCCTGCCTCCCTGCTGATACGGCGATCTTTAAGACACGACATAATACCACCCTTGATTTTGATTGAAATGTATTTAGTAAAATATTTTTAGTGAATGGAGAGTTTAGAATTGGTTGGCTGCATGTTTGTGGCATGTTACGGGGATTTGGACCTTGTTTTATTACAAATAAGGTTGAATTTCGGTTGGAGTAAGTCAGTGTGGTAATAAGGTGTCAGACAACGATTTACAGGTTAATGGTAGAACACCATAGTTGAAGATTACAAATAAAATATTGCATTTAATATCGACTCTATGTTCTTATACATAAGATTGAAAATAAGTTAGGGTGATTGCACCAATAGTCGGTCAGGCGGCGTCGGTAATGTGAGTAAAGAGTCAATCGAATGATGACAACACGTAAATTATGGTGTTTGTCGGTAATTTTGGATTTCGGCAATATTTTTGCTTTTAAAACTAAGTGGCCACACATGGATCTGGGATTACTGAGAAATGTGTGACACAGAGAGTGAACATTATGGTTGTATACAATGCAATGGTATGTATGTTGTTTAGGCTATAAGCCTAGCTTAGGTACTAGTCTCCCACAATATTGGAGTATTTTTAATGTAATTACTAAACAATATTTCCATGTAGTCTCTTTAAATATTGTGGTGAGAAAATAAATGAATTTATTTATTTTATTTAATGTTAATATGAATTGTTTAGGTATTAGTTGTAATTAGTTTTACGTGGCTATTACTAATAATTATGACAACTTGCCTCTTCTGTTCGTGTCGATTGACTCAAATTAAATTTTGTCTGACCAGTATTGAGCAACCTGTACAGCTCTATCATTAGCCTCGATTAGATCTTGGATGCAGGTGGTTGTTGCACGACAACTTGCTAAATTATATTTATAAATTGTTAGATTTTGTACTAATTACCCAACTACGGCAAAGCCAAAAGGAGGGTTATGATTTTTTTTTAGATTCCTTGACAAGTGCCTGTAAATGGCCTAATTGAAATAAATGTTTCTACTTTGACTTAGAATGTTTAATTATACATGTCTTCAACATACACACTGGTAGATGACTTATTTTAATTTTATTTGTACTTAAAATGATAAAGATACTTCATCCTTTTCAACCGTTATCTTAACTAACGACTAACAACACATCAGCACATTCCAAAGCAACATGCAACAAGTACATACATACATTATGTATGAAATAAAAACCGACCCATTTGTTCATCCATCAACATTTTTACAGGCACCAATAAAACATAGTATTTACGATGTTAAATGTCGATGTTTGCACATACATTCGTATGTTCCCATAATGAGTCATAAAGATGCCGCGTTAAAAATGAGTGCCGGTTATTGTCGCTATTACCCTACAAAGGGGCCGGTCTGTGAGATCTACATTGATATTTGAAAGTGCGTAGGAGTGTCGTGAACTTGTGATTAACGGCTACATTACTAAATATCTAGTCGGGATTAGTCGATTTGATTTAAAAAAAGAAAAGGAAAGCTTCTGTTGAACAAGAAAGAATCTATGCTATTTATAATAACTTAATAAACCTGGAGAGTATTTTTGTCTGTTTTTTTATAACGCGATAATCACTGAAACTACCGGCCTACTGTCGGATTGGAAAAAAGATTCATGAGGAATAGTATTGGCATACATACATAACATCACGCTATGACTCAGAAGAGCGGAGCAGGAACTAAAGTTAAAAAACAAATTATATTCTTAACATAACGCGTGAAAAAAAAATCACACGAAGACGCGGGCTGTTAGTGTTTCTATACAAACTGAAAAAGTTGCAGGAAACTATTGAATAAAAAGTCTTTATAAGCTTTGGTAGATAATACAAAAACAAAGAAATTTTATCAAAGATAAAAGAAAATTAAATTAAATAAGAGAGAAGAAATAGAGATATCGAACACATTCAAAGGAATAATTTCTGTAACAGAAAAGTTACGTTCTTCTGAATTCATGAAATCCTCAGTATGAAACGTTTAAGATCCGAAAGATTCATTTGACACCTGATCTGTACCCATTCTTTACAAAAATACGTTATGAACTACTTCAAGTTCAAAAAGTTGCTAGTCCAACAATATTAGCAGAACCGGTGCGACCAGTGTATGGGAGCGGCGAACAGCTGATTTTGAGACCAGTCCGCGATAACGGACAGACGGTATCATTTTGTTATTAAACCGGTATTCATTGACCTTTTGAATACGTTATGGGGTTATGGTGATGGGGGAAATGGTATTGGGGTTTTAAAAACAAAGATTAGCACTATTGATTGGTCAAAACTTGTCATGATGTGCATTGATCTTATTGGTGATGTCATCCGAAAGATTGAGTGTGTGGAACTCTTGAATGGCATGAATGTGTAATCAGCCTCTCCTTCTCTTGTTTGTAGCGAGGAAAGTTCTCTTCGTAAGGTAGCTGGAAGTAAAATACATTGAGATGTATTTTACTTAACTTTATGAGTGAAGTTGAAGGAATTTTAACATAAGCTGAAAATAGTCTATCAATTCTCCCTCTAAATTAGATCAAGTGATCTTGAGGTTAGCTGATACCATTTGATGCTTAGGATTAACAGCTAATTTCATTAAAAATTCATCAAATGATGATCCTGCAGATGTATGAACATTGATGAAGCAAAGTATGTTAAGACGTCAGCACCTGCATGGGCAAGATGCATGAGCTTACGTTGCCTTGACATAATTTTCGGAAAGTCTTATGAGAAACACGTAATGTATAGTCAGATTTCCAACTTAAGCTTGGCAGTATAAGAATCCATGTAAAAATTGATCACCATTATAAACCGCTTGGATATGGTATAAGTAGCCTTCGTTGTGGTTTGAGACAAGTTGCAGGGAGTATTGTTAAAGTGGTAAAATTGTTGATGCACTCATAAATAGTGACTGCAGCATAGGACAAGATATAAGGCCATTATTCAAAGTTGCCAGTAACATATGAATGCAGACGATCCAAAGAGAGTACATATGTAGTTATGGACCGCTGCAAGTGAAAATATGCTGTTACTGTTCTGCATGGGGTTTGAAAATTATTTTAATTAAAGTTCAGTTTTAGGTTTAGTGCAGCATAGTGTCTTTATTTTTTAAACTCTATGAAGATAAAGCTCATTAGTTGAACAACTGTATCATCAATGTTAAAACTAACATCGTTAATGTCAGATACAAAACGAATCCTGTAATCAGTGAATTGTTTACTTTAAAACCATCATTATCAGCATTTGCACTAATGACTGAAGTCTAAACATTAAGCAATTTTTATTTATAACTATCAGTTAAATGACTCATCGTTGGATAGGGTAAAAATATCAGTACAAAGAAGACAAAAAAAGAATCGTAAATAGTGTAATTTAACTACTGATAAAAGATTTTTATTATTTATGACACAATAATGATCATACGATTTGTTATCGTTTGTGTTAATGTTATTATAACAATATTTATTTTACATTTACATAATTATCTGCTTATCAGAAGCAAAAAATTTTTTGAAAAAAATGTTTTATGATAAGTAGTCGCATTTGGTCGAACTGTAAACTAACAATATAATTATAAATAAATATAAAAAACCCGTTTATTTCCTGCAAACTGCAAATATCGTAATAAAATTGTTTAGTAAAAAATGTTTAGTGTTAGTAAGTGGAAATAAATCAACTTTAACGCGGACGAAAGTCGAAGTCGCGGGCAGAAGCTACTGTCGTCTACATTGCATTGCAGTCTTCTAGTCTTAAATCAATAACCATTAATTATACCACATCACTCCAAATATTTTCAACATCATTCAACCATAACTCCTTTTCGGCTCTTTCCAACCTTTTTGTCCGTTGATTCGTATCTAAAAGGAACCGACAGATTCCATTAATTCCAATAAGTTTGGGATGTAGTCAGACGTTACAAATATTTCTAATGTAAACAAGGTCGGTGGCGTGCCACGGAAAAAAATTAACGATATTCTGATCCGGTATTTGATTGTGATCTTGTTGGTAAAAGGTCGGAAACTGTTGATGTGAATGAAGATTTTTTTGTGCGGACTAGTAAGATATGGAGAGATCTAAAAATTTTAAAAGGTTTTCTGTATGTGTTTGTTTGATTGTTGACCTTTTAGTGGAAGTAGTGATGCGAATTTCGCATTCAAGAAAACAAAATGAATGAATGTCCTAATTTAGAAGTTTTAATTTATCAACGGGCGCTGTCAGTTGGGATTGGTCATCTCTTAACTGCCATGGCTAATATCTTTTTTTTTTATTGCTTCTACGGTAGCAATACGATTCAGGATTTTGTAAATAGTTAATGAAAAGAGTATCCGTTGAGTTTCTAACACAGTATATAATCATACATTTCCAGATGTCAAGTGAATGCGGGGTCTTCTGTGTTGTACCATACCATGTGTTTCTTCTTCATAGAGACCTACCTACGTTTTGCAACTAGCTTTCTGACTAACTGACCGATTCCTTGACAATTTAAAAGTGCCTGTAAATGGTTGAATTGAAATAAATGCTTTCTCTTTGATTTTGATCAAACTTTGTATTGTATGAAATTGGAAAATCTGTGAACTATCAATCTCCATCGGCTCAATATAGTTCCATGTGTATTTATTTCGTGATGAGACATTAAAATCTTTAAGGTATGCCATGACATAAATTTTAAAAACCACAATACTATGACCGTTCCAATGTGTAGCTATTAGTAAAAAAACGAGTGTAATGTTGGACAATAGAAGCATCGAGGCGCGAGGCTGTTTTATGTGAGGAATGCGCCCGCGCAGTGTCATACGTCATATGACACAGGCGTATGCGCAAGTATACGGTAACGATAAAGGATTTGGAGCTCACACAAATAGATTAATAGCAAAGTAAATATAAAGCAAACGGTGTTAGAATACAACAGACTATGAATATGTATTACTTCTGGCACAGAAATTCGCGTGGTTCTTTTCAATCGCGTTATATGTTAGGTACGTCTTTGGTTACTGCTCCGTTGCCTGCCATGGATGGTAGCGTAATGTTATATATAGTCTATAGTTCTATACTTTTCCTCATGAATCTGGCTATCATCAAAAAGCTTTTCTCATTGCGACTGATAGTTCCATAGATAAGCGCGTGAAACAAACAAAAATCTCTTCAGCTTTATTATATTAGTATAGATTATTATATTAGTATAGATAAGCTTATTGGGGATCTTATCCTCAATATGCTTATCAAAGTTTTTAAAATACGAAGTTTTTCAGTTTTTTTCCAAACCTTTTCACGAAGTTATTAATCTGAACTTCTTTTAAAAAATTCAAATGTCTTTAAAAGGGTCTAACTCAGCGTCATTTTCGGGAGGCCCGTCCTCCGTGACATAATACAGTAACTGACATATTCTAATTGACGGAGGTCGTACGGTGCCACGGTACAACAAAATATTCCTGACTTATTCCCTTTTCGGACCACCCCGGGTTACACAAATAGAACTTAATTGGGCCAGAGATTAGTCTGAGATAAAATGCCGTATTTAATATGTATTATTTAGTTGTTGACAATAGATGAAGTTTTAGGTGAAGTGCTTTGAAAAGTCGTCCAACGATGGTGTAGTGTTCGTAGAGGAGATGATGCGCACTTTTCCGATGTAATGTGTGTCAATCTAGGAGCATAAAGCGTGCATATCGTGATCTTTTCCTGATTCACAAGGGGGGGGGGGATCTACTAACTTTTAGGGACGATTGCAATCTAAGCTCAGTCTCAATCTGTAAAAACGCCTCTAATAGACATAATTTTTTCATATTAATTGTCACTGAGGTGAGATGACGACATTTTAAACGTGCTTAATTAGTATAGCAGCGTTAATACTACTCTGCTGTTTCTAATTTGCAGTTATAATATTATTAAGCAGTTCAACTCCTCAACTTTCGTTGGAATATTGTGATACCCTTTCTATAATTTCTGCTTTCAGTTGGCAAAACCCTGCAGAGGTGTCCATTTTCAATATAAACCAGCAAATTAAAGATGGCGGTGCACAGCTGATAGTTGACAGTTCGCATTGTAGTGCACGCGCATCTGTCGCCGCCATTGTTGCAGCCTGCGCGGGAGTCGCTTTGTTGGCGTCCTGCGATATCTCCAGCTACGAACGTATTGTTGGCAGGATTACATATTGAATTCAAATTGTGACACATTTTAGAAGCTTTTGTGGTATTTCCGTGTGACAGATATATCTTCGAAGGATCTTCTTGAAATGTGCTTTTCTTCTATATCATACTAGTTTTTGACCGCGACTTCATCCGCGATCATTTAAGTACTTAATTATGTTCTATGTTATGTTATGTTGTGCTATGTTTTTATGTTATAATGGTGTAATAATTTAATAATGTTTAGTATTTTTTGTTTTATTTTTGTTATTGTTAGTTTATGTTATTGTTAGGGTATGTTTAAGTTCTTCACTGTCGCATTAGGGTAAATAAAACCTGTAATGATAGTGTAAGTTGTTATAAATAAATAAATAAATACATTTTTTTATGTAGGTATCCCAAACTTTTTTGAAAATATAATATGTCTATGTTACTCCCTGATAGAGAAGCTTTCCATAAGTGAAAGAATTTTTAAAATCGGTAAAGTAGTTTTTGAGTTTATCCATTATTATAATTAGTTTAGAGACATATGAAATGATACCGAAACAACATTAAAATAATCACAGCTATGAAAGAAAGAGATGAGAAAACCCATAAATGTTATACATACGATTCAAAAATATCGAACAATCGTTCCAACAAAAAATATCATAAAACTTAGAGTCGTTAACGAAACATTCCAGAATGGTCGCGCCAAAAATATCCGTTTTATTATCCTTCCACACTACTTGGTGTTTGAGATTGGACCGAGTTTTACTACTAAACTCCCTTCAGACAGTGTGACGGCGCCTACCTCTTATTCGGGGTGTAAAAAGGCATATAACATACCCGTTACTGCCCGTCAAACTTAGCAACTTTGAGCAAAAATTATCGCCTTGAAATGACTTTTATTTTTGGAAAAAAAAAACACTGTCTATGGGCCTGTCGCAGATCCTCACCGGACACTGTTGTTTCGGGAGGTTCCTGACACATTTGATGATTTTTACAACCCCAAAAAAAAAATGTGCATGTAACTGCAGTACTGGTGTTGTGGGGGTATTTAATGTTTATTTATAACATTAAAATCTTAAGGGAAATGACGATGATGCTCTGATCACTACGCATCTCAAAAATTAGGCCACTTGATAAAAAAAAAGTTAATTTACCAAATTGTGAAACATGCAGAACTATTATATACTATTGAAAATGCTCCTAATGAGTATTATAAATAAGAATAGATATGATTTCGACCCATACATCAATATTTTCGCGCAACCTACACTTGAGACCGCAAACCTCTTGCCTGATTTGTTTACGAATTGTATTTAGAGTTTAAATAGTTTAAGGTATGATGAGGCTTGCATGCCACTGTGGATAAAAGCCTCCTATAAACCTGTAATGTCCCACGGCTGGGCAAAGGCCTACCCCGAGTCCTTCCAAGTATTTTTTTTCTTCACCATCGCCATCAGTCCTCTCGGTGCAGGTGCACGTCTAGGTCATCTCGCCACCTCTTCCTGCGCCGGCCTCAGCGTGAACTACATAAATACGTGAACGACATAATACTCTTATGCCACTTCCACATTAACTGGTATTATTAACTACCGTTTCATATATTGACCGGATATTAGCTCTTGGTCTAACCGCTTCTTCCGGTTAATTTAACTGTAATTAAATTAGCCGGTAGCCGGTTGTACCTAATTGTAACATTAAAGATTAATTTTATTACGATTTTGGATCCGGAGGAGAGAAAGTCGAAGACAGATATTGACTAACTGATTATTTACTTATGTTTATATCCGTTTTTTGATTTGACCTTATTTAATGTTAAAACTTTGTATGGAGCAGGGGTTAAAAAAGTGGGGGGCAGGTCACCCAAGGGGGGCGTGGACTACCAGTGTATTTGTGGACAAATACACTGGTAATAAGATTATAAGCGTTTATGCCGTACCTACGGCATTTCCTAAAAACTTTGGTTAAAAAGTTAGATATTTAAACATTTTCGCAATAAAATAATATTTGATAGTAACTTAAAATTCAGGACAGAAAAGGGCTGCGTCATAAATAAATTAAGGAATTCCTGGTGTACAGCAATTTTCTCTAAAGATACGCTAGGTATGTCCCGACTTGACAATTCAAAAGTGCCTGTAAATGGTGTAGGTAATGGTGTAATTGAAATAAATGATCTTATTTGCTATTGAGTTCGTAAAGCTAAATTAAATGGCTAAAATTCAGGCAGGCTCTGATTAAAAATCTAAAAGCTCTCTAGGCGGTAACTGTCGGTGGAAACTTCGTAGTAATTAGCAAAAGATTTGTCCCAAATGATACAGAACCTTGGAGCCAATTTTGTTAATCCTATCATTTATAGCACCCTGGGGTGTGATAGCGAAATTCTACCTATCTAATGAAAATCTTTGTGTAACTAATACGTACCTACCTCTTTTTCTTTCATACCACTAGCTTTTGCCCTGGTGAATTTTCTTACAGATCCCTACTTATTTATTTTTTAAATATAGCCTATGTTGTTTGCTAATAATGTAGCTTACCAAAAGATAAAAGAATTTTTAAAATCAGTTAAGTTGTTTTTTTAGTTTATCCATTACAAACAAATCATAGTGTTTTTCTCTTTATAATATTAGTTTAGACTATTATCCCATTGAAAGCAAACATCATGCTATTCCAAATTATGATCTATCTCTGTGCCAAATTTCATCCAAATCCGTTCAGCCGTTTTGTCGTGATTGAATAACAAACATCTATACAAACTTTCGCACTTATAATGCGACTAGTAGTAAGATTAACTGGTAATAAAAATGTCGGTAAAGTGTACAATATTATTTCCACAAACATTCTTAAATTAGCTCAGTCTGGCCGTCTTGCAATTTAAGGCATTTCCTGTTATTGTATACATACCTTTAGGTTGCTCATCAGGTTGCCCGGGGCTATGTACCGCGAGTAAATTGACCTTCATAAACATTCAGCTTAGCAACAAAATTTTGAATGAGTTTGGTTATACAATCGGAGTTCCAATCCTCAATTAGTTTAGTAGGTCTACTATTAGAACAATCTTATTCTACTATAAGTTGACTCTTGAAAATGTTTAGGAGATATTATAATGTTTATTAGATCTTTCATAATGAATATGAAGGTACATCGGTGAAGTACACATACTATACAACAATAGCAGAACTTTATTGCGAACATCAATCCTGTTCCTATAAACTATAGGAAGTTTATTGCTCCAGCTTCGGTGAGAAAGATTCATTTGTTTTCTTGAATTCCAGCAAAAATAATTCTATACCCCTAACTTTTCAAGAAGATTTATTTGACCTTCAATTTCAAAAGAATAAAGCCTAAAGCCTGGGATACATTAGGGGGCAAATGAAGAAACATGTTGCGGAACATGTCCCTCAACAACTACGTGAAGTGTCCCGCGACAATTGTCATGGAACATTTTGCTGGCTACACTAGTCAGTGTTTATAGAAATGTCGTCGTGCGCTCGCTCTCGAGGCGCAAGCAACATGCCCCGCGTCACGTACAATGTTGCGGGGCATGTTGCGGGACATTGTGCAACGTTGCAGCGTCACGTAGATTGAGTGTTGCGCGTCATGTTGCGGGACAAAATGTCCCCTAGTGTATCCGGGGCTTAAACTTTTCATAATTTTCTGTTACAAAGAATTCAAAATTGGATTGTCCAAAAAAAAAAACACTAATAATCTCAAAGTAATTTTTAATGCGTTATAAACTCAGCCAGTGTCAACTGTTTAAAAATAAAAGAGGTAATGTTGGCGCCATAACTTGTCGATGGCATAGTGAGGCGCATTACCTCGATTACGATTATGTCTCGCCTGTCTGACGAATTAGTCGACTTATGTTCCGAAATACACTGTCACCGCATCTAATTAGTTCAGTTAAGCCAATAAATGTAACTAAATATAAAAGGGGATGTGTTGTTTTGTTTGTTGATAAGATGGAGCCGTGAGTTTCTGAATTTATTGGTTTAGTTAGCACACAAAGGCACCTTGGTTATACATAAATAGTAAGAACACCTGCTACGAATGAGCTAACTTCGCCTAGATACGTTGAATTGAAACTACATTCTTAAACTACATTATACTCTATTAGATTTTATGCCAATCGTAAATTTAATTGACAGTTGCGTTTGTGACTCAATCGTTCTAATCAGATAATTTTGTTTAAGTCCAGTTTTATTGCTTTAGAACAAAAAACTTCAAAACTTAAGTATCTATTAAGCTTCTCGACTTAAGTCAGACAAGAACTTATCGTTATGATGATGAAATAACATATCGGACAATGACTGTGTTGTAACCATAAAATCATTGACACAAAGACGCTAAAAGACCCAATTTAAATAACCGATAACTCGACAATACTTTTAGAAATGTGAAAGCTAAAATCCGGTAGCGCATCCATCTGTACATACACGCATTTAGCTTATCACAAATTAAGGCTCAAAACTTATGAGCTGTCAGCCGTAAGTACCATCGAATGACAGGTCTAATAAATGTGTCACTGCCTTTATTTTTTTTTTCTTACGTCAATGTCGCCTCACTATTCCATGATTTAAAAGTTCCATGCCCTTTCTTTGTTTGAATTTCGAATTAGTGCGTAATGGGATGAAGCAGTTAAGCCGTTAGTAATTTTAGTTGTAATGATTGATGAAGCGATGGAGGTAGAGAAGATATTTAATTATTATTGTTTATTTATGGAGTTTGGAAGATGGCCGACACAGAACGTAAATACAATAGGTGACTTTAATTCACTGCAAACTTGAAAAAGAGTGCTTGTACTCATTAGAAACAACTTTTATTATGGAACCAACCACGAAAACATGAAAAAAATTCAGCTGTTCCTTATAAAATACTTTACAACACGATTTGTATGAAACACTATTACATGAGACTTAAAACGTAACTGGCGAAACGTGGGTGTACTAAGTGGTAAGCCTCTGCCTAACCCTTCGAGGATTATAGGCGTGATGTTATGCATATTGTATGAAACACCAGATTTTTTTTTTTCATTTTTTCAAGGTTGATCTCTTACTAAAAGTCGTTCATAATGCTCCATTACAAATAACTCTTTTTAGGTTTTAAGTCAATTAACAGTCACCAACACAGAGTTCTACGATTAGCATATCCTTTCATTCATTATTCTTGATTCATGGCGGCCCTTTGATATCAAAAGTTTAATTCATTTAAGTACATAAACATATGACATATAGGTAGCACCTTAACCTGCTTCGCCAACCGAGAGAAAGTGTGCCTCACTTATACTTTGCACTTGTCGATAAAATGCAAGCAGTCTTTCACGAGTTATTGTCATTAGTTAGGACAATTTCAATAACTTTATCTTTTGTTGCAAGTCCAGTTTTAACTGTGATTTTGTTGTTACTGTGTTAATCCGTCTCCGTTTTTATCTGTATTTTCCCAAATACTGTCTTTATTCATATTACATACTGACAATACCCCGCATTGCCACCCGCGTTATGTGACGTCTTTAATTACTACTCCGCTCCCGTGGGTTTCACTTCGGACCTGTAGTTCCTGACATTAGCTTGTTCAAACAAACAAACTGTTCAGCTTTATAATATGGAAAGTATGGCTATAAATACTAAGAATACCATGGTCCAGGAAGACCTACACTGACCTTATTGGTAAGGTTCTTCAGAAAGGTCAGGTGCGCAGTACTCGTAACCAGCGTGCTTGTATGACAAGATGTATAAACGTAGAAGAGGCGAAAGGAGTAGGTATGTAAGGATCGTAGCAGGTGGCGTTCTGTGGTTTCTGCCTACCCCCATGGGAAAAAGGCGTGAGTTTATGTATGTATGTATGTAATACCAAGGTAATTCTCCACAACCACAGTTTCTAACCCTCTTTGATTTTAATCCTCCCGAACAAATTCCGAGCTTTTGCCAATTTAATTTTATGCACATATCGTCCTAAAATAATTTCTCCAATATCACTGCATGTACCGTAAAAGTCCAGTTCATCAACGGCGTGGGAGTCACAGTCAAATATCAATACAATATTGTTAGCGCCTTGCATAATACTAAAGCCATACCGGATGCAAACCTGTTCTAGAATTTATTGGACTTAAAAGGACTAGGCTCGGTCAGGTGACGGTGACGAAAACGGTGGCTAACTGCCTGGAGGCTAGCTTGTTTTGAAGTGTAGTTAATTTAAGAGCTGTTTCTGTGTGAATGAGTAGATTAGTTGATCTTCTGGGATAGTTCTTAAGACTCTCCAAAAGCATCTGAATTCTTTAATTTTTGATATTATTCCAATTATTATTTTTTTGCAAGCATTTACCTAAGGTACAATTATTATTGTCCTCAATATTATCCTTAGGTAACTTAGGAAGTATTATGTTTGTAAATAGATTGTTGTGTCCTTTTTTAGTATGCTAAATACTATCTCAGCGGTAGAGCTCCTCTCAAACGACAATCCTGGATCTACCACTGGTTCTTAATGTCAGTGATATGGGGTGACAGAATAATCGGGAGAAATGAAATGTAATAGAATTGCACAATCTGCGGTTGTATTGACGTGGAGATGTCGCAATTAATTGAAATATTTCGAAAGAGTAAGGGTCTGTAAGGTATCGTGTCATTGAAATGTCCAAAGGCGTAGAAATGACAGGGGTTATTGAACTCTGACCATCTCATGTATGTGTAGTTTACCTACCTATCGTATTATGATTCTTACGAGCTTCTGCCCGTGACTTCGTCCATATCAAAGCTGATATATTAACCCACAGGGACCGTATATTTATCCGGGATAAAAGTAGCCTTTGTGCTCATCATCATCATCATCATCTTCCTGCTCTTGCTATTCCAGACTATAATCTATCTTTGTGACACATTTCATGCAGATCCGTTCAGCCATTCTGGCGTGTTTGAGTAACTAACATTCATTCATCTAAATGAAGGGCTAGCCTTTAGAGTACTGCTTATTCTGCAAAATCTATAATTATGAACTAAAATGTTTTGTAATTTTATGAAGTGTGCCATAATGACGTATTATAAATAAACCAATTGTTAACCAAACTATAAAGTTCTTAATTCAAGTCAGTCACGTATCAGCGTTTGCCGCGTGAGCACGTCCGATAGTTTGACGAGACAATCAAAAATAAAATGGCGCCAATGAGGTCATATTATGATTGTTAATAATCAGTTCTCGGTACGCTCGTGTGGTGGGCACACGACTTTTCCTATTATGTCATATTATATTGATATGCTCAGGTGTTATGAACGGATGCGCGATATGAAGGGACACACAGGTTGATTGAAGCCCTTTGAATTTTGCATTCATGTCTTTGCGCTACATTCATATGCTCAAAGGGAACTCCGGCCTATTATGAATGAATAATCGTTAATGGCCTGAGTAGTCCACATTTGGACCTGCAAGTAATATTGCGAAAGGGTCGGAAAAACACTGTCTGTGTGCTTGGCACAGACAGGTGTAAAGAATTGACTCCATGTTTGGGAAACACTCATCTCCTGCGGAAGTGTCCAATCAGATCTTTACCAAAGGTGTGAAAATATTTTTGGTGTGTAATAACGTGTTACACATTTCAAGCCCCGGCTGACTTACCAGTAAGTCAGAACAATAGAAAATCAATTGTGTCTCATTATGAGGGACTTGAGTAATTAAGGATTTTTCTTACTCCTACACTGATCTTTTCTGATTACTGTCATGGCGGGATTCGAGACAGTTAAAACGTTTCTCCTAGCTTTTAGGAGTTGCAATGGTCGGAAATAGAGGCGGTCTCGTCCCATAAAAAAGTCACATCTTAAATGAATTTAAAGACCGGAAATATATGTCCAATGTCGTCATCACATAACCTAGAATTTATTCCCTCTTCGACCCATATGACCTAACAATTAAAAACACGCTTAAAAGGCACAATTTGGGTCACAAAAATGTAACACCACCACGTGTGCCATCACCAAAAAAAATCTAGAACACAATAGGTCAAAAAACATCTATTTGTTCACATGTGGCTAAGACGTCCCGGATTTCTTCGATGCCATATGCGACCGGTCATTTAGCTGAACAGTTTTTATTACTGCGACGGGTCGTGCCACATATGGCTGTTGGATAAAGGGCAGTTAGATGTTACAATGGGTTTAAAGTTTAAAGGGACCGCTCGCAGGCGCGTGTGGTGGGTTTTTGTGTAATTCTAATTGATTTTGGTCGGGTGGTTCTAAGTTGGCAGTTGGTGCCGTCACTTTGTTTACGGTTTCAGCCATAAAATATTGATAGACACTTAGCTTGAGTTGTTGGTGTGAACGCCTGTATTTTGGTTATTAAATCTATTGCGAATTCCCAGATGTTCAGGTTTGCAATTTAATTACAGCTTTCAAAAGTTTTATACATAACACTTTTACTATCATTTATGTATTTCGGAGTTTTTATGTGGGTATCTACAATACGCGGCTGTCCCATAAAGTTCCTAATTAAAATTATCGTACTTATCCTTATTTGCTTTTCCCATAGAAATATTATTTTATTAGGTGCTTCTAAATATTTATTGCCTATCGCATAAAACATTCTCCATAGAATAACATCATGGCTGACGAGGGGTGCAGATGCACGTGGGGTATAGGAAACAAAGGCCATACAAACGCATGGAATTAATTGGAATTCCTTTCATACACGCTTGTTGTCACGCTTATGATCGTTTGTAGGTGAGTGAAGTTCTTTATTACCACTTGCGTTTGGTGGAATAGCTGGCTCTATGACAAATCATCGAACGTTGGCATTTTTTTATCTGATCATGTCGGCACGTAGTGAACAAACGTGTAATCAATACTAACTAGTATTCTCTGACTTGGAAGAGGGGTTTGCCCTGAAGGTAAATGTGACTAAGTCACAGTATTTTATATTTTTGCATACATTTCCGATATCTGGGGCTTTCTGACACAAACGATTACTATGGATTTGGAAAAATAAAACCGGCTGTTCTATATATAGGTATATTGAAGTTAGTTATAGCACGTTTGTATTTTTTTAAATAACTGATAAAAAAATTCTACCCCGCTGTATAAAACAACAAAAAAAACAAAACAAACTTAGGGTTATTTTGTTTAAATAATGTCTGAAACATTCAGCACGTAGTAGGTCAAAAAAGACCAGTAAGGGTAGATAAACAAAGACTTCTGGATGTTCCCTCCAGCAATTATGGAAGTTTGAGAGGTGAAGGAATTTAATATAACGATATACTTAAAGGAGTAATGGCATTAAAACAATAAATTCCTCCCTTTCCTGGAATTTTGCTATTAGTGCATTTCCTTATAGATTTCTTGTAAGTCGGTAATTAGTAAATCACCTACGTAAAACTTGCAATCCGATGGTTTTAATATAGCAATACTTGTAAAGGGTTAACGTTTTTATGATATACAATTATAATTTATGCTCAAAAACCTAAATATTTTACTGTATAATCTGTTTTAGCTCAAGTAATCCTCATAATTATTCTACTTAGGTTAGTCTATCTTTAAAGATTTGAGCAAAAATTATCAATTGGACATCAGGCGCCTATCTATTGATATACTTTTTATGAGCTGTCCATAAGTGATTCCCTCATAGATGTTGTATAGCAATATAGTAAATTGTGACGTCATTTATTCCCCAATATAATTGACTACTTATTGATTTCAAAGCAACCATATTTTTTTACAGTTCATTGAATATTAATCGGGTTTTCAGTTTTAAAATAAAGTGTTTTCTTGAAGAAGCGGTGTCTCAGAATTATTGGTTAATAGTGTGAGTAGCTTCATGTAAAATACTGGTATTCAGCTGCATTCGGTTAGACCGAAATCAGATCCCAATTTAGTTGGGAAAAGGCTAGGCAGATGATGGTGTCAACTACTCAATTATGTGATCTGTATCTGTATTTATTGTACAGCCCAGATTTTTCACATTCAAAACTTCACTGATCTCTGGATAGCGTAATGTTTTATGTTCTTAAATGCATCATGTTATTCGGCGCCATTACATTTTTTGTCTAATACTTCCTTTTCCTGGGATATTCCCACGACATCACACCCCCAAACATACTAAACCCACGTGGTACTCCCAAACCAGCACCCTAATTGATATTTTTTGTTGTACTCTTAATGAGTAATTATTCTGCGGGCCAAATCGATTACTGTCTATTGTACTTAATTGAAAACTGGCCGTTCTACCCGGAAGTGAGTCCTCACCCTTATTTTAGAATGTTACTATGAGATAAGGGTATTATGTTTTTAATCGGTTTTTGGGTATTATTGTTGATAATTGTGATGTTATTGGTCACGCATGCGATCGGGGAAACAGGGACATGAATGCTGAAAATAAGCTGATGAATGTAAATTACCTAGCATAAAGAAGTTTTTATTTAATTGGTTTGATATAAGATAATTTTGATAATCATTTCATAAAGCCGAAGTCAAATCATTTGGACCTGAAGGCACTTCAGAACTTTATGTACAAAAAAAAAACTGAATCTAGCTGCTCCTTCCAAAAGGTAGTTTCATATGGAGAACAATGGGTAAGAAACTGTTTATTTATAATGCAAAAGAAGTTTTATAATATTTAGGTTTCTAAATAATTAAATAATTATACACGCTTACTTTTAGGTCGTTCTTAAGCCGAAAGCCATAAACTCGATCATCAAACTCGAAACGATTGGGACCATTTTTTTTCAAAAATAACAATAATAAAAAAAACAGCTGTTCAGTACATTTATGTTCGTCTAACTCGTCAAAGTGTAGGTACTGAACAGCTGTTCTTTTTTATTGTTATTTTTGAAAAAAAATGGTCCCAATCGTTTCGAGTTTGATGATCGAGTTTATGGCTTTCGGCTTAAGAACGACCTAAAAGTAACCGTGTATAAATGCAAAAACGACAAAAAAAATGAAAACCACTATAAGTGCTGCAATAGGTGTACAAAGTACTACAAAATATATTGTATTTTATTTTTTTCGGTATGTAGTTTTACGTCGTAAGAGGCGATGTGTGTAAAATGCTTCTTGAAAAGGACTTAAGTCCAATGCAATTGCATTATTTCTATGTTCCAGCTCTACTTGTCAATTGACCCACCAGTCCCACCACTAATGACTACTTACATTGACTTTTGCAACCAAATAGAGCGTTTAAAGCTAATTGTCTAGTTCGTATTGGACAGCAATGCTGAATATGCAGAGTGTGACGAACAAATGAAACTAATGTATGATTAGAATAGGTACCTAGTATTTAATCGATAACGATTAGGTACCTATGTAGTAGGTAGGTACTGTGATCACTTCAGTATGTGACTGAGGTACCGGTTCCAGCTTTGGTGGTCTATTAGGGATCCAACTACATTCAACCGAAAAGTTGAATTACTTTTTCATTGTTTAAAGAATCTTTGAAGCTGTGTACTCACATCGCTCGCCGGCATCGCTCAACAATTATTGTTTCATTCAAAAAACTCAATCGATTATTTTTTCTAAATTCAAATCCCTTGGAATTCGGTTGAGCAACCCTTCACAGTAATAAAAAATCCATGAAAGCTTTTGACTTTACATGAACTTTTAGTTAACTTTACTTTGTTAATAACTAACTGAAAATAATTTTAACAAATCCTTAGTGAAATGTTCAGTTTGTCCAAAACGGTATACCCAATCAATCATTCATCTATTGGCTAAATCACTTTCAAATATTCTAAATAAACTTTAAACTGAGTTTAGAGTAAACTAATTAACTTGACACGCTTTTGCCAAAGTATTTTACGGTGTAAGAACGTAATTTACGAGGTACCGGAATAGCTAGGCAGATTGACAGAGGACTAATTTTGAACAAGCGTTTACTAGTTTTTAATAATAAAGGAACCCTCGCTTAACAATGTGTGGGGTGAGTATGGTTTTTGGGGGAAGCAGGATAATTCCTGGTAGGTGATGTATAGTTATTAGGTACTTTTTAATAAAAATATGCTGTTGGATTTTGTGAACATGTTTTATTTTATTTGTAAACTCAGCTATGTTCAGATGTTACATACATAATACATACAACTTATCGGTCAATACACGTAGGTACAGTAAAAGTAATTAAAGCTACACAGAATTAGGTGAAATTAAACATACAATTCTTTAAATATAAAATTAAAGAGAATTGTATCAATTGTGTGTCATAAAAAGTTGATTGTCTAAAAAATTGTTTGTTTCCTAAAAGAAAATTTTTAACTTAGCCCGTCCCGTTACATTGAAAGCTTTTATGAACTCGGTAAACATTAAAAAAATAAAAACGTTATTGTGGATGAATAGGGTTTGCAAAAGCCGAAGCACATTGGTTTTCACATATCTACGGATTAAACCACTATTTAAAATAAAGCTGTTGACCCTTAAAAGTGGTTTGATAATGAACAAATACAAGATTGTATTTATAATAACAAGAATAATAATAAGAATAATATAATAATAACAAGAATTTTATTTAAATAATTAAAGTAAAGAATATCAACAATTATATTCACTAATTTACTTATTTCACTACTTCTTTGGAATGAAGGAACTTAGAAAATATTTTACAGATTTAATTTGCAAAAAAAACGCACAAGAAAAAATCTCAAAAGTATAGTCACCATACTTTTCACGAAGACGCGGATAAATCACTTTGACATTTTACACGTCTATGTTTTAACTTAAGATTATGTTTTTTATTTATAGTTACTTTTTTACTGGGCAAATTGACTTTTAAATCGTCAATAAACGTCTGTAGTACCTACAAACCATGTGTGCTTATTAAATTATTGCCTATTACTTTTAATCCCTTGCTAGGAAAGAAAGAAGAGACGTTTTTTCAAGCCATATGTTCGTGTTCGTTTTTTCTTTTTGACGTATTCGCTTGTATTTTTAAGGGGCGTTCAAATATCAAAACAATTGAAGCTATGTTTAGCAATACGACCTTAGGTTGTTATTAAAACAATGCGTTGTAAGTTAATTTTCAATATTCATTACTCGTGAGATACCATAGTTCCGACCGCATAGTTCTGACTTATAACTCTTTATATTCTACTAGTTCTCGTGAATGTCTTACCGACGCTAGCCACCCACTGGGCTCAAGAAATCGAAAAAAAAAGCATTAACTTCAACTATCAATTCGAAATATACACATCAAAAGTGTCTAGGGATCAACATCCCTAACATTGATTAGGGATGTTGATCCCTAGACACTTTTGATGTGTATATATTCAGTTTACTCTCATGATATCTTAGGTTCCCATGACAGAATAAGGAAATGTAATAAATAAACGTTTTAAACGCCTAGAGACGCCAATAAAATGGCAAAAAGGAAATAAATGTCATTCGATTTTGTTTTGATTTGCGCAATTCATTAGTTGTATTTCAAAACACGTACCGTCGTATCCGGTACTCAGAACTATTGTCTATAACGCAAACTCTTTTGCCTATTGGCCATTACCTATACTGTCGATGCCTATTATAGACATTCTGACTCATTTTGGACGCAATTGTTTGGTACGCTTTTTAAATTCTTAAGTATTTGTTGTTGTCACCTTGGCGATCAATTGCAAACACGATATTTGAATAGAGATGTAACGGTGTAAAATATTTGTGTCTTTTGTGCAACATAAACTTTAGGCTCATCTATGTTTTAAAATATTTGTACGTTGATTTAATGGGATATGTATATGATGTAATATGTATGTAAACTGGCCCACTTTCCAATAGTTGATTTTGCACTGAGACTATTCGAGAACGATAGGTATTAGTTCTTCCATTATCTTTAAAAATCTTGTCTGTAATAAATTATGTTGCCATTAATTAATCCAGTACCCGTATACTCACATTAATACGAGTAGCTTAGCTGTAAACATACAGGCAGACTTTTAATAATAGTATATAAAAGTAATCATGAATTCTTTCACAACCTAAAAGATGTGCAAAGAATTCAAATTCAGCCTGTATTTGGAAACCCTTAACAAAGAATACATATTTACCAAAGGGCCACAGTAATGATGCTTACACTTTTATCTCAAACAAAACAGACCCAAACTTCAATCAACAAACTACTTTAACTGCCCTTATCGAACCCTACCAACATCAAATATCTAAGCACTCTCCACGTAAGAACTAACAACCCTATCTGAGAACAATAGGATAGTGGGGTTGGGGTGGTCCAGGGGCTGATTAAACCCGCGCCCCTGTACACCGTACTTATAACGAGGGGCAGTAATGACCCTATTTCTTTGTTGCTCAAGACTACTTTTATTGCTGAGCGTTGCAAAAAAACAGGAGCTGGTCAGGGATAGAAACTGATTGGGTATATTTATTTATTTATAGCTCTGAAATGTCATCGGTGGAGAAATGAAATTAACCTTTGATGCAATGCAAACGGACATGAGGCCTGTTTACAAGTAGAATTGATAGTTCAGTCGCTGGCCTTGCACTGGTTTCATGTACTACATTTAAAAACAGTTCAGGACTGACTGCCTTTGTGCACAAATTCATTGAACTGACTCACATACTTGTCTCGTTTCCAGAGTCCACAGGTTGATTAAAAGAAGCTAATCATTGCGAAACTTCTTTGTTAATACTTAAAAGTATTTTCCGTTTCTATGTTTGATAAGATAACACTAGTTTGGCAAGCAAACCCAATGGAATACAAAACGAAGGGGCGAAAAACTTTTAAAGAAGACTTCTTTCTTCCAAGTGTCGATTCTAAAGGATGCAAAAACAAAAGCTTCCTTACTATTCCACTCACAGTTTCCTCCGAACCCCTCAAATACTTGAAACACTCAGAGCGCATGCGCTGCGGGCGTCAGCTGCGCGCGCACGTGGCTTGAGGAAGTTGCGACACGCAATCCTGCGCACCCATTGTATCGATTCGCGTCTTATGCACCCCTTCATGCAATAAACATCACGGACCATACTTTCCAAGTTTTTTATTGACCTTTTGACTTTCCAAGAAATAGGTAGCAAGAAATTGATTAATAACTTGGTTGAGTTGTGGATTGTCGAGTATTTAGATTACATAGATAAGTGCATTATCTGGAATATAAAAACGAAATTACAGAAGTTTTGGGTCTACCCAATCTGTGATAAAAAAGGCTAGAGACTGCATTTCTTGATATAAAGCTTTTTTCCGTTCTATTCTCGTTGACATGGAAAAATTGATTGCATACTCTGAACAATACGCATGCGTCGCATTTAAAACCAGTCTATATTTGCGCTCGCACATATCTTGGACTTTTCGAAAAGAGAGAAGGGTGCCACCCTCGTTACGTGCAGTTATTTTCTGCGTTTATAGGGCGTTGCTAATTCAAATGAATGTGTGAGGTAGGTATATGGGTTTGAAGTCGGCGTTAAAATTCGCTTTTGAGTACTAGAACTAATGGGCTTTTTGTGAGAGGTGGTGTTTTATAAAAGCTGAAAGCTTACTACTGTTTTAAATGCAAAAGTTTGGATGGATGGATGCTTGTTACTCAATCAGGAATGGCTGAACGGATCTAAATTTAATTTGGCACAGATTTAGGTTATAGTCTGGAATACCACATGGGCTACTTTCTGTCCCGGAAAAATGTACGGATCCCGTTATCCCGTGGGATAATATCTCAATATTGACGCGGACGAAGTCGCGGATAGAAGCTAGTGGATCATTAATTATAGTAAAAGGGTGGTAAAAGTAGGTATTCCGTTCAACAACAACACCTACTTTGTGCCTCTTTTATAAAACAAGTTTGTGACTAATAAGATTTTAACGAACTAAATCAACACAACAAACTGTATATTAACTGCCAATACATAACAACGCAAAGATGACCGTTCGAAACTTTTTTGCTTCACGAGGTAGCCGACGCGTTCCGATAAACAAAAGAAAATCCGACCCAAAACCCATAGGTGGCCGGACTCCGAACTGCATCAACGCACACATCGCCACCCTACACGCGCGCCCCTCCACCCGGTCAAGTCACAACTTGCACAGGCTGTACGTTTTGTTGCCCTCTTCAATTCCTCATTCGTCCGCGGACCGTGTTAGCGAGCGCGCGTGTCGCTCGTCACAAAGAGTTCAGTGAACGAGTGTTGTGCTTATGAACAGTCAAGATGGTGCGTAGCTTATCGCAGTGGACGAAGACCCTCAGCTTTCCAGCGAGGTTGTCTCCCAACCGTACATCTAAGGAGAGCGTCGGGAATGGGCCTTCCTCCCCAGGAGTGTCGCCGACTCCCAGCGCCTCATCGCTCCCCCAGAGCTCGGATAAAACCATCACACCAATTCCTATCACGGAGATCAGCCAAATCGTAAGTCTCCCTTATTGATTAAAGCAAGAGGTCCCTTCGCTGAATAATTCCTTCGAGAGGGGACATTCGTGTAGTTGCAGCTGCAACTCAAGTATGCGTTTTGAATGCCAAGTAGTTCATTATGTACGAAAACTTACGGTTAGCTATTTCGTAGAACAGTGGCTAAGTCTACTTTACGAATACATAATTAAATTAGAGATGGTATGTGTATAATTTTATGTGAAAAAATTACAAAACATCTTTATTCATGATGTATAAATTTGCAATACATAATAGGAATGTCCTTGTAAGCTCTATGAATTTGGTCATCATACACGCTTCAGTTATTTAGTTATGTTGTTATTACGAGAGAACGTCCTTGAAAAAACTGCAAATGTAGTTACCCTACTTTGAAACAATAAGATTACAAGCCAGATTTTATTACGTGATGACAATATGGTTAATGCTGATGACACAACGATGTAACAATACTTATGAAATACCACATTAGTTGGGGAAAATTACTCTTACAGATTTACACCTTTGTTTACAAATAATAGAGTGAATGTCTAACAGTCCTTTACCTCAATATGGCTAGCAACCGTTATCTAGCTTTCCCATAACCGATGGTATACGTGTATGAAATTCAAACCATACTTTATGGCACAGACGACCATATTAGATAGTCATTAACCACAACAGTTGAAAGGAAGTGTATCAAAAACCATATTCATTTCCGACGAGGCACGTGGTTTGATCGTGTACATTGCTGTTTATATTGTGCATCACGTACGAGGGATACTGTGGGAACGTTCGTTGGATGCCAAAGTTGGCGATGGTGTATGAAAATTTATGTTTGTTGGTGCGCAGGGGCCGGTGCGCCCGCGCAGCGCACCGTTATGTCCCCCTTGCACTCACCTTGGCAAGGCCGCGACGAGATGCGAGTTTTTTGCGAAGCATGAAAGCATGACTTTCACCTTTTAAGAAGCCTTTCTAAATGCTGAAGTCTGTTTTTGATTCAGGTCTTAGGTTTAAAGTACTTATTACTTTTATGTTTGGGTATTCTAGTGTACACATTGAATTGAATAAGCTACTTTGAAAGGAACTGTTTCTTTAAGGTTTAGTTTCACTGGTACCGTTCAGTAGTCTGTTGACCCGAAAATATCTCATTACACCGGTTAAAGCTGTACTTGCTGACTTGTTTTGGCGATTTTGTGTGATATACCTACGTGGAATTTGTTGCTTCTATCAGATTTGTTAAAAATCGCGATATCGATATTTTTCTAATAATGTAGGTTACTTGTTTAAAATGAGATGGCGAGGCAGATTATAGCACTTATCAAGTGTATCTATACGGATGACCCAGAAAATGTTAAACACATTAAGTACTAATTTTCTTAAAAGAAAAAATATTACTTCTTTATTTATCATTACGGATTGTATTTTTCTCTTTTCTGACCCTAATAGAAGAATGTATCTTGCTTACAAAATAATGTGTAATGAAGGTACATTTTACGACACAAAAATACCCTAATCTTTAGTTCTTTGTCCAATTTTTCTGTGAACACATGCGTAACCCACTTATCAAAGATAAGTTATCATGACTTTATCAAACATTATGCAAAAACCAGCGGCAAATATATGCAGAAATACACGTATTTTAACGGTATGCAAAGAGTGTTCAATTTTTACCTAATTTGCTTTGCAGATGTTGCAATATTCAGTGTCGGGTTGTGTTAAGAATTCTGTTTGAGGATCAATGTGTAAAACTGAGGAATGCATTTCATATATGATTCGATTTTAAAATCGATGATAATTAATCGATGTAACTGTACAACTGAGGTCAATTGATCGCTTTTCAATCTCATTACTAAAGGCGTAAAAGTGAAAAATGGTTTACCGCAATTTTACGCCATGTTACCTAGCTAAGGAAGCACATTACTTATTCAAAAATCTAGACCGTTTTTCTTTAACTTAGTAACTAACATAGTAGTTCAAGTTCAAAAACTTAATGCATTTCTCAATTGTTAGTACCTACTTGTAGTAGTACCTACTTGAAAAGTACCTACTTAAGTACTTTTTTAGCTACTAAGAGTAGGACTGTCAAGGAGTCCAGAAGGTACGTAATAAATTGCCTATTAACCGAAGTAGTTCTACGAACCTAATAAAAATGATAAATAGGTACTTTATATTATCTGTAATCAAACACAATAAAGCTGATTTACTATTCGTTGCGAAACGTAATACTCGTTGTAAATCTCTCCAACGTTAAATTATACCGTTTTTTTAGTGATTTTTGACAATTTTATTATGGCAACACCACTATTTTATAGAAAAACGTGATTTTTATGTTTTAATAAAACAGTGTAGTTAACCTACAAGTTTTTGTGGTGTCACCTTATTCGTGGTAATTCAAAAAAGTAGAAAAAGTAATTTTAAAGTTTACCTAGTTTTCTGGGCTGTACCTAGTACTGATTTTGTTATTAGTCACTATAGCCTAAGATTGTGACTCACATTTTACCACACGCAAAAACTTATTACTTACTGTTACATCTTAAACATTCATGGTATTACCACCATTACTTTTTACCGAGGGCCATAAACGAATTACCGTGTCATTAACGATGATCGACGGACGACAATTCGCAATAAAAATCTTTTCGCTCATGCCACAATGCTTAGTGTTTCCAGATACAAAATGTCAAACTGCTATTGACCCACGCCTTTAAAAAAACTCTCAATAAAAAATTGTCGTAAAATAAATTGATGGCTTTCTTTTGGCGCCATTTTCGATTTATAGCGCGCTTTTTGACGTGTTCCAAAATTAAAAAGTCATTTTGTTTTGACAGTTGAAGTAAGAATAAACTTTTTATTCAAACGACTGCATTGTTTTGTTTATGGCATTTGTGATAGATTGGCTGGTCACAAAAGAGAACATCGTAGGCACGGAGCTAGCATTTCGCAATCCAACCAGCATGTGACGCCAATGCAATTTGCTTTTAAAACAGCGTGAAGATACTTATTTTATTACCGGTAAATAACGTAAGAATTCGTTTAGTTAGTGCAATTTCGGTGTGTTGATTGCGTACGATTACGTGCAATGTGGGCCCTCGTGTGGTGAGGCAGGATTGTTCACATTCCACGCTTATTTTGTTTTTAATACATTTTCAGTGTTATAGAACGGTTAAGGTTCTTTTTTTGTGGTAAAATATTTTTATCATAGCCATTTGCAACTCCTTTTGCTGTCTTTTTTGGCTGTAACTACATAATGTACATATTTATTCCATCGCCTGTCTAGCCTGGTCCTTCTTTTAGTCTGTTGTGTGTTCTGTTTTGTCCTAATTTTAGTCTGTCACTGACTGACAAAAACTTTCTTTCCCTACTTTGCTCAACTGTTAATATTTTCTTTATTTTGTAGAGATCTTACTCTCGTTTTTAATACCACTTTCTTTACTACAAAGTCGTCTACCTATAAATAAAAACACTTAAATTAGTATTTCATGTAATCCTTTATGCTTGTTGACTTTAGTTCAATAGGTCATAGGTTAAACCGACCCTGTTGAACTTTTGTGGTGAAGCCAAACACTATTTAGTTATTTTCCTCATTTGGATAGGTTGAGCAAGATATTGCATTACCTATATGTTGCTTTTACATGATATTTTTGAATACTTTATACCCGACCTCCGACGGAATTCTGCACGGTAAAATCGACTTTAAAAATCTTTTTTAAAACGTTTACTTTTGGACTTTTCGAATAACCTAACAACACGTCGTTGCATCTAAATACGATTGTCTACGAAAACAAATTAATTGAATTTTAAGTCCAAAAATCGTTTACATTTTGTGTGTGTTTTATTTAAGATCGGACTACATTAGCTTAAATACACTTTTCCAAAAATAAAAATAATATCAGTTAATTCTTAAGGTAATATCGTTCAAGGTGTATTTTGGACTTGAAAGTTTATATTTGATACGTAAGGTGTAAAGCTCCTAATTCTTTTTCAATAGTTTATTTATTTACACGACTAAATAGACATTGTATTGTATCCAATACCTAGTTGATATAAAACATTTCATATGGCGCTTGACATTTCGTAATGGAATGATGATCTTTCCAAGCAAGCGCATAGTAATTCACACGCGCATGCGCTAATGGATGTCACAGAGCCTTTCACATAAAATTGTTCTTTTTTTTTTAAATTACTATTTGTTTTCAATAGAAAATAAACATGGCGTATGAAATGAAATCGAATTTATTGTCATCACAATAAAAATACTATGATCAGTATTAGATACCATCAATTAAATTATAAAATAACTAACTTTCTTACAAATAAAATTAATACATAGTTACAATTCCGACATAATAATTGCGTGATAAAACTTAAAAAAGTGCAAGTCGGCCATTTTTATTAGGTATTTTATTGTGTCTGTGGCGGAACGAACATCTGCGTGTCAAATTCCTGTGTGCCATGTGCACTGTGCAGGCTTGGGAAGCGAACCGTGCACATGAGGCAGGAAAAAAACGTTGTTACTAGTCGAATGTTCCTGGTGAATATTAGGAGTTAGAACTTAGTTATAAAGACAAGTATCGACGTAATAAAAAGACTAATTAGTGATCATTTGAGTTGAAGAAAGTAAGTACTAGAGTGTGACATGCTAGTTAAAATAAAATCAGGTTGACCGTCTATTTTGTTAATCCAATGAGCCTTAATCATACTGTATTTAAAGGTAAAATACAGCACCTTACATACGGTATGTTTAAGGCTAACTAAATAAAGAGAACTTCGTGACCATTAATTTAGAAGGAAAATTATTTTTCTTTTATAAGCATTGTGTTATTATGTCTAAAACAGTGTAGTGGTGAAACAATATTAAAAAATAAAAGTTTTTTTTTTCAATTCAGACAGCAGTTAATTTTTTTTTAAGAGCTTTGGCGTGCAGTCTAACTTATTTACATACTGATTTTTAAAGCATTTTTTTTTTTCAAATTCCGAAGCCCTATTTGAACTAATAATAATATTCACAATGGCCGCTCAAAAGTGTGTTCCACATTGAGCAGTAACCATAGATAAAGGAAGAGGGTAGTTTTTGTAGCGTCAGCTGTTTCTGAATTCGATACCCGGGGTGTTCCGTACAAAGGACGCAAATAATAGAGATTTCAACGGATCTCTTTTTTTTTCCATCGATTTCATTTTAACCTATTGAGTAAAGGTTTTTTTTTTATTCAATATTGTGGATAAGGTTGGGTAATTGTATGCTATCGTTATTTGAGGGGAACTATTCAATTATTTTAAGGAAAATAATTTTATTTTTTAAGGGTGCAATTTGACCTATGAATGCATTTGCATAATTGTTCCAATTTATATTGCAGGCACACGAATTTATACCCACAATATAGTTTTGAAATAAATTGAAGATATTAATTTTTTTCTTAAACTAGCTTCTGCCCGTGACTTCGTCCGCATAGTTTTTGTCACGATAGTCTTTTGTTATTGCTCCGCTCCCGTGGACCGTAGCGTGATGTTATATAGCCTCATGAATCAGGTACAAAAACAAAAAATAGAAAGTAGAGTTAACAAAAAGTAGTTCCAGAGATTAGCGGGTTTAAACATACAAAAACTCTTCAGTTATATCATTTTACTATCTATACATTAAATATCACGCTACAATCAGTAGGCAAGCAAACAAGTACGTGTAAAAATGTTCCACGAAACTTCCTCATTCGCAAAACTCATGTTCTTCGCAATCAAATCTCAATTTCATTCACAGTAATTGATGCACAAGACCATCCTTATCTCCAATAAAGATAAGCACAAAGTCAGCAAGAATCTTCGCGAGTGGTATCGGATATCAACTAAACGGATACGACATCCGATACCACAGATATACCCAGTAATCGGTATCGGTACACATAACACATCGATATGAATCGAGGACGGGATGCGGATGCGAAAAAAAAGTGGCCTGATAAAATGACATTTCCGGTTATGGAAAGCAAATTGATTGAAAGGATGTAAGGAAATAATGTTTTTTAGGTTTAGTCCCATCTCATCCCCTATGCTTTATTTTTTGGATTTTAAAATGGCTATAAGATTTGATACTTTATCATCATTATCATCATCATATCAGCCGTATGACGTCCACTCCTGGACATTAGGTCTCCCCTAAACATAGCCACAATGATTTGATGCTGACACTAGCCAAATTATTTAAATCATTGTGATAAAATGTAAATTATTTTTGATTCGTATCAAAAACTTAATAAACAACACTAAAATATCCTTATAAAAAGCAGCATAAAATCAATTTCCGTAATGAAATGTCTCTAATATCATTCAAGCTCAACCATTAAATAAGTGTCAATAAAATTCATATAAAAGAATAAAACACGTCTGCATCCTTCAATAACTCGGCAGAAAGTAATAATTCGATCCGAGGAGTGTTCGAAATTCAAAAATTCCAGGACAGCACCTGCTGAGGCAGATGTTCGGACACATTAAGGAAACTTCAAATTGTATGAAAATTTCGGGATTTCGAATGCGTGTACGCACTCGAACAGCTGTTGAAAGTTGCCACCAAAAAAACTTTTACCTGTGCTAAGAGGACTTACTAAGTATAAAGGAAATCAGCTGATACCGACATATGGCAAGATTTTTTGAATATCCGAATTATGCATACAGTTGAGTTTATTTATAGTTGACACACGACAATCGTTAATTTTAGATTTGATCGCTTTTGTTTTCTTTTTTTTACTTTTCAATTTCAGCAGGCTTGTCACAAAATCGCTTCTAATTTCACAACTTTTTTTTAAATCTCTCTTTGAGTTAGTACCGTCCAATTTTTTTCCATAAACATTCGAAATATGAACACAAAAGAGGTCACTTCCTAAAGGTTTATTTATAAATGATCTAAACAAAGGGCCCTTCGTACGAGGACGTCTGTTTTCTGTCTGGAGCCCTACTGTTTATTGCTACTTGTCCATTGGGAGTAGTTTTGCTTCCCCACACAGTCTTTGAGCCAACCTTTGATAGTGTAGGGATCGACTGTTTTATTTACATAAATCCCCTCTCTATTCTAAGTCGATTAGCTTGAATGTTAAAGAAATAATGCGGTTGGACGAATTATAGTGATTGTACATGACAGTGTCGTGTTGGGTGTGTTTTAGATAGTCTGTGAAATAATTATACGGCTTGTTTTAGAACTGTCTTGTTGCTTAACTAGTAATAGACATGATTGAGCATAATGAGAAACAATTGGAGAGCTCTAAAATCTTTTCAATTGAGACTGGCATTATACAGGTTAATTATTTTTAATACACTTGTGTTTGAAGAAAGATTACATAATTGTAATACACCGAAGCAGCTTTCAAGCTATCTCTTAACCAAACAAGTTGGCTATTGTTGTCTTGTCTTATACGAATCATGAGAAAAGCCTTTATTAAAACCACCACTTAACTAACATTAATAAGCTTAAGCTTATACCTGCCAATCATTCAATTATTCAAAAAGTAACGGCCAATCATTTGAATCTCGAATCGAACATTACCAACCTAACGACAATTAAATCAAAAATATATGATTACCATCGATTCTGGAACGTTTTTCAAAACTGAACGCATCAATTATGGGTTGTCAGAGTTGCCATATTATACGATTGTAATAATTATACAGATCTGATGGATGGATATGAAAATAACGTTTTTTGATAAAAGGGTTTTAGTTCAAATTGGTCTTTGTGGAATCTTATAGTAATTTGTGTTTCTTTTTGGGGCAATTTTAATGGCTGCTTAAACTCTGAAGATATTCGATTTTACTGCAGTCCCAAAAATTACAGTGGGAGTGTTTCGAAATATAAATTATATTTGACGGGTTACTACAAAATATGATGTATGTATATTAATGTAAATTGCACAACTAGCTTCTGCCTGCGACTTCGTCTGCCGGGTCTTTGGTTACTGTTCTGCTGCCGTGGGTCGTAGCGTGGTAATATCCTATACTATTCCTCTCTGAATCTGGCTATCATGTACAAAAAGAAATTTTCCAACCCGACTTGTAGTTCCGGAGATTAAAACGCTAGAAAAAAATCAAACAAACAAAAAGACTCTTCAAAACACAAACACAGCTGACCCAAGGGATACTAGTTCATTACCAACATGACACAAAAAAAAACTGACTAATACAGCGACACCATTTGTTTCATCCTAACTTGTATTACTCATACATGTCCCTCCATACCAAACCCAATCCCTTAAGCTAATTAAAACAAATTAGCCTATCAAACGTTATCAATGATCTTAATTATTTTGACATCACGGAAGCTTTCATTCTCACCACTATCAGATGGACAATCCTATTATGGTTGCATGTTGAGAATACTTATCGTGATGTTTTAACTAAATGTGAACTCAGTGAGCTTTTAAGAAATTTACATTTGATGGTCGCAGTAAATTATGATTAGTTTTTTATGGTAGCTGTTTCCTTAAAGGGGGTTATAGTTTATTAGGTTGATGTGAATGGAATATCTATACCTACTAATACTAAAATAAAGATAAAGAGTTTTTTTTTTGCTTAAACACGCTGATCTCTGGTTTTTCCAGTCTGATTGATTTTTTTTTTGTATTTGATAGCCAGATTTATGAGGAATAGTTTAGATTCCATACCATGATGCTACGACTCATTGGAGCTGAGCAGTAACCAAAGACGCAGGTAAAAAAAAACAAGCGGAGGAAGTCGCGGGCAAAAGCCGGTTGCTCAATGAAATTGTAACCTAATAATATTTGGTTAAGGTTCTCAATTGGTTCTTTTTTATACTTTAAAGGTGAGCTTTATTTCCTTTATGTAATTGTTAACAGTTACACTGACATTTGAGCGCATCGGAACAAGAATCGAGCCTCCTTAATTAGTAAAATCGACACTCAATTGACCGGATGCGCGGCCATATTTAAACTCTGATCGCGATCCCAATAATCCAACCACACTTGATTTCCGGTGGCCTTTAAGTTTCGCGCAACTTACTATAAGACTTACTTCTTTAACATAGAGTTTAAATTTGAATGTGTTGTTTGAAGATGTTGACAGTCAAATTAGTGTGTATTTATTCGTGGGAGAATTTTTGAACCGTAACTTTTCGGAGCGTAATCTCAAACTGAATTGAATACTTGACAAATTCTATGGAATCTTTAAAGGCTGTATGTCCTAATTTAGTTTGTTAATGTAATGGTAATTGGGCTGTTAGGGGCAATTTTCTTCATATGTGATTTCATGGTTAAGTGAGCAAGAATGTGTTATTAACGACACATAAAACTATGAACCTGAACTGTCTTTTTTGAGAGCTTTGGAGAAGCAAAAATGTGTATGTTTTGGAATTTTATATGAGACGAATACAGTTATGGAAATCAAAAATATTTTGTCTAGACTAAAATTCAAGCAACAAGTTATTAATAAGTTATTATACTATAGACCAATAAATCTTCAAAAAATAACCGAAAATTATAAAAGAACGCGGTTATTTAGTAAAAATCTGAATATTTCGCATTAGTCACGACAAAAATCAGGTTGTACAAGATTGCACGGCCGATGCGGTGTTTAGTCATCGTTTTGTAATGCGCGCACGCACCGCGACTCTTAATTTATTAGACCTATATGGTTGTTCGGACTTGAATCCGAAATTCTTAGCGCGAATCCGATCGTCTTTATCGATTCACAGGACGAGGAGCGGTTTCAATGTCTTGGCGAATGCAAATCAGCTGTGTTATTGAACTTTGTTAAAAGAATATTTGGGTTTGATAGTCTAGCTCTTGTTTCGTTCACGTTTTTAGATTTTATTCACTTCATTCTAAAGGTGGATGGATTTTGTGAAGAATGATATGAAAGACAATAGAGTCAGTCAGTCATAATTGTCATGACGGGAGACAGGACGGAATGGAAGAAGTAAACGTGTTGCGCCGAGCCCAAGTAACATGGGACAAGGGCGCAGGAAGATAATAATGATGATTGTAGAGATGCCGCGAATAGTGGTAATGGCGAATCATCGATTAGCGATAACTCGGTATTACCTATGGCAAATAGTCAAGTTATTCGCCATACATTTTTGGACATCAATATCGATAGGTACTACAAATAACAATAGTACAAAAAGCAGGCCTCCCGCTGTCAAGAATCCACTGAGTTTTTAGTATGTATTGCATTGCTAGATTATTTCAATGATTTTCAAATAACAGAATAGGCTTCAGCCTATTCTGTTATTTGTTCACCCTAATCGTGCAAAAAAGTTAGTTTTTCTTCAACACAATCTACCTTTACTAGATTTTATTTTATTATTATTGATTGTTATGTTAGGACTAAAAGCTTGCATGTAGTTATAATTATAAATCAGCCAATTATTCAACATGATCGAATGGTACTCACTATTATTCGCGTCAACGAATAATGACAAAAATAGCTAATAATGTCGAATAAGGAATAATAGCAGCCAATCGCGGCAACTACTTGATTCAGGTTGTCGCTTTTAAACATTTGAAGCTATTTACTGCTGACCTCGAATGGATTAAAATGGCTGCCACATTTTAATAATACGCCTTAATTCACTTGTCAAACATTATTCTTGAAAGTTTGAAGTTATTCGACCTTTATAGAAATAAAATACATATTTGCTATACAATTTCGAAATTTGTACTCAAATATTATCCGTGTAAAATCGTTACCTCCTCTCAGTAATAGAGCCGTATCGAAAAGATACTGGTTTCATAAAATAACAATCCCATTTTGAATCAACTGCTGTAATTACATCCGCCATATTTTTTTCGCAACAAAAAGCTGTCGCATTCGCACCGCAACACCATTGTGTTCAGTTTGAATACGACAGCGTAATATTAAAATTAAATTATACCATACATATTTAAGATCGTCCGAATTTTTCGCAAATGGCAACCCCGGATAATCGTGTCGATTAAATACTTTTTATTGTTCCAACGTTCCCACGGACGGTGCACGCGAACGCGACCGTAGATTTTTTGTTTTTTTTTTTCAACGCATCCGTGCCTCGGGCCTTATTCTGAAGGAGCCAAACTGCTTTCATTTGAATCTCGTTTGATTGTCGGTTGCTGAGGCAGCAGTACACTATCATTAGTGTATATTAACTGTGGTTTTGGTGCGTAAGCGCATTTTGACGTGTGTAACTAGCGTGATTTATTATTATGTAACCACCTTTTGTGTGCATCTTGAAATTGAGGACTTAAGTATGATCTATTTGGAACTTTTCCCGCCTTAAAGTTTTAAAGCTATCGTGACGATGTTAGTTTTTTTCATTGCACCTGTACGCTATAATCTACAGTCAACTTAGTTTTTTGTCGCCAAGAACTCACAGTACTGCATGATTACTAACACCGTAGCTGTATTTTGCAAGCCTACTTTTCAAACCGGTTTTAACGATGATTCGCGACTTGTCTGTGCCGATTTATTCGTTATTTTCCTTCAGTATTTGTCAAACACTAAAATGACAATTAAAATAATATCGCATGACATTTTTACACACAAGTTCCAAATTCAAAAGAAATAAAACAAAGAGAAAGAGAAGAGCAAAGAGTTTCGGAAAAAAAGGCTGCATTTTTTCCATCGTGTCAATGACACAGATGGTAGACAAGAAAAAAACGGCAATGTTAATATTAAATCTGTTGATTAGTATCCATATATAGATAGGCAGGTGTTTAAAAAAACGGCGTAGGCGCATAGGTGTGGTAACCTACCATAAACAAATTATATTTTGCAGTTGCCACTCCGACAACAGACTTTGTGCAGTGAGGTCTATTTAGTGAAGTTCTAAATATTTATATATTTAATTTGTCATTACGATAATGAGTTACGTGGAATTTCTCTATGATTTGCTCGAGGTAAGAATTTTTCTTTTTTAAAAGCTATGTTTTAACGTTACCAAGATTTATTTTACGAGTATTATTTTCAATTATATAGACAGAAATAAGATTATATTTTTCAAATTAATTTTGTAAATGTATATTATATTCCTTAAACTTATAAATCTTACATAATAGAGTTGATTAAAGGTTTTAACGGTTTAAACATGTCTTAACTTTTAACAAAGACTAAGTAAGAGGGTTATAATCACAAAATAGTAAATTAACATCAACATATTTTTTACCAACGAAAAAACAAATGAATTCCGACATTATCTTCTACTAACATTGGCTCAACGATTTTTACCAAAGTTGGAACCCGTAGGACCAACATTGGTCCATAAATATACTCATTGCACATCACAAGAACTAAACAGGTGTCCGCTTGGATGTCCAATTACATCTTCTACTGAAGATGTGCTTCTAAGAAAACATTATATTCGCTGTCGCAACTACTTGTAAACCAAGTGAAATGCGCTTATAAAGACATCTTTGGAATTATATCGGAACGTACAGCGTAGTAAATGTAAGAAAATTGGATTAAATTATGAATAATGAACTGTCTTCTTTATCGCTGGAAACCTTCTAAAAAAAATCTAAGTTAGGTATCGAATCGATGTATTGTGTAATTTTTTGTTAGATTTGTAATCTGTATGTTTTGTCTATTTTTTCCCAGTCCTATTTTAAAAATCTATTAAAGATTTTTAACTTTAACATTTTTGCTGTGAGGATATTCTTGCTAGTCATTAGTTAATGAGCTAGCCAAAACATAAATGCTTATGCTAAGTGAGTTGTGCTTAATGACTTAATTACCGATCATTATCATTCATACTCCCGCTTATTAACTACAAACTTTTGCCCCCAATTTTGTCTGCTTAGAAGTCAAAGTCAAAACGGTTCATAGCTAACGTTTAGTCATGTCTGGCCAGTGAGTGAATGACCTTTCATTTTAATATTCAAAGTTAAGCTTCAGTAAATTATCTGTCTCCTTTCAATTTAGAACGCTATTAGCTTATAAGCAAAACTATCAATGAATTGTAAAAGTGCCATCATGGTCCATTGTGTAGACGCATCATTAAAGATCTCTATAAGGTCATAGTTTCCTAGTCCTTGCCCTCGTTTCTCAGTAGTCCTCAGACTTGTTGAAACATGTTCATAACGGGTTGCCTGACCAAAATGGCTAATGGCTTGATGCTTCCTAAAGAAGTGTTTGATTTAATTCGTTTTGTGGTGATAAAAAATAGTTTTAGTCGTAATATTTTATGGTTTCTCAATTGGCAACACTTTGTTATGGATATACGGGTTTTAAGGAAAGTAGGAATGGTCTTTTGTGGTGGCAATTAAGGGGGTGAAATATTATAAGACGATACAGAAATACTAATTATACCTAACAGTCGAAGTAAGGCACTCCCATTGCTAATTGAAGAGCTATTACAACTATTTACGTTGCATTGTCTTCCTTTTTCGAGTTTATTGTAATTTTGAATGTTTAAAGTCTAATAACTTTAAATCTATTCTAAGCATAAGTTTTAAATGTATCTACAATGAACTGTTATTGCTGGATATTAAAGCAAAATTAGGCATAATAAATAAAATAAAATAAATCTAAAAAATTAAAGCTTGCCGATTTTTTTTTAGAATATTTTAGAATTTTCCATATAAAAGATACACGAAAAATTGTACTTATTAACTTAAAAGTACTAATTTAAATGAACCAAAATAAAAATTAACTAGTGAGATTGCAGGTTTTGGCAGAACTTAATTTCGAATGTAATAAGTTTTTAATTCGACAAATCCTGCAGCATAAAACACCCTAATTAGCGATCAAAATTACTACTTACACTATTTTGCTTTTGCACTTAAAGATTTCTTCCTTCTACCACATTCCTTTAACAGTGTTGCTATTTAAAAAAATGCATACTTTCTGAGGTAATAACTTTTTACACATTACCATAGATTATCGGATAAGTTAGTCGTTACTTGCGAGATGAAATGGAACGTGCTTGCGCAACCGAATTAAATAGAAATACTTGCCTTCTAGGTAATCTAGAAATCTGTTCAGGAATGTAGTTAGGCTATAGGGTCAGCGACGACTGGTCTTTGCGTAATTTGAAGTTATTTTGATGATGAGATGTAGGTAGGTACCTACTAACTACTGCCTCCAGTAGTTTATCTAAAGATTGTAGTGGCAAAGACAGATATATATTTTTTTAATAAGGGCTAATTTTTTAATCGTTAGATAATTCTTAACGGATGGATAAATATGGCGGTTTGAGATCATTATGGACCCTGTAGGGCACTGCAAAAGGGTAGGAGAGAGGAAGTTAAGAACTTAAGAATAATTACATTTTTGAAATATCATGAATAACAACTACCTATAACTTTGCTTATATCTAAATCTATGTATTAGTAAAGCCTCGACTATTTAGGTGCTTTTAAAACTCTCTTGACCCCCTGCATTGCATGCACCTTTAAACACATTTTTTGGCATTGCATGCACCTTTAAACACATTGCAGTCGCTCAGCTACTAAGCCGTTCCATCATATTCTAATAAGCTTTACTTTTTTCAACAAGAACCTCGTAAAGTTATTTTTCTTGGAAAGAATTCAAAGCGCTATGACTTCTACCGCCATCTAGTTATAAAAACTGTAAACTTTCTCACGTTCTTTTTATAACGGTAATTATTTGAATAGTGAGATTGAAATCACATCACATAAGTAAGTTACTATTAAGTTGTCGCTTTAATTAATTCCTAGTCTAGCTTTGCAGAACCATTTGCATATTCATCTAGCTTAGATACAGATCTTTTCTCACAGCATCGTCTGTTCAGTTTTATGTAATGTTGTTGTTTTGCAAATTTTTGCATTAAATCAAGCGATTTAGGTCTAAAGTTGGGTGAAGTAAACAAAAAAAATATCCCTGAAAGTGAAAGTGTTATTTTACATTTCTCCGTCTTTCCACAGTGTAAATGAGTGGTTTTTTTTAAAGGACCGATAATTTTTTATTATTTTCATAAGAACAAAAAATGATATTCATAACTATTCAATTAAAACAATATTAGGTATTTCTGTTTGCTTATATTTAAGTTTTTTTTTTTTCTAATACCTAAGTAAGGACTAAATAACCAAACCAGTTAAAACCGTCTCATAAAGATTTCTTTATCTAATCGTCGGTCATAACGACTCAGTCAACAATAACATTACATAATGTGGCATTCCGATGAAGACAGATAACAAACACTGTGAGAAAATTATGTTTTACGCGACTTAGAAACTTTGTAAGATGGTATTTAGGTGGGTATTTCAACTTGGAACAGAGTCAAAGTCAAAGCCAAATTAGTCTTTTCAATTAGACCATTGAAAGGCATTTTTGGACGTCATATAGGTAAAAGAACATATCATTGAATATAGTTTGCTATTTACCAAAAGTCTACCTTTTCAAAGTCGATAGTCAAATCATTAATTTCATTAAGATCATAGAAAGGCACCTTTGAACGTCATATACAAGGAAAAATATGTAATCTGGTCCCCTTCGAAAAGATACACTAGTACTTTCGGATCACGGATTACCTGCATATCGTTTCTCCGTCAGGTCTTCCAAGAGATCGTCAGTAAAGTCAAGGCGTTGCTGGACTTTCTCGAGGAGTTCGGGTGAATCAAATGATCTGTTTCCCCCTCGTATGCAAAATACAGGCTGAGATGTGGAGTTCGAGACACCAGCCAAATAGACTATACTATCGTTTCTCGTTATAAATGGTCTTTCTACGGCTGATATGATGATGATGATGACCCAAACCTACAAGATGTACGTACACCCACCACCCACAAAACATGACACAAAAAGCCACAAAGCCAACACCACATATACAACTTTTCCACAATGATAAATTCAAATACCAAAATATTAAGACGACGATGATACTACATTTAATAAATTGCACAACACATGCACACTCAATAATAAGCCCATTAGGTGTCTGTATGTCAACATATCTCACTTGTAAACTGTTTACAGAATGCCTACACGTGGGCTTTACGCTTTGATTACAAGACAGAATTCCAATCTTAAGACCTATGTACCTACCTAACTGTTGAACTTTATATACTGTATACATACATTCCTATAAGTACCTAACAATGTAGTATTTATTTATTTAGGACTAGCTTTGAATGTCGGTTATCACGGATGCAGTCGAAGTCGCGGAATACCTAAATAGTAGCATATGTCCTTCATGGGGATTCAAACATACCTCATACCAAATTTCATCCAAATCAGTTCAGTGGTTTAGTCGTGAAAGCGACAGACAGGCAGACAGACAGAGTTACTAGTCGCATTTGTTTTATTGGTATGGATCTCCAACAAAGGATATACACATTACATTCAGTACAATTTGTTTATGTTAAGCTTAGTTAATGCAAGCTTAGCTGCAAAAGTAGAGTAGATAAGCTTTTGCACTTCAAAGAGAATTACATGTATCAATAAAGTAGTAACAGAGTAATAAACTAATAACATTTATTACTCAAGTACCTAAACAGTTAATAAAACCGATAAATTCACCAAAATCAATAAAACCTAGGCGGCACATGATAATCTTTTGCGGTAACCAGCGCGCGCGCATCCCACGATAACGCTACGTCACTTCCGCTTGTTGGAGGCTGTGATATCCGGTCAATAAACTCGTCAGATTGATTTATATTTATGCTGTTGAATGAAAGAATACTTTATCTAGTATTTAGTGCTTTATTTGTATATAGGTATGAGCTTATTTCAATTATTCATAATGATGATACAGTCGTCCAGACATGTCTATCTTGAATAGGTTCCCTACGTCATGTCTGTTTGCAAATAGTGACTCAAAAAGAACTTGTCAATGAAGTCAGAAAAGTTATGAATCATTAGGAAACCATACTGCTCGCTTTGAGAGCGATAAGACCGCCCATTGTAACACACTAATAACTCTTAAAAGTTCTTTGTAATTTGTTTGTTGTACAATAAAAAGTATTCTTTTCTTTTCATATCAAACGTAACTTATCGAAAACTAAAAGGCACATTAGATAGGCACCGATTAGTCCTTTTAGAGTCCTCAGTGACATTGGCTGTTCTTAACCCTCAGTGTGTTATTTGGCAGATATTTCGCGACATAGTTTTTAGGTATTAAGTAATTAATAATAAATAATCACAAAAATAAATCCAGACTACTTCTGGAGGGACCCAACAGACTTCGAGCTTTGCGGACTTCATCGCACAGTCTGTCGTCTGACTAAGCCCTAACTTATGCAGCGCTGTGGAAGAAATGCTAAGCGCGCACGCACACGCACTTACACACACTATAAACATTTTTTCCCATGCTACGCTTGACATCCCACCAATCAGCAATACGCCCATAAAATTGCGAGACCTAGTAACCCGCATCATGGTAACAATATGGCAAATATCTGCCATTCTGTCTGAGTCACGCCAGACCATTATTCATTTTACTACTAAATGGTTCATTGATAAGTCGAAGGTGCCTGAGTTATGCGTTTGCGCAGCTCGTAAAGTATGAAAAATGTGAACATTAAATATTGGATCAGAGACTTTCAGTTAAGGTAAATGCAAATTGCAAACATCTAAAGCTAGAAATTGGTAATTTGATGGAATATTCAGACCTTCAACTTCTAGATTACCGACGCTCATGGAGCGATGGTTAATCAATTATGGGTATCATCAGGTTCTCGAAATCCTCGAACCATAGATAAATCAATCAGTGCTCAACAAATATTTGCCACGGTTCATGCTAATTCTTTACATAAAGCCGACTTCTCATTATAGATACGAATTAGTTCCATAACAAGACCCCCATTTGTCATTTTTTTATTACCAAATATTCTTTAGTCTTAATGAATTAAAAACACGGATCATTCACACCTCATGCTTCGCCTCTTATTTATTTCTTAGTTTAACATAAAAAGAACCCGTTAACTATTTCAAATGAGTTATCCGTACCGTAACTGAAGCATTAAGTCTTTTAACGCGTTCTATTACTAGATTGTTATACCGCAATGCGTCATCGCCGCCATCTTTGTATTCTGCTCACTTTCTTACATATGACATTAGATAGAGAGGACCGTGGACAGTGTAAGAATGAGTTTTATGTCTATTTACGTGTGTCTACATATAGTTTAGTAATTAAAGTTCGTGTTTAAGTAACATTTCTATCGAGGTTTTTTGAAATCTCCAAGATTCTGGAGAGATAGCTTGAAAAGGACAAAATTTAATTTCATTTTGGTATATAGCCATTTTTGATTGACGTCAATTTTGTCTGGGTTTTCATGATGCTTGTGTTTGACGATAAAGTCATTCTAAACAGGATATAAAGTTATTAAGCTTAACAAGATGTTATTCCCAATATGATCAAGCAATTCAAAATTAATTTATCTATTACAACATATACAACAGACAGACAGTCAGTTTTAGTAGTCCCTAATATTATAAATGATAACCATTTGATTGAGGATCGTCATTCTACGATCAACCAAACAAAATAATAAACCTTTCTCGATAGAGATAGCTAGATTTTTATCAGTTTTATCACATACATTTATCTAGTCCTCAGTTGTCCTACCGTGGCCCCAATTAGGTCAAGGCTTCTCATCATTCACATGACGGCCAAATCCACAGACATTTTTATCGCGTCCTACATACACATTCATAAGATCAACGGCCTATAGCAGCTAGCAACCAATAAAAGGATTGAAATCGCAATGTCGTGGCCGATTCAAAATGGCTGCTTCCGGTAATCGATCAATCTGCGCCTGCGAACGCATTACCCTTTTACTCGTCGTATTATCCAATTGAGCTAAACGGTTAGTGACTTCAATTGGAGTTGCACTTGTGAGGGCAGAGTTATGTCGAGTGATTGTTTTCGCAGTTAAGTCGGGTGTAACAGAGATTGCAACAGATTGGGATCTGTTAAATTGTTTCGCTATAACAATAGATGAACCGAATGGGCTAATAAAGTGGATAGAGAAATAAGATCTTGAAAACTTTAAGGCATACCTATAATGCCGACTAAAAAACCGACCAGACACGAAGAGTGCCGTAACACTATACAATATTTAACACAACACACAAAAAAAAACGTTACTTGTATTTAATTTTTAACTTTGTTTCATTTTTTGTCACAACGGCCATAGAAAACACACTCTGTGAAAATTTCAATTCTACCTATCACAGTTTATGAAATAAAGCCTGCTGACAGACAGGCGGACCGCGGAGGCGTAGTAATAGGGTCTTGTTAACAACCTTCGGGTACGAATCCCATAACACAATCCAAGGCAGGAGAGGATTGTGGTCGAACACATTTCGAAAATGTCCATCTATCTTCTTAATATAGCCTATAATATATAAAGTAATTTAATTTGTCAAGTTGTCATTTTTCAAGTTCTGGCTACATTTTACTGAATTTTGACCATAATTGGAGGGCCAATAGTGGTCAAAATTCAGTGAAATGTAGTTACAATTCTTAACCAAAGGGCCCACATTGTCTATGAAATACAAAGTTGATAATTACACAACAACAATTGAGTTCAGTTAACGATTGTTACGAAAGCTATCGTTTGATGCGCGCGCGCTGACGGCTGACACTGGCGACCTCTGCCGCTTCCGGTGCGTCTGCTCCAATGATTTATTGGCATTTATTAGTGGAATGTTACTGTTACCGATAAGACTGATTGACGTGATTTTGACTTGAATTTGTTTTTATGGTATATCGGCTTAGTTGAGGTTAAAACATTTAGGAAATAAATACTCAAAAGAGTTAATTGGTGTTAGAAATTCATACTCTGTCTCTCTTTACGCTTTTAAGACTAATCCACTGAACCGATTTTGATAAAATTTGGTACGGGATGAATTTGAACAACAAGAAAGGACATATGCTACACTTTATCCGAAGTCGTGGGCAAAAGCTATAAACTATAGCTATTAATTATTTCACATTACAAATATACTATTTCTCTATCTGTGGACAGAACTATGTCATCTAGATAAGCCTAGAATCATAGATAAAACTGATGACTTATCTAGGTCCTAATCTATTATCATACAAAGTCCGAAGTCAGATGTGTCTTTCATACATTTCGCCTCAATTTGTATATTCCTAACGGTGATCTCTTACGAGGCAGTACGTGTCAAAATGACGGTTTCGAAGCGTATGCGCATACCTGCGGTTTCTTCTGGAATTTGTGGCGTGACAGAACGACAGTGGTTTCGGTAGGCACTCGGGAAATGCGATTCGTTTAAATTATCTAGAATTTATCTTTAGTTTACATTTTAGGATGCGGTTTTGGAGTATTTTATTGGCATTTCTTGGTTACTGTGACGTTGATATAGTAAGATTTCATTGTTGGCGAGCACGATCACACAAAACAGCTTCTTAGTTTTCCAATAATAGCTTAGGATGACACGAAACTAATACTGTATATTTTTCTTTCTTTCAATTTAAAAGAAAACTCGGCGATACATTTTTACATTCTAATTCCGTGTTCCCCAGAACTCCTATTTCAAATTAATTTTAACATCTAAACAAAACAAACTATGAATTAATGTATCCCAAATGGCGGGGTGCGTTGTAGAATTGTATTCGTGTGCAACCCGACACGTTCGGCCGATGACAGACAACCTAATTGATATCGCGTTCCTTCTAACGAAGTGGTCTATTTTGAAAAACACAACTACTTAGTAGAGTGAGATTGTAATACGCTGTAGGTACTTACTGAGGCTAATCGGTTGAATCAGAGATCAAACATAACTCCATCTATAGAGAACAAGATCTTATCAGGTGTTTAATCTGTCCCTATTAGTAGCAGATGGTTGTCAAGCGGTTGAAAAAAAAAAACGGGTTGCACTCCGGGAGTGCCGGCAGAAGTGAAAACTTGATTATTAACGTTTACGTTTACGTTTACGTTTAACATACACGAAGCGCTGTTTCGTTTAGACAGCGCAAGCGCCCTGCGCTGTCTAAACGAAACAGTAGGCCCAGGCATACATTTTCGCCGCGCCGTAGAGAGGGGATAGCTGTCTACTCTCCATCCGTCTTACGCTTTTTCGATCAGGTCACGTGTCCTGACGCGCACGTGTCCTGACGCGAGTTTAAGATTTTATACCCATTACAGAAAAAGTGCTCAACGCCGCTAAAGAAGTTTTCACTTCAAAAATGTTTGATTAGGTACACTACTGAGAAGATTCATTAGGTTATAGTCAAATAATACCATCCTATTGTTGTCTCACTGCAGTGCAAAGGCCTCTTCTCATATAGAGAAGGCACGAGAATTGATCACCACGCTTGCTCAAGGCGGATTGGCAATTTTAGACTTTTCACTATAAGTCTAGGGTTCCTTTCAATGTGTTCTTCACCGATGTCAATGATGTCCAAGATAAACTTAGGAAGCATTGTGTGAATTAAAAAAGAAATAATTAAACCTAAACGCGACATGACATCTCATTAGCCTTCTAAAAACGAATAAACCATGGAGTTATGTCTTGTCATTAATAACAAACATTTTTTAATCAATGCATGATCTATAGATCCTCGTAACACCCAATACGGTGACGTTGCGTAAACAATAACAATCAATGCATTAGCGTTATATGATGGATCGATGTAATGTCAGTCCATTGAAGAAATCCGTTTGTTTATCAATGGAGTTTAATATTACTCCCACACTGGCACTGGAACTTATCTACGATCAAGATAGTACAAGAGAATGGCTAAGTCGGGTGAAAAGTCGTAGGTTTAATGTGGGTAGTTGAAATATGATTTGGTGCAAAAGAGAGTTCATTATTGTTATGATGTCTTGGATATATTGGCTTTCTAAATTGTTAGGATGACAGAGTCTAGTAAAACTAGATACGCTATCCATCAGAAAGAATTCAAATATAAGCAATTTGCTTTCATTTATACAAAAGTAAATAAAAGTGAAAATATATGTATTTTGGTTTGTAATAGATAAACTCAAAACTACTAAACCGATTTTAATAATTCTTTTACCTTTGGAGTATGGAAAGCTACATTATCAGCACTGGCTGATAATGATACTGATATGTTACTGAACATGGCTATATTTTAATTTAAAAAAAATAAGACTCCGTAAGAACGCGGACGAAGTCGATGGCACAATGCTGGTTAAAGATGCAGATGATGATAAAGATGTGTATATCAGGTGGCAAGTAACTCAGTAGAAAGATCGAGAGTAAAATAAAACAATACTTCTCAAAAAGCATCGTATAAAAAAATTAATTAAACAAATTATGTATGAGCTTTACGATTAAAAAAAGATATAATATAATTTTAATACTCTCTAAAGCAGGGATTCCCAAACTTATTTTGTCTACTGCCCACTTTGAGAATAAATTATTTTCTAGCGCCCCCATTTTTTCACCTTAAAAACCACCTAGTCGATGAAATTACAAATCGCTCCCCAAGCCTCTACACAACGCCCCGATTTTTTTTCTGGGTCTCTTACCGCCCCCCTTTAGGTCTGCAGCGCCCACAAGGGGGCGTCATCGCCCACTTTGGGAAAGGCTGCTCTAAAGTGTTTCCATTAAAAATGCGCACTTTATAGCGGTTCATAATAAACTTATTCGTGTTCATGAGAACGCACGCATTTTTCAGATAACAATCTTCTGAGTAGGAAAGTGGTATCTAGTTACAATACAATTACGTTGCATTGTTTTAAAGAAATACGTCCGTTACCTTCTCAGTCATCTTCCGATGTACAATAAAGACACGCTTTGATTTATAGATAAGAATGGGAATTGTTCTTGTTAATTATTTTTCTATAAATGGGTGGAATGACAACATTTATTTTATTTTTAATAGTTTTATTATCTACAGCCGGTATTTATGTTATTATTAGCCTTAAGAGAATTTTCTTACGGATCCCTAATTTAAAAAAATAGCCTATAATGTTACTCGCTGATAATGTAGCTTCCCATAGGTGAAAGAATTTTTTAAATCGGTTAAGTAGTTTTTGAGTTTATCCATTACAAACAAAAGTACAAATCTTGTCCTTTAGAGAGTCTCAGTTTAGATTTCAATTCTTTATCGGTATGTTTTTTCTTGCAGACTTTTTTCTTGCTTCAAAGTTTGATTTATCATTTTCACAATTAGTCAGTTAGCTAAATCTAAATGTTCCTTACACTAACAGAAAAGCCCTTGTTACTAAACAATGACAGTAATCACCATTGTCCATTACATAACGTTTAATTAGACACCATTACATATTCCACGGTAACGTTCCGCAGTCGGGCGTCGAACCCGCTTCCGTTGCGCGCGCGCACCGGTGATAACCATCGAGACTTATTATTTAAATTTTGTAATACCATGCTCTTATGAATATTGAGTTGTTGTTATGCGGTGCTTGTTTTATGAAAGGAATTGCAGTAATTTTAAGTTGTTCCGGTCTCATTTACACGTTATTCTAGTTTGTGGTTAGTACAATTGCCATTTTTTATTATTAATAATAATAATACCTGCCTCTTATTGTCCTACTGCAGGGCATAGACCTCTTCTCATATAGAGAAGGCACGAGCATTGATTATCACGCTAACTCAAGGCAAATTGGTACCGGGGTTGCGGGACGTCTTAACAGGATACCGTGGCCCCGGAACGTAAAGGGCAACAGAAGGAACAGGGTGGTTTTTTAGTCAGTAAAAGTCTGACAGTCCCTTCCGCCCCACCCAGGGCGGAAGGAGCCATTTGATGATTTTTACCACCTAAAAAAAAAAGGCAAATTGGTAGGTAATTTCTGATTGATTATCAGTCCAAGTTTCCGCTCGATGTTTTATAATTATAAACAATTAATTATTAAGCTGTCATCTAACAGTATACTCCATCAAATCTAAGATGCTACGCTGATCCAGAATTAGAAACCTCATTATAGCACTATATAAAACTAGCTTCGTGTTGTTACATCTTTGTTTACTGCCCCGCGCCCTCAGGTCGTAGCGAGATGTTATATAGACTATACTATTCCTCATAAATCTGGCTATCGTATACAAAAAGATGTTTTCGAATCCGACTAGTACCAAAGATTATTGCGTTAAAACAATAAAATAAAAAATCCCTTCAGTTTTATTATAATAGTATAGAATTATAGATACATACATTAATTCGTTGCAAATAATCTGATACAAAAGTGAACAGGCATGAAGGTCAAGACACTGAAGAAGCAATTACCACATCCAACTTGGCTAATAAATCAAATAAACCTAAGTAATTTAACTTAGATTGCTGAAAAGTTAATAACTATTGCTAGACACGCAAGGCTGGGAAAATATTGCGTTAACTTTACAAGTATAAGTTATTAGAGGCATTTTTCAGATGAATTGGTTTGTGTCTTGAGTACGAGTGTCCATTATCTGTGTCCGAAGGTGATGAAAGACACCGTTATGTCTAACAAAAGAATATACAATTCGTATGGTCAAAAATCGCAGCGTATAAAAAAAATAGTTTTTCAACAAAATAATTGTTGGTTTGATGTCTCTATGAAATACTTTTATAAATGCGAAAGTTTAGTTAGATATTTGTTACTCAATGACGCCAGAATGGCTGAACGGATCTGAGTGAAATTTGCCATAGAGATAGATTAGTCTAGAATAGCACATTGGCTACTTTTTATCCTGGAAAAATGTACGGTTCCCGTGCAGGCTTTGACGCGGACAAAGTCGCTAGCTAATGTATAGTATTTTTGTGTAAAGTATATCTGCCGGTCTAATCGTGATGTGGGCTATCAATCCCTAAGAGAATGGTTCAGTTCAGAATAGCCTCCTGTACTACACTAAAAAAGGCCCATCAACCTAACTACAAGATCAGTTTATTACGGATACACTTGAAAATAATCCCTGGATATATTTTTGGTGTAGGTAATGTTTACATTCCCACGTCAGCGCGTGTCGATAGCTTAACGAAAACAAAATTGTATCAACAAGACAGATAAACAGGTGCAAACAATATTTAACTTTATTCCAAAGCTGATAAAGGTAGAAAGAAAGTTCTGGAAGGTGCGGCTAAATTTGTACGCACATCACCGTCAGATGTCAATCAACTGACAGTGTGACTTGATGAAAACAGAAGTGTAGAAACCCGAAAGAAGTTGTACAAAGAAGTGAACCCAGAATAACATTGAAGTAAGAAAAAAATAACGGTTTCCGAACCACTCCAACCGCCATTTTCAAAATTAGAACACAAACTGACAGCTAAGTTCGCGCCATAATTTATATGGTGCGTTGCGTTTTAAACGATGATGGGTGCGTTCGGTTGAAACCTTTTTCTTTTTAAAGATACAAAATATATATTTTGGGAAAGACATAGATTATGCAGAAGAGTTTACACTTTAGAAATTGAGGTGTTTGTCATTGTCACCGCCTATTTCAAGCTCGGTTCTATTTTGAATAACACTAATTTTACCGTTAGTACATACAACACATTCATCACAATTTTTTTGTCCTTTTTGATGCTGAATACTCTTATAACTATAAAAACTTCATTAGCTTAACTGTCTTCTAACAAAAACTCGCATAAAACAAGATTCAAGTCCGTTTAATCCGGCCCCTCCTTTGGCACATTTATAAACCTTGGAATATCAAATAAAACACAGGGAACCGTGTTAACAATCACCCCAAATGCTGCTCGTAACAAATTAGAGACGTCAACTCGTCGCCTGCGGCCGGACACGGTCGTCAAGTGAATTGTGACGTACATACTATTGTTTTGACTAAAATAACTTTTGCGTTAACGAGAACTTTTGCTAACGAGGTTTTTTAACTGTTTATGGAGTGTCACATTATTGGATTGGCAGGTTATATCAGGAGGGTTATATCACCAATTCACCATTTATTACTTCTCGTGCGGCGAAAATGATAAAAATTACCATTTGCTGCTTGAATTGAAGAGATTTTGTGTTTGTTTCAACGTGCTAATCTCTGGAACTGCTAGTCGGATTTCAAAAAATGATTTTGTATAAGATAGCAAGATGCATGAAGAATAGTATAGTGAGGAATAATATATGACATCACGCTACGACCAACGAGAACGTAGCAGTAACATAAGACATAACTTAACACGGGTGAAAAAAACCGCACGAAAGAAATCATCAAAGTATTTGCAAATCAGACGGAACTTATTTCAGTAGATATAAATCTAATATCTAGTGTAATAGTTAGAATATTACCCCAAGGTCTACTCGATAGAAGGCAAGTGTGTCTACCCGCGTGGGAGATGTGATGCAACCCTATAAAGGTGGGCGTACGTTTTACCTTGTAATTACATAACGTTTTTATGCCATATAAGATTTGGAACCTTGTTTGTTACCTTCCTTAAAGTTGAGTGTCTTCGTGAGAATTGCGGGACGTGACGATTTTATTAAGTAACTTTTAAGTAAAACTTGTTTAGTTTTTCTTGAAATAGAATGGCTGGGAGGACGGAGCTTTGCATAGCATTTGCGACGTTGGTGAGGGATACAAGATGATTGTTGCTAAAGATATTGTGTAATAAAGTTTAATGTATGAAATGAAAATACGCGTGACTACTCCAAATGGTGTTTTTACACCATAGTCGTTAGCTTCGCATACTGATCATCAAACTAACTGACCAAAGTCAAAGTCTAATTATTTATTGTAATTAGGCTATAAGGCACTTTTGAACGTCATTACAAGAAAGAAAAAATAGAATATTTAATCTAGTCCCCCCTTCCAAAAGGTAGTTTTGTTTGGAGAAGAATGGGCAAGAAACTCCATTACGTACTCTTTTAAAATCAATGTTTTACAATATCTACCAAAACCAAAAGATTTTGCTGGAAAACGACATTGTTTGCGCGAAAAATCTCTCTTTATGCGCAATGTAATGTGTGCAACGGTATAGGGGTCCTGGCAGTATTTAAAGTTTATTTTTAACAGTTAAAATTGTCAAAAAATTGGAATTTTGACCTTCAATATAAGAAGAAGGTTTCCAGGTTTGGTCTAGATAAAAAAATATCGCAATGATGGGAAAAACATGTAACTTTCGGAAAGGTTAGGTAAACATCTTTTACACCTGATAAAAAATTCTAAACCTAAATTTTACGTTTACGTAACTTTTTATAATGATGCCCTTGACTGTCACAGTGTAAATTTCATTAATAACATTAATTATAAAACTTAATAATAAATTGTTTTAATTCAAACATTGCACGTAGGAGGAAAAGGTCTTGCCTCCTAATATGGTTCTTGTTATCTCTGCTTATTTCGAAACCTTTTTGTCAGCAATCATTTGCATGTGTTATGTCAAATAACTGATTAATCACATTCCTAATGATTCCCAATGTTGGTAATATAAAAACGTCGATAAAACTATCTGAATAAGGAAATACAAGTGTGGCATTTTATAGTCTTCAATGTTTAACAAAAACAAAACGCAGTTTGACAGTTAGATTTAAAGTGCTGACATAAATAATAGTCGAATGAAAGAAATATTCTAAAGTAATGCTATACAATTTATGTTACATATATTATATCGCTGTCTAATGTCACCTCGGCCTGTGATATTTTACAAATGGCAGCGTAACATCCTCATTTTCTATCTATCCTTTTGCTGCGCGGTGGTTGCGCGCCAAAACGTCATAACCGCCGCGTCACTTGAGTAACCTGTTACGTTTCGTTCCTACTATATTTACGATACAACGAGTTCTATAATTGAGCGATGCGGGAGAGCTCAACACATCGCGGTCCATCTTTTTAGAATACGACACAAATAACATTCTATATTTGTAAATTTATACACCACCAGCTTTGAGAGCACCTAGGACTTCGCGAAACGATACAGGAATCTCATCCCTATTACTTCGCGATAAAACTCATAGTTAAGTGGCCGTAATGGATAGGATAAGGTACTTCGTTTTACTTGAATAGAGTATGCTAAGGTGGTACGGTTACGCAGCAGCCATGCCGATGACCACATGCATCAATGTTTGTAAATAGAAACACAGCGTACTATGGAACGACTTTGATCTTTCAGTTGAGAAATGAGAACAGTCCATCGCCTGTTTTCTTCAGATGAAAATTAGAATGAATGGAGAACTTTCGATGTATTTTGAAGCTTGGCAGAAACTCGTATTCACGATTCGGGTGGCGTATTTAAAGATTCGTACGACTACTAGTGACATCTCCTGAGCAAATATTCCAACTTGGCTTTGTTTACTAACAACATTTAGCATTCGAACCGCATTCCCTATTTTAACAACAGCGTGAGTCAACAAACAAGTTTTTCAGTCCTCGCTGAGTCGGTTTCACGGAAAAATTAGCTTCAACATGTGAAAGTAACTTGTTCAAAGGCATCAAACGCGTGTATTTGCTCATTCCATTACCCAGCTGGTTTGGGAAGTGAAAAATCACGCTTATCGCGGCACAAACATAGGGAACGGTGGTCCGTGGCTCGAGCCATCTGTTCGTTGCACCCATAAAGATAACGAAAATGTACAAACGGGAACGCATTCACTACGTATCAGTCGTTTGCGGTGAACGCACCCGCGCCTTTACTTTGAATAAATTACGCGCGAAAAACAGTCGGCCATTTTGCATATTTCCGTACGATGTGTTCCATATTCGAGAGTACGGTGTGTATACAGCGCCCGTTTGATATTCTCTTTGAAATGTGGTTTATTTTTAATCGCGTTGTCCTATTTAATCCGTTATGCGAGTGTGGCAAGCGCCTCAATCAGTCTCAACGGTAGCCGTTGCTTTTGACGTCGTGTTTTCTGTTAAAACTGAAATTTATTCAGCAAAAATGATTAAATACATTATTTCAAAGATAAAAAAGGTCTATATATTTTTGAGAGTACATGATTGGGTTGTTGAGATATGATTTTAAATATTGTTTTGTTTGTTTCAGATTTACCCGGATCCCGAATCGGAGAAGGCTATTATGGGATCGGTGGTATACTGTATCCACCACAAAGAAGGATGCCAATGGTCGGACGAGCTACGCAAATTGAAGGTGAGTGAGAAAGCCAAATATTTGCTAAGATTAAGTAAAGTAGGTAAATAGATCGATCGATCTATCACTTTGTGTGCGCTTGTCATGTCACGACACATTTATTTATCTGACCGACAATAGTCTTTAATTTACGATAGGGCAAGTCCGAGTCGGTTTTTCAAATTAATTGTCCGTAAGTTAATTTAGCATGAACACGCTAATTAATGTAATGTTAGCTTTAATTAAAAATAATTACGAGTCTTCTGATAAATTTAAATCTTAACAGCATCGTTTGAATACAGATTTTACAACTAGATTGCACAATAACACATTAATTAATAAGTCGTCTATAAAAATAACTAGTTGTTTAGATTTAATTTAAAAAATAAGTTACAACTTTTATAAAAACTTAGATATCACGTTGGAATCACCCATAAAACTTTAACGATCAACTACGACATATTTTATCGTTACACCCGACTCAACACCCTAAAGATCACTTTCTTATGTGCAGGCGCATCTGAACACGTGCAAGCACGATGCGGTGCTTTGCGCGGCTCAGTGCGGTGCGATGATCCCGCGCGTGTTGATGCAAGATCACTTGCGCTACACCTGTCCCCGCCGCCGCGCTAACTGCGAGCATTGTCATAAGGAGTTCTCGGGAAGCGCCTTAGAGGTAAGGATGGAGCTCATTTTTATTCATCCGTTATTAATACTGATGAAAAACTCAAACATGAGTCAGATTTACCCTTGGTTGACTGAACAAGGGTTAACAATCTAAATCTAAGGTTAAAAACAATGCAGATTTGTTGACCAAACACTATGGATAAGTTTTTGTCTTGTAGAAAAATAACACCACATTTTTGGGAATCCAATGGAACTGAAAACCCCAAAAAGCCGCATACAAACTTTTAGCCAAGAAATAAACTTAACTAGGTATATCTTTTTCTGTGCAATTTTCTTAGTTGCAAAGGGTTTGTCTATTTAGCCAATAGCCCAAGGAAGATGTTTTTCTCAAGGTCATCGCCGTTTAGCTTCTCTTTGTCGTATTTAACACGACATTTACAATTTCCAGGAACATCAAGGCAATTGTGGCCACGAGCCAGTTTACTGCGAGAACAAGTGCGGAGCGAAAGTGCAGCGAAGACATACACAGCAGCACATTCAGCAGCATTGCAGTAAACGACTTGTGCCCTGCAAGCACTGTGGACAGAGTTATACCCAGGTGAGCATCAATTTCAGGAATAGACAATGGCATGACAACAGTAACTTCGATCCGTATTTCATGAAACCTAGAAATAGTCTTTTGGGTCATGAAGAAATTTTCCTGCTATGTAGGGTAGTTTGGAAAAAAACCTATTGAGAAAATTATTATTCTACTCGCCGTATAAACAACAAAAAAATTACGTCAGTTAAAAGTCAGCTTCTTCAGTCATAACTAAAACCCACCTCTATCATTCCTCAGGACACAGTATCAGCGCACGGAGCATCATGCGCCCGCGCACCAGTGGCGTGCCCTCAACGGTGTGGCGCGAGTGGCGTGCCGCGCGCAGACCTAGCGGCACACCTGCGTGATCATGCCGCGGCCGCCGCTGCTGCAGCGTTACCGTGCTCGTTTAGAGATGCTGGGTGTAGATTTAAGGTATGTTCCAGTGATTTTCATTACAGCAATCATAAAAGCAAGCAAAAAGCTATCTACAATTCAATATGATAGAGACAAGTTATAGTAAAGCAAGCACATGCATTTGTTAACTCGAGGTACTTACTTTTGTAAAGAAAAGTTTGAATAACACAATGTGTCCTTATCTATGCCATGCCCGATTCCCCCTTTTCTGGTAAAAATCCATTTAACTTAAAATTAAATTACGCTTTGGTCATACTAAATTAACAACCTATCTTTTTTTACAGGGAACAAGGCAAGCTCTAGAGAAACACACAGAAGAAAGTTGCCAACAACACTTAGCCCTCGTCTCAGCTCTCGCCAGCCGTCAAGCGCGACAATTAGACTCGTTGCGCGCAGCAGTTGCGCGGCTGTCAGTCAACTGTTCCGGTGCACTTGTGTGGCGCATCAGCGACTGGGCTGCCAAGATGGCGGAGGCGAAGTGCAAAGATGGCGTCGAGCTTGTGTCTCCCGCGTTTTATACCAGCCAGTATGGATATAAGTTGCAGGTGGGTTGTCTATTTCTTTAAGTCCTTGTTCTCTATGGTCTACTCCCTCTGATGAGTCTTTCTGTGATCCCATTTTCAGTACACAGAGGAGCATTAGTCATGTTTTCTAAAAATGCTAATTGCAGAGCCGATTCCGAAAAAAATAAGTTTGTTCCACTTTCACGCTTCAATAATATCCAACTACCCACTTTGGGATGTACGCCAAATTTCTGGTTCGTTGCCACGAAGCAGAGGTCCTTGATCAATAAAAAAAGCTCTCATTTCGTGCTGTGAATATACTGCACATGTAGTTTATATGCCAATTGCTAATGCAAACTTATTATCAATTGCTGGCCTCTTAACACAGAAATCGTGTTGCCAACCAACAATTCTATCGTAACATGTATCACATTTGTTGGTAAACAAAGCCACGCCGCTGTATTTGTATGAGTCAACTCGAGTGATGATGACTAAACTCGCGTCCCCACGGAGACTAAATTAGATACTTGCATATTCAGTGTGTAATGTAATATTTTGAGTGTAATAAATCATAGTTGTTCGTTTTGGTAGACTGTGGCGTTTGTTAATTAATTTAATTTCTTTATTTTTTCTTATGAATATATTAATTCTTGTGACTTTTGAATGTTTAGTTAGAATTAGGGTTATTTTTGGTTGGACGATTTGCACAATTGGTTTAAATCTCTGTTATGGCCAGGTTTCCGTTTTATCATTCTGATTTTTTTTTTACTTCGCGTCATGCTTTTCTATGATCGATTTCTTGAGTTATTTATTTCTATAGACTATTCTGATCATCATTTGCAAGGAAAAATAATTGAATTAGTTACCCCTTTCAAAAAATATAGAGGACAATTTTATTGACAACACTTGCACAGTAAACTAAACTCAATCTCCTTATTTCCAGGCGTCACTTTTCCTAAACGGCAACGGAGCTGGTGAAGCTACCCACATGTCGGTCTACATCAAGATCCTTCCCGGAGAATATGATGCTCTTCTCCGCTGGCCCTTCGCCCACACGGTATCATTCACCTTATTCGACCAAAGCTCCAGTCCAGACCGAGCCTGCAATATTGTCGAGAGCTTCGTCCCGGACCCCACATGGAAAAACTTCCAAAGACCGTCGAAGGAGCCTGATGCGTTAGGCTTTGGTTTCCCAAGGTTTGTCTCCCATGAAATGCTGAAGAAGAGGAACTTTATCAAGGATGATGTCATGTTCTTAAGGGTTAAGGTAGACCCTAGTAAAATTGTAGCTGTTTAGTATTTTACTTTAGAGGTTAGTTCTTTTTTGCTACACAATAAAGGGTGTAATGATACGTTACATAGCCGATAGTTACATATTCTTCTCATTATTGCTATTATTTATGTTCTGGACTTAGGAACCTTCTGGTTGCGGAGATAATGAAGGACAAATTTCCAACTTTTTGACACGTTATTTTTACCAAATGGTATTGTTACATGCATCCGAAAGTTCAATGTTTGGTGTTCGTGACATTGCGCTCTGCCATTAATAGTGATTTTTTCACACCAAAAATAAAAGTGGTTTCCCAGCAATCATTCCTGCTTAAAGTCACTTAGCTTGATGGTCATTATGCGTAGTAAACGGCTATATGACGTGTTTTTTTACACCACATCATCGTTAAAACAGAACTTTTTCAAAATTTGACTAGTACCTATAAGTAAATTCTATTGTGGGTACTTTGGCTGGAATGAAGTATTTATAATTCATTCATTCCGTAAAGTCGGGTAAATAGTTTACAGTGAAGATTTTATGTAGTTTTAAAAACCCTAAAATAATAGTTCTAATGTTCAAATTTTTAGTAGAATTACAGTGAAATGTTTAAGAGTACTAAAGAGTTAAGTTGGATTGGTTAGAATGTTAGGGTTAGATTTAACTTAGTTCTAACTTCAGGCTGAATCCAAGTTAAACTTAAGTTATTAACACATTAAGTATGTGTATTCTATAGTCATTATTTAGTATTAAGTAACTTGAAGTCATAGTTTTAACTGTAAATATTATTTTTATACTTAGCTCAGTATTTTGTACATATTTGTAAATATTAGTTTTAGTATGCGCATACGCAATTGTTATCCTTTCACTAAAGATCTCTTGAGTTTCATTGCCGGCAGAAGAACGTAACAAGCTCAGCATGGTTTCAAAGTATTTTATACCTTAATTCTTTAGACGTAGTGTACATATTTCCTTAACTTTAACGAGACTTGCTTTTCTGTGCCATATTTAGTAGGTTTGTTTACCTATTAGAACCATTTGCAGATGTTTTTCATGAGGATGCCTACTAAATTTAGTTTGGCCTAAAAAAATAAGATTGCAGACTTCTGCTGCAAAAATAAATTATGCCATACTCTTGCTTCGGGGTTGTTCATCATTAATGTCTTACTAACATGACTATAGCTAACTCGCTTAATTGAGTTCTCGCCTGCGAAAATAAATAATATATACCACTTTGACGTCACATATCTTAAGAACAGTCCAGTGCACATTTCGCCTCTTGTGTATCACCCTACGAGCGCCCGCCGCCCGCACTTCTCCTGGTCCCCGTTCTCGTCCTACCCCCACGCCCCTGTACCCCGCAGGCGAGGACTCAATAAAGTTTTAATTTTTAGAACTTTTACTAACCTGTAAGTTATTTTAATATTTTTCATCGAACAACCCCTTTACCCCCCATCCCATCCCTCTATTCCTTTACTTATAACGGTGACTCTCATTACTAAACTACCTTTTTGGATTCTCTAAGCAGTAGATAAGTTTTTAGGCCATCCTAATTAAACCGAACCAGTATAAATACACACATTTTTATAGTAACCTGCAAAAATTGTGTGTAGCTACCACCGAATGTTCAGAACGCGTTTTTGTTAGCCTTAAGCGAAAATCGAAGGCTCTTTGAAAAATGCTTTGGACTTACTTTCTTTGGACTCAGTGGCGGAACCAAGATTGTCTTTTGGTGGGAGATTTCTAGCAAAGTAATCACTAAAAAGTACACAAGATTTTATTTGAAAACATAATCCTTAGGTATTATGGTAATTGCTTGCAATAAAAGTTTAATTGAAATAATATCAAGTTCACTTTACGATTTGACGAGGTGCTGAACCCCCACCCTTTCCTGGATCCGCTACTGTTTGCACTCACTTACTTTGAACTTCTTCCCTAAGGGAAAGCTTTTTGAGACATGTCTAGCTTTGTTATATCGGCAGATCTTTGTATATATTTTCTTTCTTTACGAAAAACATAATTTATATTTTTGTTGACTACACTTCTGTACATTACCTACTTTCTTAATTTTGTATATACAATACAATGTTCTATTAAAAATTATATTAATAATTAACCTAAAATTCTTATGTATTCGTTAAGCTGGAGTTAAACCAAAGTGTTGTGATTTCTTTGCGTTTTAATAAACATGGTGTATTGTACATTTCCATTTTTGCAAAGTGAATCTTATTAAAACACGGCTAAAGCTGTATGTAAGTAATATATATTTATCTCTATAGATATACATTTAAGTTTTGTTTTTGGTCTTTCGTGTGCTTCATGTATAGCTGTCAATGTAACGCAAATTATTATACTTAGGCTTGATCTAAAAGATTTTTCGCGCTATTTTTTATAAATGAACTAGCATCCCGCCTCACTTCGCACGGGTACAATGTAGATACATAAACTTTCCACTCTGTCTATTGATGAAAACCGCATTAAAAACCGTTGCGTAGTTTAAAAGATCTAAGGCGAAGGGAAGCGACTTTGTTTTTATACTATGTAAAAATGATTTAGTAATTTCCGAGATAAGTCGACAAATACAGTTGTAGGTAGGTAAGTAGTGTTCTATATTCAAACTTTTTTTCTTTTGACAGACAAAAAATTCTAAACAGCCTATTTTTCTTGGTTAATTTGGATCTCTTGTAAAACGCTTTTTAATTAAATAATTTATCTCAACTGTAATATTACATTCCAGTAAAAAACATTATTATAAGTCTGGAAGCAATTCTGTAATTATTTATTGTATACATTTAAGCTATGGGTTCAAAATTTTAGAGACTGACAGAAAAAAAATCTATGTTCTACCATTTTTTCTCCTTAATTTTTTTTTTATTGCAGTCTATACAAATTAATGTTTTTTTTTTCACATAAATAAATAGATACTTTTCTTTCTCGGTTCTCCCTAGTTTAATGTACCTTTTTTGTAATCCGTAGTTTACGGCTAGGCTATTTCGACATTATAACCTTAGTACCTAATTAAGACTAATTAAAATTTAAAGTGTAAGATCAGATTGTAGGTGTACTAAGCTTAGGTTCTAAGATAATTCTAAGCTTTTGGCAAACAAATGGACACAGTAGAATGTAAGAAAATGAAAATAATTTGAAAAAATGGCCACACTAGATTTTAAGGCAGAAGGCCCCATCTTAGATTTTAAGAGGAAATATAATATTTTTCCGATATAATTATGATTTTTATTGACATTTACCCCCAACATTGCATCTAATCCTTGCACTGACTGAAATTGAATAGAATTGCAGGGTACCTGGCACCATGAATCAATTACTACTTTTAATTAGCTGTCAAACGCGATTCCCCCATAGATTTTGTATGGAAATAGAAAAATGTAACGTCACTAAATTACTAACTCAATTGATGATTTATTTATTGATTTCAAAGCAACTAAAAATTTATGGGTATTTAGGGGTAAAATAAAGTGATTTTTTAATAAAGTTGTGTCTTGTAAATATTGTTTAATGGTATCAATTAAGTACCCAATTGTAGAAGTCACATTGTATCAAACCGGCAAACCCACAACCTCATGCGTGAGAGGCGGTCGTCTTAACCACTGGGCCATCACGACAAAGGTGACGAAAAGAGGGTACCTAATGTTTATTCTAGCAGAAATCCTAATTATACACATCAAAAGTGTCTAGGGATCAAGATGTATTTGGTAATAATAATATATTGATCCCTAGACACTTTTGATTTGTGTGTAATTAAGTATATCCCTAATTAGGAAGGCAGAGGTTTAAGTCGGACTTAATCAACGGATTAGCGTTCTTTGCACAAAAATGGAGGGATTTTTAAAAGTCCCACTTTTTGTACACTAATAATATGACCATAAAGCTGAAAAGTTTTTGTGGTTGTTTGTTCAAACGCGCTAATCTCTAAAACTATCAGTCGGGTTGGAAAATCTCTGTTTGTATATGATAGTTAGATACATGAGGAACTGCATAAGATGTATAATATCACGCTACGACACACTGGAGCTGAGTAGTAACCAAAGACGTAACTTATCGAAAAAAGCCACGCGGACGAAGTCGCAGGCAGAAGATAGTCACAGCTAACTAACTAGAGCAATAATAATACCAGCTTATTAATTTCCCACCACTGGGCCAAGGTGTCTTCTCATACAGACAAGGCACGAGTATTAATCACCACGCTTGCTCTAGAAATTGGCGATTTCAAAGTTATTTACTACGTAGAACGAAAGTAGATAATACTACAAACGTAAGTACATAATTATCACATAAATTATGAGTTCAAAATGGTCTACAAACGACTATCAATTTACTTTTACTACGCACCTTTGGACGGAACTATCAATAAGTCAACGCTAAACTAAAAACCTATTTAGATAACATTTAGTTTATAATAGAATAGTCGACTATTAGTGTAATAAATAAGCAAGTAGGTCCCTTAATTAATAAAAAGAAAAGATAAACTCCTTAACTGTTTTTTTTTTATTCTTTTACCTTAAAAAGCTTCATTATGACACTTTATGTACAGTGCCCTAAAAATCATTTTCGATTGATTTGATTTTGATTTAAAGAAAAAATCCATTTCAATTTCAGATTACTGGTGCCTGATGCTGATTTTTAACTGGACCTGGAGTAGGCCCAATTGTTTCTTAGGGAATTTGGTGGACGAGGAAGGAGGGGAGAGAGTGTAATTTAAAATAGAAACATACATTACCTATAGCAAAAAGAAAAACTGTCTTGGTTTAAATATGAATGCAAAAATAATTAGGAAATTGTTTACTTAATTTGTACGAAATGCTTACAAAAATAACTATCTACTTAATGAAATTAACAATAACTTACATGCTATCTTAATAGGTAGATATTGCACAGAGTTAGGTATTCTGAGAGCTTCCCGATTGGCTGAATGTTGAAGTGTTGAGGACTGATGGCTGCTGTACTGTCTTTTGAGCTTTCTGTAAAGAAAACCATAAGATAATATCACAGCTGTTTACACAAAAGAGTTGAGCAGAAGTGTAGCTAGAGTACACCCACATTTTACCAGTTTTCTATGTCCCATGTTATAGGGGCAAGCCTAATTGCCATCAACCAGGAACTAATCCAGACTGTTACTTAGAAATCTGTGATGAAAATACTCAATAATTTGGAAATTTAAGCCAGGACATTATTAAAATATACTATCTTGAATTTTACTAAATAAAACTGTTGTGTTTAGTTTAATTATATATGTCTGCTTTGTGTAAAAAAGTTATTAATTTACCATAAATCCTTACCATTCGTATTTGCAGTAAATAATCCATAGCTGAAGGCAACAATGGCTTTGCAGAATTAATCTCCATCATAGTTAGGTGGTCCAGCCTACCATAACCACCTCCAGACTTCATAAGTGCATCCATGGAGGTCCGTAATTTGGACATGCGGATGTCCCAAATGTCTTTGATAATGGTCTTTATTTCTGAAGCGTTAGGGACGTCTTCTGATGCCTCACCAAGGATTAGTTTTGCTTCCACCATGTAATGTTCATTTGGCATTTTTGTAAAGAATCTGGAAAATTTAAATTTCTTAGTAAGAGGAAGGTTTACTTTTCAGTTAATACCTATTTATTAATTGGACAACATAGTTGGTGCAGTGGCAGAGCAATTGGCTGCTGCACTGTACCTCAAAAAAATATTTGTATGGCCTACAAAGTATTCCCGGTTTGTTTGTGTATGTAAGTTTATATGTTTGTAAACGCACCCACAATACAGGAGAAATTTGGTACTTGTGTAGGGTGACATTTAATTTTTAAATAAACAAGTACCAACACTGTTCAAGCAACTTAGAACCATAACACAATAAAGAATTCTTTTGACTCAATAACTTGGTAGTCTATGTTTAGACAATAGTTTGACAAATTGAGTGGCACCGTAATTTGAATTTAACCAATCAGTAGTTTAGGACTAAGTTTACTTTTCAGTCTGATGCTGTAGGACTACCTTCAAAAGTTAATAAGAATATGACAATTTAAGAACTAGAAAATGTAATAAACATTCAAGATTTGTTCAAAATAAAAATTATAATAAAACTAACCTAGATCTCTTTTCCTCTTCCTTAATATTTTCCAAAGTATCTAAGTCCATCCAGTCTGGAGGTACAATACGGCACTTTTGCTTCTGTTTTAACATCATAGCCAGCCATAGCGGCACGTTTAGTGGCAAACCAGCGCGAAATGGTCCAAATTCACCACAAATCAAATAGATTTTGTCGTAAGTGAAATTTGGAATTATACTAATAATTCGGTTCTCGCCAATGAATTCTACTTCGTAGGGGTCCATTTTTAATAGTTTAGAATTAATGATAAAGGCAGAAACTAGTTTTAAAACACATTATGAATATGTTTAATAAACATCAACAAAAACTTTTAGATTGGTACTTTTTAGTTTTTTGAGTTTTGTCATCATTGACAATATTGACATCAAAAAGTGCGGGAACATGATTAAACCACAGACTATACGACACATTACCGAAAATTAAAGATTTTCATACTTGAAAATTATTAATTGGCAATCACACGATGACACGACATAACTAATTAGTCATACAAAAAAAGTTAATGAATGTAGTGATTTTAAAAAATTCTATAGAAATTCGTAATTGTCACTCCACAGTAGCGACATCTATACAACTAATTTGACAACTAGTACTCGTAAAGGTTCTTCGTTTTATACAGTTAAACACTTGTATTCATAGATGTCCTTACTTGTTGCGTTTCAAAATAACATTTCGGAAAACTATTAAATTCAAAATTTCAAACTACCTCTATTATCCGAGCATTATTATAAATTAGCTCCTAGCCAGTTAGCAGCAGCTCAAACATTCTAGAATAACAATAAATTAATAGGGTAGCGATCGATGCAAATCGTTTTGGCAAAGTGCAAACTCCTAATTACTAGCCGTAAATTAGGGTGGCCGGTTGACAATGTCTCAGACGGTTGATATTTATGGGAGGCCTCGTTGGCGGGGCCCGGACTTTTGCCACCCCCATGTCTGTCATAGACTAACGTTTTATGTGACTTCGGAACTGAATTGACGGTCCTATTTCAAAATAAAATATTCGAGTTTTGTAATTTGAACTATGCGATGCGTGTTAATGAAGGCGATTTATGGGTACTGTGTCCACGCTACTTCAAAATGTGGGGTGTAAAGTTATGTTTGTACAATTTATTAAACTTTTCCTTCCTTAATAAAAAAGGTAACTGATTGTTATGTTAGAATCGTGTGACTGCTCATATAAGTCATACTAATACCACAAAAGTAGCTACTTATTTGGTATAGGGGTACCTATACCTACCTGCCTATATACAACCTTAATTTTAATTCGTTACAAATCTTTTAGGGGGTGAATGTACCTACTCATGAATATGAACAACTTTTATTAAGGGTCATAGTATGAAATGTGAAAAAAAAAACAGCTGATCCATACAATAATGTACTACATTACGATCAAAATGTATGGATCAGCTGTTTTTTTTTTCACATTTCGTACTATGTCCCTTAATAAAAGTTGTTCATATTCATGAGTACATTCACCCCCTAAAAGATTTGTAACGAATTAAAATTAAGGTTGTATAACATTATGACTAACGAATTACTCTCAACATTGTAGACTTTCAGGGTTCTAGCCTAGAAGCTAGATAGCAAGGAGATCACTCAGTCGAAAACTAAATCTAGACCTGAGATTAAAGTGACCTACGGGTACGAAATCCACCGTGTGACGGGTAGCATTTTATGGTTAAAAAATAGCGAGGTAGGTACTTACTTACCAACCTAGTTAAAACACAAATACAGTTTTCCCGATTGATCACATTAGGTAGGCCTGTACTTACCTACATTATTGACAAGATAAGTGTTGATTTTAGCATTTTTATAATACAGACAACATAAGACCACAGTGCATTTATGACCTCTCAAGAACACATTCCTATCAACATGAGACGTTATTTACATTTAAACTTCGTTTCAGAGAAAGAAACTAATGAATAATGCATCAGTCGTTGCTTTTCTAGACTTGCAGCGAAGATGCAGAGGTACCTTATATTTTCATGTGTGTTTGCACACTACTGATTGTGTTTTCACTATTATTCTATTATGTATGGAGATAAATATGTGCCTATTTCTAAGCATGTGGTAATTCAAGATAGTCATTATGCTCCTAGTTCCTACTTCGTTTATTAATACTGTCTGTGTAAAAATGTTGTGTTTAAATGACTTTAAAGGTATCCGAATATAATGGAAAAGCTCATAACATTGTTATATCCAGCAGGTAATTACAGTAATTACTTACTGTTATATAAATTCAGTAACTAACAAATTCATGTAGATAAAAAGCAGTTTGTCACCAATAAATTCGATTGAAAGATTATTTCAGCGATTTATTTTAATTTTCTAGTAAAAACAACAAAATAAAGCGTGTTCATTTTCACAAAACATAAACTTCGATACGCAGATCTAGCAAAATAAATAACGAAATCCGTCTGCACGAATGGAAAACACACTCAGACATCTTTCTTCTTAAATCTGCATACAAATTCGTGAGATCGCGCGCAAATTCGCCCAGTCATTTAAAAGCGATTCTGTTTCAAGCGGAGCGCTGTTTTTTTTGGCCATAAATATGTCGCGAGTGACACCTAGCGATGTACAGCCATCTAGCGGCAACGATCAGTATGCTAGTCACGTGCTCTACAACATAGATGGCGTTGCATGTCACTCATGCCGGTGAATGCGTTTCAGTTGTTCAGAAGTTACTTTGAAATATTTTGTTTGACTTTTATAAACTTGTACTTTGTGTGTGTGGTTGGTTATTATTTTAGGAAATGGTGTAGGAATTTACTGTTTCTGCGTTTAATTACACAATTCTATTTTATTTAAGCCGCACTTTATCCTTTTTTTAAATACCTAGATCTATCTAGGTATTTAAAAATTACCTACCATATAAATTATGAGCTTATTGTTAAAAGCTGATTGTAGCCTATCAAAACCATTTTATCATCTTTCCAGTTCTCAAAATTATGATAGAAGATAGGTAGGTAACTTTTCTTAGCAAATAATATAAGCCCTTTATTGCATTTTAGACTTATGTTAATTATAAGTCTAGGTTTCCTCAAAATGTTTTTTTATGATGTTCAAGATAAACTTAGAAAGTAAATAATTATGAAATACAAAAAGTCACATTTTTATATTAAGGGCAAATTTTTCAATAGTCAGATAACTTTTATCCAAGGAATAAATATGACAGTTTGACATTTTTCCATGCAAAAGCTGTCAAACCGCCATATTATTTATCCCTTCGTTAGAGTTATCTGACGATTGAAAAATTAGCCCTAATTATATATAATAAAAACTCTTCACCTAAGTAAGTAGGTATTATAAGACACACACACACAAAATTCTTTCTCCCCAAAAAAAAAGGTTTCACCTTCCCAAGCGACTCATTAACCACTTAAAGATAACTTATAGGTACTTACAAGTTACATAACACCACAGTTTCACAGTCAGTTATTAAGTGAATTATTATAATTACACTTAGCCTCTGCCAGTTGAGAACAACTTAGTTCAGTTATCTCATTCTTGCGGCGGCAAAACTTTTACCCGTGAATTTCTATGTTTTTGTTTTTAATAAAAATGTTTACGGCCTCTGCATGGCTTTGCAACTGTGAGGATATTGTTTCATTTTAAGTTTTTGTATGGTTTAGATTGCATTTAAATAAAGAATAAGCATGCGTTGGGCTCAATTAGAATGACAATGTTGAAAATTGATTTGGATTTTTCGGGAAAAAATGAGAGTCGATAAGTTACGTTGATAAAATATTATTATAATAAAGTTTGGTAAAATACTAATGATTTCTAGAGCTCTAGAAACTGTAAGAATAGGTAGGTACTTTTGTAAACTCAATATTATTTATATACAAAAAAATTAAAAAAAAAAATTGAATACGTGTGGCTCTGTCGTAGTGTGGTGGTAAGAGATCCATTATTTTATTTTTTCTCAGACCATAATTGAATTTGCTAATAAATAATAAGTTTGTTAACTAACGAAAAATGTTAAGGCTGGTCGCTAGGGGTTTAAAATCATTTACTGATTCAATGGTAAAAGCTTTCGTTAGGATGTTCGTTCCATCGTATATTTTGTTACCTTTACACAAGAATAAAAATATTCCAATGAAAACCAACCCAACGTTTAGCACCTCATCTCCAAACCAAGATGGAAACCGGACTAAAGTTATCAAGCTGCACCGAAAATCTCCCAGCATTAAGCTAGAGGGGGCAATTAGCGAGCAGATAATAAGTTACAACTTAAAACTAACATCAGAATACTTTATAACGTTATGGAAAAGCAGATTTCGATGATTCATTTGTTTTCTTAAAAAGTTTGCTGGCCTGCTTGGTGTTATTGTTTTGATTTGTTATGATTTTTTTGCATAGGAATATTATTAGAATTTGTCCGTTCACCTCTGCTTCCTTTGACGATCTGAATAAACTGACGCGGCCGTATAATAACGTGGCCACCAACTTGTATTAACTAGTATAAATTGTTTTAAATGTATCGATAATACATATATTGTATAACAAAAAGGAGAAGAAGTTGGAAACGGTAGGTAATTAGTGGCATATATCGAATTCAATAATATGTATAAAACATATTGAATTTCAATAATATTCTATGTTTTATAAATAAATTCATGAATTTCTTTGTACCTCAAATAAATAGTATATTCCATTTCGAGTTACTGCAGGACTCTTAAAAAAAAAGTAATTCAGTATGTAGGTATTAAGTAGGTTACCTATACTTTATGTCATGTCTGTGAAATAAATACAATAGGTAAGTTTTTATTTCTGTAACTTACTTTAACTGTGTATAATTATTAGCTATAAATTGTAATTAAGCAATAAAAATAAATATATAGGTATATCATAATTTTACAAGACAGTTTCTTTGTAAACACAAACAATAAAACACCAACAACATAACTAGCGAAATGTTAATGTACTAATGGGTACGCCTCTGCCTAACCCTTCGAGGATTACAGGCGTGATGTTATGTCGAGTTTCTTTGTAATTTCTTTTTATTTTGAACTTATGTAAAAAAAATTGGGAGATAATTATTTATAAGACTTTTTGCGATCTGAAAAATAAACTATTAAAACTCCTTTATTACGTCATCAAAACTTAACCCAAAACCCGACATCTTCGCCCCACCCAGATACCGTAACCCTTTAATACCAAGTGTCAAAAATTAAACCGTTCAACTTATCCCCCGATGAGTAATGTCGTGAAGGTTGGTCGGCCCGCGATATGAGGCGTTACGACGGGGCCATGGCGTATGCAGCGGAGTGTACCTAATGGCCGAAGTTTTTGTTACTTACTTATATAATTGTGTTATTAATGTAATGAAGGAGACTTTATTGTCTTTGTAATAAAGTTTGAAGGTAATTTTGTTTTTAATGTTCTTTGGTATATTTTTTTGTTGGTTTATTAGGTGTGTTGTGTGCAATGTAAGACTAAGCTTTGTGACAATCGTGCCGATTCCCTTGTTCAAAAACTAGACTTAGACTAAATTGACATCTCTTACTATCATATAGCGAAAGAAAAGGACGGTGACATTTAAGAACTAAGTAAGAGATGTCAAATTAGTTTTGCCTTGAACTTTTCCGTATTTTTAATCTATACGTTTTAAAATGTCAACTATAATAATAATTGTATGGATGTGTCAGATTTACTAAATTTGACAGCTCTTATTTACATTAGTTTCTTTCTTTTTTTTATTAGACAGAAAAAGATAGAAATAGTCTAATTTTAGTTTAGTTTGTGAACAAGGGAATCGGCACCATTGTTGGGTATTTTGTAAGTACTTAGGATAATATTATGAAAAAAAAATCACTAATTTTCAATAGTTGAATAGGCTCGCCCCCTATTACATGGGACTATTACATGGGACCCACGTCATTAACCAGCCACAAACCAGCTGTCACACTTGAACGTAAGTAAGTGCCTTTTGTTCCTGAAAAATGGAGAAGTTTCTTGCTCCTTCTTCTCCATAGAAGCCTACCTCCGTTTTGGAACGAGCAACTATAGCTTCAACTTTCTGACTGACTGACCGATTCCTTGTAAATTTAAAAGTGCTTATAAATGGCCTGATTGAAGTAAATGTTTGACTTTGACTTTAAATTTCCCAGCATTTAACTTAGCAAGTACAGTCAGCAACAAAAGTCGATTAACATTTATGATTTTTAAATCCAAATTATTAAGTACAATATTAAAAGTAAAACGCAATGAATATAAAATTAAGATGAAATAAACCCTTAGCTATTGCCTGAAATTTTGAAAGCCAGTACATTATGTGTTTAGTGTCGGTTTAAATGATATAAAAAAGTAACATTGTTAATCGACTTTTGTTGCTGACTGTACGTTGACTTTAACTAATATAATTATGTATATTAGTTAAAGTCAACGTACAGTCAGCAACAAAAGTCGTGTGAAAGTGTTTTTACAGAATATGTATTCTGTTCTCATTTTAGCCAATGTTAAAATTACTCTTTGATTTTGAGTTATAAGCCATGATAGCCCAGCCTTTTCAATTCCAAAACACCTCGCCTTTATCACATGCTAGCTACCAACAAGATGTCCGAACTTCATGAACACGTCATGAGGTCAAATCATCGTATCATTCGTGACGGACATGCGGACGTGACCGGGAACCGAACCGGCGACCGGCGGCGGCGATAAATCGCTGCGAGCGCTGCCTGGTGTAAGATGAGCTGTAGTGGTGGGACGAATTAATAAGAAATAGTTTCTGTCTGTGAATTGTGGTATGCAAATAAATATGATTAAGAATTTTAATAGTGAAGCTTTCTATCAGTATCAAAATAATTTGTAGTATTAATATAGCCATACTACTATATTATCTTTACTTGGGTACTTATTACTAGGGTTTTTTCATCAGGAATTTCTCAGTAGTAGCCTCGGAGTCTGAATTTGTGTCCGGTTGATGGCAATAGGCTCGCCCCCTATTACATGAGACTTAAACATAACTGGCGAAATGTGGGTGTACTAATGAGTACACCTGTGCCTAACCCTTCGGGGATTACCGGCGTGATGTTATGTTATTATCTAAACTAATATTATAAATGCGAAAGTATCTTTATCTGTCTATTACACTTTCACGACTAAACCACTGAAACGATTTTGATAAAATTTGGTACGGGGTAAATTTGAAATTTGACAAAGTCGTGGAGAAAAGCTTTAGGTTACATATACTTTCACAAAATTATTGTTTACGGGGTAAATTTGAACCCCAAGAAAGGAGGAGGAGGTTGACGGGTAGAGAATGCTTAAGGCATTAAGTCCGCCTTTGTACCTTTATGATGCATAAAGTTTAAATAAATAAATAAGCTCTTAAGTACTTTTTATTCTGCGACTTTGTCTGCTTCTCAATAACCAACATTTAGGCAGACGAATTCGTGGACAAAAAATTTTTTTTTTTTTTAAACTCTTCGTAAGCAAGCCCGACCCAGATTTGCTTGGATTTTTTAAACTTCCAATCGGACGAAATCGCGGAAAAAAGGTATGGTTATATACTTTCACAAAATTTATTTATTTCACAAACGTTTTCTCTGCAATTACAGATGAAAAAAATATTGTTTATTATTTTATTGTTGAGAGAAAATTATTGTTTACTAGTCTAAACGGCTTACTTACAACACAAATACCTAACTTTTTAGGGTTCAATACGTCTGAATGAAAACCAAAACCCTTACAGGATCACTCGTGAGTGTGTCTGTCTGTCCGTTTGTCACAGATTTTTTTTTCTATTCTTAGTAGAAACCTCATTCTTTCACACTGCCATACAGAGGCCTACTTACACTGGGCACGACCTAGTCACTATTGAACACGTTATTGCTATTATAAATAAGGATTTCATGTTATTGTGGTCATATGAAAACGCTTTGTTTTTCTTTTCATATTTTTCTTAGAAGGGTAGCGAATCGATGTAGACTTTTACTATTTACTATTAAATATGTGAAAATTTCAGTGGAAAGGTGTTTGTTGTTTGGATGAAATTTGACAAAGACCTAGATTATAGACTGGAATTGCATATAGGCTACTTTTCATCCCGGAAAAATGTATGGTTCGTATCAAAAAATTCGTCCACGTTATTGTCAATGGTCAAATTAAAAGCTCGTAGCATTGCCACAATCCTAATTTGTTCTGTTACATGCTACTATGTTGTTTTATGCAATATGTTTTAAAACATATACTTATTTGTTCTAATTACTGAACAATTAATTACAGTTATTTTCTAATGAACACAATCAAAGCATTAGCACTTGACGTGTCAAGCGTAGCTGCGTAGCTCGTAGCACGCGAGGTCTACGGCGTAGCCGAAATAATGTGTAGCACGTAATTTATTCTATTTAGTTTTATTTTATTTATGATTAAGTAACTCTTAATGTTATATGGGGTGTAGTAAGACACATAGCTGTTAACAACGCATACTTTTGTGACTTTTATGTCGGTTTAACCTTTTGAACGCCATTGTCACATACATGTGACAAACGAAATCTTACCCTGAACGCCAACGTCACAAATATATGACAAAATACACGTCGCACCATATTATGAAATAAACAATTTAATCAAGTTTTGGAATCCCTATTTTTTATGAAGGTCATTTGACAGAAAAAGTGGCCTGGCGTCAGGGGTACGGCGATACGTTTATACTCTAGCGTTCAAAAGGTTAAAAATGACTGTTTATAGTAGCACACAGTGTAACGCATGCAAAATATTGTGCTAATGGCTGCATGCAGCAGTACAGGGGTCGTGAGTGTGTTTAAAGTTTAGTTAAGACAATTACAACTCGTAAACATCGTAAACATAATTGGAACACCTTCTATATCACCGTCATTAGCTGATTCCCAGGTAACTTAAGTCCCACGTAATAGGGGGCGAGCGTATTGCCATCAACCGGACACAAATCCAGAGTCCGAGGCTGCTACTGAGAAATTCCCGATGGAAAAACCGAATAACATTTTGCCGGACCTAGGAATCGAACCCAAGACCTCATGCTTGTCAGCTGCGCTTTGCGACCATTAGTCCAACGAGGCATTCAAACTTTATTTATTTGTATAGATTTAGTCTTAAAGTCGTGTTGATTTAGTTTTATCTAATTTGACTATAACTATAACGCCCGCTCAGTATTTTTATGCCCATTATAAGTACGTACTCCTTTTAAACAATAATCAATTATCTTCTTTAAGAAGCTTCGTCCCCCATAGTATTAGCACTACGTCAAGACACAATAACCCATCAAATGTCCCATAAACAGTAATAAAACCAATAAATGTGCATTAAAAACATTAGAATACTACACAGATGGATATTGTGGGGAATATGACAGCTCCTTTATAAGCCCGTGGGGAATTAATGGTTTCATTCTTTCTTTTAAGGGTGGAGTATTTGAGGAAGGGATGCTATATGGAGACTGGTTGCGTAGTCGCAAGTGTAGTCGAGGAGTGCTAAGTCTTAATGGTTTAAAATATCTTTTGTTTCTCAAAGAACTACTTATTAATATTATTTTTTTCAAAGTTCCCTTTTTTTTTAGGTGGTAAAAATCATCAAATGACTCAATCATCAGTGACTGACTCATCAATGACTGTCAGACTTTTACTGACTAAAAAACCACCCTGTTCCTTCTGTTGCCATTTACGTTCCGGGGCCACGGTATCCTGTTAAGACGTCCCGCAACCCCGGCTTCAAAGTTCCCTTAACAAAGGTTGATCATTTCAAGAGTATTACTGTTGCTACTCCCTGAAAGTTGGCTTGTGAAAATAACAATCTGCCTGTATAGGTAAGAATCTTCGTTGCATTAATTTCATCTCTTGCTGGGTAATTGACAACAATCAATTGACATACATTTTATAATCTGTCAAAACGCGACTCTCCCATAGTTTTTGTATGGCAAAGACAGCTAACTCAATTGATTAACTATTTATCGATTTTTGAGCAACAAAAAATCAAATTTTATTGTTCATTCAACATTTATCGGGTATGTATTGCTAAAATGACGAATGAAAGAATGAATGAATGCATCATGTGTTTTTAATGACGAATGAATGTTTGAATGACCTGTTTTTTTTAAGTTATTTGACACAATTAACGAATAATTCCAAGATACACTTGGAATTCAAATACCCAATTCAACATTGTTATGTGTTCAGAGCATCACGATAATCACCTATCACTTGCCTTGTCATAAGATCTGATCTTCCAGAAAAATCTATCTATCTATATATCTATCTCAATATATATAAAAATCAATTGCTGTTCGTTAGTCTCGCTAAAACTCAAGAACGGCTGGGCCGATTTAGCTGATTTTGGTTTTGAAATGTTTGTCGTAGTCCAAAATATGGGGAGGGGTAAGAAAATATGGGGTACGGGTAGGGTTGGGGTAGGGTAGGGATAGGGGTAGGATACCACGCGAAGTCAGCTAGTACACAATAAGAACAGTCATGCAGTTATTAAAACTACATCTTCCACCTTCGCAGTCGGTTAACTCCCTGCCATCTCATTTTCCTCCACACCACACAGAGCCATAAATCGTTCAACCATCTCCGTAGCTGACGAGTTTCAGTTTTTATTGCCCTGCCTACCCACGATGGGGGCTAGCGTGAGGGTACGCCTCACATATATTGTCTGTTAGTACGACTGTGCATTATATTGGGGCGTGAGATGCATTCGCTAGTGATTTATCTCGTAATATCATTTTATGGATTGAATCGAGACGGATATTGTTTTGGGTGATAATGTTTGTAATTCTGGATTTAGGAATATCATGGTAAAAACATCTGTGGGCTTTGTGTACAACTAACAAATCAATCTTGTTTAAAAGAATGGCTATTCGTATCTTTTGTCTTAATATACCTGTATAATGTCAAAATAGCAGCTTTATAGCAAAACAAGCTACTATAATTAAAAAAATTAAAAAACACGACTGCAAAAATTGCACATATTTGTACTTTGTTTACTAGTCAGTTTTTTTACGACGTTTTTTATTTACAGTGTTTTATATTTTTTAAATCTAATTGTCTAATTCTATACGATAAACATAGCCACGACCAGATTCATTAAAAAAATAAATTGAGGCTGGTATTAATTTACGTTTTAAAGTGACCACACGTTTCTTTTATTTTAGCCTATGTTACTCGGAACGATGCAAGGATTGTAACGATACCCCATACAACTAAATCGGTTCAGGCGTTTAAAAGTTATGGCGGAATAAAGAAACTCACATACATACATACATACATACGTTAACCCTGAACACATAACACTCCTTTTTTTGGGGCAGTCGTGTAATAACAAACAACCGATTCTTAAATTTTTTGTCTATCTGTTTATACCGATTTTGACGGGACTTTCACTGGCAGATTATTTAAAAAAAATAATAATAAGGACACACAATAATAACGTAGTCCAGAGCATAAGCTCTCCATTAGGTTTAATAGAAAATCCGCATCGTAATAAATTGGTAAAAAAATAAGCAATGACTACAAAACCTTGTAAGCAAAACTTAAATGGAAGTACATCAAAACAGTCCCGTTGTTTACTGCAAATTAAATGCAATTTAACCCTCAAAAAGCATTCGACATTCCACAACAAATTCTGTACCAAATTGGTGGAGGATCTAGCCGCGATGTTTATAAAGGGGAGAAGGGGGCTAAAGTAACCCATTTGAATGCATACTTGTCCGTCACTCAAGGCGATATCGGGCCGGAGCGAGCGCTGAGCGTGTTACAAACCGACAAATTTACTCCAGACCCCCGCACCCCCCGGTGTATCAAGTGAAACAGAACTTTGGGGATATAACTGCCGAGTTATCGGAGTTCTTTGTTAACTGGTCGCTTGCTCGTACAAGCTAACTTGTCACATACGCGATTAAGCCCGATTGTGATGTAGGCTCGCAGGATAACTGTTGATTTGATTTTATGTCACACCAAAACGTCTGTCTGTGCGTTTATTGCTTATAAAGTCTCGTTAGCTTACGTTTTGTATCGACAAATAAAATTGCGTGTTAAACTGTTATGATACCGACTGGATTGTGTTGGGAATGACAATTATTTTTTCTTTTTTAAAGTGGATCTGTTTTGTGTTGTGTTTTTTTTTTGTTTTGTCTTCGTGTGGGCTGAAGTTTTCACAGATTTTGTTAGTATAATACTTAATTGTAATTTTGGTAATGATTCATACTTGACCTCTCTAAGTTTATCTTGGACATCACAGACATCAGTCACAGAAACTTGGGCTTGTAATTTAATATAAGTTCACAGCCAATCCACCTTGATGCAGCGTGAAGATCAATGCTTGTGTCTTCTCCAAATGAGAAGAGGCCTTTGCCCAGCAGTGGAACAGTTATAGTAGCCTGGTCTAGTAATAATATGATTACCGTATGCATTATTTTAACTTTTTTTTTGTTATATCGCACCTCTAGAATTACAAAAAAAAATGTTTTGAAAAAAGGAGTCAAAAAGTTTAAAATTCAATTTTCTCGGTTTCATACTATTTGCACTTACGTCAATGTAATTCTAGAGGTGCGATATTATTATTATTGGTTGACATTATTGTAATTTGAAAGATAAACTCATGCGCAAGCATGAAAACAAAGATAGAAAAAAGTTGAGCAACACCTATTACATTTAAAATTAATTCAGAAAAAAAAATTCTTGGAAAATTCTTGGTGCAAAGGTTGGCCATCGCTATTCAGCGAGGCAATGCGGCCAGTGTTATGGGCACCTTTGCTCCGGGGACGATCAGGGGTGGATTATTTTGTGACCATTGACGGCGTATTTATTTAATTTATACCACCGTTTTATGTTTGTATTTAATAAGATTGACATTTGTAGTTACTATTTTTAATTTTTTTTAAAAAATTCAGAAAAAAATGTTTACAAAAATACATGACAAATGATTTTGGGTAAAGGTTTGGTAAAGGATGAAAGCGACAGCGTAAACTATTACTAAGAAATAAATTCATTACGTCACAGTCTTCAAGAAAAACACGCGAAGAGAAAGTGTAACTCGATTTCACAAATCACCGGAGCGGCCCATCTGTTTATTGGCGCTGATACCCAAGCTATTGTACCTTTTTCCCAAATAGAAATGAACAAAAACAATTCGTACTCCCGATATCATCAACACCGCACGGAACACATTCTATTCGACAAACTTCGACCAAAACTTCCGCACCCCAAACGCACAATAAATAAAGAGGGGGGGAGGCACAACAAAAACTCTCGCAACCATCACCTCGCCACGTCACCCTGCTCAGATTTCATTACCATAAAGAACTGGAAGCCTTAAAACCCCCCGGCTGTGTAAAAGGTGACGAATACCGACCACTCCAACAAGATCCCTCGATTACGCCAACTCCCCCCTGCTACTCAACTATTTCTACGACGAAAAGGGGATTGGGAAGGTCTTGCTTGATCGGTCGGTGGAAATCCCTAAGCGGGCCAGTCCCGGCGTCGAAATGTGCCGTAAATCGTCATAAAACTGTCTGAATCCATGATGTGACGCTGCCCGGGGGTAATTAAACTGGAATTTATAGTTTTGCGCGAGTTACCCCAGCTTCCCCCTTTGGTTTGCCAACGTCTCATCTTGACGATCGAAACTCGCGTTTTTGTTGGTGGTTGTGTCATATTTTTAGGAAAATTCTTGTAAATAAGTTAGCTGATTTTGTTTTAAGTTGGTGGCTATATTACTAGGACTTTTTAAATATTAAGCGATAAATTTTGACATCAAATTTTTCACGATTCTCGTTGGCACAAAATGACAAAGTTATAAACCATTTTTAATCTGTTAATTATGTTATTTAAATCTCTGTAATACTTGATTCACCGGAAAGCTGGTCAGACCTAATTTATAGCATACTAGCACTCTCTTCGTTCGCGTGATGTGTCTTACGGCTTCTTAATTTTTTTTTTATAATAAAACATAGCCCTAGTCTCTCGGAGATAGTGTAGCTTCCCAACAGTGAAAGAATTTTTCAAATTAGTCCAGCCGATTCGGAGCCTAATCAATGTAAACAAACAATCAAATCTTTCCTCTTTATAATATTAGTTTAGACTAAACCCTCATTTTTCAAAAGCTCACCTCACATCACCTCAAAAGCAGGACGATTTAAATTGCAATTCTTTTTCGAGAAATATGTCCGTAGGTCCTCGAGTAAATTCTCAGGAACCCAGATTTAATGGCATGCAAATCCGGAGATGCCGCGATGAACATAATTAGCGTCGGTCTGTTATGCCCACAGTCCCACACCCCAGCCGTGGGCGGAGGAATGGCAGGATAGATTACGAAGACATTAGACGACTTAGTGATGGCAGCTGAGGTTGCTAAGCGACACTTCATTGTGAAGATCTTGTGATTTTTTTCAAGGTATTTCTTGTTTTTAGTTGTGTTTTGTGTGAACATATCATAAGGGTTTGAAAATGGCGAATGCGTGTTGCATCATTGAAGTGCCCCGCTTTCGCCGCCGGTAAATAAATATTTGTCTGTTAATCATTAATTAAAAATGAATGAATGATGAGGAATGTTTTATTAATGTTAAAGGAATTATTATTTATTTAATGATGATGGATTATTGTTTTAAGAGACTATTTTTGTTACTAACATAGTTGTAAGTTCACTGATGCTAACATAATATGAACATTCACAGTCTGAAATAAATGATTTAATAATAATAATTAATCGCACTGAGTTACTAACAATTCATCTGAAGATCTAAGATTGTGTTGTGGCAAAGATGTAATCATCTCATCGTCGTACTTTGAAAAATCCAAGCGTGCAGACTTTGTTTTGCACTATATAGGGATAGTAGATAGGATGTGAAAGAGGATAGGGATTTTGAATACACATAACATCACGCCTGTAATCCCCGAAGCGTTAGGCAGAGGTGTACCCATTACTACATCTACATTTCGCCAGTTATGTTTAAGTCCCATGCAATAGGGGGCGAGCCTATTGCCATCAACCGGGCACAATCCAGACTCCGAAGCTGCTACTAAGAAATTCCTGATGGAAAAGCCCAATAACACTTTGCCCGACCTGGTAATCGAACCCAAGTCTTCATGTTTATGGAGGGATTTTATATAATGTAACCACAAGAACTTCCATAAAAAAAAAAACATATGTAAACTAATTACATTTTATTAAATTAAATAAGTACATAGTATGTAGTTAGTCGTTTTAAATCATATTTCATCTACGTGGGTATTTTTCTAAACTAATTACATGACATATTGGCATGACAAACAACAGGTATATAATAAAACTATGTTCTTTTAACAACATTAGAAATAATAATTAAACAGAAACAGAGAACATTAAAATAAGAAACAGTTGAACTTGTGTAATGTGCCTAAAATTAGCTTTAAATTAGGCCATAATTTAACGCAGCAATTTGATAGCATATTCTAGATCTTTATGAATCGCGCGAACCTGGGGAATGTGGATCTCATTCGTAGTTCTGCAGTCAACATTCAGAAAGTCTAACCGGGATAAAAGTATAGTGCTGCAGCGCAAACAACCTCGCTTGCAGGAGCGGTACTTCGTTTGCAGTAGTTACTCTGAGATCGGGGCTCCGTTTTTGTTTGCTTCTTTACTTCCTTACTTTGTAATAGTCACCCGGACTAAAATATTTAGGGCGTTTTTCCTCTGAATCCTCATATGTGCAGGCATTATAAATGTTATCCTTATATGGTCTGACATCTGTGAAAACCAATATGGTTTTACTTCCTCTCCTTAATAGGAAACAGCCCACTCCGAATAACTTATCATTTGACACCAACATTGCACCGGATGTCAGCACCGACCTGTTCCTTTTATTTAATATGCAAATAAAATATCCCCATTCTCGTGGCAGCCACCTATCACAATCCACCACTGCGTCATCGTCTGAATCATATAAAACTTCTTGTAATTGATAACCGTTGATGAGTTCGCAGTATTTAAAGGAGGCGCCCATTTGTTCGCCTGTAGACGCGAGCTTGGTTAAAAATATATTAGTAGTATAATTACCCTCATAATAATAACTACTCTTAGTGATCTGTCCTGGCCTATAGGAGCTTACTGTATACTCTCCATATACTCTGAACACTATTAAATCATGTAAAGGACAGTTAATGTGATCCCGCCCTGGCCACACACTGTCCTCAACGTATTCATCAGGTAGATACTGAACCGGCCGGGCACATGCAAGGTTGGTGCTATTAGTATGAACCCAATATCCATATGTAGTTTTAGAGCGTCCAACAATAGCTGTTGCCCATAATTCGTGTAACAAATCTCTGTCCCCTATAATAGATCTGAAGGGGTTGTATGATGTTAGTATCCGATCAGAACTTATGAATACTCCTGTACCGATGGTCTCGCTACGTAAATTCACTGAAACCATTCTGTCCCAGAATAATTGATAATCTTCATCACCTGCCGGATAACTCATTGGGTTAAAATACCAATCTGCATTTGTGCAGACAGCTTGACACAGCAAGAATATTATGACTTGACGCGCAGTTCTCAGGCTGGAACGAACATGGTGAAAATATGTATTGTTCATATATTTAACTACTTATGGGGTCTAAAAAGACACATCGCATAGCCGGTAATGCATTCTGTACACCAAACACGGCACTGCGCACCGCCGCGGAGAGCGGTGGCTGTAAAGCGATCCGCATCACCGCGATCCGCGGAGGTGCGCGGTGCCGTGTGTATTTTCGGGTGCATACAAAAGAATAGGGGTCGTGGCAGCATTTAAGGATTAGTTACAACGTTTTAAAATTAGTTTTCATAAAAAAAAACGTATCAAAAAGTTGAAACTTTTACCTTCAAAAATATCTCTGGAACCAGAAGGTTTCCAGGTAAGGTTAAAAAAAAAAAGATATAAAATATACCTTAAAAGCATCTTTTTAAATTACAACTGTTATTATAATTTTAACTTTTATAGCTTATCAGATTTAATTAGAAGCTGGTATATATTTTATACTGAATAATTTAAATCAGGTTTAAAAAAAAAGCTTAATTTTTTCCGAATTTGGATACTTTTTAAATTTGGATTGTGGATCATGTATTCGTGGTAATACTTTACGCCGTACGATATTTCATACATCAAGTCCTTATTTTTCGAAATGAATGAACGGATTTAAATGGAAATTCCTACACATGGGAAGGATACATAGGTCGAAAAAGTTAGTTAGGAACATTTAAAAAAAACTGTGTAACAGATTAATTCGAGCAAGCAATAAAGCATTTCGAAAATGTTAATAACTAACGTTTTAGACCTATGTAACTTGTTTTTATGTAGCAAGTTTAGTTAATCCCCGAAGGGTTAGGCAGAGGTGTACCCATCAGTACAGGCACATTTCGCCAGTTATGTTTAACTTCCTTGTAATAGTGGGCGAGCCTATTGATTTAGCTTATGAGTATAATATAGATAAAACCACTTAACAGTTTACTTCGGAAATCCTAATATTATTAATGCTAGAGTAACTCTGTCTGTTATGCTTTTAAGACAAAATCTCTGAACCGATATTGATGGGTACAGACTACGGGGTAAGTTTGAACGCGAAGAAAGAAGAGGTTACTTTTTATTATTATTAACACGCTTTTATTAGCTTCACTTGTAACTAACTATGTATGTAAGAAAATCTTGGAATCTTAATTTGACCCACTTCCCGGTCTTCGATTAGGATGAAATTTTGCACACGCTCTGAGTTCTGATGACAATACAAGACTAGCTAAGAAACGTCATTACAAGTCCAATATGGCGGCCTCCCCAAGATGGCGGACTGGCTGTTTGAAATCCACCCCCATGATATGGGTATCAAATGAAAGGGTTTGCTGTCAGGAATACGAAAAAATTTGTCACGTGACTTAAATCCAATATGGCGGACGTCCAAGATGGCGGACAGGCTATTTGAAATGCAACCCCATGATATGGGTATCAAATGGGATACGAAAAAAATTAGTGCGTGCCGTGCTAAAAGCGTGTTTTTTAGTTTTTTAAACTATTTTTTTTTTTATTATTCCCTAACTTTGTCTGACGGCATTTACGGACGGAGTCGCGGTCAAAAGCTAGTATGATATAACAAGACGTACCTCATCGTTATAATGTTTGGTGACGGAGCGTATTGACCTCTGTGTGAGGTGGCCTCTTCTGATTCTCCTTACTCTTTTGAGGTACCAGCACGTGCTGACTGATATAAGAAATTTCTATAATAGTGGATTTTAGACTTGAAAGTTTTGAACGTTCACTGCGATTGACACAGCCTTTGCAAAAAAACGCAATAAAATTTCAATTTCGGAGGCAACCTTACCCCGTCTGTCTTAAGTACTATTGTTCAATGATGACAACAATGACTATTGTGGCGAGCAGAACCGAGCTATGAAAGTAGTACAGTGGCGACCCACGGCTTTTATAACAACGCGACCGATTAAAACTATGCGTAAACACAAATATTAAGTGGAAATTGTGCGTTAGTATTTGGAAACACATCTGCGAAACAAAGTGAACTTGGCGGGTGAATATAATGAAGGGATGTATTCATGAAATGTATGAATACGGTGATGTTTACAAATTATGTCAAAGCAAAGCCTGGTCGCAAACCAGTCGGTGTTTTATCGGGTATATCGTGGAGAGTATGCTTTGGAATGCCACAATGTTCAGTCCATGGTCAGGATCGAGAGTGAGTAGGACGTCAACACCTTTTTAAGGAAGTGTGATCACAAAAGCGGTGGTGGGAGGGAAGCGAGAAGACACAACCTCTCTTCGTACTCGGAGCAGGTGCACCGGGCTATGGATCTTCGACCGCCTTGTGGGTGGGACTGGGGAGTCTGTCGTCTGAAGAAACATAGGTCGTGTTCTGCGGGAGTCTTTCAAGAGTTGCATACCTATAGCCACAGTTTGCCGGAGTCAGGCGGGTCAATACCTTGCAGAAAGCAGGAAAAGCTACCCAAGCATTCCAGTGCTCTGGCAGTTGAAAACACTTCTTGGTTTTAGTCAGTGGTACCCCAAGGCGGAGGACATCCATGAGGATTTCCGTGAGGATTGCCAGAATGGCAAAGGGATTTCGGTACTGGATCCTATTAATCAACGTTTGTGGTCTATCTGTGTGTGGGTCTTTTTATGCGTAAACGTAGCTAGTTTGTTGTGGAACTATGTTATAAATGTGAAAGTGGATGGATGGATGTTTGTTACTCGATTTCGCCAGAAGGGCTGGTCGGAACCGGATGAAATTTGACAGAAATATAGATTATAGACTGAAATAGGACATAGGCTACTTTACATTTCGGAAAAAAATTACGGTTGCTCTGATATAATATATTAACGTTGATGCGGACGAAGTCGCGGGCAGAACTTATCAGTCAGTAAGAATAACCACAGACTGACTTGAGACTGACTGAACACACTTTTCCTATAATCAAAAAAGGTTTCATTTCAATGTAAGTCAACCAAGAAAATGACATATCGAACGTGTCAGAAAAAATGGCATGTGTCAAGAATCTATTTTTAAACATATAAACCAGATTTTTGATAAAATATTAACCAATGATATATACGAAACAGCAATGGTACACACCTGCAGAGGTGGCTGTTCACAACCGTCCGAAAGACTGCTGGGTGTCCGCCAATGGGATCGTGTACGATGTGACGGGCTGGCTCGAAGATCAGTTTAGAAACTGCAGGTGCGTCAAGACCTGCTCATGCCCCGTTAAGAACTGGTACTGTAACAACTGCATGGAGTATTGCTCTTGCTTTAAGCAAGGCTATTTCTATTGCGATGCAAAAAGGGTTGGTAATATTCATCAGAACAGTTTCATAATCGACGGTCGTTCGAGTAATTTTATTGACCGTATCAAAGATAGAAACTAAATAAAAATGTCCTGAGGATACATTTTCTGTCTATGTGTCTATAGGTGCTTGGCCGATAGGTGTTATGGTATACTATGAGATGGTGGCTGATGCCACAGAGTGAACGGAGTAGCTGTGATTTTAAAATCTGCGGTTTTGTGGAAAACTTTTCTGTATCTACATACGGAGTCGTTGCTTGCAAAGCTTTAGTCGTAGATTTTTTTATTTTTATTATAAGACACATAACATAACATCACGCCTGTAATCTCCTAAGGTTTAGGCAGAGCGCTAGTGGCGAAATTTGCATAATTATACAATGGGTACACCCATTAGTATACCGACATTTCGCCAGTTATGTTTAAGTCTCATGTTATAGGGGGCGAGCCTATTGCCATCAACCGGCCACAAATCCGGACTCCGAGGCTCCTACTGACGGAGGCTATATAACATCACGGTATGACCTACGAGAATGGAGCAATAATCTAGTAGTAAATAAAAATATTCTTCCATTTGCAGCTAGCAATGACTGTGCTGGCGTTCGCTGGTAAAGATTTATCTTACTGGTTCAACGATGGCGAATGGGTGCGGCACACCCATCCTGTCACCGGCGCACGAGTTACGTACCGGGTCCACGGCCATGCCTTCCGGCAACCCTTAGGCCCTTCCACAAGATGGCGCAAGCTGGATGAACCATGGTGGGAGGGTGACAAATATATGGTGGGCAGAGCTTCGGCTAGAACTAGGCCTATCAGGATCACCAACACTTTGACAGGCAAGTGACGATATCAAAGTTCATCAGTATCAAAAAATGCAGACAACAACAGGACCCACCAACACAACACTCCGAGGATCCTCCTTTTTCAGCTCTAAAGACTGTTCAGGCTTTGAATTAATGTTCTTATGTTATGACGAAAAGTAACTGTAGGTTTAAGCGAAGACACTCAAGGTCCTACGAATCGAAAGACAAGATCGGGTGACTATCAGCGACTTTGCCTCACATTACCGCAGCTTGTATCCGAATGCCATAGGCACCATGTAGCAGCAGCTTCGCGTCAAAAACCGAGGTCTTACACTTTGTACCTACACTGGTATGGTTGGTGGTAATTGATATGGTATAGCAACCCCAAGAGCTGAGACACTACTGTACCGGGATTCTGACTCAGTCAGCCAGAGCCTTGATGGTATTTTTGAAAATTCTAATCCACTTACCTCATTTCTGATTAGGCTCAACAGTGACACTTGAAGTATGTTCTGAAGAAACCATCTACGAGATCATGATGAGATATCTTCCGCACAACAGTCATCTAATGTCGTACACATGGCGTTACATGGGTAGAGGGCTCTGCCTCAAGAAGACCTTGGAGGAAAATGGTATACCTGATGAACGGGACAGATTTAGTGACGTATTGCTGGCTGAGAACATCCACACGCCCGCCATTTTGATTTATTATAACGATGACTTGACTGAAGGTATAATGGTTTTGATTTACTTAACTAAATGTACATTATTATCGTAAAGTCAAACTGCCCCATTGGGTTTGTGGTTGCAAGTGTGACTAATGAGCATTTTCGTCCTGGGATCGATTCCCAGGTCGGGCAAGGTGTTATTAGGTATTCATTCAACCTATCGTCTATACATGTCGAGGTTTTATTTATATACTGCATGCGCTAAGAAATGATTTTCCAAAATTCACCCCCTAAGGGGATGAAACGAGGGTCCAACATTTACGCGGATGAAGTGGTTGACAATAGCTAGTTTATATATAAATAATTAATAGATAAACCAATCTTAATAGCTAGCGTGGCACGCAAGTATCTTTTTTAAGAAAGGCGCCACAAAAATAATTACAATAATTATGTAAAGCGAGTCACAGTATAAAAAAGATTGGGAACCCCTGGTTTAAAGGATCCCTTTTTTTGGACTTCCTCCATCGTAGGGTTGACAGAGGTGCATGCCGGACCCTTTCGGCTAAAACCAGCGCAGTGTTCCACCTCTGTCTATGGCCGGAAGTGCGGGAATCGCATAGGCATTCATCGAAGATCTGAGAAACTGCAATAGATAATGTTCTGTATATTTTTTTTTAGATCCACAAAGAAATGACTGTTTCTGCCAAGATGCTGTCTGTGTAATGAGAAGACCACCCGGATGCTTTAAATCATTGTAAACATTTAACATATTTTCGACGAAATTTTTAACACTTTAAAAGTTTTTGTAAATTATTATTGTATTCAGCAAATGAAGATTTTGTTTAAGGTTATACATTCCTTTTTCGGTTTATAATCATTTATTTTTAAAGATTACAAAAATACGATTATTATTCTGGGTTTTATTGGTAATTAGCACTCTCCCCGCGACTTCGTTCGCGTGATTTTTCTTACGGATCCCTAATTTTTTGGTAATAAAATATAGCCTATAGCACTCAGTGATAACGTGGATTCCAATTTGTGAAAGAATTTTCAAAATCGGTTCAGTAGATCCAGAGATTACCCCCTACATACAAACTTACAAACAAATGTTACCTTTTTATAATATTAGTATAGATGTATGGCAATTATTCTTTAAGGCCTGTCACTGCAGTTTCACTGTAACGTCTTTAGTTACCTACTGCTCCACTCCCGTGAGTCATAGCGTGATGTTATATAGCCTATACTATTCCTCATGAATCTGGCTATCGTATATAAACATAACATCACGCCCGTAATCCCCGAAGGGCTAGGCAGAGGTGTACTACCCATTAAGTACATGTTCGACAGTTATGTTTAAGTTCCATGTTATAGAGGGCGAGCCTATTGCCATCAACCGGGCACAAAATCCAGACTCCGAGGCTGCTACTGTGAAATTCCTGATGGAAAAACCCAATAGTACTTTGCCTGACTTGGGAATCGTACCCAAGACCTCATGCAACCACCGAGGCAGTCAAGAACACGTATACAAAACATACCAACAAACCAAGATGCCCATAACGCATAAGTTTACGTTGTGAGTAATTAATGTAAACTGCAGCAAATATTAACGTAACGAAATACGTCTGACACCGCTGCAATCACTACTCACCCCTTAAACTTGATGACAGTATTTACAATAACCCTTGTTTTAAATAGAATAGCGTTTTAAACGTAATATTAAAGGTATTAAGTGCATACGCGTAGCATTTCGCTGTACGAAGCAATTAGATGTATAAATAAATTCGTTTAATAACCGACAGATGGCGGGAACGCGTCCGCCATCTTGCGCGATATTCATAGGTGATCTAATTAGGCCAACGTTTGTATTGTTTATTTTTGTTTGATATTAACAGTGTTGTGTTTAGAGTGTTATCTTAATAAATGTGGGTAGTTTAAGTGCTTAATTATGGGGGAATACCCCTTATAGACCCCCATAGCTAAGCATTAAAAGTCTTAATTATTGTGACACATTAAATATTATTTATTTAAGTAATTGAATAGTGCAAGGTGCAGATAACTGTCAGAATATAAATCTATGATAGAACAAGCAAATAAGTTACTTATGTTTGTATTAATTGAGCTGTGTTCGGCAAGAACGAGCCAAACCACACTCTCAATAATCAAATTAATTACGTCAAACTGACAACATGTCATAGGTATAAGTATCACATCCAGTTCATCCAATTCTACGTGCAGCAAAACTCATGTTTAGAATAGATTTAAATGTAATTAGCGTTAAATATCTAAGATGCACTCCTAAAATTTTCTTATTTTTTATTACTAATTTTTACGTTATTTTAAAAACTTTATTTGTTTTTTTTATACGACTTATGTTTTTTTTGTGTTTTATGATTGAGTATTCAAACACAATTGTTACTGAATGAATCTTAAATTAAAAAAATATGAGAGATTTTGCTGTGGTTGTGATTTTGGTTGGTTTTAGCTCAACTTTAAATAACTGCTTATATAATAGGTACCCCAATTATATATTTTTTTGCCTAACATGACATTCCAAAGAATTCTCTAAGTCCATCTAATCAATGTGGCCTTTTCCAAGCCTTTATTCAATTTTATTTGGCCCTTAATCTCGAAGGAAAAATGACCCCAGCAGACCATTAGCGTTAGTCACCAAAATAATCAAGTAAGTAAATAGAAAAAGACAAAAACATTGGCGAATAGGAATCGGCAATAACAATAGCTGCTGTAACTAAACTCCTACACATTAGGCCCCTAATTTCCAATTAGCAAGCAGGTAGCGTAAAAAGACGCCATTAGTAGACGCTTCCCGATTTTCTGTTGGGGTTGCTAGCTTTTGGATGCGAAATATCGGATGAATGCATTTTGGATACGTATTATATAGGTATATACGTACACGTATAAATACGGTAATATCCATAGATTCGTTTGTTTTTTGATATCATTTACATATCTTGAAAAATGTACATGGCTAGTAACTGCAATGTATGGTTATCATACTAATTATAATAAACTAGCGCCTCGCTCCGGCTTCGCACGGGTGCTATATTAGATACTAACTATACATATAAAATCATTATTGATGAAAACCGTATTATAATCCGTTGCGTAGTTTATAAGATCTAAACGTAGATACAGACGGCGGAAAGCGACTTTGATTTAAATTAAAGGTTATGAAAAATTTCTTATTAAAACGAAATAATCAGGTAAAATTTTACCAAAAACAACAGTACCTAATTTTGTATTTTTTCAAAATTACCGCACCAAAAAAAAGCTTCAAGCGACCATAACCCAGGAAAATCATTGTCATGGCATCACAGATTCCCGCCAAAAGGTCGCCGGGCCGCCATCTTGCGGGTCACGTGGTCCGTTTGGATACACGCGTGCGAATTATTGCCCAACGTTGCATAATATGTGATGTTGTTTATTGAATTAATTTTGGTCATTCTGATTTTCGTAACGGTTTTCCCGCTTCGAAGACGCGATTTTGGTCTTAATTTGGGGAGTATTAAGTGTTATGTCTTTATTGTAATTGTCAGTAATTTCTGGGACAAAATTGTAGAGGTTTTTATTTTAATATAAGTATTTGAAAAACTTTGAGAAACACGGTCGAGTGTTTGTACACACATCAAAAGTGTCTAGGGATCAATATATTATTATTACCAAATACATCTTGATCCCTAGACACTTTTGATGTGTATATTAAGTAGGAGTGAGGTTTCAAAATGTTACAATTTAATCAAGCTAGACTATAAGTAGTACTAAGTTTGAAAACTATCAAAATTACAGTGTTTTTTTACGTTTTTTTTTGGTGTATTATGTTAGCAATCAAATATGATTGTAAAATGCTGTTATTTTGACATTACAAAAAGAGACTTCGACACTTCAATTTTATTTATTTGTATAAATAAGTGCCGCGGTTTTACGCGGTTGCCTACTACCCAGACGACTATACTTTGACGATATTGTATTCACAAAAACTCGTCAGGACATCACATTTACAGTAATTAGAAAAGTTTGATACATTTTGAGAAAGGAGAATTAGTATTTTGTGGCTTTACTCGTTTTGTACAGGCTATAAAGGCCGTTAACTGGCGGAGTAACAACCGCTTTGAGGTGGCTTCTACCGCGATGTAAACTGGAAAAACTGACACGCTACGAGGGTTAAAAATAATGAGAGAGATTGATAGTTAACTTTTTTTGTAACTCTGCGTTCATTATTCTCTTAATTGTCTCATCGACCTTAGTTCCAGATTCCGAAGGTCATTTAAATTAAAGTGTTTCAACTTCAATCAATACTTTATCTCTACATAGTATAAAACAAAGCTTTAAATGCTAAGTAACTCTGTCTGCCTGTTACGCTTTCACGACTAAAGCCTCGATGACACTGGGCTAGTTTTCAAGCTGCTAGTCGGCGAGTTTAAAAGCCAGCGACTGAGAGAGTAGATATTTAATCGGATATTTAAAAGCAGATTGTAAAAAGCTCAATGACACGGAGCAAGTTTACAAGCTACTCGCGAACTCGCCGACTAGCAGCTTGAAAACTAGCCCAGTGTCATCGAGGCTTAAAGCACTGGTCAGACCTCGACGAAATTTGGTACTGCGTAAGTTTGAACTCCAAAAAAGGACAGGCAGATAGGCTACTTTGTCTACGTCCGTAAGAGAAAAGCGTTATGCCCCCTTCAGGCGACCTTGCCTTGCTTTCTTTTCCTCTCTGTCCCTTTTTGTTATATACCGGTGTGTGCGTGCAAGTATCGAAATTCGAACAACAAGGATTGTGCGCGGCCAGCTGTAAATGTAAATAGAATAGAATAGAATAGAATAGAATATATATTTATTGTAAAACATGAGTGTACATCTTGTTTACATATTGTAAACACATGTAAGTTTTATTTAATTTTTTTTTTCCTTTATTGCGATTGTGTCATTAATGCAATTTTATAACCTCATGTGATAGGGGTCCCTCGACCACCCACTTTTTTTTAAATTTGATCGACTACGTTTTTACAGAGCTCCCTTGTAATAGTCAAAAAGTAACGTTCATAGTTTATGAAGCAACACTAGTGACGGTGTCCGACCAAATCCGAATGTTTTATTCTTAACGGCAACACGAGTTAATTGCTTAAACCCTCGTCCATCCCTAGTTTTAAACGACAATTTATTTTGGTTATAGTCGAGGTTAGTGTACAGGATGTTGGTTTTATGATGGGGTTAAGTACACGTCGTGTAGGCGTATGTTGTCTTGATGACAGATTCTGAAAAAAAAAAATATTTTTTCTAATCTTACTCGTATCCTTATTACATAAGTACATCGTGTCATTCTTATTGTTATGATTTTTTTAATTAAATTTCACTTTTCACCAGAAGTAGTCAGTTGTTATTTTTTTATAGTTTTCTTGGTTTTGATGACACGGTGACTTGGGTTAACTTAGTAAACAATAAAATATGCAAAACGTCATTAATTACTCGTATTAAATGAAAAATAATAGTTGTTTCACACTTTTTTATTAAAATCCAAATTATTGATCTCAATATTTAAGGAAATACGGAATAGATGTAAATTCTAGATAAAAAAACGTTTAGCAATTACTTACTTGAAATGCTTAAAAACAGTACGTCGTCTCATTTCGTATCGGTTTAGATGATATTAAATGTAAAAATAATAGTGTTAATCGATTTCCATCGCTGTGCGCAGCAAGTGCTTCACAAATTATATTTTTATCAATCAAATCTCTGTCCCCAAACCAACACAAAGCCCTACCTCCTCCATCACATCCTCTTCTCACATCACCCTGTATACATAAACATGAGGGGCGTAAAATTAAATTTATATGACAAACTATTGTTTAAAATTCAAATTGTACGTGTGAAATCTTGCTCGCCCTTAATTGTATTGACCAAAAGTCCCTCTCACGAATTACTGAGGGCAGAAAGGGTAGTCCACTCTGTTCGTGTGAGGAAACAATAATATGACGTATGTGGAAGCATAAAGTCGTATGTCGAAAACACCTTGTATATTATGAAGTAAAGAAAGCAATAGGTACCTATTTATTAGTTTAGATTTTGAAAAATGAAAAGGATTTACTGATTTAAGTAAACAAAAAGACACAAAGGAATTCAAACCTCAGTCTTACAGAAATAACGGTGATTATCTTCTAGCTAGTTACTGAACTTTCTAACAGCAAAACAGTCCGGCAACAAGTCTTACCAGCTGGCAATTAATAAATAGTTTACAAGGAACTATTAGCAGAATATTCACAGTAATATTTCAAAAATACAGAATTAAAACATGCCTATAGTTGTGCAGTTATTTCGCGTCGTATTTGACTTACGTCCTTCTTGTTCCAGACATACGATATTCTGATGTAGAAACACTCTTCTACCCTCCTAATGGCTTTAATAAAGGTACGAATTTACGTCCCGCCATATTTATGATTTTGTTTCGATATATTTAATTAAAATTTTAGTGGAAGCCATTTCAAATTACTGTTTCTTTGTCATTTTAGTTAATGTTATTGTTTTGATTCGTTTTTGAATTGGCGTTTAGGTTGTTTTTATATCCATTTTCTGTTAAAATCATTTTGTTTTCGGGTTATTGCAGATTTTGTTAGGATTTTAATTGTGGCTGTTGTTTTGTTTTTAATTGCGATTTTATATTTTGATTGTAATCGGTTTTTACTGCAGTCTTTTTTGCGCCCAAAACGTTGTTTTTTTAATAAGAAATTAACCCTTTCTTAATTTTGGAAAAGTCAATGGTGGTATCAGTTTCCACTATAGCATTTATAACCGGTGGAATGATCATCGTAATGAAAACTTATACCATGGATTAGTTCATTCTAGATCACCCCGTGATGAATTTTTCGCCGGTTCAATCAACCCTTTATGCATTTTGACCATAAAATATAGGTGTTGCAATTTGTATAAATAGCATTGACTGAGGTAGCAATAGTAGAAATAGCTGGTGGGTCTCTAAAAACATGTTCTTTCCAACGTGTATATAACATCACTTTTAATAAAATTTATATTATTTTGATCTTCCAGCTGTAATCTAGCAAGCCTTCTTCAAGCCTGTAATCTAAACCCAAAGGGTTAGGGAGAGGTGTGCCCATTAGTACACCCACGTTTCGCCAGTTATGTTTTTTCTTTCAGATGTTTACTACAATAAATGCATACAACACGAATGTGTAAAACAGCTGATTTTTTTTCATATCTCAGAGTTAGTCCCATAACAAAAGTTGTTCATACTCACGAGCACTTTTACCCCCTCAAAGATCGTTAACAAATTAAAAGTCATCCTGTATAATTGTTGGTGTATCTTCCCCCACATTCAAATAACCCATAAACTCCATTGAAACTGTAGTACCCATGATGACCGTTCGTTGCACATCTATTAACTGTAACAGGTGGAGCGAACGGCCACGATGAGTTACTGTTATATTTATGTTCGTGTGTACGTCCCGCAGTAACTCAAGAACCTAGTGCATCGATTTTACGATGGCCGCTTGTTTCGGGAGCATCGGTGCAATTTATTGGCAATACGTGGCCTAGTATTGATAGGGAAGACATGTTTTGAATTTTGTTTGTGAATATTATTAAAGGTAATTTTGCAATTGGATGAAGAAATGTTGAAGAGAGTTTGCACCGCACCATATTACTAACTTTCAAGTCCTTGGAAATTAAAGACCTCCTTTCTTAAACAAAAAGGTTCAGTAGGTATTGTCTTTTTAGATCTTACACATTTTGGGAATCCCTACGTCTCATTTAAAAATATTCCCTTAAGTCTCATTTAAAAAATATTCAAATATTCATTAATTCTAAAATATTTTCTAATTTTAACGAAGTCTTTGTTAATAATTTTAGAAATTTAACAGAGATTAATTTTAAATTTATTCTAAGCATACATTTTGAATGCACATTAAACTGGTATTACTGGATAGTAATTGCACATAGTACACATTTTGGCATATTGAATTAGTTCGCCGTCATTAATTAAATTGTTGGGATGTACTTTATTTAATTTATGTGTACAATATATACAGCCTTAATTACAAAATAAAAACAATCAGAATAAAAAAGGAAACTAAAACTAAATGCATCAAAAAACTATTAGGATTTATTAATTTAATTAAATTATTGAGAGTTTGTGGCTTGGCTCGTATTTGCAAAACTAAGCTCATACTCGTAAGTAGAAAAATTACAAAATTCGTCTGTGCAATGACTTTCAAACGGCACCTCAAATCCTTAGTTATACCATCTAAACCGGACCGGTTATAAGGACTGGTAATTACTACATTAATCTACACACAACAACATCACGCCTGTTATCCCCGAAGGGTTAGGCAGAGGTGTATCCATTAAGTACACCCACATTTCGCCAGTTATGTTTAAGTCCCATGTAATAGGGGGCGAGCCTATTGCCGTCAACCGGGCACAAATCCAGACTCCGAGACTGCTACTGAGAAATTCCTGATGGAAAAACCCAATAACACTTTGCCCGACCCGGGAATCGAACCCAAGACCTCTTGCTCAGCAGTCGTACTTTGCGACCACTAGACCAACGAGGCAGTCATACATTAATCTACATAACATAACACATACATACACACACACACGCACCCCCACGTACATTAATCTTTACGAAAGAATTTAAGTATACATAAGAAAACTGACCAAGTGCAAGTCGTAATCTCATATTAAGGGTTTCGTACCAACGTTAAATATTTAAAACAGTATACAAAAAAATCGTCTTAGTTTTTTTTTATTTGTTGTTATAGCGGCAATAGAAATACACACTGTATACACAAATTCAACTGCATGTCCATTACCGTTACGGTTCATGAGATACAGTCCGCTGACAGATAGACAGACAGACGAACAGAGAAGGCTTAGTAATAGGCCACCTTTCGGGTATAAAATAACATAACATCACGCCTGTAATACCAGAAGGGTTAGGTAGAGGTGTACCCACCAGTACCTACACCCACGTTTCGGCAGTTTTCTTCAAGTCCCATGTAATAGGAGGCAAGCCTATTGCCATCAGGCACCAAATCAGGCAACAAATCTAGTCTCCGAGGCTGCTACTGAGAAATTCCTGACGAAAAAATCCGATAACACTTTGCCCGATCTGGGAACTGAACCCAAGACCTCATGCTCAGCAGTCGCGCTTTGCGACCAATGAGGCAGTGCCGTTTATACCCTAAAAACCTGACTATAATAGTGTGTTCAAATACTAGTAGCGGTTCTCATCCGGTTGTTTACCGGCTGTCCGGCGGATGCCGTGTCGTTACGGGAGATATTGTGCTACCCTAGTTCTCTAAATTAATACCTGTACAGTGATTACCTATTGTGTAAGCAATCGTTTTGGGTAAATAGAATCTTCTATGTGTCGTATTGGTATGTAGGTATTATTATGGTCATGCGTCATGCTCGTGAACGGACGCTGTCAGTTGGGATTGGTCATCTCTAACATCTTTTTTTTATTGTTTTTTATTAATTTTAGATATTGTTTTCACATACTAGCATAAAGTGTCAACATGGCTTCATCAATTTAGTTTTAAAAATTGACACACTTTAAAATATCCAAAGAAGTACACAGAAAAAAGGGAATAGGTACACACATTTCACTAATTTTAACGCTGTCAATCCATTACTTCAAACCATATATACATCCAAGTACCAATATCCAACAAAAATAATGTGAAAAAATATATCCAAATCACGCCAAATCATCACAACCATCACAATCAAAATTAAACCCTTCCATCAAAAAAACAAATCGAAACAAATTAACAAATCCTTTAAAATCATCGCGCATTGAAAAGCGAATATCCAGACAATAAACAATGACACCGTGTCCCTTTACAACAGCAGATCAAACACATTTTCAATTCTCATCAAAAAAAGTAAAGCGTTATGACATTCCTAATAAAAACCGCTCGCAATATTCGTTGTACTCACAGCAATATCGTAATGAACACCCTGTATACACGGCGGCCATTTAATCTCGCACCTGTATCAGCCTGTATACTGGTGACGCAAGTCATAACTGATCAGCGATTGGCTAAGAATTTTGGAGTCCATTATCCTGGTGGACAGATATAAAAAGAGAGTTCAAGAAAGCCCAATTACCAGAACGGAATAGCCTAGATAGAAAAACTTGGCGCAGAAACTTGACCAGGGACGGAAGAAGAAGATTATGTTTTCGTCAAGTCCAGTCAACTTAGCCTACTGCTGGGTTTCTCTCGAATAGCGTCAAGTCAAATGGTAGGTCTTTATTAATAAAAACGGTAACGATATGGTAAAGAGGAGGTGCTAGTGTAAAAATCTCATGTGGTGAATTTAGGTGAAATGAGCTTGAGGTGAGCATGATGTCGTGATGGACCGGTTACTGAACCGGTGACTTTACCATTCATACTTATGTACTTTCTAAGTTTATCTTGGACGTCACTGACATCGATAAAGAATAACGTTGTCAGGAAACTTGGACTTATGATTATTCTGAAATCGCCAATACCCCTTTAAGCAAGCATGGTGATCAATGCTCGTGCCTTCTCTGAATGAGAGGCCTTTGCATAGCAGTGGGACAATAATAGGCTGTTATGAAACCGCTGTACAGTACCCGGCGATAAATATTGCACATCGACCTTTGGAAAGAGACAATCGGCTAATTTCGGCTTCGTAGAGCGTTATCTCTGTCGCACGAAATACAAACAGTCCGGTATCTATTAGGAGCTGTTAAAACAATTATTATTTGCTTCTTTTGATAATTCTTTTTATTCTTTGTATAAAATACGAAATACGATAAAGATCGATATGCAATATTTATCGCCGGGTACTGCAGCTTATCCTTTGGGCCACGTCCCGCTGACGGGTCGGTCGCTAAACGGTCGGCAGTTTGGTTGTCCTAAGCAAATAACCCGTGCCATCTGCGTAAGGGAGTTTCACATTAAAACATTGTTTAGCAATCCGACATGCGTCATTAGTGCGATCCGCTGACCCAGCTAATAACTGACACTGTTTTTCTCTTACTTGATTACGTCAACAGTATTTTTAACACATAATGAAATGTGTTTATAAAAAGTAACCTGACGGCACGGTTGGCGCAGTGACTGAAAGATTGGCTGCTGCGCTTCGAATAAAAACATTTGTATGGCCTATAGATAGTTGTTCCGGGTCTAGATGTTTGTGTGCGCATTTATGTTTTTAAACGCACCCACAATAACTGAGAAATTATATAAAGGCAACAACATGTTGATAGTGACAAGTAGGCTACCTAGCACTCAGCATAATGCTCAACAATGTTCCCCACCATAGCACAGTTGACACCTAAAAATACTTTAAAGCCAATAATCTACTAATTACAAACGCTCTTAATTTATTCGCAATCTCATCTCAGCAATAATCTAATTAAAAAAACAGCAAAGTTAGAGGTATTTTTGACAGATTGAGACAAATGAAATGGCGATGGTTCCAAAGTTAGTAGAATTGCCCTATGATGTTGAAATGACAATTAAAACGATTTTTTATAGCGAACATTGATCCCGGTCCATTAACTGTTTAAATCGGAAAACTTTGACCCCGTAAAAACTGAATCAATTTATTTAATACACTTCAAAACTCCAATACGAACGCATCCATTTTACATTTCTACCTTCTATATTCAAAAGTTGGCGTTATCTGTGCAATGTAACTTTCCCGCCAATCGCAATCGAACGTCAATGTCTGCGGTGAAGAAATTAAAAGTTTGTCAGTTGGCCTCGAGCGGTCGACGGCGCCGGTCGTTCTGCCAATAGTTTGATTACTAGAATGTCAGTGAATCTAGATGGATTTTATTCACAGCTATGTTTATTTATATTTTTGTATTATGTCTGAAATTATTCAAGCTAAAGTTTGATTGATTCGACCAATTTATTAATTGTGTTGTCAATCTTTTAGTGTGCTCAATAAATACGATAATCCATTCTACTATGTAACATTTGAGAACGGCAGCAATCTAGTCTCAGTATCAATCTATCAAATATGCTTCTAAAAAAAAAATGCCTTTACTTACATTTTTGACATTGCTTGTCGCTGAGATGAGATAGTGACTACATTTTGACGTTAGACGTTTTTAATTCGTAGAATTAGCCTTCTCAGCATAAAACTAGAACTGTTGTTATCGGGGGGCACGGCAGTGCCCCCGCCAAGTCGAGCGCGAAGCAAACACTGCCGTACCATCCTTTACTGGAACCATTTCGCCGCATTTTCAGGCCCCTATTTGAGAACCTCTGGATAAGACCAGAACGCAGAAATTTTGTCATCTAGTAAGCTATAATCATATACTTAAAATCCAAAATTTCAAGTCTATAGGTCATTTAGTTCCGAAGTTAAGCGAAAGCAAAGTTTCGCATTTATGACACTCACTCACTCACTCACTCATGATCATCAAAATAGAACTAGTACTTCCCATAAACTCAGAGAGCTGAAAGGAGATTGCCCATGAGCAGTACTCTTGTTATATTACTTGTGTCTCAAAATCTTGAACGGCATGATATATCTAAAATACAAATATATTTTTTTTAAAAACTTTGATTGATATTTATAATGGGATAGTTTTTTGAACAATAATTAGTACTTTTATGTTTCCGACGTTATAGTACGCCATTTTTTACTATCGGCTGTCAATACCTACCTACTAGAGAGTCCATTTTTTCTATTGCGGGTAATGTAACCTACCTACATAAAATAAAATGATATCGATTTTGTATTGACTGTTCAATCTTTTATTGTAAAGTAATAACAGAGTTCTAAATCACAGGTTTTTGCTTGTATTTTTAATATCAGTGGTTGTAAACGGCGGCATCGGCGCCGAGTTGTATTCGTGAAATATCACTGACTGGTTTACGGAAATCGATCAAAAATCAATACAATACTGTTATTTCTGCTGGTTTTGGTACGTTGTGCTTCGAGTCGAGCCTTTTAGTTTCTCTGTTACTGCTGCTAACCCATTGAAAATAAACATACTTCTAACGCCGCTGCACCGTGTGTGTTGTTTATTACTAAAGGCAGGACTTTTTGAGTTGTGATCATAGTGAGTGCGACTATAATGCAACGTCTCAACTGCTCTTTGAGATTAACGCCACTTAGGTGCAGATACATGTTGTCGGAGATTCCGAATAACATCATGGACATTTTACGAGTCTAGATCTTACCAACACCGGTAAGAATGCACATTTGATTGTCTTTTTAACGTACCTAGTACGATTTTTTTAGTTTGTCGCTTTGTGTTTACGTACCGTATAACAAATCTTAGAGGACAAAAGTACAATCCATGTCTATGTGTTAGTTCTTCACCTCACCAGTTCGGTTACTGGATTGTAACATAACCTATATAGGTAAGAACCTTCTACTGATGTGTTGGTAATAACTAACTTATCTACTAGGATTGTTTATTTCAATCAGTTAAGTGTATTCGAGGATGAATAAATTGTGTGTAGTATCATTTAAGATTACAGTTGCACAGAATTATAATTATTTAAATATGTTTTTTTTTCAGCTGTCAACATAGCTAAACCGTTACAGATTTTACACAAATATGCTTCAAAGACACCAAGTTCATCCGTAAACCCATTCAGACCGTTTTAAATAGCTTTTTTCAACTAATTTTTGGTCAAACATAACCTCAAAATAGTAATTTCATTTTTGAAAATATCTCGGGAATGCCATTGTAGTTTGTGTTAAATCTTTTGAGGTAGTATTTAGACATGCCATCGAGTATTTTAAAGTTGATTTGATGAAGACACAACAATTTTGAATTGAGTACATTTGTCCATAGCGCCGTGGGCATTCTCCTTTGGTACAGAGTTAGGGTTTAATGGCCACATAAAGGGAAAACTATAAAAACTAGAATAATCGAAGATCTGGAGTACCTGGTGACCCTGATTAGAAAACACAAGAGCCCAACCAAACTATTACTTAGAGATCGACATACCGCCTTTACAAAAAATATTCAACTTGGTGGGCCGCTTCATTTGATGTCAAAAATCGAAGGTCTGAAGTATCTGATGAAGAACCCTCACTCAGCTGGTCTCACTGTATTAGATTGGTACATAAAAAAATCGACTGTCATTGCAAAAATCCAGCGTAGTGGGACACATCTTCTAATTTAATCTAGCCTATAGCGTCCCACTGCTGGGCGAATGCCTCCCCTTCTCCTTTTAATCCTAACTTCCTAACTAATGATATAATATATAATATAATATTAAAATGCGAAAGTAAGTTTGTTTGTTTGTTTGTTACCATTTTACGCCTAAGCCACTGAACCGATCATCCTGAAATTTTGCATATACGTTGCTAGGTGTACAGGCACGAACATAGGGTACCTTTGATCCCGGAAAAAAGTACTGTTCCCGAGGGAACTCACAATTACGTCCTTATGACAGTAGATGGCGCCACGTGTCTATCGAATCATGATCAAATTTTAAGTTTAGGCATCTAATACATTTTGTAAGTCTAGACTGTCGATAGACTAGTTACAAACAACCTAGGAGTACGAAAGTTGTTTCCTTAACAATTTTGCACGCCCAAAACCGCTGAAGCGCATCCTGACATTTTGCATAAAGTGGCCTCCAGACGGACGGTGCGGTTGCGGCTAACCGCAGGCCGCGCGGCTCCAACCGCTGCAAAAACACACCACCGCGGTCACAGTGGCGGCCAGAAGTGCCATTAGCTGTGGTGTTTGTGCTACAATCGGACGTCAGTCAATATGGCTAACCGTAACGTTGCCTTATTATTCTTATTAGCCCTCTCAGAAGATGAGAAAAAAGGTGGGAAAAAGAACCGTTTAATTAAACACTTGAGGAGTGAGGTACCTACATTATCATTAGCATCGCATATTACTCTTACGAATAGAGAAGTGTGGATTAAATTTAAATTATTATTTATATTCAACTATTTCTATCACAATTTTCATATATTTGGCGTCATTTTACAAAGCAGTACACGCGGCCTGTTGTTAAAATTTGCAACTGACGCGGCTGCCACAACATTCCGCGTTTGTCTGTGACCCACTTTATATACGTTGTCAGGGATACAGAAAAACTGCGTTACTGACACTGACATCACTGTGTCGTCACTGACACTGACAGGTGTAAACGCATTCATAGAGGATGTATGGAAGAATCAAGGTGAACTTATAACACGTCCCGTCAGTGAAGTGTACTCATTGGACATATTTCATCTAGAATGGCGTCGGGTGTTACAATTGTGCAGCAGCCTTAAGGTTAATTCACACATATCAGTGAAGTTACAGTTCCAGCACAGTTCCGACACCGTCCCGTATCAGTGATACAGTGATGCGGCATGCAGTGACTTAATTCACACATGTCAATGGAGTCACAGTTCCGGCAACATGTCCGCTAAGTTTCGCTATGATACCCATTTATTTAGACGAAGAAGAAGAGCTGCATCTAGGCAAAAAAAATAAAAATGGTTTCATGAAGCATGGCCCAAGAGGTTCCTTTGGCGATGCTGGCCAAAAAAAGTGTTTACGTTTTACCAGTAGTTACTTAAGCGGCCACTACGATGTACTCATTCCTATACGAGATTCCTCTCCATCTTCTTCCCCCTTTGATCCCATAACATTAAATTCTGTAACATCAGATACTGCTATATGTACATTATATGACATAAGAAAATCTAATAAAATAAATCAATATGCCCACGTTTCTACAAAAAGAAGTGAAATCCCACCAAAAACATTCTGTAAAAAACTAGCCAAGTCTCGCTGGAGCTGCTTGTTTATCTCTAAAAAGTAATGAAGTCAAGTCACACAACATTAACTATAATAATAAAGAAATCGCAGTAAGGAACCTTAGACTTGGCACGACTTTGTCTAGATTTCGTTACTTTTTAGAGATAAACAAGCAGCTCCAGCGAGACTTGGCTAGTTTTTTACAGAATGTTTTTGGTGGGATCATTGTTACCATAGTACAGTCATCAGACTGTTTCAGAAATAAATAAAACCCACAGAATAAAAAAAATACAGTACTTACCTCACGGTCTTTATAAAGCCAATTTTTTTTATTGCTATCTCACTCTAGCATCGAAGCGATGACTCGCACAACTTATAATTTGATGAGGTCCCGCGGATCTTTTCGTAACTTTTCACGGAGAATGAATATAAATAAACGTTATTTAACACGTTTTTTGTTATGTTCCCGTCTCATTCTTACACTTATGATTTGATAGAAGTGTAAAAGTAATAGAAATAATACCTATGTAATGTATATACATTACTAAGTTATAGTAGGTACATAATAACGTTTATTTCTCTCGACCTAACTACACTAGCAATGCTTGCATGCTTGCTCCTTACTACATGGGAGTTAAACAAACTGGCGAAATGTAGGTGTTCTACTGAGCACACATCTGCTTAACCCTTCGGGGATTACAGGCTTAAAGTTATGTTACAAAAACCCATTTTTTTCATGGGGACTCCATTAATTTTTAACATTATTTTTATTATTTTTTGTTATAGTGATACACAATCTCTAAACGTGTCTACCTGTTACGGTTAAGGAGATACAGACGGACGGACCCAGTGGAGCCTTAGTAATAGCCCTTTTGGGTACAAAACCTTAAGAACAGCAAAATTACACGAAAGTAATTTTTCTCTTACACTCACATAAGTTTGACGCCGTGTAGCCCCTCGGAGAAATCTCGGCGCAACGATACGAGAACCTAATTGAACATATCTGAAGATGTTGGATTAATTGGACCGCGATGAGGTTTAAAATTGAACTTAAAGGGTTAGAGGGAAAGTGTGAATTTTATTTTGCGGTTTTTGGAGGTAAAGGGAATGTTTTTTTGAAGGTAGATAGGTAGTGTTTTTGTGAGGTAGTGAAAAATATACCATCTAATACCGGGTGTAAGGGACAGCCCTCCGCAGACCGATGGGGTGATTTCAGTATACCATACTAAGAAGACTGATACATGAAATTGTTTCAGGAACGTTATGAAAATCCAAAAAAAAACTGATTTGTTTTAAAACCTCATACGCAATGTATCGTGACCGCGGCAATCGCATAGCGATCGGCAAGCGCAGCTAGCCTTCGGCCGTAATTCCGTAGCTAGGCAGAAAGTGAACAGCTGATTTCACGCGTCGATCGTTACGATTATTTTAACATCCATTGCTGGTTTTTTGATTTTAGCTGTATTATTTATAAAAATTAAGTGCTGCGTACAAAAAATGTAATTTTACATTGAAAAAAAGAAAAAGTAACTGAAAAAACGGTAAAAAAAAAAAATCCTGAGAAAAATTCGAGTGAAATATGATTAAAAATAAGGAGCTGAATGCACCCTATCAGTTTGCGGAGGGCTGTCCCTTACACCCGGTATAATGCATAAGAATCAATGCAGCTTATGCTAGTTGATACTTTCAATCTCTATTTCTACATACTTAGTAAAAAACAAAGTCGCTTCCCGCCGTCTGTACGTTTTGATCTTTTAAACTACGCAATGGATTTTAATGCGGTTTTCATCAATAGATAGAGTGATTCAAGAGGAAAGTTTATGTATCATTGCACCCGTGCAATAAACCAAGGTGGGTCGCTAGTCATGTATAAAAAAACATTGTAAAAGATAACAGAACGTTAGTCTTGTATATAAGGACCAATTTCGATAAACAAAAGTGCTGAAAGTACGCTCTCTCGGAATAGAGAAAAGAATTGGGTAGTTTTATTATTTTTATTAATTTCTGGGCTTACACGTATATTAGTTGGAATATTTTGTTTATTCTACCCGCAAAATACTAAGTTTTGTATATTTTAGTCAGCTGAGAAAAGTTAGTTCACAAGGCTGTTGGGCCTTTAGATCAGAGAGCTTTTGCTCCAGAAAAAACGATCGATTTATTTTATGTAATGTTATAAACTCAAACCATTTATTAATTGATCGTTTTAAGATTGCCTGATCTATCGACACATAGCTAAAACCACTGAACGGATTACGCTGTTTGATACGCAGATAGTTATTATGATGTAGGGCATACTATAAATAATGGTCCTTTTATGCGGACGAAATCGCGGGCAGAAGTTGGTTTCAAATAAACCATTTACAAGCTCTTTTGATTCATCAAAGAGTCAGTCAGTCAAAATAAGTCAAAAACAATTCAAAATACATTTTAAGTAATCGATACAGCTAAAAAATGACCAGATTAAACAAGGGAGGCACAAAGAGTACCTAATAATTTCACATGGCCCCAAACTATATCTCTTTTCTCGTGGCCTCACAAGCAAAAGGGCTTGGGAGTCTCCATCAAACGGTAGGCGAGCCCCAGAGAAATCAGCGGAGTCCATATGTGCCGCTGTTAATTAGGCTTGCTTCGTAAATATTGCTTATATTGCCGCGAATAATTAAAATATTGAGGAAAAGCGTCTTGCTCGCTTCCTCGTGTTTTGATTCCGATGAAGTTCTGACTTGATTTCTTCTTATTGGTTGTTGAACCCCCAGTTTCCTGAAAAAAGAATAATATGACTTTTGTCAAGCGAGCTTAAGCTGCTGTGGTTAATTGACTGAATTTTCAACAACAATTGAAGACCAAATTCTATTCATTAAATACGTTCAAAATCGAATTGCTATCTCGTCTTAGCGACAAAGTGGCATTTTTGACAGATTGAGACTGAGATTAGATTGCGATCGTTCCTAAAAGTTTTTTTTTATTTATTTATTTAAGTAATATGGAAGTAACAAAAAAAACTTTTGTTTTTGTAATTTTTGTTATCTAATCAGAATAGCCAATGTGCCGTACGCAGTAGAGTTTTTACAACAGATTTAAGTAATATTCCGAGGTCTGCTTTTTGACCTATATTCTCGTCAGTAAACTAGTTTATAACTTGCAGCTGGCAACACAGAAACTCCTAAAACCTGGCTATTAAATCCTTACAGAAAAACCACCGAGGATCGTATTCGAAACAAGAAATCTTTAAAAAAGGAACGTTCTATCAAAGCTAGTAATGGTTCGCAATAAAGGCGCTCTCTGATTGGTCTGCGAGGTGGTAGACGGAGGGTGCATTTGCACAAAGGTACAGAAATATGTGACCGGTGCTAAACATTAACGATTATAGTCGCCAAGTCACGTCTAATTGCGCAAGAGGATGGGATTATGCAGAAGTGTTTATCTAGAAGCTAATACAGATTTTTATGCTGCTAATTGCAATTTCTCTGTGAATACAATAAGGATATATTTGTTTTCTAATTTTATTTTGGACCTCACTGACATAGGTACAGTAAAGGAAAACATCATGAGGATATCTAGAATTATAATTTATGTAAGTATAATTGCCAATTTGACTTGAGCTGGTGATCAATGTTCGTGCCTTCTTTGTATGAGAAGAGGCGTTTACCCTGCAGTGGGACAAGAATAGTCAGATAGTATTAAAGTAATGATGATTACAATAAATTGTACTTTCGTCATTAATAATCCGAATTCACTACCTTTTAAAATCTTAACACAATCAAACAGAATTATTAATTTAAATGATACACTAAGCGTAATTTGACACACTATTCAATGCAGCATTTTAGACCTTTAAACTATTTTTTCTAGAAAAACTGTATATTTTTCCACATTACCTTGCATCGAGAGCTGCACACTCTAACATAACACCATCCATGCTAATTGTAAGCGCGCGTTATCGCGAGACAAACGTGCTGGCTCCGCAACGCATAATCGTTACCACTTTTTCGTTTCGGGAAATTAGCGCCTTTTTGCATTGTCTCGTCCACGATAGAGACTGTTGTGTATTGCCATTGCTATTGCTTTGTTCTTTGTTCCTTTTAATATTGGCGTACGTAATTGAGACTGCGGATAATTGACTTGACTTTTTTAAGTTTTTTTTTTTATAGATTCGGTTATGGTACCGGCTTAAAGAACTCGCTGCCTCGTTGGTCTAGTAGTCGCAAAGCGTCACTGCTGAGCATGAGGTTTTGGGTTCGATTCCATGGTCGGGCAAAGTGTTATTGGGTTTTTTCATCAGGTATTTCTCAGTAGCAGCCTTGGAGTCTGGATTTGTGGCCGGTTGATGGCAATAGGCTCGCCCCCTATTACATGTGACTTAAACATGACTAACGAAATGTGAGTGTACTAATGAGTACACCTCTGCCTAGCCCTTCGAGGATTACAGGCGTGATGTTGTGTGTGTGTGAGTTTAAAAGTTTGTAAGCTGATTTTTGTTCCACGTAGTTTTTCTCATCGCCTTACTTACAAGATTACTTATGGCGGTCAGGATATAAGAACACCATGGTCTAAGGCTCTAGACAGACGGACTGCATTTCAACTGCAATCCAACTGCAAATTTGCAGTTCGGATGCAGTTTGAATGCAGTTGACACGACTGCAATAGAACTGCAAACCAACCGTGCGGTCCAATTGCAGTCGGCGTGCAGTCGTGTGAACTGCACACCGACTGCAATCGAACTGCATCCGAACTGCACCATACCCACCCGCCCGCACTACTTTAACGCTCCGCCCCCCCGCAGTTCGGATGCAGTTCGATTGCAGTCGGTGTGCAGTTCACACGACTGCACGCCGACTGCAATTGGACCGCACGGTTGGTTTGCAGTTCTATTGCAGTCGTGTCAACTGCATTCAAACTGCATCCGAACTGCAAATTTGCAGTTGGATTGCAGTTGAAATGCAGTCCGTCTGTCTAGAGCCTTAGATCTCAACGTCGTCGTCAGATTTTCTCCATTTTAGCATGACTGAATGTGATGACTGAAATGACTGAAACCCATGTAAATAAATTTTAGTCAAGGCTTTAGGATCAGTCTACCACCACGACTTCTATTGGGAATCAAACCCAACATAACATGCGCGTGGTCAGCACGCGCTGGAGTCTCATCAACAGCGGCGACCGTAAACGCGGACAAATCTTGCGCGTGCTGACCACTGATAATACGGTCCACTTATTTTTCATCTTAAACAGTTTCCACTCTTTAGCAAACAAATAATGAAATCTATGTCAACAACATCAGCAAGTAGCAAGTCAAATAGCTTTAAGACAGCAGCCCAATTCCCTCACCAATCATTCTTTCACCCCGACGTCTTTCCGCAGAGAAATGGCGTATACAGTAAGAGAGGTGATCAGTCTGTGTAATTAACATTCCGACTCACCTCGACCTCGGCTCGGCGTCAAGACGCGCGAATTAAACCGATATCACTTCGGCACTTATTGACGGCGGGCTCGCGGTGGAGTAGAGGAGCAGGTGTATTTTATGGGTTTAAAATGTTTTTGTTCTTTTTTTAACCTTTAAGTATTTATTTTAATTTAAAATTTTAAATTGAATCTATTTAATCTAGTTATTTCATAGGAAACATGGATAAATTGTACATTTGTAGGTATTATAAGTTTATTGTTAAAGTTGTCTATGCTCTACTGTCTAAAGAGCATGCAGAGTCATTTTATAATAATATGGTTACTTGGAAGAATGGATCTGGATTTTAATATAATGATAAGGTATTGCTAGTCTGTAAGTTTTAGTATAGTCTGTTCTTTCTCTTATCTTGTGTCAGCATGACGTCTACATGTCAATCTTTGTGTGGCAAAAAAATCAGCCGTAACTAAAATGTTGTACAACCTAAAAAAAAATTAGCAATTAATTAAGAAATATTTGATAGAATATTAGATTTATTTGCATAATGCCAGCTGATAATATCATTAAAATTTGTCCTTTTAAATAGGTAAGGAAATGATTTTAATTCATCTGCTCCTGTACTGCACTCCGAGGCTATGGTTGGCGCGTTCGCGAGACGAGCGTTCGACAGGCTCCGTTACCGAGTCGACACAGGCATCCGACACATTACACCCAGCGCGACTGTAGGGTGAGAAAGCTTTAACAATGAGAGTGAGACGAAAATAAAAAAAATGGCTGCAGTGCTTTCAGCGACAAAAGTCGATTAATATTGTTACTTAAATAGCTACATACTTTTCTCATACAGATAAGGCACGAGCATTGATTACCACGCTTGCTCAACGTGCTTTGGCGATTTCAGGCTTATTTATTTATTTAAACTTTATGCAAAACAAAAAAGTACAAAGGCGGAGTTAATGCCTTACCATTAAGGCATTAACTCCGCCTTTGTACTTTTTTAATACCTAATAGACTTATATTAATTATAAGTCCAGGTTTCATCACAATGTTTTCCTTCACCGTTGTCAGTGATGTCCAAGATAAACTTAGAAAGTACAATTGAATTAAAAAAGTCGCATTGGTACTTGTCCGATAACGAACCAACAACCTCATGTATGGAAGGCGGGCACCTTAACTATTGGACCATCACCAATTACTATAATTTGTGGTAATAATAATAATACCAGCCTATTACTGTCCCACTGTAGGGCAAAGGCTTCTTCTCATACAGAGAAGGCATAAGCATGATCACCACGCTTGCTCAAGACGGATTGGCGATTGTAGACTATTGAATTTGTGGTAAGGAAATAAAAATCTATTGTATTTTTGAACCTAGTTTATTTTCTATAAAACAGCGCACTCTTTCACTCCGAATTACCTGTAACCCTGTCTATATTAATGTGGCCAATTTGTAGGAGGGCGCGATCACCTCATTTGTCGGAGAGCGGCGGGCTACGCAAAACAAGTAGCTTCAGTGTTACCAGATCTAAGACGATCGTGTCCCGGGAAAACTTGTAATTTGTTTGTAGAAATGTTTGAAAATAATGTACATATTTTTTTTTTTAATTGAGTATAATAGATGCTTGGAAAAAGACATCCGGGGAAGGGCAGTACTTTTTTGTTGCTAATCAGAATTATTAAGTACGAATGTTTTTAAGACAATGAGTAGGTAGGTCCAGTTGAAAACCAGGGTCAGGCACAAAAACTGGTTGCTAAACTGGGCTTGCTTGGCGCAGCTGTGGGGGGCACTTTCTTATTCTATCAATTCTTTATATCTTTAGGTAAATTCATGGGACATGACGTTTCATCTATGGTCCGAGACAGGAGCACGCCGCCGGCTTACGCTGAAAACCAGTGCGGTGGTTTTAGTGCCTCCGTGCACTGAGCACGGCATTATGCTGAGCGTAAGCCCTTTCGCGCGGTAGTAGTGCATATTTAGTTTTGTATTTATTTTATTTTTATTTTTTAGATTTAAAATAACTTGTTTCTCCTTGCTTTTATGTACAATTTTTATTTTTTCTTTTATGTTATGTGCGTCATTTTCGTGTGAATAAACAATTTTTCTTTCTTTCTTTCATGTTAATACTACGGTCGTTGACTGTTTATATGCTATATTTTTTTTACCGGATTAGTTTTAATAAAAAAAATAATACAGACAGTCAACGACCAGCAAAATACCTGAACAAAGAAAACAAAACACACCTGCAAAAAAAAACATAAACATCTTAAACAAAGGGTGCTCCCAATGCTTACAACCCAGCATTATTTGGTACACGAACACTTGTTAATCGGTAACTAATTACTCTTTAATTAAAGAACGAAACGTTAACGCAGTCCGTTTGTAAGACTACCCTCGTTTTAACACGAGCGCGCTACTGTGAAGTTTATAGATCGGTAGATTATTAGCAAACGAATTGGAACGAATATTTAGCTTTACTAATATAATAACAGTATATTCAAATGAAGGTAGATATTGAAGGTAGGTTGGTATGTCTACCTACTTATTTTTATAAATTGCCAAAAAAAGAATTTTGACTACTTATCTTTTGTTTGTTTAAATTTTTCCGATTCTTAATTCCAACCTATTTTTTCCATAATTAATGGTAAGTTACGACTGTCAAAGATCTACGAATGACAGCCGGGACCAACAGTTTAACGTGGTTTTCCAGGTATGGAGAAGTCTCGGTGTGTAAAGATGGTCACCCACCCACGGACCAACCCCGGCAAGCGTAGCTTAACCTGATGAATCTACCTGCGTGGCTGTTCCTATACAAAGACTTCTACGAAAATCCCAACTGATATTATAAATGCAAAAATAAGTTTTTTGGTTTGTTTGTTAACATTTTACGACTAAGCCACTGAACCGATCATCCTGAAATTTTGCATACAAAGCAAATCGATTGACACTTTGGTTAAATTTACGACCTTTCGACGTCGTGTACGAATTTTAAGGTGTACGTAAGTACTGTGTTATTACGTTCAAAAGTGCTTTATAATGGCCTAATTAAATAAATAATTTGACTTTGACTTTGAATACATCACTTATCTGTGCTTATACACACAAATGTAGGTATGGCCTGTACCCCGTGTTCACAGCAATTCAAACCTTAGCATGCTACTGCACTTATGACCGCTACTGTACATAGGGTACCATTGATCCCGAAAAAAGTACTGTTCCGGAAGTGATAAAAGACAGTAAACCCATGTAATTAACATCTAACTCCGTAAGCACCTGACTCAACACAAACACACAATCCAAAACACCGTCTGAATTCTCAAACTTAATCAAAACGGGAGTCAACATCATGGTTATCTTAATCTGAACAAATTTTAGCAACACAAAGCGCGATCCGATAGTGATACAACTTTGTTAAAGCTGCAGAACTCATTTATCCACCTCAATACAACGTGTTCCAGATAAAATCTAAATAACTTCGACGATCTCATATTAAAAGGCCCAAAATGTCGATAAATGAAGGAGTTAGGGAATATGGAAGGAATTGGGCTTGGAACTGAACTGACTTTTAACAGAGTAATAAAAATAAATCTAAAAAACAATCGACAGCCAAGAAAAAGTCGAGGCCCCAGACCAACGATATTTTATCATAGATTAATAATAATGTAATAATAACAGTATCACTACTGCATAGTATAAAACAAAGTCGCTTTTCCTGTCTGTCTGTCCCTATATATTATGCTTAGATCTTTAAAACTACGCAACGGATTTTGATGCGGTTTTTTTTAATAGATAGAGTGATTCAAGAGGAAGGTTTATATGTATAATACATGCACCCGTGCGAAGCCGGGGCGGGTCGCTAGTAACTTAATATATTAATGACATGTTACGTATACCTAATTATATTTTACTAAATTACATCAACAGTTATTTTACCAGAACATCGTAAATCTAGAAATCTCTTTTCTTTGAAAATAGTCATCACAAAATGATGTCTCTTCCAGTATGTTCGACATCTTCATGACCCTTATTTTAACAGGTATCGAATAGTCCCAGTTAATCCACTCGAGATATGAGCGACCAACAAAGAGATCGCAGATATAGTTCGCGACTGACAAGAATAGACCGGGGAATGTTTAGATATAGACTTTAGTCTATGATATGTATTTAGCCAATAAAGCCCGTATTGACCCAGAGAGCAGCTAGTTTTCAATACATACATAAACACAACTCTTTTCCCATGGGGGTAGGCAGAAACGACAGAACGTCACCTGCAATGACCCTTACATACTTCTTACGTCTCGTCCACGTTCATACTTCTGATCATACAAGCACGCCTTTTACAAGTACTGCGCACCTGACCTTTCTGAAGAACCTCACTAATAAAGTCAGTGAAGGTCTTCCTAGAAAGACTTACAGTAATTTTTGAATAAGTTCTTTCTTTAATTATTTTTTCAAAATTATTCAAATCTAAACCTGCCTTCTGTAATCCCGCTCTGTCAATCGAAGATCTTTATCATTCAGTACCGTTAGCATCGAGTTTTGGAACAAATTCCATTCGAACAGAAACTTGTCGGGACAATGAGAAACACCTTGCTAATATCCAAGAGGGGACTATCTCCCCTGTATCCCCTTGATCGAGTTCGATCGATTAACCCTTTAGTTGCTCTCGGAGGGAATTAAAAATTGTGAGTTTGTTTTGATGTTAGGTATAAGAAAGGTGGTGTGTTGGATTTTAATGAAAACTTTTACTATGATTTCAGTATATACTGACTGCATTTTGGACGTTTTTAATTATGACAATAAGCTTTTTTATCTCAGTTTCAATCTGTCAAAAGTAGCTCTAATTTATCTAAATTTTTTGACATTGATCGTCGCTGAGGTGAGTTTTTGAACGTTTTTAATTAGGAGAATCAAACATCCTTTATTTGTTTTTAATTTTTTAGATTTAATACCAAATTGTTTTTTTTTGTTTTGTATACATTTTTTTTTATGTTACGTGCGTTGTTTTCGCTTGAATAAACAGATTTTCTCTCTTTCTTTTCGATACATTCTACATATACACATAATATGATTATACTACATTCTTCCATACAGAATATTTAGGATAACTATCACAATATAACAATAACTTAAGAAGTAACAATAAATATAACAAATGTGCACGCAGCACGGATAGGATTAATAACGGAGAGATTTATGTGAAAATAAATTTATTTGACGGAGTTAAGTGGCTATTCTTTACCGATGTGCCATCTACGATGGGCATGGGAAGTCGTGGTACCTTCACAGTGTTATTATTTCTGTTAAAATGAAGATTTTAACGAGAAAATGCCATACTTTACTTGCTTAGGAAGTAGGTAAACAAAAAATATAGGCGTTCACAGCATTTTTGTCACTTGCATAATCTATCCTAAAATTAGGCATGCAAATCAATTTTATATTTATACATACATAAACTCACGCCTTTTTCCCATGGGGTTAGGCAGAAACCACAGAATGCCATCTGCTACGATCCTTATAAATACTCCTTTCGCCTCATCCACGTTCATACATCTCGTTATACAAGCACGCCGGTTACGAGTAGTATACTACTTTAAGATATACAGGATTGGTTATTCGATGCATTCCTTGAACGAATTTCTTTTTAAACGATGTATTGAATAACCGAATCATTGAAAAAGCGAAAGGGGGGGGGGTAGTAAATGTCTCCTTATCACATCTAATCACCTTCTTAAAACCACAGTTGAAGAACATCCAACAACCAAACTAAAAGTAAAATTACATAACCACCAAAAATCATTACCAAACCACTGGGAATCAAACAAACGAAACTCAACCCTCAAAATCTAATAGCAAATCAAACAGTAGAACACCGCGGGTACTTTCGACCCATCCACCCTAACTTGAGTTATTTGCCCAAGTTATCGGCCCACCGTTTATCACTGAAATGTCACATTTAATAATAATTAATGATAATTGCCTTCTAGCTTACGACAAAGGCGATCGGCCGATTCTCATAAGTTATTTCAGTTTAAGTTAGAGAACACTTGGAATTTGAGTAGAGAACTGTATCTTGTGTAGTTCGGTGTAAGTGTGGAGTAGGACGTGGGGTGGAGTCGCTGTTACACTTTTGTTTGTTATTTTTTTTTACTTGAACTGAGGATGGTAGGCGTTTTCATGACCGGCCGAGGAAGAGGTGGCGAGATGACCTAGATACGCACTTAGAGGCTGGTTTGAAGTGGTACAAAAAAGAACCCACCTAATTTTTTACCAGATATTTTGACATTGATTGTCGCTAAGATTTAAAATGTTTTTTAATAAAGTAGCCTTTTGACCACGTTACAATTCATGGCTTCAATATATTAATATTCTGTAACATGTTATGGCTTGCAAACATGTACAGTCAACAAAAGAGATAGGTATGCAGGGTCGTCAGATAGAGTTGAGGTTTTCTTAAAAACCGATGGATGTTTTTAAATGTAATTTAATTTAAAAAGTAGATAATTTCTTTAATTAAGTTACGTTTGAATCAAAAAAATCCATCGGTTTCTAAGAAAACTTAAACGATATCTGACGACCCTGAATACCTATCTCTTTTGTTGTCTTTACATCAAATGTTTGCACAAAAGTTTTAAAAGCAACAACAAAATGACGATAAAACTAACAGAACACCTACTCCACCCCACTTCTGCCCTCAACGAGTATTCTTAATCACTTAGCATTGGTAAACGTTCGCACGACAAGGTAAACAATATGAAGGCTACAAGTTGAACTATAACTCTTGTGTTACGTATAAAGTTGTGCTCCTACGCAAACGGCTGCATTGTTCCATGTTTGACTAGCAGACCGAGTTCCACTGTGACACTGGTGAACGGGGGATGTGATTGTAAGCGGATTGGCCTGTGTAAGGGTTGTTCCTAGTGTTAGGCGTACAGGATACAATGATGTTATAACCAAAGATTCTCTCCTGTAATTCCCGAAGGGTTAGGCAGAGGTGTACCCATTAGTACCTACACCCACATTTCGCCAGTTATCCATTTACCAGGGGGCGATCCTATTGCCATCAACCGGGCACAAATCCAGTCTTCAAGGCTGCTACTGAGAAATTCCTAATGGAAAAACCCAATAGCACTTTGGCCGACCTGGGAATCGCGCAGCAGTCGAGCTTTGCGACCACTAGACTAGAGAAGCAGTTTTTAATCTATCCAGTTTAAACAGTTTTGAATAGGTAGAGGAATATGGTACTTTGCACTATGGTAGGCCTAGATCTAGCAAGCGTGGTGATCATTGTCCGATGCCTTTTCTGTATGAGAAGAGGCCTTTGCCCTGCAGTGGGGTTTTAATAGGCTGGTATCCTATTATATTATTTGTCGGTAACCGTTTTGAATTCTATTTAACCTCTAACCGGCCACAGTTAAACCATGACACATAACCTCCAGTACATCTACCATATTCAACACTTTAACCTCAACAATAAATCCACGCACCTTGACTACTTATCGATCACACCTTTACCCGGGTAATCATAATAAATAACGGTAAATATTCTGCAAATTCGTACATTAACCAGCTAGCGTCGCTTGCGCTGAGTTATAACGTCTACCCGACATTTAGGCAAACCAGCGGCATTAGCATTAATTTAAAATATTATTTATAGTTTGAAGCTTTATACTGATGGGGGATGGCCGAAGAGATGGAGGTGGCAAGAGATTTTTTTTGTAACGAAGTTCCTTAACTCGGCTTGCGGTAGTTAACGTTAGCGTATTTTTTTTTGTTTTAACTCATACGGGATTTTATTCCTAAAAGGGCGGGGTCCCCCGACAAAATTAAAAAAAAAATGTACATTTGTCTTTTTTAATCGGTCAAGCCCCGGCTGACTTACCGGTAAGTCAGAACAATAGAAAATCAATTGTGTCTCATTACGTGGGACTTGAGTAATTAAACCGTAGTTTAAAATAAGACAAATGTGGAAACACTGTCGAATAATTTTATTTAGGAGATTGGCTAAATTCCGAAGTCAGCTCTGGCGAATAAGTGGCCCAAGTATGGTTATATTTTGCCAGAGGAACTATCTCGGTAGGAGTCAATCTTTAGACAGATTTGATCGTCTCCAAAAATCACAAAATCATCTTTCTCCTCTCCCTTTTTTTGTTTTTTTTTTCGTGGGGAAATCTTCATGGATGCCCTCCGTTTGGGGATAACGGAGGGGTATGTCGGACTCTTACCGACTAAAACCCCACGGTTCCTCCTGCTACCATAAGTCGGGAGCCCGGTATTCGCATTACGCATGATCCGCGCCCCCGTCTGGTCCAATAGGACCGCCATTGGCGAGCCCTTTCACCATGTGCGGCCTATCCTGCGACCGCACATATTCCTCTAGAGGGGCGCGCACGGAACGCTGCGCGCCGCCATCACAGGCCTATGTCTGGTCGAGCGACAAACTGCCCCAAGTTTGCAGCTCGCAGGCCCCTCCTCACGGTGGCCGGAGATCATTGAGCATTTCTTCTCTCCCTCCAAATCTTCTCTGCAGGGTTGTGCTCACAAATCTTCGTAGCTCAACATTGGTGCTGTGTTGATGATCTCGTTAAGGGTAAGATGACACCAAATGGCCGTAATTATACCGAGTTAAGGGGCAGTAATCGCGTCGGGGCCGTGTTTTTGGCGAATTCGCAGAAGCGTCGTGTTTCATTGTTTATTAAAGTTTTTTATTTTTATTGTTATTGCTGCTGCTGGTGCCTGTAATTGGTATCGGTTTGATGGTGTTTGGAAAGTTTTAGATGTAACACGAGAGGGGTCGATGGCAGCTGTTGGCTGTTTATTTAATTACGAGTAATTAATTCGTTCTGTTTTTTTTTATGGTAAAATTCTACCTAACCTATTCGACACTTTAACAAGTGAAAATATATTCAGATATAAAACTATTGACGACAGAAGATATAGAAATTCCGCATTTTAAGTAAGCCCATAATTATGCTTGCAGTCTTCCTGAAAAAAAAAAACACAGACTAACTAGAAAAAAAATACTACTAATAAAGTGTGGGTTGTGGTGGTCAACCACACAGAACCCACACTTTCTAAGTAAGACAATGCAGGGTAACCTACATTTTGACAAGTTTTTGACCTTGATTATTGCTGAGACGAGATTACGACTAGATTTTAAACTTTTTTAGTAACTGGAGTTTGCCTTCTGATATCACTTGCCAGGCTTCAAGGTTCTGTTTATCAGTAAAGACTATCAATGATTTAGAAATGACAGTCATGACCTTACGATTTATTTACAATTGAACAAGTAACTCCCCCTCTTTTTTATATATTGTTCATAGCAAAGTGTTTTTGGGTTTTTCCATCAGAAATTTATCAGTAGCAGCCTCGGAGTCTGGATTTGTGCCCGAAGGCCCGCTAACTATTACATGGGACTTAAACATAACTGGCGAAATGTGGGTGTACTAGCGTGGGGGTACGTCTCTGCCTAACCTTTCGGGGATTACAGGCGTGATTTTATGTATGTAAATAACTTAAAATTAATAGAACAACAGCAAACATCCAGTTAAGAACTTTCCTACGGCCACCATGAAAAATATTCCTCTTCAAACATACAAAACATTTATCTGACCTGTTACTCACAAAAGTTGTATGGCAGTATTAATTTCCATACATATGTGTAACACGCTTCACTGTTGGACTCGTGCGGGCTCGGGCGCCATGTTTGAGTCCCCAACCGGACATATTTAAGCTATTTTATTTATTTTGAGATACAAAAGGCCTTATCGGCGGATATATAGCTTAACAGCGTGTTCGGACTTGGGTACTGTGTTATTGTTGATAGTATTATGTGGGATACTAGTGGGCTGTATGGGTATTTGAAAAAAAATTTGTTAATGATAAAATACTAATTAATTGAGCTTATACTTTGCCTTCCGGTAAAATGAAATAGGAAATTATGTTTTTTCCTACTCTTCCACTGTTTTATTCTGATTAATTTCGTTGCAGCATCCAAGACAGTTAAGTCCCTTCTCTGCGACTCTTTGTGCTTCATTGCATTTCAGGAGTTGCAGTGATTCGAAATAGGGTGACGAGCGGAACTCAATTTTAAAAAAAAATGTGTTTCTTTATCACCATGTCCTGTTCCCAGATTTGTAAAATAAAATATTTTATCTTATTAACATGTACTTAAAATATAATTGAAATGTAAAACTTAGTTGTTTTTAAAGATCAATTCAAATCTATGTACATTGATTTTTTTAAGCATTTTTTTAAATTCACATATAACTGCAACGACTGATTTTCTAGTAGCATTAATTTATACTGATGAGCTGTTAAGCATACATCGTGAAAGTATTACAATTAATTTATTTTTATTAACAAACTTTAACAAAGCCAAAAACATCACATCACAATATTTAAATTGCCAGTAACATTTACATTGAAGTTTACACAACAAACACCTAGTCCTATTTCAGCTACATAATATACGGATTACTCAACATTATAACATGTTAGAAAAGCCCTACATATTCCCAGCATCCCATTCTGAACACGGGAGCCCACAGACATCCTCTCAATAAACAAGGCTTCTCATAGTTCCCCGCGTTATCTGACTTTGATGGGACGGTCGGCGGGTAGTTTTAAAACGTGCGCACACACCGGTAGTTGTAAATAATTATGGGCTTTTGTAGTTTTTGCCCAACGATTATGCGTAATGACCGGGCCTGGTTACATTTTGAGATAGTTACCGGCGTTTATTTACGTTGTTCCGTTTTGTTTTGTTATTCTGTTTTGTACATTGTAATCGGTTTTGTATATAATGTTTGTTTAGTTCATTTAAATAATGGGAGGGCGGGGTAATTGGGTTGGTTTGTTTTTGAGAAGGTGAAATAATAAAATAGTCGTATTATAGAGAATATATAATGGCAATAGACTCGCCCCCTATTACATGGGACTAAACAGAACTGGCGAAATGTGGGTGTACTAATGTGTAAACCTCTGCCTAACCCTTCGGGGATTACAAGCGTGATGTTATGTATAGAGAAATGCTAATAAGTTTCATTATTGATGTACTAAAAGTAACAGAACTTGATGAGAGAAATGAGAAAATATTTTGATGATAGTTATAATTAATCAATTTGCCTAGCGTTTTCCCAACTTTGTTGGGGTCAGCTTCCAGTCTAACCAAATGCAGCTGAATACCAATATTTTACATGGAACGACTGCCTATCTGACCTCCACAACCCAGTAACTGGGTAATACAATACCCCTTGGTAAGACTGGTTGTCTTACAATTCTAGTGTAAAATATATTATATTATTTCCTACTAGAGATACTTATAAAAGTCTCTTAGACAATTTCAATAGTTATTTTTACTAGATGTATAAGTAAACTGTGATAAAAAAACAAGTATTGGAAACAATGTTGTGTCTACGCCAGCTACTACGCCGTAGCACTCAGTCGTAGCCGTAGGCCCGTAGCAGACTGGCGCTACGATCGGGGTTCTATCATTATTTTCATTTTATTTATTAGAAAGTACTTTGAAATTAGTATTTTTTATCAATGATTGACCTATACTACTTTTCTGAACTATAAAAAAACACACATACTTAGATACGCATGAAAAACATAACATAAACATAACATTGATCACGCTTACCCAAAGCGGATTGGTGAGATCAGTCATACATTTTTTATTTTTTAACTACGTTGCCCCGCACTGGGAATTTCTCGTGCCTTAGAAATGAAGGCCTCCAGCCAGGGCTTGAATTTCTCCTGTATCGTACAAACATATATATGTTTGTACATACATAGGTATAAACTCACATACACAAACAGGCAAATCCGGAAAAACTATCTGTAGGTCATACAAATATTTGTTTCATGCGGAAATTGAGCCTGCGACATGCAGGGCAGCAGCCAATGGCTTAGCTACTACGCCAACCGTATCCAAGATAAGCGTAGAAAGTACAACATACATAAACTCACGCCTTTTTCCCATGAGGGTAGGTAGAAACCACAGAACGTCTTGCTACGATCCTTACATAATCCTTTCGGTTCATCCACGTTCATACATCTCGTCATACAAGCACGCCGGTTACGAGTACTGCGCACCTGACTTTTCCGAAGAACCTCACCAATAAGGTCAGTCAAGTGTAGGTCTTCCTAGGGCGTCCCCTCACTGCGTTGCCTCTGCCATATAAATACCTTTTGTAAATCGTCTTTCACTCATCCTCTCAACATGACCGAACCATAGAAAGTACAATGAAATCAAAAAGTCACATTGGTACTTGCCCATGAGCGGTTGCTCAAACATAAGAGGCGCTTTAATTACTCGGACATTAGGAAGATTAAACAAAATATAGCCTAAAAAAAAGTCAAATCCATCCAAAAAACTCCATACGATGTACATCAGGGCGTCCCTAAGGACAGGTTCATACTTCCGATACGAAAGGCTATAACATAAACATGGGGTACACTATTAAAACTTGGACTCGTTTTGTAAGCCAAAATATTATACGGACTACCTTCCTTCTATCTCGATGCGTTAGGGCTGCCAGGGCATTTACATTTTTATTTCAACGAATACAAACACAATGTTTACAAATGAATAAAATTGAAGTGTCTGTTTGTTATGTCAAAATGTCAAAACAACAGCCTTTTAATAAATACATAATGAATTTTTACATGCTTCCAAATAACCATTTTTTTTTAAATATGTCGCACTATTTCGGTTACTCTTCAAAACGGCTAAATTGTTTTTAAGGGGACTTTCACTGGCATACAGCTGATGTTATATAAAAAGTAATTTCGGTTACTTTTAATTAGTTTTGAAAAAAAAAATATGTCAGTTTCTTCTGGCTAGTCTCCAAAACGGCTGAACCGATTTTGTTGGGACTTTCTCTAGTGGGTAGCTGATGTTACAAAAAGTAACTTCGATTACTTTTATTTTATAAAAAAACTATCTGTTTGTTTAGGCGAGTTTCCAAAACGGCTGAACCGATTTTGACGAGACTTTAACTAGCCGGTAGCTGATAACTATGACTATTTTTTATTTTACAAAAAATTCAGGGTTCCATTCAAAAAAAATCAACACCAACACTCACAATCGCATTCACAGACAGACACAGTCGCGGTCATAAGCTAGTAGGAGATACGTTTGTAAAATGTTCTTGATACTTTCCTGTAAGTTTATCGCTTTTGTGTCCGCGTTTGGATTGGAAAATGGTGTACAGTTGTCTGGACTGTATTTGTTTTAGTTTTGTATTTAATTGGGAGATATGTTTTTAGTTATGTGTCAGAAATTCCCAGTCATTTCGGTTTAAAGAAATTTTTATTTCTCAAAAAGAACATACATAGTTCACTTAAATATGAGAAACTTAACAAAAAATATGTTATCATAAGTAATAAACATTTTGTCGTTCGATCTATCGTAAGTACATTCAGTGGGTAACTGTTTATTTTTGTTGGTCGGCCAAATACAACTTTAACTTATTTTTAAAAATATTCATTGATGGAGAGTCTCTTATCTCTTTAGGTAACTTATTATATAACTGCGCTCCCTCAAACTGAATAGTTCTCCTTCCGTATAATGTTCTAACTGAAGGTAGTTCTATACTATCCCTATTTCTAGCGTTGTAGTGGTAAGTTTTGCGTTTGAGAGTGGTTTGTGAGTGTATTTTGTTAGTTAAAATTTTCTTTATTAGTATGCATGTGTGGTATGTATATAATGATTTTAGGTTAAATAGTTTGGTTTTGGTGTAAAGTTCTTTCGTATGTGTTAAGTGATTGTAATTAAACAGAGTTTTGATTGCTTTGTTTTGCGTTACTTGTAGGTCATGAACGTGTGTAATAGCGGCCTGTCCCCATACTTGTATTAAATAGTCTAAGTGTGGTTTGATGAGTGTATTATAAATTGTGTAACGTAGTTGAAATGGCACACATTTAGCAATATTTCTCAGGGCTCCAGTAAACGGAATCAATTTGCTTCTTACGTAATCAATGTGAGGTTTAAATGTCAATCTACTGTCCAGAATCAGGCCTAAGTATTTCTCATGGTTTGATCTTAACAACTGTTGGCCATCTACCGTAAGAGGAGGAAAAGCAGGAATCTTTTTGTTCTCAGGAGAAAATATTATGTATGACGTTTTGTTAACATTAATAGTCAGTAAATTGTGTTTAAGCCACGTATTTAGGATATGGAGGTCTTGCTGTGCTTCATTGATAACGTTAAGTATGGAGTGACCAAAATAAAAAAGACACGTGTCGTCTGCGTACAGTGAAATATGTCCCGCTAACCCAATTTTACTTATACTATTTATATAAATTAAGAAGAGCAATGGTCCTAAAACTGATCCCTGTGGAACTCCGCATACTACTTCAGCAACTGTACTTTCAAAGTTGTCAATTTTTACTATCTGATGCCTATTTGCAAGATAAGATTCGAATATTTTGTAGGCTTTGGCAGTGATTCCAATGCTATTCAGCTTTTCTAATAGTACAGAATGACTTATTGTGTCGAAAGCTTTCTTAAGATCAATGAAAATACCTAGAACTAGTTGCTTTTTATCAATATTGTTTTTAATTTTAGTTACTAAATCTATTGTTGCTGCCAGTGTATTAGAATGTGGTCTAAATCCGTATTGATATTCATACAAAAAGTCTATTTCATTTAAGTAATCAAACAAGCGTGTAAATAACACCCTTTCAAAAATTTTTGAAATTACAGGCAATACTGAAATAGGCCGGTAGTTGCCGGGATCAGTTTTAGTTCCAGCTTTATAAATAGGGGTCACCTTGGCTATCTTAAGGCTGTCAGGGAAAACACCTTTCTTAAGGCAATCATTAATACAATTTGCAAGATTATTAGCGATTTGGTTTCCGATACACTTCAGCGCTTTTGTGGTTATACCGTCTATGCCACAACTGGTATTATTATCCAGGTTATCTATAATTTTTTTGATTTCGTCCGTTGAGCAAGGGTAAAGTTCCGATAAATTAGGGTCTTGACTATTCTTAGTTTCGTGTATAGTGTTTGTGTGTGTAATGTTAGGTTGGTTTGGCTGAATTTTATGAGCTAATATAGAACCGATTGTAGCAAAGTAGTGATTAAAACTGTTACAAATTTCTGTACCATCTGTTATTACAGTATTATTTACAATTACCTTTGGGGGAGCACAGTCACATGTAATTTTATTTCTAGCAAGAGTATTTATTAATTTCCACATCTTCTTGGGTTTTTTTTTGCATTTCTCAAAAGCATCATAATAATATTTCTTCTTTTGAATGCTTATTGTCTTTTTTACTTTTTCCTTTGTAGATGTTAACTTTGATTTTAATTGTTCATTCCTGGGATCTATTAGATAATCGTGCCATAGTTGATTTCTTTCAGTAATGTTGTTAATTATAGTTTTATTAATCCAGTCCTTTTGGGGTAGATTAAGGATTTTAGTTTTTGAAATTTTAGAATCTTCAATTTGCTTTTTAATGTATCTTTCAAGTGTGTTGTAGCTATTGTCTTCATCTGGTAGATTTTCCTTTTGTATATTGTTAACAAGTTCCTTATAGATGATTGCTTGATATCGTTTTTTATGTATTAGCGATTGTTTATACTTCTCTATTCCTATGTAAATTTGCTTGTGGTCAGATAAGGTAGACTCAACCAATGCCATGTGAATGCTGGAATCGAAAATATTTGTAGACACATGATCGATAATGCTTTTCGTATTTACTGTTTGACGAGTTGCATACTGTTCGTGCGTGTTGTTTATGATTGAGTAGCCTGATTCTTGTATCATGTTCCTATAGTCTGTGGTTATACGTTGATTTCGCAATTAATCTATGTTGAAGTCACCGAATATAATTGTTTTTTGTCTGCTTCTTTCTAACAGCGTGGAGTACGTTTGATGGAATAGTTTTATGTTTGTATTAGGTGGTTTATAAATTATGCCAACGGTCAGTGACAGTTTTTCCAGATGAATAAATAGAAAGTTGTTACCATGTACGTAGCGGTCTTCTTTGATGCTGAATTTAATATTTTTGTGTACATACATAGAAACACCACCGCCTACACCATCCGTTCGAATATTGTAGACGTGTGAATAATTTGGTATATCGAGTAGTTCTGCTTCTGTTTTGTTTTTTATCCACGTTTCGGTAAGTAAAATAATGTGAATCGATTGATTAAATGACTTTAGTATACATTTCAATTCGTCTAGTTTGCCCGCTTTAACTAAGCTTCGAACATTGGCGTAAAATAGTCTCAAAGATGAGGCAGACGTGTGTATAGACTGGTACGTATATACATGCTGATAGGTAATGTTTTCAACTCCTGAAGTATCGATGTTTATTGGCTGGACAGCATGACTCATTATTAGTTTTTTGGTGTATTCTTAGTAATTTTAGGTATTCCTTTATCATACTTAATTATCAAATCTAGCTCACCATTTTCCTTTCGACGCGATAATTCATCACGAAGATCTTTTAGGAGTTTCATTTGCATAGGTATTTCTAAGATTTTAAAAAGTCTAGTCGCAAAGCGCGAGTTCGGGCAAAGTGTTATTGGGTTTTTCCATCAGGAATTTCTCAGTAGCAGCCTCGGAGACTGATTTTGTGCCCGGTTAATGGCAATAGACTCGCCCCCTATTACATAGGACTTAAACATAACTGGCGAAATGTGGGTGTACTAATGGGTACACCTTTGCCTTATCCTTCGGGGATCTTAAGTTGGCAAAAGCTTTGCATTGAAGGAAAACATTGTGTGGTAACTTGAACTTAACGAATGGATTGTCAATGCCAATTTTATAACTATAGTCTTTTAATGTGGTTGCATAAGAAGGGGTCTTTACTATGTAACGGGTTGAGTCCAAGCTGGTTATTGTATATAACTGATGTGATTTTTCTTGTTTATTATTTGTATTTCGAGGTTTTGGCTGACGTCCATCTATGCTTGACCATCCTCCAGCGCGGACCAGCGGTCCAGCGGTCTTCCAGTTAATGTCTTTTCCATATTTTTGGAGGTTTTTACATTCTTTAAGGTCTGTGCACACGCATGATTATTCTTGTTTTGAAAATAAAATTTATTTTTGCTCTTCTTTAAAATTAATGATTTCAAATCAATTGACATACTTTTTATAAGCAATAGCAAACTGTAACAGCACTTATTTGCGTACAACCTAATCCGCCAAAAAATATTGTATTCTCATTTATTCTAATTTCAAATTAACTAACAATTTTATGATTTCAAAGCAACTGAAATCTAATTTTACAGCAAAATAAAATGTAATTGAGTTTACAAGGCATATTTAGTGTTTTTTATAGAAATTGCGTCTTGAATTTATCAGTTAATGATGTCAACGACCGTATTCCTTTCCTTTCGCAATTCCCGGCAACCCTACCGCGCCGGCCACAGTCCGGCAGTCCGGCGGCTGTCTCATAAACATGCCCCCTGTATCAGCGCGTAATCTGCCGGATTTGTCGATCAGGCCCGCTATCCACTGGCCAGATTTGTACGGGGCTTTGCTGCCGATACGCCACATACATTTTGCTTTTCTTCTTCAGTGTTTATGTGGTTGGTCAGGTGGAAGGCTCTAGTTTGTTTACTGGGACGTCATTTGTTTTTGTTTTTTATTGGGGGGTGTTGATTGAACGAGTTATTTCTAGTTAGTTAGTGAGGGGGTGAGGTGATTGGTTATTACGATTGTACAATCTATGCTTTCTTTAACTGGCGAAATGTAGGTGTACTAATGGGCACACCCCTGCCTAACCCTTTGGGGATTACAGGCGTGATGTTATGTGTTATTGATTGAACGCGATACTCTCCGAAACGACTAGTCAGATACTGAAAATTCGTTTGCCAATAAGAAGTTGCGTTTTCTGTGATTGGAATAACCTACTTATACCTAGTATTTAGAGTTAACGTAGCTTCCTATATATTCATTCAATGTTAAGTGTATAGTAGAATATTTAAAAACAAAAAATCAACGTCCTTAAGATTTACGCAAATGCAGTCGTGGCGAAAAGCTTGTATTCCTTATAGTGTACTTAAAAAAAAACAATACGTTACAGTTCATTCGAATTTCGATCTACAAAATCAAAACAAAAATAATCCCATTCTAAAAATAGCCGTTCGTCAGATCTGAAGCGTCGTGAATATTGATGAGTATTGACTCCAGGCGACGGCTCGGAGGTAATCAGATCGACGCCGTCAGATCAATTAGTTACACTTTTGACGGACTATTTATATCTGGATCTGAGAATAGCTTGGGTGAAAAAAATATTATTACGAACTTCAGTATTTTTGTGTAGGAGTGAAATAGTCAATCGATTGTCTTGTTAGCGTCAGCTCACACCGAGACGCGACGCGACGCGACGCTGCGTGCACACTTTAAAAGAGCGACTCAAAATATAACTTTATTTTCTACACGAAAAGATACACATTTCATTGTGAGAATTTAGAATACGTTACACCACGCAGCACTACGCCTCGTGATGCCTCGCGGCGTAGAGCGACGCATTGCGACGTAGCGGTGAATCGCGGCGTGCAAGAGCGGCGACGTTGCGATGCGTCTCGCGGCGGCGCGCGGCGCAGCGCACAATCACTAGTCTCTTCCAGTATCGTCATGTTGCGTTGCGTCGCGTCGCGTCTCGGTGTGAACTGACCCTTAGGTTAAAAAAGATGGATGGTTAGGTGAAAATTTATTTGTACCGAATTAAATCATGACTCAACAGTAAGCGTCTGCTAGGTGGCGATGAATTAAAAAGTATTTTGAGTTTGGAAGTTGGTTCTACTCCTGATGTCACTCCGGCTGGGTCGGGTTGCTGTCCCATCGGAATGAGAGTGAAGGAAGTGGGAGTGCATACACACTTGTACATTATAATATTTCCATTTCACTTGGCAGAACTCCATTGAGATTGACCAAGTATGCATTGATTTATTAATCAACATGTCTTCATTTCTAAATCGAACAAACAACTGCAATCCTTTCCCATTCTCAAACATCTCACTGTCTATTGTAAATTAATACGTTGCACAGGCCAGGCCTCGTAAATCGGCCGTCTCAATTTACCGGCCTGCGTATTGGCAAGACGGAGGCCTGGCGAGGCCTGGCGAGGCCTTTATTGATAGGCCGTTGTCGCCTTGAGATATTGCACGGCAATTTGTAGACGCTTGCAGGGTACAGAATTAGCGGTAATCAATTAAATGAACGGTTTTATGGGAAAAATTGTTAATGGTGTTGTAGGGTTAATTGGTTCTTTCAATTGGTTGTAAAGTAGTTGAGTTGAGGTAGATTTTTGTATTTATCTTTCACTTGTATGCAATAATATTTTATAGAAGAAAATATGATAACAGTTTTTCTTTTCTGCTTATTTTAATCGCTAATTTGACTAGGTCAACTTATAATTTTTGATTGCATTTTAATTGTGTACATTTTTGTGCAGTTTTGGACAAATGCAAAACTTACACAAGAATCTAGAATCTAAACCTTTAAATTCTCTATATTTATGTGTTTGTTCTATATTTCGTAGACAGTCCCAGCAAAATAATCTACTGGGCGTTAGTGACAGGTTGGCAAAAAATGAAACTGTAGTTTCAGACCACGATTTGTGATTGAAAATCGTTGGAATTTTTCTCTGGAAAATTCTCTAAATTAAAAGAAAACCGAACGAAACTTTAAAAACTATTTAAAGTTTCGTTCGGTACAGCTCTAGCAGAGGACATCGCACCGATGTGGCGACGCCGGGCGGCGCGTGTTATTTAATTTTGTGCCTAAACCTACATAGCTTAAATGTTAGAATTATTTTTGTTGTGTTTACATTGCCGAGTTAAGTTTTTATTGTTTTTTTCATTAAATTTATGTTTAGAGGCCTGGACTTGGTACTTACATATCAATATATCACGAATCAAGTGAAAAATCGGTCGAAAATTTTGAGAATTTTCCGGAGAAAAATTCTAGCGATTTTCAATCACAAATCGTGGTCTGAAACTACAGTTTCAGTTTTTGCCAACCTGTCACTAACGCCCAGTATACTTAATATTATAAAGCTGCAGTGTTTGTTTGTTTGTTTGTTTGAACGCGCTAATCTCTGGAACTACTGGTCCGATTTGAAAAATTCTTTCAGTGTTAGATAGATTAGTTATCGAGGAAGGCTATAGGCTATATACCATCACGCTACGACCTACGGGAGCGGAGCAGTAACCAAAGACGCGGGTGTAACCGCGGCGGACAGCTAGTATTATAAAGATTTCTTTCATACTAGGATAGTAGGATATTTTAAACAAAAGTAATATTTTCTTTCATGTCTTCGTAATTAAGTATAATATCACATATAACATCACGCCTGTAATTCCCGAAGGGTTAGGCAGAGGTGTACCCAATAGTACATTCACATTTCGCACGTTATGTTTAAGTTAAATGTAATAGGGGGTGAGCCTATTGCCATCAACCGGGCACGAATCCAGACTCCGAGGCTGCTACTATTACAAAGCTGTTATTATTTAATTAAATTGTCAAATATGCTCGTTCAACTCACATCAATAAGCCACACAATTTTTCACAAACACCATCTAAACTAGGAAGTCCAAAACCCAGCACCAATCATGCAATAACATTGTCAAATCCAGCCCCGGACAGCCGGCGGATTACTCCGTATTTACTGCAAATTAACCGCACAATTGATGGCCAATTGATCGTCTAATGTTCCCACATAGCCATTATATTAAATCAAACAGCTCTCGATGGTCTACCAAGTACCTGGACAAAGACCTATTGATTTAAGAGCTGTGTAGAGGCTGTTTACATAGATTGATGTCATCGGGAGATCTGTGCGTCTTACGGCAGAGCGTTCGAATGGTCTAATTTCTCTTGGATGGTGGACCATTGACCAGTGGCCATTAAGCTGGGGTCTTGAATACTGAGCTGCTTGGGGCAGCTGTAAAACACAAGAATTAATTAACGAGGTCTTAGAATCTCAAATCACTATGACTACGGGAGTTACTTTAAGGAAGAAAGTTGTGTATAAGTGGTTTCTTTTTGTTTAATACCTATAGATTTTGTAATCTTACTTATAGAAAAACTGTTATTTATGTTTGCTGTACCTATAGGGAACCCATCCCTACCACTGTGTCGAACCTTGTATAAATAACAATTATTATAAGTATTATCTAAAGACTAAATCGTATTTAGGTACTATTCTAAGATCTAAACTCAATGAGAAACTTAATCCCGCATTAAAAACAGATGCAATCTCAGAAATGCAATCCCCTAAAACCAACTACAGAACAGAAACCAAAACTCATTCCTAAAAACAAAATCCTTTGGCATACAAAACGCCTAGTTGCACAAAGACAATAATTCGATAGTAAGCCCGTGCCGCGCCTCAGATCTCACCTGACTAACTGCCTCTAACCACCTCTAACCGCCGCGCGCCGGCACGGACCGGTTTAATCCGCCCCGAACCGACGCAATCCGGTTCACAAACTTTGTTCTGTCATGCTTGCTTTGCGGTACACGCGCCGTGCCACTTGTCGTGTTGTCTGTAAACGATTTGTTAATGGATTCCGGTTATTGTGTTGCCCTTTTGTGGGTAATTGGCTGGAGTGATGAGTGTATTCACGGTTTCGGAAATTAGAGTTTTTCTTTCAGGATTTGTGTAATCGGAAAAACTTTTTGTACAAATAAACGCTAATTGATTGAATGCCTCGCATACGTCGTGGCTTCAAATCCGGGCAAGCCTCAATATGACTTTTTCAATTCATATGTACTTTCTAAGTTTATCTTGGATATCACTGACATCAGTGAATAAAACATCGTGAGGAAACCTGGACTTATAGTTAATATAAGTCTAAAATCGACAATCCGCCTCGAGCAAGCGTGGTGATCTTTGCTCGCTCCTTCTCTGTATGAGAAGAGTCAATGGGACAATGGTAGACTGGTATAGTTATTATTAAATTCTATCTATTTTCATTCAAGTAAAAAGTACATCTGTCATGAAACTTCGTTACGCTTTTATGCACACCAGTTTAACAGTAACATCCATTCTGCAATAAATAAGTGATTACGACAATAGTCCCCCCCTTTTAATCTCTCCAAGACTCATCAAACAAAACGTCACCAGTCACTTCACCCTTTTAGCTAAATGCCAGTTATACACCAAATGTCCTAAACGTCCCTGAATACTCCCAAATGTCAGTCCCCAAATGTATTCGAATGTCCCGTAAAGATTTTTGCCGCGAACTTAATGCCCCGTGCTGGCCGCGGCCCATTGCATCGCCGATATCTTTGTTGCTTTGCAAAGTTCGATGTTAGGAGTAGATCGACAGACATTGGATAGCATAAAGTAGCCTTCGGAATAGTTACTGCGCAGCTGTGTGCAGGACTGTCGTTGCAGCTTTTTAAAGATTTTCTGATTGTGTTTTTTAACCGATTGCTAGGTCATTGTCTGATAAAAAAATTCGTAAATTTTAACTGATTGAAATAACCTACTTATGTGTAAAATATTGTCATTTAAAATACTTAAAATAAAATAAAACCTTTGTATGTATTAAATTCCACAACGTTTTTCTAACACGGAACAATCTTCACATCAAATAACTTTGCAGCAAGTTTAAATCGAGCCTAACCAGTATAAACCGCTCCAAACCAACGTAAACCAGTTTAAGGCGGTCTGAGCCAACTCACGGCGCTAAGTTTGTTTTGTCACTTGCTCCGTTTAATAGCAAGTTGAGCTCACACTCAAAGTACACAGTCTAATTGAACTGATTGTCTGGATTTGAGTGGGAATAATAACCTGTGAGATATAGAGAAAATCTCTGTAATTAATCCATATACTTCTATACAAATAATTAAAATTGAAGTGTCTGTTTTGTAATGTAAAATAACAGTTTAATTTATTCAATGCATAAAATATGAATGTTTACACGATACATATACAGGGTTATTGAACATTTACCCGAAACCTGAAAAGGGGTCATTTTACTCATCATTATGAACAACTTTTACTATGGGACCAAACCTGAAATCATGAAAAAATAAATTTAAAAAAATCTTTTCAGGTTTTCCTTTTGATTTTCATGATAAAAGTGCATACTATATGTTATTCATAATACACATTGCATATCCGTTTAGCATAAATTCACATAAAAACATAACATCACGCCTGTAATTTCCGAAAGGTTAGGCAGAGGTGTACCCATTTATTAGTCGTATTAGTACACCCACATTTTTCTTTAGTTATGCTAAGTCCCATGTAATAGGGGGCGAGCCTAATCCCATCAACCGGGTACAAATCCAGACTCTGAGACTATTACTGAGAAATCCCTGATGGAAATACCCAATAACAATTTGCCCGACCTGGGAATCGAACCCGAGATAGCTCAGCAGTAGTGCTTTACCACCACTGGACTAACGAGCCAGTATAAACTACCTTATCTAGTTCCCTCTGCCCTGTCAAGGGTTAAAAGAGTTATCCAAATTAAAGCTGCCATCAAAACCACGAAGTAAATAAAAAACAGAAAACCATAGCAGAAGAACAAAACAGTTAGCTGAAGGCAGCTAAAGACTTGTTACTCCATCATTATCTACTCCATTTCTTCCACAAACATCTGTCTCCATCCAAAAATCCACAAGTGAACTGAATTTGAATCGAAGCGCCGTCCAATAGTGAAATACAAGAAGTGATCATTAATCACTGCATTGTTGAACTGGGGTGACAACGAGTCAGCTTGTATTGTGGATTTGTTGACAGGGATCACGTCTGGACGTCAGCGGGCGTATTCTGGCAGTTTGATGTGGGTTCGCGTTTCTTTCGAATGTTGTGTTGCGTTGTTAGCTGATTTTGTGATATGGCGTGTGTTTTGTTGGAATAGTTTCTTTATTACTACGATGTTATAAGAAATGCCTATTATTTGAAGTATTGTTGAAACTTGTGTGTTTTATAATTGGGTTTACAATTGTTTTTAAGATCTATCCATAATTCTGATTAAACTATATTCTAATACAAAGATCAGCTAGAATTTATTTGTTCTTAGAATAGATAAAATCCAAAACTAATAAAAATATTTTCGTTATTTACAAAAATATTTTTTTACCATTGCTTTTATTACACACTAGCTTTGCTAGCAACATCGTCCGCATAAATGTAAGTTTTCGATTTTTGGAACATCGGTTCTTAGCGGACGTCATCTACCTCCCAAAAAAACAAGCCAAATTTTTTATTTATACATCAAGCTAGTTCGATATTTCGTGATGAGTCAGTGTATGATCTATCGCTTTTATATAAGTATTTAGATTTACATGAAAAAAAAACAATTAAAATAAACAAAAACAAAACAGATGACCAAACTACCGTCTCCAGAATAAGTCTCCAAGCTCCTCACTCACAGTAGTGAACAATCGCGAATGAATGGAGTGGAGACAAAAGGCCGGCTCCTTTGTGCTAATGAAGAATGGTCACCCTTACCCGGTGTCGTGTTAGTGTGTTAGGCGTTAGATTAATATCGTGGCTAGTGCTCATTGGATGTAACAAAAATTAACGTTTAGTGATAAATCGTTGGGCTAATTGTTTAAGGATTGAGGTGCTGAGGAATTTGGTAAGTTTATAGTATTTTATTTGCAGTTTTTAATCTGAATACTAATTCTATTAGTCGCGATCTCGTGTCAGTGATAATCAATGTCAAAATATGTATGGTTTTGAAAAATTAAGACTTAGATTAGATTGCGATCGTTCCTAAAAGTCAGTAGAATTGCCCCTTCTGGTGTAATACAGTTGACAAGATTGATTTACGTACCTACTAAATTGTGTGTGAATATTATAGGTATACAGTAGATGGGACATCGTGCCACAATAATTTTTGACTGTGAATAATTCCACATACAATAATCCTAAAACAAGATTTTCGGTTATGTGAAAAAACAGCTGTTTCATACATTTCAAAGTCATTTCAAGACTGTGTCACGATGTTCCTTTAACTGTGACTCTGACTTTTTCACTCTTTCATCAAATCACTTTGTCAGTAAACTGAATCTGCACCAAGTATTTTATGGATACAGCTTTTGACTTTCAAATATTAAATTTTTAAGAATGTTCCTTAATTATGAATCTATTTAGCACTTATGTTTAAATCTTGTTATTACCGGACATTTGTTTACATTCAAACAAAATACCGTCCACCGGTATTAAGCTACTCATTCTACAACGAAAATAGACCAAAACATTTTCTTTGCGTGATTTCCAAAAGTCACAGGGACTTATCCCGTCAGGACATATCAGCGACGTTTTACGACGTCAAAAGTCGCGTCAGGATTACTAGTGACGTCGCGGCCGGCCCCTGTCCCGGACTGACAAGCCAGATGGACACCCTTATCTCTCACTAAAAGCGTGTCTATTTATAGTGTATGTGTGTGTTGTGATGTGTGCGAATTTATCTTTGTGTGTCATAAAAATAGGACGTTTTACTTTAGAATTGTTAAACGTCCGGCTTAGTATTGTTATACGTCAGCATTGCCATACGACGTGGCAATGCTGTCAGCCTTTTGGGCACTTGCCCCATTGACAGCGATGCTGACGAACTTTTTGATGCCCTTATAATGGCCTAATTGAAATAAATGATTTGACTTTGACTTTTATAAGGTTCCTCCTTTCTTTCTGTTTTATAAATTCTACATACTTTATATTTTATTATTATTCTTAGGTTTTGTGTTTATGTTAATTATTGTATACAATTTATAATCCATTTACCTCAACGTAGACTTAAAAATAACTTTATTTATTGAAGGCTAAGGACTAATATTATCTATCTCATACTCAAATCGCACAAAATTCATTCATACAATTTAAGAACCATTTATTGTACTAGTAGTCTTAGAATACTAATTAATTATAACAGGGAAAACGTGGTTACTTTGACCCCTATTAAAATAAGTCTCTCTGTGTACTTCAGTCCCCACAAACTATCCAAATTAATTTCAAAGAAAACACTAAGCCACTTCAAAAGCTACCCGCGTAAAGAAACAAAAACCCACTCAAGTGACAGATTGACACTAGGGTGTGTCACTTTGACTAATAGTCCGGACTGACCCACGACACTTGTAATTACAGACACATTATTACTTGGAGCACTATCAGTCACGCACTAGTTAGGGTCGGGTTTTAAAAAACAGTGGACACAGAGTGCTAAGCTTAAAACATGGTTGTGCACTTGAAATTATGGTCACCCTTGTTGATCGATGCAATTTGTACATGGTCATTGATAAAGCGACTGCGCATACTGGAGTTAGAATAGGTAAAGTTTTGGAGTATAGTGACATGCTTGTTGGTTGAAAATAGGGCGTGTTAGGAATAGGTAATAATCCTAACTAATATTATAAATGCGAAAGTAACTCTGTCTGTCTTTCTGTCTGTCTGTCTGTCTGTCTGTCTTTTCTTCACGCCTAAACTACTGAACCGATTTGTGTGAAATTTGGTACAGGGTAAGTGTGAACCCCAACAAAGGACATAGGGTACTTTTTATTCGACTTCGACTTCGTCTGCGTCCGCGATAACCGACATATACGCGACGGACGAAGTCGCGGGCAATAATTGTATTTTTTTTTATGTCACATAACATAACATCACGCCTGTAATCCTCGAAGGGTTAGGCAGAGGTGTACCCATGCACCGACATTTCGCCAGTTATGTTCAGTTTTGTTTGTTTGTTGTTATGTTTTCGTTTGTTGTGTTTTTAGGGTTCCGTACCTCAAAAGGTAAAAACGGAACCCTTATAGGATCACTTTGTTGTCCGTCTGTCTGTCTGTCTGTCTGTCTGTCTGTCTGTCAAGACCTTTTTTCTCAGGAACGCGTAGAGGTATCAAGCTGAAATTCATATCAAATACTCAAGTCTATGGTCTCTTGGAGCTGTGAAAAAATCAAACTTCTAAGTCAACGCGATCAAAAGATACTCCCGTTTATGCCGCAAATTTTCGACACTCGCAAGGGAATCAAAACCTACAGGGTACTTCCCGTGAACTCAGAATCTTGAAATTTGGTATGAAGCAACGTCTTATAGCAGAGATATAGGAAAAATTGCGAAAAGTATAAATTTTTAGTTACATCATATAATAAAAATATTTTTAATAATTTTAAACTTACTACCCCTTTCCTCATGAACGCGTAGTGGTATTATATTGAAATTCATATCAAATACTCAAATCTATAATACCTTTAAGCTGTAACAAAATCAAACTTCTATGTCAACGCAATCAAAAGAAACAGGAATTAAAACCGCATATTTTGAAACTCGCCACTACTCGCAAGGGAATCAAAACCTACAGGGTACTTCCCGTGAACTCAGAATCTTGAAATTTGGTACGAAGCAACGTCTTATAACACAGATAAAGGAAAAATTGCGAAAAGCATAAATTTTTAGTTACATCATATAATAAAAATATTTTTAATAATTTTAAACTTATTACCCCTTTACTCATGAACGCGTAGTGGTATTATATTGAAATTCTTAACAAATACTCAAGTCTATAATATCTTTAAGCTGTAACAAAATCAAACTTCTACGTCAACGCAATCAAAAGATACAGCAATTAAAGCCGCATATTTTGAAACTCGCAACTACTCGCAAGGGAATCAAAACCTAAAGGATACTTCCAGACGACCTGGAATCTTGAAATTTGGCATGAAGCAACGTTATAAAGTACACATATAGGAAAAATTCCGAAAATCTTAAATTTTTAGTTACATCACATAGTATATTTTTTTTAATAATCATAAACTTACTAGCTGACCCAGCAAACGTTGTTCAGCGATTAAAAAAAAAAAACAAATGTTGGCCGATTCTCAGACCTACCCGATATGCACACAAAATTTCATGCAAATCGGTTCAGCCGTTTCGGAGGAGTTTGGAACAAGGTACCGTCAGCTTTCCACATTGTTATGTTATGGATTTCATTTAGCAATAAAAATACCATAACTTTTACTTATATACCTACAGGTTTGTACGGAACCCTCGGTGCGCGAGTCTGACTCGCACTTGGCCGGTTTTTTTTTATATGTGATACTTTATAAAAATGTTGGTGCGTCCTCAGATTTTAATCGGAAAGCCATTGCAATTTTCGTAATAAAGAACACACAAAATGTACAAACAATCTCATCGACAATGAATTTTTAAAGTTATCAAAAATGTAGATAAAATAAAATAAATTTTTGACAGATTGAAACTGAAATAACATTGCGAATGTCGACTAGAGTCGAAACCGGTCACTCGGCGGCCGAAATAACGCACACTGAACCCAAAAACTATAGATAAAGGCTACCCTGATGATGATCTACGCTCCAAAACCCCCCATTATCGAACAGAGCACATTAATCAAAAAACATGAGCACAGGATACAGTTGAGGTATAATTACAACGCACCATAAACATGCCACGCTAACTCTGTCCCACGTGGCTGCAGCGCGATACCCGCGGTAATAAGCGCGATAATATGGCGCTAATATACGGTGGAGGTGCTGAAATGTTACCTAGGTAGGGCTGTGTGGTACTTTTGAATGGTGTTGTACTTTTGGTCTTTAAAACGTTCAGTTGGTACTTTAATATCGATTTTAGGTGGTGTAAATATTTGTGAATATGTTTAACTTTTATTTCGATATCAACTCTAAAATATGCAACTTTTATTAACAACTAGCTGACCCGCCACGACTTCGTTCGCGTGGTATCCTACCCCTACCCCTACCCTACCCCTACCCCTACCCTACCCCTACCCCTATCTCTACCCTATCTCTACCCTACCCTACCCCAACCCTACCCCTACCCCATATTTTCTCACCGTTTAAACCTTCCCTGGACTACGACAAACATTTCAAAACCAAAATCAGTCAAATCGGCCCAGCCGTTCTCGAGTTTTAGCGAGACTAACGAACAACAATAATTGATTTTTATATATACGTATTATAGATAAAGATTGCAATCATTTTTGACATTGATTGTCGCTGAGATGAGATTGTGTCTAGATTTTGAACGTTTTGTAGCTAGTCGAAGTAAAGGTCGATCTTCAGTTGTTCTTTACATTATGATCGTGTACGTTTGGGTATGTTTTTGTAGGAGAATTTTTTTTTAATTATATTTTGGAATTCGCATCGTACCTAATCGAAGATTTGTTTAAGAGGGAATTGTAACATTTACTTGCAAAAAAATTTAAAGGAATTTTATTTTAAACTGTCTATTTACCGAACAGACAAAAGGATTTACAGTATAATAAAAATTGGTTAGAATTACCTACTTATCCTATAAAATTTGTTAGATTTTGGCGAAACTAATTTGCACTAAGAGAGGAACTTAGTGCATATTAGTTTTGTCATTTCTATCCAGTTCTTATAGGTGTTCTTGTTCTTTAACAGGTCAGGTCAACTTCAATCATAATAGTTGAATATGTAGCGGCTGGAAGGCGAAGTGTAGAAGATTCCTGATGCTCCCCTCAACATAATCCCTTGGTCATTACCAGATTAATGATGATGATGTATGCATCTACACAGGATTTCACCCCCAAACTTCTAAACCCAACCCATTATGCAGTAAATTTCAAAACTCGTCCCAATTATCTATGGTAGGGACGTAAATCAAAGTCCGAATGCACATAATCTTATCAATTTATGGTCCCAGTGTATCGAAACTTGGCCCCTTGCATGTGCAAGCGACAAACTGCTCAAGTTTGATAGTAAATTAAAACCGCTAGATATTTAGTGTAACGTTGGAGTTTTAGTGATGGGGGAAGTGGTGCGCTGTGCAGTGGTCATTATTGGAATATCAAGTACCTATATTTTACCGCTAACCCTCGGTTTCTTAACCGATAAATTTTTACAGGTAAGCAGCTGTGATTTGTTGTTGATAATTCAGTCAACCAATCAAAACAGACAACAATTTGTCACGTTCATTTTTGTTCGAGAAACCGGGAATGAGTCTCCATAGCAAACAGAGTTGTAAAAGTCATCATCTGCCTAGCCTTTTCCCAATTATGTTGGGGTCGGCTTCCAGTCTAACCAGACCGGAGAGTTGTAAAAGTAAATTATTAAATTAATTAGTACCTACTCTATCTATATTCTTAGATATCGATTAATTACCTATTTGCGCATTTACAACATCATCGTTGTAGTATGTTTTTCAAAAACCATTTGACGTACATTTTTTTTTCTACCCTTAATCTGTAATTGGGGGTTGAAAGTCTTTGCAAACGAAGAAGTAACAAAATAATCTTATGCTACCAAAACCAGTATCAGAGGCGCATCACTATAAGCAATAGATTCGGCGTGTGTGTAAATGGATCGCAACAGTTCGGCAATAACGTATAATAAATTACGTTAGCTACGTTATAATTAATTAATTACAACTTTCTGTAAAATTACAAAGAAAGTACGGTACATTCTTTACAATTTACCTACTGTTGCTTATATCGTAAATATTTCGAGGTGAGTAAAATATTGGTAAGTGTAAATATGTATAATATTTTTTTCGCTCTAAACTTAACTCTGACTGTGGAATGCTATTAAGACTGAAATGAGTCTAAATACGGGGTTTAAAAACAGACATACGTATATTGCATACCCAACAAATTGGGCCTATTACTATGATCTATTGCTGATTTTTATTTTTGGTTTATTTGGTTTATTTTTGGCACGCAAAACATAATGCTTACGGGTGCATGCAACTTTGGCCTTAAATATCTATGTAACCGAAAGATTCCCAGGCATGGGAAAGAATTTAATAAAATATTGCAATGACGGAAATAACATGTAGGTAACTTTTCTTTTTAAGTAGGTATATCCTTTATAACCTTCCACTATAAAAACAATTAATTAAAATTCTGAAGCCATCCGTACTTTCAGATCAACGCTAACTTTCTCATCGTTGTCTTAATAAGCGACTGTGTTCACATGCTGCCAGTGTCAGCATTTATTGATGAGACAAACTTGTCGTAGAACTACACTGGAAGTGTCTACTTTGATTAAATAGTTTTCTTTTGTAAGTGATGATTTTGTTGATAAAACTTGATCAGTAAAAAACTAACTTTTTTTGTGCATTTTCGGAAAAGGGTGACCCATCAGTACCTAATTGGTCAATGGGTACGAATCAATTGACATACATTTTATAAGCTGTCAGAACGCGAATTTCCAATACATTTTGTATGGTAATAGTAACCTGTGACGTCATTCATTTGCCGACTCAATTGACTAACTACTTTCTATTTCAAAGCAACTAAAAACCTCATTTTACCGTTTATTGAAACTTAATTGGATTTTCCGGGTTAAATTGAAGTGTTTTTTTTTTAATAAATGATTAAGTAATGTTGTCATCTAAGACCTGGTACACATTAGGTCAGTTCAACAGTTTTATCGGACCGACAAACAACTCACAATTACTGTAGTCTGCAGTTGTGAGTTGGCTGTACTAAAACGACGGTAAAAACGGTGGTGTTCATATTAAGTAGGATGGGCAGCGTCTCGTGCAAACAGCAACACTCAACCTAACGTGAACAAGCTCTAAGACTTAAAATTTAGACACACATGATTTACAATATGTTAAGAACTCCTCAAAAAGTTTGTCTGACAGATTACAGTCTTGTTATACTTTAAAAGACTATGTCGCTAAGTAGTTTTTCGGCTTGATGCCAATGTCTGCGACGTCTGCTTGGCCGCAGTATCATTTCAAACTTGAAAATCATAGCATAACTTCACGCTTGTAATCCCAGGAAGGTTAAGAAGAGGTATACCAATTAGTACAACCCCATTTCGCCAGTTATGTGTAAGTCCTATGTAATAGGGGGCGAGCCTATTGCCATCTACCGGGCACAAATCCAGACTCCAAGGCTGCTACTGAGAAATTCCTGATAGATTTCGTGATTTTTAATAATGATAATCTATACTAATATTATAAAGTGGAAAGCAAAGCAGGAGGTCGCAAAGCGCGACTGCTGAGCATGAGGTCTTGGGTTCGATTCCCAGGTCGAGCAAAGTGTTATTGGGTTTTTCCATCAGGACATTCTCAGTGGCAGCCTCGGAGTCTGGATTTGTGCCCGGTTGATGGCAATAGGCTCGTTCCCTATTACATGGGACTTAAACATAACTGGCGAAATTGGGTGTACTAATGGGTACTCTTCTGCCTAACCCTTCGGGTATTACAGGCGTGATGTTATGTTATGTAAGAAACATCACGCGAACAAAATCGCGGGGAGAGTTTTAGTATTTACTTAATAAAATTAGATTCATTCTAAATAAGACAAGCCACATCCAGCATCTTTACATAAAGGACATGAGAAATGTAGGGCGGACGCTCAGAGGTCCAGGTGATGGGGCCGTTAGCCAAGTGTAACAGAATTAATTTGTGGGCGGCGGAGACACGACGGGCCCGATCACGACACGAACCGTTTGTTATTGGCAACTAAATTAATAAATGGCTGGTTTGGGGAATATCAGGAATTTGTAATTTGGAGGAAATTGTTTTAAGAATATGTTGACTTGTTAACATACATAAGTACATAAACTCACACCTTTTTCCCATGGGGGTAGGCAGAAACCACAGAACGCCACCTGCTACGATTCTTACATACTCCTTTCGTCTCATCTACGTTCATACATCTCGTCATGCAAGCACGCCGGTTACGAGTACTACTCCGCACCTGACCTTTCTGAAGAACCTCACCAATAAGGTCAGTGTAGGTCTTCCTAGGGCGACCCCTTCCTGCGTTGCGTTGCTGTAAAAGCCATAACATCATAACATCACGCCTGTAATCTCCGAAGGTTTAGGCAGAGGTGTGCCCATTAGTACAACCACATTTCGCCAGTTATGTTTAAGTGTCATTGTAATAGGGGGCGAGGCTTTGCCATCAACCGGGCACGAATCCAGACTCCGAGGCTGCTACTGAGAAATTCCTGATGGATAAACCCAAAAACTGCCCGACCTGGGAATCGAACCCAAGACCTCATGCTCAGCAGCCGCAGTCAGTAAAAGTCTTCCTCTGTGATTAATGTTCTCTGATAACTTTTTAGACCTATAATGTATCCTGCTCATGTATAGGAAGTTTTATTAAAATCGGTTCTTTCTTTTTCCAAAATTAGGACTTGAAAGTTTGTATGAAACAGCCTACTGCGTAAACGTTCTTAATATTCTCCAAAGGAACTAGCTATCACTGGGAGCGTGCAATACAGTGTTGCCAATATTTGTTTAGCTAGCAAGAAGACATAAACCATCAAAACGATCACAGAATCCGTGCCCCTATTCTCATAATCTTCGTCTAGCCCGATAGACTTATTAGCAGTTCCGTACTCGACATAAATCAGGCAGCTTGGGCCAGCGCAGGTGTGTCTAATGCGCTAGCGCACGATATATAGTCGCTTGCGTTGTAATTGACGGTGCTATTGCAGATTTTGATTTATGAATATCGTTTTTGTAATGAAGCTATGATGAGATATGTTTAATTGTTAGGTTTTCAGAGAATTTAAGCTACTTTATAATACTTAGCCTCTGAACTCAAAAACTCAATTGACATTTTAGATGTCTTTGGAATTAAGTTCCTTAACGCGGCTTGCAGTAGAAGTAAACTGGCAGAAATCGTCACGTAATGAAAAGTCGTTTTGCTGTCCTCCAGGCGACCTTCCTCTCATTCTCTTTCTCTCTATCTCTTTCTATTATACATATACAGATGTCCCCCGACCGCATTTATTTTTACGGGAGAAAACAGATTTTATAAAGTTCTTGAAGTGTTATCCAACGTTTGTGTTACACAAGAATAACACGCAAAACGTGAACTGAACGTTTTGACAAAATTCCACAAAATCCACGTCATTTTATTTTTAAATCTTAAACTACCCTCGTTTAATTACAATATTAATGACCTGTTAAAACTGTCACGCAATAAAACAGCCATTAATTATTACATCTCTTACAAAAAATGCCACATATTTTTAACCTTCACAACTTGCGGGCAATATATTGCAAAATTTTATTTTTTTGCTTCCACTTCGCTTGCTGCCTACCACACGGCTTTACGCATTGACGGCACCATTTTAGATTGAAGCGAATTGAAGTGTCAACTGTCGTGTGACAGAGTAGTGTTATTGAAAATACACTGGCCAGTCAGAGGGTTGGCTAGTGTGGAGATGGATCTGGTATTTTATTTAAATAAATTATAAATTACTAGCGACCCGCCCCGGCTTCGCACGGGTGCATGTATTATACATATAAATATATACCTTCCTCTTGAATCACTCTATCTATTAAAAAAAACCGCATCAAAATCCGTTGCTTAGTTTTAAAGATCTAAGCATATATAGGGACAGACAGACAGACAGGGAAAGCGACTTTGTTTTATACTATGTAGTGATTTACCTGTCCTCTGTGTGTAGGCCTGTTTTTTGTTCCAATAAAATACCTATTTGATATGATTTGAGTATTATTACAGATCTTTAAAAAATATATATAAAATAAATATATGGTGGAAATACCGACATCGTTAAAAAAAATCCTGACCCAAATGTACCTATCCAAAACTATCCCATGTAAGTATTTTGATTATTAGATAGGAAGGTACATGAATATTTTGTCTTATTATTTAGTATAATACAAGCAGCAAACTTGCAACTTTTAAACAATGTTTTGAATGTGTAAATTCTTTTAAATAACTATAAATAGCTTTTAAAAATTTTAGTACCACAAGCATAAAAAGTGAACACAAAATAACAACGAATGGCAATGTAGCAGAAAAATAATTATTGTTGTCTGTAAACCACCGACCGTACATTGCCCTTAATTAAAAGATTTACAATAAAAAAGAAAACTATACAAAATAAATCCTTAAATAAAGCCGTCTCCACAATACACCGCCGGTCAGCATGGCTATCAAAAAATCGTAATTGATTTTTTCACGGGCGATGCGTCAAGCGCGAACGCAAATGGCTTACGTCGGCCGTATTGAATTAGTGCGTCGACGACGACAATGTCGCGCGGACAGTGACTGAATGGAGCTGACATGTGTTGTTTTTTTAGGGATGAAGTTTTGTTAGTAGTAGGCTGGCAGGTTCCTTGGTACAAAGGGAACGGAGTTTCCATTTAATTTGTTGAAAACTGTTTAGATAAGATAAGATAAGATAAGATAACTTTATTTGTCCAAACATGAGTAATACATACATGAAAATATAAATCAGCATGCATGCAAGTTGTTAGGAAGTATTACAAACAGATCGTCATGCTTGCCGTGTACAATGGCATACAAATATTTATGTAGTTAGTAGGTATATGCAAAATTTAACAGCAAATTTAATTATTTAAATAGTACTATCAATATAATTAAATTTTCCAAGTTTAAATAATATCACACATAGTCCCCATATAAAAATAGAAAAAGTAGTCAATAATGAACAAGTCAAAATTATAATAGTCATTCAAAACATTTTTCACATAAAAAATCAATAATGGTGTGATACGCTCTTTTTGCTAGAAATTTTTTAACTTTCGATTTGAACTGCAAGTAACTTAAAAGCTTCCAACTTTTTGGCAATTTATTATAGATTATTGGAGCCATGCAAAAGACACTCTTCCGCATCAGAGTAGTTCTGGCTTGTTGTACGCAAATCTGAGTGTTGTCACGCCTGTTGCGTGGATACACATCCGCCATGCAAGAAAACAGATTAGGGTTGGACCTTACAAACATTACAATTTCTATTATATAAATGGATGGCAATGTTAAAATTTTATATTTTTCAAAATACGGCTTACAACTCTGAGTGGTTTTTAATTTGAACATAGACCTAATACATTTTTTTTGTGCTTTGAATATAGTGTCCTTGTCAGTTGAGTTACCCCAAAAGATAATCCCGTATCGTAGGACAGATTCTACCAGCCCGTAGTATGCGGTAAGCAAGGCATCTACACTAGTTATTTCAGCAAGTGTGTACAAAGCATATGCTGAAGAACTTATTTTCTTAGTTGTGGTCTCTATGTGTGCTTTCCAATTCAATTTCATGTCAATAGTTAATCCTAAAAATTTTGTTGTGTCAACAGAGTCAATGTTAATATTATTGTATTTTATGTCCAGTTTATTAATTAATGTCAATGGTCGTTGTCTGAAGTGCATGATTTTAGTCTTATTTAAATTAATTTTTAAATTATTATTATCTAGCCATTTTATTATTGAAATTAGGGATTTATTAATATCATACTCATATTTATTTTTATTTTTACATGGAATCGTCACAACACTGTCATCAGCAAATAGGCTCATAGGTTGTTCTGTGCACTTGGGCAAGTCATTTATATATAATGTAAAAAGGAGAGGGCCTAATACACTTCCCTGTGGAACACCATACAATACTTCACGTTCTTTTGATAAATGGATTTCTTCTAGTTTCGTAGTCAGATTTATCCTACTAACTTCTGTGACTTGCTTTCTTTGCTGAAGGTATGACTCAAATAATTTTAGAATATTTCCTCGAACTCCATATGCTTCGAGTTTCTTAAGCAAAATGTTGTGTTGAACATAATCGAAAGCCTGTGTCATATCACAGAATATAGCAGAAACTGGGATATTATGATCCATATTTGTCATCACCGTTTGTAAAAAGTCATAAATTGCCATGTTTACCGTTTTATTTTCCCTGAAACCTTTTTGTTTATCGCAAATAATATTGTTTTTATCTAAATATGAGTTAAATTGCTTATAGATATATTTTTCAAATATTTTGGAAATTATGGGGATCAATGATATTGGTCTATAGTTTTGCATTAGTTCCCTGTTTTCCTTTTTAAATAGTGGCTTCACTACTGATTTTTTTAGCGCTTCTGGGAATATACCGGCAGTGATGCTTAAGTTTATTATGTAACTTAGGGAAGTACTTATCTCGTAAGCTACAGCTTTGAGAATTCTCGTAGATATTCCATCATATCCCACACTATTAGTATTTTTTAGCGCATTTATAATTTTAAATACTTCATGTGGTGTACTCGGGGCCATAAACATAGAATCTTTTTTGTTGCAAATAAGTTGCGTTACCCCATATCCCGAATTTTTGATGGGTTCAATTTTATCAATGAAATAATTATTAAATAGATCTGCTATGTGGTTTGGGTCTGTGACGGGACTATTATCCACCTTAATTTGCTCAATGAATGGTTTTGGTAAGTTTAATTTGTTTTGCCTAATAATTTGCCAAATAGTTCTGGACTTATTGTCCGCAGTTTTTACTTTATAGGTATTTTGGGCCCGATGTGTCAACTTGATAATTTTTTTTATATTTCTTAGCGTAGTTTTTAAGTCGCGTTTTATTTGATGGGGTAGGTTTTAACCTATAATGCCACAGAAGTTGTCGTTTCTTTTTGCTGCAAATCTTAATACCACGTGATATCCAATTTAGCTTTTTTTTAGTCATTATGGTTATACCGTTATAAGGAAAACATAGGTCATAAAGTAAAGTAAATAATTCAATAAAATAATTATAGGCAATATTAGGGTCATTTGTTTCATATAGTTCTGAAAAAGTCAGACTACTTAAATGATTTTTGAACTTAATTAGATTTTCTCTACAATAATCTCGTCTAATAATACGCCATTTATCAATAGCACATCTTTTTTTGATAGGAAACTTAAGTAATTGTGCTGTGTGGTCTGATAATGCGAATTCCAATACTATAGTCTTGCACGGTTTAGTGAAATTATGCGCAAAATTGTCTATGCATGTATGGCTTTCCAATCGAGTAGGTTCATTAAGTGCTAGTTTGAAATCAAAAGTTAATAGTACATTTTCAAATTCAATTGAATGTTTGTTTCTTTTTAATACGTCAATGTTAAAATCTCCCGCAATAATAACATTCTTATGACATTTCTTAGTTAACATCCGTAAAAGTATCGAAAATTTATCAAGACATTCATTGAAATTATTTGGATTTGGAACCCTATAAACACATACTATAATTGTGTTATGATCAATGAGCTCGATGGCACAGCATTCGAATACACCAACAGCAGACATTTTCGAAATTTTTGGTAGTTCGTGCCATTGGAGTCCGTTCCTAACTAGTATGCATGCGCCACCCCTCCTACTTTCCTTCCTACTGAAACATGCAGCTAAACAATAATTAGGTACATATAACTGATATTCAGATTCTTGCTTCATGAAGTGCTCTGTTATGCATAAAATGTCGACTTCCATGGTTTTTTGTGATAGTTCCTGTAAGCAAACTGTTAGCAGGTCGGCTTTTGATATTAACCCTGCTATATTTTGATGCATTACATATAAATAATTAGTTAAGAAAAAAAGTATCGTGCTTTTTCTTAACGTCATTATTTTTGTCCTCTTCTACATTAGATTGTGTGTCAAGGTTTCTTATGTCAGTCCTTATGTCAGTCATTAAATTCAATATGTCCTTAAAAATTGTATGTAGTCCGAAATTATTGATTCTGCCAGAGTGTTTATCAAACATACTGTAGTCATATTTTAAATTTAAGTTACTATCAATGACAAATGCGTGTTCATGTGTTAATATGTCAAGGTGTAATAAATGATTAAATGTCTCTATTCTCCAATTACTTAGGTCCGAATAATTTCCACAGTTGAACGTCGGCGAGCATATAATGATATTGGTGTGTTTAATTGCTTGCAGTGCTTCTCTCATATGAACAATAATGTTGACATAATTGTTGGTCGTTTTAAAGTCTTCCTCTCCAAGTAGAATTATACAAAAATCATCCATAGTGAATCCGATCAGTTTTGGTTGTAAGTCTTTTAACAGATGTTTCGTCCCTCCACCAGGCTTCAGATAGTGGCATAAATCATACTCATTAGAGAAGGTTGATTCTGCTATAGGAAGTATTTTGTTTTTGTTGTTACTACTTAAAACACATATTTTATTCTTTTTTTTACTGTTTTGTGATATAGGTTTTTCGGGAAGTCTATTATGTTGTAAGCTATTTATCTTTAATGGAGTACTTAAACATGTTTTGTTTTGTGTAAGTGAACTGCTTGTACATTTATTAGTCATTTCTTGTTGAGTTTCTGTTATTTCATGTTTGGATGTCGTTTGTTGTGCAGTTATAAATTCCGATATATTTTCATCTTTTTCATTAACATTTGCTGTATTTGTTATTTTTGTCTGTAGGTATGTTATTTGTTTACTTGTTTGGTCAGGTGTCTTAGCGATGTTTTGTTTTGCTTTTCGTTTCTGTCCAGATCTAGGTGTAACATTATTTTCCGTTCTATTTAAAATTTTATATGCTTCTATCACTTTTAAATATTTTTGAAGGTCTGTTTTTAATCTAAAGTTTTCTGAATTAAGATTTTCTATTTCCTGGTGAGCAACTACTAAGTCATCAGTTAGCTGTTTAAGTTTTTCATTTAAGTCTAGTACAGTTTGACTAGTATTCAGTGTCGTATTTGGTAAGCTCATCATAGTCGCATCAAATAGTGTCGAACTGTCTCGACTGATATCATTTAGCGAACTGGTCCTGCATAATTTACGATATGTGATATTATTATATTCGTCCATTATTTATCTAAATTACAAGCTAAATATTCTATAAGTAGATACCTCTTTATAAATCTGCGTGAAATGTATCGCTGTCTCAAATCGCTTGTATTCAAACAAAGTCACGTCGAGTTTCTGAACGAAACTTCTCTTGTCACAAGTCACAGGCGAGTTCGTGATTGGTCGTAATTTAAATGCTCCCTTAATGAGTCATATCAGTCATAACTGTCTGTTTACATTAAAATGAATATTTGCAACTGTTTTTACTAAATATTTTTAAAATTTTGATCTTGTATTTCGTGCTTTGTAGCTTAATATTAGCTTACTGTTACAGATTGGGTATAGCTAACCTGTTTTTACGATGTTGTTGATAGACTGTTAGTGATTATGCCTTTCCACTTTTTTGTCTTTTTCTCCTTAAATCTGCAGCATAAGGCTTGGATAACACTGTCACTTATATAACAACTTATTACGCGTGTATGTATATACTTTCTTGTTACTAAGACCGGGTAAATATATTATTAATTAATTAAATTATACAGGGCGATGTTTGACGTTTGAGGCTGACAGCTGTCACTTTCAATGTCACTTTCAATGTGTTGTTAGGAAATACAGAGCTGTATTAAATGAAATATAATATAAAAATCTTTATTGATGAGGATTCCCTGTAGGCACATTATTATATCTTCATATATATTTCGAACCAATAAGTATTTGCGTTCCTTACATTGATTAGTTCGTGATTTTTGTATAAAGTACATTGTATTCACGTGTAATCCTGTAAATGCTGTATACAAAATATTGTAAAACATTTATTTTATAAAAGTTTCCTGCTAATTCTTCTACATACGAAACTACATTAAGAACGAAGCAACTAGTTTTTTTATTTTTGTAAATTATGTACTATGTTCAAAAGTGCCATATATAGGTCTCATTAAAATAAATGATTTGACTTTGATTAAACTAATAAGTTTAGTATAAATATTGAAAGATAAGGAGGATTTTCTACGTCAAAGTCAAAACCATAGTGTAATCTACAGAAGTCAGGTATTTGCCACTTAAAAAACAACTGCATCAGCCACTCCACGCATCTTTGTCCCGCAACAAAATTCACTCATAAAATTAATTAAAAAACACTTCGCGCCGGCGATTTCGCACAAATTGATCGAGAGCGGCCGAGCCTGTGATGTCACTAATGGAGCACTGTTACCGTTTTTATAACCACGTTAGTGGACACCCATCTTTATGTCATCAAAGACATTAAGTTCTTAGTGGGTAATGAGGTGACAACAGAAATTAGGGGGTGCCTCTTGTAATTACGGTTCAATGAAAAAAAATGTAAAAAATGTTTTTTTTTATATAATTTTAAACGCTAAAGAATTTCAACTGATAGCTGTACAAGAATAAAATATGTTAATAAGTAGTTCATTTATTAAAAAGTTTCACATTTTTGTCGTAATAATTATATGTACTTAATTATCACGACACAAATCTATAATTTATATATATATTTTTTGGATTTTTGTAAATAAACTAGCTTTTACCCGCGACTTCGTCCCCGTGGAATTCAAAGTCCCCCTTAATTCGGCCTTATTGCAATGTCTGTCTTCATAGTAGGTCAAGTAGTTTTCAAGATGTCGTATCAATTTGGAGGTCACTTACTCACTGACTAATGAGTGAACATATGCAATTGCTTTTAGGCGCCAATTTTCGTACTTTAAAATACCTATTCAAAATTTAGTTTCAAGTTCAACCTAATCGTAACATATTCTGATTTCTAAACTACACACCGGAAGATACAATATAAAGTCCGAATCTACAACCAATAGCTTTTCAACGCCACTCCACAACAAACAAGCGCCATACTTGTCGTGTAACACGCTGGGTTTAGGAGTCCGGCGCAGCCGCAACATTGCGTTACACCTAATTAAAGTGCAGCAAGTTGTTGATGGAGTTAGTATATAGCTAGCTAATGTATTAATTAAAACTCCACCTTAATTCACTTAAATTAAGGTGGAGTTTTAATTAATACATTTTGGATGTAGTTTATAAAGGTTGGGTAAACGCACGGGTATGTCTGTGTACCCTTACACACTTTATAATGTTTCATCAAAACATCATTGACATGTTTTTAGTTTACTTACAACCAACGTTTCGTATAGGTACTATATATACACAAAACAACATATTCCACAAACATTTATTTGGCAAATGCTTCTTTTTACAAATGTTTCGGATGATATTTAAATAATCATATATACATTTTTCATTTAGATTTTTTTGGAAAATTTACGTTTATACTAAATATCATTTATACACATACATAAACTCACGCCTTTTTCCCATGGGGGTAGGCAGAAACCACAGAACGCCACCATTCAACGCCATCAATTATAATACATACTTATTACAAACCAGTCACAAAGTGATCATGAGGGTATACTTACTTTTACACAATTTTATTGAACTACTTCCCTAAAACTAATATTGCACTGATATACAAAGTAGATGGAAATAATATTGGTTTTTATATAACTGGGTCGTCCCCCTTTACATGGGACTTTAACATAACTGGCAAAATGTGGGTGTAGTAATGGGTACACCTTTGTCTAACCCTTCGTGGATTACAGGCGTGATGTTATGTATGTGTATATAAATATAATTTGTTTGTTTTTTAAATAACTTGGGATCAATTAGATCCTGAACCTTTGAAAGACCTACTAGGGGCAGAAGCCAACTCGCAGACTATTGGAGGTCGCATATTTATGTCTGCACTGGCCTAATCATATTTAACACATGTCTGTCACTGATTTGAAATTAGCATAGTTACGGTTTGTTTATGTTCTTATACTTGGTAACCTATGTTTGTAACTTGCGTGTAAAATATTAACCACGAATGAATATACTCTACCATCCCACTGCTGCTCTTATCATTCTTCCAATACAGACGCCCCCTAAGCTGCTTTTCCTTTGAATTTGACCACAACCAAACTTTTTTCTCACACGTCATGTCACACTTTCTACCAATACCAACCAAAAACGAGGACAAGAAGATGTCTCAATTCCCCTTTGACACAAACACGGCACAAACAGATAGCTAATCACGTTAACTCAATTAACGGCATCTGCCTTCAGTCCGATCCGCTGCGCTCGCGTTATTGTGCTCAGCGCTCATAAATTGACAAACTGTCTAACTCTCATGAACAAGCCGGAATAAGTTTCTGCTTCCGGTCAGTGCGCGAAACATGACGGACATACGGGGAGGGAGTTGGGGAGGAGATGCTGGGTTAAAACTGACATGTCAGTCTGTTTTGTAGTATGTGCTCACACCGATGTCATCACTGACATCGGTGAAGGAAAACATCGTTAGGAAACCTGGACTAATACCAGCCTGTTATTGTCCCATTCAAAACAAATCAGAGGCACTTGTGGCGGTTTAAAAACTCTGACACTAGGGTCTGTGGGGTCGTAAGACCTTACTGCCCACACGATAAAGAAAGAAGAAGAAGAAGAAGAAGAAGTATGCGCTAGGTGACATTTTGTAGTTTGTTCTAAGATTTTAATGTGACTGTGATTATAATTTAATCTACCACAAATAGTTTCCGAATGAATAAGATTAAGCTATAATAAACATTATTAAAAAAAAACTAACTGCCTCGTTATTCTAGTGGTCGCAAAGCGCGACTGCTGAGCTGCTGAGCATGAGGTCTTGGGTTTGATTCCCTGGTCAGGAAAAGTGTTATTGGGTCCACCAGGAATTTCACAGTAGCAGCCTCGGAGTCTGGATTTGGGCCCGGCTGATGGCAATAGGCTAGCCCCTATTACATGGGCCTCAAACATAACTGGCAAAATGCGGGTGTACTGATGGATACACCTCTGCCTAACCCTGTGTGTTATGTGTGAAAAACACAATCTTTAAGAGTGGGTAGTAAGCAAAATTACCAATCTTTTTTTTTAATTTTACATGAACAATTCTAGATTTCTAGGCTTAAAATACAAATGTATGAAAACTACATGATATTTTTGAGGGTTCTCATTGATTAAAAACATAAAATAATAACATTTTCTCGATAGAAAAACATCACGAAGTAGCCTCTAATTTTTTGTTTTTTTCGATTTATACACAATATTATAATGATTATTATGACGAAAATTTGATAATTAGTTATATTTTCACATGAGTGAGGGTTTTGTTTAGGCATTTTAGGTAATTCCTTTTATTTTTGGAGTTATTACGATAAAACACTTAACACTGGGCGCGCGGGTGAATTATAATATAAGGAACTTCGTTCCAAAAGTTTGCTGGCTTTTGGCGCGCCCTTAACGACATTTTTCAAGAAATAAGTTTTATACCTGCAATGAGCAGTGGGTGTTATAATGCGTGTGCTACACTTATCTACCAACATTTTAAATAATATATTTTGCTACTTAACCAAAATAACACATTTTCATCACCATTCCCTGACTTCCATCACCACCTCGGCGGCACCGTCCCCATTTGGCTACCCGTGTGTCCCCATCCAGGGGTCCACAGGCACCGCTCGTGATTTAGCGACTAACTTGGCCCGTGTCCTGCGAGGACCTACGGAACCAAGCCACGGTTGTTTGCTTAATGAACCATGAATTTCTATTTGTTGTCCCTTCAGGTAATTAAGTAATAGCTCGGTAACGACTCTGTTTATGTCATGAATATTTGTCTGTTTGTGTTTTGTTTATTTTGCTAACTTGCGAACAGCTGTGCCTCAAGCATGGTCTTCGTGGCATAATAAGTTAATGTTTTTTCAAACGAATTTCGGTTACGGTGGTGGCCGAACTCAATGGATATTTAAGAAGCCATGTTCGCAGGGGTTATTATAGTGCATAAACACAAGTGCTTCTGTCAACTGAACTTGTAGCGGTTACCGTAACGGGATTGTCCTTAAAAAAAAAACAATAGACGGAGCGTCGGCGAGTCAGTGCTTAGTATCTTGAGCAATGTATGGAATGTGGGTGTGCTGATGTTCGCCTGTGCCTAACCCTTCCAAGAGAATTGGCTTAAGTGTTAATTATGTACCTAAGTGTATAGGTCTAGTAGTATTATGAGTCACGTATTTACAGCTTTAGCTCAGAGAGCTATGCATAACCAGCCCACTTCATTAATATAACAGCACAAATCTTGGTTGTAAATTTCGACCTTGAGTAATCAAAATAAGGCCTCATTTACCTCTCAAGGCATTAATTATCTGATTTTCAGATGCGTAAGAAATGTAAATAAAAGTAAACTGTGTTTTGGAAACATTTATTTAAAGCGTACAATAACATGCTAATTTTGTTTGGCAAACTATCAAAATTCATATTTTATTTAACCTTTCACAATAAATATTCACAAACCTTTTGAAATATTTAACAAAGTCAGATTACAGTAATTATGAAATTAAACACATTACAAATAATTATTTAACGAACATAATAAATAATACTATATTTCAATGTACCCACAGTATAATATATTAAAACAACAATATTGCTTTAATATTAATTTATTTATAATTTGAATTATATTACAATCTTTGTTTTTCACAACACACATACTAATCTATCTACCTACATCTATTAATTATAATATAAAATTACCGACATTGTACCTAAATACAATATTGCATAATTATTTAAAAACATTATGTAAACTTTGGTAATTAGGTATCAATCTTCTATATTTATAACAAAACAAAATGAATTCTCACATACATATTTGGTGTTCATATATTGTAATACTTTTTTACACAAATAACATACTACTTACATTAATATTCATCGTTGTTTAAGTTCTACCATACACAACACAACCTAAGTCAAAAAAGTTGGGTTAATTGCATTACTAAATAATTGTAATCCTATAGGTATTCTTATAGGTATTATAACAGTTTGACAGCTTGTCTATAGAAAAAATATCAAACAGCCATATTTATTCTTCTAATAACAGTTATCAAACGATGGAAAAATTGGCCCTAATAGATCTTATTTGTAGCGTACATAAATCAAAAATGGTATTATAATAGTGCTTATGTAAATTAATGCATTTTTTGCAATCTCCTGTAAAGTTGTTTTTTTGTCTTACTTTTACTTTTAACTGTACTTACTCGGCAAAAAAAACTCAAACCCACACCACGGCCATAGAACCTCAAGTATCTAGTCATCATAATACCACGCACCTAAAATCACAGATGTACAAAAAAGTACCCTCTAAATGAAATACCAACATCTAATCACTTTAGTTCAATGTTCAACCTCACTTTCAGTAAACGCATGGCTTTTCCAGAACTCCGCTAACTCCTTGAACTTGTTACAGCATTGCCGCTGCCTCCGCGGGTTGCAGTTCACTGCTGGATTGCGGAGAATGGAGCTGAACTTCTTCACAAGTGTCGTCACTGATTCCCTTGTGACGTCATCGACATCATCCATTGTCATATTGGAGATGTGGTTCAGCTTCTCAAAGGCTTCATCAATGTATCTTTCCACGTCATCACGATCACTTTTTTCTTTTTCTGTAGGTGTATCATCAAAGGACAAGTCGTCAGTTGATATGCTGCAGCTCACTTTCTCAGGAAGAGTATTCTTTTTGCGGACAGTACTGGTCGCCGAAGATAACTTGTCCACAGACTTGAAGATGTCATCAATCGTGTCACATATTTCTTCTACGGAAGCTGCTGACAGAATCTGTCCGTTGATGAAGTAGAACTGCTTCGACTGGTTCTTCTCTTGAAGTTCTTGCAAGAAGTCTTGGTAGTCTAAGACTCCTGATTTCGAAAGCCTTCTACCAACTTTCCTACGAACTTTCTTGAATAGAAACGAAGAATCGAAGGTAGTCTTCATCAAGTCTAAGGTGCTGAAGACAGGCTGTAGTTTCCCTGGGGAATGGTCTTCTTCTGTATCTAAGTCGACTGGTTTTCCCCACTTTTCTTCGAGCTGTATCCATTGCTCGTTGCCCGATAATATCGCTTCGGGGTCAAGGAATGTACTGCTCATTTTGGAGACGTCTTTTCGCTACGAACGATAGTCGGTAACTGAGGTGTTGAAACGTTTTGTTGTGGTTATAAGGTGCGCCCGCGCATTGTTTTGACTCATTTGATAATGTTTTCGATGATTGTTGATAAACTCATTAAGGTATTGTTGGGTTCTCAGTAATAGTCTTGTTTGTTATTCTTTCTTGAGAAAGTACTAATCGTTAATCGAATAAGTAAAGGTACTCCTTAACTTAATTAGAATAAATGTTATTTTTCAATGTCTGTTGTTAAGTAATTATCAATTGTTTTGAGATTAAATTATTAATGAACTACATTTTGAATAGATAAACAGAATAATTAATGTTTTGCAATTGTCCATCCCATGCGGCGCACTACACCACCGGTAGAGGGGTTTGTCACAACGAGTCGCCCCCCTGGGGCAGGTCTTCTTTGTTGAAAGGGGGTTGTTCTTTATTTATTTATCATTATATTGTTTTTTTTCGGACGGGGAAATCAACGTTTTGTAACCAATAAATCAAAAAATATGACAAAATACATTTTAAAGGTCTTTTAAATTAAATAGTTATAAAACTTCTTTTTCTGAGGATGGAACTAAAACTAATAAAAAATATTTTATTGTTTTTTCTGCATATGACATTGTGGCGAAATCCGTTTTGTAACAGACGGACCAAAGTGATCCATAGAATTATGTTTTTCCGTTTGACGTTTGGAACCTTAACATTTTTATAAAATGTTACTTACAAATTAAGGCGTCTTTACGTCTATATGTATACAAGGCCATTCCTACCATCAGTAGATACATCTTTCCTCATATACAGAGGGGATATGCAAAAAGGACGCTCGCGTACACATACGTTGCAATAAACTAGGCACCTTTTGTGAACAACGAGCCGCTGTCGCTTAATTATCGTTTTGGAATGAGCGTTACACTGGATTTATAATACTGGGTACGCTCGAGCGGAATGGTGTTTTGTTTTTGTTAATAAAATATTTTTTTATAAAGAAAATTAAAATAAATTAAAGTCAAATTAATTTTAATGAAACAGTAATCTAAAGTTATATTTTTATTTTGTTTAATGTTTAAAATTGTAAAGAAATACAAATTCAATAATTTTATAGTGTAAAAGTAAAAAGTCTAGTTCTAAAGACGAAATCTCAAAAATGTCTTCAAAATAAAATAAATAATAATACCAGTCTATTATTATCCCATTGCAGGGCAAACGCCGGCCGCATGCTTGCTCAAAGTCGATTGGTGATTTTAGACTTATTTTAAGTATAAGTCTCACAATGTTTTCCTTTACTGATGTCAGAGATGTCCAAGAAAAAGTTACAAAGTACATAGGAGGTATAACATAAAAAAGTCACCACACATAGTAAAGTTGTCGTGCATGAGAGTCGGCCGCATCAACCAAGGGCTGTAACAAAAAAAATTTTTTTTTTGTTTATTTTATTTCCGAATTGTAAGCACTTTTGTAGGCGACTGTTCATACAAATACGCGTATCCCAGCACCCTAATGAGAAGGCCTGATATTACCTACAAATACATCGTAACGCCTGTTTTGTTTCAAATTGTGACCCGGACTGTTATTATTTTTAACTTTTTCAAGCGAAACAACTGATTTTTTAGCCTTTTATCTTCTTAACTTTACTAATTATGGAAATGTTTACAGGTTTTTATTTTTTTTATTTGGCATCTCGATTACATGCTTTTGTTGTTTTAGCAAGGGTTAAATTATTCTTATTGACCTTTATATTTGGTCCTATACCTATATGCATTAAAGTCAAAGTTTTCGTTATTGCAAAAGTGGCATAATGAATGCAAATGGACCGATTTGATGTAAAGTAAAAGATTTAATTTTAATAATCAGCGTGAAATCACTATTATAAAAACATTTTTAAAAAGTAAAATTACCTAATACAATCACACTTAAATACGCAAACTGCAAAATAAATAAATAATGTAAGATAGGAGTTGTATTTTAAAACAAAATTGCGGACAATTTTTTTAAACAAACGATTGAAAAGAAAATTTCAAGCAAAAGAAAGCTGTTTTTTGATATTACTCTCGCTAAAGTTGTCCCGTCGATAGATGGCGCTGTCGTCGAATTAAATCGCGCTATGGTTTCATTCACACGCCGTGTATAGGGTGCAACTGAAATTTCTATTTATATCGTCGAAAATTTTAGAAAAATCCAACTTTCGTTTCGATTTGTAGGTGGTGTTCGTTGTCCGGGCAATGTTATTGAGATTTTCTCAGTAGTCACTCAAAAGTTTCTGGTATAAAGCTAATTAAAATATTTAGTTATTTTTTTAAACTGATGACATTAATAGAACAAGTTTTAAAACTGACAAAGTTATCGATTGTGCGCTGGTCAATAATAATATTATATTTTATATGTTTTTAAACAGCAAATACTTTGCTTTAATTCAATTCATCATTATCATAAATTATCAGGCTAGCTTAACGTAGGCCTCTGTAATTCACTATTATATTTCAATTATTAGACCTAGCTCATATTTTTTTTAAATTAAAGTAAATCTGTCTGTCAGTCTGTTACTCTTCACGACTAAACCACTGAACTGATTTCGATGAAATTTGGTACGGGGTAAGTTTGAACCCCAAGAAAAGACATAGGTTAATTATTTCGCGCTTCGAACTTTTACCATGAATTTAGTAGGGATTTTAGACCGTATAATTATTATGAATTACCATAATAAATTAAAGGTTTTTTGTTACTGCTTGCCAATAGTCCCCCCCAAATACTTCTTACTCCTTTGATTAAGAATTAAAAAGAAAAAAATCTGCATGCATTTTAATATTACAAAAAAAAAAAACGAAAAAAAATATCCTTAAAAACCATTCACCTTCGCAGAACCGCTCACAAAAACATAAAGGGTAAGTAACGCGCATATTATAAACAGCCAAATCCACTATTTTCCACCTTAATCTTATTATTTATCGCGTACCGGGAAAGCGTCCGGGGCAATTAAACGCATCCAGTGCTTGCCCATGTATCACGGACAGTAATCCAGGGGACAGAATCATAATAACAAAAAACAATAAAAATAACGAATTACCCCGTGAACTGGGCTTGAATCGGCCCCGAGGATGTGGTTTGGTGGATGACGTGGAGTCGCTGTTTGTAAGGGAAGCATTTCAAGTGGCTATGACGTTCCTTTATTTCTTTATCGTGTGAGAAGTAAGGTCTTACGACCCCATACACCCTAGTGTCAGAGTTTCTAAACCAGGTGACGCGGCGCTGCGCGTTGTGTTCTATGACGTTGACACGGGCAAACACCATAAAATCTTGAACGAAAAGATTTAAGCATCATTGCTTATCATTTTAAGGCCAATCCTACTAATTAAAAATGTTCAAAATCTAATCGCAATCTAATCTCAATGTCAAAAAAAATGTGTTAATTATTAGCATTTTTGACAGATTGCGACTGACATTTGATTGTCATTGTTTCTAAAAGTTAGTAGAATTGAGCGAGAGGTAGGATCAAAGAGATCAAAGAATGATGACCAAATAAAAAAAAATACGATGTACTTACAACCTAAGGTTCGTGTCTTGAATTCTCGGTTTTTTTTCTACTCCTAGATACATTCTCTAAGGTTTACTGCCTATGAATCTTTAAATATAAAATATTACCTTTATAACATACAGAAACAATGATTTTGTTGTATGAAAGTAACTTTTATGCAGACAACCATGCAGTTACTCCCAATATTTTTAGTCGCGTGTCGCCTCCACGATATCGCTGGCCCCTGTTCCAAATCCACATTCTGTTTGTGCTCATTCTTAATATGGGGCAAAACTGTTGGAAGAACAACAGTTTTTGTTGTATATTTTATGTTCTGTGACGCTATAACTCAGACGGGTGACACGCCACCCTGAGCCCAGTGATATACAGCCCTATACAAGTAGTACTCTAACATTATTTATAACACAGCAGTTATTTTTATTTATATTCTTATTTTATTGGTTTATTGCGCCACGGCTTGTTGGTTCCGTATCTCCGATAAGTAGATATCTTCAATGCTTATTACTATATCTTTGCCAATTGGGAGTTTTATGTCCAGAAAATAATTTGTTGAAACAATAATTCGTTTTCGTTTGTGAGCGCACAAGTTAGGAAATAATATTTCTTTGTCAATGTTTATGGTTGTCCAATATTTTCTAAGTTATCGTTACGGTCGTCTTAGCTTGCGAAGTGGGCAGGACTCCAAGCAGTAAATGATGACTTGAATAAAAATAATATAAACTATTCCAATTCGATTCGTCTCTTATGAGCCCTGACCGCGCTGGCAGATATGGACTCTGCTCCTGATGACGATGGACTAATATTTTTCTTTATGATTTTACTTTTAAAATAATAATAATATATATTGATTTTAATTTAATATTATACAACATATTCAAAAGTAAACTTTTGAATATTATATCAAAAATAAAATGTTTGTAAAATAAAGAAATAAAATATAAACAAAAATTTTAGGCTTTTGAAAGCCTGTTTAATTTGATCTGTTGTCAATTTGGTCATGTCAATTTATTATTGGTTATTATCATTGGATCTCACACGAAAATAAAAATTAGATTTGGCAGGAGATTATCTGAGATTTCAACAATAGACATGTCCAATAAAATTTTGCTTATGTAGCTTTAGAAACAGTATGAAAATCTTATAACTTATTAGTATAAAATATAATTTTTAACTTATGTTCGTGCCGAAAAGTAACAAAGAAGTAACAATGCAGACTCTTTAAAAACTGTAGATTAAAAAGTCTTATTTTTCTTTATCGTGTGGGCAGTAAGATCTTACGACCCCACACACCCTAGTGTCAGAGTTTCTAAACCGCCTCAAGGGCTTCTGACATTGTTTGAATGGACTAGTAATAGGCTGGTATAAGTCCAGGTTTTCTCACGATGTTTTCCTTCACCGAAACCAGGGATGTCCAAGATAAACTTTAGAAAATACATATGAATTGAAAAAGTCACATTGGTACTTGCCCGGATTTGAACCTCATGCATGAGAGGCGGGCGCCTTAGCCACTGGGCCATCACGACAACTAAAAAAGTGATAAGAACGCTATACGGTTTAAGAAATAATATTTAAACAATAATAGGTAATAATTAAATATCCGGAAAAGTCGAATTGATGGCAATATAATGAAATTAATGTGAAATTACGATTGATGACAATAATATATTATTTAATGGTGTTTCAGTGCATTATCGTAAATTAATTAGACGTAAAATAATGCGCTTCCATTACACGGGCTGATGTCAACGAGGACGAACGATACAGGGTGTTTTTATCCTACTTTTTTAATGTTATAAATGTGAAAGTTTATGAAGATGTCTGGATGTTTGAGTCAATCACGCGTAAACTGTTGAACAGATTTGGATGGAAATTGGCACATAGACAGGGTTATTTTTAAAACACTAGAAACCTGAAAAGGAATCTTTGTACCCATCGTTATGAACCACTTTTTCTATGGAACCAACCCTGAAATCATGAAAAATATGTATGAAACAGATGATTTTTTGCTGGTGTTTTAAAAATAACCCTGTATAGACCATTTCCTGGATTAACACTGATACTTTTTATCCCGGTAATATGTACCCTTGGGATAATAGTTTAACTTACTTTACGGAAAGTTTTTCCGCGGTCAGAAGATAGTTGGGTATATTTTTAATTAAATAAAAAGATTTTGATAACCATTATGTTTTGGGAAATGATCTCCTTAGTTAAAAACGTTGCCTAAAATTTAAGTAACTCTGAATCGTCTACAATTTATGACTAAATAGATTATGATAAGTATTCTAGTAATGATAAAGGAATATAATCAACTGAATAGAATTTCTTGTTTCAGTTATTGAGGCTTTAAAACTTTAGGTAGTGTTAAACTTAGTTTAACAAATATGACTAAGACTCTGAATAGAGATTTTATTATTATCTCTTTTATTCATTCAAAATACATATTAATTAAATAAATTATATTTTTAAATATTAATAAAAAAATACAACATTTAAAAATATAAAAAATAACAATAGCTCACCGGTGAAGAAAGCAGGGTTATATTATTATTTATTAGTTACTCAGTAGGTCTTTTGCAAACTTCTTGACTTTGATAATGTTAATATTTTGGCTTTTGTTTTGGTTTTAAAATTCATGGAATGGTTACCATCTTTCCATGATTTTGTACCACAAGTTGAGAAATCTTAACTTTCCATATTCAACAACACGTAAGAACGTGTTGTAGTAGAAAATTGACTTATTCCAATTTCATCATGACTCACGACAAAATGAACCCTTTCAAAATCCTAACACCCTGTGCATGCATCGCAAAAATATCGGGAGTCGTTCAGCGATCGCATTGATTGCTATTATTTCGAGTCATTAAATCAAAGCAACGACAATCGCGCGCTCATTATGGCGAGGCCGAGCCATTTTCCAACGGGGATACACCCGCGGGACTGTATTGTGTAACTGATGGGAGCAATCGGTTGCAGTACGGTTGTTCTAGGGTCCATCAGTTAGAAAACAATTATGTTTTTTTGGTCTTGTCCATAACAATACATCTTCATCCATCTTAATCATTCTGGGTTAATTTACATTTACATTTTAAATATAACCGTCATAGGGAGGAATAACAGTAATTAACAAACAGTAGTTAAGATTATTTTTATTTAAGGGTTGAATTTTCAACAGTAGTATTAGTCTAAAAACTTTTATCTGAATAAAAAATACAGTTTCTACAATAGCAATAACAATTTATTGTAATATAGTGTGACGTTTTTTCTATTTAAAAACTGTCAATCCGCCATTTTTATTCCTCTGTCATAACGTCAATTAAAATTAACTCATTATTAAAGTGTAACTTTTTTACAGATCTGAAGTAAACATACCTGTGTACCACATAGGCTGTGACAAGCTTACTTTCTTTTTTTCTTCCCTATTGTCTTTAGCTGACTCAACTAGATTTGTCTAAATGGCGCGATCGTCACTGGATACATAAAACTCTGGATGGTAAATAAACAAAAAAAATACAGATTATTAATTAAAAATGTAAAATAAAAGAAGTTATTAATAACAGTTTTTAACCACTCCCTACAACTCAGCAACTGATTGCTGTTTACACAATAAAACCACCGTTAGCTATGAATTTAATCATCCAGGCCGACTAGCCGTTGTTAAATTTTGATTTATGCCACTCTCTGCGGTAGTTTTTGAACTGATTGCGTTTAGTTTTATGGGTTAGTGCGCCATTTTAGCGGCAATTTATTTTGATAATTATTTTAGTTGATAACTTTTTATGTGCTGTCGTTACGAGGGAAACACTGTCAATTTTCGCTGTTTGGCATGTTTTCTGGGTTAAAATAGGTATTTAGGATTTTGTTTTTTAAATACAGTCTTTCTTCTTTATCGTGTGGGCAGTAAGGTCTTACGACCCTAGTGTCAGAGTTTCTAAACCGCCTTAAAAGCCTCTGACATGGTGGAAGGGCATTGTAACTCAATTTTTAATCATTTTGTTAAGTTTCTAGAACCCACAGCGTTACCATTTTTTGTGGGATTACATCAACGAAAAACCACAATTGTTGAAGGTGAATTTTGTTGTACTTAATGTGACTGTCGCATGGACTGTTGCTAAATAAATGTAATTATTTCTTTAAATTCCTTCTTTCTAAGGTGTCAAGGTTCGAAACTGCGCAACGCAGTTTCCAATCGACAAGCAAGAAGCGAAATCTGCTCATTTTTTTCTACTATTTCAAAATAACATAATGTTAATCGCGTTATACAATATTAAACTCCGTCAGTAAGAATCGTCACGGGGCCAACTGATCAGTAGTGCTATTCTGTAAAAATCATCTTCGATAAAAAGCCACGATTCTTTAATTCAGCTTTGAAACTAATACAAATACATTTCAAAATAATCTTCAAAACTATCACCAAAACTCATTACGAATGTACACTGAACATCATATATCTAAATAATGCCATTACAACCCAATCACCAAAACAAGGTGCTCGCATTAAAATGACATAACGTCATCAGCTCGCGAAGTGCCGAACATTGCCGAATTTTACCGAATGCGCCCGAAATTAGCATTAATACGATCGTAAAGCCGTCAGCGTGGCTATAGGCTGTGTGATTCGCGTCGCGTTTCGAACAATGTTGCCATGTTTTATGTTATAATGTTGGTAATGATAAGGTTTTAGTATGGCAATAATTTTTGGTTATTAGTTCATTAGGTGTTGCTGTTTTCATGCTTATTCGTCATGCTGGTTATGTCAAAATGGCGTTGTAATTTGGCTATGAAAATGTAGTGTTAATTAAAGCCGAATGAGTCTATTACTTTGTAACGATGTGCGCATTGTCAGCTTGCTAAGAACTAAGCATAAAACATGGAAAGATTAGCACAAAAGAATAAGATTTCTAATAATAAAATCACTATAAAAATCATTCAGTTACAATTTAAAAAATATGATGTTCCATTTTCGCCATTACTATTTTTATGAAAATACCTATATTTGATTCGGCCATTGTTTTCACCAATTTATCATCTAATCTGTATACCAGCTAATCGGAAGGCCACAGCGCAACCACTGTAAAATACGAGGGTAAAATTAGAATCTCACCAAATAGCTGTTATTTATTATGAGCGCACTCAATAATATCGTGCGCAGAGGCGATAATGACTGCACTAAATATGATTTAGTGATAATAATCATCGAAAGGATGCGCTCGCGTGCCGAATAATGCCGTGATTAATACGCGCACTGTAATTAGTCGGATGTGTTGTTGGTTGGCTTGTTTTTGTATTTAGAAAAAAAACGTGTTCTTCGTACGTGATTATCAACATGTCCATTGGGAAAATATAGATAACTCTTTATTATTTTAGACTACGTAATAAATAAAGGAATAATAAATAGGAAAAGTAAAATGGGAGCTTGTAAATTCAACAGCACGACAGGGGTACCTAATACTTGATCTACGAATATCGTCCTTATTGCTACGAAATAAAGTCACATGCATTATGGGCCATAGTTAGTACAAAATGCCACCAATATGTGAGTTACTGCCCGTCTGTCTACCTAATCTCAAATATAGATTTGTGCCAGATAACCTTAAGACGATCAGATAATGTTCTATTATGATACGTAATTAACGTAATTAGTTCTGAACGTACTACCTCCTCATTTATCTCAACTAACGATTATAAATATAGTCCTTATTTTCAAACATGACCAATATTAATATTAATGATCTTGTCAAAACAATAACATACTACTCCTAAATCGAGACACTCGCATTTTGTTTGTTTACTGGTCTTTTATTTTTTAAATTTAGAACAACAATTATACCAAAATTATGGCCAGTATGTCAGCTTCAAATCTGCATAAATCCTTTTTGTTTGATTCATTATTCCATGGAAATGCACAATGGTTCGATTAAAGAGTCCAGTATGATGCCAGATCCTAAGGTCCTGAGATATCCCTCAGAAGTGACAAAAACACGAGAATTTCTTGCCCTTTCTTCTCCATACGAAACTACTTTTTGGACGGACTAGCAACTAGATTCAATTCCTTTTTCTTTTGTATATGACGTTCAAAAGTGCCTTGTAATGGCCTAATTGAAATAAATGATTTGACTTTGACTTTGAAAGTGACCATTTGACCAAGGTTCTTCGGAAATGAAGTATCGAACCAAAATGAAGTAGATAAACTCTAGTTAAATATAACCCAGCTAGATAAAACCCCATCAGTTTAGCATACTGCATCGAAAGCAAAACAGTAGCGAGCCAAAACTAACTACTAGCGCATGGCAGGCAACTTTAGCAACTTTAGTTTTAGGTTATAATTACTTGACCAATTTACCGTACTATAAGGGGGTGAGGCGGGTATTTCTAAATTAATCTTGGACATCACTGACATCGGTACAAGAAAACATCGTGCAGAAACCTGGACTTATATTTAATATACGTCTGAAATCGCCAGATGGCCTTGAGCAAGCGTGGTGATCTATGTTCGTGCCTTCTCTGTATAAGAAGCGGCCTTTGGCCTTGCTGTGGAATAATACGAAGCTGGTAGTATTTAAAAATGAGACTCCACCGACGAACGAGAGAAATCGCCCAATCACGTGATCGAATCGGAGGGATGATGTCAAGTTTAACCAATGTGATTAGTAGATTCATATCTTCTCTCCGCTCCGCTGGTCTCCTTCTCAGTAGAACGCTAAGGGACGTTGGCCCCAATATTCCTATAAGTTTCTAGGTGACCCAGTCCGTTATCATAATTCGTCTGATACAATAAAGATTGGACAAGTTCACAAGAACTATTATTAGATTATACTGAAGTTAATCAGCAGTAATCGTGTCAGTTGTTATTGATTTACATGATAACGGGTTGTTTGAGGCGTAGTATCGAATCGTTAGTGATAGATAAGTAGGTAAGTACTTATAGGGTACCAGTTTTGCCGTAGAACTCATGGTCTTTGAAGTTGTGGCATGTTCTGAAAAGCCAACGCAGTGTGGGATACTTTCTGACTTGCTGAAGCAATTATTGTCACAGGATCCAGGTCAAAAATGGACCGGGAGGGATGCAGACGGAGTACGTGGTGGCGGTGGTGCCACAACATCAACTTCCTAACTTCGGACTACCACTGATGGAAAAACCCAATAACACTTAGCTTGACCTGGAAACTGAATCCAGGAAACCGCATCATAAGACTATTGGGGCAGCAGAACGGGGCAGTAGAACATAACGTTGATACCATCTATCAACATCTGGAATTCCGACTACATATTTCATCACAGATTACTCTTTACCGACTGGTAAATAACTACTTCTATGGGTACTAACTGTACACCACATGACTGTCGGAACGAAGCAGACAAAACAGTAAAAAAAAAACTAACAACATTGTCATCTCAATCACAATTTCTTCAAAACTGCATCCAATAGGAACACAAAACGCAAACCAGCTTCGTATTCAAGGAAATAACAGTAAATCGTATGCGGGTTGTACGCATACAGCCGGCACCGAAGTAATAGGTGCCGCTCAGATATTGCCAATGCACGGCCGCGCAGATTTAAGATGGCCGACGTCGACTTGCCTTGTTTTAATTGGTCAGTTTGTTTAGGAATTGATGGAGCTGCTGATACCGATGAACAAAAATATATTAGGCCATTTCTTTTTGTAAAAAATTAGGCTTCTTTTGGAGGCTTATACCCTAAAACATATGCTATGGAATTTGGCAGTAGTGTAGCTTACGTCCTTTCGCTTGATCTCTTCTGGGGCAGTGACCGAAATTCGAAAAAAAATCGACCGAAATTCGGATTATCTATTACTGTAAAATCTAGTGCTATGTAGGTACTTTTTTATTCAATATTCAAGTTGTATGCAATAATACAAGCTTAGATACACTACTTTCTGGGAATCACAGATAATTATTATTACCGGCCATTACTATTATCTATATTATAAGTAGATGATTGTTGGAAACTAACTAAATATTGCTCCAATTTCGAAACATTATCTGTGCGTTCTATTTTAAAAACTGATTTTATTTTTTATCTTTATTATTTATTAACTTAATCCTAACAATGGCGACTGATTTCTTGACCACATGATATTGTTTTATCGTCCTTTGACTTTATAGCTACGATTGTTAACATCATTCAACCGAGAGATGTCTACTGCTGGGATTATAGATCTAGGGAATAGTTGGCCAGTGCCTGCCTCTAGGGCTAGTACCTGCCAGGGTTGCGAATTTTGTTAAGATCTAAGGTTTGGTAAAAAAGGGAACAGATCTCCCACAAACATCGTCACATCGACACATAATTATTTTACTTTCAACGGATTTCCACGACTTCCATCAGCCGGAGTATTCTGTTAAAATCAGATGGGTTTGAGGTGACCTATCAATCCCTTATTTCAGTGGGATAACAACTCACCTCAAACTCACTTCACCTAAATTCAGCCGACCGAGGACGGTTTTTGCAGAATAGCCCTGCAGAGCAAACCACGTACGGGCACACTGTACCTCCTGGTAACACAATATTAGATCTATCATAAAAAAATCACTCTGCACCTCCCAGTATCCAGTATCCGGAATATAAGATTTAACATAACAAAAAACCGGTTTAAACCACTCTATACATTCCTGTCCGGTCCGGCAGCAAACCGCACGTGCGGAGTTACGGCGCGCGGCGGCGTGCGGACACGGCGTGGTTCGTATTGCGACGCACTTTATTGCACTCCGATACATTTTGACAACCATGTAGACAACGTACGCTGCGCTACTATTCGGATTTGTTTTTGGAACAACCTGTATAGCGGATTGTGTTTGTCATGCCGTTTTCTAAGTTCTGGGTATGAATAAAGTTATGCGGTCTGGGGGTAATTTTAGTAACTTTTACGATCTCATCAATCTGTCAAAAAAAAACCAAACAATATTTCGACATTAATTTATTGTCGTTAAGATGAGATTGCGATTTGTTTTTATTTTATTTTTTATTACTAAAATAAGCCATTTCTACTGATTAGAAATGATCAAATCTAGTCGCATGAATGGGTATTCAAGGTGTTATGATAAAGGTTAGGTTAGGTTTATTAATAATGACCCCAAAAAACGAGGACAGAATACCCCGTAATCCGTATTCATGTTATAGCCGGGAATATTTTATTTCACCGATATACGAGTACTTGTCTTGTCCGGTATCACAACTGCACAAGAGACGGGGCACCTTAACCATCACGACATAATTTATTAACATAATGAATGAATTAATTAAAACTTTTAAATCCACTGCAAAAATTAATAGATATGCTGTCAATTTTACAATTCAATTCAACCCTGCGCCCGCGGCCGTAATTCCACGGTACGATGACCAATTCCAATTCACACTTCACATATCCGCACTAATTTAATTCCGAAAATCTCAACGTATCGTAGTCCCCAAGCCATATCAATAACATTATCAAAAAGCGATCTGTTACACTCATTAGTAGCCGAGTGGCGGAACAAAATGGCGTATTTAAAACTGCATCCCGGACAAACGGCACAAAACGATAATTATTGGTAATTAGACCCCGCGCGGTTAGTGGCTGCTATTGGTTTATATTTAGTGCTATTTTCAACGATCTACCTTGCATCTGGGTGGGTCAGCTAAGTGCCCTGGGTAATGGTCACGATCCTCCCGGGTGGAGGGATGGGTGGGACGAAGTGGATGGGCTAGGCGGACATTGTGAATTACTATTGCACTGATAGGGTTAGAAAAACTATGGCTAAATATCGCAATTAGTTGGTTAGCATGGCTGGGTTGTCTCCGCACTTAGCCACTTGATTAGGTCATTGTGCAAATATCGCAGTTATGAAGTATCATGTTTGATTTGTTAGTCGTAGAATTATAAGTATGTAATTACCTTAAAATGTAGGTTATCTATATACGTGACATTATTATTAGGATTTTATTTTTTATTACACAAGACTAGCTTCCGCCAGCAAGTTCGTTCACATCAAAGTTAATATATTATCCGACGGAAACCGTTAATTTTTCCGGGATAAAAAGTAGTCCATATGCTATTCCAGACTATGATCTATCTCTGTGCCAAATCTCACCCAGATCCGATAAGCCGATTTAGTGTGATTAAGAAAAAAAAATCCATCCATCAAAACTTTTGCATTTACAATAATAGTAAGATAAATACCGTTAACAACAACAATTAAAATTCAAAAAAAGTTAAAATAACCAATTCTATTCTTACGTTTTTTGATGCATCAGAATTAAATAACATTTTTGAATAATTTTAACCAACAAAATATCACTTCAGCATGACAATATTAACACAATAGTGATACATAACAATTCAAACATTAACACAAGTTTATTGTAGTGATTTCCGTACAGCCAGCCTCCCCATTTTACATCGCGACCAAACGCGATATACGACGGAATTAAAAATACATAAACATGTTCACATTTTACGATAATTACGGTGCACTATGCATTGGTAGGGTTATAATGGTGGAAATAAATACGTTCAATTGTTTTAATCGGTACGGCTACTGTTTGTTGAACGATTGTAATTTTGCCGAATTAAGTTGCATCGGGTAGATATACTCGTATGAATGTGGCGGTTTTTTTTGCAATGGGTAGAAAATAAATGTGATTTTTTAATCGTCAGATAACATTTCTCTGAATAATAAATAAGACAGTTTGAGATTGAGCAGGTTTTGTATAGAAAATATTCCAAACTGCCATATTTATTGTATGACTAGCTGACTCGGCCACGCGTTGCTGTGGCTTGAAGAAAGTAAAGATATAGAGGTCAATAATCGAGATAAAAACTATCCTATCTTTTAAGTTTGACCAAACTACAGTAAGCCATATTTCATAAAAAATGGTTGAGTAGTTTAGGAGTTCATCCCGGACAAACAACGTGACGCGTAATTTATATATATTAATAAGATTTATTGCCATAGTTATCTGATTACTGAACAATTAGCCCTAATTATGTATCTATTATAATAATGTTTGAAGTCGGGGCCGCGGCAGGTCACGAAGGAGATGGCGGGACGAACTGGATGGATTTCAGTTTTGGAGAAATGATGAGGCACTGAATCGGGAAGGATGGAAGGAGTGGAGGGAGGCCTTTGCCCAGGAGTGGGATAGAATAGGCTAACAAAAAAAAAGACGATTCAAATAACATACCAGATGTTAAAAAAAAGGAGTTTTTTTTGTTTTTTTTTAGTTTGTTTAAACGAGCTAATCTCTAGAACTACCAGTCGGATTGGAAAAAAAATGTTGTTATGTGGTAGCCAGATTCATGAGGAATAGTATAGGCTATATATCATCACGCTACCACACACGGGAGCGGAGCAGTAACTAAAGACGTAACTTACCGCAGGTGAAAAAAAATCACGCATACGAAGTAGCAGAGAGGCTGTTTTATATACCTATATACTTATTTTATACATACCTACTTAATATTCTATAAAGTAGTGTATTATTCCAATCATCATCATCTTCCTGCCCTTGTCCCATGTTACTTGTGGTCGGCGCAACACGTTTTCTTCTTCTATTCCGTCCTGTCAGCCGTCGTGCAATCACTGACTCCCTTCTCTTTCATATCATTCTTTACACAATCCATCCATCTCTTGTTTGACCTACCTCTTGCTCTCCATCCATCCACATTCATATTCTGCATAACTCTCCTGGTCACATGCGTTTCATCCCTCCTCTTCACATGCCCTACCAATAGTGTAAAATTCCAATCAATAAACAATTTAAAAAAATGTTTTGAGTATTGCACAAGATTCTACATATTTATAATACAAATGCTATGAAGTCACTTGACGTACGTATTTCTGCGCATTTCATCATAAAGAAAATAATAATATCAAACACTAGCGAGACAGAACAAAACAAACATAAATACTTAATATATGATGACGTCACGATGCAAAACAACACATCCCGCCACGCACTAAATTCTACATCGTATAACCCTACAATGACGCGTGGCAATAAAATGACCAACCCTACTGCCGTCCAATACTGGGACAATAAACAAGAAATAACTATAGTAATTCAAACGGGGATGCTTTGGTGTTGCCAGCTTGGGAATATTTTCCCTACTAAAAAATGAAATTGTTAATAGAACGTACAAAATATTTTTTTTTAATCATACTTACATATTAGTTTGCCTATTGTGCAATGTCACGATGGCATGGTATTTTTAACAGCAGTTCAATCTGAACATAATAAAAGCAAAAGGTCATACTCTCGGTTGTCACGAAAAATCGTAAACCACTTGACACATATTATAGATAAAATTTGTCAGGGAGGTAGTTTACCTATAGTTAGACACAAAAAAAATTATATTCCAAAATTTAAACCGTGTATATATTACTTGATCTCAATAAAAAGCAATAAAACAAACACTTAAAACATTTTCATAGCAATTGTCAATCATACAAAATATTAAGCATCTCATTTCTCACAGGCGCTACAAAAAAAAAACAAAAAGGATATAGAAAAACAGATCTAACAGCCAAAATAAGGAAATGTAACTAGCAACACTGGCACTGGCTGGGCCGCTCCGATACCGGTCAATGTCCATCAGTCGCCAGTCGTAAACTAGGGTTAAGTCTGCGGATTTGTCCCCATCAGGTTCCATATATTTGTGTATTGATATGTCATGATATTGGATTAGGATTTATATCTCGAATTCTTGTATCGCGGCGGCGTTTGGGGGTTAGTTTTATTCTTTTTATTATTTTGGGCAAATTATAATCAAACACTTCTTATAATTTATATTTTACTTAGATTGTGTGCGCGACTTCGCCTGCGTCAAAGTTGATATATTATCTCAGGGGTACCGTGCATTTTGCCTATAAAAAGTAGCCTATGTGATATTTTAGACTACAAATCTATCTCTATGCCAAATTTCATCCAAATCCGTTAAACTGTTCTGGCCTGATTGAGTAACAAATCATCCATCACATCCATCCAAATTATCGCATTTATAATAGTAGTAAAATTTGGATTAAAAGCTTAGTTATTATCGCACTAAAAATATACATTCACATTTCGTACACAGTAAATCATTGGTTTTAAAAATATATTCGAACCAGAATATATTTTCAAACAAATAATTTACAATATTTAATTATTAGTATACCTATAACGCCATCTATCAAGAAAGTTGGCAACTTAAGACGTTAGTCTTGCAAGCAAATGAACTTGAGTTTTTCGTAAGGTATATTTTTTATTGGAAGCATAGCTCAAAGTTATGACAATTGACGTAACTAGGTATAGTTTGAATTTCGTTGCAGTAAGTTACGTTTAAGTGATAAATTGATAATTTTTTGTTATTGTTTACCAGCATATTATTTTTCTTATACATGAAGTAACTTAAAAGAAAGTTTTTGTACCATAATAATCAATTGTAAATATTTATTTATTTATTTATTTATTAAGGTTAGCCAACAATTGTTTACACAATACATTTACAATAATATCTTAATAGTTTAAAAGTAAAAAGTTTAAGTTGTGTTTTTAGTTTTTCTAGTTTAAATCTAGTTTAAAAGTTAAAAAAATGTTAATTGAATCAAAGACAAAAAATAATTATTTTGGATAAGTTACATCCAATAGGTAACGTGTAAATAAATGATTGTATACATTTGTTAAGAACAAATAATATTTATTACTTTTCCTGTAATAAGACTGATTAACATAATAAAAATAAACTTCCCTAAAAAATCTTTTCCCTAATCCCGTGTCACAGTCAATCCGTAGCGCGTGTAGCTCTCCATTCGTAGCCGCGTAGCCGCGTAGCAGCGTAGCAACGTAGCAGCGTAGCTCATTACAATAAGTATGCAAAATCGTAAAGTTTAATTTGCTCACTTGATAATAACAAGAAAACACGACAAATTAACATTACTAAGAGACAAAGAATGCTGGAGTTTGATACTACGTTCAAATCAAGCAAGCATACACATTAAATATAATAGCTTAGGTCTGCGCCTTCGGATGACGACGATATTTTAATGTGGATAATACGATACAAGGTTTTGTAGGGGTTTGAAATGATGGATTTTAAATTGAGTTATATTATTTATGTTACTTTGTTTTTGAAGCTGGGTTTTACTAGTACATTATCGTTGATGTACAGGCTACCTTGTTAAGATGACTACCGAGGCTTTCAAGACTTGTTGATAGTCCTGTAAAGTATTTGTAGATTGTCGATTATTAAGTGCAGAATTCTAATATGTAAATTGAAATAAAAATAATGCATAGTAAAAGTTGAATAGTTTGTAAAATACATACGTGAACCCTGAAAACATAACACTCCTTTTTTTGAGGCAACGCGTAAAAAGGGTAAGTAACAAAATTAAATTACAGCTGATTGTGTGTTCTTTTTGTTACTCAATATTCTATTGAGTTGAGATGACTGAGATCTAAAGCCATTGCATTTTCAAATAAAAAAAAAATGGCTTCTTTGGGAAAGTTGTTTGTAATCATGAGTACAATCATGTGTATAAATATCGGTCCCTAATTACGAGTCACCTATATAAAAATCCTAATTTTTTTTTAAGTTTTTTAAATGGCGCTTTTAAAAAACCTAGTCACGTCCACACTAATCCAACACAGTGCGCAGTAGCGCAGCGTACCAACAAATTCTTGGCTCATTTGTTTTTTATTCATCCACAGCCCAGTGTAATCGAAAGTATAAATTCGCTTTAACTGCTAGCAGGCCTGCCGACCGATAACACACCCCTTGTTAACTGTGTAATAAGAAAAATAAACTTATATTTGTGGCGCCTTATGGAATATCAAAGTTTAAAACTGAGATAGTGGGGGTTCTATGGCTTTAAGCAGATGGAAGCGAGCGAGGAAATCTTTGAGTGGGAAAAAGTGCAGGTTAAGTGACTGTTGCTGAGGTTTGGAATTGGATGGGTGACCGTTGCAATTCTTGTTGAGTTTGTGTTGCAAATGAGTTTTGAGACACTTTTCTTTTGTCTAAAGATAGACGTAAGTGTGCTGGTTAGGAACTGAGGTTCAGAATTGGATGGGTTTGTATTGTGTTATTTGGAAAGTTATATGAATTATTGTTTACCTAATTACACATCTAGGTGTCTGGTTAATCAATCAGTGGGATTGGAAAATAAGTTTTTATTTGAATAATGTTGTCAATGAAACGACAATGATGACCCAGTGACTGACCAAATGGCTGCTGCGCCGGGTGTCACGTGTTCAATTCCGGCACGAAACAATTATTTTAGAAGAACTTGTTTCAGGATTGATTGTTTGTGTATGTGAATAAACGCATACACGATACAGGGCAAACTAGTGTGGGGCAAAGATCAAAAAAATAAAAAAGGAAAATTGCATTTTATTTCTCATTTTCACTAGTTTTCCTTCAGAAAACTTCAGACTTTTCACACACAATATAATATTATACCATTCTTAAACCAAGCTTAAAAATTCCACAACTAATATTTCTTCTACTTTGCCTGATTTAATAAGCTTGAAGCTCGCAATGGGACGGTAATAGGGTATACTTAACTTCGCCAACTAAAACAACAGTCATTGGATATTTCCACCTTACGCTAAGAAAAGCCTCTTAAAACAGGAAGAAAGTTAAAAAATAATTAATGCTTTCGTAAATATTCATACCTTGGACGGAGTTTAGAGTTAACCCTCCATGTTGGAAATGTGTTGGAGCTGCGGTTTGAGCGGGTGCGACAAAGAGTTCTTTTTTTAATTATTTTGTACTTACAACGTGGCAATTAGATTTTGAATTATTTTTCTTATTTGATTTTATAAAATAAAGTTGCAATTGGGTATTTGAACATTTTTTTTTTGTGATAAATGGAAAGATCATAAATAAGTTTTTCAACAAAACTATTTTCTGTCAGCTTTTTGTACACTTGTCCCATTGACAGATTGATGCGGATTATTTTTTTAATGTCACATGAGGTTTCTTATAATAAAAAAAATTGTGCACTTTTTTACGGATTTAAGTTGAATAAAAATTAAGCAGTATTCAAAAATAAATAAAGCCATTATGTGTAAAACTCGTGATTGCATAATTATTTCAAAATTTAATAATGCGGAATAATGAAAATTTATGTTTATGCTTCTTTTATCGCCACATTTTCATTAATTTACTGTGTATAATAATTAATAATATATTATAACATACAAAAGTATACGTAAATATTATCCAAAAAATATCGAAATATAATCAAATAAAGTAAACCAAAAACATAACTAAGACGAAATAAAGAGTTCTTAAAATGTATATTTCAGTGCATTGTACCTTCTTACAATAAAATATGTTTTTCGGTCGCCGCCGCGTCTGCTTCCGTAATGTAGGCCCCTATGTTTACAAAAGTGAAGGGTTCGTCGAAACGACTCCGATTTAATTTAAGTCCAGCGCCGTTATCGTCGGTACCCCATTGTTTTTCTTTCTTGAAATTTTACGGTCAATTTGACGTGATTCCTTTTTTTTACGATTAATTTGAATTTAATTAGTTCTGAGCATTGTTGTCGAGTTATAGCGGTTGTGAGCCAGCGTTTATTGCTGGGCTATAGTTGTGTGTATTTTTAATGTTTTGTTAAGAATTTACGCATTAACTTGGTAATAAAATTATTTTATTTTCCTTGACTTAGAGAAAAGTGGTTGTTGATTTGTGGAAAAGTTACAGTAGGTAACATATTTTTAAGCTGATTTTTCGTTATTTATAACGCTTACATAAATCTTCCTCTTTAATCACTCTATCTATTAATGAAAACTGCATTAAAATCCTTTGCGTAATTTAAAAGATCTGAGCGTACAGATACGAGAAGCGACTTTGTTTGATACTGTGTAGAGTATAGTTTTTGCCCGCGACTTCGTCCGTGTGTTGTGAATAAAAAGTAGCCTATGTCCTTTGTTGGGGTTTAAACTTACTCCTTACCAAATTTCATTAAAATCGGTTAAGTGGTTAAATTCTTCTTCTTTTTCTTCTTTATTTACAAGTATGGATATAGTAAGACTACATAAGACTTTTTCATAACACGATTACTCTTCCAATATTCTTCTCCTAAAAAAGAATCCCTACAACAATTACAGTCGATAACGCACCTCCTCCTTCAACGCCATCCATCTCCTACCACACACAAGTAAGATCGACAAATCCTGACGCACTGCAACTTCGCACAAAAAAAGATCTCCTCACATATACATCTTTAGATATTGGAGCCTGTTGACATATTTACGAGCTCCTCGACTATTAAGTGGTGATTTACTGAGGGCATATCGGGATGGATACGTTTTTATCGCGAGCAATATATCCACTTGGCTTCTAGCTCTATTATGTGAACCATTGTGAGAGAGTTTGAAGATTTCCACCCACTGTTTTCCCTGTTGGAATTTTTTAAGTTGTTTGATGTTAATTTTCATAAAACTTGTCAATATTATAGATGGTTATCATTGCTTTTACATATATATTTTAGAGTAGCCACCTACACTTTCGAAAATTTCGCTTACTTGTTACAGAAATTATGCAACATAATACAGACGGCGTCGCCGCCCCTTGGTAAGACTGTTTGTCAGACTTTCGGATTTCTGAATAAGTTACAAAGACGTAACGTCTGTCATCCACAAATAACAGCCGGGACCAACGGCTTCAATAATACCAGGGAATCGAACCCTAGAGCTCTAGCTTAGTAGACGCGCTTATGACCGCGAAGGGTTAGATTATAATATAATATTTTACTACATACATTCACATCGAATATTTGGAAAGTTAAACTGGCGGAAAATCCGTCAGAAACTAGTACCTATTAACAGATGTCTGACTAAATTATAACAAAGAAATCGTACCAATATTTCTTACTAAAACTAACATTATTATTCCAGCTTGAAAATAGTTGCCCTTCCTCGGATCTTAACCCTCAAAAGCATCGGTAGGCCTGAAGGGTACAAGTCGACAGTAACGAGTTAATTCTTCAAGCTTAATCTAAGATATTTGCTGATGAGGTAATCATGGGTATTGCTCTAATACTAGGACACCGCAAATGGTTACATTATTGTGAGTTAGGAAAACTGGATAAGTTATAATAGTGTTTGGAGTTGTAATATTGAGGGCAGTTCGCTGTGCACAATTTTATTTTCGTTACTGTTATACAATATATATATAAAAACTTAAGGCTGATGCTTGTAGAGATGTTTTGTTGATTTCTTTCATGTATTAAGAATAGGTACTTTCAAAATCGTTGGTTTTTAATTCTCTTATTTTGCTTTCATGTGGAAACCTAGGTTTATAGTCAATATAAGTCTGAAATCGCCAATCCGCCTTAAGCAAGCGTTGTAGTCAATCCCCATGTCTTAGTATAAGAAGAGAACTTGCATCGAGATAATACTTAGTAGGCTGATATAATTGATTTAGTTGCATTTTTTTTGTTGTTCTGGTGAGTACAATACAAACATTGCCAAAATACGTGTATCTTTCAATTTATGTAATTTTTCCCAGCTGTTTTTGTAAACATAGCTAAAATGTAGTACTCGAGCAGTCTTGATACTTTTTCTTGTTTTTTTTTCTTATTTTATTTAAAAAAATAAATTTGCAATTACTTATTGCATTTCTTATGTCTTCTTCCTTCCCTTTTCTATTACTAGTACCTCCTACCTCATTACCATCACCAATTCCAGCTCTCTGCATATCTTTGTTCTATCGTTATGTATAACATCGGCCGTCTGTAGGCCGTCGCCGCGTGTACTAGTTAATGCCTTAATCTTAACGTGGACGACGACCGTGAGAGCAGTGTGGACGTACCCTTATTTGCTTGAGTTTGTTAGGCTATGGTGGGGAAGTTATATTAGGTTGTGTGTGGTTTTTAGATCTTGGTAATAAACTGAGGTTTTAGAAAACGCCAGACTTATGTCATTTTAGTATTGCTAAAGACACGTAACGAAGCCATGCTAGATGATGTTGGTCTGGCCATATTAGGTTCTTGGACTAGGTTCATGTTTTGAAATGTTTAAAATAAGTAATTTTGTCATAAAAAACGATCTTTTGACATTTCAAATTTTACATTCCTTTTTGTGAGAGAGAGTTAGATCCTATGCTTGTTTAACTGATATTAATTATTGAACTATGTATTCAACCTAGGTCTATAAAAAATAGCTAACTTTTTGTGTCTTTTGTCAAAAATATTTATTTTCGAATTTATTTTTTTATATTCGAAATTCCGTTCAATTCCATCGATGGTCATTTCTTTCATTTTCTACAAGAACATCGTAAAAAGCGTGTCACATCCTCATTCTGCCAACAGCACTCGCGTCACCTCGGAGGTGTCTCCCCAGCCATAACTCTTCACGGAGGAACGTCCCCGTCGCCGTGTTGAGGAATTATTATTATGCGAATAAATACTCCAAATGTCACTAGTAAATGTCTCCCCTCTGCCCGTGTAATCCGAGGGGCGATGGAGGCTAGTGTCGCCAGCTCGTGACGGAAAAGTGGGATTTTAAAATGTACATTGGAGATTATATTGTTGTTTCCTTATTCGATTGTTGCAGGGCTTTAAAAAAACTGAATGTAACCTCAAGCCCCGGCCGTCATATGACAGAACAATAGTAAATCGATTGTGTCTCATTACCTGGGACTTGAGTAATTAATTTAGTTATAATAATCTAGCACTGTGATTTTGGTAGTGTTTATCGTGATATGAACAAATGTAGATAGGAATAATATTGTTAAAACACCTTTATTAATTTATGTTATTATTTAAAGCTTGTATAGCTTGTATAGGTTTTGAAAATAACATAAATAAAAGTAAGCGCGCGCGCGTTAAATGCGAAAAAAGAGCTATTGTACAAAATGGAAGTAAATATTTAAGGTGATGGACACAATTTTTAATGAAAATATAAATTAATCATTGAAACGAGAAATTAAGACCTTTTATTTATGTAAGTACAATTGATGTACATACATTAGAAATAAAATAAAACAACAGATATAAAATAAAATAGCTCTCCATCAAACATTGTGATATTATTTGACCCCTTATAAACGAGGACTGTCCTTCGTAATCGCAACATTTGGTGTCACCCAGCGGCCCGGTCTCTAGACAAATGCCGTTCGATCCGCCGAAATGTTCCAGTAATAGTTTTAAAGTGTTGCCAATTTCTTGACGTCGTCACCTTCAAGTTTTTTCTTGATGACGACCGTCATATTTGTCAAATATTTAGGGCAGGGTCTGTTGACAAAAATTGGAAATATGTGCCTTATTTGAATGACAGTAACATACATTTTCAGTCAGATTCTGATTTTTTTTTGCTAATAGGAAGCTGCGTTATCCCTTAGGTCTTTTAGACGAATTTTATTATTTTTGAAATCTTATTTTTTGTATAAAGTCGCCGTGAAATGTTAGTTGTTACTAATATTATAAGGCTGAAGAGTTAGTTTGTTATTTTGTTTGATCGCGTTAGTAAATAATTAAATTGACGTTAGACAGATTTTGTATGAAAAACTGTTAAAAAATTCATTATTCATTCACAGCCTAAAACTTATGCCATGTTTAATAGTTTGGCGAAATTCGTCCTTCAGAGTTTTATACCCAAATACATGTTATGTCATAAAGGCATAAACATTGCAATAATCTAACAAACGATCAATTTGCAGATGAATGGTCGAAGATTTTGTTGGTATGTCAGAAGTACCTACTGCGAGATGAATTTATGAAAATGATGACGTTGTTTTGTTTTTAATTAAATGTGTATTGTGTTTTCTTTTGTATTTTTCATCTTTTTATCATTTTTTTAAGTGTCTTTAATTATTCTTCTGCTTAGCGTATCGATGGCAAATATAGATACTTACATATTTATAAATTTTGTTAGTTTTTTTGTGTGGCCCAGTATTCAGCTACCATAACACCATCCGCTAATTATTATATGTAATTGGTACCCTATAACCGTTGTGATTTAAGTGAATAAATTGTAATTTGTTTTTGTTCTTTTTTCATAAAACCATAGACGAGTTCCTATTATAGTCATCATCTTGCCATAGATCTGTGCCACGTTTAATGTCAGCTATAAAAAAGGGGATGTGAAAGCTTATGGCGCGATAAGCGTTATATTTTGAAATGAAGAGAAACAGAATTAAGCTGTGGAAATGTTAGCATTTTGTCAGATAACCTATTGCTTATTACTATCTTGGGTACACTTTAGACTAGACTTTTCAGGTTGATCTAGACTTCAGAGATAGTAAAGCTGATAGGTACCTGTATAACTTTTGGATACGGATGAGAAAACAATATATTCTTTTTCTAAAACAAGCTTTTTTAATCCATAGCAAACACGACTACACGGTCCATAAAAACATAATAAACATTAATACTATTTAATTTCACCCTAAAAACGTGGTGGGCCCTATTTTGTTTTGAGTAGTTTATAAATTGCATTGTCATGCAATGTGTATTTATTTATTTATTCAAACTCCTTGACTACCCCGTTGATCTCGTGGTTGCAAGAGCAACTGCTGGGCGTCGGGTCCTTAGTTCGTTACCCGGGTCGGGTAAAAAGTGTTATTGGGTTTATCCACTAGGAATTTCTCAGTGGTAGTAAAAAACTCCGTCTAAATGTATAGAACTGCTTTTTTTTAACAATTTGGAGGGTCTGTAATCATGAACTTAATCCATAGTTAAATTTTATGCCACGATTAATTCCTTGTAAATTATTTGAGTAACAAATTCATTTTTTTTTAATAATATAGGCATTACCTACGCAAGAGGTGTTGAGTATGAAGAATAGGTAGATCACACACATTTTTTTGGAAAATCCTTGTTTGTAATAATTATTGAATATTACTAAAAACAACTCAAAATCTAGTCGCAACCTCATTTCGATAGTCAATGTAAAAAATTGCAGATAAAGCAGATATATTTTTGACAGATTGAGACAAAGATTAGAATGCAAACATTCCTTAAAAGTTACTACAATATTACCCCCCTCGTTTTCGTTCATAGCATGTTCCTCCCACATCCTGTAGACTCGCAGATTGACAATTTAATTCCGCCTTCAGGCCAGTAAGTGTAATGTTATCGTCGGCTACAACAAAGGTGTTCCTATGGTCATTGTAGTGTAATGGAGTTCTTTATCTCAGTATATCATGGTGTCGCTCAGCGGAGAGGAACGGAGCTACGAAACAGGACTGAGTTTAAGATATTAACTCGGGTATTATTTGACTACCTACCGCAACGCGGGGAGGGGTCGCCCTAGGAAGACCTACACTGACCTTATTGGTGAGGTTCTTCAGAAAGGTCAGGTGCGCAGTACTCGTAACCGGCATGCTTGTATGACGAGGTGTATGAACGTAGATGAGGCGAAAGGAGTATGTAAGTATCGTAGCAGGTGACGTTCTGTGGTTTCTGCCTACCCCCATGGGAAAAAGGCGTGAGTTTATGTATGTATGTACCTCATTGGTCTACTGGTCGCAAAGCACTACTACTGAATGGGCAACGTGTTATTGGGTTTTCTCATCAGGAGTTTGTCAGTAGCAGTTTCGGAGTCTGATTTTGTGCCCGGTTGATGGCAATATGCTCGCCCCCTATTACATGGGACTTAAACATAACTGGCGAAATCTGGGTGTACTAATAGGTACACTTCTGCCTAACCCTTCGGGGATTGTGGGCGTGATGTTATGCTATGTTACACTTAGTTAATTATTGGCTTCGCACGGGTGTAATGTAGATACATAAACATTCCTTTTGAATCACTCTATAAACCGCATTAAAATCCGTTCCGTAGTTTAAAAGATCTCTGTGTACCTACAGACGGAAAGCGACTTTGTTTTATACTATGTTAGAGCTGCCAAAGGGAACCAACCCACGCTATGTCAACTTTTCTCCCAATTTTCTCGTAACTGTAACGGTATTTAACGGTATTTAGTATTTAAAGCTGGTTCATTTTAAATCCATCCCAAGTATAAGTTTCGTGTTAAATTGAACTGTTATTGTTACATGGTAGTGTAACACATTTTGGCATATTGAATTAGTTTAGCGTAATTACTTTAATTATTAAGAGATTATGTGGTAGGTACGGTTTTGTTTGTAGAACTAATATCACTTAATGTTCCCAGAATAACTACAATATAAGACAAGTATAAGAAAGTTTATTTACACTAGTAAAATATATACAGTCACATAAACTCACGCCTTTTTACCCATGGGGGTTGGCAGAAACCACGGAACCTGTTACGATCCTAACATACTCCTTTCGCCTCGTCCACGTTTGCATCTCGTCATAAAAGCACGCCGGGTACGAGTACTGCGCATCCGACCTTTCTGAAGAACCTCATCAATAAGGTCAATGTGGATCTTTTTAGGTCTAGTAATTTTAAAACCTATTTAGCGAAATTAAAAATTACTTACTCGAAGCATTGTTTAAAAGTAAGTAGTTAATTTTGTTCATGACGCGTTTACGGCTACACTACTAAACCAATTTTGATGAAATAAAGTACAAACTAAGCTTGAACTTGAAGGCTTCTAGGCTAACTTTTATACGCGAGCGTCTGTATCCGCAATAACCGAAATTCACTCGGACGAAAGCTAGTTCTAATTTAAAGTACTAGGCTTGCATAAATTTAAGCTGATAAGGCGACCCAAATGCCAAACTTTTCTAATAGACAGAAGACCATCATCTCATTCTTGATAGTCGTATATGCAATGATGTCTGCCATTCTCCCTATTGGTGTGAACCCAACATGGTTGAACTTAAATTAAATTAATGTGAAATTCAGTGTAGACAACGTCAGTCTCAAAAGCCATTTGTGATGATAGTAAAAACCTTTAAAGTAACTTGATGTGCGAACTGACAGGCTGACAGCAGATTGAATACTTTCAATAACAGATGAAGGTACCTACAGACGAACAAGCTATTTGATATACAGGCAGCTAACTTGCAAAATATGCACTTTCTCGCATTTAAAATATTAGCATGCATGGATTTAAACATGTATTTTAACTTTTTTGACGCAGGTGTGCGCTAAGAAAGAATTTTGAAAGGGAAAGAAACGGAGGTTCGGCATTTACACTATGAAGTCGCGTGCAAAAGCTAGTTATAAGACAAATTATTATCATTCCTTCCTCTTACTATAAAGGTCTTGAAGAACGAGGACAAAGCCATCCCATTGAATCATAATACCGTATCCGACTCAGCTTATATCCGTGTTTGACGAGGGACTGTGGCGTAACGTCTTGTTTAAATCAAGCGGGGAATGATGGCAATAACAGTTAGCAGCGGAGTTACGGCTGCTAAGATAATGGTGGCTCCGGAGATTCCCTCAAAGTAATTGCTAATTTCGGTCGACGCGGCGTGCGCGATAATTGTTTGTTTGTTTCTTTGTTTAAGCCTGTCTTGTTTATCATCTGGCGAATCAATATGTTTAGGAGTTTGAGGAACATCTGCCGGTCTATTCTGTAGAAATCTTCCTCGGTGAAGTGAGCCTTTTTTTTTTTTTTTTTTGAGGTGGTAAAAATCATCAAATGAGTCCTTCCGTCCTGGGCGGGGCGGAAGGGACTGTCAGACTTTTACTGACTAAAAAACCACCCTGTTCCTTCTGTTGCCCTTTACGTTCCGGGGCCACGGTATCCTGTTAAGACGTCCCGCAACCCCGGCAGGCGTTTGGCCCCGTTGGGGGGCCCCGTCCCTGTGCTGACAGCTCTTTGAGGCGCGCGCGAACAGAACGCGCCGTCGAGTGAAGTGAGCCTGAGGTGAGCTGATAGCCCACCTAATGCAAGGAATTGCAATTTAATTTAAATTAAATTAAGGAGATTTTTACAGAATATATAGGGTTGCTGGATATTGTTGGTTATAATATCCATTGTCTGTATAGGTATGCATAAACATCCATTGAGAAGGTTAAAAAGATTACGAAACTGTATCTGGGGGGAAATTCTACCAACTTTTAGAACCATATCAATTGAATCTCGTTGTCAATCTAATCTGTCAAAAATACATTCATTTTTTGACGTTGACTGTCAATAAGATGACATTGCGACTAGATTTTGAACGTTTTTAATTAGTAGGATTGACCTACAACTATTGTTACGTAAAAAACGACAAAATATCTTCTACGAGAACTATAGGCTCTCTGCTTTAGATAACAAAGTAGAGATATCAATGTTTTAACATAAAACAGATTTAAGCTCATACGACAGAAAAACTTGACAGTTACGAAGTATTAATTTATGACCTATTTATATTTTATCGTTACACCCATTCCATGTAAGACGTACGTGAACAATAGTGAACATCCATCACACCACAAACCCAAACCCATCCATTATCGACGAAATTAAAGCCATCTATCGTGTAGTAGCTGCAACTCGCATCTTAATTACGTCTCCGCACAACAGATGGCGCTCCCATCAATATCAGTAACCGTTAACAGACCCAAAACTACTTAATATACATAAAGTGGCAAGAGACAAACTTGTCGACTGTCGTAACTATAAATCGCACATGTTAAACTAAGACAGACATGTCGGACGTTTGCGACAAGTCAGCAGCCCTTATCAAGAGGCGAGCAGTTATTTATGGGCTGGCCTGAGTTATGGCCAATTTACAGGCAGTCATTAGTGCCTTAATGGCCTTAAGGTGTCCGGGTGAAAAGTACCGGCGGATAAGTTTGGGCACCGTCAGCGTTTGCGACGCATGATGTAGGGTTTTCGTCTTGCATTTGTAATGATAATGTTGGGCTGTAGAAGTGCTTCTTGGTTTTTATGGGATCATATTTTATAGTGGGGTTAGTGTTTAATAGTTTCTGGTTTAGATTTTTCTTTATAGGTGCTTTCCTTATAAACAGATTTTGATTTTGATTTTTCGTACATAACATTGCGCCTGTAATCCCCGAAGGGTTAGGCAGAGGTGTACCCATTAGTACATCCACATTTCGCCAGTTATGTTCAAGTCCCATGTAATAGGGGGCGAGCCTATTGCTGAGAAATTCCTAATGGAAAAACCCAATAACACTTTGCCCGACCTGGGAATTGAACCCAAGACCTTATGCTCAGTAGGCGCGCGTTGCAACGACTAGACGTACGCCGCCGCATGGCTTGTGTTATGAATTAAAAGACACTATTTATTTTTTATACTATGCAATAAAAAAGTAAGTACATAGGCTGACTTAAGCCATAGGTATTTTTTACCAATTAACCAAAGGTGGTGAAGAGATAACATAGCAGGTGCAAATTATGTGCTAGCGTAAAACAACAAAATTAGAAATTTAAAAAACTCAAAATGAAAATATACGAGCCTATTGCATATTTAACATTCTACATACTCTTAAATATATGTACAAGTTTACTTAGGTACTTACTAGAAATACTAGATACCTATAGCACTGATTGGAATTATTCAAGAGAAAATAAGTGACCCATTAATGTTGTACAGAAATGTTTTTACAGGTGATAAACCAAGGTGGAATCGTTTCGGGACAAAATAAGGGACTTCCATTACCATCCTACATGTAGAAATGTTTTCATAGGCAATAAAACAAGGTTGATCTTGGCCGAGAAGAAAAGCTACAGAAAAAGCTCTTTTTTATTACAAGATTTATTTACTTTCACCTGTGTCGGTCTGTGGCTCATCAAATCTTACAAGTTAAATTTGAGTCACTTCTCGATGTTGGATTAAGCTGAAATTTTGCTTAAATATGCAATTTGCATGACAATGCAATATAATGATGTCACAGAGCTGGTCTGATGATGGAGCTAAAAAGTGGCCTTAGGAGCTTAATCAAATCTTACGTTATAATTATCCCACTATGCCAATTTATCTTTAAATCTCTAAACCTCTCTAAATCTTTAATTTATTTATGCAATCTTAAGTTAAATTTTACCCACTTCCCGGTGTTTGATCTAGCTGGAATTTGCAATACATGCACATATATTCAAAATATGCATATATTTTAATACAATGTCTGCATACACATTGCATGAAAATGTATATCACTACATAGTATAAAACAAAGTCGCTTCCGTCTGTCTGTCCCTATGTATGCTCAGATCTTTAAAACTACGCGACAGATTTTAATGCGGTTTTTTTTAATAGATAGAGTGATTCAAGAGGAAGGTTTATGTATTTACATTGCACCCGTGCGAAGCCGGGGCGGGTCGCTAGTTATAATTATAGTAATGCTTGTAAAAAAAAAATAAGATAAACTTTTTTTAAGTTTGCCGTTAGTTCTTGCGAACCTCCCATAGTCCAAAAATCTAAACATGACAAAAAAATTACTTAACAACAGTCACAATTTTTATCAAAAACATATGCACAGATAAAACGTCAAAATGATTTGTTAAAGCCATTCCGGCGCTAAAGGCCGCCCGACAATAGCAAAATTCATTACAAAAGCGTAACTGGCAATGATAACCTCATTTTGTAACGAATGAATCAAACGCACATTAAAGCATTGTCGTGCGCGAGAATTATTGTGACGTGGCTCTCGTTACTGGCGCACTTCGATGCTGCCGGCGATGCACGGACAGGGGTGATGTGGAGCGGGTTAGGGCTAAAGTTTTAGGGGCTTGTTGAAAAAGCGTTGACTATCAAAACTATGAATTACAGTGGTATACTCTCTACGGATACTCGTTAAGTGACACCATAGTCATGACATACGCAATTACGCATGTCTAGGACGAGACTTCTTTTTCCCTACCACAATGGGGCTAGAAGTTAATAACTTTACACTTTACGATGCTGTCTGAGTGGCATTTATTGTTGAAGTAAAAGGCAATTTCATTCTATAATTTTATAGGGCTTTACAAATATATCGTTATATAAAAATATCTATCTCTCTTCATATCATATCATCTATCTCTATCTGTCAAAAATGCCTCTAATTTAACTACATTTTTTACATTAATTATCACTGGATGGGATTACGACTAGATTTTAAACATTTTTAATTAGTAGAATTGGTCTTTTGATAACAATACCAAATTATCAATTAACAAAAATTACAACTGAAGTAATCACGAAGTAACCAATTAACAAATAATTTCGTTAATCACACTACTCCACAGTTTTCCTAGCCACAAATTTTGCATTATCGCGGTTGGTATGACAGTTCAGTGATATATTCACCGTATTATAAATGCTATAAATAAATAAATATCGGATATTTAGGATCGGACTATTGTTCGTTATGAGCTATGCGTGGGCGCTTGTCTGCAGTCCTGTTAACAAACATTGGTGATTTAGGAAAATTTTCCAACTGATTTTCAGGATTTAAAATTGGTCTGAGTTTTAGGGTGTTGAATATAATGCCGTGTTTTTAGAAACTTGGGGAGCTTTCTGTTAAAATTTATGGTCGATGGAAAGAAAAGGGTTTGAATTAAGTATTTACGTAATTTATACTGGATTTTCATATTTACTTTTTGAAGTAAAGCTGTGTGAGTGTTGAATGTTGCTGTGATATATTTTTTTCAGAAAATCTTAATTCAAAATGTGACGTCATAAGTCACTATAATTTGTATTTTAAAGTAAATTTTAAACTAATTTTGTTTGAGCTGTTTAGGTCAGCTATAATGACATGTTTCTGTCCACTCTAAGCAGTATTACTATTTTTAGGGATGCGTACCTCACAAACAAAAACGAAACCCTTATAAGACAACTTTTTATTCGTCTGTCATAAACTTTTTTTTTACATGTAACATTAGGTACAAAACTACGTTTAAAACGAAAACTTCACATTGAAAATAACATTCGAAATAATTACATAAAACACTTATTTTCCGCCATAACCAGTTTCGGGCGGTTTTAATCGGTTTCATCTAGTTTTTGTGGTAAATGACAGGGTAGCGTCCTGCACAAGCGGCGGGCACAATCGTATTGTTTTGACGTGTGTGGCCTGTGCAAATAAATATATACTCATTTTTGTTGATAATGAATTGTGGGGTAGCGGTCGTGGTTGTCGGCTTGGTAAAATAATTGTTTTGTTCAAAATTGATGGATGTTTTTGGATGGGTGAGTGAGCGTAGGAGGTCTGTATAACGACATAAGGCGTGGTTAAATGCTGAGAAATTTGAGGTAACTGTGAAAGAAGCAATACATGACGTGTTTAATTTTCACAAAGAGGTCAAGCAACAAATATGGTTAAATTGTTTTGGAAGCTGCGCTTCAGATATTTGTGTAATATTTTATGACGTGAATTTTCATATCCGCAATCAATTTCTTTAAACACATTGAACACTTTCTAATTTAGTTTTGTTGCTATGTAACAGACAAGAGTAAAATATTTAGGAAAAAAATGCTGCATACAACAGCAAGCACTTTGTTACAAACTAGTAAGAAAATCTATTATTATAAGTTTATTATAATTTCATGAATTTAGATGATTTATATAAAAAATTGCCAAAGCATTCTAAAATTGAATATTCAAAAAATGTCTACATTGTTTTTTTTTTTTCATTTCATGAAGAGTAGAGAAGGACATCAACAGTCCCTCCCACCCTATTTAATGTGCAACTGTGTTTGATTGCGGTCGTAAACGTTTGTCGTCGTACCAATAGTAATTATGATTTTTAATTATACCATGCGAGTGCACATTTTGTTTTAAAATTTATTATTGTTCACGTTAATTTAATTATTATTCAATTTTAAACTGTATTTATGTTTAATTGAGTGTAATTGTTAAATAATGTGTCAAAAGTAGTTCTCATAGTATATTTAATTGAATAATTAATTAAAATGAACTGCATACTTATTTTGATAGTTTATTATGTACTTGATAATGTAATTTTCAGGTTATATTTGAATACATAGTCAAATATGACAAAGATCGGTGAAGGAAAACATCATAGGGAAACTTGAAATGTAATTAATATAAGTCTTAAATCGCCAATTCGCCTTTAGCAAGCGTGGTGGTCAATTCTCGTGCCTTCCCTGTATAGGAAGAGGCCTTTGCAGTGGGACAAAATAATATTATTATTATAATATATGACAAAAGTATTGGCATATTAGCGTAGCTTTATGTTATGTTACTATTATTTTCTTTTTATGTCGATTTTTCTATAATTTGTACAATACCATACGAATATATCTTTATAAAAAAGCGATAATTACACTAAATACTCAAATAATCGTTATAGCTTTGTTTCATCATTATCATCCTCTTGCCCTTGTCCCATGTTACTTGGGGTCGGCGCAACACGTTTTCTTCTTTCACTCTGTCCTTTACAGGTACTTATCTGGCTTCATATTCTAACTTCCTGAATCATAAGTGTCATTATTATTCCAGGATGTTGTAAGTGGGATTGTTTGCATGTGTTCGGTGCGCGGGCGTCGATTGACACGACTCAGCGAGATTGAGCCACGGGAATCATTGGATCTGAAATCGTCAGGAGTTAGGAAGAGATAGACAAGACAAGAGTTGTTTTTTTATTTACTTTTTATTAGTAGCGCGTGGTCTCAATTACCCCAATACAATATTGAGTTACAAAAGTAACACGCAATCAGCTGTAATTTGATTTCGTTATTTAGCCCTTGTTACTAACAATACCTACTATTAAATTTTTACCTTGATTTTTGTTTTCACTTGATGACGTGACAACTATCACCATAACCACGGTAATAGGGGTTATGGCTCATGGACTCATGGGTCATCTAAATAAAGTAAAATATTTAATTGGGAAAGTACTTTGACATCATGAGTGTAGTATTGAGTTTATGTATAGGTAACTAATTACCAGGCATTTTCTTAAGAATTCATTAAATTCTGTTCAAAAGAACAGATAAAAAAATCCGAACTTATTTTTACCATAACAGATTACCTGTAGAATTGTTAAGAATATTAATTTGATCTCAACGAAAAATTCCCAGACAGTTTTGTATACTAAACTTGAATGAAACAATTCACGTCGACCTTCTAAACAAAATTATTGTGCGCATGATCACCCCGGCCATGATGCCAAGTCTATTCATTCAGAGCGGAGGTGTTGAAGGATTCATTCTACTGATGACGAATTGTGCAGAGATCTCCGAGAGTAAACACTGGAACTACTGTGTTGGTGCTGTGACCGAGATGTTTGGTTGTTGTGGGATAGAATTTTGTATGGGAATATGGTTTGTTGAAGGTGAAGGCAGTTGGGTAGTTCACACCATTAGCGATTAATCTCAAGACACAAATTGTCAAAAATAACATTATTTTTCAGCAGTACCCGATTATTTTTCTTGCTTTGAAATTAATAAATAGTAAGTCGATTAGTTTGTAAATAAGTTGTAAAATCTATGAGGAATCGCGTTTTGACAGTCCATAAAAAGTGTGTCAATTGATTGGTGGTGGCAACTATCCAATTCAAAATAGATTAGAAGAAAGTTTTGTGATCTCAGTGGATTAGATTTTTCTTTTTTGGAAATTCTGTTGTTTAATTATGCAGATAAACAAATAGAGAAATAAAAAAAAAAACGGGTTGCACTCCGGGAGTGCCGGCAGAAGTGAAAACTTGATTATTAACGTTGAGCATGTTTGATATTTTGGAATGGTTAGGGAATAATTTTGCACCAATTGCTTTATCAGTATAAAAGTACTATCATTTATGTGGTAGAATACAATATTCATTTATTGCGCTATCGTACACAAACATGACAATTTATATTACATTAAAAATTTAACTTTAAAACTATTTATCATTCGCGCAAGCACCCTGCGCTATCTAAACGAAACAGTAGGCCCAGGCATACATTTTCGCCGCGCCGTAGAGAGGGGATAGCTGTCTACTCTCCATCCGTCTTACGCTTTTTCGATCAGGTCACGTGTCCTGACGCGAGTTTAAGATTTTATACCCATTACAGAAAAAGTGCTCAACGCCGCTAAAGAAGTTTTCACTTCAAAAATCTAGCTAATATAACGAATAATGATAGATACGTCTGATAGAACTTGTCTTGTTGGTCTGTAAGAATTTCCTTCGGTGAATTTAGGAGAAGTGAGCTTGAGGTGAACTGTCAAACTCTAGCAATAGGTGAGATGACAGTTCAAATTAACCTCATCTCACTTGAGAGTGAAAGAGAGAGAGAGACAGAGCAACTGTTTTCTGTCTTGCATTTTAAGAACGAAAATGATTTTTGGAAATTTTTGCAAAAAAAATGTATGAAACTAAATATTGAGCAAGTACCTATATCAGTTTTTTTTTACATTTTCTCCCAAAGATAACATAAAAAAGCAATGTAAGTACATATCAAATAATTTCTTTTTTTATCAAGACAATCCCGCCACCTCCCAAAATCATACCCACCAAATGCTCCCGCGCACCAATCTTGATTTAAATCCAGCAACAAAATATGTACTGTTTTACTCTTAGCCAACGACGGATTTATTTGACCAAACGGCTTGATTCTCAGCATTCTGGCTGTATAACTTTTTAACACATAAATATTTAGAATAGTGCGCTGCTACCGTTCGGTGTATATTGGTATATCGTTATTATTGTTTTGCTATGGATACAATTAGTTATGTTATGGCCGTGTTGATGTTTTATGAGTTATGTAAGTACTGATGATGGGTATATGGGGCGTGGTTTTGTTGGAATGTTGGCTTGTTATTAGAAAGAAAGAAAGAAAGAAAGAAAAACAATTTATTCACGTGAAAGTGACGCATACAAAATAATTTTACAACAGCTCAAACAAGTTGGTACTTAATCTAAAGAAAGAACTAATAATAACAGCTAGACGACGACGACGACGACTTATTGTTAGATATATCAAGACGTTGTTGTAGATGCTTGTGTCAATAAAATTATGACACAAACTCAACAACGTTAGAAGGCATGCTTAGAAAGGCATGCGTTTATATCCTAGAGATGGTGATAGGATGAAAACAAAAATGTATTTGAAATGTAAGGAATAAGGGAATTTCAAAACTCGATAACGTTTGATATTTTAAAATAGTTAGTAGGTATGAAGTTTTTTTGCCCATTTTTCTCCACACGAAACTAACTCTAGAAAGGGTTGTAGGTTCAATTTTTTTTTGGCTTGTTTAATAGTACATTCATATTTATATTGATGGTCGTATTGAAATCAATATTCCTTTAAGTATTTATTTTCCTTTTGGCTAAAACTATGGCTTAGTTTATCTTAAACATCACTGACGTTGGTAAAGAAAAACATTGTGAGGAAACCTGGACGTATCAATCTAAAATCAAAAATGCGACCTGAGCAAGCGTGGTGATGAATGCTCGTGCATTTCATGATAAAAGGGTCCATAGCCCTACAAAGGGTCAATAATAGCCTAGTACCTTTTATTAGGTATTTAAATAATTTCAGGTAACCACTAAAATGAGCAAAATTCTGTGCAAGTATTCTTCAGAGCTGGTAAGCCCAGCAACAAAGAGACGAGGAGCGTCGCATAATATCAGCCAGTAGGATCGCGCCTAACTCACTCTTAAACACAGCACTATAAATACGAACACTAAATACCTGCTTGAACTTAAGGGGGAGGTGCTACTAATTACCTACTCAGTATTTGTCAGAAAGGTTATTTGAACCAAAATCTGCTGTGATGTGTCATTTTACACCTTGTATAATATATTTTGCTTACTTCTCTAGTCTCCATTATGATTGGCAATTATGACCGAAGTTCGATCGAAAAAAAATTATTTTTTTGTTTAAAAAAAAACGTTGCTCCACACTAGGAATTTCTCCGGTATCGTAGGTGCGTTTACAAATATATAAACTCACATACACAAACAGCCAGACCCGGAACAACTATCTGTAGGCCATACAAATATTTGTTCCGTGCGGGAATCGACCCCGCGACACGCATCAGCCAATCGCTCAGCCACTGCGCCAACCGTGCAGCCAATATAATTATCTTCTACATATAAAAGGCAACCGTTACTGACAGACTGATCCATCAACACACAGATCAAAACATTGAACGGATTGCGCTGAAACTCGGTACGCAGTTAGTAATTATGACGTAGGCATGAGCTAATAAATGATTATCCCAAATTACCCCCCAAGGGGATGTAACGGGGTCCAACTAGTCGCGGCTAAGAGCTAGACATAACATCATTACATCACGCCTGTTATCCCCGAAGGGTAAGGCAGAGGTGTACCCATTAGTACACCCACATTTCGCCAGTTATGTTTAAGTCCCATGTAGTAGGGGGCGAGCCTATTGCCATCAACCGGGCACAAATCCAGACTCCGAGGCTGCGAATCTAAGAGCTAGAATTTACATTTTTTTGAACCTCCAATCAAGTGATCCAGCACAGCCCCTTAACTATGCGGTGAGCAGAAGGCAAGTAAGTATACACAAAAACTGCAAGTGTGTGTCTGTTTACGAGGCGCGCACGGTCGCGGTGGCCGGCAGAATTATAAGAGGTTTAGTACTACTAAACACATATTAAACTACCTTTATACTTGGAGATTTTGGCCGAATTTCGAAGTCGTATTGTTTTATGTTAAATTAGTTTTTTGGTGTATTCTGTAGTACTTGCCTGCTTTTTGACTGCCCTGTTGGTCTCGTGGCCGCATGCGTGGCTGCTGAGGTCTCGGGACCGATTCCCGGGTCGTGTTTGATTTCATTATTCCATAGGACAATTACTATTAATTCTAGACAAAATCAAGCTTGTTAATATTATTATTATTTTTTTGACATTAAAATTTATTATATTTTATTTTCTATTTGGTTTTTTTTACTATGGGATTGCGCAGGCTCACACACTGTTGCATTGTTGGTTGAGATGTTGAAAGTCGTCGTCTACAGTTCCAATATTTGTTAACATGTGAACACTATGTAACTTTAAATATATTTTTACCTTAAATTCTTAATTTGTAATATAAATTCCTTTTGCGTGTTATTATATCTATAGTAGTTTTTATATAAGGTACATTGCATTCACATGTAATTACGTATGACTCTGTATACAAATAATAATATTGTAAAACATTGATTTTAAAAGAGTACGTATGGAGTTTCTTGCCCATTCTTCTCCATACAAAACTACCTTTTGGAAGGGGCAACTAGATTCAATTCTATTTTTTTTTTCTTGTAATGACGTTCAAAAGTGCCTTAAAATGGCCTAATTGAAATAAATGATTTGACTTTGACTTTGACTTTGACTTACGCGCAATGCACGCAAATCATTGTCCTGAAGCCCGGTTTCCACCGCGAGCGGAACGGACCCATTTTAACCTCGTCATACAAAACTGCATTGATAGACAATCATAAATTCCTATTATTACCATACTTTTAAATAAATAGTAATAGGAAATACTTAATTATACGCATTACATTGGCTATAATTAAATATAAAACATTGAAATCAATAGGTATTTAAGGTAAAAGTAGTCATTAATGGGTCCGTTCCGCTCGCGGTGGAAACCGGGCTTTACGGGTGCATGCAACGGGACGGGGTTCATGGGGGTATCAAAAGTATAGTTATAATTTGTATAAGTACTTTAATTTTTTTTCGAATTCTTAAAAATATCTAACGAAAAAAAAATAGGAATTTTGTTTTTCAATATCTCCGTAACCAAAAGATTCCCAGATATAGTCCAGAATAAAAAATAAATTAAAATAATATCGCAATGATGAGAAGAACATGTTACAAGTGTCTTTTTATACCTGTCATACCCTTTTTCCACATTTTTTTGGGTGGAAATCTTCATGGTTTGCCTCAATCTGGAGAGAACGCAGGGTTATATCGGACTCTTTCCAACTGAAACCCAGCCACCATACAACCTGTAATTACATCTAATTATAACTAACAACAACAAAAGTGAACAACCAGTTCTTAAAACCCCTGAAAACCTGAGTAGGACAGTTAAAAGCTAATGTTATTAGTAGCACGTTAGGGCGCGCGCACACTGGCGCGTTGTCGCGGTGATGTACGCGACCGAGCCCCCGTAAACATGCTCTACCTGGCTTTGCTAACGCTACCTACATGGTCAGTGTAGCGCCAGCAAATATGGAAGCTGGAAAGAAAGTTACGGTTCAAAAAAAAAGTCTTGATTTTTTTTGTTATTTAAAAATTTATGGTAACGATAATGTTCAATTTCATTAATTTCCTATCTTTACCATATTCAAAACCTTCTAGAATTCATCCATTCAATTATGTTTTAGTATTTTTCTTTTATTTTCTTTGGATTGACAATCAATAAGAAAATTGAAATGAAAAAATCCAAAGTAAAATATTATGTAGGATTCCCCGTACCTAATTTTATTTTTTAATTTACTGTTTTTTTTTTACTTAATTGTCTTAAAATAAATAATAATCAATCAATGAATAGTATTTTACCTTTGTGTTATTTTATACTTTTCAACACTTTATCTCTGTTACTTAATTTATTTATTTACAAACTATTTTGCTAACCGTACAAGGATCTGCACCTCGCCCGGTATCGGAGATATCAAAAAGCTTACGCCGAGTTAGGGCACTCGATTAAAGCCAGCCTTGTTTGCATCGCCGCTGAATGTGCTGACCCTACCACTACCACTTGAGCTGTTTTATGGTAATTAAAATTTTTGTTAACGGTCCTTATTGTTTTGCTTACTGTACTTTTTGAGTTTACCTAATGTCGTGAGATGTGTAGGTTCGGGTATGTGTTTAAGTTTGCTTTAAAATGGAGTAAGTCAGCAGAAAAAGATGTGTCAATATACACTGCTTAACAAAGTCTAGGGAACACACCCTAGGAAAAGTACTGGCAATTATAATTTGTAAGTTATATAAGTTGAAACTGCATTAAATAAATGTTCGTTATTCAAAAAATAAATACTATTATAAGTACCCTTGTTCCCTATACTTTGTCAAGCAGTGTAATATAACAGCCCTTGAAAAAAAATCAGTTATTGAAACAAAATTACGATTGACATTTCAGTGTAGGAAATTCGCGCACATTATGACGTCACTGACCCCAAAAGCAGAACAAAACACGACTCAAATAATAAAACATCAAACATCAACATTGAAATAATAAATCTGCGCGTCCATCCCCCCCTCTCCCCCTCCGCCACCCCCCCTGCCCCCTGCAGGAGCTCAAGGAGGCATCCATGAACGCTGTCAGGCCATGATGGACGGCCGAGCATAAAACTGACGAGACGACTACCCACGGTACGAAATGGCTCTACGGAGCCCAGTATATCACTTTTATTACATGCCATCTTCATTTTCATATTTCATATTTGCATTTCTGTAGCACCCCCCCACCCTAGGTCGTCTCCCCCCCGTTTTAAGCGTTTCGCACGTTTTTCTATGTAATCGCTCGCTTTGTGTGTGTGACGTAGTGGGCAACGCGTCAAAGGAAAGTTTTTATGGCGTTATGTTGGCTAAATGTGTTGTGAAGTTTAAGGTTCCGTATATAAAATAAATTATTCTCTTTGTTGTCTTGTTTTTTGGGTTTATTTTCTCAGATAGATATGAAATGAAATCAAAAACTAATAAAAAAGGTCGTTGTTTCAGTAATGCTAAAATAAAGTTTTATATTAATCAAAATGTATGTTTTTGAAGTGAAAACTTCTTTAGCGGCGTTGAGCACTTTTTCTGTAATGGGTATAAAATCTTAAACTCGCGTCAGGACACGTGCGCGTCAGGACACGTGACCTGATCGAAAAAGCGTAAGACGGATGGAGAGTAGACAGCTATCCCCTCTCTACGGCGCGGCGAAAATGTATGCCTGGGCCTACTGTTTCGTTTAGACAGCGCAGGGCGCTTGCGCGAATGTTCGTGTATGTTAAACGTAAACGTAAACGTAAACGTTAATAATCAAGTTTTCACTTCTGCCGGCACTCCCGGAGTGCAACCCGTTTTTTTTTTCACAGAGCATTGCTGTCGAAATCAAATTCAGATTATTTACTTCAATTATACCATTAAAATAAACTTTTGAACATCATTTACAAGAAAAAAATAAAAATATTTAATCTAGTTGCCCATTCCAAAAGGTAGTTTCGTATGGAGAAGAATGGGCAAGAAACTCCATACTTACTCTTTTAAATAAAAAAAAACGCAACAAATTGTAGAAGTACATTTAATCTCAATCATAATTATAAATGTGGAGATGACGTATTCTAAAATAAAAATCATTTTACGTACTACTAAAGATGCCAAGTGCTACAAATTAGGTATTCTGTGTTCTCGAAACCTACATTTTGTAACAAAAAATAGAAAGAGCTTTCTATCGCTTTTCCTCACGTGACGATTTCTGCCAATTACCTCCTACCGCAAGCCGCGTTAAGGAATAAATATGACAAGTTAGTACTTAGTGTAATCGTGTCATATTGGTATAAGCTTGGCAACCAACCTATACAGGCTGACGAGTCATACAGCTAACCACAACTTACACTGCCAAAACCACCAAATAATTTGCTAGTAAACCATTGGGCTAGTATTTAGCGGCTTATCGTGGATTAAATAGAGTTTAAAATTAACTGAAGAAAATTATTTTTAGCAGCTCGGGATTAATAAAAAAATATATGTAGGTAGCAGTTCGAGATTGAATCTTTATCCATAAAAAAAAACAATATAATCTCGTAAATTTTTCTTCTTCTTCTCCGGCCTTACCTATACTGTCTTTATTTGGGGTAGGCTTCCCTAATCGTTCTTCTCCAAAGCTGTCTTTTGAAAGTCAAAGTCAAATCATTTATTTCAAGGCTTAATGGCCTTGAAATAAATTTGACACGGCCTTATACTATCTTTATTTAGGGTCAGCTTTCCTTATCGTTCTTCTCCAAAACTGTCTTTTCAAAGTCAAGTCAAAGTCAAATTATTTATCTACAAGAAAAAATAATTAAATTTAGTTACGGAATCATAGTTCGTTAAATGTCATTATTTCCTTATTAATGACAAACAGTGCATACCCAAACGCAATTTCTGATTTCAAGTCATAAAAAATAATTTAAATAAATTGTCGATTCATTTTCAGTATTACCGCGGAACCCCAAAAAGCTAAGTGAAGGAAATGTATAACAAAGTTGAGGGCATGTTGTGACGTGTTCTTTGGCGGACCCCAGCTAAGCTGCTTAGTACACGCTTCTATGTTAACGGAATTTATTTTTAACATGATAGGTACCTTATTAATTTATCGCAAAAATGTCAGTAAATATTTTTTACATTTAAATATAATAATAAATTTTCATTAGTAAGTATGGTACTGGTGAAATATGGGTGGTCCAATAGGTACACCTCTGCCTAATCCTTCGGAGATTACAGGCGTGATGTTTATGTTAAGTATGGCTAATTATAGTCTTTTTCTTTTCGTTTTTTAAAAACGCTGCCTCACACTAGAATTTCGTCTGTATCGTGAGTGCGTTTACAAACAAATAAACTCACATACACAAACATTTTTTAATTTTAGTTAAACCCAATGTTGCTGTGCCCTAACAGGGTCCATAACTGTACCTTAGCTTTAAGCCTTATGTAACATCTATTATACACATTATGGTATGCAAATAAATGAATATGAATATGAACAGCCAGACCCGGAACAACTATCTTTATGTCATACAAATATTGGACCCGTGTGGGAACCGAACACTGGACAGGCAACACAGCAGCTAATCGTTTAGCCACTGCGTCAACCGTGCCATCAAACATGTTCAATGTTTATTGCAAAACAAAACATAACATAACGCCTGTAATCCCCGAAGGGTTAGGTAGAGGTGTACCCATTAGTACACTCACATTTCGCCAGTTATGTTTTTTAAGTCTCATGTAATAGGACCATTAATCGGGCACAAATCCAGACTCCGAGGCCGCTACTGAGAAATTCCTAATGGAAAAACCCAATAACACTTTGCCCGACCTGGGAATCGAACCCAAGACTTCATGCTCAGCAGTCGCGCTTTGCGACCACTAGACCAACGAGGCAGACAATACAAACATCATCAACATATAGCCAATAAACGTGATCAGGCGCAGTCCAACTTCCAGCTATAACAAACAATGAGTGAAAAACATCTGGGGTCCACTGGGCGGATCAGGTAATTAATTCCAGTATTGTTCACCGTGTGTCGTGGAAGGAATTATTGCCACGTCTTTGTGTATCGTGACGGGAGAACGCCTATGGTAAAAATATGAGGTCGTATTGACTGCCGGGCGATGGTTGTGGCTCGTGAGGTAGTTGTTGAAGGCAATATATTAAAAATGGCGGCCAAACAAAGGAGATTATCGTGCTCTTACAGTGCAGTGTGCGAGTGAAAGAACATGAAAAGCGTCATTGTCAATTGACATTGTCTATACAGCAGGCCACTATAATCCCAAAATAATCCTTAAACATGCAAAATCATTACAATTACTTCAAAAAAGAGAAGTGAACCGATATTAGGATAAAAGGACCAGTTTTTCGGCTATTAAGACCATAAAGTTAATTAGTTTGTTGTTTACTAGGAAAATAATTATAATTTTATTTTGTTATCCTATAGAAGATACACTATAAATATAATATCAGAAATATATTTAGGATTTCCAACCTACATAGAAATTAAGTTGCAAGATAATCACTGTAGATTTTAAAGTAATTAATATGTATGATAGAATATAAATTAATTGAAAGCATATATTTATACAAAGAATCACTTTCATAGCCTGAGGTATGCAACAACAGATAGATTTTGAAATTCGAATCAAAATGTAGCTCTTTACTTTCTATTTCAAAAAACATTAGCATCTCTTGCCTTATTGGACCGGTCTGCATACCATTACAAAATCTAGTAACTGTTATCTAAATCATTGCCTGGCATGCTGCTAATTAGATGAATCATTTACAACAACTCAAAAATTGGTCTTTTGACCCAATCGTGCCTTTGTGTCGAGGGATCGAAGGACCATTAAAAACACAGACTTCGGTTATACGAGTATGATTGTCCAATTAAAAATAATTATTCAATCATAATCCCTTGCCTTTTCCCAACTATGTTGAGGTCGGCTTACAGTCTAACTGGATGCAGCTGAATACAAGTGTTTTACATGGAGCGACTGCCTATGACCTCCACAACTCAGTTACTGGGTAAAACGATATCCCTTGGTAAAACTGGTCTTACTTTTGGGTTTCTTAATGACAATCAGGACCAGCGGCTTTACATACTTTTCCAGGCAAATCTATAATTCTATTTTAATATAATAAAACTACAGATAGTTTTTGTATGTTTAAATGCGATTTGCTAATCTCTGGAACTACCTACCAGTCAGACAAATTCTTTTTGTATTTGACAGAGAGATTCATGAGGATAGTATAGGCTATATAACATAACGGTACGATCCACGGGAGTGCAGCAGTAACCATAGTTAAAATGCAGTGTATAGCTAGTTACATAACACAATTATAAAATTTAATTATTTATTATTTTAATTAACAACTTTCTAAACTTACCCAAAACATTTATGACGCTACAAATCCTAGAACTTGCTAAAATGAATGTGACAACAGTAAACATGTGTGTGTTTATAATGTGGGTGTGTGTGTGCTGCCCCAACTCCACCCGCGTATGTACAGACAACAAAATTATAAAAGGGTAAATAAAACAGAAAGCTTACACAAGTCATAAATTTGATTTATAGAGATTAAAAAAGGCGCTTTAGAAACGGCTCGAACGAAAATTTTCGGTGGGACGAATCGGGAGACGTGTGTAGCGTCCGCAGAAAAAATATCGCAGCTGTCACTTTTAAACATACTTAATATTTTAATTGTTCCTAGAGATTTTTCTGTTCAAGCTTTGATTTGAAATTTCTCTGTTATTTTTGCATGTGTTTTCCAAAATATTCCCTCATGGGATACAAATTGAATAATATTTTTTTCTAATAAATTCAACTTGATTTTGGAATAATTTACATTGGCACCAAGTAACTATGCGATAAATTTTTACTAAACAATTTTTTTTTTATGAATAGAATTAGCACAATGCTATGACAGATTTTCTTCTTCTTTTCAAATTGCTAATTGAAGTAAATTCCTTGCTCTTTTTTTACAGTACTTGGGCCCCCCAGTTGGTGGCTACCATTATCGCTGCATCTGTGGTATTTTTAAAATACATGCCCACATAATATTACAAATTTAATATTTTTTTCTACAAAACATTAACATTTTCTACTTTTCTGCACACCGTACTCATGTCAGCGCAGTGTCGATGTTCGGGGCCGTCAGAGGGGGCGCCGTAAGAAAATTTACAGGCTCCGCCGTATTTCACCCCCGCCTTTTTTGTTAATCTACCCTCCTAATGCGTCGCTTTGTTTACCTGCTGACCGTACATAGTGTCCTTAGTTAACGTGTTCAGATGGAATTATTACGCCTATTCTGTTTAGGTGTGCTTTTGTTTTGGGTAAGCAGAAAGCTAGGTTGTGCTTATAGGATCATAAGTCTGTGTATGTATTCTGTGAATAGAGAAAATCTAATACAGGCTAAGATAATAGAAGTCTTTATACTTAAATTCTTGGGATTATTTGGGAGAGAGACAATCGTGGGTACTTGTCATAACTGACCATTACAAGAAACTCTATGAAATTTAAAAAAGTTTGTTTTTGTGGTTTTTCTCATCTAGTTCTGAAAAAATACATAATAAATACATTTACAAGTTTCGGTTAAGTAATACTTTAGTATTATCTCTGGCAATAGTGTATGTTGTTTATCATATCCTCCATCTATCCTCAAAATTTCAGCTATGCTTAAATGAGGTAGGTCTGTTAACTCTTGCGTTTCAGACTTTTAATTTTCCTTTTTCTTTTAAGATGTTTAAGGCAAAACGTGCCTTATTTGATCTTAGTAAGAATACAAAACTTATTTATTTATTTAAGCTTTATGCACATGTAAAAAAATACATTGTAAAAAGGCAGACTTAATGCCATAGGCATTTTCTACCAGTCTACCTTAGGGTGATGCAGAGACAAAACATAGTAGGTGCAGGTGCGTATGTTATCTTTTATGCTTCAAAAGAATAGTTGATCCAATTCCCAATTCTTGTCCTATATAACGTTTGCAAATGAGCGTCGCAGTTGAAAGTTGTGCAATACAGAGATACAGGAACTTATGAGTACGGACCGAGCTTAGTTTTCGATTTGGCAAGGAACGGAGCAATATTGTTTGGTTCGCGACCCATTCCTACAGTATGTTTAGCGTTTTTATTAGTTATATGATTTTCGAAATATTGGGTTGTGTGCTTTCCTATGTAGCTCTTGTTTTTTGTTTTTGGTTGTAATGATGTAATTTGTGAGATATCAACTTATAGATCAAATTATATTCCTCACGCTCTAGGATGGTGCCGGTGACATTTGTCAAACGGTTGCTTTTCACTCTTGAACGTTACGGCGATTTAAAATCATGATTGAATATTTTAACTGCACGCTAATATCATAGTCGTAAAATACGGAATCAGTAATAAGTACTTAAGTAAATAACTAATAGTAAATTAGATAATGTCACTGACCTAGTTATGCGATTCTGACATCCATAGATGAATTGCTGACATGTGTCATCCGCACCATCATAGAACGTATGGAATATAAGTTGATAGTTGAGTAAATTTTAACACGACTTGCATAACTGCTTTGAATGCTGGGTTTGATTACCAGGTCGGCTAAAGTATTATTGCCTTTACATTACGAATTTATCACTAAGGCCCGGAATCCACCAAAGAGGAGAGGAGAAGAGATGTCTCGTAAACAACCAATAGGATACGGTGTTGTGTTGAAGCTAAGCGGTGAGATGTGAAAAGTACGCAAGCCGATTGGTTGTACGAGACATCTCCTCTCCTCTCCGCTTTGGTGGATACCGGGCCTAACAGCCCGGAGTTTAAAATAATGGAATTCAGCCGCACTCTGTTAGAATGGAACATGGGAAGAGGCTAGGCAGATGATGAGTTTAGTCAATTTCAAAAAGAAATAATTTAATCAAATCAGCGACAATTGCGTTTTTTTATGTAGTAATTCTGTGTAAATCTTTACTAATACTTATAATAAAGCTGAACAATTTTTATGTTTGTTTGTTCAAACGCGCTAATCTCTGTAACTACCAGTCGAATTGAAAAAAAATAATTGTTTATGATAGCCAGATTCACAAGGCTATATTATCACGCTACGATCCACGGGACCGTGCACATCACCAAAACCTCTCTCTTACATCTTACAATCAATGTCCCATAAACCTTTGAATGGATTACCAGCTGATCAGCTTCCATCCCTCCCACATCCCACATGAGTCTAGACATAACTCCATTACCTCTGTAACGATTATCCACTTGCACATTTTAACCCTTCGACTGGTCATTTGTAATTGGTCCAATGAGGGGGAGAGTGGGTTATTTCATAATCTACGGTCCTCTCCCCCCTTCCCCCCGCTGCAGACGGATCAACGCTGCACAATCCCGGCGATAGAATTTTATGAGACCCCCGGATGCAGCGTGGTAAGCAGTAGTCATAAATAGTTGCGAGTGTTAGAGTTGACTGGAAGTGGTAGATATATTTCCTGTTTTTTTTTTTAATTGTTTCTGTGTAAGTTCCACGGGCAGTATAGTAACAATAATGTATAATAAAAATAGGAGTTAAAGATGAGATAACTAATGATTTCTCTGTTTTGATTAACATAATGTTAAAAGTGTGTGGACATACAGGTAAAGATCAAAAGCGAGACATTTAAATGTAGTTCAAGATAGTGATTATAAAAAGTGGATTATTTTTAACTGTAATCTTTTTTTTTTAAATACCTACATGTAATAATGTTTTTTTTTTCTTTGGCCCCTTATTCAGCTACGACTACACCATCCACTGATGCAGTTACTAGGTCCTCACGTGTGCAGGCGACAGAGCATGCGGCGCAAGATGAAAGGTGGTCTATGGTCTGCGGAGATATTATAGGCACTGAAGATCGGTGCTATCTGCAAAACCCCACCTGCGGTGATTCTTTTTGCTGCGCAGACTTCCATCAGCCATCATTAAGAAACCTTAACATTTTTTTTTTAAGATGAGAAAAAATTTCTTTATTCGTTTAAACATTGTATACATACAAGAGCATGGCAGATATTTCATTAGTAGTCCAGTCATATTTAGCCTTATTTATTTCAACTACGCACTAGTCACATCCAGTACTGCCACATCTGTCGGCAGCACATTAATGCACTACGACTGCACGTAACTATTACGGCGTGAGTTGTGGATTTGTTTTGCCGGTCAGATAGTTGAAAATATGAAAATGAGTTTCAAGTTTCACTAAGATGGGGGGCGACATCAAATTTTATGTACAAAACAACTTTTGTATTAATTCTGTACAAGTTTTATGTTTTAGTTGTTGGTTACGTAGACGTTCGTAAGTGGAGGATTATTTTCAGTAAGTAGTTTATTGGTATGGGAGATGAAAAATAGGAATTGAGGAAGCGCAACTGCTGAGCATGACGTCTTGGATTCGATTCCTAGGTCGGGCAAAATGTTTTTGGGTTTTCCCATCAGGAATTTCGCAGTAGCAGTAGCGAGCCTATTACATGGGACTTTAACATAACTAGCAGAATGTGGGTGTACTAATGGGTACACCTCTGCCTAACCCTTTGGGGATTATGGCGTGATGTTCTGTGTGTGTGTAATAGGACTTTACTGACTACGTTCCCTAAAAAAGTTGTCTTGTTATATTTTGGTTATAAATAGTTATTAAACTACATGAAATAGGGTAAGGGCACTTATCTATAAATACAACTTGTTAGTCTTCCGTCAGTTAACTTACGTAATTTAAAAAAGGGAATGATTTTTAAATCTTGTAAGAGTTATTGTATTTCGTAACATTTTGAAGTGAAGGTAATTGATGGAAATTAACTTATCTCTATCTTAGTAATGAAGTCACATTTTGGTCAAAATTTGGGCCAATTTTTTTTTGTTGTTTATAGCACGTTAAGCCTTTGGTCCCCGCTGTTATACGAGGATCTTTGTCAGTCGTTACGGGTCGTCAGAAACCCAAAAATCTGACAACCAGTCTTACCAAGGGGTATCGTATAGACGTATACCCAGTTACTGTGGGTCTTCGAGGTCAGATAGACAGCATATAATACTGGTATTCAGCTGCAACCGGTAAGGATAGATTGAAAAAGTCACATTGGTACTTGCCCGGATTCGAACCCATAACCTCTTGCATGAGAGACGAACGCCTCCACCACTGGGCCATCACCACATTTCATATTCGTAATATAAAAGCTATAAATCAGTCCAACTAAAAACTCCAACTTCTCTCTCTCTCTCTCTCTCTCGAGACAAATCATTAATTTATGACCTATCATAATACACCATCCCCACTTGTGCCATCAACCTTTCAACTTTTGTAACCAACTCAAAGTTGAACAGTCTTGTACAAATATAAAAGATCGTTGAGTGAAGACTGCGGGGTGACATGATACGGACAAAAGGCACCAGATTGCACCTACCTCCCCTTGTGTTAAGGGGAGGTTATCACCTTGTTAGAATTTATTGGATCTTAAGTTTTTGTTGAGAGAATATGGAATAAAGTCATAAAATTTACCTTCATTTTATAACTTTAATTTTTTGTTCCTATGCTATATATTTTTCTTGCTTCGAAAATTTTGCTTCGTCCGCGTCAAAGGTGATTTCTCCATTCAAACTTTGGACCCCCGTTTCATCCCTAAAGGGGGATCATTTTGGAAAATCCTTTCTTTGCGGACGTCTGCTAATTATTAACTACATCCCTGCCAAATTTCAACGTTATATGTCAAGCGGTTTACGATTATTCGTGATGAGTGAATGGCTAATCATTAAAATATATAAAAGGCAGCCGTTACTGACCGATCTATCAACACCCAGCTCAAAATACTGAACGGATTGCACTGAAATAGTTTTTAAGACGTAGGCATTTTTATTTTGAGGTGGCAAAAATCATCAAATGAGTCCTTCCGCCCTGGGTGGGGCGGAAGGGACTGTAAGACTTTTACTGACTAAAAAATCACCCTGTTCCTTCTGTTGCCCTTTACGTTCCGGGGCCACGGTATGCTGTTAAGACGTCCCGCAACCCCGGACGTCCCGCAACCCCGGAAGACGTAGGCATGCGTTAAGAGAGAATTTTCCAAAACTCACCCCCTTAGGGGACGGAATGGAGGTCCAAAGTTTGTATTGAGGAGATGATTAGATAGCTACTAACCGACATTTACGCGGGAGAAGACGCGGGTAGAAACTAGTTAGGTATATTTTAAGAAGGCTAGCCAGACAGCATCTTCGCCTTAACAGTTGCAGCGGATTTCAAGACGGACGGACGGACAGCGGGGGCAGGTAAAGGGGTCAACCGTCATCGATCGGGGTTCAACCCGCCCCGTAATCATACCCCACTTGTTTATTTTATATTGGAAATGTCAGCGCCGTGTGTGATGTAGTTCGGTTGTTTCTTTAGTTGTACTCGCATTCTAGGGTTGAGAGTTGAGAAAAAGTGGGGTAGTATCGTGGGGGTTGAGTGAATTTTATTTTTGGAAATGAATGAATGATTATTTTTCTTAGCTTGTCTTTGATTTGGTGATCTAAGCTCGCTCACTTATTCTGAAAAGTATTGGGTACAATTTTGAATTGTTATACCAATAATTATTAACGAATAATAATTTCCACTACTAATAACTAATACCTTCGAGTAAGTTTACTACAATCTTTACATACTCCTTTCGCCTCATCTACGTTCATACATCTCGTCATACAAGCACGCCGGTTACGAGTACTGCGCACCTGACCTTTCTGAAGAACCCCACCAATAAGGTCAGTGTAGGTCTTCCTAAGGCGACCCCTCCCTGCGTTGCGTTCTGATTAGGTCCATGGGAAAAGGCGTGAGTTTATGTATGTATGTGTAAGTTTACTAAGTCCGGATAATTATCTGTTAGTTAAGACTAATTTTACTTAGCTGGCAGATAATTTTGTTTATGTTCGCTTAGGATTTTTTTATTGGCATCCTAATAATCACCGGATAAGTGCCCTATAAAATAGAAAATAGTGGGTTCCTGTTAAGGCTGTAGGAGCAAATAATATGTACCAGGAATGTCATATTTTAATTTACTTTTTAATTATCAACTGTTCCAGAAATCTTAGAAATTCCATCACATATTCTTGGAGATTTCCACTTGAAATTATCAGGTGCATGCTTGTGAGTCCCCGTTGTGTTGCGGTGGGACTGCCGCGCATACAACGCCGCCTCAAAGAGACTTGCGACGACTTAACACCTGACTCGAGCAGCAGTGAATGTTTAATAGCGGTCACTTTGTCAAGACACGCTCTCATGGGCTTTTTGAAAACTGACTGGGAGTCTGTTTCCATTGTATGACGTATTCTACGTATGGTTTAGGTGGTCTGAAGAGTATGGTGGGATGATAACCTATTTTATTTGCTAGTACGGTACATTTAAGCAGGCATTTAGGCATTAAGTCCGCCTTTGTACAGTAAGTATATTTTTTTTTACTTGTGCATAAAGTTTTAATTAAATGAATAAATAAAATTAAACCAATACATTATTTTGTTTGTTTAAACGCGCTGATCTCTGGAACTACACTTCGCGCTGGAAAAAATATTTTTGTATATTGAAAAAAACTACACGAAACAAGTAGGAGGCAGAAGGTGGTTACCTAAATATAAAAAATATAAAAAAACTAAATTCTCGTTCGTTTAGGCTAATATTATGCAGTACCTACTGACAACCTGCATGCTATGTTATGTAACTCATGTTTCCACAAATAAATAAATCTATCTATCTATCTATCTACCTAAGTAGGTAGGTAATTAATATCTATTGAAATAACTTAGCAAAGTCTATTTAAATATTTCCTTTCAAGTCTAGTCTCAGCTAGCTTCCTTCACCGGTCCCGTCCTACCATGGAAACGCACCCAGCAAGTGCATGCACGGAGTGCGTCGCGACCACACGGACTGTCTTACCCCTTTATGCAGGTCCCCTCAATACAAGCGCTGCATATTTTAACCTTACCTCGGCCACAGCCTGCTTCGTAAACGCTATCTGCTTTTGACTTCGCAAACATAACTTTACCTTACCGAGAGCCGATGTCGTTCCATTTTCAATTGTATCTTCGTAGAGGTAAGACGTGTTCGTTGCTTTTGCGAGTGCACGTAGAAGTTGGCAGGTGAGTAAAAGCAAAGTCATTGGTCGCGCTTGAGATATTAGCAGCTTCAGTCCTCCAGATGGGTGCATTTACGTGGAGATATTTCCGATTTGATAGCCTTTGAGGCGGTGTGAATTCTGAATGAGTTTGGCTTCCGCTTGCTTTTGATTTAGGTGTCGTGGCTGCCAGAGGGAATAAAGATGGGAAATGAATTTTCTGAGAAAACATTTTTTGTTTTTTTTTTTTGGCAGCGGGTAGTAAATTTTTTTTACTTTTTTTTTCTAGTCTGTCACTTAGTTCTAACTTAGTAACAGACTCGCACTTAACCAGACAACTCAATCAACAGGTCATATTAATACGTGACATCATTTTTCCTAAAATGCGAAAGAATTCAATACAAATCTTAAGTTCGCTGACGGACACACTGAGCATAGCCTGCCGCTGTGTCTAGAAACTTGAAGATATTGTACAATAATTCCTTCTCTACCGAAGGTTGAGCACTAAGAGGGAAGCTTTGAATATTCATCCCCTAAAGGGGTTACATAAGGGAAATCCCATCGGGAACATGATATGTCTCTAATTTTATAAAGAGATAATACTGTTTGTTTGTTTTTAAGAGGTAATCTCTGGAAGTACTGATTTGATTACAAAAATTCTATCACTGATAGAAACCTAGCGTTTTCTGGAGTGTCATAGAGTATATTTTATGGTAAACTTGGGCTTTCAAGTAGACGAAGTCGCGATCAAAAGCCCGTCTCATATAAAACAGCCACAAAAACCCCCACATTTTTACAAACAATTAGGTACCCTCCACAGTCCACAGCCTACCACATGTTTTTCATATCATCACATCACCCGGAGGTTACTGCGAAACTAACCATTGTTCTTGCACGTCGAGCTGCCAACGACGACCCAGTCGAGCTGTCTCAGCTGTGACGTCACTGTATTTTTGTCAAGTAGTGTTGGATGCAGATATTTAGGTGTTTATATTTTAGTTAATCAGTCTGGTTGTTGGTGTCAGATGTACTCTTCTACATCTAGACTAAAATAAATAGTTTACAGAGGAAAGATTTGTATTTTTGTATGTTTGCAACGAATTAGGTCAAAAAACACTAGATCGATTTTGATGAAATTTCGTAAGGGGTTAGTTTGAACCCCAATAAATGACATAGGCTACTTTTTTATTCCTCGAGTTTGTCTGTGTCCGCGATAAACGACATTTACGCAGACGAACACACATACATGCACTGGGCTACAATAGTCAGAAACCATAGAACGACACCTGCTACGATCCTTACATACTCCTTTCGCCTCTTCGCGGGCAAAGTTGAAGGCAAAAGCCTTTTACCATCGCACTGCAAGGCAAAGGCTTCTTCTCATTTGAAGAAGGCACGAGGTCTGAACACAACGCTTGCTCATAGCGGATCGGCGATCAGACTCACAACCCTCTCCTTTTTTTTAAGTCGGTTAAAAAGTTCCCACCCGTGGCCATAATGTCTTGTCCAGTATTCATAGTTGTGCGTCCAAGCAAAATAAGACGCAAACCTCTTAAAAATAAATAAGCCACAAAAGATATTACAAATAGTACTTGGTACTACAGTATGAGGTCGTAGGCAGACTCTGTCGTCACGCGTCGCTGATAATTCGCGCTACAGCTGAAAATGAGCTGCATATCACTGGCTATCCTGCGCATATACAGGATGTAACATTTTATTTTAGTTCAAATAAATCATTATTAATCGGTTTATCTATACTTACGAGTAAGTAAAACAGAATCAGAAATTTCTCAGTAGCAGCCTCGGAATCTGGATCTGTGCCCGGTTGATGGCAATAGACTCGCCCACTATTACGTCGGACTTAAACATAACTGACGAAATGTGGGTGTACTAATGGGTACACCTCTGCCTAATACTTCGGGAATTACAGGCGTGATGTTATGGATGTATAATAAAACTGAAGATTTTTTTCTTTGTTTGTGTGTTCGTTTGTTTAAACGGGCTAATTAATCTCTGAAACTACTAGTCGGATTAGATCAGATCTATTCGTATAGGTATGAAAGTCAGATTTATGAGAAAAGGAATATATAGCATCACGCTACGATCCTTGGAAGCGAAGCAGTAACCAAAGAAGGCGCCGGCGGTTAAATTGCATCTATCATGTTATCTCTTCACCACCTTTGGTTGACTGTTAGAGAATTCCTAACACATTAAGTTCGCCTTTGTACTTTTTTGTAACATAAAGTTTAAATAAATAAATAAACACCCTGTATAACCTCCTTGTAGTACCATAGTACCAGTCACAGTTCGCTGCGCAGGCGTAAAATAAAAATTAAAATAAACAAAAGGCAACACTCGTCCTACACCCCGGGGCCGGCCGTATTAAAGCTTTGTCCTAAGATTAGCTGTTAAGAAAAGCCTTATTACAAGCTAGGTCTGTCGTCGGAACCTCACTGGTACTGGAATTAGTCGGTTTTGTGTAGGGGGGCGGAGGGGGGGACTTTTGTTGCTCTTTAGATGAGAAAACTATGAAGAATGAAGTGGTGTTGTGACTTGATGGTTAGTGTTTTGTTTTAACGCGTTTGCATTTTGTTTTTTTTTGTGCAATGCTTTGGAGTCGTGCTCGGACTCGAATCGTTTGGTACTGAGGCGCTAATTATGTAGTTGTTAGGTACTCGTGTCATCAGTCGTGGGTGATGGTGTTTCAGAATGGTTAATTGGATCATAATTTAAACATCAATTTTTGAGTGTGCATCTGAAATTGACAACTCATTTTGCGACGCCAGGTGGCACAAACAACTTTTTCGCATAGGAACTAAAGCAGCGTAAATAACGCAACTCACTAAATTACTTTCGTCTGATCTCAAACTAAGAGATCTTCAACATCAATATTGATTTTTCTAAATATATACTAATTACAGGTAGACTCAGTCAAATGTCAGTTCGTTTCCACAGGTAGACTCAGTCAAATGTCAGTTCGTTTCCTACTCAATTGTTGTTGTACCTATCTATACTAGGAATATAAAGGTGATGAGATTTTGTGTATGTTTGTTTATACCAAATAATATGATGGAATAATATAATGGATCGGAAAAGCCTCTTCGTATTATGATAGCCATATTCATGAGAAATAGCATCACGCTACGACCAACGGAAGCGGAGCAGTAACCAAAGACGTAAACTTGACACGCAGGAGAATACCAAGCGACGAAGTTGCAAGCAGAATCTAGAGTCGGTACAGTAGCGGTCATAAGTGGAGTAGCAAGCAAGCAAATCAAACTTAGGTTAAAACTTACGACCTTTTGACGTCGTGTGCGAATTTTGAGGTGTACGTAGGTACTGTGTTATTACGTTCAAAAGTGGCTTATAATGGCCTAATTAAATAAATTATTTGACTTTAACTTTGAATACATCATTTATACACACAGATGTAGGTATGGCCTGTACCCCGTGTTCACAGCAATTCAAACCTTAGCATGCTACTGCACTTATGACCGCTACTGTACCTATATTTTACAATGCGCAAATATAATGCCTAAGTTAGCAATAAATATTGTTACAACATCCTAGAAAAATATTTTTTTATAAGTAGATGATTCAAAGCCATTGCGCAACCGCACCATCTATGATTGTATCAATATCAAATAATTATGACATTCGATATTCACCTTGGGACATCTATAATTTCGTACTTTCCCAAATTACGTGTAGAGGCCAAATGTATTACGCAAATCATAATTAAAATTGTCTCCTTTTAGTTATTTACCCCATACGTAAAGATTTATTATTATAATTAATTCTTAACTTCACCTAATAATTTGCTTATAGGCTAATAAACATCATCATATCGATGTTTTCAATGAATATTAAGAATCTATTAAAACTAATCTACGAAGTATATTTGAGCAGAATGCTAATCTACAAAAACAATCTACACAAATCGCCCAGTGGACAAGGCACTAAATTTCCGTAGACACAAAAAAAAATCTCGAAAAAAAATTATCTCAACATTTATCACAACGTAGAATTCCTTTTAAAAAGTAAATTCTTTTCTTTAGCATCGATGGAAAGAACAGCGAAAGAGAATTAATGCAAAACAAAAGTCCCGCTATCTGGATGGTGGGCGGAGTGGCGGCACTAAATTACTCGATGGGCGTCAACCCACCGCCATGTATCAATCAGGCTGGCCTAGATTTATGGGACAGTTCACTTCGGAATCGTTAGCCTCCGCGACGAAAATGTGTTACTGTTATCCTGTGTCTTCCGACTTTTCTCTTTTTTCGAAGGGTGGGGTGTTGCGTTCGTTTATCTAGACTTGCGAAAATACGAATTGCGTGATTGTGTTCGCTGTAATTCATGTGGAAAGCTGTTATGTACTTGAGCAGGTAATGCCTATGAAAATATAAAACATTTACAAGGTTTCTTCCAGAATTACACTGAATTATCAGCAGGTTTGTTTCAGGCTGTAATTTTTAGTCGACAAATGTTCCTTGCTATGCCTTATACTCTGCAATTTTATAACGATAAGGATCAAACTAAAAAGCTATTGAGTCCGCCTAATAATTATGTAAGGAAAATCATAAAAATAAAGAATGTAGAAGCGAGAGAAGATCAAGAAGAGAATAAGACACTATCTATTAAATGGACAAGTACTGTACAATTATATTAAATCCTTAAAAGATTATACTCAAAATTATAAAGCTGGTCCTACGAATATTAAACAAGACACACATAATATCACGCCTGTAATCCCCAAAGGGCTAGACAGAGGTGTACCCATTAGTACACTCACATTTCGCCAGTTTATGTTTAAGTCCCATGTAATAGGGGGCGAGCCTATTGCCATCAACCGGGAACAAATCCAGACTCCGAGGCTGCTACTGAGAAATTCCCCCAATAACATTTTGCCCGTCCGAAAATATCAAACTTAATAAAAGAATAAATCCTTTCCATACTCAACAGACAACAATACAATAAAAATACTTATAAAATTAACGTTTTCCACTACGGTTTGTGTTACAATCAACATTGATGGCTCCGTCCCATCCTTTGTCGGCGTGTAGCACTGTGCTCTTGTCATGTTGACATAAATGGAAAAAATGCGAATGGTCGCCACACTGAGGCTAATTTCCTTTTCAATGTTCCCTGTCCGTGTGTCCACGTCAGTCCAGCTTGACGTCCCTTTCAGCTATTTCAAGCTTTGATGTTGTTTTTGATGGTAATTAATTATGTTTGTAATTTTTTTTACGTGTGTGTGTGTTTTGCTAATTAGTATTTTTATGACGTTTTAATTTTCACTGATGAGTACTGATGTTTGAGATTGGAATGTGTTTATTTTATTAAGTAGCTGTCTGTCTATTGGGTAGTGTAATTTACTTAATTTTTTTTGAATACTTAAGTACATTATTATCTTTTTGAAACATAATTATGTTTACCAGACAAAATACTATTTCAGTTTATGCAGTGTACACTTTAGTAAAATACTAGTATCCGCTCGCGATTTCGTCTGCCTCTACTTCAGAACTAACCCAAAGTTCAAAATTATCCCACGATAACGCAAAAACGGAATAAAAATTCTCCTATTTGTTAAGCTATATCAATATATATATGTGTATTTCAGATAATTACGTTCATCCATCCATTCATCCTTGCAAACTTTCGCGTTTATAATAAAAGTTGGATTATTATAAACACGTAACGTGACCATAAAAAACAAAACCTGACCTCAACTCTTAAAGGAGATGGGTAACATAATTCCATAACCAAAAAAAATCTAGTTTTGCATCAACACACATGATATCATCTTGCATCATCACCATAAAGTCAGGCTCCATACCTAAAGATATTTTTATCGTCCTCAAAAAATCGTAGCGATCCAAGTCACACACGTACGGTACCTCCTTCCGCGTACGAAATACGAGCGACACGCGTAACTGTAACGATACGATTGCGTAAACACACAACAACTCACACCTGTGCGGTATTTACGAGTTGTGCTCGACTGTACGCCAATTTATTCGCACTGTTGTTACTTTTGTGCTTTATTGTACTGTGCGAGTCTATTGAATGATTGGGCGTTATTGTTGATGAAAATGTTACGTGTGATGACTGTTTCTTTATATTGTTTATTCGAAATAAAGTTAATTTTATTTTTTTACATAATTATGTTGAAATGACTGCCTCGTTGGTCTAGTGATAGTAAAGCGCGACTTCTAGCATGAGGTCTTGGGTGCGATTCCCAAGTCGGGCAAAGTGTTATTAAGTTTTCTATCAGGAATTTCTCTGTAGCAGTCTCGGAATCTGGATTGACGGCAATAGCCTAAGCCTTCGGGGATTACAGGCGTAATGTTATGATGATGTTCGCAACCATGCACAGGTGAATTTTTCTATTTCATTATAATATGTACTTTCTAAGTTTATCTTTGACATCATGGACATCGGTGAAGGAAAACATCGGACTTACAATAATTAATATAAGTCTGAAACCGCCAATCCGCCTTGAGCAAGCGTGGTGATCAATGCTCGTGCCTTCTCTGTATAAGAAGAAGCCTGTGCACTACAGTGGGACAATAATAGTCTGGTATTATTATTATTTCAGTAAATTGTCTCTTTGAAACTTGATTGAAAGTTAAAAAAAAAATATTTAAAACGCTATTCCAATTGTTTGTACGTATGTTGTAATGTGTCCCAGTGTGCGGGTAATATTAAGCAGATGTATAAGACAAGTAGGTACACTTAAAACATTTTCTATGCAGAACAACTTTAAGATAAAATACAAGAGACAGTAATACAAGACTAATCTTTACTACTGTCAGCGCCGCCATTTTTTTTTCCCGCTATTTAAGTTCCAAAAAAAATATATTAATAAAAATGCAAATTTTAAGTTTAATTCTACGGTCCGATTAGCCTCCTTGAGGGTACAGTGACGTAGATAACCGACAGCACTGAGGTACAGTCGCGCAGATAAGCGGCTTTCATTACTGGCGTGTCGCGGCGACAATAGATTGCGACAACAAATCTCGGCGCTGAGTTATTTGTTGCTTCTGAGGTTATGTCGGTGACTGTAGGTACCTGTTATTGATGCTTTTGTTCTTGACTGTACCTAGTGCAGTCTTCGGGTGATGGGCGTCTGAAATTTATCTGCCCACTGCAGAGCAAAGGCTCTTAGAGGGAAGGCACGAGCATTAATCACCATGCGTGCTCAGGGTGAATTGGGGATTTCAGGCTTATATCGTACCTACTTAATATTGACTGACTCACTACGAATAATTTTTATTCTTAGGGATCTTGTATCATGAATCTATGGTAAGTTTTTATTACGATGCCCTTTACACATCATCCCCATCCTCATCGTCTTTTATCTTGGGTTCGATTCCCAGGTCGGGCAAAGTGTAATTGGGTTTTTCTATCAGGAATTTCTCAATAGCAGCCTCGGTGTCTAGATTTGTGCCCGATTGATGACAATAGGCTCGCTACCTATTACATGGGACTAACCGATAAAATTTCAGCACCTAGGAATGTACCTATATAATACCTAAAGCCCGTTACAGATTTAGATCAGTACAGGCAGTCGGAAATACCTAAAATCAATTTAATTTCACTCAAACACGACACAGTAACGTAAACATATCTGCCTTTTATAACGTCTACTTTACGATGACACCAAAGTAAACTGCGCTTGCGCATCGGACGTAATGCGTAAATGTATACGCTTCGGGAAATTAGTGTACTGACAGAAAAAAATGGTTTATATATTTTTATATTTATTACTAACTTCTGCCTGCCATTTCGTCCACGTCAAAGCTAATATTTTGGGATGCCATATTATAATAAGTAGACTATGTGCTATGGGCGGGACCGTTGCGGATTAAAAGAGGATGTAGTGACAAAGATAGAAAAGGGTATGCTTAGATGGTTCGGTCATGTTGAGAGGATGAGTGAAAGACGATTAACAAAAGGTATTTATATGGCAGAGGTGAGTGGCAACGCAGGGAGGGGTCGCCCTAGGAAGACCTACACTGACCTTATTGGTGAGGTTCTTCAGAAAGGTCAGGTGCGGAGTACTCGTAACCGGCGTGCTTGTATGACGAGATGTATGAACGTAGATGAAGCGAAAGGAGTATGTAAGGATCGTAGCAGGTGGCGTTCTGTGGTTTCTGCCTACCCCCATGGGAAAAAGGCGTGAGTTTATGTATGTATGTATGTACTATGTGCTATTCCAGACCATAATCTATCTCTGTGCCAAATATCATCCAGAGCCGTTCATTCGTTCTGGTATGATTGAGTAGCAAACATCCATCTCATACAAACTTTTCACTTTTACAAGATTATTCTTATTACCCAAAGAGCTTCCTCCACCCCTTATAATTACCGTGGCCCCGGAACGTGAAGGGCAACAGAAGAAACAGGGTGGTTTTTTAGTCAGTAAAAGTCTGACAGTGCCTTCCGCCCCACCCAGGGCGGAAGGAGTCATTTGATGATTTATACCAACTAAAAAAAAAAACCCCTTATAATAAATTGTACATAGTATCATTATTATTTAATTAATAAATATTTATTATTTAATACTGCGTCGTTGGTCTAGTGGTCGCATGAGGTTTTAGGTTCAATTCCCAGGTCGGGCAAAGTGTTTTTGAGTTTTTCCATCAGGAATTTCTCAGTAGCAGCCTCGAGGTCTGGACTTGTGCCCGGTTGATGGCAATAAGTTCTCTCCCTATTACATGGGACTTAAACATAATTGTCGAAATGTGGGTGTACTAATATGTACACCTCTGCCTAACCCTTCGGGGATTACAGGCGTGATGTTTATGTATTTAATATTATATAATATACAAAAAAATTGGAGCCCACCGTTATCAGAAACAGTGTCCAAGCAACCGGTGGTCAAAACTCACTTTTAAAAGCAATAATTTTTTCCTGGCCCAAAAATTTTGGGGAGAAAAGATCCCATGTCTATCCAGTGATATACTGCAAAAGAATGGAGGTAAAGAAATAAAATATAAACTCCTAAAACTCCCCTACGCATTCCTCTCACCAGTTACGTCGTATCGTCGTTCTTCACGTATGTTTTGACACACACGCGATATATTACTTGAACCAGTAAACGTTCGGTGATGTACGGTGGAGCACCGCACACTGAGCAACACAGGTGATGGCGTAGAAATCACTAACATAATTAAAAAACAAAGTCCTCCGCAGTGTCTGTTTGTTGGCGATAAACTCAATAACTACTGAACGGATTTTGGTGCGGCTTTCACCAATATAAAGAGTGATTCATGATTAGTGTTTAGGTATATTTATCAAGGTTGGTTATTGAATTTATGCATGGCAATAGGCTTGCCCCCTATTACATGGGAATTAAACATAACTGGCGAAATGTGGGTATACCTACCTCTGACTAACCCTTCGGGGATTACAGGTGTGATGTTATATTACTTTTTTTTAAACAACGTCCTCCACCGCGTCTGTCTGTCTGCTCGCGATAAACTCAATAACTACTGGACAGATTTACGTGCGATTTTCACCAATAGATAGTGATTCACGAGGAAGGTTTTGGTATATAATTTATCAAGGTTTTGTGTTAATTGGTTGAAGTTTAACGATACTGAAGCCGCCGCGCGCCGGGAGCTTTCATCGACGACTACGCCGGAGCGAAGCCGTGGCGCATCGCTAGAAAACCAATAAAATACAATGGTTGCGTCAATTTCAACTGTTACTACAAACTTTGAACGAGTCATTATTGTTTATTTTAGTGCACGTTTTAGTGTAAATGAAATTAATTAAAAGTCCATGTTTGTTTTCTATGGTTCTTTATTTTTTTTTTAGTGATTGATTTGGAGAGATTGCGGCCTTTTATTACGACGCGTTAATTTTCCCGATTTTTAAATTCTTTGGAGATGGGGCGTGATGTTATGAGTATTTAAAAAAAAAAATTATAGCGCATAAAAATTTGTATGTAATCTTGAATTATGCTGAGCATCAGCCGTTTCGCGCGGTAGTGGTGCATATTTCTTAAGAATTTTTTTGTATTTGTTTTGTTTTTATTTTTTTATAATTTTAATTTCAACCTGTTTTTAAAGAAAGAAAGAAAGAAAGAAATCGTTTATTTGCTATAATGTAGGTAAACATATAAGTTGGAATGTTTGTAAATTGTCCCGATACATTTTACCTTTCGGTATGCAAAATATTGTTGGGTTTGAATCTACTAATATAATTACAACCATACAATTACTAATAAACTTACTATTTACTTTACTTTGCTTTTATGCACATTTTTTTTGAATTTTTATGGTATGTGCTTTTTTTTCGCGTGAATAAACAATCTTTTTGTTCTTTCTATCTAGGTATAGGAATAAAGTACTCAATTGCTACACCTGACTAAAAAATTGCTATTGCTCACCTTTCCATAAAATTGTGTAGTACCTAAATCTTGCAATATTCTATACAAAAGCTGATGAGATTGTTTTATTATCTTGTTCAAGTCAATTAAAACAAGCACTTATTTGTCAATCTTACCACACACTAATAAATCTGTAACAATATTAAACCTGTGCGAAAAGTGATAGTGAATCGAATGTACCATCACAATAGGTCATATTTTACTACTTAAAGCAGGGATCGCAAACCTTTAATGGTTACATTTAACGGGTCCCATTTTTTTATTTCAATTTTGAATAGTTATTTTTTCGGGAACCTCAAGAAAACTTTAAAAAAAAATGAGTTTTTTTTACTGAATCTTTTATTTAGGAACTCAAATTTATTTAAATTAATTTCTTATTTCAATAATGTTATGCACTTAATCTTTTTTACATTTAAAATAATTTTTTTATTGTTATTTTGAATACTTATACTCGTAAACATGTGTAAATCTAACTGCATTTTGTCCCAAATCTAATATAAAAATCATATATTTTCAAATTGTTTTATTAAAGCACCTTAACATTATTTTCTCGGACGTCCCATAGATTGGCCATCCCTGAACTTACACAATTTTATTACTTATTGTTTTTCTTTTAATGTTTCACTAACAGAGTTTTGATTTACTTGATTGATAGCTACAATATTCTTATCTGTCTGTCTGTCTTACTAATGACAGGTTAGAAATCAATTTTCGTGTTCTTTTTTCGTAAGTCGGGTAAAAAAGAGGTTAAGTTTCCATTGTTTTGTGGCTTAAGAAGTATATCAAGGTCTTTTGTGAAGTAATATGAGATGAACCGTGTAATCATTTGTTTTTATTATTGTGGAAGATTAAAAAATATTCAATAGAAGGTTATTGAAACCACCTGTCAGAAGAATTATGTAAGCTTTTGATATATTGCCTTTATTTACTAGTTTACTTTATATATTAGCTTCTGCCCGCGACTTCGTCCGCGTGTTTTTTCCCCCCCCGTTAAGAGTGGGTAGTCAGCAAAATTACCAATCTTTTTTTTGATTTTACATGAACAATTCTAGATTTCTATGCTTAAAATACAAATGTATGAAAACACATGATATTTTCGAGGGTTCTCATTGATCAAAAACATAAAATAATAACATTTTCTCGATAGAAAAACATCACGAAGTAGCCTCTAATTTTTTATGTTTTCGATTTATATACGATATTCTATAGTTATATTTGTACATGAGTGAGGGTTTTGTCTAGGCATTTTAGGTAATTCCTTTTAGTTTTGAAGTTATTAAGATAAAACCCTTTTGGCACATACTACGTTTTAATTCCGCGAAACAAGTCATCTGCCGTCGCACTTTAACAGAGCCTCAAGCATATTTTTGTTTCACACGTCAGTCGCTGTCCTTAGTCTTTGTCGTAGCGTGATGTTATACAGCCTATACTATCCCTCATGAATCTGGCTATCGTATACATATGTAGTTACAGAGATTATCGCGATTAAATAAACAAAAAAAAACTCTTCAGCTTTATTATATTAGTATTGTTATGTGTGAAAAGTGACATTTTGGAACTGTCCTCCAGGTAAAAGGAGCAGAGGAAGACCATTGACACATTGGGACGATGAGATTACAAGGACAGCCGGCCCAAACTGGAAACAGATCGTACAGTATAGAAACCATTGGGCATCTTTGGAGGAGGCCTTTACCCAATATGGGGTTCCTTCAGATAGTGTTAAGCACTAACTAAATTATTATTATGCTAAATAAGTTACGATATATTTAATAAGTAAAGAAAGTATGGGAATTAAACCAGTTGTGTATCCTAACTCTTAACTAATATTATAAATGCGAAAGTAACTCTGTCTGTCTGTCTGTCTTTCTGTCTGTCTGTCTGTCTTTTCTTCACGCCTAAACTACTGAACCGATTTGTGTGAAATTTGGTACAGGGTAAGTGTGAACCCCAACAAAGGACATAGGCTACTTTTTATTCGACTTCGACTTCGACTTCGTCTGCGTCCGCGATAACCGACATATACGCGGACGAAGTCGCGGGCAAAAGCTAGTTAAATAATATAATTAGTAATAAGATAACTATTTATAGGAAACTAGAAGTGAAAAACCCATAATCATTAAAATTTAGTTAAGTAACTTTTAAATTATGTGATAGGAATTAGTAGGAGATAAAAGGCTTTTTTATTTTATTTTTTTATTTATAGATATGTGCCCAATAATTTGACATAAATATGTTAAAGACTTGGCACAGCGTTGTGGACGTGAGACGAATGGTTCCTTGACTTTCATGAAGAGCACAGCTGTTGGCGGTCGCACTACACACTAATACAATTAAGTGTTACGCCTTCTGAATTTTGAGGACGAATACTTACAGTTCATGTGGGTTTGTGGAATATCGATATTAGAACTAAACTATACAGATTCATGCCCGGTTGATGGCAATAGGCTCGCCCCCTATTACATGGGGCTTAAACATCGTCATCAACCTAGCCTTTTCCCAACTACGTTGGGGTCGGCTTCCAGTCTTACCCGATACAGCTGAATACCAGAATTTTACATGGAGCGACTGCCTATCTGACCTCCACAACCCAGTAACCGGGTAATACAATACCCCTTGGTAAGACTGGTTGTCAGATTTTCGGGCTTCTGACGACCCGTAACGACTGTCAAAGATCCATGTATGACAGCCGGGACCAACGGCATAACGTGCTTTCCAAGGCACGGACACATACCAACCCACTTCGCCAATCAGCTAAATGTATTCTTACCTAGATAAATATTGTATTTTCTCTGTATATAAGTGATTTTGTTAATCTTTTGAGAATAATAAATGTCTAGAACCGTATTAATGGGTACACCGCTGCTTAACCCTTCAAGTATTACAGGCGTGATGTTAAGTTAAAAATATACTTAAAATGAACTAATAGTCTAGCAAAATGCTAAGTTACAAAGAGAGTAAGTATGCGAGCACACGGTGCGTTGCGGCGGCGGTCCGACGCCGGAGCGGTGTCGCTGCGTCGTTTTACATAGAAATATCTGTGGCATGTCACACGATGCGTTCCGACGCCGCACCGGACTTGCAACTACCAAGACGAGGCGGGGAGGGGTGAATGCGTTGCGACGTCGGAGCGGCACCCAGTTGTTTTGCGTCACAAGGAATTACACACGCTCGCTCGCTGCTACGGCACCGCTGCGTTATAACAACGCTGCGGCACCGCACCGCTCGTGTGCCCGCTCACACGGTTAAATCTTTGCGGTGCGGCGCCGCAACGCACCGTGTGCCCGCGCCCTTAAACACACAAATAAACCGTTTTTTTGTGACTAAGCAGAATAATCGAGAAGTTTCATTTGAATAGAGCTGTCATGTTAAAATATAACTGACGGTAGTTTTGTTTTATTTATTTTCCCTCTAAAATCCCGACTGGCCGAACGTTTTCAGATACAAGTGACAATTCACGCCAATTCGTTTGCAGAGGGCGCCTGTTACACCGTACTGTAATGTGAATGATGTGTCAGCGAACAGAGGTTATTTTGACTAGGTAAAATACAAGATTAGGTAAGTATGACCCCATTTTAACTTATAGTTCATATAGTTTATGTGAACTCTAAAATAAACAGTGTAAGGACATTTTACATACTTCTGATTTATGCTATACCTCTCCTATTATTATTTCTAAAGTTCAAAAGAAACTACTAATTATAGCCCTTTAAGAATCCAAACGACTTCTACGCAATTAACGCAAACCCAGGTAATGAGGTGGTGTGACCAGGTGTCGTAATTTCATATGATTATTTATATCTTTTATATATATAAGTATTTGATGCAAAACTGCCCCTTGTATAATTTGATCAGCCATTTGAGACAGCAAGAATGCCTGAACTCTAATTAAGTACTTACCACATAAAAAAATATCACTATAATTTGTCTGATTCTTAATTCGTCGGCCATCCAACCGAATTCCTTCGGTGCCATCTTAAATGTTGCTTTTAAACGTTTTTGAAAAGTAGAAAGTAAGTTTTTGTACTTTTTTGTATAGATTTTTTTTTTAAGTTCTTCTTAATTGCTATGGAACGTAGTGAAAATATGAAAGTAACAGTGGTAATATTTAATTATAATCAATTATATTTTTTATTCATGTTCATTTTATTTATTAAGGATTGTTAACAGCTTATCTATGTATACCTACATTATGTTAGGTATAACAAATTAACAATTACTGTCTTATACAGTAGTCAATTAACAAGTGAACCAGTACGTATATCTAGAATTGTGTAATACATAAAAAAGTGAACTTCACTTTGGAAAAAGAAAATGAGTAATTAGAACCCATTTTCTATTATTATAGAGTCATTTGATTACTCCTAAATATAATACTTTTCAAAGTCACTATTTTATCTACCTCTAGATAACAGTTGAAGGCGATAAGATCTGCAAAATTCGTAATAAAAAAAAATATGATTGCCTATTTCACTTTTACGCGACGGTGTCACAGTCATCCATGTCCCTGACCAAAAAAAAAAGACGTTGACTTATTTACATTTTACATACAAACGCTATCCATTGGTCGTCAGTCAATCGACTTTCAGAATTTTATTTCTGTACGCCAGACATGAATCCTCGACTTTTCGATATAAACATTTTTTCACTCGATTTTACGTTGAAAAATTGACCTTTCGGCTCTAATTGGTTTATAGATAGTTTGACTATGTTTTTTTTTATTTTTTTAATAAATAAAAGCCATTTGACGTTTGCATTTTTTAAATATGGTGACGAGAGTGGTCAAGTTAAAATCATTTTCTAGTTTCTGGTAATAAAATTGATTTGGCTAGCCCAATATTTGAATATCGTTTGCTATAAAAAATCGGCCTACTTAGTTGTATCTAGTTTTAAATATGTAAATAGGCTATATTTTGAAGGGATAGAAATAGTTTGCTGACTAAAGTGTATGTTTTTGTATCTTTTTGTGAAAGATAAATTAGAGAATTCTTGAAAGTTTTTGTGATAAAAATGCTAAGTATATCAAACTTAGTGCAGCTGCCGGGGAAATAATCCCCTAAGGGCTTTGTTACTGGTTAACTTGTTAATAAGCTGATTTTTATTTTATTTTTAAACACTCTTGGTTGATATTTGAGATCGTTTTTTGCATAATTTTAAACACTCTTATTTTTGATATTCCAGATAGCTAGGCAATACCTAAGTATATGGTGTTATTCATTAAGTATTGTCGTGACATTCCCAATCGAGTATTTGAATCATCTACGAAATAATAATTATGCTCTTTTTATTTGTTTTACATTGTAATCATAATATAATCAGTTTACCTCAATTCTTTTGTAGAAAGCATCTGTTGAAAGCTATCTTTTATGACGATCGAATTTTATAGTCTTAGTTTTCATTAGTCGAATTGTTGAGTTTTCGTACATCATTTTTTAGTTGCCCACTAAAAACCAACGGTGTACTGTGGTCCTCCATAGTATAGCATTACGTTGAGTGATAGCCTGCTTGTAACAGAATTATATGCGGCTACGAACTAATTTCCGTCAAAGTATTTATTTTAATTAAACTATTTACAGGCACTTTTGAATTTTTAAGAAGTCTGTCAGTTAATCACAAAAGTTGAAGCTAATTTCTCGTTCTAAAATGTAGGTAAGTCTCTATGGAGAAGAACGAGCAAGGAATTCCATCATATGCCATCTAGCTTGTCGTTTTACATGCACGTATTTCTAAAAACAATTTTTAGTTCTTGACTAAAAACAAAAAATAAGATAGCCTCTCTCTCCAACATTATCAGTCACAAGTCCTGGCCGTTATAGCCGGCTCCGCCCAACCCCTTATTAGACAAAAATACACATCTCAGCATGTTCGGACCTCGGGAGGTCCACCGGCCACCCCAACGGGGTTTAATTATCGGCCACTAAATTAAGTTGGGCCCGTTCTGCTGCCTTGCACTTCGGACGTGTTTTGTGAGATCGCTGCGATTGCAATATGGAGGATAAGAATGTTGAGGAGTTGAACGGGTTGGAGTTACGAGGTGGGGTGGTGTTTAGAGGGTTTTGGGGTTGAGTTTTAATTATTTTTGACTAGATATTTTAAAAAATTATTTTTATGAAAATGAAATCTGTTAGTATTTACGATGTTACTATAGTTCTTTAATGAATATTAAAATGAATAATAACTAATAGATTGACTTTAAAGGCCGAATTCTCAACAATTAGCTGGCGGAGGTTAGAATTGTGACGTCAACAGCTGTTATACATGAAGTCCTCTAGTTACTTTGTAGGTATTAGCACGATACGAAAAGGGTGATTTAAATCCCGAAAAAATATGACTAATATAATACAGGCTGGTATGTCAATTCTCTAAAGTCGCTACTTTTGTAAGCAACTTAAAAATCCCTACTATCTACTAAATAATATGTCTACCTACTTATAATAATAAGTAAACATGACCTCAATAATTATAAATATTTTTTACAGTTTAAACATTTTAATATTACAATATAAAAGAAAGAAATAAAAAATAACTTAACTATAATTTTAGAAACACGTAATTTTTAACCTATACGTTTTTTACATAAATTATCAAAAATGTTATTTTCAATTTTTTTTAATTTTATTGTTCATTTTAATTTTAAGATAATACGATATTGCTGTGCCCTAACAAGGTCCATTACTATTCTTTAGCATTAAGCCTTATGTTAAATACATTATAGTATGCAAATAAATGAAAACGAAATGAAACATCAAATGAAAAATAAAAATAGTTTTGTACATTTTCCTTGGTACGAGTATTGTACCTTGATTACAACACAGTATGACTCATTTTCCCACAACATTTACGTGTTTTGAAGTTCAATGCGAAGCCTGTTGCCCTTCTTATTCTAGTTCTCACGAAGCAAGTCAATATTTTGTTTGCAAACAATGCAACTATTGCACATTTTGCGAACGTATTGTAGTCTTCAAAGTCAATTGCATAAAATGCAGCATAATATTTGGTCTTGTGCAATACAGAATTATTTAAACGTGTAAATTCGTTTTTTTTTAATTTTTTTGTTTATAATTTTTTTTTAAGATTTCGAGTTAATCATAATAATAATAATTCATTTATTTGCTTAGAAAGTAGGTATACAAAATGGTGTTCACAGTATTTTTGTCCCTTGTACAATCTACCTTAAAATTAGGCATGCAAATGTTGAAAGTAATTAATTTATTTAATTAAGTAGCAAGCTTAAAACTATAAACAAACTATAAACTATAACATAAAACGGTCATTGGCCAATTGCATATTTATAGGTGCAGTGTGATGGCCCAGTAGTTAAGGTGCCCGCCTCTTATGCATAAGGTTGCGGGTTCGCAACCGGAATATGTACTTTCTAAGTTTATCTTAGATATCCCTAACATTGATGAAGGAAAACATCACAAGTCAACAAGCGATAGGTATCAAACAAGTCTGAAATCGCCAATCGCTTGAGCAAGCATGGTGATCAATGCTCGCGCCTTCTCTGTATAAAAATAGGTCTTTGCCTTACAGTGGGATACTAATAGGCTGTTATTATACGCTCAATACTCAATATCTTTATTGCTTCTCCATAAGTAGGTATTCTTAGGTGGTAACTTACATAAATGAGATCGTTATGGACCCTGTAGGGCACAGCAAAAAGGGTAGGACAGAGGAAGCCCCGTTTAAAGAGATCATTATATAAAATTATAAGTTCTAACTTAGGAATAAGTAAATTTTGGAAAGTCATGAATAACTTAACTATAACTTTGCTTACATCTATAATCTACTTATATATATATAGTTATATCACAACATTGCACATGTACGCAAAATTTGAAGCATTCGCAGCTCAATCGAACATTGGACTTGAAAGATTTGAGCCACAGACAACGGGACAGTCGAAAGTAATAAAAGCTAGTAAAAAAAAAAGACAACATCAGAGACATGAAGACCTTTTGTATAATAAATAATAATAATAATACTAGCCTATTACTGTCCCACTGTAGGGCAAAGGCCTCTTCTCATACAGAGAAGGCATGAGCATGATCACCACGCTTGCTCAAGGCGGATTGGCGATTTCAGACTTATATTCATTACAAGTCCAGGTTTCCTCACGATGTTTTCCTTCACCGATGTCAGTGATGTCCAAGATAAACTTAAGAAAGTACATATGGATTGAAAAAGTCACATTGGTACTTGCCCGGATTCGAACCCACAACCTCATGCATGAGAGGTGGGTGCCTTAACCACTTGGCCATCACGACACTTGTCTTGTATAAATCTACATTAAAAATCCAAAACCAGCAAGTTCTTTGATCTTTTTGAATTAAAATCCACAACAATACCGAACTACTCGCACAATTAATAAGCACGTGACACGTCATTGGCACGCGTATCGGTACGCAGCGTGCGCCATATTAGGTTCACTACGCCACCCCAATACGCGGGACAGTACGCCTCGGGCCATCGATAGGGACATTGGGACTCAACATCACCTCTGTACCCGACTGTACATCAAACGTCTTTGTTATGGATGGTTTTATGCAATAGGTAATGCTGTTTTTTTATAGCAATTCTTTTTTGTATGACGATTATCATAATGTATTTGAATTAATGAGAATGTTTGCTTAGTTAAAGAGTTTATTCTTGTACATTTTACAATTTTTAGATTTACTATTTTATAAATGTATTGATTAATAGATTATTTATAGTTACTTGCTTCATCATACATTTTGTATAGAAATCCTACTGCTCCTATTATAATGGACAGTGGACATAAACAGAGACAAATTTACAAAAAACAACGTTGTCATATATTTTTTTTATTATTATAGCAATCGGTTTATAGTAATTAAATATCAACTACGTTCATACCACAATGTAAGAAAAAAATACACACAAAAAAATATTTTATAAAAATTACTAAAATAAATTAAAGCAAAATCAAAAACAGCCACTGTGTACCAACTTCAAGTCCAAATGACGATTAGAATATATGTTAAAGACAATAACAGTAATGGAGGTTAGCAAAAGAACACAGGGGAACAAAATAAAACATACAAGTACAAAGTAAAATAATAATTACCCGTACCACCTGAGGCGATGCGAAGATAAACCACATCCGTATATAACCTTTTGTTATAAAAGATTTACTTTTTATTCAATTAGTCACATAATGCGAATGGAAAACGTCTAGGTCTTTGCCGTGATACGGACAGGCGCTTTGAAATGTTAAAGCTTACGCGTAATTGGAAAATTTTGCCTTTTTACGTTTTTGTCTGGTGTGTTTATGTTTGGCGCACTGTGCTTTTTGTTTAGTTTAGTTTTTGTTAATAGAGCTCGGGGTTTTGTTTCAAATGTGTGATGGTGGGTGTTGATATGTTTTTTTGTGAATCATATGGCTTGTTTAGTTTTAATTTAAGTGTCTGGGTTTTCTTTTTTATAAAGTAACCAGTGTTTAAAAAATATATATTTTAAATACCTACATATCTTCCGATTTAAATTCTGAACACTCTTAAAACAAGATTTTATTTTACAGCTAATTACACATTACAATATTTCCTGTAATTAAACATGCATAATCATTTACGGCACAGTGTTTTAAACAGCTCGTTGTTTAAGAAAAAGTGTATAATTAAGTTTTTATCAGCTAACCTTGTTTCTTGACCTGCGTGTGTTATTTGGACAGTGGACGTGTACATTATATCCATTTTCACTTTTAAGCCATTCGCTTTAAATCTTGCTCGCCTTGGTGTGATCTCATTCCGTTCTCTAGAAAAAAAAAAGACTAAGAAATGTGGAGTTGCCTAACGCATGATGCTGCCTTGTTAGCAGTAGATTATTTTAATAATTTATTATGTTAAAAATGCAATAGTTGCAGTGACGAACTTGTGGTTGTTCAAGGATTTTCATTCACTTTTTTGAATGCCAGGACGATTGTGACATAGTAATTTTTTAACTGAAATATTGAATGCTTTGATAGACTTTGAATATTTTGATACAACTTGAACTTTGACTGTTAAAATTACATTGAAAGTGTTCAAGACACACCTACGATAAGTTTGAGGTCAAATGCATATAACTACCACTAAATCAATCATAATGAATCTATGTATCTAATAATTCATATTAAATGTTCGTCCGCACATTCATGATTTAAACCAACGCAAAAAAAGTGGAACAACATTACGCCAAGATCGCCACATTTGGAGCATGGATATAACGACTTCCTGCTTTAAAATAAGTCTTAATAACACACAAAAACCAGTCGACAATGGAAAGTAAACAACAATATACTTATCACCTTATTTACAGTAAACACGTAAACCTTGGCCTATTTTTTTTTCTACATTAACATGTGTTCGGCACACTATGCGTCTTAAATTAATTAATGGTTGAATTAAAGGCGGGCAAAATGAAAGGCCAAAAACCTCATCGCGTAAGGTTAAAGCACAAATGATTGTACTGACATCTCATTAGCTAAAGCGGGGAACGATATGCCTCAGGCACTATCCGATTGTAGTGCAAGTAGTGAGAGGACGGCGGAAGAAAATCTGTTTATAGTTTCATTGTTATTATTTTTGAATTTTTGTTTTGATTATTGATGAGAAAGATAAAAGCGAATTTCAGTAAGTCTTTTATACGAATCAAGTCATAGCTGTTAAATACTTCAAGTCTTCATGTTTTCTATACGCTAATTTTTTATCATACATAGATTGAAATCTTTCTCAAATTGCCAGATGATTTGTTTTGTGTTTAGCCGAAGATCCGCATTGCCATACAACTTTGCAAAGGCCATTCTTTAGGGCATTTGTCCCATTTACAGCAATTTAAACGATTTTTTTGATGCCCTGCGCCCCCTTTTACTAACACATTATATATATTATTGTTATTAATAAGTTTCATAAGTATTTAATTACGAAGTTAAACTGTAGCTGTGTTTTTCTTTTACGAAAACATTTTTTTAATCGCCGTTTGTACTAGATTCTACGTCCGATGTACCTACTTTTTATTGCTATATTTTTTCGTCGCGCCCGCTGCCGCCTATGCCCGACACCACGATATAAGGCAGAGTACACCACATATCTGTATTTTTGCCGATCAAAGGAGCATTGCGCATGACGGCCGTTTGAACCGGTAATCAAATTAGCAGTGCTTTCCATTCTCAAAGAAAAATATGTGTCTATCAGTATCCGTGGAGTTGCCAACAAAAAAAAATGTTATTAGCAGTCATTAAGTTCGTAAGTCGAGGGAAAAGGTAGAATTTTTATTTGATCTAGTTTTTCCTGGTTTTTAAATGATTCTTTTGTAGCCTTCTACAAAAAAATAATGTTAGTCACAATTATAAAAATTAATGTTTGTCTTCTATGCGTTCTTCAACCATTGATGCTTTTGTCATGAAACTTTGATGGGTTATTTTCCATACGCCTGTGAAGCTTCTCGGCCCAAAAGCACCACAGGGACGAAGTCACGAGCAGCAACTAGTACGAGATAAAACAAAACAGATCTTTTAGTTTCCAGCCAGTGACGGTTGCAAGTTCTGACTGTTGAGGGGTTTGCTGGGTGTCAGTTTATCGTATGGTTATTAATAAAAGCTTGCTCCTGTTTAAACATGGGTAGAAATGAAACGTTGATGATTCATGATTGTGTACGTTAAGGTGTAAGTAAGAGAGATAGCGTATCTATGCTTGGTATAAAGTAAAGGATATTTAGAAGGAAGATTGAAAGTGACGAATGGAAGACCAATTTGCAAAAGAAAGACAACATCGAAAATACGTAATTTATAGATAATCTTGAATAATCTCTTTTCTTTATTTTAATCAATTTCATTTCTTATATAGCTTACGCAATAAATAACTTATCTTTTTCCTTGACCTAGGCCCTACACACATTCCCACATGAATTCATTCTTATTGAATTTATGAAATGGGTTTTGAAAACATTTCTGAGATATTATTTTTTTTTATCCAAGTAAGTAATTCAATGATCCTTACATGCTTAATTTCGCTGATCTCTTATAACTCTGCCCAATCCTATCATAGCCAAGATCGAGCTCAATGATTACTTAAATAGACAAGGAACTTTTATCTAGTAGACAATATTGTAAATCATGCGCTGTTACCCCATTAACACGTAGGTACGCTAAAATATTTTTCCCCGACTACCGAAGGCACCTATTTATACTGAACTGCCAATCTTCCCCCTCACAGTCAAACCGTGATGGTATAAACGTACTCCTCCCTATCGTAAGCCCCTTTAAGCCCTAAATTTTGTTGCCGTACTGATTTAATGACATCACATGACGCCCTCTATCGAATGTCAACTGGCATCGTTTATAATCCTATTTTTTAAAACATCCCATCTTCCAACCCCTAGTCAAGGAAATTCCTATCTTACTTCCAACGACTTAAAGTGTAAAATTGTGTGGCAATAATGTCGAGATATAAAAGGTACAATCGCACACACAATGCATAGGTTAGATATTTGAGTCACGAATCCATTTTATGACTAATTCCATAACTTTGTATGTGAATTTCGGGATCAGGTAGGTACACATACAGGGTGTATGTTTACTGTGTCATATCTTCTTCGATCTCGGAGCCTGAGGGGTTTGATTTAATGGTAAGATCATGCCTCGGGAAAGTTTAGGCGGATATTGTTTATGTTGTACCGGTTTTTGGGATGATATTTTGTAAGGCTAGGTAAACACTAGGGTCTCAACTAGGTTACATAAAAGTAAATGCCTTAGAAACTAAAATTATTTAATGAGGTATTTGGCGCGATGGAATCTTGTTGGAACTGCTATGAATGGATTTGTTTTAAACAGTAACTTTGTGAATTTACTGATAATATTACATACTAAGTATAGCTTTTACTCGTGACTACGTCTGCGTATTAGCCAAACAGAAGGTCTTTAACTTCATTCGGCACTGGTTCAAAATCCGTTCTAAGCTGATGTACTACCTATACACTACCTATATTTTTTTTTTCTGACAGCATATGCCGCGCAGTGTCCTCCCGGCAGTTCACGCATTGGTGACATTGTGCGTAAGGCTCCCTGATTATGCGACACAGGTACTTCCCGAAGCAGCCATATCCCGAGAGCACCTGGTGGTCAGGGAGCCGTGCTTTCTCCCGAGCGGCCGAGCCAGTCGGACTGTAGCTGCCGGATCGCCTCGATGATGATGAGGCGATGGTAGGGAGTGAGAACCTGCCCGCGAAGTTTCGACCGATGCAACTTGACCTGGGGCTGCATCGGCCGCTGGTCTCACGCCCTCGCTTCCTCGCGCCACCGGTACAGCGACACGAGTACCTTCGCTTTCAGGTCCCAAGGCGCGGATCCAGCCAGTATCGTGAGATAACCCCTTAAGGCTCTGACGGCCATCGCCCTCTGCGGTTTGCGCAGAAAAACTACCTGCCCTAGGTCTAATTTTCGAGATTTCGTGTCCTCTCGCTTTCATATTAAATGTATATAGATAAAATAGCTACACAGCTCTTTCTAGGAGGCCTCGCCCTATTTTTTTATTGTCTATCTACTTTCTTGTCAATGTTTATCACTGTGAGTAGGTATCTATTACTCACCTGTATTTACCGAAGGGCATTAAGCACAGAGGTGGTGGCGGTCACATAACTATTTGACATAATTATGTCGGATCAGAATAATAATGTCAAAATATCGAACGGTATTTTAAGCTTGATTTACACATATCAGTGAAGCCACAGTTCCGGCAACGTACCGTATCAGTGATTTATTTTATACATTCTCTATGAACGCACCGGAACTGCCACTGTGAGCACTGTGTTGTCATTGACACTGACAAATGAATGAAGAAGTGAGAGAATGTATGAAAGAATAATTTATCACAGATACGGTACGGTGCCGGAACTGTGGCTTCACTGACATGTGTGAATTAGCCTTTAATCTGCCTGGAATGTCTTCTACCTTTTGGCTATCCTGTAAAAAAATTACATTCTCTTCCTGCATATTTTCCCTGCATGTTTTCGTGTAACATTATTTTAGTGTGAGTTTGCTACCTAGCCTAATATACAAATTATTACAATGTCCGTTCATTACAAAGTAATCAAACCGGATGGTGTAATGCGAGTATTTATAAGGCACTTAAGTCATTAGGCCAATAAGGAATTGTTATGTGAAGATTATCTATGGTTCAGCGTTACGTCATTGCAATCTCCACATTAAGGCTGCTACTGATTTTAATTTATAGATATTTAATGTTTTTCTTGTAGGTAATTATTAAGTAACTAGCTTTTGCCCGCAACTTCGTCCGCGTATATGTCGGTTATCGAGGACGCAGGCGAAGTCGAAGTCGAAGTTGAATAAAAAGTAGCCTATGTCCTTTGTTGGGGTTCACACTTACCCTGTACCAAATTTCACACAAATCGGTTCAGTAGTTTAGGCGTGAAGAAAAGACAGATAGACAGACAGAAAGACAGACAGACATTCGCATTTATAATATTAGTTAGGATGGAACAATTTATGACATACCTAATTTCAACGTCTATAGTTTTGGCTTAAGATTATTAATAATGTACTTAATCTTTAGCCAAAACTTTTCAGTTTCTGGATAATTATTATAAATGTTAACATTATAATCCCCGAAGGGATAAGCAGAGGTATATATACCCATGAGTACACCCGCATTTCGCCAGTCATGTTTCAGTCCCATGTAATAGGGTTCGCCCCCTATTGCGATTAACCGGGCACAAATCCAGACACCAAGGCTGCAACTGAATAATTCCTGATGGTAAAACCCAATAACATTCTGCCCGGCCTAGGAATCGAACTCAAGACCTCATGCTCAGCAGTCGCGCTTTGCGACCACTAGGCCAACGAGGCCGTCAGATTGATGATATAAAATTAGTAGAAAACGACCAAATAGCCAGTAAAAGTGTTAGATGTAACAATACAGACACCTAAAGGTTAACAAGTGTCTGCCATAATCCGTCATTATGTCGATGTCGGCGCGGGCGCAAATTGCCGGTGCTTTTTATTTTTTATTATTAAACATAATATTTTTTACTTTCACTGTACCGGGCCACTCGAGTTAGAAGTTATTTGAGGTGTGTGGCGGTGTGTGTGGTATTATTTTAGTGTGTTTAGATCACCTTTTGAGTCTTGTGAATAGAAAATATTTTGATTTGATTAGAAAGTACAAAATATAGATTTACAGCATTTTTGTTCCTTGTACACCCTACCTTGAAATTAAACATGCAAAATTAAGACACATAATTACGAGTATTACTTTAAAGTTATGTAAGTTGTTAAGTATAAATAAAAAATATAATACTCAAAATTCATACAAGTGGCTAAATTTCTAGATAACTAGATGTTATTAACTACATTCATTTACATAAGTATTTACCATAATAATTAACCTAATACAAATACTTTAAAACAAAATAAAATGACAAAGTAAGTATGTACAATTTATAAAAAAGAAAGGAGAAAGCTTAGAGGGCATCAAAAACCTTGTCCGCATCGCTATCAATGGGGCAAGTGCCTAAAAGACTGACAGCATTGCCACGTTGTATGGCAATGCTGATTCTTTTAAGCCTAAGAATGGTCACGTGACTGCATCTTGTTTGGTTGGACCACTTATCAGACTAACTCCCTTCGTAAAGTTGGCGAGTGAAAAGTTTGTGATATATGGACGACAGATGAACAAATAAGTGGACATGGCGAAGCTGTACTGGAGTAGACAAATAAACCCTATACTGAGAAATAATGTGCTATTAACAATAAATAACCTAACAAATCCTTAAACCGTATCATCAACTCTATGTAAACTCACGTTCTAACTTCTGCGATAGCATCATGTGCTTGCGCACATTTTTGAACTAAACTCGTTTAATATTTAAACTTAAGTCCTGACCTTCGACATTTTAATATTAGTTGTGTTCTTTTGATACTTTCTAGATTTATTAAGTAAGTCTAGTGTTCACATAATTATTTATGTGAAACTACCTACAAAACATCATGACGATGTGTGTTAGTAAATAAATGCCAATATGTTTTTTGAGAAAATATTATTAAGTATAATATGACACAAAATAGGTAGATATGATTAATACTGTAGAGATTCTGACTGGCTGAGCTTTAAGCAACCTTATTGGTAAAGAAATTATTTTAAGATAAACTCATCATCAAATAATCATCATAAAATAAGAATGAGAAGTCTTGGGTTCGATTCCCAGGTCGGGCAAATTGTTATTGGGTTTTTCCATCAGGAATTTCTCAGTAGCAGCCTCGGAGTCTGGATTTGTGCCCAGTTGATGGCAATAGGCTCGCCCCCTATTACATGGGACTTAAAACATAACCTGCGAAATGTGGATGTACTAATGGGTACGTACACCTCTGCCTTACCCTTCGGGGATTACAGGCGTGATGTTATGTATGTTAATGAATAGTTATTTTAACTCGCTAATCTCTTTAACTGCAGGTGTGAAAAGGCATTGAAAAATTAAAACGCGATTACATAAATATAAAAAACTAGCTGTCCGCCGCGTTTACACCCACGTCTTTGGTTACTGCTCCGCTCATGTAGGTCGTAGCGTGATGGTATATAGCCTATAGCCTTCCTCGATAACTAATCTATCTAACACTGAAAGAATTTTTCAAATCGGACCAGTAGTTCCAGAGATTAGCGCGTTCAAACAAACAAACAAACACTGCAGCTTTGTAATATTAATAATTAGTATAGATATTAATAACAGTAATTAATAACTGAATCACATAACATTTATTGATACTTATTTAAATAATTGCAAAAACTAGTGTTTATGACATGTGTTAATTTGAAATTAATTGCTTTAGCATAATTAATCGGTAGTTCGGTAGTGGCTAAGTGTTTGGCGAGGTCACGAGTTCGAATCATCATTTCGGTTAAATTTTTGCACCTTGCGTGTAGATGTCTTGCATTAGGTCAATTAAATTAAATTAATATTTTTAATTCCTTGATTGACTTTAAATAAAAATAAAAAATAAATAATACCAGCCTATTACTGTCCCACTGTAGGGCAAAGGCCTCTTCTCATACAGAGAAGGTATGAGCATTGATCACCACGCTTGCTCAAGGCGGATTGGCGATTTCAAACTTGTATTTATTATAGGTCCAGGTTTCCTCACGATGTTTTCTTCACCGATGTCAGTGATGTCCAAGATAAACTTTAGTCCAAGATTAACAAGAGTCGAATTTAGGAGGTAGGCGTACCCAGGGGGGGGCAGGGGAGGGCAGCTGCCCCCCCTTGGAAATCTCGCTTGGAGATCCTCGAAAATTACTTTTAAAGTAGAAGCGATTTAAATAAAATAAAAATGCATGCATAGTCAAATTTACTTTTATTTATTTAACTACCTATAAAGCAGGATCATTTGCGGCTGTTTGCCCTACACACTACACTACATACACCTAATGATTCATGTAGGTGTGTTTGTGTAGTGTGTATGACAAAACAGCCGACCTAAAAAATCTGACTTGCCCCCTCCTACGCCAGAAGCTGGGTACGCCCATGGAGGGATAATTATACTAACATTTAAGAACGATCGCAATTCGCAATATCATCTCAGTCTCAATATGTCATGTCGATTTTTGACATTGATTGTCGGTAAGGTGAGAATGCGACCAAGTTATGAACTTTTTTAGTAGAAGTGAGTAATTCTAATAACTAAAAAAGTCTATAACTTTCCCATTTAGAATCATCCAAAACAATTGGTGATTGTCTTTCAAAAATGTCAAATGCGTAGTACAATTAAAATTAAGTTCACTTGAATCATTTTGTCACTTTTACTTACGCATAAACAGATGGGTTAGTTTCTCCAAAACTGTTTCACAATTACGTAAACCCATAACCTAACCTCAATAAAAACCTAAATGGTATCAAATACCTTAGTCTTAATGTTTAGCTATAAAAAAAACTATGTCAATAGACCAATAGTAATAACAATTAGTACTATTATGGTCAATCGCACATCTCTTAAATAAAATACACGTAAAAAGTAAAACGTATGTGAGCGTTGGTGTTTAATGATATTTTGTGAGTTTAATTTTATTTTTTAATTTGATCTTAAAATAGAAAGAAAGATAGATAGACGAATTTATTAGGATACTAGCTTCTGCTCGCGATTTCGTCTGCGTAGATTTCTTAATTTTATTTATTTATTTATTTCAGGAAACAATTTACATTGTGTTTGAAATCATTAACAGATAAAATCATTAAAATAAAATCACATTCATTAAAATTATAAAACTAAACCTTCATGGTAGGTACAATAAATTATAGAAAATAACAATTAATTAAAATCTACAACATTACAAATTAATAGCCCTATACAACACACTAATTTTACCCAGTCTCATATTACCTAATATCAACATTTTTAAACATGGATATGTCATCATCGATCGAGTACAGACATTTTTCCAATAGGAACGCTTTGAGTCTTGACTTAAATGAGCTTTTGTAAATTATAATAATTAATCCGCACTGCTTGATATTGAGGGATATGTTGAACAATATTAAATCAATTAAGTCAATCGGAATACAAAAATGGATTAAAAGGTAGCCTAGTATATTCCATATCATTCAGATCCATTCAGGTGTTTTCGCGTTTTTGATGAACAAACGTCCATTCTTTCGCAAAACTTTCTCATTTATTAACTTAATAATAGAGAACTTAATTTTGTTGGAGATACCTACAAATGGAGTTGGACTACAAATTTAAAAAAAACAAAAAAATCCCCTACATTTCAGCCATGCTAACATGATGACTAGTGACTTCGAGTCCTAAGACCATACAGATGATCAACCAACTTTTGCGGTTACAGCTTTCAAGCACTATACCAACAAAATGCGGTTACCATAGTAACCAAAAACAAAAAGCATTCATTGTCATTACCAATCTCAGTTTAAACCACACAAATCTTATCTGATTTAAGATCCGCTCTCAAACAATACACAACCTTGTATCAAGTAGACCGTTAATACTTTTATAAACTTACAACATACCTTACCTATCTTAAATCGATCAGTTTCACAATATTAATGCGTAAAGCTGTATATACGGTGTGTAAAAATGACACATAACATAGCCGATAACTACGCATTTTGTCCGTCAAACGAAGTTTGCTTTGTTTCATTTAAAAAAAAAATCCCCACACTAGGATTTTATCCAGTATCGTAGGTGCGTTTACAAAGATATAATCTCACATAAACAAACAGTCAGACCCGAAACAATCTATCTGTAGGTCATACAAATATTTGTTCCGTGCGGGAATCGATCCCGTGACACACAACGCCGCAGCCAATGGTTTAGTCACTTCGCCGACCGTGCCTTCAAAACGTAAAGTTGAGTTATTTTTTTTTTTGCATTGAAACGATTTTTATTTTCGGTCAAAAATCATTTGTGTTAGCGCGCAATGGTAAGTCGCTATACACTTAAACACTAGACTTTACGCTCCTTTAATATCTGTGCAGTTTTCAGGTGTTCAAGGCAGTAACTACAGTAGCAGCAACCAGGTGTCTCCTTCCATCAAAAGTCCTTCCCGAAGCACTCACAATATTAATAACATTGATAAACAGCCTATTATAATCTCAATCCACGTACCTAAACCGTAAAAGAAAGTAACTCTGTCTGCTACACTTTTACGACTAAACCACTGAACCGATTTTGATGTAATTTGGAACGGGGTTAGTTTGAACCCCAAGACAGGACATAGGCTACTTTTTATTTTGCGACTTGGTCTGCGTCAGCGATAACCGACTTTTACGCGGACGAATTCGCGGCCATATAATTAACCGACTTTTACGCGGACGAATTCGCGGCCATATATTATCTGGGAAGCACTTTAAAAGCGTCATGTCTCCATCATGTCGGATCTTACGTTCACTGTTAAGTCATAGGGCGATTGTGCACTATAAGGAATTTTACTGTCCGGCAGTCCGATTTTTTACGGTCCGAAGTGGCATGAAAAAAACGGCTTTGCATAATTGGCTTGTGCACTTGTCCGTCTTTACTCGGATGAAACGCCTCAGTTTAGGATAGCTCTGTCTTTGTCTAACTACACGCCACGCACGCAAAATTACTCTGAACGATGAGTTTCTTGGTTCCGTTCCGGAATGGGGAAAAGTAAAATGTCGGACGGTAAAATTACGTATAGTGCACAAACTAGTATTTACATTATATGGCGTGCCATATCGGACCGTAAAAAATCGGACTGCCGGACAGTAAAATTCCTTGTAGTGCACAATCGCCCATAGGCTCTCTAATTAAATGTGACTACAGCCTTAACTGATGTGCAACTGATAATGCATTAGTGCAATACCAGAAATTATTGCAATGTTACAATATAGGTCTGAAATTATTATTTTATTTTAACTTAGTCTTAATAACTGTTACAACGTAAGTGAAAGGCAAATCAAATGAATCAAGAATTGAGGAAAACGTTAGAGATGATGTTTATTTGGTAAAGTCATCAACAATGGTTGACTTCTCTCTTTCTGAGGTAAGAATTAAAGTCAAAGTCAAAACATTTATTTCAATTAGACCATTTACAGGCACTTTTTAATTATCAAGGAGTCTGTCAGTTAGTCAGAAAGCTGAAGCTAGTTGCTCCTTCCAAAACGGAAGTAGGCCTTTATGGAGAAGAATGAGCAAGAAACTCCACGGTATCGTTTTAAACTAACCTACCTATGATCAACAGTTAGAATCTTATGAAATTTTGCAGATAGGGGCACTATTTAGGTTTGCGGTTAATTATCCGTCAAATAACTTAATTTCCAAATAATACGTAAGTAACTCAATAACTCATAATAGAAAATACGATTCTTTGAGTTACCGTGTATCTTCCTAACAACGGTCATACAACGCCGCGGGCAAATGATAGTTATCTAACAGAAACTCGGCCAATTACGTATAAGATGTTACCCGTCTTGATCTAATAAGTATGTGGGTATTAAGACCACTGTGTCTGTGACGTAATACTACTCTCTGTGACATTGCTGAGATGCATCTCGTGTGTCTGTCTATTTTTTACAAGATGTGTCGAAACGGCTGGACGGATTATAATTGGATGTAAGGATTAGAATGTGTGTTTAATGTGAATGTATTTGATTTAGTTAGGTGTGTATATTGATAATGGAAGTTCGTCAGAAGTCATTTTTAGAGTTAAGTACAATATCAACCTCGTCGCGACGCGACGGTCTAATCATTTACCACGGTATGAATTACAATGCTACTCTGCGAATATCTTCTACGGTTTAGGATAGGTTTAGGTGAAGCACTTGCAATGCTATTTTTAACCGACTTCAAAAAAGGAGGAGTTTGTGTTTGTTACGCAATTTTGGTCAATAAATTGTGGATCGATTTTGTTTTTTTTTGTTAGAATAGAAGTAAACCCTTCTGAATTGGTCCCATAGAAATATTGTCATGATCTGATATGAATTTCGGAGATATGGATCGAAACTCCTCTTAAGACTGTCGTAACAAGTAAAATTGATTTGTTTATACGTGTAGTCGATGACTAACTGAAGGAAGGGGGGGCAGGGGGTATGTCGTGGTAAGTAGGCACTGAAAAGTGAAAAATAAAAAACTTCCAAAACTGAAGTTATTTTTATTTTGTAGTTTTTAAAGCCGGTTGTTTTGTTTGATAAAGTTTTTTATTTTTCAGTTTTTTGTAAAAATGTTTCTTGGTAAATTCTGATTAAGTGAGCTCTGTCATAAATTCTTGAATCATGTCTATAGAAGCATAGTTTACGACCGCTAGTACCTACTTACCGCGTCACGCTAAAATTCTTACAAGTCTTGCAAAGGTGATATTCCTTATTTCAGACAAGGCTTCCTTGTTAACCTTGATTATAAATGTAGTATGGAGTTTCTTGCCCATTCTTCTTCATATTCCATACCTTTGGTAGGGACACCTAGATTCAATTCCTGTATCTCAAAAATAGCATTTAAAAGAGCATTTTAATGGTATATTAATTAGACCAATCAAAGGTACTTTTGAACTCTGAGGTTAAAAAACATTGGTCCACCGGCTACTGATAATTAAAATAATTAATTTCACTTTTATTTTGACTTTGGCTATCAAAGAAAGCGCCTGTTCTACCTAACACCATTTTAGTTAGTCACGTCACATGATGCGTAACATGATTGACAGCTTAGACGGTTGTCAACATTTTACAAATCCGAAATGAAGCTAAAATACTAATATATAAGCCTGTTATACCTATATACTTACATAATAGTAGTCTGTCTAGCCGTGTTTACTAATGTAAAGTTATGCAACTTACATAAGCTTGTATTTTAGTTCGTGATTATAAGCCAAACTGCTTCGAGCTTCCCGTTACTGTCTTTAGATATTGTTCATACTTACACGCCTATTATTATAATAAGCCTGGACTGTCCCACTGCTGGACAAAAGCGTCGCCCCATTCCTTCCTTCTTTCCCCATTCTTTCCTTTGTAAACGTATCGATGGTGCAGGAAACAGTCAGTTTTTTTTAAATTACCATTTGTCCGCTATCGCTAAACTATCAAATGACTCCTTCCGCCCCACCCAGGGAGTCATTTCATGATTTTTACAGACTATTACGGACTATTTGATGATTTTTACTGACTACGGACTATTTTTACGGACTGTCAGACTTTTACTGACTAAAAAACCACCCTGTTCCTTCTGTCGCCCTTTACGTTCCGGGGCCACGGTATCCTGTTAAGACGTCCCGCAACCCTGGCAGGAGGCCTTTCGTCAGGAGTCTAATATTGTACCTCTGTAGGGCAACCTACAGTGGTACAATAATAGACTAGGTTTATAGCATTGAATCGTTATTATTCCGCGAGGAAATCTAACCTGTTGCCACCAAGAACAGAAGCGTTGCTAGGTAACCACAGCCCTATTTGAGCAGTCGAAATAAAAAGAGGTTTGTCCTCAGCTTGGAGTCAAAGCCCTTGACACCACGATAACGATCACACGTTTACACAGATATTATCGAACTGGTCCGATGACATAATTTTTATTATTATTTTCTTGTTTTTATATTAATGGAGATACAGGTTCAGTGACTATAGTCCACATAATATTAGCTCTTTTTTTGCGGAAAACCGCTGGTTGCCGGTAAGCAGGATCAGTCATTGTGGCGATCTTTCGCTTGCTCAAGGCCGTTTCACGATTTCAGGGTGTTATGAATACGTACCAAAGCCCAATTTTCCTCACGATGTTTTTCTTTCATAAGTTTATAAGTTTATATATTTTTAATTTTATCTCAGACATCACAGACCTCGGAGTCTGTGATGCTTAAGATAAAATTAGAAAATATAATTAAAAATTTAAAAAGTCACATGACTCGACCGGTACATCCTCAAGTAAGAGACGCATGCGCCTTTAGCACGCTGCACCATCACAACGATTTACACAAAAATCGTTGGTTTTTAGATCACTTGCTTATGTATTCAATGTACATTTTAAAAGCAGTAGATATATCGTTGTATGTTTAACAAAATAGGTGTAAAGAGATCATATCGGTCTTGATAACACCATGACCAAGCGTTACCATTGCGTTGTAACATATTACCATAAAAACCCCATCAAAATTCAGTTTACAAGTAGACGCATGGAATGCGGGTCAATGGCACAAACTTAAGGCGCACGTACGAAAAGCTATGCGTGGGATTCGTGTGGTCCAAGTTATGAGGAGAAGCGATTTTGGGGTATCACTCGCTGACAGTTCAAAAGTGCCTATTAATAGTGATGTGGACAATTTTTTTGATACACTATGAGCTTACGACATTTTTTAAATTACAAAAAACATATAAAATCACGCCTGTACTCTCCGAAGGGGTAGGCAGAGGTGTGTGTAAAAAAATGGCCTGTAAATGGTTTATTTCAAATAAAATAATTGGGCATTGAGTTTACAATTTCTATGTTGTTTTGCTTTTTATCCGAGTAATGGTCATTGCTTACTGACACCACATTCAGCACGGCTAGAATAACCTTAAACCGATAGCTGCCTGGGCGCCGCCCGCGAGGTTTCACCTTTTTTAACTTGTCATTATTAAAAATATTTTAACGCAAACGATTTAAAGCCCTAACTTTAACAGCAAATTGTTTGCTGTTTAAGTACTCAAAATAGCACAGTAAAACTAAATATATTAAGAATCACAAGCTTCTCCCTCGCGTTCGCTTTTCTTTTACACCACACAACAAACCATTTGATATTATATTCTAATCTTTATGTAACACTTGATCTACTTACTTACAAGTACAATACCTACCTACAGCTTGCACAATTACCTAAAAGTTTACCATGTGCGCAAAGGAGGGTAATCTGTAAACGTAATACAACGTGGTCGCGTGGTCGCATGGTCGCATGGTCGCATCATGGTAGCACTTTTACCGTTACATAATAATGGTCACTGACTAATATACATATTAGACTTCTAATAAAATCCCTAAAGAGATGTTACGAAAAGCTGCAGAATATTATAGAATTGCGACAAAATTAATATTGAGTTTTGATTATAGTGTTATGTAAACGTTTGTCGAATATTTGCTATAAAGATGTGATGTGTCATTTTGGTCTCCATTGTCGAATCGTAAACTAATAATAATTATACTCATTATTAATCAATATACAGAAATGAAACTGCTCGTCTGTTACGTAAAGATATAAAATACAAGTTAAAATTAGAATTCAACTTTTCAGTATAATGGATTTTATTGTTGCACCTGGATGAGAAAGCAATGCAATCAGAAAGGTCACTGTATCAAGTTATATACAAGAATAAATCCATAAGTTGAAAAAAGAAAAAGATCATGTCGAGCTCTTGTCAACTAAAAGCATGGAGTTAACTTTAGAAATAGTTCTCCCACCGAATTTTGGTCACGGTGGCCAATTAATGGACACTAGCCTGCAAACGCGGGTGCTCTCCTTCTTTCGCCACTCTCCGCTGTGACGGCAATTAGACAAGACCGGGGAGAGATTAGGCGCGGAAGCACGGCGATGAGCCTAAATATATTTGCTACACAATTATGATACGACTATGTTTTACTGCAGGGTCGAATCAGAAATGCAGGAGAACCAAGGTCATCGACATAGCGAAAAGAATAACCATTGTCAAATGGCTGTTGGCCTGGGTACATTGTTAGTTGCGATCACGGATGATATGACACAAAGGTGGAATAGACATCGGAAGAGTCAGAGTTGGCAGGCTCCCTACAAGGTAGACCGATGACCTAGTAAGAGTTGCGGAAAGTTTCTGGACGTGAACGACCCATAACCGGTTCGTTTGGAAAACCTTAAGAAAAATCTAGGTCCAGCAATAAGCGTCTTTTAGTTCCTATAATGATGATAGGACACTTATTGCCATAAACATGAACACAATATTACACACAATTTTATTATAATGTTTGAAATGATCTCAATGACTATCGTAATTTAGAATTTCACACAATTTTATAATGTTATTTTTTATTTATTTAATTATTTACAATTTTGCTATGCCCTAACAGGCTCCATAACTGTACTTTTAGCTTTAAGCCCTATGTTACATCTATAAACACATTATGGTATGCAAATAAATAAATATGAAAATAAGTAAGTAAGTAAAAATATGAAGTAATAAACTTTAGACAATAAGTAGAACATATGACACACCTACTGTTGCCTCCTAAAATGTGGTAACTGAACCCGGAAAGCTAGTTTGTTCACTCTGTCTTAACCAATCCAGTATTCCAACAATAATAAAAAATGACATAATCTCTCTCACAAAGCTTTTAATTTACAAATTGAAACGATGCAGACATGCAAATTATAAAGAAATGCGGACAGTATATTAACATAATTTAACATTTTATATTCAACGTGTTTTATTAATCGTTGTAATCACATCATCGCGATTTATCAATTATAAATGTATGAATTTGGTGAATATTCTAAATAATATACAGACTTAAATACAAGAGTATAATGATGCCAGGGTTTGCATTTTGCTTCATATTGTTGCATAATAGCTGAGATGTCATCGTTTGACTTCTTCACGTTTAATTATATAATTAATGTATTCAAAATATTTTACATTAGTATGGGACTGGGCGGGCCATGTCTGTCGGATGCCGTTGGATGCTAAGAGATGGGCCCGCATAACACAAGAGTGGAGCCCTGACACAGTAAGACGGGGTCGCGGCAGACCGAGGATGAGATGGCGGGACGCCTTGGATGGCTTCCTCAGGAACTGGCAAGAGGAGGCACAACACAGAGGAAAGTGGAAGTAATGGGGGGAGGCCTTTGTCCAGGAGTGGGACAGTAACGGCTATTAAAAAAAAAGAAAAAAAAAAGGAGTTTCTCGCCCTGCTTCTCCATAACAAACTGTTTTGAAATGACGTTCAAATGGGGTCTTTCTTTTAAATGGTTGAATTGAAAAAAAAAAAACCGGCCAAGTGCGAGTCAGACTCGCGCACCGAGGGTTCCGTACACAAACTCCTCCGAAATGGCTGAACCAATTTGCATGAAATTTTGTGTGCATATCGGGTAGGTCTAAGAATCGGCCAAAATCTATTTTTTTATTTTTTTTTGTTAATCGCATAACAACGTTTGCTGGGTCAGCAAGTCTAATATATAAAATTCTCGTGTTGCGGTGTTTGTTTCCAAACTCCTCCGAAACGGCTGAACCGATTTGCATGAAATTTTGTGTGCATATCGGGTAGGTCTGAGAATCGGCCAACATCTGTTTTTTTTTTTAATCGCTGAACAACGTTTGCTGGGTCAGCTAGTAAGTTTATGATTATTAAAAAAAATATACTATGTGATGTAACTAAAAATTTAAGATTTTCGGAATTTTTCCTATATGTGTACTTTATAACGTTGCTTCATGCCAAATTTCAAGATTCCAGGTCGTCTGGAAGTATCCTTTAGGTTTTGATTCCCTTGCGAGTAGTTGCGAGTTTCAAAATATGCGGCTTTAATTGCTGTATCTTTTGATTGCGTTGACGTAGAAGTTTGATTTTGTTACAGCTTAAAGATATTATAGACTTGAGTATTTGTTAAGAATTTCAATATAATACCACTACGCGTTCATGAGTAAAGGGGTAATAAGTTTAAAATTATTAAAAATATTTTTATTATATGATGTAACTAAAAATTTATGCTTTTCGCAATTTTTCCTTTATCTGTGTTATAAGACGTTGCTTCGTACCAAATTTCAAGATTCTGAGTTCACGGGAAGTACCCTGTAGGTTTTGATTCCCTTGCGAGTAGTGGCGAGTTTCAAAATATGCGGTTTTAATTCCTGTTTCTTTTGATTGCGTTGACATAGAAGTTTGATTTTGTTACAGCTTAAAGGTATTATAGATTTGAGTATTTGATATGAATTTCAATATAATACCACTACGCGTTCATGAGGAAAGGGGTAGTAAGTTTAAAATTATTAAAAATATTTTTATTATATGATGTAACTAAAAATTTATACTTTTCGCAATTTTTCCTATATCTCTGCTATAAGACGTTGCTTCATACCAAATTTCAAGATTCTGAGTTCACGGGAAGTACCCTGTAGGTTTTGATTCCCTTGCGAGTGTCGAAAATTTGCGGCATAAACGGGAGTATCTTTTGATCGCGTTGACTTAGAAGTTTGATTTTTTCACAGCTCCAAGAGACCATAGACTTGAGTATTTGATATGAATTTCAGCTTGATACCTCCACGCGTTCCTGAGAAAAAAGGTCTTGACAGACAGACAGACAGACAGACAGACAGACGGACAACAAAGTGATCCTATAAGGGTTCCGTTTTTACCTTTTGAGGTACGGAACCCTAATTACATTGACTTTTAGTAGGTCAACTTAAAACATGTATATAATTACTTAGGAACTTGATCAACTTTGACATGATCAAAAGCGTATGAGTTTACTTTTGACTCTAATCAAGGTCAGAGGTGAGAGAGACAAAGTCTACGATGGAGTGAGCTTACCGAGAAGAAGGCTGTTCTCTCTAACTTTGAAGAAATCAGGGTCGAATGTGTTCGGAAATACAGTCGCTGGTAGAGAGTTCCACAAAAGTCCTTTGATGTGCTCTAAATTTTTATTATTAATAACTAGCTGTCCGCCGCGGTTACACCCGCGTCTTTGGTTACTGCTCCGCTCCCGTAGGTCGTAGCGTGATGGTATATAGCCTATAGCCTTCCTCGATAACTAATCTATCTAACACTGAAAGAATTTTTCAAATCGGACGAGTAGTTCCAGAGATTAGCGCGTTCAAACAAACAAACAAACAAACAAACACTGCAGCTTTATAATATTATAAGTATAGATTAGTATAGATTTATAATATGTATTGTACAGCTAAAGAACAAGTTGACGTAATACCATAGATATCATTATCTTGCCGGACTATTCTGTAAAAATGTCCCACTGTAAAAAGCCAAATGAGTTTGTAGTGAGCTGACAATCTCTAACTTCAAGCGTGTCCCACACTGGCGCGGCCTGCGGTGCGGCCGCGGTGGCGGTCAGTTGTATTCGTTAGAAATGTAGGTGAGCCTTCAGACACGCGCGGCTAAGACGCGGCCCGCGAGCGGCTGACCGCGGCGCAAGCCCCGCCCCCATGCTAATGTGACCATTTTATTTTGACTTAAAACGGGACATTTTCAAAAGTACGACGTCAGTAAAGTCGCAATAATAAAATAAATCTGTTGAGATCATTTCTTTAAGAAAATTAAGTAGATATTGAATAATTAGCTAAACGATAAAAGTATAAGGCTATTTCGTTGAGGTTTTGTAATGTTTTTATGCACTTTAAAAATATTTTATCTTTAGGAAAATTACAGAGAACTGTTAAAGGATGCATAGTTTTTATGTTTATTGAAAAAAAAACGAAAAAATTCTGCGTCCCAAAGCATCGTTCGGGAACACCCGGACGAAGTCACGAATAAAGGGACAGTCCCGTTCAAAACGGGACGTATGGTCACATTACCCATGCCACGCCCCTTCTGCCACATGAGTAGAATATACTCTGTGCTTCTGTCACTCGGCACCACGCGGTCAGTTGCAAATTTTTGCAACAGGCCGCGTGTACCACGTTGAAAAATGACGCCAAATACGAATATTGTAACAGAAATAGTAAATTTAAATAATAATTTCGCACTTTCTGTTCATAAAAGTAATATTATGAGATGCCAATAATAGATAATATAGGAATCTCACACATCAAAATAATGTTTAATTATAGTTTGACCGAAAGTGTTGTACCGCCCCTTAGGAAAGCGCGGGGAGGTGGGGTCCCAGGAAAAAAGACCATGAGTTCACATGAGATCAATATTGTCGGACTGATCTTACGATATCGGTTTACAATATTTTATGTAAAGCCAGATGCGATTCCAGACTTATATTAATTAGAATTCCAGGTTTCTTCACGATGTTTTCCTTCACCGATGTCAGTAACATCCAAGATAAACTTTAGAAAGTTTTTTTCATTTCAATTGAAAATTGCCTCCGCTACGATTTTGGCAATATTCGCATCACTATTCTATTCAAAGCTTTTGGTCTACTTTTCTTAAAATATCCGACCATTTTAAAAATGACGGTCTTGACATCACGAGATAACGCACGACCCATCTTTGTATATTTATCTCATGTGCGTCTGTCATAGACGGTCCGGTACAAACAAATGCTAGCTACCGCCGTGAGCGTCGGCGGCAGACTGACGGCACGGAGCGGCCGGTACTCCCCCGCGTCTCGCCGCGCACATACCTAAGGCGCCGTACAGCAGTTTCGGTCAAACTATATAGTAGGGGAGCCCAGGAAGGGATTTTTGGATTTACTCGAGCGTGGCAGATTAATATAAGGGGGGATACCTTGCACCCTGTTAAGTACCTCCACCATATACAGGGTGGAATTTTGTAATGCCACCTGGAGGGAAAGTACTCTTAACACTGCAGATAGAAAATTTTACTCAAAGGAAACATTCCTTTAGGCGATTAACACACGGCACCGCACGCCGCTCCGGCGTGCGGTGATGCGGTTCTCACGTCGCACTAGCCTCTATGAAATCCGCTTGAACCTTGCACACGAACACCGCACGACCGCGCGGTCGAGCGGTGTTCTCGTCACAACCGCATCACCGTGCGGATCATCGTGCAGGGTTCCCAATTTAGGGGTTTTCTCCCCAAAAGGGGGTAATAGGTATAATTTTTTAAAAGGGCGTTATATGTTTAGGTGTATTTTTAGGGACTTTTGGCTTCTTATATTATTAAATCTATTTTTTTATTTGTTGACCTAGGCAACATAGTGGGTATCAGGACACATGCGCGAAAGACATTTACGCGCAAGACTCTTGCGCGAGACCCTTTGCGCGCACGGACACTTGCGCGACTCCCTTTGCGCGATAGGTCACTTGCGCGAATGACAGTTCCACGATAGACATTTGTGCGCCTACACTTGCGCGATAGATACTTCCGCGAATCCACTAGCGCGAATGCAGATATGCGCGAAGTATATTTTTATAAAGGATATAATGGGCAAAATTCTTGAAATAAGGTTCCGTACACACATCACTTTATCCATTAGATAAAATTTATAACGGCTAATTACGCGTCATGGGTGTAGTGTCCATGGTTTTCGAGGGTGCTGATGCCGAAAATGTAGTCAAAATGAAAATCCAAGATGGCGGCCGCAAAATTTTACAAAATATGCTTCATGGGTGTCGCGTCCATGGTTTTCGAGGGTGCTGATGACGAAAATGAGGTCAAAATAAAAATCCAAGATGGCGGCTGCAAAATTTTACAAAATATGTTTCATGGGTGTCGTGTCCATGGTTTTCGGGGGTGCTGATGCCGAAAATGAGGTCAAAATGAAAATCCAAGATGGCGGCCGCAAAATTTTACAAAATATGCTTCATGGGTGTCGCGTCCATGGTTTTCGAGGGTGCTGATGACGAAAATGTGGTCAAAATGAAAATCCAAGATGGCGGCTGCAAAATTTTACAAAATATGCTTCATGGGTGTCGTGTCCATGGTTTTCGGGGGTGCTGATGCCGAAAATGAGGTCAAAATGAAAATCCAAGATGGCGCCCGCAAAATTTTACAAAATATGCCACGACCATGGACACGACACCCATGAAGCATATTTTGTAAAATTTTGCAGCCGCCATCTTGGATTTTTATTTTGACCTCATTTTCGGCATCAGCACCCCCGAAAACCATGGACACGACACCCATGAAACATATTTTGTAAAATTTTGCAGCCGCCATCTTGGATTTTTATTTTGACCTCATTTTCGTCATCAGCACCCTCGAAAACCATGGACGCGACACCCATGAAGCATATTTTGTAAAATTTTGCGGCCGCCATCTTGGATTTTCATTTTGACCTCATTTTCGTCATCAGCACCCTCGAAAACCATAAACACGACACCCATGACGCGTAATTAGCCGTTATGAATTTTATCTAATAGATAAAGTTATGTGGGTATGTGTACGGAACCTTATTTTAAGAATTTTGCCCATTATCCTTTATAAAAATATACTTCGCGCTTATCTGCATTCGCGCTAGTGGATTCGCAGAATTTTTTTATTTTTTTCCCAAAATTTTCCCCGCAGTTTTAATTTCACCAAAAGTTCCCTAAAATTTTTCCCCAAATTGGGGGGAAAAAAAAACCCCAACCTGGACACCCTGAAAACTGGTCAAAACCGGTAAAAAATAACTGGCTAAAACCAAAACCGCATCAAAATCCGCTTCACCGCCACCGCATGCCGGAGCGGCGTGCGGTGCCGTGTGATAATCGCCTTATTTTTGAATAGAAAGCAAACTGCATTCAAAGATTTTCGAAAATTCTCTTCTCCCACACCCGGGAATCGAACCGGCTTAAATCTGAAAAAATTATACCCTGTACTTTTATTGCATCGATCGTTAGGGTCAATTATAAGGATGAAATCTCTTTCTGAGGAAAACCAGGAAATTTAAATTTTTGTAAATAGTTAAATTAATTTAAGATTTCCTGGTTTTCCCTTCATTTAATTTATCATGTTTGTTAGAGAGATTTCATCCTTCATCCTCACTCCACCAGTGAAAGGGTTCCATCTTTAACCATTTTTTCTTTTTAGCATCTAATCTTTACAATCTAAAAGGTCCCCACGACGCTGGAGTAAATCCACATTTAGCATTTTGGGCTCCCCTACTAATTTAATAATGACGCATCAGGCCGCCACCGCCACCGCGGCAGTGTGTTGTCGCAGGGGGCGGGGCCGCGGCCCGCGGTTGGCCGCCACCGCAGGCCGCGCCAGTGTGGGACACGCTTAAAGGGCGACAGCTCATCTCAAACTCACTTTACCTTAATTCACCGAGGAATATTTTTTTTACAGAATAAGACTGCTGACTGACTCCAAGCCAAGCGGAGTGAAGAATCTCTTTGCAATGAAGTACATTATATACCAAACGTAACTTCGGTGAATCAAATGAAATTATTGTTCAAGTCAGTTCAGATATATTTTGAAATATTATAGTGATGTAACTATGCATTAAATGCAGTCGTTTATTTGTGTTACAGACGCAAGACCGTAAAGACTATGCACTGTAATTGGATTTTACCATCTCTGTGTATTTTTTGGGCATGTAGTCTTGTATTTCTTAATATCCTGTATTATTTCATCAAGAGTTTTGTTTGAAAAAATGTTTCCCCACACTAGGATTTTTTTCTCATTTTAAACTCACGCACGCAAACAACCAGACCTGGAAAAACGACCTGTAGGTTCTACAAATGTTTGTTCGAACGTGAACCGAACCTGAGACTCGCTCAGTAACAGCAAAGAAACAAAAAAAAAATAACAAAAAAAATGACAGCTCACTTGTTCACGAACCTGACCTATAGATCGGAGTTTGAATGGAATTGAATGATCTAAGTCTATCTAACATACCTACACATGAAGCACATTTATTATCAGCATCATATTAGCCATACGATGGCTACTGCTGCAAATAGGCCTTCCTTAAAGATTGCCACAATGATTGGTCCTGCGTGGCGAGACATTATTATTATTTTTAAGGTTTATAAAAAAAATAAAAAATAAAAATAAAAAATATAACTCATATTCATTTATTGCATATCATAATGTGTATATACGGATGTAACATAGGCTTAAAGCTAAAGTAGGGCTGCTAGGGAAGGTAAAGTAGGTTAGGGCAAAGCAACATAGCTTTGACTCAAAATTAAAAATAAATAACTCATAAGCAACTCTATCCGTTACCCATTTCCTTTCATCGATTACCAATTGACAAATCCATTACATGTTGCATTGCATATTAACATCTATTGCAATATGACAAAGGTCACTAGTGCAGATCAACTGTTCTCTGATAATATCTACCTTTCACTGCATACGCTTTGTAATGCTACCGGTGATATTCAAACTTAATGTGCAGTTTCGATCCATTGAAATTGTACAACTTGAAATTTGAAATTATAGAGATGTTCTTTACCCTTAGGGCGCCCACACACTAACAGTTCGGTAACCGATTTTTGTTGGTAGTAAAAGAGTACTTTGTATCCCATACTACCATCGTACGTCCTACAAAAAGTCGATAATTGACCTTGAATCGGTCCAAAAAATCTGACGTGTGAGCGCTTTTAATCTTTATTTAAACGGATGTAAACTGCGGGATTCCCTGGCTACGATGGATTAATAATAGTCTAGAGAAGGGGCCATTGCCCTTTCTCATACAGAGAAGGCACGAGCATTGATCACCACGCTTGCTCAAGGCGGATTGGCGAATTCAGACTTTCATAATAATTATAAGTCCAGGTTTTCTCACAATGTTTTTTTTTCCTTCACCGATGTCAGTGATGTCCAAGATATACTAATAAAGTAAGTACTTATGAATTGAAAGTCGCAATAGTGCTTGCCCAGTAAAGAACCAACTTTACGCCATCTAGACATATGAGACTAAAACATTTAATTTAAAATTATCAGACCGCGTTCGTCATAAACATATACTTATCCATCTCTGTCTTATTAAATGCTCGATGATAACCAGATTAATATTTACATAATAAGCTAAGTTCAATTAATTCCATACATTAGCCAACCTTTTGGGATGTCGCAAAAAGATGCCATTTTACTTGGCGATAAAATTATGTATTTCGTAACAACTATTACGAATCATTTTGTCAAAACATCAGCGACGTGGTTCATTTTGTTCCATTGCACAAGTCAAAATTCTCTGTCTGATCTATTGCGCCGGACAAAAATGAATTTTGATTTCGATTTATTGCATAACATAAAATTAAGTCCACGTTGTATGACAATGCTGATCATATACTCAAACATATAGCTTGTTTGAGCCGTTTGGGGTTGTAACACACACCATGTTTTTCGGGACATCGCCAAGCGACTGGTCGACTCTTTACATGGTAAGAGGGCTGGCCTTTTCAAGTGGTAATGAATATTATTCTTAATTTTATTTACTTCTGTAATGGTCAATTTTATACCTAACCACTACCTTTCTGCATATATCTTTGGAACACTTTCTTATCGATCTCATTGCATCAATTAGAAAGCAAATATTTCAGTTATAATTGATATTTCGGTAAATAAAACTTGTTTGTGATTTCTACATTAAAATTAGTGCTTGTGTGTTAGCTAATAAGAGTTGTATTTTGTTGATTACTTCCTGCTACCGTTATTGCTTTTATCTTAATTTTGAAGCGTCTTCAAACCGGTTTGTGAATTCTTTACATTTCTTTAGCAGATAGATTCGCTTCTTCATTTAAATGCCTTCCAAGATTTTCATTCGCCAGTTCGGGGCGCGGATCGTTCGTCAAGAGAATGTCGGGCTTTCGACTCATGGTGGTTCTGACGGCCCGTAAAGACTGTCAAAGATCCATGTATGACAGCCGGGACCAACGGCTTAACGTGCTTTTCGAGGCACGGAACGATGTCAGTGATGTCTAAGATAAACTTAGAAAGTACATATGAATTGAAAAAGACACATTGGTACTTGCCCGGATTCAACCCACAACCTCATGCATGAGAGGCGGGCGCCTCAACCACTAGGCCATCACGACATATATGGGTCAGTAAGTCTAATATAACCTTCTCCCCAGGTGGAATTAATGAGGATATCTCCACGAAAAGTAACTAGTCGCAGTTTGCACATTAAAACACTTAAAAAGTGAAATGACTGAGAAAGATAACTCTAAAATAGGAATGCATAGAAATTACATTCTATTCTTCATGCAAATCTCGTTAGTATATATAGACATCATCAAAAACTTCTGGTTGATAAAATCGAAAATATCTCACAAAAGAAGGACCTTTTAGTGCTAAAAAGGTAACCAATTGATGCAGCTATCTGTACTTAATTAGAAAGAATGAAATGTTCATCAACGTCGAATTCCCATAAGGAAAAAATAGTGTGCGTTAGGATATCTATGTCATATCATCCTAAAAACATAGGATGGTTTGCCCTGATTGGTCAACGCACTAAATTACGTCACTACGATCTATAAAGCATCATTTAATTGAATCGATACGTTCGGTTGCATCACTAAACAAAACCGCTCAAGTTGTATTAACTAGAGATGTTCGTATCGATATCTTTTATGATTACAAGCATGCAGCTTTTACGATTACATTGTTGATTTTATAACTGTTTAGTAACGTTTTAAGTGGTGAATCGTCGTGTGCGCAGCAACCCTTTCTCTTAGTAAAATGACGATCGTTAATGACTATACCAAAAAAGGGATTTTTAGATAAAAATAGTATTTTAAGCATACTATATAATATTTTATGTGTAAATATAATTATGCAACATCTATCTAATATCTATATAAATAAAAATTAATCTCTTACTGTGACTGGCTAACTAGAGAATGGCTGGACCGATTTGTTTGTCCTAGCTGAATACAAAAAAATTACAAAATTATATTACTTGTCTAATTTCTATATTTGCCCCATCAAGCTAAGATGAAGTGCTCTCCAAGATAAACTATGAAAGTAAATATAGAACCATTTATTTAAAAAAAGAAACTACTTGATAAGAGTAATCTAGGCAATTAATTGCCCACACTACTAAAACCATATCTCAAACTAATCCATCTAAATGTCAGCAGTGCAATTAAATTTCGATATTGCCATAAAATTCTCGATACCAAACCGCATCACTAGTAGGAACCTGACTTATATAACAATGATTCACAATAACTGACCAGCGTTGACCCACATTGGGCCATAAAGTTATATAGGCATGTAAATGGTTCAGGTTGGTACAGGACATTTGAAGTGAAAGTTTTCTATTTACTTAAAAGCTATTGGAAAGTCGTAAGCAGATAGGTGAGCTATGAAATCAGGTTGCAGACAAAATATTAACTCTGGGATAAACAAAAATAGCGCTGTCAGCGTCGTTTTGGGGATATATGGCCTTAAATGTTCGGTTCCTGGAACTTCCTGGCCTAGATCTATTCTATCTCCTGATTGTTTGGAGGGAAGTGACAATTATATTTTTCTTACTCCTCTGCTATTCTTTTCTGATTAATTTCGTTGCGTGATCCAAGACAGTTGAATCGTTTCTTCGGGACTCGTCGAGCTTCATTGCCTCGGCGCTTTTCTAGCGGTGTCCACTGTTGATTCTGGCTTTCAGGAGTTGCAGTGGTTGGGAATAGTGTGGTGGGATTGTTCGATTCCTGGATACAGAAAATGTCGCAATTTGTGTCTTGACGTAGATGGGATAGAATATCGGACTTATTGTCTAAAAACCCTTAAATATTAGAGGGAGGACTTAGAAAGCAGGTAGTGGGTTCCGCTAGAGTGGTCAATTGATAGTCATGGCTCTGAGGGCAGCCATATGGAATTATCATCGTGATGAAAGAATCGGTCAGCTAGACTCTGCGTTACCGAGTGCTAGCTGACCAATACACAATTTTTTTTTATTTTTCTCAGATCTATTAATTTTATCTATTCACGCACATCACTATTAAAACAACTGACGCAACACTAGCTCCCAACAACTAGCTAGTGTTGACCCACGGACGATTTAGACACTATGACAATTTAACTAGACTACACATGCAATAAGAAGTGGTCATAGACAGTGAAAGTTTATAGCTATGGCTAGAGTCTAGTCAGGCAACAAAATGAAATAATGTGAGAATGTAGAAATTATCATTTTAGGTGTTTATTGCGATGGCAACAATCTCCTTTGTGGGTGTGGCCATGGTTAAAAAATGTATGATATATTATCTATGATGATGAGCAAAAGTATTTCTTGCTTGTGACAGTAGCGTGGATCGATCAAATTCTCTTGGATTAGGAGTTACGTTGGCTTGACCGATGGAGATCGGTGATGTAAATGGGTAAATAAAATTACTTGTAATGTTTTTAGGGTACTCAAAGGGTGCCAAACGAGGCCCTCTTACTAGGACACCGGTGTTGGTTTGTTAGCCCGTCTGTCACTTTTCGTCTGACACTTGGAATTTTTACAGAGTGTGTATTATTATGGCTGCTAAGACAAAAACAATAAAAATCAAATGAAGTCAATTACAGGGGATCCCCATACAAGAAACGTATTAGTTTTTATACAAATTCCATCATATTTGGGGTTAGGGGTGGGTAAAAAAATGGTTCGTTGTCACTAGTTCCATTAACAGTTCCATGATGGAACTACTGTTGATTTTTGTTATCACTAGTTCCATTATATAAGAATCTTAAAATAATGGAACTAATGTTGATTTTTTTTATCACTAGTTCCATTAGGCACTTGTGAAATTTTTTAAGGGTGTAAAAACACTAGAGGTAAAAACACTTAGGTTTTATCATAATTTTATTCAATAAAATCAACAAACATTTATTTTTTTTTACTTTAATTTGTTTTATGATAGTATGTAGTGATAGTGATCGAATAGAAACAGCAAACATTTTGCATGTTTACATGTCGATATTTGATGAGACAGCTAGTTCCGTTTATTGTAATATCGTTTTTTTTTTATTGGGGGTTGTCCGAAAAAATATACATAGACTTTTTGTGTATTAAAACTTTTTCTTTGGAAAAAGATTTTGGTTCCATTTAAAAGAAAAACGTGCTTTTACACCCTTAAAAAATTTCACAAGTGCCTAATAAGCTGGAACTAGTGATAAAAAATTCAACATTAGTTCCATTATTTTGATTTTATTGAATAAAATTATCATAAAACGTAAGTGTTTCTAACCTTAGTGTTTTTACACCCTTAAAAAATTTCACAAGTGCCTAATGGAACTAGTGATAAAAAAAATCAACATTAGTTCCATTATTTTAAGATTCTTATATAATGGAACTAGTGATAATAAAAATCAACAGTAGTTCCATCATGGAACTGTTAATGGAACTAGTGACAACGAACCAAAAAAATAGGTCGCGAGAAACCGCTGGCGCGGGCAGCACAGGATGGGTCACTGTGGTAATCTTTAGGGGAGGCCTATGTACAGCAGTGGACGTGGTTCACGTGATTTGATGATGATTAAACTTAAAGACCAAAGGTCAGTATTTCATGACCTCAGAAAACGTGGCTGTTCCTCGTCGTTCCGCATAATTTGTAATAAAATAAAACAAGAAAATAAAAGGTATGCGCAAGCGCAACTTATGCCTTTACACTGTTTTAAACTAAGTAAGTATGTGGTGCAACTTTTGACATTCTGATAAGTACTGCACTTTATATTGTGAGAATGATTTTGGATAAATGTGAGACTGTCCTGTTAATTAAAAAGATATATTTTTTTATTTATTGGACTGGCTGCCCCAGCGAACTTCATACCGCCATATTTTTTTTAAATTTTCGTATATAAGAACCTTCTCCTACAATAACAAACACAACAAAAAAATAATTAGTGAAATTGGTCGGTTAGGGGTTGGTTGGTTGGAAATGTCGTGATCAAGGGAAATAGGGATTCATATTTATATAAATATAGGTGAATTTCAACAAGAGATTTTTATTTGTCATTTCGGTGAGATTTTTTTATTCCAATGCTATCTACATAATTATTTTTAGTGACAAATAAAACTTTAGCCTATTTTATAACATTGTCCGTGAGTGGACATCAAATTTCATTAAAACCTACATAAATATTTAAGGATGAATTTTTAAGAGTCCACTGAAATGAAAAGTGTCTACCGAAATGATAAAAATGACCACCGAAATGATAGAATTTCATTCAGAATTTATAATAATTCATTCATAGTTATAACAGCCACCGAAATGAAACTATTTTTGTCCCCGTGTTACTGAAATGATAAACTTTCTTTTTTGGCAGGAAACCGCAAGAAGTTGGGACCGGTGCGTTCGCGCCGAGAGCTTGAGCCGGACTGATCCGAAGTGAGGAAAGGTGAGAAGGGCGTAATAACGCAATGTTGACATGGCTATTCTACTAAAACTTACTGTCCTCTGAAATGATAACATTTTTCCGGACAAAAGTTGACTGCCTGTCAAATCCATGAGAAAGAAGATAAACAAACAAAAATAGTTTTATCTGATCGAATATATTATAATTTAATGATAACAACATCGATTTAAATCCATATTTCGAATGTATTTGCAGGGGAAGGTATTTTATGAGCAGAATTGGGTTCAGGACAGGCCACCGTGATGATAAAATAACACTTTGTAATTTTTTTATTTGGTATATTAGATGGTAGAAATCAATGATTTTTTTTGCCAAGGTAGAGAAGTACTTACTTTGTTAAGAAAAAATATATAAAATAAAAAATCAGCACATTGCACTACCGTTCTCAGGTTTGCCGTGTATTTCTTTTTGCTTGCGCAATTCACCCATGTGTATAAGTAGATAGAGATAGAGATTATTTTTTCTTCAGTTGTAACCAACAGGTTTTAAGATCGCTTCACTCAAGCTGGGATTTTCTAGATTTATTTACTTATTTATTTGCTGCGATCTAGCAGAATAGTTCAATCTGTCCTAAAAGTTACTTTTTGTCCAAGAATCTGAGCTATTACTCGTAACATAGCAGCCAATCGCCCACAGCGTAAATAACGTAAAAATCTTCCAAGAATGTGTAAATTTCACAATTTTACTTAACAAACATTCTGATCAAGCTCATCGATATTGCAAAAATGAGTCTTTTGTGGTCCAAATGTGGCAACAACCGCATACTTAAATGTTCATGTTATATTTTATAGATGAGTCTCAAATAATTAAATAAATATGTTCTTATGTAATATTAAATATTCATGGAGTGTGTCCACGCTAATGGCGCCGTCGTCGTCGCAGTGGGAGCCGGCGCAGCTAGAGATCTATCACGAGACGTTGTTATAACGATAAAGTGTAAAATTGACTCACTATGACAGATGACGTTTGAGCATTAGAAACGTAGAGGTGGTAGACCTGTCATTGTAAATGTTAATGTTGTTAATCTAAATATTTATATAAAAGCGAAAGGTCACGCACTCATCACGAAATATCGAAAACCGCTACACGTAAAGATGAAAGGCAGGGAGGTAGTTTATAGTTAGTAGACGTCCGCTAAGAAAGGATTTTCCAAAATTCACCCCCAAGGGGATGAAATCTAAAGATTTTGTGGAGAAATCAACTTTGACGCGGCCGAAGTAGCGGGCAGAAGCTAGTTATGAATATTTAGAATCTTTTCAATTCGAATTGATCGTATTATTTTTTGTATTATTTTGTTATGGCAAATAAATTAATATTATATTATATTTAACTTTAATTTTGACGATGTTTTCTCCTTTTTCCAAATCAATTCTTGTCAATAAATACTGTTATCTGATAATTCTATACCTCCAAAGATACCAAGGCAAAAATGAATCTTACTGCTGCAATGGTAATTTCTGAATTAGACTGGAAAAAAATCTCTTAATTCAAACACTTTGGTCACCCTACAATGAGCATAACCCACGCAGTTATGGCTGACAGACGATCGAGCCAAAAGTATAGTTATTACGTCACCAAAAGGTTGAAAATGTTACAATACCCGAGTGTTCATGTCATCTGCAAGTAAGTGAAAGGTTTCTTTAGACGAAATTATTACCCTAATAATCGTAATATAGATATCATTACAAAGTTTACTGCTTTCAATTATACGAGTAGTTTCTTTATTTAACTAGATCAATTAGAATTAAAAAAAAAAACTAAAACTAAATGGCATCAAAAAATTCATCCGCATCGCCGTCAACTGGAAATGTGCCCGAAAAACTGGCTGCCACGTTGGATGGCAATGCTTAGCCTTATAGTTTCTTGATTTAGATCAAGGGCCTTTTTATGAAATATTAATGACGCTATTGTTTTGATGCGAAAAAGGGATGATGCTATCGGTCATTATAGGTCAGTCCACTGTCGTAAGCGCATCTGCTAAGCGTGCGGTCCGTGTTCGCTTTCGAGGTCAGGAAAAGTGTTTTTGTTTTTTTTTTAGGCATTTCTCAATAGTAGCCTGGGGTTTTGGAAGTTGTTGGTGTAATGTGTTTTAGAAATAAATGAAAATTTACTTGAAATAAATGATATGTTTTTAATTTTTCGTATTTCTTATATTTCAACATAGTATTACATAATTTAAAAAAAATATATTTTATTAAATATTTTTTTAATTGCAAAACAGTAAATGTAGATAAGTTTTCAAGGTAATCTGCAAGTTCCGTTATCTATGATTTAGATTTTAATCGGTCATTCTTTATTTTTTTGCACAAATTAACTTACATAATCAAAAAATGCTAGAAGAGCAGTACAATAAAATTAGCCAGTCAAGTTTTTTCTTAACAAGTTAAACTAGATCATTTGTGATGCAAATAAGGTTATAAATTATTTATTCAAGTTTTAGTTATTTTTGTATCATATTCTATTTTTAATTTAGACTTGCTTCCTTGCCTAGATGCACCTGCACAAAAGCAGATTTGCTTTTTTCAACATTTTCTGTTTTTTTCTATAATAAAACATTATGTTGCTATGTACCTAAGAAATTGTTGTTAAGTTAATCAAGTATCTAGACTAATATTAAAAAGCCGGTGAGTTTGTTTGTTTGAATGTACTACTGTCTGAAATTACTAGTCTTAATCTAAAAAATATTGCGCTAGTAGGAAGCTACAGCATCTCTAAGTGCTTTATTAGGCTATATTTAACTATCTAAAAAATTAGGAATCTGTAAGTATATTCATTCGGTTCAAGCCACAGGCAAAAGCTAGTACTTAGATAAAATCTGAATCTAAAACATAATAATACCTTTTAAAATTATTGCCTTGGGAATTCTGACAAATCAAAAGTTTTACTTACTTAATTTAGAGCTTATTTGTAAAGACTTAAAGTGAATTTTCTTTTAACGAAATGGAAACCTTGCGAAATTTGTTGTACAGATACCTAAGTTTTAATTGTTGTTGCATCATGCACTTTATTCTTTCCTGTTAATGATTCATTTTTTATTACTGACGTTTTTTAAGAGGTAGCAACTGGATGGATGTCCATGTAATGGAAAGGCAGACAGAGGCACATTTCGCCAGGGATGTTTAAGTCCTATGTAATAGGGGGTGAGCCTATTGCCATCAACCGGGCATAAATCTAGACTGCGAGACTGCTACTGAGAAATTCCTGATGTAAACACCCAATAACACTTTGCCCGACCTGGGAATCGAACCCAAGACCTCATGCTCAGCAGTTGCACTTTGCGACCAGTAGACCAACGAGGCAGTCAATTTTTTTTTTTAGCATTTCCTTTATTTCATTTGATTAACTAAAACTTTTACGTAATTCCAGTGCAGTTTTAAATAAAATAAAGAATTACCACCGTATCTCTCACAATACAAGGTTTATTTTACTTCAACTAAACAAATGCAACTGAAAAGTGTACATAATATCTAATTATGTATTTTAACAAATGCACACAACGTCACTGCAGTTAATAACCGTTTTAAATACTGGAGAATAAGGTTAATTTTCCCGTAAATTGCTGATAAATTACTTAAAGAGAATTGATGTTTGTTGCATCAATCATAAGTTGCACCTAGTCAAGGAGATAGTGATCTTTCGCTTAGTCATCGATCATCAAATAGGTATGTAGGTGTTGCAAAACTGAATAATACATCATTTGCCATCTGCCTAGCCTTTTCCTAATTAGGTATATTGTGGATAGGCTTGAGCATGACTGGATGGAGCTAAATATATTACACGGAAGGACTGACTTTGAGAGGTCGAATAGGATGATTAATTAGGCATGACTACAATATTTACACAGCAAGCATACACAAGATTAGATGACGACGAAGATTACGGCGACTATGATTACGACGACTACGATTACGGCAACTACGATTACGACGACTATGATTACGACAACTACGATGACAAAGACCACGACGCCAGAATTTCGAGCATAGGTAAAAATGAAAGAGACACATACACGCCCTTTTTTCTTTTTTTTTTTTTTGTGTGGTAAAAATCATCAAATGACTCCTTCCGCCCTGGGTGGGGTGGAAGGGACTGTCAGACTTTTACTGACTAAAAAACCGGAATCGACATCCACTTATGTATATGGTTAGATTTTTTATCTAACCATATACATAAGTGCATTAGCATTAAAAAAAAACACCAGTCTTTGTAGGGCAAAGGCCTCTTTCCATACAGAGAAGGCTCTAACATTGATCACCACGCTTGCTTAATTCAGATTGGCGATTTCAGACTTATACTAATTAAAAGTCTAAGATTTTCTCGCGATTTTTTTTTTGTTTTTGTTTTGACTTGGTTTACTATAAGCCAAGAAAATCTACACAATATACTCTTTACTTTCAAGTCTGGTGAGCAATTCTGCATCTCCCTGTTTACATAACCGCACTACATTAGAAAGAAGCGTAACATTACTACAAGAAGCAACTTTTCCTATCCAGCACCGTGTCAAGTTTATACAGACCCAACCAGACCGGTTCGTTACCAAACGGTCTAGATTCAAACTTGGCTCATACTGATACATAAGTATCGCAATATTTGTAACCGATCATCTTACGGATGCATTAATTGGAGCTGTCTCGCTTTCATGCAATCATTGCTTTATATTGACGCACTGTGATTTTGTATTGCAATGATTGTGTTGTTAAGAAATAGTAAGAAATATATTTTTGTAATTATACAAGGTGTAGTTAAATAATCGTCAATTCGACTCGACTTTGACGAAAAAAATATCGATTTTTTTTCTTAACTCTAGACTAGGTCAAAACCTAGAGCAAACCCATCTCAATTTTTTTTAAATCAAGTAGGTTAGGTATGTTAGTGATTCTAAACACGAATCAATAATAAAATAAATAAGGTTTTTTTAGTAAGTGATTTTGGAATTCAAACTTGCCATCTATCCGCTGGGTTCAAGCAGGTGGGGCGATGAACCCGCACGCACACAGTGATATAGTCGCGCGGTACTGCCTACCACATATAAAACGGGGTGATTCTGTTCTTTCCAAGTGGTGTATTCTCACATACTGTCAAATTAAAACAACTAAAACACGAGTATTTATTCATTATTGACCTGGGGGCCTACCCCCATCTTTTAAAAAAATATTATTTTAATATTACTTTGCCTTCCGCACTGTTGGATTTTCAACGCTCGGTTCAGTACTGAGAGTTGAAAATCCAACAACAGAAATTACAATGTAATATTAAAATAATATTGTTTTAAGAGATGGTGGTAGGCCCCCAGATGTCGTTATTTTATTTGTTTATTTATGTCTTATGTGAAACCTAATAAAATTTAACGAGGTAGCAAAACTACACCTTGTATAGTGTCGTGATGGCCCAGTGGTTAAAGCGCCCGCGTCTCATGCACGAGGCCGTGGGTACGCAACCGGACGCGAGCAAGGACCAATGTGACTTTTTTTTAATTCAAATGTACTTTCTAAGTTTATCTTAGACATCGGTGAAGGAAAACATCGTGAGAAAACCTTAACTTTTATTAAATAGAACCGCGTAGTGCTAAATGCTTGTGCCTTCTCTGTATGAGAAGAAGCCTTTGCCCTGCAATGGGGCAATAATAGGTTGGTACTATTCTTTTATTTTATGTACCACATGCACTGTTTCAAGGGAAAAAAACCGCCACTCCATGTAAAATACCAGTATTTCACTTCATGTGATTAGACTGGAAGCCTACCCCAACATAGTCGGGAAAAGGCTAGGCAGATAGATAGATGCACTGTTTCAAAAAATCATTTTTACTTTCTTTATACCCAGTTACTTTTAGGTCGTTCTTAAACCGAAAGCCATAAACTCGATCATCAAACTCGAAACGATTGGGACCATTATTTTTCAAAAATAACAATAAATAAAATCTGCTGTTCAGTACATTAATGTTTGTCTAACTCGTCAAAGTGTACTGAACAGCTGATTTTTTTATTGTTATTTTTGAAAAAAAAAATGGTCCCAATCGTTTCGAGTTTGATGATCGAGTTTATGGCTTTCGGTTCAAGAACGACCTAAAAGTAAGCGTGTATAACGTAAAAAGTACAGAACCACATGACAGACATATTATTACACAAGTAATACCAACATTCATTATTTTAACCGTGAGCCTACCCCACACGAAAGACTGTTATGTGATTTTCTGCTCGACCAAAAATGGCATAACGAGGGCGATATTCATGACAACTGGGTCAAAAGCAGACATTTACTTGGTTTACTTCCTTTTTTTATCTTAAGGGTAAGTCAAAGTCATATTTCAAGGTGTTATTGGAAATAAATGCATCGAAGGCTGAAACTGCATTGAGATGCAGTTTAGATCTGTGATCTATACTTTTACTGAAATAAAGCTGAATAGTTTTTTTGTTTATTTCTTACGCACTTATCTCTAAAACTGCCAGTCGTATTGGAAAAAATCTTTTAGTATGTTAAAGCCAGATTTTTGAGGAATAGTATATTATATCATCACGCTGCGGAGCAGTGACGGAGCAGAGACTAAAGACGTATCAAGTCATATGTTCATTTCGTCCACAATCCACATTACACCTGTCTATGCTTGCTTTCAAACACAGGTACTCCATGAGGAAGTTCAAACCCTCAGTTGCGCGATTTATTCTGCGCAGTACAACGTAATTAAAGACTTTTGGATAATGTTTTACAGCTCTTTACAGAATTGACATCACATAAAAAGGTGACGGTTTGCTGGCAGCTTACGGTTACATTTTCTCAGTGATCGGTCCATTGCCGTGTACACTCAACAAAAAAGATAGGTATCCAGGGTCATCTGATATAAGTAGTTGAAGTTTTCTAAGAAACTTAGAATGGATGTCTTAGATTGAATTGATTAACTGTTTATTATCTACATTTTACTGCCTCGTTGGTCTAGTGGTCGCAAAGCGGGACTGCTGAGCATGAGGTCTTGGGTTCGATTCCCAGGTCAGGCAAAATACTATTGGGTTTTTCCATCAGAAATTTCTTAGTAGCTGCCTCGGAGTCTGTATTTGTGCCCGGTTGATGGCAATAGGCTCGCCCCCTATTACATGGGACTTAAACATAACTGGCGAAACGTGGGTGTATTATTGGGTACACCTCTGCCTAACCCTTCGGGATTACAGGCGTGATGTTATGTTATCTACATTTTAAATTAAATAACATTTGAATACATCCATCGGTACGTTAGCAATGCTGGTAAATCGAGCGGAGATTATACAAGAAAAAATCTCGCCAATAAGACTTGTTCACAATAATCTGCATTGTGACGTGTAAGATGAAGAACGTACATAATTATTGTAATGTTTACATAATAGTGATCGGTGAGTGGTCGAGATTGGGCAGGTTGTGCGGTTTCCGATGCTTGATAGTCGGTTGGCGCGTGTCCATTGTTGAGACGGTACGATAATTGTGGAATCGTATGAAAGTTTTAACGGTAAAAAAGTGCTATTTTGAACTGCAATAAGCAAATTCTAGAACGAAAGATTAAGGTTATTTGTTAGGTATTTATGTATGTTATTACTTTGTGTTATGTATTATTGTATTCAATTACCTATATTATCTATATATTCTGTCGTGACATCATCTTTCTAATTCGTGGTGTAAACACTTTCCAAGAAAATGAAATCATTTATTTCCGTTGCAAACAGGTACATAGATGTTAACATGACAATAAAAATCAGATTTGCATGTTTTACCATCTCATAGGCACGCATTTCATGAAGATTATGGCCCGAAGAAGATATTTAACTTAATAAATTGCGCTGTAAACCTACCAAGACCATTTAATAGGCTTCTTCAGGGACTATTTCAACACTTTCCATTGCGTTTCTACAAATTGACATTTTAAAACTTGCCTTCCATCATCCGTCATCCGTCATCCGTCAAAGACGTCATTCAAAGGAAAAGCACCCGCGTATTAGCCCGGATCTCAATTCCTTTCTCCATTGAGATGAGCACAGCATCAGTTGCACATTGTGAATGGAATAGGTGTGGGGAATTTTATAGTTAATTATTACGTTAGTAAGTATGTGGGTGTACGTTGGACTCTCACTATTTTATTTATCATTGTTGAATAAATATTTAAGCGGATGTTTGATGTTAATCGATAATACTTCGAGAAGAGGTATTTTTTGTTGGTTTTCCTTATATTTGTCTACATCGGCTATATGTTTAATGATCTTATAATAATATAATACCAGCTTATTGCTGTCCCACTGGTGGGCAAAGGCCTCTTCTCATGCAGTGATGGCACGAGCATTGATGTCTACACTTGCTGAAAGCGGATTGGCGATTACAGACTTATATTAGATTGAAGATCTATGATTAGATTGCAATTGTTTCTAAAAGTTAGTAGAATTGAGTCTGATCGTTATTTTGTGGAAGAGAGTACCTAAACTATTTTTGTTACTAACATAGTTCTAAGTTCACTGATACTAACATAATATGGACATTCACAGTCTGAAATAAATGATTTAATAATAAACTATGTTTTTTATTATTTAGTTTTTTTTGTTATTATTTATAAAGTTTTTCACTAGCAAAAGCTCTGATTTTCAAAAATATATAAAAGTTGACATTATTATCCTACGGGAACCATAATTTTTTTCTTAATAAAAAGTAGCCTATGTGTTATTCCAGACTATAATCTGTATGTACCTATGCCATCCAGATCCGTTCCGTAGTTTTTGCGTGAAAGAGTAACAAACAAACATGCATACATTCTTAGAAACTTTCGCATAATTAGTAGGATAGGATTAGTAGGTTTTTTATAATATTATACCTTTATGTTCATAGAGTTCTCGCAATATTTTTACAAATATCGCAGTTATCAATTACTCCATCGCAAGTAAACCGCGCTCGCGTGTGTACCCACGGTGCGCACGCGCATTATTCAACATCTGTCAAAGGTCAGTGCCGCGAACTTGAGGACATTGCGCTTGACTTTTATTGAAGGATGATCATTACACAGGATGATTATAATTTACTTACCATTCAATGATAAACATTCTTAATATTTTTACTTCCATTTAATCTTGATCATATTGTATTTTTTAAAAACTTGTGGTGTGCTTGGCTTTTCTATCTTCTATAGTTCTTCTGTACGTGTGTTTGTCATCTAACTCCTCCTAAACGGCTCGACCGATTTCGATGAAATTTATGTGTATATTTCAATGGGTACCTGGTGAAAATACAATTGGACACAGTAGGGGGCGCTGCAAGCCAACGTTTGGGCAGGATAACGTCTGTCAAGTCGGCTAGTAGGTAGGTACCTACTCATATATTAGTAAGAGGTAAACTATGGAAGTACTGATCCGATTACAAAAAATATGTAATAGAGAGATATAGCTACTTATACTATTTAATTGCCGAGTGCCATTATGGCAATGTTTTATAGAATATACCTAATAATACCAATTTTGCATATGGAAGCTTTCAATTAGCAATCTAATTGTCATTACAATGTCATTTAGCCTATAAGCATTGTAAAAATGAAAAAAAAATATTCGCATCAAAATCTGTCAAGCAATTTCCAAGATTACCAAAACAGTCCAAGTTGTTTAAGATACCTACGCAGCGAATGAAGAAATGTATATCATTTCGTACTCAAGAGTTACATTACTTTAAAAGTATAATTAATTTGATAATTACAACATCAAACAAGTCTTAAAATTACAGGTATGTTAATAAAATTACACTTTTCGTCTGTTTGTATGTTATTTAGAAAGGACATTAATTACAACACTTCACGCTTGTAATTATAACAGCATAAGCAGGCTTTTATTTAGTAGTTGAAGATTATAAATACCTATTTAGGTATTTACTTTATTGTCTGCGTTTATCTTCCGTATAGGCTCTGCGCAATTGATTTGATGCCATAGAAGATTAATCATTTGGGAATCAATAGTCAGTTCTTAGGTATCGGTAGGTACCTAGTTTAGACATAGCGCAAAATCGCGATAGATGAAAGGAATGGAGGGAGGCCTTTTCCCAGCAGTGGGACAGTACAGTAAACTTAGTTAATAAAAACACAAAAAAATTGTTTAAACATACACGTGTTCAGAATTGAGGTTATACAGCTGGCCGCACACAATGCTTGCTGTTTAAATCTCGATACTCGCACAGACACACGTAAATAATAGAAAGAGACAGAGGGAAATAGACAGGAAGGGAAATTTTCCTGGAGCGGGCATAACGCTTTTTCCTTACGTGACGATTGCTGCCAGTTAACTCCTGTAGTAAGCTGTGTTAAGGAACTTAGTTCTCAGATCCCTCTATTTTGAGCATTTCTGCTCATAATATAGGGTATCTTGCAAGAAAGACTTTGTGGAAAAAAAACAAAATTAATTTACTGTAAAATTACCCATTCATGTAAGCTTGAATAAATCTTAAAATTTATTTTAATAGAATAATTGCACACTCTTAATTTTTTATTGACATAGTAACTAGTTTAATTGTTTTTTATTTTAATTTAAGAACCTGTGCCGTTTGGCAATGACTTTGATTAATGAAACACACACAAACATTTACATAATTACATAAGTTCACACACTTACCTATTTTTAAACGCACGGTAATAATAATTTAAAGTAACTGCAAATATTATACAATAATAATTGACTAACTAGGTACATATTTATTTTATACAAACACAAAATGTAATCGTATTAAAAAAATACGAATTATATAAAGTAGGGAACAGCTGATTTAAATGAGTACAGTGATCCCTTTTCAGGTTTCTGATAAATTAATTGTCGTCCTATATAATTATTTTATATAGCACTCTCCCCGCGACTTCGTTCGCGTGATTTTGCTTACGGATCCCTAACTTTTTCGAAAGTAAAATATAGCCTATATGTCTCCAACAGTGAAAGAATTTTTCAAAACGGTTCAGTAGTTTCGGAGCCTATTCAATGCAAACAAATAATCAAATCTTTCCTCTTTATAATATTAGTATAGACAAAAACAAAATGTCATCACGGTAAAACAAAATTAAAAACTACTTTTAAACAATTTTAATGTCAAGTTCTCTACAGATCGAAATCGAAAAAGAAAAATAAAATACTTTTATTTTAAACTAAGAAAAATCCAATGGTTTTTTTTTTCTACAATTCACAAAATGTAATATGATTAATAGCGATGTCATGGCCTTTGAAAATAAGTAGATAAATAAGGTATCTTCACACATTTTGTGCTCTATACAGCGTTACGTCACAATATTGACTGAAAAATGCATTATCATTGAGAATAGCGTTGTACCGGTACACAGGGTTAATAGAAAACCGACTTTCACATTTTCCGGTTTAGATCACTTTACAATGTAACTTAACCCTTTACCAGGCCTCGGACAAATCCTGCAGTAATAATGTTTTTTTGGTAGATTTAGATGAGTAATTAAATTTGAAATGAGATTTTATCTATTATATTTAGAAAATTAGCTGAAAACCTGAAAAAAGACATGTGGGAAAACATAATCCCATTGCCTGTCTAGACGACGACTTTCGAGCTGTTGATCGTTTATTACCTGAATAACAAAAAATACACTAAAGTAGACTGACAAATAATGACGACAAAAGTTTACAACTACCCACATTTTATATTTCGATAAATGAGATGTGTGAGTAAATCCTAAATAAAACCCGTGACAAAAACCTAGTATAAAAAAAAGATTTTAATTTCCCGGGCAATGGACATAATAACTCCCGCAATAATTAGGCATTCACAGGCTTAGGTCATATGGTTCCCCACATGTTTTATTTAGTTATATCATGATATTTTAGAAGTTTTTACTTATAAATAATGCACAAATCACTAGAAAAACTCAAATTCTACAACATATCAAAAAATTGTACGACTTATCTTTCTCCGATTCGCTTTAATGATTAAAAATACAGTGCACTTGTCACAAAAATGTTCGTTTATCGGCCGACCACAAATGAAATGGCTGCAAAAGTGACATTTGCGTTCCGTTCCACTTTATTTTTTGTCTTACGATAAATAATATTTCTATGTTGGCGTTTTTGACAGATTGTGGCAAATTCTTTACCAAAACCTGGTAAAAACTCTTAAAAATGTAGGTGGGAAATCCTCAATCCATAGCCTGGTTAAGGGTTAATGTAAACACAATATGCTAAACCATACAGATAGACTGACTAGGGAATATCATCCAATGGTCGCGATTCCCTTGTTCACAAAATAGATTAAAATTAGAGAATTTTAGCATCTCTTACTAACATACAGCTAAAGAGAAGGACGGATTTTTTTATTCATTATATTATACTAGCTGACCGGCCCATGCGTTACTGTGGCTCAGGTTTGCAATCAAAAAATATTAAGACCAATAATTGAGATAAAAACTATCCTATCTTTCAAGTTGCATCAAACTGCACACGGTGTGCTAATTTGATTAAAATCGGTTAAGTAGTTTAGGAGTCCATCCCGGACAAACAACGTGACGCATATTTTATATATATTAAGATTATTAAGATTATGATATATTTCTTTACTTTCGATTTGTGGTTTTAGTTGTTGTTTATTGAGTTGTTGAAATAAAAAAGTGAAAAATTAATCTTTCTTTAACAAAAAGATTAATTTTTCACTTCTCATCCTTGATTAAAGATCTTTTTTGGGAATGCATAAGTCGTATCCAAGGTTATATACTTAATAAAGAAATTGCATCTCCGCATCTATCTTTTATAATCTATGCTAAGCAGCGGGTGGTAATCACCTTGCGCATGAACTTTTGACAGATTACAACGTGCATGGTTACACCTACAAAATCAAAATGTAGGTGTGTCTGGGAGAATGAGTGAATTTTGAAAACGTGAACGTTTGTTTTTTCTATCATGATGACAAGGAAATCTTCAATTTATTTGTATTTTCTTTTTCTTTTTACTTCTTCTGTTTAATTTATTTATTATTTATTTATTTTTACTTTAATTAAAACGGTTTCAGAACCAATTAAAATAATTAAAGACACAGATAAAAACCTCGTTGGTCTAGTGGTCGCAAAGCGCGACTGCTGAGCATGAGGTCTTGGGTTCGATTCCCGGGTCGGGCAAAGTGTTATTGGGTTTTTCCATCAGGAATTTCTCAGTAGCAGCCTCGGAGTCTGGATTTGTGCCCGGTTGATGGCAATTAGGCTCGCCCCCTATTACATGGGACTTAAACATAACTGGCGAAATGTGGGTGTACTAATGAGTACACCTCTGCCTAACCCTTAGGGGATTACAGGCGTGATGTTATGTATGTATAAAAATAACTATAACTAGCTTCTGCCCGTGTTTTGTCTGCGTCGACTTTTTACGACTTTACTTTTTATCGGTGAAGGAAAACATTGTGAGGAAAACCTAGACTTGAGCAAGCATGGTGATCAATGCTTCTCTGTATGAGAAGAGACCTTTACCCTTCAGTAGGACAATAACGGGCGGGTAATTTAAAAAAAAAATATATATATGTATAATAATTAAGTGTCGTGATGGCCCAGTGGTTAACGCGCCCACGTCTCATGCATGAGGTTGTGGGTTCGAATCCGGGCAAGTACCAATGTGACTTTTTCAATTCATATGTACTTTCTTAAGTTCATCTTGGACATCACTGACATCGGTGAAGGAAAACATCGTGTGGAAACCTGGACTTGTAATTAATATAAGTCTGAAATCGCCAATCCGCCTTGAGCAAGCGTGGTGATCATGCTCATGCCTTCTCTGTATGAGAAGAGGCCTTTGCCCTACAGTGGGACAGTAAAAGGCTGGTATTATTATTTTTATTATTTATATATAATATACCAGAAAACAAACTTGGCCTTAAAGAAACTCAAAAAACTAATAAGAAAATCCAAAACAAAAGGGACTAATGACAATTTCAAAAGCACACTTTACTCCTTGACACGGTTATACAACATTAACAAATCGTTTGTCCGTATGTGTGTAATTAGCTACGAATATGCTACACCATTATGCAAATATCATTTAGTTTCAACGCTCTTCATTATTTATTATGCTTAATGATTATGGCGAGTTAAGATTATGTAGTTTTAAGTGTAATTGGTTTTCATATACGCATAAACATGAATAACTCTATTAAGTAGTTATAACTTTGAACGTAGGGTCAGATATAGTAATACTTGTTATATGAAAGGACTAGTATGTAATATTTTTACAAGCTTTTATTTAGCTTGCACTGTTCGTATGTATGTAAATAAGTTGTCCTTTTAAAATTTGCAAACTATTTTACGACCATTTGTTGTTATCCGATTGAGCTGAAATTTTGCATACACCTTTAGTTCTGGTGACAATACAATGTCCAATACTCAATATTGTAGAATTTTAATTTAAAGCTTGTTTTTAAAAATATTTTTTTAATTAGTTTATTAATGCAAAAGTCTCCAATAGGTAATCATGAAGACTGCACTTATTCACAAGAATATTTATTCTGTAAAAATCTCGCTCTGTTTAGGTAAAGTGTGTATGAGGTTAGGTATCACCGTACTTTATCCTAGGAACTAACTATACCCCGAGGTTTCAACCGCGTTCACTTATACGTCCTTGGTTACTGCTCAGCTCGCATGGGTCGTAGCGTCATGTTATTTAGCCTAAACTTTACCATTCTTTATAAATCTGGCTTTTATATACAAAATATTTTTTTTCAATCCGACTTGAAGTTCCAGATATTAACATTTATATACAAAAAAATAAAATCTTCAGCTTTTTATATTCAAGTATAAATTGGTATTTTTCTGTTAAACATTATTATTATTATATTTATATTCTTTTAATTGGTTTACGTGAAGCCTTCACAATTAATTATTACAATCATGAGGTCACAAAACATCTAGAATAAAGATGATTGCATTAGTGTAACAATAATGAAATGTGTGTTTCGAAAATGCATCACATTTAAATAAATAAATAAATTTAATGTATCAACAGTTCTACATTTTTGTATATTTTATGAAATATTTTTAATGCATTTAATGAAACGATAACAATATTAAATAAATCAATATTAACATTTACATTATTAGCCAAAACGGATGCGGAAATTTATATTAAATTGTATTTCTATGTGTTAATATTATAAAATATTTATAAAGTCGTATCAAAGTGAGTGTCTGTATCTGTCTAGATATTTCGAAAATGATTGAATTAATTATTAAAGCAGTTGAGTCATTTAAAAGTTTAGAAAACCAACGAATATCAATAACAATGCATAGTTCTATTTGAATAACAATACCTTGAAAGTAGGTTCATAAACATTGTTTAAAATGTTTATTAATGAAGTTAATTATAAATATAAAAAAAAACTTTTTTGTTATTTTTTTTAATTGTTATTCGTTGTCTTATTTGTTATGCGTGTATTCTGAAATTAAATAAATATAAAGTGTGTTTAAAAATAAAACATTTTGTGTAAAATTGGAAACATAAGAAAATTGGAGCACTTGCCTTGTAACCCATTTCAGCTACTCTATCACCAAAAATATTAAGTTTAAGCCTACACCACAAAACCAAAAATGCAAAAATAGTCCATTTCCAACCCGAATTCGTCCTCGGTAGCCTCAGCTAGCAAAGTAAAAGTAGACTGTCTGATGTCCACTATATAAGCGGATCGGTCGAAGCACAGGGCATCACACATCAGCCAGCGTTCGACCAAACTAGACATGGCCAAATACATCGTAAGTTGGAGTGCAGTGAATGTGTTGTGTCGTGTGAAGGTGCACTATGCACACCTTGTGAAGTGATCCTAAGTTTCGTAAAATTCGGTGTTTTCTGGATGTGCATTCGGATGTCTCCGAGACTCCCCAAGGATTTGATCTTCTATTCTAAGTGTTCTGTACCAGTTTTTTGGAAAAATGGAACACTTAATTTGTGGAGAGGCGTGTGGGATTACGGCTTTACGAGTGATAGCTTCGAAGCTACACTTTACTGTGGGCCAAGGAATTGGCGATGAATTGGTTACTGAGCCAAAATATGCAAAGTTTTGCAAAAATAATATTTTTTTCCCCAGGTTTATGAAAGTTTGGGAATCGGTATCTTAAAATTAATGTTTGTTGACAGGTCGCCCTCGCCCTCCTGGGTTGCGCCGTCGCCGAGCCCCCCGTGGGTTACAGCTACTCTGGCCCATCTTCGCACTCATCATCTATCTCCCTAGGCAGCCTCAGCGGTGGCGGCCACTACTCGCAAGTACCCATCGGCCATTCCGAAAGCGAGGGATACTATGTAGACCCTCAACTCCTCTATAAAATCAAGAACATTCTGTTTACTGAGGAGGCCAAGGAAGAGGAACTCAGAGGCAGCGGACACGGACACGGACACGGACAGATCTCATCTCACTACGGCGCCCCCGCCCCCGTGTACGGTGTTCCCCACCAGAGGGTCGTTGGCATTGAACTCGACCACGTCCAGCAGGCCATCCAGGTCGCTCAGTACCACCAGGCTCAGGAGGCGTACGCCAGCGGTCACGGCAGCTACTACTCCGGTGGACATGGTGGCGGCTACTCATCCGGTGGCTACTCATCCGGTGGCTACTCATCCGGCGGACACGGTGGCTACTCATCCGGCGGAGGTAGTTCCCAATTCACCACCATCGGAATCCCCTCAGGATCCTACGGAGTCCCCTCTGAGTCATACGGCCATCCCCACTAAACGATCCAAATTGTTAGTCATCCCATCTCATTTAATGTAAATCATTGTGATCGCATCCTAGATGTTATTATGTATTATATTTGTTGTTATAAGTTTCTGTAAATAAAAGAACAATCTATTTTGTACGCACGGCTCCTTGATTTAATCCAAACTTTCACATCCCGAGGTACTGCAACTGGTACATCTTGGTGCTACAATCGTAAAACCATATTCGGTTCAACAAAAAGTATATTAAATGCGAAACAAAAACATGTTTCGACGCCTTAAAGAGCTGTAATATGCCCCTATCGAAAGTCGTTTTCGATAAAATCGAAAGTACTGATGTCAGCGAACGACTTTATGACATGAATGTGACGTAATTGACGGGCAATTTTATAATAAAGTGGAATTAATTCTTTTTTTTCGACATATTAAGTTACATACTTAGCACCTCACAAAATGAATCATGAGTGATTTCGCAACCCGCTGACCGAGATATGTGAACGTAACAACCTTAAAACCGATGAAGAATTTTAGAAATTACAGTTCGAGATAGCAGATCGCACTTTCGAGGATTAGATAAAATTTCGACACTGGCCATAATGCGGGCCATCTTGTGTTGCGTCAGAATGGCTATTTTCGCAGTATTAGCGAATAATTTCGCTCGAGTTGTTTATCCGAATGCACCATGCACTTTCTCCTTGCAACCTCGGGTGTTCCGAATCTCTAGCGGTTACATAATTAACGCATGAGAGGTAGCCAGTGATCTGGTCGTGGCCATCTGTAGGATCTTGTTTAGGTACGTCAAATTATTTGGTTACTTAATGCCATTCTGTTAATTAGTAGGTGTGGCGAAATTCAAGACTTACGTATAACATTTTTTGAGATGGTTTAATTTTCGTATGATAATCTCCATGTTCATCAAAATCGACCTCCATTTTATCAATTTGTGTTGTTTAAATTGTTTAATCATTTATTCGCGCATTTTGCTTGTGATTTAACCGAAAAGTGAGTAATAACTTTTTTTTACGAGCGATGCGAAAATTGAGCTTCTGGATATTTTTTTTGGTTCTTAGCACTTTCTCCTGACTTACAACAAGTTATTATTGTAAATAATATGGTTTCTGAAGCTAAAGGCTAATTAATGTGAAAGCACTAAAAAAAAGCATGTGTATTTATTTATGTAAAAATAAAAGTCTAATATATTTTTTGAAAGTATTTAAAAATGAGAAAAATATTAATGCTGACAGAGAGGCGAACCATTTTGTCGCATTATCATCTACAGACAAAATGAATTTGACAGTTACATTGTCTATCAATATTGTCATAGAAAAACGCCTTTGTGACAGACGAACAAAAAGTAATCCTATTTAATAGTGGTTCCGATTGTTTCCATAAAAGGTACGAAATCCTAAAATATTTTTTTAACAGTTGATTTTAGTTAGTTTTAGTAAATAAAACTAGCCAAAGGTTTTGACATTAAAATGCTTTTAGTTAATTAAATACGTACAACATTTCCAACATTTGCTCAGCCATGTAAACGTTCAAGATAATATTTTAATTAATCATTAGCTGATGTAATTAGGTACCTAGGTACCCGTATACACGTTTTTAGTAGGCTGGTACTTAATTATGTTAGTTTAGAAATTCAGTGTAAAAACCATTTCAGATCAATCATTTTTTAGTCTTCTTTTCGTTTTGAATTCTAAATTATTGAGAAATCAGCTTCTTCCCGCGACTTCGTCTGCATCAAAGTTGGTTTCTCCATACAAACTGGACCCCTGTTTTATTCTCTTAAGGGTTGAATTTCGGGAAATCCTTTTTTATGGATGCCTACATACAAAGAACATACCCTCCAAGAGCGGTGTAGACTGTGCGTTGATCCGTCAGTCAGTGGGTCATTAATTCAGGACAAAGCATTTTATATGTTTAAAATGTATACTTATGTCTACTTATGTAGATATAGATTGTGGGAGGGGAGGGTTTCATTTTAATACAAAAACCATACAATTTCAACATAAACGTCAGATCGTTTTGGTAGAATAAAACCAATTAATAAAATGTATAACATACACGACGTATAATTTCACAATGTAGTCGTAAAATACAGAGTAACCGAAGACTAACGCTCCGTCGCTTTAGATAGTAGTTACGCTGGTTTTTGAGACTATTGTATAATACATACATACATAAGTTTATACTTTACATTAATTTGATATACGAGTGATGTTTGTCAATATGGTGAACTAGCTCAGCCCGCGAATTCAGAATCAGAATTTTATTTGCTCTAAATATAGGTATAGTATAAGATTAACATAAATAAATGAGTTCGTCTGCGTGGTTGTTTGTTACCTGTGGGGTTTTATTTTATAGCGCAGAACCCCATTTTTTTTAAAATTTAAATTAAAATAAGTTACTTAACTATCTGTCAATGAAAGTCCCGTCAAAATCGGTCCAGCCGATTTTTTTACTGACAGGTTGTTTTTATTTTGGAAAAAGAAGTAGAGATTCGCGCAAAAAAAAATAGAACCTCGTAGAAAATCGACATTACGCAGACGAAGTCACGAGCATAATCTAGTATAAAATCATCATCATCTGCCCAGCCTTTTCCCAATTATGTTGGGGTCGGCTTCCAGTCTTACCGGATGCAGCTGAATACCAGTAAGTATTTTACATGGAGCGACTGCCTATCTGACCTCCACAACCCAGTAAGTGGGTAATACGACACCCCTTGGTAAGACTGGTTGAAGGAATCTAGTATAAAATAATAATAAAAAATTAAAGCATCGTCACATTGTTCATTTACTACGCCAATTATTACACGACTGCCCCAAAAAAAGGAGTGTTATGTGTTCAGGGTTAATGTATGTATGTATGTATGTATGTATGTGAGTTTCTTTATTCCACCATAACTTTTAAACGCCTGAACCGATTTAAATGTATGGGGTATCGTTACAATCCTTGCATCGTTCCGAGTAACATAGGCTAGTTAAAAATAAAAAGAAACCGGTGTGGTCACTTTAAAATGAAAATGAATACCAGCCTCAATTTATTTTTTTAATGAATCTGTTCGTGTCCATGTTTATCGTCTAGAATTTGACAAGTAGATTTAAAAAATATATAACACTGTAAATAAAAAATGTCGTAATAAAAACTGACGTGTAAACAAAGTACAAATATGTGCATATTTTTCAGTCGTGTTTTTTAATGTTTTAATTATATTGCTTGTTAAGATATCGATTTTAATCAAATAAAAGAAATCATTTATTTATGTGTTTATGCTGTGTGAATAATGGAAGTTATAGCCGTAACGAATGATTGTCTATTTTTACAATCACAATAGAGCTTAGTTAGACTGCGTCATGGGTCTAGTGGTCGCAAAGCACGACTGCTGAGCATGAGGTCTTGGGTTCGATTCCCAGGTCGGGCAAAGTGTTATTGGGTTTTTCTATCAGGAATTTCTGAGTAGCAGCCTCGGAGTCTGGATTTGTACCCGGTTGATGGCAATAGACTCGTCCCCTATTACATATATATGGGACTTAAACAAAACTGGCGAAATGTGGGTGTACTAATTGATACACCTCTGCCTAACGCTTCGGGGAAATCAGTTGTGATGTTATATAGTAGAGCTTAGTTTTGTCAAAATGTATTAACCCACAATTTATTAATAACTAGCGCCCACGATTTTATTCGCGTCAATGTCGGTCATGTCGCGGTTTTATTATTAATTAAACCTAATTCTTTTTCTACAGTAAAAGTCGCTTAAATTACTCCTTATAACATCAGCGTTGAATGCTGCGAATCCCGCACTCCCAGCAGAGGCAGAGGTGAAACACTGCGGTGATTTTAGCTGGTAAGAGTCCGGCATCCCTCTCCGTAGCCCTCACGACGGAGGAAGTCTATGAAGATTTTCACAGCGCAAAAAAAAATAATTTAAAAAAATCCTGACTGTTTCGGAAATTAGCCGGTACAGACAGACAGACAGAAATATACACATCAAAAAAGTCTAGGGATCAACATCCCTAACAAATGTTAGGGATGTTGATCCCTAGACTTTTTTGATGTGTGTACATACAGATAGCCAGAAAAAAAAATAGTTTTTGTTTGTAAATTGAATTAGCGAAATAATGTGGGTTAGCCCGTTTTGGCCTAATTACAGAGTAGAGTCGTAAACAAAGTTCACTTCCATATAACGTTAAAACTCGAGATAATTTGCATTGAATAGGTCAAAACACCAAAGGCGGCGGGAGAAAGTTCATCTTGGTGATTTCATTGTTTTCGATGACCATCTGACGTGCTATGTAAATAAATGTATTTATTTTTTGATGTTGAGTAATTCTGACTTTTTATAATTAATGGTTTTCGCTTAATACACTAGCTTCGCTCCGACACGGCAATAAAATCAGATTCACCTCGAAAAATCTAACGGTTAGCTGGAATCACGCCGCCCGCGAGTCGTCACCTTTTTGTCTTGTGATTTTAAAAAATATGTGCTGTTATGATGCTTTATAAATATTAATTTATATATTTTTTTATGATTTTGGTTTAAGGTTTGTTGGTTTGGTTTTAATGTTTTTTTGGTTTTGGTTTAAACCTCTTTATTTAGATACTGTTTTTTAAATACTTTTTAAAAGCTCAAAAGCTTTTTTGATTTTCACGAGACTTTTTGTCTATACCGTGATTGGGTGTGATTCCTCCAAAACAAACTACCCATGTCAAAATTTCTCACCTTTCGTAAACGATTTTAGATAAATAAAGCTAATTACACTACTGCAGTTCATTGAACTATTATTGCTTAGTAATGTAACACATTCGCCTTATTGAATTAGATTGACGTAATTAAATTTTTAGCTCAATTAAGATGTTAATAATCCGGTTAAAAGATCAAGAAGCATAATTACATAATTACATTACCAGGAACGTAAGACAAAAAACTTTCATTTAGTTATACTGTCGTCAAATTCAAACCAAAACAATAGGAATTCGATCGTAATCTTTGAAAAATATACACGGAACTAAGCATCAAGCTGGCGACATAACAATGCTTGAATAAGATTTAAATAATTTATGCTAATTAAATGGACGAATTCAAATAAAATGTACGTAACGTAACGGTGCATTTATGTAATGTTGTTGCATTTATGTATTTACATATTTACTGGGATTAATTAATTTAATGATGGCGCCAAGTTCGTTGCAACAAAATTTTGAATTTTTGCAGTGTCTCTGAGGTCAGACGTCTTCTAAATCTACCTTTGATTATGAGAATCCCTTTTTCTTCCCTATAATGTTTTGTAATTATTTTTTATTGTTTTATATTCACCTTCATTATTTACACATAGGTATAGAAGCGAGAACAATATTATAACTAGCCAGGGCTTTTGTAAATTAAAAAGAGTGTACGTGGAGTTTCTTGGTCGTTCTTCTCCACAGAGTGCTAAAAGCGGACAACAAAGGCTTAGTAATAGGGCCCCCCCTATTACTAAGCCTTTGCTGTCCGTTCCACTGTCCTACCGTCTTTCGTCGTCGAGAGTTAGAATTTTCACAGAATGTTCTACTGCCGCTATACCAACAAATAATAAAAATAAATAAAAATTAAAAAGTGGTTCTCTCCCCATAGAAGAGACCTGTTTTTGTTGCGTTTTTGGCTTGATACAGAACCCTTCGAAGGCCAGTCCAACTCGAGCGGTTGTTAAATTGACCTCGTCTTTAGCAGCCACCGCTTAACCAAAAACAGTTCCGTTCTGACCTTCCCCATACGGAATCGGTCAACTATTGCACATAACATTTAGTTAGAACACTGCACACCCACACTATTGTAATTTTATTGCCAACCAGTTTAGAATATCTAAATCCTACAAGAAAAACAAATGCAGGTCAGGATACATAAGAGAAAGCAGATCTTAAGATACATCTTGAGTGACGTAACAGAACAGATTGTAACGAATTGTAAATTTTCGTCATGTGGGCCGTTTGACCAGGTATTGTGTGGAATCGCTAATCTTATAAAGTGTTCGCATAATGCTACTGTGACGCTTGAATGTTATGACCTATGCAATGCCTTAATAGTGCATAGATTCTATTAGAAGTGAACGCTGGGCTATTTAAGATACGTTTAAGTATAAGGAACCAGGTGGAAAGTCCTCATCCTCCATTGAAAAGGGAGGATCCTCCGATCAGGGCGCCTACCACCATCTCTTAAAACAGTGTCATTTTAATATTACTTTATAATTTCTGTCGTTGGATTTTCAACTCTCGACGCTGAGCCAAGCGTTGAAAATTTTACAGTGGGAAAGGCAAAGTAATATTTAAAAAAATATTGATTTAAGACTTAGGGGTAGACCCCCAGTTGAAGATCTACAAAAAACAACCGGAACCAACAGCTTTTCGTGCTTTTGGAAGCACAGCTGGGGTGCCACACCATCAACTTCCAAACTTCGAGCTCCTACTGAAAGACTTCCTAATGGAATAACTCAATAACACTACCTGACCTGGGAAACGAACCCAAGACTCAACGTTCAGTGATCGTGCTTGCGCCCACGAAGTCAATGTGGTAGTCCATCGGTAATCCTGGAGATAGAAGACAAAAAACATATTTGAATCAAACAGAAATGAAATCAATCACAAACCAACTTGCCAAAAGTCTAATCAACACTAAAGCAAGAAAATAAAATAAAGAATGACACTTACATAAACAGAAATTAATTTGAATACTTAATTTAAACACATTAAAACGTGACATAAACAAACCCACGTTTCTAACAACGCTAATGTAATCTTGTTAATCAATTTATCATCATTTGCCAATTTTATTATTCAAATATTTAAGTATTATGTAAAATCAAATGTGTCTACATATTTGTTAACTTTCTATGGATGACTAAAACCTGTCTGTTTTTAAAAAAAAAATTTGCACTCCGGGAGTGCCGGCAGAAGTGAAAACTTGATTATTAACGTTGAGCATGTTTGATATTTTGGAATGGTTAGGGAATAATTTTGCACCAATTGCTTTATCAGTATAAAAGTACTATCATTTATGTGGTAGACTCAGATCAAAGAAATAGGCAGATAGAGCGCTCAGAACACGCGAGTGGCTCCACCAAAGCAAATACAAAATCAAAAGCAAATACAAACTCGCGACAGTACCAAGCTACGCATCGTCTCGCTCACACGTCACTAGTGATTTGTCATTATAAGTCAAAATATGCCGTCTTGTGTGTTTAAACACTGCAAAAGTTGTTCACAAAAACTAAGAAAACAAGATGGAATATCTTTCCACAGGAAACTCTTGTTATTTTTATTGTTTTGGTATTTATTTTCCATAAAATATTTTCGGCTCACTTGAAACACAAAACCTCAACAGTAAATCGTCTGTGTTGCTAGTTTATGACGGGAAAATTACCCTGAATTAGGGGAATGTGTATTGTGTATACGGAAATATTGTATCTAAAGGGTGCATTTAAATTCATGACGAATATTTTAACCTCCGGCATTACTAACGATACTAATTGTACTACACAACTCAAAAACATTATTAAATTGTTAATGCATATTAGTATGCAGTACTTATGCAGTATTTAAAACCTTTACCAAAAAGCGTTATAAAATGTTATCTTGTCTGATATAAATTAATTAAATAGTAAGTAATTACGCATATTTAACTTTTATTCCCTTATTATTATTCTGTTCGAATATTACGCGCTTTTGCTATCTGGGTATAACCATAAAGCAAAATCGTGTTTCCAATTTAAAAAAATCGTAGTACAATATTTGGGAACAATTTAACTGAACAAAAATATGGGAGTATTTCTCAATATCTGGCAGCCGTAAACGCACACAGACGCGCGTGTCCCTACACGGCCCCTCTTGTCTGCCGCGCACACATAAATAAAAACCGGCGTCACCTTGTTTGTCGCGCACGTTCTATCTGCCTATTTCTTTGATCTGAGGTGGTAGAATACAATATTCATTTATTGCGCTATCGTACACAAACATGACAATTTATATTACATTAAAAATTTAACTTTAAAACTATTACAATTATCATTCGCGCAAGCGCCCTGCGCTGTCTAAACGAAACAGTAGGCCCAGGCACCAGGCATACATTTTCGCCGCGCCGTAGAGAGGGGATAGCTGCCTACTCTCCATCCGTCCTACGCTTTTTCGATCAGGTCACGTGTCCTGACGCGCGTGGTCACGTGTCCTGACGCGAGTTTAAGATTTTATACCCATTACAGAAAAAGTGCTCAACGCCGCTAAAGAAGTTTTCACTTCAAAAATCCATCGATGAATGCTGGTGAAGTGAGTTTGAGATGAGCTGTCATTCCAATGCTAGAGATTGACAACTCTTTCTTTCCCTAGCCTATGGTGGCCCACTGCTGGACAACGGCTCTTTGCCCGCACCACCTCGAACATTTCGCCAACTCTTCCTGGGCCGTCCAATTGACAACTCACCTCATTTAAATTCACTGAGGGAGAGAGGGAAGAGGGAGATTTTAAGAGAAGGTCTCAGGGATAACGCAGCCTCTAGAACTCGACAAGTAAACAAAAAAACTTTTGTTTTATAATATTACTGGCTGTCCGCCGCGGTTACACCCGCGTCTTTGGTTACTGCTCCGCTCCCGTAGGTCGTAGCGTGATGGTATATAGCCTATAGCCTTCCTCGATAACTAATCTATCTAACACTGAAAGAATTTTTCAAATCGGACCAGTAGTTCCAGAGATTAGCGCGTTCAAACAAACAAACAAACAAACAAACAAACACTGCAGCTTTATAATATTAGTATAGATAAGTATATTATAGGATTTTCGCAATAGTTTAGTCCTTTCTCGATTATTTGTCATCTGCCCAGCTCTTCTGCAAATACACAGAAGTCGACTTCCAGTCTAATTGGAAGACGATCCTTAACATAGTCGTATTTTATTTATTGATTAATTATTTTACCTGCTTGTGGTTTTTTAAATAATTGTACACAATAGATCTGTCTATACTTTCGTAATACTGAGATAGGTGAATGATCAATCTTGCGCGGGCGCAGTTGTAACGATGTCCGTAGTACGCAAGTGACAGGCGGACGGCGGAAGATAGTGATCTGAAGCAAACTGTGATGTTATCGGTGGAGTATGAGCAGAAGTGAAGGTTGTTATGTAAAAGATTTAATTTACTTTGTAAATATTTTGATTTTCACAAAAAGTGCCCATGAGTTGACAGTAATATAAGCATTAGTAATATTAGTATTAGTGAAATATAACTTTGAAAATGTCTGAAATATAGTGGAAGAGGATTGTAATGGTCAATGACTGCCTCGTTGGTCTAGTGGTTAGCGACCCTGACTGCAAAGCCGGAGGTAGTGGGTTCGATTCCCACCCAGGACAAACTTTGTGTGATGAGCATAATTGTTGGTTCTGTGTCTGGGTGTAATTTATCTATAATATTATGTATGTATTTATAAATTATATAAGTATGTATATCAGTTGTCTGGTTACCATAACACAAGCTCTGCTTAGCTTGGGATCAGATGGCCGTGTGTGAGTTGTCCCGAGATATTTATATTTAATCATGATACACAGTGTGGGAAGGCCCCCCCCCACAAGGTGGAATGATAATGATAATACATGTTTAACTTTGTCAATTAGAACTACAGCTCTTTTCTAGAGCCCCACTACTCGAGACCCTCACGCACATGTGCATTCGTAATCTAATCAGCGAAATCAGTAGGGATAGGTGAGTATCGGAATATAAAAACATACCCACCTGACGACTCTCACTTGTGCTAAGACTCCAAGATATAACTGCCATCAGATAATAAAGTTAAGAAGTTCCACTGTATGTTACAATCATCATCTGCCTAGCCTTTTAGCATCTACTTCTTCCAGTGTAACTGGTGCCGCTGAATACCAGTTTTTAATATAAAGCGGCTTCTAATCTAACCTTTACAATATGGCTACTGTATAACCCCCCCCCCCCCTGGTAAGACTGGTTGTCAGACTTTCGGGATTCTGACTACACGTAACGACTGTCAAAAAAAATGTCAATGGCAGCTGGGAGCAACGGTTTTACGTACTTTCCGAGATATGGGATAAAGTTGACCAATACTGGTCATATAAAGTTACTAAAATCAGAATGATCAAGAGTTTGTTTTAACGTTTTTATCTGAGAAACTACTGGTCCGATTTATACAAATCATTTTGCGTCATATAGACCGTTTATCAAGGAAGGTTATAAGCTATATATCATCACGCTACGACTACGCTAGTTTTGTAATAACCCCTTTAAAAATATACCTACTATTTCTAAATGGGACTTCTGAAATAACCGTTATTGTGTCACTGGCCGTTGGCCACAGCAATACAGAACATTATAAGTTTTTGTTGAGTATAATGATGTGTCATTTTGCGGTCGTTACAGTGTTTAGAGGCATCGGCTTGTTAGTTCTGTCAAATTGAGTAGCAATTGAAGATGCTGTGAATTCTTGACGAGGTAAGAATTTATAGGTATTTGTGTAGGTAGGCGTAAGTTAAGAGTTAGATGGAGAAATTTTTGAAATTCACTTGAACGTAATTGAGGAAATGAAGTAATGATTGACATGTATTTTTTTCTACTTTCTGCTATGAACGTACTTATTTCTGTTTGCACGCATGATCCACACTAATAGTATAAATGCGAAAGTATAACGTCTGTCTGTAATACTGGATTTTTCACAAAATTTCGTCTGTAGACGCCCGGAGTCTGGATGGATAAATGTCTGAATTGTAATGGTAATTTAATTGGCTAGCGCCCACCAGTGACAAAGCAAAGGCGAAAGGGAGTGTATAAATAATATTATGAGTTTAGTACTAGGTGTAATCAAGTCATAATAACGACCTATTACGTGGTACTTAAACATAACTGGCGAAATGTGGGTGTACTAATGGGTACACCTCTGCCTAACTCTTCGGGGATAATATTAAATATATTTTGGAGAATAATGATTTGTGACGTTTCCTGTTGAAAGAGCTAACATTAAACTAATATGGGTAGTAAATTAACTGTCAAGTTTCTTGAACATTCTTCCTCAGTGACGTCAGACCCGTCCATCATAAATAACTGACCACTTTCAATATCTTGTGATTACAGTGAAAGTTATATTGTCTGGTTCTGTGTAAATGTGTGAGCTATGATTTTACCAGTTATAATAATGTGTATATTTAGTCTAGAAATATATTTCGCCAGTTATGTAATAGGGGGCGAGCCTATTGCCATCAACCGGGCACAATTCCAGACTCCGAGGCTGCTACTGAGAAATTCCTGACGGAAACCCCAATAACACTTTGCCCGACCTGAGAATCTAACCCAAGACCTCATGCTCAGCAGTCGCGCTTTACGATCACTAGACCAATGAGGCAGTTAGTCCTTCTAACAACAATATCTTCAACTTGCTGTTTGACTACTCTTATATATAGCTATCTCCTGCCGGGATTGCGGGACGTCTTAACAGGATACCGTGGCCCCGGAACATAAAAGGCAACAGAAGGAACAGGGTGGTTTTTTAGTCAGTAAGGGTCAGTTCACACCGAGACGCGACGCGACGCAACGTGACGATACTTGAAGAGGCCAGTGACTTCGCGCTGCGCCGCGCTGCGCCGCGCGCCGCCGCGAGACGCATCGCAACGTCACCGCTCTTGTACGTCGCGCGTACCGGCGATTCACCGCTGCGTCGCGATGCGTCTCGCGGCATAGAGCGACGCATCGCGACGTAGTGCTGCGTGGTGTAACGTATTCTAAATTCTTACAATGAAATGTGTATCTTTTCGTGTAGAAAATAAAGTTATATTTTGAGTCGCTCTTTTAAAGTGTGCACACAGCGTCGCGTCGCGTCGCGTCTCGGTGTGAACTGACCCTAAAAGTCTGACAGTCCCTTCCGCCCCACCCAGGGCGGAAGGACTCATTTGATGATTTTTACCACCTCAAAAAAAAAACTATATAGCTATCTATATTTTAATCTACAATCACAAGACGATTACGTAACATACATTCACTAATCAACTTTACATGACTAACAGACCACAGAATTTTGATTGGATACACGTCATTTCTAAATGTTAAAAGATCAGAGAATATGTTGCTACAATTCGTTCCGTTGTTAATCTACACATAATGTTCAGTGTTTGAGATTTTTGGTTCGTTTGTTTGTTAAAACACGCTAATCTCTGCACATACTAGTCGGAATAGAAAAACCTTTTTTTCATGATGAATAGTATAAGCTTTAAAGCATCACGCCACGATGTACGAGAGCAGAGCAGGGACCAAAGACGTACAGTACCCGGCGATAAATATTGCACATCGACCTTTATCGTATTTCGTATTTTATACAAAGAATAAAAAGAATTATCAAATGAAGCAAATCATAATTGTTTTAACAGCTCCTAATAGATACCGGACTGTTTGTATTTCGTGCGACAGAGATAACGCTGTACGGAGCCGAAATTAGCCGATTGTAGCTTTCCAAAGGTCTATGTGCAATATTTATCGCCGGGTACTGTAAAGGCCGCTGCATACGTGACGGGTTTTTATCCGGACGGGACGTGACGGGAAGTTTTGGAAACATCGTTGCATACAAAATGTATCCAAATACGTATATGTCACGGGAACATGGACGGGACGGGAACGTGGACGGGAAAAATCTCGTCGGCGACGATGTTTAACACGTCCCCGTTTAGCAATAGCAATTAAAGCCAATTCTTGAATTGAAAAATCCATCTTTCGTTGTTCACAACACTAGCACGTTAAATACAAATCAATGTCACGTTGCGTATGCGTTTGCACCACGTTCCCGTTTTGAACGAGGCAATCACGTGCCCGTCCCGCTCACGTCCCGTCCGGAGTATTTACCCGTCACGTATGCAGCGGCCTTAACTTAACGTCAATGAAACAAAAACAACGCGGGTGAAGTCGCGGGCAGCAGCTAGTAATATAATAAAGCTGAACATATTTTTTATTGTTTGTTTACACACGAATCTCTTTTGGATTAGAAAATACTTCTTGTTTAAGAATGCCAGATTCATCTATACTAATATTATAAAGAGGTAATCTATACTTCTATACTAATATTAAAAAGAGGTAACATTTGTTTGTAAGTTTGTATGTAGGGGGTAATCTCCGGAAGTAATGAACTGATTTTGAAAATAGTTTCACAAATTGGAAGCTACGTTATCACTGAGTGATAAAGGCTATATTTTATTATCAATCTATACTAATATTAAAAAGAGGTAACATTTGTTTGTAAGTTTGTATGTAGGGGGTAATCTCCGGAAGTAATGAACCGATTTTGAAAATTGTTTCACAAATTGGAAGCTACGTTATCACTGAGTGCTATAGGCTATATTTTATTATCAAAAAAATAGGGATCCGTAAGAAAAGTCACGCGAACGAAGTCGCGGGGAGAGTGCTAGTGAGGAATATAACTATAGCTTAGAAAAATTCACTGACACTGACATTAACAGATGTAACGCGGGTGTAAAAACTACGTGGACGAAGTCGCAGCTAAAAGCTAGTGATATAATATTTATTCGAAACGCGGTTTAAAAGAGTACAGTTATATGCATGACTTGTAATGTGAGAGAATTCTTCCGCAATTACAGTTGTCGACTTGTTTTCATCTACGATCTTTGCATTCTTTGCCTGTTTCGGAATTTTGTTGGTTATCTGTTTGTACATAATAATATCTTATCTATTTGTAAATATGTGACCTATCTATGAACATAATTTACTTGTTCATAAGTTGCATAACATTTCGTAATGTATTCTGTGTTTGTTATAGCGTAATTGAATTACTAGATGACAATATTAACAATAATTAATGATTGATAATAATTAGATACAATTTAATCTTTACTGATATAATCTTCTTCTTCTTATAAGAAGGAGAAGCAGAAGCATTGCAGCTATCTTTTGGGGGAGACTTGTGTATAATGATGATATATTCTGATGGAATGACAGCTCTCCTCTCTAAATTCACCGAGGAAACTTGTTACAGAATAGCACTTCTGGTTGTATTGAAGACATCGGTCGCAAAAATTTCGGAATGCAAATCGATATCAATAAATAAAACAGTTTTATTAGCAAAGTGGTTACGTAATGGTTTTGAGATTTCACAAAATGTATTTCCAATTTGTTATGTAACTAAAATAAATAACAACATAATATTATGGGTGGTCCGTTTTAAGGAAATAAACGGTTGATATCTGCATTATTAGACGATAATTTCATCTTTCGTTATAAAACAAAGTAGGAGTTAAGATTGAATTATAAAAAAGTTTTAAAAACTAAGAAAGAAAAATAAAAAAATATTCGTATAATATAACATGAAAACATACAATTACCTATATATTCATATAATATGTTTCTTTCATACTCTAATTATAATATCCTCCTAACCGATTTCGGAGGTGACGGCTGACAGCGGTTGATCTGAACGAAGACTATAAAAGTAAAAAGTAGATTTATAGTGCACAAGTACCTATGTGTGCAAACAAAGGTGCACTTCGTCTTCCCTCACTCTAATAGTCCGATAGGATTTTCCCGTCCATCTCGGGAAAACGGGAGGTTATTTCGGACTTTTACCGACCACGGCTCTTCCTACCACCATGAGTTGGGAGCACTGTATACCGACTGCTGGTGCCCTGCCATCATAGAAGTTCCTAGGCCGAAAAGTATCCACAGGAGGGGCATGTTGGAATCCTGGCACACCACACCACACCTATCCTCTTCAAAATCCGGAAACAAACATAATCCCCACGTAAAACGCAGTAAAAACCAGCTCTAAGTGCGTGAGATTCAAAATCTAGGTCAAACATAACATGCTGATCACATACTGATATTATGCTGAGCATGTACTCCACAAAGAGTTGTGAGTCATTTGTTGGTAGGTATGCGTTACGATGGAGTGGTCTTCCCAAATCGAGATGTTGTATGTAATAGGGAAATTATATGCAGTTGTGTTTTGAATAGTGTGTTTGTAATACTTTAGAGGCTTTTACGTAGGTAGTGCTTATATGGTAAGTAAAACAGATCAGTTTTGTAATGTTTTTCACTGCAGCTGCCCTACCATGAACTCTTATCGCGATCCAAAAACTGAATTGTTCTTCAAATAAGTCAATATAACGCATCAATTTATGCGTTATATTGACGTATTTGAAGAACAGTTCAGTTTTTGGATCGCGATAAGGGAAAATACGTCAATAAATGACATAAATTGATGCGTTATATTGACGTATTTAAAGAACAATTCAGTTTTTGGATCGCGATAAGAGTTCATGGTAGGACCCCTGGGCAAGTTTACTAATCTTCTCTATTTTGAGCTGATGTGGACCTAATCCTATCTCTTAGTATTAAGCTCGTCCCGCCATCTTCACCAAGGTCTGTCTCTATTGCTGGTCGTTTTCTGGGACCCCTATTGTAGAAAAGGCAGAAATTAAAAATGATCATTTATGTTAAAGAGTATGTACTGCGACTATAACAAAAATCCAACTGAAAAGTTTTAAACAAAAAAAAGACTATCGAGGGGCGATTCTACTAAGTTTTAGGAATGATCGCAATTTAATCTCAGTCTCAATTTGTCAAAAACGCCTCTAATATACCTACATCTTTTGAGATTGATTATCGCTGATATGAGTTTGCAAATAAATGGAAGATTTTAATCAGTAGAATTTTTGGCCTTTAAAAACTCTTCTGTAATATTCTCATATGTGCTGGTGATATCCAGGGTAAATAGCTGCAGTCGCACGTCACCCTGATGTATAATTAGCCCCAGCTAATTCATACAACCACAAATCATCCTTTGTGTCACGTCACGTAATATCGGTCTTTAATTCAAGTATTTCCAAAATCGTATTTAAATTCCAATGTCTTATTATGCCTCGTGCTCTACACCCATAAAAATATAAACAATGGTGAACTTACAAAACAATCCATGATGCAATTTGCCCATACACCGACATTGACCCTTACCGGTAGCTCTGCTGACCCCATTACACATCACGTCCACCAGTGGCTTCCTTATGAGTAGAATATTGCATAAGCGGACACCTGCGGCAATTCTTGTATTTTTAAGAACGTTCGCATTCTAATCTGAGTCAAAAATGTCAAAATCTAGATTTTTGACTGTCATTTATTTTTATTTTATTTTATTTGGTTTACCAACAATTGTTTACACTGGTACTATGCTTATGTAATATGTAAATGATACAACCAAATAGTGTAACAATCACTTATAGGTAAACTCTGCATGCATAAAGAGTTGTACAGAGATAACTTATAAGAAAATTAACCAAACCTAGAACATAACCTAATGGTGAATAGGTAACCTAAATTTTATCGAAAACAAATTTAATAATTAGGAAGTTTAATCCGGTCATTGTTGATGATTGTCGCTGAGATGAGATTGCGACTGGATATTTTGATGCTCCCTTAATTTGGCAACTAAAAAAAAGTAAGAAATACATAAATTTGATCATTGTAAGACTTCAGGGGTGTGCCAAAGAGCCCCGAAAAAATATAAAAATAAATCCTGAGTTGCCCACTGTTGAGAAAATTCGTGTCCGTCACAGCGGACATTACCAATAACTTAACAATGGACTTGTAGATTTGCATGTCCGCTGTGGTGGACTTTGCCAAATTATGGAAAAATAAAAAAACGTTAATATTATTATGTTTATTTTATTAAAATAAGAAAATACAAAAATGATGTACTATAGGTGGTTGTTTCCTGGACCTTGTGTTCCGTGATGCAAGAGGAGACGAAGAAACTAGAGGTGCTATGGGCGTTGATGGTAGTGAGGGAATAGCAGATAGGGATGGAACATTCTCATAATTAGACTCTCCAATTTCGCGGACGATAGAATCTGATATAACATCAATATTATCAGTGTGCGATTCTTCGTCTTCAGATGTACTGATTGTTAGGTTTGCAAGGGAAGATGTAATTGATGGTGCAGAAGAAGAGAGCGGCGAAGAAGCATAGGCACGCGGGACACCATGCATTTCTGTTTCAGAATCAAAGTTTTCACTAGCATCGGAAGGTACATGTTCATTTGGCATAAGGCGATAATTTTACTAGCACGGCTAGGCTGTTGACAAAGAAAAATAAACCAAACTCAGCACCATAACCATAAGCAAGCTATTTGGCGTAGTTCACCACAGCGGACATAGTAATAATATTATACAATTAGCAATGTTCGCTGTGACGGACAAAGCACTTTAGCAACAAAAAACACCATGAAAATGAAAAATGGCTCATTTGTTTTTGGGTTATAATTATTTATAGAATGTTTTTCTAATAGATCAGTCGAGATTTCAAAGCATTCCTATGCAAAAAAAAAAGGAAAAAAAAAATACCTTGAGCAAAACAGGTGGTCGTCTTTGCTCCGACATTTTGTGTCACGACTGACATAATGCAGTGTTGTACACTCAAAATATTTTTTCTATTATTAATTTATGAAATTAAGAAACATTGAGTCGATTTTAAATCGACGACAATCGAATAAAAAACTAGTAGGATTTATTTTTTGTTGACGTCCGTCACACTGGACTTTACCAAATTAAGGGTTAAAATTATATTTTGATGCTTAAAATTATATTTTAACCTTCTGAAAAAGATTAATTGACCTTTTGAGATTTGGACTTGATTAGTTTACAATTAATTCACAAGTGCAAAATAAAATTGTAATAAAACTAGCCTTTTATTGTCCCACTGTAGGGCAAAGGCCTCTTCTCATACAGAGAAGGCATGAGCATGATCACCACGCTTGCTCAAGGCGGATTGGCGATTTCAGACTTATATTTATTATACGTTGCCTCGTGGACTGCCTCGTTGGTCTAGTGGTCGCGCGACTGCTGAGCATGAGGTCTTGGGTTCGATTCCCGGGTCGGGCAAAGTGTTATTGCGTTTTTCCATAGGAATTTCTCCGTAGTAGCCTCGAAGTCTGGATTTGTGCCTGGTTGATGGCAATAGGCTTGCCATTACATGGGACTTAAACAAAACTGGCGAAATGTGGGTGTACTAATGGGTACACCTCTGCCTAACCCCTCGGGGATAACAGGCGTGATGTTATGTATGTATTTATTATACGTCCAGGTGTCTAAGATCAATTTAGAAAGTGCATATAAAAACTATCTAAAAACAAAATGCTTATTTATCCAACCAATAAAGTCCGCATCACTTGAGGATGCGTACACGCAACCTAGTTTCCACGTATTAGCGCGTCATGCGTGTGGCAGCACTTTTAGCGAATCACGCGCACGCATGACGCATTACTACTTACTGTTTATGTAGGTTCTCAAGTATGTGTGTGGTTTTAGTATGTTACTTAGTAAGTTCGTTTTCCATTTCTCTATGTACAGATTGAATGGAAGCATGACTTTTGAATTCCGTTTCATTATATAATAATTTGTTAGACTAGCTACTGCCCGTGACTTTGTCTGCTTAGACTTCAGAATTAAGCCAAAGTCTTAAATTATTCCACTGGTATAGTCAGCAAAACCGATAGGTATGCAGGGTTGTCAGATATAGTTAAAGTTTTCTTAGAAACCCATGGATGTCTTTGACTGAAACTTAACTTAATTAATGAACTGTTTATTATCTACGTTTTAAATCACTACACAGTATAAAACAAAGTCGCTTCAGACGGAAGCGACTTTGTCTGCTGTCCCTATGTATGCTTAGATCTTTAAAACTACGCAACAGATTTAGATCCGGTTTTTTTTAATAGATAGAGTGATTCAGAGGTTTATGTACGTGTTTATGTATGTTTACATTGCACCCGTGCGAAGCCGGGGCGGGTCGCTAGTTAAATTACATTCGAAAACATCCATTGGTTTCGAAGAAAACTTCAACTATATCTGACGACCCTACATACCTATCTGTTTTGCTGACTGTACATCAAACCGGGATAAAAAATTATCCTTTTTATGAAGCTAGATCAATATTTATATAGGTAGTTGTGTTGAGGTAATACCGACAAGCCGTGCGCAAAGACGCATTGAAGGTAGGGGCGCGGGCTTGCGGACGGCGAGTAATGGGTAGCTCGCCGTCCGATCAAGGACCATGCCCGGGTCGACGGCGCGTTCTGTTCGCGCGCGCCTCAAAGAGCTGTCAGCACAGGGACGGGGCCCCCCAACGGGGCCAAACGCCTGCCGGGGTTGCGGGACGTTTTAACAGGATACCGTGGCCCCGGAACGTAAAGGGCAACAGAAGGAACAGGGTGGTTTTTTAGTCAGTAAAAGTCTGACAGTCCCTTCCGCCCCGCCCAGGACGGAAGGACTCATTTGATGATTTTTACCACCTCAAAAAAAAAAAAAAAAAGGTAGGATACGAATCTAACTATTTATATTTTTGGTTTTTGTTGAATTGTATGTTATGTAAGTATATTTTATGATATCGTTTCATTTATGTGTATAGGTTTTATTGTTTTGAATAAATAAATAAATAAATAAATGGATAAATTATTTAATGGCGGCCGTTAAGCCGTTGACCATGCTGTATAACTTTAGTTTTTATCTTTCTTAAGAACTACACTGAATCTGTTTTTTTTAATAGTAGCAATTAAATTATTACCGCACAAGCTGTGCAAGTATATCCATATTAATATTATAAATGAGAAAGTAACTCTGTCTGTCTGTCACATTTTCACGGCTAAATCACTGAACCGATTTTAATGAAATTTGCTAATGTCCGCAACTACTGATCCAAGTCTACGTTATCCCTAAGTTCTGTAGGCTATATTAAAAGAAAAAAAAATAAAGGTTCCGTAGAAAATTCACGCGAATCAAGTCGCGGTCACAAGCTAGTGTAAGTATAAAGGAAATGTGATTCTGCTATGTTCGTACTGCGCGCGATCACAGAGCAATCTGCCACTAATTATATATCATTTTCTACTTTACAACGTAAGCGGCTAATAAACTGTGGTACTTTTTGTACAGCGAGAGATTGCGCGGGCGCTACATACAATCTACAAGAATATTTCACTATAGTCAAAGCGCAATGCTTGGCCACGAAGATATATGTGTTCCTAAAATCGTAGCCTAATTTCGCCTGTTATGTATCAACAGAAGAGCAAAATGTGCACTGAACAGTTCTTGAGATATGTGATGTCACAGTGTTTAACGGTGAACAGCGTCGGTAACAACTGAAAAGAAAAAAAAGATATGTTTATTGACATTTAGCGGTAAAAAACGCTAAAAAATGAGCTAAAAATGCTATGTGTCCCGTACGGTTGATACTAAAATGGAAAATATAATTCGCTTAAAAAATCTTCATGTAGGTGTATAATACAAAATAAAATACTTTGACAAATTCTCTTATTATCTACAAAATAGCACATAATTATGCTCCATTACAATATGGCGCCCAAGCAACGTTAACGGACGCGCCGTACGTAAGATAACGAAGGTCGTATAGAAAAGAGTTCAACGCATCGCGCACCTAACCGTTACTGTTAAACGTTGTCTTGTATGGGCTAATGTGGCTGTTGTAAAGGGCTTGCGAAGTATGAACTGTGTATGGAGAACAAGTATAAGTGTTATTGTTGTGATTGTGACACTATTTTGAAATTATTTTTTCAAAAGTTATGGATTTAGTTTTCAAAAGACTAAAGAAAAACTTTCAAAATCTAATCGCATCACAGCGACAATCATTGTCACATTTTTTGTGGGTACTCGTAAAACATAACTGGGTCATACTCAGAAAAAGTGTACATTTTAAATTTGTAACTAAACTGATAGGTAACGATACTGAGAATCTCCGTCACGAAACTGATGTCATAAGGTATAGTACACATGGATTGGGCGAATAAAACACGTGATTATATTTGGCTAATCAGTCATATATGTTTGTTTGTTTGTTTGTTACCTTTTCACGCCTAAACTACTGAACCGGTCATCCTAAAATTTCGCATATACTTTGTCAGGTGTACAAAAACAGACATAGGGTACTTTTACTGAGGAAAACAACAATAACGTTCTTATGAGAATAGGTAGCGCCACATGTCTTTCGAATCTTGATTTACTTATATTATTATAAAAGCTTGAGGAGTTATGAGATAACAAACACAAAAAAAACTTCTTTTTTTAAGTAGGTTACAAGTGTATGAATTTGTATGTGCGCGAACTACCCTCACTTCAAAATCTTTATCCAAATTACGTGACGGTAATAATAATTACAATTTAAGTACTTTTCGTCTTTGTGAACTAAGCTTAACAATTTCTCAGTTTCGTAACGTAACGCAAAATAACGAAAATGAGAATAAAATCTGAGAAACTTTAACCTCTACAAATATTTTAAAGTAAACCACGTGTATACTATGTCATCACTGAGCGTATTCGTTAAGATAATACATAAAAATAGAAAATAACATAGTAAGTAAACAAAAAATATAATAAACTTAGCACAATAATAGTCGTTTATCACCCTGAGGATTTTTTTGTAAATACCTATTCACTTGATAGATCTCGACTTCACGACTACCGAGAAAACGTAAAGGCTGCCGCGACAGTGACTTTCACGTAAGTTATAGTGTCGCCAGAATAGGAAAAAGTATTTATTAAAATAAAGTATTTTTTCCAATATTTCATTGCGTGTACTAACCCTGAGTAACAAAACTTCATAATTTTGGGACAAAGTTATTTAAATAAAAATAAATTCTTCTCTAGATGATTGATGAATATACTTGGTCCTATTTAGTTACTTGATTCATCAAGAATAATATAGCCACAGTTTATGTAAAGTAAAGCTATGAATATTCGTAACAATTCATATCTGAAAATGTGTAATCGTCATTGGGACACGAAAAAAATGTATGGAGAACTTTTTAACAATGTTTTGACATTCAAAAAAAATACTCTTTTAATGAAAATTAAAGTTAAAATAGCATATAAATCTATTCTTTATTACACTAACATAAAAATTTGAGGGTAAAAAAGGAAACATTGTCATAATTTGGATATATACTTTAATATGAAGTAGTGGGACAAGAAAAGATACCAAATGTACACTTTTTCTGAGTATGACCCAACTGGCGAAATGTGGGTGCACCTCTGCCTACCCCTTCGGGGATTACAGGCGTGATGTTAAATTATGTTTCGTTATTTAGAATCATTTTTGACAGTTTAAAACTGAGATTAGATTGCGATTATACCTAGAAATTAGTAAAATTGCTTCCCATAGTTTCAACTAACTTAATTATTTCTCATTTTTATCAATCTATGTGGCGCACAATGAAGTATTTAATAAATTAATAGAATTTCAGTTATACTCAAATGACGTAGGACTGGCGGCTTAGGGCTTACAAACAATTCAAACACTCGAAAAAATTTAGTACTTAAGTAAATGTTTTAAATATTATTCTGTACTAGATAGATGTTTATATCTGAATAGGAATCTTTACAACTGATATTTTTTTTTGCACCAGACAGGGTTATCTTTGAATTAGGTTAATTTTTTAAAGTGAACTCTAGTTAAAAAGGAACTAAATCAATGCAGAAAGGTTAAGTGTCACAGATATTAAAAGTGAAAACTCACTTCAAATAAGTGTTACAAAGGGAAATGAGTTCTTACTATTAGTAGGTGATTACCTACCTAATTGTTACATAATGGTGTTAATAGGCGAAGAACTACAAACGTCGTAAAGATGTAGGTACTAGTACTGCTAATGTACTTTAAATGGTGTTTACTAGAACATAAATAAACAAGTAATGGACAAAGACTCGCCTTCAAAGCCCTGATGCATAATTACTGCTAAAGTTACTTTTTAGGTACATTAAAACAACAAACAAATGAACCGACAAACGATTTTAATAGTTTTTTGATTAAGTCTTCTTTTTTTACACTTAATTTTTTTGTAAATGTATGTCTATATTGGGGTCAGCTTCCAGTTTAACTGGATGCAGCTGTATATCAATATTTTACATGGAGCGACTGCCTATCTGATTTCCACAATCCAGTAACTGGGTAATACGATATCCCTTGGTAAGACAGGTCATCAGACTTTCAGGCTTCTGGCTACCCGTAAAGACTGTCAAAGATCCACGTATGAGAGCCGGGACCAACGGCTTAACGTGCTTTCCGGGCTACGGAGGAGTCTCAGTGTGTAAATATGGTAACCCATCTACGGACTAACCCAGGCAAGCGTAGCTGAACCTATTTGATTGCCCCGTGCTGCTGTTATTACTTAGGCACGAGCTCCATTAAACAGAACTATTAATTATTATATTAGCCGACGGATGATTCTAAATTGGAACAAAACTTCTATGAAATATAGTCTGCTAAAATTTTAATTAGGACTAATCGGATGGTGTTGAAACCGGCCCTTACCTTTCTACCGCAATCTTATTCACACATGGACTATTTTTATGGCGTCAACATGCAATGGTTTTTATTATCATTGCGCATTGTGATGCAACGGTGACCAACAGTGGGCGGGCTATTGTTTATGATAAATGTATGCACTTAAGTTAGCACCTTTGGGGTATCACTAACCCAGTTGTGTAATGCAGGGATTGAGGGCATATCCTCCTGTTTTGGAGGTAACTATTAGAGGTAGACTGCGATGGTATGGAAGTATTTTTATTGAGAAATTAAGTCAATGTCAATATTCATTGAATGGAGTGTCAATTGAGTGCAATTATTGTGCTTGTGCTAAATGTTTTGTTTAGAGAAGTCGTGTAAATGTGTGACGAATTTATTTCAGAGGTGTCAAATAGATCAATGGATGAAGTACCAATAGTCGCGGTCTTCAATTAAAGTGAAGTTTTCATTCAACGATCTTTTTTTCTTTGATCTTATGTGTACAGAAGCTGTTGGAAAACCTGAATAATTAATTAATTAATATAACGGACGCAGACAAAGTCGAAACCCAATAATAAGTAGCCCATGTTCTTTGTTGGACTTCAAAACTTCATCACCACATTAAAATCGGCATCACCCTTTTTTTTAGGTGGTAAAAATCATCAAATGACTCCTTCCGCCCTGGGTGGGGCGGAAGGGACTGTCAGACTTTTACTGACTAAAAAACCACCCTGTTCCTTCTGTTGCCCTTTACGTTCCGGGGCCACGGTGTCCTGTTAAGACGTCCCAAGGTAGACTGGTAGAAAATGCCTAATGCATTAAGTCCGCCTTTGTACAGTATTTTTTACTTGTGCATAAAGTTTTAAATAAATAAATAAATAATAAAATCAGTTCAGTGATTTAGTCATGAAAGCGTAACAGAGTTGCTTTTGCATTTATAATATAAGTAAAGTCTAAAATCGCCAATCTGCCTTGAACGAGTGTGGTGATCAACGCTAGAGACTTTTCTGTATAAGAAGATGCCTTTACCCTGCAGTGGGACTATGACAGGCTAGTATTATTTAAAATAAAATTAAAAGAAAAAATAAATAAAAACAAGCTTTCATCATCATCTGCCTAGCCTTTTCCCAACTATGTTGGGGTCGGCTTCCAGTCTAACCGGATACAGCTGAATACCAGTGTTTCACATGGAGCGACTGCCTATCTGACCTCCACAACCTAGTAACTGGGTAATACGATACCCCTTGGTAGGACTGGCTGTCAGATTTTCGGGCTTCTGACGACCCGTAACGACTGTCAAAGATCCACATATGACAGCCGGGACCAACGGCTTAACGTGCTTTCCGAGGCACGGAGGAGTCTCGGTGTGTGAAGATGGTCACCCATCCACGGACCAACCCCGGCAAGCGTAGCTTAACCTGACAGATCGACCCGTGCGGCTATTATTACTTAGCTACGAGCTCTAAAAACAAGCTTTTATTACCTGTTAATAAAAAGAACTAAAAAGTTTAAAATAATTTAATTTTGAGTCCCAATTTTTATATATAAGAGTGTGTTTACATTATACGTCTGGAGAAATAAAGAAGGTGTTTTATTATCAGGTAGATAATAAAAAAGTCTTTTTACACCAGATATTATAACTATACTCGCATGTATGTATGTATGTATAGTCTACCACGGAATCCAAGCTTCCATGGCCCATATCTTTACGTAACTAAAGTGAAATCCGACGCACTTATAGTGTTCAAATTAGAGCTATTAGTTCTCATTACGGTGTACCAAGAGAATGGGTTTATGAAATGAGAAGTAATTATGTTTGTATGTGTCTCACGACATTTCTCAGGAAACGTCTGACATTCACAGATTGTTATGATGACCTGTGTATTTGGTTATAGTAAGAACATAATTATGCATAGTAATTAATGGCAGGTACTGTTGGCGCAAAGACTGAGTGATTGGCTGTTGCGCTGCGCATCTCGGGTTCATTCCCTCACTCATGTGTTTTTGTTCTGAATCATAAATGCAAAGCGCGACTGCTGAGCATGAGGTCTTGGGTTCGATTCCCATGGGTCGGGCAAAGAGTTATTGGGCTTTTCTTAGTAGCTCGGAGTTGTGCCCGGTCGATGGCAATAGGCTCACCCCCTATTAGTATGGGACTTAAACATAACTGGCGAAATGGGTACATCTCTGCCTAACCCCTCGGCGATTACCGGCGTGATGTTATGTGACACTGTTGGAGGTGTCCCACACCCTACACACCAGGGAAACACACCTTCTACACACCTATGACTAATCAGCAGTGAAATCAAGTTACCTAAGAATGGTTTCGGAAACAAATCATTTACTATTGCACGAACATAATATATTGAACATATAAATGTATATAATATGCATGATGGTATCACATTGATTGATCGAGCGAAAGGAGTGTGGTCACGAGCTGATAAACTTGTTTAGACGCTTCCATTTTAAGCAATTGCGTTGTGTTGTAATAACATTTTGGAAATGTTGGTGTCGTTTTTAAGAAACTTTTTGTTGTTATGCTTAGCTTTTTTCAAAGTCAAAGTTAAAGTGAAAACATTTATTTCAATTTACACCATTTACAGACACTTTTGAATTGTCAAGGAGTCGGCCAGTTAGTCAGAAAGTTGAAGGTAGTTACTCGTTCTAAAACGGAGGTAGGCCCCTATGGAGAAGAACGAGCAAGAAACTCCACGGACACTCTTTTCAATAAGGTTTTTGATTGACTTTGACAATTGTTTTTTTTTCGTGTCTAGAAGATAATGAATGATAAAGAAGATAATTATGAGACCCATTATTATATTGGAGTAAATAAGAAATGGGTTGCATTTAAAAATACTAGTTATACATAATTATATTATGTGAATGTCTTTTAGAGAAAGTTTATTTTTTTATTACCAGAACCTCAACCTCTACTTTCGACATGACACCAACCTTGAAGTAAAAAAATAAAACAATTGATCCATAGATTTTGTTGAGTTATGCGAACATAAATGTTTGGGTCAGTTTTTTTTTTTAATTTTTAAAACTAAATTATTTGTTTTTGGAATCTTAAAAACAAAAACCAAAAAGAAAAACAGAGATCTTCACAAATCAACTTAAACAAACAATTGGATCATGAGAGCTTTCATTTAAATATGAATTTCAAAGTTAAAGAAATTGGTTCAAATAAACTGTTTACAGGCACTTTTGAATGGTCATGGTGTCGGTTAGGTTAGTAAGAAAGTTGAACTTGGTTATATGGAATATTGAAATAACGGAAAAAGACAAGTATTTATGCAAATTACGATGACAAAGTACTTAAGCATTACCCATAGAGATATACCTATAGAGATCAGTTTAACTTCTAAATGTATAGAGAAAATACCTGCCAAAACGTTGCATTTCCGCCATTTTGTGTATCAGTTATCAAGCGAAACATCAAAACATAAAATTAGTTTCATTTTTGTATTAAACGCATCGTAGTGAATACTTTTTTGTTGGCCATTCTGTGCCTCTAAGCGGCAGCTTATTTTTTAGAGCGCGTCTATAAATACAAGTCAATGGTTTTAACTCTCAGTTACCTCATAAAATGACCATCAAAACACACATAGGTATAAGTGCAAAGCATGGTGGTCGGAACCATTGACCGGTGGCCACCGGCCGGTCATACCTTCACTTTCATTTTACGTAAGTGAGTAAGTAAGCGGCCACATCCGCACATTGTGCTCTGAACTTGTTCTGTTATTCGGTTAGATATTGCGAAATGGAATAAGGATGGCTTGTTTGTAATTGGTAGCGTAATTTATTAGAGACTGGCCTCCACCCGCGAGTACACCCGCATCAAAGTTAAGACTAGCTTTGTAATGTCGATTATCGCGGACGCAGACGAAGTCGTAGAATAAAAGGTAGCCTATGTCCTTCTTTGGGGTTCAAACTTACCCAGTACCAAATTTCATTCAAATCGGTTCAGTAGTTTAGACGTGAAAGCGTAACAGAGAGACAGACACACATTTACAATATTAGTAAGGATAATAAAGAATATTCCAAACAAACAGACAAACAAACATACAAAGATAGGCGTGAAAAACATAAACCTTTCCTTGCAGTCGGGTAAAAAGTAGTCTATGTGCTATTCCAAAGAACATAATAACTTTTGGCTTTGTTAAGTTTCTTTTTAACATAATCTTGATTGGAGATAAATAATTGTCAGAATTTATGAAGATGAACAGCATCGTCGAAGCTGACCCAGAAAGAGGTGACCAGATAATCTAGACGTATACCACTGGACTGGAAGGGTCTGGAAGGACTTGAAAGATGCCTTTGCCCATCAGTGAGACAGTATAAGATAAAACAAGCTAAAGAAAATGTATACAAAACGTAAGCAAGCATTATTTTCCATCCACGACCCATTTTTGCAATACATCAATCAATCTACATGTTCTTTCAATCAATCGAACATCAAAATCAATCAATCAAAAGAATACAACGATGGATAACACAAATTAACAAAAACAATAGCATATACGTATCGGTGAACAAGCATGCGTTCAAGAGGTCACATAATGTTATTAATAATAGTGAATATTTTATTGGGCATAGAGGTATTTGTAGTGCCGTAGGCTATTGTCATCATTCTGTTAAGTATGCCTAGATGATTTAATATCCAATATGTCAATTCAGAACAAATCTATCCAACGTTTGTTTTGAATAATTAAAAAGCTGACAAAAAAAATATTAGGCTTTGTTTAGCTTTAGAGGTCTATAATATTTGGATACTTTTTTATTTTTTTTTTAATTTATTTATTTATTTAATATTTAACAACAACACATCATAAACTTAATTTAACATCTGCCAAACTGCAAAGCAATTTGTCGGCAGTTGGTTCTCGTGGATTAGTGCTTAAATAAACATTATTTTTACATTTAAAGTTAACTAAATACTACGACTACGGCTCACTATATAAAAGGTAAGTAACAATAATTCCGTATGCGAATTGTAAGGAACTCACACACAAAACCATTGATAAATCAAAGTAAAGTAAGGTAAGGGAAAAGACAATAATAAAAATCAAAACTGAGTAATATAAAATAAACCACAGCGGTATTAGCCCGTAAATGTCATGAGAGCCGGTCTGCTGTGGCTAAAACTCCCACTCCCACAACATGTACCGACCTAGGCCGCTGATCGACTGCAGCAACTACGGACACATCGACAGATAATGTTTTCTCAGGACACTTTTTCACTGACACACTGCCTCGTTGGTCTAGTGACCGCAAAGCGCGACTGCTGAGCATGAGGTCTTGGGTTCGATTCCCAGGTCGGGGAAAGTGTTATTGAGTTTTTCCATCAGGAATTTCTTAGTAGCAGCCTCGGCGTCTGCATTTATGCACGGTTGATGGCAATAGGCTCGCCTCCTATTACGTGGGACTTAAACATAACTGGCGAAATGTGGGTGTACTAAGTTAATGGGTACTGCACCTCTGCCTTGCCCTTCTAGGATTACAGGCGTGATGTTATGTACGTTTATGTTTATATAAATGATAATAAATCCCCCCATTATTTTACAAACCACAAAACCCCCAAACCGATCGATTAGCACCAATTTCAGCATTAGAACGTGAATTCTTTCTTTCATTCTCTCCACCTCAAACCCCGAGCTCTCCATAATCACCAAATAAAACACTCTCCCGTGATATCCTAGAGACAGCGCTACCTACTCTAGGTAGAGACGCGTCGATAACGTCCCCGCTCTAACGTATAAATCTATTTGAAATACTCCGACGTGGAGCGATTGAGGTAAAATGGTTACAGTGTGTAATTTGTAGTAGGTAGAGCTATCTTGTGTTATGTAGGATTATGTGTATGTACTTACTTATATACGGAGAATGTAGGTACTCGTTTTTTTTATTGGAAAAGGTCAAACCTTCACTAGTTTCTGATATACGTCGATGGCCGCATCGAATAAACGTGCAAGTGAAAAACGTCAACTTTACTGGAGAAAATAAAAACGTTTAATCCTTAATAACGCGGGGTTTCTTGTAAGCAGATCTATGTCAATGTATTACTTGATTATTTTTAGACTAAAATGTATAAAAAATATTAGGGGGTAGGAGGATGGGCAAAGGAACCGAAAACACACAAAAAAAACATGCAATGCCTCTTGCACGTTTATTTGACGTGGCTATCGACGTGTCTGACTTGGCAGCTAACGCGGGTTAAAGAATGATAAACAAAAAAAAATCTAAATAAAAAAATATTGGTAGGGTAACCCTTAGGAACGAAGTCTCGTATGAATTAAAACAAAAATAAGTTTAAATAAAAATTTACACGTGTTATAATTGAGGTGATACAGCTGCCCGCGCACAATGCTTGCTGCTCGATACTCGCACACACACCCTCCCCACACACTCGTATATAGAAGTAGATAATAAATAGTTCTTTATTTAGGTTAAGTTTCAGTCAAAGACATTCATCGGTTTCTTAGAAAACTTCAACTATATCTGACAACCCTGCAAACCTATCTGTTTTGCTATGTGTACACAATACAATAAAACTTTAAACAGAATCATTTGAACACTGACTTCTGACATTACGGCAATACTCAAATACCTACTTCACAAAATCTAATTTGTGATATCCTGAAGACTCTATGTAGAGCCGCGCCGATAGCGGGCCCGCGCTACCCCGCATAAATCTACCTAATCATTTGAAATACTCTACCGAAGAGCGGCGTTTAATACGCCACAATGTAGAGCCAGACAGTTATAAGAATGTCTGATGAGGATTGGTCGGATTGAAGAATTGTTCTTTTTTTTCTTCTACTAGTTCATTTAGCAAAAAGAGATGGAAATATTTATCGACATCTTGTTCCCACTAGTAGATGTAATAAAAAAAAATTATTGTGTAAACATACAAAATATTTTAATTACTTTTTCTGAAAAATGCAAGTCAAAGTCGAAGTATTTACGAGTATTACTGCGATTTCTAGTGATATAACAGATCTAAGATAAGTTTTAAAGTAATTAAATAAAAAACATCCTTTTAGGGCCCATACTATTGATTTAACAAAATTAGAAATGAAATGAAATACTTACATACAATTCGAAAAATTTAAAAGAGTGTGTGATTAAGCGTAATTAATGACAATAGGTTCGGTTCATGTTTCAAGAAACAAGGCATTCTACTATACTACTCAAAACAAAATAGGGCCCACCACGTTTTTAGGGTGAAATTAAAAAGTATTAATGTTTATCATGTTTTTATGGACAGACGTGTTTAGGCTAGGTTTTAAGAAAGTGTTTAAATGTAATCAATAACTAAAGTTGTTATTTTTTTCTAAATCAAACACAAAAACACTTTTTAGGGAAATTGTAGCAAAATAATGAGAAAAGTAAATTTCACTTTTCACAATTTTTTTGGTGCCTGTGGCTTGAGCGATGTTATGTTTAGAAGAGAGTGGGGCCTCCTCTACTCCGTATGCACTCGCTGAGCCTATCAGGTACACTTTTAATCAGATGGGTAACGTTTTGTTCCAGTATTCGTTACAACAGACTTTACGCGCGTTTATGGGCTCTTGTAGACTATTCACTCGACTGTAAGTTCTCTTCGAGGCTTCTATTCAGTTGATCCCATTAATATGCAATGGGATTGAGGTTGGGACTGACGCAGGCCATGGCAAAACTGGGATACTGGTGTCAGAAAGAGCTCTTTGTGTAATACGGGCCGTATGTGGACAAGCCTTATCTTGCATAAAACCAAAACCAGAACCCACTCTTTGTGAAAATGGAATAATATGAAGTCAGACTCCTCGCTCACCATAACTGGTAGCAGTTACAGCACCCTCATTCAGAATTACCAGCTCTGTTTTGCACGCCAAGCGAATTTCCGCCCACACTGTAACACTTGAACCCCAAAAACTGTCTATTCTATGGATGCATGGTTCCGTAAAACGTTTGCTTTGTTTTCTCCACACTTGTATTTGTTTGTCATCACTATAAAACTTGACCTTACAGTCGTCTATAAAGAGTATCGCACCAAAGTTAGCCTTGGTCCAGTACAAATGTTGGCGAGCGTATCTTAAACCCTCTGCATGATGAGCCCTTGTCAGTTTAAGTCGAACAGCACATACTCTGAAACATTGGCCATCTTCGTGGAGTCTATTACGAATGATTTAATCACTGACTTGTGTACCATTTGATTGCCACAATCGGGTTTGTAAAGCCCGGGCGGTTAAAATATTCTCCCGACGTGCAGTTAATCTGATATAGCGATCTTCAGGAGCAGTTGTAGTTCTAGGACTTCCTTTTCTAAGACTCCTAGCTACACTCCCGATTTTCTGGTACCACTCCTACATGTTTCGGATAGCTCTTTGCGACACACCAACATGTATTGCTACAGACTTCTGAGATTTTTCCCCTAAAGCAGAACAACTGCTCTCGCTGCGGTTTCCATGTCCTTATGACGTCCAGAACCAGCCATAATAATCATTATTAACATAAAATTCAAATAAAACTGTCCAAGAAAGCAACGATTTACAACAACAACTACAGTCACATTGAGAACACAAGTAAAAGAATTTGTGCAATTTACGTTCTTTCAAGCACTTTACTTTTTCCGACTTCCCACTTGAATTAAACCCTCAAGTTTTCATTCGAAACATTGATAAAGACTCACAAACAAGTCAACTACATAATCTAATGCTTCATTTTGCTAATCAGTATCTCTTGAATAATTCTAAGACAAAAATTGAAAATAAGTAGTGGTGGGCCCTATTTTGTTTTGAGTAGTATATTTATCATCTACATGTTTGTATACAAGTGTGCCCGTGTGAAAGGGCGTTACACTATATTTGCCGCCTTCAACTAAAGATGAACGAACAACAAAAAAAATCCTTAAAAAAAAAGAAAATAAATGAAAATATTAGTCCACCCGTATAGGGAACAGGGTCCAAGCTAGCGGTGGGCAGGGCTCAGATGTACGTCTTCTGAATCAAGCCTTTTCAACTGCCTTTTTTTTTTTATGTGTTAAGAATCATCAAATGACTCCTTCCGCCCTGGGTGGGGCGGAAGGGACTGTCAGACTTTTATTGACCAAAAAACCACCCTGTTCCTTCTGTTGCCCTTTACGTTCCGGGGCCACGGTATCCTACGAGAACCTTCTTAGGTGTTGCTGGAAGCTCCATTATTATTATAATATCAGCCCATGGCGTCCCACTGTTGGGCAAAGGAAAGACCTTCATATTTTCCACTTCTCTCGACAGTTTGCTGCACTGGTTGACAACTTTGCAAAAAGCAGACAGAAGGTTCTGTTCGGAAGGAACCACAGCAGTAGGTACCAACCAAAACTCATCACACAAAAACTCATCATCTAAAAGCTTAAGGAAATGCACAGCAGCTCTAATTAGCAATAATATTTAAAACAACGTTCCCAAACGCTAAGCGAAATTTATGCCAAGACAATATTAGAGCAGAGAAATGAGAGAAAATGCAATAACAATAAATAGCAATAAATAAAAGGATTCAGTTGTTGCTTGTATTGTATGATACTAATCCTGCGGGACGGGGTGGGGTGGAGTCGATGTTGGGTTGAGAATTTTTTTTTGGGTAAAATTTTGGCAGTTACAATTATAATTTATATTGTTAGAAGGTGGAAGTATATTATGTTGGTTTATTCGTAGAATTATAATGTGGTTGGTGGGTCTATGATACAGGTGGCGATGGGAACATTAATGAAAAAATAAACTTGTGACCATAGATGAAGCTTTTGGTATAACATTACTTGATGATAATAATTATGAAAGCGTTAGTTTATTCACTTGAAATGTATATGAGTACAGGTTTACAGCGTCTGATGTTTTTTGGTAAAAAATAAAAATGGAAGTCAAACTGGAAGTAAGCTTATTTATTGGCTAAACCTTTTCTTCCAACAAGCACAAAAAGAAGTCATCATCATCATCTGCCTAGCCTTTTTCCCAACTATGTTTGGGTCGGCTTCCAGTCTCACCGGGAAGAAAAAAGTATATTTTTAATAATAAGAATTAAAGAAAATTTCACCCCCGACCATCTCAACCCCAAAAAATCTTCTCAACACAACAGCGACTCCATAGCTCTCATCTCCGCAGAACTAATCCAAGGCAGCGTCGACTGTTACGGCGATTACTTTAATTGGCTCAATCTCCATTCAAAACCACCTCGCGGCCTGAGGGGCGTCGGGGGGTGGTGGGGGGACTAGATTTATAGCAAAAGGGTAAGGCTCATGATCCCTGTTTATGAAGGAAGATGGCGAAAAATTGTGGATGCGATAGTTTTGAGGTTTTGGTTTGGATGTTGTGATGGTGAATATAAGTAGGAAGGTTGTTTAGCAGTGCGATAAAGGAACAGAACTGATAGGACAATACTGAGTAGTAAATTGTCCCTGAAAAATAAAGTATTTATTTTGATTATTAATTTGTTGTTTTAGCGGCCATAATAATTAATACATACTCTGTGGAAAAAATAATTCTCTACCTATTAATTTTCATGAGACTGCGTCGTTGGTATAGTGGTCATAAAGCGCGACTGCTAAGCATGAAGTCTTGGGTTGGATTCCCAGGTCGGGCAAAGTATTATTGGGTTTTTCCATCAGAGATTTCTCAGTAGCAGCCTCGGAGTCTGGATCTGTGCCCGGTTGACGTCAATAGGCTCGCCCCCTATTACATGGGACTTAAACATAACTGGCGAAATGTGGGTAAACCTACTAATGGGTATACCTCTGCCTAACCCTTCGGGAATTACAGGTATATTATTAGATATTAGCCCGTTAACAGACAGACGGGCGGAGAGCGGAGGCTTTAGTAATGACCCCTGTTTACCCCCTTCGGGTAAGACCCTAAGAAACACTTTACTTGTAATCATTAAAACCTTCATCAAAACACATTTCAAAAAAAGTGTTATCTGTTCCACTAACAGGTGTCTTCAAGTCATGGCGACCATAGCCCTGGGCAATCACGATTGCTCGTCGGTAAGGCAATATGATGGATTACTTACAGCTACTTGATAAACATGAACTATTACCCGTAGGTACCAATTAGGCGCCATAAACCTTCTAACACTTTGCCCATGACATTTGATACACTTCCTGTTTAGGAGAAGTGGCAGTAGCGTGATGGATGTCAATGATAATCTCTTTGTATGTATGTCAGAGGTTTTCTTTCGTTTTACATAGTACATATAAACTGCCTTGTTGGTCTAGGGGACGGGCAAAGTGTTATTGGGTTTTTCCATCAGGAATTTCTCAGTAGCAGCCTCGGAGTCTGGATTTGCGCCCGATTGATGGCAATAGGCTCGCCCCCTATTGCATGAGACTTAAACGTAATTGGCGAAATGTTGGTGTACTAATGGGTACACCTCTGCCTAACCCCTCGGGAATTACAGGCGTGATGTTATGTTATGTTATATGAAACAGAGTCGCTTCCCGCCGTTAATATGCTTAGATCATTTAAACTTCGCAACGGATTTTAATCCGGTTTTCATCATAGAAAGAGAGAGTACAAGAGGAAGGTTTATGTATCCACATTGCACCCGTGCGAAGCCGGTGCAGGTCGCTAGTTGATTACATATAAGTTTCTACACCAGAATTAAAAGAGGATCTCTCGAAAGATGCTTATCTATCATCACAGACATTAAAATTCATGTTTTATGTTTATCACACGCAAATACGAGGACCTAAAAAACACCACAAACTTCCCATGTCCACGATCATCCCGAACATCAGCTAACAAAAAAAAACAGCATAAAAAGCGCAAAAAACTACGGTAACCAGCCATAAATAAACGATGATACAGGTGGTACAGCATCCTTATTATTTAAGATGTGTGTACACGTCTGTCCGTCGGGCCGGCGGCCGATATATCAACATTAGTACGTCCCCCGTCTAGTCCGTGAGAGGGACATGTTGGAGTATGTTCGTGGCTGGAAGTGGCCTGCTCAAATGTTGTTTCATTTAAAATGTCTTCTGTTTTCAGGTTAGAGTTGATGACTGGTCTACCACACAGTGTGATTAGTTGGTTGATGCATTCCTTGAAAGAGATTTTCTTTGCAAAAGTTTTGTCTCAGATAACTTGGTGTTGATTTTTGGTGGTTTTTAGAGAACTGCCAATTGTAAGAAATACTCGTATATTCAACTCTGGACGCAAAGCTTATAGGTACTTTTGTGCTAGCTTATGAATGAAAATTCATTAAAAAACTACCTAAAACTTATGAAAAAACGTGTGTAGACATCCCGAAAACAAAAGACTATGAGCTCCCTTGAAAGAATATGGAGGTAATGCTTTTTCTACTATGGAACTTTCTGGCGTCAAGCACCATTACTGTGTATACATGGATGATACTGCCGAATTAGTAAAAAAATATAATTATTTTTTTGAACATCCTCATGCCTCCTTCCTCGGGGAAGGCAGAAATGTGGCTGAGTCCTATCGACTAAAACCCCATGGTGTTTCCCAAACTTTCTTTGGCCGGGGCAAGGAGGTCGCTTAGAGCATTCTTCGGTACAGACACAAAATCAGCCGATCATGTTAGTTCTACCATCAGCGTAATTGCAAGTGTCTAACTGTTGCGGTTGTTTTCACTTTTCTTTAGGTTAACCACAGGTTTTGCTGTCAAACTATTACCTAAAAGATTTTCAAGAACATTGTATGCTTTGCGCTCTATTGGAGAAAAATCTATTATCGCATCCAGTACTTTCCCACAAATCACTATCCTTGTAGTGACCCATGGGACGTCAAAAATGAAGATTTAGTCCCCCACCGCGTCATACGTTACCAACTAATGAAAACACGGCTCTGCGGCTTGATGAAGCTGTCACCTCACCAGACCAGCAAGGTTGTAGGGGACAGAGGTGCGCAGGCTTCTAGGGTCTTTTGTTGACCTTCACTAAAAAAATGCATGTAGGTCTGTAAAAATATTCTCGCGTACTTTCGGGCACTGCTGTCTATCTCACTGGCAACTATCACGTAGTATGCAGGATATACGTAAGTATGTGCACAAATGTGTGTGCAAACATAGGTGCTCTCCGTTTTCTCCGGGCTGCTATTAGACGATTCCTAATTGACAAAACCCAATATTACTTTACCACGCTCGATCAGCAGTCGCTCTTGCAACCACACGATATAATTTATAGGTCTACATGGGATATAGTATTCAGTTTATCCGAGACTGTCAAAAAATATGGGTATATTAGAGGCATTTTTGACTGAATGTGACTGAGATTAAATTACGATAGTTCCTAAAAGTTAGTAGAATTGCCCCTGTAGTAAAAGTAAGTGTAAATAATAGAAATAAGTTAAAATACTGTGTAAAGAATGTCAACGGACAAAGCGTTGCCAGTATGATGCTTTGAACGAAGTGATCTCAACGTTTGGCAAGACATGAGCATAGATAGTGAAGGTTTTGGTAAGCAATAAAAATAAGAAGTTAACCAACAACTCGTAAAAGATAACTGAAGGAAACGATTTCTAAATTCTACTGTCACTGTGCAGCAATATATTAATTACTGCGGTATTAAAACTAACAAGTTATGTCGCCTTGACAAGCAGTACTGACGGACTGTTCGGAGAAATGTGATTATCATTGTTAGGAAATAGTATGTAATCAGTAATAATAAATATAGATATATATACTTACTTACTTATACATTTGCACTTTGGAGGACGTTAACAACGCTGCTGATGCCTCGATAAACGTGGCCACTTACCCATAAATTTAAAAAAGAGATAATCTAAAATCATCGACTCGAAAATAAGAAAAAGAAGATATGTAATACACCAATAGGGCATTGGTATCGTGGTCGCAAGCATGACTGATGAGCATGAGATCCTGGGTTCGATTTCCACGTCGGGCAAAGAGGGTTATAGATCATTCATTAGGAAATTTCTCAGTAACCCGGAGTTTGGAAATTGCTGGTGTGACACCTTCGTGTCTCGGAGAGCACATAAAGTCGTTGGATCCGACTGCCATTCGTAGATCTTTGACAGTCGTAATGGGTAGCCAGAAGCCAGAAAGTCTGACAACCAACAGTCTTTTTGAGAATGCAAGTCTTACTCGTTCTTATCCATAGGAACCTATGGTTTAGAACGAGCAACTAGCTTCAACTTTGTAACTGACTAACTCCACGACAATTCAAAAGTGCCTGTAAACAATTTATTTTAGAAATAAATAGTGGTAGATTTTCAGTTTACACTAACATTTTCTTACCTCAACTAGGTAGATAATTATTTTCTTACATTTTCAAGTCTTACACTCCTGACCGCGTTAAGCAAAGATTATTTCCCATAAATCTAGCCATCATAGCGTGGTGAATGATAAATATCGTGCTCCGATGTAGTGATCGCTTCGATATTTCAGTCTGCTGTAAGATTCCTGCCCCTTGAAAATTATCGAGAGCTTAACTCTTAGAGGATGTTAGGGGTAAGATGCTCTACTACGATTTTCTTTTAAATGTGTTTAATTTTAGTAAATTATTAATGTTATCTTTATATTTCTCTGTCTGTGATTCGATTCTGCAAAGTCATCGATGGTCAAATTATATATTGATTGCAATACGACATAAGGATTATGAGATGCGAAAGATTGTGAGACGTATAAAAGGAGCTACTGTTTATTACTATTGCAAACGCGAAATTTTGTGAGGATCGATGGATGGATGTCTGTTATTCTTTCACATTTAAATGGCTGAACGGAACTCAAATATAATTTAAAAAAATTGTCCCACATAATAATGAATGATCTAGTTTAACACTTACAAAATATTTTTATTTATGATAAAATTTGGAAAACTTTGGTTTAATTTTGAAGTTTACCCAGACAAAGTCGCATGCAGAAGCTAGTATTTTTATATCATAAAATTAATTCAGTTTATAATGTATTATATAGCAGAGCCACCTACTCTAAACAAACGTTACAATAAATTACAAAGTGGGTGCTCTCTCCATTATTGCGAAACAGAGCACTCTCCAGTCCGTATCAGTAGCAACTAGCCAATCTCGTTCATAGATAATTTATTTGTGGGCATCACGAGAGGTTTCGCTCCTATGTAGGTTACCCTCCACTTCATATTTCCTTCAGACGTCGATATTTATATAGATATTATTGATGGTGTATCAGTGTGGTAGGTAATTAAAGATTAGGTGGACAAGAATGAATTAGGTAGTTCATGGACAAAATGTAAAGTAAATCATGTGTGTGGAGTCATCTTTTAAAAAAAATCCTTAAATCAGTTTCAGAAAATGATATGTTTTAGTAAATAATTGTAAAAACATGATGGTAAAGTAAAACAATTGTACAACTCAAACTAAAAAAGTTATGGTCATATAACAAAATCACTCAATCTGTTCGCCTGAAGAAAAATAGACATTTTAGAAGATTTGAATGCAACTTTTAGGACCGTTCGGTTTCTAAAAGTTACGAGAATTGCCCCCCAGATCCGTGAAATGCTCATAATTAGGTACCCTAGTTTTCTAAAATTACGTGCAATGAAAAAAGCACTGAAAATAAAAAATCATAAAGCAACCACTGGCAATATTATTTCTTAGACCTGCACTGATGTCCTTCGTGTGACTACTTTGAAAATCTGCGACGAGTAACCCTAGGGAATCCAAGTTTAAGTTTAATTAGAACAGGGATGGATGTCCAAGCTCATCCATCAAATGTGACCCTTAAATTATCCACAAAATACCCAAGAGTAAAGACAACCTACTCGCAACTTCACCTCACTTTGACGACTGACAAAACATAAATTAATTTAATTATTAATTAAATGACACGACCTAATAAATCCAAAAACTTTGCGTTCATAAATAAAAGTTGGACAACACGTCCGGGAATCGAATCAGGGCCTGTCCGTTCACCTCTCACCTCGGAGGGAGAGTGAGTGATTAGGGAAGGCCCGCGGGGGCCTTTCGTCAAGGCTCACAGGGATGCAGCACTGAGGTCGGGTTTTATTACCTTTTAAAGGGCTAAAATTTATTTAGCAAAGATTTTAGTCGGATGTTTTTGAAACGGAGTTAGTTTTGGAGTTTAAAGCTTTCAAAAATTTGTATTAATTGTTCAATTATGTTTAGTTATATTCACCAACTACTTTAGTACATCTCGGTTTTGTGGACTGCTTTGTTGGTCTAGTGGTCGCAAAGCGTGAGGTCTTGGGTTCGATTCCCAGGTCGGGCAAAATGTTATTGGGTTTTTCCATCAGGAATTTCTCAGTAGCAGCCTCGGAATCTGGATCTGTGCCCGGTTAATGGCAATAGGCTCGCCCCCTATTACATGGGACTTAAACATAACTGGCGAAATGTGGGTATACTAGTGGGTACACGTCTGCCTAACCCTTTGAGAATTACAGGCGTGATGTTATTTTAAAAGCCTTTAAAATTAACAAGTTACGAAACTATAACCGCTTTCTATCATGACCACTTTACAAAAAATCCTGAATTTCAGTGTATCAGCCTTAGCATACTTCAAAAACGCCATAAAATAAATAATAAAACCACCATAACCTTAAAAGTGTCTGGCGTGCGACTATAAATCGCTGGCATGTTGTCGTTAATTATAAAAGTAAGACAAGGCGGTGGGTGGGTCAAAAAACTAATAGCAGCTATTCGTCACTAGGTGTCGCTAATATCACTCTAAAGGCACGGTCACACAGGAGCGGACAACAAGCGGGCGCGGTCATAGGTACACTGAGGTAGTAATTTGCCTTCGTTGATGTTGCATGTTGCTCTATTCATACAAATACTACTCAAGTATCTGACCGCAGCCACGATCTCGCTGCTTGTTGTCCACTCCGTTATTATGTGCTCATAATCTGTATTAGGTAAAATTGAGAGATAATCTATAATAGGTGTAAGGTGTAATTTTTACTCGCGACTTGGTTATAAGGCCCTTTCTGTAAATGAATCTTACTGTGTTTCAGTCTGCGTTAGGAGCACATCTAAGCTTGGTGGATTACTCAATAGGTGATCATTTCGATCAGCATACTTTAAGAGTATTGGCAACATTATCATGGCAAGGAAAAGCATAATTAATTTGATGTTGCATTATTAGATAAAACTTGCACAAGACGTCGTAATTAGAAGATAAGAGAAAAAAATAATATGTTGCTTTTCGATGATTAAAAACTACTAGCGATGCATAGCTGCACTGCAGAACTCAACCGCTGAATATAACCCAGAATAGCCGAACGACCTCACCATTAAAAACTATACAGGTATACAATAAACAATCTAAATCAAAATCAGAAACACTTTTACCGTGCGCTTGCGCACTAACACGGCAGCGCCATCTATCAATCACCGCGGAACATTACACGTTTACTCGTTGCGCACACTCTTTGATAGATGGCAGCACATGATGATAGATTTATCGAACTGTTGACGGTTTTATACTGCGTTTGATGCGTTGTAATAACATTATACGGCGTTTTTTCCCGTGGGCCGTGACTCATGGGGTGTTTTCTTTTTAATTTATAATGTATCGAAGTATTTGTGCAGGTGAGATGGATGGGCTTTCGGAATGCTCTAGATTTGAGTTTATCGTCTGATGAGATTTAGGAAGATTTATTGATGGAATAAATAAGATCTTTTCTAGGTGTTAGATATAAGAATTTTCTAGATTCCCGTTATTCAGATACTGCACGTGTAGTTAGGATTAACACGCTCTTTTAAAAGCTTTTATTTACTTTCACCTGTCCTGGTGTCTGTGGCTAATCAAATCTTACAAATTAAATTCGAGCTACTTCCCGTGATGTTCAGTTGAGCTGAAACATAACGTAACATCACACCTGTAATACCCGTAAGGTTATACAGAGGTGTACACCCACATTTTGCCAGTTATGTTTAAATCCTATGTACTTATTTATTTATTTATTTATTTAAACTTTATGCAACAAAAAAATTACAAAGGCGGACTTAATGCCTTAGGCATTCTCTACCAGTCAACCAAAGGTGGTGAAGAGATAACATAGCAGGTGCAAAAAATTGTACATGAGAAATAATCAAATAAAATATTTAAAAATCATAAAAACAAAAATCTAAATAAATTTAAATGTACACAAGTACTAAATAATTAAAATTCATGTATAAATTACTATACATAAACTCTTACATAAACTACTTAATAGGGGGCGAGCCTACTGCCACATTATAATTGAGCTGGTGCGTTAATGTGCAATTTGACAATTTAACCTAAATAATTATTATGTCACAGAGCTGGTCTGATGATGGAGCCAGAAAAGGGCCATAGGAACTTAAAGACTCACTTCCCGATGTTTGAATGAGCTGGAATTTTAACATATGGACATTGCATGACAAATCAATAGGTATACTTATTAAACTTGTTTAAAAAAAAATTCAACTAGGAATTGTTGAATTGTGAGTTCCATTTTTATATAAGAGAATTATGAATGTATTTTCAAATTAAAAAAAAGCTAAAAATTTGGAAAGAAAAATAGTATAATATTTCAAAAACAATCTACGACTAAAATAGTACCGAAGGTTACAAATTCTGCAACAATAATAAAATACAACTTTGAACTTTTTAACCTTCGCGCTGAGAAAATGTTGCACTTTTATTAATTAGTTGGTAAAGTGTTCCTGGTAACGTCGCTACTTTTCATACTGCTCGCCGCCTATTTGTTGAGTCGTTAATATTACAATTAAACATGGAGCTGCGAAAGCACATTTGATCTGGAGGAGGCAAGTATTGAGCTGCTTTTTTATTGAATTAAACTTGGAGATTGATTCATCTGCCTCTGGGCCTTATCATACTAGCCGCGGCCTGTTCACGACGCATTCGCTGCGCGCCCGCTCCGCTTTGAGGACGCTCACAAACCGCTAGTGTGATAAGGCCCTAAGAAGTAACCTTATAATTTGAGGTCTATATAAATGTCTTAATGCATAGTACACGACATGCAAAATGGCAAACAACCGGGTCTATTTTGAGTATTTAAAAAACCTATTGTTACAGCAACTCCTGAAAGTCAGAATAAAAAGTGGCGACCACCAGAAAAGCGCCGAGGTAATGACGCGCTACGAATGCCGAAGAAACGATTCAACTGTCGGCACAGTGGCTAAGCGATTTGGCTGCTGTGCTGCGTGTCGGTTCGATTCCCTCACGGAGCGAATATTTGTAAGTATGGCCTACAAATAGTTGTTCTAGGTCTGGCTGTTTATGTATGTGAGTTACCATGATACAGGAGAAATTCATATTATGGGTCAACATTTTTATTAAAAAAAAACTGTCTTGATAATGAAATGAATCAGAAAAGAACAGCAAAGGAGTATAAAAAACATAACTACCTATTATTAACACTTCCCTCCCTAAAAGCAGGATCTAGAACACTAGGCAGACATAGAGGTTACCAAAATAAAACCCACAACATCTTAACCCTCACCAACCGAGGCTACTATATTCGCATAAAACTCGCGACCGTCCGCGACCATCACACCGTCTCGCGACCACGACCAAATTGTTCTCGCATTAGATTTATCGTTCGCCAACGAAACAGCAACAAAGGCACTCTCTCATCTCACGACAGCTTTATGATCCTAACAGTTTTTGCTAACAGCTACCTACGACGCCCGGCGATATTTATAGCTTAAGTTTTATTAATTAGCCATTTGTGAGACGTTGAAGCATGGTAAGGATTTTGGGTATTGATTTGTGGCTGGAAGTCACGGTATTACTTTAATTTTGAGCTTCGGCAAAACTGTATGGTCAGAAGAAAACTGTAATCTTAAGTGTGTAGATTAAGGTCGATTTTATCATATTTTTTTGTTTTTGCCTGATAGACTTCTGTCGGCAATTTATAGGCAAGCAACACGTCCACAGTAATAAGTTTTTGGTCAGGCACAAAGTGTAGTTGTGAATTAACTTCTATCTACCTACAGAAATTAAAAAAGATTTACCAGGTACTTGAAAGCATAATTAATTACCTACATAGCATACGATTCATTATTAATCTTTTCTAAAAATTAAAGTTTACTTAACACATACAGCGTTCACTTGTTCTCATACAAACAAACAAAAAGTTCGAATATCAAAACAAACCCCGAAAGCATCCGAGTTCACCCGAAAAACGCCGAGCGTCGATCTAACCGTCCCGCTGCTGCCAAAGATTTGACGTCAATGGTAGCGAATCGTAAATTACCATTATCTACAGACGCACCGTGCTAGTATTTATTATTTATGGGTCGGTTTGACTCGCCTGCGGCCCGATCGGGGGCGTTTTTCCCCATAGCGAGCGCAGGGTTGAGTTTAGGAGGTGTGTGTAATGTTCCGTAGTTAAAATGCTGTCATTACCGCACTTTTTGTTTTGTTAAGGATTTGGTTAAGATGTTATTTATTTAATAAGAATTATAGTAAACTATATTACCTGTATTTAAATGCGTTGAAGAAGAAATTCTGTCATAGACTGACTGGGTCAAATTGGTGACATAGTTTTACATTTTTGATTGCATGAAAATATAATTCTAAAGCACACAAGCAGGGAATGCACTTTTCTCTGTAATATACGTAGTTTAATACTAGCTCAGGGGACTGGGATCTCAAATAACTAGGTCTCAATGAAATGTCAATAAAAAAGAAAAAAAAATAAAAAAAACGAAGATGACGACCTATTTACCTATTCATACAGAATTCGGAATACTGAAGTAAAAAAGAAAAACATAATCTCAGATTATATTTCACAAAAAAATGATACCACATGTCTCCGAACAAACGGCGCTTGCGTCGCGAATCAAATAAATTACAAAGATATATTATTATTAAAATTTGGGCACCAACTTCGTCGCATTAACTTCGGGTAGTATCGGGACTGGGGCACACTGGGCGCGGGAAATAGAGCTCGGGAAAAACTGGAAGTCTATTAAATTTTGGATGTGATTTGTGCAGTGTTTTGAAAATGTTGCTATCCTGTAAAGTTTTTATTCAATTAAATAAAACTAAAAAAGTTAACTAAACTACTAACTAATTAAGAATGTCTTTAGTTACTTTAATATTCTAAGCCCGAAACGCTACTCAAATATGTCGTTAAGACATTTTTTGCTCGTTTCTCTATTATACATAGAAACCTACTATTTGTAACTAGCAACTAGCTACTGATTGACTCCTTGACAATTGAAAGTGCCTGTAAATAGTTCATTTGAAATAAATGATTAATTGATATATAAAAAAATGGATTGAAAATGTTGGCTGGCTTCAGACACTTCAGACACTTTGGTTCCAACTGACAAAAGCTGATGCACTAGTAAAAAATTACAAAATGTTTGAAACAAAGATAGTGTACCTAAACTTAAATGAACAATTAATGCTCTCATTGTGTCACCATACTCATCCTATAGGCCACGGCTTGTGACATCTACAGAAATTAACGAGTTACCGTTTGAGACGTGCGATGTGAGGACCCGATAACGACCCTTCCGCGGTTCCGGCACGACACCGATACGGCTCCGACACGGCAACGATCCGATACCGGCACGGAAGGCGGTAAATCTTGCCGATCGGCTATTTAGGCATTAAGCTCATCAGTTATGGAAGATCGTTGAAGGAAATTGTTGTGTCAAGGTGTTTTTGATAATGGGGTACCTACAACGGGCAATAATTGCTGGTTGTTTGAATTTGGAAAGATTTATTCGAAATGACCTAATAATTTATTCGAAATATACCAGCTTGTAGTCCTACTCTGCAGGGCAAAGTCCTCTTCTCATACAGAAAAGGCACGAGCATTGATCCCCATGCTTGGTCAAGGCGGACTGGCGATTTCAGACCTATCTTCAATGTTGTACAGTTTTCCTTACGATATTTTCCTTTACCGACATCAGTTATGACCAAAATATAAAAAAGTAAACACATAATATGAATTGACAGTAATTATTGGTAGTGCATGCCCTGTATCGAACCCATTAACCGTTGGGTCCTCATCACTAAGTAAGTATAGTATAGTTCATTCGTTATAAATTGCAAAAAAATACTAAATTAAAAACGATTTAGTGGACCTAAAGTATTTTAATAATAAACAACACTTGAGATTGAGGTAAGTAAATCCTTTAAACACTACTAGTATCGCCATCTTAAAACGTAATACTGAACTAACAGCCAGGTAAGTTATGGTCATTGACCATAGCAGTAGCGCCCTCTGTGTTTTCATTCTTGAAACTCTCAAGTCGATCGATAACTAAACTTATCAACAATAAAATAAATAAATGTTGTAATCAATTTTAAATCACGTGTATTTATTTAAATTATATTATTTAAATTGTGAATTTTGACACCATTGTAGCTTTAATAACTTTAATACTTTATGGTCAGTGACCATAAAACTAGCGCCCTCTATGCAAATTGTATGGCATTAATAAGACTTGAACATATGAAATGGTCAGTATGGTCATTCAGTAATCCCTAATAAAACATTAAATTTCTTTTTTAACCTGTAAAATTGTTATTATTACCATAATAATTATATGAAATTAAAAAGTTTTACCTACTTTATTGTTTTTCTATGACTATGACTATACTATGACTATACTACATTAAATTAGGTACTTACGTTGCAAAATTAATTATTGAACTAAGGAAATTATTCTTTAATTGAAAACACGATAATAAATCAATACTGTGTACAATGCAAAGACATTTTACGAAGTATTTAAAAAGTAACATTCAAAATTCGAACGCGATATTACACAGACTAATCAACAACAACAGAGGTTGATTTATACGTTTTATTTGCTGGCCGCTAGATGGCGGTAGCTAAGTGGAGCCATTTTCGCGTACTTAAAGTACTGGGGTAGCTGTGACCGCATTATTTATCGCACCATTACCGCATGGACCCTTAAATCATCACATGACGTGGACCGTGTACGTGAGCCTTAATGAATGGCGGGAGAGTTGGCCAAAGTTTTTTTCTTCTTTATGAAATTCTAAGAGCACTTAGTGGGGAATCTATTAGAGCGAATGTGCGTTTTGGGACTCTTGTTGTGATGTTTTTAATCTCTTTTTTTTGTATGCTTCTGGCGGTTGTGTGTGGTCTGTGAATATGGAAGTTTGTGTTTAATTTGAACGTGGAGCACAAATCAAAACTGCAGCGATATTCTGCACAAAATATCTCGGTGACAGCTAATCTTAAGCCCTTATTCACAGAGAATTTTTGCAGAATAGCACTACCTACATGTGACATTTATATGATCCAGACGATCTAAAATAATGTTAGCTTACTATAAATTATAGATTAAAAATGATCTTGTTTTCTATAGATGCCAACCACAACAAAAGATTATAAAACTTGTCATATAATTTTTATACGGACTATGTAGCAATTATACCACTCAGTAAAGATCTTTCCCTTTGCTTTTGGAGGTAGGTAGGTAGGTTATTGTAACGAAGTAAATTACAAATTCAAATGCCTTTAGTCTAAAAACCATCTAAATATTTGATATAAGCTTAAACCAACCAAGAATAAACAACAATTAAGAATCTAATTACCTAGTCACCTACAATTAAATTGAACAAACTCCTCATATAAGTTAGGTAACGATTGCCTGGATCCATACAGTTCCATAGGCCGCGATTGTCATCAAATTATAAGTTCAGAACAATGTGTACCTGCCAACTGTATTGAAACATTTGAAACTAGTGATTGTACCTGTATCTGCTCTCCGATCTAGGAGATCTGTAGTGAAAGGGATTTCATTATTTAGATTGAGAGGTAGTTAGATTTAGACGCAGGTAGTGTTAGGGTTAATAGAATAGAATAATAATAATAATACTAGCTATCATATACAAAAAAAAATGGGCAAAGTGATATTGGGTTTTTTCCATCAAGAATTTCTCAGTAGCAACCTCGGAGTCTGGATTTGTGCCCGTTTGATGGCAATAGGCTCGCCCCCTATTACATGGGACTTAAATATAAGTGGCGAAATGTGGGTGTACTAATGGGTACACCTCTGCCTAACCCTTCGGGGATTACAAGTGTGATGTTATGTTTTAAAAAGTAGATAATAAACAGTTCATTAATTAAGTTAAGTTTCAATCGAAGACCATTCTAAGAAAACTTCAACTATATAATCTCTTTTGTTGACCGTACATTAGCAATACATTTAACTATTAAAATATAATAGATCCACCATTACTCAATAATAGTTGACATCTCGAACAGAATTCAATAAAAGTCACCTATTCCTTCCTTAACTGAATTATGTGAGGTTTAGGAGTACATACATCAGGTGCAATAAACCCTGACAGGTCTGTTCCCACTAATTTCATTAAGTCACCCTTTGCAGTACATTTTGAAGGTGTACCCTCACTATACAGGCTGGTCCAAATACTGAGGTCATAAAAAATAAACTCTGAACTGACTCTAGTCAGTAGGATATTTTTATGTTTTAAGTAAAATAGAAAATACAATTTAAAAAAAAGCGCGACTGCGGAGCATGAGGTCTTGGGTTCGATTCCCGGGTCGGGAAAACTGTTATTAGGTTTTTCTTTCAGAAATTTCTCAGTAGTCTGGATTTGTGCCCGGTTGATGGCAATAGACTCGCCCCCTATAACATGGGACTTAAATTTAACTGGCAAAATATGGGTGTAATAATGGGTACACCTCTGCCTAACTCTTTGTTGATTACAGTCGTGATGTTAGGTGTGAATATTTTTTTTAAAATGCCACTGAAAATTTTGTTCTTCCTCTCCTCAAAATGTCATTTATTTAAGTACATAATTATTACGTTATTGTAGATGTCTTTATTTGTACACATATTATCTAATTAAAAGCCAAACCTACCTTCCTCTTTGTGCTTGCCCCTAAAACCTTCACTTACCTACTTCATGTTCCAAACATCATTAAAACCTCGGACAGAAAAACAACAGCCTTCAAGCTTAAATATCTACAAAGCAATAACTTCAAAGAAAGATAAAATATAAACCCCGAGACACAATGCTGGTACAAAGATCAGTAGCGTGACAAACTCAAAAATATCACAACATAGCGCATACATTAGAAACATTATCGCGTCTGTGGCCCACAAAAGGTTGAAAAGTCGCATTTCGCACGTATCGCTGTTATCGTCGGTCTGTTCAAACCCTTACGTTTGGAGGGAGAATTATACTTCTGTTTAAGTTATGAGCGACAGCGAGACATTTTACGTTAAAAAGTTCGTGAAACTTTGAAAGGTAAAATAGGAATGAGTGAACCTATTGTTCATGAAACTCATTACCATGTATTATTATAATAATGGCTGCAAACTGTTAAATGAAAATGCAAACGAAAACTAAAACATAAGTAGGTACCTAAACTATGTTATTATAATTTACATTTTTTTCCCTTATTTATGTTTTTCTTTACTTTTTTCCTATTAGACGCTTTTAGTGTTTTTTTTTTATCAATTCTACTAACTTTTAAGAACAACCACAATCTAATTTCACTCGCAATCTGTCAAAAAATCTTCTAATACACCTACATTCTTTGACATTGATTCTCGCTAAATTGCGACTAGATTTTGAACTTTATTTAGTTAGTAAAATTAACCTTTATATTATTACTATTCACAATTTAGCCAAATGAAAAAATTTCTCTAATTACTCCTTCAGTTTGTACACCAGCCTACTAGTTCCACTCACCTTCCTCCGATCTCATCACCAGAGTGGCTATTGTCCACTCTCTCATAACTTGCAACCCATCCTTAGTTCGGAGGGCGAATTATCAGAAGTCGTTCAAATGATTTATGTACACAATTATTGGGTTATTCAGGTACGATGTTTTGTGCGATTCGATCCCGTACCGATAGAAGTTTTGAGACAATAAGAGTTAATTTAATGCTTTTCTGAGAGCTGTGTGTTGCGTAGTTTGGATGTGTGGATTAAATATGGCGGGGTAGGGTTGCCATTGAATTGTTTCTCCTTTCACCCCCCCCCCCCGATATGCGTGGGTGGTGAAATAAAGCTGTTATGTGAAAGGTCACCTAAACAGAATGATTTAAAGTGTAAGTCAAAGCATTTATTTAATCTTTGACCTCTAAACTCAAGTATAATAATTATGATTGTGCTTATAGATTGGGTTTGGCCTCACAACCCTCTGCTGTAAAGAAGTCTTTCGCTGATAGTTTATAACCTAGCCTTCTAAATCTATCGTTGTCATTTGAATCTTTTTATGACTAACTTAGTCCGCGTGGAAGCTAAATATGTTCTATGACATTAGGTAATAGTGTAGCTTTCTTAAGTGAAAGCTTTTTTGTGATAGGACCAGTACTTCCAGAGATTACCCCTTACAAACAAACTTTACCTCTTGAAATATTAGTAAATAAATGAATTAAGTTCAGTAAAAAGTCAGGTGTGTAGTCTTAAGTCAAGAATACCTGGTCTTTAAATGTACAGTCGACAAAAGAGATATAATAGGTATGCAGGGTCATCAGATATAGTTGAAGTTTTATTAGAAACCGATGAATGTTTTCAAATGTAAATTAATTTAAAAAGCATAATTATTTGAAACAGTTCCTTAATTATGTAAAGTTTCAATCGAAGACATCCATCGGTTTCTAAGAAAACTTTAACTATATCTGACGACCCTGTTACCTATCCCTTTTGTTGACAGAACATAACGTTCTGTAGTTTTTGCCTACAAAAACTAAAAAGGCAGACATGTTGCATTTATGTTCATCATCCTTATCATCCACAGTTCGACTTCACCAATTGTTGGGTGTAAGAGCTCACTCAGTTTGTCAAGCTCCACGCATCTAAACCAGGCTTACCCAGATTCTACCCACGATATAGTACGTAACAGTGCTAAGTTACACCTTTCTAAACCATACCAAACATTCTTCAATATTTCGCACCATTTTTTCCAGAAGTTTATTTTTTCAGTAGATCGACGCAAAGTCGTTACTAGGTGAGCATGGTGTACACAACACGTGTCGCCCTGATACGTGACAGGTTGCAGGCCCATTCCCCATGAATTATATAGCGACTCATCTCCATCAGATGTCGCCTTGTACGGAAAATGTTGTGTAGCTTTTTTCGCGCTTAAATTAAAAATAGGTGCATTAAATTTACAGGTATTTTTTGTCCTGGCCTTTGTTTGGTTATAACTATACTCATTAGAAAAATAACGTAACGTATGTATAATAAGCCTCGTTATTTTACGATAATTAGTAAAGATTGCATACATACATACCTAAGCTCACGCCTTTTTCCCATGGGGGTAGGCAGAAACCACAGAACGTTACCTGCTACGATCCTTACATAATCCTTTCGCCTTATCCACGTTAATTTAATAAAACTGAAGAGATTTTGTTTGTTTATTTTAAACGCGCTTATCTCTGAAACTGCTAGACGGATTAAAAAAAATCTTTATTATATGATATCCAGATTAATGAGGAATAGTATAGGCTATATATTATCACGCTATGACCCACGGGAGTGGAGCAGTAACCAAAGACGTAACTTAAATACGGTTGAAAACAATACGCACGGAGGAAGTCCAGTGCTTTTGCTAGTATAGAATATTAGCCCTATACAAAAAAAATATCACCAAAATACAGTCATTTCAAGTTTTCAACAATGTAACTCAATAACTGCCGTTATTTTAAATATAGTAGGTATAGGTCCGATTAAGGTTATAAAACAATATAATAATTTTACACTATCTACCTGGACCATTGCTGAATACTCCCCAATGTATACAATAAATCTTAACACAATTTTGCCAAATTATAAATTGGACACTTAGTGGGATAGTGACCCTTTCCTAAATCCCTTAGACCCAATACTACGAAATAGGGTCTCTTTTTAAACGGACTACTATTTCTTATTCATCAAACTAAAATACTATTTCAATAATGACTGAAAGTCAGAGCATTTATTTCATATCAACCATTTAATCGAAGTCGAAGAAGTCGATCAGTTAGTCAGAAAGTATTTGGAGAAGAACGAGCAAGAAACTCTACGGACACTCTTTTTAATTAAGGTTTTCCGAAATCCTTGTTACATTATTCTTGTTGCTTCTATGAAAACAATGTAGGTGAAGTGCAATGTAAAACAAATGAAAAAGTGATAACGATACCTACAGTCAGTTATGAGATGACCAATCCCAATTGACAGCGTCCGTAAACAAACATGGCACGTGGTTCACCACCATCTTCAAGGGACCCGAACGATCCAACAGAATGTATCATCAGAATCTTTTGACAGTTCCATAACTAGCAAGTCTAGTAACACCTTTTACACAAGCATACTATTACATTTCAAATAAAACGTTGAAGAACTACAAAATATTTATCCGCAAACCATTTTCCAAAACGTACCTATGCACTAACGAGATATCAAATCCGAATCGAATGCAATAGCCACGAGGGAAATGTTCCCAACGTAACACCTCGCTACGAATCTATCACTGTCCTGATTGCTTACCGAAACTAGTCTGCATAAATCCCACAAGTATAACACGATTTTGACATATCATTGATCTATCCAGCCCAGGATCACCTCAACACCTAGCTGCCGTCTCCCCGGAGACGTCAAACCAAAACTGTATTACATCAACACCGTTTCCAAAACTATCATTCCTACCTTCACAGTATACATTACTGATTTTGGTTCTAAACTTGTCGGGAACTAGTAACTAGAGCGCGCATTGGAGGGTGTAGAAAGCGAAAGACTTGCATTAGGAAATTTCGGAATACGGTTGCGCCAATACACGCTGTTCCATGCACGAAAGTCAATGTTTCTTGTCGTTTGAAATAGAGCTTTGCCTTTGCATAGTTACGGTGTGTTTCTGCTTGTATGAGGATGGTTTTTAAGGTGTTTTGAATGGAAGAGTAAAGTAGATAGTTTGAAAGACAGGTCCTATCAACCGGTGACAACTACATATTGTTTAGACGTGTGTTTTATTCGGTTGTATAGTGATCTCTGTTCAGTTTGGTGCTCCCTGAAAATTGTCTTAACAATATAGAATACATTATTCACGACACTTGAATGGCGTTTGTCGATTGCTTCGGCTTTTATAAAATTTTACCTTCAGAGCTGCTTGGTTGTAATGTATGAAGTCTGTATTGAGAACTATTTGGCCTTCAAATACTTCTGCTTCAAATTCTGAATGGTCTTGTTCATGATTGTGATGTCTTGCTACTATATCTATAGTAATTTAATAGAGCTCAAGAGTTTTTTTCTATGAATTCGTTATTTTTTAAAGTACTATTTGACATGATAAAGTTTTACATACTTTACATATCTGGGAACCCTGAAGTCCCGAGCCTTTGTGAGCTGTACGAGGAGCTGAAGCCCCTTACGCTTACCCCCCCTTGCCTCTTAGGTAACTTTAAAAAAAACTGAAATAGACATGAACCATCGATAAACCCTTTGTGCACTATACAAGTGCACTCAAAAACAACCCCCAGTTGGTGCAAGACTATTACAGGATATGGAAACAAAGAATAGGACTATGGGTTTTCGTAGCAAAAGTGGACTAGTTACTGGGTCTATGGAAGAAATATGGCCCCTGCGTGATCAATGTTTGTAGACATAATATTAAATTAATATATTATTCCATTTATTTATTTTTCTTACTTATAAGTTACATTTTTAAATATTAATATAAAAAACATAAAAACAATATATAATAATAATATATTATTATTATTATGTCTAATAATAACCCATACCGGTAGCCGACTAGCTATTATGTTTAAAATTAAAACGATGACTACTTTTAATGTACCAAACAGGTGATACGCTTTTATAACTAATTAGCATAAAAATCTAATTTTAGTTGTATCATAATAAATTATGAGCTACATTTATTTAATGAGCCCCTAATTCTACATCTATCATGTTTCTTTTTATTCTAAAATCAGCATTAAATTAAATAACAGAACATCCTCAAATAACCTTGAAAGTAACAAAAAACGAAATTGAAACAAAAATATGAGCTATAAATATAAAATACTTATCAGATTGGGCGTGTAAGTTTAACATTTTAATAAATAACAAGCGGCCGCCATGTTGGATTTTTATATTTATTTGTAAAAATTAATAATAATGCTGAATAAATCAATAAAAGAATGGAAACATTTCAGGACTGGCTCCGGTTGAATGATTTGTAGTAATACGAGTGTAGTGCCGTCTGCGCGGCATAGCAGGCACGGGAGGTTTTGATACTTTAAGATGTTTTAAACTTATATAATGTAGCGATCGTCAAAACACTGATAACCAGCACTAACCCTGTGTTACTAGAAGTTATAAAAGTTTCAAAATTATGACACAAACATAATCGAACCGACTTAAAGAGTTGGTTTTGTCACACGTCATTTTGTATGGTACTAAATAATATTAAGTTATGTCATGTGACTGCATCTTTAATAAGTCTTGTTTATAGTTTTTTGGTGGAAATTTTTGTCGTAATCTAGTTTTAGTTTTTATTTTTATCATTATAAAACTAAAAAAAAAATTCATTAAAACGAAATGGAACATAATTAAACCAGCAAAAGATTCTACAATACCTATTATAGATTAGAAGTTATCGTTCAAGTATCAAAACGCCTCGATCCTCGTGGTATCACAAGCTAGCCTTATATCAGTTGATATCGAGTCGAGTCGGCTGTACATCTCAGTCCCACCTCCAATAACGCGCGCCCATCAATTCAGACGGTCGCAAAAACGTTGCTCTTACCTCGGGCGAGGTATGACGGATGGATGGGTGGCCGATGCTGCACTTCATTGTGGGCTGGGGTACCTGGATTAGTTGTGATGGTGGTGTTTGGAGGATTGGTTTATGATGTAAAGGGTCGAAGTCATGATCAAGCTTCTCTGTGTACAGAGAAGCTCTTGTTTCTCAGACTAAAGATAATTTGATTTTATTCGCTTTATTTTAAGTTTTTTTTTAATTGGGTCTGTATTTTTTTGTTAATTGTTTGTTTTTAGGGTTCCGTACCTCAAAAGGTAAAAACGGAACCCTTATAGGATCACTTTGTTGTCCGTCTGTCTGTCTGTCTGTCTGTCTGTCTGTCTGTCAAGACCTTTTTTCTCAGGAACGCGTGGAGGTATCAAGCTGAAATTCATATCAAATACTCAAGTCTATGGTCTCTTGGAGCTGTGAAAAAATCAAACTTCTAAGTCAACGCGATCAAAAGATACTCCCGTTTATGCCGCAAATTTTCGACACTCCCAAGGGAATCAAAACCTACAGGGTACTTCCCGTGAACTCAGAATCTTGAAATTTGGTATGAAGCAACGTCTTATAGCAGAGATATAGGAAAAATTGCGAAAAGTATAAATTTTTAGTTACATCATATAATAAAAATATTTTTAATAATTTTAAACTTACTACCCCTTTACTCATGAACGCGTAGTGGTATTATATTGAAATTCTTAACAAATACTCAAGTCTATAATATCTTTAAGCTGTAACAAAATCAAACTTCTACGTCAACGCAATCAAAAGATACAGCAATTAAAGCCGCATATTTTGAAACTCGCAACTACTCGCAAGGGAATCAAAACCTAAAGGATACTTCCAGACGACCTGGAATCTTGAAATTTGGCATGAAGCAACGTTATAAAGTACACATATAGGAAAAATTCCGAAAATCTTAAATTTTTAGTTACATCACATAGTATATTTTTTTTAATAATCATAAACTTACTAGCTGACCCAGCAAACGTTGTTCAGCGATTAAAAAAAAAAAACAGATGTTGGCCGATTCTCAGACCTACCCGATATGCACACAAAATTTCATGCAAATCGGTTCAGCCGTTTCGGAGGAGTTTGGAAACAAACACCGCAACACGAGAATTTTATATATTAGACTTGCTGACCCAGCAAACGTTGTTATGCGATTAACAAAAAAAAATAAAAAAATAGATTTTGGCCGATTCTCAGACCTACCCGATATGCACACAAAATTTCATGCAAATTGGTTCAGCCATTTCGGAGGAGTTTGGAAACAAACACCGCGACACGAGAATTAAAAATACCATAACTTTTACTTATATACCTACAGGTTTGTACGGAACCCTCGGTGCGCGAGTCTGACTCGCACTTGGCCGGTTTTTTTTTTTCTTTGGAGACTGAGCTCAGATGCAGGTCAGAAAAATCTTAACATTTAGGTACCTACTCTTTATGACACAGTGATGACGTAACCAGACATCGAGTCTTAGACTCATAGTTTGTCAAACTGATATAAAATAAAGGTCCTAAATGGTTTTAAAGTATTTAATGACTAAGTAAATGTCACAATTTGTAAAGATAAAAAAAATGGTGAAAGTGAAAATGAAAGACTCTAAAATTACATGGTAATATAAGTAACATTTTAATTGTTTCCTCAAAGGGAAGAGGTGTACCTACGTCCTATAGTACGCACAAGTTTAGCAATAATTTTGCCATCAAACGGGCATAATAATGTCTCCGAACTGCTACTGAGAAATTCCCGGAAAAAAATCCATTAACACAACAATAATTACCAAAAAAAATATTAAGAAAACAAATAACCATTTTTATTTTTCCAAGACCATCCCCAATAGTCTTACAATAAATCAATCCGAACAGAATATAGATAAAATAAATCATTCACAAACCGTCATAGCAACGTGTCTCATCAAAATTCAAATGGATATGGACCGGCTGTGTCAGTGCAAGCTGACGGCTTCGTATAGGAAAACTCCAAGATGTACCTATCCAGCTATAAATTATTTGAGACAGACTCTGCTTGTGTTCCTTCTGGCTGCAATTTCCTTAAGAACAAAGTATAACTTTACCTCTAACTAAAAATAGGGGTATTCAATAATATGTACAATATTTACAGACTTAGGGCCGATTTTTCAATCATTATATAGATATATAGATTTTTATTAGAAGAAAAAAAAAGGCGGTTTGACATATTCTCTATAGAAAAGCTGTCATACTGTCATATTTATCACTCGGATAAAAGTTATCTGACGATTGAAAAATCAGTCCTTATTAATAAAAACATAATCTATGAAAAACAATAAAGAAGCTAAAACTAATTGGCATCTAAAAATTCTAAATGCTAAAGACTGCGGCATTGCCACGTTAGATGGCAATGCTTAGCCTCTAGCCAAGGTGAAAGCCAGACTTTAGGTCACGGGAAGTATCAGCTAATCAACTATGACTAATCAACTTACTTACCTAAGTTTGTCTTGTACTTACATCATAGACGTAGGTGAAGGAAAATTTCATGGGGAAATCTGGACTTGTAATAAATCCTTGAGCAGACGTGGTGATTAATTCTCGTGACTTCTCTGTATGAGAAGAGCTGCAGCCCTACCATGAACTCTTGGATCGCGATAAGAGAAAATACGTCAATATAATGACATAAATTGATGCGTTATATTGACGTATATAAAGAACAATTCAGTTTTTGGATCGCGATAAGAGTTCATGGTAGGACCCCTGGTGTTGTATTGTTATTATTACTTACTTACCACGTGTTTGTCAGTAAGTTAAGAGGTGAAATATTAAAAAAAAATATACTTTATTGTTTGTTTTTTTTTTTTAAATTGGCATCTAAGTTATAAAATAAAAATATTTTGATTTTAAATTAGATTAGCCTCTTGCTAAGAGGACTCGAGACTCGTGTCAAGTAAGGTAATTAGTTTTTACTACAAAGAAATGATATAAATAGTGACTGTAATAAACATAAAATATATATTTTTCTTTTGTGTTATTGTCGTGTGCTGTGAACAGTTAATTGAATGGAGGTATGGAAAAGAATAGACGGAAAAAAATACAATAAAAAATACTAAGTACCTAATATGAATTAGCTCGTAACAATCAATGGCTTTAATGAACCATAAAAGGATCGCAGCTGTAGGTACTACACCATAAGGCCACACATTTTCATACTACCATCTCAGAAATTAAACTAAGTTCTACATCCAATAACTGATTAAACTGCCATCTAACGTATCGAATGTATACCGATCCCAACCACAATCATACGACTGACCATCTTAAATTTATAATCGGCAGATATTATCTGGTTGCGCAGGCGCAGCACGACGCTACGAACTAATGATAATGTGCGCAGCCAACAATTAACTTCTATACCGACTGGGCAGGCCCGTGTCAATGTTGATTTGTGATTGATATTATGTGCTACAAGTATAGGTAACTTCGTACATTCAAAATTATATCTTAGCTTTCAAGAATAAAGTTTAATTCAGAATGCTGTCAGACAGGTATTGGTCTTAGAAAGTGATGCAAGCGATTTTCCATTGCTGGCACTCAAAGTTAGAGTCCAATTTTGATTATTGCATTTCTAACCTGCAAGGTAAGTTTCAACTAATCCATAGACGAATGATTTTGATCTTTAACGCAAAGAAATTAAAGTAGATTTTTGATACGATCAAGATTATTATAGGATTAATCGGTGAATATGCGCCTGAAGCTTTTTTCTGAATAGTTTAGCGATGATTTATTTTAAACTTTAAGCTCATTGCAATAGGGGCCGGCTATTGTTTTAATTAATTGTAAGTTTGTGATGTATATTGGTGATTAGCGATAGATATATTATTTTGGAGGCGTGATGTTAATATATGAGATCAATATATTTATTTTAAAGTACTTATATATCATCGGGTCAATTACCGAAATCGTTATCGCTTGACGAGATCTCGTTGGGAATCGAAAGGTTTAGAGTTATAACTTATTTTTTAAACAATTGTATTCCGCCTGCAAGTTGTCCTCTTCAAAGTTGATGTTTTATCCCACGCGCTTATTTTTTATTGCATAAGGTTTTGGGTTTGATTCCCAAGTCGGGCAAAATGTTATTGGGTTTTTCCATCAGGAGTTTCTCAGTAGCGGCCTCGGAGTCTGGATTTGTGCCAGATTGATGGCAATAGGCTCACCCCCTATTACATGGGACTTAAACATAACTGGCGAAATAAGCTTGTACTAATGGGTACACCTCTGTCTAACCCTCCGAGGATTACAGGCGTTTTTTTTGTTAGAAATAGTCTACATAGATTTTTACAAATAGTACAGTAATTTGTAAAACATAATATAACATCTAATGTATACAGAAGTTGTTTGCAAACCTGATTAAATAAATAAATAAACAATTTCAGTAAATCAGTCGCCGGAACACATACACACATACCTTTAGGCTCAAAGGGCGTATCCACCAAAACACGACTTTTCAGGAGAGCCAAAAAACACGACCCAAATTTTAAGAAAATCTATGTTTAGCGAACCAAAAATTATGGCTGTTTCCACCATTTTTTTGCGAATATCGATGTTTTAAATATACCAATCGATAGAGGACGAAAAACTAAGTAAGACTCCATTAAAATCTCATTTTGGCCAAAATGGCGTTTACGCCCTTTGAGCCTAAAGGTATCGAATGTAGTTATTATAGTGTATCAATAACTCTCAAATTACGTAACGCATATTTTTACGTTTCACATAATATTAGCCACATAGACTTTTATCTTACGGCATACGAAACTAATAACTCATGAAACAATAGGCCGCAGACACAATATCAACGCCTCTTCATAAAATATGGTAGAAAGTGATTGTTTGGTCATTGTTAGTTGTTATTATGTAATATTTAGGAGATTTGATGGTAACTTTTAACTGACTTTCGTCTAGGATTGCGAACTGCGAAGACTATTCGACTAAACTGGATATTGTTGTTACTGATATTGGTTTTTTTTTCGCAGGAATCTTTTATTTAAATTTTATACTTTATGAAATTTCGTCATTTTATAGGTATAAAATTATTGGTCTTTATGTGTTTTTATTGAGTAATAAAGTATTTTTTTTAACCACACCTTATAGATCTTAGAATCGATTGTTAATTTGTAGGTAAACTTTATACGATTGTAGAAAAGCATATTTTGTTTTATCTTGTACGACAAGTATCATTAGTATCGCCCATTTCAAATTATAATTATGCAGCATGAGTATTTCCAAAAAATCTATTTATTTTTATTAATAGTTTTGCTACCTGTTTTCCAAAATTTGCAATTAAAGTGCTTCGTCCACGTGGACTTCAAGTACCTATACTTGGCCATAATGTAGCTTCATCAGTAAAAGAAAATTGTAATCGGGTTATCGCCAGAGTCGGACCATTCAGAGATTACCTACTCCTACAAACATACAAAGAAACAAGCAATTTCACCTTATTATAATATTAGTTGAAATTACTAAAGGCTCCAGCATCAAACAGACGCAAACATTTCCTCTTGAACAACTCAAATATTAACAAAACTTATCATTTCCTAAGAAAATAAATTGAAAACTTTTGGTACGGAAACTTTAAGACTTTAGATCCAAATTGTCAGTATTTTAGATTCAAATCGAGAAGTTTCTAGGTCAATAGACTTCCTGAAAGTTTTCGATCTAGGATATTTGTTGGGGATCGTTGATTTTTGTGTAAATTCTGGGTAAATAATGGGATGGATAAAGTTTTGATGTTTTCATTTAGATTAGAAAAATAAAAGATTTCTTAAACCCTACATTTCATGCTCTTCTCTCATCCTCTCTTAGATGAGCTCGTTCGTGGCTTCGACATTGGGCAAGTACCAATGTGACTTTTTTAATTCATATGACTGTATTTTTTAAGTTTATCTTGGAGATCACTGACGTAACTACTTAAGTATAACTAACATAAATCTAAAATCGCCAAACCGCCTTGAGCAAGTGATCATCATTGGACATTAAAATCTTGAACGCCATTTTATACCCACATAATCAATAATCGTGGTTCTATTTATTTAGTTTTCAACGACGAAGGAAGTATAAGCAAACATCATTAATATAAGCTCGTGTCAAAGGTAATTAGAGAACAATACATACCTATTTGTTCTTAGCGGATTATTACTCAAAAACAGAGTCATTAACGTACCTTCTCCTTTGGTCATTTGGCTGCAACTCCTGAGCTTAGTTCCTGTATCCGATTTCCAGGTTGAGCAAAGTGTTGTTAGGTTTCCCTTTAAGAAATTCTCAGTTCGTCTCTTATCTTCAGTTGATCGATCAACACGCCACATGCTCCAGAGGTGCGCTTGAATTTACGAGACTAATAAGGCTTTAGATAAGTACGTAAGTACCTCAAATTCAGAATCGACTTCATCTGGGAGGAGCAAGAGACACATAAATCACGGTAACCTGGTCCCTTACGTCAGAGCGTGTCTGTTACTGCGGCTATTGGGACTTACCAATTAACGGAACAATAAATAATATTGTTCAGAACTAGATGTTATGTGTGCTCGAGATAACCCCGATGTTCCACGTGTTCGTTATTGGTTATAACTATAGATATCTTCTAGTTATAACTAACGGACATAACGCTAAATAAAACTTTACCCGACCTGGGAATCGAACCGAAGACCTCAAGAGACTTGCGACCGATGAGGCGAGAAAATCATGAATTTTGGAAATCAGCTTATTATCAAAAGACTTAATACAACTTTTCTCGACCTAGGAGGCGAACCCAGAACCTCATGCTTAGTAATAAATAGTCTTTGAAGCAACCACAATAACGCGGCGAAAAAAAAATCATTTTAGAACATAAAATCACGCCTGTAATCCCCAAATGGTTAGGCAGAGGTGTACCCGTTACGACACCTCCATGCAATAACATGATCGTAACTCACTTTTTGTGATTTTACAGGAGAGCGATTTTAAAGTTTGAAAAATTATAGCAAACTCAAAGCACCCCGTACAATTTTTGAAGCAGGCTCTATTTAATATAGTTTAGGCGGACTATAAATAGGTATGGTTAGGTTGTAAAAGAAAAATTGTTTTCATGGGTTTTCATGACTTACGTGAAAAACAAAACAGTGAAATGACATATAAGTTACGAGGACAAACATTGTATGTCTGAGTTACAATAAATTTAGTTTTTTTGTAGTTTAATTTATTTTTGTGGTCAATAAAATGTTTTTATATAGTAAAAATTAAGTTAATTCATGCAATCCAAAACAAATCTGTAAATACACATCTCATAATGCGATAATGTATTATTATTACTTACCTATTTTTGTTATTATGTCGTAATGCACTAAAAACTAACGTAAAGATCCGTGCAACATTATTGTAACTCAACTTACAATGCAGTAATGTTGACAAAAAATATTTTTTGGATTAGTTAAAATACTTTGACGTTGGTTTATTTTAGAAACGAAAGGGAATAGAATTACAATGATAGTACAGAAAAAAAACATTTTTTTTTACATAACAATGCCGTTGTAACTCAATTTTTGGAAAAAAGTGAGTTACGATGTTATTGCATGGAGGTGTCGATTAGTACACCCACATTTCGTCAGTTATGTTTAAGTCGTATGTAAAAGGGGGCGAGCCTATTGCCATCAACCGGGCACAAATCCAGACTCCGACGCTGCTGTTGAGAAATTCCTGATGGAAAAACCCAATAACACTATACCCGACTTGAAAATCGAACTTACGACCAGTAAGGGGAGAGACCAGCTATTTTGATAAACCCATGCATCATGATGCGCTTGAGTGAGTGACAGGACGCCCCCTACTTCTTAATTGCTATAAATAGAACTGCTCTTAAGCAACACTATCATTTTTATGATTAATATAGTTTTTGTTTTAACTGGTGATAGTTACAACAATGGAAGAGAGCGGTGATTAACGTGTCCATTGTTAGTTGTTTTTTTTTTGGTGATTTATGGGTGCGTAATTTTTATGTAAGAGTTTAGCTACCTACTGGTAACTGTTTTGCAAGAATTTTCGCAGCTCAAGCGCGCCTATTTCGATTTTACGATAAGCAAAATTCGCATCACCGATGGATATGAATAAAGCCTTCAAAAGAAATAAGTATAATGTATTAAAAATCGGCCATTTTAGTTTTTATAATTTTAATAAATCCAGTGCCACTGTCACTAAAATACCTACATACATACATACACTCGAAAGACATATTATCTCTCGACCTGGCGCGGTCGGGTAAAAATTCATCTTTACGTTACCTTCATTTACTTCATGCTCTCGTAGATACTAAGGTTCTTATCCGATCAAAATTCATCAATCGAACATTGTAAAACAATTTTCGAACCAAAATCGTTACCAATATTGCAAGATGACCACTTACATTTTTGAATATTGCAACACAAAAACAACACTGAATATAAATTGAAAAGTTTACAAAAAAACAACATTACCAAATAATTGTTTTTCTCACCACTTCAAAGTTGCCCAAACATTTTTTACGATGTAAATACCGCATCGCCTTGAGAGTTATTAATTTTAATTTTAAACTGATACTAACCTACTTAAACACGCCGATGATTATCAACGAGTGTTGCCAGCTAACCGATGATTTTCATACAAAATAATATAACGTTTCAGTACTTATTTACACAATAAAAACTTTTTACGACTTTTAAATTGACGTCGAGAGGCAAAACGGCGATCCTTTCGACTTTTGACACGCTCGGATCTGACCTGATTTTTACACGTTTCCATTTGTTTACGGGAATACTGTAAAAGAGATTGTAATGCGTCTGTTATTTTCATATTCTTTTTTGTTACCTTCTACGTTAGTTATATATTTCTTTCTGTTTTAATCTTTCTTACTTTTTTAATCAAGCAACATTTTTGAACAATGGTTAGAACATAGATTTTACCCCGGTTTTCAAAAGCCCAATCAATTTGTGGAGATGATGATGGCAAATTATTTGTAGTTTTTTTTTTGTTGTTAGTTAATTGCTTAATTTTTTAGAGTTTGTTTTTATCAAAATTTTATTGTCGAATATAAATTTTAAGATATCTCATACCTACTATGTTGCTGTGTTGTGCCCTAACAGGGTCCATAACTGTACTTTAACTATAGGTAAGCCTTATGGTTATATAAGGCTCTCATAAGGCATCTTCTATATGTATATTATTTATTTAACTAATATGGAACCTACAGCTAATAAAAAACAGACTAGTTGCAGAAAAATAGATTGACAGCAAATAAATGAATATGAATACACAACTGATAGAAATACAGACACTTCACAAAACAATTTAAAAAAGTGGATTTTTGTGTCTTTGAAAATGTTGTATCCTATATAAAGGTGGTCCTAAAACAATTGGATTTTTACACGACTGCCCCAAAAAAAGGAGTGATATGTGTTCAGGGTTATTACACGACTGCCCCAAAAAAAGGAGTGATATGTGTTCAGGGTTAATGTATGTATGTATGTATGTATGTATGTGAGTTTCTTTATTCCACCATAACTTTTAAACGCCTGAACCGATTTAGATGTATGGGGTATCGTTACAATCCTTGCATCGTTCCGAGTAACATAGTTAAAAATAAAAAGAAACCGGTGTGGTCACTTTAAAACGTAAATTAATACCAGCCTCAATTAATTTTTTTAATGAGGTCGTGTCTATGTTTATCGTCTAGAATTTGACAAGTAGATTTAAAAAATATATAACACTGTAAATAAAAAACGTCGTAAAAAAACTGACGAGTAAACAAAGTACGTGTATAAGTGTAATTTCTGCAGTCGTGTTTTTTAATTTTTTAATTATAGTAGCTTGTTTTAATATTTTTTTTTAAAGTCTACTTAACAAGGCACTTATTTCAACAGTTTTCGTTATACAATGAAAACTGGCACAAATTCACCTAACAGTCTCACGCGCATCAAATATCGATACAATTGCGCCACGTCGCGTTTACGATAATCGTCGGTGCGCGTGAAAGGAGAGCTGCGCGCGCGCATTATTTTTATAATGGCGCCCGCTAAGTGAGGGGACATCGTTCTACGAATTTAATTATTTAACTTATTGAAATTGGTTACGATAAGTGTCTTGAAGGAATGGTACCTAACTTAAGTAGTTCATTTTAATAGTATTAGTTTATGTTTGCATAAAATAACCTAACCTGTCCGAGTCGGGGTGCCTGAGTCCCGAGCGTCCCATTATGATGAGCCTTTACAGTAACATTATAAATGATGAAATGCTCATTGTTTTATTCACAAACTAACATTTACTAACCGCGTCATTGGTAAAACTTAGCATAGACCAAACTCTAGCGTTAAAAGCCTGAAAGATCGTCTCTGTATTATAAAATTCATACATTTACCAACTCATGTTGATAAATCTTAAGATTTACTAGGTAAACCTAAGATTTACCAATACTAAACATGTTTAGTATTTATCATTTTATTAGTATGCACAATTACGAGTAGTTCTATTGTAAATTCGGCCAATTATTAAATTGAAAATATCCGTTTCGCACATAATAGGTATTTATTTAGTAAGAAGACTTTATTATATACGGTCCTGTTTGTCCTGGGTTCGATTCCTAGGATGTGCAAAGCGTTAATTAGTTTTTCAGTAACCAAGTTCCCGTTGCCTGAACAACATTGTAACTACCAAAAACCGAAAATTAAAAAGAAGACATATCTGGTCCAGCGATATATCGCTACTGATTACGTTTTTATTAATCGTAAATTCAGCAAGATATATTCACGACTCATCCGTAAGGGTACTAACTTTATTCCTAAATTGCAATTTATGATCGGGGCGTTAAATGCAGATCGTGTCGTAAAACTCTGTCACTTTCGCGAAAATAATCAAAAAACTATAAAAGTTGTCGAAGAGAAATTATATTTGTAACTGTTCCGTTACGAAGAGATAATTAGCTTAAAACTGTATCGAGTACATGTACAACTTTATAAAGTAGACTAGCTTCTGCCCGCGACTTCGTCCACGCAATACAAACTTTAAAATGAATTCAGAACCACCCAAGGTCTCTTAAGCACTGTCACATGTACACTCTATCCAAATGACTTATTAGGGATCCGTATCCGTTCCGTAATGGTCCAAACGGAGCCCCTCGCACTCATACGTCCGTACGTCTGTCTGTCCCTGTGTCACAGACTGTATCTTATGAATCGCTATGTGAAGATACCGCTACTCGAAATTTTCAGTCTGTGGCTGCTACAACACCAATTTATTTCTAAAACACTTAATTCTATTTTTTTGTAAATTCTATTCTATGAATGAAGACTGCCGTCAAAAGTGAAACTTAACGTTCGCTCATAGAAAATAAAGATTTTTCTTCATTTCTTGACTCTTCTTTTAACAAAAGCTAAAAAAGAGGATTTTAGTTCGATCTTAATATTATACAATGATACGGAACCTTGGCCGCTTTCTTTCTTCATACCGAAGCCAACAAATCAACTAGGTATGTACCCTCATAAAAATCCATCCAATTCTCTAATATTTACTACACTTAATCATAAGTCACTGATAACACTGATCATCCCGTTTAAACACACACCTGTCATGGCCGACACGTCAAATGGGTCTTATCTCTTATCAACAGCTGCATTTCTTTGCGGATCAGCGTGACATGTTTAACTTTGTTGAGATGAGATGATGTTTATGGGGGAGGTGCGACACAATTTTTTCGAAAGAAACTGAGATTTTGAGTCGCCATAAATATTTAAAAATAAAATTAAATCAAATCAAATCAAATCAAACTTTATTTGTGAACATAAGTACAAAAAGGTGTTATTTATACATTTAAGCATTTTAGAATTTTTCCATGTTTCTTATCAATACTTTCTGACATGTCTATCAAGACAACTTTATAGAGTATGGATGTTTCAAATTAATAAAGACAGCTCTAATTTATAGACGGCCCTTTCTTGTTTCATTGAAAAGAAAAAGATAGAAACAGTCTAAATTAGGTTTGGAATAATAGCGCATAATAGATTCGACACCATTGTCTTTTATGCAGTCACATTTTTTTTTTAATTGATCAACCTTATTGGTAAGCTGTCAATCAAAGATATAATAATTAATGTAATTGGTGTTGTACCTTTTTAATTAACTATAAATAAAATAAAAAATAATATGACAGATTGGAAACATTTTAAACTCATTTATTTAATGTAGCGTGTACTTATACACTATGTAACAAAAACCCTGTCAGATCAGTGTTGCCGTTGATCAGTTTTTATGTTTTATTTTAATTTAATTACTTCTTCTTTCTTCTTTTTTTTCACTGGGGAAAAATAATAATCTCAGATGCCAAATAATACCCTTAAGGATCGGACAGGGTTTTTGTTACATGTTGTAACATAATACGAGTGTTAATTAAAGTTAATAATGGATCGCATTGTCGCTTCAAAATACCTACTGACTAAATGCCCTTGCGCAAGTTAGTAGCTACATAATTATTCTGATCAGTAATGTCGGAAAATCACAACATAAAGGACAACAGTTACAGATCAGCAATCAATGGATTAACCCATCATAACACTTTACTTTTAAATCCTGTTACTAATAAATGACAAATAAATATAAAGGACACTGTACAAACCAGGATCTTACTGACGCTGCAGTCACGGATCTGAAAACCCAGTTATTAATAAAATGCTTAAAATTAATAGTTTTAACGCTCATTAACTTCATAATAATATAAATATGTATCGCTGTTCAATCTGTTTTGGTGATAATTGTAAAGGCTTTTTTGATAAAATTACTGAAAAAACTAATAGGTATGCCAATATTTAATTTTTTGTCACTGTTCCTGTGGTTTCCTCGTCGCAAGCACAATTGCTGAGCGTGGGGTTCTTGGTTTGATTCCCAGGTTGGGCAAAGTGTTATTGGGTTTTGCCATTAGGAAATTTCATCCAATAGATAGGAAAGTTTGGAAGATGGTGGTGTGACACCTCCGTGCCTCGGAAAGCACGTAAACCAATTATTCCCGGCGGTCATTCATAGATCTTTGACAGTCGTAAAGGGACGTCAGAAGTACGCAATAGTCTAGGCTTGCTAAAAAGGACGAATGAAAAAAATATTTATAATTGATTTCTAAAACATTTCGTGTATTTTTCAATTTGGTTTTAGCCATACAACAGTCCTCTCAGGGTTTATCTGTGTGTATTTTGTACAATGAAATATTTTCTGTCTCGCCCAGTTGAAAATTACGAAGTGAAACAGTAGACTTATTCATTGTTTATCATTTTCATGTAACACTTCAACAAGCACAGTTACTTTTATCAAATTCAGCCTCTCGATCGTTATCTCCAAATCAGCTCATACCATCAAAATATCTCCCCAGCTCTTCAAATTTCACATCAAGACAATTCACCCCATCAGAAAACAAAAAGGAATCATATTATCTATATTGTTATCAAAGTTTACTGTTGGTTCTACCATAAAAATATAACGAACACGCTTTGATGCGAGGCGATTCTGAATAATGCCCATCCTTTTTATTTTGTTAAAGGCATCGCTGAAATGTCCGATGGACACTGTTTTCCATTTATTGCTGGGTTACATGGATGTACGAATGGAAGCTTTGGGGGTTTTTTTGTAGTTTTGATTACAACCACTTATTTGGTGTTCTATATCCAAAGCGTGTAAAATTGGACCTTGACCTCTAAGACGCAACTGTCTGATAGTCCGTCCATCTGTATCTTGTAAATCGTAATAGGTTGACACTGAAATTTTTACAGAGTGTACTACAACAAAGAAACAAATGAAATAAAGTTAAAAATAAAGGGGAAGAAACGTATTTTTTTTGTATGTTGTGTTAAATATTTCCGACTCGCATCTGGTTCATTTTCTTCCAGTTGTTCTTATGACTGAGGTCAGAGATGTATTGTTTTATTTCTTTATCTAGAGAAGAGAAGACTCTGCTCTAGTGCTCCACCAAGAGGTGGAGCACTAAATAGAACTTTAAGATTTAGGTGTTACTTACCACTAACCTATGAAAAGGGTCTAGAATCTCTCCCTAATATCAAAGTAGTAGTAGTTCATCATTCAAAAATGAATTTATCTTATTCTTTTAATATCCTCAGCTGGCTTTCTCTATTCTATATAATTTGGGCTTTCTTTAAGTTGGAGTAAAAAAACAAAAGTGCCTTCTCCATAATAACTCGCTCTTCACTTCGATCCTATCAAGAACTTTCTTCGGCCACCCTTCACGCGCTGATGACCACTTTAGACACAATAAAAGCATATATTATTATAATAAAAACTTGTATTACAATAAAAACGGCGGTGGACATTCGCTTGTACGACGAACAATTCACAAAAACTTGTAAAAGTTTATTGCTTCGTCACTTGATCGCCTTTTGGAGGTCAATCTTTGAATCTTCAGTCGAGGAAGTGTTGTCGTAAAGATGAGAATTATATTATTATTTTTAAATGTTCTTCGAAATATCGTGATTCGGTAGTTCGATGGTACGGAATTTGAAGACGGATTCGTGGAAACTGGAAGAGGTTCTAAGTTAACTGTATATGATGGAGTTTTGTCATTCACATTTCTGAGGTTTGATTTTGGGTGTTTTAAAATAATTTGAAATGTTTCATTTAATTTAGGGTCTGCATGAATGCCTACGTGACATTTCAAGAATGTGAGTAGTTCACAAGACGGCTCTTATTTACCCATATATTAGGTACATTGCCATTTAGTTTCGTCTTCGGTTACTGGTCCGTTGCCGTGTGTCATAGCGTGATGTTATGTAGCCTTTGATCAACCAGCTTTTATAACTCAAAATACTGTTTTCCAATCGGACTTTTACTACTTGAGATTTTCTCTTAAGCTTTATAATATTAAGTATAGATTACCTTCAAAATTGGAAACAAAGAAGATTCTTTGTCAAATGCTATTGCTATGGCCTTTTGAAGATTCAAAAGGCCATAGCGATAGCATTTGGAAATAGACTCGCATGAGACTTAAACATAACTGGAGAAATGTGGGTGTACGGGTACACCTCTGTCAGACCCTTCGGGGATTACAGGCGTGATGTTATGTTATGATTCTTCAAAAGGTTCAAAAGGTAGTCATTATAGATAAGTCTATACTAACCTAGGAGAAGACATTGCTGTAACTACCAATAGTTTTTTAGATACAAAAAAAAATCAAGGTCACGATAATCTATGATCTATATTTAGGACATTAAACATAAAAGTAGCTAAGAAAAAAGGGATCGGTCCAGGCATCGGTGGACACAACAAATCATAAGGAGTAACCCTCAAACAAATGTGTGAAATATGAACAGTGGCTCCTTTATCACGGCCACCCGAAGTTGTGGGCCAAGTGAAAATGTTCAGTTATTATGTGTTCGGAGTTCTTGGTGTTGGAAGCTTTGGGCATACCGAAAAAGTGGATGAGAAAGTCGAGTTCATTTTCTTCGTTCTTGTTTTTTATTAAGCAGCGTCCGCTTAAAACTGATGTTGTTTTAGGTTAGAAATTCTGTAGAGAACCCAGCTCCAGATAGAATAGACTACTATTCTGTAAAAATCTTCGTAGATGTAAAATAAATAGGAAAGAGCTTGAGGTCAGCTGTCTTCCTACGTACTGGTTAATTCAATGAAGGGGATTCCTATAGAATACCACTACTGATGCTAGGGCTTGACAACTCACCTCATTCTCACTTCAACTAAATTCACCGAGTGAGGTTTTTTTAGAATACCACTGTTGATGCTAAAGAGTGATAGCTCACCTTAAATTCACTTCACCTAAATTAACAGAGGAAGATTTTTATACAATACCTACTACTGCTACTGTTGCTTAAAGTCCAGAACAAAAATGGCCTCAATTAACTTGAAATCAAAATCTTGCCATTAATCAAGGAACACAATAGAGATTAACATGACCGTTTATTATATCACTGTCCCACTGCTGGGGAAAGGCCACTTTCCATTCCGTTCATCGGTCGCGACTTTGCGTTCCATCTTGCTAATTTTGAAGGAAGCCGTCCAAGTCGTCCCGCCATCACCTTCGTGGTCTACCGGGTCTCGCCAATTCAGTTTAGGTGATGAACGTTTAGGTGATGAACGTTTAGGTGATTCAATTAATCCTGCTCAACTGATTCTTACCTGAAATTTTACAGAGACGACCTAACAGGAGGCGTTTTTAACCTCCAGATATCTAAAAAAAAACCTCAAAAGCACCTAATCGCCGCCCACTCGTATTTCACGCCATATTCTCAAGTTCACGTAAGAGGTTATTTATAGGCGGAGGCGGCCGTGTCCAAAAAGCTTAGTTGTGTCAAAAGTTGAGCGTTAAATCATTGGCCACTATCTGGACACTGCAGGCCGGACTGTGGCCACTAGTGTTCGACGCGGGCCCATTGCTGGACGGCGCACGATTGACGTGACGGATTGATGGATTTGGGCAGGAGTTGAATGTTGGATTGGTACTCTAGATGTGTCATTTCAATTCGGGGTAAAGCTCGTAATTGGAAAAGTAGTTTACATAAAAATAAAAGCTTGTAAAAAAAAAAAATTTTTTTTACATAACGCAATTTAGTTTTATCGTCATTTTTTTAGTCAAAACTAATAATTCTTCTTTTCGACTAAATCAGTGTCTTAGTTGTGTGCAGCTTTTGTGACGACATGGATTTTTGGACAATTTACGCTTGTACATATAACATAAATAAAGTAACTGCATGATTCCTAAATTGTTTTTTATTTATCTTTTTTGAGTGAAAGTAGAAAAATAAATTCATGTTCTTCAAACTAAACTCAAAAGAACACACATCAAAGGAGACTAACAAGACAAAAATGTATGTGACACTCCATGTTGCAAGTAGAAAAATGTTCACGTATTATATCATAATCGTGTCGTGTGCCAATGGAGACGGTGCCAAGCTAAGTGATCCGACACAAAATGAAATATGATGACACTTCCACACATTACAATACGAATTTTTCGTGTAAATGAAAAAAATAAGCGTGTTTTTTTGGCTAGTGGTCCAGATAAAGTGCTGTGGTGTATAGTCTTCTGCCTAAGTCTGATTAGTGTTTAAGTTGAACTAAGATCAAAGCTGGATAAGTACTTCTTGACAAACCAAAAGTGATTTTAAATTTTTGATTTTACATTGATTTTAAAAGAGTACGTATGGAGTTTTTTGCCCATTCTTCTCCATACAAAGCTACCTTTTAGAAGGGGCAACTAGATTCAATTCCTTTTTCTTTTGTACTTGACGTTCAAAAGTGCCTTGTAATGGCCTAATTGAAATAAATGATTTGACTTTGACTTTGAAAAAAACTTTACAAATCAATAATAATAATAATAATAAAATTTTATTGAGACAAAAAGGAAACATAGTTTTAACATTAACTTGTGGACTCCACACTAGGTCGAGCCTGTCTCGTGGAGTCCATTGTGAGATGAGATTCGGTCGATACGTATTGTAATTATTTATTACATATTATAGTGAAAGTATAGAAGAAAACAAAACAAAAACAAGAAATAAAATATTACAAAAACATTAATTTGCAAAGGTAACAATTAAAAACTAAAAGTAAGTAGGTAATTAGCGTTTAGTAAGGGTGTGTGACGTTGTAGAAGTGTTAGCGAAAATGTAAAGGTGAATATGTGTGAATGACAGAGCAGGGGCTTGTAAGGGTGTGTTAGTGCGAGAGGGAGTGTAATGGTGAATTTGTGTGAAAGACAGTGCGAGGGCGTGTAAAGGTGTGTTTGTGTGAGCGGGAATGTAATATGAATTTGTATGTATGACAAGCGAGATTGTAAGAGCGAGAGCGGGGTAGTATTGTAAGTATATGTTATGATAATGTAACTCGAACAACTGATTCGGACTCTGAGTAAGATTGGGTTAATAGCCACTTTTTAACAGTTTTTTTAACTTGTCTTATTGTGCATTTTTTTATGTCACAGATTTTAGCAATTTTATTATAGACGAAGCTCAGCATAAATTTTTGCATAAATATGTTGTGCGAAAGCAGTATTTACAACAGTAACGGGACACTTAAAGATTCGCTGTTTAAGTAGCTGGGGATATTCTGTGGATTGGATAGTTATTCTGTGTTGTTTCAGTGCTAATCTAAGGATGTATAATTGGCGAACATTGAGTACTGATGCTTCTTTATATAAGGTATCTGTGGGAAATCGAAAGTGTTTTCTATACATGACTTTTAATACTGATCGCTGGGCTCTTTCTAATAGAAGCATTGTAGTTGGACCGACACCACCCCATAGGTACTGTTATACAGTAACAGAGAACTGACTCACATAGTGCCACATATACCAGCAATAAAATCTTTGCGTTAGCTGAAAAACGGAGCCGTTTCATTACGTAAATCAGTTTTCTGATTCGCTTAGCTACTAAGTCTATATGGGGTTTGAAAGAAAGGCGTTGATCTATCAGAACCCCTAAATATTTTACATAATCAACCTTTTTAATTTCCTCGCAAATACAGGGGGCAATACTACAAGTAGAGAGGTGGATTTTGAGCTGTAGTGGAAGTTTTGGTGCTGATGAAAGAGTTTTATGAAAACAAATGTAATTCGTTTTTTTAATGTTGAGAGAAAGAAGGTTAAGATCAAGCCATTTTTTGATGCTGGTTAACCCATTTTGGGCTTCTTCATGGACTGCATCCCATGATTTATTATGAAAGATAATAGCCGTGTCATCTGCATAGCAAATGATTTCTGCATTTTGGATAATGGCGCGATGTATGTCATTAATATAGATGATAAACAATGTCGGACCCAGGACGCTACCTTGGGGCACTCCGAATGGTCATTATAAATTAATCAAATAAAGGTAAATTATTACATTACATTTACACATTAAATTTTTGACAGATTGAAACTGAGATTAGATAACGATCGTTCCTAAAAGTTAGTAGAACTGCTCCTGTAATTTTTAATTATTTTAATATATTCTTCAGACTTGCCAAGTGCTCAGGAAATGTTATAATGCACAAGTGTATGCGCAAACACAGGTGCACTCCTTCTTCTTTCATTCTTATAGTCCAGTGGGATGGCAATTCAACACAATCAGGGAGAGATCAGGCGCAGGCCCAACAGCTTTTCGTGCTTTCAGAGGCACCGTGGTGACGTCACACCATCAAAGAAGCTACTTGCCGGACCTAGGAATCGTAACCAGGGGGCTTAGACAAAGTAACAATTTCAAAACGATAACGAAGTTAGAAGAGACTAAAATGTATGGGATTGACATAAGCCGCGTTAAGTCGTGGACATGAAGCAAGACAATCATGACAAGCAAGTTAGAGACGATGACGAATTTAGATATCGTTTCGCTAGGAAGCGATGTTACTTTGTCTAAGGACCCTGGACCTCTCGCTTAACAGTCGCGCTTGCGATCAGACGACCAACAGATCTGTCAATACATAATTTTATTATAATTATAATTCTTAGCTAATCACGGCTTTACAAACGCAATGGCACGTATAAAATCTACGACACAAAAACCTCAACAATGTAACATCAATATTTCAATTAAGCATCGCCGATAACCAGCACACAGGTTAATGAGATTACGCCATTATTATTTATTGTTAATTGTTATTATAAAGTGCTGCCTAGCAATTTACTAGGCGCAAATTCCGATCGATTTGTATTAGTAGTGTTGTGTTGTATGGGATTGGGTGCAGCCTTCTTGTGATGGGTAATGCGGATTTGTGGGGTAAGATTACGATCTGGGGATATGAATAGCTACTTAGTTAAAGCTCTAATAATATGTTAGTCCAAGATCCCAGTGTCGCTTGACCTATGTCATCAGGATTAGAATGTTTAAATATAACTTTGGGCCAAAAAAAATAGCCGTCAAACGTAAGTGAGTAGGTTGGTGTGAAGGTTGTATGCTAATGTAACCTGGGTGAAAAGTTTAATTTTATGGTGAATTCCAGAAGGGATTCGAATTTAAAAATAGGTAAAAGCTATCATTTTTTATAGTAGGCAGTCATTTGCACTGGATCAGGATATGATTTTAAACTTAATAATTATAATTAACCAAACAAAAGTATTTTTTCAATACAATTAGTATAAGTTGTACCTCGGTCACTTGCTTGAAAAAGGGCCCAGCATTCAAGCTAGTAAGTTCAAATACTAAGTACTCCTAACTTAACAAAATCAACTAGTTTTTTATATTAATTACTTATTCGGTTAGTACAATTTTTAATAAGTACTTTTGGAAGGGGCAATTACTTTTGATTCTTTTTATGTAATTCACATTTAAAAGTACCTTTTAATAGTCTATAATGACGTAGATCACGCGACACCGGGATCTCAGTCCATTGAAGAAAAAAAATCGTAGTCAAACTAATGATGTGATGAGTTCGTTCAAGTCAAATTGTCTATAGTTATCTATTATTAGTAGCATGTCATCTGTAAATCATGTTGTCTCAGTCCGTCTGTGTCACACTTCAAAGACTTTCATTCCTATGTTTCTGTCTCGTTTCATATAAATAATTGGGTAAATGTATCATTGTTAAAGATTTATTTTAGAGACACAGCATCCTCTTGTTAGCTATGATCTTTTGACAGACCTGGGGCCAAAGTCTTTTAATATACGGAACTGTTTCTCTTTATTACAGGCTATTATGTAGCCTACCTAAGAGGACAGTACCTCAACCATTTAGTTTGGTGTTCTAGTGATTATTTTGTTTATGTATAACTGTTTTTTTTATTTAATTCTACTATAGCACCATTTGTGGAATAAAAGTTTTTATTATTATTTTTAAATATTATTAAAATAATGCCTCGTTGGTCTAGTGCTCGCAAAGCGCGACTGCTGAGCATGAGGTCTTGGGTTCGATTCCCAGGTCGGGCAAAGTACTAATGGGTTTTTCCATCAGGAATTTCTCAGTACCAGCCTCGGAGTCTGGATTTGTGCCCGGTTCATGGCAATAAGCTCGCCCCTACTACATGGGACTTAAACATGACTGGCGAAATGTGGGTGTATTATTGGGTACACCTCTGCCTATCCTGTCGGGGATTACAGGCGTGATGTTATGTTATTAGTATAATTTTGTCAGAGTGATAAGCTTAATTCTGTCTTCTTGTTACTTCAGTCTTATTCGGTATGCCAAATGTGTAACTATGCGGTTTTATTTTTGCTGGCCTATTCAGTCCCACTCCTGGGCAAAGGCCACCCTCCACACCTTCCATCCATCCCGTTTCCGCACCTCATCCCTCCAGTTTTGGAGAAATCCGTCCAGTTCGTCCCGCCATCTCCTTCGAGGCCTACCCCGACTCACTGTTTCAGGGCACCATCAGTTACCTACTTTGCGTTGCGTTTATTGCTACTGACTGTGCCATATTTCGACGGTAGAAATTACCTGTGTACCAAACTTACAAAGGAAACCGCTAGGAATTGAGTTGTATGGAGTCCCCATTAAACTCCACCATATTAAAATCAGGACCTAATAAAAATTTAGAACACATTTCTCCCTCACACATTTCAATTCTATTTAAACTAAAACACCTTTACCTGCAGATCAGCAAGTAAATAAAAACATTCAAGTTATGTGACACGTTACTGGTAACTCGCCTACGATCCGTCGTTCGTCGCGCGACCAACGTGTGGGTTTCGTTAATTTATTAACGTATGTTTACCACTCGTTACTCGTAAAGTGAACTGGTTAGATATAGGAATTGTTGCTTTATCTATCTATACAAATAAAATGCTTTGTCCTGAATGACTGACTGACTGACGGATCAACACACAGCCTAAACCGCTGATCGTTGAGACTTGAAACTTGGAGGGTGTGTACTTTGTGTGACGTAAGTATCCGTTATGAAAGGATTTTCCGAAATCCTACCCCTCAGTGGGGGGGGGGGGGGTTTCAAAACCACACGGCTACAGCTAGTTGTCAATATATGGGGTTGGAGTTGTCTATTTTTCGTTGATCGTTGCTTACGACGAGTTGTCTCTGACTAAGCGAACATAGGTCGTGTTCTTGCCTGTAATCCCCGAAGGGTTATGCAGAGGTGTGCCCATGAGTACACCCACATTTCGCCAGTTATGTTTTTAAGTCCCATGTAATAGGGGGCGAGCCTATTGCCATCAACCGGGCACAAATCCAGACTCCGAGGCTGCTACTGAGAAATTCCTGATGGAAAAACCCATTAACACTTTGCCCGACCTGGGAATCGAACCCAAGACCTCATGCTCAGCAGTCACGCTTTGCGACCACTAGACCAACGAAGCAGTCTCGATTTCTCGAAAAATTTCGATATTTCGTGATGAGTGAGTGAGTGAGTGACCTTGCTTTTATATATTTAGATTTAGGATACGTAGGTATGTTAGGTTGAAAAGGTGAATTCCGAACCTTTTTTATTTATTTATGACTAATTGTAGAATGAATACGATAGGCATCGTATCAATGTAGATTTTGATTTTATTGATTTAAAATATTTACACTATTTACAAGCTTAACAAAAATAATAAAAAAAAAACAACCAGAATAAGAAAATAATACGATAGGCATTAGGCTATTAATGACTTTAACAATTATTTTGTTCCATTTCAAACTATTTGAAACTAGCAGAAGCTAGTTTTCCATTTAAAAACTAAAAATAAAGAATAAACTCACTTACTCATACTAATTAAATAAAACTATAAATTCGCGATAACTTTCAAAGTTATTACCGAACACTTCTTGTGGTAAAATGAAACGTATAAAAACTTCTATTGCGTGTAAATTTAAAATGAAAAATACGTGATAGGCTGCTGTGAGCCTGTGAGTGAGCAGAGAGACGAAGGACCTTGCTAACATAGTGTGGAGGAGGACTTTTCTTTTTTTCTTTGTCCACAAATTGCGGAGAAATCGCGGCATTTTATAATTTCAATGTCGGTTTTCGATAGTGTTTTTTTGTAGTAAACAAATATATTTTTTATTAATACATGATTAAAATTATACCTGCTTTATACACGTATAATATAACAAACATGAGCGTTCATAATAGGAACTTATTACAAAATTAATTAATTAAATTAAAAAAAATGCGGATAAACAGAAGTGCAACACCTACTAGCCTAAAATGTAAGAAATAGCTGATTTGTAGCATGATAATAATCTACCAGATAATTTAATAATAATTATTATTTTTTTATTTATTTACCACTAATTACAGAGAAAGTAATTAAAGTCTACAGACAGAATTGTAAAATTAATTTGTGGAAGACTGGTGCCTAAACTAAGTTTTTTACAAAACCTGTATAATAATGTTGCTCCGGAGATAGTGAAATAGATCAAGAGTACTGCTTATTACTAATCTGATAACTTGATAATAAAAAGAGACTCCTTTTCCATACAAACCGAGCACCACATAAAACCTTATAAACGCCACTAAATAGTCATCTTTATACGACAATAAAAGTCGGCCATCTTGAAAAATATATATCAATAAATATAGTCAAAGTATATACATGTCATATAGTATTATTAATTCTGACTACAATTCTTGTGATCTCATCATATGCATTACTTTGTATCAATATTTGGAAATTATATTGCATTGGACTATTTTATTTGACTACCTAATATTGTAGTCATTAATTAAAGTATTTTTTTAGACTTTAGATACCAACCTATAACTGGCTTCTACCTGCGTTAATCTTTGGTTACTGTACTACTGTACTCGTTTCATCCATACTAATATTATAAATGCGAAAGTGTGTCTGTCTGTTACCTCTTCACGCTTAAACCGCTGAATCGATTTCGATGAAATTTGGCATGGAGATAGTTTAAGACCCGGGGAAGGACATAGGCTACTTTTTATTAGACTTTGACTTCGTCTGCGTCCGCGATAACCGACATTTGCGCGGACGAAGTCGCGGGCAAAAGCAAGTACATAATAATTATTAATTTATTTACCTTGAAGATTTTATTTGTATTAATGGTCAATACTAATAGTACTAGTTGTATAAAATTAAGCCAAAATGCAAAAGGGTATCTAGTCATCGAATTTTAAAATATGTATCGAGTAGTTATACTTTAGCGCTCTTGTGCCAGACCTACAGATTGATATCTAATATATCGGTATTAACAAACATTACTTGTTAGCAATAGTTTACTAACATAATCACGATCTCACTGTCACACAAAAAACAAGTTCAATAAAAATTACAGTGCATAACAAACACAAACGAATCACCGAACAAAATTAATTAAAACCAGTTTCTATACTAACCCCTAACGCACAGTTAAAACAGAATGAAACAACAATACCATCTACCACCCGTAACATGCAATACAACCAGAAACCAGACCTTTTTAGTCCACAATAGAAATTATCAATCACGAAAATTTACGGCACGGAACCAAAGCTTACTTTTTCCACTATAAACCGTATAAATTTGGATGAAAGCTAAATATTTAACTGACTTGTATACGACGAGCTCCTCCTAAATGTGTCGCATAAATTCGGTCAAGTAAAAAGTCGTCAACTCTAGGGCGTAAGGTTAGGGTGGATAAGACGAAACAAGACGAGACGAGGGGTAAAATTGTTGGAAGTGTTTGGGGTTAAATATAAAAGTAAGACATAATATTAATGTCATATAATATAAATGCAATAAAACATCTTAACAGATAACAAACAAAAATAACAAAAAAAATAAAAATAGCTTTGGAAAATTAAAATAAATGAATGTAAAAGTAATTTTTAATTACCAAATAGTATTAAAGTTATTTCAAAAATTTTATTTCGAACTAACTACATTAAAAGTAAGGTAAAATCCAATATTATTTTAGTCAATGGGAAATCCCATTCCAATTTGACTAAAATGTTAATAATTATTAATAATATTTATAATTTTTTAAGTAAAACTATGGCGGGCACCCCTTTATCCCTACTAGTTGTTGGTTTTATTGAATTAACAATAAAATTACAAAGCTTTTTTTTCTAAATATTAAAATTGTCTATTAGATAATTCAACAGACTATTATCAAACAGTACTTATTAATCCTTTGTCAAGTATCAAAAATGTTCAACTTTTCCACCAAAACACCACACCACAACAAGCCACATCCACACTAACCTCACCCCGCCGTCGCCATTAAACGCAATAGTTACGGTTACATAATTTATTGTTTTTCATCTTTGAAATCTTAGCGGAGTCAAGTTGTATAAATCATGCGTTAATGCCAGAGTATTATACAAATTCAAATTTATAACATGATAAAATTGCCGAACGGGCGCCCCCCCGTCCCCCATTCCACTGGGGGACGTAAACTACGCTGCCCTTAATTCATTAGAGATCGGGTTTGGTTCTGAGTTTTTGACTTTTGAGATTGAATATCAAAAGTAAGTAAGTACTGTCAATGTTTGGGAAAACGTTTTCTACTGATATTGACATTTACTTGTCTGCTTTGTAGCTGATAGTTCAGGGGGACAATTCTATTAACTTTTAAGAACAATCGCTATCTAATCTCGTTTATAAACTGTCAAAAATGTTTCTAATTACGTACATTTATAGACATTGATTGCGACTGAAATGAGATTGCGACTAGATTTTGGACATTTTTAATTAGTAGAATTGGACTTTGTTAAAACCTAATTAAAAAGAGTGTCCATAGAGTTTCTTGCTCGTTCTTCTCCATAGGGGCCTACCTCCTTTTTGGGACAAGTAACTAGCTTCATCTTTCTGACTAACTGACCGTCTCCTTGACAATTCAAAAGTGTCTGTAAATAGTCTTATTGAAATAAATACTTTGACTTTGAACATGGGTCCAGTTAGCAAGTACGCATACCTTCTAAAGAACATATTTCTCAATTTATCTTATTAATTTAGTTAGTTTAACGACACTGAGATCTTGTAATATTTTGTTTAATTGTCTTTATTTTAATTATATTTAATACTAGCTGTCCGCCGCGGTTACACCCGCGTCTTTGGTTACTGCTCCGCTCCCGTAGGTCGTAGCGTGATGGTATATAGCCTATAGCCTTCCTCGATAACTAATCTATCTAATACTGAAAGAATTTTTCAAATCGGACCAGTAGTTCCAGAGATTAGCGCGTTCAAACAAACAAACAAACTCTGCAGCTTTATAATATTAGTATAGATTTAATTAAGACATAATTTATTTATTTATAATATCTAGCTATAAACCCTGATACAAGTTTAGCACATTACATAACTCTCTTTCTCATGATAAAAAATATCGATCGACAGAAGTGTTACCGTATGGTCTTAATTAACTGTAGGTACTATCTTACGTTTTAAATTAACATATTATTATCGAAGAACGGTTAAAAAGATTAGAGCCATCTGTCTCTAACTCCACTTTGATAAAGATAACAATCTCTGAACTAAGACAATATCTATGAAGTCGTAAATAAAAAAAGTGTAAATCAAAAACACAAAGTGTAGACTTAAAAAATATGTAACACACAATGTCACAACCCTTTTGTGGAAAGATGATATACACCTTTCTTCCACACAAATCTTTCTTTCATTCTCTCCCATTCAAATCCTCACAAAAGCATTTTTTCACACAATCGAATAACTCAATTCAAAAATAGAAAATTAATAATCATCTAAAACCGATTGCGAACGAAAAAGACCGATTATCATCGAAGCAATTATTATCAGTCAGTATGATTTATATGGATTTCGGACTGTAAACCTCTTTCTTTCCTATTCAGGTTTAATTGAATGATCAAATCGGATGGCATTAGCGAATCTCCTTTGTCTCTCATTTGTTTAAACAATGGGAATCAATCGGTGATCGGTTTGCGGCGTTTTTGTATTCGTAGTTTTAGGTTTTTAATGGATTTCCTTTTACTAAATTCTTTACTTTACTATTAGAGAACAATGTATTAAAGTGTGCCTAGTTTTGAAAAGGGGTAACGATTGCTATCTCAATCAGAAATGTCTCTAATTTACTTTCATGTTTTGATATTGATTGTCACTGAGATGAACTTGCAATTACGAGTAGATTTTGTACATTTTTAATTAGTAAAATCGATCTTATGTTTATTTAATCAATGTGTGTTTATCAGCATGCTCCTTTTTGTAGCAGAAGAAAATTAAATATATACTCTCTTGAAAAAAAAAAACTATAAATGAACAAACAAAGTTTATGCACAAAGTGGTTTTTACGTAGTTACATAACAATATTTAAAGTTTGCAAGGAATGCCTAAACGCGTAAAAAACCAACAAAAAAACAGAGTATCCTGTAATACAGGCGTCAGCGCCCATTCCCAGTGTCGTTTCGAACAAATAATAAGATAAAATAAATAAATATAAATAAGGTAAACGCAGGTAATAACGACCCCCCTAAGGCAATTTTAAAATCAAAAATTTTTTTAAAGTATACTGGTTCCTCTAAAGATTGATAGTTTCATTTTATATGCTAGTGTTATGTATAAAGAATGTATTTACTGAATCAAATACATTTAAATAAAGGATTATCCTGTAAAAAATAATTTACAAAGTGACTTAGTCGATTGTTGCTATTACCGACCCATAAAAACGGCTGTGAAGCTATTAACGATTTTTATGCAGCTATTCCCGATCGTGTATGAGAGAAGGCCTTTTTCCAGCAATGGAATTGGAATGTATAAGCTAGTGATGATCTCTCTACCCTACCTCTGCCCTACCTCTGCCCTACCTCTACCCTGCCTCTGCCCTACCTCTACCCTACCTCTACCCTACCTCTACCCTACCTCTGCCCTACCTCTGCCCTACCTCTGCCCTACCTCTGCCCTACCTCTGCCCTACCTCTGCCAAACCTCTACCCTACCTCTGCCCTACCTCTGCCCTACCTCGCCCCTACCTCTGCCCTACCTCTGCCCTACCTCTGCCCTACCTCTGCCCTACCTCTGCCCTACCTCTGCCCTACCTCTGCCCTACCTCTGCCCTACCTCTGCCCTACCTCTGCCCTACCTCTGCCCTACCTCTGCCAAACCTCTGCCCTACCACTGCCTTACCTCTGCCCTACCACAGCCCTACCTCTGCCCTACCTCTGCCCTACCTCTGCCCTACCTCTGCCAAACCTCTACCCTACCTCTGCCCTACCTCTGCCCTACCTCGCCCCTACCTCTGCCCTACCTATGCCCTACCTCTGCCATACCTCTGCCCTACCTCTGCCCTACCTCTGCCCTACCTCTGCCCTACCTCTGCCCTACCTCTGCCCTACCTCTGCCCTACCTCTGCCCTACCTCTGCCCTACCTCTGCCCTACCTCTGCCCTACCTCTGCCAAACCTCTGCCCTACCACTGCCTTACCTCTGCCCTACCACTGCCCTACCTCTGCCCTACCTCTGCCCTACCTCTGCAATACCTCTGCCCTACCTCTGCCCTACCTCTACCCTACCTCTGCCCTACCTCTGCCCTACCTCTGCCCTGCCTCTGCCCTGCCTCTGCCCTACCTCTGCCCTACCTCTGCCCTATCTCTGCTCTACCTCTGCCCTAACTCACCCTACCTCTGCCCTACCTCTGCCCTACCTCTGCCCTACCTCTGCCCTACCTCTGCCCTACCTCTGCCCTACCTCTGCCCTACCTCTGCCCTACCTCTGCCCTACCTCTGCCCTACCTCTGCCCTACCTCTGCCCTACCTCTGCCCTACCTCTGCCCTACCTCTGCCCTACCTCTGCCCTACCTCTGCCCTACCTCTGCCCTACCTCTGCCCTACTTCTGCCCTACCTCTGCCCTACCGCTGCCCTACCTCTGCCCTACCTCTGCCCTACCTCTGCCCTACCACTGCCCTGCCGTACCTCTGCCCTACCTCTACCTCTGCCCTACCTCTGCCCTACCTCTGCCCTACCTCTGCCCTACCTCTGCCCTACCTCTGCCCTACCTCTGCCCTACCTCTGCCCTACCTCTACCCCATATTTTCTCACCGTTTAAACCTTCCCTATACTTCCACGAACATTTCAAAACCAAAATCAGCTAAATCATAAAAGTAAGGTGAGAAACTAAATAATCTATATACGATCAGTAATAGCTTCTTATAGTTGCTATTGCCGACCCTCATGGGTCGGTAATAAAGTATGTAAGTATAAACATAAATTGTATTACCGACTCATAAAAAAATGGTTATTTTAATTTAATTGACCTTCGGACTATAAAAAAGATTATAATTGATTAATGTCACAAAAATATGAACAAATGCACACTGTTTTAAACACAAAAACAATGATTTATTACTGATACTATTCAATATCGATCCTCGAAAAATATCATAACTTTGGTTAAATTGACAACGCTAAAAGGTAAAAACTAGACAAAAAAGTTTAGTCGCTAATAGATTTTTATAAAGACTGATAGCTTAGATTTAAACTGGTCCATAAAAATACTTGTGTTAGTGTGATATAATAACATAAAAGAAAAATAAAACGAAAAGTTACTTTGCTGCCATTGCCGACTTATGGGTCGTTGATAGCTGCCAGGACTAAAACTGATGAAGCTAACACCGTCCCATTTTAATTTAAAGTTTTATCGTTTCAAATTACTTTTTATTAATAAAATGTCGTAAGAAATCAAGAGTTGACACTTAAATGAATACATTTAGTAATATAAGATAAAGTATAGACGTCATTTGTTTGTATAAATGTCTTAAATAGAAAAGTCACGTACTTACTTGAAGGAACAAGGGAACAGTACTACACGCCCTGCGTCTACGCTGCCCCGCAGTAATTAGCGTATTTTGTCTGTTTTTTGCACAGCTACTCACAAAAACGTAAAAGTATACGATGCTCAAGGAATAAACGCGTGTGTAACTTTGCCTACTATAGCTAAAATAGTTCTGGAAACGTAAAGATTCCGAGTTACTTTTATAGGTCGGTAATACCTGCAGATTTTCGATGGGTCGTTGATAGCTGCGTTTACCTTAAATAAGAAATTAGGGTAAAAATGAAGTTCTAAGATGTGTCTATGTGCTTTGATTATTATGTGACAGGAGGAGGAATATAAGGAGGTTAAAGGAACACTAATAGGTAGATTGTCCAATATTCTCTTGCGTGAAGAACGTTTGACCGAAGAACATTTGGACACTGACTGCTTTAATATAAAATTCATTTACAAAAAACCTCTCGAACATTCAACCTTAAACACATACACATCAAATACTCCAAATATTTAGCAAAATCAGCACCAAATGTTATTAATACGGCAGCCGGTCCGTCCATAACTAATAATTATATTTTGTCGTCCATCCGCAACAAATATGTCCCAATACGGTGATATCGGTATGGTGTTTACCCCCTACACCCCCTCCATTTACCCCTTTCACCCATCTACTACCACCATATTTAATGCGGGTACCCGATATTCAACTCTGCTGTATTGGTGTACCTTAATAAATTTAACATTAAAATCACAGTTAAGGGGTTATTAGTGTTTTGTTTTATTAATTTGAAAATATCGTTTTTGTAACTGATATTTTTGAAGTAACCCCTATGAAGTTGAGTGGACGTTTTTGGGTTAATTATTTTTATTTGAATAGGAACGTTTACTGTTTCAATATGGGTTTGATTTTAAACGAAGTGTTATAAGATACATTTTATAGCCGTTATTTACGCATAGGTACTGCCCATCAAACTAGGTAATTTTCAGTTGAAATTTTTCCTGGGATACGACTTTTATTTTTGTGCGCCATGTAACGCATGCAAATCATAGTGCTTACAGGTACAATCACAATAGTACAGGAGTCTTCGTATAGAGTTTAGTTATAATACTTAAAACTTGCGCAGGACCGGTTCAATGTGGCTGTCTTTAGGGAAAGCCTATGTCTAGTAGTGAACATCGTTCGGCTGATATGATGATTATGATGATGACAATTTAAAATTTGATTATAAACATAAAAAAACGCATAAAAAAACTAGAACTTTTCTTAAAATATCTTTGTATACCTAACTAATGGCTCATTTTCATTAGTTTAGGGCCCGCATGCGGGGTGCGACAGATTTCTGGAACGCACGCCACAGGGCCCGCATTCGGTGAACCGTTTTCATTAGTCGATAGGGCCCGCATGCGGCGTGCGACAGATTTCTGGAACGCATGCCACAGGGCCCGCATGTCGATATCACGGTCGGTAAAAAGCATGCGCGGCGGATCCCCGCATGCGGTGTAACGACTTGTAACTTGCATTGGTCCCCGCATGCGGGCCCTATCGACTAATGAAAATGCGCCATAACGGCTTCGTTAATTGTCTTTTTCGACATCGACAAAAATCTGGAATCATCTCGAATCCATAAGTATTTAATTCCAACAGCCATCGTTCAAAGAGACGTATTCACCCAAAAATAACATCACGTCCTACGTCATCAAATATCAAACTACCGTCTTCCCTGAATACCGATGTCTGCAGCTTGACGGGAAACAGAAGCACGTTATCAGCCAGTACCGTTTCAACATCGCCAGAGCGGCTGATAAACACCACTTTTGCACCGCCTCAGATAAGTATAAGCACTTAGCACACAAACTATGCGTAAGCACAGCTTTTTGATAACTCGCCGACGGTACTGTTGTGGTTTAAAGTGTTAGGGTTTTTTAGTATGTCGGTAGTGCTAGATTGTGTCGAGCATCACACGTTCTTATTATTTACCTAGATTGCGTCCATTGTCAATGTGTGAGTGTAATTTCATTGAGAGGCCAGTAAATACAGGTAACATTTTTGTTTTATTTTATTATGTTAGGTATCTCATAATCAGATCTGAAATAACTGTTACTCATAAAAATATTTTTTAGAAATCTTTTATTCCGTGCAAGAATTGAACCTGAGACTCTACACAGCAGCGAATTACCCAGACACTGCGCCGTCACTCATATTTAATCCATGGTTATCTTGTAATTAAAACTTGCAAGATTTGCTTTGATTGAAAGAATTATAATTTTTAGTAATCAAAAACCGTTCTGACATAAAGGTAAATCTATTTATTTGAGAACATCGAACACATCTTGACGATAATTTTAGTAGGTTTTCAAAAACTCCTGACAGACATCGAAGGGTTGCCTTTTTTCTCCATCATTAGTTTTTCTTGTTTTTTTTTTTCCTAACACTTGTCCACATGGTTGTACGCGTGTACAGAACACCTCTCACGTCTGGCGATCACGCGCACATTTAGTGGTCTTTGATTAAGTCAATAGGTGGCGCTCGTGGCGCTGCTCACACATACATTATTTACACTGACGGTAGAAGTCTGCGGGTTATGTAAGATGCTGATTATTGGTGCAGAAACGTGGGGGGATTGGAAAGAAGTGCTGGAGAAAATCGACTCGACACACGAGTTTGTGATGGTTAAATAGCTCTAAGGCGACAAAGAATATCCTAGAACAGGGATGGCGAACCAATGGTACGCGTGTCAGTGGTGGCACTCGATAAAATCATTTGGATAAAATCTAAAAAAATAAAATAAATAAAATATAAAATATTTAAAATTGATAAAATATTTATATATTTGATCGAATCTAATTTGCAACAGCAGAAATCACACTGATATTTTTTTTTATAATGTAAATAAGCTCGAAACTGTACATAATCATTAAGATTGTTGTATAAATGACTTGCAAATAAAGCGTAGTGAATAGAAAGTTAATAGCATCTAGGTTTTTTCTCCATTATTTCACTAAGTCAAGATTCTTTATTAACCTCAAGCCACATTATTATTATTATTTATAAAAAAAAATATAGTTAAAGATATAATTATATAAAAAAGGATAGGATATATATAGATAAAGGTTTAGCTTTCCAGCCTGTCTTGGAACATTCTGAAAATTGGAGAAGATGATAATTATGATAGTGATTGTATTAGACAATTTTAAAATTAGTTATTTCAAACTGACTCATAATCTGTACAGTTACTTTAAATCATTGAACAAAAAAAAACCAACAAATTAATCTAATTACTAAAACCTAAAATAACTCAAACGATCCGACCAACTGCACGCGCAATTAAAACCATCAAATTAGGCATTTTTTTGTCAATTTCACACTCCAATTATAAGAGCGCGCACACATCGTCAAATCGCAAAACATTTGGCGTTTCAACGCCACAGCGATAATCCTGCATAAGGGAAGCAATACATCACGGAAAAAAACGTCGACGGCACCACGACGCCCGTGTGTGTCCCGCTTTAGAGCTATGAATAAATTATTTGATTATAATGATTTATTGGAGTGTGGTATTCATATGTTTGAAGGATAGTTAGAATTGCAGATAGTTATCTGTGTGATGGGATAACTGGTAGATAGGAGAGTGTTATCAGCTTTGGTGTGTAAGAGACCTTATGACCAACTTATACTACCCTAATATCAAAGTGCAAAACTACTCAAATGTCCCTTTCTTTTAGCGACATCGCTCCCGCGCTTATATTTGGGTCTATAAGTAATAAAACACGATGTTTTGAAGATAGGATAAGGATATTAATTTTTAGGCTTATGCTTAATCAGTATCACGTGGCGAAATTAAAAAACAGTAATTAATTTAGTATATTTAAACGCCAATTAATTTTAAATCTAGTGTAAGTTTTGGGTGATAAAAGTCAAAGTGTGTGGTCAAAGTCATAGCATTTATTTCAATCAGACCATTTACAGGCACTTTTAATTGTCAAGGAGTCGATCAGTTGAAGGTAAGTTGAAGCTCCAAAATATAGGTAGGCCCTTATGGAGAAGAACGAGCAAGAAACTCCACGATACATTATACCTACTGTTATTGCTGGATAGTGACGTTATAAATTTAATTGTTGAGAGAATGTGGGTTAACTCATTTCGACAAAAATAAGCACGAAACACCACTCTAAAGACAGCATAATAATGACTTATCTTGACATCCCTAACACAATCCAGACAAATCCATACAATACCCAAAGCATCCATGACGTATTCTTTCTTTCAGGCAAAGACGTAAAAATAGCCATAACTATCACCCATTGTTCTGGTCGCCATAATTTTGAGAGAACCTTTTATTTCCCCTTCTTTAACTACATTAGCGTGTGTATGTAGTGTTGTTAATAAATCGGGCGGCGCCATTACTCCGGGGTTCGAGTCCCGGCGGAAAGCATGCGTCTTGTTGATTTGTGATGAACGGTGATGGATGGGGTGTGTGTGTTACTGTGTGCTGTTCAAGTTTTTTGGATGATGTTGTTTCTTGATTCAGTTGGTTTTGTAAATGAGTTTTGCTTATTTTTCAGGTGTTAACAGGTAAATTAATTATGCGACTTTTTTGAAGATATTTCCGAATAAAGTATGTCATGTAAAATCGAGGAGTGAAAACGTTCTGAGTAATTTTTGTACTTGTACTTTATATGAGACAAATTTTTCTAATTAAATTATTTTGAGATATAGGAAAGATATCTAAACATAAACTTTACTTTGTAAAATAAAAAAAATATGAGAATAGTTACTTTTTTGTACCTCTGCAATCGCAATATTAGTCCGTTTCGTGGTCGTAACCGCGATTACTGAGCTGAGGATCCAAAGTTAGATTCTCATGTCGGGGTAAAGTGTCATTGGGCTTTGAGGGGAATTTCTCAATAGCAAGACGGACTTTGGAATTGGGTAGTGTGACCTCCCCGTGCTTCAGAAAACACGTAAAGCCGTTGGTCCTACTCCTAATCTCTCCTCGGCAGTGTCGTAATGCCGTCCCACCAGACTATGAGAATGATGGAAGAGGTAGTGCACTTAGGTTTGCAGTCACACACACTTGTGCACTATTATGAGATTATAAGACTGCCTCGTTGGTCTAGTGGTTAGTGACCCTGACTGCAAAGCCGGAGGTAATGGGTTCGATTCCCACGCAGGACAAAACTTTGTGTGATGAGCATAATTGTTTGTTCTGTGTCTGGGTGTAATTTATCTATAATATGTATGTATTTATAAATTATATAAGTATGTATATCAGTTGTCTGGTTACCATAACACAAGCTCTGCTTAGCTTGGGATCAGATGGCCGTGTGTGAGTTGTCCCAAGATATTTATATTATATCTCCTGCGTACTTGACTATATAGTCTCCAAAAAATGTCGTAATGGTCTATTGGTTAAGGCGCCCGCCTCTCATGCATGAGGTTGTGGGTTTGAATCCGGGCAAGTACCAATGTGACTTTTTCAATTCATAATTATGTACTTTCTAAAGACATCACTGACATCGTTCTGTGCCTCGGAAAGCACGTTAAGCCGTTGGTCCCGGCTGTCATACGTGGATCTTTGACAGTCGTTACGGGTCGTCAGAAGCCCGAAAATCTGACAACCAGTCTTATCAAGGGGTATCGTATTACCCAGTTACTGGATTGTGGAGGTCAGATAGGCAGTCGTTCCATGTAAAATACTGGTACTCAGCTGCATCCGGTTAGACTGGAAGCCGACCCAATGTAGTTGGGAAAAGGTTAGGCAGATGATTCGACTTGACTAGTCTCCATTACGATTGGCCGCAGTGACCGAAATTTGGTCGGAGGAATATATTACCTAAGTAGCTGCTTAACTTTTCTATCATTGACTGTACGTTTCATATAAATGTTGTTTAAGGAACTCAATGCAAGACACTTGCCCTATTTTTTCTTCCATCACATAATTAACGCCCATAATTACTAAACCACATGCCATAAACACATGCAAATGATATGAGCGACATATCACTTTGTATGACGTGTGATGTGCGTACGCTTGTCACATATATCCGTCATTATACTGATTTATGCGTCTCAGAACATCTGCTCGCCATATTAGAAATTGCAATGTGTGAGCTTATCTTATAGTGCTCATAAATTAATCTTTAATTATGTTTGTGTGAAATAGATCGTCTTAGAGTTTTGTAACATAAAGTTCGGTTGTTGTTTTGTCAGTATAATCACTATGTACACACATCAAAAGTGTCTAGGGATCAATATATTATTATTACCAAATACATCTTGATCCCTAGACACTTTTGATGTGTATAATTTAAAAGAGTAAGTATGGAGTTTCTTGCCCGTTCTTCTCCATACGAAACTACCTTTTGGAATGGGCAACTAGATTCAATTAATGACGTTCAAAAGTGCCTTTTAATGGTCTAATTGAAATAAATGATTTGACTTTGACTTTGACTATGCCGAAAGCTTAATGGCCTCCCCGTCATTGCGATCATCTTATTATTCTCGACCCCTGTACTTGGATACACACGTAAGCAGAACATGTTGAATGCGTTACGATACCCAGGTCGCACAAACGTAATAGGGGATCGCACAAATTTTCAAAAAGTGTTTTAAATTAATCTTTATGGATACTTATTCTCATGAAAAATAAAATTTTATTTATTTATAGCCTTTTAGGTAGGTACTCAAAATCATGATTTAATATTGTTTGTTTAAAAATCCCGCCAAAACGCCACATGACGTCATTTGTGGTCATAACAAAATTTCCATTATGAAAAACTAGAGAAACACCACGTGACAGTTTTTAAATTGATCACCGTATCCTAATTTATCAGTAATCTTTTAGCAACTTTTAGAATTTCAACAAAATTATGGAAATAACTGAGTGAATTAAGTTAGTTAGTACCCGTGCAGTCAATGGTTGCCCACAAATGACGTCACGCACTGTTTCAGTACAGATTAAAAATATTGTAAATAACAACATTTTATTTTTTCATTTAAAAACATTTAAATGAATTATATTAAATTATTATTCGATAAATAATCGTAAAACAGTATATTTATTTTATCTAAGTACATTTTATATTTTAATCTGATTACTGTCCGATCCCCTATTCTAAATATAAGGTGTTTTCAATATGAATTTCTCAGTAGTAGCCTGAAGCTTTGAAGTTTGTGGTGTCACAACCGTGTGTCTCGAAAAGCACGTAAAACCGTTTGTTCTGCGACTGATCTGTTTTGTCGGCTTGCCGTCCTATCGAACTATGAGAGAAAAGGGGGTGTTCCTGTGTTTGGGCACGTAACATTGAGACTGGCTAACAAGGTCGTAATTTCGTCATCTTTTTTCTTTATCATGTGGGCAGTAAGGTCTTACGACCCCTTAAACCCTATAGTCAGAGTTTCTAAACCGCCTCAAGGGCCTTCAACATGGTTTGAGTGGGACAGTAATAGGCTGGTGTAAGTCCAGGTTTCCTCACGATGTTTTCCTTCATCGATGTCAGTGATGTCAAGGATAAACTTCGTCATATGATATTATTATTAACGATAACGATGAAACTGCGTAAATAAGGGCTACTTCAAAGCATACGTTTAGTGTCGGACTGCTGCAGCACTAGAGCAGCGCGAGTGTATCATAATTATAGTAGACACATCAAGGGCACCATGCAACACTCGTACTGTACCCACACATATCAGCACGAGAAACGTCACGTCTCAACTGTATGATAAAAGACAACCGTCACTCTGTGTGCAATCCAATACCTGGACTACTCCAGGCACGCAGTAATCCTGCACTAAGCGTATAAATAGAAAAAGTCCTTAGTCCTTAATCGTTAGCTTCACTTTCGACATACCCCAAATAAGACATAGTGACCCACTAAATAATAAGCGGCATATCCAAAGACACACTAGATAATAACTAACACACATTTCATTAGTAGAACACACAAAAATCATAACAAAAGACACCGAACTTCAAGTTATCTGCCGACGCAAACATTTCAGGGACCACTTGAAAGTAAAAACTCTTCTTCTAACTTACCGCAGACACTTTAGAAAAGAGTGCAGAAGGTCCATAGTTATGGCAATTGAAGTGAGACATGAAACAATTTTCATTCTCATAAACTAAAAAAAAAACTTAACTGCCTCGTTGGTCGCTAAGCGCGACAGCTGAGCATAAGGTTTTCGGGTTCGATACCCAGGTCGGGCAAAGTGTTATTAGGTTTTTCGAAAGTGTTATTAGGCGAAATGTGGTTGTACTAATGGTTACGCCTCTGCCTAACCCTTAAGGTTAGGCAGAAGGCCCCGAAGGGTTAGGCAGAGATGTAACCATTAGTACCTACATCCACATTTCATCAGTCTGTTATGTTTAAGTCCCATGTAATAGGGGATAAGCCTATTGCTATTGCTATTGCCTATTACTTGTTTAGATATTTGTTTTAATTGATTTTAAAATCTCATTTGATTATTTTCGTATGTACAATTTTTTGCACCTGCTTTGGTATCTCTTCATCACCTTTGGTTGACTGGTAGAGAATGCCTTAGGCATTAAGTCCGCCTTTGTACGCTTTTGTTGCATAAAGTTTAAATAAATAAATAAATAAATAAATATTGCCATCAACCAGGCACAAATCCAGACTCCGAGACTGCTACTGAAAAATTCCTGATGGAAAAACCCAATAACACTTTGCTCGAAGTAAGAATCAAAACCGAGACCTCGTGAAAACCCATTTAAAACAATTTCAAACTTTCAATTTATGTCCGTAACCTAAATCTTCCCAGGTATGGTCCGGTACGAAAAAACCGATCGCATTGATGGGAAAAAGAAGAAGAAGAATATTTAACTGTCGGACTTTGTTCAGTGTCTTTTTAAATCCGCTATATAAAAAGATTGGCATTCAATAAAACTGGTTTCTATCTATGTGAAACTTCTGACCCTAAATTCTTAGTGACAAAGCTCTTTTCAACTCACCGCGGCGCCTGCACATTCTGTGTCAACATGCGCGCGCATCTTAAACAGCTATTTGTTTAGCAATTTTATTCTTTTATGTTTTGATTATGTAGAAATGCTCTGATATGTATGTATGTTGTTATTATATAGGTCTGCGGCATGCCTTAAATGGTTTCAGAGATTTTGTTTGAAATTATGTTAATTTCGCAATTATCTACTTCAAAAAGGCACTTTTTAAAAGTTTTCTCTTAAAAATCATGCAATTAAATTAATTTTGATATTTTACATGGAGCGACTGCCTATCTGACCTCCACAACTCAGTAACTGTTTTATTCGCATTGATTAAGTTCATAATTCTAGACGCTAAATTAAGAAATCTATAAGTACCAAAATCAAACATCTCTTGGATTTCTACGCTTTATTGAACTACTGCAACTAGCTTTTGAAAGGGGTACCTAACTAGATTCAATTTTTTTTTCTTCTTTCGAAAAATGCCTATTAATGGCCTAATAAAATTGAAGTAAATCCATTGACTTTGACTTTACCTTGAAGTCTATCAAGTTAAACCACGTAACTTACAAGCAAATACTCCTGAAATAGTTTACAATTTCCTTCATTTTCCCAAACCGCCGACTTACAGCCGACAATTCAAAAAATCTTCATTTACTCAAATAAAAATATAATCACGCAACCCGCTGAAATCAGTAAATTACTCCAAACACATACCTCTTGAAGTGTACTTGTACAATTTATTGCCCCTTGCTTAACCGACTTGGAAAAAAAGCAATGAAGAGAGAGAAAAAAAATACAGGATCATTCTAATAGCGAGGCGAAGTGAATCAAATACTTTTCCGACGGGGAAGGGAAATAAAATAAATTTATTTGGCTTTCTGTTCTGTAAGTTTGTGAACTGTTTAATTCTTGAACCTTGTATTGGATTTTTTCGAACTTGGGAGTTGAATTGGGCCCATTTGGGTGCCAAATAGTTTTCTGGAAGTATTTTTGTTGAATAAGATGCATGAAATGTCTTTTTGTAATATCAAAATAAAAGCTTTTTTTTACTAAATGTTCATTAGGAACGGACATGAAAAAAAAAATTCGTCTATCTGTTTGTTCCGCCTAATCACTGAAACAGCTGGACCGATTTTGACGGGACTTTTTCTAGACGATAGCTGATGTTATGAGAAGCAATTTTGGGCACTTTTTTTTAGAAAAAAAAAGTAACCGCGCATGAAAGTAAAATTCGAAAAGTCAAACTGAAACTGTCTTTTTACAAAATGAGTTCTAATTTTAGTTCGAATCTACACCTTTCATCTAGTTCTTGCGTATCAAGCATCATCCTAACGATGTTCAAGATTTCATTACAAAAACTGTCAACCCTAATTCTTACATATCAACGTTGTATTATAAACTTTAACGCAGCAAGCATATAGTTTAAAATACAAAACCAACTGACTAGATAAACAAATAGGTAGGTACTAATGTAACTCTAATACTATAACAAAACAAAAACATTTATAAACTAATTAAAAATATTTTTAAAAATAAGCTTTCATTTAAAATTCTACAATATTGACTATTGGACATTGTATTGTCACAAGAACTAAAGGTGTATGCAAAATTTTAGCTCAATCGGATAACAACAAATTTTGAAAGGACAACTTATTTACATACATACTTACTTACATAGGAACAGTGCAAGCTAAATAAAAGCTTGTAATAAATACCGACAACTTCGAAATAATCACAGTAAAACCATCATCTTTAAACACAACCTCGAAAACTATCCCATGTATTTTTCACGTTAGTTTCTCTCTCCTTCGCGGTAGTCGGGTTCAAATTATTACAAATAACTTTAACCCTGCAACTGCGAAGGGCTCCCAGACCTGTTGTTGAGTGAAACTCTGTTAACCCTCACCACTCTCATATTCGTCAAATGGTGCTTTTCATAAATATGCAACACCGCATCACGGGTGTGTGTGGTGTTGCTAGAGTGGAATAGTTTTTAAAAACTAGTAGTAAATAAATAAAATAAGGGGCGAAATTTAATAGGAAAATATAGGAAAAATTTAAGTTTAACATCACGCCTGTAATCCCCGAAGGGTTATGCAGAGGTGTACCTAATAATACACCCACATTTCGCCAATTATGTTTAAGTCCCATGTAATAGGGGGCGAGCCTATTGCCTTCAACATGGCTCCAATCCAGACTCCCAGGCTGCTACTGAGAAATTCCTGATTTCCATCCAAGGAAATAAAAAAATACACCAAGTAAAAGGTTAATTCTAAGCGATGTGGTCAAACACAAACAAAATCAATAACAAACTAAAAATTCAAAATTCGAATTCTAAAAAACAAAAGCCTTTATCAAGGCTGGCAACCCAGCCAGGTCCGCCCTCCTGATTGTACCTAAATAATACATTCAATTTGCAAGGTCTGCCCATCAAATACTTTGCTCGTGATAACCTCGTGTATTTGGACGCCATCTTAGGAATAATGGCGTTATTTAGAGAGTTGCAATATGCTAAGATGGTAGGCTGTGGCATTAACAAGTCAGGAGATGGTTGTGTTTTGAAGGAGTAAGGAAGGGGTGGAGCGGGTAGCGAAGGGTTTACGAAACTAAAAATATTTTTAGACTGCACTAATTATAATACAGCAGAGAAAAGGCCTCTTCACATACAGATAAGAATAATCAATTTTAGACTTACAGTAATTTTAAGCTTAGCTTGCTTCACGATGTTTTTCTTCGCCAGTTTTCAACGTCAGTGATGGCCAAGATAAACTAAAAAAATTACACATGAATTGAAAAAGTTACGTTTATACTTGCCCGGTATCGAACCTGCAATCACACATGAGAGGCGGACACTTTAACCACTAGCCCATCACAACACACAGCACTAAAATTATTGTCACTGAGATTTTTTTGCCATCATTGTTCAACCGTGTAACCTGTCTATTTATGGTGATATTGTTAGCTCAGATAAACAAGCATAATTTATTTATTTTATATATTTATTTATAAATAAATAAATAAAATAATACCTATACTTTATTTCTATTCTTGAAAAAGCTCACACGTATTTGTTTTTGAAAACTCCACTGTTTAGCAATTATGTTAATAGTTATTAAGTATCCCCCATGACGTGAACTAACCTATGCAGAGATCAGTAAAACAAAAATAAACAAAAAAACAATTTATATTGACATCTCCACAGTTTTCCTAGGGCAAATTTTTACGACAGCAACGCGGCTCTCTCCGCCGTTCTAGTGGCCTCTCACAATTCCGCACCGCCTGGGCCGGCTGTTAAAAACGCAATGAATAATTATTTCGGGGCCCTACCCGCACCTTTTTGGCACGACTTAAACTTTCATTGCTCCAATTTGAAGACTCCGATCATTTTGATTGACATGCTTTTTTGAAGGAAAAACGTATTATGAAGATTAAAAAGGAATTTGTAGTGTAGTGTAGTATTATACAAATACTAGCCTACAATTTTCCCATTGCAGGGCAAAGGCCTCTTCTCTTGCAGTGAGGGCACGAGCATTTTTACGAGTTATTCCTTTCTGATCCCCAAAACGGATCCCCTGCTGAATTATTATCATGTTTTAATTGCTGTCTGATCCACTATAAACTTTAGTCATTCCATTCTGATCTCCTTACTATTTTTTGACAGGTAAGTACAGTCGAGAGAAAAACAGTTGTTCATGTAGAAAAATATTTATTTTCACATACCTGATAGATATTTATAAGTAGATATTAATTAGTAGTTTTATTTATGAGTATTTACAACTTAGAAAGTAATATTAAAGGCAATTACGCCAAAACACATTTAAAACAAGAAATTCAAAAACAGTGATGACGATCTTTTAATACTGTATTGTTTAAATGTGTTCAATAAAGTAGATAATTTATATAATAAACATGAATCGCTAAATGTGTTGCTAAGCGCAAAACTCGAGAACGGCTAGACCGATTTGGCTGATTCTTTTTTGTTGTGTTCATAATTTTCAGCACAAGGTTTTTATGAAAATAAAAATGGAAAATACACCGGAAATGTCGTAAAGTACCCGTGCGAAGTGTCTTGCGCGCAAATGTCTTCCGCGCATACCTTAAAATACAGGTTTTAGAATTTAATTATTTATTGTATTAAAAAGTACCAGGGTGACAGAAATGAACAGAAGGTAGGCCCTTAAACGATCTCAATAAAATTCAACACGCAACGCAGCAGCCAATTGCTTAACCACTGCGCCAACCGTGCCGTCCAAACTGTACTGTAAACAAGCTTCCATAATTAAAAAATTAAAAAACACGACTGCAAAAATTGCACATATTTGTACTTTGTTTACTCGTCAGTATTTTTTTCGACGTTTTTTATTTACAGTGTTATATATTTTTTAAATCTACTTGTCAAATTCTAGACGATAAACATAGAAACGACCAAATTCATTAAAAAAAAAAATTGAGGCTGGTATTAATTTACTTTTTAAAGTTCTTTTTATTTTTAACTAGCCTATGTTACTCGGAACGATGCAAGGATTGTAACGATACCCCATACATCTAAATCGGTTCAGGCGTTTAAAAGTTATGGTGGAATAAAGAAACTCACATACATACATACATACATACATTAACCCTGAACACATAACACTCCTTTTTTTGGGGCAGTCGTGTAATTAGATCACTGTGTCGCGGATTCGATTCCCGCACGGAACAAATACTTGTATGATCTACAGATAAGTAGTTGTTTCGGGTCTGGCTGTTTGTGTATGTGAGTATATAATTATGTTTGTTTTCCTTTCAAGTGAGATCGTTTAGGGGCCTACCATACTAGTTCATTTCTGTTACCCTGGTACTTTTTAATTTAAAACAATAAATTAATTTCAAAACCTGTATTTTAACCATTATCGAGGTAGGTAGTACGTCGCTTAAAGCACCTAGTTCCAGTTAATTTCTGGTTTCCTGGTAGTTTTAAGTAATACACAAATAATATACAGTTGAATTTTAAAATATCGATATCACTAAATATGAATGGTTCATCCTCTTTTCCATGATTTATCGTGGGTGCGCTTCGAGGAATCAAAATATAATATTGTTAATTTTATTTTGAAGCGCACCCGGTGCGCTGTGACCTACGTGGGATTTGCATCGCAAGCAAATCTGTCAAGTTTCGACGGTAAGAGCCTACCTAAACCACTACTAACTCAATACATTAATTATTATATCAACAACTGTTTTTATCTTAACTGTACAGTAAGGGGATCAGAATGGAATGACGAAAGTTTATAGTGGATCAGACAGCAAATAAAACATGATAATAATTCAGCAGGGGATCCGTTTAGGGGATCAGAAAGGAATAACTCATTTTTACAAGCTTTTATTTAGCTTGCACTGTTCGTAGGTAAGTAGGTATGTAAGTTGTCCTTTAAAAAATTGCATACCATTTTTCGACCATTTGTTGGTATCCGATTGAGCTGAAATTTTGCATACACCTTTGGTTCTGATGACAATACAATGTCCAATACTCAATATTGTAATAATTTTAAATTAAAGCTTGTTTTTAAAAAAAAATTATACTTCACCTGCGTTGTGTCTTTGGTTACTGCTCAGCTGTCATGGGTTGTAGCGTGATGTTATAAAGCCTATACTATTCATCATGAATGTAGCTTACATATAATTATGTAGACAAAGAATTTTTTTATATGACTAGTTCCAGAGATTATTTTGTTGTACTTCTCCATCTATATATTTTAACCTATCTCTACTTTGTATATTTTATTTGTATGTATGTATTTATTATTATATTTTATTCTTGGGAATATTCTGTACCTGTGCACCTTTTTTTTTTCGTGGGGAAATCCTCATGGATGCCCTCCGTTTGGGGATAACGGAGGGGTATGTCGGACTCTTACCGACTAAAACCCCACGGTTCCTTCTGCTACCATAAGTCGGGAGCCCGGTATTCGCATTACGCATGATCCGCGCCCCCGACTGGTAGGTATTAGACCGCCATTGGCGAGCCCCTTCAGTACCTGTGCACCTACTATTTTTAGTCTCTGCATCACCCTATGGTAGACTGGTAGAAAATGCTTAAGGCATTAAGTCCGCCTTTGTACAATGTATTTTTTTTACATGTACATAAAGTTTAAATAAATAAATAAAAAAGCTTTTCAGCTTCATTATATTAGTAGGTATAGATAGTAAATAGACTACAAAATATGTAACAAATGTTTCACAGTCAAAGCTGCAGCGTCCCGCAGAAGATGGCTCCTCGGCTGAGGCGCTATAAATCCTCAAGTTTTGCCAGTTGCGACATAAATCAGCCTGATGTATTAGTGTTGCGGAATTAAAAATATAAATGTTGATCTCGATTTACGGCATTTGATTAGATACGAATGCAGTGAAGGGTAAAGAGAAGTAGTGCTGATTTGGAATAATTGTTTAAATCGTTAATATAATGTATTACATACTAGCTTAACCCGCGACTTCGTCCGCGTTAAAGTTGACATATTAAAGTCAGTCAAAACCTTTATTTAGAACAATTACAGGCACTTTTTAATTGTCAAGGAGGGTTGAATTAGTTCACAGGGTGAGTACATTTTTCCGGGATTAAAAATTATTTATTTACAGAGTCATAATTTTCAGTAGAATCTAGCATCACTTAAAACGCTTAATTAACATAATAATTAATTCAAAAAACTAAAGTTTTAATCAAACAATGAATTATTGAATATAAATGCGTGTTTTATAGTGTCAAAATTGATATATCATCCCATAGGAACCGTAGGTACATTTTTCCGGGATAAAAAGACTATGCAGGCTAGAAGGCTAAAAGTCTATGTGCTGTTCCAGACTATATAACCTATCTCTGTGCATCCAGATTCGTTTTGCCGTTCTTACGTAATTGAATAACAAACACCCATCCATCCAAACTTTCGTATTTAGGCATAATAGTAAAAGTAAGATATTATAGGTAAGTCCGATTTCCTCGCGATGTTTCTTAATTGTTAAAAATTAAATACGTTTTGCAATTCCGTACTAAAAGTTTAGTGTAGCTTTGTTATTAACAGCTGTGCTTATAATATACAATATTAGACGTTCACATCACAAATGACACGACCAGATGCATTCCCGCAGCAGAAGCTTGTTTGCTTCCACGCCTATCAGACTTGCAAGTCACACAATAAACCGCACGAAAACATAGCAACAATACAAAATAAATTATCACTATATATCACTCAAAATCAACACGCTTTTTTAAAATCTCGCGTTACAGTCAAACCCTCTAAAACGGACATAAAAGGAAACGACCAATAAATCAGCAGCACGTCGCGCTAGACAAATAAAACATGTATAAAACAAAAAAAAATGTGTATATATGTGTACAAAATTCGCAAAAAGAATTACAAGCAATAACATGCAGTAGTGTTAATATTGGATGCGTAAGAAAGCGTGTTGTTTTTGGATTTTGCATCTTATGTTGTTGTGGTAAGGTCGACGTTGATGGCAGGAGACAGCATGGTAGTGATTTAGTCCCTATCGGCCGTCAACCTGATTAATGTCGCTAGTAAATCAGCGGATTACGACAATGCGAGAAATGACGAGTCGCGGCCGGATCGCAAGCGATACTGGTGTGTGGTGCAAGCAATTGTCGCAAAACTAAAATGATCTAGTATTATCTTCTTGGATTCAGTTTTTTTAAGTGTGAAAAAAAAATAGTTTAAACTATGAATAACCTAAAATAGTATTGTGGGTGCGTTTAAAAAAATATATACTCACTACAAACAGCCAGATACGGAAAAACTACCTGTAGGCCATACAAAGATTTGTTCCTTTTTTTTGCACTAATAAGTACCATTACTTAATTAATGTTAAATTTTACTGAGAGAACGCACTACAAAAATATTAAGTACTTAATTATGGAGATGTTCTAACGGGAATATCAACAGTTGCTACTAAAGCATTTTAGATGACTAGTATTTTTTTATTCATTTAACTATCTACCGTATGGAAAGCGCGTGCTCATATCTTTGGGGTAATTGGGGTCGTACGCTTAGCAAATTAAAATATTCTTTGGGAAAGTTGTTTGTTATCATGAGTACAATCATCAGTTTAATATCGCTCACTAATCACCAGTCCCTCTATATTCTTCAAAGTCTGAATTCTGTTCTTCTAATCCGCTTCCGCCTCTCCCTTGCGCTAACAAGTCACTCGCATCGAATTATTGAGTAAACACGTACGTAATCGCGCGATCGTTTCATTTAGAACGAATGCAAGGGCATCGGGAGAAATATCGCTGCGTAATATTTTCTAACATAAAAGTGTCAATTTCTTTTAATAGGATTTGTATGAAAAATATAGTTTTACACAATATGTGAAAGGTAACCTAATCTTTACATCAGATTTGTGCAAAATTATTTTTATGATCGAATAGGAAACTAATGGCAGTCGAGCATTCACGCCTTCTTCACTTTGGGTGCACTATGTTACGTTTTTGATAATAATATTCCGTATACTTCGTTGCGTAGCAAATGTCTGAATACATATCTAAAAATATTTATATTAATTCTTAAATCTGGTACTAAAATAGTCTCTTATTTTACTTAACTTTATTATAGTTTTCATGTAACTAAAAAGTTCATGATTTGGTCGTAAGCACGGTGATATTATGTTTTTAAATAAATAAAGAAAGACATGACCATTCCAAAAGTAACATCATCATCACAAACAACTATATAAAAAAGTAGATATGTAAGTACCCAGCTCTATACAGAAAATGCGTGACGCCAAGCACTTACATCAAAACCATAATTTTTATAAAAATCCCTCCCAACACACCACTCTAATCAATCACTCATAATTGCACACAATCCATAGAAAACTAAAATAAACTGAAAAACATAAAAAAACGACCCACACGTTCGTAAGTTCGCGTGTGTGTGCGCAACTACGTCACATTGTAACTGACAAATTGATTTATGTCGTCGAGGGGAGAACGACGAACCTAGCAAGTTTGCGCTAAGTCCGACTCCGATCGCTCGCTGCTACACGTTTGAAATTTCGAACTTTTTTTTTTTTTTTGTATTTTGGTATTGAGTGAGGTCTTTTTGGGTGCCGAATCGTGTATTTCCACAAAAATCTTTCACACGCAAATATTGAATGAATCCAAGAGTTCATTGGAAAAAAAAAATTAATGATTTTTTTTATTCAACTAATTTCCATATTTTTTATTCTAGATGCTACATTATCAAATTGAGATCTAGGTCTGAATTATAATAAAATGGTATAATTTTGAAAAGACAAAGATATTTTTCGGGTAGGCTTAATAACAAATAGAAAAAAAAATGCAATAACAATTATTTATCTGAATAATACTTCCTACTTATGTAATGTTGAAATAACCAAAAGATGGACACAGTACAATGACCCCTTTTTATTTTGAAACAATAAAACTGAGATCATGCATACCTGCATCTCCAATTTTACGATTTTCCAATAAATATATTTTTTACTATTTTTTTATCAATACGTGCGTGACGGACGGACAAGCCTTATCTACCAACACTATATACCAAATCTTAACTTAATTGGATACATTATACATTTTTTTACTTCAAATCAATTGACACCTAAAGTTTTATGTTTGAAATACCATAAAACTCTTGGACACTAAAATGGTAGATTTAGTGGTGACCAACCAATCGTGTTACACTTGGTTTATGGCTTTTGACCATAAGACTTACGTCACCAATCCCGAGTGTCGTGTATCGTAAAATAGATAAATAACGATTTTCGACTTTTTATATGTCTCGATAAGATATATTTGTTATTATGTCTTTATTGGCTTCGCTTACAGATTCAGAGTAGAAAAACGAGACGGGCCTTTTGATGGCCGAATTTTATGTTGTTTTTAATTAAAACAAATTGTTAAATCGTTAATTTTTATCTACATTGTTAGCTTAAGATCTTAAAATGTTTTTGGGTCCGCTTTAATTCACAATTCACAATCTACATATAATTTATTTACGTACCTAATTAAATTAAAAATCAAAATGTCATGTCTGCATAAAATAGTCTTTGATATCTTTGAATGCCAACAAGGTAGGTAGGTAATAGTTCAAAGATTATGTCGCCAGATGGTAACTGGTAATCATATTTCATCCTCATGTCAATGTTTTTTTGTATAAAGCAATATTAAACATGATTTTTCCTTGATTAAATTCGTTTAGGAAATATTAGTTATGCGTGACGAATGACCGTGATTCCTGTTTACCCCTCTCAGATGGAAACGTTATAGTAATAATGGATTAGTAGGGAAATGGTTTTACGCTATGTGATTATTTAGGTGCCAACCTAACTACCTACTTATAAATTGGGTTTAGTTTTGCGAACGAAAATAAACCACGAAATAAACTAATAAACGTTACTCCCATTATTTCAAGTATTTTTTTATTTTGTCCAAGTAAGTTTGTTTAAGGTTTAAAATGAGTGAGCATTAAATGTACTTAGTACTTCTATAAAATGTAATGCTAATTAATTTTAATTCTATAAGAATATGTTGTGGATGAACGGGTATTTATGGTGTTACATAAGTTTACATAAGTTTGACAATTTGACATAGGTATTCAATTACTTTGACGTAATTTGTTTATACATTAAGAGATTGAGGGCTGGCTCGTTTTGTTAGAACTGAGACCAAAGCCTAAAAAAAATTTTCGACAATTTGAAATCTACAAACTTTTAAAGAAGCTATAATAATGAAGTAAATCGAAAACCGCGCACACATCTCTCGAGTCATTTTTGTGTTATATTATATGTCCGAGAACTCGCTCCTTTTAATGGAAACCCTTTTCTACTAAAGCGACGCTGTGCGAGGAAAATGAAGTAATTCTATTGGTTGGTAACGTACACATTCCTCGCTACGCAGCCTCGCACAGCTCTTGTGGAAATACATCCTGGTAAACGTATACCTTCAAGGTATTGGAAGGAATAACGTAGCATGACTCAGGACATTGGCCAAATCAGTCTTGTTTCCAAAATGTGTGATTTTTTTAATGACACGGTTGGCGTATTGCCTGAGGTATTGGCTGCTGTGGCGGTCATAGATTCGATTCCCACACGGAACTAATATATTATTATGTAAGGCCTACAGATATTTTATATGGGTTTGGCTGTCTGCAAAAGCACTCTCAAAACAGGAGAAATTTCTAGTGGGGGGAACGTTTTTTTTTATAAATGGAACAAAGTTCCATAACGCGGCTTGTGGCAGGAGTTAACTGGCTGAAATCATCACGTTAGGAGAAAGCGTTATGCCCCTACCAGGCGACCTTCCCTCTCTTTCTCTTTCTATTAAGAGGTCCCATGAACGCACAATTATTTTTTATTCGGTGTTTTTTGTAATTTTTGTTACTCTCGCAAGTAAAGGTTCAGCAGTCTCTCCTACATTCACATAAAATGTTGGTAAGCACAAGCTGAACAAAATAGCTCCTTTTAAAATATACGGGAGCAATATGCCAATGTAATAAGCAATCTTTTACCATTTTCAATAGCAAAATGCCAGCTCATAATATCAGATACAACCATCTAACTTAACACAACATATTATATTGAAGTACAATGTCATAAAATGGTCCAAATTACGCGGGCCCGATATCCAAAAACAATGTCCCGATCGACGTGTTACGACACCACAATTTCAACCCTATTTTTTAGACAATAAAGTCACTTTTATGTATTGTACCTAACGAATGCAACTACGCGACTGAATAAGTTTTTTTCAATTATAAAAGACTTAATTTGTTCGTAGACTAGCAAGCGATTTTAAAGCTTTCAGTTTTGGAATAGGGTTGAGGTTTGCTTGTAGACAATAATGATATATGACCAACCAAAATCAAAAAGGTTATCCACGAAAATGTTAATATAATAGTTGCTTCAGTACTACGGGTTTTGTTGGCGTGAAGGCATAAATCAATTTTATGGCCTCATCTAAATCAAGCGCGTTTTAATGGGCGTCCCCCGTCATATCATAGCGTAGTATGATAATTTACTGCTACTATGTGACGAATGTTAGAAATAAAGGGCCCTTCGACCGCTCCCCCTTCCCCCCTTGGTCCCCCTACGTCGTAGGGATTAGTTTTATGCCCTAAACCGTTGTCGTAAATATGTCAGGCGTATCTCGGGCCTTCGGGAGCTGTGCTGTGTGAGATCATTTTTGAATTTACTTATTATTACTTTTGGAAGGTTTTCGTTCATTGAGGTAACTGTGTTGGTAGACTCTTGTTTTTTTTAGGGAGGGTCACATTCATAGTTTAATGATAATACCAGCCTTTTACTGTTCCACTATAAAAGCTTCTTCTCATACAGAGAAGGCACGAGCATGGATCACCACGGTTGCTTAAGGCGGATTAGTGATTTCCCCATAAATAAAAGTAAGTAAATGAGAAAATACCGTCCCTGATGTCTGTATTTCAACCATGGACGAAATAGCGAAGGATGGGGACTTGTAAAGAGCAGATTCAAGCAAAGCTTGTTACCTAATTTGAGTAATAATGTTTTGGCTTACTTTTAATCTTTACTAATAACCTGTAATAATTGTCTCACTGATAGCAGTAGGAGAAGAAGATTCGAGGAGGATTTTTCGTCTACTGTAGACTGAAGGTCAGTCCTTTTGGTAGGATTCAATTTTGTCACTCCAATGTAATTATTCAGAGTCGGTAAATTTAACACACACAGATAAAGGAAAAAATAAACAATAAACACATCAAATTAACTCAAAATATTCTACAAAAGCCAAGTATTTTTCGAAACAAAACACGATCACTCTAATTGGATAGCACACCGCCAATCAATTAACATTCTTTTGATGAGCTGTCAAAATACGATTCCCAATAGATTTTGTATGACAATTGCGAAATGACGTCACATATCAACTCAATTGACTAACTATTTATTAAAAAAAAAATTAAAGCTTTTATTTAAATTCACCTGTATGTATGTTCTTTCTTGTGTTATCCATGTATTATACCTATTAATGGTTTTCTGATTTTTCTGACATAACACGTAAACATGTTCAAAACACTGGTTACCTCGTAAACTATCTAGAAGTACGGTACTCTACAAACTATTTACGTACATACAGCGTTTTGACAGGTCATAAGAAGCACATCTATTGATTGGCGGCGTCATCTACTCTATTATAGGTTAACGGTGCTAAACAATTCTTGCGTTCTGCAACTCAAAACGAGCCAAAACTTTTGAATGTTTCATTTAAATCATTCACACAATAACGGAAGACATTCTAAGTTAAACACAACTTAGTATACTTAACTCATGCTTAATGCTCTGAGGAGATAGCAACATTCGCATTTGTGAGTAAGTTATTATGAGGTCATGTTAATGTGGGAATTGGTACAGTTAAGTAGGTCTACAAGCTATGGGTTTGTTGGCCAACTTCAAGGAACCACGCTTTTTCTTACACATGGCCGCCTAGCTGTAATCCTCGAAGGGTTAGGCAGAGCTCTGCCTACCTAGCTAGGTGTACCCATTAGGACATTAACATTTCGCTAGTTATGTTAAAAGGGGGCGAGCCCATTGCTACCAACCGGGCACAAATCCAGACTCCCGAGGCTGAAAAAGAAATTCCTGATGGAAAAACCCAATAACACTTTGGTCGACCTCAGCAGTTGCGCTAGACCAATAGATCAACGAGGGTTTTTCTTACAAAACTTAATAAATAACTTACTAGCTCTACACCGTGGTTTCACCTGCGTTCAGTTACCGCTCCGCTCCTGACACACCTTCCTTGGTATCAGACTGGGCCCTGGAGAATCTTCAGCCAATCTTCCCGACTGTTCTTGACACTATTAACTGGTTCGTGATTACTGCTCGTGTCAACAAGAGAAAATAATAAAAAATACCTCTCTGATTTCGGAAACCAGGGATATTTGTGGGTAGGTGCTGTAACGGGTGGAAGGGACACCGTACATTAAACACAGTCATAAAAAAAGAAAGCTGTTCTATATAAAAGTGGTAGGTCTTGCACGGTCAAAATCTATGGAACAGCTGAACAAAGTGAAGTAAAAGTCTACGTTACAATATCATCGATTAAGGTTCTGATTTATTAGTTAAAGACTGGCGTTTACTTTCAGAAACCTCGGTTAATTAGTAACCTGCCTACTTTAACGACCTGTCAACCAGGCATCTACTCTCTTGTCTGTTAATTATGCCTCCCTGTACAAAATGCTTTTAAGTGTCGATAACCTCAAAGTGTGGGGTATCGATGTGACATTTGTGATGTTTTTAGTAGTTTCGATATTAAGATTTTTAGTGTCTAGTCATCTAGTCGCAAAACGCGACTGCTGAGCATGAGGTCTTGGGTTAGATTCCCAGGTCGGGCAAAGTGTTATTGGGTTTTTCCATCAGGAATTTCTCAGTAGCAGCTGCGAAATCTGGATTTGTGCCCGGTTTATAGCGCTAGGCTCGCCCCCTATTACATGAGACTTAAACATAACAGGCGAACTGTTGGTGTACTAATGGGTACACCTCTGCCTAACCCTTCGGGGTTTACATGCGTGATGTTGTAGTCATTATAAACTGTCGTCGACATGCTAAGAAAAAGTGCTAACTAAAACCAACTTTTTCTCATCATTTTTAAAAGGTACTTTTCATATCTCTCTTCCATCACAAATCCTTCACCAGTGGAACCCCAAAAAACAATGACCTCATTCGCTTAACGTGTAGGCAAAATATAATAAGCGACATGAAATTTATGTCAGACATAAATTTCATTAATTACCTACAGCAATGATTAATGGCTATAACTATGGTGTATTTAACGAAAATAATCATTATTATTGAATAACAACATATCGTTCGAATGAATGTCTATGTATCGATAGTTTTAATTGATTAAATTGTGAGAAATGATTCGGTTTTGAGATGGCGATTAGTTTTGGGATCTAGTGGGTGTGGTTTATGGGTTTGGTTTATCCGAGGAATTGTAATGCACGTTGGCTGATGCATTTTTTTTTTTTCGTACCACTTGCTCAAAAAAGTGACATTCTATGCCACAAAAAGCGAACATAACAATAGTCATTATTAATCTGTCAAAAACAGGGAAAGAATATTGTACTGAATTTCATTTATCCTCTAGGGAGAGAATGTGATTTAAATTTGGAATACTTACCGATATTTATACTGCACTACATCTGTGTTTACACCATTGAGTTTGTATATAAAGCATTATACATCTTTTTGAAAAAGGAATAAGCATTTAGTATGCAGTTATGATTATTAAATAAAATTACGAAAACCGACGAGGCCGTATGAGCTTGATGCGTTTGCTTTTCCGACAAAAAAATATTAGTCTAGGAATTTGCCGCGTTTTTGTTTTCTTCAAATACGTAAACGTTAAGTTTATTTTAATTTATTTTTAAAAATAACTTAATGTTCTAAAATGCATATCTCATATTATTATTGTGTTAATTTTTTCGCAAATGGTACGAAAAGTAGAGTATTTTCCTCGGTGATAAAGCTGTCTTAGTCTTGGGTGAACTTAAATCCCTCGCTACACTCAGGACTCGCCTTAAATCCCTCGCTTCGCTCGTGATTTAAGTTTTTAACGCCCTCGCTACGCTCGGGAGTAAACCTCGAGTCCTTCGTTACGCTCGCGATTTAAATCGTCACCCGCGACAGAAGACACTGCTTTATCCCCTTGGTTAATAATCTACTATTAACTAGCTTTTTCCCGCGGCGTCGCTTTTCTTATATTCGGGTAACTTAGTATAGTTTACTCCTACGTTTCTCCTAAGTTTTTCCATGGGGGTGACTTTGAAAAATCCTTTCTCAGCAGACGTCTACTAACTATAAACTACCTCTCTGCCTAATTTCATCTTTATACTTCAAGCGGTTTTCGATATTTTGTGAAGTGTTTGTGACCTTTCGACCTTTTATATATGTATTTAGATAGATTAGCAATCAATTAATCAATCAATCATTTTATTTGCATAATATGGGTTTACAAAAGATGTCGCACAGGTACGATTTCACCATATTCAGCTTATATTAGCATGCAAATTATATTAACAATACAATGTCATAAATGTAAATAATATTTTTATGATCATGTCTTTCAAAATAATAAGTAATTGGTCAAAAAAAATTAAGTATACAAAAGAAATCATTAATATGTCAATCCATTACAATTTATCAATTATTAGATACAAAGATTTTTGTTGTAGAGGAAACTGTTTCTTAATTCCTTCTGCATTTTTGTTCATAATCAATTAATTAATAGAAACTGCTTTACCATAATATTGCTGCTCTGTCTGTCAACCAACAAAATTGAGAAAAATTATCATAATTTAAAATATATTTGCGAAATAAAGATCAACTCAAGTACCTTATTTATTTGTCGTTTTATCATATAGGTATAGTTCATACATAAAAGTATCTACAAATGAAATGAGTTCACAAACTGGAATCCGAAGTGACACATTGACCTATGATGTCGGCAGCTCATAGATCAGGATCTGTCTGTCGTTCTGACTGAAATAAAAAATGACAGCGTCGAACTAGTGGGACGTGGTATGCGAGATGAATACAGCCATTAAAAAATCATGAGGTTTCGTCACCACACTCACTAACTTAGTGATTATACTTTTTTCTAATCGTTCTGATGACCCATTTGTTAAGACCATGCAACTCCCATGCACAAGGCTGTTAGTTCCAAATCAAATATGACTTTTTTAATTTCATAAAATGTACTGTAACATCATAAGGAAACCTGGACTTATTGAATATAGGTCTGAAATCGTCAATCCGTATTGAGTAAGCGTGGTGATCAATGCTCGTACCTTCTCTGTATGAGAAGTAGCTTCGCCCTGCAGTAGGTACTACAATAATAAGCTAGTATTATTAGATAATTAATGAAGCTTTAAAATAAGTAATATGACTGGAAAATGAACATTAACTATATTTATGATCAGACGATTTTTTTTACATGTGAATGTACTGATCAAGAAATATTTTTTATACTTTAAGTAGGACAAATGTGTTATTGGGTTTTTCTATTAGGAATTCCTCAGTAGCAGCCCAAAGTTGGTGGTGTGACTGACATCTCCGTGCCTCCGAAAGCACGTAAACCCATCGGTCCTGCGCCTGATCATCCCCGGTTGTGTCAGATTGCCGTCCCATCAGATTATATGAGTGGGAGAAGAGGGAACGTACCTGTGTTGAAATCCCATATCATTCTCTCATATCATTTTTATCTCCTTTGTACTTGTCCAGTCTCAATTGAGATTTGCCGCCGTGACCAAAATCGGTCTGGAGAAAATGATTATTATTTAGCACTAGAAAGTACCAAACTTAGATCACATAGATTATTAAGTTATCCCCTTTCCTTGGACTTTTACGAGCCACAATAAACAGTCCACAATATTTTGATTACGCACTAAATTTTTACCGAAAGGAATCACATCCGAGAGACTCTCGAATTCGTTTTTTTTTAATGAGATGAACCACTAAACGCTTTATGGGGTACGGAGGCCATAATAAAACACGCGAAACATTTAAATAATTACATTACGACTTTGTCGGGTGAAAAAAGTCATAAAACGGCTTCAATTTTTACGACTTTTTTACCGATTGAGGGAATAATGTGTACATGCGTAGATTGTGTTCTTGGCTCGTATGTCTTACATGTTCTCTTGTACATGGGATCAGATAAAGTATAACAGTTTTGTTGGTTCTTGTCCGTAGCCTGTTGCAACAGAGCCAGTCTTGTTTAAATAAAAATTTTCTTAAGCTCTTAATCCATGTTAAAAATGTTCAGATAGATCTAAGGGGTGAGATAATAAATATGCACTATTTCATTCTGCCCAGGAGTCTTCTTATTTACCAGTAGTCATTTATGATCGTCGATCAGTTTTAATAAGTAGTGTAGAGGGAATATCGATATACTTTGATTGAAACACTTATATGTTTAGGAATAACATATTTTATTATATTATTTAAATCAATAACTTATTTTTTTATCGCCAGCTGTAGTGACAGTCTGTCAAGTCCTTCTTTTTTTAAACCAGTATTTATCTCATAGGCATGGACACCTTATATGAGGTTGCATAATAATAATAATATGGCTCATTCAGTCAGTCATTCAGATTTTTGGTTTGTTTGTTTGTGTGTTTGTTTAAACGCGTTAATCTCTGTAACTACTGGTCGGATTAAAAAAATCTTTTTGTTTAAGATAGCCAGACTCATACGGATTAGTATAGGCTATAAACCATCACGCTACGATCCACGGGAGAGGAGCAGTAACCAAAGAGCTGACTGCATAGTAACTTAACACGGATATAAATAACCACGCGTACGAAGTCGTAGGAAGCAGCGATAGTTGCTTCATAACCTTAAAACTATATAAAGAAGAACAATATTCTCTCTATACATCGGGACATAAATTCAAAAATCAAAATGTAGCCTAAATAAAAGCAGTGCATAAAGCGGTCCATGAATAACTCATAGGATTGTTTCATTTCATTTTATTACGCTGTGTGCCAGTCACACAGAATTTTGTATAATACACGAATGTGCAAGCTATAAAAACGTTGTTTTTATAGGTTTAATAACTTCACTGGGTATGTTGCACTAAAATGGCTAAATTGTAAGCTTTGAGCGATCGTAGCGAGCTATGAATTTATTATGAGTTGCAAAGTTGAATTTATTTTACGTAAGGTATATTTTATTTTCAGGTAAAGGGTGGAAAATAAATAAACATAAATTATGAACCTTATAGAACAGATTATTACTTAATAAAAAACAAAACTTTGGCAAGCGCACATAGTATATTACATAACAGTTAAAAAACATGTTAACTAACCGTACAATAAAAAAATAAGTAAAAAAAAATGTATATTACAATTAATTGTTTTATTGTTTGTATTATATTTAAGTTTTAAATTGCATGTATTTTTTATTTTAACTTTCAAATGTTAACACTTACTATAATTTTAATTTAACATTTGGACAAGTGAAAGATTGTATAACACCTGATGTTACATCCTATAGTTTTGCAAATAAGGGTTCTTCTATCAATCTGCCTAGCCTTTTCCCAACTATGTTGGGGTCGGCTTCCAGCCTAACTGGAGGCAGCTGAATACCAGTAATTTACACGGAGCGACTGCCTTTCTGACTTCCACAACCCAGTAACTGGGAGTAATAAGGGTACTTATCATTCAATTATTCAACAGACAACTTAGGCTTACCTACTAAAAGTCTCTATTATTTTTTTAGAATTTCAGTCTTTATTTTGTTTTGGCATTTTTCTTTCATTCATTTTTTTTTACTTAGGTGGATGCTGCTTTCTGATCTGTTTATACAGGGTAATTGAAAATATCATGAAAAAAAATCAGCTGTTCCCTACTAAAATGCTACACAACACGATCGTAATGTATGAAACAGCTAATTTTTTTTTCAAGATTTCAGTGTTGGTCCCATAGTAAAAGTTGTTCATAATGATAAGTATAATGACCCCTTTTAAGGTTTCGGGTATATTTTCAATTACCCTGTTTACTTGCAGTACCTACGGCAAGTTTACTACTCATCCCTACTTCTTTAATTCCCCATCATCACAATCCTCTTTAATACTTAAAAATCTTCCAAAAAACGAGTAGGTAAACACTCTTTTCCCAACGTTATTGCAGATCGCTGACGTGACAAATGCCGACGTTGACGTTGCAACGCTGACGTCCGACGGTACGACCCTCGGCGGGGGTGAAAAATGGGCCGTGTAATGCGGCCTTTATTGCTAAATTAATATCATTCAGGGGACTGATTTTTGATTGGTTATTGAAAAATGTTGTCGGAATATTTTGTGCTTTTTAAATATGTGTTGCAAGTCGGGATTATTTTTATATTTCTCTTACATTTTGATTGTACTGCTTATTAGCTTTAGAGGGTAACTACAAGTTGGTATTCCTAAATGAGCAGGCCTCTATTCAATTATGACATAATTCTATAAGTTCAATAAGAAAACAGAAAAAGTAAAAATTACATTTCCATAGTAAAATTTTTGAAACGTCCTTATCATCCTTATCAACATTCCAACAAAGACAGTAGTCCTCCAGCTTCTGAATAGTATATTTACAATTTCGCATCAAAAAAAACCTATAAACGATTTTAAGAACTCAACATAATATGTAGAATGTTCAAGTATAACTCGTAGTAACAAAATTTTGAAAAAAATGCATCGTCATTTTATTTACAAATGCCAACACAAATATTTTTGGTGAATATTTTTATCCCAAGAACACTTCAACCTCGCCAAACACTCACAAGTAACCTAACATTAGCTCAAACCTTCCTAACCCTCAAAAATCACTAAATAACAGCCGCCAGCACCAGACACATAACTCAACCCCACCCCACCCGTCATATTTCCATCATATGCGAGCAAAAATACAACTAGATTCATTATCAGCCCGATACATCAACCCCTGTAATGGCCGGGGGTGGAAGGTGGACCGTGGGAGGGGGGCAGGTTGATTCATAACCAATAAATCAATGGACTAGGGCGAGGTAATAGTCCAAATATTGTGCGCATACTAGGGTAGGTCGGAAAAATGGTCATCCCTTAAAGAAGGTTGATTTGTGCGTAATTTTGTGTTTTTTGGTTTGTTTATGTTTTGTTTACTTTGATGCGGGTGGTGTGTTAGATTTGGGATCAGTAGCGGTTGTGGTAAGTTGGGACAATTTTAAAAGTTTGATGAAAAAACCGTAGTATTATAATATGGTCTATATCGTATTACTAGCTGTCCGCCGCGGTTACACCCGCGTCTTTGGTTACTGCTCCGCTCCCGTAGGTCGTAGCGTGATGGTATATAGCCTATAGCCTTCCTCGATAACTAATCTATCTAACACTGAAAGAATTTTTCAAATCGGACCAGTAGTTCCAGAGATTAGCGCGTTCAAACAAACAAACAAACACTGCAGCTTTATAATATTAAGTATAGATAACACCGGATTTTTCGTATTGTATGGTCGACGCATTGATCAGCGTTTTGAACTATCTAATATAAAGTCAAAGTCAAAGTTAGTTTTTGTCTTCAAGGTTTTACACAACAGAGACAGAGAGTCGTGAGAGAAAAGCTTAAATATAACTTTTGTTGTATTGCAAGCGAGCTCCACAAAATTCCACTCGAGTTACAACACATTTTTTCACCAACACTATTATTCAACCATTAGCACCACAATCTCAGTTCACCTACCCCTCAAAAACTCCAGTTATCAGGTACAACGTCGCTCACTTTACGTATCTACTTGTCGATCGACAATCCTTCGTCAGTCGTCTGTGTTCGCGACTGTATCTCTGACGTACGTCACTCAACTCGCGAACGATTGAATAAAATGTCAATTTTCCACTTACACCACTGTTTATTTGAATACTGGGCCTATATTTACATAGTTGAATGGATTTTATTGATCATGGTGATTTATGGAATATTTAGATGGATTATAATTATTTGGTAATGTAATTTATAATCAGGTTACTGGTTAGCCGTGGTAGAGTTATCTATTTCCTGAATATTATTTTTAGAGCCACACACATTGAGTAAAAATGAAACAAAGAACTAGTCTTTCTAGGATTTTTCGTTAACATAAAATTACATCTTAATAGCCTTTTTAAATCTAAAAACAGACAGAATAAGCCAGTCTATCAGATGAGATATTTCAATCATTTATTTTTATTGGTTGGTCGGAGATCCTTCGTCAGTTGTCAGCGACTGTATCTGTGACGGGCGTCAATCAAGCCGCGAATGATTGAATAAAATGTCAATTATGTACTTACGCTCTTGTTTTTGTAGAGCTTTAAAAGTGTATTCGATTTCATGGAACGGTGTTGAGTTTTGTGTTGATTCTAGGATTACATTTTTGAACACTGCTAGAGAATTGATGAAGTAATAATTATATAATCAGTCATAATAAAATATCTAAAAAGTTATTGTTGTATTTGGATGAGCCGGAATTTTATTTTGTCTGTAAGTAATAGAATTACAGTATGTTGCAAAATCGGGAGTGTAAGTACTTAAAAACAGATAAAAAATATTAAAATCCAAAAATTATTGAACATGCTGATTCAGCGAAAACTCTGAAATTAATTTAAAAAAAAATGCAAAAATCACAAAAACTTCCTCTCCCTACATCCAAAAATATTTATACCGACAAGAATCCAAAAACGCGATAAAAGCGTCAATAAACATAGCAAGTCACTACTGAACCATTTGAAACGAAAAAAAACAACAGATGCTGACAAAAGAAGTCTTTTGTCAGCTCGCGCGACTGACATTTGTCAATCAACCCTCGCGCCTGTCAGCTGTCAATGACAATTAATGGCCGCCCATACAAAGTTTTATGGCTTTTATTACCCGAATTGTATGAAAATGATTAATGCAAGCACTAATGCTAATCCACGCGGGCGACGCACGTAGACACTTATTGTGCTTTTCGTAGTTTTGTATAAAATTGATTTATTGCGAATTTTGCAGTTATGTCCTTGTGCGTAGCGGCTGTAGGCGGTGTTCTGGAAGATTCTGGGTCATTATTACACATACCTGGTATGAATGAATCGAATTCGATTGAAGGAGTTCCTCATTGGAGATCACTAGCTTAAGTTTATAATATTATTCTATGAAAAAAAAACTCGTCAAATTTCAATACATAATTATAATGAACTAATTACGAGACCTGGTCAGTAATTAATAAAAACTTTTTTTTTGTTGTTTACATTTGGCAGTATTTCAGAATACACCTCTTTTAAAGAACGCAACGGGGTGACCGTTGTTTTTTATTTTGTACTAGCCTATGTTACTCGGGACAATACAAGGATTGTAACGATAGCCCATACATCTAAATCGGTTCAGGCGTTTAAAAGTTATGGTGGAATAAAGAAACTCACATACATACATACATACATACATTAACCCTGAACACATAACACTGCTTTTTTTGGGGCAGTCGTGTAAAAATTGTATACTTACAACAATATTTTCATTTTGTATTTTATACAATAACAAAATTATAATAAATACATTTCAAGGTTTGAATACAGTAAAAGGATCGTGAAAGTTAATATAATCCCGAAGCAAACGTCTTGTGAAAATAATTAATATCGATTTCGAGACAGAGCGACTGTTTCGCTCAGCTCTGATGTGGTACAAGTTTTAAGGATCCAGCGGGCCTTTGCAGATATGAATTAGTTCTACATGACACTAATAAAATTGTCCTTAAATAAGACATAGTTATTCTGACCCTCATAATATCGCTCAGAATTTAATTGAGCCCGTTGGACAAATCAATCGGTTGATGGGAGCATGCCATATTCAATTGACAACATTTTCCAACGAATAGATTTATATAATATAATAATAAATTGGACAAGCCCGTCACACGATTCCCAACCAGTGCAACTCAAGAATAGACAGTAGCGACCACCAGAAAAGTGCCGAGGAAATGGAGCTGGACGAGTCCTAGAGAAACAATTCAACTATCTTGAATCTGGAGGAGTAACAAAAAGTATTGCTCATTATTCACTTTTCATTAGTTACTTAAACATGCACTGGTCTATACAAATCCTGTCACTAAATCCTTCATGAAACAGTCGAAATTAAAACTTTTAAAACTAACAACACATCACGCCTGTAATCTCCGAAAGGTTAGGTAGAGGTGTACCCATTAGTACACCCACATTTTACCAGTTATGTTTAAGTCCTATGAAGAAGGGGGCGAGCCTATTGCCATCAACCGGGCACAAATCCAACTCCGAGGCTGCTACTGAGAAATTCGTGATGGAAAAACCCAATAACACTTTGCCCGACTTAGGAATCGAACCCAAGACCTCTTAATAAAACTTTATTCCCTAAAAAGAAGTAAATAAAAAAATTTGCTCGCAACCCGCCACTCTCTCTCAACTTACGCCTCTCGTCAACGTCACAATTTCATTACCGCCGAGATCCACGTCACGTCACGTCGCGTCACGTCAACTCACGTCAGTTCCCGTCAGTTGTCACCCGGCCGTCACTTACCTGCCAGCGGCGGTTTAGACAGTTCGTTAATTAGACGGTAACTTGATGTGTTACGTGTTTTTAGTTTGGATAATGTTGTTTTAGTTTTGTTGAGCATTTGGGAATAAGAGGGACTGTTGAATGTGTTTCTGTTTGGGCTGGAGTGGGAAATCCTCATGGACTGACTGACTGCCTTTCTGATGAGCCAGTCTGGGCAGTGCCGGACTCTTACCAGCTAAAACCATACGCCTTGGTCGACCCGTGCCCCACTGGTTCTGCAGGGATTTTATTAAGGGTCTTTCACTTCATCTCATAATCTTACTACTAGGAGTATCATAAGTAAAAGCTAATGTTTGGATTAATGAATTTTTGTTACCTACTCAATCACAGCAGAACGGATCTGGATGTAATTTGGCATAGCTCATATAAATTTACATCCGATAAGCCTTTTGGCATGATTGAGTAACAAACATCAATCCAATCTTTAGCATTTATAATATTAGTATAGATTACATCGTTGTGATAGGGTATTTAAAACAAAAGTCGGTCTGGCGAAACATATTAGGGTACACACTAAGTATGAATTGGAAAGGGTCGCCATTAACAAAAGACAGCAGATTTCATCTCCATAACCTGCCCAATAAAACCTTGAGATGCAAGACGAGTGTAATAACAATGTGCGCATGAGCAGGTCTTGCGTTGACCTATTGTCCCCGTACGTCGCTAGATCATCACTCAATTGATTGTGACAATTTATAACACGCGTTGAGTTGACAAGTGCGAGCAGATATTTATTTATTAGTACCTAGTGACCGACTGATGTTCGCTAGATTACTTTCAAGAATACATACGGGGTGTAAATTAAAGACACATCCAAAACCCGTTAACTATGCACACTGCCTACCAAACTAAATAACTTTGAGCAACATTTTTTGTTGGTAAACGCAGCGATATCTATCTTTATAGTAGACAAGTACTGCACAATGCAAAACATTGTTATTTCGGGTGCATGCAATAGTAAAGGGTTCGTGGCAGTATAAGTTTAGTTAACATAACATGACGCCTGTAATCCCCGAAGTGTTAGGCAGAGGTGAACCCATTTTTTTATTTTAAGTTACATTAGATTTAACCTTAACAATGGCTGAGAAAACGTTTGTGAAATGAATAAATTAGTACAACCACATTTGGCTAATTATGTTTAAGGTGTGAGTCCGGGGCTGCTACTAAGAAATTCCTGATGGGAAAACCCAATAACACTTTGCCTGACCTGGAAATCGAATCCATGCCCAGCAGTCGCCCTTTGCGACCACCGAGGCAGTTTCGAGGTAAACTTTAAAACATCACTGTACAACTAGTTTACCTTCACCATGCACTTGTACAACACCTTATCAAACACTGCTTTAATATTATTAAATCTCTAATTCGCATCCAAACACACCATAAACCCATCAATGTATCCGTCAATACACATGTTGAACCGGCCGCAGCTGAAGCGCTGCAAGTTATTAAAATAAAGCGCTACTTTTTTCGCCACAAACTCCCGCAAACGCGTCCTGACTATTTTAGATTTGATGATATATTGTCGACTTTCCCGCGATTGGGAGTCGCCAGTACAGATGTGGCGTTAGGTAGAATATCTATAGAAACTATTGGAGTAATTAAAATGAAAATACTACCTAACAGTTTACCTGCACTCATTCCCCTTAAATTATTTTAAAAGTACTGAATGGCATTAAGGGTTTACAAATATGTCTATTGTAACCACTTGTTTTTATTCCTTTTTTAAACTGTTTTTCTACTTCTCGTCTACTTTTCGTCTATATTTGTTGCTTTCAGTTCGAGTCCTTATGAAACTGACATACTGTAGTATACTTATTCTTTTGTGTAGACTGCGATTTGTCAAACGTGAGGCAGGCTAAGTGGAGTCATCCACTAGCAACCGAGTTAGACAAGCTGCTAATCATGCACCTGACTAATAGATAGCTAAGTTGACGTATTATCCCAAGAAAACCATACATTTTCCCGAAATAAAAAGCAGCTTATGTGCTATTTCAGACTATTATCTATCTCTGTGCCAAATTCCATCTGAATCCGTGCAGATATCCATCATTGAATAAACAATATCATTTGAATTTTCGCATTTCTATTAGTACTTAGTAAGATATGCAAAATATCGATTTGCCTAAAAAAAGCCATAGTAAAAGTACTACAGAAATAGAAAGTGTATCCTATTCTTACCCAAGCATTGCTCTCTGTTACCTTAATACCCTCCATTATACATAAACACTAAAAAGTAAATAAAACCAACCTGTTTAAAAACAAATAAAATCACATCTCCACTCCTACTCTGTGTTCAATGTTTGTGAGACGTAGTAGAGGTAGTGGGGGGAGCGGGAGGAGGAACGCACAGATGCGCCCGCGCAGTCGCCGCTGTGACGAGCCTTGACAGACATAAATCAATTGTCAAAGCATCGGCGGTAATCTTCAGTAATGGTGGCTAGAGTAGTGTGGATACGAAGTTCCTAATTTAAAATTTAAAGTTTGATAGTATGGATAATTCCATTATGTTTACTACAGTGATTGATAAACAATGATGATGTACGTCAGTCAGATTCACACATCCAGGCTGTTCTCCTCGAAAAGTTTAAGTTCTGACAATATGTGAATTATTCTATTTTGGTTTTTCCCTACTCTTCTTTATTCTATTCTATTCTTACCTTTTTTATTCTTCTCTGCCAAAATTCCATTTTATTTTACTTACTAATAAAGCTGAAGAGCATTTTTGTTTGTCCGATTGTTTGTTTGTTTAAACGCGTTAATCTCTGGAACTATCAGTCGGATTTGAAAAAATATTATTGTGTATGAGAGGCAGATTCGGGAGATATTATTGGTATAGGTTATGTAACATCACTTTACGACCCATGGAAGCGGATCAGTAACCAAAAAGGTAACTTGACGTGAGTAAAAAACCACAGCAGAAGCTAGTTCTATTATATTCTCATACATCCAGACACAATAACCAAACCTACATAAAAGGTAACTCAGGCCAGACCGGACCAGACCAGATATTGTTCCACACCGCATCCACCCTAAGACAACGCTATCAAAGGGCGACGAGCACAGCTTAATAAGTCCAAATGGCGGCGGCGACAACAGAAACGTGTTGTATCATGTCTCGTCCGTGGGAGCCATCGATTGCTTCAAGTGCTGTCATCTGTTTGATTGGTTTAGATGACGGTTACTTTAGTTTTAACATGACTTCATAAAAATATCTTGTGTGTAGCAGGCATGTGATGTTGTATGGGTACGACTGCTCCAGTTATGAGAAGATTTGTCTTCTTAAAATTCTTTAACAATAGCATAATGATTTAAAAGTTATCCTTCTAACTTATGTTCTCTTTTTTTTGTTGGTCCACTGTCTTCTATATTCTTCTTCTAAATATATGAAACCGAAAGGTCACTCATCACGAAATAGCGAAACCGCTTGATGTATAAAAATGTTTGGCGGGTTATAATAGTTAGTAGACGTCCGCTAAGAAAGGATTTTTTAAACTTTCGGACCCCCGACACAGACACAGACTTCACAGACTTCACAGACTTCTTCCGCGTAAATATGCGGAAGAATTCTGTGACTTGATATTACTTTACTAACCGCAAGTGTTGAACACCAGGATCCGAGTGTCGACATGGATTTTTTCAGCGCTTAAATTGTATTCAATTGAAATTGTAACACTGTTGCCTTATTGTTCGATTTGAAAACAACATTAATTGTCCTATTTTTTGGTCCCGAAATAAAGAGGACAATCCAAACCACTAAATGCATAAATGAATGCTCGTAATCCGTCTATCAAGACCATTTTCCTTATAGAAACGCGTAGAGGTATCAAATTGAAATTAATATTATACAATGGCGCCGATTCCCTTGTTCACAATCTACACTAAAATAAAAGAATTGGCATCTTTTACTTACTTATAGCGAAAGAAAAGGACGCTAATATTTTAAAACTAAGTTTGAGATCCGGCGTGCTTGTATGACGAGATGTATGAACGTATAGATGAGGCGAAAGGAGTATGTAAGGATCGTAGCAGGTGGCGTTCTGTGGTTTCTGCCTACCCCCATGGGAAAAAGGCGTGATTTTATGTATGTGCGTATGTAAGTTTAAGATGTCAAATTAGTTTTGCCTTGAACTTGCGTTTTGAAATGTCAACTAAAATTGCATAAAAGTTTCAGATTAACTATTTACAGGTCTAATTTGTTTCCGCTCCTTTCTAGTTTTATTGGACAGAAAAAGATAGAAATAGTCTAATTTTATTTTAGTTTGTGAACAGGGGAATTGGCACCACTAGGTCTACCGTCCCTCTAAACTGTAGTCAAGTCAACATAATAAAAAAATACTGCCATTTATTACTTTGTATTTTCCCAATAGCGGTCTATAAGCCTTCCAATTTTCAATATACTGTAAACATAGCCTTCCTAAACACAATCAACTTCAATCCAGTTCGCAAATTACAGAGAATTGTATGCAAAATAGATCATAACAGCACTATTACCGTCAGTAATCTGTCATTACTGGAGACCATTATCTAAATAAATAGGTAGCCTGTCCGTTTGTGATATTACCGCCCGTAACTGATGTTATAACTAGCACTTCATCCATTTAGTTTGATTCCAATACACAGGAATAATTGAATGTTTGGATGTATTGTTTGTTTTAGCTTGGAAGTTAACAGCTGATAGATTTATACTAATACTAGCACTCTCCCCGCGACTTCGTTCGCGTGTTTTTTCTTACGGATCCCTAATTTTTTGATAATAAAATATTATAGCCTATAGCACTCAGTGATAACGTAGTTTCCAATTTGTGAAACAATTTTCAAAATCGGTTCATTACTTCCGGAGATTACCCCCTACATACAAACTTACAAACAAATGTTACCTCTTTATAATAAATTAAGTATAGAAGTATAGATAATACAAGTTTCTGCCCACGACTTTTCCCGTGTAAATGTCGGTTACGCAGACGAAGTCACTGAATAAAAGCCTATGTCTTTTCCTGGGGTTCAAACTTACCCCAAACTTTTCATCAATATCGGTTCAGTGGTTTAGTCGTGATAGCGTAATAGACAGACAGCCAGTGACAGTTACTTTCGCATTTATAATATTACTAGCTTCAGTCCGCGACTTTGTCTGCGTCAAAGTGGATTTCTCCATACAAACGTTGGACCCCCGTTTCATCATCTTATTGGGTGAAAATCCTTTCTTTTCTTTGTCTGAAAAACTGACTTTAAACTACCTCCTTGTCAAATTTCATCTTTATACTTCAAGCGGTTTTTTATATTTCGTGTTGAGTGGGTGACCTTTCACTTTTATATATTTAGATGATTTGTTTACTTAGTCGTTGTATCTGGTCAACGTAAAAACGTAGGTAACTAAGCAAAGTATACATGTGGAAGCTTGTAATTAGCAAATGTCCCTACTTATGTATGATATTTATGTTTGTTATTAGTCTGTAAGCTTTCTTTAAAATAAATAAATAAGATATAATATCGTATGGATTCTTCAGTTAAAACTTATCTAACGGTAGTAAAATTAAAACTGTATCTTTTAAAAAATAATTCTGATAATCCAACCCTGCAAACGTAGCCTAAGTATATTCCTAAAATGAGTTAATTCAATAGGTTTAAACCAAGTAGAAGTAAACAAAGACATAGTTCGGAAGACCACAGCACATGCACACAAACATGAAAGGACACAGGTAATGTAAAACTTACGGCCGACTCATTAACAAAGCACTTAATCGATTGGCATCATTTAACCTTAATTTGAACCTTATTCCGTGGTGATAAGGGTGAAGGGTTGTTTGAAAGGCGACCCCTGAAATATGAGTGGTGGCGTCATGGCTACAGTGATTGATGGGTGCTGACTGACGTGTGCACGAAGTGGGGTGTGGTGGGGGGTGGCGGAATGTATGAGAGGTAGCGGAAAGAGGGAAGAATTATTGTATGGCGTGATCAGTCAGGGATCGCGGAAGGCGCGTACTCTTCCAGGATCCCTGGCGTTAGTCTAAAGACCCCTTTGCCCCTCTCCAAGGTGGGAGACATTGATGAGGATTTCATTCTACCCAAGAACAAAAACAACAAAAAAAAATAAGACGGAGTTGCATGGATGATCTATGAAAAATATGATATTAGCTGATATTATTCTGTAAAAATCCCCCTTACGTTTTAAATGAAGTGAGCTTGATATAAAAGGAAGAAAGAAAAAATATTTATTGACACAGACCATGTGCACACAAAAATAATACAGACAAAAAGGCAATTAAAAAAACATACTAAAAACACTTTAAAATAGTTTTCAACAGTTCATACCTTGTACCATTTTTGTGTTGGGGTTTGCTCTGTACACATAAGCATGGCTATTATAGTTTTGACCTGGACTCTTTTAGTTTCAATTTTCAACATATTGATTAAATACGATGGGTATCAACCAATGTGTCTGGCTTTGGTTTTGGATTCAGTTTGTTGATTTGATTACAGCTTTTTTGGTAAGTACTTAGTTGGGTTTTATTTTAGTTAGTTTGTGAAGGGATTATTTTAAAGGCTAATAAATTTGTAGTTGTATTCAGAAGCATCTTTCGAGATACGCTCTCAGACTATCCTATTATATTTAAAATTCCTTCTGAGTATCTATATAGATCCTCTTCAAGTCTCTAAATAATATGTCCACTAATGAAATATTTTCTTTTTTGTTAAAATACTAGTTTTCAGACTACGTCCGCGCGGAAGTCAAGTGCACCATAAAATATAATCTAATACGGTAAGTATTGTAGTTTTTTATTAGTGGAAGAATTTTTGTTATCACACCAGAAGTTCTAGAGATTACCTCTTATAAACAATCACAAACTACCCTTACATAATCCCAGTATAGATTGTTTAAAATATTTAGACCATGAAAGATAATATAAAGTGATTATAATTAATCAACTGATTATATATTATACAATCACAATTTTTACCTTTCCTATAAATTATTATTAATAACACCACAAACTTTTCACTTTAAATAAATAATAATTCACGTACAAAATGCTCAAAATAAATACCATTTAACATTATTTAAGCAAAATGTTGCCAGCATAATGAACAGAAATCAATAATTCCAACACAAACCAGCGGAAACTCGAAAGTGAAATACCGCTGAGATAACGTCAACTGTCGATCGGCTGTCAATCAGCACAGTGTGCGCAGACGCGTGCGCACAGACAAAAAGATTTTATCAATTTATTATTGTTATAAAATGTTCATCAGAGGTAGGGTTCCGTTGAAAAAACTGTGATGGATTCATTGTGTAAGAGTTTTATAGTATTTTAAAATTTAAAGTTGTGTTTTATAGAGTCGATGTGCCTTACATATCATAACATCACGCCTGTAATCCCCGAAGAGTTAGGCAGAGGTGTGTCCATTAGTACACTCACATTTCGCCAGTTATGTTTAAGTCCCATGTAATAGGTGACGAGTCTATTGCCATCAAACGGGCACAAATCCAGACTCGGAAGCTGTTACTGAGAAATTCCTAGTGGAAAATCCCAATAACACTTTGCCTGACCTGGGAATCGAACCCAAGACCTCATGCTCAGCAGTCGCGCTTTGCGACCAACGAGGCAGTCGATGTGCCTTGTGGTGGAAAAATTGTGGAAATTATGAAACGTTTACTGAAATAGTGTGATTAGTGCATTAGTGAAACCTAATATTTAGTTTTGAACTAATTTTATTGTAAAACTAGAAGTGCCTGTGGCTTCACGTGGACGTGTATGTAACTTAAGGAAATAAGTATTGTATAGGATACTCCTTAGTGGACCAGCTACGTTACTGCAAGACCATTAAAAAATCCATCAAGCTCAGTACATTCCATTCTAGTTCTATATTTCGTCACTCACACAGCAAAGTATGTCACTCACAGTTAGCTGCATACGACAGAACTAAAATATCGTTGACACAAGCGTACAGTTCGGTCGATCGTCGCTTAATCATCTCCGTGACAATTCGAGCGTAACCTGACAGTTGATGTTTCCTTTCCTCGCTCTCTTTTTGTGATATATGATCGATAAATATCAATTTATAGGTCTGCGACTAATAGTATGCTGGCTTTACTAACTCAGATTAGCAAGAATTTGAGGAGTAATCGTAAAGAAAATTCGATAGATTTTTTAAATTGGATATGTAAATAAAAAAATTGCACTAACAATAGGTACTACTAATAATGCTCGTTGTATATAATTAAAACAAAATGGTAGGTATTATAGAACAGACGTATTCTCAGTTCGAAAATCGTCTTGAATCAAATACTTTTAGGCCCTCTGAAAGTGTGATTAGTCAATGGCATACGGACTAAAAAAAATACCTGTCAATATTTTGGGGTGTACCTAGGTAGGTACACCCCAAAATATTGACAGGTTTTTTTTTTTTTTTTATACAAAAAATAACATTATTGTATTAGATGATTAAGTAAGTACTTAATCATCTAATACAATAATGTTTTTTTTTGTATTTTTAACCAAATTACTTTTTAAATATTTCTGTGTACCTACCACATGAACTGCGTCAAATAAAAAAAGTGTTTGTTTCTTTTTCTCTCTTTCACCTTCAGTTACCACTTCAAATCATACAAACATACTACGTTACTACATATAAATATCATAGTGTAAATTATACTTATTGCCCTCTCACATCATTTACATGAAATTGACAAGGACAGACAATATTAATAAAGTAATCATTTAGCTATTGAACCTGACGCCAGCTCAGCACGACGTCTGCTAAGCAAAAGCTTTTATGAGAAAAACATCGAGAAACGAGGACAGCGTCTTGTATTGAAACAGGATTAATTAAAGCAAGAAAAAGGAGAAATGGCGAAGAAAATCACCAACTACCGTAAGACGTAGTAAAGTCAGAAGAAAGAACCACCTGTAAGCTTAAAAGTTCAACTTTCACAACTCAGTTAGACGAACTTAAAACTGAGGTAGAAACAATTTGTAGACAAATTATTACATTTTGTAACTTATAAACTATTTTGTTGGGAGTTCATTTATTAGTTAAAAAAATGTATCTTGTCAAAAACAGAGGTGTATTTACTGATAAAGAACCAAATAATTATTAAAAAAAGAATTTTGAAAATCGGTCGAGATTTGGTGGAGAAAATGATGATCATAATATTAACCAGAGTAACTATAATTATCCCATTACAGAGCAAAGGAGATCAATGCTCGTGTCTTCTCATAGAAGGCAGAGAAAAGAGAAGGCACGAGCATAATCACCACAAGGCGGATTGGCTATTTCAGACTTGTATTAATTATATGTACAGGTTTCCTCACGGTGGTTTCCTTCATCGATGTCAGTGATGTCCAAGATAAATTTACAAAGTACATATGAAATTGAAATAGCCCGGTTGCGAACCCACAACCTCGTGCATGAAAGGCGGGCGCCTTTAACCACAGGATCATCAAGGAACATACATAGAAAAAAAAAGATACATATGTATCTACCTACAGTCGAACACAGAAACTTCTCCTTTGTTTTGAAGTCGATTAAAAATAAAATTAATAAATTTAGCCCCCGTTAAATAAAACAGACGTATTTATTTTAAATTTTGCAATTTATTCTATAAATATATTTGCTTCTACGCTCGGTCCAAAATACCCGACCTACGAGCAGCCATTTCATGCAACCCGTCAACGTCAACGTGGATTGATAGACGGGAATATATCTAGAGCGGGTCTTGCGAGCCCCCTCTGCCTACCCCCGCGCGGAAGTGTGCGTTCGTCCGTCATCCGTCATCGTCAAATGTGTGCACGGTGTGCCGAACTCGCAGAGTCTGGACAAAGGGGTAATTCGCAGGTGTTTGAATTTTGTTTTTTGTTGTGATTTTTTTATGAAAGATGTTGACTGCTTTTGTTTGATTTTCTTTTTATTTATAGTGTGAATAATATTTCACATTAGTTGTTAACGAAGTATTTATTATTAATAATAAGAATGAATAAAATAAACTAATGTGTAATTTATGGAAGGAAGAAGCTTGTTCACAACTATTTAAAATATTTTTCTGACGTAGAACCAGCTTTGATCAGTACTAACTAGAGATATCTTAATTTAGCAGCGTAATCGGTGAGAAGACATTTATGTGAACACGTCTTTTAATTTTTCTATCATTCTATAAGATCGTTAACTTTTCAACGGTTTGCGCCTGCGCTTGTTATTCTAACACTCGCGAATCCGAAAACCGATATATTTATATAGCCGTTACTTTTATAAACTGCCATCTTTATTTCTGTCATAAATTCAACCAATCACGGCAATTATTTATAGCGTTTGAGAAAAAAGTGAATGAAAGTAATTTGTTAGTCAATACACAAAAACTTTTTTTTCTACAATTCTATAGAACATTCCCTATATTCAAAAAGTTGCTATCCAAAAAAATTATTGCCCTTAATCGCATAATTTGATTAACGAGCGTGTCAAAATCATGCGATTTTTTTTTGTCCGGCGTCTTTTGTGGATGCACGTTTGGGCGCAGTGTGCAGGCGATAATGGACACATGTCCCGTCATCCATCAGTGCCGACAGATGCCGCAGAGTGGACGGCATTTGTTTCGACAAGAGTTATAGGTGGAGTGCGCTCCATTTCAATATAGTTTTAGTTTAGTAATCGATACGGTTTAGTTTTGCCGGTGAGTTGGGTTTTATATTGAAAAGGTAAAAGGACGTATTTATTTGCTGTGGTATGATAGTTAAATAACTTAGATAAGAATAGGTTTTTCTTTTTAATAGTAAATTACATCTTGTAATTTTACATTTAATAACACAGCACTAACCATCTTCCATCTGATATTATTTTATATCGTATTCATTGAATTGAGTAAAATTTATCTCGTTATTTTATCCTTGGTTTCTCTATCAATCCCACAAATACACAAAGGTCAGCACTAACAATGACAAAACACTGTAATAAAATAACAGTCACACAATCACTAACATCAATTAAAATTCTCATCTGGAACTACTAAAATATTGCAAGCGACGTATTTATTTAACATAACAATTATTTCACGTCCAAAATAATATGTTTCAATAAATAACGAATTTATAACGGTTAGGTACATAACATTTGAATTATTAACAATGATATTATTTGGTCCAGAATAAACAAACGTTAGCACACTATGCAAAGTAATTAATATTTGAATGTAATTAATGGAATATTAGGTACTTACATATTTATATTTTTGTTGGCTGACACTCTCTTTTTAGATCTGTCTGGTAATATTACGAAACATGAAGCTATCAACGTTGTAGACATAGCAATACCTGTTTAAGATCTGTGAAACTAGCTTCTGCACGCGACTTCGTCCACGAAGTTATTTCCAACCGCGTGTTGTAGCGTCAATGTTCCGTTACCGTGTGTCTACGCTAGGTTAATCAATTTATTTATTTCAGTACATGGAAGACTTACAACCAATAAAAACAAATAATAAAATAAACCATAATCACCTGAAAGCTAATTACAAATCCTCACGTATAGACTTATAATAGTAATTTGTGAGTACAAAAACAAAAATACAACGCTTTGATTAACGTGATGTTATATAGCCACCTCGTGAATCTGGCAATCGTAGAGAAACGTTGTACTGCATATAATAAATCGCGAAGCTGATGATTTGAACTTCCTCATGGTGTACCTACCTATCTTTGTGTTGAAAGCAATCATAGATAGGTGCTAATGTGGATTGTGGACAAAGTGAAGATATGACTTGATACGTCTTTATTCACTGCTCCGCTCCCTTGAGTCGCAGCGTGATGATATATAGCGTATACTATTTCTCACAAATCTGGCTTTAACATACAAAAATATTTTTTTTAATCCGACTGGTAGTTCTGGAAATTAGCGCGAAACCAACAAACAAAAGACTCATCAGCTTTATTATATTAAAGTATAGATATACAAAAAGTTACATTACTATTAACCTATTAAGTACAATACAAAATATTCAGAACTATTTATGCTACAAAATTAGCACATCTTCGCCTTTTGACAGACAAAATTCCAACCCTATTGAATTCAAGGCCAAATTATTCGTCGCGGGCAACGGGTTGTATCGGTTTCAAGGTCGTTGTTTAAATTTAAACTATACTCTACAACAGGCGTATTTTATAAAAGTCCCATTACAAAGTACATTTAGGTGAAGTAAGCTGAAGGTGAGGTGGGAAAATTGTAACTTTTATTAAGGAAATTATTATAATGGAAGAAGACACTGACTCCTAGCTGTAACACAGGTCTTTGAACCTAGATCAGGAGTCAAGAACTTGATAGTTCTTGTATATTTTTAATAATATTAATACTACTAGCCTATTTCTGTCTCACTGTTGGACAAAGGCCTTTTCCCATACGTAGAAAGCACGAGCCGAGCATTGATCACCACGCTTGCTCAAAGCGGTTCAGGACTTATAATTATTAATTATAAGTCCAGGTTTCCTCACGATGTTTTCTGTCCCCGATGTAGGGGATGTCCAAGACAAACTTAAAGAGTACATATTATGATATAGAAGTCACATTGGTACTTGCCTGTGGCTGGTTACCAACCCACAGCCTTGTGCATGAGAATCGGGCGGGATTTTTATGTAAATAAAATTGATTATATTTTTTTTTTTTTCTGAAATTCATCTAGGGATATTTTTATAGAATACAGAAGAAGATAATACAAATTGAAGTGGTTCAGTTTTAAAACCCCCAAGAGCATAAGCAGACCTTGAAATCAGGGGGGCAATACTAGTAACTTTTAGAAACGGTCACAATCTAACCTCAGTTTGAATCTGTCAAAAATATCGCTAATTTACAGACCTACTTTTTTTGACATTGATTATCGCTGAGATGATATTGCGACTAGATTTTAAACGCGTTTAGTTTTAGGAGAACTGGCCTTCTGATCTCTAAAGTGTGTAAGACCAGGTAATAGCTCAGCACATTAGTGTTGCTTCGACTTACTAAACTAAACGAGTTACTGCATAAGTAATAAACAACTTTAATATTTCATTCTAAACTGAAAACTCGAGAGCAAAAGTTCTCCTGCAGAAAGTCGGTCAAGGTCACAAAGCTTTTGGGGTTAATAGTCGGGGGTTTACAAAAGAGGGTTTTGTATAGTCCCAACTAAGGAATTAGATACACTATAACTTATAACCTTACATAATCCTTTCACTTTGAGCTATAAAAAGTTGAAGTTAAAACCTAAAAAAGTAAAAAAAAAAAAAATTACGGTTTTCCTCGATTTCCGTATCGTTTGGGATCGGTCCAGGAAATTGTGTTCGAGTTTTAAAAAAAAGGATTTTCTTAAACATTAAATGATAATGCAATTCTAGTAAATAAGCCGAGATGAGATATTGTTCCTAGTCCATTAATTCTCTACACACTCACTCACTACCTTGCAATATATTTTCCAGGTCAATACGAGTATTTATGAAGCTCCTACATTGTATGGAAACACCTGGCATTTGGCACTTACTCTATTTTACATTCAGTTTCTTTAAGTTTTTATTGGGAGAAATACGTAAATTAAAAAATATATGAGAATCTTACTATTGATTAGAATGTGAAAGTTGGATGGATTTTTGTTACTCTGGATCTGGATTAAAGGCACAGAGATATAAAATAAACCGAAATAGCACATAGGCTACCTCCTTTTAATCCCGGTTTGGTGTTCCCTGGGAATAATTTAGGACTTTGGCTTAATTCTGAAATCTGCGCAGACGAAGTCGAAGGCTAGTAGTAGTATATAAATATTTATTTGCTTAGAAAGAAGGCAAGTATACAAAATATAGATGTTCATAACATCTTCGAAAAACATTTAAATTAATAATAGAAAAAACTATAATTACTATACCTTATAAAATATGTTTCGATAATCCCCCTCTTCTTTTTCACTGCTGAAATCGACAAATAACAGAAAAAAAAACCTGTCAATCAAGCACTTTTAACCTGTCAAACTCTTGTAAAACCTTAGAAAACTCGTGAAAACACTTCAAAACTCAAGAAAAACCATCTGTTTTTCCTAACCGAACTTAACCCCACCACCGCGAACGCTCAGACAAATGACGGGGGGCGCTCCTACATCAATCTACTTATTACGGCCGACCTGAAGTAAATCATTTATTGTACGATCTAAATCTCGCTATTTACTCAACGATGGGTCATGGAGTGCCATCAGTCAGACGATAGTGACTCTTTTGTGGGTCATTGTTTACGGAGTTTTTGTGCTAAAGTAAATGGGAGTGAAAAGTGAAATGAAATTGGCACTTTGGAGGGATGTATGTGGTGGGATACTGATAAGTGTTTTGGATTGAAAGGTTTTTGTTTTAAGTCCTGGAGTGATTAACGGATAGTATTGGGAAAAACTACCCGTTCATCGCTCAATCATCAATCAATCGTCAATTATTTTTCAATCACGTTACACTAAGAATTTCTCTTGTTTCATGGATGCGTTTACATCCACAATTTGACCCGAAACAACTTTCTGTGAACCATACAAGTATTTGTTCCCTAAGGAAATTAAACCCGCGACATTTACAGTGGCAACCTATCATTCAGCCACTGCGCCAACCGTCCAGTCAATCTTTAGTTTATTCATTTCCAAAAGTTCTAATATTGTATTGAATTTTGAGTATCAGTCTGGGATAGCATGCTAGGTTATAGTCTCGACCAATCAAAAGAGATTATTATTATCAGATCTTAAAAACCAGTCTCGTCTCGTTCAACAAAAGATATGTTGTCGTGCAGTTCATCGTTCAACAAAAGACATTTGTCGAGCACTCGCTGTTTAAAGGGTACTTTGTATTGTGTACAAGCACTGAACACGTTCCATATTCAAATATTTAGCGTCTAAAAAAAATGTATCTCAGTTGTGAAGTATGTGTATTGAAGCAATAACATACGACTAATAAGATGTCCAGCATTTTGTTGATTGAGTGTGTCCGGTCCCACTTTAATATAGAACACTTGATTACTTTTATGTTTCAACAAATTATATTTAGGAATGTTTCATGAAATATCAAGACGGAGATGAAATAACAGATTATTTAATGTGCCCTAAATTGATTGGTTCAACTGGATCTCGTCAGTACTCATTAAAGTAAAACGAGTTCCAGCCATCACTGTAATCCATTTTTTTCTATCATCCAAATGTTTTGTATAACTCCAGATGTTTAATCAACATTCATTTTAATAAAAATCGTAAACCCAAATACTGTGTAACGATTTTATTAGTGATCCTTTTTTTTTCAAAAGACCCAAAAACCGATCGTAAATAACAGTGGAAATAATTAAACATTCTCGACAACTATCCCTCCATCACAATAAATAAGCGAATTTACTGTCCAGAAACAACTATAATTAAAACCCAGGAAAAAAAAATAAACACAGTATTATTTCATTCGATGCCATAAAAAGATGATAAACAGCGTATAAATCATGCTATCCATCTCGCGACTGCGGGGCTCGTAAATCGTGGGCAATGGTACCCCAATGTACCCCCCGTACCCCACCGGCGGGCGGGGGGTTGTATTCATTAATTTGATGATATAAAACAAAATGTCATTTTAATTAGTCACCATTATTAGACGCACAATGACAGACAGCGGTCTGGGGGACGTTTGTCTTGTTTGGGGTTGGGTCGTTGTGGCAGACGGGGACGTATTGGACTGAAGGTGCGGCCGAGACGACACGGTGGAAAAATCATTTACAAAGTTCAACTGAATACTGAAATACTTAATATAGCGTCAGTTTCACCAACTTTCTTTTTTGGTTGCAAATTGATAAATGATTCATAAATATAACTGAAACCAATCCATGTTTGCATAAATTACTGCTTGATTTTTGCAGGAAATAGGTACATCACTGAACCGTCTACACTTATACTATACTAGCTTCTGCCGCGACTTGGCGTAGTTTTTTTCACCCGCGTTACGTCTTTGGTAATTGCTACGCTACCGTGGTAGCGTGGTGTTATAGTATATATTATAATTATTAGGTATATATTATTTCTCATGAATCTGGTTATCATATTATACATAAACTAATGCCAGCAATGCGACTGGTAGAGAGATTCCAGAGATTAGAGCGTTTGAACAAACAAACAAAAAAAACAATTTAGCTTTATTATATAAGTAGATATGGATAGCCTGTAATTTTAAATACATTCTAGTATAATCTAGATATTTTTTTCATTTTGAATCCCCGTTTCCGCCCCAGCTCCCAACCCGTATATTTTCTTTACCTGTAGCGACGAATGCTTGCCTTCAAGGGTTTGACTGACGGCCCGTCTGTCACAGCTCTCTCTCAACCTTCTCCCTTACAGACCTATCCGTTACCGCTTACCTTCGAAAACATCCACTCAGCCGCCTGTTGACCCGTCAATGGATGCCTCAAATCGTTGGTTGTCGATGTATATGAGGTCACAGTACAGGATGTGCGTAAACTGCGATGAATGACGTAATTTAGGTGATAAAGACGAGGTTTCTTGGAGTTAAGACGTCTCGCTGAGTGATTTCGGGGCCCGACAGATTTAGTAGTGGTTAGTGAAACGTGTTTTATGACTGGTTAATTGGTGAATTTTGGGCCCATTACGGTTGGGTGGTTTACGTTTTTAACTTTCTTGAAATTGTCAAAATTTTTGTTGAAACTTTGAACAATAGTATCTACTTACTTTAGATGATGTAGAACGGCACTTACGGAAGTGTAATTAAAAGTACTTCAATTTTACATAAACTAAGTAATAATTTTAACATAATTATTACTTAAGGCGCCCATTAGACGGTCATGCTAGCGTCAATCATTTCCATCAATCATGAATGATGGTTGAATGACGGAATTTTATCGCCTACAATTTTCGTCATGCAAACGTCAATCATCGAATTAGACGATAGGTTTTCCGTCAGTCAAAATTTCTGCCATGGTTTTGCCATGGCAAAACCTACCGTCTAATGGGCGCCTAACACGTTGTTATTCTAAACCTCGACTTTTAATTCTATTCAGAGTAACTTGACAGTTAAATAAGGGTTACCAGATTTTGTCAAAATAAAAGATAGTGAGGTGGAGTAAGAATGAATGAATTCGAATGAACTTTTAAATAATATACTAAACTTATATGCAAACTTTTTTTTTTAATAACTGAGATACGCAAGTACTCCATGACGAAGGGGTTACACATAATGTTTTAACTTCTTTCATCTTAAAACATTTATTATTTTTTGCTTTCACCTGTTCCTATGTGTTTCTATTAGAAGAAAATAAAATAAAGATTTAACTTTTATTAACAATTATTAATTATTCTTACATTCCATATTATCATATAAACGAATATTTAAAATTTTATTTAAATTAAACCATTCTTATCATTCATTCTTTACGCAAAATCGTTCACTACCCCAACACTATTAGCTTGATTATGGTAACATTATTTTTCTTTGAACTGTCAAGTTACTGAATATAATTAAAAGTCGAGGTATAATATATTATTACTATCTTCTACTGCCAACTTCCTCCGCGTGGCTTTTTTCACCCATGTCTTGTTACGTCTTTGCTTACTGCTCCGCTCCCGTGGATTGCAGTGTGATGTTAAATAGCAATTTGGAAGTTAATCTGACTATCATTCACAAAACGGTTCATCAACATCATCATTCATTATCGCCTAATCCAACTTGGATAGACAGCCTTACTCATCATCGTCATCTGCCCAGCCTTTTCCCAATTATGTTAGGGTCGGCTTCCAGTCTCACCGGATGCAGCTGAATACCAGTATTTTACATGGAGCGCCTACTATGGGCCATATAAGGAAGCTCAAAGTCGCTCAAAGAGCGTAAAATAATACTTTGATGGTTTAAGTTAGTCGCTTCATTCACAGATGTAATTTATAATCATCCATTAACTGTAATTGACCAGTGCGTATAAAAGCCACCACGTCACATCAACGAAATTGAAATGTTCTCAATCTGTCATACATTTGAGTGACAGCGTTCCAAAAATATATTTGTCATGACAAAATAATAGCTGAGTGCGATAGTTAGGCATTGTGGGTTCAATTGTTGTTAGGGTTCAAAGGTAATAACGAAATCTTTATATTTTACTAAATGGTAAAAATAACCTGCTTCTATTTTGACTATCTCACTTTCCTAATTTGGACAGTATGTGTATTTAAAATTAAGCTCATATTTGTTTTAAGAGTGTGTTGTGATGAGCCAGTGGTTAGGGTGATCGCATCTAATGCACGAGGCTGTGGGTTCGCAACTAGGCATGGGCAAGTACCTATGTGATTTTTCTATTCTATATTTACTTTCTAAGTTTATCTTGGACATCACTGATGTCAGTGAAGAAAAACGACGGAAATCGCCAAACCACCTTGAGCAAGCGTGGTGATCAATGCTCGTGTCTTCTCTGTATGAGGAGAGGCTTTTACCCTACAGTGGGACTAATAGGCTGGTATTGTTTTTATCGGGGGGCACGGAAGTGCCCCCGCCAATTATATTTGTTTCAAGCAATGTTAAACATCGTGGCAATGCTGCCAGCCTATTGGGCACTTGTCCCATTGACAGCGATGCGAAAGAGCTTTTATGAGCTTCCTCCTTTCTTTTTTTTAATTGTACAGTCAGCAAAACAGAGAGGTATGCAAGGTCGTCAGATATAGTTGAAGTTTTCTAAGAAACCGATGAATGTCTTTGACTGAAACTTAACCTAAATAAAGAACTGTTTATTATCTACGTTTTAAATTAAATTACATTCGAAAACATCCATCGGTTTCTAAGACAACTTCAACTATATCTGACGATCCTGCATACCTATCTGTTTTGCTGTGTGTACATACTTTATAATTTTATTATGTTCTATAAGTTTTGTATTTAGGTTAATTATTACCAATAAAATTAAAGAGTTGTAAAGTAATTATTGAGAGACTGTGGGTTGGCTCGTTTTAGCATTAATTAAGCTCATGTTTAACAATGGTAGCAATGATAATTTTTCGCCTTTATTTGTACTTCTCTGTATGAGAAGAGGCCTTTGCCTTGCAATGGGACAAAAATAGACTGTTATTATTGTTTTTTCTTATTATACTTACGTATTATAGGCACCTATTTACTTACGATCCTTTCTTTGTTTTGTAGTGGACATCTTTCGGCTGTAATGATGACGATCCGGATTTTTCGGGAGTCGGCAAGATTTTCATCACTTGAATATTTATGTTGAAGACTACTTGAAGGTCCATGTCAGATACGGCATTGATGTCCGATGACACGTGTAACATATTCCAAGGATGAGATATGACACGTTCCGATTGTATCAACATACCTATTGTAGTTTTTATTGATATTGGTTTTTACAACGTATTTTTAGTTGACATAATTTGTGACGATTATGTCAATAGCAGGATTATCCTGTGATAAGGTAACAGCTATAAATAATTTTGGAATGAATTTTTTATCATTTTGAGTTCGTTTATTTCTGGTTTTATCTACTAGGTGCAGTTATGAATTCTCATCAAATTCGAGGAGATAGGAGCTAGTCATTCTTAACACGAATTAATAATAAATTAGGTAAATAGGACTATCCATCTATCTATCTATTAAGTCTTGGATTCAATTTCCAGGTAGAGCATAGTGTTATTGGGTTTTTTTTAACAGGAATTTCTACGCAGCAGTCTCGGAGTCTGGATTTTTGCCCGGTTGAAGGCAATAGGCTCGCCTCCTATTACATGGAACAAAAACATAACTAGCGAAATGTGGGTGTACTAACGAGTAGGTACACTTCTGCCTAACCCTTGGGAGATTACAGGCGTGATGTTATGTATGTTTTTATCATTTTGAGTTTTGTTTATTTCAGGTTATACCTATCTACAAAGGTGCAGTTTTGCGTTCTCTTCAAATTCAAGGAGGTAGCTATGCTAGTAATTCTCAACATGAATTAAAAATAAATTAGGCAAATATGTAGGACTTCTTTTTTTATTCGAGGACTTTCGAATTCGAACTAGGCATCTTGCCGCTGGGTTTAGGCAGGTGGGGCGATGAACTCGCACTGCATATGGAACCGATTCTGTTATCTGAACGAGGTGTATTCTTGAATACTGTCAAACATGGACAGCTAAAAAAGAAGTATTTCATAAAAAAATACCAGGTATTTGGATTTGATTTGTGTCTTTGATGACAACCTTATGTTTTGCAAATCTGCATCTCATATTATTATTCCAGGCTGCTAGTCAAATAATTTCAAGACAAACTGTAATATTCGAAGTTTGAATAATGTAGTTAAAAGTAAGATGATTGTGTTTTGTTTTCTTGAACTTATTATTTCTTTAACATTCAAACCAATTCTTATATGACATTTCTTGTACCATCTTGTAGTCAGTTTTGTGTGACCTATTTATAGTCTGTTATGTTTGTCTTTAAATTATTATCCTAGATAGAGCGTGTCAAAGTGGCGATGGCGGTGCCATCTTCGCTTGTTTAAGATTTTTTGTTTTAGTTTATTTTACGTTATCTACATGGTATGGGTGTAGGGTGTGTGTGTTGTGTGTTAGCAGATATCTCCTAAATTGCTTATTTTTGTTTTAGGTGAGTAGGGTAAATTTAAATAAAATAAACATTTTTAAAGTATGTAACATATATATTTCTTTGAGCTTTTAATTGCATTTTGAAATACAACATAAAATATTAAATAAGATTATTAAATTTGGTAAAATCAATATTTCAACACCATTTTTTTACTTTTTTTTTCTTAAGAATGAGCAAAAATCTCTCATCAGAGCTAGCGTATACATAATATTTGTCGTATGTTTCATTATTATCGTTAAAATGATAGATTTTTTTTCGATTTCAAATTTTTATCGATTTTAACCATCATTAGCTGAATATTCGCAACTTTTGGAAAAAATATAATTATGTAATATTTAAAACATCAAAAAATAAAACTCGAAAATAATCTTTAAAAATTGTATATTCCATTAGAAATGTCGTATACATCAAAGGGTAAATGGAATTTATAATTGTCACGAATATTCAGTTTACAATAAAAGTTTTTTTGTTGATATCGTCTGAAACTTACATTAGACAGTTTACAATATTTTTATTAAATATAAAAGAGGTTCTTCACTCTCAAGTGCCGTATATACATCATCGTATATCTGTCGTTACAAATTGGAAGATATATCAGGTATATCTTTATGTTCTAAACGTATACGAATTGTTATCATTCCTTTCAACGAAAAAAAATGTATATGTATCACTTTTAAATATAGGTTGATTGTTCAACCGATTAATGCGCTGGTATATTGGTATACAATTGTTCACAGATGTAGTTTACCTAATATTATGTACTTATCACTAAATAATAAATAGCATCCTCGCGTGGAGAGCATACCTATAGCAAAATTTACACTAAGGAGATTGTTATATTGCATTCTATGTCGAATTGTATGTACAATACGAACAGAAACGAATGAGATTGAATCTCCGAGATTATACGCATCGACGGATCTCTTAAATTCACAAAAAAAAAACAAGAAAAATCATCAAAATATACATAAACTAACCACGTTAACCCTAACTCTGATTTACATAAAATATTAAGTAACACGAAAAAAAAATGATATTGCAACGAATTTTCTGATAAAATACTGAAAGTCAACGCCACTACGCGACTAATACGATAGACGAATCACATGCGAAAGGCGAATTGCAATTAACGAAAACTAATTTCCACGATTTACCTTTTTCAAAGAATTAATTAGCAAAAAATATACATTTACAAAAAGAGATCGAATCGTATTTTTTATGACTTAATGTGACTTATATTTACATTTATCGAAATGGAATTATAACGTAGTGTGGAAGATAAGCCACGGGCTCCGCCGCCCTTACAACAACCGATCACCTAAAGGCAATATTTTGAAAATATTCTCTTAATACCTAAAACGAACGTAAGACGTTTGGCGTATACTTAAGTCGCTATTAATTTATTACACTAACCGATCTATGCGGTGAAATCTAACAATAATTACCTAAATAATTAAATTGGCAAAGAGTTTCGAAATACTTAGCGTCGCGGCTGCGACCTAACCCTAGCAAGGTTTAACGTAGCAAGATATGGTATCATCACAACTGCCGGCTGGGGTCCAGCCTACACGTACTTACTGGAGAGCTGCTTGGCCAGTTCCGTGTACTTGAGGAACTTGGAGTGGGGGCTCTCGTCGAACGACTGCGAGGGGCTACGTGGGTCCTGGGGCGAGGCGGCGTTGGAGCCACTCTTGTGCGTCCCCGGGGAACCCGCCCCGGCAGGGGCCTTCAGCGGCACAGGCTCGGGCAGCGCGCCGTCTTTCACGAAGTGCATCTTTGACAGATGGTGCCGATACGCGCCCTTCGATATGAAAGGCGTGTCGCATAGAGCGCACTTCATAATCGAATCGGTTACGACCGCGTCATTGCATGCCCAGCTGAACGTCAGGATGCTCGGCGGGCCGGCAGGCGAGGGCGCGGGGGCGGGGGCGCGGGAGGGGTTGGACTCTGTCTTGTCGCAGAGCTTCTGTAGCGCCGCCAGCGGGTGGCTACCGCCGCGACGCGACGAGCTCGGTTCGCCCGACGAGCCGCCCCCGGCCAGGTTGTCGAACATGGAGGAGAGCGCGCCCAGGCTGGTGGCGGGCTTGCGCTCGGCGCCGGGCGTGGTGGCGGAGCGCTCGCTGGCGGGGCTGCGCGGGCTGGCGGCGGGGCTGGGCCCGGCGCTCTCGCGCTTGGTCACGACGGGCTTGACGTCCTCGTCGGCAGTGCTACTCGGCCGTGGCGGCTCCTCGTCGTCGTCTACTTCAGTCTTCACTCGCACTGGCTGACTGCTCAAATCTACGCCATTTTCGCGCTCTTCCTCCTCGACTTCTCTCTTTATTCGCACTTCAGTCGGGCGGTCCTCAGAGGCTGGGGTTTGAGAACCGCGAGTGTCAGGAGTAGTACGAGGAGTCATGTGATACGTGTCCAGCTTCCTATCGGGAGTCAGTGATTCTACTCTACTACCGCCCCTCTCGGACATGGAGCTGGACTCGCTCCCGCTGCGCTCACGGCGCCCGTATCCCTGCTGGTGATGGTAATTCCTCAACATATTCATAGTCTGGGGATCAACCAGCGGTTTGGTATAGTCTACGCTCTCATCTATGCCTAATCTCTTTAGGATACTAGACCCGATAGGCGCATGTGAAGCGCCGCCCGGCATGCCGGGCACAGTGTGCCGCGATCGGGTGTCGAAACTCTTCTCTATCAATTGTTCTATGGCGTTGAGAACCGAAGGCGACGAGCTTTTTTCATTGCTCGCATTGGGGTCTTTGGAACTCGGGGAGGAATCGTTCACGGAGGATGGGGAGCGGTGGTGAGCGGAGCCGGGTGACGGTAGCTCCTCGTTGATACTCTTGCGCCCATCCCGGCCAGTGGGCGTAACGTGGCCGGGCACGTCTGGCGGGATGATATTGTTAGATAACAGAGCGCTTTTCAAAAAGTTCCTTTGGCTATTTGACATCGGCGCGCCAATACATTGTCGTATGTGCTCGACGAATACTGCAGTCTCAATTTTGTCACCGCATTTCTCACAGGTGATTCGGCTACCAGTGCCGAAATCTCTAATAGGTTTACCCATAGGTACACCGTTCCCTTCCCCGTTTTTGAACTCGTGTTGTGCTCTCTCCAATTCTAGGAGTTTTCTAACTGGCAGAGATTTCTTTCGTTTTTCACGTGTCTGACGTCTCCTGCCTCCACTTTCAGTAATTGATCGCATAATGTGTTCTTTGTAATGAGAATTTTTTACCATATGATTACTCAACTCTTTCAAGGAACTAAATGCTTGGTCGCAGACTTTACAAGTTAATACAGCGCTAACATGACTACTAGTACCAGTGGTAGGAGGTGCCGCGTTGTTAGCACCCGGGGCACTGGAGTTAGACCCTCCCTTGCTAGCGTCGTCCGAAGATTTCCAAGAAATTATTTGTTCTTGCGATATGATGTTTGTGTAGTGCTGAGTGCGCTGCATATGGCTGGTCATTTCAGCCAGTGAGCGAAAACTTTCAGCGCACCACATGCATTTCAATATTTGCCTGGTTTGCTCTGCACCTTTACCTAACCAAACATCTTGGCCACGGACGAGTTTTCTAGGTATTGGCATATTCTCTTTTATGAGCATGTTCAAATCATTTTGGCTCGGTTTGGATGAACCGCTCGAAGAGGATGAGTTATGAGACGGTGTCGATGGTGAACTAGAAGGCGGTTGTAAAGAAGATGGGATAGGTGCACCCGAAGAGGGTGGCACGGGTACGTTTACCCCGCAATGCTTTGCTTCCTTCATGTGCACCGTCAAATCTGCGAGCGAATTGAAGCTTTTCTTACACCACACGCATTTAAGGACATCTTTAGTTTGGTCGGCGCCTTTGTTCAACCAGTGGGATTGCCAAGCAGAATGACGCGCTGCTGCATTTGGAGCTAAACCAGCACCTAAAGCGGCACTTTGAACTGATCGGAACAATTCTTCGCCGCCTAGCCTGCTCAACTCACTCATCTTTTCAAGTGCTTTTGTGGCATCGCTAGGTGTAGGACCTCCGTGTTTTAGTTTGCCGTTCCAATCAGAAGGGACGCCTCCCTTAGGAGACAGACTAGCTGCAGCGACTGCAGCTGCGAAATATGGCAGGTGCGGTGCTACAGGCGTTGACCAAGGAGATGGAGAGTGTTTAAACTCTGACGGTCTAGAACTTTTTCTAGATGGGACTGGTGATGGTGAGTCCTCAGGGCCACGTTTTCTTGTGCCAACAGACAAGTCAAGTGGACCGTTTTCATTCTTACTGAGATTGACGACATCGTCGTGATCATCATCGTCATGTGGTGATTCACTGCGTTTTGTGCTGAAGTCAAGTACAGCGTCACCTCGTTCGGAGTCAGTCATGTCCTCCTGGCAGGACATGAGGAGGCGCTGCTGGGCGGCAGCGGCGGCTGCGGCCCCGAGGTAGGCGGCTACCGCGGCCGAGTGTGGCGGCAGCAGCGCGGCGGGCAGCGCAGCGGTCAGCGCGGCCGGCAGCGGCAGGCCCGCGCCGCTGCGGCTGGAGTACACCGAGTCATTCGAGGGACAGCGCGGCGCACCCGACGACTCCCGCGACAGACATCTCGGGCTCTCCCTGGGGACAAAATCGTGACACGGTTAGATCGACTGACATAATTCACTTAACGAAAATTGCCGCCTGTGTCTCAGCCCCGTCGTTATCTTTAAACCGGTTATCGACATTTGAATATCGACGGTAAACAAAACGAATGCACGTTTTTTTAATGGCCATTTTTAATAAATTAATAGCTCGATCGTGAATAGCAAAAAGACACACTAATGGGTTTATATCGATCTAAAAAAAACTTTATAGCTCGTTGTTCGGGTGTCCTTGTGGGTCGAAGTTTTTGTTTTGATTTTTTTTAATGGTGACAATACGATCAAAAAACCAATCGCTGACAGAGTTGACGTACTGACATTAGATTTAATGTGTTCGATACAAAAGGAAAAATATTGATGACATACGACATTAATATAAATCTAAGGTAAATTGGGTACAAATAGGTCAAGTCTTGAGACATGAATAATCAATTGGATATCAAAGAAGTTATAATTAATGACAGCTATAAAATTTAACAATCACATTTTCGGCGAATAGACTATATTAGAATATTGAATATTGTATATTTTAAAGTTATCATTCAGAGAATTGTGGTGATATCAAAAGTGATAAACATGACAGGCACGATGGTTGATGACAAAGCTTATCGATTATTTATGAGACAATAAAATACACAAAAACTTAATAAAAACAGGTTCCATTGTAGAGTGAAAGACTATCGAATGTCCTCAAAAAATCCATGTAACTCGTAAAATAGAAGAATCGAATATAATGTTGTTGTTTTGAGAAACCCACAGACCATACGTATCAAACGTTACAGATAAACAGACATAAAATAAATCACGATAATCTAGGCTTTAAAACTTTTAAATATTTTCTACAATATCATATGGGACTTTAAGAATCGAGCTTTCCATTCGATTTGAATAACAAACTGTCAATATTTTTCAAGTCGATGTTGTTTTTTTTATTGTAAGCTAAATATGGATATACGTCTAATTCGTAACAATAAAATTGTTTCAAATACAACAGAAAAAAGCACTTTGATAGTGAAAGAAAATAAATACTTTAGGCATAGAGTAAATCGTAAACTCTGCTCTGAGAGATTATGAAAAATTCTAAGTTGAAAGTCAAAAAGTTGAAGAAAGGAAAAGTTCAAGAACATTTCCAATATTAAATTAAAAAACTGAACGTAAAAACAATATAAAATATGATGAATTACACAAAAGTAATACAACACTTGGACAAATAGAAAACCTACCTCACGTGGTCGGGCTCGACGATCATTTTAGACGTAATGTTTTCAAAGTACTCCAAACTGCTAACGGTGAAAAACTTGCGGATCCATTAATACAACACTGATACAAATGATAACACTTTGCTACTAGACAACAATTGAGACTCCCCAAAAATAGTTGAAAATGTAAACACGTCGCGAAAGACGCGCCGCGATGCCGGCGGTCGGAAGGGAAGTGCGCGGTGCCTGCGGCGGCGGCGGCGGTCCCGCGTGGAATGAGACGCCGCGTGATTTACGACCCGCCTGCAGCGCCCCCGCCCCGCACGCCCCTCGCTAGAAAGAGACAGGTGCCGCTGTAACGGACCGCGCTCTGCGAGAGACAGAGACGGCTATCGGTATTCTACTTCGAGGGGTGGCGCTGCGTAATGCAAGCGTGCGTGCGATGCGCGAGGTGGACGTGCAGTGACGGGCGATCGTTCCGATGACAGCCGACTGACACAGCGGAGCTACTCCGCATAGCTGAGTCACAGTCGTAACACCAATGAAAAATGTACAGAGCATCCTTGATGGCCAATAGGCGCAATAACTTTTTAACGAGATTGTTTACGGAATTCCATTTACGTAGGTGGAGTAAGCAAAGATGAAGCGCGCTCGGCGTGGTAGGCTGAAGTCGCGGGGCTTAAAGAAGATTACCCGGACAGGGTTGACGGCGTTGACAAGGAAATGGCGCGTTAACAAAACGCCGAGACGAGTCCTTTTAACGACTCACGGACAGACAGGGGACGCGGACGGATTTACGCGTATCACGAACAGATTTCCTGCTTTGACAAAGGGAAAATATTTTCTTATGTTTATTTTATTTTTACGCAAGGAAACGTTAGGACACTTCCGAACGACAATACTATAAATGTCAGACGGCGAATCGATAATGACAGGACGTCGTCTAGATAAATAAATTATTAACAAAGTAAAGAAACTATGTTCCGTTAATCCCCGGAAACTAATGTACTATACGTTTTACAGCCCATAATACTGTTTTTATTATCATTGAACGATCTCAAAGTAAATGTTATCAACGAATCCGATCTAAACAACTGTTATAGTGATTTGACAGAACCTTGTTCCAAACCCCAAAAGTTTTATAAGTAAAGTTTTTAATAAGAGAATCGCACAGCTGTTTATTGCTTCCTATGAGCATTAGTCGGCTGCGGGTCAATCAATCACACGTATTTATGTGACAACTATCTCCGTCTCTTTCCTGCGCCAAACTAAAATAACCCCGAGTGGGTTGTGACATAAACAAAAGAATTCTAGGCTATTTTTCTACATGTAACGACAGATGATAAAAATGTTAGTGGGATATATTTTAGACTGTGGCCGTTTTGATGTTTAGGAATTAGGACAGAGCGGTTTTATGCGCCAATGTATGCATAGTGCGGGCCAACGTATGGGGGACACCTGACATCGTTTGAATAATTTTGCAGTAACAAAGCAAATTTTATAACTGACACATGTCTCCTTAGTAATAAAATTGCAGTGAGCTTGATAGTAGATATTGTACGCATGTTTGTTGAGAATATAGAAATAAGTGGATACGAGAATGAAGATAAAAATTATATATTTCGACCTTTTATGAATTGATGATTAGATTATTTTATGAATAGATATATATGTATGTCTGATTAATCGTGTCCATGTTGAATCTTATTGGATTACTGTATTTTCTTGTGAACTAGTTTTCACTTAGTAATACGAGTTGACTAAGATATGACAAAATACCTGGAGAATATTTAAACATTATTTTTACACTTATAAACATTTTTTACCATTTTTTTTTTGTACGTCTTTAGTTTCGACAGCTTGCCAAGCATTGAATTGTTGTAACTTCTTTCAGCGTAATAGATAAGTAAATATTTCTCTATCGTTCTATAATGGGCATAGATTTGAACAAAGATATAATAAACCTATTCTAAGAAAGGGTCTAATTTAATAAAACTTTTATTCCGAAATCATATTTTCTTGAACGAACGAACTGAAACATTTAAACAATTAGTACAATATAGTGGAGACGTAAGTACGTTGCCAGACTTTCATAATTTCTCTAATTCGCCTAATTTCACAATTAGAGAAGGTTAAGAAGATAATTTGGCTATTGAATATAGTTCAGTTAACTAATTGAGAAGCGTTGTTGTTAATTACGAAATAGAGAATAATAATTATCTGCCAAATAACACATATGATTAAGGGCCTGTTGCTTTAAAATAAATAAAAAAGTTAAAAATAAATAGTAATAGTTAGTTTGGCAAAAGATATTAAGTTTTTTTGTCAGAAATTACAGAAGTATATTTGTCATTACAATAAAAAAACGATAGCTGGCAAATCACTTAATACGAGTATGTGATACAGTATTTTGTCAGGATGTTTTTTTTTTAACTGACTTATTTCCGCGACTTGATTCGTGTGAATGTCGTTTTTTTTTGGCCGAACCCTAATTCTTATTGTAAAATAAAAGTAGCCTAGTTACTCTTTATAACATTAGCTTTTCGTCCAGCCAAATCACCGATACGGTGATTTAAGGAACACACAGACAGACAGACAAAATTGAAAGAAAAATGTTATTTCTTGTAAAAACCTGTTATTTAGAGATTGCAAACAAACACTTCATTTTTATTTATTTGTAATACCGTCTTCAATATGTATATTATAGAAACAATACATTATTACTTCTAAACCAATAATTAAACCTTCACAAATCAATACTTCCATTATAGGAATAAAAGCAACAACAGAAACTGTTCCAGCTGTTTATTGTCACATTACTATTGCCCTCAATTTATTATACTTGACCAAGTGACTTACTACTAGCGTTGGACTGGTTACGATGACAGAGCAATTTAGTACGACCTGCGACTACGTAGATATTGTTATATTAATCAGAATCTATAAACTAGAGAACATTTTAGAGAGTCTAATACTATTCATATTGGTATTTTCTTCATTTTTGCTTCATCATCATCAACATATCAGCCGAAAGAGGCATACCTACTGTTGGACATAGGTTTCTGCTTAAGATAGCTACAATGACCGGCCCTAAATTTGCTTAACATTCGGAAATCAAAACATGAAAAATCTTTTGGAGTGTCAAGACATTGCAGAACAGGGAAGTCAGTAGATAAAGGAAAACTCATAAAAGATTCAAATTCCTTTCAGAGATACGATTACAAAAATACATAAAATATTTCTATTTCAAGGACACTCAATCAAAATGACTCTACTAATACATCAGCTTAATTCCCATCGGAACCCATATTTTTATCCATTTTAGCGAAAACACAAACTAAATCAGTAGATCTAAAATCTAAACAATAGAACTTCAAGGCACTAGGACCTCAAAATGATTGATCACGCCACCTCAGTGCAGCTAATTGACATTGATTGAACAGACTTGCTACAGGACAAACTTTACCGTTCACTTTCCTTAAAGTTTACTTTCCTTATTCCCGTTGCATTAGAACTCAGATTGGTGTAGCTTTTGTTTTTTGAATTGTATTGTGGTTATTTGCACTCGTACCTGGCCGGTCGAAAGATAAAGATTTGAAATAAAAGATTTCTAATACAATTAACATGGTAATGATGTCCTCGAGTTCATATTAGTGAGAACGTCAGATTGTACTATAAATAGGTTTTTAGTCGTCTGACAAATGAGAGAGCTGTAGTAGCTGGTACAATAGGTTAATTGTGATTTGGAACTTTCGAAGGTATAGGAGGTATATAAAAGAACATCTTTGTTTCTTCAAACCATGCGGCGGCAGTATTGGCTGTTTAGTATTTAAAAAAATGTATCATTCCGAAAAGATAAAATGTTTTCATCAGCATTACTAATGCGACTGAAGCTGCTGTTCGAGTACTTAATAATGGCTTTATAGTATCTCAAATTCATTTACAATGATTTATTAGGTATTTCTTTAAATTCCACGTTACTACGACACACAATCCAAGTGATAAACGACCTGTACCTAATTTAAATTTATATTTTTGTTCAATTACATATAATTACTATAATACATCTAATTAAATATTGAAATTAATCGAGCTGCAGCTGTCCTCATATCGTTTCGATACGGTTCTCGTACAATCTGATTAACGATTCGTAACAAAACAATATAAATCAGCTTGTAATCGAGACGTGTGTGTAAATAATCGATATTATTCTTAATGTCGAGCCACCTACTGGAAACAAAGTTGAAAAACAGTTGTGCAACATTTTGTTTATCATGAATTCGTAACATTTGCATGTTGCCAGCAACACTGCAACGTTCGTTAATACCAATAAGTTATGTTTGTATTTGAACAGAAACATGTTTTTGAAACATTGTTGTGCAGTTTGGTCCCGCACTTAAGTAATTATTGATATGATCTCTTTGATTTCTAATACCGTGCTGTATGGTAGAGAGCAAAATATTTTGTGGTAACCTCAATAGGTTACCACAAAATATTTTAAAAGACTAATTTCGACTTTTATAAGAATAATTTCGTCAGGTAATTAAAATTATCAATCAGTTGGTTAACCATGATTTATTGGAAAAGTTCTAAAGCATAACTATGATTGTAAAAAACATTAGCAACGGCAAATAAAACCCATTAAATTACACAATCACGATCAACAACAAAACGTATCCGCCTCAGATACAAATCTCCTAATCATAACCTCCGCAGTATGATTAATTATCACAATCAAAACATCAATCATGTATTATATTCTAATAAATATCAATAATCATTAATTTTCATGTCGATCCAATAACTAAATAAAACAGGGCATACTAGAAGATAAGTGGTATCTATCGTATTCAAATTATTGTCACGTTTCGTTTAAATAAGTTTAATTGAATTGTTCTAGTCTGCTCCTAGAGAATATCTGCTTAAACATTGTTATGTTTAAGCAGATATTCAGATTGTTCAGAGAAAACAAAATCTTTGTTCTTTAATGTCGCAATGACACTGCTGTATTAAAAGTGACGTTAAACTCGTGCTCACCTTGATTCTGTTTGTAATACAGTTATATGTTTAAAAGAATCCATAACAGTTAATTTTTAATTTTTTAAAGGATTCAAATCTATTGTCTTTGTAACTAGATAGATTTTTGTTAGAAGCCATCTTAGTTATATCTGATCTGCTATTTTCTTACATTTCCTCTTGCTCCGGTTGCACCATCACCACAAGTCTTTGGTGTCTTATGGCGCAACCCCTGACCCATCAATCATTCTTACCACTATCGATAAATCCAAAAGCATTTCAAAATGAAAATTGATGGAACGTCATTTTCAAAATTCAGATCATTTTTAGTTGTTCTGCCCACTATAACTGTCACTGACGGATCCATTCATTTCTTTATCTTTACCAACTTATTTCTACATGCCTGACATTCTAAACTCGACTTTAGTAAGCTTGACACAAAATTTATTCCAACTGCACATTTAAATTTTCATTCCTCTATCTCGTCTACATAAAATGTTCGTTAAATCTATTCCACTTCTTACTTTATGGGCTATATAATAAGAGTTATGTTGGCAGTAAATTTAAGTTTGTTGGGTTAGCAGTGATGTCAGTGGACAGTCGTTGTCAACTGATCAGTGGAAACAATGGGATCATTAAAGTGGACACCATGGAGTGATGTGCAGACCTCCGTGTTGACAATGGCGTATGGTATTATGAATGGGTCCGCTGGATTCGAGATTGTTGATGGTTTAATTTCCATAAAAGCCTTGAGGTGCAGTATGGAAGGGATTGTTCTTGCAAGTTTGACCCTGTAGACATTGGAGCTTAATCAAATTAATATTGTGTGACTGAGGCGTCTGGACAATTATAATGTATGATGATTTTAGATGCATCATCTACCATTTAGCTTAATCTTAATCATTCTTTCTTCATTATTTTTGCCTTTGACCAAACTAATGCTCTCTATTATTTTATCATATTTTGGCCATCTTTACCCCAGAGTGAAATGTCAATCTATATTTTTTAATTTTATTCATGGGCTTTGTAATTCTTTATGAATATAGAACTATTTGAAGACGATGATTCAATGATTGATGATGATTTCAATTTTCAAGACGACGTTTAGCCATGACAAAAGATTTTTTAGTATTAAAGCACACACTGCATCCAGTTTCAAAACATCCAACCCACTGCAACTTATCCATTGGTCACTGTATAGCCTAACGGCTTATGGAAGGTGAAAAAATTAATAAACTGTAGCATCTTGAACTTACCTCTCAGCATTGGGATCCTGGATCAGGGTAGCAGGTATGCTGTGCTCGATGTCGTCACGTTCGTCAGGCGCGGGGGAGGTGCGGGATGCTGGGGATACAGAGCCGGACGCTTCGCCCTCTCCCCCTTCCTGCCTCTCCCCCCTGTCGCCTCGCTCCTTCACTCCGCTTTCTGGACTGTTGGCTTCTTCTGTGGACAATGAAGATGATGTTGTTAGAGAAGTTGACGATAGAACAGGTTCATTAAGCTTTAGAGGGAGGGGAAGGAGACAAATCTTAGTCACAACATTGTCTAAAATCAAACTAAATATTATTGATCATACTTTCATCCCCACGTGTTTCATTTCTGTAATGACGTGTGAAGACAGAAATAAACTTAGAACCTCGTGCTATTCCAAAGCAATTACGTTGATAAAACTAATTTGAACGAGGAAAATAGCGATGACAAATCCATATCATAATAAGCCATTCTAAATCAATAAATATGCATTCATATCTTGTATCACAGCTCCAGTCGTCATGTTAGCCAAATGGAAAAATTCTGAAGCAAACAAGCATGACACAAACAATTTCTGATACAGCTAATTAATATTGAAAACAAAACACCAACTGACAAATTAATCATGATAATAAAGACATTTTAAAACCGTATTTAGGTTGATTTAAAAGGGATAGATAACAGTATATCGCTTTATTGCGATCGTTCATCATCTAAATGTAATAATCGGCGATAGGATAGATATTAAAAATGATAATACAAGGAAAAACACAATTGTAATGGGGCCATCGTTCGTTGCGCAAAACCATGTGATCGATAATTGATTGATTGGTTACATTACGCTAGTCACAGACGGATCAATTATTCAAAGACTATATCTGCTGACATAATTTGGAATGATAGTAACGATAAAACGAATATTGATATACAGATATGGGTTTTATCAGGTTTTAAAGGAGTCACCTAATTAGATGGAGATAGTGGAAATGATTGGTGCTTTTCTTTGGTGTTTTTTTTATATGATTGCTAAATAATACTTGATACGTGATAATAGTATTGTACTTGATACGATATTTTATCGGTGCATATTATGTTGCTACGCAGAGACGAGCAAAAAAGTATGGAACTCAAAATATATTCTTACATTCAAAGTAGCCTCTACTTTGTTAGACATAAGAGATATCTCATTCAATTTCTCAATTCTTTCTTTGATCGGAGGAAAAAGAACAAGTGATCCTACCACATAGCCTGGACCTTTAGCAATAAGAAAGACAATTACTATTTATTGCTGTTTGTTCTTCAGAATTGTAATTAGAACGTTGATGATGACCGCTGTCATTATGAGGCGTTTCCGACACATTGACCGATTTGCTCTAATTTTCTGAACAGTAAAATAGAATGTAGAATGGACTTTATTTTCATGTTGTAGGTAAGTATTATGCATCTGGTATTCCAGTGTTATGTTGAATTCTTTACAAAGCCAATAACGTTCCAAAATTAAAGGTACAATCTTACTCCTATTATAAATGCGAAAGTTTCTATGTTGGATACTCAATCACGCTAGAATGGCTAAACAAATCTGAATGGCACAGAGATAGATTATAATCTGAAATAGCACATAGGCTTTGTTTATCCCAGAAAAAATTACTATTCTCGTGGAATAATATATCAACTTTAGCAGAAGCTAGTCAACTAACATAAATCAGACAGATAGCAAAATCATTAAAAAATCAATTTATGGCACAGAAGTTTACAGATGATGAGCAACGAAAGTAAAAAAAAGAACATCAAATCTCTAAAACAAAGCGCTTTTGAGCGTAACGAAAATCCGCGACCAAAAAGAGAATCACCGATTATGAAGTTATCGTCCGTCCGAAAAACGCATCGGACAAAAAAAGCGTATTTGAAACCGGATAGCCGAATTGGCGCCGCGGTGGCCGGCCCGCTTATTTCACTGCCCATTGATCCGTGAACCGCGTTTCTGTACGCTAATTGATTAAAACGCAACGTGTCAATCCGGTGCCGGACGCCAAAGATGCGGTTGCGGACGAAGCGCCCGCGGCGGTCTGCACTGTGGCTAGTGGTGGGATAATTGGTCCCGGGGTCGGATGTCCCGTGGTTGTACTGTCTGTGGGGCACGGGACGGTACGCGGGGCTTGTTTAGAAACAAGAGCTTTAACTAACGTTAGTTAAATATATGTACAAGACAAACACACGGTTAGGTACATAGTGTAAAGTTTTTTTTTTTTACTCATTGAATGCGAATGCGAACGTGCGAATTATATTATTATATTTAAAATTAGATTTATGTGATTGATAGATGCTAATTATTGATACTATCAGTGATAGGGTTTTCCACAACCTCTGGGGTTTTTTGTATACACAAAACCGATAAATCAACAACCGAATCATAATCCCGGGCTCTCATTCCGGGTTGATCCCAATGGGGAACAAGTGTGGGCCATCCCTATTCCCGATCTGTATGTGCCAGCCAATTGATCAAAGGAAGTGATAGGCCGCTGGGTATCTGCAGGTGACTCTGATTCGCTCTATGAATGTGAATTTTAATGAAGCCTCCCCTTTACCGCATTGTCTGTGAATTATGGGATGTAATGAATCGGTATGTTTGTTTGGGGGTCATTTTTTGGGGCTATTTGATGTGGTTTATATTTTGTTTTTTTTTTTTTGTAATTACTTTTGTTTTAAGATCATTAAAGTTGAGTTTCAAGATTGGATTGAACTGTTAGGGTGTTCTAAATATTTTAGTATTTTGATGAAGTATTTTTTTTTTGAGTTTCCAGGGGAAGTCAAAATTAAAGCATTTATTTCAATTGCACCATTGTCAAGGAGTCGGTCAGTTAGTCAGAAAGTTGAAGCTTTTATTAACTTTTTTATCACTATGGAAGGACTATGGCCCCTGCAACCCAACAATTTATCATTACGATAGGTGAAACTTTTATTTGAGAAGTCACAAGTCAGAATTTTTGTCACAATCAAAATACAGACATTAATTTCGATGAAATCTTTCAAAATGACGAATTCTGCATACATTACTGAAGACAAATGATTCTAATTAAGTAATATTTGAAGAAACAGTTATTTACAATTACCTTCTTAACGGTCAACTACCTGCTTTTGTATTGTCTCTTCAATTGGGTAATTGACACCATTAACTACTAATAATAATCAGGCAACTATGGCCCATAGAAAAAATACACAAAATAATCGTATATAAATAAACTAGATAATACGTAGTAAAAGTCTTAATTTATTATATAATAATTTCATACATATTATTTCTATTATTATACATATTTTTTTTTAACTAAGTATATTATTTAAAATTTCTTTTAAAAAATATGTGTAAAAAAAATATGTTAAAATAAAAAATGTGGAGACTTATTTCAAGGCATAACTTCTCTAAAGAAACACTTCATTTAAGCCCTGAAAACCTGATCAATTTTTAATTAACTGAAAAGTTTGATTTTTAATTCAATTGCAAAAATTAACTCGGCACAAAAGTGACGTCACAGTTGTTTGTTGCCATACAAAATCTATGGGAGAATCACGTTTTTATGTGACCTGTGATCACATAAAAAGCACGTCGTGCTTGTTTGACGAGATGTATGAACGTGGACGAGGCGAAAGGAGTATGTAAGGACCGTAAGCAGGTGGCGTTCTGTGGTTTCTGCCTACCCTCATGGGAAAAAGGCGTGAGTTTATGTATGTATGTATATAAAAAATACGTCAATTTTTTGGTGGTGTCATTATTATCTACTCTATTATTGTTACAGTTCAAATAAATGAACAAAAAAATAAAAAAATACTTTTTTTTCTACCATTCGTCACAGAGTCCACAGTGCGCTTTACAATGTTCAGACAAAACAATAGATCAATTTCACCCAAATCGCCGTGAAACCGATGTGATTACCGATTACCGATTACAATTGTTCACCAAATGACAACGTTAACTAAACCGTTTCTTAATAAAACGTTATAAATCGTGATTTTTATCGATCGTCGACGAAATGGGTCGATACTTTGATAGCTATATTAACCTACACTGCTATTTTATACCTTACCCGGTTGCTTTTAAAGTTTAGTTTGCTGTGTTGAGTTTGTAGTGCAATTTCTACAGTTGATTTGTAAAAGGTAAATTATGAAATGTTCTAAAAACAACTTTCTTTAATCGATGTAAGAATGCTCATGTTAAGTTGGACAATAGACAGTCTGTGGCCCACTTGCGCCAAAAATATAACTTAGAGTTGGTTGTTAACAGGCGGTATTACAAAATGTCATAAGTAATTTACCCTAATAATAATATTAGCAACTAACTTGGCGTTAAAAAAGTTACTCTAACTGGTGCAAGGGGGCTGAGAATGGAGGAATGAGCAATAGTTACTGTATATGTTGGGTGTAGCTATGTATTTTGAAGCTGACGTTAATTTGTCAAGCTGCAAAATTTGTAGTGTACGCGAAATTTTTGCAGAAGTAGGTCTCATGTTTTAGGAGGGAACTGTAATACTCTTCAGATTATTAAAAGTTCAAAATTAAATCCAAGATTAGAATACTGCCGTGTTACCGAAAAAGGGCACAACTAACACTTTTTGTCAAAATGAGTTATATATATATTCGGAATCAGGAAAAAAAGGCCTATCTGCCTGATTTTTTGTGGATTTTTTTTGTAAAATGTTAGTTGTGCCTTTTTTAATTAGGTACGACGGCAGAATAAGTGTTGTGGTTAGGCGGAATTGATTAGGAAAAGATACAGTAGGACTTAGGTATAATCTGCCAAAAGAATCATCTCATGATAGTAAATAAATGAAAATAAAATAGTATTTCACATATCAAATTAAATAAAAAATTGGTTATTATACATTTGGCGTTGATGTCCGCTATCGCGGATGCAGACGAAGACGCGGAATAAGATCCTATGTCCTTTGTTAGGGTTCAAACTATCCCTGTACCAAACATCATCAAAATCGGTTCAGTGGTTTAGTAGTGAAAGCGTTAACAGACAGAGTTACTTTCGCATTTAAAATATTAGTATGGAAAAGTTTTATAACTTCATCGAACTGCTATTGTTTTTGCTATAGCACATTTGGCATATTAATTTAGTTTAACGTAATGAAAGATGGCAGGTTGGATCGTTTTAGCTCAATAGGCAAAACGACGAATCGTTTCACACCTCTAAACCATCAATCGATTATCACTACTCACATTTATCAACACATCAAACTTCGCACAGTAAGTTTCACTTAATCGGTTGTTATCACTTGTTATCACGTGATCAATCAACGGCAGATGTCGGTAATCCAAACTACTGATAACAGATAACGGCAATTTCGCAATAACCGCGGTTACTGTTGACATACTACTTGTAGTTGTAGATACGGGGTTTTATTTGCAAAGCTTGTGGCTATTGTCGTTAGGAAATTATTATTTAAAGTTTTTTTTTTTGGTCAAATTTTGTGTTGACTTTTGTAAGTCGTCCATTTTAGCACCTTTGTTACTTTACGTTCTTATGTATAACTAGATTATGTCCATGGCTTCGTCCGTGTGGATTTTCTTTATTGATCCATATTTTTTTTAATAAAATATTAATGTTATCAGCGAGTTACATAAGCTATTCTAAAGTGCCTAGTGGTCTAATTGAAATAAATGCTTTGACGTTTGCCTTTGATATCAAAGGCAAACGTCAAAGCATTTAGAAAAAAGAAAAGAAAAGTTTTTATACAAAAAAAATCTGCATTTATATAAAAGCAGATTTTTTTTGTATAAAAACTTTTACACCATTCAGATTTCAATTATATATACATAAAATAATCATAAAAATATATACATTAACTTTCGTCTTTTTCCCACGGAGGTAGGCAGAAACCACAGTGAGCCACCATGCAGCTACTATCCTTACATACAAAGAAAATCTTGTACGTACATGTTTTTTAATCCTTAAAAGTCCAATCTTTCTAATCTAAATTAAAAACCTCATTGAAATACTTGTCTACCAAAGATCAGAACTGCGTAACTACCAACAAACAACATAGGTAAAGCATTCAATCAGTCGGCGCTGTGACGACGCGTAATTTCCTCGCGGCCGTCCCGTTGTTCTGCCGTTGTCGTGCCGTTGTCGTGTCGTTAGCGTGCCGTCTGTACCGGACAGCACAAAGAGCAAGAACTCTTTGTTGGCGGACCGATTCCGCATTGAAATTGAACGAAGTTTCGCGATATTGATAGGTCAATTTTAATTTTCAATAAGTTATAGTTTCTGTGAATGGAATGTTGGTGTTGTTATTAAATTGATAACTTTGATTATTATGTTTGCTTTGAAAATGAAATATCAGTTAATTCATGAATTCATTTATTTCGTTTATTTGATACCTTATGCAATTTGGTACTTAATAAAAAGACGAAGTTTTTAACAGATTTAAAAAAAAATTAAAAGAAAAATTATATTATAAAATAATATTCGATGAGAGTTTATGTAGTTTATTAATTTAACCCTTAAATAAAATTTTAGAAAACAAAAAATGTTTTTTCTTTTTTAGTTTTGAAATTAATTAGTGAAGTGATTAGTGCGTCTAGTGTCGTGATGGCTCAGTGGTTAAGGCGCCCGCCTCTCATGCATGAGGTTGTGGGTTCAAATCCGGGCAAGTACCAATGTGAATTTTTCAATTCATATGTACTTTCTAAAGTTTATCTTGGACATCACTGGCATCGGTGAAGGAAAACATCGTGAGGAAACCTGGACTTACTGTTCCATTCAGAGTAACAGTAAGTTCCATTCAAACCATGTCAGAGGCCCTTGAGGCGGTTTAGAAACTCTGACACTAGGGTGTGTGGGGTCGTAAGACCTTACTACACCCACACGATAAAGAAAGAAGAAAGAATTAATTACTGGTTTACTTAATAAAATTATCTAACGTAGGTATATTTAACCCTCACCTACCATCTTATTACAATAACCTTATCTCGACATCACACGCCTTTTCCCACAGCACACACAATCAGAGCTCACTAATTACGAACATTGTAAAAAATAAACGCCAAACTAAAAACATCACCGATCTGTCACCGTTTCGTGCATGTTCCGATAAATCGCATGCGCACACGCACGCACTATAAATCGTGCTTACCACCGATGGGTGATCGCGATGTTTCGAATTTGTCCTTCGACTTTTGTATTAAGTGCTCCAATTATAATCAACCGGTTCTCGATTGATCGAGTTAGGGTGTTTTTGGGTTGAGTCAGTTGATATAAAGTTTAGTATTAATTTTTAAGATTAATTTTGCAATCAAAACAACTAAATCACTTTTTAGTTGTTTTGATTACAACGTCTTGAGAATTGTTAAAAAAGAACTAAATCATCACTTATTATCTTGGACATCACTGACATCGGTTGAGGAAAACATCGTGAAAAAACCTGAACTGACAAATAAAATAAGTCTGAAATCGTCAATCCAGCTTGAGCAAGCGTGGTGATCAATGCTTGTGCCTTCTTTGTATGAGAAGGGGCCTTTGCCCTGCAGTGGGACCATATAAATAGTATATAAGTACCTACCTGTTACACCTAATTATTTTATTATCAACAACATTGTAACGACAAATAATGCCAAAAGTCATACATTTTCAACAAAATCGTAAATCGTGCTATTTATTTTTACCTTAGTCATCATTTAGATACTGTATTTGTATAGTCAGCAACAAAAGTCGATTAACATTTATAATTTTTGAATCCTAATTATTAAGTACAATATATTAAAAGTAAAACGCAATAAATATAAAATTAAGATATTATAACCCCTTAGCTATTACCTGAAATTCTGAAAGCCAGTACATTATTGTGTTTAGTGTCTGTTTAAATAATATAAAAAAGTAACATTGTTAATCGACTTTTGTTGCTGACTGTACCTAATATTATAGTGATGTGTCATGAGAATTCTACCTGAATAATAGATTAAAATCAAAGGTTTCGTAGATATCCATCAAAATCGGGGGGCACGGCAGTGCCCCCGCCAAAGTCGAGCGCGAAGCAAACACTGCCGTACCATCCTTTACTGGAACCATTTCGCCGCATTTTCAGGCCCCTATTTGAGAACCTCTAGATAAGACCAGAATGCAGAAATTTTCGTCATCCAGTAAGCTGTAATCATATACTTAAAATCCAAAATTTCAAGTCTGTAGGTCATTTAGTTCCGAAGTTAAGCGAAAGCAAAGTTTCGCATTTATGACACTCACTCACTCACTCATGATCATCAAAATAGAACTAGTACTTCCCATAAACTCAGAGAGCTGAAATTTGGTACAGAGTTAGGGTTTAATGGCCACATAAAGGGAAAACTATAAAAACTAGGACAATCGAAGATCTGGAGTACCTGGTAACCCTGATTAGAAAACACAAGAGCCCAACCAAACTATTAGAGATCGCGACATACCGCCTTTACAAAAAATATTCAAATTGGTGGGCCGCTTCATTAAAAACAAAAAGAAAAAAAAAACTGTGTCAAATAAGAAAATCTAATAAAATAAATCAATATACGTTTCTACAAAAAGAAGTGAAATCCCACCAAAAACATTCTGTAAAAAACTAGCCAAGTCTCGAAGGAGCTGCTTGTTTATCTCTAAAAAGTAATGAAATCAAAACAAAGTCGTGCCAAGTCTAAGGTTCCTTACTGCGATTTCTTTATTATTATAGTTAATGTTGTGTGACTTGGCCGTTGAACATTCTTTATACGTTAGTGTGTACAAGTCAACAATTATTGACTGGTTATTGAATCAACGTTTTCCAAGTGGCAATTTTCCATCGTCAATGGGTAGCGGTTCTAGCGACAGATTGGAGCAATGGTGTCATGGAGCACCTGGTTTTGTACCCTTAAACGGCCAAGTCACACAACATTAACTATAATAATAAAGAAATCGCAGTAAGGAACCTTAGACTTGGCACGACTTTGTTTTGATTTCATTACTTTTTAGAGATAAACAAGCAGCTCCTTCGAGACTTGGCTAGTTTTTTACAGAATGTTTTTGGTGGGATATAATTGTCCCTTTCTTACATAAAGATTTAATGACAAGTACAACCTCCTTAAATCCCCCACGCAACAACTAAAACCTAACATTTTCATAATTCAAGCCATGCAGATTGTACACAATATTGATTCTACACAATAAGCAAGCGGTATCTGCCTGTAATTGACCGGCCGTCCCGGGTGTGCGCTCGTAAAATGTCAGATACCGCGTTGTCCGCGCCGCGTATGTTCACGATAGTCGCCACTGGGGTGAGCAGGCTGATAACTGAGAATAATGTGGCGGTGGTGATAGCGTGGTGATTATGAGATTGGTGGGGTAAAGATTGGGGGTTAACTAGACGGACGATAGTGCAAAAGTGTTGCACAATTGTTCGATTTAATATCGTGATGGTTGTGAGGTTTAGGATAATAAGCTTAGGTAGATGTAAAAAGACAATACAGATAGAAATGTAGTGTAATCTTTTGGATGCCCTATTATCCCTGTGACTCCGAGTGACTTCGAGTAATTCCAGTTGTGGCCGGCCTCCTTGCAATTATTGATTGCAGGGAAAAAGTCATGTTTTATTTCTACAATTTTAGTAAGTACGTTTCTGGTATAAAATAAAACCATAATTAAATAATCATCAGAATCACAATAGCTATCTAACCGAAGTCATCAACGTCACTACCAAAATCAACCCTCAAATGCGCGGTGCGTCATCACTGACGCGTTTAGACGTCGACGTGAACGCAACAAGTAACAAACACAACGAGGCTCAAGTGTAACTTGTCATGACGTCGCAGCGAGTCTCTTGTTTACGTCGGGTTTGTGGACTGTACGAGTGAACTTCGGTTTTCATGCAAAACGTTTGTGGGAGACACTGTTGCAGTGATGGGCTTAGTTCTTTTTGCTAAACTATTAAAATAAACTTTTAATTTTATATTTATTTACTTTAAAACAAAAAAAAAGTACAGCGTCGGACTTGAATCCTTTAGGGCCTATGTAGACTCGCGTGCGTATCGCTACAAGTATCGCGTTTGTAGCGATACAAACGCGCGTCGAGGGCGCGTTTAAAAAACGTAGTGTGAGTAAAATTAAGAAAGAGGTTAAATTAATTAATAAACTAAGTTGTGCTAATATCTTTACAACAGATAATTTTACGGGTAAGTTTGTCTTCGTTTTGTACAATATTTTCTAATTTGAAAAAAAAAACATTACTTCATTTATTACGATATATCTGATAGTGACCTCTAAAGAGGTAAATTTGATTAGTTCAAAACCGGGTGACTATTTAGCTACGTAAAAATATTAACTACTTTTTTCTTTTTGGACCTAACAAGTGTACTTAATTTAAAAGCCTGTATCATAATATCGAAATTTACATACTTTCATACGTAAACGGTACATTAATAAACATGTATGATAACACTGTGGTATCTAAACATTGAGCATATAAAGCTCGCGCAACAAGTAACGATTTGTCGCTGTCACTCCGGCGCGGGAGGGTTGACTCCGAGTATATCAACTATTTGAGCTCTTGTTAATGTACGTACTTACGTCTTGTTGGCATTCATGGCGGCTGAGAGTTGGATGTCACTATATCGTGGTTTGTAAAAGTGGCGTAACTGCCAATCAGGATGATTATTATGATTTTAAGAAGCTAAAAATCTAGCTAAAAACCATTAAAATAGACAATAACGTATTAATATTATCTATATTTTTAATTTCACTTTTCAGAGGCATTTTTAAGATACGTCCCTGTCTTATCAACGATTATATCTCATCATAGTTATTCTAAGTAATACATATCCATTTCCACTAAACTTTGAGTATCAAATTTTTTTCTTCTCACTATTTTCACACAGAACATCAAAGTTCTCCACCCGGTACCACAGAATCTCCACCAAACCTCACATTCTCTTAAAATACCAATTTTCGTCCAACACAAACCCCTGTAAACCTACGTATAAGTAAACCCACAACACATATACATCAACAAAACTTTTACCTTTCACATCAAGATAATTATATAGCTCGTTAATATCATAAATATCCATCAATGTCGTAGCGAAGTTAAATTAATACGCTCATGAATCCAGTGTCGTCGCGTATCAATCAAGAGATGGCGTTGATTGATTGGGACGGCGACCGGCGAAACAAACTCTAGTATCAATCATGTTATCGACGAATATCAATGGAGAAGGTTATTCATTTACAAAATTATTGCTTGCGTGTTTGGATCTGAGTGGCAAGGCTTTCTCGAAATATTGTGTTTTGTTCGGAATAATATTTTTGTAACAAAAAAATATTACGTAAAAAGTTACAAAATTTTCACATTGGCTCGCAAACTAGTCAAGTCTGTATCTTGGGTACCAAATATTTCGTCAAGACTTAGATTACAAAAATTGTATCATTATTATCATCAGTTTTTCTCTTTAAGCATAGTAAAAGGCAAAAAAAAATCTTAATTTACTTAACAAGTTTTTTGTTATCAAACACTTTCAATCTAAAATTGATTTCCTTCACTGGGTGATTGACAAGCAAGTTTTACATGTAAACATATTACATAACTATTATACAACTGTTTTATACAAATATTAAAAACAAAATCAACATCATTCATCGTCTTTTTTATTTTTTATGGACTAATATTTAGATTGAATCAATAAATCATTGATAGTTAATGACTTAAAATATAAATCAGATCTAATGGCTAATCAAAGTAAGACTCGTTTTTAAGAAAAACAAAATAAGAATGCGTGCAATATTTTTTGTCTTAAATTGTTCAATATACTTTTTATAGTAATAACTTATGAGTGGAACAAAGATGCCGACAGTGTAACTCTCGTCTTGTGGTCTGACTTATTTGGAAATGTCAATTCTATTAGTCGAATCGATATTTTGTTAGTTTTTGTACATGACAAATACAGTCATCGAAGCATAACCGTGACACTCGTGACACTTAAATATTATGCAAAATTATTCTAGTCATAAACAAGAACACTTAAAACTGCATTCACCTGCAGTATATGCAAATTAATCAGATGCCACAAAAATTTGGTACTGTCAAAATAAACAATTGATTTGTTTGTTTAAATTAATCTTGGATGATCAGATTAATAAATGTGAAGGTTATCGTCTTCAATAACATTTAAATATCACGATAAGATGTCTCGCGTTGATAAATCCTGTTCAATAGATACGTCAAAATATCAAAGAAAAAACTGTGATATACTTTTAATTATCATAGAAATGATCTAATATAGGAGAAAAAAATTGCCAGTTGGCACTCAAAATATCTAGGCAGGAACGGGTTAGGTTGGTTATTAATGTGGTCGAAACCAATTTTATAATTTAAGATTTTTTAAATGTTGATACATGACGTAGGCAGGCCACGAAGGAGATCCGCCGCATCATTGGGGCCTATCTGACGGACAGGGTCGTCATCTACAGGGGTCAGGATGGCTGGGGTAGGAGAGATATCGTGCGGTGTTCCACAGGGTTCCGTCTTAGGACCACCCCTGTGGAACATCGAAGTCCAAGGTAATGGCGGGACTAACTGGATGAATTCCTCCAAATCTAAAGGAATGAAGAAACACGAAGGATAGAAGGAGTGAAGATAGGCTTTTGGCCACGGACTTTGGGACAGAATAGGCTAACAAAAACATAATAAAAAGTGTTGACATAACGCATACATACATTGTGAAGCATTTTAGCATTTACGTTTTGTTGTTCTCTTATGTGATCTACTCACAAGATGGTCATTACAGGTTTACATCTAATGCAATGTTGTGGTCTCTATATTAATATTAGATATTTACTAACATTTTATATTTATAGGATATTTGAAATAGAAAATGTGACATGTCTTTTTTTTTACAAAAAAATCATACATAACGTGAAAATGATAACGCAATCCACGCAACAGATGAATGTTAATCTTCACTCGGCGCCGCCAGATAACCCTAAAAAATCGTCCGTCTGGCAACAAACATTGGGACAAATCTATCGGTCTAACCGACCCCGACACTGGATTAGATGGGTACGCGTGAAAAATCCCGGACGGGGCAGTGTCCGGGCCGATGCGATTCGTATTTGTCAACACTGTGATGTCCGGACATCATTTTCATTAGCGAGAAGAGCTTGGCCCATTTGTACCAATGTCTGGTAACAGATGGGGTAGAAATGACCGGATGAATGCTTTTTTCTTAAAGTTTTTTTGGCTGTAGGATTTTAGGGTTGTAAATGATCGCTAGGGGTGACAAACATTTTTTTACTATTATTTCTACTCAATTATAATAACGGTTAGGTAGGGTGTTATGTATTATGGCAATGATTGTGAATTTCTGTGTATTTTGGTTGTTATAAAATATAAATAATAATTATATTATTACCTTTAAAAATAACAAATGAAACGAGTTACTAACGTCCAATACGTCCTTCACAAAATTTTTGCATAATTAGAAGCGATTAATATTACCTAAACACATTAATTACCTTTATTTTATTGCATAAATAAAATATCAATTTATTGTTTTAATAAACTCTAGTTTTGTCATAAATTATCATTAAAATTATAGCAATTTAAACGTTTTATTAAAACATTTATATCATAAATTATTTGAATTCTTAATTGAATAGGAGCTAACGTGTTTTAAAAGACTTTCTGTAAGAATTGCTTTTTCTGCATTAATTTGTGTAAATTGCCAAACAAAAAAAAACATTTGTTAACCTAAAGCATTTAAATTTTATTATTTTTTTATGCATTTATAATTATACATATATTTGACAGTTAATTATAAAAATACCGTATAATTAATGACAGAAATGTATAAAAGCGTGACAGTTTTTTAAATAATTTATGAAAATGACTGTTAGAGATTGAAATTGATTAAGACGAAATTTAAAGTTTAGAAATAATGTTATGCCATAATTAATGAATGACGTAAAACCTGAACGAACCGGCCGATGAAACCTGAACCTTAATGCCAGCAAACATAGCGAGAAATCTACTGATAAAAGCTCTCCACTCTCGATTCGAAAAGTACGATTTATTCAAGTACAACTAAGAAAGTACAAGTTGATATAAAATTATTACAGAATAGAAAAATATTTAAAAACTTAAATAAAAGAAAATATAAAACTTATTTTCTTTTATCATAAAAAAATAAAATCTTTAAAATATTTTGATACAAATTAAACATAACCAAATCAATAAAATAAGAAAGGTTTTCTGTAAGGGAGGCCTATGTTCAGCAGTGGATATCCCACGGTCAATATGACAGCGATTAAGGTTTTTTCTTATAAAAGAGTGAGTATTTCAAAATGTCACTCATCATGCGTTTAAGCGGTGGTCTGAATATTTTAAATAATGATTGGAATAAATGAATGAACTTAAGTTTGTAATTAATTGGAACGCAAAATTGGATGCACACGCTGGCTTTAGTGGAAGGGAAATATAGAAATGATCTTAGAGTTTAAAAAAAATATTGAGGCACAGTTAGAGGTTATCTTGGTATCGCTTCGCTGGCCATTTCGTCTCGTGGTCGTAAGCACGACTGTTAGGGTACCCGACTACAATATAGTTGAGCAAAAAGCTAGGCAGATGATGAATCTACAATTATACTCGTACTAGCTTCTGCCCGCGACTTCGTCCGCGTCAAAGTTTTCTTCATACAAACTTTTGACCCCCGTTTCATCTTCTTAAAGGGTGAATTATGGAAAATCCGTTCTTAACGAACGTCTACCAATTATAAACTACGTCCCTGCTAAACGTACGTCAAGCGATTTGAAATAGTATTATATTGATTATATTGATTTCGATTTGATTTCGCCATAACTTTCAAACCAAACGTCCAATTTTAATGAATTCAAGACTAAATATTATCTACATAAACAGTACTTTGTGACAAAATAGTTTATATAAGTATAGTTTTTTATAAGGAGTAATGACATGTGTAAAATAAATGCGTTTAAATGAAGTCCTAAAAAAATTCAAGATTTTGAAATAAAAAAATGGTTGTTGTGCTTAACTCGAAATAGATAGGTATAGTGTGTCACTTTAATTAATTAAAACATTTTATGGTTCTATCTTTTATAGTTTAGGCGGCGTACGCCAAATAAAGAACTTTTTTGGATGATTTTTTACACCTTGGGTCCGAAAAACCCAAATATCTTACGGACCCCTATTTTTTCTAAAATAAAATATAGCCTATGTTACTCGCAGATAATGTAGCTTTATAATGGTGAAAGAATTTTTAAAATCGGTCCAGTAGTTTTTGAGTTTATCCATTACAAACAAACAAACAAACAAACAAAAATACAAAGTTTTCCTCTTTGTAATATTAGTGTAGATTTGGGTTTGATGGAAAGCTAAAACAAAAGATGAAAGCAATAAAATAATTGTATTTAAATTCCGTCACAAGACAGCAACTAGGTAATCACGGGTAGACAAAATTAATTTTATATCTGCATGCTCCTAATTGTGCTATCATGTTTAAATTTAATCAGGCAGACAAAACACATAAACAATAACTTAATCTGACACAAATCAATAATAATCTAGGTTAAAATCTTGCGCAAATCAAAACCCATCAAAATGTGACCTAACGAACTGTTGCTTAACCTCTGCCTTTATACTATTTCCATAAAGACCTGCGACAACCATTAAAAAGCCTCAGCGTGATTATTATCATAATTAAGTGTTAATTCCTTATGTATTAGAAAGTTTACATTCTTATGTAAATGTAATATTTACATACAAAATCTTTTATTTATTGTTATAGTAAAACTAACGGAATTTGTGTTAATTTGTCTTTGAACAAAAGAAAGGTTTTTTAATTATTCGATAATATTAGGTATAGAATAATTTTATGATTTTATTCGATCGTAAAGGTGGCGAGCGAGGTGTTTTAGGTTGCGGCAAAAACTAAGGTACTTTCTAAGTTTATCTTGGATATCACTGACATCGGTAACGGAAAACATCTTGAGGAAACCTAGTCTTATAATTAATGTTAGGCTGAATTCGACAATCCGCCTTGAGCAAGCATGGTGAGTCGTGCCTTCTCTGTATGAGAAGAGGCCTTTGCCCTACAGTGGGACAAAAATAGGCTGGTATTAATTTCTTTTGTATTCTATCATAAATGTATCGATTTAGGTTATGAAGAGGTTTTTTATACATACATACATACATAATCTCACGCCTTTTTCCCATGGGGGTAGGCAGAAATCACAGTACGCCACCTGCTACGATCCTTACATACTCCTTACGACTCATCTACGTTCATACATCAAGAGGTCGTTCAAGTGGTTTTTTATGTTTTTATTTCTTTTAAGTTAGTTTTAAATTCATGTAAAAGGTAGCAAGAAAACTCACTAAATAAAAATAACATCGTCAAGAAACCGAATATTGCGGTTTTCAGATTTAAAAATGTTGAATGGCTACCTACCATATAAATCAAATACGAATCTAGTTCTTAAACAATAGCGAAACAATTGACAATTCCATAGATGGAAATCAATACGTAAGATCATTATCGTGGTAGCATTGTATGTAGAGGTTGCAATCGAATATTCGAATATTCGAATTATTCGAATTCGCTTTCTAAATTTATATTCGAATAGCAAATAAATACATATTCGAATATTCGAATACTATACTACCAAAAAATTACTAGTCTAAGTCTATGTTGGTAGAACTTAAAATTTGTTGTTGGCAACACTGCTTGACGGTTTGACTTGATTGATGCCATTTTGTTGCGTTTATTCACTTACAGAACGCGTTGTTGTCAATTTCAATGACAAGCCTTTCAGAAACTTTGTTAAATTTTATTTGATTTTTCCAATTTTAATTTTATGTGTCTAATTTTATTGTTTTGATTTTAATTTTCTAATTGACGCTATTACATTGTTGTTTTTTTTTATTTTTAAAATTTTATTTGATTTTCCCAATTTTAATTTTATGTGTCCAATTTTATTATTTTTTAAAATTTTAATTTTATAATTGTTGCTAAGACATTGTTATTTTTATAAATAAATAAAAGGCTGATTTCTAAGTGGTTTTTTTATATTTAAAAAATATTCGAATATTCGAATAATATTCGAACATCACTGAAAAAATATTCGAATATTCGAAAATCAAAATTATCGAATTTTTGCAACCTCTAATTGTATGTCATCGATTACTAAAACCAATTGTGACATAATCTTTCCGTTAAAATCGACATAATTCAAAAACTTTGTCGTTTTAAACGACTGCTTATTTTACTTTGAGACTAAATAGTGACTGCATTGACTTTGATTAAATTGAGTTTAGATTTCACCATCATCGATGGACAACATCCACAGCTGGACATAGCATACATAACATCACGCCTGTAATCCCCGTAGGGTTAGGCAGAGGTGTACTCATTAGTACACCCACATTTCGCCAGTTATGTTTAAGTCCCATGTAATAGGGGGCGAGCCTATTGCCATCAACTGGGCACAAATCCAGACTCCGAGGCTGCTACTGAGAAATTCCTGATGGAAAAACCCAATAACACTTTGCCCGACCTGGGAATCGAACCCAAGACCTCATGCTCAGCAGTCGTGCTTTGCGGCCACTAGACCAACGAGGCAGTCAGGCAGAGCTGGACATAAGATTCCCTTAAAGACAGCCATTATGACCAGTCCTTCCCATACCCAGCGATTTCCTACAATCTTTACCAGGTGATCGATCCACCACAATCTGCCATAACAAACCAAACTTAACAACAAACAAAATAAGTGGAACTCTCTGCCTTCGTCTGTATTGCCGAACGCATTTCACCCTAATCTCTTTAAAATTAGAGTGAGCAGGTTTCTTCTGGATAAGCTCTCCATAGACTTTGTCTCTGTTACATCTGACCTAGACTAAGAGTCAAGAGCTAACCCATCTTATAGGTAGGTATACAAGATGTTGTTTTCCTCGGCAAATTTCAGGTCCAAATGTCAGGCCCTAAAAGACATAAATAATCAATTGAAAATACAGTACCGGGCAATAACTAATAAGCGCGCGCGGGAGCGCGAGCGTGGCTAGGCACGTGCGCGAGTAGTACCTACGAAATTATTGAATGATCGTTGCGTATGCGTTGTGTATGTATTGTTTGCGTTTGTTTGTATGTGAAACCGCGGTTATAGCTAGTAACAGACGGGCCGCTTTTAAATACGGCTGGTTTACAATTATGGATTTCAGTAAACAGGAAAAAATTATAAAAAAAATACCTACTCATTTTATTGTTGATTTGGGTCGAGAATCATTAGCATAATTACGTCCTTGAATTTGACTAGGATGCAAATCAACAGCTTGTATAAAAAAAACTAGGTATGTCAAAATTTCTCCTATCTGTTTAAATAATTAAATTTTTGATATTTCAAGCTGATTAATTTTAATCTATTCTAAATATAAGTTTGAGATGTATATCTAACTGTTATCACTAGATAGTAAAATAATAAATTTCGCATGTTGCATTACCTTGTCTTAATTAATTTACTTATTGAGGTATTGTGGATTGGCTCTTTTTAGCAGAACCAAGTTCTATCAATCAGCAGATGTGTGTCGTCGAAATATGACAAAGTCATAGGTAATCGTGACAAAGAAATAAAGTAAACGTCAATTGAAGCAATAAAAGGAAAGTATGGCACAAGTATGTGTTATAGTGAAGGCTAGTCAGCACGTTACATTGTCGCTACTTGTACAAGTTGTAGACACTTGTGAACGCGCTGCCCGGAGGTCGCGCTAGTCAAGTACGGATAGCAAACAAATTTTATTCGCCAAGTAATATTATTATTTTGATTTTTTTTTCTTATAAAAAAATATAATATGCTGTATGGCAGCGGACAGCTTTTGATTTTAGGTTTTGTGTTGTGTTACGATACTTTTCATCTAAAGGTAAAAAACTATTTTGTATGGATAGCTGATGATGAATTTAATATTTTACCAAATGATTTTGTAATATGATACGAAATGTGGGTGTAGGTACTAATGGGTATACTTCTGCCTAACCCTTAGGGAATTACAGGCGTGATTTTATGACACGATATAATACCTACTACAGAAATGTATTTAATTGATAAGATACAGAATTGTCCAGACGTAAACAAATGATTAAAGAAAGAATACGACTTTAGAATATTCCTAGAAAACTAAGAACATTACAGCAGTATCTTCAAGCACAAAGACTTCAAAAAGGCTGAAGTAAGCTCGTAACAATGCATCACGGTCTTATCCCATACTACTTCAAAAACACGAATAACTTACTCGAATAGCACTTAACAGATTTTCAGTGCAGATAAACACGGCAATCCGCACTCGTGTTGCTAACGTTACGTTTGATCCAATTGAGCAGGCCAAGCGGCCGCTCTAACGTCCGCGATGCATGCTGCACCGCAGGGGCGGGGCCACGATGCGTTTTGACCAATGATTTCGCTCCGTTCAAGCAAAACTAATTATACTGATTTATGCTCCCATTGTTCATTGTTTTATGTCTTTCTCTTAGTGTACACTTACAAACCCATATTCGTATGTAGATAAGTGAGTAACTTGATATATCGCGTTTTGTTGCCTTTTTATGTTTTCGTGACTCGCCTGGTTGTGAGTTACGGTTGTAATTAGCCGTTTATTTTCATGGATACTGGGACCTTCAGCAGAGGCCACTGGAGTTGAAGGCTTGGGTAGCACAGCTTGTGGATTATGTGGATATCAGCTTGAAAGAAATTGATATGATAATTGAGTAGATACTGAAGATTATGAGTCGTTTAAGATAATCAGATAAGTAAACCAACAGGTTTGTTCATCGCGACCTCGCTGCCCTCTCGCATTGTGTGAAATCGAAAGCTTAACACTATAAAGTCAGCACCATCCAAACGTTACCTTTCACTTGTTTCGAAGTTAAAATCCGATTGCTATTTAAAAAACCATTTCAACAATTCCAGGATAGTTAAGAGTGAACATAAAAAGAGACAGGCAGACGAACAGGTACATTGAGGTCGGAGATGTAACAGAAATCGCGCGCGATGTCACCACCCATTGTATATCAATATTTTATTAAGCATATTCTGGGTAGAAAAACAGAGCAGCAAATCGTAGCGTCCGGCGCGGCAGCTGCGCCCGCGTCGCATTCACCTGTCGCTCGCAGCGCGCGCGCACGTGGGCGGGGCTTAAGGAATGCAACGTTTTCGCGCTTTTTTCCATTTGCCCCGTCAACCGCCACCGGAATTCGGGTGCGATATTTTCTTTGGTTGGAATCCAAAGGCTTTACCGGGACTTGATATATTTATTCCCCTTTAGTCCGTTGTCTTTTAGATTTATGAACGCTGATCTTTTTATGCGATTTATTAGAGTTTTAATTCAGGTAACCAAACGAAGGTTTTAGAGTTATGATTTTTAGAACTTGACCCTACCGTTTGAGTCTTTTTTACGAAAGATAATAAATTACAAGAGTTAGTTGTTTCTTGCAAATTAAATGTTAAGTGATGCGTTAAAAGGCCATCTTGAGGAGAATAAGGGGTCAGATAATAAATAAGTATGTTTTGCAAGTCAAAGACGCACTTAAGAGATTATTGTGGCATTTCTCGCGCTTGAGTTTCTGCATCTAATAAGAAATGCATCGAAATATAAAATTTATTAAAATACTTGATTTAATCGTAATTTTTAATACTTGGTAGTTTTTGTGCCTTGTGTTATACAATTGCAACGAGTTTTCTCATTTAAGCAATAAACCAACAGGTATGGAGTTCCTTGCCCATTCTTTCCCACACAAAACTAACTTTAGAAAGGGGCAACTAAACTCAATATTTTTTTCTTGTATTCGACATTTAAAAGTGCATTATAATTGAAATCAATAATTTGATTCGACTTTGAACTACTTTGTCCTTGATTTTTTTCAAGTAACCAGATCGAATAAAAGGTGTGTTTATGGTATTTCTGTCAAGAAACAATTAACCGACAAAGAACCCGATATAAATCATGACGAAAAAATTCATCATTTTTCCTTAAACAATTCGTGTGTATTTAAAACGTAACCGCCTAATCGCGTGTGGTTATACCGATAAAGCAAGTGGGTCAGCTAGTGGGCTATCAGTCAAAAAATAAACAACAATAATACACAGAAATCTATGGGGAACAGGGCGAGGTTGAGTGGCTTCCGTCGACGCAAGATTGATCGAGCAATCGCAATTATGAAAAATGATTTTGTGATAGCGGTGTCGAAGTGACCGAAGTCCGCGGGTAGGGGGTTGGTTCAGAGGTCGATTTCATGATTAGGTACCGAAAAAGCTCTGTTTCACTTAACTAGCAGAAAAATTCTCTTTTTTTTATTAATTTTCCTAATCTTATCTTACTAGGTACTATAATTAAAAAATTTGGATGCATGGATGATGTTTAATCTTACTTAATCACGCCAGAACGGCTAAAAGGATCTAAATGACAGACGCAGAAGTAGATAGAGAATAGTCTGGAATAGCACATGAAAAGAAAAAAATACGGTTCAAGTAGGATAATACCAACTTTGACGCAGAAAAAGTCGCACATTGTCAAGACACTATAAAACATGCATTTAAAATTCGTTGTTTTTTTTTGGTTTTATATTAATTACATGTTATAAGTAATACTTATAATAAATCGCACCAGTAGTTACTAGAACTTATTGATAGTTTCTATTTAATAGCAAATCAGAATAACACTGTAAATAATTAAAGTATAAAAATAAACAGTGATGAGTAAATAGATAAATATGGGGAATAACATGTGTGATTGATTAGTGATAAAGTAGGTACTTTTTGTAACTTAATCACTTAAATCAAAGAGATCTAGTGATATTATTTTTGATCACCATTTTCCGATGATAACTCTTTTTAAATATTACATGCATAATTAGTACTAAAACATTTATTTTTAATATTTTATTTTACAGGTTAGGTATATTTTTATTCAAGATACCTTAGATTTTTTTATATTTATAATATTTTCATTGAAAAATGAAGAGAGAGGTGTACTTGTATTTCCCTAAGAGATATTAACTGTTATTTTATATTATTATTGTATATAACTATTATTTTACTATCAATACTATAGGTATAAGAAAGCTAAAGAGCTTTTTACAAGATTTCATTCAAGATATAATTGAAGTTTTTTTAGTAACCGATTAATGTTTTCAAATGCAATTTAATTTTAAAAGTAGACAATAAACAGTACATTAATTAAGTTAAGTTTCAATCGAAGACATCCATCGGTTTATAATAAAATTTAAACTATATCTGACGACCCTGGATAGCTATCTCTTTTGCTGACTGTACATTTAGAAAAAAGAAAAAATATTACTTCATTCGCTACAAGCTCATAACTTGTGTCGGTCGCCCCTGAATTTCTACCGGATTGTCGACTAAGCTCTTCACAGAACCTATTTGTGAACGTGTAAAATACCAAACAGCGTTCATACAAAACCGGCTTCAAAAATCTTTAAAAGCTTCAGTTATATATTTTTTACAGGCTTTTATTTAACTTGCACTGTTCGTATGTAAGGATATGTATGTATACAAAGTAAGTTGTCCTTTCAAAACATTTGCAAACCATTTTTCAACCATTTGTTGGTATCCGATTGAGCTAAAATTTTGCATACACCTTTAGTTCTGATGACAATATAATGTCCAATAAAGTAATATTTAAAAAAAAGCTTGTTTTTTAAAATTTTTTTTTTAGAGGATGTCGACTTCTGAAATGACAATTATGTTTCAGTACCTACTTTAGTTGCGAATACTTCTTTTATTGCGAATTTGATTTAACATACTTTCGACTAATACTTCACCAAAAAAATAATCATGAAATAATCATGACATGATACTACTACCGACTGCCTCGTTAGTGTAGTGGTAGCAAAGCGCGACTGCTCAGCATGAGGTCTTGGGTTTGATTTCCAGGTCGGGCAAAGTGTTATTGGGTTTTTCCATCAGGAATTTCTCATTAGCAGCTTTGGAGTCGGGATTTGTGCCCGGTTGATGGCAATAAGCTCGCCTCGTATATGGGACTTAAACATAACTGGCGAAATGTGGGTCTACTAATACACCTCTGCCTTACCATTCGGGGATTGCAGGCGTGATGTTATGTTATGATACTATTGATTGCTATAAATTAACTTATAAAATACCACAGTGATAGAAAAGATATCACAAAATTATATTGTAGGTAGGTACTTACCCCTATCAAAATATCACCTGATTTTAATTATAATAATATCTAATAATGGTATTATCATAAATTGTTTAACTAAATATTGATACCTCTCATAATAAAGATATGGGGAGCGATGATTGTAAAGATTAGTAGGTTAGTCATGCTTGTTGTTGCATTTTTAGACTTAATAAAGAAAATTATTTAGATAGCGCATCAATTATAAATAAAACTAGTTCAATCAAAACCGTCTGTAAACTTAGCAATACATGATTATATTATACAGGCTGACTTTTAGATCCCTGCGTTATGTTTCAAGTGCTGAATGTAATCATGAATACAAACAAAGTTTATGAAGTGACCAAACCTGGGAAAAAAATTAAAGTCAATGTCAAAGCATTTATTTACAGGCATTATTAAATTGTCAAGGACTCGGTCAGTTAGTAAGAAAGTTGAAGCTACTCTCTGGTTCCAAAATATAGGTAGGCTTCTGTGGAGAAGAACGAGCAAGAAACTCCATGGATATTATTTTCAATAAAGTCTCTTATTAATTAATACCTGCATTTTAATCAAGTTATTTACATTAGAAACAACAGATTTTTTTTTCAAAATTCAGAGATGGTCCCATAGTAAAAATAGTTCACTTTCATGAGTACTTTCAACTTTATAAATACACGCATTGAATTAAAATACAACCTGTATTGTTGTTAAAATTCCTACAATAATATTACTACTAAATATTTACTTCAATCCTATAGAAACCATTTAAGTCCACACTTATTAGAATAGTTTTGCATCGTAAGAGTCTCGTATAAAATATGCCTATGTATATTAATTATGGCTGTATATAAATCCAAGTGTGTGAAATCCTTCTGCGGTCAGGGCGTCCAATTTCGGATTCGATCACATTACCATAAGGCGAGTGCGCGAGTGTGCGATGCACTGCCCAGTGTGGACATACAGACGGACAGGATGACTAACAAAATCTTCGGGAAGATATTGGTTTGCTATAATACTTGTCAAGACAAATCTCGTTCAAATACAACGACGCTAACTGTGATAGTTGAAGTAGTCTTATGATCACCTTACGGTATCATCTTCAGACCTTCACCTAGGGCTAATGAGGACTTTAGCCTAAGTTTGACAAGGATGTCAACACAAATCCAAAGCGTACAGATACAACAAGGAATAATGCTAAGTGAAAAAGTTCCTATAGCCAGCTTTGAGCTGCATCATCAGATCATCTTCATGGTGGTTAATTGTCATTGAAGTTATATAGACTTACATACGATACCCTAATGGGAAAAAAATGCCTCAAAAAATATTTCCACCTTATTAACCGAAATCGAACAAAGCAAGTTCCCTAAATAAAAGCTTATAAAAAAACTAGCCAGCAATAAAACAATTACTTCCTCAACAATTCAACTGATACCTGGCCGCATTCCCCGCCTGTGTGTCCCACGACAACCTCGCCGTCTATTTTATATAGTATTTAGATGCACATTAAGAGTCATCTTTAACTGGAGAATGTTCCGATCGGCTATCATTACCATATTGCTAGTCGGGGACCCTTGACTACAGACGTAGTGCATGATATTCAGACTAGATTATGCTGGAATAGATAGGGACTCATTACCGGCTCGCTGACTAAGATTTTGCGGATCTTTTTTGAGTGGACTGCAGTTTAGGGTTGAGATAGGTAGTGGGGGGTTGTACAAGGGGATTGTTGTCTGGGAATCATAAAGGTTTGATAGTATACTTATGTGCTATGGAAATTACAGTCTATTGTAGTACATTTTTTTTTTGTATTGAATGTTAAAAATGGTGGTAGTCGTCCCTTCACACCATTTAATCATTCAAATAGTCCTCTTTAGTCCCCTTCCAGACTCGAGCGTTAATAAATGATTTAAAGCCAGTCTGAATTCTAAATCAGCACCAATTCCCAATCAATTAAAGCAAACCGAAGCAAACGAACAAAACCAACATTAACCAGTCCATTAACCCTAAAGCCAGTAATTATAAAGGTGGCGAACGCGAAAACAAAAGCCAAGTCCTCCACGAGGCTAACGTGTAAAGAATGCACCGATTCCGAGAGACGACGCCTCTCGACCGCATTTTATCACCGACTAATGATCTCGGGCGTCTACGCCGCGTAATGAGAGCGCCAACCGCCCCGGCTCACAACCAATAAAATATTTATGAAACCATCCCCCGCCCTAATGGAACGCGTCAACTCCCCACTTAGAAAACTCCACTCGCATTAACCTCCGCAAAATTATCATTACCGCTCCACAAATGGACAATAGCCGATCGCATGTCCTATACGCAGAATGCGACTCGTTAAGTCGCCGAGGACGCGAATTTAAGAGACAGCTTCTAAATATCCAGTGGCAGCGTGCACATGCGTCCCGAGATCTGTATCGCGGCACAATACCGAGGCCGGCCGTCACGACGGTAGCAGAAATATGGACGCGGGCCCGCCGCATGCCCGCTTGTTTTATGTTAATGTGAGGCATAAACGGCTAGGCTGCGGGGAAAAATAACGCGGCGACGTCCACCGTGATGAAATACCAGATACCCGCCGCTGATCGTTAGCCGGCCCGCGCCACAACACGAGATCCACACCTAACGCCATTGTCTCAGACGCACGAGGAAGTCGAATAATTAAAGCGAACGCGTCGTCAGTCCAGCGTGCATTCCCACAGACGCTATCGCTCCTGTCGATCTCCGCGAGCGAAATACCGAAACCTAATAAGTCCGAGCCGAGTCTCATTTGTGTAAGGAGTCGTTTAAAAAAACGAACAATACGGAGGCGCCCGATAAAGGAGACGGCCCAATAATTTAGGGTCATTGTTTCGCCTCTTAATTTATGGAGTGCGGGCGTACGATTGATTTGTAGGTTTAGGAGGGAGATTCCTCGGCCCGAGAGTGTTGGGGATAAGCGGTTTCAAATCCGCGGCGGATTATCGCGAGGCGACGTCGCGGCTCTGTGACGCGCGTCAAGAACTCAATTTATTCGCGGGCCCACTCGATATACATACAATGCGCGGCGGCATTTAAAATGCGCGATAGGATTGGCCGGTTGGGCCTGGGCGGGGTGCGCGAACCATATACGCGTTCTTCGTGATGCACATATTAAGTTAGAAGGCTCTGTACATGGGATGCGGTGGAATTACGATAGGCACCGATGATGTCTAAGATCGTGAGTGTCCCTCCGGTAGTACAATGGGCGAACTCGGAGAAAATTATTAATGCCCCCGGGTTGTTCGGTGTTACATTAAATTGCGGGTGGCGAGCGATGCCATTAAATTATCGGACTCGCTGATGTCCTCCTACAATGCAACGCTTGATAGTAATTCACGGCCGATGCTCTTGTGGTATAATTTCGCGGGTGCATTATGTACCCAAGAGTGGAATTGGATTTGTTTGATTTAGAGAACTAAAGGTTATAGTGTGCGGATGTGTTGTTTGTTGCTTTAATGCTGCAGCTGCATTTTGATCTCAGTTTATCAGCTGCATCTAAAGCAAGACTGACTCTTACACTACATCATTGCGTACCCTGTAAATCTTAACCTGTAGCCTAACAACCATTCCAAAACTTAATCATTTCTGTCCTGACATTTAACCCTAACAAAGTCAGTGTACAAATAAAACAGTCGATCGTAAGTATAGCCTATCAGGCATCGAGCGTCTGCATTAATTGGAACAGCCGATCTGGACGACGCAGATTTCACTTCTATAAATGGCTCGAAACTTTATGGTATCGCGGTGCGTTGTTACCGTCAACTTGCGCCTGCACACACTTGTAATTGGTCGACCGCCGGTTGACATTTACAAGAGAACCAAGATGGCGGCCCATCGGATATGCGACGTGTAATTGACAAATAGGCTGAAGGGTTAGAATAAATTGGGCTTCGCACGCAAACGGTTGGATTTTGTTTTTCGAGATCGATGGTGCGTTTGCGCACGCGATGTTCCGACAGATTGTTGACTGCTGAGTCGAGTAAGCGAGCTTAGAATTAGATGGGTTCTCTGTAAGATAGGATCATTCGGAAATACAATGGAGTTTTCAAGCAATAGCGAGTAGGGTTGCTAGGTCTGAAACTAAAAAGGCTATAAAGGCTATTATGGAATAACAATTTCGAAGAGCTAAAAAATTGCCTATTTGTTTGACATGAATTGTTAAAACCTGTCTTTGTAATATTTAAAAATAATATTAAAAGTCTTGAAACTTAAAATATATCTACTTTTGGTCGTACAAATCTAAAATGCAAAATTCCTAATTACAGTTTCACACTTAACAACCCTATGCGTGACTAATATCAATTTGTCCCTTTACAAAAATAAAAAAATAAAAATACAAAAAAAAAATAGGAATTTTTATTCACATTCCAGTCACTTAGCCATAACTACTTATAGGATAATTATAAGTTCTTGAATGCAAGTCCTCTGTCGCTATTCACATCCGTGCCTTAAGTATACGTAATGAGGCAGCTTCAGACGATTGAACGCGACATACTTACGACGTAAACATGGAAAAAAAAACGGTACAAAATAAATAGATTTTATTGTATAGAATATTCTAGGTTTTAAGTTTAATTGCTCCCATCCTTTTAGTGACAAAATATTACTTTAATACTGTGGGTTTACAAGCACTGCAGTAGGAACTGGGCTCGCCATGCATCCATCATTTGAAAGGACAAACTGACAATGTTGTCTCCTTTAAAAGTTCGGCAAAGTTGTTGAAATAGAGGAATTTGTGGCTATGATTATGATTTTTTCCCCAGATTTCAATAGGTTCGTTGTGTTAGTGTTGTCTAAAAGCTTCGGTCGAATCTTGTCTAGGAAGTTAATTGAGTTTAGTTCTGTTACAACGATCCAACCTACAGTCGCTCAATAATTAAAACTAATTTAATATGTCAAACATTTAATAATTAGCATTAGCAGTTCAGTGAACAAAACATATGCATGAAATATCCAAAATCATTACAATTACTTCTAAAAGACTTGGTTTGATTTTCTTTAGCAGAATAATAATAATTTAAAAATATTTCTCACTTCTTTTTTTTATTGGTGTAAAAATATTTAAAAATAAAAAATGCGTTGATTTAAAAAAATACCGTTGATTGCAAGGCCCTTTATAATTCAAAATGCGACATATATTAGAATCAAACTTCAAGTACCTACACACACACAAAACAATCATACAACTACATCCATTCACTATCCTCAAAGGTACCTTAAAATAATATTCCAACAATAAACTCGCAAGCTGTTCTAATTAACATATAAACACATTAAAGTTCAATTACTAACACTGCTGAGCCGCCATTTTTAAATAGTATGAAGTGTCTCAGTTATAAGGCTGGAAACACACCGTGCGACTTTGAAATAGTAGATGACAGATAATAAGTGCAATTACGAACCATAATCGATTAATACCAACAAATTGGTACTTTTGCAAACACGTTGGGAAGCTCATGGTTAGAGGGTTAATTGTTTAAGGTTTCCTACGTTATGTTTAGTGCTTAGGTATGTATCAAATGTACGGTCTACCTATTGAGTTCCAACGAATCGCTAGTTCAAGTTCAGTTTTAGTTCAATAAACTTCTTCAACTTTTTGAAAATATAGGAAAAATTAAAAGTATTCTTGATAAATTAGAATGAGAACGTTATTTAAAATACTTACGAGAATTAACGCTCATTATTTGGGGGTTAGTTCTGCTATAATGAACCAACCCACATTAAAAAATTGACCCAATTTTCGAAGAAAGTGTAATGATTTAAAATATTTAAAGCTAATTTGAATTCCTTTCTAAGCATGAGTTTAGGATGTTTATTACATTTTTGGTATGAATTTGACGCAATTTTAATTTAATTATTAAGGGTTGAGGATTAGCTTATTTCAGCAAAACTAAGCTCAATGAAACTATTAAAGTCACTACAGATAAAATAAGTTGCAAGAAGGGAAAATGTACATCCAGAAAATTATTAACAAATCGTTTTACACGAATACTATTGGTAGACGGTTACTGGTCTGTTATTGCTGTAATAGTGATCTGAATCTCACCAATAAACATCATGTAAACAACAGGTCAGACTGACAGCTCAGTGCTTAGGGCGAATAAGCTCACTTGATCGTTTGTACTGAAACTGAAATAGCGCCATCTAGTTGCAAAATTAGGATATACAATTGCCAATTAACTGGAAAATTGGATTCGTAGTTGTTTGAAATCAGTAAATAGTTAGGTACTATCCTACAACTTTATACATTTTACTACAAAATTATTATCTACCAACAACTAAACTAAATCCGAAATATTTATCGCAAAATCTTTAAACATAAAAAATAAAAAATCTGCCGTAAGATCAAAAATGGCACCTTGATAATATATCCGTTAAAAGGGTTTTGATTGATCAAGACGTCAAGCAAGGACAGTCGCGACCGTCCGGCGACAGTCCGGCGACTGATGATTGATACGCACTGTTAGACAATCGCACGATCCATCATCACTGTCGTCAGTGTGGTCCAAGCCTTATACGTGACCTATTGTATTGTAGAAAGTTTTTATTTTTGTTTGTATTCTTTTTCGAATTTTAGTTTTGGATATTTTGCGATGAAGGTACGTGGGAGCACGTAGGTAAATATTTTTGGTTTACTTTTGTGTCCGTATGACATCATTGTTTTTTTTTAAGCACACAAAGCCATTTTATTTCGATATAATATTATGTAATTTTAAAAATAATACTTATGACAGACAGATCCATTTCATAGTAATGTAAGCTTTTTTTACTCTACCCAGCTCCATGATGAAAATATTTAAATAATACTCAAATAACTTTTGTTTTTTCGTTTATTTGGAAATAATAAAGATGAAAGTAAGTATAAAATCATTTCGAAATAAAAACTAACGCCTAAAAACGATCAGTGCGGAAATAAAAATATCGATTTCCTATCATTTCATTTTATCACGTATCGCGTCAATTCGGCGCCGGCGCACAGTGATCGATTGCACGTTTAACACCAGGTAAACACCCCATATATGAAATGAAACTATCACTTTACTGTGACATAAAAATACCAACATAATGTTTACACCTCTCAAAAGAGTTAAAAACAATACCTTTTACAAAATAAGGTTGAATTTTGAGTAATTTTAAGTTTCACAGCTCGCTGTATCAAGTTTGTTTGATAAATTAATTAAGCGAATGATGGATTTGTCTGCGTAGAGTAGTGATTGATGATTTGACAATAATTTTGGGGTCGGACGGGCGAATGTCAACAGATAAACACACAAAATGGATTCCGGACGCACCTGAAGATGGAATGGTAAAAAAAAACTTGGATTTATCATTAAGATAAATCAAGACATAAGTATATTAAAATATAAATTAAATTACAAAATCATAAAAGATATCGTTATATTATGTAAGTATGCAAGGTAAAATTAGTTGCATTTGTAGTCTAGCATGAACTACTTCTAATTTGCCACCTAGTTTTAACCTTCCATTCGCGTTCGGAATTACTCTGAAGTCAATAACCAATACTAGTAACTATAAAAGCTGTAGTTTACGAATAAAAACATCAAGATGATGTCTAAAGTATTATTTGTCTTTAATATTTTATTATATCAAAGGGCACAACACCCAAATTAAGTATCGACAAAGTATTCGATCATTAAACAAAAGGGTGACATATTTTGACATAACAACACCGCGCTTTTAAGCCAAATTAAAACGGACTTAAAAAAATAAATTAACAATCGATAAACAGACATCATAAACAAATCGAAAACTCGTTTAAATTTTAATATAATGCTCGTAAATATCCTTTTTTTTTGCAAAACGAATCACCCCATTTAGTAGGGTGTCCATAATAAACCTGTCACGCGGGACAGTCCGATACCCGACATCGCACTTATCAACGAACATAACATCCTCAACTTTACGACAATCTTGCGCTGGACGCGCGCGCATATAAATTTGAACAAACGTCAAGACAGTCCGATTTTATTTTACTGATCATGGAAATTGTATCGATATTTCAACGATAACGTTATTGTGTTGTGTCGGATAAAGATACTTTTTATGTTCGCGTTCGTTTGATTTTTATATGATCCGAGAATCGGATGAGAGTTGAATCGATTATAATAAAGTTTACAACGCATGCTGTGACTAATAATAACTATTGGGAGATGCATTATCGTAAATCAGAAGTAAAGTCAATGTACTTATCAATCGAGATTTCATTCACGACTGTAGGTAGAACCGTTGAACTTCCATTTACCAAACTACGTAGTTTTGAATCATGTATGAAGAACCTGTTGCTTCCCAACGCATGTGTAATACTGCACAACTCGTGCGAATGACGGCATAAAGAACCAAACAAGAACAAACAAAGAACACGTCAAGTAAAACTTTTTCCCCATTGAAGCAACTGAAAACCTATAAACTACGCGTGAAAGCACGCAAATAAAAAAATCTCAAAAATCATTCCCGCAGCTAAAACCCACACGCCACAATCTAGATCGCAACACACAAATAGCGAAATCTAAAAACCGGTTGTTAGTTCGCCATGTAATTCTAATTAGGTAATTCGAGCAGCCGGTACTAATGGTTCGGTTCGGTGCCATAAAGCAGGCGCAATCTGATCGTGTGAACATGCTGTCCGCGTGTCCCGTGCACATTGTCCGCAGACATGCGACGCTTTGTCACCCTAGCCCACGCGGCGAGATAGCGATATGAGAGCCTGTAATTATTGGCTTCAGTGCTATTCTGTAAATTCGATTTTAGTATTAGCGAGGGTTAATAAATTTTAATTAATAGATGAGTTTTTTAAACTGATTAAATGTATTTTATCTATTGTTTTTATTCACAGCGGCTGCGGATGTTGTATTTGCATTGGCTGCTATATTTCTCACGTGTACGAGTACATACAAAGTATTATTCTTATTACAATATACTAACTCTCAGTTCTTTCAACTTCATTCATCGTTGAGAGCACTCTGTCACTACTTACACGCGGTGATTACTTGAACTTTAACCTCTTGACTCCATACAGCAGTACTCCAGTAATACAAAGGAAAAATAGTAACAACATGGAACAATACAAATTAAATTATCATAGACAAGCAATCAATGCTTTCATCAATTTGAATAGCTAATAAAAAGAAAAGCTGGAAAGGCAAGTCCAGGCAGATGGACATAGGTTTGAAGCAACTGCTGGTTCTCATGATTACACTACAGATTCTTCAATGGTAGCTGTGGAAGTCACTCCGGATAATTCTTTAAACTAGTTTGTAAGACAACAGAAGTTACACATTTAAATAACCAATTATTATTATTGAATAATAAAAATGTATCTTCTAGCAATTCACATTTAGCATTTAAAAACCCAAAGGGAAAACAACTAGTAAATACTTTAAAATTATTTAATCAAAATATTCAAGGTTGCTTTTCCAAGTTACTGGAAATAGAAATGTTTTTAGAAAAAACTAAGTTTGACATTATTTGCTTGACAGAACATTGGTTAAAAGAATATCAAGTAATGTCTATAAATTATGAAAATTATTGTGTAGCTAGCCATTACAGCCGGAAACGTATGATACATGGCGGTTCATTAATACTAATTAAAAATTTAATCAATTTTAAGGAAAGAAAAGATATTATTAGGCTATCGGTTGAACACACTATTGAATTGTCCTGTGTTGAGCTTGATAGGCATGTTATAGTTTGCGTATACAGACCTCCTAGTTACCAGAATCTATCTGTGTTTGATTCTGTAATGGAAGATGTGTTAAAAAAAGTTAGTTCTAGTAGTAAATCGATCATCGTATGTGGTGATTTTAACATAAACTTATTAGAAAATAATTCAAATAGTATTAGACTATTAAGCCTGTTTAGTTCATTTAATTTGTCAAATGTGTTTGTAGAACCAACAAGAGTGACAGCTTCTTCTGCCACTTGTATTGATAATATATTTTGTAACTGTGATTATTTACATAAAGAAATTGTAAATAAACTGCCATCTGATCACAGTGGACAAACGATAACGTTTTGCGCCTACATACCTTTACAAAAAATTCAAATAAGGGTTAGGCCAATAACATGCAAAAATTTAGAGAAATTTAATAATTCCTTAAATAATAAGTTATGTGTTCAGAATTTTAATAATAACTGTGACCCAAATGAGATTTATGGCGAGTTTTTTACACTATTAGAGACGCAATTTAAAAACACCTTTCCCATTAAGACTAAAAGTATTAGTACAAAATTCTTATTCAGTGATTGGGCGACTCCAGGTATTCGTAAAAGCAGGGCGAAGTTATTTGAACTCTATGGCCTAAAGCAACATGTAATTAATTCTAGCTTTCATCAGTATGTTGCGAAATACTCAAAAACTTTTAAAAGCGTGTGCAAAATAGCTAAATCTCTTTATATTAGCAATAAAATAAAAACAGCAGATGATAAGATTAAAACTACCTGGCAAATAATAAATAATGAAACTGGTAGGAAGAAACAGCGTCATACTAAATTTAATTTAGAAACTTCACGTGGGACTGTAAACTCAGATAAAGAAGTAGCTCAAGAATTTGAAAACTTTTTTGCTAATATTCCTCTAAAAACAACAGAATCTTTAAATTCTTCACCCGCGCTTTCTGTTGCCCTACTTAGAAATAATGTAAAGGCATGCCCTTTGGAGTTAAGATTTCAACATACGAATCCCCAAGCTGTTATAAGAACTTTTAAAGATCTTAAAATTAAATCAACAGAAGATCTTTGGGGAATGTCTGTAAAAGTCTGTACATCTATAATAGAAACTATTGCGCCGTATTTGGCTTTCATATTCAATACAAGCTTAGATCAGGGAATCTTTCCGGATCTTATGAAATACAGTAAAGTAGTACCATTATTCAAATCCGGTGAAAGTACTCAACTTAACAATTATAGACCTGTGTCAATCCTGCCAGTACTCAGTAAGGTGTTTGAGAAGTTAATACTCAGTCAAATGTTACATCACTTTAATAAAAATTCCATCTTCCATGAACAACAGTATGGTTTCACCAAAGGGCGTTGTACAACTGACGCCGGTGTCTCCTTAATAAAAAACATTTTTAATGCCTGGGAGGAAGCACATGATGCCATTGGAATCTTTTGCGACCTCTCAAAGGCGTTCGACTGCGTAGACCATGAAACACTTTTATTGAAACTGGAACATTATGGGATTAAGAATACATCTCTTGATTTACTAAGATCATACCTGAAAAATAGGCCGGTTAAAGTTCAGGTAAACGGCGTAAACTCATTAGGGTCTGAAATGACAATGGGCGTTCCGCAAGGTTCGATATTGGGTCCATTCCTCTTCTTAGCTTACATAAATGATTTGCCGCAATTACTCCAAAATCAACCTAAGATGGTGTTATTTGCAGATGATACATCATTAATTTTTAAGATAGACAGGCGTACTCAAAATCATGACGACGTAAATAACTCAATTCTTCAGGTCTAAAATTGGTTCACGGTAAATAATTTGGTACTAAATGAAAAGAAAACCAAATGTATTAGATTTACTTTACCAAATGTTAGAAGTAGTGCATGTGACCTCGTATTGAATGGAGAAAAACTGTCTTTTATTAATCAAACGGTTTTCTTAGGAATCACGCTAGACGAGAAGCTACAATGGGGACCACATATAACATGTCTTGCAGGGCGGCTAAGCTCAGCAGCTTTTGCTGTTAGGAAGATTAGACAGTTAACGGATATCGAAACCGCTCGCTTGGTCTATTTTAGTTACTTTCACAGCATCATGTCGTATGGCATTTTATTGTGGGGTCGGGCTGCTGACATTGAATCCATTTTTATTTTACAGAAGAGAGCTGTCAGAGCCATTTATAATCTACCTCGTCGTGAATCTCTTAGGGAATTATTTAAAAAGATTAATATTATGACAGTGCCTTGTCAATACATTTATGAAAATATTATGTATGTAAGAAAAAATATACATCTTTTTCATAAAATAAGCGATAGACACAATTTTAATACTAGAAATAAAGACAAAATAGCGCAACCATTTTTTAGATTATCCAAAGTGCACACATCTTTTATGGGGTACTGTGTGAAATGTTACAATAAAATACCTATTGATATTTTAAAACTAAATGAAAGTAAATTTAAAAAATATATTAAAAGAACACTTTGCAAACAAGCATATTACAAATTGGAGGATTATATTCAGGATAATAATGCTTGGAAACATGCTGGTCCTGATCCATAGGGCAGTTTAAAGTCTTGACAAAAATTAATCAACTGGCTGCTAAAAATTTAAAAATATGATTTGTATTGGTCATAATTTTTTATTGTTTTTTTTTTTTTTACTAAGACTTATTCTACCTTTGGTGATGTTATGGCTCACACACTGATTTGATGTCTTTTTTTTTTTTTTAATGTTAGAAAAGATAGTTTACGGTCACATTAATGTAAACGTGTGAGCACTGTGTATCTACAAAAAATAATTTAGCTTCCATTTCTAATCTTTGTAGCATTTGGTACGTATTGTAGTACTTTACATGACTTTTATTTTAGGTACATCGTCTTCACATTCGTATAAATAGAATTAATGTACCCACTATTTATTGTAAACCATACCTTTATATATTTTTTAAAAGAGTAAGTATGGAGTTTCTTGCCCGTTCTTCTCCATACGAAACTACCTTTTGGAATGGGCAACTAGATTCAATTAATGACGTTCAAAAGTGCCTTTTAATGGTCTAATTGAAATAAATGATTTGACTTTGACTTTGACTTTGCAACAACAGATTGACATAATTTTTTTAACATGCTACATTGGAGACTTCTCCAATCATTATTAGGTGCCACCTTGGCCAGACGTATAGACAAAAAAAAGTCCTCAGCCAAGTCCAAGCAGATAGACATAAGTAAAAACATATAAAATAAATAATAATTATAAAATCTTTATTTCAGACATTTACAGTCCATAATAGGTATAGCACATTTGGTAGGTAGGTACGCTAATTATTGCACATATCATATTTTTATAGACTAGACCCTACATCCAAAATGATGAAACGGATTTTCTCAGATGGGTTAATCGCATCATCTCAATTCTGTTAACTATGATAATCTGAATGTAGCAAAATTCTATCTGCTGATATTTGGAGACTCATTCTTTGATATTTGATTGTCACCCCAGTTAGACAAAAAAAGTCCACACCCAAGTCCAAAGAGACGGACATAATAAATAAGTGCACAACGAGTCGGGACATGAGGACACCGATACACACTCAGCCCTCACATTGATGGAAGTGTTTCAAACGCAGTTTAGATAGCAAAGTGGCGTTGACGTATTATTATTGTGGCGTTTCAATGTTCCCGTACCATTTCCGAAGTATAAGATACGAAATTTTCGTGTAGTGATGGTAATGTGGTCCTAAAGGTTAATGCTTTTGTAAATGATGGTCCTGGGAATAGCGAAACTGTTTCTTTTAATCGAAATGTAAAGGCTATTGATTCTAATCGTATTGTTTTATTGGAGACGGAAAGTGGAGTTGTTTATGTGTAGAATAAACAAATGTTAAACCCTTTCTTGCTACACTTGATTCAACCATCGCAACAATTTGTAGATTGCCCATATGCACTACTTTTATTGCTTTATGTACGGCGTATTATCTTCTAAAACAATTTTAAAGCCTCATCGCCAACTAAGTTGCTGCAGGTTCCTCAATAAACCAGGCTGTTTACCACTATCTCACGAACTTGTTCGAACAGCTCGTATTTTGACATGTTTTATAGTTCTTCTCGCGTCAATCGCGCGTGTTGCGTCCGAAATACTTTATTTATAGCCAAAACGGTTGAGTCGTCGCGGCCGTAAAAACTTTTAGTGTCTTCCGATTGAGGCGCCGTGTCTTTATAGCCTTTTTTTATCAATATTGAGCCGTTTTTGATGGCCTGTTTAGGGTTATGACGTAGTTTTGTTTGTAAAGAAGCTATGGAATAGTAATGCTAGTCATTAAGGTGTAACGTGGGCTTGTAACGCAAAGTTTTGAGTGCATCTGTCGGGATTTGAAACAGTTCTTTGCAATGTCTTTATCGAAATAGAGTCCAACACTAGCCAATGTTGTACGATGCTATCTTTGCTAATAAATTGTGTTGTAGTAATTTGAATTTCCTGCTTTTCACTTACACCTTTACTTGTAGGGTTCGCTCACTAGTGAACGATTTCCTGTAACATTGATAGGAATGATCTAGTTACTGATGTTACATGAAGTTGTGCTCGATCGTCGGTTCGGTGTCGGCGATTCTGATTTAGCGATTCAGGAAAACATTTTAAAAGTTACTTTTACCGGATATCTATGTCAAGAACCAAAGTGTTGTAGACTGCGTTGACTGATCGGTTTTCTCCTGAATTATAATTGATTTTATGGACTCAAATCTCTACATGGATAGAAACATCCGATTCTTAATCATCTCTTGTAACTTGTTCTTAGCTCTTAACTGTGTCGTAATAAAGTACGAATCCCTATAATCCCTGATCATCAATAAAGAAAGCCAAGTTCAGTGACCCTGCGTGTTAACAATCCGGATATAATTTTTTATACTTATCATTATGTTTAGTGGATCATTAAAACTCTGTCAAAAGAGGCATTTTTATGACTTTTTTTACGACAAGAAATCTGATAGTATGTCTTTTTAAATGTACCCAATGATTTTTATATGAGTACTTTTATTGCGTACGACGGTAGATTAATTTCATTGTTGTTAAATTTTTGTTTGATTGCCTTTTAAGTGTTTCTTTACGGGCTATTGGTATGTTTGGTTTCGTTTTTTTATGGAAACGGTATGGTATATAATTTATATGCACATTTTCTACGCACGAATCATTGTGTTATGTGATATATGTAAACCTTAAATTACTACTTATAATAATTCAACTTAAGCCAATTTCTGTTTGCAAAAAAACTATACTTAAAGCCTTTTTTTCAGAATCGTTATAGTTGTAAAAAATTAGATAGATTCTGATAATTATTATAAAAACTTAAAAACTCAATTATTATAGGATTAGTAGGTACCTATTTACCTATTTTTAATAACAAAAGTAGATACTTGTTTTGTCCTGAATATTTTCGTAAAATTAACAAATTCATGGTTACCTTAGTGTCAACTGTATGAGCATGTACTTATAGGGAAACAAACCTGCTACCAATTAAAATATTTCTTATATTAATGCCATAAAATAAACTGCCCACAAAACTGAATGCTTTTAAAACTTTTATAGATAGATAAAAAAGTAATTACTTACTAACTGTTGAAATAAATATGAAACATGCAGGAATGACTCGTAAAATGATCGAATTATTGAAATGGACAGACGCATAAAACTAAATGTATTAATTTATGAAGCTAGTGTGAAACCATTTATTTTATAATCTAATAAAAATCTTATTCTCACCAAGATTTATCATTTTAATTAAACGGAACTGCATTTTGTTTTGATAGAATTATATTTTGATTTATGTGTCTTTCTTAATAAAAATATCTTTGACCTCATCCTGTTTTAAAGATGGCGGATACATGATCATTATTTCAATGGTTAGGTGAACAGATAGCAACACCATTAGATCACTGACACATTCCTTGCTATACCTAACCAGTCCGTAGGTACAGACAGACATTTTTATAAATTACCAGGGAAACTCGTCGTCAAAATCGGTTCAGTCGTTTCGGAGATTAGTCGGAACAAAAATAGACAAACTTTTTTTTTGTGTAGATATCGTGTATATTGTATTACATACCGCGTTGTAAAAAGTTGTTATTTTAAAACTACATACAGACACTTTCATTTTATTTATTTGTAGCTATAGATAAGTCAGATGAACGGCATCTACTTTTACTCAGGTAGTCACAAAACAAATACGTCAATACATGGCCATACACCTTTTGATACAAAAAAAAGTATAATTAAATAAAATCAATCACCACCATCTAATCGTAGTCCACAAAAACCAAAGTTATCCAAAAATATACCAACGAGTGTTAATTAAAACGGAAGCAGGACCACTCAATCACGTCACGAATCAAAGATGGCGCCCGTTTCATCTTGAAAATGATAAATTTATATAAAAAGTCGTATGAACTAAAGGAAAGGGCGGAAGGCGACGCGTTGTATATCAATCAAGAGGTGAATGAGTTACAGCCCTTATATGTGACGGGACGGATACGACACGACTTGTGCGGTGTTGATTTAATTTGATGGATTTTATTGTGGTTTGTATTCAGAATGAAGGAATGTTTGTAAGGGGACAGAAAATATAAAATTATATGACATAACTTCACGCCTGTAATCCCCGAAGGGTTAGGCAGAGGTGTACCAGTTAGTACACCCACTTTTTGCCAGTTATGTTTTAGTTAAAAAAATAGAATAAAATGCATATTAGAACGAAGTTAACTGTGGGCGAACATGGCAGAAATCGTCACGTAAGGAAAAAGCATTATACCCCCTTCAGGCGACTTTTCCTCTTTTTCTCTTCTTCTCTGTGTCCGGAGGTCCCCTGATCGCACATTTTCGTAAAGATAGATTCAAAGTAAAATGTAAATGCGAATGTTTAATAATGATTAGTTACTTGGCATTAAACTGGACTCCTTAACGATTCAATGGTCCCTGTAAATTGCTTATAAATGCTTCAAGTGTTACTTGACTTCCACTTTGTTATTCAGCCCACGGAATCGCATACAGGGATTTCATCAAATGTAAACAAAATCAACAGTTTAAGTCCTCGTTGCTGCAAGCACTAGAATAAATTCCACATCGTGACATGTAAACGCGATTTCTATTCATACATTTCATTAAAATATTCGCTACTGGTAACGTCCATACAACATTATTGTATGTAAATGTTAATAAGATATAGTCTGATCGGTCAGTCGGCTTTGTCAAAGCGATTGAGTCGAACTGTAAAAATTGATTTAAGTCCTAAACGCTATGTAATCTGCGGTTACACCAACTTGTTGTATTGTTTAAGACATAAACTGATAGCGGTTTGTATTACAGCGAAGGACTCATGTTGCGAATATTGTACTTGTTACCAGAAGGCCAATTCTCGCAACGTTCAAAGTCTGGTCGCAATCTCATCTCAGCGACAATCAATGTCAAAAACTTTTCAAAAATGAAGGCACGAGGTATTTTTGACAGATAGAGACTGAAATTAGAATGTGATCGTTGTTAAACTTACAAGAAATTGTCACTCTGAATTAAACTTATAATGTATTGTATTACTTAAATCTGTCAAGGTATATAAACAAGTTAGTAAAGAACATTTTTTTTTTAAATTAAACGTTGCCCTGTACTAAGAGTTTATCCTGTATCGTAGACTGTGCGTTTACAAGCATATAAAGTCACACACACAAACAACTGACAGCTATAAATGCTTACTTACTTACTTCGTAAAACTCGCTAATCGCTGCAGCTTATGCCTTCCAACATTCTTTTTTCGAATTTCAAGAGAGATTCAGTTTTACTGCTTATGCATATGTAATTAATTGCATCTTGCAATCTTTATTGACATTATTTATTGTCAAAACCAACATCAAAGAGTTTTATTGCTTATTTATGACTTCAACAGATATACAGTTAGATAAAACACAATTAGTGTGGCGCCAAAATTATTGCAAAATCTAGACGTTTCATTACCTACTGAAATAAAATAGCAATTATTACTTTTACGACTTTTTGAGTGTAATTTTAGTTGTAAAAATATTGTCAGGAATGAAAGTACTTTACCTTCTTATCAATTTTGAAAGATCGAAGAATGCTTAAATTCATAATATTCCTTTAACCTTACTCATAAATAGGTAAGATTTTTAACCTTTAAATTCTTGATTTGTAATACTTTTTAAGTGCTAGTGTATGATTTAGTAGTTTTTAAATAAGGTACATTGCATTCACGTGCCAATATGTATGATTCTGTGTGCAAATAATGTACACATTGATTTTAAAAGAGTACGTACGGAGTTTCTTGCTCATTCTTCTCCATACAAATCTACCTTTTGGAAGGGGCAACTAGATTCAATTCCTTTTTCTTTTGTATATGACGTTCAAAAGTGCCTTGTACCTAATGGCCTAATTGAAATAAATGATTTGACTTTGACTTTCAAGATCTGACGAAATCGTGTCTTCCCTCAGCTTAATTGTTGCCATTTTCTAAGCTCTTGGATTAAAAACTATCATTGTAATTATATTCCAAATAATACTAGCCTGTTATTGTTCAACTGCAGGGCAAAAGCTTCTCATACAAAGAAGTCACGAGCATTGATCACCACGCTTGCTCAAAGCGGATTGGCGATTTCAGACTTAAATTAATTACAAGACCAGATTTCCTCACGATGTTTTCCTTTACCGATGTAAGTGATGTCCAAGCTAAACTTCGAAAGTAGGTACATATGAATTGAAAATCCACACTAAAACTTGCCCATGCTTGGTTCCGCACTCACAACCCCATGCAGGAACCATTGGACCATAACGACATTTTTTTGGTCAATTACATAAGTTGATTAAAAATGCACTAACTATTCCATTAAACCTACCAATAACCAGAGCATTACAGCCACTCCTTAAAACAGCAACACTGCTAAAAAGACCCCGAGTCCGTTGTCTAATTGATAATTAGTATTCAGGCGGGCGGTGCAGGCCTACGTGTGGCCCCCTGGCACCCCCGGCCTCCTCGGACCCCGGGGAAGGCGGGGGGTTGGTCAACGTTGCATCAGCACGTCCTAAGACGTCTGCTATTGACGTAAGACGCCAGCCGCTGGGAACGCGACGTGATCACACGGTTATGCGGCACTGGGAGGGTTAAGTCCGATGATTCCAGTTCATTGAATTTAATTGGTACTTTGATTTGCTGGCGGCGGGATTGTGTTGTCAATGTGATGGCTGTCAAAATAACTGTTAACATTCAAATCGTGATGATTGAATTCTGAATCGATTATTATTATTCAGTTAATTTCTTCGTTATCTGTTCTGTTTTTAAGCCAAAACAAAAACGAGTTCTATTTTTTTTAAATTATTAATATTGCATTGTCATGCAATGTGCACATGTACCTACTCAACATTCCAACACAATCGAACATCGGGAAGTGGTTCAAATATTTGTAAAATTTGATTAGCCACAGACACCGGAAGAGGCAAACAGTAAATAAAATTTAAGCTTGTTTTAATAAGCTATTTGGGAAATCAACTTTAAAAAAGACAAGGACAACATAACAAATAAAATCGTCTTGTAACAGAGTCGGGCTGTCACCAACTCAAACACATTTTAACATCGAAGGACAACCACCCACATTTAAATGAAAAACAGAAAACAATCACTGAATCAAACTAGTCGAGTGCAACCAGATCGTCAATCCGACATTACCATAATTCATTATAAATTATTCATCCCAATAAACTGACCTATCCCACCACGCCCCAGCACTGCTACCCAATCGCTGGCGACTGCACGGCAACTTTTTCAAGATTACCATATCTACGTTCGAGAATCGCGAGTGAAATGGACGGAGCAGTACAGCAAATTGGCTATCTAGCTCATGCATCGCGTATGAATCGCTGCGACCGAAGAATCGGAATATTTAGGCGATCGTGCGCGACGCCCGGTAGCCGGGTCTGCGTCGGCCCTTATTTAGATACTTTGATGTTTTCAGTGTGTCTGTCTTTTTGTTTGCGTTGAATAAAGGAGTGGTTTGTGTTGCTTGTTTTTTAATTGTAAAAAAGCGAGAGTATTGAATTCTTTATGATCGTCCACCTTAGGGATTAAGACCGAATAATTAATTGAATTTCCATCATCGAGACAAGACTATAAAATAATGTTTTAGGCCAAAGAATCAGCATTGCCATACGACGTGGCAATGCTGCTAGCGTTTTGTGCGCTTGCCTCATTGACAGCGATACGGACGAGTTTTAAAATGCCAAATGAGCTTCCCTTATTCTTTCATACCTTGTAATTTTACTATTATTTTTAAGACTTTTCTCTCTGTTTAGATTAACAAAGAATAATTCTGTCCATGGATTGATACTAAACTTTCTAAGCATCAACGTGAACCCACAAATTCCTACCATCTTAATTAACAACGGCCGCCTAACCAAGAATATTCAAAACAATCGCACCTCATTACAGAGCAGCGATCTCTAATCCAAAGAACACGGTACGTGCCAATTTTAAAGCTAGCAGCACCCACAAGTCGGAATTTTTCAACACACTAATGAATCAGTCGGGTTAATGCAACATCGGAGAGACCGTGTACATATTTAAATCAGGTACATGGTTCTTGATTATAGCAGCCGGAGTCAACTCAGTTGGTTTTATCTGGATTGTGCAAAGTTTCCACAACGGTTATTGCTTTGGAACAATATAAAGGAAATGTTAGATAATAGTACTATAGCAGGTTCTTTACTTCTCTATTTTTTAAATTAATCTGAGATTTTGTAAGTATGTGCGAGAGAAAAAACTTCTAGTTGAAAATGCAAGTGATGCACCTTCTCATTTTTAGCTTCGTCATTAAATCAAACAAAGATTAAGTACTAAAATCAAAAATTAAAAAGTATGTATAATAAAAAATCTGCTACTTAAGTGAATAACGAAATTAGTTTGAAATCAATAAGACTTAACAAGTTAACCGTCAAATCGTCGACAGCTCTCAAAACATTGATTTGATTAAACAACTACTTGCTACAAATTCTGACTTTTTGATAAGTAATTATACTATTTAAAGTCCTGAAGAAACCTATCCCCGTCCCACCTGGCCACATTAGAAGTCGAGTGTCCCTTCCTCCTTCAACTTCATTTGCAGTCTACTCCACGTTAAAATCAATTATGCTTGCGATTGTTTCGTTAGTGGAAGCAAATGTTTTTTGTGTCCCCCCTTCTCCCCCTACACCCCCCCTCGTTGTCCCTCTTTGTATTCAGTGGACGGAATGTCTCTCCACTGTTTGGTTTTCTTTTGACGAACTTCGTTTCGAATGCATTTTCTTAATTCGTTCGTGATTTTGTGGAAAATTGAATCGCTCTGTCTGAGCGCCGTGTTTTGTTGGCTTGAATGAATGTGCTGTTTGCTGCTTTTTTTAAGTGAATTACGAGATGTTTACGTAATTAAGGTAATGAAGGAAATTAAGCAGTTTGTTTTGTAAGTAAAGTATTTTTTTCTTAGCATCAAACAATGCAAGGTAATATAAAAATTGTTTATGTGAGAAGAATGTATGACAAGGTTTTGAATTTCGTATACAATGCATTCCATTATGAACAAAAAAATAGTGGTAAAAGATGTCTTTTGAAATTAAAGAAATTACTATTGAAGCAAGTAAATGGCACAGACATTAAACTCAGAAGCAATATATTCAGTTTCAAAATGCGAGTCAACCTAAGTTATCAGCGACATAACTTCAAATTAAGATTAAATGCAATACTCTTTATATGATAAGCCCGCTTACTCGATATCGGCATGTCCCTTAATTGACTAACCCTTTAAGATCGGCCGTCCAAGTATTTCCATTCCCATCTCAATATTAAAAAGTTTATTCAACGCTAAGCAAAAATAATGTACACTAATGCAGTAAATCACGTGCCAAAGTCGTAGCAAGTCTGTTAAAATTCTTAAATAAACTAAAAACCTGAGACAATGTGCATTTTATTTATTGCAATTACTGTACAAATTAATTTATACACTACACTTACATATGCCAAATGAATAAAACCTATTTAGTAAACTTGGGGCGTTAAATAATTGTTTTTTTATCTCTCTTATTAAGGCAAGGACACACTATTGTCGCTCGCCGATGTCCAATATCTGCGTATATTAATTATGCAAACGATCCACTCCGGATTTAAATGGCGATTTTTTGTGTCTCGTTTTAACGCGACGGTGGTACGTGATGTTAGAAGATGGGTGATGAAAAATCTTGTTATTGCTTTTGTTTAGAAGTTTTCGTGTAGCGTGTTAATTAAATGAAACAAATTGAGAGTTTTATTTTGACATTGATTTGTATTCGCTTGTTTTTCTTGAACAATATAAAGTATTTCAAATACTTTGTACAAAGCTAGGTTAATCGACTTTGCATTTTCTACACCGATCTACGTTTTTAATAAATTTTGCTGATCTGTCGTCGTGAATAATTTTGTTCATCTTGAATCTAATACAACTATGAATATTTTTCAGTGTAGTTACAAAGACTAGCACACAATAAAGCGGAGTGCGCCAGCGTCACGTACAGTATCGACGCGATGGAGCGCTCTAATTAAAAATCGTAAACATCGACGCTCCGTCGATAGCAGTAATGTGTGCGGACCCTAATTACTTGGACCGTTTGAATTAAAAACATCGATGTTTTGCTTGTTAAGAGTTTGTGTTAGTGATGTTAAATTTTAGTGTGTTTTAGTTAGGGGAGGGTCTCTTTTTGAATTAAATATTTTTAGGTAGGTATATTCCTTTTTTTAAAACGGATAGGTACTACAAGTTTTATATTTTAATAGTCACTATACTTTTAATATTTAAATAATATTTTGTTCTAAAATGAGTCCATTAATTTGTTAGTTGGGTTGGTGTTAGTAGTCAGTGTTAATAATTTAGTAGTGGAAATAAATATATAGAAAATTATTTTTAATTCGTATTCCTACTTCAGCTTGCGTCACTAAAGATACTTGATAGATATAAAAATATTTAAATTACTTAATCTTTAATAACTCCGTTTAGATAAAATAATATGATTTATTAATAATTAATCCATTAGAATATTTTAAATAGTTTATGTAAGACATATCTATTGCAACATATTTATTTACTCAACACACTTTTTATTGAACGATTCTTTCGGAAGAAATTCTCTCGATTACATTTTTGTGTTAATGTACATTTTTTTTAGAAAAATTTAAACAACTTCTTTCTTTTCACTCTTAAAGAATAATAAAGTATTTCCTATTATACCAATATTTAGATCCATAGTATATGTTTATTTAAAAGCTTTTCTTTCACTAAACCAGCTCTGCTCAGTAACGTCCCCATAAAATACAGAAAACACTTACTAACATTAGTAGTACTCCACCCAAAATTCGCTAACGTACCTGAAAAAAAAAACAAAACAAATTAAATATGGCCGGCGTTAATTACACAAACAGACAGACCTCGCCAATTACGCGTACCCATAAAACGACGACATTAGATCCACTTTAGTACGCAACTGTACCAAAGGGACGTTTCCCTAATCCATTTACGATATAACAGATATAAATCAAACTTAATATTAGCTACATGTGTTGATAAAGCCCGCCACACGTGCACACTCACAAGCCCATGCACACATTTCGCATACATTCACATATCCAAGATGGCGCTTGACTTGAGGGAGAACGTGAGATTATCTTTTTAATGTGTGGCCCGGATTAAAATGACGAATGCTTATTGTTCTATTTTTTCGCATCCTTTTTCGCAGTAGGTTTTTTAGGGTTAACTTTTTTTGTTTAATTTGTGGGATTCCACCACATGGTGCACATTGCTAACGGGATGAGTAAAAAATCTTGTTCCAGAATAAAGATAACAATTTTTTAGGAACCAATTCACGATCACGACTTGATCGTGTGTCGATTGTGGTACAAATTACTCAACAGTATTTTTTTTTTTATTTATCAGTCTATATCTAGCACATTAATCACTGTCTTAATTGTAATATGCTTTGATGTATTACTTAGGTAGGTGAATAAATAATATTAATGTCAGTTTTCCTAATTATTCAATTTTACTGTTGATAACAAGCAACTTAGCGACAGATACCCAACGTAATCCGATTTGATAACTTGGATTCTTATTCCGGGAGTGAGTCAGTGTGAAAATTCAGACTGACAGTTGATAAGGCTTATTTTCCGCAGTGTAATACCTAATAATAGGATAAGCTATAGCATGTGCGAACATTTTTAAAACTTTGACTTAATTGCAGTTCAAAGGGTTACAGTTTACAAACAATTGTCCTATTGGTCCTAAGATCTGTTGATATTAGGCAATTTTAAATAATGATATAAAAGGTATCTTTATCTTAATAAAAAAACATTAAATCCCGCATCATTATCATCGCCAAAAGCTCTTACTCAACCGTACATAACCCTCTCGCTGCGATTACAAGACACAACATACCAACACACACAATCTACAGATGAAGCGCAAATGTGTGCAAGGTGGCATGAAAATGGAATTAAGGGGGGAAAATGCAAAGGAATCAACCGGGCGAGAGCGCGGGGGGCGAAAATGTCCCAGACCGGACACTTTGAACGAATTATGACGGTCATTATTAGAACGTGGACAGAATTAAATTGCCTCCCCCCTACCCCCTTCTCGCCCACTCGGCCCCTTACCTTCCGGCTAAGTATGCCCGCATAATGATACCTGTCCAATACTAGCAACACTTATCTAAGCCAGCGAGTGGATCTCTATCGTTCGGGATTCGATATTTGTTTTTCTCCTTTTTTCTAAGGGATCGTTTTGTGTGAGTGCGTCGAATGAAGTGTCAATAGAGGTAAGTGAAGTGTTTTGAAGAGATTGAAAGACGGCTGCGTGTGGAATGCAACGATTTTGGAGCTCATTTTATTATTTAACAAAAGCATTTGATTTTTTCAAAATAGCAACTTTATAATAGCGACGTCGTATTAGAAATTGAATGTCAAAGCTACTATTTTGTACACGTCACATACTCATGAAATTTAAAAAATATTTTACTGCACAGATTAATTCAAAGTCAGGTTTTTAATTCATATATCGCAATGTATATATTTATTTAAAGCTCATTGCTAATCTGCTCCAAAAAAATATTTGGTCCTTCAAGTCACACGATATTAAGCAAACACGCCAACACAAAAGGATTAGACAACCTTGTAACTCCAAGCTTATAGCAATCAAATAAAAGAAATCCCATACAGTTTACAATCAGCGGGCACATCACACGATAAGGCGTACAAGTCCGTACAACTAAAGTAAATTTACAGAAACAAAAGCAAACATTAGGACAGATTAGTGGACGTTACGCGAACGCAACGATGCAAAGTTAATGCCTGTATCAATAGTTCTGGAGTCGCAATCAGTAGATTTGCAGTAATCTCGGCAAACGCACCGAGCGATAAAGAGTACGGGTGGGCGGTGGAGCAATACATGAGCGAAAGGACCAAAGATTGCTTTGGAGAGGGTTAACTAAATTAAATATTGCTTTAACATTAGTAATAGTATTTAAAATACTGTGGTTGGTAGTGATTTGATAGATTCTGTTTTTTTTTTTAAAAACTAATAGTAAAAACAGTCAAGGTTGGAGATAAAATGTCAATGATATAGATTCTGGTCTTTGCATCCGAATAAGACAGGTTGTTGTTATAATTGACTATTAAGTTTGTTTACAACTTTAATCAAGCATTACTTCTTTTTGCTGAAACAATTTTAAGCTTCGAAAAAATCTCGCCCCTAAAATATGCATAAATCAATTTCCATTTTGATCTCCCAACCCAATCTTTTCCAGATCGTATCGTAAAAATAAAGTGTAACTAATCAAATCATATTGCGAACGCCTTTCCGAATCGCGAGCGCTTGTACCTTACCCTCGCCCATTATCATGCAATATTGATAGAAGCTTCGTATAAAGCAGCCGAGTTAAGACGGCGGGCACTCTCTGCGTCCCACGTGCCCACTTTATCTACAAGATATTGTAAATATTAGGTACAATTGTACCCGCAAACAAAGCCCGGATTACTTCTATAGTTCGTCTGATTGTTGATATTTGCTTTTTTATTGGGTCGTTCAGACGCTATCAGTGTTTGAGGAGTATAATCCGAGCTGTAGGTACTGATATGGCTCGGTAATGTGAAGCTATGATTGGAAGATAATAAGGTGATCTTGAGGTAGACAGTAAAGTATAATAAAAGTCTTAAATTGCTGCCAAAAGTCAAAGTCTCTTTAGATCAAATACGTACGATGAAATTCATAGATATTTTCGGTAAAGTCCTATAATTTTAAAGTAATGTTGGTATTAACATCGTTGAAAATTGTTCGTCGTTAACTTTACTACAACAGAGACCCGTTGAAACCCAAAAATTATTATTCAAACACATCAAAAGTGTAATTCGCCAAATAAAACACCAATAACAATAACAGGTCCTGAAAAACAAAACGCCGACATTTTGATAATAACGTAGAACACACACGTAATGCCTAAACACACACAAACATCCATTAACACACACTCTATTACACACATAACATATTTAGGGATGGGAAAGTGAAATTTGCAAGAATATATCGATGGAATGTAAACAGGGGGGCGAGTATATTGACGAGGTCGCAAACACATGGAGCGGAATCAGCAAAGAAAGATTATTAAAACAATGGTTTCGAACTAAATACGAGGACAGCAGGGTTATTACAATATTTGCTGGCATCTCGTTATTTTTAAGTATCAGTACGGCTCCCAAAGTTTAGGGTGGGGGACTAAAATATGGGTCGGGTAACGGAATTTATGATAAAGAGTTTTTGAATGAGGATATTTTGTTTGTAAATAGGATTGTGGATTTTTGCCTATGTTTGTTTTTGTTGTAATTTTTACTTGGAATGGGTGATGCTGAAATATTGACTTGAGTTTTGTGGCAGTTTTTTAAGTAAGAGGAAAAAATTAAATACGGTGAGGGCAAAGAATATAATCTATCAATCTTTAGTCACTGAAAGTAGTAATACAAATTCAAATTTTGTACCCAAAGGGTGCTAACGGGACCCTATTACTAAGCCACCGCTGTCCGTTCGTCCATCTGTCAGCGGCCTGTATCACATGAACCGTAATAGCAGTTGAAATTTTCACAGTATATGTATTTCTATTGCCGTTATACCAATACAAATAAATGAAAAGCATTTTTGGTTCTTTACTATATTGGCAATACTGTTATATCTTCTACGATGGGACGGATCGCTTCGTGTACGAGTCCAACTCGAGCTTGACCGGTTTCTACATGTATAAAAAATACATGGACCATAGTTTTTTAAAAAAAAGCTTTTTTACAAAAAAAGATAACCGCCTTCAAAACTACAAAATAAAAATAACTTTAGTTTTGGAAGTCGGCGGCTTTGGTTTTGTTTTTTATTATGTAGGTAAGGATTGCCACCGACTTCCAAAACTAAAGTTATTTTTATTTTGTAGTTTTGAAGGCGGTTATCTTTTTTTGTAAAAAAGCTTTTTTTTATTCACTTTTTAGTGCTTGTGTATTAGTGTTTGAAATCCTTACAAAAAGCTCTTTCAAACAATACCTCACACGATATATTTAATTTTGGAAACTGGTAGGAGGGGGGTTGACGTACCCCCCCCCCCCCCTTTTCCTTCAGTCAGTCATCGACTACACGTATAAACAAAGCAATTTCACTTGTTAAGATATTGCTGCTGTGATTTTGTGAGGAGTTCCATTCCATATCTCCGAAGTTCATCATCAGATATTGAAATGGTGACAATGGGACCACACGGGAAGCACCAGCTTTCAAATAAAAAAAGAATCATGAAAATCTATTCACCCAGTCGCAAGTTAGAAGCTAACAAACATAAAAAAAAAAATACAGACGAATTGATAACCTCCTCCTTTTTTTGAAGTCGGTTAAAAATAGTCTCGAAAGTCTCGTTTTCTCCGGGAATTTCGATACCGCCTCGAGTCTCGTTTTTTTTTTCCCGGTACTGAGTTATGGATCGAGACTGAAAGCCCTAACATGGACAATATAAAATACAACCCACAATACTATTACATGTTTCCAAAATAATTATATAGCAAAAGACTCAACAAAAAAACCCAAACCGTCAAACACAAGAAGACACATCAAAACAAAATTTAAAAAATAAATCGCTCAAAGCTTCACCTCACATTTAACTCAACCCTTCTCCGCTACGAAGTAAAAACGCGTAAACTTTGAGAGCCTGCGGAACGTCATAGCCCAGCGACATAGCGTTGTAAATTATAATGTTTTATGGTTTAATACTGCAGATAAGGCGCGGGAGGGTAAGGAGCCTATTATTAACCGTGTTAACTGGGAACGGGGGGTGGCCTCACCTCGCTGCCGTTTGTACGCTAAGCGACTTTCGGTGGCGACTTTTTATGTGCGAGTGTAAAGTAAAAGTGGTTGGGACTTGAAGTGTTTTATAGTTTGTGGTGTCCTGAAAATGTAATGTGCCGTGAGTTATTGTGAACATTATGAAGTACAAATAGAATGTTGTCCCGATTAACGTTTTAAATGAGTATTTACCCTTTTAGGCTACCAGATTCGAATAATGGGTGTAAAAAAGAAACTAGGTTTTAAAATGTGCCTCCATTGCTAGTTAGAGCTATGCTACGAGCCTGTGAGGTTGATATTTGTTGATTGGCTAATCTTTTTTCTAAGATTATTCGCATTGATATAGCTTGGAGCTGACGAAAGAAAAAGCATAACGTATTCTTCTATTTTATCGACCATAACAATCTCCACTCTCCAATTCCAAAAAACGATATATTTTAAGTCTCACCACTAATGCTTTTAACACATTACCAGCAAGCAGGGAGACGGTCGCCCCGTCTGTACCCGCCCTTAGAATATGATTTTTAACGATCCATCCCCAAGTATGTAATTGTGTCTGAATGCGTTTCGTAATGATTATTTATGTAGCGTGGAGAGGCGTCTGGATAAATTATTTTTTATTATTTCCATTGCATAGAGTGTAGTCCTACCCTTTGTGTTGGGGAATTAAAACTGTTGAATTGGGGTAATGTTTTGTCTCGCTGTCCTATCCAAGTTCTGCATAAAATGTTCTTGAAATATGCACGAGATGGAAACAAGCTATGCCATGTTATGTATGCATATCTTATGGGATGACGTCAGAGCTAAAAGTTTTTATATTCACTAGCAATAGTGCAATAAGCAGCAAATGAAAGGAAAAAAGGGCAACATATTAACATTTGGAATTTTGTGATAGCCCAGTGAATATGGCGCACGCCTCGTATGGCCGAGGTTGCGGGTTTGGTACCGGGTAAGTACCAATTTTACATTTATATGTACTTTCTAAGTTTATTTTGAATATCACTGACATCGGTTAAGGAAAACACTGTGAGGAATCCTGGACTTATAATTAATATAAGTCTGAAATCGTCAATCCGCCTTGAGTAGGCATGGTGATGGTGATCAATGCTTGTGCCTTCTCTGTAAGAAAATAGGCATTTGCCCAGCAGTGTGGCAATAATAGGCTGATATTATTGTTATTTATTAACAAATATTTTCAAGAACACGTTAGATTTATTCAATGATGACAGTCAGTCAAGCCTTGAACACCTCATAATGCATGCAAATACAAGGCTGCGACACTCAAACGACACCATTGTCAACGTAAATCGATGGCAATTAAATATTTAAAGTGACGACTGGTGACAGGTAACTGGCAGGTTAGTTTTCAACGCCTTCTTTACTGAAACCAGCGTTGTGGGTATTTCAAACGACAAGACAAATGGTTGGTACAGTTTTAATTTATAATAGATGACCACGACATGTGATAGCTGTAGGATTGAGCAGGTGTTCTCTTTAGTTCGTTTTTTTGTTAGTTTAAGGTTCTTCGTCATGTAAATTATTAGCTCCTAATTGTAAGTAGCAGTTTAATCAAAGTTTAGATGACAGAAAGCCAGAATACATGAGGCTTCTTTAAATTCAACACTTGAATTTATTAGGTTGCTTACTTTTACAAACGCAACATGCAACGTCAACAATCTCTTCACAGTAGACAACTTTACCTTATTGACGACCAAATAAATCGAAGCCAAACGACGTCCGACACATATTTTCGCACAAAAATCGTGTGCATTTTAAATCAACGAGTTACCGAGTTGCCGGGGCCTGGTATAATGAAATCGTAAATCGGCTCGGTTCCCGTGGATAATAGTGAAATATAAATTGGGCGGTCGCGGTTTGGCGCCCGTCGGTCCGTTGGCCGACATTTTTGCGGGCTCGCTTCAATCACGCGTTTTATAACACACGTGTGGCCGGCAACTGTTGTCACAATAAGCTAAGTCGCGGGTTGGGTTTGGCGAGTGGCGCGGTGTGCAGGAGACCTTATGTAAACTGAGAATTTGTCACCAATCAAATGCAGCAGTAAATCTGCTTTAAGTGACACTTATTAAATTTTAAGAGCAACAGCTTATCTCGGGTATGTCAACATTTAGGGAGACAGACAAGCATGTTAACGTGGATATGATTTAATGGATGCTAAAGTAAAGTTACCTACCTCACTGATAGATAATGAACAAGAGGAGAATCCCTAGCTATACTGCTGATCACACTCAAAGGAACAGCTGCTCAATACACTCGAAATTTTATCCATAGCCACACGTCACACACTTTAAACCGCAAAAATTAAAACCTATAAACTTCCACGAACAACGCACTAGATTTATAAACCCCACCAACGCTAACACACTTTCACGTGTCGATGGATCCGCGTAAAAGCCTAAAAAGAGAAAAAAAAGTCATTGGGTCCTACATGCATCTTTTTCGCCCGGCTGACAAATGGCTATGAAATGGCCAGGACGGCCCAGCTCGGGACACCGAACGTAAAATCATTCACAAATTGTGATGCCACGGTTAGTTCGGACGTTCGGCGGTGCAGGGTTAGCGCGAAGGGTAGTCGTGTTTTTGGTTAAGTGTTGCGGTTTTATTTTTCGAAGTGGTGATAGTGGGTTAAGATTTTTTTTTGGGCTTTTAGCGAAGTTCAAAATAAGGAATTACCTCATGTGGAGCTTGATAATGCAACACGGTGAGACTAACGTACCTAATGGTATCTGGAACGTATAGCGTAAGACGAGAACATGTTTTAATCTATTTAACATTTCAAGATAATGTAACATCGCTGTCATAATCAATATAAGCTTTCAGCAGCAAATGTTTTCATAAACTATAATTTAATGTATCTAACTTTATTCACCTACATTCAGTTGCTCTACTAACATTGTTTGAAAAATGTTTCTAGAGACTAATAAAAACGCCAGATCCATGTTGACAGACATCTGGCTTCACACGCTTCTTTAAAACCTAGCACCCAGCACGGTAACCCTATCACCGCCACGTTTTATCTGAACGCCATCAATAAAAAAGTCTGTACAAAAAAAAAACAGAAAAACAAAAGCCGTGACGTCACTAGGTAGGTTTTCGCACCGGCAAACGGCGAGCGTATAAATCAAGCGCTACGCAAGCGTGGAGTCGGCTCCGGCCGAATTGTGGCGTTTTATGGCCTTTTGATTTACACAACCACTATTCGCTACGTATTTTAATGTGCGCTCGATAGTCCGTGTTGCGAGCGACTGTACGTAAATAAAATTCAGAAATCGCTCAATAAAAATCGTCACATATCACTTAAATTGCAAGTTTGTGGAAATATCTTCCGGGTTTTTATCGATCTTTAATTCAACACTAGTTATGTCAGTGCAGTAGTGGCCATGACAGTGTTTAGACGTTACTACACTTTAGAAATATGTGTTACGAATGACAGATTAACATTGCTAAAGCAAATCGCACGTGACGTTTTGCAAATTTCGTTTACGATCGACATAAATTAGATCGTTGACTGTTATTAAAAGAAACAATAACCCGTGAGACACATGTTCGGGCACCCGGCAGTAAATGCCACAAAATAGCTACTAGTCAAATTTATAAGTCGCAAACGACAAACACATTGCATTTCAAGTGTTATTTATTTAATAATGCTCAAATATTAATTTTATTTTTGTTTTATTGTTACGTCGTTGATGGTTAGATTAGGAATATTTTGGTACCGAAACACAGTGCTCAAAATACTTTCTAGCTAGGTTGGCGTATCCAGGTTCTGAAGTTCTTAATAACTTTAACAATTAGTAAAATTTTACAGGATGTTATTTTTAGATGAAAAGTATTTGTCTGTATTTTTTTAGACAAGCCCCGCCTTTCTATTCTCAAACCACTGCAACTCTTGAAAGCCGGAATCAACAGTGGCGATCACCATTAGAGCGCCGAGGCAATGAAGCTCGTGTTATAAACATGTCATATTTACCATCATCCCTCGAACTCTCTCCTCCCTATTTAACTCTAAATGACTTTGACGGACACGAGCGCATCATGGTTGATCAACTGGTGTCCCCGGCCCTCCGCTCACTCACTCACTCATTCATTCATCCGTTCGTTCATTCACAGCGACGTCGGTTTCGAGTGATCACCGATCACCTTACGTCGGTTTTATTCGTTCGAAAGCGGAATTTTAAAAAGGAACAAAAGAATGACGGTTTGTTTTCTGCATTTTTGGTTGAAACTTGCAGTGTTAGTTTTAAACTGGCCGTTTTAGGGTTAAAAGCTTTTTGTTTTAGTTTTTGTCACAGCTAAGGTTTGTATTGAAATACATCGTGAACGACATAATGTCAACCCTTATACGATAATTATTATCAACGTTTATCAGCAATCAATTACAGAATGCTTGTTTAATTTTCCGCAAAAGATTTGGAGATTACCAAATCGCAAAAATATTATGGTTTTACCTACATTTATTTTGTACGGAGTTTCTCATAATTTAAATATCTCCAGATAGTCCGCGTGTTTTTTTCTTTAATCAGTATTATAAAAACCCAGTAGGTATAAGTACATATATCAAAACATTGTTATTAGTGGGGTCCGGTGACTGGTGAGTAGACACGTTTGTCGCCGCGATGACGTCTTGCACGCGTGACAAGCTGTCGCGATGTGACGACGAGTGTCGCGTATATGCATCGCAGTGAAGGGTTGGCACTAGTGTCTTTCTTCCAGTAAATGTTTGTTGTGAAAACTACTTCTTTCCGAATGGATTTCGTACGATGGCCTTTTTAAGTACTATAAAACTGTTCCTTCCTTTATATTCGTCTCTTATAACTTTTCAATATTTATCCGATTTATTGACAACCCTATATTATTTGTATTTTTTGGAAATAGGTGAATCTCAAAAAAGTATATTTGTTTATGATCATCTAGCTAGTCTTTGTAATTTATTTTATAAAAAATTTTTGAAAGGACTTAACTAATAATAAAAAATCAACGAAAATCAATCACAAACCAAACGGTTTACTGGCAGAAGTCACAGGGTTACATCTCCGTTTAGAACTCCAGGGCTGTGACAATGCCCCGGCCGGACAAAAAATATTAACAGTCGGAGAAAAACTATAGGTACGTTTTAAATACAAAACTTTTACAAAAAATAAAGAATTAAAAATACACTTCTCAGTTAAAATCTAAGATAATATAATATTATAGTCGACGCGTACTTATTACAAAGACTGTAAGAATTTTTCTGCTAACTTAAGTTTAACTTAGATTTTAAAGCCTAAACTGTGTTTATTGTAAAAGTAAGTAAGCCGAGATTTCTTCGTCGTTATAATAACTTTGGAAAGAGTAGTTCTGATATAAAATGGTATTTGTGAGTTAACTAATATAGTATGTTTGTTTGCACGACTGCTGAGCATGAGGCCTTGGGTTCAATTCCCAGGTTGGGCAAAGTGTTTTTGGGTTTTTCTATCAGAAATTTCTCAGTAGCAGCCTCGGAGTCTGGATTTGTGCCCGGTGGATGGAAATAAGCTCGCCCCCTATTACACGAGACTTAAAAACATAACTGGCGCAATGTGTAATAAATACTCACTACGAAATTACCTAGACGATAGGCTTTCACTATAATATTTCCAGCTACCATTCACCACCATTCGCACCCATAACACACACCCAATACAAACACGACATAAAGCATCGAACACATCGGCGAGATTACCGCGCCAAATAATCGGCGATCATAAAAAAAAACCGCCTTAACGGTCTGCGAACTTTTCTATAGCATTCCAGTCACGTCGAACCGAACTGATTGACGGGAGACGTCTGCGCCTTCTAGAAACACCCCCTCGCCTCCCCCTACACCCCCACCTTAAGGGTGTTCTCCCCTACAACTTGACCTGTGATCGAAGCAAGAAACATGTGAAAAATGTCATTAATGCACTCCCGTGGTGCCTTATTGAGTGCTTTATGTGGTAGTAGAGGGTTACCGTCATGCGTGGCGTGGCGGTGTGAGCGGTAATCGCGTGCTTGATTACACGATGGGTTTATGTCTTTATTTTTTAATAAGTTTTAGCTTCTTCTTGTAATATGTGATCTGTACGTGATCATATAAAGAAAAGTATTTGGAAAACTGTTGACGATGAAAAGGTTGAAATAATACTAAAAGTAAACGAATACTGAAATATTTTTGCTTACAATGTAAACTTATTTGAGTAAATTGAAAAAATACACAATCATGTATTTTCTGCTATAGTACCTATAGCTACTTGTAACAGCTTGTGTAGATGGTGGAACTTTTGATCTTGGTCTCAAAATCAAATAGGTAGGCTGTTACCTGTATGCCCTGATGCCTGAAAGATTCAGGAATTGATGGACGCTACTGATGATGACCAAGTTCTGAAGCAGACTGTCCTCAATATGCTATGAAGAAGAAGATGATCGGAACTATGGATTTTTACCATGGAGCAGGAGATAAATGAATCGCAGGACCACCGAACAAAAGGACCACACAATTATTATGAAGGATACAGGACCATAAAAAAGAGAGGTCCTAATATTTATAATAGGCAAGAAATAAGTAATGTTTCATATTTTGATCATTTTAATTTATAAAACAGAACTGGAGTCTAAAATATGAACTAATTAAAAACGTTCCAAATCTAGTAGCAATTTCATCTCAGTGCCAATCAATGTCAAAAAATGTATGTAAATTAGAAGTATTTTTGACAGATTGAGACTAAGATTAGATTACAATTGTTTAAAAAAGTTAGTAGAATTGCCTTCCAGAGCTTTGGTTGGATCAATATTTGATATTCAGGGATACCGTTTTCTCCTGCTAATACCTAGAATAGAGTAAACATGAATGTCATGATGGCAGAGTTGTTAAAGCACCCGCTTCTCATACAAATGATGTTGTGGGTTCAAATTGGGACAAGTACTAATGTGACTTTTTCAATTTATATGTACTTTATAAGATTATCTCAGACATCACTGATATCGATGAAGGTAAACATTGTATGGAAACCTGGACTTTATAGTAAATATATAAGTCTGAAATCGCCAATCCGCCTTGAGCAAGCGTGGTGATCAATGCGCGTGCCTTCTCTGTATGAGAAGAGGCCTTTGCCCTACAGTGGGACAGTAATAGGCTGGTAATATTATTTGTAAAACATTTCTTACTAAATTGTTTTCAGCATACACCACTGCTAATATCCCATGGCCATGGTACCCGTTCCTAAAAAAAGTTCATCCGTCCGTCAGTCCCATAATAACCTCGGAAACATTTCCCAGCATCGCATATCATGTGGCCGGTATTGAGATTTACGGCCAACGATTAGTGGGGTCAAGGTCAAACGCACGATACGTTAACCTGCTCCATTTTGTGTCAACAACCCTGATGGCCGGAATAAGGGTTGAAATGATTGGGACTGAAAAGTTAATGGGTTTCATCTGATTGTTTAGTTGTAGGTATTGTCTAAATGAGTAAAAATATTTTTTTTTGACTTGGCTCAAATATTTATTAATTAATTATTTGAAACGAATGTATTGATCTGTATTTCAATCTAGTCTACATGTATGATCTGTTTTTGAAGAGTGTGTATGGAGTTTCTTCTCCATTCTTCTCCATACGAAACTACCTTCTGGAATGGGCAACTAAATTCAATTATTTTTTCCCCTTGTGAATGACGTTCAAAAGTTTAATGGTGTAATTGAAATAAATCATTCGACTTTGATTACTTTGTTGCTTTACTAACTAGCGGTGTGGAAATTATAGACCAGTATTTTCAGGTGGTAAATTTCCACCAATGTGAAAACTGATTTCAATGTAACACATAATAATTATGTTTGCCAGATGTCTGTGTAAACTTCCTTGAATATTACAACTGTTTGCCTCCGCTCCGACCGGATTAAACCAGCAACACATCTAACTAAGAACATAAAAACTCCAAGGCTGTACCATCAATACACACGCAATAACGCGAAACTCGCAAACAATAGACATTAATAAGACGGGCCGGGCAAACGGGTACGGACATAACGGCCGGCCGCGTCCTGGGATGCGCTTATTAAAACATTTTCACCCGGGCAATATCTGACGATAGCGAGACGTGTACAATATGTGCCGAGCAAACTCTGGCCGCATGTGACGACCTGTGGGAATCGCTGAGAAAACTTCATTAACTCCGCCGGACGCCACCCGGTGGACCCCCTTCTCCGGGCGCGGGAGTCCGGGACCACCCCACGGTGACGGACGCGACGAGCGGACTCCCCCGTCCGCTTATTACGTCGCGAACGTGCCGCAGAATCGAAGAAATGTGACGTAAATACGTGAAGCGTTTGAGAAAGAATCGGCCCGCTGATTGGCTGGGCTTTGTGTTCGGTTGACCGTTAATTTGATCTGTATCTGAGGGGCGCCCACTCATTTTTTCTTGGGATTATTATTGATGCGATCGATTCGTTTTGATGGGATGCTGATACGTCGCGTCGGTTATTTTCGGGTGGAGCTCGTAATGTTATTGTCGCGTCTTTTTGTAATGTCGGTGACTTTTGATCAGATGATGATCCGTTACTTGTAAACCCGATGGCGTACAACTAGAAAACTACAAGCGTGAAACAAAATAAAAATGATTCTGTTACCGTCAACCTGCCAACAACTTATCACATTTTACACAATGTTCAGTGCCAAGTATACACATCTCCATTAAAAGTCTCACTACTTCACAAAAATGCACTCAGGCGCATCATCCGGACACGTTCCGTTTCTCGGAAGACCACACGCGCGCGTCCCGTTGACGTACGAACGATATAATTGCCAAGTTGCGTTCCGTTCTACGCGAAGAGTGACAAAGTGTGAGCTTTAGCGTAATTACGCACGTTTTAAAAAAGTGAGGTAAGTAGGAATGTAAGTGTCAATCAACGTGGATGATGGACGTGTGGTTTGACAACTTCACCGCTTCGTATTGCTAAAAATCTAATAACAAGAATCGGAAGCAGTTCGTTTAGAAATATGATTCACTGAGTCACGTTACAAGTCATACTGATTCAACTTTAGAGTACCAAGAAGACATTAAGGATGTTAAATAAATGGCGTCAGATTGCAACTATAACGATTCATGGAATAAGGCATTTCAACAGACAAAAACACGTAGGTAAATCATTTATTTAGGACCTCCGTCCTGCTTAGACTAAAGTGACCACATTACAATTATTACGTTTTATAGTTACCATCAACATTTAGAACATCCATCCATCCAGTCTAAGTCCATCCAGTCTAAGTCCATCAGTCAGTTCAGTTGGATTTTTCCATCAGGAATTTCTCAGTAGCAGTCTTTGAGTCTGGATTTGTGCCCGGTTGATGGCAATAGGCATTGCCCCCTATTACATGGGACTTAAACATGACTTGCGAAATGTGGGTGTACTAAACTACAACCCTTAGGGGATTACAGGCCTATAAATGTTATATTACGTTATTTTTTTTTTTTGTAGAAATACCAAGAAAAGTCTTCGCACAAAGCTAGTATCCATAAAAATTACATTTCTCCTCCAGTTGCCAAAAGAAAACATTAGACTGATGGCCGATGAGTGACGGACAGACAGATATAATTATAATATTTGATGCCAAAGAAAATATATTTACTTACCTAGTTAGTTTCTCTCTCTAATCAATCATTGACATGTCATTTTTGATAAACGGCGTTTCAACAAGTCTTTGAGATATTTTTGGAGAAAATGGAATATCATTGTAGTACTTTACACTAACCAGGTCTGACCTGGTCCTACAAAATTGGGGTTTTAGGGTTTCGATTTATTATTCTTATTTCTTTTGCAAACTGCACAATAATAATAATAAATTATAGCACCAGCGTGTAGTTGTTTCACTGCGGGGCAAAGGCCTCTTCTCGTACAGAGAAGGCACGAGGATTGATTACCACACCTAAGACCTATATTAATTATAAGTCAAGATTTCCTCACAATGTTTTTCTTCACCGATGTTAGTGATGTCCAATAGGTTTTACTTTGAAAGTTCATATGAACAAAAAAAGTCACATTGGTACTTGCTCGGTATCGAAGAGGCAGGCACTTTGACTACTGGACCATCAGACAACAACACAACCATCTTCAACATTTATTGTAAAAAAAATATACATAAAAAAAGAAGTACATACTTTAAGAATTAATTGGTTAACATAAATAATCTTACCCATTTAAGTATATCGTTAGGTAAGTTTGATTCCTTGAGTACGAAATCCAGAACTTTAAATATTGATACACTTAATTTGACATCGCACAAAACATTTTTTAAACTGGTCCTTTGCTCCGAGCACCATTTTGGCATTTTATTTAATATGGCGTTTGAATATTTAAAGCTTATTTTAATATCTCAGAAAACATCGCTAAAAATAAAACACGAACTAAGAGCCAGGACAGATTAACCCTTCAACGTCAGATGTCTTTTTACACCGCGACAGATGGAGCCACCGTCTCACTGTCAATCACACGTCAGCGGACGGATTTTTGTCCGTCGGTCCGTCAGTCCGTCCATCCGTCGAAACGCGTAACTCGACTCTGGGAATCCGCTTAATCTTTATTGACGTTACGTCTTTCCTTTTAGCGAGTATTTACACGATATTCAACTCTATTTTTAAGCTCTAAAGGTATATAGAAGTGCATTTTGTTAATTTGTAAATATATTTCCAACAGTGTTCATTAGTAGCTCGTTTTGCTTTTAAGTAGACAACGTCTGTTATTTTTTTATTGATTGATTTTTTTACGTCCACATTTATGGGTTAAAGAATATCTATGGTATAGTGTGTGTGTATGTTTGTATGCACTGTCTGGTTTCTTTGTATTATGAACGAATGATAATGAACGAAAAATGTTCATATCGGTTGTTTTATGTTTCGAATACATTGGGAATTTGCTAAACGGCAGAGTTATTCTGTAAAGATCTCCCTCGGTCAATTTAGTGGGAGTGAGTTTGGGGTGAGTACTTATTCTAATTGACGCTTGAGATTTTTGTAGAATACATCGGCACATTATTTATAATCACAGCTTTACTATTGGTAGCCGGACTGTTTGTGGAATGGATTAATCTCAGTGTAAGTCTACTACAGATTTGATTTCAGGCAGTTAATAATGAGAGTTACTGAGAACATGTTTTAATGGTTTTGGTGGAAATCAAAAGAGTCTTAGTTATCAGCAAGCCGTAACTGTATTTTTTTTTTATAATATTGATGAATGCAAGAGTGATTGTGGAAGGAAAAAGTACCTTTATTTCAGGCACTATAGTCCATAAGTTGTTATAGGTTAGTGTGGTGACCCAAAAAACAAAAAATATTACCAGAATTTACGCACTCATTGAACTATCTATCTCATAACATTATTTTGCGGATTTAAGTGTGACTTACAAGTTTATCTAGCTTTAAAATGAATCCTCTCATACTTTACACTATTTAAGGTGTACCTAACTGTTTTGAATATCCCAATAAATTAAAATAAAATGTGTAACAATTCTGTAAAAAAAATATTATTAATAATTCCGAAAATTTTCAACAGTTGAAACATGGAATTATGTAAAAGCATTTATCAAGATGTCAATCCAAATTCTAAGCAAAGGATCTGTCAGTCTGAAACAGCAAAGAGCTTACAAAATCTAGGATATCGTTCTAGTCCAATCGTCTGGCTACTTAGACAAAGTCTAGAAATGTATTACTATTAAGATTTGTGACGTTTTAGACAAGTTCTTGACCATGACGTGGTTGAAGTTTGATTTTATTTGGACCTTAAATTAATTGGTACTTTGTTTTCAGTTGTCTACATAATTAGTAGACATTACTTGTCCACTTTATGGTAGGAGAAATGATTAAGGAGATTGGAGATTATACAAAGTTAATGTTAAAGAAAAACTTCAATTCTGGCTGACTTTAAAAGCTTTACTCCTTAGAAAAGCTTTCAGAGAGTAAAATAAATAATAAAAGATTAATAAAAAATGCAAAAATAACTATAGCCTACGTATTTAATTTTTACCTGAAAATCTGTTAACAGGTACCTAATTGAAAGCCGTGACAGTGAGAGAGTTACTAAATCAGGAAGACCTGCTGGTCTTCCTGATTTGCCATTTGCTAATGGCAAATTCCTTCGCGGAGATTTCTCTTGTATTTTAGCAAACAACTTACGTACGAGAGCATGTTTTAAGAACCTGTTCTTTGCGTACAAAAAGACCAAATCTTCAACTCCTCCAAGTGCCAACAATAAACTCCAGGCTCTCAAAAAACCACAACATTGACTTTACAGCCTTTCCAACAAGTTCAACTATTCATTTCCAAAAACCGAAATCTCCAAACACGTGCACCTGACGGCCATTTCACTGGAAAGCAAACATGCAAGCAACAGAGCAAACAGTCAAACACGCGGACACACACAGTGGTCGTGCGCGCGCAGCATCAGTTCGGCTCATTGTCGAACAAACACTGGTTTTTTTGCTTTGCTTTACTTGATAGAGGTTTGTGGATATGACTTTTATAGTTTTATTTTTATATATTTTGGACCTATACTATGTTTATGAAGAGTAAGATTAGAAGTTTTATAAGACACAATAAATAGTGTAAAATATGGTACAACACGACAAAGTACCTCCAACTTTACGTCTGTGAAAATCTTAATACCTTTTCATAGTATCTTTTTAATTTATTTATACTTTCTAAGTTTATCTTAGTCTTTACTGACATCGATAAAGGAACGCATCCTGAACTTACAATTACTAAATGTCTAAAATCGCAAATCCGCCTTGAACAAGCGTGGTGATCAATGATCGTGGCTTCTCTGTATGAGAAGACGCCTTTGCTATGCGACAGGATAATAATAGGTTGGTAATATTTTAGTATCTTACACCAATTAATTGGCAAGTGAATTACAATTTACTGTTTCATCTTTCTAGTACCTACCAAATTCTCATTTCTCTTCTAATTGTCATATTTTATTATGTAAGATACCTCAAGCGGCGCAAATATAACAAACTTCTTGGAAGTTATGTATTTGACCCGTTTGGGGTTGAAACACTGGGGCCATGGGGTCCGAGCGCTCACCTTGTTTTTCGGGACATCGCGAAGCGACTGGTCGACTCTTCACATGACCAGAGGGCTGGCCTTTTCTTAGGCCAAAGAATCAGCATTGCCATACAACGTGGCAATGCTGTCAGCCTTTTGGGCACTTGCCCCATTGACAGCGACGCGGACGAATTTTTTGATGCCCTATGAGGTCTCCTTTCTGCCTTTTTTTTTATAAATTGTACATATTTTACATTTACTTTAAGGTTTTATGTTTAAGTGTAAGATATTTAAATTTAAATCAACAGACAATAAAATATTAACGATATTTTTAAAATAAACCCCGATCCACACTATTCTGTCAGCGGTCCACTTTTTGCTTCTCGTCGCCGCATTGATTGATTGATGTTTATTCAACGGGCATTAGTTGCCGTACCTGCTTTATTGATATTAAGACGTATCCCGTCGCAATTATAATATTATTCATCACTATAGCACCTGTGCGGGTACTCAGTCAATCATTCCGGATTGATAATCATTGTGGTTCGTTTCGGAATTTTTTCGTAATTAATTCCGATTGATGGACGCATTTTAGGGTTATGATTGACGAATGTTATTATGTTGGTTTTAGTTATTTTATAAGTTTGTTTAATACAGTTTGATAGATGCCGGAATTGAAGACCTTGACTTAAGATGAAGTACACACTGGATAATTAATTAATGAAAAGGTTTTAAGAAGTGATCATTTGCTGTTATCATACAAAGTTAATTTTTTGCGAAACTTGAAACCGTTTTTAACGAACAAAAGATAATAGAAAAGGTTAATATCGTTTACTAGCTTCTGCCCGCGACTTCGTCCACGTAGATGTCAAGTCTATATCAGACAACATATCCTACGACACTTTACTATAGATTAGCTTTCAATCAGTGAAATATTTTTAGGGTTCCGTACCTCAAAAGGTAAAAACGGAACCCTTATAGGATCACTTTGTTGTCCGTCTGTCTGTCTGTCTGTCTGTCTGTCTGTCAAGACCTTTTTTCTCAGGAACGCGTGGAGGTATCAAGCTGAAATTCATATCAAATACTCAAGTCTATGGTCTCTTGGAGCTGTGAAAAAATCAAACTTCTAAGTCAACGCGATCAAAAGATACTCCCGTTTATGCCGCAAATTTTCGACACTCGCAAGGGAATCAAAACCTACAGGGTACTTCCCGTGAACTCAGAATCTTGAAATTTGGTATGAAGCAACGTCTTATAGCAGAGATATAGGAAAAATTGCGAAAAGTATAAATTTTTAGTTACATCATATAATAAAAATATTTTTAATAATTTTAAACTTACTACCCCTTTCCTCATGAACGCGTAGTGGTATTATATTGAAATTCATATCAAATACTCAAATCTATAATACCTTTAAGCTGTAACAAAATCAAACTTCTATGTCAACGCAATCAAAAGAAACAGGAATTAAAACCGCATATTTTGAAACTCGCCACTACTCGCAAGGGAATCAAAACCTACAGGGTACTTCCCGTGAACTCAGAATCTTGAAATTTGGTACGAAGCAACGTCTTATAACACAGATAAAGGAAAAATTGCGAAAAGCATAAATTTTTAGTTACATCATATAATAAAAATATTTTTAATAATTTTAAACTTATTACCCCTTTACTCATGAACGCGTAGTGGTATTATATTGAAATTCTTAACAAATACTCAAGTCTATAATATCTTTAAGCTGTAACAAAATCAAACTTCTACGTCAACGCAATCAAAAGATACAGCAATTAAAGCCGCATATTTTGAAACTCGCAACTACTCGCAAGGGAATCAAAACCTAAAGGATACTTCCAGACGACCTGGAATCTTGAAATTTGGCATGAAGCAACGTTATAAAGTACACATATAGGAAAAATTCCGAAAATCTTACATTTTTAGTTACATCACATAGTATATTTTTTTTAATAATCATAAACTTACTAGCTGACCCAGCAAACGTTGTTCAGCGATTAAAAAAAAAAACAGATGTTGGCCGATTCTCAGACCTACCCGATATGCACACAAAATTTCATGCAAATCGGTTCAGCCGTTTCGGAGGAGTTTGGAAACAAACACCGCAACACGAGAATTTTATATATTAGACTTGCTGACCCAGCAAACGTTGTTATGCGATTAACAAAAAAAAATAAAAAAATAGATTTTGGCCGATTCTCAGACCTACCCGATATGCACACAAAATTTCATGCAAATTGGTTCAGCCATTTCGGAGGAGTTTGGAAACAAACACCGCGACACGAGAATTTTGCTTCCCATTCCCTCTCGCTCCACACCATGGTCTGAACCAGGGGCCCGGCCCTACGAAAGGTCGCTGCCGCCGATCGCCTCCACGAGGACACGGCGATGCTCCGCCCAAGCGGGGCAGACCTCCACCGTATGCTCGTACCGTCAGCTTTCCACATTGTTATGTTATGGATTTCATTTAGCAATAAAAATACCATAACTTTTACTTATATACCTACAGGTTTGTACGGAACCCTCGGTGCGCGAGTCTGACTCGCACTTGGCCGGTTTTTTTAAAATCAGACCAGTACTTCCAAAGTTCACTTCTAACAAACAAACATAAACATTACAGCTCTTTATATAATATTAATTTAGCGAGTTGAATATTTTCCATTCCAAAATACCAGACACCTAGCACATCTCAACAAGCAAATCCAGACATCAAGATCCATTCAAACGATCTCAATCTAACCTCCAATAATTCCACCTGAAGCCGGAATCTGGCGTTAACGACTTAGCCGAGATAAAGGGCAAGACACACGGCAGACATAGGTGAGCCGGGCCAGGGTGCCTCGGGAGCAATAACGATGAACCGACTCTAAAGAACTGCAGTCATTTGCATATCGTGCCGGCTTTATGTTGCACTATAAATGTTCTAAAAGTACTATAAAGGGGGAAGAGTTTGGAGTGAGTGTGCACTTTTTTAAAGTTGAATTTGGAATTGGATTTTGAGTTTTGAGACCGACTTTTAGTTAGCTAGATTACAGAAATAAGAATAAGGATAATAATGAATAAAAATGATTTATCCATTATTACAGAACAAATTACTTCGGTAATGTCGGTTATCGCAGACACATAGGAAGTTGCAGAATAAAAAGTATCCTATATCCTTTCTTAAGGTTCAAACTAAACCCGTACCCAATTTCATTAAAATTGGTTCAGTGGTTTAGACGTGAAAGCCAAACAGACAGACAGAATTGCTTTCGCATTTATATTAGTAAAGTTTGTGGCTTGGCTCGTTTAGCAGAACCGTGCTCAATAGTACCTATTACTACATAAGATTTTTGTATTGAGTGCTGCCATCATCTTTGATATAAAATTGGCTATTTGAGTGTATTAATATACCTAATGGGAGAACTGTAGAAGCTAAACTGTCTGATTTGAAGTGTTTATGTAAATGTCGGTCTGTTTATATTCGACATCGATGAAAAATCAAAAAGATTTGAAGTTTGTGAGTTCTCAAAATAAAGCTTTTGTTTTTAAAAATAAAATAGATTTACTATAAAAATAAATAATACACAAATTCTTTTTTGATTGATAACGGAGCAGTTTAGGGTTGGCAAAACATCTTCCCACGGCACTGCCAACATTATTACAATAACATTGACAATCATAACCCTGTACGTGACAAAACTGTCAGCTACATCCCACAGACTGACAAACATCCCACTTTACATCAATCATATTAAAAATAACATTTAAAACAAACAATTTCAACCCTCGCTGCTCCTTTGTGCGTTATTTGACGTCCTTATCGACCGATGGAGGCGACGCAAAAAGAAGTCATTGACGGGAACGTGAAGCGACGTCTGACGAGAAGAACGGAACTTGAAGACAACATGGAGCTGATTGGCGAGGTCACGATTATTTCTATATACTTTGTACTGTTTTTATTGGAATTCTTCTTTTCATTCTGTTTTAGTATTGACAATGTAGACTATGTGTTTGGCGTGTTTTATATTGTTGTTTTTTTTTTAATGTGTGAAAAGCAATAAATTAAATCCTTTATTGATTTACAGTTTACAGCAAAAAGGTCTGATGTGCTAGCCACTGTACCATAATTGAATAGTAATCAAAAAATTATTTATCTATCATACTGAGTGACTGCTGAGCATGAGGATTTGATTCTCAGGCCAGGCAAAGTGTTATTATATTTTTCCATCAGGAATTTCTCAGTAGCGGCCTCGGAGTCTGGATTTGTGCCCAGTTGCAATAGGCTTGCCCCCTATTATATGGGGCTTAAACATAACTGGCGAAATGTGGGTGTACTAATGCGTACACCTCTGCCTAACTCTTCGGGGATTACAGGCGTGATGTTATGTGCTTTTTTAAACTGAATAAATGCTTCTCTATACATTATCAAACGAAAGCGTAACATTCATAATAGGATTTAAAAACTAAAAATAATAACAATCTAATGCAACACCGGTAACAACAAAAAAAGAATCAATCAGTTGGCAACTCAAAAAAATGACCAGCTTCCTGTTTTTGAATTTGGAACGACAGTAATTGATTGAGTGACGCAATCAATTAAACTGCTTTATCGCTTGATTGATGCGCAGACGACGCGCGACGGGTTGACTCGTTGAGTGATTTCTGTTTTTATTTATTATAAAGTAGTCTATAAAAAACATTGTGATATTATTTTACATTTTATAATGCTTGGCTATTTTTTCCAAAGAAATAATTTTAATCTTAATAGCACCAATATTAGCAAGGTGCCAGGCTGTTGAAAAATGTATAGAATTTAAATACATTGAGAAATGTACAAAATTTAAACGCATTCTCATTCTTATTTCTTTGTGTCAAAATTCTATGTTGAAAAATAGCTGCAGTCTTTTATATCAGTACTGGCACGTCCTACAAATTAAGAAGCGTGAAAATACGACAAAAATGCGCAACATAGTCGCCGCCAAACAGAATACTCTATCATTCGGCTCTCGATAAAGATCGGCTTTGTTCGTAACTTGCATTTTATAATTTGCACTGAAGCGTGTGCGCAGGTTGCGTAGGGCTGCCATTTTATTAAATTACAAAGTTTAATTGTTTGTATTTTTATAAATAAATAAGTACCTATAAAAATACCTTAGCTTGTGCTATTGGAATATTCAATTTGCTTTATTTAGAAAAGAATTTTATTGGAAAATCTTTTAATTAATCGCATGAATCGATTTGTAGTTTTACCTATCTCTGAAAACAGAATCGAATTATACATTGTTAACTAGTACCTAACTATTTGAGTTAAAACAGTTACTAATTACTAAAAATACGTGCCTGTCTATGAATTAAGGCTTATTTAGAAATAAAAGAAGTAATTAATTTAGTTTCAGTCGATGCCTAAAGCTAATATAAAGATACTGTTTCTATTCTTCTATCAAAAACCCAACCTATAATAAGGGCGAAAGCCTCTTCTCATACAGAGAAGACACAAGCATTAATCACCACGCTTGTGCAAGGCGGTTTGGCAACTTCAAACTTGTGTTAATTACTAGCTTTTCCATCCGATTTCAAGCGCGTTAAAAAAAAAAATCAAATCATTTATTTCAATTAGACCATTAAAAGGCACTTTTGAACGTCATTTACAAGAGAAAAAATTGAATCTAGTTGCCCATTCCAAAAGGTAGTTTCGTATGGAGAAGAACGGGAAAGAAACTCCGTACTTACTCTTTTAAAAAAAATATAATAGTTTACAATAAGTAGTAGGTACATTAATTCTATTTATACGAATGTGAAGACGATGTACCTCAAATAAAAGTCATGTAAAGTACTACAATACGTACCAAATGCTACAAAGATTAGAAATGTAATCTTAATTATTTTTTGTAGATACACAGTGTTAATAAAGTTAATATACCTACTATCTCACGGGAACCGTATATTTTACTGGAATAAAAAGTGGCCTATGTGCTATTCCAGACTATAATCTATCACTGTGCCGAATTTCATCCAGATCCGTTCAGCCGTTCTGGAGTGATTGATTAACAAACGTCCATTCATCCAAACTTTTGCATTCATAATAGTAGTAAAATAAGTCCAGGTTTCCTCACAATGTTTTTTTTCAACAATGGTGCCGATTCCCTTGTTCACAAACTAAACTAAAATTAGACTATTTCTATCTTTTTCTGTCCAATACAACAAGAAAGAGACTAATGTAAATAAGAGCTGTCTTTACTAAATCTGACACATCCATACAATTATAGTTGACATCTTAAAACGTATAGATTAAAAATACGGAAAAGTTCAAGGCTTAACTAATTTGACATCTCTAATTTAGTTCTTAAATGTCACCGTCCTTTTCTTTCGCTGTATAAATAAATAAATATAAATATAAATATCTTGGGACAACTCACACACGGCCATCTGATCCCAAGCTAAGCAGAGCTTGTGTTATGGTAACCAGACAACTGATATGACATACTTATATAATAGTATGTATGTTAGTAAGAGATGTCAATTCTCTAAATTTAGTCTAGTTTGTGAACAAGGGAATCGGCACCAAATGTAAGATTATAATAAGAAGAACTACATTTTCCAAGATATTTCCCTTACAATAATCACAATATTCAAATGACAGGACCTACAAGTTACGAGCTCTAGCCATCGGAGCGGCTATCAATCAGCTGACTGCTCGGGGCAGGATTCAGTCCGACTTGTTGCAGATCTGGAAGATAACGCGGCCGTGTATGATGCGATTTAAAGCGAGATGCGATTATACGAGGTCAAGTGACGATAGATAACAGGGGTGAAGGTTTGTGAGAATTGTTTTGTGAGGCTATTTTTGTACTAGCTTTTGCCCGCGACTTCGTCCGCGTATATGTCGGTTATCGCGGACGCAGACGAAGTCGAAGTCGAAGTCGAATAAAAAGTAGCCTATGTCCTTTGTTGGGGTTCACACTTACCCTGTACCAAATTTCACACAAATCGGTTCAGTAGTTTAGGCGTGAAGAAAAGACAGACAGACAGACAGACAGACAGACAGAAAGAAAGACAGACAGACAGACAGAGTTACTTTCGCATTTAAAATATTAGTTAGGATAGTTAGGATTAGAAAATGTATGAAGTTTGAAGTTGCGTTAAAATGAATGCTTGATATTTACGTACTATTAAACAAAGTCGCTCTCCGCCGTCTGTATGCTTAAATCTTTTAAACTGCGTAACAGATTTGAATGCAGTTTTCATCAAGAGATACCTATAGTGATTCAAGAGGAAGGTTTTTACGTATAGTTGTTATCTACATTGTCACCCTATCTGTCAAACCTAGCGTTTCTAGTGAACGCACTATACTACAAGAATGAAAGATTCTTGAGTGCCCATTGATAAATTACTGAAATCTTCCTTGGTATTTTCATACTGTAGGTACAGATGCTTACCTGAAACAAGAAAAATAATCGTTAGGTTTTTTATAGACCAAATTATAAAGAGTAATGTTAGTCAAAATAAAGTTACACTCGAATTGTGACATTATTAACCTGTCAGTCTATAAAGTATTTTTTATTATTTCAGTCCAAAGATGCGTGTGCGCTTCTTTATTGTTGAATCGTCAAATTAGGTATGATGATGACATAAGAGAAACCAATAATAACAATGATTTACCAGATACTAGAATATCTATTCCTAAAACAACGGCTACAACTATAGCATAAACACAAAACTGCAATAATAATTGCAAACGCTCGCACCGCGCATGCGTCGACGCCCTTAATCAGAATCCAGCGCGCGCGCACATCGCGTCAGATTACAGTGTAGATCCGTGACGTTTAAGGGAGAGGATACTATAGAACGAGAATAGCGGTTTATAAAGGTGCATGGATAGATAAACAGTATAAAAATATGTAGGTACATACTTAGTTCAAGCCATTAGATTTTATCCAAATATGCTCTATGAGTTGTGAGTCTCCTGACAAAACTGTTGCAGTCAATCGGTGCAAAAGTATACAGTCAAAATTATTATTCTTATCAAATTCACATTCATACATCATTTATTTAAATATTTATGAACATACAACAGTATAAGGAAACGAATAATGATCATTAGTTTATTACAACAGTAAGTTACAGGTTAGTAACAGTAGAAAACGGCCCGGCTGACATCGCCTCGATAATCTAACCATTAGGTATCAGCACGCCGCCCGTAAGCTGTCACCCATTTTATCTTGTCATTATAAAATTTATTTTAACACACACGATTTAAAGTCCGAAATTCAATGGCAAATTATTTGCTGTGTGAGTGCTTCTAGAATATAAGATAACCGTAGAGATAGAAGAGATATAATAGAGAAGATAGCCGGCTAAGTACAAAGGTACAAATCAAATTAAGATGGCAGCCTAGTCTTCAACACTTGATAACTCCGGGATCTTCTTTAAATTAGAAATGAAAAGAACATTATAAAGAAACTGAAATGTACATAGGATAGGAGTTGACGTGTTCTTACATCTCACAACAACCAACCCGCTACCGCTCCGCTTATCACAACACAACCCCCTATCTAGGTGCAACGCCCCACCTGCGCAACAAATCAGGAAGTGTTCCCCTGTCACAACAGTTACGGACAGACCCATCACTTTATATAACTAACGTGTTTGATGCTGCGTTTGTTGCAGATGATAGAATACGAGGTGGCAGGGGAGGTTGTGGAGATGAAAGGGGTCTACCAGGTGTAGTGCAGCTGCTAAGATTATATCCATGCGAAAGTAACTTTATCTATCTGTCTGTCTGTCGGTCTGTCACGCTTTCAAGACTCAACCACTGGACCGATTTTGAGGAAATTAGGTACGGGGAGGTTTGAACCCCAACAAAGGACATTGGCTACTTTTTATTCGACTTCGTCTGTGTTCGCGATAGCCGAAATTCACGCGGACGAAATCGCGAGCAAAAACTGGTGCTTAATATGCTAATAAATTGTGAAGATGGTGAAATATCAGGTACCAGATGAGGTAGATTTGTGAAAGTAAGTATTTTGAGATGATATAAGTGACAACGGTTTGTGAAGTTAAAAGATTTCTATCTGGTAATGATGTAGATGATGACGAAGATTTTGTGCAGCTGAAATAGAAATATAAAGAAAAAATAATTGGCATGTGATCAATTAACAGTGGTCAGACAAGTCAACAACATCAACAATGTCAGTGACATCATCATGAAGACAAGTCACAGACCCACCAGATACAGATAATTAGGGTAAAGAACTTTTTGCCAAAATGAATTTAATTTATATTAAAAATTAAACCGTTTTAGTACACATGACAATGAAATCTATACCCACAAAACCATTTTGATTTCGGCATTACTATCCAAAATAAAAATACTTTCAATACCATCATATTTATTTACATTTCAAACCAAACTGACAAAATCAGTAAATAATGTTTTAAAATAAAATCTATTTCGTTTCTGACTGCACATCGCGAGCGTTCGATCAACCGTCATTTCAGTTCAAACGACGACTGACAGCTGATGTGATGCGATTTCTCTTTGTTTTCCATTTTCAAATGTATTTTGTTTTAATATTTTAGCGTTTTTATTGTTGCTGGCTGGTAGATAAAACTTTAGAGAATGTTGTTTAAGCAAATGAAACAATTAAATGCACCTTCTTTTGTAGTATTTAAGTACAAATCTGAGAGTAGGTATTTAATTTTTCAATAATATAATGATAAAGGACATCAATTAGTGATATAAATAATTGTGAATAATACATCAATTTTATTACAAGGATTAAAAACTTAGACTAGATTAAAAGTCTGATGAAATTCGCCCAAGTCTCTTAGTTTGCAAGGATTGCTTGGATTCGTAGTGTATCGTTTTGTGCACTTTTTTAAGATATTCACTAAATACTTTTAGGTACCTATTTAATTAGTTGGTCTAACTTCTTAGGATCAGTTCACACCGAGACGCGACGCAACGCGACGCTGCGTGCACACTTTAAAAGAGCGACTCAAAATATAACTTTATTTTCTACACGAAAAGATACACATTTCATTGTAAGAATTTAGAATACGTTACACCACGCAGCACTACGTCGCGATGCGTCGCTCTACGCCGCGCTGCGCCGCGCGGCGCCGCGAGACGCATCGCGACGCAGCGGTGAATCGCCGGTACGCGCGCACAGAATGACGTGCAAGAGCGGCGACGTTGCGATGCGTCTCGCGGCGGCGAGCGGCGCAGCGCGGCGCAGCGCGAAGACTGGGCTCTTCAAGTATCTTCACGTTGCGTCGCGTCGCGTCGCGTCTCGGTGTGAACTGACCCTTAGAGTCTACTTATAGTTTAGCATCTAGACCACCAAAACCTAAAGGTCCGACCTTTACCTAGGTAATCAAATTACCAAGCCGTCTCTAATAGGACAAGATTATTTTTAGGTATAACAAGCACAAAAATAGTTTCTTCACCAAATAGTTTCAAGTAATTTTTAATGCCAAAAAAATGTCTGCGTCAATACTGATAAACAAAAAAATCTTTCCATCACAAACAACAAACCGACAATCATGCTATCACAAGTCCAAAGTCCTTGTTAGCAATTGAAAAAAAGTGCACCCAATCAGAACTAAACCAATCAATTGATTCTCCATCCATCAAAATAACGTTGACAATAACGAACATACCTACAAACAGTCGCCTGGCAATGACCTGGCGATTGATTCAATCAATCAAGCTGATTGATTGACATGTGACGTGTGACAATGCGGCGCTGCTCATTGATCAATCAATTGTTGCTAGATGGTACGGTGGCTAGCGGAGGGTTAATTTTTAGTTATAATTTGTTGTTGAAAGATAATACGTTGGTGTTATTGTTGTTGTTTTTGTTTTATAATGAGTTATAAATAATAATTGGATACTAGTAGGGTTGCCAGGCGTCCGAATGAAGCCGGAGAAGTCTGTGTCCGGCCTGTCCGGCTTTTCTTAGGCTTTTTTTACATTTAATTCATTAGAAGTGGAGACGATTTTATGACAAGGGATCTAAAAAAAGAAATAGAAGACTACTTTACTACATTTATTTTTTTTACACAAATATAAGGTTTAATGGTCGGTGGTTCGGCTTGCCGGATTTAGGATCTGGTAACCCTAGATGCTAGTGATCAAAATTTATTGATTTCAAGAAAAATAATTAAGCCATTTTTTAGGTTTGATTAGCCGAATACTAATCGCTATAAAACTTTAATTAATTTTGTATTCATATACCTTTGATTTGTGCATTTTCCACTAACAATTCTGATACAACAACAATAAGTACCTACTTTAATATTGATGGTGGAATTTTAAAAGGTTTAAGGAGAAAAAATACCTCAACTTTTGAAATTCCTACAGTCGTAATATACTTTTGTGTGCTTTTGCCTCGACTTCGTCCGCGTAAATGTCGGTTATCGCGAAAGAAAGAGTAGCCCATTACCTTTCTTGGGGTTCAAACTTACCCCGTACCAAATTTCATCAAAATCGGTTCAGTAGTTTAGTCGTAAAATCGTAAGAAAGACAGACAGAGTTCTTTTTCTGCATTAAAATTTTATTATTAGCAAGTATGGATTATGCAAAAAAAAACTATAATAGTCATTCCTAACTATACGTATTATTATTTATTCACTTAATTCTCCACTACATAGGTATGACTCTAAAGTACAAAATGAACGACAACAGTCTCCTAAAATCCCTTCTTTAAGTCTCAAAATTATTGAACACGCTAGACATTTTATTACAGCCACACGGCAAACAGAACTTTCGCGGTCGAGAATCGAACCCGTACCCACCTACAACCACTTGTTTACAACTTGACCGTGGCGATATATTCTGAATCAAATTGTCGACCGATCATCGTGTCTGACTCCTACGCTAACAAACTTAACTGAACACGCTGTCAACCAAAAAAGGACTTTATTGCCTTCAGTCGTAAGTTTTATGCAAACTGCATGTAATAAGTTGTAATCTTCTTGAGTAATTTGTGTTCTTATGTGATCCTAGTACTTTCATGTCGATACTAAGATAAATTTTGATGAAATATTATGTGTTTATTTAATTACCATCTAGGCATGACAACTGTGAAATGTTTTAATGTGATATCACTATCAAGTAAACCCTCCTACCGAAGATGACGTCACAATTACTAGTTTGCAGGTGGTCTGGTAACAGTCACTTTACAGGGTAGTACTTAAATGAATTCTTACAAGGCTTTACAAATCATAAAGGACATAAAAAAAATCATTCTAAAAAAGACAATTTGAGTAAAGGACAAATCAAGCAGCAACAATTATCAAATAGCTTATTAATCAGAAAAGAACAACGGAGAAGTAAGAATAAAATAATAATAATACCAGCCTATTATAATTGTCCCACTGTAGGGCAAAGGCTTCTTCTCATACAGAGAAGGTACGAGCTTTGATCACCACGCTTGCTCAAAGCGGATTGGCGATTTCAGAATTATATAAATTACAAGTCTAGGTTTCTTTACAATGTTTTCCTTCACCAATATCAGTAATGACCAAGAGAACCTTAGAAAGTAGTATAAGTATATAAATTAAATAAAAAAGTCACTTTGGTACTCGCCCAGATTTGAACCCACAACCTCAGGAATAAGGGGCGGGCACCTAAACCGCTCGGGCGTTCATTGAGTTCTTAACATTTTACAAAATTAAATTACATTATTGATATCATTTCCACTCCTTCGAACAAGCAGGAGACAGAGCAGAACTACTAATGTCCACACACTAATGAACCATAATATCAGCATCACAATTATATCAAAACAGAAAATATGAGCAAAATTATACGTTTACGTTAGTGACGGGTCAGACGAGTCCGGACTGATTGCCTGTCTGTCCGTCCGTCTGTCCGACGGACGTATTAACGTTGCGTGCAAGCGTTGATTTCGTTTTTGTTTGATATTAATAATAAATAGGGGATCGTGTGTTTGCGCATTTATTTTCGCTTGCACTACTGTTTGTTCATCTGTTGTCCCGACCATTCTCTGTCAGTTTGAAGATTCAAACTGACAGAGAATGGTCGGTTGGACAAACTGTTATCACCAATACGTCTGCCAAACGTGGTGATTAGTGGCCCATGGCGAATAATTTCGGAGCCTTTCTGCTTTGGACATAGACTGTTATTTGCTTATTTAATGATGAAACGGTCATGACGTCATCGCATTTCGACAGACGGATTAAATACTTAAATGTTCAATATTTATGCTACTGTACCAACTTAATTAAATCTACTGCACGACAATGACACGAAATATAGTAATCAAACTAGTCGCTAAGATAATAAGAACCAATTCAAAATGATTGAACAAAGAAACAGTGTGCAGAATGCAGAAACTTTCGTAAAAAAACTTTGAAACACCTCACAATGATATAAAGAATTGGCTACTATTTATTACTAACATATTACCAACATACTAACAATAAACATATTTAACTTTAATCCTGTGTGCACATTGCCCTCAGCGGCGATTAATTATAATAACGCCGTCGCACCGGATGTACCAGTGCCATCCATCAAGCGTCAAGCTCACATCACTAATTACAAACACCTCACAAACCGTATTAAAACGATCCGCCGTATATTTTAATTTATAATAATAACATGTGCAATATTCTTTACAATAATTCTCATATTAAACGCGGAATGAATTCAACGAAAACGCGAGCGTAAACGTTTGTCATAGAGCTATATATCGCACAGACGCGGCACGTCGCTTGCCGCGCTTCGCCGTGAGGCGCCCATCTCGCCGCGCGCATTAAGTCTGCAGTCACTCTCAATCACTCAAGCTGTCCGGCCGTCACTCATAAGCAAGACGAACGGGGGAATGTCGGTGGCCTCCTTTGAACCCCCTTCTCCCTGTAGGTGAAAAGGGGGGATGGTCAGCTCTTGAAGACAATTTACTGTACAAGTCGAGTTCGCCGTCCGGGATTCGTGCGCTGATGAAATTTATTTGGAGCAACTTGTGTTGCAGTTTCCTTCTGTTATGGGATTTCCATAGCGACCGTTGGAACTTATATTTTTATGGACTTTTGTGCGAGGAAATGGGAATGTATGTTTTCCAGTTCTGTTATGTATGAACACAGTTTGTGATTTTTATAAAACTGTGTGTAACTTTTGTTTGTATTCGGAAGAAAGTACAGCTAATAGAATTTTTTATCGTTCTGTTTTCTCTGGGACGTGATTGTAGTTTTATGAGAACTTTTCCTAAATGGATGTGATTACTATTAATTTGTGATGCATTTATGGCAAATAGATTAATTCAATTACAATTTTCCACTCTGGAGTAGCCCTAATCAATTCACACCTCAGTTTTTTCTTTCAATGCATCTCAAACGGTGTCCTCGTACAAATTCTGCAGCTTCACTATCGATCCCTCGTCCAAATTAACACAACACACGACTAAACTACAAAACATTAGCTCAGAAAAAAACTCAACAAAGCGGGGCCAGTCTCAAACGGTGAGTTAACATCATTATCGGCGTTGGACGCGGGTGGGGGGCGAGTCGGAGCGAGGTAGGGGCCGAGTAGGGGGTGGAGGGGGCGACACACGTCGCTCAGATGTCGCGCGCAGACGGACGTCTTTGTCGACCGAAGCTTTATTTACTCTTCGCGTGGACTCGCGACGACTAGAAGTGACAGCATTTGAAAAACATTTTTTTTTTCATTTGACCTCTCGTTAATTAGGGTGATTTTGAGAAATGAATGCCCGAGTGTTTCGGTCAGGTTTTGATGCTTTTTAAGAAAATAAAGTTTAAATAGTAGTGGTTTGTATAAATGTTAAAACTAATGTTAGAATTAGTTAAATTAATATTTTCATTTTTGTATCATATTTTAAGTTTACTAGTCGGTAACCTGAAAATATGGTTGCATTCACAGATGAATCATTTTTTTCGCATATAGAAATCACAAGAATAATAATTATAACAAGAATAATAATTATAACAAGAATTTTGTAAAAACTTAATTGAAAAAGTGTACTTAGTTTCTTCTCGTTCTTCTCTATACAGTCCTGCCTACGTTTTGGAACGAGCAACTAGCTTGAACTTTCTAACCGACCGACTCCTTGACAATTCAAAAGTGCCTGTAAATGGTTTCATTGACTTTCTGATCACTCAGAACTATTATACCAACATAGACACAGATCTGCCTTAAAACTCCCTGACTTTTCCATTCACAAATAGCAAAAGAGGGGTAACTAACAATTCCTCTATTAAATGGTGACATATCCAAATAAAAGATGATTTAATTACATCACAACAAAGCCATTTACAGACCAATAATCACCAATACAACACAATTCTGCAAAATAAACACATGTCACTTCTACAAATTAGATCTGTGTTCGCCGTGTTGATTCAATCAAACTTGACAGCACAAAGTCGATGTGGGTTGGACAGTCTACTGATGATCGATTTTTCCACCCCCTCGTGTAAATAGCGTTATGAATAACTGGCTAATGCAGGCTCACAAACAGAGTAGCCTTCACAAATACTGGTTACGTTTTGTTGGTACTAGGCACTTGTTTGGGTAAATATAGCTATATATAATAAGCTTTCTTGAATTGATGTCCATTAGTAACTTGCTATGATTTTTAGGGATTTTTTTGTAAGCAAGCGTGGGTTTGGTCCTTGTTATACATAAGTCGAAGATAGGAAGAAAGAAAGAAAGAAAAACTATTTATTCACGCGTAAGTAGCTGAAGGGTCAGATGGTCTGAACAATATAAAAAAATGTTAAAACGCAGTGTTCGAAAATTGAAAAAGTAATGTAAATTACAAAAGTGCTTATTTTCAAAAACGTTATAAATATTTTCTTTAATCCTTACAATACGTGATAGTACAGAGATCATAATCCTAATAGATCAACTTCACAGTCATATCAAGCCAAGCTATATCTCCAGAACCTGCATGACTGCACTCAATCACACCCAAGACGCACCTCCTCAACCCTCTCCTACTTAATTGACGTTCCACTCCATCAAAACAACCTTAAACATTTCAACAAACATACACCTAACAATAGAACAAACGAAATCCAACCTTAAAACAATGACATTTCAATTCAATGTAACAGCTAGAAAAAATTGCAGAAAATTTGCATTGTGTTGCAAATAACTTTGCCGTGGAAATAAGCAATTATGACCTGTATTTCAAAGGAGTAAGGGTTTTTAAAAATGAAATAGATATATTTGATGTTGAGATGTGCAGCTGTCATCAGGAAATCATACGTCACATTTGAATTGTCAAAGAAAAGATGTTCTTGGTAGTTGAATGTGGGAAAGAAAAAAGTATCGAGTAAGGTCAAAATGGCAATGCACTTTTGTGGTTATTAACAAAACGTGTTTCTGAAATAAGATAATATCTTTTATTAATCTTTTAAGTCTCTAAATTATGTGACAGAAGGATTGGAAATAAATTATTGATTTTTTTAGGTCGTGATAGATTTCTTATTTGTTTGGCATGCACATTTTAAAAGTCATGTTGCAGTTTTTTAATATAATCTATCATTTTTTTGTGATTAATTATAAGCTGTATTGCTTTCTGCAGTATCGATAGGTGATAAATTGTAATTCTAAAACTTTAGTGAATTGAATTTTTTATTTCAGCTTAGAGATACAAAGATTTATTTAAAACCAAATGCGTTTTATTAAAGAAACACCAAACAGTAATCTGGGTTCCAAAAACAAGCCATAAAACAACACATTAATGGCCGCCATTAAAAATACTTCAACTTTTTCAACAAAGTTCTAAAGCCCGTAAAACATCCGCAAAAGTCTACAGAAAGCACCCGTCGATGCACTGTCAGACAAACTGAATGTCGCTCGACAAAAATAGTCAACGATGTTTGACAAATAGCTAACAGATGTCGCTTCACAAGTGGGAGGTCTACGCCACTTTTTTTTCCACGCGGTTCGCGCCTCGAAACACTTGGCGAGCAATATTCGGCGATTGTTTCCAAACTTGAAACAGAAGTTCCCTTATTGTGAATGGTCGTGGAAAACTCTTAATAAGATAGCGTTGTGTTCGGTTTAGATATTTCTTTTTGACTTGGAATTGTTGGAGTTTGTAACAGTGGGTGCGCTGTACTGCTTGTTTTGTCTAGAATTAGGTAGATTACTTGAGGGCACAGCGATGTAGCTGTAGGTTATTAGGAATCTCCTAAAGGACATTAAGTAGTTCCCTAAAAACCTTAAATATTAATAAGTAATTAATTAGGTTAGTGCAAAATTCAGACATCTGTAAAATCATGCCTTGCCTTCTTGTTAATAATTAAAACGTCACTTACCTACTAGTTGACAAAACTTAAACAAAAATTTTAATTAAACCCTGAAAAGCTGACGTTTTACTTCAAAGTCACATTTCCACATCAAAACTTCAAATCTCAAATAACTCATCAACCAACCAAACATTATTCAAAATATCCAAAATTACGAATCGTCCGCAAACAACATAAATCGCTTTAATACGAAACCGCGTGGAATCAATCTATCAATCAATAAATCGCGCTAAAGATTGAGATATTCCACTTGGGGGGTAGACTGGGGTAGTGGGGGCGACAGGAGGTATGGGGGTGAATGGGAGGGGGTCTGTTTACCGCGCCCGTGACGGATATATCCCTCGTAGACACCCGTCAATCATCCACGATATGATGAGAATTAATATTTCACGAAGATATTACGACGACCGATGAGTCTTGATATTTAAATGCGGAAAATAAGAACGGGTTTGCTGTGGTTGTTATTTGATTCGGGAGGATAATTTGATGAATATACATGTTGCAGTTAATTGGATAATTACGAGTATTTAATTAAACTATAATGAACACTCAAACAAAATAAGTCATTAACTCTTAATTTTAGATTTCATTATCAAAATTAAACACAGTATTGAGTCATCCAATAGATTTTAAATTAACCAACTCATCCTTTCAACTAAGAAAACTACAGATTGTAGGTATTTGCCGAAATATCTAGAGATATAGTGCTTGTTTTTCAATCGGCTTAAAAGTCTAATAATTCAAATCCAACAAAATCCACATTTTTCACATTCGATCAGAAGCATTTCTTAACTACATTATTTCAGAAAAAGTAAAACAAAATTACATCAGAAAGTTGTACTAGAAATGTGTAAACAGCTAGGAAATCAATCAAGTCGGACTTCGAGGTGCAGGTTGGGGGTGAAAGGGGGTACGTCGCGGGGAGTCGCGGGGTGCCGTGAGATCCCTTGACCCGTGCAGTAGACGGGTGACGCCTGACTGATGGCTTTCACGAGACGTTTTCGTTGCAACTGCTTAGTATGGGGTGAAATGTTGGTTTTGGCTTTATAGTAACTTGAAGGCCAAGTCTACTGATCAAAAACGTTTGACATCTAGTCACAATCTCATCTCAGCGACAATCAACGTCAAAAAATGCAGGAAAATTAGAGGTTTTTATAACAAACTGAGATTAGGTTGCGAGCGTTCTTAAAAGTTAGTAGAGTTGCCCCCTGGACGCGACATGAATCGATGAAAGTCGATGACCTAAGACTTGAAAGAACTCTACATAACATCACGCCGGTAATCCCCGAAGGGTTAGGCAGAGATGTAGGTACCCATTAGTACACCCAGTTATGTTTAAGTCCCATATAATAGAGGGCGAGCCTATTGCCATCAACCGGGCACAAATCCAGACTCCGAGGCTGCTACTGAGAAATTCCTGATGGAAAAACTCAATAACACTTTTCCCGAACTAGGAATCGAACCCAAGACCTCACGCTCCAGTCGCGCTATGCGACCACTACACCTACGAGGCAGTCAGAAATCTAGTCTAAAGAATAGACAGCTGTAGATTTAACTCCGAAAATATCAAATTTTAATTAGCTGTTACTGATTTCTCCAATAATCAAGCCCAGATCCATCTTCACAGGACTTAACACTTTCTAAAGTGACTTATCCTTCCTCCTTTCACAAAAAACTAATAAACCTTAATCTGCATTTAATTGTAAGCAGACAATCACGATCTCCTTGCATAACCTCGAAACTCATAAATGGATAATGGTATAAATATATCAAAATTATTTGGGCCAATACAACGAGCGGTACCAAGACATTTATTGCCGTATTTAAAAATAAATCGTATCAATCAGTTATTATGTTAACTGCCTTGAGTTCGTAATAAAACTTTCCTTCGTGCTGACGTGTTGATTTAAAGGAAAATAGATGCCAAAGAGTATATTTATCAGAAGCGACATTGACAAAAATGTTAAAAGGTTTTCAAATGCATTCTGTGTTATAAAGTTTAGTGAAGGCTATTTTGTAAGGCCGGCTATTTTCACCCTAATCAGTGCTGGACTGCTGATAAACTACATAAAATTAGCATATCGGTGAAATTAAAGCGTTTCTGGTTGAAGTTATAAATCAGAGGTAATCACTTCATCGCTGGCCGTGTACTTGCGTAATAACAGTTTAGGAAAAGCCACATGCATATCTAAACACATGACGTATTACTTCATGGGATATGGTATATGTATTTCATAGCTTTGCCTTAATAGACAGTAGTGCTTTAAATGTCGTAATTTTTTTGACCTGCTTACGATTTTATTAACATACTAACTTATACTTAATAACTTTAAAAAATCCTGCCAAAATTGATTCAGCTGTTGTAGAGATAAGACGTTTTCGCGTAAATACCGTGTAAATATTCATTTATGTATTATGTAGAAAAAAAAACTGTTATTTTGACAGTACAAACAGGCCTTCAATTTTATTTTATTTGTACAGAAAAAAAAAACTTTTTCTGTTAGTATGCACGTCACTCCTAATGCGTGTCAGTCACACTTTGAAGTCGGCAAGACATCTTCGTTCGCCCTGTCTACATTCCTTACTCTATGGCATTTTATATTGATTGGTCGACTGCACTTGACATAATTGTGTGTGTTACCACCGAGGTCGCCATGTTTTAGGACATAATCATTCATAAATGGGCTATTTTATTATTTATTGGATCATTAAACACGTATAATGTATATATTGGTAATTTTATGGAGTAGGTTTTTGCTAAATGATCTTGTTATGGATTTAGTCAAGCTACGGATACCTACTATTATCTATATATTGATATTATAAAGTTGGAGAGTTTGTCATGTTTCTAAACACACAAATCTCAGGAACTACTAGTGCGATTCTGAAAATTCTTTCGCCAATAGCTAGTAACTTTATACCCGGTTGTTTTAGACTATATTATATTATTAAAAAAAAACTAAAATGCGTAAAAAACTTCTCGCGAATGAAGTCGCAGGAAAACGCAAGTTAGTAAGAAGAGCTCTATGAAAATCGTTTATTGCAAGTGCATCCTTATCACTACTTACATTACGTATCATATTGCATAATTCCTGTCCCCAGTTTAAAAATAACTGAACTGCTCCATTAAAATATTATTTAATACAACATTAACATACATTGTACAATCGAAATAAGCACAGTCGGTCGCCCCTGACACGTCGCTCAATTAATACCCGCTATACGTCAATTAAAACCAAAATCTGTCAATCATTTTCCAGACAGGTCACAGGACAAAAAAGTTCAGTAGAACCATTTGTTGCAACGCGCGGTTTTGAGCTGTCAGTACAAGCTAGTAGAGTAGCAAATGGATGTCTACTATTCGAAAAGTATAAATATACACCACGACAATTAAGCAAAACTGTTTTAATTTTTTTATCTTTTATATTTTTGAATAAATCTTAGGTCAGTGTTATTAATTTTATTATTTTATTATTATAATTGGGTATTAAACATTACTTATCAATTGACGTACTTTTTATGAGCTGTCAAAATGTGTTTCCCGCATAGAATTTGTATGGCAATTGTAAACTGTAACGTCACTTTTCTGCCAATTCAATTGACTAACTATTTATTAATTTTAAAAATCTAATTTAATCAAAAATTAATCGAGTTTTCAGGGCTCAAATTAAGTGTCTATCAAAATGGAGTTATGTCTCGAGAATGGAAGATAAGAATTGGTCCTAAAGTTGTCAATAAAAAAAGGTAACTCCTAACCCCTTTTATCAATTAAAAAGAGTGCTATTCCAGACTATTGTGGCGTACCAGGCGTGATTAATTAAGTAACAAACATCCATTCATCCAAAATTGCATTTATAATAAGTAGTAAGATGGTCCATATCCACAATCTCGTGCATAATTACTCGTATGATGTTTGAGACGTACCTACTTAAACAAAACATTATGAACCTTCTGCGATCTATTTACTCTGTGGCCAGACAGACAGACGTCAGGACTTATCATATTAATCAATCAACCACACGATTCGTTATTAATTAAGTATTTTTGTTCATGTTTTTATGTTACCTTGTTTTAATACGTGGGACTGGGAATGACTGGCTTACCTGGGAAATAAAAAAAGCATTATTAATATATGAAACGACAATATAATATAATTAAGAGGCTAGGTAGATGTTATAGCTAGGTTCTGATGAACGTATTGTGAAGAGTCAATTGAAATTATGATTGACTTCATACATAGGTACTTAAATTGATGATTAAAATTTTTGTACTAAAGATATTTTTTTTTTTGTTATTGTTGCTAAGGGCTTTTTTAAGATCCTTTAGCGTTTTGAGAGCATGATTAGGATACCAATTTTCGATATAAAGATGTTTTGAAAAATCTTATCTCCGTCAGTAAATTGCAGTAATAGTGAATTGAGGTAAGTAGTAGCTTACAGTCATCCCATTTGATGCTAGGCATCGAAAATTCACCTCGAACTCACTTCACCGAGATTTTTTTTTAACAAAAAGTTCTTCTTTCAGTATCGATAGCAAATATAGATATTTCATTATATTTTTTGTTTGGCCCAGTACAGTTACGAAAACACCATTCGCTGACGCAGTCATTAGGTCGTTCACAGAATAGCACTACAGGTGGTCAGCTATAGACTGATGTGAAAGCTTCCTAATCATTACGTAATCGAACGACTGAGCTGAGCTGTTGTGTTGGGAACAATGACAGCAGCGCCATTGACAGCTCGTCGTTCTACTAAACTGTTTTCATCGTCCGTCACATTGTAACGATGACGTAAATATTGACAGGCCTTTGTATTATTCCGATAAAAGTTCCTATTTTAAAAGGTTTTCTGCTTCTGTAGGCTATCGTCTCAGGTTCCCAATTGATAAACTGACGGACACATTTCTCATTCATATCAATACCTTTTTCATTACCTATACCTTCAAAACGATCTACTAAAATACATAATAAACTACTTGTAATATAATAAATAAAATATAAAGCACGAAAAAAATCAATGTTGTAAAAGAAAATTTTACCAACTACCCTACACGGGCGGCCGATAAAAAATAATGCCATTAACACCGTCCGACACCGCGGCGGATACGACTTATAGTCACTTGCCCCGCTTCGTTATTGCCGTAACAAAATGGCCTATCTTCTGTCTCCTTCGCACTCACGAAAAGCCCATAAGAACAATGCGGGCGTAGTAAAATTTTATTGGAAGCACACGTGGGGTACATCCCGGGCCGGCCTGCATAATGCAATAGCACGTTAGCTAAAAAGAAAGATAACTGCATATTTATACAATCGGTGCGCGATATTTCGTTGCGACCGTCACTGTAAAGTGTGGAAACGTATCGGTACCATCCAGGCTAGACTAGTCTGGCGGTAGAATTTATGAGTTTAGGATGTTTGATGGGGACTGAAATTTCAGGTAAAAGAGTCAAAGTTGTACGAGAGATTGTGTCTAAAACTTTTCACGACGATATCATTGGGTATCTTAATAATATTAAAAACTCAGTTTATTCTATCGGTTAATAATAATTGGCAACTACAGTACTTATTGTTTTAGGTTCTAAAATCTAAATGTAAAACATAAAATCAGACCTGCAATTAAACTTGTAACTGATAGCCAATAGTCCCACTACCCTTTAAAACTCCACCACTACACAGTTTCTGCTTCTATATCTGGGCAATGCTGGCATCACTTAAAATCTAGTACAACCTACAAAGGAAACCAGCTTGCAAATAAACAAGGCTATTTTAAACCGCTTTTTTCCGTCTACCAAATAAAGTAGCGCCCGCGCCGGGCGCCGCCTCGTATGTTTTCACCATAGTGTTCGATTACAATTTAATGCATCGTATTCGCACTCAAATTCAAAATCTTAAACGTTCACACTTTACACGCAAAAATCGACCTTAGACCTTAACACTTACAATTGTTATTTGATTGTGTTCTTGTCCTTGGTGCGTCGTATCTATTTTGTGGTGCAGTCAAACGAATTTCAACTTTATTTCTGGGGTTGTTAAGTTTGTTTTGTATTGTTTATAAAAGTCGTATCGTAGTCGTTTCGTTGCATTACAGTGTAGTAGTGACATCGGTCGCTACTATTATTTCTTTTACAACAAAACTAGTAGTTTATTGGTTCCGTGCCTCATTAGAATCGTTTGTGGGCGGTTTATTTTAGAGCTTTTAATATTTTTACACCTCTAGCTATGTAATAAAAAATATACAGTGTAAACTTCATACAAATCACATCATTCATTTTATTACCGTGTAGTCTACAATTTGATGGATTATGTTATTGCTATATTCCATACGTCCTATGATGGTGCGGGTGACACATGTCAGCAATTCATCTATGGATGTCAGAATCGCATAACTATGTCAGTGACATTATTTAATTTACTAGTTATTTACTTACTTATTAATGATTCCTTATTTTACGTCTATGATATTTAGTGTGCAGTTAAAATATTCAATCATGATTGTAAATCGCCGTAACGTTCAAGAGTGAAAAGCAACAGTTTGATAAATGTCACCGGCACCATCCTAGAGCGTATGGAATATAGTGAATATGTTATTTAAAGAGTTTTCTTAGATGCTGTGCTGTTTTCCAACAAATCCAACTTAAGTCATACACGAGAACTATTTCTCATGAGTACAGTCAATAAAATAGATCAGTAAGCAGGGTTGTCAAATAGTTGAAGTTTTTTCAAAAACCAATGGATGTCTTTGATTAAAACTTTAATTAATGAACTGTTTCTTATCTACTTTTTAAATTAAATTACATTTTAAAATATTTATCGGTTCGTAAGAAAACGATGGATGAAGATGGGGAATCATTAAATGACTTCTTCCGCTCTGGGCGAAGTGGAAAGGAGTGTCAAACTCTAAGGGCGCGTTCACATAGAACGTCCGATTTTACAGGATCCGTTTTAACTGATCCGTCGCTACTGGAGGTAACATTCACACACAGCATTTACAGGACCGATTTTAACTGATTCGTCGCTACTGGATGTCGGATCCGTTTTTACTGGATCCGCAATACTGTATTCTGTGTGAACTCGCTCATACAACTACATACGCTAATAACATATACGTTTAAACGGACCAGTAAAACGGACGTTCTATGTGAACGCGCCGTAACTAACCCTTCCGTGTTCCTCCTAATGCCCTTTGCATTCCAGGGCCGCGGTGACTCTTTCGAAAAAAATCTGCAATCCTGGCAGAAATGATAGTCGTTACCTTCAAATTCTTGGTGAAGAAATCCAGTAGCACCTAATAGTTTTTCTACGTCATCAGTTCTATATACTTGATATTAATGACACGTAATCATATAACAGCGACACACATTAAACGCGTTCGAACATCACAAACAGCAAATATTTCGTTACAAAAATGCTATTTAGTATCTCAATAAAACTGTCTGGATTGCTAATTTGATTTATATATCTTATTATTAGTTGTAAAGAACGCGTCTTGAAGACAAATCTTGATTTATGTCGCGCCATCTGTGTTAAGGATGCCAATCGGTTAAGAGTTAGAGCGCATGTAGCGAGTGTGGGCAACTTTTTTGTTCAACTTTTATTGTAAAACGTCGTGATTAAGGGAGTTACTGTACCACACAAACCATGGCAGAGGCCCTTGAGGCGGTTTAGAAACTCTGACACTAGGGTGTGTGGGGTCGCAAGATCTTACTGCCACACACGATACAGAAGAAGAAAAAGGGCATCATAATCATGTATCTTGTATTGAAGATATTCATAAAAGATGAGCTAAATGGCGAGGAGTAGAGTGGCTTAGAGAAACCGGTGGCTTAGAGGGTCAGATTGCAAGCCACAAATAAAGTTGCACCAAAGTTGCTGAGTGTACATCCTCTCTACACAAATAAAGTAATAACCCAATTTTTCCTCAAAAATCACTATAATGACATCACCTCAACATTGATGTCCGACCATCGTATGAATCACCATCACCAGTGTTTTTCCAATGTCACCTCCACTGACACCTGTCACCTCAAATTTACGGCAAAAATATGATAATTCAACACAAACTTTATATTCCCTAAGATTAATAATATAAACGAATCGCTTATGTCATTCATATTCTGATTAATTAGTCATATAATTATGATGCTGTGTTTATTTCTAACAAACACAAAAGCGAATAGTGTCTTTGATTTGTTTAAGTCAGCTGTGAATAATGATGAACAGGTTAATTGTGAAATTTGTGAATAATAATCTTACAGCTATAAGAATAAGTTTTAAGTTACATTGCAGGTGATTGATGAAAGAAAAAATCACAAAATTGTAATCTTCACTAAATGTCGACATAATTTCACGGCGACATAACATCACGACATAACATCAAGAATATTTATAACATAACATCACGCCTGTAATCTCCGAAGGGTTGGGCAGAGGTGTACCCATTAGTATACCCACATTTCGCCAGTTAAAGTCAAATAATTTATTTCTATTAGGCCATTAAAAGGCACTTTAAACGAAATTAATCACTTTTCATATATAAGAAAAAAAGGAATTGAATCTAGTTAGAATTTGTTTTTGTTTTATTTAAATCCCATGTAATAAAGGAGCGAGGGCACAAATCCAGACTCCGAGGCTGCTACTGAAGAAAACCGGATGAAAAAACCCAAAAACACTTTGCTCGACCTAGGAATCAAACCCAAGACCTAAGCAGTCGCACTTTGTGGCCAACTAGATCAACGAGGCAGTAAAATAAAAAATATAATAAATATATTAATATATAGGAAAGCATATTATGCTCTATTTGTACCAAAACTTGAAGCTTTTCTAGAAGCAAGATGCATTACGTTTATCTTCTCAAAAACCTATACATTTTAATTAATTTAAAGTGACTAAAATACATCTTCAATAATGTTTCACCTTTGATTCACCTTTTTTATTATATCAATAGATTGTCTCATAAGTTGACAGCCCACTTGATTTCATTTATCATTGTTGATCAGTTAGTGACTTTAGACAAAAGATGGAGAAACCAGAATTTTGTAGAAACTTGATTGAAAGAGCTATTATTTTAGTGTTATGCTCGTTCTTATCCATTAAGACCTATCTATGTTTTGCTTTGATGACTAAAATACCGATTTCTTAAAAAATGTGAAGTAAATGGTTGGTGTGGAATTTCTTAAAAATTTAAATCAATTATGTATTTGACTTTACATAACAACACGCCTGTAATCCCCGAAGGGTTAGGCAGAGGTGTACCCATTAGTACACCTACATTTCGCCAGTTATGATTAAGTTCCATGTAATAGGGGGCGAGCCTATTGCCATCAATCGGGCACAAATCCAGACTCCGACGCTGCTACTGAGAAAATCCTGATGGAAAAACCCAATAACTTTTTGCCCGACCTGGGAATCGAACCCAAGACCTCATGCTCAGCAGTCGCGATCTTTTGACTATAAAAAATCACAATAAGACCAAAACAAAGCAACGCAGCTTGATAGCAGTAGGTAATGATCTTGGTTAAAGCGACCACAACAAACAAACTAATTCACACAAAATCCCTCATTTAATATCTATCCAGCCAAAATACATCTACAACTGCCTAGGTATAGCATGACACCTCCAACTCCGTCCGATCGCGGACAAATGGTACAGGTGTAAGTGAATAATAATGACGCGGTGAGGACCTGACGCGAATATTTTGGTCACGTCGAGCGCCGTATTAATAGTGACTCATTTATATCAGTCGAGTCGGAATCAGCTGGTGTCTAGTTGATTGTGACGTCATGTTTAAAGTGTCTGATGTGACAGTGAAATAGTATTTTAATTAATTATGTTTTGTTTTATTTTAGATTTCGCGTGTTTCTTTTTTTTAACGGGCAAGAAATCAATCATGTAGAAAATTGTATTGTATGATTGTTGTATGATGGCTATTTCTTTTCATAATAAATTGTATGTATCTTTTCATAGTAAATCTCTCTCTAGGATTGCTTAGGTAGGAATATTATCAAGTCGTCGTCAGAAAATGGAAGAATTTTCAGTGTTCAGCACAGCGTAATATCTACTATATCTTATGCCCGTGACGTCGCGCGTCGTCCGCGTGAATGACGATTTTCTGCAGGGTTAATTTTTTCACCTAATAACTATTTTTCCAAAATAACATCTTTAAAACATCCGCTATCTGCCAGCGAAAGTCCCATCAAAATCGGTATAGCCGTTACAGAGATTAGTCGGAACAAACTGACAGACAAACAAAAAAAAATATAATTAATAGTTGATTGTTTGGCCTAGGTAGCGTGTCAACACCCATATGCATTTACATAAAAGCTGTTATTTTGACTGAGCAAACACACACTCTAATTTTATTTATTTGTGTAGATAGGTATTCTTAAGTTATTCGGATCAATAAATCGCAACAATAAAATCGTAAGGTGTAGCGGCTCTCTACGATTTAAGTGCTACTAAATTAGGTACCTAATATTTCCTATAGACATAATTCTAAAAATACTTCAAAAGTGTGTAAACCTCGTTACAATTTCAAAGTACTAAAATATAAATAATGTTACCAAAACATCTTGTGTCGTGAGTCATGAGAGTCGCGCGAGAAAACGCGGCGTTTCGCAACGCTCATGTAAAACGCTATAAAACTGAATTATATCTATACAAAACTGTGTGTTTATGTCTGTTTGTGAATCGTAAATTTGTCTGCTGGTGTGTATTAACTCGAGGGCTATTAGGTTAGTTTTATAGCTTTTTTATATTCACGCTTTTTATACTTTGTAGGGTAGGTTGAGCGTTAAGATGGCGCTTACACCTGTTTTAAAATCCTTTGATTTACAGCATGTAAAAATATGGGATGTTCAGTACGTACCCAAGAACATGATGATACGCATGTCGACTTTAAACTGTTTACAAAAACACAACAATTTAAAAAAATGTTAATCTCGGTGATTCGCAGTTACCGCTACAAGTGCCTCAGTGTGCCATTTAAATAATCAAATAGTATTTGTTATAACTACATATTAAATTAACTGTAATCATCAATAAACAGCCGAACAATCAACTCATAATCTAAGACAAAACAGAACATTTTAAAGCTAACACTTGTGCGATAAAACGCGGACAGCTTACCGCGACGCGTCGTAAACCTGTCGCAGCGATGACGAATCATTAACGCGTTGCGACTTTTACGTTTCAGAGATTACAAATGGTACAGAGAGGACAGAAGGCGAACTCTTAGTTAACGAACGAGTTTCTTGCTCGTTCTTCTCCATAGAGCAACTAGCTTCAGCTTTCGGACTAACTGACCGACTCCTTGACAATTCAAAAGTACCTGTAAATGGTCTAATTGAAATAAATGTTTGGACTTTGAACACACAGACGCTGATGGGGGAAAAAAAGTCAACTAAGCCTGGGGGCGGAGGGCTGCCACGCCAAGTAACAGGACCCGTGTTGTGGTGGTAGTGGGTCAATACCTGCCGGGGTGCGGGAGATTTTTAGAAAAGAGAGAGAATTAGAGAGTCTCCATAGAATTTCTTGCTTGTCTTCTCCATAGAGACCTACATACGTTTTGGAACGGGCAACTAGCTTCTACTTTAGGACTAACTGACCGACTCCTTGACAATTCTAAACAAAAGTGCTTGTAAATGGATTAGTTAAAACAAGTGCTTTGACTTTGACTAAGTATATTTGTGTTGGTAATAGATATCTAACACGAGTTGTAGCATTTGAAACTTCTGCCCAAATTTTTGTGGCATGCCCCCGTCATTTTTATAGCGTTCCGTACATTTTATGTTTTTCTTTTTTAGAATTTATCGTTTACTATTGTGTTGACTAGGTTTTCTAATAATGTGTGTGCCAAGAATGTGATTATTAAAAATATAATGAGATTGGAGATGTGGTACTTTGTTATAGCAGTGAGCACTGGTAATGATGTGGTGAAAGAAATATGAAGGAAAATTTATAAGTGTCAATAGTGAGGTGTAATAATACTGTGAGATAAATCATTGTTGTTGCCCGAGGTATAAAAATAGGGCTTTCATCTCTTCTGCTGTCGCTGTCGTGAAAGCGGAGAGAAATTATGTAAAGATAAGTTTAAACTGTGATTTGATGACGTCATGATCAAATATGACATGCAATAATTGAATTGCTATTATAAAAAAAAAATACATAAATTAGACAAATGGATATAAAAATATGAGTACCTAACCATAAACTAACCACCAGGTAGCCAGCCACCAGGTATTCATATTAACAATAGACGATAAAGGTATTCAATTCAGAAGAATTCCCGTAATTAAAAACATTCAAAATCTAGTCATAGTGACAGTTAGTTATTAGTTAGTGTGTCCAGTGACAATCAATTTCAAAAGCTTGTACTCAAGATGACAGCCTCATCAAGTACAAAATATGATTATACATAAAATGGGAATCACCCAATACTTAAAATAATTATGTAAAAAGGATTAAATAACCTAGAGGCAGCTGTACTAAACACATCACTAAACTTCTTAATAAACATCACATGTATGGTAAATATTCAAGGCTAATGAGGAACGTTACCCTATCTATAATTTCAAGATAAATGACTTATAATAGACTGATAGACTACTGAAGAAATCATCAGATATTGTTAGGAAACTTAAATTAAAAGCTTGTTTTCCAAACTTTCTATGAACTTTGTAAACTTTCGCAGTTGATAACTAAAACAGATTTTGCAATCAGCAATTACTCAGTGGCTTTTGGTTTTTGTATTTGTCTCTTACAAACACAAAAACCAAAAGCCACGTAATCTTTGAAAGAACTAGCCCGACTACAAAAATCTTCCACTTAGGGCTTTGTTTTATAGTATACTAGACTTCCACGTGGACGAAGTCGGGTGCAGAAGTTGGATAATTACATTCCCAAGATATAGGTCTCGTTGCAGTACCATTCTGCAGTTTTACATTTATGAGATATAGGATTTGATTGCCAAATTATGATTGGCAATCAAATTACACGCTGACAAATCTTCCTAATTATAACGTTATGCCAATCAAGACAGAACTGTATGTATAGGTACATAAAACTCACAATAACGCCAGTAAATAAGTGTCACCTTGTCTGCTATTTGTTGTCGCCCACTTAGCCATCAAGTGAAGCGTTATTTTTCATGTTTTACGACAGCAAACCATTTGATTTTATGATCGTAAATAACTATTATGATGGCATTTTTTTGAAACAACGCCCACTGGTATCGGTCGCGGTTTCTTGCAATGACAAAAACATATGTGTGCTTGTTAGAACGGTTTCGATGATTGATGCCTCGGTTGAACATTAATGTCTGATGACCCGAATACCGGTCGGGAAATACTGAACACCGTGGTGGCCGACTGTTGTTTATTGTATTAAGGCTTATGGTCAACCTGATGCAATATGGAAAGCGCTGTCTTATGTCAGAACAAAAGTAATGCAAATTAGAGAAAATATTTATTAATGTACGGTCTTCTTCTTAGCGTAACGATGGCGAAATTACTATACTATTACTAAGCTTTCGCTATCCGTCCGTCCGTCCATCTGTCAATAATATGTAATAATAATATAATAAGGCGATTAACCCACGGCACCGTACGCCGCTCCGGCATGCGGTGATGCGGTTCTCACGTCGCACTAGCCTCTATGAAATCCGCTTGAACCTCGCACACGAGCACCGCACGACCGCGCGGTCGAGCGGTGTTCTCGTCACAACCGCATCACCGTGCGGACGTCCGCGCGGTCGTGCGGTGCTTCACACACGGGGCGCCGCATCACCGTGCGGATCATCGTGCAGGGTTCCCAATTTAGGGGTTTTCTCCCCAAATTTAGGGGGTAAATATATGTAATGGAATTTTTTTAAGGGCGTTATATGTTATTTGTTTATGACGATGTTCACAACATTCATACAAATTTTCAGCTTGTTGCGAATTTTTTACTCTTGAATATCTATTTTGACCGGAATAACAAGAAAAGAGTTGGTATCCAAGCGTGTATTCACAGTTGCTACGTATTGCGAGAAATGGAACGCACCCATAGCAGTTTGTTCTCTATTCCGCCACCTTCCACGATGTCAATATTTGCGCACTGCATTAAAAAAATTCATTCACAAATCATTTTTCCCCAAACTTACGTCAAGAAATAATGTGTTCCCCAGAATTTACCCCGCAGTTTTAATTTTAAAAAAAATTTCCCCAAATTTTTTCCCAAAATTGGGGGAAAAAAAAACCCCAACCTGGACACCCTGAAAACTGGTCAAAACCGGTAAAAAATAACTGGTTAAAACCAAAACTGGTCAAAATCGATCCGTGCGGTCATGCGGTCGAACCGCATCGCCGTGCGGACAACCGCATTGAAATCCGCTTCACCGCCACCGCATGCCGGAGCGGCGTACGGTGCCGTGGGTTAATCGCCTAATGGTTAAATTTATCAGAATAGCAACTAGGTTTTGAAAGTTTTAATTACGAGAATTGGTCTTTTATTGCTATTAGAAAATGTTGCGTCCAGTTATGGATATATTTTTGCCATCTGAAGCAAAACCTAACTACTATATTATAGTCATTTATGAATGAGACATTACAACATCAAGTTATCTTGCGAAAAAGATTCAAATTATACTTCTGATACAGTTGATTAGCGGTCAAGGCCAGAGATTACGATCTCCCTTGAATCTGATCAGCTCAGATTAGTATTCAGTCACGTAATTCAAACCTGACGAAGTGATTACATCACCATTAAAGTTGATGATTTAATACTATCCAAGGTTGCGACATTTTCATAATTTGACAATTCCAAAATTAATGTCCCTGATTTCTTCTGTTTTAATAACTTAAGCAAACTATTAATTAGTATTATTTTCCACCATAAAGGTAGAAAAAGTAGTTGTCATATTTTACTTAATTAATTATCATAAAAAGTTATAAATGTCACCGGTTAGAATGATCCACACGTCAATATAATATGATAATATTTTATAGCTTTTTGTATCGGAATCTATTATTGTACTAGCTTTGTCGTTCTGCTTTGCTTTTGTGTTTATTTATCTACGTACCGTCTTTTGTAAGCCTGATAGATATGACTAACAAAATCATGATAAGAGAACAATGCAGTCTTACCTAGGGGTACCGTATTACCCAGTTACTGGGTTGTGGAGGTCAGATAGGCAGTCACTCCATGTAAAATACTGGTATTCAGCTGCATCCGGTTAGACTGGAAGCCGACACCAACTTAGTTGGGAAAAAGGCTAAGCAGATGATGATAAGAGAACAATGCTATTCTTGACTTTCTCGTTGGTCTAGTGGTCGAAAAGCGCAACTACTGAGCATCAGGTTCGATTCCCAGGTCGGGCAGTGTTATTGGGTTTTTCCATCAGGCATTTCTCAATAGCAGCTTCGGAGTCTGGTTTTTGTGCCCGGCTAATGGCAATAGGCTCGCCCCCTATTACATGGGACTTGAAAACATAAGTAGCGAAATGTTGGTGTAGTAATGGGTGCCTAACCCTTCAGCGATTACAGGCGTGAAGTATGTATGTACTATTCTTGACTCGCGAATATCTAGCTGATTCTACTAGCGGACATTAATGGCCTTTCAGCAATTTAATGTTGATGGAAATCTAAACAGAAAGTCAGTGTTATAAAACTGAAGATTTAAACAGATATTTTAAAATAAAATACCGTCTGATGAATTACGAAAGTCACGTAATATTCTCATTAAAAAACAGTTCCTACAAGTTTACATTTACGTAAATTTCTAGGGTTCACATCAACTCAACAAAAATCCATTATTTTTACCTAACAAAACAATAAACATACACACAGCCCAACAATTAGCATTACATAAGCAAATATATTAACATAAATTATGTCTACAATATTAACATTCAAATTATTATGAATATCAAATAATACATAAAACGTTTTTATGTATGTTGATAGACATTATTGCGGCTATTTGTGTAATATGCCAAAGAGCAGTGACCCATTTAGACGTAAACTTTGCGATGGACCTGATGGATGGTGGGTTTTGCTTGAATTATGTGTCTGTATGTCAGTAATAGTGCTGGTTTATAATAAAACAACTTTCGGTTTTTTAAATAACGTCTTTGATTGCTGCTGTGCTCCCGTCGATCGTGGCGTGATGTTATAGGTACCTTTCTTGATAAACGGGCTACATATCGCAAGAAAGATTTTTTTATATAGGACTAGTAGTTTCTGTGATTATTGCGACCAAACAAACAATCTAGTATTTTTAAGAACTAATTAGCATTTTAATCTCATTCTGTCAAAAATGTCTCTATTTTATCTTAATTTTAAATAAGTTTTTGATATTGATGGAATTGCAAATTGTTTTTTAAACGTTTTTAATCACGAGTATTGGCCTTCTGATCTCAGCCTTATTCCGTCAAAAATGCCTATAATTTGCATTTTTTGAGATCGATATTCACTGAGATAATATTGCGACTAGATTTTGTACGTTTTTTATTAGTAGAATAAAATTGGTCTTCTGACTTCTGAAATCCTAAATTCGCCATAAGTTGCCAATGAGAGAAAGTCCAACTTCATTTGGCATAACATACCAAAATTGTTTCCTCAAAATTAAATACTAGGAAATACAACTGACATTAATTAATCTATCAATTCTTAACCATTTTTCCAAGAACATTTTCACTCATCATCCTGTTGGCACGATTTCGTGAAACCAAAAAGACCACTTAAATACAAATACAACACATAATTGATACCAAAAACCCATCACCATCACCCATCAATTATGTGATAAATTAAAATCAAAACATGACGCTAATTTATTGGGCCCACTCGGTTAAACACAACACTTTACGTGCCAGCGTTATCGCAATGCTGCGATTGACGCGAGAGCGTTGCGATCACTCATCGAGTACAGCTTGCAGTGTGTCTCAAGGATGCAGGGAGGGACTCAGGACGTTGCATGGGCGCAAAAAAATTGAATATTTCAATTAGCAAAAAAGTTTAAAGATTAAAATTGCTATGTAGCATTAAGACAGCTCCGTGTACCACTTTAAAATTTGTGTTATAACCTCAAAGTGATTGCAGCAGAATTCTTAGGATTAATTTACAAATTCAATGCAGTAGAATGAATGAACAGATCAGGGATGTATTAAAGACGATGCAAAAAAGGTTGAGGTTAGGTAGGGGGTATTTTTTATACAGTAACCATCGATATCTTGTAATGAGACTTTTATTAATAAAATAATAATGAAATTTACTTTATATAAAGTCCGTCATTATAACTTCAAGTTATTATTTGTGTCAGAATTAAATCACTCACAAATGAATACCTATCACTCTTAAAAACGTAGCCATCTTTTTAGGGCTTCAGACTAGCTGACAGATGAGTCAAAAATGTAAATAGAGAATGTCCCAAATAATTTTGGTAAATGTCTCGTTGATATATAGGCGGTATTGTTTGAAGATAGTTTAAATGGTAATATTGCTTTGTCTACTCTATTAGATTTGCATACAACGAACATTATTTCAAATTTAAATGTTAATCAAATTACTGGAATTTACTGCTTAATGTTCAGTAAAATATGTAATTTATATTCTTATCATCATTCGGAATAAAAAAGGCTTTACTTTTTATTGTTTTATGATACTGTATATTAATATTCGGACCAGATGTTACCATTTGAACTTTATTCAAAGTACCTATTTCAACAAAGAAATATCTTGAAATGCCAATGATTACTAATAATTAAGAAACTTGTATTTGTTTTCCCAACGAAAAAAAAACAGTTTATTTACAACTGAAAATAGACTATCATTATTATCATCAGCAGTCCATTTTATCTTGAAAGTTGGAAAAAGGAAAGGAACCCTAAACTTACCAACAACAAAAAAAAATACAATAAAGCCCCACCTAAATTCGTCCCTGCACACAAAGTGAATGAAACTAAACAGGTGCACTGAATTATGCGTTCGCTGATGTATGCACCCGATGCACCGCGCATGCGCCACAGGTGAAAATGTGCAGCGTTGCTAACGTAAATACGCGAAATGGCCGGTCAATCAGCGAACCGATGCGTAAAGCTGTAAATATCTGGTAAGTGTATGGAAGCATTGTTTTGTATAACAACGGAAAGAAAAATAATCTTTTGAGATTTAGTGGGTGAAGGGCAGTGAACTTGGCGCTTAAAGTAGGGATTCATTTGAATCATGAACTCGAGCCATCAAGGCTTGAGTCATTGACTAGTGGGTACCTGTAAAGTTCTGGTTCAAACAGGATATTTTCTATAAACAATTTATCCTTGTTAGCATTCCAATCAAGTGCATCGCAGTTGGTTTTCAGTTGCTATAATCCAATCAGAAATAGACATATTATGTTGGTGTGTTTTTGAGCTCATTTGGTAGATTATTTAAGGAAAACGGTTCTAAATCTATTTTTATTTTATTTTATTTTATTTATTAGGGACAAAAAACAGTTTTAACCCGCCTTTTGTGACGTGTATGTCTGTAAGACCGGGTAGTTCAAAAAAGTCTTATAACTTTTTTATCCGCTATAGAATCAAGTAGTGATTTCGTGTACTTTCGTCATTGCGCGTCCCCCACCGTTAGTCCACCCCGCGCCGGCGATGCGCACACGACGTCTTGGAGTTTTGGTGCCAACCCGGTGCGTGAGACCGGGGTTACAGACTACGTAAGTCAAATAGTCATAGTTAAATTTGTTGGCAGGATTTAGATTTTTGTTTAATTTTTATAATTCCATAAGACATAATGTCATAAGACTGCCAAAGGCTGATTTAGCTAAAAAAAATTGATTTTTGTTACAATTTCTATATTTTAACGTAAGTCTAGAAAAAAATTCGATAATTTTCAGTGTTATAAGTATAATACAGTAAAGATTAATAAACGTAATTTTTTTACGATACATCTTTGTTTTATTGATAAAAAAAACATGTCTTTTTAATATTTGACCGAGTAAAAGTAGCATGGAGTATTGCTTAAAAAAAAACCTTAGGTTGAAAATCCCGGTGCCTGGGACCGGCGTCACCAAAGAAGTAAGTCAAATTCACGTCACAAGTGGCGGGTTAAAGCTAAAAGATAGTACAATAATAAAATAAAAATGAGAATTATAAACATACAACCCACACCATTGTCCACGAATTATTAAATACATTTTAAGGGTCAGTTCACACCGAGACGCGACGCGACACGACGCAACGTGAAGATACTTGAAGAGGCCAGTGACTTCGCGCTGCGCCGCTCGCCGCCGCGAGACGCATCGCAACGTCGCCGCTCTTGCACGTCATTCTGTGCGCGCGTACCGGCGATTCACCGCTGCGTCGCGATGCGTCGCTCTACGCCTCGTGACGCCTCGCGGCGTAGAGCGACGCATCGCGACGTAGTGCTGCGTGGTGTAACGTATTCTAAATTCTCACAATGAAATGTGTATCTTTTCGTGTAGAAAATAAAGTTATATTTTGAGTCGCTCTTTTAAAGTGTGCACGCAGCGTCGCGTCGCGTCGCGTCTCGGTGTGAGCTGACGCTAATGCTGCAAAACAAAGCAGACATGTAATACACATCAATAAATGGTTGCCGAATTTGTGCTGTGACTGGGTGCAGTCAAGCATTCTTTTTTAATAGAGTTTCAATAGCCATCCGTTTAAATTTTTGTTTGGATAAGGCAAATAGGTCTAGTTCAATGAATCTATGCTAATAAGTGTGACTTTCCAACCCAGTTGGATACAGCAAAGCTTATGTTAATAATAATAATAATACCTCTTCTCATATAGAGAAGGTTCGAGCATTGATCACCACGCTTGCTCAAGGCGCATTGGGGATTTGAGTCTTTTACTAATATTATAAGGTTTCGTCACGATGTTTTGCTTTACCGATATCAGTGATGCCCAAGATAAAAGAAAGCTTATATTACCATTTTTAAATAATCTTTATGAACATTTATTACAGAAACTATGCCTATCTTTGCTTCCGTCTACCCCTAATATCTTGAAGCTCCTGGCTCGGAGCCAATCACCTCTGACATAGCGTCGCTGATCACCCACTGACGGATGTAAGTGCCTTCTGTCTCCGACATATGCTGGAGGTATTTGATTGAGATTTGAGATCTATTTTTAAAAACATAAGATTCAAAATTGCTTTTCTTAAAATTTTGATGCTGTATGGAGCTGGAAGTGACTGCTCTCACAAGGAATCCAACGTTGATTCGAATTGTATGCTATAGTTAACATAACATAAACATAACTTCACGCCTGTAATCCCCGAAGTGTTAGACAGAGGTGTAGCCATTAGTACACCCACATTTCGCCAGTTATGTTTAAGTCCCATGTAATAGGGGGCGAGCCTATTGCCATTAACCGGGCACAAATCCAGACTCCGAGGCTGCTACTGAGAATTTCCTGATGGAAAAATCCAATAACATTTTGCCCGACCTGGGAATCGAACCCAAGACCTCATGCTCAGCAGTCGCACTTGGCGATCACTAGACCAACGAGGGAGTCTATAGTTAAATAACTATAAGTAGGTATAATCTTCATTTTCCCTTTGTACACTAGAACGTCCCGTCATGTCTAGCTTATTCATATCGATTTGCTACCAACTGTCTGTCCGTTGAACAAAACGTGCACTGTTCAGTGTCCTACAATCGCTTTGAAATTTTACTATCTTACAGATAGGCAAGTCGACAGATCAAAAGTTGTTAACGTTCTTTATGTGATGAGATGATCGTTTCAATGGCTATGAAACGTACTTTGTGTCAGGTTAGTGTGCGGTTTAGGAAGTGTTTATTGTTGCTGGCAATTTCTGTATTTAATGAGTCAAAGCCAATTTTACTGATTAAAAACTTCAAAATATAGTCTAACATTAACTCATCTCGGTGTCAATTAATATCGAAAAATTAGAGGCATTTTTGACTGATTGAGACTGACATTAAATTGCGATCGTTCCTATAAGTTAGTAAAATTGCTCCCCTTGAAGTCTAGGCCATTATTTAAGTATCAAATTGTGCGGCTGTATTACCTACCTACAATGTTGTCGAAAGAACAAAAAAAAACCGTAATTTTATTTGACATAGAACTATTTGCGGACTGATGTCCAAAACCGCCTAATCATACCAATCTTTTAATAAAATCCTATACTACTATGTATTTTTATCTAGATTGATTCTTTGGCTTGTACCACGATAACTAACTAGTAGGACGTCCAATTTCCATTCCCCAAATCAAAAGAAACCATCAAACATACTAATTCCCCCACACTCACTCATCCGCCAAAAAATTTAAACTCTAATCCCTCACTGCCTATTTCTTCAAAAACTAAAAGCTCACTCATCAGTCTCATTCAAACGAATGATGAAATCAAAACTACACGACTAGCGACATAGCCATTTATCAAATCGAATTAAAAAATGCTGCGCAAGAGTTCAGCCCGTCCGTTGGGATTTGGGCCACTTTAGCATCTATTTCTGGTGACGGACGGACACATTCAGGGATCGCTATCGGGTTTCAAATTCCTGTATTAAAAGGATGTAGGGATGGTAAGTGGTCTTTGTAATTAACAAGGATTTGTGAGTATTAGACTTGATTTCCTTTTCTTAGCTGACTTTTAATTTACTGGATATTTTTCAGGGATAAAAGTGCTTTTTTTTTTAGGTGGTAAACATCATCAAATGACTCCTTCCGCCCTGGGTGGCGGAAGGGACTGTCAGACTATTACTGACTAAAAAACCACCCTGTTCCTTCTGTTGCCCTTTACGTTCAGGGGCCACGGTATCCTGTTAAGACGTCCCGCAACCCCGGACCACTCATGCTTAAGGTAGTGGATTCGATTCCGTGTACATGTATTTTACATTTCTGAAACTTACCTTTCCTTTCCAAAAACTTTCCTTGACTGTTTTTGTTTGTTTACTTATTATTGACAAAACTTTGAGGATGTACTTTTTAGAGAATAGTATGAAACCTGTAAAAAATGGGGTTCTTTATCTATCAGTTTTTTTATGCTTTTACTGCTCCATCCATATGCATAGAGCAGTAAAATCATACAAAAACTATATTGAGAGAACGACCGATTAACTGAACTGAACTCCACTAAGTAGTGGTTTCTCTTTCATCTTTTGCTTTTACCCATTTTCTTTAATCTTCAAGACTTTCAAATCAATCACGTCCTAATTTATGACTTCCTTACTTCCTTCTTCTACCCCTACTTTAAATTAAACCATATGATGCTAGATAATTAACGAAACAAGCCACTGCGAACACACAGGTAGCCTTCATTAAAATTCGTATTGGCTACATGAAAAGTCAATTAGTATGTGCGGTGAGGCGGCGGCCATCTTGTAATTGCGGGAGACAGCTGCGCAAGCGCACCTCGTGGGTGTTCGGCGCAACAAAGGGTTGATTTAATTAGGATTTGATTGGGTGGGAGGGAGACGGAAGATGGTTAGTGTTGTATGGTGACAGATTAGGATTTATGAGTACTGTGCACCTGATTGGTTACGTGGTTGTGGGTTGATGGTGAGGAAGATAAGCTACCAAGGTTCCGGGGTATCATAGAACTTAAAAAAAAATCATGGGATTACTTTTACTTCTGGTCTAGTTTTTTACGGTCAAATAATATTTCAAAGCAAATCAACGTTTAGGGCAAATCCTAAAATTATAAACGACATCGGGTAATTCGATGAATAAACACCTTGTATAAAGTTGATATAAAACATAATATCCTATGACACTTGCCAATAGTATAGATTTTTACCTGCGCAATTTTTTTGTAATCAGACTAAGTAGTACTTTCAGAGGTTACCTCAAACATACAAACAATTTACCTTTTTATCATATTAATATAGAATATTAGTACTTATTAGCTAAAAGCCGCCAAACTAGTACTCATTATTCAAGAACAAAAAGTAAAATAGTCCAGCCCATACTTCCAACCACCATCATTAAGTGTGAAATATTGCAAAATAAGGTAGATATACGAGCAGCCTGCCTATCCAAAATAGGTTATAACTAAAAGTATTCTGACTCAAACCAATAAATAATTATAACAATACAATAATTAATTTCAGAGAACATCTGCAAGTACATGTCATCAGTCTGTCTGTTTGTCTTGTCAAACACATTAACGTATCGTTTGTTTACTGTATAATGTAAAACATGTGTATTTACGTACATAATTGAAGGTTTGCGTCACCTCATGTGACAAAAATGTGATTAACTAGCTATTGTCAGCGACTTCGTCTGGGTGAGGTCTTGGGTACGATTCCCAGGTCGGGGAAAGTGTTATTGGGTTTTTCCATCAAGAATTTCTTATTAGCAGCTTCGGAGTCTGGATTTGTGCCCGGTTGATGGCAATAGGCTCGCCCCCTATTCGATGGGACTTAAAAACATAACTGGCGAAATGTGGGTGTACTAATGGATATACCTCTGCCTAACCCTTAGGGAATTACAGGCATCATGTAATGTTCGTCTGCGTAAATGTTAGTTATCCTGGACGCAGATGATTGCGAATTAAAAAGTACCCTTTCAAGGTCGCGGATTTTGTTCAAAAGAGACACCATGGCACTGGAACGCAAAGTGCATTTACACGGATGGGTTTTAGTAAATAAGAGCCTGACACTCCCTTCCGCTCCGCCCAAAGCGTAAGAAGTTATTTGATGATTTCTTATGCTTAAAAAAAGGCTTAAAGATTACCCCGTACTAAATCTATACTCTATACTATATATAATATTATAAAGAGGTAACATTTGTTTCTAAGTTTGTATGTTTGTAAGTTTGTATGTAGGGGGTAATCTCTGGATCTACTCAACCGATTTTGAAATATCTTTCACAAATTGGAAGCTACGTTATTACTGAGTGCTATAGGCTATATTTTGTTATCAAAAAAATAGGGATCCGTAAGAAAAATCACGCGAACGAAGTCGCGGGGAGAGTGCTAGTTTCATATAAACCGGTTCAGTGGTTTAGCCGTTAAGGTATAACAGACAAACAGACGCGGTTACTTTAGTATTTAAAATATTAGTATGGATAAATGACGACAGAAAACCTAAACTTCAATAAAAACTCTAAACAGAATTGTCAAATCGGATTTGCCTTGTGATTGATTGACTAAAATAACAGCAACTAATCCTTGTATATTTGATAATTATTAAATTATTTTATGACAAATCATTGCTATTGGCGGCGAAGCTATTGCCATCAACCAGGCACAAATGCAGACTTCGAGGCTGCTACTGAGAAATTCCTGATGGAAAACCCCAATAATAATTTGCCGGAACTGGGAATCGAACCCAAGACCTCATGCTCAGCAGTCGTGCTTTGCTACCACTAGACCAATGAGACAGTCGATATATCCATCATCACGTAATTAAAAAAATACAAAGCATCTGTTTCAACGAAGAGAATTATCTCAATATTATTTTAATACAAAGTCACCTTCACTATCAATACAGCACACATTACAAATGCAACTTTTTTCAACATTAGGATGCGCACGCGTTCCGAACAGTCCGAGACTGTCCCGAATACCCCAACCCCCCACAAGGGGAACAAGGGGGACTAAAGAAGACGTATCTCACCACCACGATCCATTGTCCATTGTTTTTGCCTGCTGTTATTTATGACGGACGACGTTATATCTATCCTTTTCTAACACACGTTGAACAATGTCGCCGTCTCCCTTCCTCAAGGCTTCCGTCCCGTAATGCCGTAGCTAATAAATTACGATTCAAAAGATTATTTATTAGATTATTCATGGTAGAGAGGCCCTGTACCGTATTGGTCTTCGGGACATAACACTGCATTCGTTTTTCGTCTTTTTTCCAGTGATTGATTTGTGCCGTTTCGTGTGGTGTGTGTCGTGTCGTCAAACAATGGGGTTTGGACGTGGATTGGCTGGTTTATGGATTTTATTGGATCCACAGACGTTGGGTTTTGCATGTTAGATGTCAGATAAGCGTTGATGTGTGTGTGACATAAGGAAACTTTATGAATTTCAATGTAATTTATCACCTTGTCAGAAAACTTGATTTGGGGAAAAATATATTTTAATAGTTATGTGGGTAATTTCTGATCGTTTAAATACAATAAAAACTATGTCTACAGCTCAAGCACCTAGTATGGCAGCATTAGATACTTATCTTCTTTAATATTCTAATTTGAAATAACATAACAGCTTATTAACAAGATTCAGGTCCAGACCACCTATGACGACCGTGATATTATCAGAACCACTATGACACTGACTCATATAATTTAATCATAACTAAGAATCTACTACAACACAATATTTGTTATACAATTAAAATGTAACAGTCTGATAATTTATAGCAATTAAAGAACGGAACAAACTACAGGAACAATTTATTTATAAAATATGACATAATGATTTAGGAGCAATAAAATTCATTGTAGAACGCGCTCAATTAAAACAGATACAACAAAAAATGTCGCCCCACCGGAAGCAGGGCCGATAATCGTTTGAAAAAGACGTGCATTATTATTCACGACCATTAATTAACCCACACTAAAGTTTTAATTAAAAAACAAGCAAAGAACTTTCCATAAGAATGGTACGTCACAAACGCCGACGAATTCAAAACGCCAGCGTCTCGACCGTCATAAATAATTGGGACAAAACCTTCGCCCCCCGCGACCCCGCCCCCCATCCCCCGGATAAGTGTCTAAAATTTTCACAATCCGGCAATAAAAAGATAATTTATTAGTATAGCTCTTATTGTTTTCGTTATTTATGTGTATGGAGTAATGTAATCTAGCTGGTGGGGGCCCTAAATAAATAATTTTCACTTTAATGTCCCTTCTTGCCTAATCTCCCGAGCGGTCGGCTCTCAGTCCACGTTTTGTACGATATAATGGGCACCCGAGGTATTTTTAGGTCTAAATAAACATGATTTGTTGTACCGTCTCTGACAGAATTTAATTTCGTTACGGCAACGATGTGGCTCCCTCTGTCGCGAATATCTTGAATTATTTTTAATGACTCCTAGTCATTTGCATTATCGTCGATTTTTAGTAGCTTCTTAGTATTATTTATTAGTCGAAAATATGGCTTCCTTTAATGAGATGGTCGTTTTATTGCTGTAGTCTTAATAACAAAATTATTTACCTACAATGGCAAAAAATGGTCCAACTGATAAAAATTTTACTCCAAAAGTTTACCGAAACAACAATAGAATGAATTAAAGTATCTCATTTACAAAAGAACAAGTGCAACGAAAGAAACATCCAATTCTAATTAACAGCACCTAAAACATAACCTAACAAAATTCAAGACAGCAATAACCACAAAAAAAAACACAAGTCCCGACCACGTACATCACATGCAGATTTCAAAAGCGTCTGAACTTCAGTGGCCATTTCTGAAAATTAGTGGACGTGCGGCAGTAGGGGGTGAGGGGGTGGAGGGGCAGAAATGCCGTGGTGGATGATTTACACCACTCCGGTATTATGTTTTGACTTTAATAAACAGAACGTTTGTCATGGCAGACTATACGTCGCCAGTCTTGGCCAAGTTTTGTGCTAGTGTTGGGTGGAAGAGTTCTAATGTTGTATGCAAGTGCTGTTAGATGTTTGGAAGACGGAGAGAGTGTTAATAGCAGGTTTGATTGTATTTAGAGTAAGCTAAATTGGCCCCAAGCGTACTTTGTCGATTTTGGATTGACTTGCAAAACCCATCGATTGATTGATTTTACTAAAAGTTTTCGTTCGATGAATATGATTCATAATCTGTGGGTAGATACTAACCATTAATTTATCTAAAGTCAAATTCAAATCATTTATTTCAATTAGACTAAAAGGCATTTTTAAATAATAACACAAACAAAAAAAAGAATAATATTTAATCAAATGGAAAAAAGTGAGCAAGAAACTTCACACATACTCTATCAAATAAATAGTGTTTACAACAGTTTATTTCTGTCTAAATGTAATATCAACTTTAATTTATGTAACAAAAAACTAAAGTTCTTACTCAAGATAAACAACAAAATTCTCTCAAAATATACCATCTCAAAATTGCATCCAAATAATATTCATTCAGACAAACCCAAATCCATTTCCATTGTGCGAGGAACGTGTCCTAAGTTGACCTTAGTCCGTCTAGTTTTGATTACAGCCGACAGACGGACGGAAGGACATCCGAGCTTCACTGTTTTGAAGACTCGCTGTGACACACAGTTCGTGTGAGACTAATTTATTTTGATGTTGCAGTGTGTGCATAATAGAATTGGTGATGGGGAAAAGTATAAAGTGTTTTTTTTTGTTAATCGAATTAAGTTTCAGTTGATATAGGAAAATAGGTTTCAGTTTTACCTACATAAGAACAATTTTCTGTGTAGGTCTTTACTCATTTGACTACTTTTGACAATGATTGATTCAATTTTAGTTTAATTCTTCGATTAAAAGAACTTCATTTCTCAATAGCAACCCGCCAAAGCTACGAAAGGGTGCAATTCACTAATGAAGAAAATGGGAATTAGGAATTATTTACTTTCATAAAAACATTGTCCTGATAAATTAGAATTTACCTAACAAAAAAATTAACTGCCAAATCGGTCTAGCTCAAGTTATGATCTTTCACATATGCGGCAATTGATTTTTATTTAATATTTTAGATAGATAAAGATAATCGTCACTTATTAAGAACAATAAATCCTATCGCTAAGTTTCATAGTAAAAATATATTATATTTCTAAGTTCTTGACACACTGACACCACCACTCAAAAAATTCAACCCAATATATTCTCAAAATATCAAAGGCCACATATTAAGCCTCAATAATGTCCAAAACCAAATTTCATAATAAACTTTCCGCGCCACATAAAGACAAAGCACGGAGACGCCATCAACATGACATTCTCCCATAAAACTCATACCATACCTGGCCATCAGTGCCGTAGACCACAGCAAACGGCCCATAGTTCCACCCCCTATAGTTTCACCCCCTCGTTTCCAGCTTTTAATTATAATACTTTATAGCCCTATAAATCACGGCGTGCGTCCCGGGCGGCTACCACCCCCCACCACCCCGCCTTTGAAGGATACCAGTTCAATTCTCGTTGGGTGTAATAATTTATAAAGAAATTATTCCCTTTTTCTGCTGGGGGTTAAAGATGGTCGTGACGTGATCTGTGATCGTCTGGCGGTGACAATCATTTTGGTTTCAATGTATTTTTGTGAGGGTTGTGTCGGTTTTGAATTTTCAGAAAGATGGAGGGATGTATGTTGAGTTGTGTGTTATTTTTAGTTGTTTTAGATGTTTATGTTAATATTCTAATGAGTACCAACTGCTATTGCTTTTTTGACGAACTGACATTAACAGAACATGAATGTAGGTATGACAGAACAATAGAAAATCAATTTGCGTCTCATTACGTGGGACTTGAGTAATTAAGTAGGTAAAGCAAAGTGTTGCTGAGCATGTGGTCTTGGGTTCGATTCCCAGGTCGGACAAAGTGTTATTGGGTTTTTCCATCAGGAATTTCTCATTAGCAGCCTCGGAGTCTGTATTTGTGCCCGGTTGATGGCAATAGGCACGCTACGTGGGACTTAAACATAACTGGCGAAATGTGAGTATTCTAATGGGTACACCTCTGCCTAGGCCTTCGAGGATTACGGGCGTGATGTTATGTTAGTAAGAAAGACATTTTGCATAGAAATACTTGCCAACACGTAACTTCACCGTGTTTTAAGTTGGCATATTTAGAAATGTAATCGACAATCTAAACTTTTAATTCGACCCTATTCAAGAGCTCTAACTTTACCTAACTTATTTATTACGTTTAATCAACTGTTAGACCAAATCGAAATGAAGTATTTTTTCCTTTACCTACGTTAAAAGAATCAAGAGCGATGAATGGAGTAAAAAGTTCAAACGATCGATGTGTTGGGAAAAATATACTCACATGTCAAAATATCTATCGTCGTCAATGAAATGAAGAATATATGTGTATTAAAGAACAGCTAACGATTGTTCTTACATACAGTAGATTTCTCAAGTTCTCTACACGACTTATGTCGATCGATATTACTTCAATGCACGCAAAGTAATAATGTATTGATGTAAAGTGTTGTGACTTATACAATGACAAAGTCACTTTGTAAGGAGATTTTCGCTAGTAACAAAAAATTAGCTATACGCCCGCAACTTCGTCCGCGTTCATTTTCTTACGGATGTCTATTTTTTGTTGTTGATTGAATTTAGCCTATAGCACTCAGGGATAACGTAGCTTTCTACTAACTAAATAATTTTCAAAATCGGACTAGTAGTTCCAGGAATTAACACGTTCAAAAAAAATACTCATCAGCTTTATAATATGTGTAGTGTAGGTATAGATTCATTGAAAAGCAAAAATGGTCTAATGTTTTAGCAACTGTTGGACACACTTCAACATTCAACATTATCATTGTCATACAAGATGTCTGGAAGGCCGAAACCAGAATTCGAACAAATGGAGAATACTCTTAAGTCCTAATAAAAAACAGTCTTGATATGGTCACACGAGCTTTTCCTAACCAAAACTCATGTTACTTGCACGCGCATTAAAATAGATATTTTTATCATTTAAAAAATAAATATCATTTATAATTTCTTTTTATAAATATTTAAAAAATAAATTGCAATTAAAAATATGTTAAAATTAAAAATACGAAGAATTATTGTTATGTTACTTTTCCGTAATAATAATAATCAGTCAGATATCAACAGAAGTGCAGTTATGTTGAACCGATAAGTCAGTGTTAAGTAATACTACTGTAACTTAAAGCTACAAGGCGTCTAACTTATGGCGTGCCTTCGCGGCGCCACAGAGTAAACATAAACGGAGGTGCAAATGTGAAAACGAATTGTGCCTATTTTCATTAAGTTTCTCTGCGTTATGGTTATTTATTTTGAAACTGACTAACCAAAATTTTAGATGTGAGTGCTTTTTTTTTTACAAAATTTTACTTATAACCAAAAGTTAATAAAAAATATACATTTACAATATAAAATAACAAACATACAATTCTAATTATAACTGAGAATATGAAAGTGTAAAAATCATAAAGTTACTCTAAATTATTCAATACTAAAGAAATTATTCATCCTAAATTAAATAGCAGAAAAGCTATCGACTTACAAAAATATGTTTAACTAGCTGTCCGCCGCGGTTACACCCGCGTCTTTGGTTACTGCTCCGCTCCCGTAGGTCGTAGCGTGATGGTATATAGCCTATAGCCTTCCTCGATAACTAATCTATCTAACACTGAAAGAATTTTTCAAATCGGACCAGTAGTTCTAGAGATTAGCGCGTTCAAACAAACAAACAAACAAACAAACAAACAAACAAACTCTGCAGCTTTATAATATTATAGTATAGATTAGTATAGATTTAATCCGCCATGCAAAATAAACTATACTTAAAAATTAAATAAATCTTAGGATTTATTTGGGATATAGATGACATGCTGTCTTATAACCGACTTCAAAGAGGAGGAAGTTCTTAATTAGCATTTTTAGATCAATTTATTAATTTAACTAACTCAAGATAAATTTCATAAATTCTACAGCCGAATAAAACCATCAACCCAAGAAGTTAATAATTTTATACAGTGACGTTTTCACTCATCACGAAATATCAATAACCGCTTGACGTATAAAGATAAAATTTGACACAGAGGTAGTTTATAATTAGAAGACGTCCGCTAAGAAAGGATTTTCCAAAATTCACCCCCTAAGGGGATGAAACGGGGGTCCAAAGCTTGTATGCAGAAATCAACTATGACGCGGACGAAGACGCAGGGAGAAGCTAGTTCCATATAAAATTATTGGAGTAAAACTTTCCACAAACATCATTGAACGTACCTTGTTGACGTGACCTCGTACTATTAAAAGAACAAAGATCTAGTGAACTAGTAAGTACTATCAAAATCTTACCAACTTCAGTCGTTCGCATTGTTCTTGTTTTCCCGGACTTACCTGAAAAATAGAAGGAAATAGGGTTAAAATGGCGTTTCTTACGTCATTCGTTCGCATTTCGTCAGACTGCCTCGTTGGTCTAGTGGTCGCAAAGCGCGACTGCTGAGCATGAGGTCTTGGGTTCGATTCCCGGGTCGGGCAAAGTGTTATTGGGTTTTTCCATCAGGAATTTCTCAGTAGCAGCCTCGGAGTCTGGACTTGTGCCCGGTTGATGGCAATAGGCTCGCCCCCTATTACATGGGACTTAAACATAACTGGCGAAATGTGGGTGTACTAATGGGTACACCTCTGCCTAACCCTTCGGGGATAACAGGCGTGATGTTATGATGTTATGTTATGTTCTTACGTCATTGTCGATCTTGAGTAAATAATACCGCTTGTATTTTTGTGTGACTGAATTTCGGAAGTACACACAAGACACACAAGTAATATGTAAAAATACTAGATACACAGTCAGTTACATCTTTGGCTATTGTTTCGCTCCCATGATTCGTAGCGTGATGATATACAGCCTTACAGCCCTCTGAATATCTATTCTTACAAAACAAAATACTTAATACAAAATTTGTCAACCACCCTTTTTGTATTGATGACAGTCAAACAAGAAAATGTCGTGCCATGTCGTGTATGATTCTGTATACAAATATTGTAAATATTGATTTTAAAAGAGTACGTATGAAGTTTCTTGCCCATTCTTCTCCATACAAAACTACCTTTTGGAAGGGGCAGCTAAATTCAATTCTGTTTTTTCTTTTCGTATATGACGTTCAAAAGTGCCTTATAATGGCCTAATTGAAATAAATGATTTGACTTTGAAGACAGAACTTTCATTGAAATCCTTGAATCACTCTATCTATTGATGAAAATCGCATTAAAATTCGTTGCGTAGTTTAAAAGAATAAGCGTACTACTAAAAGCGACTTTGTTTTATACTATGTAGAGAAGAGTCTTCGTAATCTCTCTCTATCGTGTGGGCAGTAAGGTCTTACGACCCCACACACCCTAGTATCAGAGTTTCTAAACCGCCTCAAGGGCCTCTGACATGGTTTGAGTGGAACAGTAAGTCCAGGTTTCCTCACGATGCTTTCCTTCACCGATTCCAGTGATGTCCAAGATAAACTTTAGAAAGTACATATGAATTGAAAAAGTCATATTGGTTCTTGCCCGGATTGGAACCCACAATCTCATGCATGAGAGGCGGGCGTTAACCACTGGGCCATCACGACTAATAAACGTTACAGAAACGTTGGACGATCACGTTACATAAGATGACGGGCAGGCTGTCAGTTGTCACTCGATCAGAAAACTTGGAGTGACGATCAATTGAGTCTTCCAACTAATGTCGGGAAGCAAAACTTTGTGTGGGAACTTGAGCTGAAATATAACATCATGCGTGTGTTTCACTATGGGGTAAGTAGGTTAGGGGTTATAGTAGCGAAAACGTATTGGTCTGATTATCGCCATAAGCAGAAATATGTCTAGATGACTGCCTCGTTGGTCTAGTGGCCGCAAAGAGCGAGTGCTGAGCATGAGGTTTTGGGTTCGATTTCCAGGTCGGGCAAAGTGTTAAGTATTGGGTTTTTCTATCACTTTACCCGACCTGGGACCTACACTAACGAGGCAGTCCAGTCCAGTGAAGTTTATTCGTAAACAATATATTTATTTAAGCTGGTACAAACCTAAACCCGCGTTTTTTTGTTTCGGAAGAGTTCGTGGGCTCTTTGAAATTTTGAGAGGGGTCCATTTAGTCCATAACTGGAAAAAGGTTAAGAAGAGAGTTTGGACACGTGTAGATGAGCCTATGCAAGGGAGCCCTCTGCATAGGCTCATCTACACGTGTCCAAAGCCGAAGATGCAGCAGTTTTAAGATCAAAGGTTATAAAAGTGTATAAACTTTTCTTAATCTCTAGATTATCTTCGCCCAATTCTTCACTAGAGCATGTACGGCTGCCATTAGGCCCCATCAAGTCATTTACCGCGAGCTTAAAACTTGGCACGCGTTGCCGGAGGGGTGGTGCGTGCAAATATGACAAATTTATGTAAAACGGGCTCTCTCTTTGTACGGCAAGCAGCCGTCGAGAAATTAGTGCTCATTTTGTCTCATGTTTACGAGTGGGAGCACTGTGCGCCTCAAAAATATGGTAATGGCTGCACAGTGGTCGGGTTTCGTCTAGTGTATCGATTTTGAGATTCGTTCGAGTTGTGATGGTGGTAGGGGTTACTTCTGTTTGTAAGTTAAAAGGGTATTTTTACTACCGCATTGCTGAATGCAGGTTAACTCTTTAGTTAATTGTTGAGCGTTGATAATTCTTTTTATTTTTCTGCTGTTTTTTTTTTGTTTGAATAATTTCGTTGTGGGATCCAAGCCAGTTGAATCGTCTTTCCGGGACTTGCTTTACTTTTCTGGTGGTCACCACTGTTGATTGTGGCTTTCAGGGGTTGGAGTGGTTAGGAAAACTGGCCCAACAAAAAAAAAACATGGTAGGTACGGCTGATCAACAATTGGACAGTCATCCGCACGTGAGTGTTATGTACTTTGACCTTGACCTGGCCTAGAGTAGTAAGGAGTTTCAATAGAATAACAGTACCTAAAGCTTATAAAGAGGACCTAACACGACCTCGACGACATCAATCTTTTCATATTATATCTATTTCCTATCTAGGTTTGTATTTTTATCATTTTACACATTTTGTATAATCAAAATGACATAATCATATTATAGAGGTGTACTAATGGGTATACCTCTGCCTAACCTTTCCATTACATGCGTGCTGTTCTGTTATGTTATTACATACAAAACATTTTATTTTATTATTTATTTATTTACATACGTAGCATACATATGTACATATAATACATTGCATTACAAGGACATTACATTATAAATCAATCAATCAATCAGTTAGAGGTTTTCTTTTTCGATTTCTAATCTTGTTCTTTTACGTTCATACGCATAATTAATAATTTGCACCTGCTATTATTATCTCTTTACAACCCTTAATTGAAGTAGCTTACAGTCGATTTTCGAATTGGAAATACGACTATCCTTTAGTATTTTGATTTATTTTTTATGACAAAAACAATTCGAATTCGAATAAATTAATATAAAAGACTTGTAATTTTTAAAAGTATTTAAATTTAAGTTTCGTTTATTCTGCCCATTCGTGCTAGGCCTTCGGGTTTTGTTACCTACTTACCTACCATATTATGCTTTCAGGATAGCTTGCTTGAACATTTTTTAAGTAGAAAACAGACTAATAGCTTAGGAAAGATTCCGAAACAGTAACCTAACGCGTCCAAAAACTTAGTTAAACCCCTGTTTACCCCATAAATACTGAAGCGTGAAGAAATGTCGTCGGGCTATATCTATTTCGAGTGCGTCTAAGAGCGTGATCCGGAGGAATTGTCGCGATCCATCGGTCGTTAATCGTGACACATCGCTGTATTTTCATCTAAACTCGTTACGTTTTATGCGAAAGAGGAGCGAGTGGTAGGCGGGCGACTTTTTTGTCGCTGATGTTTGTTGGTGAATATAAAGTCGCAGGTTAGGTATTACAAAGCATGACATGTTTTGTTTTTATTTATGCTTCATGGTTATTTAATTTTTATTTATTTCATAATTAATTATGTAAGTGTAATAGGTACAAATGGTCCAAAGTTATGATTTTTGTAACTGAAATAAAAAAATATTTTTGATTTTTTGTCATAGTGCATCACACTTGGATGTAATAAAACGTCCTTTCTATCTATCAATAATCAAACGGCCAGTCAAAATCACATGAGAGTATTTTATCCGAGAGTCGTTGCACTGAAAAATTACCAAAAACATGCCACAAAACAGTCGACAAATATTTCGGTTGCAAGTCGCAGGTGTGCGCTGCTCAGCTGACAGATACAACTCAGATTTATGTGTTTACTGTATAAATCACGAGACGTCAACGTTGCCTCTCATTTCTTTTTTCGTTTCGCGCTATACATCATAGTTTTGTCTTCCGTGGTCAAATTTTTTATTCCAGTCTAGAATGCGAGAGTGCGCGCTTGGAGTTATTTTGGGGCTGTACCCTATGTTTGCTTATGGTTTTTTCGTGTAGGTACTCAGAAACACTATGGTGTGTCTCATGTGCTCTAGGATAATCTTTCATACCTACACCTATCCTAGATATGTTTTTGATTCTGTTTAATTTCGAAATTCATGAAGTATGGCCTCCATTACTAACCAGTATTTTGTTAGTTAGCTTAGTGATCTAAAGACAGTTCTGATAAAACTACTGGCTCACTATAGACTACAACAGCACAATTAGACACAGATCATAAAAATGATCAGCCAGTAGTCAACCAAACATTATCACACACCGTCCAAGAAAACACGAAAAATCCAACAATAAAATCAACTTTGGACGCGATAAATCCCCTAATCCAGTGCGAGATATTATTCTCGTGCGACACGTCGCTACTTCCAGATCAATCATCGTCTCCTTAACGATTGGTACAGCTGTTGTGTGCGCGATTGATGGAGCTATAAACTATATTTATAGCTTGAATAGCTCGAGAATAGTTCTGATGTGTGTCGCTCAAGAAACTGGATTATCTAGGATGGATGGCGAGGTGGATGCGGCAGTTACAATGAAATATTGTCACTCTAAAATTCTGAGAACAAATAAAAATATATAAATGGCGGAGGCGTTGAGTGATGAGCTGGACGTCGTGTGTTTAAAGTGTGTCGAAAATGTTGAAGATATATTGGATTAGCAACATGACTTGTAGAAAGTGAAATCAAAAGGCAACGTGGCTATAAAATGTTAATTTATCTGCAACACTGTCAGTCAACTGAGACATTAAGAACAATGATTGCATGCAGTAGACCTGACAAGGAAAATCATTTTGAAGATTTTGAATTCGACAACCTTGAAGAACTTTATATCATTAAAGCATCTTAGAAGATTCGATCTTGCTAGCTAAAATCTAGCTATTTACAGTACCAGTTTTTATCTTGTAGTGCACGTTAAATGAACTTATTTCATTGATTTCGAACAGTCATAATCCAAAGAAGAGTAATTTAAAAAGAGCCAATAGAACAAAGTTATGATTGCATCTGTCCTGTATTCCTACTTCCCTAGTAGTATGACGAGCGATAATGTCGTAAACAGAAGTCCCTCCCACGACAGCGGCACGGCGCGACGCGGCGGCTGCAATAAAACACGCGTTATTGTCATCAACCACATTATTCACGCCTCTGACAACACTAGTTTTTATTCCGTTTTTATTTACTTCTATAATACTTGCTTTTTTAGCTTTTTCTCATGTGAGATGTCCGGAAATTTTGAAATAGTGCTCTGATAGTCTGACTTATTTTGAGTTCGTGCTAAGTAAAGAACTTCTCAGTACGTTGTGTGAGTTCTCGAGTTCGTTCCATTTATTGATTATAATTTAGGTATCAGTAGATGGTGTTTTTTGCAGTTGCTACATTTTGATTAATCTTAAATTAGCGTAAAATAAAATTAGCATAACATTGGCGGAAACTTTTCGACCATCTCTGACTATCTTGCAAAGTTATTAACGTATTTGCACCTGAAAATACAAGCATACATAAACTAATTCCCCCTTCCCCCCTACATCTCTAAACTCGTGCTTATACCTGAATTCCCGGAGTACAGTTTAAAAACTTCTTCGCGTATCCCGTTGCCCGGTGCACTCCTTGACAATCGATTGACGGGTGTCCCCCTGGCCCCCGACGCCCCCCCATCTTGCACCCCACCTCCTGGCGCAGTCGCCTGACCCACATAGACGCCATATTTATAATAATTGCACCCCGATTCGAGTGAGTAAATCAGATAGTTTTAGTATGATAATAGTTTGTGTAATAAAGTGTGCAGTTTTTTTTAGTGGATGTGTTTTTTTCTGTTTTAAAGTTTATTATTAGGCTATTGTGTGAATTTTGACTGTGTATAGTATAATTATTTATTTTTGTATTGTTTTTTTTTGGTAGAATACATAATCAAAGCGAAATGTTGACGATTAAATTTGCCTTCAGAAACCAATAACTCAAAGTCAAGTTGTCTGTCATCTCAGATCACAGATTCAAAATTAGCAATGTAGGGTTACATTCCCCCAGTATAAGCAGAGCTCCAAAATGTATTTTCCAGACGTCTCCAACTCAATCAAGTCGAACTATTGATTACAACCACCTCCCTACACCCACATGGGCCATCAGGACAAAACAATACGTACATATGCGTCGCAAAAGTAAATAGTACCCCTCCCCCCTTACACCCCCTCGTTATCACGCCCCGGACATAATTTAAGACGAGTCCGACCGTCCGGACTCTCGGATATATCCGTCAATTCTGTTTGTTAGATTGATTTTTCGAATCGAGTGGAAGTTTTAAAGGGTTTCGTTTTGGTTGAAATGTTGCTGAGACCAGTAAACTGTGTTTATATTTAACTGTATTTCTTTTACAATATCACGTTTACCTCGTTTTTGGAATAGTGAAAGTAAGTCAAACCTTTCAGAAAAAATATCTATGCGTTGCTGAAATCACCCCCTGTCACCCCGGTCAGCCCTCTGAACCCCCTCGTTATCACGTCTCGGACATAATTTAAGGCGAGTCCGATCCGGTCCGCTTACGGATATATGCGTCAATACTGTTGGATTGATTTTTCGAAGCAGACTTTGACAAACAAGGATGTTTTGAGGACGAGCGTCACTGAAACAAAGTTTCTAGGAAATAGTTACCATATTACTTAAACAATGTTAAAGTATGTGATTTAGAATATTTCATTTAATTTGGAAACTTATAGGGAATGCCTATGTTTAGCACTGGACTTCCTGCGGCTGATATGATGATGATGATGATTTAATTTTTGTAATGTCAGGTGGACGTAGTGAATTCACTCGTAAGTTGTCGCTTGTACTTACTCAAAGTTGTATCTGACAACTTAAAAAATATAAGACCCTGTTTCCACCATAGCGGAGATTAGAAGAGATGTATCGTAATTAACCATTAGGATACTGTATTGAAGGCAAGCGGTGAGATGTGAAAATAACGCAAGCTGATTGGTTGTACGAGACATGTCCTATCTTCTTCGCTTTGGTGGAAACCGCGTCTAAGAGTGACCAACATGCTCCATTTGTTCATGAGTTAAGTTAGAAAGAAAATAATATAAATTGTTTCGTTCGTCGCCCAGGAGAACTGCAATAACCTTTGACTTTTAGAACTTGTATGAGTTCAGAGGCAACTGAACCAATGTTTATTTTCTTATTTATTGTTAAACAACAGAAAACACAATAAACTATGTCGATAAAAAAATTCTTTCATTTCAAAAAGTTTTAAAAAGAAAATGTTACTTTATACCATCACGTCAGTTCATCTCAAAAGAGAACTAAATAAATATAAATTCAACGTTTTTTTTTAAACAAAGCTTAACGCAAAACGTTTCCGTTTCCCGAGTCGGGACAAGATGTCAAGTGACGTCATCGAGATAGCGTCCAAAGGGTTGAGTTCCGTCGCTTAAAAAAGTATGAAAAAAATAAATTTCTTATCTGTGGACCGAACGACCGATTGTCCCCGTCCATATTGTGTGCAAGAAATATAGGTAGATGAATCAAGGTATATTATGGAGGGTTGTTAAGAAATTGGCATTTTATCTGAAGGTACCCGTTTGTATCTCGCAGCTGCTTGATAACCAATAGATGTGTCCGTTTTGTAAATGGTGCATATTATAAAAAAAAAAAAAAAGTAATTTAACGCAACAGAATCATTATCGACCTCTTGATCTGAAACTTGAATTTCTTTGAATAAAAACTGCACTATCTAGCGACAGGACATCTGTCTATAATAGAATACTTTTCACATGAAGCTATTAAATTAATCTAATAAGAAGTACTAAGAAAAGTAATAGGCACTTCACTATTGACGACCTTATAAAGTCGTATAGAGAGTATATTTAAGCAACTCTTTCGGCAACTCAGTCCCTAGTACATCATGCCCTTTTCTATCAACAAAATAATTCTTAAGCTTTCTACATATCAAGTCTTTAAGTATGTAAGTTCTCCCCGGACAGCATAACCCTACCTCATCTTTACCAAACCGTCGACAATCAAAACTTAGTCCATACAAACTACCACTAGGGACTAAACATGGCACATTTAAAACAAAACGCTAAAAGTTAACATTTACCAAAACTACTTAACGTTTGTAAGATGTCCCAAAACTTGTGAAGTAGTTTAATCCTTTCTATTTATTCGTCGCAGTGGGAAATCATGGTCTGTCAGATCTATTGCGAGTTAAAAGCGAAACAATTTGGCTGTGACATTGAAGGGTTAACTTACATTTAGTTTTAAATGTTGGATACTATTTTTGAAAATAATCAGAGAATGTCAAAGGGTTAAAAATTCTTTCAAAAGTTTTGTTCGATAGGAATTGGTTTAGCCTGTCAGTATGATACATACTATTGCTATTATTAAAAACAAGGGTAGTAAAATGTCAAATACAAAAAAAAAACTCACTTCTATCACGGCTCCTAAGAAATTATTAATCTCCAAACAATCACACCATTAAAACAAATCTAACATCAACATATTCAATAACTCAAACGACAAATTACAAGCATCAAGCAAGCAAGTCAAAAAGAAACAAAACAAAAGGTGCGCGCACACTAGCGCATACGTCCCGTTCCGAACATGTTCCGTCTCAAGCGATGCCGTCTCGTGTCCCTCCCGTCTCGCGATTAAAAGTGCAGGTGGGGACTGTCCAGCATTGATCTGGCGGTGACGCCGGACGATGGAGACGTCACCCACCGTCACCCACCTTAGGGGGTGGGAGGGGGACGCCTCCTCGTAAGTAGACGTGTGGACATGCTTAGCGATGTGCTGATAACGTCGCAGTTTTCTTATTTATTTTGTTTTGTTGGCGTTTGTGGATTAATACGTTTGAGTGGCACGTAGCAGTGAAATGAGGGGTCTAGAATTAGAATGTTCTGTGTGGCTTTCACTGTAATAAAATTAATGTTTGATTCTGTAGGAGCAAAATACGTCTATTAAAAAAATAACCGTGTTACACAAAAAATCTTTCTGCCACAACGCTCAATAAATTACTTTTAAACATGTATTATAATATAAAACGCTTTGTCCAATAACATATGTACCTATATATTGTAAAGAAATAATTTGCCGTCACACTTAATGACACCTATTCAAACTGTGACAATATTAAAACTGCAAAAATCTTTAATTAAACATACCATTACAGAACTCATTAAGAAACGTCCGTAGGAGACAATGGGCAGTAACGAGTGTCAGAAAACGACGATCAACTGCGAATCGGTCGAGCGAGAGAACTATTCACAAATTAGTCGGGACAGAACTCTCCACACTCAACGTCGCCACATCCGCGTAGGGCCGCCAGCTCGCTAGCTCGACAGATGGACATGTTATGTGAACTGTAAAACCGAAATATGCTTCCTTGGAATTATTATTTACTATTGCAGATCATTTTTGTTTTATTTTGATAATCTTAGTGGAATCAAAAAACTTTTCGTGGTTACTTGTCCTGCGTATTGAATTTGGACACACTTTTTTGTTTGTTCTTACTAAGAATTACAGATTGGTTACGTATTAACAGACGAAATCACATAAATATTTCGATATTTAATTCATTAAGTATGCTAAAGAAACATGAAAAAAAATCTACAAACACACACACCCCCACTACACTTTGACTTTAAAACAAGTAATCAAGTACCATTGTCATAATACAAACCTATATAAAAATATTCATTTACAATCATTGAAACCATCTATAAAGAATGTAATTTTAAAACAACATTACAATAACCACGATCTTACTCCACATCATATTATCTCAATGCGCCATACTTCAAAACAAAACTCCACGAGCTAAAACTCGGACGTGGTAACCCTACGGTCGCCGGACCTCGCCCGTCTTGCAACGTTTGACTGAGCGAAATCACTCAAAAGTTTTAATGTCGCTTCCGTGGGGACGCGGCCGTTCCGGTCCGGCGGCGGCGGGCGGTGTGCGCGCGACTTTATGTCTGCGTTGTTATTTAGATTATACGCTTTTGTGTCCTAGGGTTAAGAGTTTAGGTTTAGGAGAAATGTTGTCTGTTATGGGGGAAATTGTTGGTTGAAGTTTTTGTAAGTATGTAGACGAATTTGATTGTGTAGGGAGTATAGTAACGGAAAATCAAGAATAAGAACTGATATTGAAAATACAACATCACAAATTCATTATCTATAGTTTTTCAATGTTGTAGAAAGCTCTACTCAAATAATTAAAAATCACCTGACAAACAATCCCCAATAATTCATCAAAATATTTCCAAAAACCAGACAATTAAACGTTCCAAAAAAACTTCACACGACTATCACCTCTCTGGACATGGAGTAAGCACCAGATTCCCCTGCACATCATAATGACAGACAGTTTAATTATCGTCGCGGCCGATATTGCAACAAGCGGGATTAAAAGGAAAAATTAATTGAATCCATTCAATTTTCTAACCGCGAGTGGTGCTCGGTGACGGATACTGTCTGTTAATACCCAATTATCGGCACCCCCTTCCTCCCCTGCCAACGTAACGACTATAATATCGGCGGGTGAAAAATTTCGAATATGATTCGGGTAAGTATGTAATGTGGGGTAACAAACTATGTGGAGTGGCACGCAGAGGGTTGAACTGTGTTAAGAAATGACAGTATTTGTAAGGAGGTTGATCGTGATTGATTTTTCTTATTCCGTAAGTATTTTGAAAGTGTTAAACAAAATTATACCTAAGCATTTTATACAGGGTGAATTTGAAATGCGACAAAATGAAATGGGAGCTTCAGTTACAGTAACACAGTAATTATAAAAAAAAGTAATTATATAAATACATTCTCTTGACAACACGTATTATTGTATATTTAAATTTGTCGCATCTATTCAATTTCACCCTGTATAACATGCATGCTACATCGTACAACTATTAAACACGCGAAATTTTTAATGGATGGATGTCTGTTGCTCAGTGACGCTAGAACGGCTAAACGAATCTGGATGAAATTCGGCACAGAGATAGATTATAGTCTGGAATAGCACATAAGTAGGCTACTTTTTATCCTGGAAAAATGTACGGTTCCCGTGGTATAATATATTAACTTTGACGCGGACGAAATCGCGGGCGGAAGCTAATTGTGTAGGTTTAAGTCGTGGTGACTCGAAGGTTTAAGGGGGCTGGCAACAGTTATATAATTAATTTTTATTTCCGATGTAACTATATTTAACAAACAAATAATTTTTTTCTATTCTATCCTAATCTATAGTTTCCCATTGCTGGCCAAAGACAAAGGTCTCTTTCAAATAGCATTCGACTATGTATTGCCTTCTTTGTCCGATCTCCTATTCAGTTACTTCTTGGGTTACTGCTCCGTTCCCTTGGGTTGTAGCGTGTTGTTACCTATACCATTCCTCATGAATCTGACTATCATATTATGCAAAACGAAATTATCCATTGCAGAGCACGTAAAAAAATAAAAAGCTCTTTAGCTTTATTAAATCAGTACAGATTAAACCTTTTAAAATTAAACATTACAGAACAATCCTGAATTAATTTCCAGCCACATCATAGCCTTTTATTCCACATAATCCATTCTATCACAACGTATTTATTCCGCCAGCGTTATCACAAGTGCTGTCAATCACGTCACGTCGACAGAGCGGCGGCGGCGAGAGTGACGCGTCCCCTGCCGTCACCCCCACTCCTAGCACACGATGACGTCACTCTAGTTAAGATGTCCAACTTAAATGCAGTTGGGAACTTGAAGAGTTTTGATTTATTTTCTTTTGATAAATAAATGAGGGAAAATTTTGAAAGAGGTTTTTTTTTCTTTTATTATGAACAGTCTAAGTTAGAAAAATTAAGTCGTATAGTTATGCAATTAATATCTATGATGGAAACTACAAAGAAACCAGAACTGCATAGGGGTAAAAGTACTGAGAATGGTTCTATATTATACTTTCAATATGCGTTCTAAGTTTATCTTACTTATGATGTTTGTTAATGATGAACGAATCTAGATGAAAGGCACAGAGATGGATAATAGTCTGGAATAGCACATAGGATTTTTTATCCCGGAAAGTGTATGGATCCCGGGGGTAAAATTTAGATTTTTGGGCTTAATTCTGTAATGTTTTCTTTTTTTTTTATTACCTTTTTGTTTTTATTATATTTGTGTGCACATGGTTTGTGTCAAATAAACCTTTTTTCTTTCTTTCTTTACGCAGACGAAATCGCGAGCAGAAGCTAGCTTATCATAGGAATAAAAATATCTAGGTAATGTATGATTCCATCACATTTTGAGATTAATAATTTAAAGTTGCTATAAGTATGTAAGCTTCTGATATGACATCATACGGATGCTGCAGATCAACACGTGCACCTTTAGTTATTAACTCGTGTGGGATTATGCTTACTTAACGAATGGTGATCAATCATCAACCATATTTAATTGTGTCGCCACAAACAGCAGATCACTGCCATCCAATAATAAATTTAAAATGTTTCAATTTCAATAAGTCTAGGGGAATATTCGCGAAATGCACTTATTACTGGGACGAGCCGGGATAACGGTGGAATCCCGGGGTGATTGGCAATCCCGGGTCGCGGGATAATGCGACAATTTTAATAGGATCTTCACTAGTAGGTATGTTGAGGTTATGGGACGTTCGATGAAATACGTTGCGGTTATTTAAAATTATATTATCAGTATTTTAGTTCAATTTTAAAAGTAAATGGATGGATGGATGCGGGAAGCGCAGGGTGGGTCATTGTGGCTATCTTTAAGGCCGTACCCCGACCAAAACCTTGTTTTTAGTCGTTTTTCAGAGGCTATCTTCTCATTGATTAAGGGAAATAAACGACATCTAAAAGCACTTTATTAATGTTTGAAAACTTATCATCACATTGCAAGATCTAATTTTGTCAAATGTGTTTAAAATACATTTAAAACCTCCTTGCGAAATAATGACTAAAATTATTCATTAATTGCATCTTTTGCTTAATGCAACGTGCTATTAATTTTAGAATTGTACTAATCATTAGATAATTAAAAAATCTAAATAATACAAGATTTATTTTATTTAAAAAGCTCGCTGTTTTTTTATATTTCAATAATTCCGAAAAATTGCGTGAAAACGAGAAAGAGATGAGATAAGAAAGTAGCGTGCGGCAAAGAGGGACCGAATGCTCAAGGTCATTTGGTCAGGGAAGCGCCTTAAGAGAGGCCTCTGTCCAGCAGTAGATGTCGTTCAGCTGAAATGATAATGATGAAAGGTAAATGAAAACAGAATAGTCAATCAGACCAAGAAATAATGTTTCTGCGATGAATGAGTTCCTAATAATCCAGAAATTTTCGAAAACAGGCAAAAAAATTCCTGACGTCCTTAATTAAATATTTAATTTTTGTATTATGTGCAGTAAAAGGGGTAATTTATACATAAGTAATGAATGTCAAAAATCATTTAATAAGAACGCACTCTTGATTAGTGAATGAGCTGTAGATTTGTGCAAATCGACAAGGAGATGAACATCTACATATATTTTGTTTAAACACTCTAATCGCCTACCTATCAGATTGGAAAAAATATGTTTATATATACCTAATACCAAAATTCATGAGGTAAGCGGAGTATAGACTATTATAACATCACGCTACGACACACGGGAGCATTACCCAGGAGCGAAATCGCGGGCAGATGTTAATCTATGATACACTATGTAACCATTATAAGGTACTTACATTTATCTGCATCAGTTGTTGTACAATATTTAAAACTCCATACTTTAGAAGGACTTACCTGTAACAAAATTAAAAAGAAATTAGAATTTACACATAAAAATAATTGTCTGCCTTGTTAGTCTAGTGGTCGCAAAGCGCGACTGCTGAGCGTGAAGTCTCTGGTTTGATTACCAGATCGGACAAAGTGGTATTGGGTTTTTCCATCAGGTATTTCTCAGTAGTAGCCTCTGAGTTTGGATTTGTGCCCGGTTAATGGCAATAAGTTCGCTCCCTATTACATGGAACTTAAACATATCTGGCGAAATGTAAGTGTACTAATGGGTACACCTCTGCTTAACCCTTCGGGGATTACAGGCGTGATGTTTATGGCACAAAAAAAAATCTGCCAGCAACTCAATCTTACAGTTCAAAAACGTAACATTTTATTAAAAAAATAAATCAACCCGGTACAACATAGGTTTCCTGTTTACTCCACAGTTCGCGAGTCAACCCTCTTGTTTCGATGGAGCGAGCCAGTGGGGACGGAGTCCATTGGAATTCCTTATACAATGAAGTGGATTTAATATCGGGAAGAATGCCGCTCTGAAAGATAGCGGGCTGACTACACGGCCGATTTGTTTGTATTGCGATTATTTGATTTATTAACTGACATTGCAAAATGTTTGACGTATGTGTATGATAAAGTTGAATGGTTCCCGCACTCGCAAAAATTTATATTTTTTAAATTAGTTTTTAATGAGGTTCTAAAATAATAATGTGTTGATCATGCTTAGCTTCTATAGATTCGCTAACTTTTTGTCAGATTAAAATTTTTACTCACAAAGAAAATCTTTTTTTTTTCGTTAATTCATAATAGAAACGCGAGTCTACACTAATTATACCCCGAAAAATATATAAAAAACTTAAACCAATTTGCCACAAAAAAAAGACTGTAACACAAAGATTTTCCGTGAAAATCAGCTTTACAACAGCGCGTTTACACAGCCCTGTCACCTTAACCCTGCAACGGCGACCTGAAATTTTATAACACGTCCCGTCGCGTCCGGACCTCTTCTGATCGAATTTTATTTTACGTACTCACAACTTTTTATTGGGCCCAGTTACTTGCGCGACCATCGTTTTGTATTTATGTATTATTTAACGTCCAATCCTGTGGATTTGCATGTATTTGATACCCCTCCGATAGACGACACTGGATTTGGGATAACCCTTTTCGGGGCACGTAATAATACTCAAATATCGTTTAAATTTTTATTACTGGGTATAAAAATGATTTCTACGAATTAGGTATGGACAAGGAACTGTTTTTATTAACCTTTTTATTCGTCGATGCGGAAGTGTAGGTCGGTAATAGAAATTATTTATGGATTACTTGAATTTATTATATCCTTAAGCGAAAATAATATAAGAACTCGTTTTACGTTAATCCAAAGGAAAATCATATCAATTTTCGTTTATTAAAATATCTCACATCTGTCTATTTATTGAACCACCTTTCTGCACTTACAATGTCCGCTATTACACCATTTTATTTAAAAGAGCGCCACAAAGTACTATTGAAAAAAAAAACAAATCGGCGCGATCCACATCAGCCGCCTCTACCGAAGTCAAGACAGACGCTGTAAACACGAGCAATATTGTTACCCGGCCGCAATCTCGTATCAACCGACCAAATAGCTTGGATACTTATGTAAATCGGACCACTATCCCGCTTATTGTATATCTAATTTGATTTCTTTTGCAATACAGTGATGGGATTCAACGAATATTGGTCCTACCTGCCCATCTAATATCGTCCCGGGCCCCGGGAATGTGTGCCGTGGCATTTTCGGGGTTAAAAGATCACTGATACGGACACACAGGGTTTGGGTTTTTTAAAATATTTATGAGGGAGCAGCGGTGAGAGTTCGCGTTTCAGCTGTAATCCAATTTCGGTTTATGTCTTTGGTAACTTACTTATTTTTGTTGGTTGGTAGAACTTTTGGAAGGGTCAAACTGTGTTTTTATAAGTGTTAATTAAGTGATGTTATATTCATGACAGTGGTGAGCGCAGATGTTTTGGCGTACTAGTTAGGTGAAATTAGGAACTTATTAGATGCTAAGTAGTTTAATATTAATAAGATTATGTTTTTGCGGAAATGTAGTTGGTTACTTTTAAATATTTTTTCAACTTGGTGTAGATACATGACAAAAAAATAAGCAACTTATGGTAATGAGATAGATTTCAGGAAATAAAGTTTAAAAGTGAAAAGTTTAACATACCGTCAATTCATTTGATAACTTTAGAATTTTATAAACAGCTGAAAACCAATATTTAGAACGAAAATACCCAAATACTTATTCAACTTTAAACTTGTCTCTCTATCATAATAATCTATTCACAACTTTCCAAATCACAAGCCAAAAACAAAACGGAAAACTCATTTAAAAACCTGCACTCATTCTTAAAAAATCACGTTAAAAGTGTCTCACCAAATTAACCACCTCGCACTATTCAGCGAAAAAAGTGATATTCCTAACTGATTCACTAAGTAGTTCGCGTCGGATCTGTCACCCGCATCGGAAGGGTTAAAAAGTCGCGTCGCTAGTTCTTGCGACGCAAAAAAAATCGTCGGTCTGTCCAAACTGTCGTTTTTAAGTGGCAGTCAAGTCTGTTCGGGCTATTATCTCGACACTGAAACAGTATTAGTGTATCTTTTAATTTTCGGACTGACTTCCATTATGACTTTTGTATGAGTGTTTAAAAAAGTTGTGCATACGTTTTTCTGATCGAATTAGCAGGGTTAGAGGAAATTGTTACTTATAGTTGTGTTATTTGGAATTTGTGCAATTTTGTTTTAATAGGTACATAAAAGGTAATCTTATTACTATTTTAAATGCAATAAAATTGGATGGATAGATGTTTGTTACGTAATCGGCTAAATAGATTTGAATTTGGCTCAGAGATAGTTTATAGTCTAGAATAGCACATAGACTAATTTTTGGCCTGTAAAAATGTACGGTTTCCGTGGAATAAAATATCAACTTTGAAGTTAGTAGGTATATAATAGAAGTTCCTGATTTATCTAAAGTTACAAGTTTATTTTCATGCAAATCACGAAAAAAAAAACAAAAGACAACAATAATTTCATCACACTTTTAGTTATTTGAAAATAGACTTTCCATTCTTCACCTAAATTACATAATTGCAGTTCCTGCAAGTTTCATTCAGCAATAGAATCCGTCATTAATTTCAGCAATTCTACTAACAAAAATATAATCTAAAAACACCATCAAAACTTTCACCACCAACCGTAATCAGAAACCGTCTCGTTCGACACAAATCACTGTAAACATGTTCAAATATTCCTTTTTTTTTCTGTTTGCAACTTGTTCTAACTCATTCGCTTTTGACTCGCAGCCAATGTTAATTTAGTTCAATGCTAGTAAGCACGCTATAGCACTGACGGGAACTTCCCAAACTTATATTATGCAATTCAGTGACGACGGTAATTAAGAATTTTAGTTGTAAAATGTTATTTTGGTCTGCTTGCTTTATTAGGCCAAATGTTGCCTGAGTTTACATGTCATAGGGAACACGATTTCTAGCCTCGCCTGCAGGGTACAAGGGCCCGAAGGTAGGACGAGAACGGGGAACGGGAGAGGCGCGGGCGGCGGGCGCTCGTAGCGTGATACACAAGAGGCAAAATATACACTGGATAATTCTTAAGATATGTGACGTCACAGTGTCAGCAGGAGAGGACTCAATTAAGCGTTTCAGCTATAAGAGGATTGCAAAAGCACCAAATGATTTGTCGAAGTGAACTCTTTACCTGACAGTGCTCAATTTGGACCCTGCTTTTGGTGAGGGTTAAAGGCTGATAATACTGGATGTAATTGTTTTATATTAATACAGAAATGAAAACATCTCCTCGCTCCTTTTACGAGTTTCTTTTCAATGCGTGTCGCGAGAGGACTCGAGCTCTCCCGATCTATCCCGAACGCCGCCGCCTCAAGCGCATTCGTCGAGTTCACCAACAAATCAACAGCTTTGTAACTGTGACGTCAAGTTAATTAAAACAGCGAAAAGTTGGCGATTTAAAACGCGGACTTTGACAGGATTTGAGGCATAAGCGGAAGCGATTAATGTAACGTCTGGAAACTACATTGATAAATAAATAAAATAAAATAATTAATTACCTAACAACTTGAATTGTTCGTAAATTCAAAATCAAATCACAACTATCATTTTGGTCTTAATCAGACGTATGATTTTTTTTTAATAACAAAATAAACATAGTGTGTTAATCAGCTTAACAAATAAGTTCCCTAAATCTGCATAGAGATAGAGATGATTGTTTGTGCTAAAGAAAGACATCAATATTATTTTTATTAAGCTCATACTAAAATTAATAATAAACTAACGCCATTATTCTATTTATAATACTCAAAACATGTTTTATTATCATGATTCAAGATTGTTGAGTGGAAAAGTAATTTATATTTCACCAGTGTTCTAAATCAGTGTTAGGCGCCATAATGCCAAGCATTAAAACTATTCTTAGAATAGATTAAATATAAAACGATATTAAAAGTTTTATAAATATAATATATTTTAAAATTAAAATAATGTAACGTTGGTAAATTACTAGAGTTATGACTCCCAATAAATGTGATGGGCCGTTAAACTTTTGCGACGTTTTCCTGGGAATTTTTACGATGAAGATATATTTTACTTTTAATATTTTCACATGGGAATTAAAATTAAAATGATATTTTTGATTCGAATCAATTATTTTTAATTTCCTCTGTACTAAAATAAGTGGCTAAAATAATAAGTTCTTCCATTAAAAAATAATTACTACTATGTCATATTTTAGCTTAAACAGGCCTACAACTTAAGCTACAACCTTTTAAATTAAAATACTAATAATACTCATTAATTAGTAATTTACATAAACAAAAACTAGTAGCAATAACATAGGAAATTAATTAATTATTTGCTTAAATCTATAAATAATGTCAGTTTAATAATTACGTTGATATGTTTATAACAAAATATTGATATTTTTGACTCAAATCGAGGTTAATGTTGATTTTATGAAAATGAATTGGAGAATCAAATCCATTTGTTATTTACACAGTTAGGAATATTTATAGGCATTTCACTTTACGTATTTCGTGACGTTCTTTTAATTAATTACTTTTCAATGCTAATTAGGCAATCGGAAAAATTGTGGATCGGACTCATGTCATCCTACGCTTTGAAGAATGTGAGTTAAAAGAGTCAATGTATATTAAAATTTGTAGGCGTTAAAGTTTTCCACATTTTTTACATAAAAACCATAAAATTCAACAATTTAGTGTTAACGGTTATGCATTTGAAATATCGATTATTTATAATGGTACAACATAAAAATAAAGGTTTATTGTGGAAAAAAGCAGCTTTTCTTTTCAGTCCAATGGAAATTAAAAATAAGTGAAATTTGATAATTATTTTAATTTTAGACTCCTTACTATTAGTTAAGTATCTCCCAAAAAATATTAAAAACAATTGAGCTTAATTCTGCCAAAAGCAGCCAACCCGCATGTTCTCAATAATTAAATTAGTTATGTCAAACTAAAACTTACGAAATTTTTACGAAATTTACTTTAATTTTATTAAACTAACTTTAATTTTAATTTTTTTTTTCTTACGAAATTTAAACAAACATAATTTATAAAATCAAAATTAGAAGAGATAACAATTAATACGATACATAAAGCCGAAAGGAGAATATCTTTTACTGCAATATTTTCGTAAAAAAAGAAACCCAAGTACTTAGTTAACTCGCTATACTCTTTCACTTGTACCACACACCGCCCGCGCCCTCACCGCCACCGCCCAACTGTCGAACCTAAAGAAACAGTCGCAACGCTAACTAACAGCTCATTAATACTTCATACACTGTTCATGCACTCTTTAATGGAACTAATTATATTCCTGAAGCCTGTAATTTCATGTTTGAAATTTAAGGCATCATAAATTATGTGTATATCTAAGCCGTTGGTCCCGGCTGTCATACGTCGATCTTTTACAGTCGTTACGGGTCGTCAGAAGCCCAAAAGTCTGACAACATGTCTTACCAAGGGGTATCGTATTACCCAGTTACGGTTGTGGAGGTCAGATAAGCATTCGCTCCGTGTAACACACTGGTATTCAGTTGCATCCAGTTAGACTGAAACCCGATCCCAACATAGTTGGGAAAAGGCTAGGCAGATTGATTGAAGTACTTATATATACACGTCAAAGCCTTGAAAAATCTGCGACGACATCGGTGACGAGTTGTTTTTGTTAAGCTGTCTTCTTTGAATGTGTTTGAGACGTGTCTTATGTAACAACTTTATAATATGGTATGTATAATATGTACATATTATATAATAAATAAATCAATATGAATCTTTTCTTCTGTACTGTACTACTATTTCATTGAATAGAACATTGATCAATCCCTAGTTTTGGCTAAATTTAATTGTATTTTTTTTATAATTCATATTACCTATACTTATATTTCAAAAGCTTTTTCTATTTCTTGAACTAAAAACTTAAACTTAAACTAAAAACACAGCCAGAATCACGATTCTAACTAGTTCAACATAAGTACAAACTACCAGCCCTTCATTACAAGACCAGTACAAAAGCAAAGCAGATGACAGATTAATTTTAAACCGAAAAACTTTATTATGCAACGGAAATGTAACTTTGCGACGTAAAAACAAGCGATTTAACACGATAACGAAGAAGACTGGCTCCACTGCCAGCGACAAGGCACAGAGCAACAAAAAAGATAGTACTGCAATTTATTAGGGTATGATTACAAAGCATGCTGATCTTGTAATTAAATGAAGATGATGTTGGTAATTAGCTATTCAATATCTGAGAATTTTCGCATTTATTTTGAGTTTCGATCTGTCAAAAATACTTCTTTACGAACTTTTTAAAATGATATTACCACTAGATTTTGAAAGTGTTTAATTGCGGGAATTGGTCTTCTGGAATTTAACGCATTAGTAAAAATTTAAAGAAGTTAAATATAAACAAGTATTTTATAACTATTGACCAGGTGTCATAATTTTATTTGCTTTTCTTTTAGTATTTTTATTTTGATTATTATATAATTTTTTTATGACAACCTTACTAGGATGCAAAACTGATGATCATAATGTATGAGACAGCTGTTGTTTTATGATTTTAAGGTTGGTCCCATTGTAAAAGTTGTTCATATAATGATGAGTACAAATAGGTACCCATTTTCAGGTTTTTGGTCAATTAACAATCATTTGAGTAATAAAAATAATAACATAATTATAATACGGTCAAGCGTGGTAAATATAAGAATTTCCATAACAGTTCATGTTATGTTTGTTTACCTGTTTATCGTTTTGTAAACTGCAAGTGTAAACACGCCCTAACACCCGACAGCGGGTCACAAGTGAACTAGTCTTGGTCGTCACACGAAATTAGCGACGCAGTGAACTTTTCGAATTAAACTTAGTTTCATAGAAAGTATGTGTCAAACGCCGTATTCGAAGCCTGCAGAAGTCAAATTAGTTAATATTTTGTTGATAAGTTCCCGTTTTTTTAGGTTAATTATGGTTCGGGATTCGTAGGGTTAATTAAAGTATTTTTAAATAAAAATTTAAAGTGTGTACTAAAAGGTAAGTAAAAAAGGAAAGATTTGCATTTTTGTTTGTGATGGATCAACAATATTTTTAAAAGCATTCATTAGCCAGCCGATCATTCTGTCCTCCATAAGCCTCGTGTTCTGATTTTTTGTCTGAAAAACCCAATCATGTTCATTGAAATCTTGATAACCCTGGCGCAGTATATAGATTCAAGTTTTACTACTTAATTAATTAGGGTTTTTCCGACCACTTCTTTTAAAACTAGCTCATACCCGCGATTTGGTCCGCAAGAATTTCGGTTATCAGCGAGGATTTTTTTTGGGCGGAACCTTTATTCTTTGTCTAAAATAGCAACCTAAGTTACTCTTTATATCTTCAGCTATAGTTTCGTCAAAATAAATAAACAGACAATATATTTTTTTTTTATTTGTACCTACCTTGTAAACATTAATGTGCATGTACCATGTAGTAATAAGTTGATATTTCGATATTACAAACAGACATTTCTGTTTAATTTATTTGTATAGATAAAGGTGAAAAACAAAAGAAAAAAAAATTAAAATATAGATTTTTTTTCATGTAAGCACCTACTCTATATAGGTATACATATTATTTATTTTATTGTTTTGGCATTACAAACAGAAACTTAAATTAAATATATTTATTTGTATGCATTTATGACCCAATTCTATGTCAAAATTAAGTCTAATTATAATACCTAATAAAAGTTATTATAAAACTCAGTAGCTACATCTAGTCGTACATAAGTTAACATGAACACCTGCATGGCTACATCGTCGGCGCCAATGAGTACTAATCAATACATCAGCAGAAGGTGGCGAAAAATAACGAATGTTGTATTACTGACGATCGTGTGTTTCCGTGCGCCCGGCAAGTACTGATCGCAGAACAATCTAAATATTTGTACGGTTGTTATATTTTTTTTATTTCTTCTGTGATTGACATTTTTTTTTATTGAAACTAAAATGTAATGTAATATCGGAATTTTCCTTTGCATCTAAAAGAAAATTTTGGTAATTATAAAGTTTAAAATTGAAAAGAAAATGCTAAACTGAAGAAGTCTTATTTAAAAAGCGCTTAGTATTTTTAGTTCTTAAGTTTTAGTTAAGACTACTTTTTTAAACATTTTTAATTAAAACACTAACTTATCTTACACCCCCAATTTATTCATTCACTAACGAATGAATATAACACAAACATCAGAACCCATCTAAAATTCAGTTCAAAAATCCCCATTACATTTGCTAACCCTCCGGCGGCGTATGCAGCTACGTTCTCGTAATCGACGGCCGGTCGGGGACGTATTGGGCCGTCGCTGAGACGCCGCTGGCTCTCTGTGTTTTTAAAGCTTTCTTCTCCCCCTTCCCCCTACCTACCCACTCCCCTCAACAATCGATGGACGGCGTCACGTTAGTGCAGCGCCCGATCAAGTGCATACGTGAGGACTTTCTTTGATGCGTCTTTGTGCGGACCACGGTAGGATGGGGTTAATTGTTTAGTTCTCTTTCTAATGTTGCCAGTTTCGTGTGTGATGCTGGTGGATGTTTTGCTGTTGGAGTTTTATTTTATTGTATACAAGGGGTTTTACTTTTCATCAAGTATAAACTTGTTTTTTTAAAACATTGTACATACTTTTGTTTCAGAACATTAAATAAAGGTTTTACACATTTCTTATTTGTTTTTTTGCTATATTTCATAATAAATTGTGTACATACATCATAGATTACGGGTACACGTAAAAAACGTACCCATTATTATTTTCATGACTCCCATTTGCAACACAACAAACTTTACAACTCCTACAAGTCAATGAAAACTAAACTAATATACCAAAAACTAATCAAAACCCGAATTAAAAGTCGGGTCGTTTGGACCACCCTGCAGCAACGGGTTGGGTCTTTGTGAAAATTGTTTACAGTAGCGACTTGAATTTCTTGCGACTGCCGTCTGCGGCGGTGATGTGACAACTTGTCAGTTACAGACTACAGTGCCGTCATGTGAAATGCAGCTTATAAATACAATGCGAATGCTAGATACAGTTTTTGTGTTGTTAAATTAATGGGAGCTTATTATTTTTTGGGGAAAATTCTTCTTTATTTAGCATTTATGCAAAAAAAGTACAAAGGCGGACTTAATGCGTTAGGCATTCTCTACCAGTCAACCAAAGGTGGTGAAGAGATAATATGGCAGGTGCAAATTATTGCACGAGTGTAACAACTACTTAACTTTTTTAAAGGTCAATTTTTATTGGAGAAATTGTTCCATACAAGGTCAGATAATACTGGGTATAGTCACTTAACTTTCACATAATTCAAAAATATTGAAAATGGCTTTGCTGACCTTATTGGTGCAATTGTTTTTACCATAACATGTTCTTTAATTATACATGGTGTAAAAAAAAAAGTTTGTAAAAGAATGCTTGAATATTGAATATAAACAAAGCAAAGTAAACGTAGAGTAAACGAGTAAATTAAAATAAAAAGAGCCAGCCTACTATTTTCTCAATGCAGGGACAAGGCCTCTTCTCGTACAGAAGGTACGAGCTTTGAACACCACCCTTGCTCAAGGCGGATTGGTGACTTCAGGCTTATATTTATTATAAAGTCCAGCTTTCCTTACGATTTTTTCCTTCACCAATGTCAGCGTGTTCAAAATAAACTTAGAAAGTACAAATTGATAAAGTCACATTGGTACTTTCTGGATTGGAACCCACAACCTCAGGTATGAGAGGCACTGCCTCAACCGCTGGACCTTTCATGGAATTCTTAATATTTAAAGTTTAATTGCATGCAAATATTAAAACTGGACCAACCGGACTTTTAAATTACGTCACAATATACTAATATATGCGCAGTAAGCTTTCCTTATACGACTTGACTAAGATTGACATACATCTTATAAATGACTCACCGTCTCACGTAAGCTAATATTGCACAATATTAAACAATCGATGTCCATAAATCGAATACAAATCTTTTTGTTATTTATAACATCGATATTTTCAATAAATAATTCAATGGAAAGACAGACGTAATGTCAATAACCCGAATGAATATAGTCCTCGTCAAACTGACGGAATTCTCGTAAATATTCAATTTTTCCGCTCTTTATAGAGCAAACTTTATGTCTGATGCTCGTATTTTATCATAATTATGAAAACGAATGATTGGTAATAATAGCTCACTCATTTGTTGTGACATTTTTATAATCAAGTAGCTTTCAGTTTACGGATTGTGTTATGGATATAATTTGTGATTTTGTTCTATCTTTAGGTTCTATATTGAGATAGCTTATAAACTGTATGGGGTAGCCACTGTGATTGCTCTTCGTATTCTCCTTATTTTACAGTGAATGAACATTGTCATAAAGTGTTACAATTTACATTGTTTCAAAATTAGCAATTTTTAGGGGGTCAAAGTCACCTATTCACGAACAACTTTTATTAAGGGACCAACCCTGTAATGAAAAACAAATCAGCTGTCCATAAATTTTCATTTTGTTGGGAACATCTGATATATTTCGGACTTGGTTCCATAAAAAAAGTTGTTCATATTCATAAGTACTCTTTACCCCCTATAAGTCAGTGAATTAAAAGTCACCTTGTATAAACCTAGGTCTCCTACTCCAGTATATATTTTCATTAAATCCAGAGCCTTACTCCTTACCTACCTCTTCAGTCCAAATAAAGCTGAATCTTATTTCCCCATCAGCTGCGAATTGCGATCGCATCCAACGATCAATAACAGCACAACAAACTAAGACGAAGCTTGTCAGTAAGACAGCGCTGAACAATTCAGTCGCGGCTGTCAGTAAGACGGTCTTGAACACTGATGTGACAGCCAGTGTGGACCGAGTAATAAGAGATAAGACATATTTAATAAATAAAAAAGACGTCTATATTAAGTCTTATACACACATACATACAGTCTATTCATCACCTGATTATGACTGATGTAGTGGGACGGATGAAGAGAGTCATGAAACTATTAGTACTATAAAATGACTAATATTGAGTAATATTAAATTATTTAAGTATACTATAATAATGATTCAATGGAACAGCTTTATACAAACCCTTGCCGACAAAATAGACCTAATAGCAGTAGATGATGTTAAAGAAGTCACCATGATGACCATAACCAAACAAAGATTGTTGTTGTCACTGTAAACGGGACAGTTTCAAATAACGTAATAAATGATTTTCCCTTGTGGGTTGTAACTGAAACCAAACCGATGATTGCTTTGTTTGTAACAGATGATGACATGCCAACCATGTCATGCTTCAAGTGAAATGCAAACAGTGATATTACTTCAATTAAAATCAAAATAGTAACAAACATTTAAAACCAATCTTGAAATCGTGGAAGTAATGTAGTTCAAGGAAATACATCATATGATTCGATACCCAAAAGACCGAACAACCAAACAGATCACAAATAAATAGTTCCAGGAACTATCCAGAAACAGTATCACAGTCCTCACCAACGTGACAGTAGCACTGCCGTGATAACCAAGTCCTTGTGGCGTGGTGTAAGAGACGAGATAGTCACAACTCGTGAAGGACTAATGCTTCAAACTAAAGGAGCAGATACTGTTGTAAGAAGTGTCTTGGAACAGTTGAGTCGGTGTCCTTGTCGGCCGTGACAGTTTTGTTCTGACGTGACATCACTGACTAGATGTTGTGTGGTGCAAGTGGCTGAGGAAATTGTTACCTTTCCATACTAGCAAACTATTTAAATGAAAACACTTAGAGATGATTTGGTAGTGACGAAAACGGCAGAGAAGGCAATTGATGTCAATGTTTAAAGATGTTAAAACTAGGAAATTAATAAGAGAGTAAAAAAGAGACGAGTTACGCTGATTCTCCCAAAACATCCAAAAACCAAGACATAGATTTCAGAAATCATTTACAATGAAATAGAGGTATTGAGGTTTGTTTAGGCTCCCTAGTCTCCCAAATCTCCTGCACCCATTACTTGGGCCACGAAAGCAAGTCTGGAGTGAAATTTCCAGCGGAGGCGAGTAAACTTGGGGACGTGGCTGCGACAGGGATGCTCGCGTCATCTCGATGCAAGTTGATAATGCAAGCGTGTGCCCGACGGTTGTTTTAACTTCAGGCGCTGAAACTATCAACTGTCGAGCGGTGATTTCTTAGAACAGGCTTTGATGGTACGTCTCTATTTTCTTGGCTCAGTTTGGAGCTGACAGTTGAAGATTTTGTATGGACTCCGTGCTGCTATTTTAACTGGAGATTTTGAAACTGTCAGACTTGGACTTGGAACGGGTTTTGATTATCTTGCACTCATGGGTCAGATGAATCACGAGTATCTCTCAAAGCATGCAGATTTGTTTACCATCATACAAACTGAAACTCGAATGACACACATCTGGACATTCCAGAAAGATCTACCATTACTGCTCTACTTTTGAAGACTTAACGAAACATCACGAGTGTAACCCCCAAAAGGTTAGGCAGAGGTGTACCCATTAGTACTTACACCCACATTTTGTCAGTTCTGTTTAAGTCGCATGTAGTAGGGGGCGAGCCTATTACCATTGACTAAGCGCAAATCCAGACTCCAAGGCTGTTACTAAGAAATTCCTGATGGAACCCAATAACACTTTGCCCGATCTGGGAATCGAACCCAAGACCTCATGCTTAGCAGTCGCGCTTAGCAACCACTAGACCAACGAGGCAGTGTAACTTCTAAAGACATAAAAGTAAAAAAAAAAATCTTTAAAAAATCTCACTGAACATTTTCTCATATCCATCCACAACAACTAACTTTTAACGACATAAAACTCCATATATCCTGACCTACATCAACATTAAAACTGCACCATAAGAACATAACATGGCGCAATATCCCGAGGATGGCATTGTAAACCCGTCCATCCACCGTTCTTCAGAGGACGGGCTAGAGTACACCCGTGACAGTCATTTAAGACAGTGACGTGACACCCCCACCACCCCGCTCTTCGCCCCCCACCCGTTTCTCCCGCCAGATGGATTGATATTGCTGCACCGAGCAGACGTAAGAAGCGATAGCATACGGGAAATAAAAAATATAAAGTACTGTTATAGTTTTGAATTAAATGGGGAATTATGTTTGTACGCTTCGGAATGGGGCTGTATATCTTTTTGTTTTGGGTTCGTATTGTTTGTTTGCGTACGTGTTTGTTGTGCTGCTGAATAATACATTTCCTATATACCTAAATTAACAATCATGTTCAATGGCAGTACCTGGAATCAATCCTTTGATTAGATCCTGGACTACTATTGTTGAGTCCCTGAATGCAGGACGTGCACAAAAGACAATGCGGACAAAGGATAATGAAAACTAGAATATTTATCTCAAATTATTGAAATCGTAATTCGACGAGGATCGAATACTTCTCTCACCCTGCACACCGTGTTTGCACACAAATGATGTAATATTTCAGTTTATAGACTGATTTCACATGTCTCAAACCAATTAGATAGCTCAAATAACTAGAAGACAATACCATACTTATTACGTAAATACGTTTAGCAGCAAAATTGTAACAAATCGCATCAAAAACTGCAGAGTACGCGCCATTAGACAGCTAAAAACATTTCTATTTCGCTACACTTCAAGTTGAAAAGTACGGCGATGGACGCAAACGAGACGCCGGCCCGGCGTGATGGCGATCCTGAGACAGTGACGTGACACGGAGAGCCCCCCTCACCCCCGTCACCCACCACCCCGGGGGGTGCATATTGACCCACCCCGGATAATAAGGGGGTTATGCACTGAAGAGCGCACAAGTCGAGGCATCTTTTGTACGAATGTATGTTTTTAGAAATATAACTACTATTAATTTTCTATTGGAGAGTTTTGTGACTTCTGTAATAATGTGAAGTAATTGAAGGAAGGTTTTTCAATTTATAGGTAACTGGAACCTTTTTGTGATTACGTACTTTGGAGTTTGAAATTTTTCTACTTGATTGAAGTCAAGTAGAAAATTTTGAGGGAAAGATTTTGATTATGGAGTTTGATTAAAGGATATTATGCTTGAAGTGTCTCAACTTATTACATACTAGCGACCCGCCCCGGCTTCGCACGGGTGCAATGTTGTGATACTAAATATTCTATAAAAAGTCAAGGATAAATAAAATATAAATAAAAAAATATTTTTAAAAACAAGCTTTTATTTAAATGAAAACGTAACCTAAAAAAAAAATATATTGCGAACTAAAAATAAAAAAATAAATATAAGTGACTAAATGATGTATATGAATTTAAACCTTTTCAAAATGTAAAAAATATATAAATTTTAAAAGCTTGAGGCACTGATATACGCTATCAGTTATACAGGTGTACTGCACAATATCAGTGCCTCAAGCTTTTAAAATTTATATATTTTTTACATTTTGAAAAGGTTTATATTCATATACATCATTTAGTCACTTATATTTATTTTTTTATTTTTAGTTCGCAATATATTTTTTTTTTAGGTTACGTTTTCATTTAAATAAAAGCTTGTTTTTAAAAATATTTTTTTATTTATATTTTATTTTCTACTTTTTAGTCTTTTGAAATCTTGCAATCAATATAAGATTTAGCATTAGTCAAGATTAACTTAGCCACGAGGAATTTTTTTTAGCTATGTGCTATATTCCAGGTCCATTATCAGGTCAGCTTCATGTCATAACATATTGCATTGTTATATAAGACGTCTGCCATTTTGAATTAAGAATGACGTGATTTTACTTATTATGCTTCGCTCACCAAGCCCTTCCATTTGATACCCATATCATAGGTAGGGGTTACTACGGAAATTATAAATCGCCATTTTGTGACGTCCGCCATATTGGATATGCAATGACGTCACTTTAGTTATTGTGTTTCGCTAACCAAGCCCTTTTATTGGAAACCCATATCGTAAGGGCTACTGTTGAAATTATAAATCGCCATTTCGAGACGTCCGCCATATTGGATTTAGAATGACATCACTTTACTTTTTGTATTTTGCTCATTTTCCGTCTCCTAGACAGGTTGCAAACCAATGCTATTGACGCCCATCTCACCAAATTACACAAGTCATGGTATACCTCTTATGCCTGTTATTACGGTTGACCGTTGAGTAGTTCCAGGGTTTGGAGCCAACCCTGGATGTGGCATCAATTTCATGGTGAACTCACCAACTGTCTATCATATCCGAACGGGTATGCAAAATGTCAAGTCCCTACTGCCGACCGTTGAGGAATTCTCTGGTTTGGAGTTCTGAAGGTGGCAGCAATTTCATGGTGGACCCACTAACATCACCCAATGTCTTCCCAATGGGTGTGCAAAATTTCATGTCCCTACTGTTAACCGTTGAGGAGTTCCCTCGTCTGGAGCCAATCCTGGCAGCAGCATTACGTCATGCTTATCATAAACATGCATTGTCATTGGGACTGGACCAGTATGTAGAATTTCATGTCCCTGCTATTAACCGTTGAAGAGTTCCCTCGTTTGGAGCCAATCCTAGCAGCAACATCACGTCATGCTTATCATAAACATGCATTGTCATTAGGATTACACCAGTATGTAAAATACAAAATTTCATGTCCCTACTGTTAACCGTTGAGGAGTTCCCTCGTCTGGAGCCAGTCCTGGCAGCAGCATCACGTCATGCTTATCATAAACATGCATTGTCATTGGGACTGGACCAGTATGTAAAATTTCATGTCTCTACTGTTAACCGTTGAGGAGTTTTCTCGTCTGGAGCCAATCCTGGCAGCAGCATCACGTCATGCTTATCATAAACATGCATGATCATTCGGACTGGACCAGTATGTAAAATACAAAATTTCATGTCCCTACCGTTAACCGTTGAGGAGTTCCCTCGTCTGGAGCCAATCTTGGCAGCAGCATCACGTCATGCTTATCATAAACATGCATTGTTATTGGGACTGGACCAATATGTAAAATTTCATGTCCCTACTGTTAACCGTTAAGGAGTTCCCTCGTCTGGAGCCAGTCCTGGCAGCAGCATTACGTCATGCTTATCATAAACATGCATTGTCATTGGGACTGGACCAGTATGTAAAATTTCATGTTCCTACTGTTAACCGTTGAGGAGTTTCCTCGTCTGGAGCCAATCCTGGCAGCAGCATCACGTCATGCTTATCATAAACATGCATGATCATTGGGACTGGACCAGTATGTAAAATATAAAATTTCATGTCCCTACTGTTAACCGTTGAGGAGTTCCCTCGTCTGGAGCCAATCTTGGCAGCAGCATCACGTTATGCTTATCATAAACATGCATTGTTATTGGGACTGGACCAATATATAAAATTTCATGTCCCTACTGTTAACCGTTAAGGAGTTCCCTCGTCTGGAGTCAATCCTGGCAGCAGCATCACGTCATGCTTATCATAAACATGCTTTGTTATTGGGACTGGACCAATATATAAAATTTCATGTCCCTACTGTTAACCATTAAGGAGTTCCCTCGTCTGGAGCCATCCTGACAGCAGCATCACGTCATGCTTATCATAAACATGCATTGTCATGGGGACTGGACCAGTATGCAAAATTTCAGCTCAATCGGATAACAACAAATAGTCGAAAAATGGTTTGCAAATTTTGAAAGGACAACTTATTTACATACATACTTACATACGAACAGTGCAAGCTAAATAAAAGCTTGTAAAAATGGTTATTGTGGGTTATCCCTAAGAGATAGACATATACCATCGCGGACTTTTTTGTAGACCTTTTTAAGTTGTACAATACTGTAGTACATTATTTTGATCTATCTCGAAGGGTTCAGCCAGCGTTTACAATGTAAGCGCAAAAAAATGTGTTTATTTACGACATCACATTAGAAACCTCCAAAATTATCAGTGTTTCTCTAATATATTATGCATGTATTATACATATAAACCTTCCTCTTGAATCACTCTATCTATTAAAAAAAACCGCATCAAAATCCGTTGCGTAGTTTTAAAGATCTAAGCATATATAGGGACAGACAGACAGAAAAAGCGACTTTGTTTTATACTATGTAGTGATAGTGATTTTATCGTTCTCCTTTTCAATCTGATTTAAGTAGTTAATTTTGAACGTCTAATCAACTTTGTCAATTTAAAAAAATATATAATTTGGACGAAAGACGTCACTAGAACTCAAATAAAACATTGTGTAAAATATAAAAACCTATATCACCGAAAAAAAAACAAAATTAAAACAATTCATTTTCATCACTTCACGCGGAAAAACTAAAACCAAATAAAAGTGAGTGGACGCCATGACACGGCGACATGGACATGCCGTCATTTGCACAAAATTAAATACCCCTCAAAGACGGACGGGGTGTCCGTCCACCCCACGTCGGGGGCACAGATGGATTGATATTGCCCCACGATGCAGGTGGGCACATCTCGGAACAACGATTTATAAAGTAGTGTCTTATGTTGACTGTATTCGTTTTATGTTTTTAAATTGTGTTCGTAGTGGACAGGGCATGATTAAAATGGGTTTGTTTTGTGGGAAAACTATGGACTATTAAAAAAGAGTTATTAATCGATAAGTATGCTACTTTTCCTTCACGATTTTTAAAGGTGAAGTTCTTCTTATTATGGTAGAATATATAGTTAGATTAAAAAAAAAAGTCGTTAAACTTACTGTCAATATAAGATACCAGAACAAAGAAAAAAGGACTTTATTGAACACACAATAGATCTAAGTATAGACATCACTTTTCAAATAAATCAAAATACTTATCAATTCTACTGCTGCTAAAACTCATACCAGTCTTTATTGAATACTGAATGACCTATCGTCCCTCCACCCTTTATTACCTCTGATCAAGCATAATGAAATGAATCCGAATGAACATTTCATTCTAACAGGAACAATAAACTCGTCCCTCCAATCGTACAAACACAAAAAAAAATACCAAAATTAATAGTCAAAAGTCGGAAAAAACAACATCCCTCTCTTACACGCCATAAAAACGCGACAAAGACACATGTCCCCCCTTCTTATCTTCAATTAAGAAACTCCGATAATGTAGTGTGACATACGGACGAAATGTCCAGACAACGTAGACCTGCTAACACTTAACATAACTTCACAATTAGGGCTCAAGTTGAATAAGTCTTTTGCATCTAAAAAAATTACAGTGTATTTTATTTAGTCCAATTTCAACCCTATTTCGTCGTCATAAAAGTTGTAGCGACGGTAACAGGAAAGTTGCTGTTGAGTTACCCGTGAGTGATGGCCGGTGGACGGTGAGTGATGGGCCAGTGTAACACGTGATTAGTGGGTACTGCTCGCTCCCGTAATCTGGGATAATGAGTCGTGATGGTAATCATTCTGTGGTCACGGACTGAATGACAGATGTCATTATTTGTCTTTTTTCAGAGACAACATAGAGTAGGTAATTATGTCAACAGTTTTTCACGTGGGCATTCGGGAATATAGAACAGGATAAACCTAATAGTCTTAGTGTGTCATGGGCCTTATATGTAGGCGTCCATTGATTGATTACTAAGTACTTTGTCGGACGTCTGGTATACAAAAGGAGGGATGTATACTGAGAAGTGTTTACAATACAGGCATTGTATGCGGAAGCCTATTGGAAGCAAACATCCGAGAGGGTGCGTAAACCTTCAATTTTGATTTGATTAAACTGAGAAAAACTTTTTTAGAAGGTTCTGTGATTTTTATGATGCTCATAAGAAAGGCTTATACAAGTGAAGATACGTTTTGTCATAAGTTTGGTTTTAATAGTATGGACAGTTAGTCATATTTGGATATGATAGCTTCGCACCAATTATCCTTGCGGATCGATAATAGAAAAAAAAAACCATTAAATTGAAAATACATTCAAAACAACATGCAATTTCAAAACTGTAAACACACGTCCCTTCCGAACCAGCTAAAACTTCACTCGAACGAGTCAATAAATAGGATTTGATCACAAAGCTGTCAGTTGCAAATATTATAGACACTCCACCGGAAGCGAGTCTCAGCTGTCAGTGTCATGCGATTGTGTCACATCCTGTCGCGAGAGGCGATTTGACGAGGACGTATGTGTCGCTCGGTTTTTAAATCAGGAATACGTTGTGTGTACAGGTTGATATTGATGATTATGAGTGAGTGTAGAACAGGGTTCACATCTGTTCTTTGGTGATTTGGCGAATGTCTTGTGGTTAAAAGCGTGACTGCTGAGCAACGGGTTCTAGAAAATTTTCAGTAGAAGCTCGGAGTTTGAAAGTTGGTGATATAACATGTGCTTTGGAAAGCATTTAAAGCCGTCAAATCGAATCAAATTGATTCGTACCTAAATGTAGGTTTCAAATACAATAAGATGTCATAATAAGATGGTCAGTTCGCCACATTTTACTCGAGAGCATACGAATAATAATAAATTTTATTGTGTCTAAACAACAGACACATTTAAAATCATAATTCAATTACTTACTTACACATAAGTAATACTAATGTCAAAAAATATATAATCATCTACTTATTATAATAATTAATTAATATTGCAAAAAAAAAAACTAAATGTCAGTTGTGTCCTCCATAAACCAGTTGTGGAATAGTCATTCCTACGTCAGTCCTGCCCCTGACCTCTCTCCAGTCGTTTGCCGTCCTATTGGACTATGAGAGTGACAAAAGTGGGAATGTACTTGGGAATGCGCACACTTTGGTACACCAAAACAGTTATGGTGTATTTGAGTAGCTTGATCCTGAAATTTGATAATAAACGTTAAATAAAAACGCTTGCAATATTTCTTTAGAAGCTGTAGTCTAAATGTATGTATTATACTGCTATGTTTTGACATGATAGTCGTCACGCAGTGGATACCAAAAAATAAAATAACAAAGTGTTTCATTTCATTTCACACTTATGCAGCTATACCATGTACCAACTTCTGTGAGACGTGGTAATCACGAAAATAAAAGCCAAACCACCATCCATCAGATCAGTATATTCAGTATATCAGAAACATGACAACCAGACATAATCATCTTTATTGGTCACATTCGTTACAAAATCATCCTTAAATGAATATAATAGTCGATACGGATCGACACCGATACAATCGGGCGATGCCGTAGCGCCGTGGGCTACATTACTAGCACATGCGTCCGGGGCGGGCCGGGACGAATCGTACACGGTTCACCTGTCCTAATATATTTCAGTATGTTGTTGCTTTTCGATATATCTTTCCAGGTTTACTGCTATGTTTACAGCATGCAGCCTTTGCAGATGTTCACTGCAGAACTTAGGTTTCTTCATAGATTTTGGCGTATCACAAGAATAATAACTACGAGTATAATTACTTTATTTTCTTTAACAATAGTCGACATTAATCCAACACAATACTAAAATAAGGATGCAGCTACATAATAGATTTATATCGAAAAAACAATGGGAAAATTCTAATTGTAATTACAACTAGCGACCCGCCCCGTCTCCGCCCTCAATATTTCCGGTGGATTTGCCAAAAACTACAAACCGTGTCCATATAATTACGAACACAACCTTCAACCTTGATTTTTATTTATGTAGATTTATGTTAGCCATATGAATCAAAGTCCTCAATCGCGATGGTCCAATGAAACGTCACTGCAACATGTATGATATACATCTTTTACCTGATTAAACCAACAACGTTTCACCCCCTTCAAATCAAGCCCCCTTTTTATCCCAAGGTGGCTACCATTAATTCTTTTTTGTCTCCCACTGCAATTCCTTTTTTTCTTTTTAAACAAAAACCAACCTTCATTTGCTTTAGCACGCGAGCTTTACATATCAACGTGTTGTCCCCGAGTTTTCTTTTTTTTTCCACAATGTTTGTAGACGGTCTACGGGTTAAGATTACTTGGGAGGTAATGAAAGGATGGGAGAAATGGAATAGTGGAACTGTAATGAGATAAATAGAGTCATTAGTAGATGGAGGTTTTAATTAGAAAGTCAGTACCTATAGTACTAAAAGTAGACTGAATTCGAAACCTATGTACCTAGATCTGACAATTTACAGGAATTTTAACTTTAAGCTCATATTTAATCTTAGCTAGAAGGTTAATATAATCTATTGCAGGATCAAACCCTGTCCGGCATTATTAAGTAAGTAATGTTAATTTTCTATTTTATTTTCTATTTTGTTATTTTCTGGTTTCTACTTTTGAATATTATGACTTACAGCAAAAAACATCATGAACTTAATGCTACAAAATTCACGTCACATAGTGAGAGAGTGTGGTCGATCCTCATTATTCCTCCATCCAAAATAAGGCTTTTGCTAGAGAGTGGAACAGTCAATATAATAAAAATTCTATAAAGAATATTTTGAGCAAACGAGAAAAGATGAATACTCAGCGCTAAACGTTGAAGTACTAGCAGAATAATTAACCCAAACACACACTCATTAGCTTTCTTTGTTCATAGCATAAAGGCGTGTGCACAAAAGCGAACGGATAATATTTTTTGGGCTGAGTGCATACAGGATCACATCGCGCCTTTACAATCGCCAGGCTGACGTCCGCAGACTTGCTCCGCCACAACGGGGTGGGGACATAGTGATGAGCGGGTGTGACAGCGAGTTAGAAGAGAAAATGGCTTTTATTAAATTAAGAAGTTATATTATGTGGTTTTTAAAACTTTAAGCAACATAAAAGGTACAATGGTGATTTTAATCCCTCAGTCATTCTCGATTCCTTTAGATACCCAAAAACAAGACTTGACTGGAGATGTGATGAAATAGCGATAATAGTCATTATTTTACCAACGTGATCGACTCTGGAAGTACAACATTCCAAATACTGTACCTTTCTATAACGTTGTCTTATTCTTTACCCTACACCACAAACGAAATATTTCTCCAAAAAAAGTATAGTAATCATAAAATTTTCCAAACCGCCTCCGCTACCTCTCATCACTAACCCAGCACCCTTAATTCGGCAACACATAAGCAATTTCCCGCTAGCGAAATAAGCGAATTAAAATCGCCTCAAAGCAACTGCAAGCAAAGAAACGCCTGCATACGTCGAGGGGTTTATTTTTAGCTATTTACCCCTCCAGGGGGTGACTGACGGACGGTCAGCCTTTGAACGCAGTTGTTTAGGGTTGAAATTTTTAATTTTAAAGTTGTCTTTTGAGTACCTGTACCTAGTTGGGTTGTGGGGTGACGTTTTTTTAGATTGTGTAGTTGTTTGGTTTTTGCTTTTCCGAGGAATTGTGACTTTTGTTGAAAAAAGGCATGAATATGATTATTTTCTCGAGATTATGTAAAAGAGATTTTTTCTTTTTGTTCGTAACCCACCTGAAGGGTCCTGAAGGGTCCTGAAGGGTCCTTTGCCCTTACGTGTCATTGAAACCTGTCGCATAGAGGACAGCTTAAAAGTCACGTATCACCGGACATTACATCACTCAACTTTATCTATATTTACGTAAACTTATATGTACCGTAACATTCCTGTATCATTAATGATAGAACATCCGTTATTACGAATGAGAGAATCTCTTTGGGCAAGATTTTTCACATTTCTTCATTAATTATTCTTTAATTATAGATGCTGTAATCACAGGAAAGTTGAGTACCTACATTACGTACTTCTTTTGCAATGACATGTAATTAAAAACAACATTAATTACACCGATCGCTTCGTTGGGTTTGTAGTTTAACGCGCAACTGCTGAAAGTGTGGTCCTAAAGTTCGATTCCTAGGACGGGAAAAATATTATTAGGATTTTTCGATACAAAGTTTTAAATAGACATAATTTCGCCCCCTTTTAGGGGTACTAATATATTTACTTACATGTGCATAAAGCACTTGTAAAAAAATATATTGTACCAATGCGGACTTAATGCTTTGGACATTTTCTACCAGTTAGGGTGATGCAGAAACAAACCATACGTGCGTGAGATTTTCTATGAGCACTCTTATACCTCTGCCTAAATCTTTTGGCAATAAAAACATCTTCTAAGATCGTTTACAGCATTTTAAAAATTTAAAACGTTCTATCGATTTTCATTTGTTTTCAATGAAGCGTTGTCCCTTCGTGATAGGTTATTGTTTTCTAATGGCCGATTGCTCTTTGCGTGAGCTTTTTGTGGCACGAACTCTTTTGTACAGCACCAACTTTCTTAGAACTAAACTTGGTTAAAGTTTGATGTTACTCACATGTACAACTTGTCGTAGAGTGAAAGAGGGGCATAGAGGATCGACAGGGCTTTGTGATAAATAATCTAAATATATAAAAGCGAAAGGTTACTCACTCACTCACTCACTCACTTATCACGAAATATGGAAAATCGCGTGACGTATAAAGACGTTTAACATGTTCAGTTGGCATGTGACAGGAAGGATTTTTCAAAATTCACCCCCTCATCATCATCTGCCTAGCCTTTTCCCAACTATATTGGGGTCGGCTTCCAGCCTAACCGGATGCAGCTGAGTACCAGTATTTCACATAAAGCGACTGCCTATCTGACCACCCCCTAAGGGGATGAAATTTAAGGGGTCCAAAGTTGGTATGGCGAAATCAACTTCGACGTGGACGTAGTCTACTACAAGTCTGTTTTTGATCCATTGCAGGGCAAAGGCCTCATCTCATACAGAGGAGGCATGAGTTTAAATAAAAAATCATGTCGCTAACCACTTAGCCTTCATTTGAAGTCTTTTGAATTTGGAACATTTAACAATCCCTAATCAAATTCGTACAGTCCACAACAAAAGTACATTGTAAAAAGACGAGCAGCTCATTAAGTACAATCGTTAATTGCGCAGTCAAATCGAACGCTACCTAACTTCATTACATTCTTCCGTTAATACGACATCGGACGGCGCCGTCCGGCGAGTTATGCAATGAGCACCCTCCCATTCCGATCACGTGCGAAACGGACCGGGGGCTGCTAATTAAAAATCGAAGGATTTTTGTTACTAACTGTACTTGTTACGTATCAAGAGAGGTATCGATAGACTGGAGTTTTTTGCCGATCGCGGAATCTTGCGATAAATTGCGTGTAGATATGGCGCGGCCCTAAAACGGAAGCGTGTCCGGGTTTTCTGAACGGTAGCATATAGATAACTGTAGCCTTGGGTGGGATACGTTCTTGTTATTTTGTAGATTTTTGTCGACAGATATGAATTTTTCGAGTTTGATGACGTTTGCTGATATTGGGTGTAGATGCTGAAGATACACTTTTCTTAATCTGCAAAGGTTTTTTGTTTCCTTTTATGGATCGAAGACAGCCGTTCTCGTGGAGGTTGTCATACCTATATGTATAATATTGAAAACATCTCACTGCAATCAACAATAGTCTTACGGTAACATCGATAGAGTTTAAACCGCTTTAGCGCATGAATTACACCCAACGTTACGCGCTTTTTTAAGTACCGGATCCTTTTAAACCGACCAGTGTACCAGTAGGCATTATATAACATTAAAATATAGCATTTTGCTTTAATTTTATACAATAAACACAAGTTAGTATCTTCTATTGATATGAATAAAGCCACAACTAAACAAATGTGAATGTGTGGAACGGATATCCGTACTAATATTATAAATGCGAAAGTAATTCTGTCTGTAAGCTTTCACGACCAAACCACTGAACTGTTTTTGATGAAATTTTGAACCCCAAAGAAGGACATAGGCTACTTTTTATGAATCGCGGGCAAAAGCTTTATGTTCAGCACTATGACTATACAATTATTAGAAGGAATAGTGACTTTATTCTAAAGTGTAAAGGTGACATTTCAGCATTTTCCCAACTGCCGCAGCATCACAATTTTACTTAGGTAGGTACTCGACTTTTCTACTTCGCAGGTCAACACAGAAATTCGGTCCAATTTAAAACAAAAAACGACACATTCCTGAAAGCACCTACGCGAAAAAAATATAAATAAAATATATACCTACTCAAGTCAACGTCCTACATACAACAACTTGTACGTATTTCTTTACTATTACAGCCCCCCCTCCCTCCCCCCGCCCGCCCCGCGCCCCCACCTTACACTCCGGATCTCATGCTTACAAACTGTCGCATTACCGGTCCATCCTTGCCGACAATACCCAGACATTCCTCCTTAAAACCCAACTCTATCACGTCGCAATAAGGACTGTGTGTCGCGAAAATGTGACTGCGGAACGCAAACGAGAAAACTTGTCGATGCAAATTGAACTATATATTCAGAAGCTAAGGTTGAAGTTTGTCTGTAGTGCACTCGGTATGGTAATGATAATTCTAAGCAAATGCCATAAGGAAATAAGCTGAGTGGTTCCTTTTGGAATTGTTTACTTGAGAAGATTTCGTTTGGGTAAACAAAAGGTGGACGATGACCATAGGGTGACTCCATCGGAGGCTTCTGTCGTCACATCACCCCACTGACAAATTGGGTTCAGTTCTGCTAAAATGCACTATCCCACGTCAAAAGCTTGCATTTTTCTAAGTAGATTCTGATTAATTCTAAATCTATTCTAAGTATACGTCTGGAATACACGTTCGATATAATAACTGAACTACTAAGAGATCGCAGGTTGGCTCACTTTGGCAGTACCAACCCCAATTGAAGAGAAGAAAATTGTTAATTTATCAACAACTGACAATATCACCAAGATATTACCAAAACATTCGTGCCTTATAATGGCCTAATTGAAATAAATGATTTGACTTTGACTTTGACTTTCGAAAAATGCTAAATAAAAAATCTACAGAAATGCTTTTCTCTTCATCAGCATCACGCCAATCCTGCAACGTCTACTGCTAAACAAGTCCTTCAGAATATACCACTGCTTTAAAGTGAGGATCACCATGGCCGCTGACCATCAGATAGTTAAATAGACCTTCCATAAACGGTAACCTCTAACCAAGATCAGCTTTCAAAGATTGTCAACAGTAACTGAAATAAAGTCGCCTATTCTAGTATTCTAAGCTCGATATCGAACGACAAGGCCCTCAATATGTGAATACAGCAATATTCTGTTACGATAATCTTTTTACAGCTCACTGCTACTGCGAACAGCACCTCGGCTACTGCTAGAACCAGTTAAGATTCCAAAAGTGTCAATATTTACAAGGTTATCAACACAAACTATCGAATAAAGAAACCGATGGCAATCATCGTAATCGGCCGGTTACAAGACAATGCACTACCACAATAGAGGGCCATTCTGCGAGCGCTCAGTACTAGCGACCAATCGCGTTGAGTGAAAACTGCCATAAACGGCGCTGAATAGCCCTGCCAGATCAGCGGGGAGACGTGGAAGTAGGTAGAAAGGTTTTGCATCAGTGAGGTTTTGAAATGGCTACTGAATAGTAAAGCCGGTAGTCGGTTGTGGTTTGATAAGAATGTGATAAGGATTTTGAAAGGAATATATTATTGTATTGTTATGTGGTTAAGTGATAACAGAATTTGAATGTATCAGTTAAGTATAAGACGCCATTATACAAAAATTCATATACAGTTCAACGTGAGACAACCCAGAGCCAACAAGCCCAATGAAAATACCTTTCTGAATACAATAGATTTTTGCAATTTATTTTTAATTCCATTAAAGTAATTGAAACAGCAATCTCCAAACTAATTCTATAAACAATCCAGCCATAACCAGAGAAACAGGACAAACATCAAAATTTAAAATCGCTTTCACAGAAATTGAGGATAAGAGAGAAACAGTACAATGTGGCTATTAGCAGTAACTTATTATAGACAATTTCCTACGTTTGTACGCGACCAATCGGCCTGAGTGAGAACCGCTATAAACGGAAACAGTTACGGAACGGAATTATGGAATAAGGGACTCTTTGGACCGACTCGTCCCAGGATTGGGATGGTGACATCAGCAGCAGAGCGTGCTGAATAATCTGGGAATTTTAGGAGAACATTGTGTAAGAAAAGGTTAATGTTAGCTCATTGATGTCATTGAACTTCCAGCGGATACGACGTAATACAACATTCTGCTAATCGTATATGGATATGGTTGGAGCATATGGATCATTTGGCATAATCTCTTAGTAACAATTTATATAACACTTATATACATATTTTAAATGTTAATCAGCATTCACCTCTTTAATTAAATTAATCAAAATTTATGCTTAGAATCATCTTAATAAAGCCTAATTTCATCAGCAGTTTCACCAAAGAAAATGTGATCAATGCCATTAAAACCCTTACTTCGATAACAATACAATATTTAGATACATTTCCTGTTCTATTTTACTATTATTACAATACCATTCGAATTAACCCGTTGAATGTCTAATTAGTAACACAATAGTAAGACAATGGCTTATGTCGAACTGTGTAACATAAGACATTCGAGAGGTTAAGCCCGTCTAACTTTACCTTTCCTTTACCATTATTTAATTGGCACTCGGCTAGCTAATGTTGTTAGGTAAAATACAGTCGTCGCATCTGTGTTAGTGCGTTGTTTATTCTATGACCGCTTTTGGAATTTACCTTCTATTGTGTCGGGCAATGTTTTAGGTATCGAGAAGGTCAATGACTTTGATGCACTAGTTTACTGTTACTATTGGCTTTTAGTTAATGTAACGTTTATGGTTAGTTAGGAAGATCGAGTTTAATTGGATAGTCTGGTTGTATGGATGTTGGCAGTGAACTGTAATATTTGTTGGGGGTTCTATTTTTATAGATAAACATAACATATTAATAAGAACAATTGGGTTTATGATTACAAAAGTAGCACTGCTTAGAGCAGTACTGTATCTAATCTAAATATATAAAAACGAAATGTCATATATTCACTCATCACGACATATCATAAACTGCTTGACATATACAGATGTGGCAATAACTTATATAGTTTGTTTGTCTTTTTAGTGTATTATATAAAATTTCATTTATATTATTTATAAGTTGCTGTGCCCTAGCAGGGTTTTTGTGTAAAGCTTATCTACCTATAACATCTTGTAAACAACATATTGGCAATACCATTCACCAAAATCAATTGAAGAAATACCTAGAAGTACTTGTTAGTATTATTTTTTTGCAAGTACTTGTATCCAAGTACCTTCTCCCAGGAGTCAAATCCACAGGCAACGCGTCAGGTAATAATTTATGTACATAATTAAAAACCCTCGAACTTTCCACAATAATTAAATCGATACCTAACTTCAAAATTATCATGTAGTTCTTATTCGGAATCGATTAAGAGAAAATTCTTAAATCGATAACACAGTGGACAAATTATGTAAATATAGAGGGGGTATCTTCAATCTACAAGACGTTAATGGACAGGCAGACATGGAGGCTGTTAGCTATAAAGATATCAATCAAGCCTGAAGTTAGGGACATTTTGTTGTTATTTCGAATGGTCTTGTATCATTAAATTAGCATCGGAATGGTACCGGCGCATTCCCATAAGATCATGGTATAAGAGTACTGTGTGTGGTACAAGGTACGAGCGAAACTCTTATTGGATTATGTTTGATATTGATGAAACTTACTAATATATAGTCGTCCTAAATATACACCAGTATAATATTAGTAAAGCCAAATAAGTGAAGGTGTATTAAAATATAGACGATATAAAAAAAAAATATAGCGTATAGTAAAAATAATGCAATTTTGAAATTATTCTCTGTATTTTTTTTTATTTTGGATTAAAGATACGATCAATTAGATTCAATTTTTTTTCTTGTATATGACATTCAAAAGTACCTTTTAAAGATCATTCTATTGATCTTATTAAAATAAATGATTAGATTTCGACTTTTTAGAAGAAAATGTTAATTTATTTTGAAGGTACTACCTACTGGCTTACAATAGAAAAGATGGTAGGTACTTGCTTACATACAAAATTTGGAAGAAAGTAACTACTTAACTTAGCTAAGTGCTTAATTCAGTTATCAGCTATTTATAAATATCTAAACAATTGTCACAAACTATACACAACTAACATATTATTTTGAAACAATACCAAATTGTCTTTCCTTCAAATCGCTACATGCTGTGCCTTGCACCGCGTCTATCAATGACCTCTCTATAAATGCACTGAGAACTGAGCACAGATTACTTCTAACGCACGATCCCAGTTAAGGGAAGCTACCGCGCACTGCGAAGCTTATAGGATTCAATTGATTGACAAGTGATATCACTGACAATTATTTCTATTTTTTACTAGCTTCTGTTCGCGACTTCTTCCACGTAATTGTCAGACCCTTGATTCATCCCTTTAGGGAATACATTTTGGAAAATCGTGTCTTAGCGCATGCCTACGTAATAGTATCTATCTGCGTGCCAAACAACGCAGTCTAAATAAATTTAAAGGTGAAATTCATGTATGATTGTATAATTAACGCAATTGCTTAATTAATGCAAATTATTTTAGCATATTTAAGATTTATGTCTGCAAACGGTACTTAATATAAAAAATCTTACGGTAGAGTAATGTTTAAGGAAAAATAATTAATCTATATAATATTATAAAGCTGAAGAATGTACGTTTTCGTGCTAATCTCAGGAACGTTGCGATTTTAAAAATACTTTTTCATTATAAAGCTTGTTTATCGAGGACGGATAAAAGCTATATAATATCACGCTAGAATCCAAGGAGGCGGACCAGAAATCGAACATTTAACCTAACGCGGATCAAACTGCGCGGTATATCTAGTTATGAATAAAAACGCTTTGTCCATCACAGTCATTTCCATTAACATTAAATAACGTGCATAAAGCCATTATATTACACACGAAATATCTACTGCTTTCGACAAAACTCTTTTCGAAAGCATAATAAGCCGCAATGTTACAAATTCAATCAAAAGCAATATCGATGACATGATTCATAAACACACGAAGCCCATAACTTGTGCACTAAACGACTTCGACTTCCATCAATATAAGTACTTAAGTAGTAGCTACTCGCTAGACGAACTACAAAACTAATTACGAGTAAAATTAAAATGATTCACGAATATAACGACTTGTACATGGCTTATTGCAGCGGTTTTCAACCTTTGGTAGAGCGAAAGCAAGGCAAAGCTTTAGGGAGGTATTGAATTTCATAATCAGGGTGTAGACTCTCTTTTCAATATCTCATGGAATGTATGACTTATTAAAGACATACCCAATTAGTTTTGTATTTAGCGCATTTCATTAACGATGTATAGAGAAACGGTTTTGAAATTAACCAAGAAAAGCCATGATATTTTTCATAAATCACCAGTTCTTTTTGGGATGCTGAACATCTGAATTCGTCTGCATATTGACATAATCTCCTGCGTTTATTGCATGACAGAGTACGTATGTAGAACAATGTAATACCTACCGTAAGGTCTGTGCGCATAAAGTGCACAAAGAAACAAAAAGGTTGTCTACCACTGGTATACAGGGTGGGGTCGTCAGTCCCCATAAATCGTACAGACGTACAGAAATGATATTTTGTTATTTAAAGGCGCTAGTTAATTTCACATTGGACTATAAATCACTCTTTTAATGGGTATCTGTTGAAAAAATAACTCCTTCGTTCTTACTATTTTGTTAATGAGATTTTTTTTTCGTTTCTTTATATGGAGATATTATCATCATGTTTTTAAGCTGAGGGATGGCAAAAAATGCCTGAAGGTTTGACCACATCATTTTTATGGACTAGTAAGTAGGTTTCAAGTACAGAGAGCCATGGAGCGTGCCATGCTTGGTATAAAGTTGAGATACCGAGTTGTAGACGTCGAAACAAAAGCCTTCGATACTGGAAATCTCAACTTGGGTTAGGCAGGAGACAGAGCAAGGCTTTTGACTTAGTGGTGTCCAAGGAAAGGAAGATGAAGTGTTTGCCGTCTAGAAGCGAGATGGACAAAAGACATTGCTGTCATTGCAAGTAGGAAGAACATAGATGAACCTGGCAATGTAGTATGGAGATTGGTATGTTTATACTGGTATGATGGTACAAATAAAGAGATGCCTATACGCAACAGTGGGTGAATTCGGGTTGTGGATGATGACGAGGTTTGCCTGTAAATGGTCTAATTGAAATAAATGTTTTGACTTTGACTTTGACTTTGAAAAGAGAAGAAATTAAGAATGTATCTTTGTTGTTACCTTTTTTATCATTAAACTCATAAACTTGGTCATCTCCTACAGTATGAACCATAAATCTTTGATGTGCAGGTAACGTACAATAAATTACTTTGTATCAAACGTGTCATGGTCCTCAGTTTTATGAGGGAAGTGGAGGTTAATGTGGTTTTGTAGGTTTATGAGTTTTTAGAAAAGCTGTTCAGTTGATAGGACTGCTTGAGTATATGTATAGGTACCTATTTCATCATGGACAAAAACAACTGTGGTTCCTATGAGCACTAAGACTTGTCAAATCAAATCAACTGCAAAATCTTGATTCAAATTAGTTTAGAATTGAGAGTCGAATGTCGCGAGTGTCAGTCCCGAGTTTCGCGAGTGTCAGACACGAATATCGTAAATGTCAAACTCGAGTGTCGTAAGAGAAGAATTGACCACAAAAGTCGCAACTATATAAACCTCTCTTTCGTGTTGACATAAATTCAATAAGATACAAAATATCTACAAATTAAATGCAGCATGCGCGGATTAAGAAGAAAACTTTAATGTTGCGGCGTTTTCAAACAAATTATCATTTAAGTGGGTCGTTCATAATTTACATAGTTTGACTGTCTTGGCCAGTCTTAGGTAAAACATATTTTCACGATACTAAATCGGACCATCTATTACCACAGACACATTAATTGGTAACTGTGACGGTGTAAAAGATAAAACTAACATAATAGAGCCATGATGTGTTCCTTCCACAATCAAGCATCCCATACACCAACTAAAAATTCTCTTAAAACAACAAAACATATTTCTTAATATAACCCTAAATCTTGTGCTCTTCCCATAAATTCACAAGAGCACAAACCCCGAGGCTGTCAGTCCGTCTGTGTGCAGCGTAACTCAGGACCTGGCCAGTCTTTGTTTTATCTAGATCTGCCATCGCCTGACGCGCAATAGCGCAATGAAAGATTGGAGATACAAAGATCCACTTTCAATATAAATCTTCTAGTATCAGTTGTTCGTCAGTTTTGCTTGATATATCGTGATGAAGGTTCGGGATTTTGTTTTCGTGTGGAATTTTCCATCAGTCTGATTTGGAATGAAGGAACTTGGAATGCCTTGGTTTGCTAATTTAATACTCCTTATTAGTAGATTGAATTAATATTATGTCAATAAGGCCTACCATATACAGTAAAATTCCGACTAATATTAAAGTAAATCCTTTACGGATATTCAAATCTAAGCTGACCATATTATAGGTATTATTGGAATATTGTATAAAAGAATCTAGCGGAAACACATTATTTACCATAATTATACTTGTACCTACATTGTTGTTTTTATTTTATTATAGATAAGGTTGTGAATCGCTAGCATAGTTCCCTCCTTGAATTTGACGAGAATGTGCGAAACGGTGACTTGTATTTATATTCATTTATTTGCATTCCATATCATTATATTGGGTGTCGCTTTTAAGTTAAGTTGTTTCATAATATAAAGTATTTTACTTTTCACAAGCAGCTCCAGATCATACTCTTACCAAACATGTCCGTAACTATCATTTCTTCCTATTTACAGAACAAGCAAACGAAAACACACATAAATAAATACTAAACCATTTCATACGATACCAATAAAATTTAAATACAACTATCGTAAATCGCCAACTGATTAATACGTTGACATTACGTATAAAATACTTGGTATAATCAAAACAAAAGAATTTGTTCATCAGCACTATAAATTGGTAGTGGAATAGTCGCAAATCACAAGCTTTTCCGACTAGCGCTCTGATAGGAGTCGGCAACGTGTGGCTGTTTTAAGAAGCGTAGCTTTAAAAAAAGAAAAGTCAATGAACTTGGAGATTTATGTCACTGAGCGCCGGTTTCTGAAACTGTCAACAAAAATCTACTGTCAAATCTATCGTAGATATTGATCAAAACATTTACAACCATTATGTCAGTTGATTTAAGATTTGGATTTTAGTAAAAATAATAATATGTGTTGTACGGCCAAATTCTCAAATGCAACTTAAATGTAAGTCCCCTTCAAGCCTTATGCTATCTCTGTCAATTTAAGGTGTATTGTAGCGACAGAGATACATTTGAAAACGTCTTAAAGTTAAGTGATATATTGATGACATTCGCCTTAAATTCCTAGATATCATGAACTCATAATCCGCTTATTCCTTATTACCAATAAGATCAATAAAGAGATTACATCTGTTACTATATTGACCGCCTCTTATTCAATTCAAGCCGATTAGAAAACCCAAATTGATCAAAGCCATCGATCCATACCATGCCTTTAGACATCTATTTAAAAAATAATTAAACACAAAACAAAAGAATCTTATTAAAACTTCCCATATATTCCTCACTAACTACTCCTACATCCTTTAAAAAAACAACGTCCACACGTTGAGCGTCCCTGCGTAGATCAAGATGTGTGCGTTACTCGGCCTGCGCCAGCGCATTGACAGATTTATGTGAGAGGATGCCCGCCGACCCATCCCCACCACGATTAGATAATTAACTAGTTTTAACGCTCTATCATTTTAGGGTAACATTCGGTTAAGAAACTTGTTGGGATCGATTGATTTTGAAATAGACCGAATTTGGACAAAGAAGTCGGATGAGATAGAAATATGAGACTAAACAAAGAGAGATATATGCCCAGCATTGGTTGAAGTTGGAACTATGGATGATAATGACGAATGGTCCCTTAGATTCTTGGTACAGTTTTGATTGAAGACGATTTAGACTACAACTTAGTACAAACGATACGAAATCGATCTTCAAAATGGACCAGGTAACGACGAAATCTTAGTCAAACCCAACATAATTCTGATAAATGATAAAATAAAAACTCGAACCGATATAATCGGCAAACAAATCGACACTTAATTCGAACATTAGTCAGTAATAGTGGAAGACATCTTGTAACAAGTCCAGTATCAGTCTCAGATTAGTACCAGGTATTTATAATGTTGTTTTAGTAGCTTTCATATAGAAAGCGATGCGCTAACTCATCTAGCTTGGCTTTAAATTACGCTAAATGGGACCATACATCCACCAGCCTTATCTTGCGCGCCATATTTGAATACAGGGTGTGAAATCTTGCTAAAGAGCTACATTAAGTTGCAAATTACTGAAGATAGTTTATTTAGATTTGCTTTTGATTTTCTTGGGAGTGTTGGGTAGTGATTTGTGTGTGAGGAAGTGTTTCTTGGTGTTTGTTTTCTTGATAACAAATGGGAATAAAAATAAAAGAAAATCATAGGTATGGTCGTGGTAAATGTCGGTTAGTGCGGACACAGATGAAGTCATCGAATTAAAAGTAGCCTATATCATTTCTTGCGATTCAAGCTTACCCCGTACCTTTTATCAAAATCGATTTAGTGGTTTAGTCGTGTACAAGCGTTACAGACAGACACACACAGAGTTACTTTTGCATTTATAATATTAAAGTATGGATAAATCATCCATATTGATAGTAGTAGTAAAGATTGATTTTAATGTGAAATTGTTATTTGCTGTCGACATTTCTCAAATGTTATATGAAAAGTTGAGCATTTAATTGAAAGTGATTTTGCACAAACAAGACAATATTTTTCATTTTATTAATTTACAATGTCACCTCCTGATTATTATACATGCATGAAAAACTGAAGAATCTCAAAATAACGCACACAATTTACGTACACGACACATCAGATCGTAAACATGTACATGTTATTAGATAGCTTGTTGCATGTGAAATATTCATCGGCCTACAATGTTGCCGTACGTGGCGTCATCACGGCATGGCAACACTATTCAACATATCTATGGAATTATATAATAAAATACGACTGTCATCCGTCATAGTGTTGCAACCCGGATCGAGTCCTAGCGGACACGCAATCGTAAATCTGGCTCAGCACTGACGCGTCAGTCATACAAATCATTCAAACTCTCTTGAAACCCGATCGTAAATACGTCTGAGTGTAGCATTAATCATTTTGAATACAGAATAAGAAGTGCCTCGGGCGTACGCGATTGGTCGTCACTAAACGAACAATTATTCAAATGGCGCGCTCCGATTGGTCGACGGCCGTTCGGTTTTTTACGTTGACAGAGTGATGGATTCGACCCTTCGACTCGTGCGCAGTTTAGTACCCATTTCATTGTTGTGTGCGTACGTTTATGTAGCATGTGAGCTATCAATCTCCGTCTAAAAGTAAATGCTTGGAGTTTTTGTGGTCTTATTTGCGATTGCAACGTTTAACATCTTTTTGTGCAATTAACGCGGTGATAAATGATTTTTTACTTTTTTATTGATAGCAATAAAATAAAAACCTTTGTAAAGACCGCAACACGTAAAAAAGGCTCTAGACATTTATTTTATGCGTTCGCACACGTTTTATGCGTTAATGTGGCTTCTAAAACTTGTAAAGAGAAGTAATTGCTGACTGTTTTATATTACGTGTACGTTCACACACATTAACTCCATTAAAAAACGAAATTCCATTCGTAGCAACATGTAGGTAGGTACTGCAGCTGTATCACACAAGATAACACACTGTATATCAACAGTCACTGTCACATTCGAAATAGTCAACTACCCGCATCGGAGTCGATAAGTGTCGACTATTCGATAGCGTATCTGGACGATTTATCCGAGTAGAATATCGATACCCGGAAGCACCTCTGGACGGCGGGAAAATGGCGGCGGTCGGCCCTCCCCGATTGGCTGAAGCGGCGCGCGCGCACCTCACATCTGTCACTAACTATTACCTTTTTATGTAGGAACTTTACGAGTAAGTTTATAACCATGGACGCCCATCGCGAAGCGGTGAAAATATTTAAACCCCATAAATTTTTATGGTTTAAAATAAACGGTAATGGGAGTTATGTATAAAATACTTGTAATGTATGTGACTTTATCAGTGCTCTTGATTGGTTTAGAGCTCTTCGGGCCCTTTGAAGTTTTAACGCGTTTTTAATTGATGATCATTAGAGTTTAAGTATGAGCTACTTATAGTAAAACTCTGAGGCTTCTTGATACTATTTTATTAGCGTTCCTGAGATCAAATATTGGACACGGCGAAGAATTTATTACGATGGATGTCTTAAGGTAATAAAATTTATGATGATAGCTGCATTCCTCGCAGTATTAATTTTTTTTTCCAATATTATTTTGAAAACATAAAGCTATTAACTTAACGTTGTAAAACGAAGTTTTTAACGCATCATCGATTTGGTAATGACTTAAACCTAATTAGATAATTTACCAATTCATAAAAGTACTAATAAAATAAAAATGATATCGGTTTGGCTATTGGAAACCGTTAGCAATACCTATAAATATAATATAAAAAACATTCATCAGTCATTACAAATATCTCGTGACCAATTCATTGTACTATACCGTAGGTACTACACACCATTTCCATGGAGAAAATGATCCGGACATCTCTTGCACTAAAACTGAGTTAACAAAACTGCACTATGATCGGTGACTTACCTGAAAAGAGAGAGAAATCAATTGTTAATTACTTACTGTTCATTTAGAAAAAGTTTACATAATATAACATAACCTTGCCAAATAACCTACCACACGAACAAAAAAAAATTAAAATAATTGTCAATCGCGTATAAACTGCTAGGTAGGATTTGTTATTGATAATTCAGTCAATGTTATTTTATTAAACCATACGAGCCGTTACCGCCGACTTAGTGTAACCGACAAAAACCAAATTTTACAGGAGAAGGTTTTTTTTGAATATTTTTATAAATAATTGCGCTATTAAATTGAAATTTGACATATAGTAATGATTTTTGAAACCTTAGGTGTAACGGGTAAAATTTTCAAAAAAACAATAGGTTTTGAGGCTTTTTTGGCGTTTACAATATTTTTGCTGTCTCAAACAAACGAGTAACCTGGTTAAAGTTATAACGCAAGCGACAATTAGCCATTTAAACTATGGATCTATTTTCATAAGTTTAATACATTGTTGACTGTCTCGTTGGTCTAGTGGTAGGAAAACGCGACTGCTAAGCATGGGGTTCGATTTCCAGGTCGGTACACCTCTGCCTAACCCTTCGGGGATTACAGGCGTCATGCTATGTAGATCATCATCTGCCTAGCCTTTTCCCAACTATGTTGGGGTCGGCTTCTAGTCTTACCGGATGCAGCTGAGTACCAGTATTTTACATGGAGCGACTGCCTATCTGACCTCCACAACCTCACCACATACTCACTGCAGCGACAGTAACTACTTTCTGAAACACTATCACCAAAGAAAAGGAAGAAAAGTATAACAGGAAGTTTGCTGATAACTTCAGGGCCAATGTTAAACTGTTCTGGAAACAGGTAAGATTGGCTCGAGGGGTGACAGGAACATCAACTGTGAACGGTGTGAGAGCAGAAGATGGATGTCTATTAAGCGAAGAATGTAAGGTTTTGGAACGCTGGAAGGGATATTTTGAAAGTTTGTTTTGTGATCAGGATAGCATGCAAGGAGTGGGCAACTGGGCCGAAGCCAGTTTTGAAGACCCACACTTAGATGTAGATGAAGAGAATGCAATAAAGATGGATGAGATTGTAAGAGCACTGAGAGAAAATTGGCAAAGCTGCAAACTATGATAGTGTCTGTCGAAATGTTAAAGAACGGTGACGGGGTAGCAAGCCTGTTGTGCTTGAACTTTAATACCTATATGTGTTGGAGTTATGGTCGTGTGCCGGATGACTGGTGTAAGGCTGTAATTGTTCCACTATATAAAGGAAAAGGCCCACAGCAGGAGTGTAAAAACTACCGCGGCATTAGTCTTAAGCGTTATCGGCAAACTGTATGCGAAAGTTTTAATTAATAGGGTGATAGGAGTGACTAATGAGAAAATTTGAGATGTGCAAGCGGGATTTAGACAGGGAATGGGCTGTATGAATCAGATCTTCTCTTTAAGGTGTATAGCCAAAAAACATCTGCCAAAGTACAAGAAAGTCTGTTGCGCTTTCGTAGATTTGGAGAAGGCCTATGACAGTGTGTGGAGGGAAGAATTATGGTCGACTCTATCCATGTATGGTGTGGACGGACGCTTGATATGAGCACTGAAATCTTTATAAAAAGATTCCAGTGCTTGTGTTAGGATAAATGGGGCATACACCGACTGGTTTTGCATCTCAAGAGGTGGACAGGGCTGTGTAGCGTCTCCTTGGCTGTTCAACCTCTACATGGATAGTTGTTTGGCGGATTTAAGAGTGAGTGTGGATTAAGGATGGATGAGTTGCTTGTCAAATGCCTGTTATACGCAGATGATCAAGTTCTTCTTGCATCGTCGGCAGAGCAGTTGCAAGACATGGTAACGGTAATGAATGACGCGTTTAAGAGGAAAGGGATGAATATAAATGTGAACAAGACGAAAGTGATGGTTTTTGAAAGAGAAGAGGATGTATCGGCGTGTGATGTGAAAATAAAACTTAATTTTATCACACGTAATAACCAGATAATTATAATTTAACACTAAATACAGTACAAAGAGATAGTTATTGCATCACAATCTTCACTGGAATGAACTCGTCGCAACACGTTTTTTGCCACTTTGTTTATAGTCATCATCTGCCTAGCCTTTTCCCTCCCAACTATGTTGGGGTCGGCTTCCAGTCTAACCGGATGCAGCTGAATACCATTATTTTACATGGAGCGACTGCCTATCTGACCTCCACAACCCAGTAACTGGGTAATACGATATCAGGGTACGGGTACTGGGTTACTTTGTTTATAGTAAACGACAAAATTTTGATGTACTGAGTCAGTTGCGATAACAAGTAGGGTCGCTTACGCTGTAATTCTTAGGTAATTACGCAACTTACGATAATTTTGATTATGTCGGTTACTGTAAAATATAGAAAACTGCTGTGCTAACGATAAACTTAGCATTTGCTATAACTTTATAATTGGTTGTCTTTTGGCGGGAAAAGTCGACAAACCAAGTCCGTTATAGTTTAAAAAGTCGTCTGCGATAAAAAACGCAGTTTAGGTAAAAATGTCGCTTACGATAAGACGGCGGTAATGGCTCGACATCTAGATTCCTATACTTGTTAGATAATTATAAAAACGGTTTAATGTATGTATTAAAAGGCGTTTTTATTTTATTTTTTTATATTTCAGTGAACTAATCAGAGCAGCTTTCCCACGTTTGACAAATTGTCATATTAGTTTTGAGTCGATTTTTGTTTGAGAAACCGGGGGTTAATCATTTAGGTAAGAAATTCCAATTAAAATTACATAAATAATGCTTTTCATACTCCTAAATGGGACACTCTTAAGGTGAGAGTCCACGACCAAAAAAAAACTGTCCTAAGTTCAAAAAATATTTACAAAATAAAAGCTTCTTTCCTAAAAATAAGTCGCAATACTTCAAAAGTAGTGACGCAAGTCTTACACAAGCTTAAGTTCCAGTCTTCCAGTCGTGACAGTGAAGGCTTTAGCAGGACACGTTTCCGGTTCCGGCTCGCAATTAAATCTTTGTTTAACGAAGAAAACTTAATTAAATATAGTCAAAGGGAAGCTTCTTTGATTGATGTCGTTATTTTGATGCTGGTGTTTGTTTGTACCTACTTAATATAGGTAAGTACATTATTTTGTAAATGTGTGTGTTTTTAGAACCTGTGAATTAAAAGAAGCAGTTTTGTTGAATATGCCAAAACAACATTTAAAAATATCTTTGTAACTTTGAAATTACTTTGGTTTGTCAGGGGTTAGCGCAGTGGCTGAGCGATCCGTTGCAGTGCTGCGTGGCGCAGGTTCGATACCCGCATAATACAATTATTTGTATAGCCTACAGATAGATATTGTTCTAGGTCTGGCTGTTTGTGTATGTGAGTTAATATGTTTGTTAACTCAGCCATGATACAGGAATAAAAAAACAGGCCTTATTTTCTTCCTTTGCATTATTTATTCCTCTACAAAGACTTACAAGATTAAGGTGTCAGTTTAACATTTAAACTTAAGTAACATCATAACATCACGCCTGTAATCCCCGAGGGGTTAGGCAGAGGTGTACCCATTAATACAACCACATTTCGCCAGTTATGTTTAAGTCCCATGTAATAGGGGGCGAGCCTATTGCCATCAACCGGGCACAAATCCAGACTCCGAGGCTGTTACTGAGAAATTTCTGATGGAAAAACCCAATAACACTGCTCGACCTGGGAATCGAACCCAAGACCTCATGCTCAGCAGTCCCACTTTGCGACCACTACACTAACGAGGCAGTCAAAACTTAAGTATTACCAGTAAAAACCGCTTATTAACTTCAAAACTTTATTCACCCACAAAATACCACAGCAGACAAAACCTAATCGATTTGCAATCACACAAAGCCTCGAATTCACCACAAAATGTAAAAGCACCGTCACAATGAAAGGTTTAGAATGTTTATATTGTCGCCTAATGACAGCTGCAGCGTTGACCACTTAGTCGATCGTCTGCGCGACCCCTAATTACTAAATAAACTGCCAACTGATCGACCAACACAATCGCTGAAAAGTAAACTTCATTTTGAACCTAAAATTAACGTACTAAAGCTTCTACTCGTAAAACCTCAAAGTCAATGTTTTAATAATTAGGCCACTAACACTAAAACACTTTAACGTACCTAATGACAAGAAAAAAAATATCTTTTTTAATTTAGTTACCTATTCAAAAAGGTAGTTTCGTATGGAGAAGAATGGGCAAGAAACTCAAAACTTACTCTTCAAAAAAAAAGATTTACCATATCTTGTACAGGTACATTAAGTCAATAATTGGTGCCTCCAATAAAAATCATTCGAAGTACTACAATAGGTACCAAGTGCGACAAATAAAGGTCAAAATTTAACGACTATTTCAATCGTCCAATCACAAAGCAGAAGCTAACCAAGCAACATATTAATTCCCCACTAAAGCTACTACATAACACCATTGTTTTCAAATGTATAAATTAATAACGGTATTAAAAAAGCTATAACGATAAAAACGACCCACACAGTTATCACGTTACAAGATCAAAAAGTTTAGATTTCTATAACGCGAGCCACCAACAGTACAATAAAAGTTGAAATCGGACATTTTTAATGTGTTTTTACGAGCCGTTTAAATCGCGTTTATTTAACTGTATTATAAACGTTACGACAAAAGGTATTCTATCGTTGTTGATATGCTTAGTTTGGTAAAGTTTCCGATATTAATTAGATTACCGTTGTTATGTCAAAGATCATTGGGATTATTGTCAAAAATAGCGGTAAGCTGGCGCTCTGCCCGGCTCCTTTGTTGTTATAAAAGAATTAATTTTGCATTTATAATGAGATAGTTGTAGACATATCCAGTTTTAGTCCGATGTGTTGCTTAGATTAAGTGTTTGTTCGACATTTTCAAAGTTTACCGACTGGATCGGCACTATTTGAAATTTGAGACAATACACGATGTGAAAGAAATTATGGAGTTTACAGACAGTTCGAAATTTGTTAATTGATTAGAATCTTAAAATTTATTATAATTAAATGTGCTTATTTGAATGTAAATGAAGTGTGATCGACTCATAAGATAGATATTAATGACAGTATTACAAATCGTCGTGACATCGCGACAGAAGAATGCGAAAATGTAGGACAAAGCATAATAAGTATTACTTCGTTGTATGGCGACATTTTCTATCTAAACGAAAGATGAAAATCTGCAGCGACTAAACTAAGGTTGTCAAAAGAAAATTAATTAGCGTCTGTCCGCGAGCTCCTCTGCGTGGACTTTAGAATTAAGTTCTAAATGATTCTATAGGAAAACAAAAATAGGAAATAAAATATCTTCAAAATTTCAGCTAATTCTAAATAGCCGTTTAAGTGTGAAAGTGTAATCAACATCATCCATCCATCCATCTTCAAAAGCTTTCGCATTCAGCCGCGTATGGTGGAAGTAGTATTTTCCGAATATTTGTCGATTTACATCAAAATCAACTCTTTAGATTATCAGTAAGAATACTTCGCTTCATCACCATCACACTACATAAATTAAGTATAGTTAATACCAACGACTTATCTATAAGTACCAATATCTTTATTTAAATTTGCCAAACGAAACGACCAAAACAAAACAGTAAACTATTCCCGAAGAAATTGAAACTAATTGCTGCAGTCGTCTGATCAAGTCCAGTCGAGTCCTTTTCGGTACCAGTCGGCAAATCAAGCCAATATGTAGTTATTTCAGTAATGCAGCATCTCACTAGCTCAGTTACACTCTAGACACACAACACTGCTACCAAAGGTTCTAGATAACATCTCGGAACTCGAACGCTAATATAAAATCGATTCACACGATTTTATCAGAAAAAAACAGTTGAAAATATACAAGAAAAATATTACCGGTTAACGTAACGATAGCCGTAACCAATCAACTGATTTAGATAATTATTTTATTGCTGGGAAAAATTGAGTTAAATCGGTGAAAAAATCATATAGTGTATTGTTAATGGGTGTTGATAACGATTTGTTGAATATAAATCAAATAAGCTAATTGTCCATATAAGATGTTTTTATCGTTGAAATCGAAAATTGGGCCTGTTTTTGTACAAGGTTATTCTAACTGTAATTTAAAAGTAGTAAAAAGCTTGAATTGTATGGAGAATATTGAATCATAATCGTTGTATAAGGATTTAAACTTGTGTTTGTTCGACTTCCGAACAGAAAAGCTTTATTACAGTTATAAAAATGTATTTTAATACAACTTATATTACTGTAACGCCATTCAAGAAATCAATCAGAATTCAATAAAAATCGATTACAATTTCACTTCTCACAACACTCACCCGCAAACTCGAAAGCGACAAACTTTCGACTGGAACCGCACAAAATATAATAGTAGTATCTTAGTAACCAACATAACAAAAGCGTGGACTAAGATCAACACACATTAGCTCTCAGACTTTGACCTGCCGCATTATTTATTGACGGGGAGGACAAAAATATATCGTCACGGATAGATAAAATCAGACGAAGCTACATGTTATAGGCTTTGCCGGTACCTACGGCCAGCGCAGTTAGAACTGCATTTATTATTAGCAAAAGGGTGAGTTTCTAGTACCTACACTTCCATTTTCGTATTTTCTTTAATGCCCAAATAGATGCATTAGCTGGGTTTAATCGGAATAGGGTAGATGAAACTACTTTCCAATCAATTGACGTATTTTTTATGACCTGTCAAAACGCGATTCTGTATGCCAAAAAATAACGTGTGACGTCACTTTTATGTCGACTCAATTGACTAACTATTTATTAATTTGGAAGCAATTAAAAATCAAATCTTACAGTCAATTGAAAATTAATCGGGTTTTCAGGGCTGAAATAAAGTGTTTCTTTAGAGAAGTTATGTCTTGGAATTATTTGGATTAATTTTTATGTTTAGTAAAATGGTGCGTCTATCTAACTACAGTTGATTTAAAAAAAATCATGACTGTGTCTATACAAGGTTTGAATTTGAAATAGGGTATAATATGTCATCATGTGGGTGTAATATGTATGTGTATCATTAAGAATAACTTTTACAATGGGATCACTAAAATTATGAAAAAGAAACCAGCTGTTCCATAAAATTATGATCGTGTTGTACCTAAACTTTTTTGTAGAGAACAGCAGATTTCTCTTTTCTTGTTTTTATTTAGGTTTAGTCCCATAGTAAAAATTGTTCATAATGATGAGTAATATATATGTAAAAACCTGTAATGGGGTATCCATTCCAGGTTTTCAGTCATCTTGTATAAACTTGCTTTATGGCAGTTTGATACTTGACATCGTCATCATTAAACAGGGTATCTGCATTATTTTACTTACAGATTTAACTAATTACTTATTAGATTGTTTGTCGTATGTGTAGATAGTCACAATTTAAAGGTTCTACTTGCAAGGTGAGGTTTTACGGCTGTTTATATTCTCATATTGGAATGCAAAGCTAGACCTGTCGAAATACTATTAGCAGTTAGCTCTCCAGACCTGCAAGGGATCACAACCTTGATATCAATACGAGGCACGTTACACCCCATACGTACAGTTCGAAGGATAAATCGGTGCGTACAGTCGACGATACAATAAGCCCATGTGTCAGCGACAGTTATCTCGCAAGACACCACAATCTCTCCAACTGTCGGTCACACACAGACGGACCCGGGTATAGTTTGATGTATATTGGGGAACAGATTCGAGGGCTATCGTGATATTGTATGAATATTAAGACTTGTCTATACAAATTATTAAAATTGAAGTGTGTTTGTAATGTCAAAATAAAAGCTTCTACAAAATGAATATGCTCAGTGGTCAGTGATGATGACTGAAAATACTGGATCCTACCATTATGAAAGTGACCGTTTGTGAGGATGGACTGATGGATGGATGGATGTTTGGTATTCTTTTAAACGGCGCAATAGAATTAGATGAAGTTTGGCAACACATAATTATATAATGATCTAGTATAACACATAGGTTTTGTATCCTGTTTTTGTTTTTTTTTTTACCGTGGGATAATTTAGGACTTTGGTTTAATTCTATAGTCAACGCAGCAGAAGTCGCGGGAAAAGCTAAGTTGATGATATATATTTTTTTCAGAATTGTCAGGTGCGCAGTACTCGTAACCGGCGTGCTTGTATGACGAGATGTATGAACGTAGATGAGGCGAAAGGAGTATGTAAGGATCGTAGCAGGTGGCGTCCTGTAGTTTCTGCCTACCCCCATGGGAAAAAGGCGTGAGTTTGTATGTATGTATGTATGTATATTTTTTTTACTTTTAATTTTTTTTTGGTTTACTTATTGACTCAGTGGTGGGCCAGAATATGCCATCAAAAAAAAAAATAGTTATTGTATTTAAGCATACTACCTCTAGAATATCTTGATCTACAAAACCTTGTAAACAGCCTTTCAAATAGGTATTGTATTAAATCTTTAACGCTTACAATCTCAAACAGAAACCTGGTCGACCATTCAACGATCATAACAAGTACTGTCTTGTCTTTGACGTTGTCATACATTGTCGGGCCTTTAACATACGCGTCATTATTTCTTTGTTTCCACCGCTGGCGGTTTGCAAGGGACAGTGTGTTCGTGATATAAGTAGTGTGCAGCAGTGTATATCGCAAAATAACATGTGTACAATAATATCGAATAGACAAGGCATGACGTTTGCATCGCTGTGTTGGGCTGCTCGCCGTGGGCGGAATGTGGACAGAGATGTGGAGACGATGTTGGTGTTATTATTTTTTAAGAAGACTGTGCGGGATTTTTTGTGAATGTGACATCAAAAACACAGTGTTCATCAAATCATTAAAACTATTTTTTTTTAATAGTTTGTACGAAAGCACCAAAACAATATTTCTTGTAATATGCACCACTTTGTTTTAAATGAGACTCGCTCTATTCTAATATTGTTTTTGTTTTTCCTACTACTTTGTAAAAAAACATAGTGGTTTAATCAAGTTTATATTAAGTTCCCAGTGTGATTTTGTGTATCGTTCTTCAATTAAGCAAATAAATGGAGTTTTTCTTATAAATGATTTTAATTACAAACTACTAGATTTTTTAAAGCATCTAGCTCTGCTTTCATCTTATAGTGTTGGTAACCAAGAAACGCTTTTTATTAGTTTACTACATAATTTCAGCAATTTATTTAAAAAAATAAAAGCTTGAAAAAATAACAAAGTCCACTCCACAGTTCCGCTCGTCGGCTTAATTCGTCGTGACGTCATCGGTCGGTGGTCGCGAGTCAGTTTTTGCATTTTATCATCTGTGTGTCCGTTTGTTTTGCTCCTGTCTTGTGTTCGTTATAGTCAAGTTTCGTATTGTATGCAGTACATGTTTTATTAAATTATGTTACGTGCACTGTTTGACGATTTTGGTAATACCTAGTTGGCTTATTTTATTGGGGTTTTTTTGTGAAAATCTGGTGTTTACGTAAGGACTGTTAAACTAGAATAAGTAACAGTGGAAAAAGACCAATGATCCTGAATTAAAAGTATAATATAAGTAGTCACTTAAAGGGCATGTCACATAGGCACATCACTAATTACTATAATGTCATTTATAATGTGACCTTTAGTGCTTAAACAGCTACTATAAATGCTGTCTCTAAAAGTTACAAGGATTCCCCTCCCCATTCACACCACAACGAATGGTACAAGCATAGCAAAAAGTCCTTTGAACTCTTTCTTATTAGAAAATATCTACAGTACCTAAATCAATCACATATCTTCATCCATAAATCATAATCACTACAGCCATCCTCAACGAATCTAATCTCAACAGTGGGTCAGCACAACTTATGATACAAATGACGATCACGTCCAACGATAAGTACAGTCACGGAGAAAAGTTAAAGGTCGCCAAGGATCGATCGCCGCAGATGTCGGCATTAATCGGAGTGTTTAATCCGTCCGCCGGCGAATAAATCAACGCTAATTGTACCTATTTATATTTATCAAGGAACCACTTGGACGGGAAGAGTTTGCGTTGCGACTGTACATTTGCTATTTTGTTTTATGGGGTTTAAATTGTAGTGAGAGCGATAAATTGTTTCCTTTTTTGTAATTCCTCGTTGGTCTAGTGGTCGCAAAGCCCGACTGCTGAGTCGGTCTTGGGTTCGTTTCCCAGGTCGAGCAAAGTGTTATTGGGTTTTTCCAGCAGGAATTTCTCAGTAGCAGTCTTGGAGTCTGGATTTGTGCCCGGTTAATGGCAATAGGCCGGCCCCCTATTGGGACTTAAACATAACTATCGAAACGTGGGTGTAATAATAGGTACACCTCTGCCTAACCCTTTGGGGATTACAGGCAATGTAACTGGTGTTAAAAATCATTTCCCAGCAGTATATTTTGCTCTAAGTTACTCAGTTTAATTGGCAATTTAATTGTATATGCATAGAGGGCTATCTATGTGATATGTCTATTTACATCACGTATATTTTAAAACTAGCTTCTACCCGCGACGTTGCCCACATAGTTTATTTAATCCACGTAGGTATAGTCTATAGTTCTATACTATTTCTCATAAACCTGGCTATCATATGCAAAAAGATTTTTTCCAATCCGACTGCTCGATCCAGAGATTTAACAAACGGTAAAGAACTCTTCCTTTGTTAAATTGAATATAGATTGTAAAAAAGTTGCATCAAACAACATAATATGTTGTTAAAAAAAGAGAAATGGAAATGAGCTTACAATCTGAAGCTAAGTAAAATAATAAAAAAACTATTTAAAAATAAAATTCAATGGATTAGGATCAGTAAAAGTTTTATTCAGCGAATCGAATTTTATTGAAATTATTTTTACTAAAACATGATTGTTACGTAAACAATTATATCAAAGTGCAAAATAAACGTGTTTCTCATAATCTATAATAAACATAATTATTACATGTTAATGTTAACGACAATTAAATAACCGGGACAAAAATAACGGTGCGGATTAACAATAAAAAAAATATCGGTATTTTAAAAGTATTAAAAAACAATGTTATTTTTCGTGTTATGACATTTTTTAAAGTGAGAATTTTGTAAAATTACCCCGTAATAGTAATTGAGTAGATATTTAAATGGGAAGTTTCGAAAATCTTGGTTGTAAAACTGTAAAATGGCGCCTTTCAAAAGTAATTTCAGAAGCGCCATTGGCATTCCAAACTCACTCGTAATGCAATCGACTTCAGTAGAAGTAGGTACAAAGTTCCTTTCTCATTTCAAATACGAATAACCGTGTTGACAAAACAGTATTGAGGTAACATCATATAACATTATTACGCATAAAAATAAATAGAACAGACTTCATCCAAAACATCAAACCGTTTCAAAAATAATAGCTCATTTCCATCCATCACTTACATAACATAACACAACTATATAAAAACATAACGCAAGCACATAACACTAAATCATAAACATAACATAAAAAGAAAAAAACGGGCGCCCACAAAAGAATGACCGCGGTACAGTCGAAAGAAATGACTCGAAATCTATAAATCTAGCGTGTGTAGCGGGCCGATCTCTGAAACCATCACAAATATGTCAAAAAGGGCTATAAACCGTCGGCGGCTATATAGCCCGGAGATGCTTTATAAGTTATTATAACAAACACAATGAGAAAACGGAGATATGTTATTAATAGCCGATTGATGAGGCGATAGCTGAAGATACCATAAGTCGCCGTGACTGATGCTAGGAAACTTTTAATGTTCAGTAATTTATAGTTATTGTTGAAGCCAAATGTTATATTATTGTTAGTTTGTTAGTCGGGACTTTCTGTTTGGTATAAATATTTTTTTGTGAGGCAATTCGTTTTGATGGGAATGGGAGAAAATATAAAATATGTCGTGCTTTCTAGGAGTGGAATGCAGGATTCAAAATAAAGTTTCTTTTGATGCTTAGCTTTGTGTAGTAGCGATGGGTTACTTGGCATCTCTCACTCGTGTTATTATAGATCTCTCGCTCCGGTAGGCCTTACTTTTATTAACTAAGAGTCATTAAAATCATAAATATTTACTAATGAATAATCAATTAAAAGTAAGCTCAACACAATCTTTCCCATCATGGTTTCATTGAGAGAAATACGACCTAATCTGACCTCTCCAGCTTTTTGACGAGTAAAGTCTTAGTGGCTCATGATGATACCACCTAGTTAAGTCTTATGATCTCATCAATGCATCAAACATCAGATGTACTTAAAGAAAGAGGTGAGGCCATCTTACGATAAAGACATAAACATGAAACTTAGTGGCACCCATAATTTTCTAGTTTAAACTGTCTTTTCCAAAACGAAAAGAATATCCTTGTAATCGTTGGGTACAGTCGCACAGAACGAAACAGGTAGGACCGAGGACATTTACATAAAAAATGTTGACTTGTGGCAAATTGTGGGCGTTCGCTTCGTTGGCTTTAATTCAGTCTGGGTCCCGTATTAATAATATTTATGTAATACACGTTACAGTAAAATATCTTGAGAGTTATGCCCCGTGGAATCTCATGTAAGAGGTAAAATTTAGTGACGGGCTCGCTCCTTGCCTGTTTTAGACCACATTTTTTGGTTAGATATTTTTACGGTTGAGTGTACTTCGTGATAAACTTTCTCAGATGTTTTTATTAATGTAACTAACAAAGATGTCATGTGAAAATTATGGAAAAGCCTTTGTCATGAAAAACTATAGACGCAATAGAAAAGAATGCGTGACCCAGCAATCGCATAAGTCCACCGCGGAGCAATAATTATGATAATCACCAAAGTTCTTGGAACTTTATTACCGACGCACAACGAATAAAGACACGTACATAAAATTTTACGACACACGTCCATCCTATCAGATGTCACTGGAACACAATTAACACTAATAGAAATCGAATTTCCAAGTAAAATGTGTAGTCAGGTACCTATGTGACCGAGATCGGGTCACGACTGACTCGTAAGACAAGCCTGACTCATGTATGGACATATAGTACCTATGGAGATGTGACAGTTATGTCTGGGGGGAAAGCTTTTGAGATTTTACTTTTAAGGATTTTTGTTTATAGGGAGATTTGGGTTTATGGTTTATTGAATGTGCTAACTTAGATTATTAAGAGGCTTTATTTTTTAAGCATTGTCTTTTAGAAATTCTCAATTTGGGTGCATTTTAATAAATATAGCAGTCTTTGTGTAGACAAAGTATCTAAGTTTATCATGGACATCACTGACTTGTCAATGTCGTAATCGCTCAATGGTTAAAGCGCTCGCTTCTCATGCATGTGGTTGTAGGTTCGATACCAGGCAAGTAAAAATGTGTCATTTCCATTATATATATATACTTTCTAAATTCATCTTGAACATCAGTGACATCGGTGAAGGAAAACATAGTGAGGAAACCTGGACTTAAAAATAATGTAAGTCTAAAATCGCCAATCCTACTTAAGCAAGCGTGGTGATCAATACTCATGCCTTGTACGAGAAGACACCTTACCCTGCATTGGGACAATAATACGCAGGTATTAATGCAGTCTCCATAAAACTGAACCTTCTCCAAGAAATCAGCCATAGTTTATCAGAAGCTATTAGAATATTTAGCTCATCACACAGGGCGAAATATATAGCCGTATAAATACTGGTAATATTTTAAAGAAAATTATTGTCACTTGGGACATGTATATCTCTGAAATATCTCAGAATTATGAAGCTTCACAGTACGTCTCATTTCATCAAAACCCGATATTTATCGCCCGAGAGAGTGCCAACTAGACACTTTAGTTACCAGCTATATGCTGCTATTAATTTAATAGCTTAGGTGTATAACATTCATGATGAAAGTCTGGGAATCTGTTTACAAGGGATTAACATATCAATATGTATACTAGCTTCCTTTCGTGACTTCGTTCGCGTGGAAATCTAAAACCTCTTTAGTATGGCCCTGTGGCAAAATCCTTTCTTAGCTCATATCTCCTACCTATCTATCTACCGGCCAAATTTTAGCTTAATAGGTCAAGTTATTGAGAATTCGTGTTTAATTAGCGAGTGAATGACTTCTCGTTTTTATAGATTCGCAATAAAGATAGACTGTCATGGCAACTGGGCTTTAGGAAGACTGCTTTATGAAGACCTTCAAAATGAATATACATAATATGACATGTTTCATTATCATGTTCTCAAACAAAAGGCTGCTCAAGACAGATGCCCAAATGGGAGAAGAGTTTTCAGGGGAGTTTCCAAGAATCGCCACCACAGACAACCATAGTTACTTGTCAAGTCAAGATCTTTATTGCGGTAAGTATTAGGGTATGAGTTAGTTCTGCACCATCAACTGGTTAATAGTAACAATATAATGTGTGTACTACTTATGTTAAACACCTTGATTGATAACATTGAATTATTATTGTTTTTTGTTTGTAGCTAGTAATGTATAAATATTCAGCAGCCCTAATAACAACAATAAATCACTCAAAACAGATAAGTATCAGTTAAGTAGCCAATTAATTACTTTGTCCATCTTCACGTCAGGATTAAAATATCATTAAAAACGTATTAAAAAAATCAAGCGACAAACTCCGTCTTAATCAGCGATGTGTACGTAAACAAATGACTAAGATTAATACAAGCATCACTTTGATATCAATACGCGTCTATCAACAAAAGGTTAGTTCAGACGGCGAGCGACGCATGTCTTGATAGCTCGCGACGCGGCGCGACAGCTGCGCGACTAAAAATACTCGCCGGACGCACGATTCCGCGTTTTTCACTGTCAGTGCGCGCATCAATTTCTGTCAGCATTTGTTAGCCAATGACAGATGTTTTACGCCTCCAACAATCGCGCAATTTTTGATGTGCATTCACATTAACCCTTTATTCATTTGCTGTAAGGATTATTGTGGTCTGGCATGCGTATTGTGGTAATGTTGTAGCTGGATAGAACAGGACGCCTTGTAGTTGTCAGTCGGGTAATGACAAGTGTATAAGGACGTATTTATGTAAACCCTTTGAGATACTGTTTTAGAATTTAGAAGTGGTTGGTATGCATGCCTAGCTTATTAGTGGGAGTTGTTTGAATATCACGCCGTAATGAGAGAGATAAATGAGTGACAGCTCTTGGGCAATGATTGGCTGGTATTAGCTGGGGATTCCTCGAAGTGTTCGATTATTCTTGATGTTATTGATGAACTGTGATTAAGGAACATGCTTGTCAAATCTGTCGATTTTACGATCAACTTATAGGTGAGTACGGTGGAATTACATTAACGATCATAATAACGCGATATTAAGAGGACATCGAAGAGCAAAGTTTCACCATGAATCCAGCAGGTACACATAATCAACTGTCCCATATAAAAGTACCTACAATATCAACAAAGCTTATTTTTAAAAGCGTCGATAAGTATCTACGCTTGTTGGTCTAGAATCGTGTTCTAATTCTATGGTAAAAGGCAGTCTGCTGATGTCCCCCCTATAGAGTTATAAATGATAAAGTAATAGGCATTATACTTACACGCTGCCACCGTTAGAAATGTCGAGATTAAGTGGTCCAATGTTCCATCATTGCTAAATCTTTTTTACTACCTTCACTATCCATCAGCAGTTTCCCCTTTTAAAAACACATTTTAGTCTGTCCTTCCAAAACCTTCACACTCCACACATATTGGCTCACCCTATTCATATTAATGGCTCCAGAGCATATCAACCCACATTATAATACTAATATTAATTCACATATCTCGATAAATCAGTCGGTTCATAGCTCACATAGTTCAGAGCACTGGATCACTCACGGAGTGCCAGTGTCGCTGCACCGACAACTGATATATCACGTGATTAGCGACGTTTTCATGCGCTCGCGCACCGTGCAAGATGGCGGAAGGAAAATGATAAGTTGTCAACGTAATCTTATGTATCGTATTTTTTGCTCAAGTTAGTAGGTAGTAGTAGAACTATAAATAAACAATAAATAATAACGTAACAAAAGAAAGGGAATCGGTATCTCAATGGGAGGACGATTTTCGGAAGAAAGCTGGTGGTCCTTAGAGGAGTATAATCCATTATCGAAAGGTAAGTAACTAGAGATCTTTGCGAAAAAGCAAGGAAAAAGTATTGAGCAGAATGTAGTAAGTAGTATTATAAAGATGTAAAGTTTGTATCTTTTTTTGTTAGTAAATGGTAATCTCCAGAAGTACTGGTCCAATTATAAAAAAACAAAGCTACACTATTGCCGAGTGCCATCGGGCATCATGTTTTATAAGGTAAAGTTACTTGACTTCCACGTCAACGAAGTCGCTGGTGGAAGCTAGTCTTTAATAAGATTGTTCAATAAAAGCCATTATTATTATGATTGTAGTAGCAACACACTCTGCTACGCACTTCCTCGGACCCAAAGACCAAGTCTCTGTAATCTAGATTAGATCGTAACTCCACAATTATGACGCACCGTATCATCGCCGTGCTATTTCGGTTGCTAAGAGACGCGGTTCGTGTTGATGGTTCAATCACATGCAGTCTTTGTTTATGACAGTTTCAAACTAAAGAGGTGACGATTTAAATAGGTCGGTTTTAGTTATTTCACTAGTAGGCGCTACAAAGTAGCGATGTAGGGTAGCTAGATAGTTATTAAAGTAAATAGAATAATTTTGTTATTAATTTAAGAATTACATTTATTATGTTCTTGGTCCTAGGAATTGCAATCGAATTCTAAAAAATAAATAATAGTGCCAAAAAAAGGTAATAAATACTGTTCTCTAAGAAAAGACAGTTGAAAAACTGGACTCTAGCAATGATGGAACAGATTTGCATACGAAATTGGCTCACACACCTTCTGTAATAACTACATATAATACAATACAATTAATTCGAAATCAAAACCTCTGCCAGAATTTGGAAGTGGTTTCACTATTCGTTTCATTACAGCGTATAAATAATAGGTAGGTTAAACGTACCTAAACGCGGCAGTTCGAGGTGAATATGGCGGAACGCTTTGGATAAGTTCCCCAAGAAATGGCAAGATGAAGCACAACATCGAAGGAAGTGGAGGAACTTTGCCTCGGAGTGGGACAGTAAAGGCTAACAAAAAAAACTAATTGAACTAATTAAACCGAGTTAAGCATGATTAACAAAATTGTGACATGCGTCTTATCATCAGATAGCGATAAAAACACCATCTCCACTACACCGTCTTGGCACATAGACTGGAAAGTGACAAGTGAGCTATTGAGCGAGGTATGACAACTGTGACACACACTAGTGACTCACGCTATTACGTATAAATAGATGAGTTGATGGCAGAGATTTTCTTTTGATTCAGTCTTTGAATAATGGAGTTACACGGGTTTTGAAGAGTGGGCAGAGAGTTGTCTCGCAAACCATCACTTCGGATACTGTACTGTGTTTTATTGAAGCTGGTGAGAAGTGAGAGTAATGCAAGCCAAATGGTTGTACGGGGCATCTCCGCTTTGGTAGGAGCCGGACCTGACTCGTCACCGGAGTGGAGAGGAGCGAAACAGTAAAAATGAACCAATAGGGTCTCCTAGTAGCTGTCCAGCGGAGCAGAGGCGTTAATTTTCCTCCGCTCCGCTCATCTTCGCTTTCATGGAAGGACATTTGTTTTGACGTAGACATTATTGTTAATCCACATTCTAGTTTCTATTGAAATCAAGTCTGTATGTGTTATCAATAAAGTCAACATGCCCCTTTATCAATTTACTTTCAATAGAATAAATTGATAAATAACAGAAGTAACAAGTCACTAAAAATATTCATTTATTATGTGTAGGATACTACCTACTAAATAGAAGAAAAAACTAAATAGATTATTTTTGATTTCTGACTTTAGTTCTGAATTCAGCAAGATTATAAACAGCATGAATTTTTTTTATTTTTATTTGCCGGCTATGATACTTAGGGATTAGACTCATTAATTTCTTGTACGTTGATTCTTTGGGGTTTTAGTTTTTACCTTTGAAATAAAACTAAACAAGGAGGGACCAGAGTCGATTGATTTATAAACATCATTTATTTCAAATCGATTTAAAGGAGGTTCTTATCGGACTCATTCATTTTGTTTTTTATCGATTTTAAAAGGGGTGTTCTTCAACCGTCCCCGACAATTATTATTATTTACCCTTTAGATACGGAGGAAGTCGTCGATACGACTTTTAAACTTTATTAGTAGTAGGCAATCAGATAAACAGCTATTTATGTAACATCGGAAGGACCAACGGTGAGAACCGAGTTCTACATTTTGGTCCTTCCGATTTCTTTGGCACAGCTAGAAGATCCTAAGCCGTAAGTTTAAGGCAGGTGTTCCGGATGTCCTAAATGATTACATATTTCCTTTGAGACAGTAGAAATGTCACTGAACCAACTAACGAACAAGCTTCAACTTTCTGACTAACTGACCGACTCCTTGACAGTTCAAATATGCCTGCAAATGATTATATTATAAATGCTTTGATTTTGACCTTGAAATCATAGTCATAGTAATTTATTCATTAGAGAACAATATTTTTGGACGCGAAATAAATGAATGCGCTTTTCTGGCGGTCTCCACAGTTCAGTGGCGTAGCTTGGGGGGGGCCGGGGGGGCCATGGCCCCGGGCGGCATATGTCAGGGGGCGGCAAGTGCCACGGTTTTTTTTATTTTAAATTAAAAAAAAAACTAAATCTCGCCCGCAATGTTACGGGTCAATCAAGCAATTTCAACGACAGAAAATACAAAGTAATATTAAAATGGTACTGTTTTAAGAGATGGCGGTGGGCCCTCATTTCTTCCCATAGCTGATAGATGTATGTTCCTTTTGAAGCAGTGGTAAATGTTATCTTGACTTTAAAAGTTAAATAGTCCGTTGAATAGAATATTTAAACTTTAAAGTAATCATTACGAGGGGGCGCGGCAAAATTTCGGCTGGCCCCGGGCGGCAAAGACCCACGCTACGCCACTGCCACAGTTGATTCTGGCTTTCTGGAATTGTAGTAGATGGGAACAGTTCCATATAAAAAATCTAAAGATTAGTGCGTTAAATAAACAAAAAGCTCTTATTAGCTTTATTTATTAAGCATAGATACGGTACCTATCTGTAATATCCTTATTACAAAAAATATAATAAGTAATATAACAGTTCAATCACGTTTAGCTATTTATCATGAGGATTGTAATCGAATAAGAAATAAGTTTTTCTGTTTGTTGACACGAGGATTTCCTCCGCCGTGGGAAACGTTTAATATACTCAACAAGTACTTAAAAGAAATATCAATGAGCATCAGAATTAATGTACAAAGAAAGTATTAACACAAACATTAAACAAACAGCCGTTATGTGCTAGAAAATGGTCATAGCAATCTGGTCGATAGACAGCTAAGTATAATGAGCTACCTTCGACTTCGTCCGCATGGAAGTCAAATCTTGTAGATGGATGTTTGTTACTCAATCATGCCAGAATTTTATCCAGATCTGTACAGCCGTACAGATCTGGATAAAATTTGGGACAGAAATAGATTACATACATAAACTCACGCCTTTTCCCATGGGGGTAGGCAGAAACCACAGAACGCCACCTGCTACGATCCTTACATACTCCTTTCGCCTCATCTACGTTCATACATCTCGTCATACAAGCTCGCCGGTTACGAGTACTCCGCACCTGACCTTTCTGAAGAACCTCACCAATAAGGTCAGTGTAGGTCTTCCTAGGGCGACCCCTCCCTGCGTTGCCACTCACCTCTGCCATATAAATACCTTTGTTAATCGTCTTTCACTCATCCTCTCAACATGACCGAACCATCGAAGCATACCCTTACATAGTCTAGAGTAGCACATATGCTATTTATCCCGGAAAAATATACGGTTCCCTTGGAATAATATATTAACTTTGACGCAGACGAAGTCGTGGACAGAAACTAGTATACTATAAAACATAATCCTATGACACTCGGCAATTGTGTAGTTTTGTATCAGTGAACGAATGTTTGTAATCGGACCAGTACTTTCAGAGAATACAACTTACAAACAAAAGATAAATACACTTTACTTATTTATAATACTTATTAGTATAGATAATCTTATAATATTAAAGTGAAAGGTCATTCACTCACTAAATAAACACGAAATCTCAAAACACTTCTTGACATTATGAAGCTGAATAGGTAGTAGACGTCAGCAGTGGATTTGACTTTGAATTTCGGCTTCCACGTGGACGACGTCGATAGCAAAACCTAATGTTATTTATGTGGTAACTTGCTTGCTACAATATGGTGCTATCAGCTGGATAGTATATTATTCACCAATGGCGAATCCAGGGGGGGGAGGCTAAGGGGCCCGAGACCCACCAAAAGTATTTGAGTGCTTCCGTGGCAAATCTTAAAGTGAACTTGATATTATTCATATTAAACTTTTTTGCAAACATACCTAGGGGGTATCATTGTCATCATGTTGTATGCAAAAAAAACAGTGTCAGTAAGAAGTGCCTAACCACTGGGCCACTGTTTGTTACTCAATCACACGTAAATAAAAATTGTTACATAGATAGACCAATGCCTGGATTAACACATAACATACCTTTTATCCCGGTGATGTGTTTCTTTGGAATAATAGTTAAACTTACTACATATTAGGAAAGTTACTTATACGCAGGCAAAGTTACGGGCAGAAACTAGTAAAAAATAAAATGAATTATCGAATGAATCTATTCGAAAGAGTATGATGCAATAATATAAGCTATATATTACATATGGAAGCTTTTCGTCAAGACAGCCACGATTCTAAATCAGTTAATTTAATAGTCAGTACCGTTACAAAGTAGGTACTACGGTCCCTAAAAATGTTCTCAACACCACCAAAAACAATGTGGCGTTAGCAATTAAAGCAATTACGATACCCTACGCAATAATATCAATCAAAATCATTAGGAAAATTACAATTTTCAAAGCAATTTAAAATGCCATGGTTCTCATCGGATCGATTTATAAATTAATAGTCGGCGATCATTGAATCGATTAGTTTTACTTAATGAAATACGAAGTTTAAACAATGCCTACGATAATTATTATAACTGTAACTGTTACAAAAGTATCTATAACTTCACGCTGGTAATCCTTTGTGGTATGAGCAGACTTATAAAGGAGCGTTGGTATTTTGGAAACGAATGGGAGCATTTGGACCTCCAACGTTGCGTAATACAAGCTTAGTTTTTATAAAAGGGAAAAGGGGTCAATAACCTTATTATTATAAATAAAACTTTCATTTCTATGGGATCAACCCAGAAATCGTAAATACAATTTTTTTGCCAAATTATGCGAACAGTAGACTTTTTACCCGACTCGACTGCGTGACACAAAGAGTAATGTGTTTATCAGCCTATGTATGTAAGTTTACATGTTTGTAAACACAGCCACGTTTGGGCCAACATGTTTTTTTTCGACTGACTATTTAAGGCTATTTGGGATCAGTCTTTATCGATGAAGTGTAAGTCATCCCAAAATCTGAACCTGAGTGAACTGCGATGTTATTTGGCATGTATAACAACACAACGACAACATCCAAACCTCGTCTAATTAACACAATCACAGTAGACCCCAACTTATAAAATAATAAAAAAATCTTATCACACAAACTATAAATAAAACGTGTCATCACAAATTAGAGGTTTAAAATAAGCCCAATCACGAATCATTCATATTTATGTATGATACCAAAATATTAAAATTCTTGATAATATTGTAGGCTGTGTGCACACTGAGCTAGCGATGTAGTGAAGCGACACGCGTTTTAACTGGGCAATAGATGTACCAGAAAGTACCTACACGTATATAGAAGATACCTCTTATAGAAGACATTTTCTGGTCATGTCTGTCACAAAAAGTTCGCGTACTTTCTTTCCTAAGCACACGAACCTCATTTTGACGACTGCCCCAAAAAAAGGAGTGTTATGTGTTTAGGGTTAATGTATGTATGTGTGTATGTATATGTATATGTGAGTTTCTTTATTCCACTATAACTTTCAAACGCGTGAACCGATTTAGATGTATGGGGTATCGTTACAATCCTTGCATCGTTCCGAGTAACATAGGCTAGTAAAAAATTAAAAACTGGTGTGGTCACTTTAAAACGTAAATTAATACCAGCCTCAATTTATTTTTTTAATGAATCTGGTTGTGTCTTTGTTTATCGTCTAGAATTTGACAAGTAGATTTAAAAATATATAACACTGTAAATAAAAAACGTCGTAAAAAAAACTGACGAGTAAACAAAGTACAAATATATGCAATTTTCGCAGTCGTGTTTTTTAATTTTTTAATTATAGTAGCTTGTTAACTTTTAGAGTGATACCTACATGGGCTTGTCATTTTATCAGTGTTCTAAGTTGAATCTATAGATATAATATGAAAATTAATCCCTATTTCCCTTGGTCACGGCATCACGCGTGAACGGTTGGACCAATTTCACTAATTCTTTACCTATTTGTTGTGTTTTCTTTCTGTTAATAAAATTATTTTTTAACATACTTTATTAAATTAAAAACAACCAGCAAAATACCCCTTTATTTATCAAAGAAATATTATGAACTTCTAACCATAACTAATTACCAAATACAAATTGTGTTATCACACGTGTTAAGCTACACCCATAGATAATAAAACACAAGTCAGACTTCCAAGCCGCGTCACATCGCGCGTACCCAGTGCTCCGCCGGCCTAACGCGCGCTCCAGTCCGCATTTAGACGGCGGTTATAAATTTTAAATATTACGATAGGGCATTAAGATTTGAATAAACATGTCGCGTTGTCGCCGCTCGTGACGCGGCGCGGCACACATTATTGTCGCTTCACGCGTCGTGTGTAGTTGTCACAACTTACGCGATAGATGAAAACCGCGTCATGTTCTGGTCTTCTCTTTGGACGAAAACTGTGGTATGAATGAATGTTATTGCTGGCTACATATAGTGTTCATTGTGCTGGTTGTGATGAAAAGGTGACTGAGGAATTGCTTCAACAGTTTAAAGCTATTAATAGTTACAACGACTCTGGCGCATCTGTCGTTATACATAATCTTACAGTCATAAGGCCCATATTTTTGATGCAGAGAGTGCCAGGAAACGGGCATCGTCGCCGAGGGAGGCCTATTAAACACTGGTGTGATTTTTATGGGAGATTGGCCTGAGAAGGTAACACACAGGGATGACTGAAAGACTATGAGGGAAACCTCTGCCCAGCAGTGGGACAATACAGGTTGAATAAAAAAAAATCTAGCTATAAGCAAGTTCCACACTCTACCATGAGTCTAGCGACGCAGTATGTAGCTTTCCCACGATGTTTGCCTGTACGTCCATTCCAACCGCGATCGGGTCTACGATTTAATAGTGTGTTCAATGCCTCTTCAACTTACTGTTAAACAGCTGCTATTGCATGAAAGTCCTTTAAATCTAACCAGACCTCATTGAAGGCAACTAAGGACAACACCGACGCAATCATACTGTAATCACCAATCCGCTAACAACTGACCAAAAGAACCGACGTCCACCGCTGGACATCTAAGCCCATTGTCTCAACCCCTAAAAATAAAGGCATATACATACAAAAAAATCAGCCCGTAGGTGCATCACGAAATATTTTAATACAGTGGACGGCGACGCGTATATCTTAGTATCGCGGGAAGACAAAAGCGGGGATCTCGTGCTATACCACGTCGGAGATTTATTCCGACGATATCATTGAATGTGGACGCGCGTGTGTGCGAATGCGCCCGTGTGAACTGCGCTCGTGGCGCGCCGGGGCAGGGCTGCCAACACCGGATTTTAAGAAAGTAATTAGTGGTAAAGTTACATAAAATCTACGAGTTATACACGTTTTTCTGTTTGAAAGAGCTCATCATCTCTGCAGTTGATGTCACAGTAAAGTAAATTACTGTCTAACCAGATTACTGGCTGTGAGATTGAGGTTTAGTATTTTGTAAGGCTTCTTAACCTAATAGTAATAATAATAAAGTTATTATTTCATAATAATAAGTTACATGAATGCGACACTGGCTGAGACTGGCTGGGTAAACGCGGTGTATAAAGTAGGATTAGTTACAATAAAACGTCCATGCTTGTGCCATATTTGACATAGTTACGTTACTGTACTATAATATAGAGCTTTACATACCTAGTGAACACGCATATAAAGGCAAGTGAAGCACGTAACGTTAATTTCAAGCATTCAAGGCAAAACATGTACCCGTAACGTACCCTTACATGTAACGTTATTCATACGCCTCAGTTGAGTCCCAGAAAGGGTTCGAGATTACATCCACTTAATACAAGACATGACGTCATCGCCAAACTATCTATTTATTGTGTTTTAGCAATGTTTGTTTCATTGACAAAATAGTCTGATTTCCCTGATTTTTACTGGCATAAACTTAGCGCGAATACAAAATAGTTCAGTAAACGTCGGCTCATAAAGAAATACACCGCGAGAACATAAATCACGGTATCAGAAGCGCACCCGCCAACCCTATAATCATGACGAAAGTAAGCGATAGTGCACACAAGCGAGCCTCGCGACCGCGACCACAAATCGCGAGCGACAGCCAACAGGTAGCAGGTCGCACGCATTGTTTCCTGGAACCAAAACTACGAGACGCTATCGAAACGATTGATATACGATCAGACTCCGGAATGTTTTAGTAAAATGCACCAGCTTTCCGTTTTAACCTCTGAATATCTAATAGGGACCCGATTTAGAATAATTTATGGACAACGACTGAGACAAAAACAGAACACTATGGGGCCGGCACGGGTCAGATTGGCCGTCCGAGTGTCTGCCGATTTCGTAAGAATCCTTCGCGAGACCATTTATCTGTCAGCCGCGGCTGCGCAACTATGACGTATCTGCGTTTTGTAAGTGAACGCAAGTTTATCGGCAACCTGTCCAGAGAATCGACGAGAAATGGGCTCAGTTGAGCGCATTAACAACGGCTTACCCATACAAAATCATAATAGCCGGTAAGGAAACTACGATTGAGAGCGATCATTAATTACGGGTGCCTAACAAGCGGCGAACGGGGAAAGGCGACGTCGACAATTTATCCGCGAGATCGACTCGTTACTTAGATCGGTTGGGGCGCGCGACGATAGATGGCGTGCTGCGGCGCAGGCGCATATCAGATGCACGACCGGCGCGAGCGACGCGGTATCGACCGATTTACGGACAGTGTGATCATATTAGAGACTCTCGGGCTATCTAACGAGCGTTTAGAATATGAGTGTGCGTGATAAACACCCGCAGTCGTGTAGATAGCCTTCTGTAGTAATGGGAAGACGATTTATGATTTTGTTCGATTAAATTCGATTTGCGATTCTGCTCCCTAAATTGGCAGTTAAGTTTGATGTATAACCTACTAATCTTTATTGTCAATCAGTTTCTAACGGTACGCTAAAGTATTCCATGGATCAGAAAGCTGCTTCAATAGCTATAATAAATTCCTTTAGGCAACATTGCCTAGATATTCCTGTAACTTATAAAAACTCACACACCATAAACTACCCTAACACTAGAAAATAAAATAAAAGCGGTCTCACACGCACCACGTCGCGACTCGACGCGACACGCGCGATCGCGTTGTCGCGCGTTGTCCCCTTAATTAGCCGGCTACCCGAGATGGAATTCATTAGACTCGCTAATTAAATAAAAGGACATGATTTTCCGGTTAAGGTACGAAAGTGAACGTAGGTGCACTCTAAACATGATTAATTAAGAAAAGCGAATAGGTTTAAATAGTAAGTAATGTCTGTTTTAATTAAGCGTAAATCGCGTGCGGTTCCTTGTCGATGCTGTATCTGTGCTGGTATCGTTACTGATATGCTTTTTTTTTGTTGTTGTTGGTACCTATTGTTCGCTATCACTTTGGTATAATAAAAAAGTGCTAAACTTTTTATTCGAGTCGGCTTAATGCGTATAACGAACCTGAGGAATTTTGAGCGAAAACGAAAGTTGTTTGAACACAAACAAGCTTAACAAATTTTTTGTTCGACTTATTTTTTTTGTTTTTAATTGCTTTTCATTACATAATGTATAATATACCTGATTATAGAAGTGAATTAACTTGTTCATTTAGCTCGACTAATCAATAAAATGTGATCATTAAATCCTATTGATATGTAGTGTTATTTTAATTCAATGATTTTTATACTAGGTACTAAAAATAAATCCAGCGCCTCGCTACGAATCTATTTATTAAAATTTGCTGATCTATGAAACGTAAAACAAATTTTAACAATTTTCTACTATAAACTATAGCAGCAGTAACCATTTACTACTATCAAAACATATTTAAATTCACAAGTCAGCTATAAATTGTATGATAAGTGTAGTTTCCTTAGAATGACGACTGAGCGTACCTGTCGCCTTGTTATGAAGTACCTACTGCTGCAGTGAAACATCTAGTGCCAAATGTTAGTCGGAATATCTAGATTATTATGTATTTGGTAGTTGTTAAATGTACCTAGTGTAAAATAGTGTATGTCTTAGTTTAAATGTAGGTTATCTAGGAGTGCTTTTTTTGTCATTATAACAATATACATTCTATTCTAATCTGAACAAGGTATATAATCCTACACACGCGCTAACTTTCAGCCTGCATTAACCGAATGCTTGTAAAATGGGAGGACAACCCACGACTCACAGTTGTGTACTTCAGTTCAAAATCAATGTTTACAAATAAGACCGAAAAGTACAACATATTGTATCTACTTAATCCAATCCAATCCTCGAATCTCCTTTCCTAAAATTCCAGGTAAACCTACATACCAATATTCTTTTTAATTCATATCAAAAGATATCGCCGGTGCATCTATCACCGACAAAGACGTCCACTAGAGTTCGTTCCCGAGCGATGATTGATAGCAAACCTGATAGATAGCTTGCATGATGCACGACGTCTCGAGAAAATTGCACCCATTCGACACTTACCTGCAAAGGATATACACAGTATTTATTGCGATGTTCCGTATATGGCGATAATGGCGTACAGGAATTATGACGCGGAAAAATGTATATATTACGTAATCCTATAGGCAGAAGCTTTTAGTTTCTTTTGTAATATACAATTAAAAGTACATTCAAATATACAGTTAATAATATTGTGCTTTAATGTACACAAACATTCACGTTAAATATGTAAATAAGAGGTATTTTTAAAGGTAACTAACGTTAACTATATTGCCCTTGCCTATAGAATCATGTGCAATTATAAAAAATAAATCAAAACCGACACACGAACCTCACCAGCCACATTCAAAAACTCGCACGAACAACGCATAAATCCGTATAATAAATTTCAAAATGCTATGATAATTACATGCCTGTTCGCTTTCCCTTATGAATAAGTAAGCCATGTCACGGCGTGTGACACATGTCGCGCGTCACGCGTCACGATCGACGCGTCACGGTGGTGTGACGTCGCGTCGCGTCGCGCGGGTGACGTGACGCGCGATCGTGTGTGACGGGGCTTAGAAAATATCGCGTATTAACATAATTCTATTGATATTTACGCTGGATTATGTTTTTAGGAATTGTGAAGTTTGATTTTTTGAGGTAAGGTATGTGCTATTAAAACGAAACACGGTGGTCTTTTCTCAGTACAAACGCTCTCGCATTAAAAATAGAGGTACAGTATATATCCTTCTTATTCAGTTTATGATACATCTATTACCTATATTGGTTAAATATTAGAAAACAAAATAGGTGGAGCCAAACCCTGAATATTCGACTTTTTACTTAGGCCATTCAGTCGGATCTGCAGTCGTCCTTTTCGCACGCCTAGGCCCGCAGAGTCAGAGCGATGGTTTCTTCTAATAATCTATTTGTAAAAATCGCTCTGCCTGCGTGTCCTCTTAAAGAAATAAGAACGTATACCCGTAACTTGAAAAGGAAAATTCAGAATATCCTTACAGTCTCCATACTACATACACAGGTAACTTGCACCATCTAACTGAGACATTGTTATCATGATTCTGACCTAGGCATACTAGAAATGAACCTACTCCAGTATGCATGTCAGCCACTAATCATAGCGCATATTTCGTAAGGAGAGTAGGGTAAGCAGAACACCTGAAGGACGAACGTCAAGATTTAATTTTGTTACTTTTTGCAAAGTGGTCGTATTTTAACTGTACTATTTAAATATTCGTAATTATTTATTCTAATTAGCTTTTGCCCGCGACTACTTCAGTTATCGCGTACGCAGATGAAGTTTGAAGTTTTTGGGGTTCAAATTTACCCTGTACCAAAGAAGGATGGCAAGAGTGGACCCAAAATGAACGGCGCGATGTGCACGGTCTTACTTTATATCAATTATAATATCAAGTAAATAAGTGTTGAACAAAAAAATACTGAGTTATTACAAAACGGGAATCAAAAGTTATTAATTATTCATAATTACAAAAAATAATCATCGTGCAGTTTCTAAACGAAACATATAGTTACATTCCTTTCTAGGCTAATGATTAGATAAAAAGTAGTTCGTTTTTGCTTGGTTATTTTCCTTCTTTTATACTTATACATCTTGTTAAAAAGTTGTTAAATATTCTGAAAACCCATAACGATGAAACATACGAACCATGTAAATAGACCGTAAAAAAAAATAAGACTCATTATTTTGCTACATACGTAATGGATTATATGAAACGGAGAAACGGAACGTCATTATCAAATTGACACTGACGACATTTTTGTTGACATTTGTCAACTATTTGTCTATTAGAGTTGCCCAACTATCGATAGTTTCTCTATCGATAGATGACCTCGAAATCTAGTAACAATGCTAAACCACTGATACTATCGATATCACCAATTAACTAATACTATTGATTGGAAGCGAGAGTATCGATAGGATCGATACTATAACATGATAATATTATCAATAGTATATCGATTTTTTAAAGTAATACTATCGATACTAATGATAGTTTGTAAAACTATCAATAGTATTACAACATCGATAGTTTTATCGATAGCTCACACTATCGATACCATCAATACTATCGACAGTATTGCTCGTAAACAAATGCTGGACTTCGATAGCATCGATATTATCGGAACTAATACTTTCGATACTATTTTTGTATATCATTATAAAAATACGTAAACTACTACTACTATCTATAGATAATATGGATACTATCGATAGGCTATCGATAGTTTAGCGATAGTCGACTATCGATAGGCAACACTATTTTCAACGGTTACACATTAATGTAAAAAGTATTTATGCTTGAAAAAAAACCTAAAAAAGAAAGAAAAGTGTAATGTCATACCGTAACCATGGAAACTATTATATAACAAAGATGTCAAATTATGATTAATTATTTTACAACAGCAATAAAAATGGTTTAAGTTTTATCAAGCAGTATTTTTAACTATTTATTATTGACCAAAAGATATGGTCAAACACCCCGACAGGTTGGTTATGAAATTAATAAATGTTGTACTTACCTATTCATATTATTATTTTACATTTGTATTTTTGACAACTTTTTACTTGTATATTGTTTCAGTTAATCTTTAACAATAAAGTATGCGGTAAAGTATGGTGGACAGTTTTCACAGAAACTCTGCTCTTGTTGTTGTTATCACCATTGCCTTTTGGGGACATGAATGTGGACTCTTGCTCACATGGTATGAGCATTTTGTGGTAAGTACGTGGATTATCCCAGACACCAAAGCTATGTCGCTGCACCAGCTAGCTTCTTAGATAATCTTTTAATTAGGTTAAAAGATTATTTATCATAAAATACTATCTAGGAACGCAAAACAAGATTAAAGGAAGATGCAATGTTTGTATGTCTTGAATATTTTATAAGTAATTACAAAATAAATAAAGGTTTAAATAAATAAATGTTGTTTTATTCAACAAAACTCTGGTAAATGTAGATAAAAGTACATCAACTGTGCTTTTAAAGAATATTCCAGGAGATATAAAGCTGCCTCCTTATCCTGTGATATTATGCAAAAATATGAATTACAGGTGAATCTGGCTAAACGGGTATATGACTGATTATTAGCACCGGAATAAAAATAAATAATAATATAGTATGTATAAATAAATAATAACCAATAATTGCGAGTCTTAGTTTACTTTTAGATTATTTTAGGTTATAATCTTCCACCTTTCATATTTTTTTTCTCCCAACTTTTTCAAATTACTTTCCATTTGATTTTTGGTTAGCCTTAAGTCGTTCTTTAACTACAAATCAGTTTCAATATTACACACTACTTCTATCAATGGGTCCCAAATTACATGTAGTCTCGCCATTCTCCTTTCATCAAAATCGGTTCAGTGGTTTAGTCGTGTAACAGACAGAGTTACTTTCACATATTAAGTATATGGATATTATACATTTACATAAAACATAATAAAAAGACACTTAATGAAGCCAAATGTTACATGTTTTGCCTATCATTGCCCTAATTTCAAATTTTCAAAGAATATTTTTTGCCTAATGTTACCCACATAGTTTGATGCAGTATGCGTAATTGACGGCTTATGTGACGTGTCCCACTCCGTATAATAATGACACTTTTTAAGCGCAATTTGATTACTTTTTATTAATAAACTAGCTGACCCGCCGCGACTTCGTTCGCGTGGTATCCTACACTACCAATACTCCTACCCTAACCCTGCCTTACCCTACCCCCTACCCTACCCTACCCCTACCCTAACCCTACCCCTACCCCTACCCTACCCGACCCCTACCCTATCCTACCCCTACCCTACCCTAACCCTATCCTACCCTTAACCTACCCCTAAACTACCTCTACCCTACCCCTACCCTACGCCTACCCTACCCCTACCCTACCTCTACCCTACCCCTACCCTACCCCTACCCTACACCTACCCCTACCCTACACCTACCCCTACCCCATATTTTCTCACCTTCAAACCTTCCCTAGACCTCCACGAACATTTCAAAACTAAAATCAGCTAAATCGGACCAGCCGTTCTCGAGTTTTAGCGAGTTTACACCTTGGGTCCGAAAAACCCAAATATCTTACGGACCCCTATTTTTTCTAAAATAAAATATAGCCTATGTCACTCGCAGATAATGTAGCTTTCTAATGGTGAAAGAATTTTTAAAATCGGTCCAGTAGTTTTTGAGTTTATCCATTACAAACAAAAATACAAAGTTTTCCTCTTTATAACATTAGTATAGATATCTTTCTATGCGCAATATCTCAAAACAAAACAATAACCGTATCTCAGATCAGTAAAAAGCGACAATATTATATTTTCAATTAATGCAAACTGCATTTGAGGAACTCTCCCCCCCTCCCTCCCCGCGACCATGGAAGCTTCCCTAACTCGCGCCAACTCTCATAAAGACGTAGCTTAAAATTTTATTCAGCGTAGGGTTGCCTCTCTTTTCGTATCAGGGTTCGCGGAATGTGTACCTTTTAGTTATTAGACCTTTTGTTTCTTAAGCTTGATTGCATCTGCTTTTTTAAATATACCATGTACTGGTTAATTATTTATTTATTTATTGAGTAGGTTTTAGAGATGTTTGATCTAATAAATGTAAAAAAAAATGATAATAAAAGATCATGGAACGCTATAAATTATTGAGAATAATGCGAGGTATTTTTTAATTATTTTCTTCTTCTATTTTTACATGTTGGAATCCTCACTGCATAATTTAATAATTATGATTATTGTTTGTAATATGTTTTTTAAAAGTTGTGTGTAAAAGTAATATGCTTATCAGAGAAAGTACGTAAGTATTTTCTTTTTTGTGAAGCGCTACCTGTATTTAGGGTAACACCAAAGGTTTTTTTAATGTGGCAGCCCTAGGTTTGTGCCCTATGTGGGAGCATAGTTTATGCTCTTGTGCAAGTCTGTATGTCTGTAGTTTCATTTGGTTATCGTATTTGTGCTATCTGATTAATTCAGTAGTTTTGTAAACTTTTTGCTGCATAGTGTTTTTATGTACCTATATAACTGCAAGTTCGCAATGAGATTGGGACGAATGAAATGGAGATGAAACTTTAAGAATTATGAACGAGACGTATGATACTGTTATTTAGTTCCTAAGGAGCTCGACTCCATAACATAAAATGGTATGTTTTAATTTATTCATTGTAATAACGATGTCAATAAAAGACAACAAAACAATTTAATTATTTTTTTATTGCTGCAGCGATCGGCTGATGCGCTACGGGCCGCGGGTTGGATACCCGCACGGCTCAAATGTTTGTATTGCCTATAGATAATTGTTCTGGGTCTGGCTGATGAACTGAACATCCACGGTACCTACAGGAGAAATTCTTAGAGTAATTAAACACAAAAAAACGCACTATTTCAAATACAAGGACTAGGTTAGGTAGCTAGCGAGACTTAAACTACGGACAAACCTCACCAGTAAGGTGTTCAAAAAGTCAATCATAAATAAACCAATAATACTTACAAAATGAAGGTGCTATATAGGAAAAAGCATGGTGCTTATTATTCTTGGAAAGTTGATGAATATTTAACGATTCTCAAAAGACCTGTCATTAACTACTCCACTTGAATTTTTAATAGAAACAACAATGTTTCATTTGTTTGTGTTCGCATTGTCAGTCAATAAGATACTTTAACTTTGGATGCAAATAAAACTCCATGAACCGGGTTAATCAAAAGCAGTCCCATTTCACATTTTTTCTTGCAACTACTGCAACTCCTTAAAGCCAGAATCAACAATGTCGACTACCAGAAAAGCGCCCAGCGACGATTCATCTACCTTGTATCTCGCGACGAAATTAAACAGAAAAGAACAACGGATGAGTAGGAAAAAACTTAATTTCCACTTGACGAAGTAGCCCCTTGAAATCACTTCATAATCATACTGATTATCACCTACACGCCTTTATTCAGAGTCCCAATATACTTTTTACAATAGTCACTTTCCTGAAACCACATGTCAGATCAATTAGTTCACTGAAACGTCAGTAACACAACGAACCAAGCGCACTTAACATCCCTAATTCAACCAACTAGATAACAAAGTCACAAACCCTTTAACTAAACCACAAAAGAAAACAAACTTATATACAAAACGTACCCCGGTCCAAGTTGCCCGCGCACACCCCAGGTTTATCTTTATTATTAGTCTGCCGAGCGAAATTATGACGACTGCAAAACGTCGTTGTTCTCTCTCTGTCCGTCTCAGTCCGTATTTCTATCTTGCGTCTCGTTCCCGCACGAGCATGCAAGTCTTGCAGTGATTCCTTGTGACGACCGCCCAGGGACGGACGGACTGATGTTTATAAGACCTTAGAGGAGTGAGTTTGGTATTTAGTTTGGTCTTATCTTTGGTTTTATATGTCCTGAAGGGGTTGCCGGAATACAGATTAAAAAAGAATCGGGTTTACGTTTAAGTTTTAACTTTTTTTTCGTGTTTTAAGCTGATGAGGAGTTTGAGGTTGTATTGATAAAATGTAATTTGTGTTTCTAATTATCTGCCTACGTGAATTACGAGCGGAAGTTGGTAATGTTTTCGTGGGCGATATGACACCTGTCATTTGATATTAATAACCTACTATTTCCATGATAATTCCAATCGAATCGTGTAGTATTGCCATATTTAATAACACCCAAAAATGGTAATAAGTTAATAACATGCTTGATTTATAAAGCTAGTGTCCAGTTTTCAAAATCTTATGTTGAACTATGTGTCAATATGAAAACAGAATTTGGAAATAAATCGTTTATAAAAATGAGCTCTCAAAAATTTCTATCAATTGTTATGAATAAATTAAGTGAATAACAATATTGATTTGTTTTATTCAATCGAAAGAATCTTGAATAAATTTATTCAAATTGAATTAAATAATAAATCTAACACTAAAATGTATGTAAAAGATTATGTAGAACTCGCGATAACATATAAGACCTATCATTCCACCAACATTTCTACATAATATAGGTACTAAGCATACATAATATAATATCAATTCTTACAACTAACAATCTCAGAGCCACACTTGACAAATCGCAGGCAGTTCGCCCACACACTCGCGATTATTCGCTGCGATCGCTCGCTTTATCAGACGCAGATTAAAATCCGTCCGACTGTCGTACGTGAGTAATAAGCCAATTTGCCATAGATATGAGTAATTGACATGTCGACCTCATATAAAATGCATTTGAGATTTCTTTCTTAGTAATGTTCTGAAGATTTTAATTTCCATTGATCATCTTTTTTATGGTGTAATTTGTCATTGCAAATTGAGCGTCTATTTTGAAATGTAACTTCTTTTCTCGTATCGACACGAGTTCCTACATGAAAATAGCTCATGCCATATTAAAAACAGTGTAGTAAAATATGCTAGTCGGACTGTCCTAAGAAGGCTTCCGTACTACCGTACAATACAATACAAAATCCAGGCAAGGCAGAGGCAAAAAAAAATACTTGAATTGCAAAAAATTAAGGAGCTTTTATTTTTATGTTGTTATAGCGGCCATAATAATACTAACATACCTACATACATAAACTCACGCCTTTTTCCCATGGGGATAAGCAGAACGCCACCTGCTACGATCCTTACATACTCCTTTCGCCTCATCTACGTTCATACATCTCGTCATACAAGCACGCCGGTTACGAGTACTCCGCACCTGACCTTTCTGAAGAACCTCACCAATAAGTTTTGGCAGTTGGAATGCAGTCCGTCTGTCTAGAGCCTAAGAAGGGTAGATTTTTGAGTTTCTATAAAATATCTGTAAGACCTCTTTAAAGCGAAAGTTATTCAAATTTTTGATTAATTCTTTGATTTTATTAACAAAAATCGCACTAAAAATACTTTGACTTTACCTACTAATAGGGTTCCCTTTAATACGCAACCCTAACAACATGCCCATAAACTATATTTTAGTATAGCAGTACCTGCTGAAAGTGTAGTACTAGTGTCAGTTGAACCATCGATACTATACCTGAGTTCCAGGAATTAATTAGTTTGTTGACTGTGCTATGTTGGCTCTGATTAATTCCTGTTCTATTGTGATTATGTTGTGGTCAGTCAACCGTACCCTCGTTTTAATACTAACGGGGATAGAATAGGCAGAAATGTGCAGTTCATGAAAGTTTGAGATTTTCCACAAAATGGGTAACGTGAGTCTGGATTTGTGCCCGGTTGATGGCAATAGGCTCGCCCCCTATCACATGGGACTAAAACATAACTGGCGAAATGTGGGTGTACTAATGGGTACACCTCTGCCTAACCCTTCAGGGATTACAGGCGTGATGTTATGTAATGTGGGTAAGTTGAGATATCAAAGTTGTAGTTAAAAACATATTTATAATATAGGCCATTATTTATCGTGCATAATAACTTTGTTAAAAAACAACCTTTTACCATTAAAACAAATTGACGAGAAACGACAAAATCTTGGTTTCAATGCTTTTTTAGGTCTAAAGTGATGTAAATTACAAAAATGGTGATTAAAATACCTTATTTATTTATTTAAGTATTTAAACTTAAAAGTACAGTCAGCAACAAAAGTCGATTAACATTTCACTTTTAATAATCCTTATTATTGGGCACAAAATCAAAGGAAATACAAAATGGATGTAAAATAAAGATAAATAATATACTTTTGAAATGAAACCTATATGCTTAGAAGAAGTGCGTTACTTTGTATCTATTTAATTTAACAGTGTTAATCGACTTTTGTTGCTGACTGTATAAAGGCGGACTCAATGCCTTAGGCATTCTCTACCAGTCAACCAGAGGTGGTGAAGAGATAACAAAGCACATTGTCAGACTTTACTATTTAAAGTGCAACCCAAGGCAGGGTGAAGATGTCCTAGAAATGTCATCAAAATGCACCAAATTGACATATCTGTCAAACAGTCACGTGTGTCAATGTCACTAGCTAACTTTTTGTCGGCCAGAAACTGTCACTTTTTCACTCGACTGCGCAACGCAAAGGGTAATGTGTTTATCAGTCTTTGTATGTTTGTTCCTTTGAGGCGCTCTAGAGACTAAACACGTGGGCCGATTTTGATGATTCTTCCATCAATCGATGGAAGAGATGGCGATAACATAACGCCATATTGCAAAAAGATTTAGGTTTTTGAAAATTATCTTGAAACTTCTCTTATCATTTTTTAATTCAAATGACCATTTTTAAAAGGCTAATTACTTACTGAAGACTGAATTGTTCTAGTTACACAAATAATATCAGTTATTAAGACAACATTACACTGTGTATAATGGTGCATGCACACAGCGCGTTTGACCGTCGACCGGCGCGGACACCAGTGATTTGTGGTGACTTGCAAAAGCGGCGACCTCTGGCGGTGACGTGCCAATTGTCTCCGTCTTGGAACGTGGCCTAAGGTGGGAGCGGTTAGCGGGGTGGAAAGTGACCAACTGCAACTGAATTTTTAGCTTTTGCCATTGCGTCTGACACTGGTAGTCAGGTAAGTTAAAGTCAAATCATTTTTCATTTTAAATTAAGTATCTATATTTGTATTATTCGTACAATTCAAAAAAACAAAGAAAATACAGAATATTCATACAATTTAACAGTTAGTTTAAAATTATTCTGTACTTTGACGAGAAAAGTTTTATCCACCGTTTAATTTTAATAAATAAATAATTATCGTTGCTTTGACTTTACTTTACTTAAAACTCAATATTTATTTTAGTGTCTAATAGAAGCAACAATAAAGCAATTATAATTTAAACGCATAATGTCACAATATTTTTTTTCGTCATTTTAGTCGTCAGTTAACAATTAAATGAAGTTTTTTTATAGTTTTTACGCTGTTACAATGTAAGTGATTTGATCGTATCTAAGCACTGTAAACCTATGTTTTATATAAATAAGGCTTATCGCTATCGCTGGTGGTTAAATCGCTAAGCTCTTGTCCCTTACACCACACTCTTTTCTGTCAGCCACAGCGGTCTGTGTAAACGCTCCTTGATACCATGAGGCCTTACTGCTCCGTGAACCAACAGACATATAAATCAATTTATATCATCATTTATTACATGTTATTATTATAAATAGTGAGAATGTGACTATTAGGCATGACATTTTAAACGTGGTTCGGATTAAAGGACCAAAAGTTTTCAAAAGATGTAATGATCACATTAAAGGTCCATAGGCACATTATAGAAAATTACAGTTTTTTATGACATATCCATTTATACTAGAAATATCATAAATATGCGTGCTTTCCAGGTAAACTACAATCACCAAGGAATATTTTTAATCGGGGTTGACCTGGAGGACCAAAAATTAATGTTGGAGGAGTAAGTTTTAATTTTGCAGACCATCTGATGGACTGTCCAGAATTACTTATTTTTTAAACCAAAATTCTAAAACCCGTACCTGAAAATTTTCTTAAACACGGACACTTGGGGGACCGGGGAGTCAGGTTCAACAAACTCATCGAAAGTGAGAGTGTTTGATCCCGAAACTAAAGTTTAGTTCGGACCTGAAACAATGAGCTCGTAAAACAAGTGAAAGCTTAAAGCTTAGCAGGAGATTTAAACCTTTGTTAGTCACAATCTAACTAAATAACCTACCTAACCGCCACTGATCGACTAGAAAATTAGAAATTAAGATTATGAGCAAAACCATTTAGCTGCCTTTAGAGCATTTTTTACAATTATGACAGTGACTTTCAATTCTGAAACTAGAAATAAACTTCTACATCAGTTATTTTTTAGTTAACCCGTTGATTTTGAATTGGCCTCCAATTAAATAAACACCTAAATATATGTATACACAATAATAAGTACAAATACATATTGAATAAAAAAATATGTTATTATTTTAATATTAAACATTCAGAACAATACACATCAAAGTCGTCACATCTTCCGATGCGTCCATATGCAGTATACATTGCTCTTCGACATGTTAATACGGCTGTCATAGGCCCCGGTGGGACAGCAATGTACCATCTAATTAGGGCATGAGAATATTGTACTCATTATCAGTCACGGTGAGTAGGATTACATCAAACGTCTTGTTCTTTGTAGTGTGACGTCAGGAACTGGCATTTCACGATTTGTTTGTATTTGTTCGATTACTTAAAATATATTAAATCATTCATTTTCACATTGTTTTGCGAGGAAGTTTTTTACGGTATCCACAAAGGGGCTAAGTTATAACAAAAGTTCAAAATTGGCATTGGAAACATTTTGTAAAAGCGATGGCCTTCATGCTATCTAGTTAACAATTTTACACCAAACTACTTTTTTTATCAGCTATCACAGTAATATCAAGAAATGCAGTAGGCCATCAGAATCACCACGGCTATAAAATCCAGTTTGAAATACAACCTCCATAATTATAAGCCTTAATCATAAAATCAAATTACCAAGAGCCTTGCGCAACAAGAATTTGAACCGACGACCTTATCGACAGTCAACTCAATGATAATTTATAATTTTCACAATAAATACGGGTAGTAACATCAAACAATAACGTCACACAATTTATCATTATTCGTGGCACAACTAAATATTATTGAAGTTATGCCAATTGACGGGCGATGCATGCCGGTAGATAGGAGATAGTGACGCAATAGACGAGACACAGAAGGACCAGTACTGAAGGACCAATTTAAAGTATTGGTTATTAATTAAACTTCTAGTTTCCTTTTTAATAACTTGCTTCATTGATTTGTAAGTATTTATTTTTAACGATTATGTCAGAAATTGCACGTCTTCACTAGATGCTGTCCTTGATGTTCATTACTTATCTTACCGCCGATTTCATTAATATGACAAATTGTAAAACACGCATAAGCTGCTACGATTGGTTTTTGTTAATTCAGTCAACAAACCATAGTAGCTAACCGAGAAAAAATTAAGTTATTATTATACCTTTGGTTGTCTAGTTGATTAAATGATCTCCTGATGCATGTTTCAGACAACCCAGAGGTTTCGATTTCGAGTACTTATTAATTGTCATCATCTGTCAGATCACACTCATCTCGGCAATTTGATTTAGATACAAAATCAAATCATTTATTTTTGCATGAGCACTTATGAAACATCAGCAGTTAGGCGCACAATTACAAATATATCTTTTCGATTGGTCCTTCGGTCCACGGTTTCATGGCGTACGCGTTATGACGTAATTCAGCTTGTCGCGCTTATCGGTGACGGGCAGTGTCGGTGACGATGTCGCTTGCAATGCGTAGTGATATGATACGATAGGTTCATAATATGTGATGGGCTATTATAAGTTACAAGGGATGCAATTAACAATTGACGCAAGGGTTTACCTACGTCAATTTGAGAGGAGGTTTTATTCATTTACTCGTATGAGGGATATGAGTCAATGAATATCAGTTGTACACAATTGTTGACAAAGTGACAATATTTTATTCACTGAAGGTTATTTTAAATTCTCATTATATCACTAAAAAGCAAAAGATTGTGACATCTTGTTAAGCTCTAGCTTGCTTCTACTTCTCTGAGTAATATGGAAAAGTAAGATGGTAGTTACTCAGTTTAAAAAACTGATATATTTCTGATTAGTTCGCATCAGTTTAAACAGTCAGTTCTATCGTAGGTAGGGAAAGGCTAAGCTCAGTTGACCCTTAGACTTTTAATATTATATAATTTATAACCTACTTTTACCGATAAATATAATATTAAATCGAGGGTAATAGAGCTATCAACGGTATTTAAGCAAATTATAATCCTCTAAATTTAACCAAATTTAATTCCGCCGTATTAATATTAGTGGCGCCTCCGAAACGCCCACAAACACTCAAAAACACTCATCATTCGACCGTTTACAAATCAATGACTTATGTGTCCATAAATACACACCTCTGACCTCAATTAAAAAAGAAATAGATTTTCTATTTTTATTAAGCAATTTTGATTCCCCACATCATCTCTGACTCGACTTAAAAAAACTATTATTAAACGAAATATTGATTCAAGCACCAAACTTTAATATCAACAGAAATATAAAACGTCTTATATAGATAGAACGTAATTTGCCATAAAACCCATATTTCCACACTATAAATATATTACATGCGGTATTTTGTCAACAGTTACAAAAAAATAACTGATCATTAAAACATAAAGTTTACGATAATGTCGGTATAACTCATAATACTTTCATTACTGACTTGTCATAATAGGCGATGAATTCTCGAGTATATTACATTATAAAATTTGAATCAGAACTTGTTTGGTCAAGAGAGAATCATAACGACAATCGGTGTAATGGACTCCCTATAAATATGTATATGGTCGGACGGGTGGGGCCTCAGAGTCGGCGGTTAAGTTATATTAAATAAGTACACTACAATAATGTCTCGCACTTTAGTATCGTATTAATGTTGATTTTGCTAATGACGCTAGAAAATAATAAAAGCATGTCCAGCGTATGGAAGGCTTCACTTATCGTAACTTAAACTTTTTGTGCTAAAGCTTTTATAGTCTTTAAATAAACTTTAGATTTCATCGAACAATTCCATAAATGTTATTAAATAAATGTTATAAACTAATCTATTTATAAATGAAAGAAAAAAAATAATCGTGCTCTAAAGCTATTCAATCAATGAAACCGCTCAGCTCATAATCCCGCTAACATTACAGCCCAACACAAAAGTGAAGAGGCGTTATACTCTATAGAGTGACTATAAAGATCTTGTAAAATAGCTTCCGAGGTGCGTAGGCGCAGGTCGCGTCACGAAATTAAGAAATACCAATACATACACGTTCTGTAATATTGTCCACATAATAGGAACGTACCGAAGGACCAATTGTACATAAAAGGCACATTAAATTGAGTGTAGTTCTTCCAAAACGAGGGAATCCACAATCTCTCAATAGTAAAATTAATTAGGTACGAGTACGTCAAACTAATTCATTCAAATGTATGCTTTTAATTTAATAGATTATAAATAAATAAGCGATAAATATCCAAAACCATTATAATTACTTCGAAAAATAGGAGAATAGTTCACATGGCAAAATTAACCCCTTATTATAATAAATAAAAATTCTAAAGGACTTCTAACTGTACTATTAACTTCAATGGCTTCCTGAGCGTATTCATAGTTGCGCAGAAGCATTGACATGCTACAAAATTCGTAGCAATAAGTTTCATGTGCTACGATTTTTGTAGTACAATTACTTTTGTTTGCTACGATTTTTGTAGCACAACAACTAATGTTTGCTACGATTTACGAGCCAGACAATATTGATCTTTATTGTAACACTTGTAAACTTTAAAGTAGTTTGGGTGTTTTGTGTTACTAACCTTAGTAACCTTGGTAACGTGAAACTTTATCGCGTATTGCTAAGAGTGGTCCTACGGTACATTCTTATCACATGCAACACGTTTTGTTACCTTTATCTAAATAATGGCACTTCTATTATAATTTAGACATAAAATGCTAAACAATAAAAGTTGGATTTCACTAAAGCAGTCACGAATTCTAACAATGTATATGGAATCGTAAAAGCGATGGTTTTATATTGTTTTTATTTGAACAACTTCGTGTAGATGTCAATTTTAAATTTATTTAATGGCATATGTCTGTTTGTTAAGTTTTATAGGTTTTGCGTCATTATTATTAACAATTTTGAGGCAAAATCTAAACACTAAAATATTCGTATTTCTTTAAATCTAGTTTTTTGATCAACGCTAGGAGTTTGAAATAGCATTTTAAACTTTACTAAAATTGGCTTTATGTAATTTCAATAATATGAACACATCCATACTTTTACAAAGTTTTCCATAAAAATACGACGATACTTTAAAAAGACATCAGTTTTTACATAATTTGTGTAATAAAACGCTACTTACCAGCTGCACTATATGAACCACGGAACACCACATATTCACTGCACGTACAAAACTTACTTACCTGTAAACAAAAGAAAATCACAACATAAGCAACATTCCAAAAAGCTCCGCTCCTAAAAAATTCACCCACTTAACAAAACCAAGCATCACAGACAGACGAAACCCTTCACCCTTTGTACGTACACCCTTAATCTTCTCCCTAATTCAAGCAAAAAAGCTCGATTCAATCGTACTCGCCTTCAAAGGTAGAGACGTGTTAAAACCTTACCGGCCTTTAATTAAAGCCTGCTAGGGTGGGAGGGGGGACCGGAAACGGCGGAGCGGCCATTTCACTCCGGCTGTCCACTTCCGGAGTAACGTATGGACGAAGGTACTTCATTTCGGACTGACGGTGGGGAAAAAGAAAATCGAAGGCGTCTCGGGACAGAGGCGTGGAGATGGTGTTGGGGGTATTTTTATTTGCTCTACTGACAGTATCTGAGAGGTTTAAATTGCTATGATGCATTATTATCTAGAAAGTTACATATACTTTCATAAACTATAACACATAAACCATTGTTGCTTCAGTTCACCATGCTTAGCAAAGTATTTTGTAGGTAACATTCATGTCATGTTATCTGTACTTTTTAAGTTTATCTTGTACATTACTGACATCGGTACAGAAAAATATCGTGAGGCAACCTGGACTTATGATTTAGTCTAAAATACTCGAGCAAGCGTGGTGATTAACGCTTGTGCCTTCTCTATTTGAGAAGAGACCTTTGTCGTTTAAGACAATAATAGGCTGGTATAATTATATTTAAAAACTTTAGAGACAACATCAATTTTTCGACTCCATTCCTTTACCGATCACGGTAATCCGATCTCACTATAACAGACGTTTAATTGACTGGCATAACTTACTATTTAATTTGAAATACGCGAACAAAAATGTCGCATGTCTGATTTATAATCGGGAAACTCTTTCCATTTTAATTATTAATCTACTTCCCTAGTCGTCGGTAGTGTAGTGAATAAGGCGTGGTATGGATGAACGATTATTTTTCAAAGTCGTTTTTATATCTGTAGTTAAAAGAAAAAAAATATGCCTTTTATTGTCCCACCGCAGGGAAAAGGCCTCTTCTCATAGAGAGAAAAAGGGAAAAGAATTACAAGCGTTGATCACCACGCTTGGCCAAGGCAGATTAGCGATTTCAGACTTACATTATTAAATCTGATATCTGTTAAAAAAATATTTATTTACATTAGTATTGTATGCCTTATAAATCCAAAGAGGTAGGAAGAGGTACTTTCTGATATTATGTATTGGTATACTGTGTAATGGACTCTGTATTTGATCATTTGGGAATAACAGGCAAAGTCCATGGCTTTATGCGCTATATACTTTGCTAAGTTTTCTCCATTTCTATGCATATCGCATTTTCTAACGCTGCAATTAATACACTATACGAAAAGTAACTCTTTTTTGTTTTCTTTATTAAATAAAAGTCCTTAAGATATTTTCAAGTAACCGACTTAGACAGATACTTTAGTACACTCAGTTGACATTGTGGCGCTAAAATAACTTCCCCACCATCAGACTAATCGCAAAAACGTACGACAAATCGCACCCCTCCGCCGCAGTCCGGCAAGACGTGTAGGTGGTCTTCGTCCATTTTTATTTTCTTTTTATCTCTTGAATTGTTAATGTGCTGCAGAGGAGGACACTCGCGTTTTATTGGTGTCCCTTAATGAATTGATTTTAACTTGGAATCAGGAATGACTAAGTATAAGGGGAGATTTAATTTATATCTGCTCGACTCAGTATAAAGTTACGGGTGAAAATCGATTTATATAAGTTGTCTTTTGTTTTAAATGTTGTTTAGATCTTAGGTGAATCTAGTTTTACCATATTATGTTCAAATCAATTTTATTGGGTCTGCCAAAATGGATATTTATGTAACTTGTCCATCCCGAAGCTATATCGCTTTTAATTCTAAGACTGCCTCAAACTAGAAGTTATTTCTGCGACTTTAAACCAGAATGTTATAGGGACAAACAGTCAAGGCCAGAATAAAATAAGCTGTCTTCAACTTCGCAAGTGAGTCAAACATGTTGTAATCTGTAGCTCAGAAACTATAACTAAGTCTGCACCACGCCAATATAACAGTCAATATTGTAAGTTCTGTAAACTTTGAAACTTAGGTTATACGGGGCGTAACACATCATCCGTGCCTACGCAAAATGACCATCACAAAAAGTAATATAGATAAAAACAATTGCAGGGAATTGACTTTTACTTATAGTGCAAACATTGTGCATGCAGGTGCATTCGACAGTACCTACAGGGGTTATGCGAGTATTAAAAGTTTAGTTATAACATGATTAGAACTTTGACTTTCAATGTCAAACTTTCATGAAACTTTCAGCTTCACGTTACACATAGCAAAAAATTCAAATTACCTCTAATTTATATCGGCTATGAAAAGACGCTTAACGAAGCCGAAAGTCAATCTTCTAATTATTGCGATCATTTTTTTGTTGTAGGCCATATCTGGGAGCCTTATAGTTACGAAGATAAGGTCAAAGTTCCAACTATTACTTAGTTCCTTTTTTTTCGAAAATATGCCCACGACCTCTGTACCATTGTATGCACCCATAACCACAATAATTTGCATAGCACCAAACAAACACATAGTTTGATGGGCAGGATGCGTAGTAAACCGGTAGGTAAGTGATGTCTCTTTACCCCCGTATAATTCTATTGAAAGTTGCTGCATTGTAAGTTAACGACATAAACATTATACACCGAGATTGACCGCCGTCATTACTCTGTCAAGTGCGCTCAATAAAACTAAGTTCCAGCCAAGTGCGTAAGTTAGTTAGCACTTCCTCTAAGAACAATAGACATTAAACATTATAGGCCGTATGCACACTACACATACCGCCTCGAATGAGACGTTACGGAGCGCTGACCCGTGCGACTTGTAATTTGAGCTTTATTTTATGTACTGTGAAACGTTAAACTGTAAGCTAAATCTATAAAGTAATGTAATGTACCTATTTGTAATTTTTGGTCCTTAGTCCTCTGAGCCAGTCGCCATATCGACCAGTCCAGCGCATATTGGTCCTTACAGTCGCTAAATATTTTTCTGCAGATTTTTAGCGTCATTAATTGTATTCTCGCGTTTCCTATATCTTACAAGTATACAAATGAGTTACTTCTTCTTCTTCTACATTCTTTAGTACAGCGCTTCACTATCATTATGTTGAAGTTAGACTCTAACTAGCACCTACATCAGAAAGAATTGAGGCCATCATTACTGCCATCATTGCTATAGCCATCAGTTATACATGATTCATACGTTTTTTTTTCACAACGGAATATAATACGGTCTCTGATTTGTGACTGCTCCTTTGAACTAAACGAAATTCCTAAAATACCGTTCTATTCACAAACTATTTCGCACACCTTGCAAATCTCGCTGAACATAACCACGATTTACAAGAACTAACAATAAGCACTAGTTACGCTAACCGGTTCAACGACCTCTGAGCTAAACACAGTCGGTAACTCTAAATGTTATCGTAAGCGTCCATTGTGTTCTGATAAGAACTGTTAACTTATTCATAACAGCCACTAACTCAGTTAACAACCTGCAATTGACGGATTTGTAGTATAGAATTGGTGAAGTTTTTATGGAGTGCAGATTTTAAGGACCTGTAAAAAAGAGGTTCTGATAAAGGGGAATTTTTAGTAGGTATAATTTTAAGACACCGCACTAAAGGACCATTTTATTTTCTGACTTTTTCGGTTAACAAAAGTAATAAAAAGGTCCTTTTGGTTTGATTTCCAATTCATCCTGCCATTTCATTTTGCACCTATTTCTATGTCCTAATATAATTTTAAAATCGTTCATTTCACTCATCAACTATGTATTTTTAAAATCTGGCATATCATCTTCATCTCAAATTCACTAATTGCTGGATTTAAGTCTACATTTCAAACTTTAGGTTCCTTAAACGATAAAGGCAGGCATCTAACCTAGTTAGCTCATCCAGAAAATAAACGAACAATCCCTACTATAAAATTTCAAAGAATTAGCTCACTTCAGTGCAGAAAATATGATAAAAAATCCATCTTAATAAACCTCATTTCTGCATCGAGCGTCTATCGTATAATTTCTTAACGTCGGCACTGTGTCGAGGTAATTGGATTCGATACACCCACTCTACACTTAGTAACAGATACATCTGTAGGGGGGCGTTTTCCAACTGTATTAAGCAGACACCGTGTCATTTTAGATCTAGCAAGTCTAAGTAAATTTTGTTTGGCTTGACTTTTTTTGTTGGTGCTTTTATTGAAGCTGTCGTTATCAGTAAAGGACCGCGTTTTGTGATTAGATGACAGTAGTTTTGAAAAATGCTCTTGATATAAGTGAAGGTCTTATTTCTAAGGTATTCGAATAACTGGTTTTCGCTTGCCAGTTTCTGTACTAGTCAGTATAAGGCTGCGATTTACCAGATATGTGCAAGGATGCATAGCGAGGGATGTGTGTGAAAATGACCAATGACATCGCTTCATTGTCATAGCTTGAGTTAAGCTAGCGCTGTAATTGGTTTGTTTCACACACATTTCTTGCTCAAATGTCCCGGATGGAAACGGAGTCTTAATGCTGTAGGTAGGACCAGACCAATTATAGGGCAATTTTATTTGGTCTTTATAGCCTTGTAGGTGGATTAGGGAAATATATAAAAAGATACACTAATAATTAAAGATACAATGTAATTTAAGAAGATATCTAAACAAAACAGGAAAATTTATGTCGCTCATGAAACCTTGTACCCAGTAGCAGCTTGATTCTTATCAATATGATGACCACTGGCCACCCAGCCATATAACTGCCACATCTAACACATGCGCCCACGCACATCGTGGGTAGGTGACTGCGTTAACAGAACTTAATTACTGGTCATCAGTCGATCGTCGCATGCATAAAACTTAGTTGTTTATGGGCGATTGAAGATTATATGTATGTAGGTTTATTTTAATGGCGTTCCGATGATGTTTCATGGTGCTTTCGTAATAATAACTGGCTAGCAAGGCTTTCGGGGTAATTACTTTTTTGTAATCATTTCTTTTTTTAAATAGATTTCGAATAATGGAATTTCATGATGAAAAAAAATCAGTAATTATTATTTATTTTCACAAAACTTTAATTGATGACAAGAGGCGTTGTTCTAGCTGCCTATTTTATGCATGGAAATTACCATGTTTAGAAAAAGGTAGTTTACAGTTAGGTAAAGATATTTCAACAAAGAATTACAGTGGAGGGGAGTACAATTTATCTGAGAAAATTTCTTAAAACCAACACACAACAAGTTACAAAATAATCATCAACAGAACTAAAAAAGATAAACTAAAGAACTTACAGACCTATTGTTATATTAATAAAGATACTAACACCAGATACGCGCCACCTGTTCGCGGCAACCTGCGTGCGCACACGCATAAGTGTCAGAGACTATGATAACCGACAGAACACTAAACATTTATATTTGTGTTGTAAAGAGCACAGGCATGAAATTATAATCATTAAATTATCAAGTTATTGTGTTAATTTAAAATATGTCAAAACTGGCAACTGACTATGATTATAACGACAAATTGTAATAAAAAAAATGAAGGATGATGGTGTGTGAGTTTATTTTTAATTCATTTAATTTATTTAAATTTCTACATTCCAGTTCTACATTTCACGTGACATTTTTTGTGCGACATGATACATATCAACTGCTGCAACTTTTAATGATAAGCATGGCTAGAAGTGGCTGACCAAGATTCGCAAGTGGATCGGCATCAACAGCCCCGTGGAACTGTTCCGCCTCGCGAAGGACAGATTTTGTTTTGAATCTCTTTCCTCTGGTCCCTCGCAGGAACGAGATTGAAGTATTGAGAACATCTGCCTGCCTAGCCTTTTCCCAACTATGTTGGGGTCGGCTTCCAGTCTAACCGGATGCAGCTGAGTACCAGTATTTTACATGGAGCGACTGCCTATCTGACCTCCACAACCCAGTAACTGGGTAGTGGTAATTGAAGTATTGAGAACATTGGAAATAATTACAAAAACATTTTTATTTGAGAAAAGTGTCCATTGCTCCTGGAAAAAAAAAGGCTTTCGGTGAATTTAGTTGAAGTGATCTTAAGGTGAACTGTCGTCCAACTTGTTGCTAAATATTGACAGCTCATTTAAACTAAATTCACCAAGGGTGATTTTACAGAAGAGCACTGATAGAAAAGAACAAGGCTCTCTGCTAGGCTCCGCAACAAACCTTACGATTGGCTAAAATCATTTTTCTATGTCACTTGCAGATTCTCTTAAAGCACCTGTTGACACCAAGACAAATCACTTACGTCTTTTAACTATTATAAATATCCACTAGCGTCAACATAGCATCCTGGTGTTCTACTTATATGGGCGTGAGCAGGATGACAGCATCAGTCTTGCCGTCTTGTGCTACAGAATGCCCAGTTTGTCTTTCTCAGTAACGAAGCAGTCCTGCTTTTATATGTGTCTGCCTACTGAATATTACACATAATACTGGCTTTTCTTAGTGCTGCCATTATACAATGCCAAATAAACCTGGTTATCTGCAGTGGTATTTATAATCTACCTATACTTAATATAGTAAAGCTAAAGATGTTTTTTGTATGTTGATTTAAACGCGTTTACATCTTGAACTACCAGTCGGGGCCAAAAAATCTTTTTGTATGTAATAGCCAGATTCACGAGGAATAGTTAAGGTTATATAACATCACGCTACGACCCACAAGAGCGAAGCAGTAACGTAAGACGTAACAAAACGCGGATGAAAAAACTACGCGGACGCTATCGTGAACAGAGGCTAAGTTCTACGGATAATATTTCAATTTAAACGATCCTATGAATGATGAACATTACTGACATCTATACTAATATTATAAAGAGGTAACATTTGTTTGTAAGTTTGTATGTTTGTAAGTTTGTAAGTTTGTATGTAGGGGGTAATCTCCGGATCTACTGAACCGATTTTAAAAATTCTTTCGGAAATTGGAAGCTACGTTATCACTGAGTGCTATAGGCTATATTTTATTTTAGAAAAAATAGGGATACGTAAGATATTTGGGTTTTTCGAACCCAAGGTGTAAAAAATCATCCAAAAAAGTTCCTTATTTGGCGTACGCCGCCTAAACCATAAAAGATAGAACCATAAAATGTTCTAATTAATTAAAGACTTTAAAAATATCTACAAAAAAGTCCGCGACACACTATACCTATCTATTTCGAATTAAACACAACAACCATTTTTTTATTTAAAAATCTTGAATTTTTTTAGAACTTCATTTAAACGCATTTATTTTACACATGTCATTACTCCTTATCAAAATAAACTATTTTGTCACAAAGTACTGTTTATGTAGATAGTATTTAGTCTTAAATTCATTAAAATTGGACGTTTGGTTTGAAAGTTATGGCGAAATCATTCTTTTCTCTTCTCTTCTCTATAGGTATATATAAAAATCAATTGCTGTTTGTTAGTCTCGCTAAAACTCGAGAACGGCTGGGCCGATTTAGCTGATTTTGGTTTTGAAATGTTCGTGGAGGTCTAGGGAAGGTTTAAACGGTGAGAAAATATGGGGTAGGGGTAGGGTAGGGTAGAGGTAGGGTAGGTGTAGGGGTATTTGTAGGGGTAGGGGTAGGGGTATTTGTAGGGGTACGGGGTAGGGTACGGTAGGGTAGGGGTAGGTAAGGGTAGGGTACGGTAGGGTAAGGGTAGGGTACGGGTAGGGTACGGGAAGGGTAGGGTAGGGGTAGGGTAGGGGTACGGGGTAGGGTACGGTAGGGTAGGGGTAGGTAAGGGTAGGATACGGTAGCGTAGGGGTAGGGTACGGGAAGGGTAGGGTAGGGGTAGGGTAGGGGTAGGGTAGGGGTACGGGTAGGGGTAGGAGGGGTAGGGTAGGATACCACGCGAACGAAGTCGCGGCGGGTCAGCTAGTTTACAATAAAAACCAAATATAATTTAGCTTTCGACTTGTATACGGTCACTTCAGTGGCCTTTACATAATTATAAAACAGTGTGACAGCATTTCAATCACTGATCCTTTCTATCAAATTAAAAACGAACTAAATCTCGATATCTACTAACCGCTTCCACCTAGCCTTCCGACACCATGCCCACATAAATATCAAGTCTATTCCCCCACAGTGTCAGTGCACACTGCGATGGTCCTAGACACCATGACATCGACACATGACGCGCATAGTAGGAGGCTGGTCCTTTGTCACAGCTTCACATTTTATTAACCCCATCAAGTCGCTTGTGCGACGCCTGAGTTATCTGACATGAGAGACATAGAGCGAGCCGCCACTGCTAGCGGGACTTATGACCGACCTGGCGATTTCAAGATAGCTTGCAGTAGCCGTTTGACATAGACACATGTCTTGGGAGGAGTCTTGACCTTTATCACTACGTCACATTTTATTGAAGCCATTAAGTTTCTTGACTGAATGGGTGTGGTACCACTGTGCACTGCCTTAAATATAGAACATTATCAGTGGATATTTAAGAAGAAAATAAGTTTAACAAAATGAGAATTGATCAACAGTTTACGCAAGACAATGTGATCAAAAATTCCAGCTGCCTTTTAAAGATAATTTCCATAAATTAATTGTAGCTTAATTTTTTCTATTTTTTTTTCTAACTTCATTTTTCTAAACAGACCAAGTAGTTATAATTCAGTATCACCTATAAGAGCTAGCTACGCGTCAGTTAAAATAGCGATTGCTAACAACATTATATCATCACATATTATATCTACGGAACTTTTACTCGCTTTTCTCTCCCCGCTTACATTCAGACCGCACCACTGTCACCTTGTACTTAATCCGTGGGTGTAACGCATTCGTTTTCTTTACACGCTTTCAAAGGATTTTGATTTTATAATACTGGAAGGGCCTAATATTGTAGTTAGGCCCATTCTGAGCCCTGACGTGGTTTATTGCTGAAAATACAAACGGATTGATATGGGAGGCTTCAATACAATGAGCGTTGATTTTTGTTTTTAATAGTGTTCAAGCAAACTGAATGCCTGCGTGGTACGTTTTATGGACGCATTTCCTTAAACGATACTTTGATGGTATTTATTGGTGTTATTGGTCCATGAATAAGGGCTCTTATTGGTATTTACATAGCTCCCGTAGCATTTCTAGTTAGAATAGATCATTCGATTGCTTTCAATGGGTATTATTGTATTAGATGATAACTTAGTTAAGTACATTGTTCGGATACCTAAAATATCACCCCAAAAAAGAGTCTATATAAGCTGCCTATAGGTAGAGGAACTGGTATATGAAAATATGGGAAAAATGCTTCATTTAAAAATACAAAAAAAATGCAAATGCAGAGCTACTGCCCACCACAATAACTGAATAAAGCTTCAGAGCAACGCACTGTAAACTAAGTAACAATTTAATCATCCAACAAAACTGCAATTAACCAGTCGTTAGGCACAACACCAACAAATTGAAATACATCACATCTCCTTAACTTGAAGTTATTGCAGAAAAACTGACGCGAAAGCTGCGCAAGCGCGTGGGCGGGGCGACGCATAAATATGTCGCCGTCCCGCTCTAACGCACAATGTGGACGATCAACGAGAATTTATTATCTCTCGTCGCATTATGCGCTAGCGCAGGTTGCAGGGACTGCTAGTGTTCGCAAGTTCTTTAGTATTTGATGGGTTAACTAGGGGGATGGTTGTTTTTTTTTTCGGTAAGTAGTAAAAGATGTTTTTGTTCAGAAGTTATATAGTGTGTATGAGAAATTAATGTACACCTATAATGAAATGCAAGTTTCACTATTTACCTATAACGAACTACTTATGAATAAAATATCTACCTACATTGGTTGGATACATTCGATTTCTAATTAGCTGAAGTATCTAATTATTCATTTAGACTCTTGGACTTCCAATACAAAATATCAAAATATTGCATTTATAAAATTTGCATTTCGTTCAAAGTAATCGAACAAAACCATTCAAAACCTACCAACTAAAATAGAAAAACTGCTTGCACAAAATCACACCTAGTTAGAAAACATTCCCTAAGCGCGGAAGTCAGTAACACAATGAGCGCGGAGTACGCATTATTGCGTACAAACCTGGAACGCGCCTCACAACTCAGTCATACATCTCGACCTGAATGGGAGTATTAATGTACCTTATTTGTGGAGGCAGCCGCACTTAACTAAGGGTTATCAAGATCTAGAAATTGTTGGTGAAACTACCTGTTATTTTGTGCAAGGTAAAATGCCGATGACGCGTGCAGCTGTGAGTCAGTGCAGCGATTGAAAGGACATTGACAGCGAATGACGCGGAAGAGAACTGTGACAGGTATTGGTATGTAGGTGCAGATTTACGGGGAATTAAACGGTAAAGAGTCGAAGTATCTTATGAGATTTATGTTAAGACAATCGGAATTTTCTACTAAGTTTTTGAAGGATACAAAAATCCGTTATTCTTTACTTTTAAATTAAATATTACCGTCACTGCCCAACCTTCCAGGAGATGCAGTGGTCTGGGAGTAGTGTTGGGCTTGTCACTGCTACAACAAAAACAAAGCTCAGCTATTGTTTGTTTAGAAGGCCTATTCTAACTAAAAACGTTCATAATCTAGTCGCAATGTCTCGTCTAAGCGACAATCAATGTCAACATATTAAAAATTATATGCATTATACACATGTAGTTAAAAATTATAGGCATTTTTAACAGATCATAGAGATTGAGATTAGATTGCGATCGTTCCTACAGTTAGTTGATACGAGTAGAATAACCTTCTGGAGAGAATATACATGACTTTCAAAACATGTCATAATAAAGCCTTATAGCAAGGAATGAACAGGATGTCCAAAAATCTATAAATATCCACAAATGCAGAATTTTATCTTTTTAAAAATAGAATCTAGAATCCAGTCCAATAATCTAGAACACGTTGACGCCTATTTTTAACATAAATCTGTCTTCATTTAGAGACATTTTACATTTGTATACATAATCATATGTAAAAATAATATTAGAGTGCTAATGGTTTTAATTGCATTAAATTAAGATAAAGTGGTAAGTTATAGATGTATTAATTGTATAAGTATTTTAATTAGTGGAAGATGACCTTTAATTAATTTGTTAAGTTGTTATTTTACCTTGTGGATCAATCATTACATTCGCATAAATATTATTTTAACGTTTTTAATGAGCGATATAATCTTTATTTGTATGTCGTCACTATGTTATTACAGTTTTTCGATATGGTTTCATTATGTCAATATTGATAACATCATCGACACTAATGGCAAAAGGCGGTTGATTGCCTATGTAAAACCATGAGATAATTAGTTAAGAGAAACTGTTTTGAAAGTTAATAATCTTTACTAATATTTTAAATGCAAGAGTGAGTTTATTTATTTGTTTGTTTGTTACGGTTTCACGCCTAAACTACTTAACCGATTATCATGAAATTTTGCATACACGTAGTCAGGGATACAGAAAAGGACATAGGATACCTTTCAACCAGAAAAAAAACTACTGGTTCTTAGAGAAGCTTATTAATGTCCCACTGCAGGGCAAATGTCACTTATCATACAAAGAAGGCACGTTCATTGAAGAACATGAAGTAAATATCATTTTTTTATTGTCTATCCTAGATTACCCTGCTAGCTACTCAAACACCACCCACAAGTGCTTCAAGGTAGCTTTTGTGCCATGAACCAGGAATTATCTTAAATCGTCAAAAAATTGTTGGTTAGTTTTAGAGTTAATCATTAAACTTAAAATACTAGATGTAACCACTGCTAAGTAATCAGCAAAATCAAAAATAAAAAGTCATTATTTTCACAAACATAACAGAATTTCAAATAAAAACCAATCAGCGAACCATCGAGTGGTTAGGAAGCGTCGATCGAAGACAATGGCGTCCTTTATGCTAAGATTCGGCTCTGAATGGACGCAGCGGACGGACGGACGGACGATCAGCTTTAGATTACTTTGTAACCGCTGATTAAACTGAAATCAAGCGTTTTGATGGAGTCGGGCCTTTTTGAATTAAGTCGCCATTCAAGTGAAAATTGTTAACGATTCCAATGTTTTATTTAAAAATTGTACTCTACATGATGAATGATTCCTTCTATCAACATTCTCCTGACCTTATCCCAATTTATTTAGAGTCAAAGTCAAAGTCAAATCGTTTATTTCAATCAGACCATTAAAGGCCCTTCTAAACGTCCTAAATGAGAAAAACGAATTGAACCTAGTCATCGTTGAAAGTGCCTAACACTTTCTTTTTGCATTAACCTCTGTTTATTTTATTTTTTAATTCTGTCTACAAATGGAAACTACTCTAATAAGAAACTGATTTAATAGCCTTGAGAGGAAAAACACGTAAGACTCTGCACTGTTACAACTACAAAATCTAATTAGAAGATACAGGACCGTATGTCATATTATCCAATAATCACATATCTTAAAGAAACTACCACAGAAGACCAAACAAAAAAAACCCAAAACGCATAGGTTAGGTGCACGTCGGTAATTGAAATCGGTAAAGTATAGTGGTGTGCGATGGTAAATCACGCGGGTAATCGGTAAACCGGTAAGTCGGGCGGTAATTAACGATAAGACGCACCTCTCCGTGTCCGAGTAATGGACAACGTTCGCTTGTACCGGTAATAAGGGAGGCAGGGTGCTTCGCGATAAGGCCGCGTACATATTGGTCCTTCTAGCGATACCTTTTAAGCGATGAGGACCAAATAAGGGGTTTTGACGCATAAGTCAAAATAAATATTTATAAATTCTGATGTGGTTAATGCCTTATTAAGAATGATTAAGAAACATTGGTGCTGTTATAGTCATAAAGTGTTGAAAGTAAGATTTAATATTAAAAACTAATCTGTTTAAACATACACATTAATTTCCTGATTTATATAATTTATAGCCTTATTAGCAAACTACCGCTTTCCTAATTCGGCTATAATTCTAATAAAAAAATAATTAAACAGCAATTAAGTGTCGTATTTGGTCAATCAAATTGGGTGGGTGTGCGACTATTAAGACATCTCGTAAAGAATGTGCGTTTAATACCTCAAAATTGTTTTTCATCAAAATTAATCCAAGGATGCTAAATACGTTCGACTTTAAAAGTTGGTCCTTTCATCCGCACGCACCAAACACCCAGTGTACACGCCACCCATTAATATAATAGCAACTTTTATCGATGCGCGTACGCATCCGAGCTCCTAAGATCGTTTACCCGCTATAAATTATATCGCGAAATTGTCGATAATCATCTACCAGCGTCGACCGATTTCATTATTCTGTCCTGTACTTATTAGCGATATCGTCCCGTACCGTGTGTTCAGGGCTCTATGTTTCAGAACATCGGGGAGTATTTCTATTTAATATGTGGAAAGTAGGTACTATTTATTGGCCTCGTGGATTATATAAACGTCCACCTAGTAGTTGTCGGAGTTAGAGGTCGATTAAAAGCGTCCTGTCACGGCTGGATGGATGATGCAGATGATAGCTGTATCATAGCCTGTGTGTCTGCTGTATCATGATAGCTGGCTTTGAACACGGTAGCAGCATCCGCGTCTCTTTCTAATAACAACAAAGTACTGCGATCACATAAAATACCTTCCAAATTCAATTACTTTTTGTTGACGACACAGTTGCTCAGTTGGTGAGAGATTGGCTACTGCGACGCGTGCCGCGAGTTCGATTCCCGCGCTGAACAAATATTTGTGTGGCCTACAGATAGTTGTCTAGCTATTTGTGTAAGTGGGTTTATATGTTTGTAAACACAGCCAGATAACCATAGTACCAGATATCTTCATGATTTTACTCTATCTTGAATTTTACTGAATGTACGGTCATATAAATCACATTAGTACCTAATCATTCATGACTGACATTTACGCAGACGGGACCATCAAACCTCACACTGAGTTTTATACGATTCGTGAAATGCCAAAGTCTGCCACACTAGGCACTGTAGCACGTTATTCCCCATGATTTTAGAAGCTAATTTTAATTCTTGCACGAAGTACGGCGGTTTTAGGATTTTTGACATGGTATAAGTGAGTGTAAAGATTGTTTCATTGGTTTACTTGTCATAAGCATAGCTGTCTGAGTGTCAATTATTACCGTTTTTAAGTAGGTACGTTCGTATTCTAATATAATAATAATAATAAATAATAGTAATTTCAATCTGTCAAAAATACCTGTAATTTACCTACATTTTATACAAGTTCTTGCATTGATTGTTGCTAAGATGGAATTGCAACTAGATTTTGACCGTTTTTAATTAGCCATATAAGAGTAGCCTTATAAGCACCTGCATTCGATTTTCGGGCCGAGTAAGAATAATAGGGGTAGAAAACGATTCATTGTGTGTTCTCAGTGACAGTCTGTCTGCGTCTGTCTGTTTTTCTATTCTTGTTCCCGATTACTTAATGGTAAAATGATCACCTACTCCTCTTACCTAACATTTTTTATATCATAACTTGCTAAAGCTAAAAGTATTCTTATGTATGCAATGCCTACAACTTCGTGTAATACAAAAACGTAATGTAATGTTCATCCAAACATGGCCCACATGGACGTACAAAAACTGTCAACCCGCAAACGTCGGCGGAGCAACAAGTCGCTCCACAGGTGCCTAAGACACCCCTCGCCCCTGTCTTATTAACCCGCAGTAATCACACGAGACAAGGCTGCCGAGATAGATTGATTGGCCCGTTTGAACTGCTCCTCTTGATGCTTTTAAGACGTTGGAAGAAGGGTTAGCTTTGACGCGTAAATCTTGAGATGTTTGACAATTATTAAGTGATGGTGAGTGTTTAAAAGGTGTGATTATGTTTTCAGTGGTTAATTTTAAATTAGATGTTATCGACACGATATCGTTTTGTAGTACCTACTTAATTTTATAGACTTACTTATACTAAGAAAAGGACCACGATATATTAAGCCGAGTGGTTGAACGTTACTGGTGCCGATTCCCTTGTTCACAAACTAGACTAAATTAATAGAATCGGTATCTCTTACTAACATACAGCGAAAAAAAAAGATGGCGACTTTTTAGAACTAAGTTAGAGATGTCAAATTAGTTTTGCCTTGAACTTTTCCGTATTTTTAATCTACACGTTTTATGATGTCAACTATAATTGTATGGATGTGTCAGATTTACTTAATTTGACAGCTCTTATTTACATTCATCTCTTTCTTGTTTTATTGGACAGAAATAGATAGAAATAGTCTAATTTTAGTTTAGTTTGTGAACAAGGGAATTGGCACCACTGTCGAATTGGCTAGTTGACATCAGCAATCAATTGACGTACCTACTTATTATGACCTGTCAAAATGCGATTCTCCCATAGATTGTAACGTCACTTATTTGCAAACTCAATTGACTAACTATTTATTGATTTCAAAGTTACAAAAAAATTAATTATACAGGAAATTGAAAATTAATCAGGTTTTAAGGGCAAAGATAAAGTATTTCTTTAAAGTAGGTACTCACGTCTTGGAATTATTGGTAAATGGCGTCAACTACCCAATTGCGTGAGGATAACCTATTTATAATAAACTTATACATTTATTATAAGACATATTTAAAAAAAAACGCCTTTCAGTTATTTTATTAATAACACAAAATCCATCATATTGAATTAACTTTTGTAATAACATTCTATTTTTTGTACAAAACGTAGCTTACAAGTTTTCCACGAAAATTAATATACAAGTCTTATCACCCAACGATGCCTAAATTCGGACACCTACGAACCCTAATTACAGCACATCCTTATAATAAACCAATCAGGTCACACCTGTCAATAATAACACAAGGATATTTCAATACGCGCTAATTCGTCCGGGCATTGCAATCATGCGCAGTTCGGACAATTTACTGCGCCTAATGGGGAGCGGCGCGGGCGCAGACCAAACCGCGGCTGTCATTACAGACTATTACACGAAATCGAGAATTTTACTCAAGCAAATTGGTAGTATGATGTAAAAATTGACACTTGATTATCAATTAATTTATGTTTTCACGATAAAGTTGAAGAAATAAAGTTTATTTTGAAGGGTGGTGTTCATATTCTTCACTTATACAACAGCTTCTTCTTCATTTCGTACAGCGAAACATCTGTAGATAGTAATTATATATCTACTATAAACTACAAGCTTTTCCCGCGACTTCCTCCGTGTAATTGTCGGTTATCGCGGACGCAAACGAAGTCGCAGGATAAAAAGTAGCCCATATCCTTTCTTAGGGTTCAAACTTATCCCGCATCAAATTTCATCAAAATCGGTTCTGTGGTGTGTAGTCCTGAAAGCGTAAACAGACACACAGACAGCTTAGAGTATAATTATAATATTACTATGTATTTGAGCACAATATATTGCTGCGTCGGAGGTGTTGTCCAGTTCATCAAGGGTACAGGTGGTCGAATTTTTAGGACAGTTCAGCAAATGGGATAATATAGTCTGGTAGTAACGGTGTGGGTCTATGAAACCCCATTACGCCAGGTTATCATTGCAGCGACAACTAATTTCACTTAAGCGGGTAGGTACGTGTGGTGGAGGTATGTCTCTAATTTGGAAACTGACACGTTAGGCAATACTTAATTCGCAATAATGTTTTATTTTTTAATTAACCCCTTAAAAAAATTACAGCCTGTAAATAACGCTAGTAACATTCTTCTCTTTCTATCATTAACACTTGCTTAAAAAGTTGTCTCACCACAAAAAAAGACCCTTGAATTAAATATTTAAATGACTTATACTTTTTTAACACAGATAAAAATATGAACTCTAACTCACTCAATTAACGAAACCTATCTTCACCAACAGCCGAAAGGCATTTCAAACGTAATAACAAACTGTCAACGAATTTAAGTGTCAATTATTTATCACAGTAACAGGTGAAGTCGGGGCGTGTCGTGTTATAGATCAAAATGGCGAATATCGAAATGTCGTTGCGCGTACGCAGTCGTGGTGAGTTATTCGTTCGTGATAGTTCACGAGGCGATGCCGATGCGATATTTATCTGATATCAGGATGAAGGCGATTTATCTGTCTTCCTATTGTTTATTGGAGATTAGTTTGGTTTAAATAGGAACATTTGGAACGCATTTTGTGTATTAGCTTCGTAAACGGTGAATGTAGCTTTCCTTGGTTTGTGGTTGCAATGTTTCACGTTTGATAGGTATGATAGTAGAAGATAAAGTTTTATTTGAACCTGCGATGACTTGGCATTTATTTATTTAATTTTATGCAACATAAACAAGGTACCACGGTGGAATTCTTTTGTGATATAGGTACTCGTATTATGTGCCAAAAAAAATGATTCCGAATAATAATATCATGTACTTATTTTTTCTTTGTAACCACTTGTGTTACAAAAGAAAAACTATGATAATTACGAATGAGTATTACTGACAGACTCTTCATAAATTAATGAAACAAAATATCGTTAATTAAACTTTGAATTTAACTTATATAAGTACTATTCCATGGTAAGTTTAATAAAAACAGTAAATGAAGATTAAATAGTTACATGTAACAACTTCAAGATTTCCTAAAAATCGTAACAAAGTCTTTTGCAACTGAGGTAATAATACTACAATAGCAGTACATTCCCGGGTATAGTGACACTGTCGGCGGAGACACCTGCACAGGGTCGCCAGAACTGGTCACGACTCACATGTCCCTACTTAATGTACTGAGTTAGTGGAACTTTGCCGCGCTGTGATTGATGCTGACGTAAGGCAAAGCTAGGAGGCTTATTATTCTGATAATGATGGTGGCCGATGTAAACTACCAACTATATGAGCACTAAAATAAGTTTTATTACAGTAATGATAAAAGCTACTAGCTGATGCCCGCGGCTTCGTCCGCGTGGATGTCAGTTATCGTGACCAAAGGTCGTTTTTTCGCGACAAAAGGTAGCCTATGTCCTTTCCCAAGCTCTAGTGTATCTCTGTACAAAATTTCATCAAAATCGGTTCAGTGGTTTAGGCGTGAAAGCGAGACAGACAGACAGAGTTACTTTCGCATTTATAATATTAGTAAGGATGGAGTGGTTAATACAGAGAAGGCACGAGCATTGATCACCACGCTTGCTCTAGACAGATTGGCGATTTCAGACTCATATTCATTATAAGTCCAGGTTTCTTCATGATGTTTTAATAGATATGATGTTTTACATATGAAAAGTCACATTGGTACCTACTAGCCCGTGCCCGTTTGCGAACCTACAGCCTCGTGCGTTAGAGGCAGCAACCTTAACCACTGAACCATAACGATGCAAATCCCAAGACAGATACATAACACTAGCTCTTTTTTAAACAAAATACACCTTTTTAAGCATTCCTAATACTAAAGCACGTAATACATTACGAGGGACACAGTGACATTAAGTATCGTTAGTTGTCGAGGTCGTGGCGCCAGTCACGAGTACCATGTTCCTTGTACCTGATGTACTGACAACGACGTGTCGACAAGATGGATGCTGACACGAGGTAGGTGCCTGTAATTGAGATATTTTGACGCTATTGTATGTACAAGGTGTTTAAATCTAAGAGGAAGATGTATCCGTCAAACAATGAAGTACCTATAAATGTACAAATGAGATTTGTTGGGAAAAGTACTCTAGAAATAGATGAGAGAAGTTGATAGTAGGGAATGCAATCTCGCTCTCGCGAGATCTCGTTTTCGCGAGATCTCGGCCTTTTTTAGCGAGATTGATCTCGGACGAAAAAAAGACGAGATCTCGCGAGTTTAACGAGATTGCACTCGAGCATAAAAACGTCTTATTCGAAGCGCGGACTGACACGGACGGAGTTGCGATCTGTCGGTTTCGTTCGGTGCGTTTCGGTCGCGGGGCGAGGTGTCTCTTAGATACGTTCGTGCGTGCGATTGGTCGAAAATTGAGCCGGCGTGTAGCGTCATCAGCGCGCATTTGTTACGTTACTAATAGTTGTGGCTGGCTAACGTGATTGAGTTTAATTACATACGAGTATTTTTTTGGTTATTTATGCAAAAAAAAGTTTCTTATCTAATTTACGAGTGGAATAACGAACGATGTCGGCGAATATAGTTTATAAAGAAGACTATGAGAGTGTGTCGGAAGTATGGAAATAAAATACGTCGAAGTTTACTACTTAGAAGTTTATTAAAAAATTATAGACAGATGCGTCAAACAATGTTTGATGCATAAAAGTCTATTGAAAAAATTCGTAAAAATAAATGTTTATCTTATAATACTTATAATTTACTTTAATTTTTTCCTAATTTATTTAAATATTGTGATTATTTGCAAAAAAAACACATAAAACTAATAATCTCGCGAGATCTCGAAATTGGCGAGATCTCGCAGTATAGTTATTCATAAACTCGCGAGATCTCGCTTGAGCCCCAATCTCGCGAGATTTGCGTTCCCTAGTTGATAGGTCAGTTTAAAATAGTCCATGTCATATACCTAATTATAGACTTCTTGGTAGAGGGGAGCAAAATGGAAAAGCAAAGGTTAAAGGTTACGCTACTAACATAGACAGAAAAAGTCTTGAAAGAAGATTAAAAAAGGGAACTATCTTTCAATAATACTTAGAAAAAGAGACTCAGGCGCCATAATTTAACTGCTATTATAGTAATTAAAGTAATATGAGTTTCCAATAAATATGAATGTCAAAGGTGACAATCATAACATCGTAAATCTTTCAACAAAAACTTTGAAAAGAAAGAAATAAAAACTAAAACAGTAAATCACTCGCGGATTTACGAGAGCGATGACTTTTTTATTTTCAATTCAAAATGTCAATCCTAGGTGTGTACCAGTTTTTCGAACCCAAATACCGATGCAATGTGTCACGATATGTAAAAGGAAACGTCGTCAAAAACCCACACTAACATAAAGTACGTAATGATTCAAATAGGCAGCTCTAACTGTCACACAGGACGGAAATAAATAAAGTTATAATGGAAAAAAACCAAGTACTAAAACTTAGATATCTATAAATATAAGGATTCGAACGTAAAACTTAACAGAAAGTAAGTGACGAAGCATAAGATTTAATGACGTCACTTAACACTGCCATGTCATTGACTTAAATGCTACTAAACATCACAAAGTTCTATCCTAAGGCGCCCATTAGACGGTCATGCAAGCGTCAATCATTTCCATCAATCATGAATGATGGTTGAATGACGGAATTTTATCGCCTACAATTTTCGTCATGCAAACGTCAATCATCGCATTAGACGATAGGTTTTCCGTCAGTCAAAATTTCTGCCATGATTTTGCCATGGCAAAACCTACCGTCTAATGGGCGCCTAAATCCATACAAAGTGAAAACAATTAAAGCATTGCATCAAACGACAACTCAATAGCTTACGTCAAACCAGTAATTAACTCTTTTCAGAACACCACAGTTGTGTCCACGATAGACTCATTCCACAAATACACCTAAAGTATCCGATCGATGGACGCAGACTTAAAATACCCAACTATCGTTTTATCTTTTAACGTCACCAAGCATTTTGGTCCATTCTTCTCCACCAATTGTTGGTTTATGAACCGTCAAAGCTCATGACACGAGGAGACCATGACAAAACCATAAGAGCCACGTTAGACTACACGTTTCTAGCGGTAAACACTATTGAAGGGCCCCGACGTCTTGGCGAGATGTTATTGATAGAATTTATCAGCGATCGAGTACGGAGGCGAGCGCGAGGCATGAGCGGACGCGGGTTGGTAACGAGGCTTAGAGAGCGGCTAAAAAAGTAGTTTTGAACAAAACGTTCGTGTGAAATGTAGCCAACAGTTTAAAGAAACCAATAAAGGTGGCGAAAATTCTAAGATTTTGAAGGGCTACATTTTATAGATGTGGAGATAATTTATAATGTTTTTTTGCCCTGTTTTAAGGTGAAGCACACTTTAGGGGACTAAATTAAATCTATGGCTTAAAAATACCACCACTGTATATCCATTTTTAATAACAAAGCACAAAGTAGTATTTCGATAAGCCAGTAGCATAGCTGGTATGCAGCACGTCTTTATCTTAAGTTATCTGTCAGTATGCAGAAAAAAGATAATAGAACTACAAGACTTAATACACAAGCTTCCAAAAATAGTGAAGACAGTCAATGACAAAGTCAAATCATTTATTTCAATTAAAAGGTAGTTTTGAACGTCAATTGGGAAGATGACAGCATTTACCAATAATTCCAAGACATAACTTCTCTAAAGAAACACTTTATTTTAGCCCTGGAAACTTGATTAATTTTCAATTAACTGTAAAATTTGATTTTGAATTGCTTTCAAATTAATAAATAGTTAGTCAATTGAGTCTACTCAAAAGTGACGTCACAGTTATTTTTTGCCGTACAATATCTATGGGACAATCGCGTTTTGACAGGTCATAAAAAGTACGTCAATTGACTGTGCTGTCATCTACCCTATTATATGGATGAAAAAAAAAATATAATATTGAATCTAATTGCCCATTCCAAAAGGAAGTTTCAAGTGATGGTAAAGCCGCGAGCGATCGCGCCCGCTTCCCTCTTCTCCCTCAGACTATTGACACAAAGTTGAGCTGAACATCGGGCGTCAAGGCGCGTTACAGTCACGCGCTGTAAGCGAGTATACCTGGGACTTCAAGCGGCTTGTGGCCGAACTCCCGAAGTCTGCTGCTGCTCATTTACTGTAGTCGCGTCTAAACTGTTAATCCTTGAGGTTTCTTTGGGTTTGGAGTTAGTCTCTAAGGTAATCTTGCAGTAGACGTCGTGTCACAAGGTGGAAAAGTTTTTACAGTTTCTTTGTTGTAATTATTGTTTTACTATGTTTTAGAGATATTTGACTGACTTTCTATTGTGTTTGGGAGTTTAAAATGATTGGTGGCAAAATCTTTTACATGCCTGTCCATATCTTTGTCTGTTTTTCTTTTGTATTTACCGAAAACGGTAGGGCCGCAATTAAAAATGTTCGAAGTCAAGTCGAAATCTCGTCCCAGCGACAACTAATGTCAAAAACTTGACAAAAATGTAGGTAAATTAGAGGTTAAGATTAGAATGCGAATGCTTTTAAAGTTACGAGAATTGCCCCTCTAGTAACAGGCAGTACGTAGCCAGTAGACTGGCTATGCATGCTAAAAGAATTCTATCATTTAACTCGTTATTCGTATTTAGTTTAAAGGAATTAAGCATTTACCTACAAGCAAGGCTATCAAAATTACGTATCAACACGATAGGAAATAATAATTCACTAATAAATCGTGTGTATGTATGACACCATGAGAACGGGACAGTTAGCGCCACCTGTCGGGCGCCGCGTGAGTTACGGCGCGACAGCCACCGACTGTTAGGACACCTAGATTAAGTAAGTACTTTATCTACATGAAAGTACTTGTGTGCAAGTGTTTATTATGAACCTTATAAGCATAGAGCTGTATTATTGAAGTTTAAATCCATTTTTTTTGTTGACAGCATACTAACTCCTGTGTACAAGGTTGCTTCTATAAAAGTCTAATAAACTGATGGTGGTAAATGAGAAAACTAAACTTTATTAGATGTTTTAACACGAAAACAGTTGTTTAAAATCAATTACTAACTATTACACGCCAGCAAAACCACGAGATCAACTAGACTATTTTTTTATAATCAATCCCTCTCACCCACCCAGTAAAGTTATAGCCCGACCCACTCTTATCGACTCACACGATATAAATAGTGACGTATGTAAACACTAAAAATAAAGCGGTCAATAATTTAGTTCCACATCAGCGGCCGCCGATCAATCTGGCAGGAATGGCAGGGCACTGGCATCAATCTGGCAGAAATGGCAGGGGATTGGCATCCATCTCTTTGGTAACTAATCTATGCGTGTGATGACTGGACTGGGCAGTGAATAACTGTTATGTGAAGGGTTCAAATAGGGACAGGAAAATGGGTGTCTAATTCCGATATACATTCGCAATAGCTTTCAATAAGCAGTTGGGTAGTATTTAGAATTGAATGAAAGAGTATTGAAAAATCATTTTGGGTAGATTTTGGGAAAACACGAAAAGCTGTTGGTCCCGCTGTAATTCGTAAATCTTTGATAAACGTTACGGGTAGTCAGAAGCCCGAGAATCTGACAATCAGTCTTATCAAGGGGTATCACGTTACCCAGTAACTGGGTTATGGAGATCAGGCAGACAGTCGTTAATACTTCTACACATATGTAAAGTTTAATCGTAAACAATAAAAGCTAGTATAAGCTGAACACCGTTTTAAAATTTTTCTCTGATACTCTTTGAAATTTTGAGAGGGGTCCATGACTAGAAAAAGGTTGAGAGCCCTTGGTCTAGATGATTTTATTATTCTCGTTTCTCTTGTAGTGTCATTTCCGTGCAGTACCTGCACCTACATAGAGTAATATTATTTTAGCACCAATTGTAACACCTAGTCGACATAACATTCGATCACTGTGACATCTATTACAAATAAAAGGAGCATCACCCACTCAAGCTATCAACATCTCTCCATCACCGATACCGTATAAAGATAAGGCTCATTCTATATTTATTCCACTGTCCGTCTGTACATCGCCATCTCCGAAACGGTAACTCACGTCGCCAATAACAATTTATATCGATACCAAACGGTTATTGAATAGACCATCGATAAAGATTCTCTAAAATCGAGAATCGAGTTAAGTGAATATGCCTGCAACGGTCTGTTTTCGTTTTACATAATCATTTTTGCACCTTATTATTACACGTGCAAGTTCGAATTTTATTCGGCAAAGTCGCTAGAGATACACCAACTTTGTGATTCTCTATTAATAGGTGTTTCTAGGTATAATTTAAATAATTTATTGGAATATTTGCGTCGTGCCAATAAACATGTCGAATCACGGAGTGTCACAGTCTTTTATACATTTGTGTATCTGTATATATCGGAAGATAATCGCCTTGCTAAAGATTAAAACAGACATTATTAGCTTGGCGCTTTCGTCGCACGATTTTTACATAATATTACAAACGAGTTTACACGGCATTTTAATTGATTACAATGTGGTTCAACGGTTGCCGAGTTATTTGATTTATTTCTCTGTTATCAACGAAAAATGTTGGTGAAACTCCATGACGATAAAAGTGACCTTGAACGGAATTTGTAAAACTTACTAGAACGACTGTCAGTTTGTAATAATTACAAAAGATTAACATAAATTGGTGTTACTGTCTCATTAAAACGTGCTTGTACACAGAACCTGTTTAACTATTTCACGCAAGGAAAGAGAGGAACATAATAACTACATAATTAGTAAGTAATTTTAGGTTTTTATTCTTATTCATATTTTCTAAAGGCTCGGCTCAAACTCATCGAATTTTATCTTGTAATGAGACTAAATATTTACGAAACGTTTTCTGTGAAAGTCTACCGAAGATTTAATCTTACATCTTAATGAAAATACTTTATTTGCAATAATATTATGCCACAAATTGAATCTTTATTGAATAAAGTCCTTATTCAATTAACGAGGAATAAAATGCATTTCTTCGCATTTTAAACCCACACCGTTTATAAAATATAGATATAAAAACCTAGTCCACTTTAAATATCGATAAATCAATCGTTTTTGAAATCGATTAGCATTTTAAAACATACAAAATCGAATGATCACTTTATGGTTGTAACGATCCAATTCGAAGACAGAGCCTATTTGAATCACAGTTTTGGTATTCGAATCGAGTTAAGGCAATTTGGATACCGTTTTTTATTAATAATCGGCTATTTACATCCGATTTTTTTTTCTATAATAATATATTTTGTTAGCGATTAGCACGATATTAAATATTACTTTTAATGGATGTTACTGTTACCTACGATTATTTTGCTCTTAAATGTTAGGAGATCGTGTTAAAATGCTGTTGGTGCTGTAATAGGCCGTTCGGAGCCGATTATCGCCATAGTTGGCTTTGAATATAGGTCGTAAATTAATAACACAATGTAATTATGTCTTTCGCGTGATTTTAGTAATTACTGTTTACTGCTATTATGTAAAATCTTTTCACTATTAGCATATAATATCAGTCAAAATTATTGTTTCAGTTAAAATTTTACTCATCAACGATACTACGTTCTTAAACTATTTTAGAATTATTTTATTTATATTTGATGATGATGGTAATGGGAATCAACACTAAGCATCTGTCTCAATCTAAATATCGATAGATAAGACATGTTTCGGAAATATATAATCCTGTTTTCAAATGAATTAAAATGATATTATCTAGATAGCTTCTAGAGCTAGACTTTTATCGTAGATACCTAATCTGTAAATCAATAAAAATCTCGTAAAGTCTAAAGATGGCGAATCCGATAAATTAATTTCTTAATGAACTCGATTCCTATATAACAACGTTTTGTTATATTTTACGAGTGATGACTGTTATCATTAACGCTTGGTTCGTAATAGGAATCGGTAATTATTAAAGTGACGAATTCCAAACATAACATAATAATATTTGGAACGATGCCACGCGACCGAATTCCGTCTATGCAAATATTAAGTGAATTATATGTACAAGAATCGAGCATCACGCTACCGTTAGGCGGACTCGGCTGTCGCTGTTAACAAATTTACGAGTATGATGCACAAAACATTAGGAATTTAATCCTCTGGAGCTAATTAGGTCGAATTTTGAATAAAATAACCATTGAAAACTAGAGACTAAGTACTTAAGATCTCTATGCAAGATCTATAGTACCTAGTTAATCTTTAAGAGACTTAATGGTACTTTATGAACATTCAAACACCAAATCAGAATTGACTTAGAGGAATGCTCATCAGCTATACAAAATGTTAGATGACCAGACTTGCTGGAAGTAAGCAGCTCGAAGATCAACGATCAGCGATTTCTTAATGATCATTTTGAGCCGCTTGGAGTATCCAATGATTTCAATGTAACATTTTCTGTTATGGGATAGCTATAAAAAAACAAAATTGGTTTAACAAGAAACCTTACACCGACTCCACACATTAACATGAAACACAACTCCACTTGTCTGGTATAGTAACTACTCAGATCCACCGTTCTCTTATTGAACCAACGTCATTTTACGATGCTACCTTTAGAAATAAAAGGTGACCTCTAACGGATTAACTAAAATTAGAACCAAAACACTACAAAACTTGCATAAAAATTTAAATCTTACAAGTTCTAAGTTAGGGTCGGATGTCATTAAATCCAAAATGGTCGCATGATGTCTTATCGACAACGATTTTCCTATGCGAACATGTCAAGGCACAATTTCCATAGATTAAAGAGCATAGAAGTGTCCCAAAAACATTAGAAAAACAGACCTGACATGGTCTGACGACACGTCTCGTTGACATTAATTAGTTGAAACATGTTCTTTTTTACGAGATTATAAATCTTCCATTTAATGTTTCCTAAATTGATTTTACACAATAAACATTAATATTTCTACGGTACATATTTATCAAGTTGTTATTAGCGTGAAGTTTTCAACTCTATTTTATAGATTGATTGAAATAAGTTTATAAAGCTGTTAGTGTGTAGGTATCTCCATTTTCTAGTAGCCTTTTAGTATTTGTGACTCACACGTCTCGTGAGTCATTAGAAAGAAAAGATATTACCTAGTTTAGTAGATGACTGAGGCCTGTCCTTACCAAAGATATCTTTATAAGCGGTTTTAATGACTAATCAATTGTGGTTGAGCAAGATGCAGCTGTCAATCTTGTTTCACTAATTTAATATAACAAGTACAATAAACAGGGTTTTCAAAGGACTCAGACAGAAGTCTTGTCCAGAATCCAAATCCCAAGACTGCGATGGGTAACGATCCGTTGTTTGGACTAAAGGACCAAACTGACTAGAACTTTGGTCCTTTAGTCCAAACAACGGATTTTGATGTCATCAGGATACAAAGACAATTTCTTCTACAAAGTCATAACATTCACAGGGACATTCGAATTGTCAAGGAGTCGTTGGTTGGGGTTTGACGCAGATTGTGCACTTCGCAAATTGTGCACTTGACGCAAAATGTGCACTTCGCAAAATGTGCATTTCGCAAAATGTGCACTTCTCAAAATAGCAATTCTCAAAATGAGCACTTCTCAAATTGAGCACTTCTCAAAACGTGCACTCCTCAAAATGAGTGAATATTATCACAACGGGTCAAAATAAAAACCCCTTGGTTACTATATTTTTTTATTATTTTGGTCGATTTTTAGCACGATAATAGTAATTTATTTGTAAAAATTAATCACGTTCAGGAAATGTTTGATAATGTATTTTCGGTACACGTCAGCTAAACACAAAATATAAATACTCAAGCCATTCATTTTAACATGATGCGCACTACATCTATTTGTATTGTTTTTTCAACAATTAAGTATTAATGAGATATATTATTTTAGCTAATAGTATAGATCACGCTTGCAAAGAACACAATTCTATAAACAAAAATTAAGTACTCAATTTTATATTAAGTAGTAAATTTTGTACTCAATTTACTAGGAAATAAGAAAAAATAGGAAGTATATTAAATGCTATATTCATATATGCTGTAGTCATATTTTATTAATAATAATAAATATATGAATACACAATTCAATTCTCTATTTTCTAAAAAAGTAGAAAACTAAAATGGCAATTTAAATTAATAATAATATTTTTTTTCTAAATGGTAATTTTTATTTCGTATAACGAAATTGTAACCATGACAAATCTCCTACTCTATATTATTATCAAAAATAGCTTATAAAGATGTAAACAAGTGATTATCCACCAACAAGTAGGTACTATCTTACAAAATGTAGGAATATAAAAAAAATAGTTACAAAACCATAAAAAATTGCGCTATATTTGTGTATAGAGAACTGTATTCTTTGTAAGTCAATACGATTAATTAAAATAATTACTATAAATTACCTATTAATGATATAATAATTTTAAAAAATATGAAACATTTACTGAACGTGATTAATTTTTACAAATAAATTACTATTATCGTGCTAAAAATCGTCTAAAATAATAAAAAAATAAAGCAAGCAAACGGTTTTTATTTTGACCCGTTGTAATAATATTCACACTCATTTTGAGGAGTGCACGTTTTGAGAAGTGCTTAATTTGAGAAGTGCTCATTTTGAGAATTGCTATTTTGAGAAGTGCACATTTTGCGAAATGCACATTTTGCGAAGTGCACATTTTGCGTCAAGTGCACAATTTGCGAAGTGCACAATCTGCGTCAAACCCGTTGGTTGGTCAGAAAGTTGAAGCTAGTGGCTCATTCCAAAATGTAGAGAGGTCTCTAAGCAGAAGAACGGAAAATAAACTCCAACCTCACTCTTTTCAAAATTACACCACGGTATACTTTGACATGAACCCTCTAACAGCATTACAAACAAATCAACTAGGCGTCGTCTGTCACCACTCCGGCACATAATTACACCTAGTAAGATACATAACACGAATATAATGCATTATTGCGCTACTCTGACCTCTGAGGTCGCGTATCACCGACCCAATATACGTAAATCTACTAGAAGCAAGCTTTATCATTACATTAATTTGGGACAAGCATGATTTCTCACACAGTTTGGTTGGTTTTTAATGGTTTCTTACTTAATTTAATATTAGTAGACCGTTAATTTTGTTAATTTTGTAGTTATATATTTAGATCTGTGTAATTTTACTTAAACTTGCGTCAATCAGACATCACTATATAGCCAATTGTTTTTAAACATAATAAAATGGAATTCAGTAAAACCTTAATCGAAAAGTGTGTCTGTAGAGTTTCTTGCTTGCTCTTCTCCAGAGAGACCTACCTACGTTTTGGAACGAGCAACTAGCTTAAACTGTGTCGACGCGTTCATGATACAAAAGTGCCTGTAAATAGTTTAATTGAAATAAATTCTTTGACTTTTACTTTGATTCTTCTGTCACAACACCACAAGATTTTCTCATATAGACCAATATCTGGAATTTTCACGCAACTTGCTTAAACTATTCAGTACGTACTTTACGTTGCTATAGCACCACAACTCACACAACCTCAACCGAGAAACAACAGCCATTACAATGCTCTCGCGCACACAAAAGATAAAATTCACTTCCACACAAGATATCCCAGTTCACATGAGCTTGCTGAAACTTCATACGCCATAGACTAAAATTACAAAATACCTCTTCCCATAGCTATCTAATTTCTAGAGAAGATTAGCTATTTATTGGCTGTTTATTTGACAGGTACCTGTAATATACTCAGGCGCCACCCAAAGATATCTGGCGACACTTGGGTATAGACATGGATGCTGTGTTTATGTGCTGACGGTAATTTCGCAAATGCATTTATTAGTCTAAAGATGAGAGTGACAATGTATGTTTGAATTAATTTTGTGTACACTTGTGTCTTTAGCTTTATGTGACGAGGTGAGTTAATTTAGTGGCATCTCTTTGGCTCATGACGTAATAGATTGAATTAGTGCTACTTGTAATGCAGCTATGCAACTAAACAGAACAAGAATTATTAAACCATTCATATACTCCATAGCCAACCAAAAATTGGATTCTTATTGAAAGTACTTTAGACTTCATATTTTATTGTGACTGAACACAATATAATGGTATCAAAAAAGAAAGAGAGAAAAGTAGTTTATTCTGCACAAATTCAATAATTCAATGCAGCTTAAAAAAGCTCAATACTCACCAAAAAAAATAGTCATCAAACACAAATCAGTTTTTTTTATAAAAGAACCCAAGGCACGTTTAGTAAACGCCTAGATATTTTTATAAATTATCAACTCTGTCTAGTATTAAGACATTTGAATATACTCTATCTAATCTTATCTCTCTCTAATTACTTTAATTTCTTGACTTAATACTTAACAACAGCCGAAATGCTCTCTCTTACAGTCACAACTAAGCGAAAAAATTTTGTTCATTAAGTTTAACCTAGTGCCAGTATATCCTTGCTACTAAATCTAACACATCGTGAAACATATTACTCTTCTGCCAAGTCCCGTATGACTAAAGACCATGATGATACAGTATTGAAGTGCAAAAAACTGATGGCCTGACGTCGGTCACCGTCAGGCTGAGCGTAATCAGCCGTGAGCGTAATCCACTACTCGTGTTACAGGCGTGGGGTACGTTCACACCAGCGTCGAGGTAGCAATGTATTGTGTGTATTTTGAATAGTGATTTTCCGGGACGAAAATAACCTTTTGTTGATCTTCAGCCATCAAAAATGTACTTTACTTCCTTATTTAATATAATGTCCGAAAAAAGGTAGCAGAGATTGGAACAAGAATTTATTTTCGAATTAAGTAGAATGTGATTCTGTGTAAGTATATCATCTGTGGTGTGTATAGTCTGAAAGTAAGTCAAGTGTGAGCTTTGGCAGCAAGTTCTATTTTTGAAAACCAGAAAACGGTTTGAAGCAAAACATAGGTACTTAATACAGGAATAATTTACATGAAGGCATAGTTGAATAGTTTTCGCATAGAAAGATCTTTTGCTGAATATAAGACCTCTAATTACAGATAACTTTTATGTTTAACTAATTTATTACCTCAACTTTGAACTTTAAAGTGTATTCCGATACAAGCTATTAAAAAAAGTATAAACAGACCCCAATATAACAGCGGCCTAACCTCATGCGCTTGCGCATTCTCCAGTTTCATTCATAAAGTGGCGTACAGCAGGATGTCGGAGATGGCGGCTCGCGTTACGAGGTCGCCGCCGCTACTTACGATATGCTTATAGTATGTTACAGCCTCAAATTATTGACTAAATTCAAGTGGTACCTGTAATTGTAGAAGGAAGTTTATTTAGATTTAAGAAAGGAAAGAAAAAACTTTTTTGACAAAGTGCACTTAGTGTAAGTTTTCTAAAGGGACTTTATTACTGACTGCCTCATTGGTCTAGTAATCGCAAAGCGCGACTTCTGAGCATGAGGTCTTGGGTTCGATTCCCAGGTCGGGCTAAGTGTTATTGGGTTTCTCCATCAGGAATTTCTCAGTAGCAGCTTCGGGGTCTGAATTTGTGCTCGGTTGATGGCAATAGACTCGCCCTCTATTACATGGGACTTAAACAGAACTGGCGAAATGTGGGTATACTAATGGGTACACCTCTGCCTAACCCTTCGGGGATTATAGGCATGATGTGAATATTATGTGAATGTTGTACTAACGATTTCACTAAATAATATTCAAAGTCCAAGTTGTTCTTAAGTTCAAGTAACACGACTTTAGGTTCAATTCACAAAGAAATATTTTTTTCTTCGTTATGCATCACGTAACATCTAAAAGATTAGCAAAATTATAATTTTGTACAATTCAAAGCTCCAATTTGAATGCTGTATCTATTATATGAACAGAGATCGTAAACACGATGCTATAAACACATAATGGTCCGCTGGCTAGGCAAACAGCAACATTAGTAACACATCAACCACTACTAAAATCCCTAATTACCAAAATATTTAACAATGTGCAACAAATTGCAGCACAATTCATAACCCCATACCATCGTGTGGGGCCACGCGGCCGGCGATTACACAGTTAACGATCTAACACCAACCCGACAACTGTTTACGCGCGTTTATTGACAACTAAACTCACTTTACGGCCCCAGGGCAGGCCCTAAATCTACTCACTTAATGATTTATACGTAATCGTCACTTTTTATGGCCCTATCCAATAATTGGACGAAGTTTACTGAAACCTGTTCAAACAACGGATGTGTTTTGACACGATTATATTTTTATTACGCGTTTTAGTATTTTACGGAAATCGTTCATCAGAAGTTTATTGCGAATGCTATAGGTTTTTTATAGTTAATAAATATTTGACTGTGGAAATAAGTTATTAAGTCAGTAAAAAAACTATGAATTTGTTAAAAGAAATGTCATAATCGTTACATCAATCTATATTTTTGTAGGCTCTAGTAGCTATGAGTCATCGAGCTCGGCTGGGTCCCACGCCATCGCTAGTCCGTTCTCGAGACTATAATCCAGAAACCGTCTGCACATCAGCGCCCTTAATGAATAGCGACCAAATCGCCTTGTAAAAGTTTACGACTGATAAAATCAGTTATAAAACTCTATGAAGCCGTAAATTCAGCGGGCATCGGGCCGATCGTTTAAAAGACGGGAGCTATTCCGAAGTCTATAAATCAGGCGATCGGGTGTATTCGGGCCTATTCGGGGCCGATCGTAAAGATTAACCGCGCTCACTGTTTGTAAACACTACTTTTATGCGGATTCGACAGATTTTTTTTCGATTTTTATGATGGCGGTTTATGAATGTATATGCTTGTGGTGTGATTGATTCCGCTTTATATTGTTCATATTTATTTGCGTAAATCAATGTTGCTATTCGGGATAAAGTTTTATGGGACGCAGTCAATTTTGTGTTGCATGATCCCATCATAGTGATCCAAAATGGACGATCAACATGGAGGCGAAGTACAGAAGTCCAAGTGATTTCAGAGTCCACGGTCAACAATAAAAGATTCGTCTCTAATAAGCATAACAAAGCAAACTACCACCTTTACAATTCCAACCGCAAATCTTCACACAATTCATCAATAGTCCCACGAACAAAGACGACCCCATCATCCAACTCTTCCGTCAAAACCAATAAAGGGTTCCCAATAAAAACTTAAAGACTGGAAGTCAAAGTTAAAGTCGTAAAAACAAGCAAAGTGCTTCGCCAAGGTTTATTGTGGCTCGACATTTTGTGGCCTAACAATTGTTTTCTCACATACATAAAAAGGGGTAATAAAACTTCTGTCGGTCAAATGATTACGGAAAGCGTAAAAAATGCGTAAAGGGCCGAAGTACCGAACAACTGTTCAAATTGTTTGAGGGTGTAAGTTATTCATTAGCTTTACGGTAAATCAATTATTGGAAACCTGCCTGAGGTTTTGTATACCTGGGAATGTATTTTTTTTTAAGAGTTATTGGTGGACGAAAAAGTATGTACCTATTCTTGACAGTAATGGGACAGTATTTTACAAGGACCTTGGGAAAGGTATTTAGTTATAGATGGTATCACTTATTCTTTAAAAAAAAATTCTTGACTAAAAGAAGTATAACTTGATGGGCTTATTTCAGATTTGTGTTTGTAGTATTTTTGCCACTAACGGAAAACATATTGATATTAAGAGAAATCGACTCTCAAGATACCTTCAACTTAATTTCTACGTCAAGAGCAATAGAAATTCAGAAGTTTATCTTCTGCATCACATTCTGTTCACAATCATAGTTCGCAGCTGCCAGCTTTTATAAAAAAATTACAGCATCCATCTTTCCAGTTTCATTTTGAGTCTGACCTACACCAATATCCTTATGTCTACTTGCACAACCAAAACCAGAAGGGGTAACAAGCCTCCCTACACATCAGCACTACCATTGTATTCATGCTAACTGGTCCACAATTTGCCAACAAAAGGCTAAAGAGAAAGCCTGTAAATCAAGCCTGGAACGAGCCATAAATTCAACTGAACTATGGACACTTTTTATTATTTTATTGTTCGTGATTGCGTTACGGTCATTTTGACAGCTGCAGTGATTGTGTGGTCACTTGTTGGCTTGAGGGGGCAAAGAACAGGTAGGTTGACAGGTAAGGTATGGTAATTAGGTGTTAGTAGTTGGTACCGTTTGTTTTCAATAACAAGGCCTGGTTTAGGGTTAATTTTTTAGATATATCAGGGGTCCCATGAGTAAAAACTGTGTGTCTTTAAAATGGGAGCGCGCATAATTCAATTGTCTTTAAAGTCATTTTGGTGGAAGGTTGTGCAATTGTAAATGAGAGATTTCTACAGTTCTTCTAAATTCATTTTATCTATATATATTCCATTGGATTTCTTAGAAGCAAAAGTTTATCAACGTTTTTAGGTCTATATTACCTAAAAACGTTGATAAACTTTTAGTAAAGCGTTAAAAACGTTAAAGTATCGCCTACATGGCCAATTCGAATATTGTTCGGTTTCAAATACTTTGTAGTTCCAATACAGCAAATTACATTATTATCAAGTCGGTATTATGTCTAATGTCTGACACAAAAAGAAAACCTCCTGTCAAGTTTTATTTAACATTCATAATATTTCAGCCTATTGAACAATGATTTCATTCAAATATCAAAGCTAAGCTAAACTATTGTAAGTACCAAAGTTCTAGATGAAACTTTGTAACTATGATAATTGATCAATCAGACCAATCCTGATAAGTTTGTCTTACTAAATCTAGCTATTAATCTTTTAGTCTAGGTGATCTGACATTGTTATCTAGCGCACCTGTAATATCATTACTATTATCATTTACTATTGTTTCAGAATTTGTGATTATTGGTTATTTATTGCTATAGAGAAGTATTTCTAAATCTTCAATCAAATTCGAATCGTTTCTTTCAAAGGGTTTATCGAGCAAAAGCGTAAACGTAACGTAAAATTCGATTTTAAATTGGAAATTGAAGTTTCGCACATAATATTTATTTACTTTGAAGGCTTTATTCAAGTCAATGGGAGATGCTTTTTGGGCTTGCCGTTGGAAGCTCTTGAAGAACTACAAAAATTTAAGAAGAATATAGAACCAAAGCCAAAGGTTCACCATATCACTTTCACAGATCAATCCAACGACTAAAAAACCTTGTGCTAATGGAGTGAAATATCTTGAAAATTGGCTTTCATTGCATCCAAGAAATACTTTTCAACTCTTTAAAGTTTTGATAAACTAAAAGTTTTTTTTTCAATCTCAATTAGTGAACAAAAAACGTAAGTAGAGGTACATACTGTGTTTATAAATATTAATATCGATTAATATACATGATTGTGGCGTCGGCGCATATGGAGGGAGCTTTAGTGCAAGGACGAATGAATTGCATAGTGGGCCAGAAAAACAGCGGGTAGAAAAAGGTGTGAGCTTGAGAAATGTTTCTGAAATAAGCAACTTGAGTAATAATTTTAAGCGTAGAATTTACTAAAGTATTTTACAGAAGGATTTGAATTACGAAAAATTATTTGAAGCTTTAAGCTAAAATATCTAGATATAAGATTAGTTACATGTTATGAAAGACTACGACATTAGCGATACATCAGAAGAATATAATTCTTATGGAAAAGTGCAGATATGACGTCATCTTAATCTTGTCTTCGCTAATGACGGAGACGTGACGTCACCATGGACGGAGCCGCGGGTGTCGCGGCCCCGCACCGCCCAACCCGCTCAGCGCTTTACACCCATTACAACTGACAAAAACCCGTATAATAGCGAAAATAAATATTATTTATCGCTTCACGGTGGCTTAGTTTCATACAAAAAGACCTATGAATTATTACTTAGTACATTTGCGTTTTGTATGCCACTTTTTTTTTCTATGGTCATAACTTAATATTTATTGCGAGTTTTAGTTGGATATTCAGAATCGTCACGTCACGGTCCCGGTTTCAATTGTTCCCTGCGACAAATTATTCTGGTACAAAATGCATATCAAACGAATTTCGACTTTAAACCAATGGGATAGAGTCACTCAGTACAAAATTGGAGCATGTATAACTTTGTGACATAGTGTAAAAAAGTTGCGCTGTTGAAAACAGTAACTCAACGTATCTATTTGCAGTTGAATATGATTAAATAGGCGTGGATTAACTGATTATGTGAAAGCTGTGGCGGCTGCACAGTGTGAGAAACGCTGAGGTCTTTAGTCATAATTGAGACCTCAAAACGTTTGTATGACGTGTCCTTGATTTGCATCAAATTGATCGACGTAATTGATATGCAGTTTTAACATGTAAATCCTAACAATGAGTAATCGAGCTTGTTAAGCTTTTATCTCACCGAAGTATTATAATTTATTACATTCCTGTGATATCTGTAGAAACACGGTTGATTACTTGATCTAAATATTTAATGTAATGGACTATACATTCAGCGGGTGCTATTGCATAGAGACAAAGTTGAAATGCCTCAAGAGCTCCTAACTTTTTAATTAATACCACTGTGATTGTACGCAAAACATCTCCAGTACAATATTATAAAATATAAAACAAACAAATTCTTTTGAGGATCTGGTGATTTACAGATTTTGAAAATAACTTAGTTCAGCCCCCAGTTTTCCACAAATTGTATCTGTAGACTAAGTTAACTTTAAACTGTACGACAAACTAAAAAAGTATTTTCTATTCTATTTCCCTTATAATTTTAAAATCGAGAAACAGCAAGCCTTAGCAACAGCAACTAACAATGGTGGCTGCGCTTCCCTAGACTAGCTTTTATATCTATGTATAAAGAGATGAACAGTTCCACACACCACCACTCTACTCAAGATATGATGAGAAAATATCATAAACTAAGATCCCAAATCAACAGGTGAAAATTTGAGGATAGGTACAGTTTGTCGCTTATGTGGTAAGCGTAAGTACGCTTACCACAAGCAAGTGCTTGCTTTAATGTAAGTTAGAAGTTATGTAATTTTATTAAAAACATATTGATCTCTTTAAACGGGTCTTCCTCTCTCCTACCCTTTGGCTGTGCCCTACAGGGTCCATAATGATTTCAATTATAAAAGATAGCACTTAAAAATAGACATGGAAAGGTAATAAAGATATTGAGTATTGTATCAGGTATTTTATCCCATTTCAGCCGTGCTTAAATGACATAGGTCAGGCGACTTTGGGACCTTGGACTATGTAAATCACTTACCGTTTTCGTTCGTGTTGAGCCAACGGTAGGACGGGCGCGGTTGCTGCTTGGAGCGCATCTCTACTGGTCGCTCCACTTTCCCTCCTGGTCACTCTCTGTCATCTGAAGACGAGGAAAAGGATCATTAATACATATTTCTTTTCATTATTTCTTAGACTATGTCTTATATTTGTCATTAGGGGAAATCGAAAAAATAAAATTATTATGCTCCATATACAGTGCACAAAATTCCAGATATACAGGACAAAGTTTTAATACCCTAATGAAATGAAATAAGCTCACTTTTTAATTTTATCAAAATATTTCGGCTAAGTGATGTGAACTAACCCACTGGTTCACATTGGAGATTTTTGGACGAAAATGTTTAGTATCGTATTTAATTGACTTTTATAAGATTATCTCGATCACCACCGATCACTTCTTAAAACCGATGAGTAACATCAAAAACTCCAATGGCTCAAGTCACTAAACACATTCGAAAATATTCACGATAAATTAAAAAAAGAACCGTCATTAATATGAGGCAAGACACGACAAGATATCGAGAGCAAAATTGTGTTTGTCGCTGTCAAAATTTAAATTAAACCTTAATCCTTCATTATTAGGGTTGTATGTTGGCTTATCGGAACGCATAACATCGTCGACAGTTTTATACAGAAAAATCTCGGAACTCGAACGATATGTCACACAATTTATGAGAGCCGAGCGATGCCGGCTGACGTGTTCCGAGTGATTCGAATAAACCCCTCGTAATAAATTCGATATCAAACAGACAATGTCGTAATGCGATACAGTGATGTGCGATGCAGTGATAGGGACCCTGGATTTATGACGGACACTGTCTCTCGATTACCATTGTTGGGCGTTTTTGATTAATTTTGTTTTGTTTAACAAGATACGTACACGGTCACAGATATAATAAGTTGTGATGTGTCCCAAATATCGTGTAGGTGTGAGCACTGTGGGCCTGGGCCCACACTGTGATTTGTGATGGGCGACTTTCAAAAATGTTTTTTTGTGTACTCAAACTTTCATGTCCAAAAATGTAAAAAATATGGATTGGTGTGCTGTGAAATAACATAAAACGGTTCGTGTTAATGTGATTCAGAAGACCGGAAATGTGAATGCATACTAATAAAATTCTTCCCTCTAATGTGTATGAGCTTATTCATGTTTATACCGAGACATTCAATAAATTGCACACACACTCACACAAGTACTAGCCAGGTCTCTCGTCGACTGTATTTATGATAATCATACCAATATTATAAAGAGGAAAGTTTTGTTTGTTTGTCAGGGATGTGTGGATAAACAAATCATCTTATTGATTATGACACACTCGCATTTATCTATTTTGTTCTCTATGTTTAACTTTAAGAAAGTATGTATAAAGTCAAGTATTTCACACTGAAAAATCTGCATTTGCGAAACTATTTAAACGTAGTTTTAGGACCTAAAGTCGTTTAATCTCCAAAATTGTCACACACTGCTCCAACGAACCAAAAATGCCGTAAATAGCTTTGATAGTTGATATAATAAAAACTATTTCAACACAACTAAACTCGATACACATATCAAGTAAGTAGCTTAATTACCCCAACTTCCTTTATAAAACTCACAAATTAATACCACCTTGATTATTTTATGAACATCAAACTACCCGCCATGCGACATTACCAAACGGCCATATCATAAACCAATTGTAGAACCATCAATATGTGGAGTATATTTTTTTATCTTTCAAGGTATTAACGCGCCTTGTCTTAACGATTATTGGGCCGGTGGCTGTGAGGCGGCGGTGGACAGCGCGACGGACATATTCCGCTAAAGCCCTGTAAATCAGTCAGAGTAATGACGGAAATATACGGGGCTTGATAAGGAGCGGGTGAGAGCGTTTGCTTCAAGTTGAGTACCGAACGTAATAAAAAATTTTACGATTGTGATAATTTTGGATTGGATTTTTGTTGATTAGATAGAGGATCACTAAACTTGAGCACAGAAAAAAAAATCACAAGTTTCAATGTGAATCCTGCACACATTTGCCAAATGTTAAGTAAATAATTTTTTTTAATTATGTTCCAATCAATAAAATGTACAATATTTGCAGACTTCATACAAATAAAAAACAATGATAATAAAATAGAAACTAAAATTGAATAGCATAAAAAAATTCATCCCCGTCGCCGTCATCTATAAATGTGCCCATGAGACTGGCGCCATTGCCACATTGGATGGCAATGCTTAACTTCTGGCAGCCAGGCCTTGGGTCACGAGAGTGACGACCAACCATTTGGACAACTCCTTTAAAAGGCCACGGGCACACGGACCCCACTTTTATATTTTAGACTCATGGCTGTAGTCACCATCACCAACCAATACCCACGTTTTCCAAAAGTTTAACGACCTATAGTAACTGAAACTCCAGGTACGAAACATTCGTCCTCACACTTCACTGTCATTCTGCGTACATTGTACCGTGAAACATTTACCGCACACGGCCGTAAAACCTCCCCGTATGTTTCCCACATTTATAGTGTCAATAAAGAATCGTCGCCCGATAACACACTTCAAGGGCAGTGCCATAAACTCCATACTATAGTGTTATTGGTGACTCGATTTATACACTTTTTTTTTTCTCCATACAAGTCCCAGACAATTTATTAAGTGGTTCCACTGTGATCGCATTTTTTTCTGTTTCTTTGATTAAACTTATTTGATTTGAGTAGGTATTAATTGGTCGTAAACACTTATGAGGCTATTTAAAAGCAAATTCATAAACTAACGTCTCGAGCTTTTTAATTTTCCTTTGTTTTGAATATTAATTTATCTTGGTTAATGTGTCTTTTGCCCTTGCAAAGTCGAATACGAAGTTATTTGTTAAAAAGAGATAAATTCGCGCATCAAGCTCTAGGCTATACTTTATTACTGTAATAAAACAGTTGAAGCCATTACTTGGCGTTTATTTTGCTAGCAACCTAGCGCCATCTAGTTTCCAAGGCGAAACTATATGAAGGTCGCTGAACAAAACTTTGAAGATTTAATGAACATTAATTGTGATTTACGTGAAGACATACCGTGCAAGTATTTTCTTAGATAAACAATAAAATGGTAATAGTATCAAATTAATTATGCGTCAACACGAGTTTTATGTAGTAAGAACGAGCGCCGTATCACGTGCTCACCTATATTACTTTTTAATGGTCATTTAATGGTGTGCGCATGTGTAGAATGACATTTCTAAAAGAGACAATTTTATAATAATGGCTGAAAATAAAAAAATATATAAGTATCTACTATTTATAGAAAGTACACATTTTATTTACTGCAAAACTAATTCATACCTATTTTTATGTTTATAAAAAGAAACTTCATTCCAAATGTTAATTAAGCAAAAACCAAACAATTTTTTGGCCAAAAGCATTGGCGATCGGCCATCAGCACACAGTGGGCAGGTGCCGTTTAGGAAAGCCATATCGGCTGTCAAAAACTTGTAAAATATCGCCGTTCCTCGTCGGAGAGCCGCGGGCGTCGTGCGTCCCTCACAAAGATATCTGTAAGATTTATTCAGCCGTCTACAATAGGGAACGTTTTAATTCTTTTCATATGCGACAGATTTATGTACGGACAGATGCGGTGGGACCACTGTGCCGACTCGAGATAACGTGTTGCCACCCTTTACGTTAAAAGTGAACGAATGTTTGTGCGATAGTTCTTTTGGGCCACGGTGGATCGCACTTTATTGGTGCTTTAGTTACGTTGTGTGAGATGTTTTCGGTGAATGTAAAGCGATATGTGATAAAATTGTAGAAACGTTTTATGGGATGGAAAATTACAATTATATTTTGTGGTTTCGTTTTTTGAAGTTTTTCATAAGGCTTCTATAATTTTGCTGCTTTGTTTAGATTTTTTCCAATACTTTAATTTATATGACAAATCTTTTTATACCTATTACTTATTTCTATTTTTTTCTATTGTATTTTCTCATTTCTATTTTACGATGCAAAACAAAAATGAACAATCAGAAAGCGTCGCCGCTCACGTCTCAAACATGACATTGCAATGTCAAGTCAATATTACAAAATACAAAAATACGGCATTCTTTCATTACAATGAAAGTTTTCAGTAAAAGTGCTCCGCTTGTTTGTTCTATTATTCTCTTCTACGTATTTCTAAATTATTGTAACACATTGTCCCAACTGACAATAGCATAATTTATAGCGGTCTTTGTTTAAAATTGTGCAAATTGTTCACGTTACGTAAACAAAAACTATTCAATTTTTTGTCCAGATTTCGCAAATTTTGTAACACTGTGTTTCATCTTGTGAATGAAATATCATCGAATAGAGATGTAGCTTCCTTGTTTTTTTTTTCACTTAATTTGATGTTTTAAATTAATTTGTATTAATTTATTTATAAGTAATAAAACTAAATTACGTTAATGTTCATTTGATAAACGATCAAAAATTCAAATGTCAAGCGACCGATCAATTTCAAAATGGCGCTTGAGTGAAATTCTAATACCGATGCTAATAACTGATCATTGGTATTTTATCGCAGGCTCTATCAGGCCGTCATTAAATATATGGGTAATAAAATAAGAATCGTGGGCGACGTCTGTGGTCAAAACATATCTCACGTAGTTAAAAATACATAAATACCAAGCGTAGCCAGGAGCGGGGCCTAGCCGTAAACGTGTTGTTTTAGTTCTGTACAAATACATCTGATTGGATGAGAACACTTGCTCTCGCGCCGATTAACGGTAATTAAATAATTGTGAACAGCATTTACGTTGTTTAAGCCATTTATCAACAGTTTCAATAGGTAAAACCTGGTAATACCACATGTTTTTGATAATATAGCTGTGAATTTATATATGTTTAGATAAGTACCCAAAGTGTTTAGTGAAATAACGAACAAGACGAATGACAGAAAACAATTTTAAATTATAACTTCAGAATGTATTACAATTGTATTACAATTGTTTTATTTCGTTGAGTTTATCTATATCTATAATTACTCATATAAAAAAAGCTGAAAAGTTTATTTGTTGTCAAGAATTCCGTCAGTTAGTCAGAAAGTTGCAGCTAGTTGCTTGTTCCAAAACGTTGGAAGGCCTCTATGGAGAAGAACGAGCAAGAAACTCCACGGGCACTCTTTTCAATTACTTTTTACTACTACCTTGAATGAATGAAGCACTGAACCAAAAAAAGTCCGAATCGGTCTACCTACATGAGCTCAAGACTCACACCCAGTATCTTAGACTTGCGTGACTGACATATTTATAAGGTTATAAATCTGTTGGAGGAGCCGACTGAAGTCTAAGACTAACCTATCACGATCAAATAACATGCAGCTAGAATGTGATGTGTGGTTGTACATTAATAATGATGTTCTAGACGATAGGAATCAGAGCAATGGTAAACTGATAGTGAAGCCTGTCGAACACCTTGGAACAAAGCCTTGATAAGGCTATGTCGGAGAATGTGGAAAAGTTCTTAATAGGTAAATAATGTAAAGTAATGTTCTAATAAATAGCTGCAAGATTTTAATAGACCCCTTTTTCCAATGAACAATTCTGTATTATTCTGTACGCAAATATTGTGAAACATAATTTTAAAGAGTAAGTATGGAGTTTCTTTACCATCCTTGTCCATACGAACTATCTTTTGGAGGGGGCAACGAGATACAATTCTTAATTTTTTCTTGTATAACGTTTAAAAGTGCCTTTTAAATGGGCTATTTGGAATAAATGATTTGACTTTGACTTTAACTTGAACTTCATTGGTAGATTTTGAGTGAAAAATTATTTAAAAACGATTGATACTTTTGGTATTCAACTAAGTCAGATTGGTTTTTAAATAATCACTTTTTCTCCTAAAAGCTCCATGCTTTATAATGTTAAAAAAAAAAACAAAGCATAACGTAGTCAACAAAGAAGTGTACTAACACAGCTATGAATATCTCTGTAACAAGCGACTAAATATAAGAACAAACACGGTCCATCATACGTTTAATTATTGTATACTATTTTGACTTGATTTACGAGTCTCGGGACCGACCCCCCGAGTCTCAAGTCTGACGTTTTTGTTAATTAAACGTTTACTACGTTCGGCCATTTTATGGAGTCAAGAAAAATACATAAATTCGTTACTCGGGATTACTTAGAACGTTACGTTAACATTTTTCTTCTTTTTTGTGTAAATTTTTGTAAAGAGAAAAGTTTTAAGTGAAACACTTTTTGTTTTAAGAAGGGTTAAGTGAAAAATTTATTTGTGTATTTTTCGGTTTTTGTCTAGGATTTTTCTCTTTTGGACCACTGGGCGTCTTATAAAAATCACTATGCAAATTATTATAGAAAAAATAGACATTAATATAAACAAAACCAAGTAAGTATCTTTTCAAGGATGAATTAGACATTACATCGACCCCAAACACATTCTAAAATAATTTAAATTCTAATTCCAGCCCCCATACCACACAGCTACACACCATGTACCCATCAACGTATTCCAGTTATTTCAGTGGCATTATTTTTTGCCAAGCTCCAGAGCAACAAATCACTCAAGATCACATTCATAATTTAAGTCGCCGCGTCACGCTTGATAGATTTATGACGTTTCTTTCATAACGTCTAGCGAACGTCGTCCACGGACGTAACACGACACTCGCTGGAGCCGCTTTTTGACGTATGTGACACGTTTGGAGTTTTGCTGTTGTGCTATAGGGGCAATGCCTGCATTTTAGAAGAGTACCCTTACCTTTATGTATGGCAAATAATGGCAATAGATTAGATTTTGATTACTAATGTTCACAGCATCGTATTCTATCCTACTTTTAATTATAAACGCGAAAGTTTCGGAGGATAGATGGATGTTTATGTTTGTTACTCTTTTACTAAATGGAATTAGCTGGAATTTGGCACACATACAGTATAGATACTGATCTAGCTTAACAAATACGATCCCATTTTTGTGTTCCTATGGTATAATTTAGGACTTTGAGACGAAGTCGTGAGCAAAAGCTAGTTGTTAAATTTTCGCCGGGCCTTAAACAGTATTCTTGCGAAAAGAGAGCGGTCCATACCCGTCTGCCTACCCCTTAAAGAATACAAGCTTAATGTTATTACCTAAAACATCACCCAAACAATATTCATAAAAATATCAAATTAATGAAAATCATTTCATTTTAAATTCCGAAAGTCAACATCGAACGTACGTCAACTATTCGCCAGATAAAAGTAAATCCTTCATATTTAACGGGCGACTGACGTCACGGCCGCCATTTTGATTATACATAATTTGACGTGGCGACGGGTTTGACAGAGGACATTTAATTACCGACCCCTCATTACCTTGATATCGGATATTGATATGGTTACGTTTTGTGTTCACGATACGGGTCCGATACGAGAATCGAGGTATTTGAGGTGTCGAGTTGATTTGTTTGCCCTTTGTGAGTAATACTTCTAATAAAAAAAGTCGTGAGATGACTTTTAAAGAATTAAAAATGCAAGTGTTGCTTCTACAGAAGATAGAACAACTCAAAGGTATCCGCATCCGTTAATGAGGTTAATCGAGGATTAGAAAGAGGTCAACACAAGTATGACAGAGATGACGCTTTACAAAAGCCAAACTTTTACATAAACAACATTTTCCTTTCATTTTATAGAAACAGAAAGCTTTAAATTAATATTAATAAAGTAGCTTTTAAGATGACTCGAATTACAAGAGGGCCAATTCCCGTATGTTTAAGAACTTTCACATTATTATAGGTGGTATTTTTGACAGATTATATTTCTCAGTCTGCCAAAAATACCTCTAATTTGCCACTGAGATGAAATCGCTACTAGATAATGAATATTTTTAATTACGAGAATTGGCCATAACATAAACACATGATTACTGATCGTCGCGTCGTCGTATCCCTCCCGTTTCACTATCGCTAATACTAAAAGCTCACACGTACGAAATTTCGTTAAAAACGTACAGTTTATTTGGTCCAATGGAGTTTATTAATAAAGTTTTAATTAAGATATCGGCGTGACGTCACTGATTAATTTGAATGATCAGCAGATAAACAGGTGATTAAAATTATGTCAAACGTGTAATGGAATAACGTTGATTTTATATTCGATGGAAATTTTCACTGTTTTCGTTAAGTATTATAATTATTTGGGTGTAAAACAACGTTGATAGGTAACTTAGGTTTTGAATTTAGATCCTAGCTTAACTAGTCAGATAGCAAATGTAGTGAAGATTCGTAGAAATAATGTACTTTTTAAAAAAGCTTAGGATTTTGTTAGTTTAAGAACTTTCTTAATGTTTGTTTCACCTTCAGTAACTACGAATTATTTCACATAAATTGTATACTTAATAATAATACCAGCTTCTGCAGGACAAAGACTTCTTTTCATACAAAGAAGGCACAAGCATTGATCACTACCTTGCTCAAGGAGAAGTGGCGATTTCAGACTTTCAGATTACAGGTCCTGGTTTTCACACAATATAAAATTAAAAAAGAAAAAAACTAAATAAAATCTTATAGGTACATACATTCATTCATTCATTAGTAAAACAGTGAAGTAATTTTAACAAACCTTCCCTTTACCTGTTTGGAATATAAGAGAAATTCCAAGTATCTGGAGTTTGGTACCGAGTTCGGGTACCTTAATGATAATAGTTTCAACAATACTTTAATAGTTTCTCGGAACAGAGCGATGTCCGCTGAAGAGTATTGAGCATTGCTTACTAATCATAAGAGGCAATTAAGACAAGTGCATTTGATTTGATAAGTAGCTGACAACGCTTAGTTTTGTTATAAATAAGCTAGTTTACAAGATGGTTTGTGATAGATAGATGGTATGCATTACACCTGGTAGTGTGCTGCAATTGGCAATAACAATTCAATATACGTGAAAGACAAATCATTTATTCCGATTAGACCTTTAAAGACACTTTTACAACGGGCAACGTCACAAATTCCCAAAAGGTAGTTTCGTATAAAGAAGAATGGGCAAGAAACACCATACTAACTCACTCTTTTAAAATCAATGTTTTACAATATTTTGTATGCAGGATTACACGCTAATACGATATAGGTACCTTGCATAATTATGTCCCAAACTTCTAGTTAGAATAGATTTAAAATTAACCAAATGAATTCTAAAATCATTAAAATTTAAAAAAATTTGGAGAAACTAAACATGGATCAGATCATCATATCATATTACCATTAACCTTATTATCTCTATACTTTAAACAGAACGTATCCCACACTTACACACTTATCACCCAAATCTGTGATACTCGCACTTATTATGTCACTCTAACTAACCGCACTTTATACGATGATTTAGCTTCATGTATCAAGGCAATCATGATCTATTGTCTACCAACCACAAGGTATTAATTAGTACCACTTCTATTCCGTTCGTTACAAACAGTAGGTTCCTTTAGAGAACCACAGAAACCTACTGCGTGGAACGAGCAACTTAGCTTCGTTTTGCTGACTGACTCCTTGACAATTCAAAAGTGCCTGTAAATTATTTATTTTTAAAATGAATAATTTGAGTTTTAAGTGCAAGAAAATTGCGGTTTTAATTACAATTCTTTATAATACTTAGTGTTGGTCCTTACCTCAAGTACTGAACAGTACCAGTACGTAATATACACTCAGCACATTTGATATCACATAAAAATAACACCAAATTAAACCATAAATAACACCGTAAAATTAGTTGAAATTAAAACGACAATGGTGCACCACTAATGAGTACTCAACGCACTAGGTGTCAATGACAGGCCATCATCACAGGTACAAGCGCGAGCCGTCATCAAGCGATGACACTTGAATGGGTGACGCAAATGATGAAACTCTTTATAAATAGGTGCGGGTTAGGTAAAACAATTGGTATTTGTTTTACGTTGGGATTTGCATGCAAAATTGAATTTGTGAATTGCTTATTCATCAAAATTATCGAATTATTCTGCGTTAACCGATGGTAACCACCAAAATCATAATTATAAGAAACAAAACAATATCAATCTGTTTATTAATCCTATCTGAAATAATATATATTATACCTTTTCGCAATCAAATGAAAAATGTGCATTACTCACCAAGTATAAGATCTGACCGTTGAAGTTTAAAAATCTTCATCTTTACTTCACAATAAATAAAAAGTACGTCATGATCAAAAGATGGCAAAGCCAGCAAGTATTTCAAGTATTCACTTTTAATGCATCTAAGTCACGAAAATCATATTCAGAATGACATTGAGCTAAGGTTTTGATCTCCAGTTTAAAAAACCATTCCGCGAACTAACCACGACAATTCATCCAACAAAATTGTTTTAACAGTTAACACATTACTGCAGGGCACGAGAATTAATCACCACAGTTGCTGAAGGCGGATTGGCGATTTCAGAATTATGTTTATTATAAATCTACGTGTGCTTACGTGTTTCCTTCACTGAAATCAATGATATCCAAGATAAACTTAGAAAGCTACAAATGAAAAGTCACATTGGTACTTGCCCAATATCAAACCTGCGCAATATCATAAGTGGTGGACGTTCAAACCACTAGGCCATCACGATATTAACAATAATACCTATATCAAATTAATGAACTCAGACAACGAAATCAGCATCATTTTAACAAGCCGAGACAGTTTACCATAGAAGGCAAACATATCAGATATGAAGACAGAATGGTGGAGAAACCAACGGATTAGCGAGACCAAATCCTTAGTGCGTCTAACATCAGCCACTTTCACATCAACAGCCTGCGGAACTGGTAGCGTCGGGGACACAAGTGGATGCAAGCAGGGTTTACAATATTTAGATTTCAAAATGGGAATCCAAATTCTTACTCAAACATTTCTGTATAAAAATTGACGAGTAAATCATATACGAGGTTTCTTTTAATTTGCCTACGTTTGTTATATATGTGTTTGTTGTTGTCAGAAATATAAAAAAAAAAAACAGCTATTCTCTAGAAATATGCACTATCTACAACGCGATCAAACTGTATGGAACAGCTTTATTTAATATTTCTGGATTAGTCACATTGTTCTTAGTAGTTCTTTCGTCCCCTGAAAAACGGCCAGTGAATTAATTAAAAGTCTACCTGTAATATTTTAAGATAAGGTTTATATCGATGATATTGGAAAATGGAAACACGTATACGTCCGTCTTATCACTAGAAATAGAAGTTCCGATTTTAGATGCACTTTCTAGTTTTTCTCCGAAGTTTTAGGATTTGATTACACAACGTTACCTCTCATCAAGTCATCAGCAATCAACAACTTTCTGATTGCATCTATAATATTCCAAAAAGGATGAGGTTTCAAAACAAGTCACTCACATCCTTGCTTATCTAACGAATAAGAAAGTTCGTACCAAAACCGCAAATCAGGCACCATAAACGACAAACATATCCTAATCGATAGTTAGTTATATGCATTTTCTCGTTCATTTTATACGATACACACTAAAATTTGCATCATCAGGTTATATTCCCACTTCTCCATCTAACTGTACAGCCTACGCACTTAAAAAACAAATATAAAACACCGTAAATCAACCAGCAAATTGTATCTTAAGTCCAAAGTAATAAAAGTGATGTTGCCTGCACACATAAAGTTGCTTTGAATATGAAAATATCGCATCGCGCGGCTGCATTACAAAATGAGGCGAAATTATGATGGATACTGATGCCTCGTTGCTCGGTTAATAAGACCTGATTCTATTCGCGATACATTCGATTGTAAACTATATTGTTGTTGAAATAAAGATGAGAATAGACTGTTTATCGATCAGGAATCAATCGCGACGAGTGACGCGATGCAAGTGCACAACGTGACAAGTCTAAGGCCATTTGCATACAAAGCTACCTAGAACTAACTCATAACTGCTGATCTATAGGCTGTTAAATATTATTCCAGTTTAGAATTGCGCAAGTTCCACGCCTGATTGACAAGTCTGCAACATGTCAATAATAATTAGCTGGACTCAGCGAAGCATATTATGCCGTTTTGACTTAGAAACTGTGAATATATTTACATTCCGACCTCGTAAGGCTTATTTTATTAACATATCAAGTTGTGTGCGACATTTACGCAAAGCATAGCAAAAAGCAAATATCTGCAGACTACCATTCACGTGTATGTCACAACTTTCACAATATTTATATCATATTGTATCCTCCGCCAATACCATTTAATGCCACAGCCAGGTAAAATATCCGTGTATATTTATGTTTATAATATCCACATAACAGCATGCATCAACAGAAAACCCAATCAAGCACTGTCGATAAATTTTAACGATGCCAAAACACACATTCGAAACTTAATTGTTATTTGGTGTATACCTAACCACTAATCAGTATCTCTTCTGTGGCGTCGTGTGTAAACAGCCTTAGTCTCAAGTTGCAATTTTAATTCCATAGGTAGATGTCAGTCGTTGGGTTCACCGCAGGACACCTAATAACATTGGAATTCATTAACATGCGAGCAAATTGAAGGGGTTTGATCTCCAAGATGCGCGGACGCAGCCATGATGCGGCGAATAAGAGTGGCATAAATATCATATGTAATGAGCCGTCAGAATACTATGTAGAATTGTGTGACTTAAGGTTGAAGTTAGGTTTATTTGATGGGATAGATGCAGGTAGGTGTGAAGTTAGTCATATTTTTAATGGAAGCTACTCTTTGATTTCATCTATGTTAACGGAATTACTAAATATAAAAACCCTTTGTATATTTGATCACACGACTTTTTAACATTTATGACCATCTCTACAACAGCTTTAAAATCGAAAACTTGCAAAAACCGCCTCACCTTTCAAAACTTGTCATAACTACGCCCATAGTGACAGACAACTCAATATTCTAATCAATATCATTATTCATTAAAATCCCAATAATATTGAGTGTAAATTCACAAACAAATGTGCCGGTCACGATCACCTTTGTACAATTCAGAGCCCTAATCGACACTTAGTGCGTTCAACATGAAATATTAACGCAGTGAAAGGCTTCAAATATATAGCAAGCCATACTTTATCTATCGCTTGAACCCTCTGCTCTCAATACTATAACTTTCACGATAAGATACATATCCGACATTATAGTTTCCTTGCCTTCTGCAGATAGGAAAGTAGGTAAATTCGTGTTTAATTTAATATATTACAAGTTGACCAACGCCTCTGCTTGGGCCAGCTTATCGAGAAAGCTACTGTATATACTCTGAAGGGAATCATTGTGTTTCATTTCTAAAATGCTCATTCAATATGGTACACAAGATGGACTGCTTGCCTTGTGGCATCTTTTACCTGCCGTTATATTATGGGTACTGATTGCAGAAAGAAATCTCACATATATCTGTGCAAATTCTATGCATATCATTCTAAGCATACATAGTTATGACTCTCTAACAGCAAATATCAAGGAACATAAATATGTAATCACACTAGACAGTATCAAACGATCCTAATTCAACAGGCGGAGCTAGATATTATTTAAAGTCCAGTTGACTTAAATTAACAGCAAAGTAAATGAACCCTAGAAATACCTTCCAATAGTCATACTAGCAACAATCCTAATATCCCATATTATGTAGACTCCTGCGCATCGTGACATCGATCGTCCCCAATTATATACCTACGCAGTTACGACACAAATCACACAGACAGACAGACAAATTGGCCAGCCGTTGGCATTTGGCAACGCCGAGATCCGTCCGTGTAGAATTATGAGATATTTATGATATACTGATTTATTTTAGCGTCGATTAGCTTATTATAATGTATTATGGATGGCCCTCTTAATGGCTGGATTAAGAGTTGATTGGTTTTTTTAGATGCATTAGTCATAGTCAGGTTTAGGATGGTCCACTCTATCAGTGACTGTGGGTGTTGTGAAAGGTGACATACGAATTAAGCAAGTTATTAATTTTGAAGAAGCTACTAACGAAGCAGTTAAAGATATAAGGTTTGTCCTAAGGCAGGCTCGATTTCCTGGGAGACGAAGGTGTAATGGAAGGAGTTTCCGAAAGGAAACTCAAATGTTAATGCCAGTTAATTCCTTGATCATAATTTCATTGTAATCAAAGAAACATAAAAAACTGAAGATGATGAATTAAATACTAAAGCAAATCATTTTCAGAGCAGAATGAATTCTGAATACACAGCTTCATTCAAGAAAATCACAAGGCAGTTTGACAAAGAATAATCTCAATACGATCAATGATGACATTGACAACTTTAACACCACCACCAATTCAGTCCATGACACAATCATAAACCGCGACCAATCTAGCTTGACAAGCACCCTATCAATACCAACTATGACAAACTGACGGACTCCTCGCCGTTTATTAGCGACCTCATGAATCACAGGCCCTTGGCTGAACATGAATCTCAATTGTCGACAACTGAACGTGACGGCAGGACACTCAACTTGCTAGTTTTTTTCTTCTTCTTGTTACGAATGTGTTTGTTTGTTTATCTGTTTATGATGTATTGATTTGTGGATATCTTGGGCTAAGTTTGTTGGTCTTGGAAACCTTTTTGGGTTGATTTTGAGTGTCAGGCCATCTTTCAAGGGTTACATACGAGTATGACCAACTTTGAACGGCTATTATTCTCATTCTTGGACATTCTTTCTAAGGATATTGAGAAGACTAATTGGCAATGTTATCCCAATCATAAGAGCCAAGTAGATAAAGTAGTGTTAGAAGAGTACCTAATTAAATCGGATTTAGTGAAAAGCTTTAGTGATATACTGAGGTGAGTTTTAATGTTTGTACACATAAAAGTCTTAAAGCTTTCTTCCAGATTATTTAACGACTTGAAACCAAATCCCCAATAAGTTCGATACCCACCCGTCAACCAACAGTCATTAAAACGCAATACATAACATCACTTATATACTTATCTCCGATACATACCTAACAAATCAGTAATAAAAGAAACGAATCTCCTCGCAATAAACACCAAACGATTTTATCTCACTTTAAAATATCGGCGAATGCGAAAAATGTCCGGCCTCAATCATATATTACCCGGCTAATGTCAACCGGTGACGGACGAACGTGATTGGCTGGGCGGTATGCACACACGCAGGTATGGGCAAGTTTACACACACATGCAAAAGTTATGGGACTGTAAAAGTTTTATAGTTATCGTATGATGGTTGTACACTTAATGCAGATGCGCTTTATTCCGATGGTTACAAAAATGTGATCAGGATCGATGTGAGGGTTTTATAGCCCACCAGTGGCTTTTGAGGTCAATGAACCCAGGATTATACCTCTCTTCCTAGAAGTTTTATGTGGTTATGACACGTACCGCATATAGCGGGCTTCGGCGCAAATCAAAGACCAGAAGAACGTATAATTACGATAAAATAATAAAGTTGTAAACGGAGATCAGAGAGCTGATTAAAGCTAACATGTTTAATTAAATATGAAATCACCGGTTAAGTAGAGGGAAAATATTTTAAATATTCTGGACATAAAATAGAAAACTAGGAACAGACGGCTAATTATATTCACGTAAGCAAAAAACAAATATGAACTTAACATAAACATGGCTTTCAGCATTTTATCTTTCTGACTTCATTAAAAAACTGCAGTGTTTAGAACAAAAATATTTATGTAATCTATACTTTATACTTATAATAATAAAATAAAGCTGCTGATGAGATTTTTTGTTCGTTTGTTTGTTTAAAAGCGATAATCTTTGGAACTGCCAGTCGGATTAAGAATTTTTTTTTATGTATGAATCCATACTAATATTATAAATGCGAAAGTGTGTCTGTCTGTCTGTCTGTCTGTTACCTCTTCACGCTTAAACCGCTGAATCGATTTTGATGAAATTAGGCATGGAGATAGTTTAAGATCCGAGGAAGGACATAGGTTAGTTTTTATCCCGGAAATCACCCCCTAAGGCGGTGAAAAGGGGGGTGGAAGTTTGTATGCAAGTACGATATAAACAAGTTCCACGCGGACATAGTCGCGGGCAAAAGCTAGTAAGTAATAACATCACGCTGCGACACACGGTAGTGGAGCAGAAACCGAAGATTATAATGAAAATTATTTATTTATTTATATTTAAAAGCCTATCATAATGCTTTATAAGGCTTTATTATAATGTTTTTTAAAAGGTGCCTATCAAAGTCTTAATCTATACTAATATTATAAATGCGAAAGTAACTCCGTCTGTCTGTCTGTTAAGCTTTCACGACTAAACTACTGAACCGATTTTGATAAAATATGGTACGGGTTTAGTTTAAACCTTAAGAAAGAACATATAGGCTACTTTTTATGTCGCGGACTAAAGCTAATGTTCCATAAACATGTGAAAATTCTCACACTTACTCACACGTCTACATCTCATGTCTTCTTGTTTTTCTATAAACATAACAATCAGTCGTCGTAAACGCCGAGGGTAATATTGCCCAGGCCATATTATACGCCTGTTACGAACAGTAATCGGCTGGACATGTCCACGTCTGTCCATCGATTTTATTGTGCGTCATTACTTGCAAATGAATTTTTATGTTTAATATAACTAAACTTGTTTATAGGAATAAGATGGGTTGTGTTGCTTTTTCCGTGGATGGGTTGATAGTTGCCTGGGCTGAGCCAATAAAGCAATGTCAACCAATAATATTTCTGGTATAGTTTTACATAATTTTTAAGAGTATTCTTCCGACAGCGTGTTATATACAGACGGAATATTTTGGTTGATAAATAAATAAGTTCGATATTATTTTGCAGTATTTTGAAATTAAGTTATTTAAAGGAAAACTTATTAACCACAAGTCTAAAGATAAAAATTATAAATAATAATAAAATTACAAAGTATGTACGATTTATAAAAAAGAAAAGCTGATAGGGCATAAAAAACAAAGGCAAATGGCCAAAAAGTTGTTAGCATTGCCACATTATATGGCAATGGTGATTCTTTGGCCCAGGAAAAGCATGAAGAAGCATGTGAAGAGTCGACTTGGCAAAAATTGTGTTTAGGTTAATTATTATAAAGTTATGTACAGTTTTGATTATAAATAAATATATACACACATCTTTGTAATGGTATCTTTATCCAATCAATACTATAATTTTACTTATTGACTAAAACATGACCAATTTACATTATAATGGAGTATGCCGTCAGAACAGTTCCCTTCACTGTTGGTGGTAAAGGGGTTATCTTCTAAAATTCGTAACAGGCTGTTAACTATGAGCTTAACCAAATGCTGTTATACTAAAAGCTTTGACAGGCTACCTACCTCATTAGCGCAATAAATTTTGATACCTTTGTAAGTGCATTAAGTAATAATTTTACTAAACATAATAAGCTTTATAACAAGAGTTTAAAATGAATGCACCTAAATAAATTGACAATAGATAAAATGCACTTTATCTCCAAAACTATGTAGATAAATCAGCGTAATTTAAATTTAAATTGATTTAGTTGCAGCGCAACAATAAATTCTAGTCCATTATCCAGGCAGAAAATGACAGAAGTGTCGCGAAATTAGACGAAAAGTTGATAAAATATGTTCTACTAATAATTCAGTTTGTAAACCTGCTGTTAACTAAATAATATCGTGTTGTGATTACGGTTCATTATAAGGTAAATTAGATGCTACTTTACATAGATTTGAGTATGCTTTTGAGTTCCAAGAGGACCTGTTTGTGGTACTTGCCAAATTATTGTAACTAACTTAGGTGCTTACGTTGATCGTACGAAAGTCTTCCAATTTTTAGACCTTTATTTTTAATCAAAAGTTGTTTATTTATTTACATACTACTAAAATAGTAGTTAACATAAACACACAACATAAAAATAAAAATAAAATTACAATTTATATAAAAGAAAGTGGCAAAGGGCATTAAATTCGTCCGCATCGCTGTCATTGTGACAAGTGCCCAAAAAGCTAGCAGCATATTGCCACGTTGTGAGACAATGCTGATTCTTTGGCCCAGGAAAAGGCAGAATTGGTGGAAATATTTATGAGATAGGTTTCTTTGCATCTTACGTAACAATTCGAAAATATCATAAATAACTTCTCTCTTACCGTTAGAATTGCTTTCCTAGATTCTTTTCCATTATTTCAAATACATCTTAGTAATTTACAAAAGCACACCTTTACATTACCTACCAATCACAAAACAGAACCAACACATTTCTATTCATCATCTTGTCGCAAACAGTCTCAAGCACAACACCCAACGAATCGATACAGCACACAAAAGACGACAAAAAAACGCGGCTGCGACAAAACGTAGGAGCAAAAAAAAAGTCGCAAGAACAACGTACAACTGAGTGAGTGTACGCTTTCGTTTTTCCGAATGCTATCTTCATATCCGGACGTGTGCAACTCCTCGTTCGTAGTCGAGGAGCCAGGCACGCAAAGTATGCGGTTAAGTTGGAAATTTTTGATGTGATGTGAAAAGGTTCGGCTGGGATTGCATACCGTGTCGATTGTTTGAGAATGTTTTGTGTTGTAAGTGTGGATGGAAGAAGTTTCATTTGGATAGAGAGACATTTTTGGCTTTCATTATGAAAACACGTGGAAACACTCATCATTTTATGTGGAAAGTGGGAAGGGAAAAATACAACTTAGATCAAAATCAAATACAAATCTATGCTTAACAGTATTTGTAACCTACACAAATTACTGAATCCATCTTTGACCTTTTCCAGAGACCATGAGCTCCAAGCCTATATTCAGACAATACACCCTAGCATCCTTACCCGAGTCCTCTTGACAGTTACGTCTACGCCTCACGAAAACTCACGAAGCGTAACGGAAAAAAACGAAGGGCGACGCCGCCTGAGGTGTTCTGATTTCGAACTGATTTAAAAAAGTGGAACAATGACGAACTATGTAAACAGACAACAATGAATTTTGGAGTACTACTTACGTTAATATCCTGTTCTTTACACTGTTGTGTCATGAAAAGTGAACACACCTTATACAACATCAGTAACATTATGCAAATGAAAAGGGTACAATGATATTGACAGCTGCTTATCACCCGCATGTAATAAAAATCTACTGACGACATTAAATGATGATGCTTTTACTGCTTTTAATATAGCTGTGTCATTTCCGAAGAAGTATGTACAGTCAGCAAAACAGATAGGTATGCAGGGTCGTCAGATATGTACACATCAAAAAAGTCTAGGGATCAACATCCCTAACAAATGTTAGGGATGTTGATCCCTAGACTTTTTTGATGTGTGTAGTTGAAGATTTCTAAGAAACCGATGGATGTCTTTGACTTAAACTTAACCTAAATAAAGAACTATTTATTATCTACGTTTTAAATTAAATTACATTCGAAAACATCCATCGGTTTCTAAGAAAACTTCAACTATATCTGACGACCCTGCATACCTATCTGTTTTGCTGTGTGTACCTATGCCACAATCATATCAAATTAGGTATTGTAGTTGTATAACATGGACATGTAATGATGAACATAGTCCTTGGGGGATTCACCAAAGTTACTAATGTACTCATAAGCCCTATGTAATGGCGGCCTGTTGCCAAAATTATGAACCCAAGAATAACTCTTCTTCACCCAAAAATCATTGGCGACATGTAACCTCTCTCCGCCATCATAACAGACAAGTCTTAGTTTATCTTAAAATTTGGAATTGCATTTGAAATCTGCGCAAGACACGCTTATCTGATCCGCTGTGCACCTGCCGTATCGGTTTGAACGACAATCGATATTCGGACGTTACCGATTCGTTCCAAGTGATTCTAATCGATTGTCGACTTGATCTAACCCTTTTGGTGACGGGAATGTTGGGATAGGTTAAGGCGAAGTCTGAGAGATAACGAATTTGTCTAAGTGGTAATCTGCAGATCTGGTACCTATTAAGGTAGCAGTCGTAATTAACAATAGGGTGTATAAGAGTCCAGAGTCATTAAAGGTTATATCTATGTCTACTTAGAGTTCTTGCCAATCCAGGTATTCATAATGTACGTCTTTAATACCTCAGCTGCTTAAAATACTCAGCTAATTACCAGTGTCGCCCGAGAAAAATGGCGCCATACAAAGCAGGTTGACGACATGTGGCATTGGATGGGTCATACATACTTATGCACCTGTTGTTATAACCACTCGCGTTTATTTACCATACGAGTATCAGTCGAAAACGAAAGAAATGCATCTTAGGCAAATGTAGTTATATCAGATGAAAGATATTTGAAACATCGAGCCTTCCTGTCGGCCCAATTAAACTAAATCACATCAAAATCGATTACAATCGGGACAATACTGAAGTGAACCGGTTAAAATCGGTAGCGGCGGCCGTCAGCGGCGTTTCAAACGCGCGTCGCGTGGGCGCGTACAATTTGCATAGCTTCATTAGGGCCCGACCTCACCGCGCGATAGTCGCGTTATCGACGCCGCCTCTGAATCGCGCCTTACCTCTTTTTTTTAATCGACAGTCGTTAATTAAGCGTGTGTGAGGTCTTACGCCTTAATTATAATTGCGCACAGATACTGAATTAGCTCGGTTTTAACGAAGGGAGCTGAAATAAAATGGATAAGTGAAAACCTATATATTTGTAGCCTTTTTAAAGATAAAGCATTACTGTCGTGACTAGTTTTAATTGTAGATAGCGTTATCTGTTGATTGCCTCAGGTGGTTATTGACCGATAGTTTTATTGTCAATAAAATTATGTCAATTCGCGCTGTTAATGTGGAGCACTTGTAATAATTATTGTTGAAATATTGCGACGTTCATTTCGAGTACTTACTCGTATCTGTAAGGCTTACGTTTACGATTATAGCTAAGATAATTATGTTTGCTATAATCTTAGGCATTTTACAACAATCTATCAATCAATTTTTGACGGCACGGTTGGCGCAGTGGCTGAGTGATTGGCTGCTGCGCTGCATATCGCGGGCTCAATTCCCGAACGGAACAAATATTTGTATTGCCTACAGGTAGTTGTTTCGGGTCTGGTTGAGGTTTCCGTAAGTTTATATGTTTGTAAACACAGCCATGATACAGGAAAAAATCCAAGAGTGGGATAACGTCCTTTTTTTAAGTAAAAAAATAAAATAAGAACATGTTCATATCATAGTCAAGAAGATCCTAGGTTAATAGTCTTATCGATAATCGCATGCAATCTTTGGAGCATCACTAGAACAAGACAATAAACAATTGCTGTGTCAGAGCACAGCAGCTCTTTGTAAAGGAGATGAATAAATCATTGAGTATCTTATTTATTCGTAAGTCAACTTAACCAAATAAATAGCTTAAACTCACGAAAAATGGTCACTTGTTACTTTTTTAAACATTGCTCATTTATGTAACATATTAATTTTAAATATTATTACACAGGGTACTTACAAAAAGATAAAGTATAATTAATATAAATTATATAAGGTTTATAATCATTACTTGCATCAAAAACCTTTCCTACTCCATAACTGCACAATCAATAATTTTCCCTGACGTAGGTAGGTACAAGTACATGATACTCAGCACGCACTACCTACTAGGATAAAAGTAGATAAACTTGCATTAATGACTCATCAGCCCTCCTCGCCGACTTTTACGACTTTCGCGAAAAGATAACTGCCGCATACATTCATGTTATCCTTATCAACTACATACATGGCTTGTCCTTCATTTAAAACAAACTAAAAGGCATTGATTAACTTAGTATGGACTAGCGGCGTCATGTTTTTTTTCAGTGGCCACAAATAATTATTATGTTACTTTGTTGTGTTGTTAAGTACACATAATATATGTTCAATTATTTTTATCCTAAGTTATATCGAAGTTGAGATATTAGCATTTGAAGATTTTAAAAATGTCGTCAATATAAAAACTTCAATTACTGTCCTGCGTACAGAAATCTAAGATATGTTTTTGAAGGTTGTTTTTAGAGATTGACTTTACTGTTTCACGACCATGTGTCAATGTTACGTTACTTTTGGGTCTTGGGAAATAATAAAGAGACATTACCTCGTTGTAGAGCAAGAAGTCATTAAGTGCATACAAAAAAAACTACTATAGCATGACGCGCCCCTCCATATTACTATTTCAATGTGTGTAGCCATATCCATTTAAAAGAGTTTCTATGTAGTTGTAGTATTCATTAGCAGGCCGGCCGGCCGGCCGATTTGTTGGTCAACTAATCATAACTAGCAAGACCGCACAAGACAACGCACGTGTTATTTTCATAGAGTACCTATGTCAGTGCAGCGCCATACTAATAATAATGAGTAATTAATGACGCCGCTAGTCGAGCAACAAATCGCTGATTTGTTTTTGTTTCGAGAGCCGTCTCAGTACGCACACATTGTGAGTGTTTGTACGCACACGTTGATACTTTCACAAATACTTACTTTCAAACGTTTTGAATTTGTGGAGGGGCGCGCCATGTTATAGTAGTTTATCTTTAGGTTGCGGTAAGTAGGTAGTTACTAAAAAAAACCTCAGAACCTTAAAAGGGTTTATAAGAATATATAGGTATAATAATTTCTTCGTGTTTAATGAGCTATCAAAACCAAATATCTCCGTTCCGATAAGGTTTAGAGAAATGTGTCCATATTAGCTTTTGATCGCATTATTCTGATCTTTCAAAATATCTAAGTTTCATTAGTGGCCATTCAACTTCAAAATGACGCCACTTTTACGCAAACCCCTTTCTTTAAATAATCCTTTTTGCAAAGCTAATTCTGTACTCGAAGACTCCTCCATATTAAAAAGCAAATAAATCGTAACCACGGTTGACGAAGCATCGACGTAAGGCAGAGTACATAAAAGCGCAACATTTTGCGACATCGCGTGTGTCGTAATGCAAATACGGCAGACCACCGGCGATCAACCGACACTTTTATACAGCAGTTGAAGGAACCACTTTTATCGATAACTTATTTAAAATAACAAAAAATATTCGTTCAATTATGTTAATATTTTATATCAAATGTAACTCATGCAACCTTTCCTAAGTTATATCAGTTAATGTATATTCGCATTTAAGTAATTGGCCGCGAAAAAAAAAACGAAAATTTTAATGGATTGCTGTAATTACTATCTGCAGATCTAAATGGAGTAATTAAAAGACGAACATATAAGTATTAAATTATTTTATAGAGGACACATTGAATTTAATTCCGTACAGTAGCTAACAGATAAAACTTAAGCACCCTACTGCCCTTCGCAAAACAATCGTAAATTGACGTTCGCAAATTTCGTCCATGTCCCATCGAAACTACATCCTAAAACTGTATTGGCTCTGGTCTCAGGCTTTAGTGGCCTTACTGGCGTTAGTGGCCGTAAACGCCTACGTTTTGGTAAGTTCGCCGCACTCGGATGAAGACATTTAAATACGTCGAATATGTTAATATTGCGATCGGATCGTGTACACTGCCCTTAACAACGGGGACTGTGCGTTGGCGGACAGCGGTCTATTAGTGAGGTAGCGTGAGTCACAGGCGGAAGCGAGAACGATAGAACTAAACTAGTGGAATTCCATTTATGCTGATCGGTACCAACGTACTTTATGGATAAATGTTGGATAACAAAGCACTTTCAGTGTTATCATTTTCAGTTTTTTCTACGAGCCTAATAAACCTCCAAAAAGAATTATGTAGTTATTCAAAATCGTACTATAATAAAACTTTTTCGACGTAAGTTCAATTGTACAGATTGTTGAGGCTACAGAATATAATTACTTATACCATTAATAACATTTTTACTACTGGACTCCTATAAGAGTTTCTGTATGAAGAAATCTAAACGAAAATTATAAAGAAAAAAGATTTGTTGGATAATGGATAAACTCGGAAACTACTTAACCTATTATAAAAATTCTTTCACCTATAGAAAACTACTGTAATCAAAGACGTAACATAATGCGAGTGAATCCGCGGGGTATTGCATAAATCCCAAGTCTTGAAAGCCTACCTAACTATCATTTATAAACAGCTCATATTTCGCTGCACTTTTCTTACCCGCTCCCGCTTATGCTTCACACCTCAACATCTAGCGAGCTACTCATAAGCATACACAAACGTATATTACGCAGTTTATTCAACGGGCCACACTGACCTGCGCACCATTCACGTCTCTTCACTTAATACTATGTTATTTTAAAACTAGCTAAGAAGTATTGGCCCAGTAATGTAATGGTACCTATTGTGATTTTTATGGTGAAAAACTGGGTTTGTGATGAGGTAGAAGTCTGACCCCGCATGTTTCAATATTTCTGTGACTAATGTCCCACTTAGAGATGTCACATATTAACTTCAATTGATCAGTATATTGAAACGTTGTTAGTCACAAATATGACAGATTGAGAACGTACTCATTATGTTGTTTTTTTTTTGTCGTGATGGTCCCGTGTTTTTATCTACTTCGACGCAGGCGAAGTCGCGGGCAAAACCAAGCGTAATATAATTGACGATTTATAGTTCAAAAAACTTCAAGCACATAATAATTACACATTGTAAGTAAGCCCAACAACACAGACAGAAGTACAAAAAGTAGATAAACACATAATAGGTAGGTACTTTAAACCGATTACGAAGATCGATGATGCGTATTTTACGAGTGCTAATTACAAGAGTTGATTGAAATTGAGTGTTGTGTACAGTGAACTGCGGCTTTAAGGTAGCAATTTGGCGTTTATAGCGCCTTTACGTCGTTGCAGTAAGGGTGAATTTTGTAGTTCAACTGTTACGCTAAAGTGCTGTTGACCGTACATTTATTATGTTTCAGAGAAATAAGTGTTGTGTATATTACTGCTGACACGCCTATGCAAGGTGTAGATAAACTTAGTTTGCCAAGGTTCAAGTAAAGAAGTAACGAGTCTAATCAAAAGAGTAATACCGACCAGAAAACATCCACATAATCTAAGATTTTAATGTTTGTTTGAGATGTGCAAAAGTGGCAAAACATGGGAGCTCACAAATCATGTTAAAAAATAACGTTTATTTAAAACAAATGAATCAGACGAAACAAAATGTGACCATCATCCCACGCAGTAAGAATAGAACACAAGATTGATTCGACTCAAAAGACCAGAAGATTGATATAACGGAAATAAAACCAGTCTATTATTGTGCCATATACAGATGATCTCCGCACTTGCTCAAGGCGTATTGGCAAGTCCAGGTGTAATCACAATATTTTCCTGCTCTGATGTCCAAAATAAACTGAGAAAGTACATAATTATGAATTTAAAGCGTCACATTGGTACTTCCTTATGAATTAAATAATTTATAAACACAACAGTACTCAAAAATCCATAACACTCCTCTTATAAAAGCAACATGAAAGAAAAACCAGTCAGTTCGCAACAGATCTTAAACTGCACACAGTACATTGTCACAATATCTCAAGTTAGTACGAGTGCATCCGCGTCGTTATTAGACGCGCGACGGAGTGACGGGCGCGACACGACGCTGCTGCGACGACGCGGGGCCGACGCGGCGACGATACGAACGTGACGCGACGTCGCCGTCACAGGGAGATATTAGATCTCGTTGTTTGTACGTTTTCAAATGAAAAATGTTTGCAGATTATTTTCAAGACGGTGTTTGTTTGGTATTGATTATTATAATCTTGTGTTTACTTTGTTATCTTTGATAAATATGTGTGCTTCTTACGTGTTACGTTAAAATGATTAAAACAATTTCCATGCTTACTCCAGAGAATCAATTAAAATTAGATATTTTTTTTACAGCAAGTTTCAAGTCAATTAAATCCACGTCCAAAATTAAAAGTTCATCCAAAATGACAAATAACTGACAACAGCTGACACCCAAACCGAATCTCAGATCTCTAAAGTCCCGCTATCTATAAAAATTACTAATGACGTCATCTCACGAAACGGAATATAAAGAAAAAGTCATGAAAAAACAACAAATCATTACTATCATCGGATCAGTGAGGTTTCAATAGGTCCGTCAAATACACAGACAATGGCACAATGCTGATACCCAAGTCATTATCAGATCAACTTAGGTAACACTTCATGAGACAGACCCACGCACTGAGTGGAAACGATGGCGGTTAACGCTGGTAGGAGCGGTTGGAACGCTAATACGTAGATGTAAAACAATCTTTTGATTAATAAGCCGGTAGACCAGCCTTTGGTTACATTTACGAATAACTAAGTATCCACTAGCATTCTTAAAATAAAACTAACGCTATTTATATTGTAAAGCTGCTCTTTTAGATGCCTTTCCATTTTAAATAAGAACATTAAACGTTTCAAAATAACCGCCAAACAAACTCAGCTTTTCCCACGACCAGTGCGTAACACAATCAAAAATCCAGAGTGGATCTTCCAATAATGAGTTGGTTGCGTTTCGCGGCCGACAATAGTCCGGGACAATGGATGGATTCAAATCAACGTTTACCTATCCTTGGACGATTAACGCGCTCTTTGTCATCCCTACAATGGGGGTCAACGTTTTTTCCAATTACGTTTATTGAAATTTTGTTATGATACTCCACTTTTTTTTTCGGTGTACCGTTGTTTGCGAATTTTTTTGATTGCTTTTTGAAAGATTGAATTGGGAGATGGAAAACTTGGAGCCTACGAAAATCTTCACATAAAATTATAAATCTGGCTTAGTTCGATTTTAGAAGAAATGGACTGGTATTAAATATGAAATAAGATTTAGGCATGGAATGGTAACTATCTGCTCTAACCGTTAAGATATGCACAGAGAAATAGAGGATACAGTACCTATTAAATTCATAAAATAACATGAAAAACACGGGTCATTTGAAACAATATCCAGTTCCACTTTGCCCTTTAAAGATTCATCAGACACAATGTATCGCCACTCACATATTCTCGTCACTGGGATTATTATAGATTTGTCCCAAAAAGCGAAAATATATCGAAATCGATTAACCTAGACATGGCTATATCGCATCTAATTCTGTACAAAATGGCGGTAGCATGCAACACAAGAATATACCGGCCGTCATTCTCTATTATTTCGAAACTAATTTTAAAGAATACTATTTTGCAGCAGCTTTTTGGATAGAGGATGACCTAAATTACTGAATAAAAGGGTTTGGGATTAATTTTATTTCAATTAATTGGCATAATGTGTTGAGACTAAAAGAGCGATGAGTACCTTAGGTTTAGAAGAAAAACAGCTTATAACTATCCGTAATATCATCACTGACATCATGCTGCGTGTGTCTCTAAGGACCATTTGGGCTAGATAACAGCAGTGGCTTTTCATTTTAACATTTCCATATAATAAGCTTTTTCGCATTGTAAATATACGTCCAGCTAGCCTATAAAGGGGATGATTTCTATTAAAGACCTAAAAAGACAATAGAGAGCTTTCCAATAGGAAGCACAAATATGAATCAAATCAGTAATTTTAATACAACGTTTAGAAATATGACAGTTGGGTCCTAATTTGTCCACCAGCACTTACAACAATTATTTATGTCTCCAGATAAACTATTCCATGTCCCTTCCCAAATAAGGTTCAGCATCAATACATACTCGTACAAGACAACAAATAACCGTCATGGCGACCTATTTGTACAATTATGTACCTTTTGATTTACCGCCGAGATATTAGCCATACAACTATAAAAGTCATACAACGATTACACGCCTTTGTACAGCATTAGGCATTAATTCAACTCTGGCGTTCGAAACGCGACGTCCGACTTGATTCATGCGCGGGCGACGATTGGAAAAGCGACGTAAGTGATGAAAAATTTGCAATGTAAAAGAAACTTTACGTGTCAAATTTTTGGGTTGGAATTTGAACAGTGAATTGTTTATCATAATGAGTAGTATACCAATTGTCTTTGCTGAGGAGATTAAATTGATTTATAAGACGCCGTTTCGTCCGTCATTCGTTCTTGGTATCTGCTCGTAAAGTTTGGTGCGGGTCGCGATCGTTTCGCGTGTTTTATGCCGCTACCCTTTTGATGTGATGCAATATTACTAATGATTTATTTGTTGTTAATCTAGAATTATTTCCTGGTTTTGGATGTATTCATCTTGAATCATGAGACCGATTTAAACGTAATAGTTTTTAGAAACTCAATTCTTTCTGTCAGCATTTTTATTTAGTCTTAAACGTTGTCTATTTTAAAACCAATAAACTGTACCAATTGCTTGTAGTCCATTGAGATACGTTAGTCACTGACACGGTACTTATAGTCAATGAACTTGTTCTTATAACTAGTACAGACGTTCTTAAGTAGTGCCAACACACAAAACCTTGCATTATTCGTATAGTTTTTAATGCTCAAAGGACCAATGTCGTACAAATTGGTCCTTTTAGTCTCAATAGCAATTCAACATCACAGTTCAAAATTAACTCAAGACAGACATCGACACAATCGGATTCGTAAGCTAGAATTATCTCATTAAAGGGAAGAGACAAGACGTGTACCATGCATAGTTTAGAGCTTCTGTCCGTCTGTACGTAAGTGTCCGAGACATAATTGGTTCAATGACTGGACACACGTTACACCGTTCACTACTTGAAGTTTGTACCGTTGTGGGGTTTGCAGTCGTGTCTTGATATAAATAAATAACTACAGACGCAATTTGCTTCAAATTCATAATGATGAGTCAAAGTAATTTGTTCTGTTTGACTGGATGTCGCATGTAATGATGTTTTGTTGTTTAATAATACAAAAATACACATGCTGTAGACATTCCCTAGCAGCATGCAATACATTACAAGCCAACCATAACTCTCAGTAGTAATATACGGCATACCAGTGACAGTGCCAGCAGTAGGTAATTAATACATTAAACTTAAACTTTAAATTCACTTCCGAGAAACACATTATTTAAAAAGCATTGTAATAACACAAATATCCTTATTCTTTAACGTTGTTATAAAAATAAAAACATTTCGAAACATCGGTGACATTCTCAGCCTTCGCCCAACAACCCTCAAATGTGTAAGCCTCGACTGTCACAGCGCACACTTGACATTCGTACACGGACCATCAGCGCATAAATCATAAGGTTACAACTGAGGGCTACAAGGACCGAAGGCGCGGCGCACACTGGAATAGGCCCGAACTTACGTACCTTGTTGACTGAATAATTGAGCGGAGTGCCTAATGTTGGCTGGTGACATTTGTAGTTGGTTTTAGTGGAAATAGATGGATGTGTTAGTGTTTAGGAGATGTACGATTTTGGTCCTTTGATACAATTTTGAACGAAATGAACATTGTATGGTTGGCTGACGATAAAAATATAATAAGAGAGTATCAGCCCGTAGCTTTCTCGGGGACAAACGAAAGCTTCAATAAAAAAAAAACATTAAAATAGTTATAGTTTACATGATTGTTACGCCTTTCAACAAATAGGTGGTTAGAGGCATTGCTGTCACTACATACCTAAATTTTCAATCCTGCCACACAGATCAAACACACGCCAGTCAAACAACAATAACGTGAAAATAACAACTAGGTTCCAAGTAGGTATGACATGTTTTAAATCATAATTTCTCCGAGCTGAAATGCCTCGCAGACCACCAGAGTCGCCAAGCTATGCCACAGCCAAAAGGTCAGACAGCGACTTGGACGCAACATTTAACGTTAATATGAAGCCATAGATCAGGCGCACATCTGTCGGCGCGCGCGCAGTGCTGTCGATCAACGAGCCGCTAATAGATCATTAGTATTTACGCATGACGGGCTGAAGAATTCAGGATTGTTTCAGGTCTAGATGTGGAACCAGAAGCAGTTGACATCATTATCGAAGTATGCTCACTAAATTGCGGAGAGCCCAAACAAAGGTCTGAAAAACAGCCTTAATCAAAAAAGTAAAAGGGGAACCAGTACTTTTTCAGCTGAGTAACTAAGTGGCAAATAAATTTAACAAATTTCTAATCCTAACTGAGGCACATACTTTTATAACTTCCTAATCATGGGCAAATAGTGTAAATTTCACTTAAACGTGCCTTGAAAATATAAACTCCAGTTAAACACTTGCAGAGGAATGCCAAAACCATACATATAATTCAGAAGAGATCATTAATACCAGTCCACGATGAATCAAACATAATCCCCTTTCCTCATAAATTTCACGGAAAGCTATGCAATAGATCACGTGTACATCGCAGTACTCTTCGCCTGCGCTGTCGATCAACGATCCACTTATAGATCTTAAACAGTCGCAGTTGTCACCGGGCATTTTGAATTACGGGTAATATTTTTGAGAAGAATGTTATTGCCCAATAATTAAGAGATTGGATGGGTCAATGGAGAAATGACATAGCACAGGACTTCAGATCCATCCGGTCTGCTACCCTAGGTTAGATGGAATCACAGCTCATCTCAAGCTCACTTCACCTGAATTCACCAAGGGAGAATTTACAGAATAAACCTGCAGTCATAAGTTTCATTGACTTTTACTCAAGTCCTATGTATATTTTATTCGTGAAATAAAACTGAAGTCTGCCTGTAGTCTTTCCATACAAAAACTGTCAACAAATCGGAGTATATTCGAAAGATAAGCCTATCTAGTTAAAAAAGGTTTGTTGAATTAGCGCTTAACGTGTTAGTAAGATATATCAAAGAAACTTAGGTCTCCCACTGAGAATTATAAAATAGTAATAATGCATTGTAGTTGCTAGGGCTGCCATACATCAGCTATGGAGGTAATGTAGAAAATGTTTTAAGACAATGGTTTGAAATTTTCGAAAATTTTCACAACAGATTTATCGTAAATTGGTATATTTACTGTAACTTACGTTGTTCCACCTTTCTACGCCATAACTATCACAGGATACAAATCTGAAACAAATGATAAGATATTAATTAACGCTTTTATAGTCATGATTAAGGAACAGTTACAGTTTTGGATTGATGCTAAAGCAGCGCTGCGGACGTGAGGACCAATATTTCTTATACTAGCAAAACCTACTAACTGCTAAGAAATATTGTCACCCACAAATAACGCTCAACGTATTACTATAATATTATATTCCAACACGAATATCGTAAACAAGACATCGAAACGTACGTTCGTTCGTCACTCATAATATTCAAATTAATACAGTAATCCTACTAAAGTTGTAAAGAAGCGTTTTATGAACCGCCATCACGCGAAAGCTTTGTAAATCTTAGCTCTGATCATAAACAGATCTAGATGTTATTATAAACTACTATTATAAACATTGTTAGATTTCTCATATATTTGATGGCATATAATGAGTAATTTACAGCCGCCATTTTAATTAAGTCATAGAAGTTATGGAGTTACGTTTCGTTTTATTGCTCAATTTATATTTATATAAATCTTTGTGGCAGAATGTTGTATTGTATTGGGAATTGGTGCTTGATTATCGTTTAGGTACGGTTTTGTGGGTCGTTATTTTAAACATATTTCGAGTTCGAGTTAAAATTCTTTCGCAGCAGTTTTTGCTGCTTTTTGTTACGCCTGATTTAAATAGTAGCTTCGCCAATGAAATTTTAAAAAAGACAGAAGATTCCTGTTTCTTTTTTTTTTGAGTCAAATCTTCTGACTGATGCAAACACGGTTAGAGATAAATTAATGTTTTGATTAATAAATTATTTGGACTATCTCTGATTTATTCCCTAGGAATGTTGTACTGACTACAGTTCAATAAACAAAATTGGACTAATTGTAGATTTCAAATATAATTTATATCGCTAAATACAGTTAAAATAATTCCAAAACACATGCAACGTCCAATAAACAACACTAAAATGACATTCGTACATTAAAACCATTATAATTTGCAATAAAACAATACAGCGACCGGCTGGCGTTCAATCCGTTTAGTTCTTGCTCTAAAAGTGAAATGAAGCTAAGCGAATAAACGTCATACGTTTGAATATAACGTCTGTTAACGTCAGTGTAAATATAAGTGTAATTGACAATAATTATCATGACCTGGTTGACGGAGTAACAGCATCAGTTGAGACAATAGAGAACGGATGAGATGGTGACGGTTCAAATGTTTGCGTGGTTGAAATCTTAACAATTCTGGTGCTTATAAAACATTTCTTAATAAAATTAATGATAAGACTAATGATTATTAGAGTTGAGCCTATAACTGTAAAGCTCTTCTAGAAATAGTCCTTGTTTATACTAGTAGTAAAAACTACAATTAATAATAACACAGTAAGCCCTTGGCTGGCTCTAAAACTAAGAACAACCGCACTTAAGCGTCCCAATCGGCACTGCCAAAGAAATTCCAATATTTGCTCAAAGAATATTTACGATCCCCGCTATCGGTACACATCCAATATGCCATAAGTCATCCCAGTGACGGGAACACATTACTAATTAAAGCCCAAAGTTGATTGCAAACGATACTGGCGATTTAATTAATATTTTGAAAGAAAGCCGCTCGTAAAACGCTTGTAAGTGTGATGGATTTACGATTGGCTAACCATGTAACTTCTAATTTATTTTGTTGTCTATTGTTAATTAATAAAATAATGTTTATATTATCATAGCATGCATGGTACTTGCTTACATGAATGTGCTGCTGTTATATTGCTACCCACGCTACTTTAAATTGGTAACAGGTTTAGGTAGTCAATTTTGTGATATTTCATGAGGGCATGAAACCTGAATCTGAATCTTGACTTATAAATAATGATGGAAGGAGGAAATTCAGAAATAAAATTCAACTATTCGCATAACCGTAATTACAATTATCACAAAAAACATCGTTCATCTCAACGCATTCTCGATCTATTAGCTTTTTGGCATCAAAACTCCGTTCCGCTTCGTTCTATTTAATTAGAGCCAATGAAAATCGTGAAGACGGCTACAAAAGATAAATTTGTTGTGTATAGATAACGATAGAGATTTCCGTGAGGTTTAACAAAGCGTTTTGGTATCAAATCACACAATTAGACGATCGGCTGTATGGATCGGCGGCTGCTTTGTCGGTGTCTGTCATTGGTTGGTTGGCGCCACTTAGGACCAGAGAATCGATGCTGTGTTAAAAAATACTTTTCCTTAGTTTTAGAGTAGGTACCTAACACTGTTATTGCAATATTATATTCTACTTATATAAATCACATATTTTTGTTTCAAGTTAACATTTTATTTTTAAATAATTAGAACATAACAATAAAACTTTTGTTTGTCTCAAAATCAGGTATTGTAGTCGCCAAACTATTTATTAAAATATCATAACCGTTAGATTTTATCGCGATTGGCGTTGTTCAAGCTTAATAAATATATTTTATAGGGATATAAGAATACTTTAACACAAAAGTTATCTCTCATTGAGCATAATATGCACATATTTGTATGAATTTATCTTTTTTATTAAACATGAATAGTATAGACGTAGGTTTTTATCTTTTTAGCAAAAAGAAAAAATAACTTGCCCTTTTAAATACTTCATTAAATACAACTGATAAATTAAATATGATATAGTTATCAACTTCATTCTATTTAGCGGTTGTTTTTTAAAATACCTAAAGATTCCTAAACCTATTTTCCAAAAAAACTAATTATGCCATAGGACCAAAGCAGAACACACCAGCGCTGTTTGCCGTCACCCGGCTCGGACAACCGCTGTCGTCTCAAAGGAATCACAATGATCGACGTCATGACACTGCAGTTTTGTCTGCTGGCCCTGCCGGCGGGGTAGCGTGGTGATACCTGCTTAATGAAGTGCAAAATGTAATTTACAGGACTGAATTGCTTGTGCGTCACATGGCTTAACGTGCGTCAAATAATAGGGGACAAAGGACCAAAAGCCGATGAGACGTGTAAAACCGAACTTAGCTCTCTAACTGACTTTACTGGCTGGGAAATATACATCTTTAATTTTAGATGAGATTTAAAGTTAATCACATAGAGTGTCTATCACTAGTCTGAAACTAACAAAAACCAATTATTTCGAGTTCTAAATAGACGCTGTTGTACACTTAACTAATCAATCAGCTGTATTTTTATACGGGCATGTAATTTTGGTAAATGCTATCAGGAACTTTGACAGTCTTTAAATTCAAACAAATGAAATAATTACAGATACTCAAAAAAGGTCTTATCTACAAAAAGAAAGGCTCAAAGCATGTCTTTCTCCTAATCACCTCACAGTCACAACTCACAATGATTTCATCATTTTTTTACACGTCGTCAATCACCATTGGACACTCTTGATTCACCATTGATGATTTTTAATTGCTATTCATACGATTCTGTATTTTTTTACAATTAAAACTTTTGTGTGGGCCCCTACCATGAGTTGCAAAATTGTTGATCGATAATTTCTATCGACAAACATTCAGTTCGACGGTTTTCGATGTTTTGGCTCGATGGCTTTCAAGTTTGGAAGTGGAGTAGGATTGTTATTATTGTTTATGTTATGGGAAAAATATTAATCGTGTCAGTTGTTTCGATCGAGAAGCTAGGGGATAAAAGAAAAATTTAACTAAAACTTATTGCTTTCGATGTCAAGTAATCGATAGAACATTTTGCAATTTTGTTTTGAAAGCGATGCAGAGAAATTAATTTTTTACTATTTTGTTTAATATTTTATTTATTTTTTATTTAATATACTTACTAGCTCTTAAATTAAAGTAAGGTCTCTTATTGAAACTTCAGTGCGTGTGTACCTACCTATTATTGTTTTCTGTGGAACAGGCATCTAAAAGTTCACTTAGCATTTAAATTAAAACAGTAATGGGTCCCCCATTCTTCCAATCTCGACTAAAATAATGTTTAAAATACATGACTAAAGAATCATCAAAATGACAGTTCTCAAAAAAGACCGATAGCATTATTTTTCTATTAGTAGTAAAAGCAGATACCTTTTAAAAACAGATGTTCACAACAATACCGCACTCCATTGCTGATCAGATATGTGGAGTCATTGCGTTAATCGTTTGTAAGGCATTCATCCAGGTATGCTGCTCAAAAGTATGGCGCAATTAACAATTGACAGCTTACAGGAAAAAGAAACATAGATTTTTTGATAGACACAGTGACATTTGACTCTGCTCTTGATTGATTGTTTGGAATGTCTTTTTAAAGGAACTTTTAAAAGTCACACGGGGAGTACAAAAACGTATAGCCGATAACTGAACATACTGACCATCAAACTATGTAACTTTAAGCAAAAATAATGGCTGGGAAACAAGTTTTATTTTTGGTGCAATGCAAGCAAAACATTGTGCTCATGAGTGCATGCAACACTACAGGACACGTGGGAGTATTTAAAGTTTAGTTATAACATTAAAAACTGGTTTTCGTAAAGAAACGTGACAAAAATTTGGTATTATGACCTTCAATATCACCGTAACCGGTTCCCTGATCCAGAACAAACAAAAAATTATCGCATTGATACGAGTGTGTATAAAGTATATTACACCAGATACACAAGTTATATATATAATACCGCATCCACTATAAAAAACGTAAAACGGGTAGTACAACAAAATCTTCATAATTCACTTAACAGTGGTTACTTGTACAAGACAAACTTCAAAAGACCAAAGGAAATGGATTTTTAACCGACTTCAAAAAACGAAGGAGGTTCTCAATTCGGCCGGTATTTTTTTTTTTTTTTATGTATGTACACCGATCACTCCGAGGTTTCTAGTCCGATTAGTGTGATTCTTTTTTTGTTCGATGCAGTATACTTGCCATTTGGTCCCATAAAAATTTCATCCAATTTGGTTTGTGCTTTTTATTTTGTGAGCATTTTTGTATGTATGTTACCCGATTACTTCGCCAATTATGAATTGATTTGGATGATTCTTTTTTTGTTTGAAAGAGTATACTTTCGAATAGGTTCCATAGAAATATTGTCATGATCTGATGATGAACTTCGGAGATATGGAACGGAACTCCTCATAGGATCACAGCAGAACTATCGTAACAAGTAAAATTGCTTTGTTTATACGTGTATCGATGACTGACTGAAGAAAGAGGGGGAGGGGGTACGTCAATACCCCTCCTACCATTTTCCTAAATTAAATATATCGTGTGAGGTATTGTTTGAAAGGGCTTTTATTAAGGATTTGAAACATTAACACACAAGCACTAAAAATGTAAAAATAAAAAGCTTTAATAACTTTAGTTTGGAAGTCGGCGGCTTTGGTTTTGTTTTTTGTTATGTAGGTATTGCCACCGACTTCCAAACTAAAGTTATTTTTATTTTGTAGTTTTTGAAGGCGGTTGTCTTTTTTTGTAAAAAAGCTTTTATACTGTAAAAATTGGAATTATATCCAAATCAATGTACTACACAGAACACCTCTTCGGAAACATCATCATTAAAACCCATTTATCCCATTACAGCATCACTCATTCACATCAAACATAACCAATTTCCTTAATCACATTAGCGCGATAGTATCTACACAAGCTAATCTTCTAAGCAGCTGTGGGATCAGCTCTGAGCGTCAGGTGTGAGCTGCGCCGTCAACACGAACTCGGCACAAGTCGGCCGAGGCCGTCGTGACTCGACGACTGAACTCAACCCTGTTGAGCGCTAGGGTGTGCCTGTGCGAGGTGACGACCGGGACATTCTTAAAAATTTCGCGCTATAATATGACTAGTTTTGAAAAGCAAAAAGATTTGAATAAAATGTAATTAGGAATAACAATAATATTGTATAAAACCAGCAATGTTAAAACTAGAAAGTTTTACCTGCATTTGAGATTTTGCCTGGCTATAGTCCGCAGTGACAGAATATAACTGGAGATTTTTTTATTGAAAGTAAAACCTAAAAATAGTACTTACTTACTTACATTATGTAAATGTAAATGTATTTGCATATTTCCATCTAAATACGTCAATCATTCAATTAAATTATATAATTATAGAATGCAAATATGTATGTAAATTATTCCTTCAAGTTGACGTCATTTGAAGTCAAATTATAATTTTATTTCCAAAAACTTACAATATATAAAAACTATCTATACATACATTTTAAATAATTACATAAAGCTACTGACGAAACCACCAACAAACCTTAGGTAACTGCACCAACAATACAAGCTTCTCTTAAAAATCCTAAATCCATCAAACCCACAGCCACCCTACCGTTAAGTGACGATGATCCACAAAAACGAATGAAGTGCGATTTTATTAACACTACGCTTCCAATTCGTATAGAAAAAATATAACACTGACTATAACAAATGATGTTGTTTGCCAGAAAAGGCCCGAAGAAAGGCCTCAGAAAGGCCTGGAGTGATGTATTATGGCCTGAGCCATTGATGAGACGTGACGTCATCGGTTTTGGATCAGATGGTGAAAGATGGTCGCCGAGATTTGACTTGAGTGCTCCTTTTGAGTTGAACTAGTTGCTGTGACTTTGAATGGTGGTGTCAGTGTTGGATGTAATGTGACGTAGTATCTATACAATTGCAGAGATATGATTTTCGATTTGAAATAGAATTGGAATTGTTTTTTATGTCTTACTGAAGCATTTTTAACAACACTCCAAATAATTAATTTAATGCACCATATAAGGATTAACCTTCTTATTGTAGCAGCAGAGTAATAAAAAAACAACCAAAAAATATTAAAAACCGCCAAATTATTGTTCCATACAGAGTAGACATGAGAATTGATCACCACACATACTCAAAGAGGATTGGCGTTTTCAGACATAGAGATAATATGTATCTACCTATTAATTGTATTGGCCACCCTACCCCCCACTCCTTCCAATACTATCACAACGTTATTTTACTTTCACTTAAAATTTAAATTATAACCGTCTCGATGCTAATTCGTAAGTGAATTTGTCACAACACTAGACGCCATGTGATCGGGTACAGACGGCGGCGGAATGTGCTGAGTCACACCGCTTAGGGGAACACCCCTGCTCAAGTGGCGTTTAAGGGTTGGGGTGATTTCTATACTGTTGATCGAGGTACGGAATTGATTGCTGAGTTGATGAAATACATTTTGAAGTGTATTTTACGTGAATTTAGTAATCTCTACATAGTATAAAACAAAGTCGCCTCCTGCCGTCTGTAGGTACGCTTAGATCTTTTAAACAACACAACGGATCTTAATGCGGTTTCCATCAATAGATAGAGTGATTCGAGAGGCAGGTTTATACGTATAGTTAGTATTTACATTGCACCCGTGCGAAGCCGGGGCGGGTTACTAGTTCAATCTGTTCAGTCTGCTCTTCAGAAAAAAAGTGATTTCATCAAACTATTCAAGTTGTAACTTGAGTCATCATCAAGTATGCATACCTATTTTTATGACGTAGCAATAGTTTTAAATACATTCTTATTCAAATAAATAGCAATCAATATTAGATATTCGGAAGCCATTGGAATGTCGACTCCGTAATAGAACCGGTAGGAACAGTAGTTATTTTATTGAATAAATATTATTAAATTATTACAATAAATATCCTGCGGCAAATTTCAATAAAAATAAATGTCAAATGTAAATTATTTGCAATTATTGGTTTAAAAAATTACAACAGTGTACTTTCCATAATAAATATATTGCATAACAAAAAAAAACCCTTGGTGTTTTTGCCAATAAACAGTAATAATTATAGGTATTCTCCAGAAGTCCAGACCGATTTCTGTCAAGGCGACCAATCTCAATAGGGTCTAGCCAAGTAGGTACGCAGGAGATATAATTATAGATAGTGCACAAGCGTGGCGCAAACAAACATAGTTGCACTCCCTCTTCCCTCACTCTCAATCCGACACGACCAAGGTGAGATCAGACGCAGGAACATCTTTACGCGCACCAAAGCTTCCAAACTCCGGGCTGCTACTAAGAAATTCCTAATGGAATTGCCGAGTGGGATGCTTTATACAGGGTTATTTTTAATACACTAGCTACCTGAAAGGGGGTCATTGAACTTATCACTATGAACAACTTTTTCTATCCTGAAATCATGAAAAAAAAGTCAGCTGTTCCCTACAAAAATGCTACACAACACACAACACAATCATAATGTATGAAACAGCTGACTTTTTTTTCATGATTTCAGGGTTGGCCCCATACAAAAAGTTGTTCATAATGATGAGTTCAATGACCCCCTTTCAGGTAGCTAGTGTATTAAGAATAACCCTGTAGTTAAGGTACCTACTTGTCTTCCACATAGACAAAGTCGAGTGCTAGTTGGTAATAAAATGCAAATAATAATATCGATAATTTCACGGACGTTATAATATAACGACAATTTTGCCATAAATCAGTGATTTGGCTGCTATTTGTCAATATTTAATTATTGAATTATCATATCTTCTCGCAAATATGGAAGTCGGCCGCGCAAAATATTTAGAGGTAGTCGGGTTATTAATTTTACGAGACAGTGTTATAAATATAATATTTATTAATAAATAAAATAATAGTTTCATAACAATATAAAATTTTACGACACTGGTAAATAATTTATTTATTCGATAAAAATTAATGGCATAAATTCCGATGCTGTTTATTGTATGCAGGTACTTGTAGACGTACCTATATCCTATACCCATCTAGCGTTGGCGCACAGTAGGTAGTACATAAAGTAATGTATATGTAATACTTCTATCTAATACATACAGCAACTATAGGTATCATATACATCCGTAACATGCAATTATGCATATCTGTTGAAGAGGTTACAAGCTATTGATGATAAAAATGATGATACCAAAAAGATAATTATTATTCTCATAATTTAACAACCTTTAAAACCTAGTCGCAATCTCATCTCAACTCAGATGAAACACTAAAACGACTTATTAGAACGCGAACGTTACTATAAGTTACTAATATTGGCCACAGATATCGTCTAGATAATCATCCTAGACAATTTCTGGGGGAAATTCTGGAAACGCTCGAAAAATATTCTTTTATCAAAATTATAAAAAAAAACTCAACACAATTTTAATTCTTATTTCATTTTCGATAATGACGCTTTAGTCGCACATTCGTATATTTATTAAAAGTGTCATTATTTACTTAAAGCTCATGTCACATAGGCACAGCACTAATTACTGTAATGTCACTTAGTAGTGACCTTTAGTGCCTACACAGCTACTGTAAACGCTGTTAGTGCACGCATCAAGTAGCATGCTTCGCGGCGACTTGACGACGTGACTAGATACATAACGTTAATTGTGAGAAATATTATAAGAAATTTCTAAATTATAACAAAAATGTAAAGTAATAAAAAAAAGATATCAGCCTATTATTGACCCACTATAAGGTAAAGGCCTCTTCTCATACGGAAGTGGCACGAGCATTGATCACCACGCTTGCTCAAGGCGCATTGGTGATTCCAAACTTATATTACTTGTCCAGGTTTCCTTACGACGTTTTCATTCACCAATGTCAGTGAAGTCCAAGATAAACTTAGAAAATACATTGGTATTTGCCTGATATTGAGCCCACAACCTCATGCATTAAAGGCAAAAGGTATCTTTATCTTAATTTTATTAGACTATTTTAATCCATACACAAACAGAAGACAGATATTGAATCATAGATAATACCTGTCTTAAGCACTTTTGGATTTTGAAATCCAACAATGGAAACTGTTCTGAGAGAATTGTGGCGCCCTGAATCTAAAATGTACAGAACCCAAAACTCATCTGACAAAGCATCCCACCCCTAGCCGCCATAAGGGCTAGAGGTCACCGCGTCGCGCGTCGCTTCCGTCAACCTGTTGGACGTAGAGACGCGGACGCGGCGATTAATGCGTCCCCACTCTATGATATATCGATACCATTCGCGGCCACTTCACTAGGCTTAGTTACCGGTTTTTTACCGATCTTAGATTGCGTGCTGTCTTTATGTATGATTTACCTGCATGTGTACCGTCAACTTTCGCTATAGGACAACTGCACCTAACAATCGCATAAAAAAAAAACAAATAACTGGAAGTCCTGCCAAACCGATTACACTCAAAATCAAAATAGGAAATTTTATTGAAAAACATAAATATTTTTTTTGAAAAATGGAGACCTAAGGCGCTTTTATGTAAATACCCTAACGACAGAGTTATCATTGACCTTTTTTTATGGGACAAGCCCACCACACTGTTCCCTCTACCGCTACAACTCTTGAAAGCCAGTATCCACAGTGACGACTATTTGAAGAGCGCCATAATCAAGATCGACGAGACCCGGAGAAATGATTCAACAAATTATCATTGACCGGATCATTCTGCACAAGAGCAGTAAATCAAAGTCAAAGTATTTATAAGTTTTTGGTGATGTAACAGGTCTAACAGATATTTTATAGAAACTCAAAAATCTAACCTTTAAGGGTACAAGAGAAGTTTTTCTTTTGTGTAAATGGAAATAATAGTACCTTGAACTCAATAAATAGATACCTATTGAAATCTAACACCTAATACTATGCTAAGCAAGTGGGCATCGCTGAGTAATGGATATCCTTGTACAAGCACTGGCAATATTCCATTCATTTTGATAATGACAATTATTAATAAAGGCTTTTTATTGAAAAAGGGTCATGTTTTACCCTTTATAGGGCAGAAGCGAAATTAGTATGGCGTCTGTAACCACCCGACAAGGTTGACAATAAGGTTCATATTTCTCTTATAAACTTGCATTGGTAGTCGACATTATTGCATAAATGAGTTGTCTAGTCTACTAGTCAATATCACATTTTATTCCAGTCCTTATGTTCCCCTAAACCAATGCCGACACAAAAAAATCGAAATCAACAAAAAATATTTCTGCCCTTTATAGGGTTAAATAGTTGATATTATTATCTACTTGAAATTGTCACACAAGCCCATGCATGGAGTTTATAAAAAATCTGCTGCTTTATTCTGTATCTCAATCATAAGAAAATAGCTTTCCTTTTTCATTGTCAAGGAATGCTTAATTCATTGAAAGTTTCAAATTCTGTCTTTTCTACAATGACAAGATTTACCTAAATATAAGGAATAACATTGATTTTTAAAAAAGTAGTTTATTAATTGCTATGGGTTTAGGTTTTAATTGAACTATTAGATCTCCTACATACGAATTATTTGAAGGAATTCTACGACATTGTAGTAGAGACGGTTAAATATACGATACCAATCTGTGTATTCTGTAAAAATCTGACTCGGAGAATTTAGGTGAAGTGACCTTAAGGTGAGTTGTCACACCACCTAATGCCAAGAATGCTTCACCTCCAGCTTACTTCACCGAGGAAGTTTTTTACTGAATAGCACCGCGAAAAATCGTTAATAGATCGTCACTTGAAAGTAATCTAAAATGGTGTCAAATATTAAAGCATGCAAATGAAAACCAGCGCTATTGTATTAGCCGACCACCGTTCACGATCCAAATTGTGTTCAATGATTGACGGCATATTATTTGGCCAGACATGACGGCAACCGCGGCATACACAACTAACTATAAAACATACTGGATCTAATACCGTAATGCATTTACAGAAGGTTCATATTGAAACAACTAAGAATAAATTGTGTGTAGCCTGTGATTGCATTGTACGCGAGATTTTATTAGAATCGACAGACATTTGATATATCATAGATATGTATTGACCTTTGTTCTTACCTAATTGAGCCAAAATTGAATAAAATACATGAAATTAATACAGTATTAGGTATGCCAAATATATTAGTTAGATTACTATCCAACATAACGTCAATGTACATCTAAATTATATGCTCAATACTGAGTGAAAATTTGATGTTGCACATTTGTAGTGTGTAGTCACAAATCGTATGATCTATACGTCTGTTTTTGATGAAGGACAGAGCAAGATTTCTCAAGTTAAAATTCTGTCCCAGCCACCTTGTGGGTATATCAGGCAAAAGTAATAGAGAGAGAAATATATAAGCCTCAGCTTGCAGCCTCGACAAGAGTTTGGGACAGTTGTTCCAATGATACCTACCAGTTGACCTTCTGTTTCTTCACTGTGGCTTGACCATCTGAATTGTACAGCACATGTTGAAAATATTCAATTCGTATAATATGAATAGAGAATGTAATCAAAAACATTGCATCGTTTATCTAACTGCAATGCACCTAAATATTTAATTTAAATAGATTCGTACAAATAAACTGGATCCAATACAATAAGAACTTTATGACAGTCATCTTGTTTATGTGACTCAAAGTCAAAGCGTTTATTTCAATTAAACCATTTACAGGCACTTTTGAATTGTCAAGGAGTAGGTCAGGTTGTCAGTGCCAGAAATAAGCAAGTCTGAAGATAACACGACCAAAAAACTCTACAGATACACTTTTCAATTAAGTTTTTATAAAATCATGGTTACAATATTAACTTAACAATTAGGGGATTTGTGATGTCTATGATGAGTGTTGTCCTTTGTTGTTGTATTTAAGTAGGTACTAACATTAGTTTCTAAGTTTTTGGATACTAACCGGTGGATCCAGTTGTCCAAAAAAAAACACACATTTTGAATTTGAATTTTGAAAAGTAATTTTAAAGCCTGGTTGAACAAGAGCTACGAGCTGCTGACCTGACACCAGAGATGTTCAGACTAGGACACAATCTTCAACGACAACCAATTTCAAAAACTTGTCATAAATAAAGGTAATATAGAAGCATATTTGACAGTTTGACAATGAGATTAGAATGCGAAGGTGCTAGAAAATTTACGAGAATTGCCCCTCATACGATGAAAGTAACAGCCACGGCAAAGCATAAGTACTACCCAATAGGAGATAGTCAAAACGAACTTGTGTGCCAATACAAGAACATCCAAGTAAAGCAAGCAAGCTACTTATTTATACAGTCCGCTGGAATTAGTTTTAATTTGTGCAAATCAATGTATTGTAGGTAGGTTCCACAGTCACAAGCCGTGCCCAAAACTCATCAAAAACCTAATTAAGAGGTACCAAAAAAAATAATTTAACCAATCAAGAAGCCCAATAGCAATAATTGTCATCATACCATATTACAAGCAAACTTTATGTTAGTGTTTTGATAGCAATTCATTGGATTTGATACATAATAGTGACGTAGCGATCGCCAATTAACATAAAATATAATTTATTGTCGATATATCGACGCTTCGGAACTATTACCGATTATAATGCAAATTTTAATGACATCTATTACAGTTTTGTTTAATTAATAAAAAACGTATCGAAACGAATTTTAAATTGAGGTACGGTCCACGTGTGGCGTTTTTCTGCTGAGGAAATTACAATGTTTTATGGTAACGGTTTAAATTGGCCATTAGAAAAAAGTACTATGTGAAATCGTATCCGTTATATTGTAACCAAAATACGAAGGAATATTCAGGTGGTAGAGCGGATAAAAATAAATAATAACATACGGATTAAATTATAATATACTAACGGATCCGGCAGACATTGTGATGACCCATCGCAGTGCTATCATCCAGGGACCCACTCAAAAATGTCATTAAAATCGGTTCAGTCGTTTAGATAGAGGAGGAATTCAATGACATAAACACTTAAAAGAAAATCAGATGTATAAAGATTGCTTCTCAACAAATATAGAGATGGGTCGAGTCGAATAACTAACTCGAGTTACCTTAGGTTGACCCATCACTAAACCAAATTCAAGGTCATGTCAAAAAATACCAAGTGCATAAAAAACATAAGAAGGTGAAGTTATCCAAAGGTTTAATCGAAACTTCTAAATAAAAAAATTACATTCAATTCTTTATAGGTCGCTGTGGCTGCGACCAAGCCATACCTTAGAACCCACTTTCCTTACAACTATGTACAAATTAACTTTAATTAAATTATTAAACTATCAATAATTAGTTCATCCAATTACCGTCCAGGTGTGAAAGTCACCACCTACCATCATTCAGCGTAATTTTTTATGCAGCCCATGTTCTTACATGTCCAAAGTTTCAAGCATTAGTATGCGATGTACCTACCGCCAGCATTATTTGCATATCGATAAAGGTTAACAATGCAATTACGCGTGTCGATACTCGATAAACAATAAAACAAAATCGACAGCACTAAGTTTCAGCGGTTTTAATGGAGACGATTCTTTTGGTCGGATCGTAGTCGTGTCGTGTGTGAAAACCGTTTGAATTTAATAACATTTAAATGTTAGTATTCTTTATTTGAAATTGTGTTTGATATTTTTGAGCATTAAGAAATACTTCTACACCTTAAATTTCTTCTTAAATAACTAAATATATAATTTAACCTACCGATGGCCTAATTTAGACTAGGAACCTATGGCCAACAACCAGGTTTCGTCACTTATCTTCATTATGTAATTACCTACTACTTAAGTGCTTATCATTAAATTCCAACTTCTGAATCAGGGTAAATTAATTAAGAAACATTATATAAGTAAGGCTGGAAAATAAATAGAATTTTAAAGATGTTTTGCTACTCTTTAGTTTTTTAATGGTTTGTTTTAGCTGCCATGGCAACATTGCAAATCGTATCGCACTCGTGTCGTGAATCCAAAATGCCATTATTCATGAACCATCCGCACTGGACATGCAATAATTACAGCTAAACATTCCAACATTCACGGTAGGCAAATAATAATTCAAAAACAACTATTATTATACAATAATGTCACTATTAAATTATGTTAAAAACTTACATGATGCCCGGTTGATGGCAATAGGCTCGCCCCCTATTACATGGGACTTAAACATAACTGGCGAAATGTGGGTGTACTAATGGGTACACCTCTGCCTAACCCTTCGGGAATTACAGGCGTGATGTTATGTGATGTAAAAACTTACATCTATTTGGTATGCGGTTAACTAATTTAATTATTATAATAGTAACGTAATTTAATTACAATATAAAATGATGTTGGTAGATTTATCTACAGACTTGAACTTAATTTTTAATTATTTTTTACATGTTGAAGGCGACGATGCATGCTTTAAAATTGTATGTATAAGTATTTAAGAAATAAATTATATAAATTAGACAATGAAGATTTAATGGTTGCAAGAATTTCGAGCTTCGGTCCATAGTACCTACGAAAAATTCTTAATGAACATGAATATCAATGATCGTTGTGACTCGTGATAGCCCAGTGGATGAGGCGTCTGCACCTCATGCACGAGGCTGTAGGTTTGCAAGTACAAAGGTGACTTTTTCATTCTCATATGTACTTTCTAAGTTTATCTTGGACTCCGACATCGGTGAAGTAAAACATCATAAGGAAACCTGGACTTATAATTTATGCAAGTCGAAAAGCTGGAGCTAGGATGGTGATCAATGCTCGTGCCTTCTCTGTATGAGAAGAGGCCTTTACCCCGCAGTGAGACAATAATAGGCTGGTATTAATATTATTAATGAACATCACAATATGTCTTAGATATATCAGGTCCCTAACAAGCTCTCTGTATCTCTGAGAAAACTTCCTATTTCTCGATCAGAATATTTCTCGCAACTGCATCCACCTGTGTATAACTACTGATAACCTCTGACAGCAATCGCCAATCCCGTCTCCGACCTCGAGCCTCGCAGGACTAGCCCGTGTTCTCTCACAATCGCTTAACCCTTAAATGTCAGTGGTGTCAATATCATCACATCGACGTCGAATTTGTTGGGTGTTTGTGTACCTATGTGAGTTTAAATGTTTGTAAGCGAGCTCGGATACAGAAGACGTTCCTACTAATAGGGCAGCGATTTTTTAAACAGTGTGAATTTCCATTACTTAAATTCCTCGTTAGTCTGCTGAAGATGGGGTCCTGATCTCGATTCCCAGGTCGGGCAGTGTTTTTGAGTATTCCACTAAGAATTTCTGGAATTGTGCCCCATCAAACCTTGCTGAACTCTTCGGGGAATACACGAGTAATGTTATGTTATGTAATTAATTTAAAAGAAAACACCGTCTGACCCATTTTTTGCTTCAATATCGATCTATTCGTATCTCCCGATCGCTGATCCAGATCTCTTCAATGCCAGACATGACGTTTGATTGACGGATTGACGGACAAACACGCTGATTGGATATAATTACGATGCATATTTTGTTAATAAACAATTGTCTGAACATTTGCGTTTCATATCAATCATATTGGACAGTTATAAGGTTGAATTTCGTATGGTTGGGGAGTAAAAGGAAGTTGGTAAAGTATCCTTAGAAATTATTAGTCGTGGCGGTAGGTACGGTATTTGAAATCATTGTGTTGTGATGGGATCAAACAAGATCCTAGTTCAAGTGTGTTGCGGTTAATCAAAGATGATATTGGATTAAAAGGTTTAGTTACACGGCCATGTTGATAGTCTAGTCATTTAGTACCAAATTAACTATTTAAAAGTGCTTTTTGATCAGCAAATTGACTTGTGTTTTGTTAACATGACATTAAAAGTACGTTTTATTTATGTGGAATTACTTATAGTATAATTTTTTCACAAACCGATGTAAAACATTTATTTAAAAGATTAGGCAACTGTGAAGTCCGTTGCATACAAAACTATTTTTGGGAGTGGCAACTCGAATTCTATCAACTAAAATCTAGCTAAATAAGTTTGACAAGAACAGTGACATTTAAAAAAATAAAACATATTTAATCAAAAATACTACCAAGTAAAACTAAAAATAAAAAAAGATCATAGAATTTTTAAAATCGTTTTTGTTGTATTTTATGTCCACGTTCTTTATTTTAGTTTTAATAGGAAAGCACCTGCCATACACTAGCATGTCATGACAGTCTACAAGGAAAGGTAACATAACACACATAACAACAATTATGTTTGCACTTCAGTGTAAGTATATTGTTTTAAAATGTTACAAAACTTTGATCAAGGAATATTTCAAGTCATTAAAGGACTCTTTATTTTCCCCTAATAGCATCGTCGTCTGATAACGAACTAGCTTTATCTGATGACTAGCTGTCCGCCGCGGTTACACTCGCGTCTTTGGTTACTGCTCCGCTCCCGTAGGTCGTAGCGTGATGGTATATAGCCTTCCTCGATAACTAATCTATCTAACACTGAAAGAATTTTTCAAATCGGACCAGTAGTTCCAGAGATTAGCGCGTTCAAACAAACAAACAAACAAACACTGCAGCTTTATAATATTATATAGTATAGATGATTATCATCTTAAACTTACTTGTGAAAAAGAATAAAACAGAAACTGTTTAACTGCGTCCACCTATTGACAGACTTAGCATTTATTAACGTCTTATTCCTTTACCTTATAAATAACCTTTGTAAATGCCTTTTAATGGTCCAAATAAAATAATTTTATTTTGACTTTACTGAATACCAAAATTGCACATCTGTAAATGCAAAAACTAGAGAGAAACTAAGTAATTTCTCCAGAAGGAAGTCTGCGTTCACCCTTAGACGAATCCACCATTTATCCAGATCAGCAAGTCTACTGAATACCAAAATGTATGAGCGTATATTTATCTGTAAGTGCGTAATCAACAGGTGTATTATCTTATCCAACTTTATGTAAAGCTTACAAAACTATTCATTAGATTGCAAACAAAACTCATCGGGTTTTGCGTCGGCGTTGGACGGCCGTCCATCTTGCGATGTACGATCGATGTTCAATCGAACTAATAAACAGAATAGTATAGCTTAAACAGCAATGCATGCGTTTAATAAAAATAAAATCGGTTTGAATAAAATTCAAGTTGTTTGGTTAGCAACGACTATGGCTCGTGTAAGGCTAGGGGCATACGTTTAGATCATGAAGTATATTTTGTACTTGGTCGATATTGGCTTAATATTCAATCGAATAAAATAATAAGGGTACCTATTGAACTAATACTAAATGCCTGCTGAATAAGGAAACATAGGTAATAGAAGATACTTTTTTTATTTTCAACGATAGATACTTTTAACTTCCTCATATTGCTTCGCCGATAGACCCAAAAATACAATTTGACGGACATTAGAGACTTCTGCTATAATAAAAAACCCACAAGAAGATGCTATGTAGCAGCCATGGGGTTAGAAATATCAAACCAGTCTAAGGCGCCCATTAGACGGTAGGTTTTGCCACGGCAAAACCATGGCAGAAATTTTGACTGACGGAAAACCTATCGTCTAATGCGATGATTGACGCTTGCATGACCGTCTAATGGGCGCCTAAAGTCTGGAAATACTTTTAAAGATGTTACTTTACGACACGTCTAGGTATATAAAAAATAGTTAATTATTACTGAATGACATATCAGGACCGACAAGAAAAAGCCATAGCACCAAAATCATTAGTACCAATACTACCAATAGGTACCAAAACAAATGAACAAAACCATTATTTACTCTAAACATTTCAAAATGATTCCACACCAATTTCTAAATTCAAAACACTAAACGATCAGCCAGTACAGCCACCACCAAAAATATCTGCAGCGAATATTATTTGATATAGAGTACATCGAGTTAACACTCCGCTGCATTCATTCCGGCCTGATTGATAGAGTGATTGATTGGCACGTGACGCGAACACTCCCGATGTAATAGCCCAGTAAACAGGTTCGCGATTCGCGACCAAATACCCTACCTCTAAATTGAACTTCATATTTTTTGTTTAATTTTTGTCAGTTTAGAACTTTGGTGCTATATTTGTATATTTCGTTTTCAAGTTTTGTTGTTTTTGTTTATAAGAACTTTTTTCTGTTATTGTGTGTTTAACCGCTTTGTCAGTTACCAACAGCTTTCGAATGGGAATGTCTACATAGGTACATAATTCACCCCATTAAAAACTTCCCCGTTTTGAATAGGTAGAAGTCTACGCCCCAATAACACACACAAAGACAAAGGGTCCTCCGGTACCAACTTCCGTGCTCCCGAAAAACACAAACAATCACACATCCATACTCAATAACGCTTCGCAACAGCATCTTTACAAGTCATTAGACGTGCCACCCCCCCACGCTCCCCCCTCACCCCGAGGGCCCCCGCACCCGTTTGTAATTAACTGAGGGCCATAAATTGACCGTAACTGTCATATCATATTGATTTAGTCCCGTGAGCGTACCTACGCCTTGCTCCGAGTTTTCAACCTCGCTGGGGTAGGGGAAAAATTAAAATTGTTTGGATTGACGCTATCGGGGTGCGGTGTATCGGGGGTTGATGCTCATGTTAGCTTCAATTCTATTCTCTACAGACGAGTTTGTGACTGGCCAATTCTGAAGTACTTAGAGGTCATTTTATTCTTGCTTTGTGCATGTCATACTGTCTCGTACAATAACAACGTACATTTCACTTCTCAATGAATGTTTACCGAAACGAATCTTGTCTTCACTCAAATAATTTGTTTTTCAGAAAATTCTTTAATCCTTGACTCAGTTAGTGATGGCCAGTAAAATTACGAAGTGTTGAAAAAATTACAATCATCCAATTTTATTTTGGTTCATCTATTCGAACAGATTCATTCATTCTTTCATTCGTTTCATTCATAGCAACTAATTTATCAGATTGAACGTTTCAATTGCATATCAAAATTCCGTATTAAAACAAACATTGGTCGTTTCGAAAATAGTCGGAAATCAAACATGATACGACTCATTTAAATCATATTCACATACAAAAAAATCGTTTTGTATGCATTACATACGTTCATGCCCACACGGAGCCGTGAATGAAGTGAAGACAGCATTATTACCGCTTTGCAACGATTGAGACTGTCAAAACAACGCTAACTAGCGAAATCGAACAACATTTGGTCGGCGGATGATAGAAAACAAACATTTACTTGCCATTCTTAAACAGATGATCCGATTCAACAAACATTATTGAACGAATTTACGAGCCATCGAGATCAAAGTCGTAATACAAAAATATCTACAGCAATCATGAGAGGCACGTTAGTTTCTTAAGAGCTGTGCTTAAAGAGCAATTTTGTGCGTGAGATGACTTTGATGAGTGTGGATGCAAATTTGGGCGCCATGTTTTTTCCCGCGCCAACAATCGCGCGCGCACTGCTGCCGCAACGAAGCTTCTTTTTTCCACTGTAAGTTCCTGATTGCGCTAATTCCGATGATTGTGAAGTGTTTTTTGTTTCGATTGTGTAATATTTTAGACGTGTTCTCGATATTTCGATGATTGGTACAGGCGATGGTTGATCAAAGACGGCCTGGATCTCGTTCAGCCTTGATGTGTGAAAGATTAAATAACGTTTTTACAAATATTGAAGCAGTTGTTTGGACAATAATTTCATAGCTGATAGGAAACTTTGCAACTGGACCGATGACATGATTCAATCTTCATCGATGATTTTAAGATCTGATGTTATTGAATGCTTGATATGACTCAACCAATTCTTCTGATTTCTGTTCTGACTACAAATAGTATGCTTATGACAGCAATTTATTCCGCGATAATGTCGGCTGTCTGTGGGCATTTTTATTTTTATTCTCGGAATTCTAATTATTTTTCTACAATTAAAGTAAACTCCTTTACTCCTTAAAGCCTCAGCTATCTGCTAGTAAAAGTCCCATCAAAATCAGTCCCGCTGTTTCGGAGATTAGCAGGAACAAACAGGCAGACAAAAAGTTTTTTTTTTTTGTTTGTCGTATTTGCTGACCTCACCTTACACATCAATTTTATTTATTTATATATGTACATTTATACAGATGGCAATATCTCGCATAATCTTTAACTTGTACAGAGCAAAATGTTAACTGACCCATCTCTACTTTCAACATCACGACATGATTCATGATAAACACTCACAATTTTATCACAACTCTGTTTACATACTCTTTATTTCGGTTCATCCTTGTCGTTATCTCTATCGGACAAATTTTCGCATGTCAGTTGTCAGTCAAGCTTCATGGATCTTCAGTGATTTGAGATAGTGTGATTTTTAAGATAAGCCAAAAATATGAATCAAAGACATATAATCTGTAAAACCACGGTCTCTTATTTTATACTTTCTTCAACAAAAGTATTCATTAAGTATAATATTCGACATATCAAAGAAGTTTAAATCATTTATTTCAAAATAGCACTTATGAACTTCATGTATGAAAACAAAAATCAAAAATCTAGTTGCCCTTCCAAAAGGTAGTTTCGTATAGAGAAGAATGGGCAAGAAACTCCATACATTGTATACCGGATCATATTAGATTACAAGAGACTACAAATTAGGAAATGACGGCAAAATTCAAATCATAATAAAATCTAATTCAGATACACGCAGAGATAAACAAGTTTACTTCTCGTGAAAAATACTTATATTTATGGAGTTTGTGTAATGTCTCTTTTACACAAACTAACATACATTTCTCCGGCGTTGATCTAGTCACGGAATCAATACATCAGTTGGAAAGCACACTACTACTGTATCGTCTGTGACTCCTTGCCTACACCCAATTTGACAGCGGCCATTAGAAAAAAAACGGGTTTTATTTATCGCCCCACTAAAATTCCTAGTGATTTCACATCTAGGTAACTTATCTTATAAATCGTGAAATGTGTCAATTAACTCCAGTTTAATGTCGTATTTATGTTAATAGACGTCTGACGGACATTTTTGGGCATACGTACACAAAAAGAGACTCGGCAGGATGCGACTCATGCGGCCGACACCAGTACACTCGGGTATTTTTAAATGTCAAATGAGTTAAACAAGTGTTGCGGCTTGAGGCCGGGTGACGGCTGATTGATTGGTTGATTGACTTTTCGCATTCAAGGGTTAATGTTTTTTCTTTTTTTTGCTTCACCGAAGCGAAAATGACATTGGTTTATTGAAGATCAATCAGTTAAATAAACATTTTTATTTTAGTACTAATAAAATTGATTGGCAAAAACGACTTCCACCAATTACTCGATATTCAAAGAAACGTAAATTAGTTAATGTGACATCAAATTCTTTTAATTTATATAATAAACCATCAAACGAATTTAAGATACACCTAAAAAGCTGTCACAATTTATGAATATTGAGATCATTTAGGTAATAAGAAAGAATTAGTAAGAGCTTAGCAACAAAACTGATTACCTATTAATAAAAATTCTAATTTCAATCACTACTTTAGTGGATGGATGTCATAAAAGTAATATAAATAACGTAATATAAATTATTGGGATATCGAAAACCTCGTATCGATGTTAATAATCGTAGTGGGATACATAAAACGTATCTGTTAATACATTCTTGATTATCAAACCGTGGGACTGTTTGTATGTTATTTATGTATCGTGCTTCAGTTAACGCATTGATCGGAGCTACAGCCAACGTAAATTTTAATGACGGTATCCGAAAAAAACTATTTTTATAAATAATGGTACATCAATACATAAATAATGGGACCAGTCTGAGGAACTAGTACCAATAACGCGAATAAAAATAAATATTACTTAACCATTCGAAATAAATATGGCGGATGATTTATGGCGTTATTGACATTGGGTGCGCGGGCGCAGGCGGCCATCTTGGCAGCTAATTGCCAGTCTGTCATTAAATCAGTCACGCATCGACTATAGACGGATGTTTGAATATTTGTTTTGTGGCGACACCTAGGCAAATTTACATTTTATATTATGTTTGATCTCAAATGACTTCCAAGTCGCCAGGCCAATCGGTTCCATGCCACTCGGTGGTCTATGCAAATATCTAGAATAGGAGATCCGCCTCTTTAATTAACAATTTGTTTCAGCATATTATGTATTTCCAGAACGAGACTGTTTTAGGCGAATTAATAAACATGATGAAGAGTGCTTTACTTTGGATCGTCTTATTGCCTATAAGCAAATATCTATAGTCAAACGTATATTCTTGAAGAACCAGACATTGTACTATATGATCATTCTGTTGAAATGTTTAACTGTTTATGGAGAAAAGTTTTTCATTTGAAAGAAAATTGAGAAATATATCTAACGTCGACCAGTTGACAGTCATGTGGAGTTTTACATTGATGATATCTTTTTTTTTTTAAAGATTTTTAAAGGTTATGTGAACTGGATTCTTTTGTTACCTATTCTAATTTTAAATCTAGACATAATTTAACAGCAGCAAGTACTATGGTTGAAAGTAATAAAGCATACGTCATAGGATGAACCGTTGTGAGTACCTACTGGTACTGGGGTACATTGTACTTGATACCGGTACCGCTTGAAGCTATAGTCTATCTATGGTAACTTGTTGCACATAACAGTACATACATAATGCACAGTTTAATAACATTTACCTACTGATTATAAAGTTTATAGGAACTAGTGCACTACTTATAACTATGTTATAAATGAACATCGTTTATTACATCATAACTAATTAAAAGTTGACATTCAGTAGTGCCAATAGGAAATTAAAAAGAAAAACCATTAAAAACGCAGATTCTTGTAAAGCATAACAAAAAATAAAAAATCATGAGATATGTGGTTACTTAAAAAACTAGAAACAAAAGTTAACACATAACATCACGCCTGTAATTCCCGAACGGTTAGGCAGAGGTGTGCTCATTAGTACACTCACATTTCGCCAGTTATGCCAAACAAAAGTTAATACAGATATAAGTAAAGGAAAACTAATACTTGGAAATTAAATCTTCCTGAAGTCAATATAAAGTTGCCTTCATATTGGAGACTGATATGATGTAGGACCAGGAATTAGGACCCGTTATGACATTTATGTCATAAAATTTAGGATGAATGTGGAAAAGTAGACAAAGACCAGCAGGGTTATTCTGTAAAAATCTCCCTGGATACAGTGAACTTTTCGTGAACTGTCGATTCCTAGTGTCAGGTAGAGTGACTACTCACAACAAGCAGCTGACTTGATCTAATTTCACTGAGGGAGCTATTTACAGAATACACAGAAAAAAACATGATTAGTAAGATGCCGACTAAAAAAAAATGTATTGACAAAGTCGACGTACTGTGCCGACAAATTAGGAAAACGGCACAGACGCTGATGGTAATAATAGAATATTAGGTATTAAACAATGTTTCCTTGACCATCAATTTAAGGGAACGAAGACAACTTCATAAATAACTCTTATTAATTGGATACTTATTTACTTGGACGGTGTTTTAAAAATTCTGGATATAGAATGAGCGATGGACTCGGTAAATTAAATTGAAGTTAAAAATATATTTGCGACAGATGTCCTGTGCAGGTAATTGTAGGAAATATTATATATAGGTATTTCTCAAGTCAGGTTGGTTACCTACAGCCGACATATTAAGTTTGTGGAATAAAAAATAAGTCCAGTTGCAATAGTAGCTTGTCTTATTAAATATAAAATGAAGATTATTAATGAGAAATACCATTCTTGGAATAAAAAATATTTGTAAGTGTTTAATTAGGTAGGAATGCACTTAACTGGTTTTAAATAAAATTTGTTTTTTTTAGCACTTTTTATAATATTACTGGAATTATTCAAATAATTCTCAAAAAAAGCTATATCCCTTAGAGGAATAATATTAAAAAAAGTATTATTACAATTGAATCCTTAAAATTTAACCATAAATATAATTATATTCACGACCATAAACAAGCCAAAGTTATGGAATATCTAGCAGATGTCGCGTCACATGGCATCTATAAATTTTAACTTGTCGTATTCAAAATGTCGGGTTCAAATTGTTTAATATTATGTCCATATCCATAACTGATAGGTTTCGTGGCAGGAATATTTAAGATGGGAATCAATATTGTAGATTCTTTTTTTAAATTAGGAATTGAAACAATAAATAGTTCTAACTACTTACATCAGAAAAATAATATTGCAATGTTAGTTTCAATGATAGAATTTACTGACTTTCACACTATGCAATTTATTCATATTTACTTTTAACATAATAATATGTATTTACGGTCAAACAAGCTATTTAGTTTACAGACAATAATTCTAATTAGTGTAACACTATTTGTGAATATAATATACTTAAGGTACCTATATTTAGGTACCTATATACTTAAGTATATTCTGTAACTTTTTCTGTTTGTTTGGGGTTAACCCCAAACAAACAGAAAAAGTTAAATTCTCAACTACAACTAAAACATGTTATTATCAAAAAAAGAATTATAATTTTGTGGTCCTCTTTTGACAGATGTCATACACGAACAAATAAATAAAGTTGCTGATATGATTATTCAAACAAACAATAAAACTTGCAGTAGAAAATATAAATCAATTGCTAACATATTTCTATCCTTACAATATTAAATTATAAGTACATAGTAATGGTAGAGTAAAATAACGAATACCAACTGTAAACCGTTGTTTAATACTTAGAATGTTTGCCTAACAGCATAAGAACCAATATTAAAAGATTATTTACCAATAAAAATAATAAAGACAAACAATGCAAATCCAACTGGCCCATAAATTTTCCATTATGCATATCGTAATTAAAAATTGCTTCGTTTTCAATCAATTATTAATCAATGTCATTCGTGATTGCAATATTAGCAATAAAGCATTATTATTTACGTCTATTGTATTATTATTTATGTCATTTGATTGTCAGGTACCTATTACAACACTTGCGTCAATCGCTACGTCTTGCGTTTTTGTTATTTGAATTTTTATTAGATGTCTTCTGCTTTTCTGAGAAAACTAGGTAAGCGTGACATTTTTTTTATAATTAGTTATTATTGTAATGTAACCTTAATGTAATGTAACAACGCAACGTTCTTCAAAACATTTCATTACGTTTATGTTCTGTGTAACATTATCATGGTAACAAATGTGACAGGTTTTTTAGCAATGCGCCTCCAAGGACCACTTTAACACTTTTTCTTAAGTTGTTGACCTGTTCGCCAAGGTCACGGTAAAAATAGGGGTTATGTACGGGAATAACAGTGGAGAGTACATTCATATTTTTTACCTATGTAAGTAACATTTTTGAGAACTATCTAAATTACTTTGGTGCCACATACCTATAGATAATTTAAGGTTTTAAAATTACGTTTGCCATGTCATGAAACTACAGGTAAGAATAACAAAATCACACAATTTGGTAATTGTCAATTTTTCGTTATTATTTATAAAAATAATTATAAATAAATGTAGGTAGTATCTAAAAGTAAATTGGATTCACCATTTATAATGAAATTCTTGAATAGTAAATCAAGTGATAACATAAATTATTGTAGATACTTTCTTACAATGAAGTGTTTAAGGGTTACTTCAGTAGAATCGTAACGTTAATAGAAATTTTTTATACCCGCATTACAATCAATTATTATTAGCGGTTTTTGTTAATAATTCAAACATTAAAACGACTACAATAATATTCTTTCTTGTTCGTTAACATAAACTATTGAGACAAAATAATTTCCAATTAATTGTTTCATCATTTTGATATAAAGTAACTCTAAATAATTCTTATTTTTTTCTTATAAAACAGAGAAAGAAAAAAAATATTCTTACAGTCTACATTACCTTCTAATCATATTTTGCACTAGGCATATATTACATTTTCCAAAACGTCTTTATGTACACAATGTTTATGATGCGGCGTCCCATTCTAGCGCCCCGCCCCTGCCCCGCATGCTTGCCCCCCTCCCCCTTCGCTCCCAGCATAGACGCGTTGCAGACGCTTGGGGCGCGCGCCACTCGACTATTTAAAATGACGACTGTGTGCATTGCTTTACAAAAATAAAGATGGCGGACTGGGGAAAAGGACGCCAGTAGATGCAAAAATATTGGACGTTTCTTTTGTGGTTTGCTACTTTTTCTGTTCTTTTGAGGGCTTTATAGATGCAAAAGTAATGCAGAAGTTTTGTTCAAGTTACGTAACTTGTATGAAGAGTAAATTCATATTGAGAACCTTTTTATGCAGTTTTCAGGGTTCGGTCGTTCGATGCGGCTTTTGTACTATTAATTTGAATCTAATTGCATAAAACATAACATTAGAGTAATTTATTAATAAATAGTTCGACTATGATAACAATATTTATTTAACTTAGACAAAGTAAAAAACACAAGTTTCCTAGGTAGAATATTTTTGGCCGAATTTTATTTTCGAATTTGGAAATATAGTAGGCTGTTGCTGATATAATATACTCGTATGTAATTATTTAGCACCATTGACACGAAGAAGATGTATTGCATTGTTTTTAAGATTTATTATTATTTTGTATCCTCCAAATTAATTCTACTACATTATTTTTGCACAATATATCTACATTATTTAACTTGGGTATACTATTGCCGGCCCAGTTATTAATTTAAAGTCGGAACATCTTCAATAACTTTTTGCGAACTTTATTCGTCACCTTTCAGTCACTTGAGACTCTATTCATCACTATTCAGCAGTGCTCTAAGCATGTCTGCGTAAAGAAAAACAAGGTTATTTACAGTGAAAAGTGTTATGCAACACTTTATAATGTTTTCATCTAGTTATTCCTTTGTTACAGCATATTTTATCAGCAAACACCCGGCACAGTACCGCCGCGGGCCGTCGCCGCATCCTCACTGAATTCAGCAGCCGTCACAAAGTTTTCAGTGCCGACCACGCATTGTGAAACTTAATAGTACTACACTAAACTATCTACTTCATCTAAATATATAAAATTCCATAGATGTTTTTCGGAAAAGCAGCTTGAAATGCGTGAAATATGGTTAAAAAGCGATAAAAAATTTAAATGTAGTGTTAGCATTTGTTTGACATGTATACTAAAAGTATGCTCACCTTCGTTTTCCAATGAATATTCTTATTTGACAGACAATAAGAACACCGCTCCACCTGTCACAACGAGCACCTAAGCAAGCAATGCCACTCGAGACCCTCTCATATAACCATTGTTTTCTAAACTTCTATTTGTTTTCGAAATACGTGAAACGAATTCCTCAGCACATCAAACACTAAGTACGATGTCGTTGAACCTCTTTCCAATCCATCAATAGTAAACTTAAACAAATCAGCCGTATTTGAACAGATGGGCTGCGACGGTGTGTCGGTCGAGCAAATACGTTTACAATGCTTACTGGAATCGCACAGCGTGGGTCACTTCACACAAATAACTGGCACTAAGTTAACTGGACACAATATTTGGCACAGCACGTGAACATGTCATTGGATCGTTTACGCGTGTATCGTGGCGTGTTTACGCGGGCGAGAGCGAGCGCGGGTGGCGATGCGGTTGCGTCGCGCGCCGCGGCCGGAATGACGCGAGGAGAGGCCGCCCGCCGACGACAGCGCCACGCGGCTCCCAACAGAACTAGCGCACTCAATCAAACGTCCAGCCGTGATAAGATGCAACTGCTTTTTTGCAATGTACTGCATTCTTATTGTGATTGATCTTGTAAATTAAATTGCTTGCTTATTGTCGATGTTTTATCAATTTTGAACTTAATTTTTAATTTTATTTAAATCTGCTTTATCAGTAATCTGTAATTGACTTCTTAATCGAATAATTTTGATAAATTTTAAATACAACCTGCATTTGACAGAGTGAGTTTCAGTTTTTTTAAGTATTTGTTTCACCCTTTTAACTAAAAATATTTTAAAAATCTGTTTTAATAAATAAAATGTTTTTTTATTTATTTTTTCTAATATATGATATTTCTCTTAAAAAAAAAACAGTTTCATGAAATCGCTAAAACCTAAAAAAAGTAAAAACTTTAAAAAAAATGGAACATGTCAAAACATTGCAAAAAGTCAGTGGGCTTGACGTGACCTTGCATCGTGCAGGCGGGCGCGCGTGCAGTGTCGCCGTCCCGCTCGCGGGGCGCGGCGACTAGGCCCCGCCCCCCGCCCCCCGCCCACCTCACCGCGCCGCCTTTTTACCTTTTTGCCCGTTGCTAACTCACTTTCGTTACGATTGTACTTACCTACGTTACTTATGCTACATTTTAATAAAATAATTATTTTAATTATTCGTTTTTGAAGAATTATTTTTAATTATTACTATTTTAATTTTGTAAGTAACTGTATGTTTAAATGATTATGTTGGATTGTTGTGTGGTAAATTATTACTCATAATTGTTATTATTTGCAATATTTTGATTCCTAGTTTTCGACTATAATTTTATTTGTGCTGATTTGATGACCGTTTTCGAAATTTTGCTAACAAAAATGTGATTTAAATGTAGGTAATCCAAACTTTTTAATTACATTTACCTAACAACTCTTTGTAAAAAAAAATCTGAAATTATTTTTTATGATATTATAATTATTATATTTAGGCAGGTAACTAAAAATAGATAAAATTATAATTATGAAGTTATAGTATCCAAACAAAAGAATAATTACTATTAGGTACTACACACACAGTATAATATATTTAGGAGCAAAAGAGATTCAGATGCACGTAATAATAATAAAAAAAAGTTTGCACATTCAGAGTTTTTTCCTAAAACACGTTACACCATAAAAATCTCATATTTCCATTATGTTCTCACATAACATTACTGGCTACTTTTACATAGCACCATGTTCCTACACAAAGCACTTTACCACCATAGGAATAAGAACCAAAATGGTAAAAATACAACATTTCAATATTAACCCGAAACACGCGTAATTTTACGATCGGAATCGTAAAAATCCGATTTTTTTTTCGTCAATATAATTTTATCCACATTTAAGTTCGCTTATTAAGCAGAGATGTGGCTATTTTCGGTTTTTTACGAACGATTTTGACGAAGTTCTGATAAACTTAAGGAGTCAAGTGTGAGGTTTTTATTGAGTTGCTTTTAAGTTGATGTGATGTTGGTCCTTCGGTCCGATAAAACAGGTACTTACCTACCTGCTCTCTCCTGATCCTCTTATACAAATCTTACATTATTATGCCTTACTATCTTTATTAGGTGTACTTTGAAACAACTTTAATCATTACCATGATAACAGGAACTAGATTTTTTTTCAAACCAAACTTTTATTGACGTAACTAATTATTTATGATAGGTTCATAAATAATTAGTTACGTCAATAAAAGTAATTTTATAAGTAGGTAGGTACCTACTACCCAAAACTTATTTTGCCAAAAACATTATTGTACCATATTTTAAACAAACAAACATTTATAAAAATCTACAAAGGACAGTTGCAACAAAAAATATTTTATGTTCATACAAAGTAATATTTAAATAGTGAACTTTTGATAAAAATATATTGAGCATTCAGCCACAATATAAAAAAATGTTATCAACTCGTTTATTTGCTCACCGATTACTTAGTATTGCATTCCCAGTTTACTGCATAGTACATTAGGTACTTACTGCATATTTATGTAAATCGAAAGCATGCAACTAAATATAAATACAATTTATTTATTAACAATTTAATACAACTTTACAGCAACTGTCATATTTTCATAAAATACAAAAATTATGTCTATCTTTGAATAGAACATAAATATAAATATTTTTATGTATCTTAAATCTTATGTTTGAAGTTCAACAAATCAACTAGGTAATGCACGACATTTTAATAAAATTATTAAGATACGATGAATTATAAATATTAAAAAAATAAAGTAGGTACGAAATATTTTATATTTTTAATTTGGTATCTCGGTATTAGGTACTAAAGAGAGACAAGAAAATAATTATACCGTCATAAAAGCTCTACCAATTTATTCTAAACCCTTTAATTTACACTTGTTACTTTTGTAAATATATTAAAATAAGTACACACATATAACACATCAAATAATGAATAGTTCAATAACATAACCACACAGTGTTGCCATCATCATCATCACAAACGCGAACCCTAACGTCAAGCCTTACAATAAACCGTCATCTTTATCCGTCTCCCGCTGAGTAGCTCCACAGCTAAACATACACACGATTATTATCATCATAAATTTTAATATGTATGATAAGTTTTCAAAAATCGGATCTTACCATAACAAACACAGTTTATGTTGATTCTTGATGTGTTGGCAACATTTGATTGCGACTTAATCGCCCCGCGTTTGAGGGTTAGAGGTTAATGAACTCGCGTAAATCTTTTTTGATCGCTTGGTCCTTTTGTTCGTGGTGTGTAAATAATAGGTTTGATAAAATAATACCGCTAATATCATATTAACATTAAAATATGCAATGCAGGATATTATGTTTAAGCCTGATGCAAAAAAAGAACAATTAAGTAAACTAATGCCCCTTTAGGACGAAAGGACAAATAAATAGGCGTCTTTAAGACTCGCTTAACAATATTTTCTGGGTATCTGGCGAAATTCGATTTTGAATTAATAACTCTTTTTTAATAAAATTATAGGATTTAAGGAGACAAGCCTAAAAGTCACACTTGACATCTCTCCATAAAATATTTCTTAATTAAGTCCTTTTAAACAAGAAAGTGAAACTATGAAATACACCACTACAGCTTTAGAAGTACATACTATAAATTATTGTTTTATTTTAAGTGCAACAACGGTAGCTTGATCAGTTCATTGCACTTTTAATTAATATTAACAACAATGAAATAATCTATTTAAGAGAGACAATAGCCGCCGCCCAACGTTTTGGGAATCTCAATGGCAAGCGAGAGGTCATAAGTTCGAGACAGGTCAGTCGCACTATTCGTCTAATCTAGATACTGTCTATAGCTGTGTTACAATTTTATTACGGTACAGATTCTATCTAGAAGCTAGTACTGTTATCGTCACAAACATGTTTTATACACAAAGGTCTTTTGTGAGAGCATCACCACTTGGTACCTAAACAAGAATCAAGCCACCTTTGCAGATACAAACACCTACCAGATTGCATATAATAGGTACAACACAAGGACAACATACTAGGTATATGACTATGCGGCTGCTATTCTGTGCATTAATTAAATTGCACAGTGAATGTCGTCAAAAAGTTATACACCGCCACCTTTGTCCCCGAGCGCCTAACTTCACAATTTGCATCGATACAGATGCGATTCAATAACTATCCAAGAACGATTACAGACGAAACATGAAACTGTAGCTCTAAAAAGCCTTTTAAACCTAGGTTATATTCAGCTTTGTCCTTAATCAGCCCTTAAGACAAGTTTGAGTTTACTCATATACCTCAATTTATATTCTCAACATTATTAGGATAAGTAACTCAAACTATTTTCGTCTTATTTTCGCCAATAAATAAACACAACACCCACAAAACCAATAAAATATAAATAAAACCACGTAGGTTGTGTTTTACAACCTCGTAAACTCACTTCCCTGGTTCAAATCTTAATGGTCACCCTAACACCTACACTTTCAACCAATTTAAAATGATCCAATAATATATGTAAGAGTGCATAAAGCTCGGTGTAATCGATATAGTAATCTGACACCAGACGTACAAACAGACGAACAAGAGTGGCCGTCAATCAAAAGCAATCAGTCAACGGTTTCATGACACGAACGCACTCCGACAAACCTCGGCACAACCAAGACAGCACCTTCTTACTCTTATTACAGTCACATAAGGACCAAATTTGGGCTGAAAGACCAATTTCTAGGTGTACCACAATAAACTCTACATGTAATTTCGGATCATAAAATTGGTAATTTTCGCGGTTCGCCTTGTCTGCGCTGTCATCACGCGGGATCCTTTATGGCGCTAAATTATACACGCTGCGCAGGCGCACCGTTTTTCTTGCATTGAACCAGTTGCACGCAAATTGGGTTAGGTTTCGCAGCGGTTGAAGACAATAATGAGTGTCAATCGGTCGGGTTTCATTGGGATTTGGTTAGTTTTGCTCTGTTTTTGGTTGAGTGCTTGTTTGTCGGCTGATTGTGTATTCAAAGACGTTTAAAAGAAATCGGTCGAAGGGAAACTAAAAACATTACAAGTGAACAGCACAATGCTACGTTTGAAGTAATGAAATGACCTAATAGTCTGTCAGAATATATAAGCTTAACTAATTTACACATTACTAAACTACACTGACCTAAAAATAATACGATTAACGGGTACAACATGAAAGTAAACTTCAGTTATTATTCAAATTATACTAGTTGAGCAAAAATATAGCTATATAATTCCCCTCAGGCCACCTACCATCATCACATCCCTAAACAAAACAGAAAAAAAAGTCATTCACTTGAACAAGAAAAATACCGTCAAGCTTCATTTGCAAACACCAAGTCAAGCGCGTTTCCTCCATATGATAAATGGAAATAAAAGCATATTTCCAATGCAACAGTTAGGTACTCGTGGCTGTCCGGCTGAACACTGAACTTCTCGCGAAGGAAGCCATGTCGGAAGGGTGAGCCGAGCTGCATGCAACCCGGTTTTAATTACCCCTGCTTACCCCCCTCTCCCCCTATCCCAGGTAATAAATATGGTCTTCGCACGCACTCATAGTAATAATGTAATTGATGAATGTGCTCAAAAGGTTATGCATATCTGGGGTCTTAGTTGTTGACAATTCTTTATCAGGGCCTGGCAGACTGCATAATGAAGAGTTGTTTATGACTTCATAAGTTGAATTTAAGTTTACAAAATAAATACAAAGTAACTATGTCGTTCAGATCCAAAAAAAATAAGTTAAACTGTGAATTTAAAAACTAACACATTGACAACCTCATTAGGACCATTACAACTTGCGCTGCAAAATCAATCATTTCAATACTCGTAATTACTTATGTTGCCATAACAATCAAGTCAAAGTATAAAGGCTCATCAACAACTAGTAACAGTTTCCAAATTCTATTACTATTGTGAAATCCGATGGGTAAATAATTAAAAATGCTTTAAAATTAAACAAAGCAGTATAATATCGATGGACGGTGATGGACGACGTAAGCGCGATGCGCATAACTAGTTAACGCTCCATGCGTCGCCCGCTGTAATGATTGCACGGAACTAGGAGCACCAGACTTTGTAGGATAAAATGGAATATTGTTTTGTGACTGGGATACCTAATATCCGGTAGGTACTGACTGGTATGAATCGATTTCCTAGAAACAAAAATAAACCTTACCTGGTTTCCACATCAACTTGATTTTCGGCGAAATAGACACGCTTACTACTTTATCTCCGAGAATAAAGATGAATGAGTATTAAGCATGTTTATCGTGGAGAAGCTTTTGCATCTTTTAACTTTATCCAGCAATAGTCTACTAAAATCTGTAAACATCTGACTAACGATGGCATGAATCTATGTCCAATAATCCCTCCACAAACAAAGAGTATGACAAACATCTTTCCCTTCATATCACCAACTTTATACTCTTGAAATCTTTGACAAACACCTATCTCTGCTCGGACAGTCCTACAACACCACACAAACACGGCCCCACTACTAATAACCCACAGTATAGTCTAATCAAGCTCGCATATTCATTAGTGTCTGTCGAAAAACCACTAAGCTAGTAATAACGCGATCAGTCCAAACTGAAGATTTATATCAGTTGTAATTAAGAAATTATTTACATACTTATACAGCTACGAGTGACTCGTGTGAGTGATGATCAGGGTATTGATGGGAGTTATTTTTTTAATTAGTAGATTATGGTAATTTATAAGAGATCTCTAATTCGACCTATGTGTATTGCGTCTTTAACTATTTTTGTTAAAAGCAAAAGTTGGAGAAAGTGTTAGTAAAGTCATATAAAGCTCTTATGATTACATAATTGATGGAAAATTATTGTTAATTACCTTTGATGAGCCCAATTTGTGTGTTTCTTATTAGAGCTGATTGTCAAAAGCTGGAGTAAGTTTTAGAACAGTCACATTAAGATCTTATAAAATAGATCGTGGATTTATCTCAGAAAAACATTTATAGGCATTACAAGATTTATTTTATCGTAAGCAGGTAGGTGATTAGGTATCTAAATGAAATTAAAAAAAATGCTTAGCAATAAGCAGTAAAACGTGACATTATTAATATCTCATAGAACCCCTACCTCAAATAGTTTTATACTTTTATAGCGAACAAAGTTAGAACTTAATTATACAAAAATCTGTGAAACACTCACGTCGCAAACATTGTCACTAACAAACAATAAACAAAAACATGTTAGCAAAAATGCGACTCACGAACGCATTCGCTTCGCCATAACCCTACTAAATAAAAAAGACCACTTAACACTGACTGCGTTGAATATTAAAAGGATACACTTGCACTTGGTTAAGTTATATCTCACATGCTAAGTATGTTATGGTTACGGAGAATTACGTCACAAGAAAATTGAGATGCGATTCATGTTTTTACTGTATGGCTTGTAGAGATAAACTACTTTAATATGGCGCTCCCCTCCATATTACTATTTCAATAATAATGAGCAATTAATGATGCCGCTAGTCAAGCAACAATGACACGCTGATTTGTTTTTGTTTCGAGAGCCGTCTCAGTACGCACACATGCGTTGTGTGACTCTTGTAAATACTTTCAATCGTTTTGAATTGTGGAAGGGCGCGCCAAGTTATTGTAGTTTATCTCTAATCTATGTATATAATACAAGAGTAGCTAATGAAAGCGTGTCAATGAAAGAGGAGCCCTTAGTATTTTCGAAGCTAGTTAAATTTCGAGAGTAATCGGAGAAAAATTGGTCCTATTACCCAAAGTGTGATTCATCTCAACCAATAGATGATTCATAAAAGTCATGTTAAGCGGAGTTTCCGACAGTTCTTAACCTTCTGCCGGTCAAGGTTAAGGAGGTTCGAAAGAAGTTTCACTAACAAAGACTTGTTTAACCTTATTTGGTTCATAAATATTTACCCACTAGTTTAGTGGTACAGTCAGGCGTGTAACTGGTATGAGTACCTGTACAGGTAAATGCAAAAGCAATATTTTGCGATCTTTTTTACAATACAATATTAGTTAGTAACCAGGAATATCATCTTCAAATCTTTTTACTTGATGAAAACCTATACCACAGAAGAAAATTTGTTTGAATTTGTCTATTTTTCTTTACTATATTTTCACTTTAACACTTAAAAGAAACCCTCCCATAATATACCCGCTTCATAAAACTCGCCTCTACATTTTTGGCCCTTCGGTCCGCAACCCGTGCTCTGCCGGGGCGCGTAGGTGCGTCCCATTCAGTCAATTTATGAATGAGTTTACTCAGTTCAGTCATTCACTCGCTCGCTAATGTCAAGGCCGAGGCGACACCTACGTTACGAGTTGCAATATGGACATTATAATTTTTTTACAGTTTTGTTCAGTTACTTTACTAACCTATATTTAATGTGTCAGTGTACCTTAATGTACTTAGTTTGTGTAAATGACTTATTTGAGTATTACCTTTGTGTGGTAATTAGTTAGTTGGTTAGGTACAGGGATAACTCTCCAGGATATAATTGTAACTATTGCCACTCATAGAGCCAATTCAGTAAAACTAACTGAATATGAAGCTGAATAAGTTAGCAAAATAAGTTTAGTGAAATGAGATAAGACACACACTAAAAGTAAGATATACCTATGTATAGTAAAGATAAATTAAGTAAGTGTATTTAACATCCTAAATAATATTTTACATTTAAAAGTTTAAACTGGTTAACAGTAAGTCAATTAATGTCGAGTGTCAACACTAAAAATATTTAGTTATATTTTTTTGCTGAATAATTGTAAATGTCACAATATTAACGAATACGTTTATTTTTTATTTGCACGTAATTAGGCTCGCGGCACACTGCGTCCCACGCGAAACCTACAAGTCTATAAAGTGCCCAACGAATGATAGTCGTAACTCGTAAGTTTGTACTACTCCTTTTAAATCGCATTGTTTTGATAGCGAATGACACATACAGAAGTGTTTTTTTATTATTGTGTTGATGTCTTGTTAATTTTTTTTGGTCCTTTGTACCCTACAATATTAAGATCAATTTATAACAATGCGAGCATGTTTTGCTATTGGTCACATCGTTTAATTATATTTATACATTTTTCTAATATTGTTGGAAGGTATTGCAGCTTGTGCTAGCCAGCAGGAGGTGCAAGTGATGCGTAATCTCGATGAGGTCTTAGATTCTTCTCGGATCGGATTAGGTCTTCTATAAAGACAAAAGCGGTAACCTTTAAAGATGCACTACCTTCACATCAAAACGTGTTCTAATTAGGAGACATTAAACACAGAGATAATTAAAAAGAGAGATAGAGACGACTAATTCTGCAAAAAGATTTCTTATTTAAGAAATACACAAAAAAAGGAAACATTTCAAATAAATAAAGGTCGAATCGCACCCAATATTAACCCTTAAACGCGTTGTACGGTCTAATGGAGAGCCATAAGTTGGTGCAAGTTAGCACCTTACTCCGGCTTGGATCCTGCGCGCGCGCCGTAATGTAGATAAATTGATCGCCTCAATCCCTTATTGGATTAATATATGGTAATATGTTCAGATCGCGATAGCCAGTGCCGAGTTACGATTAAACAGTTTTTATGTAAGGCCGCCATCTTTGTTCGCAGCAGTCGATTTGCTGGGGTGGTGCAAAGAGAAAAAAGAAGCGAGTTTAAATAATTATCATTCCGCGGTAATCGAATACTTTACATTTACAATACACAACCGACACACGAGGCAAACCACCACTCTATAACGTTGTGAAGATTTGGATGTAATAAAACTGCAACGATTACTAAATCACTAAGTTACTATTGAATTTTTTGCACCATCCGAAGCCAAAAGATAGACAAATATCGCCATGTTACTAGAGACAGCACATAGAAATAAATACAAAAGCACTAAACAGTATTCTGATAAAGCTTAATATTTTGTAATGGTTTCCAGTGTTTTCAAAACGACTCGTCCGCTTACCTAATAGCTAACCGCTTCCGCCTATCACCAGTCCCACCCTACACGTGTTAATCATACCACTATGGTATTCGTGATTTCATGACAGGCCGCGAGTCTGCATAATGTGATAGGTTTTGTTTCTGAACGTTCGTGTGGCGAAACTATTTGAACGTGATAGATGGGTGCTTTAGTGATTGTCAGTTTTTGACTCGAAACCGGAATATGGACGTTATTGTGATAAACGGAAGACTTTTACGTAATTTCATTCTGATAAACATTTCTGCTATATGAAACAGATACCACATTGATTCCCATAAGGACCAAACTTCAAATAATATGCAATTGTGCAGAAGGACCAAAAACAAGTATAAGTTGCTTTTCGTCAGTTTTTCATAAGTATTAGTCAGTTTTCCGATATTTATAATATCTATGTCTGCGAAGAAATTCACAAAACTGATCTGAATGTTTAGAACAATATAATAGAGGAGATTGATAGTACTTTGTGTAACGGAGGTGGCAATAGAAAGTGTGCCCGATGTCAAAGGTGACTTTATGTCACCTTATGAATATTTGAGACAATGCGTGTGCGCTGTCCAGGGGGCACACCAAACATACTGAGGTAATATTAATACAAAACAATATTATCATGTTCTTCTGAGTTTTAATGGTCAGAATTGAAATTTATGTGTTAGTTTTAGACCCCCGGTAGAGTTTAATATTGCTTATTTAATGTCTAAATGTGTAAGAAAGTTGTTAAAGAAATAGCTGAGTATTTAGGGCAATGTAGATAATTTGTAGATCATTGTTTTATTTATAAATATTTTTATTTCTAATGGCATAATTACCTGTAGCGCCCACTTTCAGTTAAATTCTTGATCGAGTCATTAATTTAATGATCTTTTTGTTATTTTTAGTGACTGCATAAGTAACGAAGCCAGTATAAATATAAAGAATTTCTCGATGTTCCTTTTTCATTCACTATAAGTGTTAGTAAGAATTTGCGACCCAGTCTTAATAAAAAAGAAAATTCGTTCGTGAGTAAGTGATGCGCCCCACAAACATTTCCACACAAAAACAGGTAACAAACTGATAAACGACTTGATACACTTTGTTCCGAATTCATGAATCCAATAAGAGAAGCCGAAATAACCTCAAGAAGAAAAGAGGAAAAACGAAGAAATATCCTTAAAGTTTGTTCAATAAACAAAGCGAAGGCGAGATCGCAGGAAAAACGCTTTCGAGCCACATTGCAGTACATTTTATACAAACGATGACATAAATACTCATTTTCGGCAACAATATCCGATATTGAGTGAGGCCTGTCTTCCGAGGAATGAGCTGATACAATGTCGGCCAAAAATTGGGGTATAGCTTAATTTTTTTGTTCGGTGAACGTATCCGATATTTTCCTTTTCGATATCGTAAATTTTTTGGCGATTGCGCCATGAATATGTGATGGAGGCTTGTGTTCTATTTTTGAATTTATTTACGCATGCGGAAAATTATAATAAAGGTATCTTTTTTAATTTTATAAAAAAATAACGCTGAAAATTCTCTACTCTCTTAATTTTAAGTCAACGCACCTTATTTTTGTATTCAATTTTTTTTTGCCTCGAAGTACTAAAGTACATTATATTTCAGGTTTATAGAATTCCTTCTTGTTTCAGTATTTTTATCAATACTCAAAAACAGCCCAGTATCTGAAAACACAAACATTCCCGTCAAATTTTCACCAAAACATTTCCTAACAATCGCGCTACGGGGGTATATTTTCGTTCCGCCAGTGTACTCATTCATGTTTATTCACTGGCTCACCCCATCCTATACATTTATCGGTTTGCATCCCAAACCTACGTGGAATATACTAGCCGAGCAATGAGTCTTATTCGTCTTGCATTTAACTTCACACTCTTGCGATAACTTAGAAAACTTAGTGGTGGAAGCAGGGAATATGAGTGATCGAATGAAATAGGAGAGGGAATTATTCAGAGTTAGCCGTTTTGCTAGATGCAGAAGCAAAATGATTCCCTATATAAAATACGATAGCATATTTAACTGTTGACTACTAACTTAATTCTGACGTTCTCCATTGCATGTAAGTACTTAAAGTCATTCGTAACTTGCTAAAATCGCCAATCCACATTGTAAGCGTGGTGTGATCAATGCTCATGCATTTTCATGAGACGAGGCCTTTGAACCTAGAACTGGGACTATATTAGTATGGTATTATTGTGATTATTTAATCACAAAAATAATATTTCCTATTATTGTAATATATCATTGTCTTTGTCTGTCATAAATAAACCGACTAACTTGAACCATGTTACAGTGCCATCAAGCAGCACCCGACCTACATACTCGTACAACGCGACCCGTCCAAAGTATCGCCATCGGGTCGGTATCGGAAAACAATAGCAAGCGACCGGTATCTTTACTTATTGCTGGCCACGTTTCCACCGCACTTGCTGCACTGTGACCAACTATTTATGTATTTAGGTGAGTATAAATATTTGTAGTCGATCCAGAAAACGAATAAAAAAGTACAGTGACATAGTGGTCCTTCGAGACGGATGGGTGATGATGACGTATATCTTTGTGAATTTTGGGATTGTTAACCTAAGTTCACGTAGTGATCCGCCGTGTGATCCGCAGTGATCACGTACCAGATTCACTTATAAAAATGTCCTAACATTTTTAATGCCATCGTAAGTTGGTCTTTTCGTCTTTTTAGTAAATTTTAATGACAAAACTAAAAAAGCAATTCTGAAGATTAAAAAATTTTTTTTTTTCTGAAAAGAGCACTTAAGCTGATTAACTTTAATCTCAGTAAATTATAATGATTTCCGTGGACAGAGCCGCGGACTAACCTAGTAATTATTAATTAAAGATCGCTGAACCAAGTCAGCGTACGAACGGGAAACGCATGACACATATATGATTTACTTGCAGTTTTTACGTCAGTGAGAAGCTCAGGCATGCTATGATTGACAGCAAAATGATCGTACGGTCTCACAGTTGCGCATGAGTGGCGTTATACGTCAAAGTCAGGCGCATCCGGGCGGCGAGACTATCTCACGGTGCGCCGTTATTGCTGCAAATGTTGGATTTGAGATATGTTTGTAATAAATGTTTATATTTATTTATGTTAATGTTGTTTCGTCATGGTTAAAGAAGTTGACTAAATACTCATAAAATCGTAAGAATTTGCTCGCCAGTAGTACTATTACTACTACTAGTACTCCTTTATACCTAATTATAACATACGAAAAGCTAGCTCGGACTATGATAAATTATCTTTCTTAGTATGAATTTTGAATTGAGGACGTCCGGCTATGATTATGCTTAAAAATCAACATAAAAACAAAGTTGGTAAGGTAAAACAATAGACTGTATTTTTCAAAATAGTAAGTAAGTGCCTACATTTTAAATTCAGATACATACATTTAATAAAACACCCTACTCCACATTTAAAAAACCATTTCGTAAATGTAAACTAAATTCACTTAAGTCTTGTCACAGGAGTTAGGTCTCATTGTCATAATTACCACCTGTTGTGTAACAGCGCCATGCATTTTAAGCACTGCTTCATAAATCCATAATAAAATACGGTAACATGTTCTATAAGAAATGCGCTTCAATTGTGTGCCATCGATCATGCGCCAGCGCATACAATCATTCGCTTTTTATTCGCGAACCAGTCAATCATAAATCAAGCCGATGATTGAACCCTTTGGACGTGTAACTTCACGCTGTAACCTTATCAGGGTAGGTAGGTTGTTGAGTGACAGTAATTGTGGTGGTTAGAAGACGGTGGATATCCTGCCTGAGCTGCAGTCATTGGGAGTAAAAACTGTAATGAAATTGTGTCTGTTAGCTATGAAAAGTTGGTGGTTCATGAATCAATCATTTTATTTATTTACTCTTTTTACCTCTGTTTTTGTCAATCGATTCTGATAATAAAATTCTTCAGTTTGTTATTATTCTACATAGCATAATAGCCTTAATTAATTAAGTACCAATATGAATAACTAGCTTCTGCGTGCGATTTGTCCGCTGAGAAGTCAAGTTTACGTACCATAAGCCAATGACACTCTGCAATAGTGTAGCTTTCTATCAGTGAAAGATGTTTTGTAATCACACCACTACTACCACAGATCTTAATAAACCAACAATTTGCCCTCTTTATTTAATGAGATATCAAGAAACTGGGAAGCTATCAAGAGATAATGATTATCACTACAATGATATGAGGTAGTCAATAAGTACGAGCTGCTGACAAAAAAGACCTGGCTTAAGAGCTTAAAAAGAAATTTATCCTTCTAAAATAAAGATAAGTGGTTGAGAAATAAATAAATAAAATATTAAATGTTTCAGATACTTGTCTCTGTTAGCAAGAAGTTTTTCTGCCTGACACTTCGAGTTTAAAAAACACGAAACAGAGGCTTATCACAAAATTATGACAAGCAGCTGACCCTTGATAGATATTCTATGTTTCCGATACACCATATCTTAATTAACTCAAACATTAACAAATAAGTTGTTTTTTTTAAATACTTCTTTTTATCTGCAATCGTTTGAAACTAATGTTGCGCATGCGACTGTGTGGTCCGACAGGTGTGGCTCCTAAAGGTCACAGGTATTAGCGGTCCTTTGATCCAAGTTTATCGGAAATAATCCTGGATAGATGCAATTGAATGTAGAAGTTGATTAGGGCGTGTATGGAAATGTTTTTTAGCAATCTTATGACTGGATATTACGAAGCTTTGGAGTGAGTGAGAGTGTGAAGATGATTCGTACCCTAGTTGTTGAGATTTCATACTAAAGAAATAGTTTAGTAGGATTATAGAAGTGTCTGTAAGATTACTGGATATAGAAAGGGAATATGGAATGTCATCGAACCTTCACCAATAAGCGATCAAGTAACTAATTAATTAAATAAACTAACCACATCATGGAAGACACAAGACCACAACTGTTGTGGTGAAAGTTGGTCCTTATGGATTATTATTTATCAAAAACATTAAACAACACCAGCCATGTAAATTCAATACACACACCAGAATCAATCAAACAATTTGTTCAACGCACAAGCCTGCGCACTAAATCGATCAGAGAGACACCATCTATTACTAGGCAGCCTGCGCGCGCGCCGCAATTATAACGCGCGTAATTGGATCCCGCGGTAATACGAGACATTGTAATACAGTTCTGATTGCTTTTCAACTTGTTTCAGATGTTGATCTATCCCGTGGTGAGAATAGTAATATAACATCACGCCTATATCCCACGAAGAAGCAGGCAGAGGTAAATTACAAGGGTACGAGCTCAATCGCTATGAACCAGCTATTTAACGACATGATTGGCGCAGTGGTTGAGCAATTGGTTGTTGTGCTGCGGGTCGCGGGTTCAATATTTGAACAAGTATTTGTATGGCAATACAAGAAGTTGTTCCGGATCTGGTTGTTTGTATATGTGTGTTTCTATGTTTGTGAACGCACCCACGATACAGAAGAAACTTCAAGTGGGGTCAACGTTTAAAAAAAAACTTTGTACAAATCCTGACTCAGTAGGACTGAGAAATTCCTAATGACATTTTTACACACCCAACCTGTGAATTAAACCCAAGACCTCATGACCACTTTACCAAAGTCAAAGTCAAAACATTTATTTCAATTAGGCCAATATAAGGTAAAAGCAAATAAGGCAGTGATGATGAAATGTCTTGGATAATGCTAAAAACGAAGTTCAGAAAACTGGTATACTACCTATATTTTTATCGGCATGTTTTCCGTATTGTAGTCAGCAGATATCGAGATCAAATAATCTGTCAGCAGCCAGCTAACTCTTAACAATTTATAATAAAAAAACATTTAGTACCATAAAAGGAAAACAGTTCTTAAAGTAATTTGTAATCTTGTATAGTACTCAAACAAGAAAGTATTACAATGTTTAAAAATTTATAATCAATTAAAAGCGCGGTCAAAGATCCAAGAAATAAGTGAGTGTTGCCATAACAAAAACGGAAGTACTAAATAAGTTCGCTATCTTAATTAATGGCCGTTCTATTCGTGCAGGTCTGTTCTTATCATTCGTCGTATTTTATCATAATACATACATACATTTGATAGTTTTTAGATTATTTTGCATGTCAACTATATTTCAGTGCGCGCGGTCGAAAGGACCAAAAAATACATTAATAAGTCTTGTAAAGGTGTTCATAAACTAAGAGATAGTAATGCCTTAATTTAATTTGTAAGCCCTCGGAAATACTAGAAAAGTGCATGTTTTGTAAAGAAGGGGATGATTAGATAACACAATAAGTCTTTTAAGTTCAAATATAACGAATGTTAAATTTTGGTTTTCTTAGTCTGTCTTTAAGGTTTCTCAGTAAGAACTGTAAACTTAAAGATAAAGTTATTATTGACCGACTAAAGATCCAAGTTCTCACAGTCGGATTATGAGCACAAACACCTATCACTCTTCCTAAGCACGCTATAACTTATCACCTATCATCTTATTACGTCCATAAATTCAATCTGATACCATCATGATTTTCATTCCCATAACTCGCGAATCATAATTATTAATTATGGCCTGTTCAGTGTACAGTAAAGGGAATCGAACCAGCTACCCGGTTCATCGACCGCCCCCGCCGCTGCTGATCCGCTATAGATCAACGTCGACAGTTTGGCATCTCATCGCTACACGAACAGAGGCCGCTACTAGCCGCCGACTGTCGGTGCCTCCGTGTGAAGCTCCATTATACTACGTCATGTTAGATTTGCGGTACGTCAGTAACTACACAATAAATGCGCACGGTAATGTGAACTGGTCCTTAGGTACAAGTAAACAGAGATCGATACTTAATTGTGGGTTTTGAAATTGTTCAAGCACCTTTTCTCTTCTGCAGATAACATGCGATTAGGTTTCCATCTATGCAAATTAAATTATTTATAAGTAAGGATGATACTCGTTTAAAATTTAAAATAGTTTCTTGAAAATACTTTTCAATCACCAATCTATCCTAAATTCTTTCACTCATATTTCAGTTTATCACACACTTAATTTACTCAAACCTACGATCTAATATAGCTGCCAAGCCAAAGCACCTAATATACTCCAACACAGAGACCATTATCATGCTCTTTATAGATCAAAGTCGTTTAGCATCTCATCATGCCATAAACAGGGGTAGCCGCCGATCAGACGGCAGTCGGGACTAGCGTTAATATTGAGCACCTTAATATACCGCTATCGACTGAACACTATCAGCCGCCTATGGATACCTCCGAGGTTGGAGTCCATTGTTACACGTCAGGGAATGACGTGATCTTAGTTTTTAAGTAAATTAGACCTTATATTTATGAACATACAGATCTTTGCCAAAAAATGATGCTATGCTTGAGTCAGTTATTCTAGAACATGCAAATAAATTGAGAGGTTGGTTAAAGAAAGCCATATATTCAGCTACCTATTATGAGTAGTGTGACTCTATATACAGCTACTGATGACTTCAATGACTTCGTAACCTAAATATCACGATTGGTCCTTCCGTACGAAAATATATGTCGATTATTCTTCCAGAAATATAATTTACCCGTTAATACGGCAACTGTTCCCAGAAGCAGAGCAATCACTATGAAGAGGGCTTCAGAGGCTGTTGGCTTCGTGATCGCACTTCATTACAACAAGCTCCTTAAGATATCGGCACCTACAGACGCGCAGCCGTTACTAGCAGCCGCCTGTCGAAGCTGTGTCATTGTCCATTGTGCCACGGTATTGGGATCTGTACCATTTTCCTTAATGGAATGAACAACAGTCCTATTCTGTAAAAATCTCTCGGTGAAGTGAGTTTGAGGTGCGCAATCATTCCACCTGATGATGGATTGAGAGCTAATCTTAACCTCACAATAACGAGATTTTTTTTTTACAAAATAGACCGGCAGATTTTTTGACATTTTTTGTCACTGAACAACGATTGAGCTTCTAAGTATCACTTCATTCAGAATAAGTTTAAAATCCTATTTAATTCAGGATAATTATATAATATAAATAAGTCTCATCACGAATACTTCGTATTCATTGTGTCTTACGGATGAAAAAGCATTTGGTTTAGGCATTTGAGATTTCAGCAAGTTTTTCTATATGAACATTATGCAACTAACTTATCGCATCGTAACACTTACAACAAAAACCGTGCCACAGCGCAATGGACACCCGCCAAACAATGTCCGCGGTATCAGATGACGAGGTTAGCCCGACGCCGCATGTTTATGGACACAATCTAATTTATTAGACGCCGAGCGCAGATTACGGCCTGCCTCCTTGCCTGCTTACCATCGTTTTGTTGTAGCGCTGTTTTATCTGCGATCGGATTCGCCGGTACAGTGTTCAAGGACCTTTTTTTGCGCGAAAGTGATTTCAGTTGCACGCGAAAGGGAAAATTGTGTGTATCTATTAGTTGTCGCAGACTCGTTTACTTAGTTCAAGTAGAAAAGGAAGGGTTACTTGTTTAATGATGTAATCAAAATAGGAAAACTTAAAGACTGGTACGAGGATAACTCCAAAAGTATTATAATTTTAAAAAGTGTACCTAAGTATATGATTTTGGTTGATTTTTTCTTTGACTGCCTCGTTGGTCTAGTGGTTAGTGACCCTGACTGCAAAGCCGGAGGTAGTGGGTTCGATTCCCACCCAGAACAAACTTTGTGTGATGAGCATAATTGTTGGTTCTGTGTCTGGGTGTATTTTATCTATAATATGTATGTATTTATAAATTATATCTATAAGTATGTATATCAGTTGTCTGGTTACCATAAAACAAGCTCTGCTTAGCTTGGGATCAGATGGCCGTGTGTGAGTTGTCCCAAGATATTTATATTTATTTATTTATTTATTTATTTTGGGTTTTAAATGTTCCTTGCGGGATTGATACTGGGCAAGTACCAATGTGATATTTTCAATTCACATCACACGTTTTATGGTTATTACTGACATCGGTAAAAGTAAACATCGTGTTGAAATCTGGCCTTCTAATATAGGTCTGAAATTGCCAACCCGCCTTATCTGTATGGGAAGACGTCTTTACCCAGCAGTGGGACAATAGTAGGCTGGTATTATTTTATTATTACTTATAATGTTTTTGTTTTGACAGAACGTTGAAGTTGTAGGTAAAGTCTTGGTACTCAGAAAGATCTATGAACAACAAGAAACCACAGTATAGTCCATCAATTCCCGAAGCGTGCAAGCATCAGAGCACGCAGGACACAATAATAACACGTGACCCATTTTTTAAGAAACAACATCACATTTTGAATCTTACTACTATAATTATTAATGCCAAAATTAAGAAGGAATTTTTATTACTAAATCACGCCAGAACGATAGAACGAATCTGGATGAGGCGCAGAAACAGATAATAATCTGGAATAGCACATAAGGCTCTTTTTATCCCGAAAAATGTACAGTTCCCGTGGGATATTAGCTTTGACGCTAGTCTTCTATAAATCTAAAGAAGTTTTGAAAAGATTTTAATCAACAGCCAGCAAGTAAATTGAATCCAACAGCACCAACTATTGATCAATCCTGTCCAACCAACCAATGATAACTTACTAATATAAATTCACACCCAGCTCAACATCCAATCAAAACACAGCAATAAATAACGACAACAGTACCTAGTCTCAATACTAAAGTTAATAGTACAGACTTAATTGTAGCCAAACAGTTAGACCGCGAACCGGTACCAGGAGTCCATGACTATCGTAGGATTCGATAATTAATATGCTAATAGTACACAGCTTTGCTCACCCTTGCGTACGTGAGAAGCATGATGGCGTGCCAAAGAATATTTTGAAGATGTGATTGGCGACAATTTGACTGATGAAAGATTGACAACATTCCTTCTGCAATGTGTAGAACCAATGGAGTTTAGGAATAAGCGTCTATATTCATTTATATGGGATTCATACCAATACACCTACCATGATTGATACTGACCTTTAAACTGCTAAAGGTCTATGTTTTCAAGTCCGCATTGGAAATCTAGAAAAAGTTTCGTACTGGGATCCGAATAGCTTGGGTTTAGCCTCGTCTAGGTTCGTTTCAGACTGCATATGTTGATATCTTCAGGCACACCAAGAGTTATAAACTTCTATATCTTTGTTTCAGAAATGAAAATTGGTTTTCAAAAATTTGGGGGGTTTCTAACCCCCAAATTTTTGGTTCACTATAAGTCTGTAACTCGTTACAAGATGCGTCGATTCTAGCATCTCTGCGACACCAAATAAATAGGCATTACAACTTCCTGACCGCAATTAAAAACATCTATCATATTATTACAGATCTATGTTCGCTTATTTGCGTGCGCGAGCGCAGAAAAAACGACATAATTTACGAGCTGCACGCTGACGTCTGACTGACAGACGATGTGTAGTGAGCCGTGCGAAACGAACACTATAGCACCCTGCTTAGAAAACATCGAGTGTTTGTGTGTCTGCATAATTGAAATCAGTAACAAGTGCGGATACACGGAAATTGGTAATGATTGCTTTATGATTGTAAGATTATGATTTATAAATCTGTTTTCATCCGGAAATGAATTGAAATTATATGGCGCGCCTTTGATTGCTTGGTTGCAGGTTTAACCAGTTGTTACAATTACCGGCCCACTGGCTCTGATAAGACACTACTTTTCGACTAGCAAAATATACCCTAGTAGGTTTTGTCAACACAATGTGCCCAGGGGCCTTTGGTTTTGAAATAAACTGTTTATCGTTCTATCTTTTGACTTAAATAAATCAATCGTCATGTATGTAGTGTTTCAGACATGACTAGGTATCATTAATCATCAGTATCCCAACTGCTGGTGGCATAAGTAAATTAACTTAGTCAACTTTGCCATCACACCTAAATATTTTCTTAGTCAGGTAGGACGATAGCCAATTGTTGACAATTGGCTATTGGCAATTGGCAAATCCCGATAATTTCGCCCGGTCAACCGGGCGAAATTATCGGGATTTGATAAAGAATTTGTATGTAAACGTCTGCGTCTTCTCCTTTTCCTTTCTATCCTATCGAAAAACCCTGCTCGCAACTGTTTAACCTTGAAATTTACTTGGAGCATTATGATGACCTCATTTTCTTAGTTTACATTCAGCTCAACGCGATCAAAGCCTCGGGCACAGATAGTTGACAATATCTCAAGGGATTAAAGCATACCTTTTTCAATATTTCTGTATGGGCCATTTATAGTCAAAGCTGTTCATATTCATGAATACCTATACTTTCACCCCTGAAAGATAGCCAACGAATTGAACTTGAAGTCAGTATAACCCAGAATACCCAGAAACCAACTTTTAGGTCCATTTTCGCGTGGCACTTGATAAACATTTAAAGCCTTAACTTCACAGTTCGATTGATCTAGTCTGGTAACCAGAAAATAATCAGTAATGTATCTGCAGCAACAATTTGATTGTAGTCATGTTTCATGAAATCGTAACACGGAATCTTATCTTGTATCGACAGCTGATCATCGACATTGATACAAGTAATCCTATTTACATAGCATTTAAAAATAGCTCGACTTAGTGATGCAACGAAGCTAGGTATAATATTGTATGAGAACTGTCTTATTTAGTTCGCGAAGTATGGGTTAGGTTCATGAAAAAATCTAATGATAAATCACACTAATATTACTGACTAGCTTCTGCCTGCTACTTCGCCTGGGTCATGTCTTATGTGTAAAAAGCAACAAACATTCATCTATGCATCCACACAGACTAACGCGTTTACAATAGTAAGTAGGATATATTCCTGATATTATACACGTCGGTTTTTCCTACAGGTGTAAACAGAGAATAAGATACACTCGCATTTTGCAAATTAAGTACCTATGTAAATTCCATGTAATAGGGCGAACTTGTCGCAAAACCAAGCACATTATGTCGTAGAATTTAAGTTATAAAACAAAGATTGATAAATATAAGTATGTTTTATTCAGTTTTAACCCTAGCAATTCCACTTATCAATAAAAAGAGTATCGTTAATTTAACCGATTTCAAAAAGAAGAAGAGAGGAGGGTTAAAAACTTATAATACAACAAACATTTTAATTTCTAATACACAGTTGACCGAGCTGCATATAAAAGCAAGTCATTAACACTTCAATATGTATGCTAATTAGTACGCAGAATTATCAACACTGCAAAAATAATATCCACATTTAAAGTAATCGATTTAACTTTACAAACTAAAAAGTTTATAATACGAGTACTTTCTTTATATTTCCAATTACTAGATATAGATACCAAATAACGATTAAATTCCGTAATTACGTTTTAATTGCTGGCTATGTGATTAGTAGGTTGTCTTCGATGGCGGTGATAAAAAGGGTTACTCGATTTGTAATTATATATTATTCAAAGTTTGTGCTAAACAGTGTTGTTGCTCGCACCTGTCATCATTATCCTATTCATTGTGTAGTTTTAGTATTCCTGGACGGTACTAGGTAACTATATTATGGTAATACATACAGTGCTGCTTACACCTTTTGCCAATAAAATAAAAATCTTTTAATATTACTGGGTAGGTTGCTTATTCTGTGCGAGTCATTAAAATGGACGTTAGGGAATGAATACAGACCGTAATCCCCGAAGGGTTAGGCAGAGGTATACCCATTAGTGCACCCACATTTTTGACCAGTTAAGTTTCAGTCCCATGTAATAGGGGGCGAGTCTATTGCCATCAACCAGGCACAAATCCAGACTCCGAGGCTGCTACTGAGAAATTCCTGATCGAAAAACCTAATAACACTTTGCCTGACCTGGGAATCGAACCCAAGACCTCATGCTCAGCAGTCAGGCTTTGCGACCACTAGACCATGTATACACATCAAAAGTGTCTAGGGATCAATAATATATAGGGAATAATAATATATTGATCCCTAGACACTTTTGATGTGTGTATTTTGCCAATTTTTTTAATAAATTCAATGGTCGTGATGACCCATTGGCGAAAGTGCCTGCCTCTCATGCATGGGGTTGTAAGCTTGCAGCAACCGGGCACGGGCAAGTACCAAAGTGACTTTTTCTATATATGTACTTTCTAAGTTTAATCTTTTTAATCTTTTTAATAAATTTATTTTAACATCTAAACCTGGACTTGTAATAATTAAGTCTGAAATTCACTGCACGAGAAGGGGTTTTGCCCTGTAGTGGGACAATAAATATTATTTTTATTATGGTCCAATTACCTACTTAGGCTTTTTTTTTTGAGGTGGTAAAAATCATCAAATGAGTCCTTTCGCCCTGGGTGGGGCGGAAGGGACTGTCAGACTTTTACTGACTAAAAAACCACCCTATTCCTTCTGTTGCCCTTTACGTTCCGGGGCCACGGTATCCTGTTAAGACGTCCCGCAACCCCGGATCTACCTGGGCTAATTATAAGTATAGACAGTCTAAAAAGCTCGAGTCCAGTCCCCACATAAGACATTAGTAACTTGTTGATTAAAATAAGATGGAGACTGATGCACCGACAGTTTTCTGTAACTACATATTGTACCAATTTCCATCGTAATTGAACATTATTACTAGAAAAAATACACACAATACCTGCTATAAACTTAAAATATAACCATTCAAGTACGTACCAGGAACAACCAATCAAAAGTAAAACTGGACTGCTGGATTACGTTTATTGCTTGAATTTTCATTTTTATTTTCACTTTTCCGTGTTGCGCACTTGCCATGGTGGATATAGTGGCCGATTTATTTTAATGAATAGCGCACGTAAAACCGTGTAAGTCGAATATTTTTATGAATGACATTTTTTTGTCAGAGATCGGTTTATGTCATGTAGGTAGATCAACTGGACCGATTTAAGCAAAAACGTTCCAACCCACAACCTCGACAATTTTGAGATTTTGTGACCTATGTACTCCAAATAAGGTATATTTTAACATATCAAAGACTCATAACTCTATGTTAATAATTGACGAAAATGCGTATGGTCCAACCCACAGCTGAAATGGCGAAGACCATTTTTTAAAATGAATAAGTGTTTCAAGCTGTTAGAATCACTTTTGCATTTTCTTGATTGCCCTGACGTGTGTTAATATTGTTTTTGCTATAATGATTCAAACTACTTGGAACAATCATGCTAAATACAATATGGAAAATATTACAAAAATCATTCTGCATAAATGTTCCAAGAACCATGAATCGTTTTAACTCAATTCCAAATAACATTCGACTACAGAACTATACTGACTCAGGCCACATGCATTGTATATTTAAAAAAGAAATACAATAAATTTAATTCTTAAAAAACGATTCAAAACAGTTATATTAACCATTTAAAATTATCATTAGCATCTCGGTGATAAATAATAATATTTTTATACCGAAAACTTTAATTAAGTAGGCATTTATTTACTTAAACTTATTTTGTTTGTAAATTGTAAGTTTTGCATGAAAATTTGTTCTATTTTTTTAGGATGTTGTGGTCAAAACTTATTGAAGATCATTTATGCATATTTCTAAATTAATCTTTTTAACTGACTTAAAGTATTGCAAAAAAGATCGTTTTTGTAAAATTTTAAGCGCAGTGAATAAATACTGTTAAAGTTTTACAAAAACGATCCACCCACGTCAATTAAATCTTTTTTACAATAATGCTTTGCTACATGATTCCTTAATTTTAACATAAATAAAAACCTCAAAGCTTGAAACGTTTTTGCAGTTTTGAAATTAAAACCACATTATACTAAATGAATACTTAAACAAATAATTTTTTTTTTTGCAAAAAAACCGACTTCAAAAAAAAGCACTAAAAAGTTTAAAAAAAAACCGACTTCAAAAAAAGCACTAAAAAGTTTTAAAAAAAACCGACTTCAAAAAACCCTAAAAGCACAAAAAAGTTAAAAATAATACTATATTAATTATACTACCTATATTAATAAACCTAACCTAACCTACGATTAACCTAGCCTAAAATTTAACAATTTTTTGGAGTTGGTGCCATACGGTTGGATATAATACCCTCGTTCTTGGCACCGACTCCAAAAAATTGTTAAATTTTAGTCTCATTTTAGTCTCGAGGTTATTATTAACGATAAGAAAAAAAAAAGGAAAATCATTGACAAAAATCTCTAAACTGCTCATGTTATAAAATAAGCAAGCTAAGTTATCCCAGATTATTCAGAAATGCTCCAACTGTTTTTTAATTTCGAATAGTTTCTTTTTTACAATTTTAAATGGCCAGTATTGACAAAAGCCTTAAGCCATGAGCCTATTAGTTAAAAAAATACTCCAACTGCAAAAAAAGCCTAAACATAGCTCCAGAAAAGGACCAATAGGCTTAAATTATTTGGTTAAAAGCCTATAGTTCTCGGAAACACTATAATATATAGATGATATAGATGGTTATTGTGATAAATCTGACTTTGATTTGGATGAGGAGTAGGGTAACTTTTGTGCATTGATTACTATGAAAAACTGAAGGGAGACGATGCAATACTAGATGATTTAGATGGTTATTGTGATGAACCTGACTTTGATTTGGATGAGGAGTAAGGCCACATTGGTATTTTTTAAAATTTAAAACTGAAATAATAAACATTTTGAGTTTCTATTTTTGTCATTTTTGAAACATTTTTGCATTTTTCTTTCCGCAGCCTACACAGCAAAACCCATACAAAATTTATTTTGTTAAAATGATCCAGGCGCAAGTTTCTTAAATATCTACGAAACTATTACAATTTATTCACTAAATGCATGCATGTAAATTAGTTTAGTACATTTATAATTACATAAAATTAAAAACATAACATTAAGTATTACAAAGCCGGAGAAACACAGCAATAAACTTTAAAGTCAATTATCTCGAAATGAGGTTTGTGTGGTTTGGAACATTTTTGCTTAAATCGGTCCAACTATTGTATTGATTTTATTTATCATGATCTTCTATCTAATCTAAATATATAAAAGCAAATTCTCACTCACTCGAAAATCTAGGAGATAGTTTATAATTACTAGACGTCCGCTAAGAAAGGATTTTCCTGAATTCACCCCTAAGAGGATGAAACGAGGGTTCAAAGTTTGTATGGAGAAATCAACTTTGACCCGGACAAAGTAGCAGCCAGAAGCTGGTACTAATATAAAGCTAAAGAGATATTACGTTTGTTTGTTTAAACGCGCTAATCTCCTGAACTACCAGTCGGATTGGAAAAATATTGTTGTGTCTGATAGCCAGATTCATGAAGAATAGTAAAGGCTATATAACATTACGCTATGACCCACGGGAGGGCAGCAGTAACCAAACACGTTACTTAAGACGGGTAAAAAAAACTATGCGTACGAAGTCGCAGTAAGCAGATATAGCAGAATGTTCAAAATGTACAGTCGCGGTCATAAGTAGAGTAGCAATTTACAAAGCAAATCGATTGACACTTTGGTTAAACTTACGACCTTTCAACGTCGTGTGCCAATTTTGAGGTGTACTTAGGTACTGTGTTATTACGTTTAAAGGTGCCTTATTTATTGACCTAAGTAAATAAATTATTTGACTTGGCTTTAACTTTGAATACATTACATATACACACAGATGTAGGTATGGCCTGTACCCCGTATTCACAGCAATTTAAACTTTAACATGCTACTGCACTTATGACCGCGACTATACCAACATACTGCAATTCAGATGCAGGTATCAAACAACTTTACAACCCCAAAGATCACAATTTTATATCTCATAATCTTGCAATTAAATAAAAAGAACATAATATTAAAAGTTCAAAGTATTAAAATGTTAAAAAAGACTTAACAAAGTAGCCAACAACACAATAAAATAATAAAACACACACACTTGGGTCGGTCTGTCCGCTATGTAAATTGCGCTAACTGACGATATGACCTTTACACTTCTATAATTAGTAGCTGCTGTAAAATTAATGTCATTTCAGATGTCTTGATAGAACACATTCCTCAGTTTATTTAATTATCAAAAGATTATTAAGTAAGTGCACCGTACATAGTATAAAATTATGTTTAAATTAATTAAAATGAAAAATAATAATCGGAAACTACAAAGATGTGAGATAGTAGCTTTATGATACGAGTGTTTCTTTTGATTTATGTTTGTAAAACGTTATAATTGCTACCGTTATTTGTACAGAAGTCGACATCTCGATCGTAGTCAACATGGAAGCAACGGCTAATGAAAACAATTAATATTTTTGAAGAGGTTTATGCAGTCTCTGAATACAAGTGACGTTTCGTTTTATTACTTGTATTCTCTGTTACATTAATGGTAGTAATAAAACGATTGTTAATTTTCTTGTAGTATAAATATGTGGTAAGTAATATTGTATGATTATCTTATTTTTATAACAGAGAAAGATCCACACATTGATTATACTTAATATCTGGAAATCTACTTAATTTAGGAAGCTGAAATTTAGCAGGGAGGTAGGTAGTTTTAGTGCGGATTTGACTATCGACTTCCACGAGAGAGAAATCGCGAATAAAAGCTAGCATCATATTATTTTTGACAAAGAATCTCTCAAAGGTCAATCATTTCTTCACATGAAGATGCAACTCCAATCATCAAAGACACACTTCTCGTACAACACGATATTTTTAAAAACAAATAATTATCTTTATCTACTTAATACAAAACTGCACTTTGTTAGAAGTCGGCCCCAACAAACTTAGTAAAACACAAGTAGAAAGACAAGTAGCCACATTTATCGTGAAACTAATTTCTTCATTACTGTAAACCAACGTTCAGCAACTACTTACAAACAATTAACTTCTCAAAGCCAGCTCAGACGTACCTAGGCACTATATATTAATAGCTCCGCTTGCATCTAACTGTGACATTTACCACAAACGACACATTTTATTCAGCAAAATTAAACCAAACAAAATACTATCAGCATTTTAGAACTCCCCGATGGACGTTATCGGCTGACGTCAATTCGGGGAGCCGTCATTTTGACAGTGCTACGTCATAACATATCGATGCAGAAGATACACTCCAAATAACAACACACACGTATTGGGAACTCGCTTCTGCACGCGAATTTGTCTGCGTCAGCGTCAATGATCCCCTTAATTCTACCCTGTCCTAAAATCCGCAACATATAGCGGATGTCTCCTACTTAACCTATATGCCAAACAGCTTTATAGTCAAGAAGTATTCGCGTTACCGCGTTAAGTCAATGATTGAATGAGTGACTTTTTGCTGTTATCTATACTAATATTCTGAATGGTAAAATTATTTTTCCTTTTTTGTTTGTAACTGTAAGAGGGTAATCTCTGGAAGTGGTGGTTTAATACAAAAAATATTTTACTGACAAAAGCTATACTATTGCAGAGTGTCATAGACATCCTTATTACTTGGCGACGAAATAAATCCGGAAATACAAAATGTTTTACACCCGGGGGGTAATTCTACAAACTTTTAGTAAAGTTGGCCTATTTTATCTACATTGATTGTCGTTGAGTTTGCGAATAGATTTTGAATGTATTTTATTAGAAGGCAATCCTTCAATGCCGTCTGGCCCGGCCTACACACGGTCTTATTACCACATTTAGCCTCTACTATGGTCCTTTTAACTTTTTAAAGTGGTCCTTCTGTACACATTCTATTGGTACACCCGTCAAAACCGCCTGACAGGCGCCAGTCAAGCGGCGTTCGTTCTAAATTTATATAAAGCGATCGACAGTGACGCGATATGGAAACGTGACGACTGCGTGACGAGCCCGGCTGTGACGCTGACGACTGTATGGAACGTGGATACGAGAGGATTTGTCTGCTGTTACGTGGTGATGTATTGGGAAATGATGTAGGTAGGAATCATGTACTGTGAAAGCTTCAGTAGATAATTATGCATGTTGATTTGATGCCAGTGGAATTTGTAACAAATGTAGGCCTGCCTACTTCATGTACTTGTGAAACCCGGGAGTTTTCATATCTCGAGTGAATACCTGGATTACTTCTAGACAATCGTCCATTATTGTCGATCAACCAACTACAACAGTTCACATAGATTTGACAACAGATGAGCTGATTAGATTAGTAGGTATCTTGGTCAAGCCTTCCTTTAGAAACCACCAAGATCTAAACTCATTGAATGCAGGCCGCATCGACCGCATGGCCGAAATCGGATCAAAGGTACCATGAATTAAATTATTTTATTAATCTGTAATGGACACCATTTTTTTTATAGTCATCTTAATTAATTATCTTTTTCACTAATCACCTGAAACCATTATAAGGTAACATATCCTCCAAACGCGACCTCACCATAAACACAGGTACTTACTAAACAATGTCATCAGAAACGCCATTGATACCGCATCATGGTGTCCGCAGGGTGCGTCAAGGGGGGAAGAGGTAAAGGGAGGAGGGTAAGGCTGCGAGCCTTAAGTGAATGCGAGCAAAACGAGGGGGCGACACTGTGTTGATGCTGATTTACGCGCTGGCCCGCGTGCTCTACTGGCCCGACTGACCGCTGAACAGCGAAGGAGTGGAGTAGGCACTATTTTTTTTTGTTCGTGATTGTATTATATTTCGCTCGATAGATAATAGTGAACAGTGTGAATGATGATGATATTTTTGGAAATAAGTAAAAAAACCTCACAACGTTTACATAGGAAAATGGAAAAAGAAAACTTTTTCCGACCTCATGTAACATGCAGGCAGATGAATTTTAATTTATAAAACTAAGATCTTAGTTAATTAGTTTAAGGTTGGTATTAAAATCACACACATAATTGACGGTGGTGTAGAGATGCGTGTAATGGAATGTCGTTTACTTAGAACTGCAAATTACTAATTATAACTATTTACATCTTTATTATAAAGGCACTCAGAATCGTGGCATTACATACAATTATTAACTTTATAGAACTCATTAGGCACATAAGTGCATTACTTATCTTATTAAATACCGGAGCATAAAATCGATGTTTAATGTCAACAAGTTTTCCTTATGCTGTAATTGTATAACAGTTGAATATCGTATCGTAATAAATTATTACAAACTATAGATTTAAATACAACAGAACTAACATACTTAATTCTTAAAAATAGGTAGACCAAAGTATCTCCTGCATGACTTAAAACCAATTAATGGCAATTTCTAAAAAAATTCAAGATCTCTAAAAAAAATTAATTTAGATTTTTTTAAATCTACTCTTCGACTCTACAGCTTCCTCTGTGCTATTATTTGAGACAGGATCGCGAGCTGCAGATAGCGCGGCGGCAGACATTTTTTGCATCTTTTTTCGTCTGTCTGTTTTTGTTTTGTGTCCACATGCGCTAATACTGAGACGATCGGCTGACTCGCCCATACAACTGCTATTTTTACGTTTTACCTCTAATTAACAAGAAAATGCCAAAAAAAGTTGCTAGAATGTATGTTTTATTAGTCTTCGTAGCGAAATCTGACACCGTTGATTATTTTTCCCCTTTAGCATCTGCTGTTAGCAGGTGCTGGCTCCGACCATCTGTTTAGATACCACTATTTTATACGTCAATGTGTCGTTGATGCTCACCGATAAAACTCTTTCACAAAACGAACAATAATTCAGTGCGCCAATACGAAATTATACACTTAGTTTATAAGAGATAATATAGAACCGAATAAAGTCGTCGAGCACAATCCAGTCTGACAAACAAATAAGTCTTATAGGATTATTTAAGTAAAGGAGCAACAAAGTTGAACGTTAATAGCATCGAGTTGTCATTTACATAAACAATTTCATACAAACGGCGCCCCGTTGAGTGAACTAACAAATATTACTCGCTAATTATTTTGCTCAACATTACCTTTGGACACTAAGTAGACACGCCGAGTCGCGATATGGTGCTCACCTGCTCATTACGGAATTTCAGCGAACGATGCGCGTGCGCACGCATGCCCACGTTCCAATTTTAAAATTTTAAACGCATTTCGTCGCTATCTGTCATCGGGAACGGACGCGGCGACTGTATTGGTCCGCGGAGGGATCGATTAAATCTGCCACAGTGCGGTGGCCATTAAAATAAAGTGTCCCTTAATAGTCTCTGATAATGCTGAAATTGAAGAATTTTATTTTTATTTTCACTTACAGCTGTACCCGATAAAGGATGTGTTATCTGATGAAATATCATAATTTGCATACGTTGCTAATGTTGGAAGAGAATTAATCGTCTGCCTGCCTTATTGAGCATTAAGTATTCGGTTTCGGATTATAGAATATCGATAAATAACGTACCTATGTAGGGGAGCGGGGGGCTTGTTGTAACAATTTTTAGTTTTTTCGATGGGGATCTCAAAAAATTGAGTGTTTTCATGATAAAGCAGTTTTAAATGAAAGGGCATCTATTCAGGTATCGATTAGAATGATAACTGGGCTTAAATTAAAATAAGAAATCTGTATAAAATGACTTTTTGTGAAAGAAGTAGCATGTTACAACTTACCCCGTAGTTGGGGCTAGTTGTAACAGGCGTGGGGCAAGTAGTAACAAAATAATAAAACAACATATTTATATGGTTTTCAGGCTTTTTTGTGAATGAATATGAGAAATATTACTTATAACGTATTTATTACAAACTAATAAGGTTAACATTGTTTCTTTATTAACATTTAGAGATCTTTCTTGTCGTACAGTATCGATTTAGTCTTATAAACAAAGTTATAACATTTCTATCAACAGTCAAAATCATTTCTGAAGCTTATTATATTAATTTTTGGTCATTAATCTTGCTTTTTTTTTATTTTACCTAAATCATCATTAACCCTAAACTTTTGCTAGTTAAAAATCATCCAATCAGTTTTGAAACTTAATTATCACAATCAACGTGACAAACTAGTCTAGCTTGATATTAAATGCAAATTCAGTCTTCATCAGAATCACAGTTCTCACAAACGAGCATACACAGCAGATACAGGAGCATCTTTTATACATTTAACTGGTGACCACAATTTGCAAACCCCAGGCTTCTCCGTCATCTGCTGTTTTCTTTTCCACTAATTAAACAAAATCACTCACTCTCTCCGTTTCTGAATCTGATCCGTCGTTGAAAACCTTTTTGTGCACTTTATCAATGTTTTCTTTTTTGGTTCATTCTCTATTCAACCGATTGTGTATATAACGACAAAATGCTTATATAAAAACACGAAGGGGCAAGTTGTAACTAGTTACAACGTGCCCCGAAATTTCGTTACAACTAGCCCCATGCCAAATTATTGAACATTTTTAATTATTAAAAAAAAAGTTTATATTATTGTCAAATAAAAGTAATTATATAAGATAGCCTAATATATTGACTATACAAATCAAACGATACAGATTTTATTAAGACATTGCAGTTATTTAGAATCAAACTTTAAGAATTTAATTTTTTTACGTTACTTGGCAAAAATCATGGGTCTGCTCGTAACTACTCTCTGCGCTCGTCTGAGCCACCCTGGCTGTGCTTATGTCGTAGGCCTCGTTATAAGGAGTAGATTAAGTGTCAATTTAAAACAAAATATTCGAAACCTGCTGAGTAATTAAGCTGTTACTACTTACCCCTGCTACAACTAGCCCCACGCTCCCCTACTACTGTCAATACAATAGTGAACACGCGATATTTCAAACAACATTGTAATAATGTGTAAAGGCTCAGGCGGTTTGCAATAATTGCAACAGATCACCACATAATTACTATTTACTTTATTCATATTATATTACCAATGATAACCCGATAGTTTAGGATATCTCGAGGGAAGTAATTACCGTGAATTAAGTCGAAATTAAGTTTAATAATTTCCACAAACATGGTAAGACGTAGAATTTATCATCTGGCTTGGAACGGTCAAAGGTCATGTTCAATGGGACGTAAATACACGATCGTACATACTACACAACTTATTGACTGATATTACACGCTTACCATCGCTTTACATAGCGTAGCTACAGCTACAGGGCAAGTTGCGTGACCATTCACATGATTACCATTCCTTGTTACTACGTTCCAATGCTTTAATTTCTTAAATCTGTCAGCAAGTTCAATGTTCCCGATACGTATATACGTAGAGGTATGTAAAGGCAGCAGTGAGGCTCTCAAAGGGCGTATAATGGGCCGGTAATAGGCTAAAACGGGCCCAATGCGTGTAAGGCCGGTTAAAGGCCACTTACTACAGCAGCTAATTAGAACTAACGCACACGTTTACTGCTAAGTTTTAGCTTAATGTGGTAGTAACGTTTGAGTAGATGTTTGGATGGAAATATACTTTTTGTGTTTGCAGAAATTGATGAGGCGCAAACTCTATTTGACCGAATTCTGGAGATGGGTTCTCAACTTTGGACATGCCTCATGTAGAACTTTAGACATTGTCAGAAATGAAACTTTATGAGAAAAATAGTAATACACATACATGCATACATAAACTCACGCTTTTTTCTCATGGGAGCAGGCAGAAACCACAGAACACCACTACTACAATCCTTACATACTCCCTTCGCTTCGTCCACGTTCATACACCTCGTCATACAATCACGCCGGTTACGAGTACTGCGCACATGACCTTTCCGAAGAACCTCACCAATAAGGTCAGTGTAAGTCTTCCTAGGGCGTCCCTTGCGTTGCAACTCACATCATAGTAATAGAACCAGCCTTTTAATATTCCACTGCAGGGCAAGGGCCTTTCTTCATACAGAAAAAGTTAGCATTGATAACCACGCTTGCTTAGGGCGAACTAGCAATTTCAGACTTTTCTTAATCTTTCGTCCAGATTTCCTCACGATCTTGTTTTAACCAATGTCAGTGATGTCAAGTTAAATTAAAAAAGCAATTTTAGATAGAACAGTCATAGTTGGCACTCTGTCCGGAGAGCGGAGGTACAGTCCCTCGCTTGCGTATGTACACTTGGCGCATGAGGGTGGCTTTGGCCTTGACCATGGCTTTAATAGGACGTAGCTTTAGTTACATGATGCATAGCAGGGAGCATCATAATCAAGAATTTAACATGAAGTTATTACTAATGAACTGGGAATAAGGATCATTTAACTCAATGCTTAATTGGTAGTACTTGGTACATTTTTAATTTAGGTATCTACATCGTTTTCACATTAATTATACAAACTATTGTAATTTTTTTTATTTAAAGAATATGTAAGTAGTTTCTTGAATATTCTTCTCCATACGAAACTGCCTTTTGCAAGGGGTGACTAGATTTAAATAAAATGACGTTTAAAAGTGCCTTTTAGTCTTATTGAAATAAATGATTTGACGCTGACTTAGTTTCAGTTAAATATTTATTAAAATTCTTATTGAAACTGAATTACAGTAGAAGATATTGAACAGGAAAGGGAAGGAGATGCTTTGAGTATAACACTCTTGCGCATGCCATTGAATAATCAAGGTGACCCGATATTTTTCAACTCAAAATGACAGGTGTAAACAACCATTGTATCACATCAACTCGACACATTATCACGTGTACTAGATTCTTCTCCAATATCTAGACATTTCATTTTCACATTGATTGATTTGTTGATTGACAATTGACAGTATCTACTTGAGTGATGTACATAATATGATGTGCAAAGATAAGTGGAAGGTCGAATGCTGATAATCGAATGCATTGGAATATTTACGAGTTTTTATATGTTTTTTTGGACTTTCTTTCTAGACGTTCATTTGTTTTTTGTTTTTTTGAGTGGATGTAAAGATTGCAAGTACCGTATGGGATAATCGTTAATTCGGTTTGCTATAATTTGTGTTCTGTTTTCTAGTAGTGTGTGAATTTACTAATAGGTACTCAAGGTAACTAAAGATAAATATTTAACCTTATACCCCCTCCTTTTTATGAAAATTATTAAATTACCCGGTTAATTAGTATGTTTGGTACAGTTAAAGTTTATATGGAAAAAGAGTGCAGAAAGCTAATAGTTTTATGTAGTGTGCATTAGAAATAAATTAAATGAATTACACACAATACCATGCGTTTGACACACACACATTTATACATAATTATTTAATAAATGTCATGTGTAATAGTTTTTCGCAATAGAACCTTAAGAAAGTCCAAACTTAAAGATTAATGATGAATTGATGAACTATGGTCGAATTTCGCGACCACTATTAAAAGGCATTAGTAATCGCTAATAGTGGGCCCTAAGGCCACTGGGACCACTCATCTCTGAGGGTCCAAGTCACCATTTCTGACCTGTATATGACCTGTATATTCCGACATAAAACCTGGATATATATGATGATGGTAATTTCACAGCAGCTTTACAAAAACAGAGAGTGTGTGATCGTACCAATCTTATAAATAAATACACTATAATGTACTAGTGTGTGTAAGTAAGCACTTAAAGCGAGCTAATGATTATTAATGACATGGTATAGGCTTAATTTACTAAATACGCAATGTTCTTATTGCCATTTTTATAGTAATTACCTTTTTACTTGTAACCCACTAATGTGAGTGAGCTTAAGTGTACCGCATTAAATTATTTGTGTGTGAGTTCATATATAAATGTGTTTATGTATTGAAGTAGTAATGAATAAATAATAATATATGGATTTACAGAAGTCGTTTTGAAGAAAACGCCTTGTATAGTGTGTGATTAAGAGTCGGTTTTATTTTGAATCTAGGGACACCTACACTGATTCTTATAGAGGTAAGTACTTGAAGTTTCTTGTTCGTTCTTCTCCGCGGCCTACCTCCGTTTTGGAACGAGCAGCTAGTTTCATCTTTCTGACTAACTGACCGACTCGTTGACGATTGAAAAGTGCCTGTAAATGGTGTAATTGAAATGAATGTTTTGACTTTGACTTTGAAGAAAAGTCTTCGCCAAAATACTATTTTGACAGGATGGTACGGTCAGCAAAAAATTCGTGTAAAACTTATTTTTATGATTAAATAGACACAAAATAATAACAATACATTGCTTTTCAGCGTTTCAGGAATAGATAAGTACTCGTGATAATTTATTTTATCATAATTTGACATAAATTCTGTATTTCCTTAAATATTGTGATCAGGAATTAGGGTTTAAGAATCTGATGTGTCGAGTTTTGCTAACTGTCTGTACCTACAATTTGACAGATTATGATTATATCAGAATGATTTTAAGATTATAGGTTATAAAGAAATCGTATTTTTATTCAAGATAGGTGTGTGTTTTAATATTCCTATAATAACTTTATTGGTCCACTATCAACTAGTTATCCGAGAGACGACACACATGTTTACTAATTAACACTTTATGATCATACTATTCGGCTATCTTAAAAACATAAAAAATACTCATTATTGGCATTACGTTCAAGTGTCGTATAAAAGAAATAAACCTTTAATTTCTAATTAAAAACTGGCCTACAAGATAAAGCTACCAGCAACAACCCATTAAAATAGTTGTTGCCATGTAAAAAAAACTATCGTGAAAAATATGACAGACGGCTGTACTCAATGTATGTTATAACTTATAACTGTAAGTTCGTTTGGTGGCGATAACATAGGAAATTTATGACTCCCCTTCAGTATGGGTTGCCAGACGAAGTAGGCTTTTGGATAAATTATTGTAATATGACGCGACCTTGGCAGTCTCAGGCTGGTACCAACTAGAATAGAGGGCCTTGAACGAGCCTCGTCTGAGGCACGTCAATTAGCAACTGTTTGACATGTGACTTACTGCTGGGGTTAATAGACAGCTGATAAGGTTAAAGGAAATTGCATAATACTTCGTTGTTTTGCGTGAAATGGATACCAGGTTAAGTTTATATACCTAACTCTTTAAGTTAAATAAGCTCCTTATTTTAGATGTACTTATGTAAATGTGCTTTATCTAACTTTTTAATAGATCTCCAAATTTATTCATCAAGTATTTTAAGTTATGGTCAGTCTCAAACTTTCAGAAATAAAATTCTGAATATTAGACATTTTTACGACAAACTATTTTAATAAACTCTGGTACTCTACGACTTTCCCGAATCTCACAAGTTGGGCTCGCTCATAAAAATTGCAACGAGCTCACAACTAACGTGCCGAAATGAACCAAACAAAAACACAGCTCATGCCAATTCATTAAAACTTTCCCGCTGATGACCTCCGTCGCAACACCTACTATTTATACCGGGATGGTAGAATTTTCTCCCGACTGGCAACACTAACGGCGCGACAACGAGCCAAAGTTAGATTGCAAGAGGCCATAACCCCGCTTCTCCACTTCAATCTCCCCTATAAGATGAGAGGTGTTTGCGAGATGTCGGCTAGGTTTTTTTTCTTGACGCGGATAATCTAATTTGGGTAGTAAATGTTTTTATTAATAAATAAGGCGGGGATGAAGGCGACGTGGCGTCTTGAATGTGTAAGATAAACGTGAAGATTCGTGAACTTTGGTCCTAAGATACGAGTAAAGGGTCGGGAACTTTGGAATGGACAAATTAATTCTTAAGTAATTTTGATACTGAGATCCTTTAAACTGCTTTGCGTCATCGATAACTTTGGGTCCTAAAGGGGCCACAGTAATGGCGCTTTGGCCCTTGTTATGATGTAGATGGCAATGACACCATTCTGTAACACAAGTACCTACCAAGCCGGAAAGTATCAAATTGGCATGGTCGAGAGACCTATCACGTTCGTAAATTATGTTCTTTTTAAAGACTTTCAGTACAATTGAATGCCAATGACATGCCAGTCACATGCTTGAAGCATACTACGAAAGTTTGTATCAAAATTATCATTAACCACACCTTTATCAAACTTCTTCGTTATGACAGATGTCAAACGATAATGAAAAATAAAATAAGTACTTGTTTTATTTTGCCCCACCCAGTAGGTGCCTAAAGATAGACAGTGTCGCCGAGGTTGGCCCAAAAGATTACGTGATAATAGATCTATATTATAACAAATTAGTGATGACGCGATGACGCGGAAAAAGAGTGCCTGGAAGGACTGGATGGCAAAAGCTCAACAGTATGTGCTAGAAAAAAAATGTTTACTGTCCCTAACAAAACCATAATCCTGTCTTCCCTTACCATCATGTAGAACAAAGTATATCTAGTGATCTACGAAAGTTGTTCTCACGAGATCTTGATACTGATTTATTGATGGCAAGAATCAAAAGTTGGTATCGCACTGGACACTTGTATCAAGTCGTGTATCGCGTTGTTTACCGATGTGTCTGCGATGGTACTCCACTGGACAAGTCTTAAGGGTTAGTGTTGTTAGCTCGTAGATAAGAATGGGTGTAAAATCTGCAGGTTTTTCAGTCTTATGACCATTTCGTGGATTCGTATGCTTAGGTAAGTGTAGACACTTCGCTTAAGTATAGCTAGTAGACTAGTTATACTTATTCTTTTCTTTTTTTTTGTGTAGGTATTGTGAATTGTGATAGAATTACTTAAAATTGGCTTGATTTTGTCTACACCGACACTATTAGATAGTAATTCTATTCTAATGTAAGTATTATAAAATCTTACAATTTCAACTTACTGATTACACAAATACATTTATTATAGGTACTAAGAAATCTTTTATTTACTTATAAGAATACTTCCAACTGTAGAAAATGTGCCATTTTGATAATTAGTCATTTAGAGAATTGGTCATTCAGATAATTAGGCTTTTTGAGAATTGGCCATTCTGAGAATTAGGCTTTTTGAGAATTAGGCTTTTTGAGAATTAGGCTTTTTGAGAATTAGCCATTTTGAGAACTAATCATTTTGCGACTCCGTTGTCATTTTGAGAATTTGGCATTCTGCGCCTAAACCCCTTAGCTGCACCACGGTTTCACCCGCGTTCAGTTACGTCTTTGTTTATTCCTCCGCTTCCGTAGATCATAGCATGTTGCTATGTAGATTATACTATTCCTCATGAATCTGGCTATTATACGCAAAATAATTTTTCCAATCTGACGGGCATTTCCAGAGACTATCGTGTTTAAACAAACAAGAAAACTCTTCCACTTGCTAGTCATGTTTTTTCCACTCCTTGGCAAAGGTCTCTCTCTAATCCATCTTCTTCTCTAATCATCTTTTGCGATCCTGCGCTTGGCCTCTTTCCAGGTCTGAAGGGATCCAGTCAGTGCGTCCCACCATCTGCTTCGTGTTTATCATTAGGCAGACATACCTAATATCCTGGCCAAGTGGCCAGTCCTTTATAGGTTGGACAGACTATTGTGCCATGTCAGCTATCTTAGTTTTGTAGCGCAGTATAGGGGTTCCTCATATCATGAGACCTATTAAATCAAAATGTAATGGACCTTTTACTTACCTACATCGTTTTTCTTCTTAATTTCCACAAAAACTTAAACAAAAAAATAATCAAGTAAATTAAATCGATTTGACTTACAATTTAATGAGATTCTTTTAATTAATATAATTTTAGTTGTAGTAAATATCTATAACGTCAACGACCAGTTAAAGTCAACAAATCAAGCCTCTTCAATGTTCTACTATTTTATTGCTAAAGCCACGATTCGATACTGCTAGCGACATCTAGTAGTACGAAAACAAACTAACAGTTTTGTTGCTGTCGTAAACAGAAGTTTCGTAGCTATATAGTTTGTTTCCTACCTTTTATTATTTAATACAATTAACGTAAAATAATATTTATTGTATTATTGAATTAAGGTGATAATCATTCTAAGGAAATTCTACTTAAAATAAATAAAAGTCGACGTAACTCTAAAAGTAATGTTGATGATTCGGTTATAAACTAATTAGCTACTCAAAACTACAGACCGATAACTAAAATTATGTAGGACTGACCCTGTGGGTCGTTCGGCCTTCGAACAAAAGAAAAAAATCATGACCATTCTTGTAGGCAAAAATCTGCAAGCATATTTTTATTTATTCATGTTTAATTAAGCGAATCGTGGCTGGATGGCCATTGTCCGACTTACCTGCTCGATTTAAATCGCTCGCAACCGGTTACCGGCCCGTCAACCGACTTTTATTTTCAACAAAAATTATTTACTAAAATATCACGACACGAATCATTCATCACAGAAGAATCAAAATAGCATCATTTTCAGTAATTTCAATATCCTTCACCACTTCTCCACACTTTTGCACAATGTTTTAATAGTTAACAAAAGTATTTTTTTCTGTCGAAACAACAACACAACTACCAGCCATTTTGTTTATTTTTCAAACAGTCTTAAATTCTCGTGATAGTGGAAAAGGTATACCTACATACAGCCTAGTTCAAGTTTCGTTCATTCCGTTTCGATTACATATCGCATCGGCGACGTTCGGAATTCGCGCCGCGCGTACTTGTCATAGAGCGCGGCCCGCGCGTCTGCTGCCGATGTTAACGTTGTCCGTCAAACACCGGGGGCGGGCCAAAGGGACGGGCCTCGGAATATATTCGGCTAACTTCGGAGCGCACCTCTCACTCTGTAGGTCGCGAAGTGAGCTGAGTCACAACCACACATTACGCTCACGTACTGTTGTTTTATTTCGTGTTTCTACAAAAATAAGGACTGGTAAGTGGTTTTGTAATCATATTTTAGTGTTTAATGTGTCTGTGTTTATTGTTGAGCACGTTCGTTGTGTAATAACAAGATGTGGTGTCAAACAAAATTGTGTTATTGTTCATCTAGCGTCTGTACTTTCGAAGTGTTTTTGACAAACTTCTCAAACGTGTTATTCGACACTAAAACTGAAATGGTACTAAGAAAAATAGTCTGGTTCATGTTTAGAACTTAAAACTGCTTGTAAACGGCATTTAAAAAAGTTGCATGGAAATACATTTAACATAACCTCAAAGTGACATTCGCATTTACTCCACTCGTCAATAGATGGCGTTGGGTGCGGGAGGCGGAGCTTGCTAACTGCCACACTAGCTTGGACGTATGTCATTTGCGATAATTGAAGGTTAGTTCAGTATTGTCGAAAATTTTAGATAAGCGTTGTTTATTTTATGATCACCCCCGTTCACCCCCGTCGGGTTATAAATATGGGGTTCCGGATTGGCAGGCAAGTATTTTTAATCCCTCTATTTACTGGCTATAATATATTAGATAACTTTTTGTTTTAATGAAATACAGTCGGTGCCATAAGTTTAGTAACTATTTATTTTTTTATCAAATAATGTAATTTTATCTAATAAAAGTGCTTACCCATAATTTTGCTATTTAAACCAAAGGTCAGTGGGTCGTCTTAGGGGCGGATTTGTTGGAGTTGGAGTATACGCTTAGGGGCACTATGAACAGCAAAGAAACAAAAAAAAAATTTTTTTTTGGTTGAAAAAAAAAAAATTTGGGACTTAGAAAATTTTTGATTTTTTTACGAAAAGTTTTTTCGGAAAAGTTCCAATTTTATTGCAGCATCTTATTAAGCTAGTCCATAGAAACAAATTAAGCTCTGAGAAGTATGGCCCTACGACGCACCGTTTCCGAGTTATGGGTCTTCGAAATTTTTAGTTTTTTATAAAACACTCTATATTTCCAAAATGGTAGGTCGGATGAAAATCTTTTCTGGAAAGAAATTGTTGCTCTAGTCGAGAACCATAAGATGGTGTAAAGAAACCCGCGGAAATTAGTAAAAAAAAAAAATATGAAAAATTTTCTAAGTGTCGGATCGTCAGCTTGCGTATCTTTAGGGGCACGGGACTTAGTCAAATTTTCTAAGATTTTTTTTTTTACTAATTTTCGCGGGTTTCTTTACACTATCTCATGGTTCTCGACTAGAGCAACAATTTCTTTCCAGAAAAGATTTTCATCCGACCTACCATTTTGGAAATATAGAGTGTTTTATAAAAAACTAAAAATTTCGAAGACCCATAACTCGGAAACGGTGCGTCGTAGGGCCATACTTCTCAGAGCTTAATTTGTTTCTATGGACTAGCTTAACAAGATGCTGCAATAAAATTGGAACTTTTCCGAAAAAACTTTTCGTAAAAAAAACAAAAATTTTCTAAGTCCTAGCGCCCCTAAGGCTACACTCCAACCAAACCAAATTCTTATCACATTTTCCTTAAGTTATAGCTAATAAGAAAATAATTTACTAGAACAGTGTTGACTTGAATTTATGGTTTTGGTGCATTTCGCTGAAGAAAAAAAGAAACTTCGTACTACATTTCACTTGTTCGTTGTCAGCTATGAGACGTCGGGAGTGCGTACAACGTTGATCCACTGCGCCTTGTAGAGTTGTAGCGTCGTCAGAGAAAAAATTGAGTTATAAAATATATGACGCTCCTTTTTTGTAAGTGCTAATATTTTCTTCGTAATAAATTACTGAATATTTATAGGTTATTTCTGCTTTTTTACGGCTTACATTTTTATACCAACGAATTGTGCACGTTTATCTAGATTGTATCTTAGCTAGATCTGAGATTGCTGATCTATGTGTGACATTTTGGTTCTCATTCATCTAGAACCCGGATGTCATTAAATAGAAATAGAAAAAGCTCAAATAAAAATTCACGCTTCGTAACTTGTTTGATTCAGAGGTCACATGTCAGCAGTCCCTCAGGTAGACCTAAACATCTTGATACAAAATATCCAAAAATAGAAATTATTATACTACTTAAACAAAAAACTGTCGGTGCCTTGCGGACCGTCCAAGGCGTTGTTGGGGGCCGTCTCTTGACAGATTTATAGCGTGCGTGGCTGTTACTCGTACGCACTCGGTCCCCCTCCCCGTGTGCCCCGCGCCCTTCGCGACCCGCACGCCATCCCCTTCTCACGAAAATTAAATCGTTCCATATTTGAAATTCTTTTAAATCCCACACCGATTGAAATTTTGTTCCTTTTTACCATTTTTGATATTTTTATTTATGGCACCTGAGTTTTGTTGGTGACTGTCCGCTGACGTTGAGACCTCCTCTTATTTATTATCAAAAAGTTTACGGTTTCTTTTTATTTTATTAAGAAATAATTTAAACTATTCACAGTGACCTGCGGATGGAGCATTCGTTCATTCATCTGCACTTATTTTTAATTATTAGATTTTCTTTTTATTAAACTTAATCTATAAGGTGTAAATACTTGCCATAACCCTGATATCTACCTCAAAAGTTCAAAACTATCACATCACATCCGTTTAAAAGCAAGAATCCTTAACAAGATTTATGACTAACCGATCCGACTTTCTTACACGAAAAAAAGCCACCACGTTTTTTCTAATGAAAGCAAAAACTTAAAATTTACGATCGTCACAAACAATGATAGTAATGCATCACTCGTCATAATGGACAGATTACGTCTGTCTGTACTGGACAGATTTACGACTTGTTGCATAATAGCTAACTGTTCATGGACAAAAAACGTTGCATTCATTCAAACATTCATAGAAACGGTTTTAGTAATTATAATTTTAATTTGTAATTCGAATTGAAGTAACGGTCGGATTTGAAATTAGAATTTGATACGGCGAGTTTTACGGTAATGTAATTTAGAAAAGCTTTCTTTATTAATATGGCTTGTAATGTTCAATTAAATTATTAAAAATTCCAAAATATTTGACCGTAGTTTTGGTATATTTAAAGTTGTTTTTAACTTTTCATTTTATAAGAAATTTCGTCAAAAATTATGTTCAAAGTTGTCAAGGGTTTTCCCAATAGAGTAGCGCCTTAAAATGTTGACGAGTCTTTATTAAAATTATGAATTTTAATATGAAGAAGACAAAGATTCGCCATGGGTCAAACTCAGTGATAAATCTTTTAGATTTATTGATTCCTTTCCATGAATCTTAATGTACCTACTTGTAATTTATGTTTCTTTTTTGAAGCCTTCATTCTAAATTATATAAGAGAACCTAAATATTATATTTAAATAGAACGACCAAGCAGAGACGAATGCGGACTTTAAAGTAACATTGTAAGTAGTTAGCTTTTTTATTGCGTTGAGTTAATTTTATTAATCTACAAATCATTAGAGTTGTTTTTTACAACAATTGACCAGATAAACACGGACTTAATTTGCTAAGATCTTTGATAGGTAGGTTAACTCGGTGAACCTAATGCACCATCGTCGATATAAAATATTAAAAAAATACTTTATTTTATTTATTTATTCGTATTTTCTTCACTCATAATCAAGCCATTATCATACATCTTGCACATTCATAGTATTATTTTTAATAAAAAACAATAAAACATTTATAAAAATGTCAAAAATGTAATAAATCAAAACGGCCGTCACATACCCCACCATATACAGGTTGTTCAAAAACAAACGCACATTTATTTAGATACATATTAAGCTAATTAATAATAAATTCAGTGTCCCGGATTACGGTGACGCGCCGGGACAAATGTTTCCGGTCGCACACGGAACGGCTTTTATTTATTTTTATTATTTTTATTTACGAAATAAAAATTTATGGTCGTCGAGACCGCCTTCCGTGAGATTTAGCGAGTGTGTCATAGACTCGGGGAGCTGAAAACTCGATCTGAATTGAATTATGTACGTTTTTAATGGTTTCGCGGTTCGTACGTCGAAAAAGGTTGTGGTAATGTATTGGCGGGATTGTGTTTGTGTGATTTAAATTCATATTATCGGCAGACAAGTGGATTTTAGGTTGTATTATGTTTTTTGCAAAGTTTTTGATATATTTTGGTTTTCGTATTTTTCTATTGACTAAGGATCATCATCATCTGCCTAGCTTTTTCCCAACTCTGTTGGGATCACCTTCCAGTCTAACCAGATGCAGCTAAACACCAGTATTTTACATGGAGCGACTGCCTATATGACCTCCACAACCCAGTAACTCGGTAATACGATATCCCTTTTTATACCAGTTGTCAGACTTTCGGACTTCTGACGACCTGTAATGACTGTCACAGATCCACGTATGACAGCCGGGACCAACTTACGGCTTAACGTGCTTTCCGAGGCACGGAATGATGTCAGTGATTGACTAAGAATGCAACAAAGAAATAACTTACTTTGCCAAATGGTTATAACTTTACTCAGTAGTTTCTCGAAAACCCATTACATACTTAAGCGATGCATGGAATTTAAAATTGATCATTTAAATAATAAACAATAAAGTTTAATAATTAATTTGTCTATCTAATTAAATAAATATCAACTTATCAAAATGGTGATATTATTAATAAAATTCAGAAGCCCCAAATTCTTATGAAATAGCTTTTTAGACAAGTATTTTTAGCTTTCTAATTCTGTAGATAGTCACATTTTTGTTTGTTGAGAAGGCCATGGACATGTAACCAGTTTCTTCAAGCAATTTTTTATCATGCATCTCCATCATTCATTAAAATAAATATTAAAGAACTTTAAAGTACAAAACCTTTAAGGAACTGTGAACCCTCACGTTACCTATGACGTAATAACGTGAATAATTATACAACTAAAAGATCCATTGACCGTAGAAAAAATAGACCTATAAAGCCGTAACTAAATTTCAAAACGTCTAATGATTTACTTCCGACAACAATTCACAAATGTACTTTAACTTAGTATGTGCCTTAATACAGTCAAACAGCTATTGTTAAATTACATGAAACAATCACCTTGTTAAACAGAGAAAGAAACACTATCTCCGTCAATTTATCTGCAGCCGTACGCTAGGCTGACAAACACACATGCACGCAAACAATAACTTGTAATACAAGGCTGCGTACAAATTTAGTTATACACCCACTCGGGACCGACACGATTATTTATAATAAAACCCTTTTTTATACGATTTTGTTTCCGATTCAACATAAATAAGATATGTTATTTAAAGTCAATATATCACTTGACAGGTGGTAGGCAGCCATTTTTATTTTTACACACTAATTAATACTCAAAAGCTTAAGGAACAAAGGTGTTATTCGCTTGGCGCGTGTATGTACTCGGGACGGGCAGACGTTTCATAAGATTTATACATATATCAAAGTAAGGCTTTGTGTGAATGTAGTGAGAGATTTTAATCAACGTCCGAATGCAACGGCAATAAGGGGCCCGGTTCGATTCCCGGCTCGTACAGGACGGTTGATGCGATTAATTGAGTTTAAACGATTAATTAACGATTTCTCCATACAGATGTGTATCAGTTTCTTGAAGACGAGATGTATTTTTGAGTGAAAATTAAAATGTCCGAATGCATTTGTAAATCGAAATGTATTTAATATTTTTACGAATTGCTTCCGACTTGTTACCAGTACATAATGAATAAATCTTTTCTTTAATTAATTTATATTTCGGCGTCCATTTTTATTCATTGAACAATCCATTGAACTAAGTGGCCAATATATCGATAAACAAAGTACAAGCATTCGTCCTTTAGGTCACGTAGATGACGTCATAGCGGCGGACATCTTGGATGAAAGCAAAATAACAATGTTTTATATTAATAATTAAGTGAACCACCCTGTATATAAAACACGGCCACTAATCACAGGATATCGTCCACATAATAGCTCCAGGAACAACATTACCGCAGTAATGATGTTGTAATTCATTGTAATAATTGTAATATACCTAGTGGCCGTCGACCATACAACTTATTGAATACACAACAACTGTAATAAAACATCGAACATTAAAGAAGTACCTACTTACATAATATTATTTCCAAATAATTTAAGCGGCACATTAATTTACCATAAACAATGTTTTAATAAGTAGTTTGAATACTAAAGCTAGGCTACAAGTCCATAATAAAAGTATTTTACCCACTGTCAGATCTTTATAGAAGGTTATCGACACCAAGCAAAAGATCTTTCGTAATCCTTGTTATATTTATGCGGAAACTGTACCAACTATATTACTTGTAATCATAAAATAACCGCCTTATTCGAAGCCAATGTGACTACTAACGCCATCTAGTATGGCAATAAAAACCTAATGAGTCCTTACTCGCTAGAGTTGAGCTATAAATTATTTAGTCTGTTAGTATTCTCGGGTTAAATAGTCGAGTGCGTATTATTGAGAGGTTTTTTTTTATTTTTTCAATGTTGTCACGTCAGTAGTGATGGGGCCTACGTTTGGGCAGCGGAGTGTTAGTGAGGCGCGTTGCGTCGGCGGCTGACGCGGCGGCGAGCGCTAATCGATGCGCGCCACTGCGCTGTCTTCCGACGGCGGCCATTACGCACCTTTATGGCCACCCAGCCCCCGTCCCCCGCGCCGCTCTAAGGCGGCACATGACGAATCAATATGCCGCCAACCGACTCAACACTTATTTATTTGACACGATTTATTAGCCGAATGCCTGTAAACTTTTATGCGCCCCTCTGTTCTCACCCCCCCACCCCGGGCCGCGAGGGATGCTTTATGATGGACACAGCAGTGATAAAATTCTATGTTTCGGCTGCCGTCTACTTTTATTGGGAATCGGAACAGATGTCTGGATGAGACTAGAGGGAGCGAAATTACTATTCGAACGCCGAATAGTAAACGTTTCTCCTGTGTTGCCAACCATCCAGGTAACCATCCAGGCTATAACAATTTCTTTTTACAATTTCGCTTCATTAATTACCATTTTACTTTGCCGGGCGGTGCAATTAACATTAGTTACTTTTTTACCGTCGCAAGCGCTCAGCGACCGCGGTGTAGAGACAAAATGTCGGCAGGAAATGTGTAATTTTTTCACAAATATTGCGGAAGGAAGACGCTGGCTTCCTCTGGCCTGTTTAGATGGTTTTTATGCTAATCGTGGAGATTTGCTGGGTTTTCTTTTAGCGCGACAATTATTCACGGTGTGCGGTCGCGACTCGCCCTTTAAGAAATTAGCGGTAGGGAGACCACGCTACCGCGCGGACTGACTCTCGAGGCTCGTCCCTCCCACTTACTATTATACGCTTAATCGTCAGCGTACTTATCCGGAACAAAATAAAGGAATAAACTTAGTCAGTCGGTGTAAAGGAGTCTTATTTTCCTTTGAGGAAACTTTTCTTTATAAAAGACGGGCCCCAAATACCTAACTGTTCTCATTATCAACAAACAAAGTAGGCAAATGAATTATGAATGATGTTGTGGGAATGAATAAAAAATAACAGTTACAAGATAAAGGAAATTAATTACTTAATTTTACACGTATACAATTTGCATATTTAAACACTAACGATATTCAAACGGAAATAAAACCTTTGTTGAACTTGCAGTTATGGTTATGGCACACAATAAAAAACAAGAAACTACAAACCGTACAAGGTCTTGAAAACTACATAATTAGCGACGAAGCCTCATAAATCATTAATTACGAGTAAACAAGTAGAAAATTACACGTGCCTACCATATTACCAACCCCTTCCAAGCAAACGCAAGAATGCCCGATAACAGTAGGTACATAATATTAAAACTATTTACGAACACACAAACATTGCATTGCTGGCAACATTAGCTAACGCGCGCCGCACTTATTTTTTATGTCCCCAACGAATACTAAGCATGGTCGCCGTAAGTTTTAATGGACGATATACATGCATAACAGTGCTTTTACGAGTAGGTAAAGACAAAGCTAACGACTTAGCACCAATAAATTAATTTGCCGATAAACACGAGCCGACTGGGGTACCTCCTCAAACGGAAGCTTGTACTTTAATTAAAATGACCATCCCCTAATGACCTTTGGGTATTAGATAAAAAATTATCCATGCAAATGATGCCGTAAATATTTTATTTGTCGCGTGACATTTAATCTATTACTCCACATGTAAACGCGGCAAGGATTTTTTTCCCTCGCAAATTAATGAAGATTCGTATAAAACGTGGGTTCGACACAGTCCGTCATATGGTAAGTATGTCATTATTTATACCGCATCGCGCTCGTATCGTGTCCAAACTCAATATTTCACTTAATGGAACAGAACTTATAAACGAGTCGATTACTATTGGGGAACCAAATGAGTCGATTTAAATCGATTAAAATTTAACAGCAATTAATACAATAGTCGATTTTAAATATCGCGCGTAATTACTAATTAGTTCCAAAATTCGAAATATGGACAGTTGAAAAAAGAATTCTTTTTTTTATAGTGGTAATGGGTTATTTTTGTTAAGTGGCAAGAATTTTATAACCACAAGGTGCTTAAATAAAATTCTTGTCGCAGTCGACCAGAACGTCGCTGTCCCTTTGATATTGATAAAAATGTTTGCAGCAGAAGCTGTTTACGTCAAATAAAAGTCGAAAATATAAGAACAGGAAGTGTTTTATAGACCCATTGACCTACATTTTATTCTATTCCGCCAATGACGATGCCAAATGTATTTGATGAAATGTACGAAACGAATGAGCAGGGAAGCATTTCGAGTGGAGCCGAGACCTTTGTACAAGCTCGGTGTTATGAAGGCGCGTGTCGTGTGCATGTAAATGTAAAACAATTTCATCTACCCGCTTGTGAACGACGGACGGGAGAACCCGTGAGCCGTTCCGTTTCACACGTCGACATTGTAACTCCACCCGCTCCGTTCCATACTCGAATGCATAACAGACAAACAGGCTAATCCCGGCGTTATCGTAAATTGTCAGTTTATGACGTGCGGAACGGCCGCGGGGCCGGGGGGCCACGGGGCGAGGGGAAGAGTTTTCTAATTTCGCCCCCTGCGCCCGTTTTGATGCGCTAATTCGTGTAAGCAGTTTCTGAACGTGCTTGTTTCGAGTTCACTTCAATTTGCCAACGATGAGTTTGCTACTGGGCCGCTCTTACTCTCCCGCGCTTAAGGTCGGGATTGAGGGGACTCCTCGCCTGCATTACTTTGCAAGGTTATCGTCGGCTTTTACATAGAGTTGCGCAATTTACATACATTTGTTTGTTCGGTTTTTAAATTGGGGAATTAACTGTGTTAATCGCGATGTTGTTTTGCTGAAGGCCCCCCCTAGCAAGTTTCAAAGTTATGTTACCTATACGCATAATGTTATTTATTTATCGTATTCCATAAAAGACGGACGGACGGTCAGTTAATATTACATTACAACAGAACATATCAAAGCGCGGCGCGCGATGGGATCTCGGCCTGCGCGGGCGCATCAGCAATTAATACTCTTCATTTAATCGATTCCTTCAATTATTCCACCTTGATATATGTTAATCCTTTTCGGTCTCGGCCTCCCCGGGATATTGTTGGCTATAATTACGTGGGAGGCGACCTCTATTGACAAGTATTGATGTTTTTAATCTGATGTTAGGATAAGACGTTAGTATGCGTTCGTCCGTCCGTCCGTCCGTTGATTTGTGGCCGGCCGGCTCATTGCCTCGTAATTATTGGATTTCGGCGCGATATTTATTGGCATTTCTTCTCACAGTCGCCTTGATTTATCATTGGGCTGTCATATGGGAGAGAATTATTGCGATGCGTGCCCGTCCGGAGTCCGGGGAGAGCGTTCCATAATCGAAGTGTTTTTTTTTTCGTTTATTAAGGCTGAATCCCCGAAGGTACATCCAATACGTCATATTTCAATACGTTACGCGTTAGGACACATGATCACCTCCATTAAGGCGCGTCTTCTCCCGACGGATTAGCGCCGTCAGTGCGGCTCGAGTAATGAGATGGCGAAAAATATTGGAAATAACACGCGACAATAATAAACGTATAATAGGGGAACGTTCGGTGCGCAGCTGCGGCCCACAGACGCTAGGGGCGCTACCGGCGCGCTTTATCGTTCATCGATGATTAAAACCGAGTTAAATCGATTAATTTATTTTAGTCGATTAATTTTATTCGACAATAATATTTTTTATGGATTCTGAATTAATAGTTATATTATTTATTTTAGTTTTACAACTTTATAATGATGTTACAAACTAGTTTGGTCATAGTTTATTAGTTAAAGCATCGATATAGCGCTTTATTTCTCCGAGGTGATAAAACAAGACTGTGATTAACGACACAATCAAAGTTATTTATAACTTATTAATTTGTGTGTTTTGCTAACACTTTATAAGAAATTTGCCTAATAAAAGTTAGAATGGTGTTCAAAAATATACCTAAAACCAGGCTGTAGAAAAGCATGAATTTTAAAAATGACAACATTTAATTATTTTAATAATCTCAGATACTTTTTATGTAATTTATTGTTAAGGTACATATTCAGTTAAAATAGAAACCACCCAAGTAATTAATTACTTCCCGAGTCTCAACTTATTTCCCTCTGTCACATAATTTCAAACTACCAACGCCATCTAGTTACAATAGTGCGAACTAATTTATTACCATAGTCATAAAACCCAAACATTTGTTTTCACTGGCAAACAAAAACACAAAAGTAATCCTTATTAAAATGTACAAGAAATAATAACACGTCTTTCACGGGACTTAATTGACTATAAAGTAGCTTGCATTTTCCCGCGCAAGCAATGGCGTTCGCGCCAAAATGATGGATTAACGTCACACGAGTATTTTCTTTTTAAAACGCAAACAAGAGCTCGCCGGCAAAATTGCATCCAGCTAATATTCCCTTGCCAATCATGTTGTTCAGTCAATTTTCAATTTTCCCGTTAATAAGGACGTCACTCCCGTCTCGAACAATATCAGCTGTTTTTATTGAGGCATAACAGTGTTAGGAATATGGAAGAATACAATTTTCGTTTATTAAAGGAATTTTGTTTTAGCTAATTGGTTTTAATTAGAGTCTAAGTTTTCTGGAAAGTTAATTGTGGATCAGTTTTACCTAGGTATTATCTTTGTAGTAAAGTAGGTTCGTTGACTGAGCAGAGAAACTTAAAGTAATTAGGTAGGTATTAACGGTTAAATATTAAATATCACCCATCAAATATCAATTGGGTAGGTATCATGATTTTGATAAACAATTATTCATACGTTCAAAATGTACCAAAAGCATACCTACAACATGAACAAAAAATTAGATGCTAAAAAAGTATGACACAAAAAACTTAGCTCCAGCAACCAATCAGCTATTTCGACTCACATGACACGAAGCAGAGTGGCGCAGTGGAAGCGTGCTGGGCCCATAACCCAGAGGTCCGTGGATCGAAACCACGCTCTGCTAGATATCTCTTTTTGCGTTTTAGTTATTTTAATTTTCTTTTTAATGTTTAATATGATATTGTTATTTATTTTGTTAATATTTTAAGGCACTTGTTTACTAAAGCCGTATATTGCATTGAAAAGTTTATTGTAACTTTGTAAGCAAACCGTGTCGTAATCTAACTTGTAACAAAAATATCTCTTTTCCTTTCCCATTATATAACTCCTATATATAACAAAATTTTCTTCTACAACTTCAAGACTTCTAATCGTAATCGTAACAGTAGGGTGACCAACATTCCCTAAAAACGAAAAAAAAAATCGAATAAAAATTTAAACATGGCGTATTGTTTATTACTTCGTAAAGGCAGTAAAATCCAAACATAAGAAACTCATAGACGTATCAAGTCCATTAGCCGACCGTCACTGGAGATTTATGTTTAATTGAAATCGTCGAGTTTATTGTGGTGGCATGATTTATTCCATTTATTCGAAGCGGACGGCCGATAGCGGTGCACTTTCAATTGCCATCGCTCACGGCTACGGGACTCAATAACAATAGACATTGTTTGATTACGTGTTTAAAAGTTGGATGTTTGTTTTTGTTGATTTTAAACGGTGGGTGATCGTGTTGTCGTGGTTGCGTTGATGGCTCTATTATGGCGCTGTTGTTTTTAAGTTGCATTCGGAATTTGGTTGTCATGCATGCAATATGGACTTAATATAATTATGAAGCTTTTTTTTGCTTGTCTCGACACGATAGAAGTACCAATCGGATTGAACAAATATTTTGTGTATGATAGCCAGATTTATGAATAATAGTATATATAGGTATAGGCTACCTAGGTATATACCTAACATCACGCTACCGGAGCAGTAACTGAAGATGAAACTTAATGCGGATGATAAAAACAGAAGCTATTGTATTAATAAAATCATTGAAGTTATTGTAGATTATTTGTGTTACTTACGTCTTATTTCAAAAAGCCTAAAATTCATTATTTACGGTGACCTTACAAAATAAGGTTCCTATAATTTATTTGTTATCATGCTTTTTGCTATTAGAATTCTAAAATATCATAGTCTAAGATAAATTAAAAAATTGCGGAAACCATTTAACAAAATACGCAACTTACCCAAGTAGGTATAGCAGCTAAGAGGTTTTATAATTACTTACTGCTTCGTCAATAGCACTGGTGCGATGGCGTATCGCGTGTCCACGATATTGAGTATTAATTCCCTTCAAAGTGAATGGGCAACATAATTCATTCGTTTATTTGGCATTTTAATTCATACATCTACGCAGATACTGATGTCGTGTGCGGCTGTAATTCAATCTTTGTGTTTCGCAACCAACAGTCCCTTGATAATCTCATACTAAAAGCAATAATTTATTCACTACCAGCGAATACACACCGCGTATCTATATATTGACATCTCTTTATTACTCCTACATGAATAATATTATTATGAATCCTTACACGCGCAAACAGAAAAACAAAACAGCTCCTGCCTCGCGAAATACGCGCTTAACACAACACAATAACGTCTAAAATAAACAAAACCTAACTGTAGGTCAACTCAAAAATAAACGGACGCATACATTTCCACAAATCCGTGTCAAGAATCGAAGTGAAGTTTAAAAAAAAGGAGCTATCCTACTGACACGAAGCTTTAATAAATAATTCCTTTTCACATGTTATTATTTATTGGACGCCACGCAATCCAGCCTCCGACGGGACTATAACGATGACGAATACGAGATACGTTTGTAAAAAACCCTTTTGAGTCTTGACGCGTGATATATTCCTGCGCACGAGTGTTATAAAGAACGCGGCGGGGTGCGCGCGCGCCGAGCGCTGATTGGCCCGCGTAATGACTCCATGCGCGGACGTTCCGTTTTCGAAGTACGACTGTGACGTAGACTAATGACTGCTGTATGGTAAACCAATGACGGATAGGCACCTCTGAACCTATTGTGTATGTGGTATATAGAAGTTGCGCCGGCGTTGAAATATTACGTCGATTTGCCAGTTCTGCGCTCAACGGCTAGCTCAAGACTAATTCTAGGTCATAATTTATAGCAAAAAGATTGCAACTCTGTTTGATGATAGCTATGTAGCAGAGCTATTGAGCTGCCGCCTGCCGCACGATTTAATGGAAATTAAACCTTGTAATATTATGAGTGCTTGCCACATAGTATATAAAAAAACTATAACTAAGTAACTATTAACCGCATTAATCAATTGGTGTGACAGGTAACATTTACAAAATCAATTTATCGGTCAATCCGCTCTGAATCCGCAAAAAAACTGCTGCCAACAAACTAATAAAAGGCGATTATCCTCTTTATTTCATTTCGCGTTTATGCAATTTGGAAATCCGATTGCACATTCTTCTTAATTTAGTTTACCTTAAATATGATTTGTGGAGACTAAGCGTAGAGCATAGAGAAGCAATTAAATACAGCAGCAGGATAAATGTAGTGCGAGCTATCAAAGTCACTCTTGATCAGCTACAAAATTTAAATAATAACGCAAATACTGAGCTACGTTTCATTTTAATGCCTGTGTACCTGTGTTAGTGCTGTTCCTAAAACAGCAGTTATACTCCTGACAAGACGAGGTACCTACAATAGTTAAATGAGTGCTGAAAATAATAACCAGCCCACACGGTTGGTAGCAAGCTTAACTGTCCAGGATGCTGAGATAATAATTTACTCGTACATACAGATAGTTGACATTTTTGCTTTTGGAGACTCTTAGAATGGACACAAGAATATAACACCTGAACACTTTGAAGTCATAATCATCTATAAGACTTTCAAAACTCCTCGCACCCAAAATCCCAATCAATCTTCAGGAGCCTCACCTCAGTCCAGCTAAAAACATGTGTGTCATCGTTAGATTGGTACTAATGAATCTATCAATCCCCCGGGAGGCATACATTGTCCGGCGGCGACGTGTGGCTAGGGTTGCCAACCATACTGTTTTGAACAGTATTATACTGTTTTTCACTAAATTATACTTTTTACTGTTGAACAAAAATAAAGTATACAAAATACTGTTTTCAGCATCAAAATGCAAACACATTATTAAGTATTGTTTTTATTTAGTCAGAGGGCGCTCACTGCTCAGTGCAGCGCAGCCACAAACAAATCACACTGAGTTTCTGAACGAATCTGTTAATAGTGTCAAATATCCAAGACTGTCACTCACTTCCCGCAACCTCAGCATTTAGTTATAAGAGTTTTTTCAGTAATGAATGCTATGTGGCGGGAGGATAGAAATAGATCTCGACCATCTATTAATTTAATAAAAAATGAGCTCTTCATTTATTTTAATTTTAGTTATAATTGTGATGAGGCGTATGAAGTTTTTAAAAAAGATTGTAAATTAGTAAGTTGTGCATGAAACTCTAAAAAATATGTATGTATTTAAAACACTAAATAAATAAAATACTGTTCATTTTTCTAAAATACTGTTTAATATTCTTATTAGGCCCGAATATACTTTATTTCTTGTAAAAAAAGTTGGCAACCCTACGTGTGGCCAACTTACCGGCAAGATTGATTAGTTCGGAAATTTGCTTGTATTTTAATTGATTAAGTATATAACTTTGTCCCCGTGTGATTTTATATTTTCGTTGATGGGTGGGTATGGATTTTGTTTTGAAATTCTTGATTTATTTGGATTTGGTTGAGAATAGATTATGTAAAATACCAACTTAAATATTCTGATTGATGGCGTAAGACACTGGGGTTATGTTCAATAGTTTCTAATACAAGATCAAACTTTATACTTCAGCTTTGCAATTTAGCAACATGATTTACTATAATTACATTAACAGCACAATTTAGAAAAGTGAGGCTTATGGTTGAGTTCTAATTTAAGCAATCATTATCTGGACATTGATTGCTGCTACTTTAACAAATTAAAAACAGTAGCAAAGCTACCAATTTTTGTTACTTGTCTAAACTGTCTACCATGGTTCTATTTCTTACCCAGACTTATATTTAATTCAATCATCTTTATAAATAAGAAAACCGATTATAAAATTCACCCTTTTTGTGAAAACCTTGCCTTATCATTTAGGTTTCATAAACTAAACATTTTTGAAAAATACTTGCATAAAATAAAAATTTTGCAGAAAACTCTCAACACAAAGGCATGGCGCCATCCATCTACATATAGGAACATTAGTCAACGAGTCAGCAACAAGTGCTTTGACCTAGTTGAGACCGTCTTAACGTAGGACACCGATTTAGTGTTCACACTTTGAATTCAGTATTTTCTTTTTGATCGAATAACAAGCAGACATTTTAATAGGTACTCATACATATTTTAAATGTAGGTTTATTTTGTCCGTGATTTTCCTGACGGAGATTTGGATACCCTATCTCTTTCTATATGTAGCAAAAATTAATAACATCGATGTCCAAAGAATCAGCGAGGATATTGCACTAAGTAAGTGGTAACAATAATAAATATTGCCATTTAATAGCCAAGGAATCATTACTATGTACTAACTACATTGTACAACCCACCTTGACCCAGTTACCGTGTCGACCTCGGACCCACTGCACTGGTGTCCCAAATCACTGCGCTATCCTGAAACTCGAACATTACTTGGATGTAGATAAACACTATTTACTGTACGACGCACTAGCCAACATAGTAGAAAAATGACATTAGACAAAGACAAAGACGGCTTTGTCTTTGTCTAATCAGTCTCTGGACAATTGCTTCTAACTTATAGAATTCTTTGTTACAATCCATCGTGTTTCTGAAGACATGGCTCTATTTGACACAAAACCTATGTTAAAAAATAACCAACGCTTCGATTCGCTTCGCAATGTTTTTGTCAAATGATATCGCTACATTATACTTTTCATAACCGATTTGTTTTGCTTCTATTCTTGCATTGCAACAGCCACATGCTTAGGCACATTAATCTGCACTCGCACGTCTTTCCACCGCGGAAACAGAAATTATAATAAGCAATTATCAGCGAGCCTTCAATACAAGGTGCACTTGCAAGCGTACTTAATTTTTTTTCAACTACCCACATAAATCAAAGGGCCCGCCCCCCTCTAATGGGAATTATAATTGATTCCCTCCCAAGCTAGGTAGTTTTTGTGATCGTAATGCAGGATTTAAATTTGTTTGTCGGTGTATCTTTGTACAAATATTGGAGTATAATCTATGTGAGCTAATTAAATCGCATTGTTGTTTGACTAATTGGAACTCGTATGTTAGTATACGCTTTGATGAAGGTAAACTGTGGGGGGTAAACTTTTTCTGGCCTATGTGGTCTATATAACACTAAGAAGAGACCAAAACTTTGCCAGAGACGATACTAAGTTGACTGTATGGACTAAAAAATGTGATACGTCTAATAAACAGAATATTAGCCAAAGGCAAACCTTTAAATATCAAATCTTACTACATAAATCTGAGAGAAATAGTAATACTTACCCCATACTATGAATAACTTGAATTGACACATCCAAAATAAATTGTAAAAGAGACAACTAGTAAAATGAAAAATTTGACTGGTCACTTTTTGCTTAGGCAGCCAATCACCCAAAAGACCATCACCTAATACATCATCATTCTATGAGCATCACCTAAGAATATCTATCAACACAATACTGAAGCAAAATCAACTTGTCCCGAGCGTCACGAACACAAGTAAACGACGATTGATAAACTCGGTAGCGTTACACAGCAGTCTATTGGCCCGATCGCCTGTTTTAGTGGACTAGGTAGCAAGTTTGATTCGTGGAAAATGATATATTATAGATATAGCGCTTGAAGACAATATCCGCTTATAGTTTATGTACCAACTTTATCCCTTTGTTTTAGTGAATAGCCAAAATGCCGCAGTATCTTATGGATTTTTGGACACTGGACTAAGCGAAAAGGGTGCATGTGAAACCTTTTAAAATCAAATTGACATTCATTTAGTGTGGTGTTACTGAATGTCGAATAAGATAAAGCGAATTTTTTTGATAAATAGTAATTACCTATGTTTATATTAATTTTCTATTATTATATGTCAAACGACCAGTTACCAAAATAGGTATAGTGAAATGCGTATACAGTCGAAACCCGCGCCAATCTATAAGATATAAGTACCCAGTCCATGTCCAGCTCTTGCTAATTCATATTAGCAAGAGCTGGACATGGACTGGGTACTACAGCATCTTAAAAAGTTGTTGACCGACCATTAAGCACAAGTACATTTAATGAAGTATGGCAAACTTGCTGCAATTATGCTATGCAACTGAAGGTACAGAAACGTTACAAACGATCAGAATTCAAATCAAATAGACAATACAAAAATCGCGTGCAATCGCAAGCAGCGACATGACATCACAATTAGCTCGAAATTTAAACGAAATTCAAAATAATGAGACCGTGTTCCATGCTAAACAGTGACATGACGTCACAATTAGTTCCAAATTCAAAAGGTGTTGAAAAACCGTATCGTTTGTATTGCACGTGTAAGGTGGCTGCGGGGTGCAGTGGGCCCGGGGGCGGTAGGGGGGGGGGGGACGCGGGGCGCACCTCGATCGATGGCGACGTCGTTATTCGGGCGACAGCCTTTGACGACGTCGCGGATGCGTTCCGCTTGCGACCGCTTTTAATTTCTTCATTTGTATGCTGATTTGTGATTGAGGGAATTAGGTTGTTGGGGTATTCGTGGAGCAGAGACCTGGCACGGATTATGCAAAAGTTCCTCTTTCAGTGTGTCCTTATTACTTTTCTGAAAAACTTGGTATGTCTTGGATAGAACCTTGAGTGCTTGTATGTAACTTACTTTAGCGAAGTACGCCGAAAATTCACCAACACCCATTTAATCATGAAATGATTGGAAATTGGAAATGGTGACTGCAATAGTAACTATTTCGGTGACTCTTGACTTGATGTGCAGAATTTAAGGAGCGTAAATTGCTCGAATCCAGCCTAATCCCCGGAATCCTCAAGCTCGGTTGCAGATTCTCTAAATTAACTGCAGCTTCAGACAAAACTATTCTGCAAAATAGCTTTCCAAACAGTCCCAAGTGGAGTCCACCCGGGCTAGGTCCACGCCTCCGCGGACGCGTGACTGACGGACGTCCGCACACTAGCACGCCTTACCCACACACTATCACAGCACCCCCAATACATACAACTCACCCACACAACACCTTCTATACACTCGACGTTTTGACACTTGACAGATGTGTGCCCAGAGTGATGGGTGGCGCGCGCCGCGAAAAATACGAGGGAATGTTTGAATATGGAATACTGAAAGAGTTTTATTTATGCTCCTATTTGTGATTGGCAGTGCCAATTGATTCTTGGGTCAAGAAAAAAGTCCATAAGTTACTTTTTAAAAGGAAATCTTTATATAGGAAAAAAACCGCAAAGTAGTTACGTAATGGGTGTACTGCATCAACTTTTCTAAGTTTATCTTGGACATTGCTGACATTTGTGAACGAAACAGTCTGGAATCGCCAGTCCGCCTTGAGCAAGCGTGATGATTAATTCTCTTGCTCCAGGAGCAAGAGAATATTAGGCTGGTATTATTATTAAAAATTGAAGCAGTGAATAGCGACTGCCAATGACAGATCGGGCACATTTCATAGCAATTGAACACGCAGTTACTTTGTTCAATGTTATATAATACAATTTACAACCGATGTCGATTAGCGTAGATACCTGTACCTACCAAAACTAACAGATTTGACGGAAACCAAAACGAGAAAGTCCCTCACTTGTTAGTCATAGCTCCAAAATTGTCCAAATGAACTGAAGGACCATTCCCACTCACTGGCATGATTGTGTCGTCCGCAAGCGGTGAGCCAGTTATCCGTCACCAGTTACTATCCTGCTGTCCTGTCGCAGTATAGTGATCCTTTGTAACTGACACGTCACTGCTACGCTTGGTTTCGGCCAGTGTTAGCACTCGTGTGTCAGTTGAGTTTATGTTTTCAGGATGTTTCGTTGATAAGTTTGAGTAACACACTCATCTGGGACTGGTCTTTTAGCTGTCACGGCTATTTTAAATGTATTTTGAACTAGCTTTTGCCGCGACTTCGTCTGTGTAAATGTAGGTTATTTCCATCATTCTTCTCCATTAGAACCTACTGTTAGGGTCGAACAACTAGCTTTAACTTTTGGACTGGCACCTTTAAATGTTTTAATTTGACACCATGTGATTTGATTTGATTTACACGGACAAGTACCTAAAAGTATGACTTGAGTAGACCATTTATTAGTAATTGTATGAGGATTCAGCATTAAATTATACTGTGCTTTTTGTCTCTTCTCTATGTCATACTGACTTTTGTGATGTTTTCATTTTTTATTCTTGAATTTCATTTTCCCTTCAATATATTTTGGACATTCGCGCGGAGAACATGCTCCTAGCCCAACAAGCAATACTTTCAAACTGCTTCCATTTTCCACAGCCCATCAAATCACACTCGAACCGGACTATTTTAAAACCCAACAAATCAATAAACAAATCCGTTCAACAGCGACTCCAATAATTAAAAAGTTCCCCGAACAGCGGTGTAATGACTGCTGTGACGTTAACGACATGGCTGACAGCGAAGCCATTTGTCAGCCGTCACATGTCAGCTGTTTGTCAGCCACAATGGTGTCAGGCGGCGCGGGGCCGATTGACGCGTGTCACTCATAGCCCGAACTACCAGTTGTCGAATGCTTCTCGACAGATACATATTCCTGTAAAAGAGCTGATTGGTTTTATCTGTTGGTGACACACTGTGTTAAGGAATATTATATTGTTTTAATGTAACCAAGTACCAATTTGTTATATCAGACGATCCTCCAAGGTACAACCGATACAAGATAAATTGGCAGAAATCCCATTGCGGTGGTACGATCATGATATTAGCCGGTAGACCACATGACCAGAAAAGTGCTCGACTACAAGTCAGGACCGAAATAACGCGGAAGACCCCGAGTCATATGGATGTCGGTAGTTGAGAAGGATCTTAAAAATAATGACGTGGACCCGACTCCCCTCCAAAAAAGACAGCTTTGGAGAAGAACGATTAGGAGAGCCGACCCCAAATAAAGATGGGTATCGTCTTGTGCTACAACATAGTATTACATTTGGCATACAGTACGAGTAGATATGTTCGCGAGTTGGTTTATAATTTGAGGTCAATGGTCCTCTGAAGATTATTTCAATACAAACGTGCCAGGAAAGACCAGCTGAGTCACCGATCCCTAGGGATCGAGACCTAAAAGGAAGAGACGACGCGCGACGCTGAGATTCTCTTGGGACTACTCTACATGTCTTCAGAAAAGATCTACACAGAATGTCTAGTTACCAAAATTATTAATTACCAATAGTATCGCCCTAAAATCGAGTAATTTTGAGAAACAGTAGTAAATCGACGTTGTATACAGTGATAGGACAGGTGCGGCGGAATTATTAATGATAGCTTGATTCACACCTCGACTGTCCCTGACGCTCCGTCGACGCCACACTGAAAAATACTTTTCATTACTATATGTTCAAGCCTGTTAGCCTTTATAAGGTTTACAGAGACCATCCTATTCAAGTTCTGCACATGAATTTAATTGCATAGGATTGATTTGACTTCTCTGAATAATGATTAATGTGTTGATCTGAAATCTTGTGAACCATATCTTTATTGAAAGATGACAGAATTGCAGAAAAGAAAGTTTCTGATGCTTTGTATTAAAGAGAAAAATGTTCGAAATTCCTCGGTACGTATGTAATGTGAGACGTTTGTGGTTGCGTTTACGAGATCGCAACACCCACAAACAGAGCTCCTAATGCCTCGTTACCACATAGCATGAACAATTGACACAAAATTTTTGCACCGTTGAAATACCAACTTCGATCATGCACATCATTTAATTTATGGGCTCAAGCGAAAACAATACAAATACTTCCATAACTCAATTGACTACAGGTATGCGGCGTAAACTTAGCTACTTATTACTGCCTTCGTTGCATACATTATAGATCTGAACAACTATTTACGGTTAATTCGCATCGGAGGTATATTTATTGGTTGGCGGTGACGCCTGACGTCATCGCTAATGTCTGTGCACCACGCGATTAGCCCCGACGTCGCCATAACACTTTAAACTAGGTTGCGAATCTTCCAATTATTAGTTTAGTAGTTTGAATACTCGTTTGTATTAAAGTTTTGTAATGAAGGTTTTTGATGGTATGGCATTTGCTGTTTACTTTGTGAATTTGTAATGCGCTACTTTAACTCTTCTAACGCTAATTGAAAACATCATCGGTTCGTCTCAACAAGATTTCGTTCATTTTTCAGATGTTGTCACCGAGAGAAGACGATGACGACGACAGCCACCTCTGCATCAAATGCAACACCACAATCGTCGGCTTGGACAACTATGTCAAACACAGGAAGCAAAGATGTGGGAAGCTAAAGCCTGAAGACCCGAAGCCAGAACTACCGGCTATAGATACTTTGGAGCCCTCTTACAGCCTTGGAGCAGATGTTTTTTTCCAGTCATTGGAGCTACAGAGCAGTGTCAAAAAAACATCACTTTCTAGACTTACACCGCCAATTCCCTTACCAAAAGCCAGCATTGATAGAAAGAGCTCCTTGGTTGTGTCATCCACTTCTAGAGATATCCCACGGATGAGCCCTTTAGAAAACAACCTCAGAGGAGAAGACTGGATTGGAGGACACAGTTTGAGGATAGGAAGTAATGAAGACAATCAAACTAAGTTAATAAACGCAGTGGCAAGCATAAGCGGTGCAGTTAAGAAAGACATCCCCACTTCATCATACAGCATCCATAACTATGACTATAAAGGCGATGAGGAAAGTGACGAATCTGAAGAATCAGAAGATGATGATGAGGAAGAACATCCTAGTGGTGCAAAATGGAAACCACCCCCGAATTATACAGGAGGAAAATGGCGACCAGCTTCCCCTGAACACGAAGACTGGGATATGAGAGAAGAACAAGAATACACTGGCGGGAAGTGGAAACCGATCATGCCAGATAGTAATGAACGTGATGAAGATTATGATGCACCACCACCAGGACACACTAAAGGCAAGTGGGTACCAGGTGCCAATGACAAGACACAAATAATGCAAACAACAATACAGACAAAGGGATCAGTACAATATTGGTGCGGCCCTTGCAATAGAAGACTTAACTCAAGAGCGATATATGATAAACATCTTCGATCACGCCTACATTTAAAGAAAGTTCTTCCAGAACATGAATTGGAGTTCTCTGGACATTTAGAGCCAATGAAGAGTGTGGTAGAAAAACGTATGACTCGTCCATCTAGATTTGTAAACGATGAAATTTACTCACAAATCGAAAGAAAAAAACAGGGAAAGGTCGGGGTGAAATTGAACATCAAAATTGAGAAGAAAAAAAGGAAGAGAAAGCCTAACTTTATTCACTGTTCCGGCTGCAAGTCGCGAGTAAGACAACATTTGATGGGAAAGCATTTAATTTCACACTATCACTTCAGAAAAGCTACAGATACTAACACAACTCTGTACCAGCAACTTATCTTAGACAACATGGATGCGATAGTTCATCAATCCCCTTTCCAATGCAGCCCATGCAAGTTCTACACAAACTGGCTTTCGACATTCATGCAACACTGGTTTTCTGAAGAACATGAACAAAAATTGGCATTGATTGAAGGCCGGCTATGGTGTTCGTTTTGCAAATTTGACTGCGAAACTTCACAACAAATGCTAGATCATTTGTCTAGCTCAGACCACAGCGAGGTTATCGCTGTCATTAACAGATCCATGCCGATCATTATAAGGAAAAAGACTGTATTGAAATGCGATGCTTGCTGCGAAGAGTTTCGATATAACTTCGAGATGAAACGTCACTGTCAGAAGACTGGACATCCATTGGCTATTACAGCAACAGACAATTATCAGGAACTCCATAAATGCCAGCACTGTAAAGCAAAGTTTAAATCTTCTCTAACTCTTGCTGCTCATCTGAAATCTAAACATAAACAGAGGGCTTACCTTTGCCTAGTTTGCGCAATGAACTTCAATTCCTCGGAGGAAGCTAAGCGCCACCGACAGACTTCGGAGCACAGGATCAAGAGGAGAGAAAACCTGAGGGAGCAAGGAGTGCCGACGAAGGACATGAGCAAAAAATGTCCGTACTGCACCGATAATGTTATTTTGAGAAATGTCTTGGTTTTAAAAGATCATATCCGGCGGATGCATCCTAATATACGAAAAAAGTAAGTACTGTATTATTATAAATTGAGAAAAACGGTTTCAAAAAACTACATGATCACGTTATTTGTTTCCAGGTGCCCCAAATGTGGAATGTCTTTCATCCTCTCCCAGGAAGTGACTCGCCACGTCAGAGACAATGCCTGTCAACTGTTACAAACTGCCCAGATTACCTCTTCCATCTTCTGGAACTGCAGCCAATGTCTCTTCACCACCGACTCTCAAGCCGAGTGCTTCTTCCATGAAGTCTTGCACTCAGCACCCAAAAGAGTACTCCTCAAAATTGGGGATACTGAGAAAGTTATCCAGAAGTATCCTTGCCCTCTTTGCCCGAAGAGTTTCAACAAGGCTTCATTGCGTCAGCATTTGAGGCAACATACCTTTGAAAGGCCGTTCATCTGTTCCACCTGTGGTGCCAACTTTACAAGACAAACTAGTTTGGCGAATCATTCCAAGAGTGAACATAGCACTGAAGTGGCGAAGATGCCGAAGTTGCCAGCCATTGTGGAGAGGATTGAAGAGTGGGAGTGCGGGAAGTGCAAGAATAGGTTTTCTAGCAAGTGAGTACATTATATTTAATTTAATTAATAACAGTAGGTCCGTTGTAAATGTATCTTCTTTGTGATTGATTTGTGATGGGGCAATCTAATAACATCTAAACCCAAAGTCAAACCTCGAGTTGCCCTAAAGCACCACTAAACATTCATTTGCATTGCATTGATTTGTTAAGATGGCCATAAAATTATACTGATACCATACTGATACCAATACTCGGACAATAGAAAGTCAATTTGATTTAAATCAATAAGTGATCAGCATTTGTTAAGACGGAAGCGCAAACAAAACGCATACAACCAAAATAAACGGCGCATCAGCGCATAGTCGCGTCGACATCAATTTGCAGTAATAACATGCGTGCGCGCAGCGGATGCGTTACATGTCACACGTCACACAACTCCTTCACAAATATCGGGATACATTCATAATTTGACAAGAGCGCTTTGATTATGCTCGCGCGCCCCACATTCCCGCCCGCGGTGTTGCCAACGATGACATTTTTATACTCTGTGGTAATAAATTTCTGCCCGGATGCATGGTAGGTATTTTGAGAGAGTGCTGGATCAAAATATTAGTGTCGGAGAGAGATAGTGGACGTTTGAATTTTATTGTTAGCACGTGTCTGTAACGTATTGGGGATTTGCATTTTGATCTGTCGTTCAGTTTGATGGCGCTAAATCGTGTGTGGTTTATTTGCTTTGACACTTGCGCTGCGAGCGTTACAATTTATATGTCGAACGTCACTCTATAAATAGTTGGGATCAGTCACGAAGGATGGACGACGCCGATGTAAAACTGACTGTGGTTCGTTAAATTTAACGGCTGTTTGTCCTCAGCGTTTAATGTTTTGCGCGACTACTTTCATAATAGCTATTACAAAGATAAACCTTTGTGCTTGTCCGCCATATCTACCTAAAACACGAACAATGGTGTCGTGTCTAGAACGACCAATTTAGGAGCTGACTAACCAGACATCTGAATATCTAATCGCTTCGTATTTTATAACATAATTAAGTTCAAATATACTCGGTGGATTCAAACGCCAATATAAATTGAAATTTCCAATCCTCCTTCGTCCATTAATGCTAAAATCACAGCAGTAAGACGTTGAAACTTAACCGCAGACCGCATGAATCAAGTCGGCGCGTCATTAAGGGAACTTTCAACGGATCTAGACAATTGTAGGACATAGCAGAGCCATTGGGGGCGTCTAACAGCGCTGATGATCTAACTTGTGTAATATCTTACGCGTTATTGCGACGCCTTGCATTAATGCAGTGCAACTGTAATGCGACTGAGCGAGTTAACTGTCGCCGCGGTGGGCCAGTGTTGCCAGATTATGCGCGCGAAATTATTACTGTAATGCTTATTAGTTTTGAAAGAGTTTTTGTGGCGAATGGGTTTTTGTGGCTTAATTTTAAATTACCCACTAAGTACTTGTTACCTTTGCTAGTAAGTAAGTAGTTAGGTTAGAAACTTCATAGATTTTTTATGTTTATCTGTCAAACTGGTTATCTGTGAGAACAAAGAATGTTGTGTTTGTCTCAAATCTTGATTGTAATTCATAATGTAAAACATACAGGTAAAACAATAAATTAAAACAAATGGATCCTGCCGGGCACAGCAATATTTTAAATAGGAGAAAAGAAGCGCATTGTAACAATTTTCTTAATAGTAAATCCTAACTAATATTATAAATGCGAAAGTAAGTTTGTTTGTTTGTTTGTTACCAGTTTACGCCTAAGCCACTGAACCGATCATCCTGAAATTTTGCATATACGTTGCCAGGTGTACAGGCACAAGCATAGGGTACCTTTAATCCCGAAAAAAAGTACTGTTCCCGAGGGAAATCACAATAACGTCCATATGACAGTAGATGGCGCCACGTGTCTATTGAATCATGATCGAATTTTAAGTTTAAACATCTAATACATTTTGTGAGTCTAGACGGTCGATAGACCAGTAAGTCAAGTCAAATAAACAACCTAGAAGTACGAAAGTTGTTTGCTTAATAATTTTTCACGCCCAAAACCGCTGAAGCGCATCCTGACATTTTGCATAAAGTGGCCTTCAGACGGACGATGCGGTTGCGGCAAACCGCAGGCCGCGGCTCCAAAAGCTGCAAAAACACACCACCGCGGTCACAGTGGCGGCCTGAAGTGCCATTAGCTGTGGTGTTTGTGTTACAATCGGACGTCAGTCAATATGGCTAACCGTAACGTTGTCTTATTACTCTCATTAGCCCTCTCAGAAGATGAGAAGAAAGGTAGGAAAAAAACCGTTTAATTAAACACTTGAGGTGTGAGGTACCTATATTATCATTAGCATCGCATATTACTCTGAATAGAGAAGTGGGATTAAATACCGGTCAAGCCCCGGCTGACTTACCGGTAAGTCAGAACAATAGAAAATCAATTGTGTCTCACTATGTGGGACTTGAGTAATTAAATTATTATTTAAATTCAACTAATTTCTATAACAATTTCCATATTTGGCGTCATTTTACAAAGCAGTACACGCGGCCCGTTGTTAAAATTTGCAAATAACGCGGCCGCCACAACATTCCGCGTTTGTCTGTGACCAACTTTATATACGTTGTCAGGGATACAGAAAAACTGCGTGACTGACACTGACATCAATGTGTCGTCAGTGACACTGACAGGTGTAAACGCATTCATAGAGGATGTATGGAAGAATGAAGGTGAACTTATATAACACGCGCTGTCAGTGAAACGTACTCATTGGCCATATTTCATATAGAATGGCGTCGGGTGTAAAAAGTGTGCAGCAGCCTTAAGGTTAATTCACACGTATCAGTGAAGTCACAGTTCCAGCACAGTTCCGACACCGTCCCGTATCAGTGATACAGTGATGCGGCAGTGACTCAATTCACACATGTCAGTGAAGTCACAGTTCCGGCCACATGACTGCCAAGTTTCGCTATGATATCCATTTATTAAGACGAAAAAAATTAAAATGGGTGCATGAACTGCATGAATCATGGCCGGGCAAGGCAATTAGGAGAGACTGAAGGACAATGCTTGACAATATACAATTTAATTAAAGATAAAAGTAAATATTTTGAATATTTTAAAATTTTTCAAAACCGTTTCAATATTCTTCTGCAGAAACTAGAAAGGTTGCAGCGGCGTCCGTGATCCGGTAAAAAATATTGTTGTCGCTGATCACGTCCGTGATTGCCGGCGCTGGAACTGATACTGAAAGCACTGTGTCGTCGCTGTCACTGATTGGTGTGAATGCCTTCATAGAGAATGTATGAAAGAATAATTTTCAGTGATGGTCCTGTGCCGGAACTGTGGCTTCACTGATGTGTATGAATCAACCTTTACACGGTGACGGTGCTGTGCCGGGACTGTGATTTATTTTTACTGATATGTATGAATCAAGCTTTAATGAAACGACCATTAATTGTTAGTTTGTTTAAAAATTAAAAACATTCTTTTATTATTTTTGGGTTAGTTTTCAACCGACTTCAAAAAGCAGGAGGTTCTCAATTCGGCGGTATGTTTCTTTTGTATGTATGTTACGCGATTAAGTACTCCGCCAATTGTGAATTGATTAGGATGATTCTTCTTTTTAGTTTGATAGAAATGAAATGAAATGAATTGGTCCCATAGAAATATTGTCATGATATGATGATAAACTTCGGAGATATGAAACGGAACTCCTCATAGGATCACAGCATAACTGTCGTAACAAGTAAAGTTGCTTTGTTTATACGTGTAGTCGATGACTGACTTAAGGAAGAGGGGGAGGAGGTACGTCAACGTAACCCCTCTCCTACCTCTTTCCAAAATTAAATATATCGTGTGAGGTATCGTTTGAAAGGGTTTTTTTTATAAGGATTTCAAACATTAACGACAAGCGCCAAAAAGGTGAATAATAAAAATCTATAATTTTTTGGTAGTTCGATAGTTTGACTGTTTTTAGGGTTCCACACATAGATCGGGAAAAATGGATTCTTATAGGATCACTTTGTTGTCCGTCTGTCCAGACTATGTTTCTCAGGAACGCCTAGAGGTATCAAAATGAATTAGATATTATTACTTAGGTCAGCTAGCCCTTAGAGCAGTGAAAAAATCAAAATTCTAAGTTACTTAACGCAATCTAAAGTCAAGGCCGTTTGTGCTCTGTTTATGGTGCATATTTTGACGCTCGCAAGGGAATCAAAACCTATAGGGGACTTTCCGTTCACTTAGAATTTGGCAAGGAGCAAGGCCAAGTAGAAGTAAGTAGCACAAGTAAAGGAAAAATCCGAAAACCGTAAATTCATCACCAAATAGGTATTTACTTTTTTGAGAAAGTAATAATAATTATTATCACTAACCGTGACCTATGTCGGTGCATGTAGACAACAGTTTTCCAACGGCAAAGTTAAGTTTGTCCCACAGTACTGTTTATATTTTCGTTCGAGGAATGTTCGGTGTGTTTTTATTAGAGTAGGTTACTTTTTTCTATTTTAAAATATCTCGCAGTTCCAACTCAGGCAAAAACTCATTGTGAGCCCGAGCAAAAATTACTGCTCAATCCCAGGAATCTCCCGTTCATGCCGCATTAAGAAGCACAAGCAAAGCGACAAGCAGCTTTGAGAGCTGATGAGATATTTTCTTAAGCCAGGAAAGACTGGAGAGCCAAGCCGCCCGCCCACCAAGCTTCTCAGAGAGCGACTGAGACGCCCTTCCAAACGCAATTGCTTTTGGAGGAACAAGCCAAAAGCCAGAGAGCTGTAAGAGCAACTGAGACGCCTGTTTAAACACAACTTCGTCTCAGAGAACAAGATCAGCCATTACAGCGACAAAAACTCCAGAACAGTCTCTTGCAGAAATGCAAACTGAACGTCGACGGACTTTTATGAGTCACAGTTGGTCCGTATTTAATAATTCTGGATCTGACCGAACAACAAGCCGAGTACAACCCGAATTGATTGTCAAATTCTAAACTAACGCGGGCGAAGCCGCGGGTAAAAGCTAGTATTTAATATTTTCACTTTCTGTCTGATTTTTAACAGCAGTATTATTTATTTATTTAGTTATCATTATTACTCATTTATTATTTCTTATTTTTTACTTCATATAGAAATCATGTCATCTTGGTGCCACTTCTTAATTGGAAAATTGTAGATAAGTTAAATATGAGGTAGGTAGGACTATTATTTTAATGTTGACAAATTGACAGTATCGTCAGTGTTGCCAGTGCGTATGTCCATAAAGTACAATCCATTACCACTATACTTACTTAGCTTGCTTGCAAGTGATTCATTAACGGTGGACGGAGTGAAATAGCACGCAACTGAAATGTGGCCAACACTAGGTATATTTTACAATATAACTTAAATTACTTCTCGAAACGGTTAGTACAATTCTAGTTGTGAGTATTATCTACCGGTGTACGCTGCAAGACGAAACTTAGACCTAGGTCTATCTCACACTCACATAACTACGAGCTAGTTATCTAGGTATAACCATTGTACTTACATAAGAACATACATACTTACCTATATTGCCAAACAAATGTTAGCTACATTTTAAAGGCGATTAAGTCCACCACCTAAATGGTGCAGTGGCAGATTAGTCTATCTTCATACGGTTAATCTTACGGGCTACGAGTTCGATTTTAGCTACACAGTTCTTTTTTCTTTAACTTCATTCAGATCGCTTGCAATATACTCGTCTCTGAAAGTATAGTTGGAGAAAATTAATAATCATATATAAGCTACTTACTTCAAAATATAAGAATGAAATTGGCGAGTAAAACGACATTTACGCAACAGTGCAGTAAAATAGGATAAAATAATAAATTATAGTACCTAAAGGCGAGCGCGCACTACGATAAAAAATCGTTGCGAAAAAATATCGCAAATCTGTGACCGCAGAAATCACAGATCTGATCACAGAAATATACTACAATCCGCGCATTGCGAAAATAATTTTTTTATAGATTTTATTTCGCATTAAAAAAATCGCAACGATTTTTATCGCGGTGCGCGCTTAGCCTAAGCGGCAAAGCACAATCATGCGGTTACAACTTACAACACAGGCCCCGTTGCAATGTTATTTACAGTTATAATTAAAACAATTTGGTTCCTCAAAAACATGGTAAAGCAGTAAGATCTTAAGCTGTTCCTTCCTCATTTAGTAGAACAAATTGACCCTCCCATAACCTTCTTTTTGATATCGCGTCGGTTAAAATCACTAGTTCCATTTTTCGCCACCTCCTGAATTGTTCGCTTAGTTCTGCACATTGAGTGCAGCAATAAATACAGTCAAATGCGTCCCATCACATTCTTGTACTCGCTAACTGCTAGCAGACGGCATTCTAAACGTTTGGAAACTGCAGTAATTAGTAGATCTAGAAGGAAACGATACTTGTTTATGAGTAGAATTTGGTAGGTATTGAATGGTTGCTTTAAGTAAAGTAATGCATTATTTTACTATTTATTTATTTATAGTTAATTAAAACGGCACAGGTCCAATTACATTAATTAACATAGAATTATAAATATTAAAATAAGCACTATTAAATGTTACAGCCATTTGACTAGAATGGATGTACTTAGTCCTGAATGCCTTACCAAAGTCTTATTATAATCAAAGAATTAAATAAAGTAATTGTTATCATCAAAATGTTAATTGCAAATTTAACAAATAGGTAATGAACAAATATTAAAAATATGACTACGTTATACTATTATTAATATAATATTTCATTTTACTTTGTTTTATAATGACAGGACTGCATTGTCGCGTCATGGCAGTAGCTGCACCAATGCTACGACAGCGCGTCAGTGCCCACATGACCAGTGTACATTTGTGGCTGCTAATTCTAGTCAACTAGCCAGGTGATTGAAACTTTAAAAAAAATGAGTATTTTATCTCATCGTTTTCACTTAAGTTGTGTACAGCGCCACCTATGAATATTAATCTAAACAAAAAGTATTTTACTTTTCAATGGTTTTTAAATGACACCGAGCTTGATACTGTTACTAGCAAAGTTTGTATCGAGCTCAAAAAAGATGGCGCTGAACTACTGGATATAAATCATAAAATTCACTATTTGATATACAAAAAATAATGATTATGGAGAGGTAAAGGTTGTTATTTTTTTCGTTTGCAACGGGTGTCGTGTTTTAATCCTAATACAAAATTTATTTTAATGATGAAAACAACACTTGCCAACTGCCATATTAGGATAGTTAATATTTACACATTTACATTTTGAATATTTATCAATTATCATTATGTGCATGTGCTATCAATATTAAATAAATGTAAATTAAACTTTGCTTTTCATATAAGAAAAATAAAATTAAAATTAAATATAGTTTTGCTACTCGATAATAGATGGCGTGCTTGTAATTTATTTCAGACATCGAAGAACTCATGGGGAACATGTAAAACATCACGAGTGCCACTTATGTACATTTAAGAGTGACCAAGCAAGCCATATGAAGCGGCACATGCTGTGCCATCAAGGAATCAAGCCGTACGCCTGTCCTCATTGCTCTTTTACCTGTGGTAGCTTGGTAAGAATTAGCTATATAGCTATAAAGTGGCTGTCTTTTTATTTTTCAATCAATAGTACCAATTATTATAGCGATTGATGATGAATAATAGTAGTGAAACAATTTATAATATTATTTCAATTCAACAACAGAGGGCGTTAGTAACGACGACTTTGAATTGCCGTTTTCAATGGAACTCAAAAAAATGTTGAACACAGGGTGTGTTCTCACACCTAATGTTTTTATCATTATGGTTTTTGCCGATGAACGAATTTCTTCTATATTCCTAATTTTATTTTGTTATAGGAGAATCTTCGCAAACACGTACTACGAAGTGGCCGCCATCCAGGTTTATTTCTCTACCATTGCCGACTATGTCCATACAATACAAATACAGCTATGGAACTCCGTGCCCATCTAACTGAAGCTCATTCCCACAAATATAATTCCAAGACTGCTGTTGAAGTTGTAAAAATGCACTTAAAAATAAGCGATAAGAAATAATGACATTGTACTTTTGATGTTTTCTAACATCAAATGAGCATCAAATAAAGACTTTTGTAATTTTATTCAAGTTCTTTGTAATTTTATAATAACATTCCTATCAAAGTCAAAGTCAAAGAAAATGAAATCCTTATTTTTATAGTCCCTATTTGGGTTTGACTTTTTAAGGGTGGTTGTGTAAAATAGATAATTTCATGCAAAATATCATAACTGTCGTTAGAAGTTTAGAACTGGAACGCGCTTATGTCAATGTCAAAACGCTCGCAACCGGCGCGCGGCGCAACTCCGCGCGCGAGATATCAGAGCGAGGGAAAAATTCAGAGTCGAAAATACGACTGTATCTTGTTGACGTCTGTCCGCGTCTGTGCGTTTTTGCTATCGATAAAAATATAACCCAAGCGCTTTCAGCTGTGAAACACGACAATATTAACACAAACAATTGTAAATTAAAATTCACAATTATAGAATCCGTTACGTAATGCGTGTTAGAGCATGGTATAATCAGAATATGTTCAAATTATTATCATAATAAACAGTGCAGTGTTTTTGAAATTGTAATTTTACGAATTATGACTGTTTGAATACACGTGTGGTGCTGGAAATCGATTAACATCCGTAATGTCGCTGAAGGTAAGTGCTGAAGCTTTTATTGATTACTTATAATATTCCGAAGACCTATCAGGTCGGTGCTATATTTAATTTTTGCGTGGGTAGCTTACCCTTTCGACCTGTTCATTAACAAGGGGTCGCTTCGTTTTATCGGAAATTACTTTTGCATGATCACGGGTATTTTATTTTCGTATTGACTTATTAATCTGAGAAATTACTACTCCAGACTTATAATAATTTATTTTAATAACGAGTAGAGGGAAAATTGTTGGCACTCGAATATTATTATTCATAGCTAATGTGGAGTTTCAATTATTAATTAATTACTTCCATATGACAACACTATGACAGTTTATGGTTATTGTCTTGTTATTAAAATCTTGTTATTTAGCTGCACTGTTATTTATGACTCTTAGATGTTGGAATTCTGATACCTACAAAGGATGGTAAAAAAATGTTTGCAATAAAAAATTGTAGGTACATTATTAGAGGGTAACAAACAAAACATAAGTTTTCATTAACTGATCAGTTGTTACATAAAGCTTACTGATAAATTAACAATACTTTTGTTTAAAATATTAGCAATTTACAATAACCATTTTTTGTATTATTTATGCCGGCTGAGTCAAGAATACTTATTCTGCAAACTCAGTACTAATTGCTGCAATGCCATGTGGTTTGAAGGCCAAAATCTGCATCATAATAATCTAAGAAATGCGCTAGAATAAAAGCATTGTTTTGAAAATCATCAACACCATTTTTAAAAATGGAATTAAGTATTCCATTTTTAAAAATGGTGTTGATGATAAGATCATTGACAAACCATTTTTTTTAAATGTCCTAAACTCACCCTTATAATAATTATTTATTTAATAAAAAACATTAATTAATTACTTACCTATTAATAATTAATGTTTTTATTGTACTTAAGACTACAAACTGAAAACATAAAATAATCTCAGATCTACATACCGAACTCGCTTTTATTTTTTTGCCAAAGGTCAAGGATATGACATAGTAATGAATGAGTATTGATTAGGTAATCTGTTGGCAAGGACACTGCCTACTAAATGGCTGACATTTTTATTAAGACTTGCTATGATGTTGGTAAAAGAAACAACATTATTTTTATACTAAGGTAGCTGTAGGTAGGTCTAGGTACTTACTAGGGAATGCAGAACCGGTGCTGTTTTAAAGAACCGGGATTTTTGGGACCTTCTGGCTTAAGAACCGGGATTCCCGGTACTATCGATACTTTTGATACTTTAATAAGTCTCTGTAAGAGAGTTGAAACGGAGAAAGTAAAAAAAAGACGAAATGACAGGGCCAACCAAATTATAATTTAAAACTTACGTAACATCTACAAAATAAGGAACTATGGAGTTCTAGCGTAGCATCAATCAGTCTCACTAACTTTATCGTTTCCTACTCTTCAAGCCTTTTCATTTGATACCCATATCAAGGGGATTGAGAAAAAATATGTAATCCGCCATCTTGGAACGGCGACCATATTGAAATTATTACAATACTGAGTATTGGTCATTGTATTGTCATCAAAACTAAAGGTGTATGCAAAAATTCAGCTCAATCGGATACCAACAAATGGTCGAAAAATGGTTTGCAAATTTTGAAAGGACAACTTACATACATACGAACAGTGCAAGCTAAATAAAATGTAAAAATAAAATTAAAAAAAATATAACTTTAAGCTTAAATATTTTTGCAAAACTTAAACATAGATATTAATCCTTACAATACTATAAATAAAAATACCCAACCTATAAAATTATAAAATTTTGGAATACTTGCTCAGACCAATATTACATTGGTCTGCGCTGATTCTTATAGTTACAATGGGGGCACTCAGTGACCTAGGTTAGGTACCTGTTTATTTATTTTTTTAGAGTATTTCTCTCCTGCCTATAATTATAATGATCTTAAAAATATAAGAGCGTCCAAATTCTTATCACTTAAACGTGATATTATCTTATTACAAAGGTACCCAGCGAAAGAAAAAGCTGTTTTCGGCTCTACACTTGTCGGTGGAATTGATAAAAGAAAGTCGAAAGCCTGCGACAAATAACGTCCACGATCCCCTCCGTACTCAAAAAGAGCCATTGCGATCCTCACATTCGTATTAAGATCTTCACTGTGAGTCATTCTTGTTCTGTTACAAGCAGTAGCTTTTTTAAGCTCTGCATTAAGCTCCTCTTTTTGAAGTGAAAACTTCTTTAGCGGCGTTGAGCAGTTTTTCTGTAATGGGTATAAAATCTTAAACTCGCGTCAGGACACGTGACCTGATCGAAAAAGCGTAAGACGGATGGAGAGTAGACAGCTATCCCCTCTCTACAGCGCGGCGAAAATGTATGCCTGGGCCTACTGTTTCGTTTAGACAGCGCAGGGCGCTTGCGCGAATGATAATTGTAATAGTTTTAAAGTTAAATTTTTAATGTAATATAAATTGTCATGTTTGTGTACGATAGCGCAATAAATGAATATTGTATTCTACCACATAAATGATAGTACTTTTATACTGATAAAGCAATTGGTGCAAAATTATTCCCTAACCATTCCAAAATATCAAACATGCTCAACGTTAATAATCAAGTTTTCACTTCTGCCGGCACTCCCGGAGTGCAACCCGTTTTTTTGATTGAGGTTCACTTTCTATGTCTTCATCTGTATCTGACGGCAATTGAGCTGTTTCCAAAAAAGAATCTCCTAAAGTACGCCTTAGCAGTTCCACTATCTTCCTGCATATTTCGTCACTACTTGGCCGAGTAAACACTGACAAATCTTAATCATGTGCGTTGGAGAAGGACATTTCAGAAAAAAAGAAATAAAATTAGAAAAATTCTAAACGCGAAGTATCTTTTGCCGAAAGTACCGAAAGAACCGGGATTTGGTTTTGGAAATTCCGGTTCCTAAAACAACGCAAATTTCCGGGATTTCCCGGTACTTTCGGTTCCGGGATTTCCCGGGACTATTCACTAGTACTTACTATGAAAAAGTACACAAATCTTTTTTTTTTCTCCACGCCTTTTTTCCTATCACTCAGTACCTAAGCATCAGTAGGACATGAGAGTACGACCACGGTAATATTATAAATACAGTACCTACTCCAACTTCATACAAACGGACGAAACGCGAGCTATACCTACGCGCCTCGATCTCGGGGTGCGCTCGGGGCGCAGACAGTCACGGCTGTACCGCAGCACAGTATAAATATACTACAGTAGGTGATCTTCATAGAAACGGCCGCAACGCGAGTCATACCTACGCGCGTCGAGTTCGGTACACTCTCGGTACACAAACAGTCTTGACTGCGCCGCCGCCGCGCCGCGCCGCTGCCGCCGCCGCCGCCGCTGCCGCCGCCGCCGTAGTGACGAATGGATCACAGAGTACATTTTATATAGGAATGGATGGTTTAATATTTTTGTAAGTAGTGAGCGTGCGATATCTCAACATGGCAAGGAGAAATTATAAACTATATTGTGCAGTGTTTGGTTGCTTGAATTCTTCGATAACGCACCCAGAGATAACATTTTTTTAAATACGAAAGGTAAGACTTTAAAAAAACAATTAAACACTTACCTACGTAATTTGTTTAATTTTTTAATACTTAAATACCTACACATTTCACTTTTTCCACCGAGTATAATACTTGATAATTTATTAATAAGTAATTTAATAAAATACATATTTAAATTGTGGATAGGGTGTAAAAAGTGATACGAATGACCTACCTACGCCGTTCCCGTAGAACTGGTACCTAGGTAGTTTCCTAGTTTCGGCTATCTGTACTTAGTTACTTAAATAATTAGGTATTTACCATAGACGAAATATCATTATGAAAAATGATTATGAGAGTAATACCTTAACGGTAACCTATTACCTGGTAATGATACCTGCCTACTTAGTAAGATTTTCATTGCTGTAGATACCTACGGCACACGCGATGAGATGGTTGATATTAAATAACGTTTGCAGCAGTGCGACATTGGATGGGTGACCAAAGTGCTCATAGCTGTAGCTATAGGTAGTAATGTGAACGTTAATAAGCTGAGATGCAAACAGATTTTATAATTACTCGTTAGATGTTTCTTTCATTTTGGTTGAGTAAGTAGATGTTGAAGTTTGTAAGGATTGGAGTTTGGTTTCCTTCGGCGAATTTTTTGAATTAAATCTTTGAATTATAAGTACAACGCAACATGTATTTTTATTAAACACTATTTCAATCACAACGAATTATTTTTTTAAACTAAAAAAAATATATATTTATTCACATAACTAGAAAGAAACTCAATAGGTTGATTAAATTAAAATACTACTTAAGTGCGGGCAGCCCTAACGCGCACGAAATCGTAGGTATTTAATTCAAGGTTACGGCCGAGTGCAACTACTGATTATCTTTATATTGTGGTACGACTAAACGTCGACAGACACTACGCCGACAGACTGAACACCGACAAGACTTTACTTCGACGGGACTCTTCGCCGACAGGACACTTCGCCGACAGGACTCTTCGCCGACAGGGCTCGTAGCAGATTTTTTGTTTTTTTATAATTTTGTCGTAGGGGGGTCACAGTTTTAATCTAACCTAACCTTTTTTTTTTATACGTACCTAAACTTTATTCACTTCTACTATGAGCCCTGTCGGCGAAGAGTCGTACACTGGTAGGACATGGCACTGCCAGTAGTCTTAATTTTTATTGCATAAGTAGGTACCTGATTTTACCCGCGACTTCGTACGGTTTTTTTTTTCACTCGCATTAAGTTACGTCTTTGGATACTGCTCCGCTCCCGTTGGTCGTAGCGTGATGTTATGTATTGTTATTAATATGGCTATCATACACAAAATTATTTTTTCGATTAGGTCTAGGAGTTCCAGAGATAATCGCTTTTAAACAAACCAACAAAAAAATCTCTTCAGATTTAAATAGATTAGTATAGATTACGTTTGGTTTGGTGATCCAATTGATGGTCATCTTCTAATGATCTTATACCCTTCACAATCCAATCAAGTAGTAAAAGTACTTAATAATAATTTCCCTAGCACTACTAACTTCAGGGACTAGGTACCTAGTACCTATAATTGACCGTTTTCTCGTAATAAACGGTTATAGTGTCTTATTCCTATGATTATGCTGAATTAGCTACATTACTAACTTCCCCCTTGTTAAACTCAACCTAGGTACCTCAAACAGTAAACAATTTTATTAGCGCGGATGGCGCCGGTTTAGTAAAAAACCAGTTGGCATTAGGCTTAATGGAAAATGCACTAACGACATATTTCTTCAGCATGCATCTGTGCAGGTATGCGGTAAATTCGCAGTAACATTTCACATAGGTCATCTACCGAAATCTACGGTCTATTGAACTGTCTTCAAGACATAATTCCTTAATTTTTACTACCGGTTATTGGAAGGCCTGCTCCTCTACTTTCATGAGAGAAAAATGTCCTTCAATCTATAAAGAAGATAGAAGAAGCATTTTTTAAATAATATATTCTTTATTTGGAATTTGAAACTTGCCTAATTATTTTTAGTAACGATGATAGCTGCAGTAGTCTGAAATTGTGGCGCGGCTATCAAGGAAAATCAAAACAGTCTCTAGAAAATACCTACTCGTATCCCTGCCTATCCTTAGGATCGACTAGGGGAATAAATAATAATCGAGTATGAGGCAGGAGGGCCAGGAGGTGGGCTAAGGGAAAATAAAATTATGAAGGATTCTCGGATATTGCACTCCCGGGGAGAATAAGAAAAAAGCAATTTCCTGTGTCTGTACGGATGGGTATGCGAAAAGTACCCTAGTGTGTCTTTCTGATAACAAACCATCTTTTCTCCTGAATCATCCAAATCAGTCGAATACGGTAATTGAACCGTACCTACCAGATAGACAAACCGACCAACTTTCGCATTTATTAAACTAACAAGCTATTTAGAAGTGCGAAATCGCCATCTTAAACCCAAATCGGCTACTACTACAATAAAAGAATAAATAAACTTCCACATTTGTCCATAAAATTCACTTGACAATGCCTCATCTAAGTAATTAATACTGGCTGCATTGAAACCGGTCACCGGTTGCAGAAGATAGTCCATATTTAGCGCGCCGGCGGCAAGGCTCAGAACCAGTTGTTCCAGTCATGGTGTCACTGAACCAAGGGTGGTCGGGATTCGCTATAATACCGATGACGTCATGCAATGCTTGTTAAATTCGAAAAGTGACGGTTTTGTACTTAAACCGGAAAGACGACCGTTGAGAGTATTTTGTACAAAATCCGGATGAGATTTGTTCCATCTTCAACAAACTGGTCCTCAATTAGCCCTGGACCGAAATAGCTAAACGGGGGTAGGCCATTGCCAAGCATTGGGATTATACATGCTGAAAGAAATTAAAAAACACATCGAAATATACAAAAAGTTTTGTTTGTGGCGATATGAACTCGTGCCTCTATCAAACGTAATCACTTACACAAATAACACGACAACCACGAGTCATGGCTACCGTCCAACATTAACATTGATCTTTTAGAGCCATGTTAGAATCTGGTAGTCTCTTCCATTCCTTTACCAAATTACTAAAACCATAGAGCAACACGGGTACCTGACGGAAGGGGAGACGCCATATGCAGGCGTTCCCCTCTGTCGAAACATATGACCAAATGGTCCACTATTAAGTCACTGTCACCAAGTATGATAGTGTTGTTATTTTGTAAATTGTTTGTTTGTTATCGATAAAAATATTTACTTACCATCAGTCGATGTGTGACATTTGCATTTGCAAAAACTAAAGACTAAGTTGTAGTTATGTAGTATGTTAATGGAAAATTATGCTGATACAAGAATTACTTACTTAATGACAAAAGCAAACCCACATAAGTGATAAATCTAAAAACCAGTAACAGATAAATCTGTTTTATATTCATCTTCATTGTTTTCACATGTAGAATCAACAAGAATAATGTAACCAGGATTTTGTAAAAACCTAATTTAAAAGAGTGCCTTGGAGATTCTTGCTCGTTCTTCTCCATAGAGGCCTACCTCCGTTTTGGAACGAGCGACTAGTTTCAGCTTTCGGACTAACTGACCGACTCCTTGACAATTCAAAAGTGCCTGTAAATGGTCTAATTGAAATAAATGTTTTGACTTTGACTTTAAATTATACCTACATGCTTTTAATTATTTTTAAATTATATCTACATGCTTTTAATTATTTTTTAATTGACAACTGTTGAAAAAGTAATAAATAACATAAATCAAGTAAAAAACCTGATTTCCCTAACAGAGTTCTTTAATTTATCGATAATGCGTATCGACAGCTGTTACAGCAATGTTTGTCAATGTACACACATCAAAAGTGTCTAGGGATCAACATCCCTAACATTTGTTAGGGATGTTGATCCCTAGACACTTTTGATGTGTATAGTTGCATCATGTCGTTACACTGTTAAGACACAAAATGTATCTATGTGTGTACGAAATTGTTAGTGTATTGTTATTATTTCTATGTGTGAGTTTCGTAGCGACAGACGATTGTTTTTGTGTGGGGCATTGAAAAGTGTGTTTGTGTGTGTATTTCCCCCCGCAAAAAATGACAGACTTTTCTTTACTGAAAAAATACGCTATGGCGTCTCCCCTTCCGTCAGGTACCCGTGTTGCTCTATGACTAAAACTAAAGGGAATATTAAAGTCTGCTACAAAAAGGAAGTATCTTTCTTTATGTAAGCAAAACTCTTTGACTGAAACTCCTTACATATTCTAAGCACGTATTACTATGTTACCCTTTTTTACTTCCTCAAAAACAAGAAATGTATTCCATTACGTATTGTTATAATTTTAGCGTCCATAACATGTCCATTCTACATCAGAACAGCATCATTAACTATCATTATCACTGTGGTGTAATACCACAGAGCACCGTACAATAAATGACATAATGGTTACTTTTAGCTGGCGTAAATTCTAGCCTTAATTTCGTAACAAACGTAGGCGGCTGAAATCAAAGTTGGAATTACAATCTTCTAAGAAATGTTATTATGGCCAAGTGAATGAAAATGACCAGTAACCATGCTAATTAAAAAAAGAGGAAAATCAACATAGGCGGTGATCGCGAGCGCCAATTGATGAACAAATTGACGGTTTTGCCGCCAATTTGTTGTCGTCTTCTAGCAGTTAGCAGTTTCGCTCCTAAACAATTCCAAACTAAGTTTCCGAGTTTCCGACCTCTTTAGTTCAAAACGATCTTCACAACTAGGTACTTTTTCTTATTTATCCTTTAAAAAGTTTCATTGTGCCGCCAACTTTCCGGCCACTGTAAATTGAGAACAAGACATGGTTTGCAAAAAAAGAAAATAAAGAACCCATCTGTTTCCCGGCAGTTGTAAAAGACGAAGAAAGTGGGTCACAGCTGCTAGTCTGCTACGCAAGCCACATATCACTTTACACTGCGACCTTTAATGGGAACCGGCCAGACAGCGCATGTACACATTCACATTGGCACATACATAATGTTGATACAACTATAATACTAACACCTTGCGAAGTTCCCTTAGGGTATTACAAGTCGTTGCTAGCCGTGCGAAAGGTTGTTAGTGGAGGTCAGGGTCAGTTTTTCCGATCGTTGTGTTAGGTCCTAAATGGACTAAAGGCACGATCGCTCTTTAAAAATCATAAAATTTGTTTGTGTCTTTCAGTATCATAAAATATGACCAAAATTTGATGAACGGTCTCTGTAACTTAGAAGAAGGAAGATTAAAAAAAAAAATACTTACCTATCGTTGTCCCACTGCAGTGCAAAGGCTTCTTCTCATATAGAGGAGGCACGGGCATTGATCACCAGTTCACCACTCTTTCTCAAGGCAGATTGTCGATTTCAGATTTATATTATTTAGAAGTTCAGATTTCCTCACTATATTTCCTTCACCGATGTCCAAGAAAAACTTAGGAAGTACATAAGAAACAGCAAAATTCACAGTAGTATTCGCCTGTGCCCGGATGCAAATCCACAGCCTCGTGCTTGTAAGTCGGTTTCCTTAGCCACTAGGCCATCACGAAATTAAGCATTGCTTAGCCAAACTCATATTCTGCAGAGAAACAAATTATCAAAACAGTATTCTTAGGCTTGTAAAACACTAAGAAATTATGAAGATCGTTATGTTCAAATAAACTACTACCAACACTCATTCACTGCAAATCTTCAATAACAAATCTCCCGACGATTCTATTTCCACCACATTTTGAAATCCCCCCATAACTGCGACATTTAGCGTCTGAACTAAATATAATCTGCTTAAGTATTCATCCGTTGCTCTGCAGCCCAGCCTGTCTGGATTTAGGTCTAGACGTTATAAATAAAACTAACATTGACTTATGGATTCGATTTTTCAAACGATGTTTCGGGGGAATATTTCCGAGACTGAAATATTTTTATCGTAATAGTGACATGGGTCATATTTTTGTATTCGTGCCTAGATAAAAATATTGATAGAATGTCCAATAATAGTGACAAGCTGGAATATTAACAAAGCAATATGAAATTATTCAAAACAGTTTACGACCAGGGTCGTAAACGGGGGTGCGGCAGACCACGAAGGAGATGGCGGGACGAACTAGATGGATTCCTCCAAAACTGAAGGGATGGAGCATGGATTTGTGAAAGATGGAAAAAGTGGGGAGGCCTTTGCCTAGAAGTAGGACAGCAAAGGAGAATGTTCTACTATATACCACTTCACTTTGTAATAACTTAAAAACTTACCCGTATACTAAATTCATTATCACTACCGCGATAACAAATCAATAGTAAGGACTATGACGTCACAGGCGGCCATTTGCATAAGTTATAGCCCATTAAAGCTATAGGCAATTACAATTGTTACGATCCCAATATAATGGCTGTATTAAATACGTAATCTAAGCTATTCGTTTTGCGAAATAAACCATGACATTTTATGATTTTAAATCTGTGACCCACTGCTATTGTTTATGTTTTTATGGTGATAAGATTTATTGAAATGGTTTGTTTTCTTGAGCTCATGGATACATAATCTTAAGAAAACACGAGTCCTGAATGTCTAGTCGAAGAGGGAAACGATATTAGGAGCTATGACGGTCAGTCGGTCACCCATGGGTCGTATTAGCGCAGATCACCGTCCCACTGCCAGTACCGAATCCAACTTGGCTTATCGTGAACCGGATCGTCGATCCACCCCGTGGGGGGCCGTCCCACACTGCGCCTTCCGGTACGTGATCGCTACTCGGGTGCCTTACGACTACGACCCTAACGGCCGCCTGCCCTACGAGCCATGTGCCCTGCCCATTGCCACTTGAGTTTCGCAATTCTGAGAGCTAGTACCTTAGTTCTTCTGCGGATCTCCTCATTTCTGATTCGATCTGCAGAGAGACTTCGAGCAGAGCCCTCTCCATTGCTCTCTGAGCGACTTTGAGCTTTCTAGGCCCATACCATTTTTTGTACCGTATGTAATGGCAACACGTGACTGACAACACACTGGTCAAAGACTTTCGTCTTGAGATACATCGTGATCTATTAGGCCTTCAATCGGCTATCGATAACGGCGGTTCACAGTCCAGTCGAAAAATCACTCCATATGTAACTTCTCAGTATCTGAACATCACACACCACCAATGACCACCATGCATTTGTGTTTAGTAGATCGATTATAACAAGTGCATCGAAGCAAACAGCAGCTATACTATAACGGGCTTTAGAAACACATGGAGCAAGTTATGTGGTCTTGTTCATAAGACCGTAACCCGGCGAGACGTGTGGCGGCTCCTTTGGCTTTTATGGAGCATAAATAAGTTACGTGTTTTGACCTCATAGACTGGAAATGTGCTTTTAATGCAACCCAACACTTTATTTGGATTAACTTATAATGTGCTACAACATGCTAAACTCGTAAAACCTTCACGTGAACCTTCGTGAAGACTATACTATATCTTTAGGAGGGAGAAGACACTACTTTTTTCTTTGATATGATGTTCAAGAACGCTTTCTAATAGTCTAATTGAAATAAATGATTTGACTTTGATTTAGACTTCTGCAAAAAATACATAATATGATCACATCCTACAATCCAACTTTACTCAATGCTGGCTATTTACTGACTCATCCGTCGTCCAGAGATAATATAGTTGCCATCGCTTCTAGGCCCTGGTTGAGACTGACACAGGAGCATAGAGATTGTCGCTAAAGTACCTTTTGCATTGTTTGCAGCAAACGGAAGAGTAGTTCAACTGCATCTTACCGGATGCAGTTAACATCATTATCTAATTGACATGCTACTTGTTAATGGACTAGAATTAGCCACAGCACTTTCCCTAATTACACGGCTGACATGCGAAGCGTTGGAAGTAAGCTTTTGTTATCTTGTAACGACGTTACGCCTGGGTCCCAGGGGTCAGAAGTATTGTACTCGCTAAAATACTCGAAATACTGTATTTGAGTACCTACAATGATCCGCGGATACCAACAGTATGTACTGTAGAGTCTCTGGCGGAGTCAGGTGCAACGTCATTTAAGAAGTTCGTGACAGTCCGGGTCTACTGCTGACAGGGAAACATTCAATTATTAGATAATACAAAAAAAAACAGAAATGATTAAATTAGTCCCAAATATAAATAAAGTGTTTCAATTATGGTCATATTGATGTTTATCCTGGTACAGTAGTGATGCCACGTCCTGAGATCCTTACACTGGAATCTGGATACATATCAGAATATCGAAAATCAAAATATCGAAAATCAAAATATCGAAAATCAAAACATCGAAAATCAAAATATCGAATGTATCATAATATCGAAAATCAAAATATCGAAACTCAAAATATCGAAAATCAAAATATCGAATGCTCATATGATCGAAAGATCATATAATCGAAAATCAAAATATCGAAAATCTAAATATCGAAAATCAAAATATCGAATGTTCAAAATATCGAAATTTTGTTTTTCGTGATACTTAACATATTTACCGTGGGGCGCCTTTTGCAACTTGCGTCAGTTTCATAGACCCCGGCATAATTTACGCTCAACAGATGGTCGCTCTGGGCGGTAAAAAAAAAAAGCTGCCGCCCTATCTCCCGTCAGCCATGTCGTCGGAGCTCCGCCGGCCTTCGGCCTACGCTCCTCATGTCCTAAAGTCGGACTTCTGGGACCAAAAGTAAAAAATCACTAACTTTTGTAGCACACATAGTGATTTTTTAAAACTTTTTTTTTTCTATATGACTAATAAAATTATTTCTATTGAAATTCTGTGATCTTCGTAGTATGCTAAGTCAAATTATGCCAAATAATCGGCGCTCTAAATAAACGTAAGTTAGTGATTTTTTACTTTTGGTCCCAGAAGTCCGACTTTGGGACATGAGGAGCGTAGGCCGAAGGCCGGCGGAGCTCCGACGACATGGCTGACGGGAGATAGGGCGGCAGCTTTTTTTTTTTACCGCCCAGAGCGACCATCTGTTGAGCGTAAATTATGCCGGGGTTCCGTTGACTACGCCAAAACTAGATTGTCCAGGTATTGGTCTAGTCAACGGAAACCCGGTCTACGGGGGAACACCCAAATACTCCGAAATATTTTATTCCGAATTTCGATATTCCGATTTTCAAAAGTCCGAATTTCATAATTCCTAAAAATTATAATGTCTATTATTAAAAATCACGAAATTCATTTTACCGAAAGTAATAAATGCGATTTGTTAAATTTCCGATTTTCATAAGTTCGAAGAATCAATTGCTCGAAGGGTTCTCGGTCCGAAAAACGACATTCCGATTTTCAATAGTTCGAATAAACTAAAAATTCGGAATTATGAAAATCGGTATTTTGAAATTCGTATTTGTGACTGTCGAAATAAAGTTTTTCGTATTTATGTAGTGTACCCCTTGTTGTGCTACAAAATGTAGTGACAGAAACGAATTGCTGCAAAACCGACTTCACGTGGTCTTGTCTGCCCTACCCCTAGAGTGTAATTTAAGCCCGCGCAGGCGCGGAGGGGTAGGGCGGCCCGCGAGCTGAGGAGCAGGTGGTTTGAAGGCCCGCCGCCGCGGCTGAGGCTGGCCGGCGAAGCCGGCCAGCAAGCCGAAGCTGCGGTGGTGAGCGTTAAAACCATCTGCGACGATAAGATCGCGTGGGGCCGCCCAAACCCCGCAGTGCCGGAGCTGTGACAGAAACAATGATTGCTGCATGCTGCATGCCTGCTTGCTTGCTGCTTGCCTGCTGCATGCCTGCTTGCATGCTGCATGCCTGCTTGCATGTTGCATGCTTGCTTGCATGCTGCAAGTCTGCTTGCATGCTGCATGTCTGCTTGCATGCCGCATGCTTGCTTGCATGCTGCAAATCCCCTGTATTGATGAATCACTTCGGTTAGGTTAGGTTAGAACTGTGTTTTATAAGGCGTTTTTATTTCGGAATTGTATTAATCGGTATTTTAATAATCGGAATTCGTATTTTTGATGTTTCGAATTATCATTAAGTCGGACTTTTTGTTATTCGTTCTATTGAAACTCGGTATTTTGAGAATAGTAATTATAAACATTAGGAATATTGAAATTTAGGAATTATAAAAATAGGAACAATGATAAGTCGGAGTTGTTATATTCGGGATTTTGAACCATTCGGAATTATGAAAATCAGTATTTTGAAATTCGTATTTGTGACTGTCGGAATAAAGTTTTTCGTATTTATGTAGTGTACCCGGTCTACGGAGCCCCGCTTTGAACATTCGATATTTTGTACTTCGATAATATTATGATTTTCGACATTTTGATTTTGATTTTCGATATTTTGAACATTCGATATTTTGTACTTCGATAATATGATTTTCGACATTTTCATTTTCGATATTTTGATTTTCGATTATAATTTATGATCTTTCGATTATATGAGCATACATAACATCACATAACATCACGCCTGTAATCCCCGAAGGGTTAGGCAGAGGTGTACCCATTAGTACACCCACATTTCGCCAGTTATGTTTTTTTTTTTATATGAGCATTCGATATTTTGATTTTCGATGTTTTGATCGTTCGATATTTTGATTTTCGATATTTTGATTTTCGATATTCTGATATGTACCCCCTTACACTACCTCCGCAAAGTTGACAAGTTCTTTGTTTCAATGACATTGCTGCTTTTCCTTTCAAACTGTACTCAGGCACATGCGTATTGAACTCGGGATCTCTAAACACGGTCCGAAGCAGTGCTGATTATGGGCACGTTAATGAGGCAATCTTTAGCTGTAGTTTACTAGACACAGTAAGGAAGCCATTCTAATTGACCTGCAGTTTAGCGCAGCCTGTTTAATTACTGCAGTGTCCAATTATGAGTCTTTCGCTAGACGGCGAGTTAGCAAGACAGGAAACGTTAGGCCAGATCATGCCCTAAATAAGTTTAAATTTCTTATCAGTCCTTCACCAAATATTCTAATTGGGTCTTCAGGTTATAGACGGCTACTGACTGCATTCTAATTTTGCCTAGATTCAAGGGAATCGGGTAATCGTAAATACCTAGTACCTACACTAAAAACGCAATCATAGGACCTGCCCAATCTTGGTATAAAATTGCACAACCTAAATGCAGGTAAACGCTATTACGCGTGTTGGCAAACCGGTAACAGTGGTAGTTAACTCGAATAACTAAGTTTATGTACCGTTTCTCAGGTAATGATCTTTTACGTGGAATGATGCTGGCTCTAGGAACGTATTGCCACATTAAAATGATTTCTTGAGCGGAAATTTTACACTTCAGAAATAGTTAGAATTCTATGTCATACTGTCTTCCTTGTTATAATAATTTCTCCTCTAAAAAAGGGTATGCTTAGATGGTTCGGTCATGTTGAGAGGATGAGTGAAAGACGATTAACAAAAGGTATTTATATGGCAGAGGTGAGTGGCAACGCAGGGAGGGGTCACCCTAAGAAGACAGAAAGGTCAGGTGCGGAGTACTCGTAACCGGCGTGCTTGTATGACGAGATGTATGAACGTAGATGAGGCGAAAGGAGTATGTAAGGATCGTAGCAGGTGGCGTTCTGTGGTTTCTGCCTACCCCCATGAGAAAAAGGCGTGAGTTTATGTATGTAAAACAAGATCGTACTCCAGAAATAACAATCAGCATTCACTTTTTCTCTGCAGCTACTGTTACATCGGCTGCAATAGATCCACTGATTACGCAGCCTCCGAGGCATAGTTTAACAAAATCCCCTCAACAGCCAAAAATTAATGACTACATTCTATAGAAGACTCTCGGATTGCTGCGGCTAAGTAGACCCATCATACCAGAAAGAAAAACTATTGTAGCTAAAATACTCTCGTAAACATACCAAGAAATGCTGAAAGAGCATTGTAAACCCATTGACTTGAAAGCAATTCAATTAGGAGTCGTGACGTCACCGATCTATTTGTATGCAAATACTTGAAACGTGTCTAAACCGATTTGTTAAACAAATTGTTCTACTTGAGCTGCTCATAACCCGTAATCCAATTGACAAATGTATGCTATAGTTATTTTTAGTAGTGACGAGATGAAGTCATACTGTATGTTGTTAATGTTGTTGTAGTTCTGTTATTGACCTGATTAAATGATGTCCCATATTGAGTTTAATAGTATATTATGTCACTACTGTACCTACTACACTGCCTACTTTGATTCTATAAAGACCGTGTTTCAGTTTCGTTCCTGCTTCATTTTCTAGAGTTTCCATCATCCATCTTTTCGAACTATGTGCCCTACCCATTGCCATTTGAGTTTCTGATTTGATATCGTAAAGAGACACAGCCTATGCTAAATACAGGACTTTTCTTCCGTGTCTGACCTTCATTTACAGTTGGTTGTAAATCTATCTGATAAACTTTCCTACCATAAAAACTTTAGAACTAATAATATCGTTCCAAATGTTTGTGGCTCCGAATATCTGTAATTTTTGTCCCAAAGTTCGTCTTTTGTCCATTTAATATTGGCAGACACAGTCGAGAAACTATTTCTTATTGGATACTACACGCAATATGGCGCAAAGGTTAACGACTTAGGTACCCTTTGGACGGAAACCCAAAAACAATACATACCTAAGTGACTTTATGACATATGAATGTGAAACGACAAAGTTCCTTACCCTCTTCAGCTATAAAATAAATGTCACGATTTGCGACCTTCCCGATGACTGCAATAAAACAGGTGAAAATCTACATAAGTAAAACAAAATCTCGAATGTCTCGTAAAAATCCTCACAAAATGAAACAACTTGAGATTGGGAAGATGATGCATTGTTCAATACGTGTCAAAAGGACTTTTCGAAGTGTAGCTTGTAATGTTATTTGTTGTTGTAGTGTTATTTGAAAGAACACCGTCGGTTGGTGAACACAAGAAGAGAAAGGTCCATTCTCAATAAAAACATTACATTTTTATATGTTGTATGGATAGGGATTGTGAAAATGTCTTGAAAATTATGCAAGCATCTCTGTCTCACATTCACAACCGGTGACTGCAATTAAATACAGCACTTCATTATCCATCATCTGTCACAATCAATCACGATCATTTACTGCAAACAAGCTTTTACTTACATCTCTGTTCGTAAACACTGTATTTCATAAACTGTCAGTGTCTCTTTGCAAACTTGTATGCGCAACACAAACTCATAAACGCGCAAGTCGTTTATTACCAACAACACGATTCCTTTCAATTACCGTATAACTTGATGAGTTTTTGGTTCGTTCATTAATTTCGCTACACGCTTTGTTGACACTACTCACTGCTTCTTGAAATGTATGTCAGTTATGACCAGTGTCTAAATCATCCACTGCTAGGACTTCTTTTGTTTTCTCATCCTTCATTATTCTGGTGCTTCCCGTAACTTTGATGACTTCTCCAGTTCTATGCGCTGTCGAATGTACCGCACTTCATTGACTGTAAACCAGCGCTTAAAACCTGTGTCTGCAAAAATTTTCTCGGCAAACTAAAGTGAAGTGAGCTTAAGATAAGCTCATCTGACGATAGGGAAATACATCTTGCCTCAAGCTCTCTTGGCCTAAAAACATTTTTAGGAACCGAGGCACATTTTTACTTAACAGTACCTACTTACCAACGTATGGCAAGATGTTCATGGGTCGTTCCAAATTGAAGAGGTCAAGGTAATGCCGCGATGATTGAAATTATATCTCGCTCGAGAATCTCCTTCTTACACCTTGATGGTTGTGCGTGTTGATAAATGCATAGCTACTTAAGTTTTTACGAGGCTTTTAAATTACACATGCCAACACATGACAGAAAATTATATACCTACCACTGGATGACTGGGCATAGATTCGTGTAGGTATTCTGTTACACGATTACGAATAAGAGTTCTTTGTAAAAATATGTCTTAAGATACTAATAATATTAACTAAAACTAACTAATAATATTACTAAAATCTAATTAGTGAAGTTTACCGCATAATTGGTTTTGTCTGCGGAATCAATTAGGCAAGTAGTTTTATAGCACCCACTGCGGGGCAAGCAAAGGCCTTTTCTCAGATCATCACGCATGCTCAATGCAGATTGGCGATTTCAGACTTATAATAATTACTAGCTGACCCGCCGCGACTTCGTTCGCGTGGTATCCTACACTACCAATACCCCTACCCTAACCCTGCCTTACCCTACCCCCTTCCCTACCCTACTCTACCCCTATCTTACCCTACCCCTACCCCTACCCTACCCTACCCTACCCTACCCTATTTTCTCACCGTTTAAACCTTCCCTAGACCTCCATGAACATTTCAAAACCAAAATCAGCTAAATTAACCCAACCGTTCTCGAGTGAGTTTTAGCGAGACTAACAAACAGCAATTGATTTTTATATATATAGAGATAGAGATTGATTTCGCCATAACTTTCAAACCAAACGTCCAATTTTAATGAATTCAAGACTAAATATTATCTACATAAACAGTACTTTGTGACAAAATAGTTTATTTTGATAAGGAATAATGACATGTGTAAAATAAATGCGTTTAAATAAAGTCCTAAAAAAAATTCAAGATTTTTAAATAAAAAAATGGTTGTTGTGTTTAACTCGAAATAGATAGGTATAGTGTGTCGCGGACTTTTTTGTAGATATTTTTAAGGTCTTTAATTAATTAGAACAATTTTAGGTTCTATCTTTTATAGTTTAGGCGGCGTACGCCAAATAAGGAACTTTTTTGGATGATTTTTTACACCTTGGGTCCGAAAAACCCAAATATCTTACGGACCCCTATTTTTTTTTAAATAAATATAGCGTATAGCACTCAGTGATAACGTAGCTTCCAATTTCCGAAAGAATTTTCAAAATCGGTTCAGTAGATCCGGAGATTACCCCCTACATACAAACTTACAAACTTACAAACAAATTTTACCTCTTTATAATATTAGTATAGATTTTAGGTTCTATCTTTTATAGTTTAGGCGGCGTACGCCAAATAAGGAACTTTTTTGGATGATTTTTTACACCTTGGGTCCGAAAAACCCAAATATCTTACGGACCCCTATTTTTAGGGTTCCGTACCTCAAAAGGTAAAAACGGAACCCTTATAGGATCACTTTGTTGTCCGTCTGTCTGTCTGTCTGTCTGTCTGTCAAGACCTTTTTTCTCAGGAACGCGTGGAGGTATCAAGCTGAAATTCATATCAAATACTCAAGTCTATGGTCTCTTGGAGCTGTGAAAAAATCAAACTTCTAAGTCAACGCGATCAAAAGATACTCCCGTTTATGCCGCAAATTTTCGACACTCGCAAGGGAATCAAAACCTACAGGGTACTTCCCGTGAACTCAGAATCTTGAAATTTGGTATGAAGCAACGTCTTATAGCAGAGATATAGGAAAAATTGCGAAAAGTATAAATTTTTAGTTACATCATATAATAAAAATATTTTTAATAATTTTAAACTTACTACCCGTTTCCTCATGAACGCGTAGTGGTATTATATTGAAATTCATATCAAATACTCAAATCTATAATACCTTTAAGCTGTAACAAAATCAAACTTCTATGTCAACGCAATCAAAAGAAACAGGAATTAAAACCGCATATTTTGAAACTCGCCACTACTCGCAAGGGAATCAAAACCTACAGGGTACTTCCCGTGAACTCAGAATCTTGAAATTTGGTACGAAGCAACGTCTTATAACACAGATAAAGGAAAAATTGCGAAAAGCATAAATTTTTAGTTACATCATATAATAAAAATATTTTTAATAATTTTAAACTTATTACCCGTTTCCTCATGAACGCGTAGTGGTATTATATTGAAATTCTTAACAAATACTCAAGTCTATAATATCTTTAAGCTGTAACAAAATCAAACTTCTATGTCAACGCAATCAAAAGATACAGCAATTAAAGCCGCATATTTTGAAACTCGCAACTACTCGCAAGGGAATCAAAACCTAAAGGATACTCCCAGACGACCTGGAATCTTGAAATTTGGCATGAAGCAACGTTATAAAGTACACATATAGGAAAAATTCCGAAAATCTTAAATTTTTAGTTACATCACATAGTATATTTTTTTTAATAATCATAAACTTACTAGCTGTCCCAGCAAACGTTGTTCAGCGATTAAAAAAAAAAACAGATGTTGGCCGATTCTCAGACCTACCCGATATGCACACAAAATTTCATGCAAATCGGTTCAGCCGTTTCGGAGGAGTTTGGAAACAAACACCGCAACACGAGAATTTTATATATTAGACTTGTATGTATTGACAAGGTACCGTCAGCTTTCCACATTGTTATGTTATGGATTTCATTTAGCAATAAAAATACCATAACTTTTACTTATATACCTACAGGTTTGTACGGAACCCTCGGTGCGCGAGTCTGACTCGCACTTGGCCGGTTTTTTTTTTAAATAAAATATAGCGTATAGCACTCAGTGATAACGTAGCTTCCAATTTCCGAAAGAATTTTCAAAACCGGTTCAGTAGATCCGGAGATTACCCCCTACATACAAACTTACAAACTTACAAACAAATTTTACCTCTTTATAATATTATATTAAATATATTAAATAAAAATAAATTAATTATTAATTAATAATTATAAGTCCAGGTTTCCTCACAACATTTTTCTTCGACGATGTCAATGATGTCCAAGGTAAACTTAAAAAGGATATATGAATTGAAACTAGCATATTGATACTTGCCAATATCGACCCTTTAATCTCATACATGAGAGGCGGGCGCCTAACTACTAGAGTATCAAACATAATAATAACACGTGTTTCTCAAAATAACACAAATGCCTGCATTATGTGATAAATCCGAAATTCGGCACACAGATTTACACCAATGTAGATAATTAAGACAGATAACAGCTGTCCAAAACATGGCGATCAATAACAGCGACATAATATTTGCACTTACACAAATAAACACAGCAATTACAAATTGCAACATATGATAATATAGGTACTCGTGGTAAACATAATAGGTTATTTTTAACTTAGCCGTCATAACCTCGGTTACTGAGGTTAAGGATATACCTACCTTTACAAATAAACATAGAACATAGTGACGTTTTATGTGGGATTTTCCATCGTATAATGTGTGTGTTTTTCTTGATTGAATGGGAAAGAAAACCCGCTCGCTACCAAGTAATTAAGTCTTATTTAAGTTGTTTAAATCTTAGGTTGTTTGGAGGTCAAATGTTATAAAAAGTTAATGTTTGTTTTGTGGTTGTTACTTAGTAGTTTGTTAAGTTTCGTAATAAGTGTTTTTATGACACTGAAAAGAATCACAACAAAGCTATTTAAATCCCCTTCATGTCCTCTAGTAGTGTCTTATACAATTTAATATGCAAATAGCTTGGGAGGGTCAAATCAAATGCGGTAATTTAAGGGTTTACTAACTCTTATAGCATTCTCGGCTCTCAACTACCAACCACACTGTTGCAATATTAAACACACCTAGGCCATTCAACCGAACATTTAGCTCTAAAACTCTATGCATTTTATCTAACCCTATAAAAGCACGCGACATAATGCATTTTGAAGCAGCTCTTGTCAACAATGGGAACAAAAGCGAAAAGGCCACTACCCTTCGGTTTTCCCCTCTATCCTTGTCGCGCTATGGTAAGTAGCGGTCGGGCTCCACTTGACCTAAGCATGGGTTCTTTTCTAACGCTTTGTCATGTTCATGTTGTCTGAGCCGAGATAAGCTTTTTAGTGGTGAACCCTAAATAGCTAAATATCTCTGTCCGTGGTAACATATTAATTGCCATATCTGGCTCTGGACTCTATTCTGGTGATATGCGTAGGTATGTAAAATTTGAATCATTTGCTCAACATCAATCGAATCTACAAAGTAACATTATTATAATTACAGTCCTACACACGCACGGGTTTCCCAAGTAAAACCGATGTCGCTCTGCGGTAAGTAGCAGTCACATTACACTTGACCCTGCCTTTGTCAAACAGTGGTTTTCCTTCGACGAACCTTGCTCGCTAGATCGAGTTACATCACTAAACGTGTTTTTGTTTTGTCTTCCTTATGTAATGAGATTTAATTCGTGTATACCGGTTAGTTTAATCCAAACTGCCATCTTTTGAAGTTTAAATATTGTTTTCCGAAAATAATGGGGTTAGGTATTTAAATTCTAAAGACAAATACCCATAACCAAAATAAAGTGGTTCTATAAAGTTTTATAAACTTCAAGGAAGTCTCTTTCTCTTCGTTTTGTTGGAGCCCTTGTTCTGGAATCTGAATATACCAATACAAACTTTCAGTCAAATTATAAATGCAGAGTCAATCCATAAAAATCTTTGTTACAATATCTATATTTATTTCTCGGTTCACAACATCAGCCGTAAACAAACACAAAGTGCACAAACTTTATAGGAACAGCTAAAACACAGTATGCACCTGAACAGTAAACCAGAATGAAATCCCGTCTGCCGCATTCTAGTATCGACCCGTCTGCTGCTACCCTTTTACGGTTTCAAGGGTATTTACGCGTGAAATATCAGATATCGTTACTCACTTTCCAGGTTTACTTGGCAAAGTTGTCAGCAACTATATTTCTTTCTACGGGTACGGTTGGCATTCCAAGTCTTACAAGTAAATCAGAGATGACAAGCCGTTTAGTTCTCGGTTAGGCTAAAACTGGAATGAAATGTAAGATAACAGGGTACTAACTATTATACCCAGACCTCTTGAACTCAGTCCAGTTATAATCGTCAAGACCGTTCTGCAGTTTACTAAAATCCTGTTATTTCTCTTTAAATTAACACAAAATATTTGGGTACCATTTAAAACAAGTGACACTGTATGTCACGTACTGATTAATGCGTCGTTCAGTCAGGCGCCACCACCACCGTTTCTGTCTGAACGGCGCTTTATTTACATATTGGTTTTAGCTTTCAGTTATTTTTTTATCTGAAATCAAATTAAGGCTTTTGACAGGCGACCTTGGCAAAGTAATTTGTGAACAAATTGGGTTTCAGAGTTATTTTGTCGTGTTGTTTGTTTTGTGTTATCCCTTTTTTGCTTGGCGTTATTGCAACATGGTTATAGGGTTAATTAAATAGCAAGATTTTTGTTTACTTTATACAAATTGTGTCGGGATTTCTCTTTATAAAAAATATTTAGGATAGAGTGTTGATTTTCTAAATCCGTTAATACTGTTCAATCGAATTCTAACATTGTTTTTGTGAATTTGAACTCAATATGGATCTAGAGATAGAACAACTGGTTTTATTTGCGTTTTTTTTTTAAATAAAGTCTCGCTATTTTTTAATTTAAAACTCGTTCTTTAACATTCCATGTATCGTACAATAAATCAGAATTCAAGGCAATCTGTTCAAACATCACAAGTTTTGCTTCGATGCTAATTAACGACCTAGTTATAATTATTACGCACCACGCAATGTCAATGACAGCGGGAGAATAAATTGTTTTAACAACATTGGAGTTGGTATGAAATATCTTAAAGTCGGATGTTCTTTTGGTCCTTAGAGACGCATTCACGATTCACGTAATTTTCTCAAAAGATTTGTTTTAAAACTAATAATTAGATATGAAGGACATTTTTTTTCTAAAAGAAATCCACATATTAGTGTTCATAAATGCAGATCTAAAAACACTCTTATGTTATGCTTCTCTAGAATTACTCCATCAAGAATCTTCCTAGCAATAAATCACTAAAACACTCTAGTTCTAACATTTTTAATGGTTCTCGTCTGTCGGTCAAACATTTTAACTTTATAACGGGAAACGTTTAGGCAATTTCCTTATAAGCTTTTGTACTATTTCGAAATATCCTGTTCTGTGGGCTTCCTCGAGGCTATTATGATGAAGAGATGTGGGCTCAACTGAGAACGGTAAAAATATTTTCATAATTTTATTCAGCTACGGTACAAGTACGTTTACATATTTTTCCCTGTGACGTGTATGTAACTATACTAGATGGATTTGGGTTGACATGTTTCCTTTTACTGTATATAAATTTAAAAAAAAATTATGTAAAAGTTAAATAAATCAAAATGAACCAAACTTCAGATCTTATATTTGTATTAAAATTAATGAATCTGATCATATTTTGTTGTCCAAACGTTGTAATCCGGATATACATTTTGATAAGCCTTAATAACATGGTGGCTGCCAGAATTATTTAACGTTTCCATGACCTTGCCATAAGCCATGAAAAATATACGGCGAAGTTGGCAACATTGCCAAAAAACTAATGTAACATGTGTCATTGTCAAGGACTCCCAGGAGTCCAATATTTTACAGTTACAATTGGTTTTACACAAGAATATGCTAAAATATGAACCGCAGTGTAATGAAAAATATTTTTGCAAATATTGGGAATTTCTTCGGCTTTGCGGACGGGTAAGGACCGTTTACTGTCTGGAATTTAGGATGCCTTCAAATAAATTCCGTAGCTATCGTGCATATCGCATAGCATATTTCCAATTTTACTGAGACCGACAGAGATGGAATTCGGTTCTCACCATTCAAAAACTTTTATAAAAATACCTTTTTAAAATGATAGTTAACTTGCGATGCTAAAAAAATTAATAATTCAACAGGATTCTACAGATGACAAGTCGGAATCAATCAATCTCCATTGTTTTTATCATTTAATTAATCATTTTTTATGCTGATTACTTTTCTAATAACACCGGCCGTTAATCCAATTTACACGTTGTCTTCACATTTTATCTTCCGTCACTTCCCTACATAACTGCTTTAGATTTCCTGTTGATGATGTGTGAAAACAAAAGACTCAAGTTGAATAGAACTCGTTTAGCGCAGCATAGTGTTCAATGTTTTAACATACCTACTATGAATAATTCCAATAACATTTGCAGGTACTCTATCGACTAAAAGTACCTTTCAATTTCTACGAATACACTTACCGGTTGTTCTTATCAACAGTGACATTCATAAATTTAAAACTAAAGGCCTTGAAATAATAACAAACGGAAGCGACAACGTAATAAATAATCGAACGGCAATTGCAGAAACACAATCTGCCAATTAGTTACCGTTGCGCAACCGGGGAACTGTGGTGCGCAGGCGCGGACGGTGCGCGGGAGTTTGTACGATACAGCGGTGTTACGTCTTACGTCATTGATGATCTAGCAATCTGGATGGTGTGACGAAATGCTGGTAGCTTACTCATTGAGGTTTTTTTGCTATTGCGAAAGGGAAGCTTAGAGTAGCTGACTGCCTGCATCCGGGATACTGACGTGGCTGTGGGAACTGGGTTTGAGCATAAGTTTCAATTAGACCCTGACCTTATGCAAATTTAAATTCAGTGGGGCTACCAGATGTCCTTATTACGGACAGATTTCGGCAGACCGAGGCTAACTTTTAAGTACCTACTGCATATTATCGTCCTAATTTCTCAATCATAATTAACCAATGCATCACGTTCTCTGTCTAGAATATTCCAAATCATACAAAGAACTGCTGTTCACCTATTCAATTGTTTTTTGAATAAATTCTAAGTTCAAAAAGCAAGTCGCGCCTCAAAAGTCAAGGCCTCGCTCCTAATAGAAATGGTTGTGTCTAGATCTGCATTATGCATTCATCTCAAGGCCGCGCCATTCGTTCCGTTATTACTGCCGCGTTTTTTTCCTTTGAACACGTTCCGCTGGCGCAATGCGTTGTCGAATCTTTTTTGTGGCAGGAAAAAGTTGTTGTCTCGTGTTTGGCCATTTCGTAATGACAAGTCCTGGCTTTGAATGAAGATAGAAGCGCGAAGTTTTAAGCAGAAAGCGGGGAGCGCGAGTTAACACAAAAGCTGTTTCCGAGAATTCCTATGAATGATTTAGCTATACCTACTTACCAGTTTCTTATCTTTGAAACGGAATAGGTAGTTAGGATTTTGTTTGTGTTTTAGTTGATTGTCTTTCCATTATTGGAAGTCTGAACGTCAAATGAAAATTAATACCAGTACCTAAGCTGTTTTTGGACTTCAATTAGCGAAACGATAACGATCTTAGTTCTTCTGAATATACAAAACTTGGCAAATTGAGCGTAGGTAGTACAGAAAACAAAACAAATTCCCATCCTAGCTTCAAATTATGTTTAATTACAAAGCAAGCTCCGTAAATACCAATTAGCGAGATGCCCGATCTCTTCATCTCAGTCAATTAGTATTACTTCATCCAAAACATTGCTCAATAATGTTGTACTTTTGACATTAACACGCTCTGAATCTGATATTATTGCAGCTTTATTTCAATTTGGATTAGATTTCGTAGTATTCTGAGTTAATAATTATCTTGGAGTAAGTATCTGGTCAACCTAAATATGTATTCAATTTAAAAGTCCAAAAGTTTTTGGATCACTGGTTTCCATCTCTAAAGGACATAAAGCACTGTCGACACTCCCGATCCCTCTTGTGCTAACCAACAACTTTTCATTGTAAAGGGCTTACAAAACTTATTCCCATCGATTTCCATGAACATTGCAGCAATAAATACACTTTGTATTGTGCAACTGCATTCTGACAGGCGATGCATTGTTGAACAAAAAATTGGGCTCGCCATGCCGGGCGTTGACCCCGCATTGTACCGAGATGAAGCCTTAAACAATACTGTACTGTTACTGAATATTTTAACTTCCATACGAATGCATGGAAGTTAAACCTTTCAACCGAATGGTTGAAAGGTTTGGACTTGAAGCTTTGAATATACAGATAAATGAGTTTTGTGTTACGTCAATGGACAGTGAGGCAACTGTCATTTGTATGTCAAAAGGACCAATTTGTGAAAGTAGTTAAAGTGATGCTTTAACATTTGAAACCATTAGGATCAAATATTGTGATTCAAATCTTTGCTTTACTAAATTAGCAAGAGGATTGCATAGTTAAATTCGCTAAATCATACTGTTGCAATTGAATTCGGTAAAGCTTAAAAGCTTTCTGATAGGCTAACCTAGATAAAAGACCCGCAACCCTCGCAACGTTATATGGCAGTACGAGAACGAATCAATCACAACTAAGCCTTTACTTACCATAATCACGCGCGATCCATCAAAGCTCCCCTGTACCACAAACACGCTGCATCACTCCCTGCTTATCAATATCCATTTAATATTCCCGGCGTGTATCGAGTAAGCTTTGCATTACGATCGCAGGTTCATCTCGTCGGTGACTATGCGACTTTCTCGTGACTCAGCAGCGACCCGACCTGAACTGTCATTATAGAGCTCTTTATTGTGGGTAGTTTGATGTTGTAGCACCGGGTTTGTTAGGAGTGTTATTTACTTGATGTGCCTATTGTAATGGACTTCAAACAAGTCGTCTTGCTTTTAGTTTTTCTCTGTTCAATCTTTGGATCATTAATGCGGAATAGAAAAATCTCATACACAAATCCCTTTTCATTCCTCTTTAATCAAAACTTTATTCATATCTTATAAAATGGGACCCCATGTTGTGCGCCTTGCTATGATCGAACCGTCGACAGTAAGGAACACGAATGCTTCTCCCCTGTGGTATAACACGTTGCTATGTTGTAAGATCTTAAGATCGTCGACGCACCCCTCAATAAAGAGTAAGCACAGGGTGTGTCCCTCCTTGTTATTACTTTGTACCAAATGAAGCAATAAGGAATGTAACATTTGGTCCGAATGTAAACATAAAGCAATTCAGAGAATGGTTTTAATAAAAACAATGTCATAATTGGACCTCATGAATTGTAATTTTTGTATTTTTCTATATTCCCAAAATTCTACTGGACTTCAAGCAAGTCTGACTGGTTCATGCTAGTATCAACTTAGATTCCATGTTCTTTGCTTTGGCCAACTTTCGACTACAAGTAACTGGTCATTCTTGCAATACTGTCGCATTCCTAAACAATTCTAACAGTGAAACCTATTAAACACCAACAACAATTAACAGAGGAACTAAACAGAGGCTGGTGTTGCATTATATGCATTAAACAGCAACTTTCTAACGATTGCAGCGAAAGATAAACATATTTGCACGCGAGCTGATGTCAACGTGGAGAAAGTACATACGAGTATGACACCGATTGCTCCTTGCGGGTCGCGGGTAGACGAGCCATGTCTCCTGGTCTAGCTAGGACGGAATTTACGAGATTTTGTACCTAGCCTAGAGCCAATTTTTCAGGTATCAGGTATATATATTTTAAATTGTTTAGCAATTTGGAACTGCTATTATTGACACCTCAGACTTATTTTAGAACTTACACACATCAAAAGTGTCTAGGGATCAACATCCCCAATCAATGTTAGGGATGTTGATCCCTAGACACTTTTGATGTGTATAGTCTGAGATTCAGAATCGAGATCTAGGACATCAACGTGTTATTTAAATTTTAGGGATATACAGATAGGTAAATTGCCATCTGGTATAAAGCTGTCAACAAGTGTAACTGGGTAAAATTTTGTTGGCGACGTTTTTTCGTTGCGTCTATTATTCTTCGAGCCTCTTGATCAATGTGTTTCAATTTTTTTTTGTTGGAATGTCCTGCTTTGTCTTCTTTCACATGGATAATGTAACCGCGGCGTGTGTTCAGATAACGTTTGGTACAGTTTGCCTAGTCTGATAAGAGTTCTTGTGAAACAAGACAGAATGTGAAATAGCGGTAAGACTTGAGATTGGTTTGAAAGCAAGTACGATTATGCGGTTGCTTTCGCATTGCTCGAGAAACATTACTTAGGTTAGGTCGAATAAGATGGACCCATGTCATCTACTACTATACTATACAGAGAAAAGATTTGTATTTTTTTGGATACGCTCAAAAACTACTTAAACGATTTTAAAAATTCTTTGACCAATGGAAAGCTACATTATCAGTGAGTAACTTAAGATACAATTCTTTTAAATTTTTTTTATTAGGGATTCGCAAAAAAATTCACGCGGGTGAAGTCGCTAGGACAAAAAGTTAATGTAAATAGAAAAACCATCGCCATTTAATTTCTTACTAATAACTGCTGTGTATTCGCCAGGACTGGTGATCAGTCATCTTAAATCTGATAAACAGAAAGTTCAAAACATAATTGTGGGGAGAAATTGAAGCATTGCTTTTTACCAAAAGCGGCTTACACAATCATTAATCTTTCTTTCATTAAACCGTCACTAAAAACGAGTCACAATTACCAATTTTCACACATATTTTTGTGAGAACAATACGGAACGCTCATTGCACATGAATGTAGAAACTAGAAAGCAATCATCTGCTAATACCATTAGATAGCTAGCGTGCAGTATGTAACTGTTACTAATCGCTTCATGATTTCTTGATTTCTTGCTGTGGGAACATGTTCCATTTCCTTCAACTTCATAAATCTCTGAGCCGCCTCTGAAGTATACGCCTCCTAACAGAAATTCAGTAAACTGTCGTTAGATTACTGTTGTCTTTACTTCTTTTTTTATTAACTTTTTTATTTTTTATTATACTAACAAAAGTGTAGCTATTTATTAGGTAACTTATTATCTATGAACAGCCAATAAAGTCAAAGTCAAAGTCAAAGTCAAAACATTTATTTCAATTAGACCATTTACAGGCACTTTTGAATAGTCAAGGAGTCTGTCAGTTAGTCCGAAAGTTGAAGCTAGTTGCTCGTTCCAAAACGGAGGTAGGCCTCTATGGAGAAGAACGAGCAAGAAACTCCACGGCACTCTTTTAAATTAGGTTTTTACAAAATCCTGATTACATTATTCTTGTTGATTCTACATGTGAAAACAATGAAGATGAATATAAAACAATTATAAAAATAAAAATAAGAATAAAGATGTAAGCCAAGGCAGTTAAGAGATGACCAATCCCAACTGACAGCACTCGTTCACGAGCATGACGCATGGATCAGCACCACTTAACTCAACCATTTTGAAGGGAGCCAAATGATCCAACACACGCGCCACCATCAGCGAGATATTTGAGTGAGCATGACAAGCTCTCAACCGCCATGCTCTTTAAGTCAAAACACATAGTAACTCAATAAATAAAAAGCTCCATGGTACTCACATTTACAAAATTGAAATAAATGATAATTATACAATACTAACACTTCAGTGATTCGTAAGATGAACTGTGGTATGTAAAAAAAAGAAAAAAGTACTAGTAGGTACTGATAACGAAACAAGTTATTCAGGTCAATAAAAAGGGGGTAAGAAACATCATTCTCTTAAAATTAATACTAATTAGTGAGCCCGAGTGGCTGTGGAGCAGGACTAGCATTAAGCCAAGCATTTTTGTCTGTGATATAATCTTCTAACTTATAGTATGCTCGACTACATAGTGTGCGTTTAATGCATGTTTTAAATTTTCTCTCATTTAGTTGGAGAATATCTAGTGGTATTTTATTATAGCATTTTACACAGTACCCCATAAAAGAAGTGCTAATAAAATGTGTTAATTGTGTTTATATTTTCCCTATAATTATTTTATCTGCTTTTTTGGTTTATTATTCAGCTAGGCTCTCGCCTTTCCCATATTACGCTTGTAACACTCAATCAACGTCTGTTTTCATTAGTCTGACGTAACACTAAAATGGTAACAAATGCAAGCGGTCCAAAAATACCTGTAGGTATTGTACACAAAAGAACAATGACTGCGTACAATTTTGACACGACCGCTAACGAAATAGAGAGTTGTTTACGTCTGAACATTGAAGACAAAAAATATTCGGACAGTAGGACCAAAAACTTTATTGGTACAGAAGGACCATTGGGAAAAAGGTGCATACAAAAAGCTCTTATTCACATTAGGGCTTTACAAAATCTTAAACAGCTCTAAAACAAAGAAAAGCAAAGTATAATACTGCTGACACTACTGCTTCGTTAGGCATTTCTTGTTCTTTGTTGCTTGTTCTTGTCTTTGGTTCGTGTAAGCTTTTTCTGGTAAAATGTACAGAGTGGAAGTTTTGTATTTTGTTACTTTGTGGCGGTATAATTGCTTTGTCAGTTATTAGCATGTTGTGCAACTTTTCGAAGGGATATTTTGTTTTATGACTTACCCGAAATTCTTTACCAGCAATTTGGTTTATTGGAAAGGAGAGGCTTTTGTAATGGTATAACCCGTAATACCTAACTGTTAAGATTCATTTAACTGTTTTTCTTTTGTTTAGTACTCAAATTATTGCCATTAGCTTGACGTTTTATAAGCGAACATACAAAACATGATGTATATTAACACATTCTGTATTTACATTGCTTTTCTTTATTTATCGTTTAAATAAAACTCAGTGGAGACCCAGTTGCATTACTTGCAGCCTCTCACGCATGAGGTTTTGGTTTCGATACCGGGCAAATACCAATAGGTATGTGACTTTTTCAATTCATACGTACTTTCTAAGTTTATTTTAGAAGATGAAGGAAATCATCGTGAGGAAACCTAGACTTTTTCGGCAATCCGACTTGAGCAAGCGTGATGATCAATGCTCGTGCCTTCTCTCTATGAGACGAGACTTTTGTCCTGCAGTAGAACAATATTAGGCTGGTATTATTAACTATAAATGCAAAAGTTTGGATGGATGGATGTGTGTTATCCAATCACGTCAGAATGGATCTGGATGAAATTTTGCACAGATATAGATAATAGTATGTATATCACATTATGTTGTACTTTTTGTCCCAAAAAATGTACGGCTCCCGTAGTAAGTCGCAGGCAGAAGAAAGGTTATAAAAAATCCAGTAGGTATCACTCGGGAAGTGGCGCAACAGTCGCCCAACTCATCCGTCTTGCACGAGTTCTGAGCACACCCGTGATACCTTGAGTAGTTCACTATAAACTGTGAGTAACGTTGTTAGTCTCGCTCTAATAAACATTTCATTGTTTTGTTGAAGTTATTCACTGTTTTTCTATTTCCGCGGTGCTCGCTGAATGTAAATAGAGACTTTTTGTTGTAAATAAATAAGCCGAGGTGTTGTTTTAATTAGGCCCCAATTAATTCTGTGTTGTTTGGAACAAAATTATTTTCTTTTCGCGTGTTTTTGATGATTCTGGTTTCATGTTTTCTAGTTGTACAAAAACGTTTATGTTATATTTTATGTTACAATGTTCGTGTTCCGTAATTGTTTAATATAGTGTTGCTTTTGAAGCATCTACCAGTTAATTCTAAAATGAAATGGGGCTTTAAATATGCTGTTATTTCAATGTTTTTTTTTAGATTAGGTACTAGTTTTACAGAATCGCCCGCGTCCGCGTCAGAACGGGTCGGGAATCGAACAGTTTTCCAGTATAAAAAGCAGCCGACCTATTTGCTATTCCAGACCATAATCTATCTTTGTCCCAAACATCAATCCATCTAAACTTTCGCATAATACGAGTAGCAAGAAGAGTAAGATTGTTCTCAAAAGTACATATTTTCACGACCACTTATTACCGCCGGCTGACCTGCTCCTGCACATCGGTAACTACTTCCGCACAAAACTCATTAGCAGACAGTCCTCACTCCTCACTCACATCTTCACAAATAGAAAGCGACACGTCCCATCAATCATGGATGGTTGAAACAATCACTGATGTGCTGACAACAGTTACTGTAGTGTTGTGACGGTGGCCAGGTAATGCTTATGATAGTGCGGCTTTAGCGAAGTTGCTTTTGGTTATCATGGCGTTTTATAACATGGCGTTGTATATTTGGTGAAATAAATAAATGAATTAAATGAATGAATTTTTGTTTTTTGCGCGGTAGGTACTGTTTTTTCTTCCGTAATTTCTCCTATATCGTAGACGGTGCGTTGACAAACATATAAACTCGCATACACAAATAACCAGACCTGGAACAACTACCTGGTAGTTAGTTGTTCCGGGTGGACATACAATTTTTCGTTCCGTGCGAGAATCGAATTTGCGACATGCAGCGCTGCAGCCGATCGCTCAGCCACTGCGCGAACATGTCAATAAAAATTGAAAGATTGAAATTAGAGCATTGCTTAAAAGTTAGATAATAAGTGTGTACTTATACAGCCTTTTGTTAATACAGGGTGTCTTTTTTCTATTTCTTGAAATTAGAGCATTGCTTAAAAGTTAGATAATAAGTGTGTATACAGCCTTTTGTTAATACAGGTTGTCTTTTTTTCTATTTCTTCGAATACAATGTTAAAATAACTTGCATATAACGAAAATATTTACCCTCAGTTCCAAATCAATCAAACGACGTTGGTAATCCATCAGCCATAATCAATTTAACATCAATTACTGTTTAGGTTACCTATGCAGTTCCAAGCATAGAAAACTCCATCACATTTGCATCGCATACATCAAGTGCAATCGCCTCTAATCACTATCTGAAGGTTGTAACGGAGCGTGTACCGCTAAGGCAATTTCCCGGGATAGTACAAATGATTGTAGTAACAGTAAGATAGCTATGTGTGCTCGCTGTGGAAACTGACCGCTTGATTCACGGGCAGAGCTATCAGCAGTACCCGGATTTTGGGCAACTTTGATACCAACACATCAAAGAGCAAATAAAGTGAATATGATTTTGCTATGCGAAGAACGGTAAAAATCTCACCGCATCATTAACAACATAGTATTTGATACTAAGGATAAGGAGGAAGGATATCTTCAGACACTTCCACACACTTTAGATCCCCGTGAGTGAAGCCGCGGGTACAGCTAGTCGTAAATAAGTATTTTTTTATTAATAGTTCTCTCAATTCCTTCTAATCATTTTCTAGATGTAAAAGTTTTCTATGTTACCGCAAGATGGATGCGGTCGAATGTGTGGTTACAATGTGAAAACTGTCCACGCGATGCAAATGCAGCGCATGATTAGTGCGGTATGAAAATTGTAAACGGAAAACGTTCATTTACTGTTTTTGTCTGCTAGTTATTAAAAAAAGTAATAACTGCCTTAGTTTTCAATTCTGTTTTCCAATTATTTTTTTGTTGATACCATTCTAGCACATTTACAGGTTTAACAAATACGTACGATGTACATATCACGGAATATTAAAGACTTGTATTACATTCCTTTGTTCTCAAACTATTGTTTTGTTATACGTACTCAATATGTGTATTTGCACAAGTGGCAAATTTGAGTCAATCGGACACAAAAACAACAGCCACATACAGTGCTAAAGATAATAATGTACCAGAAGCTTTCGACGATCCAGTGACTCACCTCATTATAAAATCGACTACAGCAAAATGTGAACTGAATACAAGATAATGAGAGGGCAACCTATAATTTCAGAGCACAATATACTTGTAACATTTGCTCTCCATTCATCCATTACTTCATATCTAAGAACAGCTTTGCCAATGCAGTTACTAAAGCATTTAGCGTTCAAATTATACCAAGGCAATCTGCAAAGCACACGCAAAATGTAAGTGAACTTTGCCCTTCATCGATCACTCCGTTCGGATCTTTCAAAGGTACTAACACTAATTCACCAATGGATACTGATCTCGTCGGACCATTAGGCCAGCTGGTTCGAGTTATGGAGGTAGGATTATATGGCAATAATGCACCTAAGTTTACGTGCCTTTCGCCTACGTGCTCCACCGTAACCCAATTCTATCGCACACTTACGACATGGACGAAAATAAGACTCTAATTCTCAATTCTGTCGCATTTTCTTAACATTTGATATGTTCTTCACGTACGTGTGGCTTTATGGATCCTGGAGAACATCGGTTATTGATATATTCTTGTCATGAAGAAATGATGCTGCAATTTTTTCTGAAGTGTATTTTTCCATCAATAACTCATCGAAAATGTTTTTATATCTCGCTTTGTTTATACATATTATCTCTGCTAACCCCATATTCACCTTCAAGCACTATAAACTTTCTTTTAATTATTTTCCTGATACTTTTTATACTTTAATATCATTCGCCACCACATCAATCTGTATCGACTAATGTAAACTTACGAAGTTACGGTTATGCACTCAACGATTACATAAGCAAACAATCGCTAAAAATAATCGTGATGGATCGCATCGTCCACTTAATCAGATGGCCAGAGCTTTGGATTCGATGCTTCGATGTTATCGATAAAACACGAATTCGCTCTTACGACTGATGGAAAATGTTGCGATAGGGTAATGGTGGACTAGAAATTGGTTGATGTACAAAACGACCATTATTTGCTTGGAGAATTATGTGATTTTAAAACGCAGTCCAATGGGCATTGCTTTGGACAATGCACAGAGGTTTAAATTAGTTTCGTTTATAAATTATGCAGTAGCACTTAGTCCGTTTGCATAGCTGTCTGTAGAATAGAAAGGCGTCCCTGTTTACTGTATGATTTATTGTCGAATTAATTTTGCATCTGCGTGGTACTTACTTAGTGGTGGTACTTGTACATCTCTTCATTTGTCCTCTGCCATATCTCCGTTCTACTATCTCCGTTCTACTATTCTTCATAGCTCCCCTGAGCTTACACATATTCCTATTCTTCAACCTGTTCTATCACCCTATGACGATGTATAAATAATACACGGATCCCCTACCCGTACGGTGGTGCACGGTAATCAGAGAGCGTTCAGTCATCTAATATTCAGAGGAGGGAACTGCCTCGCGTCGTCGCCAGCGGATCGCATCACCTATCGCGGACGCAAATTGACTGCGAATTTGTTTTTGAGTTGTGAACGGATGTTACGGACATTTGAGTTTGAGATGATGATGGATTGCAGGAGCTTTTATGGAGGGAAAGAAATTGGTAGAGGTTAAATGACCCAACAAAAGTTATTTTATATGGTTTCCGTTCTTTCCTTTTGATGTACGGAATAAGGGAACCCAAAAAATGGGTAACCAGGAAACAGATAAAAGTTTTTGGAACCCGTTTTATTAGATAACTATAATGCGTATACATTGGATACCAAAATGATTAACAGGACTAGTTACAATCTAATATGCATGGTGCATAGATTGTAACTGGTCCTGTTCAATCTGAAAACCAATTTCTGTTATTAAAAAATGTTCAAAATCTTTGTAGTTGCAATCGTATCACAGCGACAGTCAATGTCAAATAATGTAGGTAAACTAAATTAGAGGCCATTTTGACTGAAATTAAATTGCAATTGCATTTAAAAGTTAGTAGAATTACCTCCCTGATGAGGAACATCCTCAGAACAAGAAGGAGATCACTGAAATATTAATATAGCTAACCCAGTTTTCTCCTACTAATAAAACCGCTACCATAAATCTGTGACATAAAAAACAAGTCTACAAATCTTGTTGTTAGTCAAGTGGTATCCAACTATCGACGGCTTTATTTTTGTGGCAGACTATGTAAACGTCCTTATTTGTAAGATTCAACCGTTATTTGACATTCATACAATGTAATGTCATCCACATTATATCCTTATATGTAAACGAATGTTTATTTTGTTTGATTCACAGTTGATTGTGAATCGTGTGTCTTTTACCTATATTGTTGGATAGCAACTGGTTTTACAATAGAGAAGCATTAACTATGACATTCTTGACTTTATAAAGAACTTAGTTGAGAATTTATTGAGATACGTATTTCGGATTCGATTGATTAGTTTGATAATGAAAATGTTTTATGTGACGGGGTCACCGGGTCATGTTTTCACAAATAAGTATTGGTAATGGCGGACATGTCGTAATAGCCCCTCTTAGACAAGAGGTTAAAAGTTCGGAACCGGGCACTGGTAGGTTCCAATGTGGGGTTTTTTATTTCATAGGATGGAAGGAGTGGAGGGAGGCCTTTGCCCAGAAGTGGGACAGAACAGGATAACAAAAAAAATGTAGGTACTTTATAAGTTTTTCTTGAACATAGTGCCATCGATGAAGGATAAATATTGGGAAAAAAACCTGGACCTAATACTACCTATACCTAATTATTATAATTCTGAAATCGCCAATCAAGCGTGGCGATCAATCATGTCAGGCTCATGCCAAGCTGGTATTAGTAAAATGACGAATATGAACAGAAATGCTGAGCAGGCTCGATCAGCTTGATGATGAAAATGAAATCATGCTAAAATATTCATATTCATTAAGTATGTCTAGATGCAAATGTTGTGTTTGGATTTAAAAAATTAAGAACAAGACATCATTCTCAAATGGAGGTTAATTTTCGAATCACCTTATCCTGATTTTAGTTAATAATTTAATCATTTCCATTCTGAGGCCACCTCGTTGTAGTTTTAACAAAGAACAGTTATTTTTTGTTGATTTTATAATTATGATGAATTAAGAACTCAAACATAATATGAAGAGATCGACTGTTTACTTAGTGGGTAAATAATTAAGTGTTTTATGCTTAATTATTTTTAATTACAATATTAATTTACTTAAATTGTTTACGTACTTACATTTTTCTCTCGTGCAGGGCTAGATATAAACTTGTTTAAAATGAGTCAGGTAGATGGGAATTTGATAAAGAATGCGGAACATTTTTAAATTATACAAGGCCGCAAGGATGCTCGTTTGGACAACACCGGAGAAATTGCCGCCAAAGATTTCGTTGCGAAGGTTATAAGATAAGGTTTCTTTTTACACAACCGCAACGAAGCACGGAAGGAGGGTAATGTCTTTTGTTATTAATGTCCGTCCGTTCATAAACGGCTGAATCGATTTTGACAAAATAATGATTCGTCATTAGATTCGTCTAGATGGTTTGTGTGTCACTGGGTAAAATAATTTTTAAAGTGTAAAATAAAAAATGTTAAAACCCGAATGCTTAAAAAAGTCGGGTTTTTTTTTTATACTTCCAATATTTTCCTTTTTTTATTCTGTTTTGACTGAACATCATCTAAGAATTCTCTTTTCACAATCTACTTGATTAATTGAAATAAATAAATACACCACAATAATCCACATCCGATGCACGCTCAAAGCTCGGAACATAAATAAATCACACAAGTAATTAGTTCACAAATAACAGTTTCAGTAAAACAATAACAGCGTGACAAACACGCGATGTGTTATCACGCTATGTGTGACTATGTGCAGTTGTCTGTAATCTTCTGCAGTGCCACCAGAGCCTGCTGTGATAGCAATGTTTGATGATTATTTTTGGACATTGATAACGAGGATGTTTTTTTATGGTGCGCATTCAGTGTTTTGTTAGACATTTTGGAGGTCAAAAGTGTCATTACTTTTTAAAAGTTTCTAGCGTTTTCTCAAGAATAGTTTAAGGAGGCTAGTTACTTCTCTGTTACATTAATCTTCTTCTTTTATCTATATGTAAAAATAAATAAGTAAGTAATCCGAGGAAGGTTCATACGAAGAGAGAAAAAAGCGGAAAAGTGGGATTATTGCAAGAACATAAACATTTAGACAAAACAATGTCTGTCGGGTCAGCTAGTTTAAGATAAACCCAAAGAATAAATTGTTATGTAATGTTTCAGTATGTATCTTTTAAGAGAAATATTTGGTTGTTTACAGAAAGAATCTCGCACAGACGTGCAGTTCCACTTGGCAGCGCTCCGAGGAGACTGCGACAGACTACGCCAGCTGCTGGACACTGGCAAAGTTCACATCGACTCCAGAGACAGGGTGAGTCTATTATTCTGATGCTACAAGCCAGTGTCAGAGATCTCATTTTCCCATAAGGCACCTTCGCTTCACCCACCTAATACACCCACACATTTTGTATTTACCTACATTTACCTTATCATACCTATATACCTACCTGGAGACTTACCTACATTAGGCTTGGTATAACAAAGTCTGAATATAGGCATAATAGTTTTTTATACTTACTAATATTATAAAGAGGTAAAGTTTGTTTGATTTATTTGTTTGTAAGGCAATCTTTGGAAGTACTGTTCAGATTACAAATCTTTCACTAGTTAATAGTTACACTATTGCTGAGTGTCATAAGATATTATTTATGATATAGGTACCTATTTGACTTCCGCACGGACAAAGTCGCGAGCAGAAGTTAGTCGTCGATCATTCTAATAAATTCTAACTGAAGAGGCTTCGAAAGCTGTGATGAAGAATGGACTATGCCAACATATTAAGCTGTCAACTACATCTCAAACATTGAATCGTTGATTAGATCAAATAAACACATACACAGACAGACGTTTATTAGTAAATTTGCCAAACATGATCTCGTCACCTCGACTGACACTTGACTGGACATAAATCTAAGATATTGATATCAATATAGGACATATCGATTTCAATATATCAGGTGAATGTCAAATGAGTTCAGGATGTTAAGGCCAGAGATAGGTTTGTAAAATTGCACTCGATTCTTGTTGAAGATATGTTGAATGAATGAATGTTCGATCAGATTCCGGTCTAATTACGGATTAACTCAGAAACCTCAAATCAAATATCTTTTTTTTTTTTTTGAGGTGGTAAAAATCATCAAATGACTGTCAGACTTTTACTGACTAAAAAACCACCCTGTTTCGCGCGAACAGAACGCGCCGTCGTCGACCCGGGCATGGTCCTTGATCGGACGGCGAGCTACCCATTACTCGCCGTCCGCAAGCCCGCGCCTACTGTGGCCGGATGTCGTCTCTCGACGTCCGACGCCCTGGGCGTCTCCCGCGGCGGCTGGGGCGTGAGGTGGAGGATGTTCTCTTCTCTCCCTCAAATCAAATATCTTAAATCAATCATACATCATTATTAGTCATTTGATCACGCACATAAATCGATATTGTTCTCAATATTGCCAAACTCAAGTGGCAATGCGTAGAAACCGCTTGGATGCGGGCAGCACAGGACCGGTCATTGTGGCTATATTTAGGGGAGGCCTATGTCCAGCAGTGAACGTTGTTCGGCTGATTTGATGATGATGATGATCAATATAATGCACCTAGTACAAAAAAAAATGCCAAAGAATTTAAAGTGCTCCATTTTCGTTTTAACGGAACTCTTAAAAGATTAAAACGTGACGATTAACCTTATTTTCTAGATCATTTACCAAGATTTAGTGTCACAAGCAGAATTAATGACTGACGAAGTTCAAAATGTCACGCTTAGCCTATAAAACGCGCTGATGACGGACCCTCCACGACCCGATTCGAGGGCTGAAGAACGACAAATTGCCAATCCCAATAGGGTGTTACGTAACCCTAGAAGCTAAAAAAAGTTTATTTAGGCAGTTCAATAAATCGATGGCTTACATTTAAGTTCGTGTTTTGTTTTGGAAGATTGATTTTGTTTTCTTTTTGCGATCAGTCTTTGTGGAGCCAGTGTTATTGAACGCTGTGAATGTTTCAGTCTGGCGAGCTTTGCTTGTGAATGTAAATATACTATTAATGTGTACCTAGGGTAAATGGTACATTAGGTATCGGTAGCACTTTTATTAATAAATAATAATGTGTTACTGTTTGTATGCTCACATCACAAATTCTACGAGTAGTCTAAACGTAAACTTGTAAAGGGATTTTTATCTACATACTATGTTTGACTGATTGTTAAGGTTTTTCCCGACCGATTTTCGATCACGAATTCACGACGGCCAATCCCAAAGACAATCCAAATACTCAGGATATATTATAGTGCGCAAACACAGATGCATTCCCTTTTTCCTTACTCTCATATTACAATGGGACGGCAATCCTACACGATTGAGTAGACATCAGACTTTCCCCCTTCCAAATTCCGAGCTGCTACTAAGTAATTAGTATTAACAATTTGGCCGACCTGGAAAACGAACCCAGGATCCCACGCGGTACAATACCAACAGGGCAGTTACCACTTTCATTATTAATAATATAGGATCTAAGCATGAAATTATAATAGCTGTGAGAGAAAAGGGAGCTTGTCGAGATTCTAATCTCTGAGGCCTCACTTCATCTCAAAGCGAACCGTGAGAATTGTTTTGCAGGTATCAAGATTAATTAAAGTAAAGGTCCGAAGTACCCGTGTCTACAGTTATGTCATTCGCCTGTGATTAATAAATCAATTTCCTTTCAAAGCCGAAAAGAATTTCATTAATCAAAGCACAAATCACTATGGTACGGTATACAATAGGTAGGTAGTCTAATGGTTTTATAGCGACGTTAAATTAGTGGCCCACTTTCAAACATTCTTATGATATGAAATTCACATTACCACGCTATCAAGACATAAGAGAAAGCGGTTTTCCTTGTTTTTAGAAAATCTAGAGTCACTAGCTGCTTAAATGCAAATTAAACAGAATACTTCTATAATAATTTTACAAAGAGGTAAAGATTTTTCATTATTTTATTAGTAAGATATATTTAGAAGAGATGTATCTTTAGAAGTTTTGGTCCGATTACAAAAAATCTTTCATTGATATACAGCTACACTATTTCCGAGTGTCATAAGGATATGCTTTATGGTACATTTAACTTCCACGCAGACGAAATCGCGTGTAAAAACTGGTACACAATATATTTTAGTTTTATTAACCGACTTCAAAAAAAGGAGGAGGTTCTCAATTCGGTCGGTATTTTTTTTATTTTTATTTATGTATGTACACCGATTACTCCGAGGTTTCTAGTCCGATTAGTGTGATTTTTTGTTCGATGCAGTATACTTGCCATTCGGTCCCATAAAAATCATCCAATTTGGTTTAGTGCTTTTTATTTTGTGAGCATTTTTCTAAATTAAATATATCGTGTGAGGTATTGTTTGAAAGGGCTTTTATTAAGAATTTCAAACATTAACACACAAGCACTAACAAGTGAAAAATAAAAAGCTTTTTTTTACAAAAAAAGACAACCGCCTTCAAAAACTACAAAATAAAAAATAACTTTAGTTTGGAAGTCGGTGGCAATACCTACATATCAAAAAACAAAACCAAAGCCGCCGACTTCCAAACTAAAGTTATTTTTTATTTTGTAGTTTTTGAAGGCGGTTATCTTTTTTTAAAATATTCAAATCTGGCTCACTATCTAGGGCTACATTCAGCTCCTCATCACTTTAGTGCTCTAAGGGTGGATTGTATAGCCTTTCCATGTCGTAATTTGTTGGATATTAATTGCCCCGCATAAGATCATAACTTGGCCCAGATAAACGTCGTGAATTCAGAACTAAGTTGCTCGCTACCTGTCATGTTTTATTACAAACTGCGGTCCCTTTACGTCACTCATTAAAACGCGTAATAGATGTGAACGACAGTTGGAGCAACTTATGAACTGTTTCAGCCACTCATTATGATCAATCGTAAAACATGAGCATCATCATGCAACGGTTGTACATACCAGGGCAACAATCCTACTAACTTTTACAAATCTGTCTCAATCTGTCTCTAATTTACCTCCTTTTTAACCCCCGACGCAAAAACGACGGGGTGTTATAAGTTTGACGTGTCTGTGTGTCTGTCTGTGGCATCGATGCTCCCGAACAGATAAATCGATTTAGATTTTTTATTTTTCGTTTGAAAGGTGGAATAGTCATGAGTGTTCTTAGCTATGTTTTTTTACATTGATTGTCGCTGAGACAACATTGAGACTAGATTTTGAACGTTTTTAATTAAGAATAGGCCTTCAGCTGATTTTTGTATTTCTTTTTTTAATATAGGAGTTGGTCCAAAAATCATCCATATTCACTCATAATGTACTTTTAATCATGAAGAAAAATATCTAATGTATAAAATACATCACCTCAATTCTAAAATAATCGCTCCGCTTATAACTTAATCCGTTATTACTCCGTGAATCCACAACAAAGCGCTAACTCCATGTAATATTATAAACAGCTCTTCCAGTGTTACGTAAACGTGAAAATATAATGGATGTGAGAACACGCGCGTTCTCGTAATGTCGTGCGAATTGTGACCAAGTGTCGCTGTACTATGACACGAGTGTGGGACACAGGCATTATGTGGACGGGCCGTGTACATAGTATGTTTTCTTTAGATGGTTTTGTTTTATGATAACAAGCTTTTATTTAGTTTCCCCTGCCCCGGTGTCTGTGGGTAATCAAATCATGTTCATGTTGACCCACTTCCCGGTGTCGGATTGAGCTGAAATGTTGCACACATGTGTAAATTGGATGACAATGCAATATAATGAACGGTTAATGCAGTGGCTCAGCTGGTGGCTGCTGTGCTGCGTGTTGCGGGCTCGATTCCCGCATGGGTCTTATATTTGTATAGCCTACGGATAGTTGTTGCGGGTCCACGATAGATGACGACTTTTTAGTGTGGGGCAAGACAAGATGTCGTAGGGCTGGTCTGATGATGCATGTTGGCTATAGAATCTCTGTAGCGAATCGATGCAACCCCAATACCCCATTGAGTTTGGGCTGGTTTGATTCACCACGTACCAATATTGACAATTATCTTCTTAGCCGTTAATAGCATTGAGCATGGGCATGAAACTTTGCGTATATACCTACGTATTACTAATACTCATATCATAAAACTATGATCCTTTAGTCACATTGTAGTACAACTTATAAAAGAAATGTGGAGAAAGACTGGCTTATGTTATATTATCTACCTCTAGAATCCGCTAGCTAGCAGTGCCGTCTTCTAGTCGATCATTCTTTACGACTAGTAATTTTATTTCCTTTCTGAAAAAAAAAAAAACAATTATCAACTTGTCACTATCACAGTCACACTAATCATTCTTACATTGTTACTGGAATTAAGATTTTCTCTTTTCTACAATTTCTTTACAAATTAAGCGGAACGATTAATTCATTAATTAAATCATGTTTACTTTTTCTCTCGCGGATTAACATAGCTATGCATAAATCAACATTATGCATGTAACGTGTTACATTCTCAAATTGTTATGTTAATCGTTCAAATAATAATTACCAACTACAATTAACATAATATCTACATAATTATAGGCTTGAAATACACGTGCTTTATGGGTAGTTCTCTACTGTTAATTAGTAATTGGTTGCTATTATCTTCGATTTTTCTAAACTAATATTATAAAGGGGAAAATTAGTAGGGCGTTTAAAAAAAAATTGATTGAAAGTTACACTATTGTGGAAAGCCATTGGGTTTTTTTGGACAAAGTCGCAGGCAAGAAGCTAGTAGCTAATATCTTGTCTTTGCGCTCTACTTTTACCCGTGTTTTTCAAAGTGGAAACTTCACTTTGAAAACCCCTGGATAAAATAGTGTACCAATTGACGTTTATCGTTTTAAAAAAATCGTCATAGCAGAACAAGCTTTTGTATAAACCTTTTCAATCAAGCGTGACTGTTCACCATAGCATGGTGTGTGTCAAGCCTAAAGTCGCGTGCGCACCAGTCACACTAAGCTAAGCACAATCATGTTAGTATGTAATGATGCTGATCGGACGTGATTTACTGGCGGGAAGCTGTGTAGTGTGCTCATACCTTTTTTCTAATAGATACAATCTTATGCGTGATGATAAGAGATGATGCTTTTGATAAGGATGAAAATTGGTGTGATAGTGATCAATGATATCTTATACTATAATGTATTTCCTAGATTTGTCGAATCTATCTTTATCTATTTAATTTCGTGATTCGTTTTGATGAGTTAGATACATAAACTCACGCCTTTTTCCCCATGGTGGTAGGTAGAAACCACAGAACGCCACCTGCAACAGATCCCAATGTTTTTTATAGTTACCTACCATAAATGAACACTAGGTATAGCACTCAGAGGTAACGTAGCTTCCGTAATCTCCAGAATCGGACCAGTAGTTCCAGGGATTAGTGCGTACAAACAAACCAACTCGTTAGGTTCATATTATGAGCATTTGTCTTAATGACAAAAGCAGTGCACATGCAAAAATAAACCTTACTAATACTAAAAACACTGTTTTCAACGTGTTAAGGAATCTGATCTCCTCTCCGAGCCGGTCTGTGTGAACAGACCCTAAGGGTTTTTACTTTAAAAATAAATTCCTCCTTCTTTTACTTAAGTTTACTTAGATCTCCTAACACTTTTTAATGTTTTCTTTTATTGCTAAGTTAAAGTAAGCGTGAAGCGGTACTATACGTTAAACAGAGCACAGTTACTGTTGACAGCTCGTTAGCTAACTGCCGTTACTTGCCGTAAACGCTTTAAAGTTTAAAGTAAACAACGATGTATTATAAACACTTGAATACTTGTTAATTAAGGAAAGCAGAGCCTCGGCAGGTTTATAAAAATCTTCTTTTTTTTACTATTTTGGTCCCGTTGATCTCGTGGTCGCAAGCGCGACTGTTGAACGTGGCGTCCTGGGTTCAATTCCCAGGTCGGGCAGTGTTGTTGAGCTTTTCCATTAGGAATTTTTAGTAGCAGCCCAGAGTTTGGAAGTTGACGGTGCCTCGAAAAGCAATCTATACTAATATTATAAAGCTGCAGTGTTTGTTTGTTTGTTTGAACGCGCTAATCTCTTGAACTACTGGTCCGATTTGAAAAATTCTTTCAGTGTTAGATAGATTAGTTATCGAGGAAGGCTATAGGCTATATACCATCACGCTACGACCTACGGGAGCGGAGCAGTAACCAAAGACGCGAGTGTAACCGTGGCGGACAGCTAGTATTATGTATAGCCGTTGGTCTTGCTCCGAATTTTTCTCCGGTCAAGCCGGATTGCCGTTCCATCGGACTATGACAGTGAGGGAGGTAATGCACCCGCGTTTGCGCACACACTTGAGCACTAATATCGGCCTCGCAGAAAAGATTACAACCCGAAAAAGGAGTCGCAGTATTAAAAAGATTGGTAGCCCCTGATCTAGGAGGTTTTCTTTTACAGAACAGAGCAGCTGTTCGTGTTATGTCATTCAGTCAAAGCGACAGCTTTTTGCACAAATAGCTGCGCATTTCACGGACAATTGAATACGTCATTGCATTGACATACAGCCTGTTGACAATATAATTTTGTAACTGCAATTATGTTCTACATTGTGATTTGCGATGCCAGTCGTGTACTAACGTAGGTTACATTTCTTGCTTGCTTGTCATCAAGATGCACACGACTGACTTGGTCAGATATTTGTGTAGTTTAAAAATAATACAGGACAACATTACAGGACACTTACAATATCTGTACTTATAAGTACTTATAAGTAAAGTAATTAAAGAAAGAAAAAACGGGCAAGAAGCGTCCGCTTTATTTCTAAAAGAACAATAAAATTCTACTAATTAAAATCATTCAAAATCTAGTCACAATCTCATCTCAGCGACAAATCAATGTCAAAAAATGTACTGAGATTAGATTGCGATAGTTCCTAAAAGTTAGTACCTACATTTGCCCTTCAAACTTAACCAGCCTCGATCTCTTCAAAAATATTTCAATCGATAGCATATCAACGGGTACACTACATAAATACGAAAAACTTTATTCCGACAGTCACAAATACGAATTTCAAAATACCGATTTTCATAATTCCGAACTTTTAGTTTATTCGAACTATTGAAAATCGGAATGTCGTTTTTCTGACCGAGAACCCTTCGAGCAATTGATTCTTCGAACTTATGAAAATCGGAAATTTAACAAATCGCATTTATTACTTTCGGTAAAATGAATTTCGTGATTTTTAATAATAGACATTATAATTCTTAGGAATTATGAAATTCGGACTTTTGAAAATCGGAATATCGAAATTCGGAATAAAATATTTCGGAGTATTTGGGTGTTTCCCATATCAACATACCTAACACACAGTCCATATCCGATATAATTGATCGTAAGCTGTTATCATAGGCCATATTAGTCTTCGTATTACCTAACTCAATAAGGCGACGGAAGTCACCATTTTAGTCTAGGTACTGTTGGTATAAGTAGTGGCTAATATGTTTTGATGTGTACCGCAGACTACGTGTGTAGATTGTGATCAGTAATTATTTGTAGAACTGTCGTTCCTAATGGAGTATCTATGTCGGGGCGAGGTTACTATTACTATCTACAAATCGTTGAATACAGGACATTGGTCGACTCGTGCGCAGCTCTTTGGTTACTTGCTCTTTGCTCTTTGGTCTCTTTGGTGGCTTTAAGAGTGAACTGATTAACCCGCGTTAAGTTACGTGTTTGACGTGTTTCTTTACTGCTCCGCTTTCGTGGATCTTAGCATGATGTTATAAAGCCTATACCTACTACTCGTCATGAATCTGGTTATAATAATACCTACCTGCAAAAATAATTTTCCCAAACCGACTGGTAGTTCCAGAGATTTGCGCGTTTAAACAAACGAACAAACAAACAAAAATTCCTTAGCTTTATTATATTACCTAGTGTAGATTATTTTGAGTCAATGAAAATAAATACATACACATCAAAAGTGTCTAGGGATCAACATCCCTAACAAATGTTAGGGATGTTGATCCCTAGACACTTTTGATGTGTGTATTTGGGAAAATAAAATGAGGAAATGAGATTACGTAAGCACAATGAATAAGTAAATGATGGGCAACTGTAGGCTACTGGCTCCCCAAACAACAAGAAACGCAAAAACTAACTGAATACAATGAATAGTCGAGTCTCCTCATCAATGTTTCTGCATTGTTTTTATTCAGAGGGTCAAACTACCAACAGTTTTTGTTGATCCTAAATTGGCGCCGCGCCGACCCGGCCTGTTCACTTTTTGCGGTGTTTACCCGATTGATAGCAAAAAGAGGTTAATGTTTTTCATGCGTGCACGTCGCGGATTCTTCGCATTATGTGTTGTGTGTCCGATTCAATCTGGTGGGAAAGCGGGGCACAAATACATCTTCATTATTTGGCAAATCACCATCACGCGTTTCGTATTTTAGAAATTTGTCGTGAGATATACCTATGCAATGTAATGACTTTGAGAAAGGCTATGCTTAATATTTTTTTTTAGGAAACAGATTCATAAAGGAAACATTTCTACTAAGTTTCAGAAATTAATGACAATATCAGACTGTCAAAACTGCCTTTCATTTACCTACCTAAGTACCAATGTTTGCTATTGATTTTCGTAGAGAGGATTGCGACTAGATTTTAAACGTTTTTAGAAGAATTTGTCTTGGTTTAACCTAAGAAACGCCAATTACTTACATTGAACTTTTAAACAGATGCCTTACACACAGTCTCTCAAAGATATTCGAAAATAAACTCAACACAAAAAGGCATCAATGTCGGCGCTATTTAGAAATTCCACTTTTCAAGTGCGAATTCAATTTAACTTTACAATTTACGTTTCTAAAGGAAACTTGTAAAGTTTACGTTAACGTAAACTCTGGCTCTTCTATCAAAGCGGCGTAAAACACAGCCGGCCTACATTCACAAATGGAAGCTTAATGGTGGCAAAAAGCGGCAAAAGAAAGTTCCTAATGAGTTTTCTTTTACGGGCGGAAAATGTGAAAAACGCTGGCTAAGGCGTTTATTTGCATAGACGGTTAATACTGTGAAAGTGGCGGACTGGTCAGTATTCATGGTTTAGCGATAACCATAATTTATAATACTTATGTTCAGTAGTTTATCTTATGTTATTTTTATCCTATTACAATATGTTTACAAGATAATCAAAGTACCTACTTATCAACAATAAATTATGTGCGTCTGATTGACCGATAAAATTCAGATTTACAGTAAGATACGCAAGAATACATAGTTTCAGATACCTACCTAATCTAATCTAAAATATGCAAGTGACATACATAATTATCTCGCTGGGAAGCCGCTTTATCTAAGTACGACAGATAAAAATCTACTGTCCCATTTATTCTGGAATTGGCACTCATTGAAAATACACTGAACGTGAACGATTCTTTTAAGAATTCAGATTTTGTAAGAACCCAATTAAAAAAGTGCGCCGTCAAGTCCGTGGAGTTTCTTGCTTGTTCTTCTCCATAGAGACCTACCTACGTTTTGGAACGAGCAACTAGCTTGAATTTTGTGACTAACTGACCGACTCCTCGACGATTCAAAAGTGCCTGTACCTAATGGTCAATGGTCGTATTGACATAAATGCTTTGACGACACACCGCTGTTCAAGACAGGCCATATTTCCATTAAACCATATTATATAAAATTAAGCCTATATTCCTTCGCAAGTTCGCAACTACCAGTATTTACCATCTTCCACCGCTTGTCCTCAGGATGGCACGACGCCGCTCATTCTGTCAGCTGCGATGGGTCACACAGAGTGCGTGCGCGAGCTGCTGGCTCAGGGCGCCGACCCAGCTTGCAGCAGAACGGTAATTATTGTGACCTAAGTTTTTCGTTCTGTTCTTTGATTGCTTCATACATTTGTCATGAGTACGGCATCGTTACAGGTTTTTTTTTATATTTTACACTGAGGTACCACTTTAGTACCACTAAAACTAAGAAAAATTTATAGGAAGCTACATCTATACGAGTTTCTGTTTGTCATTAGTGCTTAGTGAACGATACAGTTTGCTTGCGACCAGTGACAATGAGAAAGAAGAATAAGAAGATGGTTGGACATTTGAAGATAATCTCAAAATCATGTAATCTTAAACGATCAGTGAAGATTATCTACGTTATTACACTCTATGTCGTTATCACACTGTTACTTGGTATCTTTCAGACGGGAACAAGTGCGCTGTTCTTCGCAGCGCAGGGCGGGTTCCTAGATATCGCGCGACTACTGCTCGACTCGGGAGCTGCCATCGACGCGCCTAGCATGGTAATTCACATCATAAGATCAACAAACATCCAGTTTTGGAGACCTTAGGTATTATGCTGGAGCACACTATTTTTCGGTTTCTTATTTTGTTTGCTATGTGTTTTTGTAGGACGGTGGCACACCATTATTCGTGGCGTGCCAGTGTGGTCACTTGCCGGTCGTCGACGAGCTCATCCGTAGAGGGGCAGACGTCAATTCTTCTATGAAGGTAATGTGTCAAAATATTACAAGTACAAAATATTAAAATATTACAAGTCTTAAATAACTCGCAGGTAAGTCGAAAATTACAAGAAGTCTTCAAGTTGTGGTTGTTTTAATCCCTACAAAGTTTGCAAAACTACGTAGTAGGTAGGTACTTCCGATCGCAAATAATGTTGATCCTGATTCCAGGACAAAGCGACCCCCCTGTTCATCGCGGCACAGAACGGTCACGAGGACGTGTGTCGCGCCCTGCTGGCGGCGCGCGCGCGGCCCGACGGCGCCCGCGCAGACCGCGCCACGCCGCTGTGGATCGCGGCGCAGTGCGGACACGAGCACGTCGCGCGCCTGCTGCTCGCCGCCGGGGCACGCGTCGACCATGTGCGGCAGGTCGGTGCCTCTCCTCTCAAGTTAATCTGAATGATAAGTACTCATGCCCTAGTCAAAATATTAAACAGACAATAAAGTTGTAGCGTAAAAACGTAAAATACTCAATTTAATATAAAGAACAAAATAATTAAAATCAAGAAAATCCTATAAGTACATATTCTCATTAAAGAGAGCAAATGTATTATTAAAAATAATTCAGTACGGCAGCATCGACAAATTAATTTATTTGTTCAATAATATTATATTTACAGGCTAAAAGAACAAATCGATTTAAAACTAACGTAATTCGATTACATTTTCAGGATGGCGCTACTCCGCTTTTCAAAGCTGCACACAAAGGCCATGCTGCTGTGGTCGTAGAATTGCTCAAATTTAAACCAAACCTCGGACTGCTTCCTGTAAGAATAGTTATTTATTTTCTTCTAACCTTCTCATCATTGCAGTAGCGACATCTAGCTTGTTTCTTGGTGAAACTTTACACTTTCAAATGTATGCTTCTATTCCCCAATAGATGGCACTATTTGAAGTTACGACTTAATATTTTAATGCTACTCGCTATTAGATGGCGCTGTTTACTTCCAAGATTATTCCAAATACTTTTTATTTACTAGTATCATATCATCATTCAACCAAAGATAAGACATCGTTTGATTAAATGACGACTGATGACTAACTACTGGAAATAGCAACAAGGGTATTTGTATTATAAACGTAGGCCATCGTCCTAATAAAAATCTCGCAATAACATTTTCTATTCGCTTAACTAGAAGTTTTCCCATGGTTTCAGAACGGTCAGTCTGCGCTCCACGGCGCGGCCATGTTCGGTCAGCTGTCGTGCGTACGCTTGCTCGCGCGTCGCTCTGCGCTGAGCCTGCGCAACTCAGCCGGCCTCACTGCGCTACAAGCGGCCGCGGCCGCCAGGAAGCACGACGTCGTCGCGTATCTTCGGAGGCTGGAGCAGGAACTGCACACTTGATAGTGTGGAGGAATAATGGCTGTTGTGATTGTGTTCGTAGTCGTCTCTAGTTAGTTGGGTGAAGGTCCATAACGTATAAGGCCCTGCTGTTAAATATGTGAAGATAAGACTTTTTGTAGTAGGTACCTAGACGAATAGACAGACAAATATTAATTACACAATTTTTGTTTGATATTATAATATAAAATCAAATGGCCGCACCCGACTAACAGAGACTAAAGCATTTGTTATAAATCTCACGTGGTAATCGATCTGCATACAATCTCGTATTCCTAACTATAGTTACTAACAGACTATTTTATATGATGTACTCGCAGCCATACTTATATTGATAGCTTTACCCACTCGCCTTATGCAATACCTCACTCAATACTGAATATATATAACAATACGTAAAAGGTAGCAATAGTCTCAATAAATAAGCAGAAAACTAAAAACATAAAATTACTAAAAATATCTATGCACTGCATAATAAAGTAAAATATAATTATTTAATTTCCACACCAATTATTTTTATCAATATTCTACATTATCTATTGCTGCCGTTTACAATCTAAACGAATATTAATTTATTTCAAACAAAAATTGGGTTTATCGTTGGTGCTGATTTAGTCAATAAGCGATATGTAAACACGTTTTAATTTTACACTAGTCAACTTTATCGCGGTCTTGACAAATTATTAAGAAAATACCTATGTTAGATAACTCCCATTTCTAGAAAACCATGAGGATTTTAGACAATAAAAGTCTCGAAAATTTAACAACACTGTGCAGGACCGCGATTCATCTTATTCACTGTAGCTTAGAGACGAAAAAATGTATTTTTCATACAATCACATACACAACTAGTTGATAGTGTAACTGTTGTATTGTTGTAGCGTAGGTTAAGCGAAGTATTTATTGTGAAACCGACGGGCTGCTCCCAGCCATTCTCCCGTGAGATGGCGCTGAAGTCAACATTTTTAGTTTATTTGGGTTTTTGTGTAATTGGACAATTATTAAGTCATAGGAGTAGTCTTAGCGGTTATCGGATATTACATTTTATTGGAATAGGTCATATCATTGCCTCAAAATCTACCCAATTCGACACATAACTTGTTTATAACTTCTGTCATTGAATACAGTGTCGTTTACACACACATACGTACCCCCTGCGTTTACGAAAATTGAACACTAGATGGCGTGAACATAAAAAAGTTTTAAATTTTCTGTATGGGTAAAAATAAAAAAATATTTGTTGGCGTAAACTATTTTATTGATTTTAAATAATAATTCTGGGAAATAAATTATGTCAACATTGATTACAATAAAACGCAGTTTTATTTTATTACATTACGCTATTTAATCGTTTATCAAAACAGAAGTATTTGAAGCAACATAATTTATAATTTTTGGAAATAAATTATGTCAACATTGATTACAATATAACGCAGTTTTATTTTATTACATTACGAATATTCAATATTTTATCAAAACAGAAGTATTTGAAGCAACAGAATTATGCTGATACATGCCTATTCACTCAAAACTAATAACACTGATGATTTGTAACAGTACCAATTATTACAATAATTAGACATTTCATAACTAACACGTAAGAAACTATAAAATTCATAAACAAGAGATAACAACAAATCTAAAACAAGATTTATTTTGTGATAATAATCAGGAAGGTGAAATAAAATATTTCCTAATTTCGAAGCACTCAACAAAAGCTTTTAGTAAAACGAAAACATAAAGAGCATGAAGTATGTATGCCTAATGGAATATTATTTCACCTTTTGATTATTTTGTAAATACAAAATAAAAAGAAAATAATATACAATGATAATGTAGATTCTAAACAAACTACTACCAAAATACGATTAGAACAAAAATCATTTGACTTGTTGATTTCACTCTCTGCCTTGAAACTTCCTGTCTTGAAACCACTGCTACACTGCTGCTGCTGCTGCTGCTGCTGCTGCTGCTGCTGCAGAGAAAACATACTTAGTATATTTGTTACTTTGGCGAATATTGTTTGCCATTCACTTCAAAATTTTATTAGGTACCTTCAATCTCCAATGCTGCTCTAAAATAAAAATTTACTTCAATTTTTGCTTTGCTTGAATTCCCAACTTATGTTGATGTTGTAGGAAGATTTTTCACTGGAATACCAATATAATTTTATTTTTCAATTTCAATATCTAAATATAATATATTTTATTCAGATCCTCTCACGCAGAAGAGGTCTGTGTCCCAGCAGTGGGAACATATTATTGATACCATTTATGAAGTGAATAAAAAAATAAAAGCATTGTGCACATACCATTCAAATCTATACATTTCGCATTTTTTTGAACACGTCTCAATATTATTTCAGGCATAATGCAGTTTTTAAAAAAGTCTGATAATTTTGGTAGCATATTACTGATAAATTCATTATCTCGACAAACTTCTATTACAGTCAAAGGTTTAGTGACTGAAATAAAACATATGAAGTAGCACTTATCCATTTTGCTGACACGCATTTGTCCTTGGACCTGAAATAAAATTTTATTATAGTAAGAGAAAACAAGATACTAAAAGTAAGAAGTGGAAATGCAATAGTATTTTTAATTTACTTGATAGTAATAATCATGCTTTTTATTCATGACTAAAACATTATTATCCAGTCTTAGAGCAAAGTTCTTCTTTTCTATTGCAGCTTCCTCTAGGCTTTGATTTGTCCTGGCCAATGATGGAAAGCACTTGATCTCAACAACAGCTCTCTCATTTTCAATTATACCTGTAAAAAATTAAAATGAAAAATATAAAACACTGAGACGGAGCTCTTCATGAAAGTTGATATAAGAAATTCTCTATATTCTTATAACTCCAGGGCCGGTTATTCTTTGTTTCTCACAATTATAACTAGTATTATGTTTGGCCACATTTGCCAAACACCAAGATAAAATTGAAGTTAGATAAATAAAAACTTACCATCTGGACTGCCAGCTAAAAATCCAAAATCTTCATCAATGAAAAGGCCTGAAGGCCTGACAATTTTATTATATTGTTGCATGAACATGCTTTTCGCTACATTCTCATGTTGCTGCCCATATAACATGTCTTTTGTGCAAATATTCTTTTTATACAGAATATCCTTTACATGATTGTGACATGGAGTGGTAATACGGCGTTTGCAAACCTGTAAAGAGAAGAGTCCAGATAAAATAAATGTACTTATGTTTTGGTTTACTTTTAAAATTTAAAGATTCTATAAAGATATTCTATATGAAATACCACTATTTTATTAGAAATATACATATCTGCTAACATCATTATCACACCACACAACTCACCATTCCAAATTGACTAGCAGTCAAACGGTCACTCCTATGAGTAGTATATAAATCATTTTCATGCTGTCCTACAGTGGACATTTCAATCAAAGCAATGTTTTCTGGTGACTTTTGGAATTCTGCTAACCGTTCTTCACACTGTATTTTCAACTGTGCTTCGTCAATATCAACAGGATCACAAGCTTCAGGTCCATAGTGCTTATCTGGTTTGGTTTTCTCTCTTGGAGCAAATAATCGTTTGCGTGTCGAAGATTGCTGTCGTATTCTGCATTGTTCCTTCTGTTTTATGTATTTTTTAAAATGTGTCCCTGGGCTCTGTGAGGTTTGCTTCTTCCATGCAGTTTCATGCCATTTGTGTCCATTAGCTAGGGATAGGCCTGAAAACATATTTTTAAATGTTATATTCCAAGAAAAAAACATATTGCATATAAATTAGGTTAGCTGCCCTTAGCAGGAGAATGATGATATTCCATAGCCATAATCAAAGAAATTCTTACTGATTCTAATAATTTCTGACTGTTATTACTGTATATTTATTACCATTACCTTATTTATTATATTTACCTGCCACATGAACACGTCGCTGGTAAGAACCCCCTTTTCCTAAACTAATTCGTTTTCCACAGTTGAATTTGTTTATTACGCTCATAAAGTTTTCTGCCACATTTGTTGTCTCATTAGACAAACGACCTGCCTTCAAAGCAATTTTTTCATTGGCTGCGTAAATCAAAGCCCACACCTCTGGGGCATTATTTTTCAGACTTTCTACGAGATTTTCTTCCTTCTTTTCACTTCCATCTGTCATAGTTTTATTGACATTGCAGTAATAATCCTTGCAGTTTTCATGTACTCCGAATACATGAAGCGGGCCATTTCTCAAATCTGCTGCCATAGCAGTATGCTCACTGCTACACATGATAATTTTCCGTGCTACTAGTGTAAGCTTCATCACCTTCGGCTTCAAAATATTTCGCCCCGAAATAGGGAGCTTAGTGTTGGCCAAGATCTAAAAAGTACAAATTATAAATACAGAATAATATGCTACACTGATCTTGAGATGACTTTACTTTGAATTATTTGTTTACCTTGTAGAGTGCACTGGTATAGTTTTTGATTACATGATTCTTGCATTCAATTTTTTTTATTATGTTCCCATATGACACTTTCTCTTTCAGTTTTGAAAACACAGAGGAATCTCCATCACCTATAAATTTCAAATAGCGAAGTTGATGCATTTCTTCACTCTTTTGAAAGCCTTCCACAATAATATCTGATTCCATTGCTGTAGATGGTCCAGTAAAATTTTTGCAGCAATTATGTGCTTTTATATCCATGTTTCTCCTCTCATAATATTGACACGTATAACAATATTTGTTTCTAACACCAAGAAATAGACATTTTTTAGTTTCTTTACCAATAATGCAGGCCTGGAAATGAAAAGCCATACTTGTAAATATTGCACATAATAAAAATGACATAAAGAATCAATATTATTTTTAGGAAAATATTAACTTACCATACCAGATGATGAATCAAAGTTATGCCCATATGACCTTTTCAACCATCCTCCATCTACATATACAGTAACAAATGGAACACCGTCTGAAGACACATGACCTTTTTGAATAGCAATAGATCTTTCTTGTTCACCAGCAATTTTAATTTCTTCAGACAAATGTTCGAACCACACACTGCCTAATTTTTTTTCAATACGACAAAATTTTCTAGCTGACATTGTTGGAATATCCATAAGACTTGTTATGTGAGCTGCTTGAGTGTAGAAGCTACCAGAAGTGACAGTTGCCCACACAAATGCAGTATTTATTTTATCACTGCTCTCCGTAAAATGACTCCATGCTTTATCACACATACTGCACTTGAAAATTAATTCACTTCGAAATCCGTCAAGTCTTTCACTAACAAATTCAATTTGTGAAGATTCACACATATTTCGATGTCTTTCCATTAGAAATGCCCACTGTATTACATGCTTCAAGTCCACAATGCGATACCCAGATATCCCAGATAAACCTTTATTTGGACCAGCTTCCACAATCAATTGAAATGAATCAGTTTCAGGATCAGCTTGTGGCCAATTAATCTCTGAAGGTTCAACCACAGGTTCAGCTGTCACTGTGCTAGTGCTAGGAGCACTGTAGTTGGCCTCCAAGTGGAATTTCGGCGTTACACGCGCATATGTTCTTGGTTGTGTATTTAGAGTACTGAAAGAAACAAATAAAATTGTGATGGCTATAATAAAAGTATATAACCTATAAGCTATTTTCCTCTTTCTCAATATGTCGCGGGTTTTTTTACTTCATCTTATAGTTTTCGACTAAAGCAACAATTTCTTAGGTACGCGTAGCCGGCTGCCAGGTGCAGCGACGACGCGCCCAGCTGTACCACTCAACCGTTACTGTCCACGCTAAACGCTAACGGCCCGTTCGCGACCTTGCCACTGTGAGCGGCGGCTAAGCGCGGGGCGGCGAGCGGTAAAATCAAAAGTATAAAAATGTTTGAAGCACGCCATTTTTATGGCCGAGAGAGCACAGAGAGAGAACCAATTCTTTATTTTTTTTTGTTTACTTTGTTGCTCATAGTGCCTCTATGCGTATACTCCAACTCCTACACCTTCGCCCGATGACACACTGACCTATACGCTTCCTGATCAGGAAACCGGACATATGCGACCAGTCTAAATCATGCTTATTTGATACGTACATTACAGAGTTATCTATGACGATTTCTTCATTCACTGGCTTCTTCTTCGTTTCTTCAGAACGCCAAGCTTTCAAACGGCTGTAATACAATATAAGATTATGATAAGAATTAAACTTTTGTCTACAGAAAATGGCGGTAGGTAGGTACGATAAGAAGTCGTGTCATCGTGAAATAGCGCGGAATCCCTACATTCTAACTTAGCCGTGTTTACGAAGAAGCCGGATCCAGAGTTAGTAGGTTGTAATTATGTTTACTTACCTCTCTTGACCATGGCATCGAAGTCCACCGCGAACTCGTTTCAAAGATTTGCGCGGCCCCGAATATACGTGTCGTTTGTACGACGTCTTGCTTGTTTGAACAGACATTTTAGACGTAATCTAAATCTGAAATATAGAAAAACAAATGAGAAAAGAAAGAATATGTTACTTTCAGTAGTATTTGAATAAAATATAATAGTATCGTAATTCACAACCATGTCATGTACGCAAGTCTCCAAGAAGATTGGCAGATCATAGATAATAGATAAATCTACCTACCTTCAATCCATTTGAATTGGGTCGCGTTCGGAACAATAAAAAAATGTAACAGTAAAATTTACTTACTTATCTTTACATTTCAATGTTATCTTTATATTCTTGGTAGAATTGGCCGACGAATAAATAAAATATAACTCAGATTAGAATATTATGCTATTTATTTGTAAACAATAAAGCACGGAACAGAAAAAAGAATTGTACGTAAGTGAATTATATTTGTTTCTGAACGCACTTACCATTACCACAATATAAAGATAACCAGTAGTTGCACTCGGCCGTAACCTTGAATTAACTACCTACGATTTCATGCTAGATACTCACGCGTTAGGGCTGCCCGCACATAGGTAGTATTTTAATTTCATCAACCTATTGAGTTTCTTTCTAGTTATGTGAATAAAAATATTTTTTTTTTAGTTTAAAAAAATAATTCGTTGTGATTAAAATAGTGTTCAATAAAAATATATGTTGCGTTGTACTTATAATTCAAAGATTTAATAAAAAAATTCGCCGAAAGAAATCAAACTCCAATCCTTACAAACTTCAACATCTACTTACTCAACCAAAATGAAAGAAACATCTAACGAGTAATTATAAAATCTGTTTGCATCTCAGCTTATTAACGTTCACATTACTACCTATAGCTACAGCTAGGAGCACTTTGGTCACCCATCCAATGTCGCACTGCTGCAAACGTTATTTAATATCAACCATCTCATCGCGTGTGCCGTATCTACAGCAATGAAAATCTTACTAAGTAGGCAGGTATCATTACCAGGTTACCATTAAGGTATTACTCTCATAATCATTTCATAATGATATTTCGTCTATGGTAAATACCTAATTATTTAAGTAACTAAGTACAGATAGCCGAAACTAGGAAACTACCTAGGTAGTAGGTAGTAGGTAGGTCATTCGTATCACTTTTTACACCCTATCCACAATTTATTTATGTATTTTATTAAATTATTAATAAATTATCAAGTATTTTACTCGGTGGAAAAAGCGAAATGTGTAGGTATATAAGTATTAAAAAAATAAACAAATTACGTAATAGTAGGTAGGTAAGTGTTTAATTGTTTTTAAAGTCTTACCTTTCGTATTTTAAAAAATGTTATCTCTGGGTGCGTTATCGAAGAATTCAAGCAACCAAACACTGCACAATATAGTTTATAATTTCTCCTTGCCATGTTGAGAAATCGCACGCTCACTGCTTACAAAAATATTACACCATCCATTCCTATATAAAATGTACTCTGTGATCCATTCGTCACTACGGCGGCGGCGGCGCGGTGGCGCAGTCAAGACTGTTTGTGTACCGAGAGCACAGAACAACCAGAAGCCAAGTTTCATACTAACGCCCGTGCGTAGGTACACTACTACACGCGCAGCTATGTGTGCGTGACCTGTCACTGACAAGGCGCGCGGGGAGTGCGCCGGCGCCCGCTCGGGTACAAACCGGTTTGAGTCGGCTCAGCTAGCGGACAAACTTAAGGTGTGCCAGCGACAGCGGTCGGGTACGACGCGGACACAGAACAGTTACTATATTTATTTAGACGCGTTTGTTAAATTGTTTTTAAAGATGCCAAACTGTTGCACTGTGTGTACAAATAATGGTCGAAATAACAAAGAGACTTGTTTTTTTGTATATCCTTGTATAGGTACCTACATAACAAATTATTTAAAATCAAAATACGAAACGAATAACGGCCTGGCCACAGCTAACGGCGGCGCGAATTGCGGGGCGTCTGGAGTCGCGTCTTGCGGTGAGCGACTCAAACAAATGGTAGAGAAACTATGAAGTATGCCACAGCTACCGCGGCGCGACCTGCGGCGCGTTGAGCGTCGCGAACTGCGAATCGATGAGCGTCGGGCGTTCTCGGCGGCGACGGGCGGTGCGTCTTGCGAATGAAACAAATGTACTAGCGAGTATCGAGGCGGCCACAGCTCAGAGCGGCGCGCGCGGCGGCATCGGTGGACGCATTCGGGATCGCGCGACCGAAACAAATAATTTTGTTTTTATCGCGCGTTTTTTTATAAAAGTAATGGATACGGAACAATTTATAAGCGAAATATTGAGTAGACCAGCAGTATGGATGTCAAAACATCCACATCATAAATATAGGCATGTTATAAAAAAGTTGTGGGCCCAAATAAAACAACAATTTCCTGTTAATAGTGGTAAGTATTTATTACCTATTTTTTACAAGTAATGTAGATACGGCAATTTAGTTCAAACTTTTGATGGGGGCCATTTAATTTAAACTTTTGATTAATTTTAATAGTTTAGCCGTTCTCTAAATACGTCCACCGCTGACGCCGCCGAGGTCGCAACAACTCTAGCTGTGGCATACCATCGCAAATCGCGCCGCCGGCCGCGACTCCAGACGCCCCGCAATTCGCGCCGCCGTTAGCTGTGGCCAGGCCGTAATACGTCAATATACCTACTTAGGTATATTGACGTATTAAGATTCGTTTCGTATTTTTGTTTTAGTAGGTAGGTTTGTAGAATAGTATACCTACCTACCAAAGTATATTTGTAAGTCGTCTTAGTAAGATTCCATTTGGCCTTTTCTATTAGATAGGTAGGTACCTACTTAACTTACGTTCGTGAAATAGTAAAACAAGGAAGGAAACATTATGGGTAGTTTCGCCATGACCGTCCGTGAGTAAGTCAAAGTAATTTGATTAATCAACTTCAAGAAAGTAAGCAATGTATGTACCTATCAATGTATGTGTATCTACTTCATAGTATGATTTATTAATGTACATAAGTACCACCTGCCTACCTATTTATTTATTTAATCATAATACATACCCACTATTATTATCCTAATCTTCTTAAAATATCGAAGTAAGTAAATTAAATGTTTAGCAAAACTATAAAATTGGTGATCTAAAAAAATAGTGTAGGTATATTGACGTATTATTCGTTTCGTATTTTTGTTTTAGTAGATTTGTAGAATAGTACCTACCTACCGAAGTATATTTGTAAGTCGTCTTAGTAAGATTTCATTTGGCCTTTTCTATTAGATAGGTAGTAGGTACCTACCTTAAGTAGGTAGGTACCTACCTACTACCTATCTACTTACGTTCGTAAAATAGTAAAACAAGGAAGGAAACATTATAGGTAGTTTCGGCCATTCATGACCGTCCGTGCGTAAGTCAAAGTACCGAGTGACAGCCCTATGAAAGTAGGTAAGAATTTTGAACACTGTTAGGAAGGTTGGATTCTGGTTATTCTGTGCCGAGAGTGTACCGAACTCGACGCGCGTAGGTATGACTCGCGTTGCGACCGTTTCTATGAAGATCACCTACTGTAGTATTTTTATACTGTGCCATTACCGTGAACGTGAGCTTAGTAGGTACCTACTACAAAATAAAACAAACTAATAATAATGTTTGTCTGTCTGAAACTATTTTTTTTTTACTATTTTAAAATGCGTAAAAGATGTTTATCGTAACCCGGCAAAACCATAGGTATTTAGCAAATGTTTGCAAGTTTAATTTTGTGACTACTTTAGTAGGTACCTAGTTTACCGATTTATAATGGTTGACCAAAAACATATTCAAACACATTCAAATATGAAACACTGACTCATCATCACTGACACGTATGACGTAGGTAATCAGTATTGTGACGATATTTCAGAAAAATCACGGGCCAACATGCTGTTTTTTAGTTTCTAATACCACCAAAAATATAATTGCGTATTTAGAATAATTAATTACTATACCTACGATAAATTAGTTACAATCATAGTCTCAAATACATACTGGAGGAAAATTGCAATTTTAATCAATGAAAATGCATAGCATACAAAAAATACACAAGAAATTCCGCGCGCAAATCATAGCGCGTGACAACCGAAATCAGAATGTATTAGCTGAATTATTTTTCTATCATAGGTATTATCAAGTCCCAAACAACAACAAGTGAACGAAGTTTGGCAACGCTTGTTTTGTCAACGTACCTATTCCATTTAGGAAAGAACGGCAACGTTGCTTATAACCTACACTACGAGTATTGGTATTTATGTTGCCACACAACAATAATAAATAATAAGTAAAATTGTTTAAAAAAACATAGATGTCGAAGGTCATTAGTTTTATGTTATTTTATTCTTGTTTTGATACGGTTGGAAAGGAAATCCAATTATTGAACTAAGATATTGATTTATCAGAAATTATTTTGCACGCCATCTAGTGTGCCAATTTTTAAACTTCGCCTTTCGTTTGCTTGTCACAAGTACTCAAAAGTCCCGCAGTGTCACGCACACTACTAAAGAAGTGTCAATTTTTGCCGAGATTTCACTATTGTTTTTCTCAGTGAATAATGAAGTTATTGGCTAAAAACTTCGGACGCGAGCACATTTTATTGTAAAGAAGTGATAAAATGATTAGTTTTAAAGAAAGAGTGTCTGTGTTTAGTGTAAAACTCTAATGAAAAATGTATGGACGGAGGGGTCGTCGCATCCACCTTAATTATTTGTATCATACGACACGAGTTGTATTGTAGTCATCGCTCAATTGTATTTTAAATTGTATCAAATTTTAGAGCGATATTCTCAGTGTGGAATCTCATGAAGTGTTTGGATAGAAGCCAGCTAATTTACACAGCATTTTTTATGTCCGTTAAATGTAATAATTTGAAGCAATATTTATTTATTTATAAAGTCCAAACAATGTTTTATGTTGTATCTTAGAATATTGCTTCTAATTATTGTATAATATAACTACCAAGTAAATTGTTTTTAGAACAGTATTTCACTACATATACAGAGGAAGGAACATCGTAACGTAGACTTAACGTGGATTTAGTTCACAATTCTTTATTATAAGGAAAATTTATTAAGAAATTACTGCAAAAATAATGGAGCTGAAATCTGTGTAGATATTGGACAATATTCTCAATTATTTTCCATTTTATTTCTGCCAATTGCAAGTTCCTGTAGCAACACAAGATAGTTCCATACAATGGTCAATTATTTAATTAAAGGTTTTAGGGTTAACCTCACCAAATAAACAATCATTTAATTATTACTTACTTTGTAAACATTGTATTATTACTTAGCATAACATGTCGGTTTAGATAAGTTTCAACATTGTTGTTATGTTATATGAACAGTACAGTTGTTTTTTTTTTTTAATATACTTAACGTTTTAATTACAAATTGTTTTTATTTTTACTGTCACCACAAATGTTAAATGTTTATAATTGAAATAAGTACATAATAATAATCAGAATCAACTAATAAAATAAAGTACACTGCTACCTGCAGCATGGTCAAACACTAATCATGTCATTCCAATCCATTATTCTAAGCTTAAATTCATCATAATTACAAAAAAGATTAAAGTAAAATACATATTAGTAATTTTACCTTCCCAATGGTAGATTTTCTACACACATACCCCAACCTTTTAGGTAGTACCTAAAGTTACAAATTAATACATGAACAGCTATCTCTCCGTCATATCACACTGTTCCAACATGTCCCGCGCGGCGATAGACAGATGCGCTGCTGTAGGTCGCGCGGAAGGCGTGGTTTCTGTGCAGCAGAAGAACAGGGCTAGCGCGTGCACGTACTGCTTCTCCGAGATGTTCACTGGTACTGGAGGTCTGGTGCCTGAGGATATGAAGCCAAAATTAGAACTACACAATCCTTAGTATGGTTAAATATGGCTGTTATTTCAGCAACTTTTTATTTTTCTTCATGAACTTCATAAAATGCAAGCAGAATGTGGTGCTACAACTGCTTTTTGACCATAAACAAAAGCTGAGGCTAATATTTTCATAAAATTCTTCAGTATCCTGGTACTGGATGCGAGTGGAGACTGAAATCTTAAGCTCACCATATCTCTCAGAGAAGTAATCCCCCACACTGTCCTCAGTATCATCCAGACACTGCACACTGTCCTCCATGGAGTCATCATCTGTCTGTGTGTGTGGTGGCATGAGAGCCATCATCTCCCACAGAGTGAGGCCGAGCGGCCATATGTCTGTCTTGCAGGATATCTCACCACCGTGGATCACTTCTGGGGCACTCCATGCTTCTGTACCTACAATAACAAATAAGGATACAATATTTGAAAATAAAACCTACTGACTTACTATGGTACTTATGGTTTTAAGGAGAAAATGTGTTCATGTTATGAATAACTGGTCAGTATGTGTCTGTTTCATATAAAGTACAAAGTAATAGTTGATAACAAAGTCAACAAAACCAATATTCTTACAGAGATGAAAAATATGACTAACCTGAATTTACTGCTTTAGTGTTTTTGAGATTATTTCATGACTATAATTTTTAAACCATACTTCAATACTTGTTTCGATTCAAAATGAGCTCCATTTAAGACATAGACTCAATACATTTAATTTATTATTACCTAGACCTACATGAAATAATATTTTTTTCCTTATGACTTTATAGCATTAAAGCAGACTGATAGACACAACAGTTAGTGTGTGGACACAAAACTTAAGTTATCTATTGTAAATGAACAATGAAATTAATTTTAAAACATTTTACAATTAATATACCTTCAAGTATCTGTTCAGTTCACTGTTATCATCAATTCACTTCTATGTCATTATCTACTAATTCATATAAAAAGACAGGTTTTGAAAATAAAGAACCATTGAATACTTATTATTATCAGCCTATATGTACTGCTCAACTGCTTATTAAATACTTCTCTCCATTCCTTACATTGTACTCCTTCCAATTCTTAACACATTCACTGCCGGGCCAAAAATGTTGAAGGTCAAACCTCCACAAGCGTCAGGCACATGTGCCTGACGTGGCAGCTAGTGGGTTAAAGAAAACATCTTAAGTTGGCCAAAAATACTTAGTTATTCACATAGTTTACCAAAATACACAGCTTTCCCTGCCTTCCTCTTGTCAAACACACCATTCTCGTCGAGTGGCAGAGTGACTCCAAAGTCACACAACTTGCAGATCACAAAGTCACCATTAACAAGGATGTTGTAAGACTTCATGTCTCCGTGTAGGATCTGCATCTTGGTGTGAAGGTAGTCCAGAGCACTGGATATGTCTGATGCCACCTATCACATAAAAGCTAAATGATTAAAGCTTGCTAGCGGAGCTGAGTGGCCATTACATTTAAAAGTAAATTATTATAATGTGAACATTATAATAACTTACTTTTAAATGTAATGCATAACTGCGTCTTGACTTGAAAGTCAAGACGCAGTTATAATAACAAATATTTAATTATTTGTTACACTCAATGACTAGAACCTGGTAATCTTAACAAGTGTTACAAACTTTAAATATGTTTCAGCCTCTAATTCTTCAGTTTGCATAAGCAATGCAAGTGCAAAGGGCTACAATAATATAAATGAAATTTTAAAATATATAAACTTGTCATCAGTTGTACCTTGATAATAACTTACTTTCAATATTTGCTTTGGCAGGAATGGTTCACCGTCATCTTCAATTCTTTTCTCAATCATATCCCCAAGTGACAGGTCACAGGCCTCCATCCCCAAGTACAGGATCTTCGCCTTGCTGAACGCGCGAAAACCGACGATGTTGGGGTGGGACATGCGTTGTAGAAGATCAGCTTCGGCTTTAATGCGATCAGTGTAAACTTTGTTCGGTTTCACACGTTTGTTCAACATTTTGAGAGCCCATGGGGAACGAATTTGTCCCGCTCGAGGGGATCTTATTAGCTGCATCACACTTACACCTAAAATCGTAGATTAAAAGTTTTAGCATAAGTTGAATCATGGAGAAGTAACGTTTTTATCAGTATATTTTAACCTGTTCCGTATCCAAGTCTGTTTAAAAATGGTGACGGAGGTATTGTGATTTTGTCCTTATTATCTAGGGTTTTGGTTTTGATAGGTGTCTTGAACTCAGTCATGTTTAATCTTTGTTCGTATAAATTACACACTTCACAGTCACACTACTTTATACAGAGTTACGAAATTAATACGAAAAGAAACAACGTTTAACGTTACGTTAGTTATTGTAACGATTGTTTTGAAATTTAAATCATCACTTGCTTGATTGACATAAGAACAGTGCTACCAACCATTAACCTGTACCAACATTGCAAAGGATGAAAGGATCACACGTATTATTGCTATCTCTTTTAGAAAGTATGACGAAAAAAGAGATAAACTGAAACTATTACGCTAAACATTATGTTATTATTGAATAATGTGCTATGGAATGCGCTTAAGACAGATGTAAATTCGTCCAGAATCAACATTTGATTTGACAATTTTCGTTCAGAATATAATGCTTTATGTCAAAACAGACAATGACATCATACAACAATACAATACACAATAATCCGTATGGTCCAAGATCCTAGAGTTTCCAGATCTACATTATTTTATTAAAAAAAGAGAACAGGAATAATAATGCAGTTATAAAGCAGACTACTAGGTCAGTCAGTCGTCTTAGGGTGAAGGTATGCGTAGATTAGATACTTACTTGCTAGATCAAATCCTGTGACTGCCTGGGACATTTTGAGGTACCTATCTTTTACCTTTCACGCTTACGTTCAGTTGCATTGTGATGGCTAGTTTTATAATAATTATGTTTTACAGGACATAAGTACATTATTGGCAGACACTTCCGTGGGCTGCAGCTTCAGAGAGGCGGTCAGATCTTTAGTAATAATAGATCAGATACACAGGAAGATAATAGTCAAACCCAGGAAAAGCACTTTATGCAAGTGGGTATAGAAGCATTTTCTATGGGCAGCGATTACTACAGCGACACAAGTAACACATTCCTCGACGAAGAACTAGCCGCAAGTAAATGGAGTGCGCTCATGTAATCATTACGTGTAATATTAAACTTGATTATAGCTAGCTATGTATCATCATTATGTTTTTTGATACCTACTAATGCTTGCTGAACTTGTACCTACTGGTTGTTTCTTTTTTTTACTTAATCTTATGTAAGTAACTTACCTACTTTGGCATTGAAAACTCATCAATATCGACAGTAGGTATCATATTTCCGCGGAATAAAACAATTTACGCTTGATTATTGTTGGGAAAACCAAATTTTAAACTACTGTGTAGCCAAAACAATGCGTATTTAGAAAAGCAGTTCTGTCCGTCATATTGATGCCCACCGCGCCTGCTGAAGACGGGTATTCTAGTAGGCAATAGGTAGGTACTCACGTTTCCCGTTGTCGTACGGTGTTTATGTATAGAATCTACAGCCGTAAATATCTTTGTTGTAGTTGAGAATATGCGACTGTATTCAAAAACATCAACTATATACAATTCAATATTAGTCACACTAGCCTGAGAAAAATTCTGTACTTGGCCTCGGATAATTCCCATAAAGGATTCTTGAGCAGTAGGTACATAGCTGAAGGGTTGATTATCTGCTTCGACTGCTTCGTTTTTCAACGTGGGACAGCAGCTCCAAACGGATGATGATTTTGCTCAAAAAAAAAAATATTTTCTAAATTTTATCTGTGCAGCGTCCTGATTCCTGATTAAAAAAACATCATTATCATTATTCTGATGACAGGGTAGACTTGCAGTTTACCGGATGCAGCTGAATACCAGCTACACAGCTGCACCGAACTCAATGTCTTGTACAGCCTGCTGATTGTTGGCACTAAGAGTTATGAAAGTCGGTTAATTCCTTGGAGGTCCTCAGATAAACTTTTAACAGGTAGGTATTGCTTCCAAGTTATTGCCAATTACTTGTCTCCATTAACAAATAGATAAACTCCGGTTTAGAATAGATAATTTAAGTCTTGTAGGTACTTCAGGAAATTGACCTATGAAGGAACCTCAGAAGGTAGGTAACTACGTCTTTTTAGGTATCTACATTACAGGCACTGTGATGGTAAAGTTACAGAAAAGGACTGTTATGACAAAAACATAGTGCCCTGGGTACCTGAAAATATAGGTATATATCTTCCGTTTCCCTCGGCGGTTCCAATAATTAACGACAAGGATGAGCAATCAAGCAATGATACATCCTAGATACTTCCAATTAGAGATTAACATAAAATATCGCCAACTAGCGTACCAAACACGGCTAAACCTAATTAATACTACCTATTCAAATTATGACGTGTCATGTGAAACTGATTCGCGAAGGCCGCTCTCCGGAACTTGAGGAAGCATCGAATTACGCGGGAACAACATCGTCCTTAGCGTTACATCGTTGCTCAATGGAAGGAAGCGTTGTCGTCGATGTTGAGGTAATGCACAGTCAGTAATGGAGCGGTCACCGCGAAGCGCGGGCGTGCGTCCCCGGACTGGAGCCAGCATGGGCCCGTACCACACTCTCAGGTAGGAGCTGGTGGCACGCGCCATTGGTTCGGCGTTGCGTTTGTGTTGTGTTGCGTTAGCGCGGTTGTTAGTAAGGATGGCCCGGTGTGGCCGGCGCCTCCTTGTGCGACGGGGGTAAGTACAACTGGTGCTGTGTTGTGATGCGAGGACTGGCCTTCTCTTGGTGACAACTTCCCATCAGCTTCATTTTGATAGCGAGTTTCAAATGCTGGATCTACACCTTAGGATTTTGGCTAATCTATGATTTTAAAAGCGTTAGACCGATATTATTTCCATGTCAGAAGATAATTTGTGCATAAGTATTTCAAAAGAACCCGATTGTTGGCCCCTAATTCGATAGAAATTATGAAAACTGACCTACACCTACAAAACATTGGACTCGATGCGTCGGGTATCAAATCGCTCACGGATGTGATAGGTACTTATTTCAGGTTATATATTTTTAAGTAGTTCTAAAAACCATGTTTTTATGTTGCAGTCTAACATAAAAAACCGGTCAAGTGCGAGTCGGAATCGCACGTGAAAGGTTCCGTAAAAACTACTACTAGTACCTACCTAACTTCAAAAAAAAACATGTTTCTTGCACGGGGACTCTCTCTAATCTTTAACTTTATTTTATTTTTATTATGTGATTATAACAACCATAAAATAAATACACACAGTGAAAATTTCAAATATCTTCCTATTACGGTTCATGGGATATAGTCTGCTGACAGACAGGCGGGCGGAAAGCGGAGGCTTTAAGAACCTGCAGCATTATTGTAGTGATACCAAAACCACCCGTTTTAATTTGGGAATAGAACGTACGCCGTTTTAGGTAACATGCTCAACAAGTCAATTAGAAAGGAAATTAGAAATCAGGGAAATTAGATCCGCCGAAAACAAAATAGAGTATAGATTTTTGTAACGTGTCTAAAACAGTGGTTTCGACTACGCCTTTCTCAATATCCTGTTGACACGAACAGATTTCAAATAATATCTATTACTATTAAATTGTTAATAGAAAGAAGGGTTCATACATACCGGGTTACACCTAACCCGGTTAGAATTAGAACCCGGCTTTTCCAAATTCATGGATCTTGCTTGCATATATGCAATGCAAGATTTTCTACAAAATAATCAAAACTCTTGAATTTTGATTGTTGTCTTAATGTGAGTAAGGATAGTCGCACCTAAGTACCTAAGTACCTACTCTCTACTAACTACCATCCAATCTAACTTCGCTCATTGACCATGACCTATACCAACATAACAACGAGGCCACGGTACATTTACCTACGTGGATTCACATGAAATCTTTTTCCAACTCACTACGTGGGGTTTCCCAGAAAGACGTTTCCCGTCCTTCTGGGGCTTGAGAATGCAAGTCACAATCACAATCTGTGCCTGTCGGTGGAAAATCTTTGATAATAATAATAAATTATTTATTTTCAGGTTACAAAGACCCATAGATACCCATAGACCGTAGCCTAAGTATACCTAGCAATTGTGTTAGTAATTAAAACAAAAATAAAAAATAGTCAATTTCGTTTCATCCCACTATCGATTCCGTTATGTTTTATTTACTTTCCGCTTCCGTCCACAACAATAACTCATTCACTTTTGTTTGTGAATGTAAAATAAAGCAAAGCAGCAGCTAGATAATGCATAAAATGTAGCTATTCTAATAATCATGATCTACATTATGCACTAGCACTGACACTGATTCATATAAACAATCGGTGCGAGAGTCTTGTTGTCCAAAATGTTTCAGAAGATAGTAAGTAACGATATGCGCACAAAAAGTACACACAAACAGCTGTCATAACTTACAGTGCTGGATCGCAAGAAAGAAGGCGATCCAGAATTCATGGAAAAAGAACGGTTTTGTATCAGAAATGTTACAGAGTTCTAAACCATTCCCATCGCTCTATCAACTAAAATTCGTTGTTTTAATGTTCGGAGAAGATTGTAGGCGTTAGCCATATATTTTGAATAACTGGGCAAGATATTTATTTCAGTCTTCTTAGCGATTTCAGTGATTACATACTAATAATAATAAGTATGTTCTGTGCATTAAGTTTTTTTGCGTTATTATGATAGGTATACATGGCCAAATGACATTAGGTTAGGAAGTTACGCTCATGCTTTAAGTAATACCTAAGTCTTATTTATTTCCAAAGTGGCATCCATCGCTACGAAGAATTGCACCATCTTACTGTGGCTTAGACTGTCGTTTTGATAGATTTTGAGATTTTTCATAGATACTTCTGTATCTTTACATTTCATTTTAAGGTTCGGCGTTATGATTGTGTAAGAATATACAATTAATAAAATAACAAAAATATTTTCTTGTTTTTGTTGAACGCCAACAAAACTTATCCGGAAAAATAGATAATGTTAGCTATCCGCTAGACCCACTTTACTTACTCTATGAGAAACAAATCATAAGCGGGCCGTGGTACATTTTATTCCATCACCTGGCATCTATTGTTCTTCTAAGTCATAATATTATGATTATTATTATTTTGACACAGTATTGTTATATTTTCCGTGTTATGTTATAAGATTGCTTGATATTTTCCAACTCGAACGCCATTGTACTTACCTACTTATGAATATCTTTCACACGCCTGTGTTTGTTCTCCCATTGTCAATGATTCTAAATTTGGAATGAAAGAAATACTAACACAACAACATAGCTATTCACAGCCATTCGACATCTTGCCGAATCGAATATGTATCAAATTGAAAACTTAAAATATTCTATGGAATCGTGACTAGATTTTAAGCGTTTAGCTACGGATACGGAAATTGGCCTTCAGGTAATCGGAAATAGTGACATTTTCGACACGGTAGGCTGTCCAATAGTTGTGTATGCTGGAGCCATTAGCTGCTTATCTTAGGCGAGTTAGTAATTAGTTTGTGATTTAGAACTAAGCAACATTTTTCGTCACTTGAAAATTGTAATCTGGGATAATTTTGTAAACAAACAAATTAGAAGCACCGTGCTGTTGCAACACAACACATATTAGTGCAGGGCTTAACTAGTTATCTTCGTGTTGTCACTTGTCGAGACTGTTGCCCACTGACACCATAGCAGCTAGCTATTAGCGATTACGTAGGATCAACTGCAACAACTGATACCGTCTCCGGATAAGGCGTGCCTACATGCTGTTTGTGCTCAATTAGACTAATTGTCCCGGTCCTGCTAGGTGTTACTATAATTTTATTAGGAAATAATCAATTTGTAACAAATATAATTAAAACATTAGTTCGGAACTTCTCAGTACCTGCCATTAAATAATACTCCGGGTGAAGTAGGAATGTTACCATTTATGTAAAATGATCGGAAATGTTTCACAATGCCTTGTAGGTAACTCTTAGGTCATGAAGCCCTGCACGCGATCACAAGGAATCCACCGGTACGTACCTACTTACACTACTACTATGTGATAATATTCATCAACCCACTTTGGGGGGATATCACTGATGTCCGGAATTCGAAAGTAGTGTTCAAGGGTGCACTGTTTTGCTGCGTTTTGCCTTGTAGGTGTGTACTTTTGGATGTAGTACATCCTTGCGCTGTTATTCGTTTGACTTATTCAGTCGTCATAATAATCTTGGCGTCCTGATTCGTCACATGTATATCCGACTTTTACTATCTACGGGTGTTGGTCAACCTTTAGACGACCCGTGCTCTCGAATAATGCTCATTCATGATTAAGGTGCCTTATTCCCGTACCTTGATCTTCATCCATAAATTCTTTACAAGTGTTGGTATTTCGCATGTTAATCAAACAAGGAACAACCCCGGCCTTGAGCGCATATCCTTTTCTACTTTATTTTGTAAACTTCGCCTTAAATATTAGGTAAGTAGTGAGAGAGTAGATCCGAGTTTGTTATATTATCATTGAGCACTTTGCAGGATGTATTCTATTACAATGTCAGGATATTATATATTCATAGTTTCTAAATATTATTAATATTTGTTCATTATTATATACCTACCTTATGTAGGTAGCTTGATTCATAACTACCTTTCCGAGTACCTAGCAGTAGGTTGCTTCTTTATCTTTGGGGTCTGTGTAGTGTCTATTTGCGTTTAGTTGGCACTGATAAAGTCTCATCTAAGTAACGTCATCCTTAAGGTGTCCCCGAAGGCATCATTCTCTGCCCTGTGCTTTTCTCGGTATCCTATCATCAACAAAGCTTTCCAGTAGTCATCACGTAGTCGGCTGTTCTTTACTATCATCAGCCTCTCGAGGCAGCGTAGCGTCTCTTATACCTACTCGTTATTTTAAAAACTAAAAGAAAGAGCGGTGATTCAGAAAATACACTTAAACCGTATTCTAAAGCGCTACTATATACTACTACACTAGGTACACCTCCTCGCTAGATGATTCCAGTAAGCCAATCGTACAAAAAAAAACAGATAATTTCCTAAACAGAAACTATTAGTGGATCCACCCATTCTTTTTTTTGGCATGTTTTGCTCTTAGTTGACCTAGACAATCTTTCAAATAGGTACCTAAGTACACTAAACGAAATCTACAGTTCGGTCGCATTTACAACCCCAATTTTCAAGAAATGGTAAAATCTAGTCACGAGTCTTCTAAGTAAAAGATTGTACCTAAAACTACATCAACAATCGTACAAATACAAGACCAATGAAGCAGCAAAAGAAAAATAACAATGCATTAATCGTAGTTTGCAAAATGCTAAGAAATTAGAACAATATGGAAATCCGAGGCAATTTACGCATGACCGATGCTTAGGGACGTAATAACAATATTTACATAGCCCAGTACTAGTACCTAGTACGATTCGCTGTAAGCACGACATTCGTGTCTGTCAATCTTCAAATTGCGGTTTCAGGGCAACGCAGGAAAAGGATGTAGTAGTAAAAAACTACATACAACATACAAATTACATCAGTACAGTCTGTCAATGCAATTGATTTATTAAGTCTATTGTTTCTTTAAATAGAAAATTCACGTTAGAGTTTCCTGCCGCGGCTATATTTATATTTTCTATTTAGCTATATTTACGTGTTTGTAAACGAGGATGTAACCAATAATGTAATCAAGGATGCCTGGAAAGTTTTGAGCAGTTAAATAACCAAAACGACCAAACTTGGATCAATTTTCTATTAGCATTGTAGAGTTAGGTTGCTGTAAATGTGGATGTTCGAATACCTCAAAATAAATAATCAGCTATAAGGTATAACAAACAGAAACTTCAGGCAACAAATGAAAAGAATGCCGCTGGCTCATGTTTTTTCTTGTATTAGAAACTAATTGAGTGATTGCGCGCGCGCACGTTACTGGCGGCTACCATTATAGCATCCTCTAGTTTGGCTTGATTGTATATTTGTAAATTTTAATTGTTATACCTATTTCAAAATAAACACATTATTATAACGACAGCCGCATTAATTAATTAATAGTACTAATATTTAGTTTTAATTGCTATTAATTTCTCAGTACCTATTATTTATTTTAAAATACATAACATAACATCACGCCTGTTATCCCCGAAGGGTTAGGCAGAGGTGTACCCATTAGTACACCCACATTTCGCCAGTTATGTTTAAGTCCCATGTAATAGGGGGCGAGCCTATTGCCATCAATCGGGCACAAATCCAGACTCCGAGGCTGCTACTGAGAAATTCCTGATGGAAAAACCCAATAACACTTTGCCCGACCCGGGAATCGAACCCAAGACCTCATGCTCAGCAGTCGCGCTTTGCGACCACTAGACCAACGAGGCAGTATTTTTTAATTATTTTAAAATAATTAAAAAATATATAAACTAGTGCTGCTATTCTGAACCCATACTGTCGGTGTTTAGGGATGAGGAACCTCCTCACAATGCGTGCCGTGTCCAAGACGATCGGCCTTCTGCATCAAATCTTGATGCAGAAGGCGAGCTGACACAGCTGTTGAGCGATAGTTTCTGCTAGTCAAAAAATACATATTTGCTATCAAACCATTTACCAGTACGACTATCGGCACAATAATTGTTCTCAATAAATGTCATTATGATGGATTTGACATGGTCGCTCATGAGTTAGTTTTATAATTATTTTTAATCAAAAGATAGCGTTATGTGTTTTCGAACACTTTCTACATCACCGTGTTTAGATTTTCCGCATACTATCAGGCCTTCAAGGCTCATATTCGTGTATTTTTCGTTGTTTGTTACTCTCCAGACGTGTATACCGGTAATAAACGAGAAACTCCCAAAAATACGAGTACATTTTTGAGTTGAAACTAAGTATATATTTACTACCCAGAAAAAACGATTACCCTCACCAAGCCGGGACCATTCAACCCCTGTGAATAACCCGTGAGCAAGTACACGATTAAACATGAAATTCATTATAAATTTATTTCGTAAATGAAGTATGAGAACTGCGCAAGCGTTCAACTAACAACCACTTACAGTTTGAGTATTCTAGTTATTGCGTCACCTGTTAGTTAATTGGCAACCTGTTCGATTCTGTAGCGCATCACTACGTGCACTATTGTCTACTCGAAGACCTAGTGGGTCCGACAAATGAAATAGTCATAACATACCTCCGGTGCAACGTTTTACTAAATCTCTGATGCGTGAAATCGTAAGAACACATTTTCCAATCGGAAGGTTTGTTAAATATTAGGTAAGTCAGGACAAATTATGTGTCGTCTGCAACGCTATCAAAACATGTCCGAAATACAATTGATTCTTAAGTGTAGATATTATCTAAACATAAATTATGATACAATTTATATAATAACACTCGTAGCGCTTGTAAGCAGGTGCTATGTTTGATAACACGCCTATTGTTCTGCACACCGCGCCACTACCGCGCGTCTGCGTATGACTTCAGATACGATTACTCTCATCAACTTCGTGATGATGTTGTCTAGGTGAGTAGTCGGAAAAGCAACGCGTACGCACTAGTCACTACGGAATAATTCGGATTATTACTTTTATTCTATACTCGTATTTCCTTGACATCATGCACCGACGCTCTCACAGCACAAGTATTTTTAAGTATTTTTTCCTTGTCCATCCAAAACAGTTTCGAACACTATAATTTCTTGAAACAAACGCTTAACACAAATTTTCTCTTTTTCAGGTCATTCGTGATTTCCTTGGCAATCGCGATAGCAATAAACAAATCACCAGCCAGTGGTTTCACTGTAGCTCGAGATATTTTGGATTTAATGCCAGATATGGAAGCTGAAGAGAGCAAACAGTTGGAAGTGAAATACGATTTGAAGACCCTAAATAACAATGAGACAATCTATAACAACATGACAAGAGAAGACTCAGACACAGTAGAAACTGTAATAGCCATCAACACTTTACAAAATAATAATAAACAAAATTACAGCTATGAAAATAGTAATGAGATACAGCCGATTGTCAACGAGACTACTGATACAACGACAATGATTTCCGAAACAGATACATATTTTTATACCACTTCTCCACCAACCGAAACTCAAACGACTACACCAGAGCCTGTGACAACTCAAGATTTTTCAACTATAACTTCAGTGCAGACTTTATTTACTACTGGATCTGAAATTGATAATTTAAAGGAATATTCCACCGTTACAGGCGTACCAGAAGATCAGAATAATATGAGAAATATAACATCTACAGCACAAGTATTCACAAATATTATGACAACTATAACTTCTACAGCAATACTAGACACAACAAATCCTTCAAATAACGTTAATACTGATGATGCAGACAAAAGTCAAAACACGACGAAGGACTTTAACAACAGTAATGAAAATGCACTACCAGAATTTAAATATACAAGTACTGCATTTATTACAACTATTGCTGATTCAGAAAGTGCAACCGAAACCGGAACTGGACAACCGGAACCGATTTCCGATCAAGAAGTTAATCAAACAACAATTATGGAAGAAAGTACGATGGTAAAGACTGACGGATCGCTTGGTGGACTTACGACAGAAGTGACTACAGAAAACAATACTGAAGTTTTTACAACCGAGTTATATTCAACCACGTTACCGCCTTGGAAAAAATATACAACGATTGATAGAAAACACTTAAGCACCACCACCAGCACCGAAAAAGATATGGCCACAGAAAAAGATATGGCGCAAGCAGAAACTGCCCAACCTCGTATAACTCTAGAAAAAATGTTTACTAACACGTCAAGGATCGAAACTAATGTAAGTCACGCTACAGATTCTGATACAATTACAACCTCGCCAATACTAGATATTGAGACTAAGACCGAAACAACGAAACTGGAGATTGTATCTAAAAGAGCAGGGTTCAAAGACAACCGAGACACAACGACTTTTAAGCCCGAAGAAGTTCAAGCAGAGTTGCAGCCTAACGAGAGCACGAATAGTACAGAGATGTATAGTACTGAGTACGAAACTGAGGCCGGTGAAATTGAGGTGACAAGCAACAAGAATGTCAGTATTTATGAGTCGCAAAGTCAATTGGTAAGTTGATTTATGTTTTACTAACTTCTGCCCGTGACTTAGTCCGTGTCAAAGTTCATATATATTAACCCCGGGGAACCGTACATTTTTAAAAAGTATCCTATATGCTATTCCAGACCATAATCTACTAGCTAATGCCCGCGACTTCGTCGGCGTAAATGTCGGTTATCGCGAGCGCAGACGAAGTCGCTGAATAAAAGGTGCGAGTATCTTATGTCTTTTCTTGGGGTTGAAACTTACCCCGTACATCATTTCATCAGAATCAGTTTAGTGGTTTAGTAGCGAAAGCGTAACAGGCAGACATAGTTACTTTCGCATTCATAATATTAAGTATGGATCTCTATGTCAAACATTTAGATCCGTCCAGCCGTCCTGGCGTAATTGAGTACTTAACAAACATCCATCCCTACAGACTTTTGCATTTATACTTACTTATGGTCTACTTTGTGGGGTGCAACCGGAACTAACGTTTAGACAGCATTACGGTATGCCTTGCAAACGCTTTGCTATGTCGTGGACGCCTCATGAGTCGGAAAGTATCATGTCGTTTTTGCCGCATTTCGCTGCGCGTAGCCCGTGGGCCTTACGTCTCAGAATATAACTAAGTCACTACAAAATTATTATTTTTATGTCAACAAAAAATAGAAAAACGAAAAGAATAAGCCCGTCAGCCAGATGGACGTGAGAATGATGGGCATACATTCAAGTATCGCCACTCATGGCAATGGCGACCGACCAGGGGGTTCAGATACATGAGCCTTGCTTAAAAATTTGTTTCTTTAAATAAATATCTTAAACAATAATATTAGTTTTCATAAAAAAACCGAATAATCCCCACTTTTAAAATCACTTACTTAGTTTTGCATATATTTGCAGGCTGAAGATGCGATTAAAGAAGAATTATTAAAAGAGGAAACGCTCAACGACAACGAAAATATTGCGAAGTTTAAACATATGAAACAGATGGGCTATGAACTTGGAGCTGTCTCTGACGACATGCTCAGCGTCAAACCCATGGAAAAAAAGAAACATACCATTTTATATGCCGTCAGCCCAAACTACAAACCCCTAAAAAAAATTGACGTTCAACCACCAAAACAGTTCGTTCGCGACCCAGATGACAACAGCTGGAGAAATGAAAGCATCAGCTCTTTAGGAATCGTATTCAAGCCGAAGAATGCTTCAAAATCTTTCACGCAAGTCCTAAAAAACAAAACAGAGACCGAGTTAGGAAATTTTACCGATAAAGACCCTAAATCCGATCTCCCGGACTTAAGAGATAGGCTAGAAAAGATAGCTGAAGTAAGGAAATCCAAGAAGAATATTAACAAATTCGGAGATACTGTTTATAGTGACTATGAAGAATCAAGTGAGAACGCGAATCCCTCCAGAGAGGACATCGCAATGACAACGCCGTTGAGCTCCACCGTGGAATCAATATTCACCTCCACCCCGCCTCCACCAGCTCAATCATCTACGAAAGAGTTTGATGTCACGGAAAACGTTGTAACCAAAGAGCATTTTGATATTTTCAAGAACGAAAAGACGGTTCCAATAACTACAATTAAACCAAAAAAACTGTATAATTTGGCAGAATACTACGACGCTTCCGACGAGTATGATACTGATTACGTGAATCAGCACAAAATTGATTTAAAGAAATTTACTAAACCAATAAAAGACAATTTCGCTACTCATCCCCCAGAACTGCTACGTACACAACCGATGAGAGAATATCAGCCTGTGAGAATGGCTACTCTTCAGTATTTCCCACCTACGCAGAAAATAGTCCAAAAAGTAAATATTAATGATTACGATACTAATTTCAATAGAAAAGTGAACTTGTATAACTTTAATAATAAAGCGCCTCCTAAAAATGTCATAGCTGCATCTTTTGGCACAATTTCTCCTACACCAACTGAAGACCATGAGCCGTTAAATAAAGTAACACTGAAACCAGCCTACACGCCAATGTACCAAACTGACAATTTGGACAAGAACCTGTACTTAACGAACCAGCCGGGCGTGTCCGAGCCCCCACCCGGCGGACTCGCAGCAAACGACGGAAATTTCAACAGAGCCTCGTATGTAATCAAACATTACCGGGACTTTATTAACGAGGCGGCAAAAGGCGGCGAAGACGAAACGAGCGACTATCCGTTTACAGATTCACCCGTCCACGGGGTCACCGTCAATGACTTGACAAAGATGACCCCCCGAGAGGGCAGCCCGGGTGAGGAGGACTACGAGTACGACGCCAAGTTCCGTAAGGACATTATGAGCCGATTTGTTGATAACTTCAATCAGAACAGTGAGAGATTTAAGGTTACCTTCCCAATCTTGTACAACAGTACTGTTGTGCACAGACAGACGCCGGGGCACGGGCGAGTGGCGTCATCGTCGGCGTTCATGAAGAGATTGTATGAAGTGGGGAACCCGAGGTCACCCAACTTCCTGAGAAAGATGTGCGACCCTCACTGTGACAAGACGGTGGAACTGTCTCCCGCATACGAGCTGCACTACTACGTGCCAGATGAAGAAGAGAAGGAAGAGATGCAACCGCGAGCCATGACAGCACCGTATCGCTACAGATTATGAAATACGCATCGCGTGAATATTAGGTAATGCAATAGTTAGTCGGGTTCAGGAGCTGTGCGGACTGTTCATGACAATAAATTACAATTTATTGGTGCTTAGCGTAGTAAACGGCTGTCTAATGATCGGCAGAGCGAATAGTAATTATATAAACAATACTTTGTGATTTTGCGAATCAAATAGGTAACTAGTTAGGTACCTAGTTGTTGTAAAAACTTAATATTCTTGTAGGTGATTAGATATTTTTTTTATGACATAATTGCTCTTTGGATACTTACCTAAACTTCCAAATGAGAAAGTAAAACGAAAATGTGCTCGTCTCATAATTAAGTGTGCTTATTCTACCAAATTGCCAAAGATGTTATTTTATAAGGGCATTATATAATATGTAAAATGTAACATAAAGAGTGGAAACACATAGGTAGGAAATAAAGTTATTGTTCTTCAACGATCTACATTGGTGTCAAAATTATTTATTGTTTTTAGACAACGTGATAGATAATAATTGGTATCGACTATAGCTTTTGCATATACTGTAGTTTAACAACGAAGGCCCGTTCTAAGCCGGCTAAGCTGTTGTGTAAATAATTGCATTCGAAGAAGATAACAGTAGCTTTACCGTAGTGGTGTAAATATTACAGCTTGTAAGATATTTACTTCTCTATAGTAAAAATAATAATTGATAATGCACCGTCTTATGTATCGTCTTAGAACCTCCGAACACATACCTAGTTACCTACATTGTAGAAGTTTTACTATAAGTATAAAAGTTTTTGTCTTATTTTCGCTCTTCGTACTTAAACTTAGTGTTTCGCGTATTTTGTAGAAATCTTGTCGAAAAACATTGACGCAAGCGTTGTGACTGTTGTGAGTTTGTGATAATAAAATAAAATACAATTTTATGTAGAATGTGTTTTTTATTGTTTGGCAAATATCCTTGCATGTAGACCTACATAGCCTTGTAAACAACTGAATTCACATGTTTTAGGAAATAGGAACCCACGTAATTGAAATAACTGCAAACCGTAGACATACCAACAAATATTATGGAACAAAAATAATCTTCCAAGACCAATGATTTGTGTTAATTGGAAGTACCATTATTCACACACAAGTACCTATATCCACAAAATCTTGAAAGAACATACATAGAAAATTTTCAGAAGTATGAGAACTGAGAAAAATCCTCAAAATCTATCAAAACTAAGTTTAAAACGCTTATATTGTTATTAGTAATCGATGAAATAGTTAGGTAGGTATCTAAAATGGTGAAGCTTTGCAAAAGGAAATAAAAATCTTTTCCGAGCAACAAAATTAGTTATCATGTAAGCCACCAAACAAAGATGTTGAGTTGAAAAGTGACTATCACTCACATTCGAATTCAGCATTAGAGTAATTTCAATTAGTACCACACCTTGTATAGAAAAATAAAAAAACAGGAAGTACTTACCTTTATGCGATGAGCCAGTAGGTATAGTCAGCAACTCAGCAGTAGTCAGCACTGAAAGACTCCGAGCTCGCACGTGAAACAGCGAGATATTTCCTCAATTCACCTATGACGATAAAAAAATATCAATAAGTATTTCGAGCGGAGAATGCTTATGCGAATCCCGCACCCCTGGTCATAGGCAGAGGTGGAAGACAAAAAAAGGTAGGTAATGACAATTTCGTGCATTCGTAATAGAGTCCGTTAGGTACCGTGGGTAGGCCCACGGTACCTAAAATAAAACTGAAAATAAAGAGAGAGTACAGATAATTATACTATTTAAACATAATGGAATAAATAATTCTTACCAGTTAGTGATATGATAATATCAGGAATCTTCCAACACCATGCGCCTGTTCATACTTCATATTGTAGTCATGGTAAACACTGTAGCATCTTATACAGTTGTAATAGGAGCGATTTTACAACAAAAAAATATAGACTCGTGCTGGTGACTGTACATAGGTACATGATCATGATGAGTAGAATCTCAGTTTTATTTTCCGTTTATTGTTATTGAATATAGCCATACTTCCGAAATTAGTTTATGAAGTCGGCTGTTTGTGTTTGAAAACAAGTAGGTAGATACGAATACAGAAACTTCTTTTTTTAAAGTCGGTTAAAATGTAACATTACCTAACGGTCCATGTTATTGAACATTGGAATTCTTTTACAAGTCTACCTAATGATGATTTCCACTGCTACCTACTGGTTTCTTTGTTTTTAAATAGCGTGGAATATTATTATTGTCTCGTATTGTGCGCCAATCGTTCAATATCAATAGTTGCTAATAATGCTATACACAGTTAAGTATAGTTATATCATGTATCTCATAATATTTTGATCCGGTCAGGTAAACTCATTAAAACACAAAATACTTTTTTAAAATACACTTTATTGACGTTCTTTATTGTAGAATAGTATGCAAACATCACTCGATCGTTCGATCATATTTTGTTATGGATTCTTTACAAGTCACTTTGAGCATAATCATAATAGGGTATCATTACAATAATCATATGTCTAAAGCTAAATCATACTTGCAACGTTAACAGCTGTAAACGAAATCATTATAATCGAGTGGGAAATGCAATTCTGGATCCAATAAATAATTATGTTACAATCTCATAAAAACGCAAATTAAAATATTTTTCAATAGATGAACACATTTTTCTCTTTGGATAAACAAAAGAAAAACCAGAACACTAATTGGGTAATTATATACAATAATAATTCGTTAATGAAACTAAAATATTCTCCATTAATGTGTCCACTTTTTGTAAATAAAATTAAAACAAAAGAAAAAATAATCTGAGTGAAACTAAACAATATAAACAACGTTATGTTAAATAAAATAAAAGTAATTGGTACCATTCGACTCTCCGGCGACACCTACCGGTTACAAAAAAAAATAACACCAATGCAGACAACTTGTACAATCTATAACTTTCGTTACATCACTAGGCGTTTAAAAATACAAGTGAAATTGGGCCTTATCTACTACGACTTTAGATTAATATCGCTAAAGTAAAGTGATCGAGCCTCCGACAATTTTCTGAATAAATCCAAGAGCCTAGGTTTAACATGGAATTAGCACCAGTTTAAAGTTTTTCAGAAAAGCTTGCATTGGTATTGTTTAGTGATTAGTTCGTACAATTAAAGTGGAATTATGTGGTCGTGACGCCTTTGAAGTAAAACGGTACGTTTAGGAACATAGACAAGGTGAGAGTTATCTAAAATTATAGCAAAAGCATGTAGGTAACGTTGTGGTGGGCTTTTGTGCTAAAAGCCGTCAGCTGATGAATGTTTTAGTATAGCTCATTGGCCATGTAGCACGTGTCTGTGCTTGACAAACAAGTAAAGAATTTAAATACTTTTTTTTATTTCGGCTATTAACTTTGTAGTGTGAATTGTTCATAATTTAGCATTTTTTGTTGTTGAGATGTAATTATGCAAGCATAGACACTACACAACACAGCCAAAACAGCCCCGTTGTATTTTAAAACAATAAAAACCAAAATAATATTTAAAAAATGCGAGATACATAAATAGAAGCCATTCAGTAATGTAGCGGCGGCGTTTGTATGCTATAGGTAGATAAGTAGGTACGTAAATCAGTTACAATTACAACAATAATCATTAATAAGTATAGTTTTAGACTAAAAGCGAATATTTACAAAGAACACGCCACTTTACTAGCTATAAACCTGCCCCATGGCGAGCGCGCGGCGGCCTGCAGACCGAGTTCTTTCAAATTTAATATTTTCCTAATATTTTATAATTTAATTATATTCCCTAATATATATAAGTAAGCGTACATATTTTTTTGGTAACGAATACGAAAATTCCCGCACCCTTAATAAATTAGAATCTTAAGACAAAAATACGCGTGTTGTAAAAAGGCCGAGTTGTAACACTAAGCGTAGTGCATTCATTCAACAATGGGTCAAAGGGTCGGCGCCGCACCACGACGCACGCCTGCCCCCCCGCCCCCCTGCCCCCCTGCCCCACTCCGCCCCCCTCGGTCGCGAGCGGTCCGCCGCGCGCCGCCGCCGTACAAACCTAACTCTTTACATTAGCCAGTCTTTCGTTTACACTACTCTAGACTACTGCGCTACTAACTCCTAGCCTTCGACGCCGACACAAGTACTAAATGTGCGCTACATACTTTTTGCAGGTCTCTGGTACAGATTTTCTGGCAACTGTATTACGTGAGAACAATTACGTTGATTCCGCTTTTCAAACTGCTAGTGTGAATAATGAGAATAATAGATGTGATTCAAAAAGAACTAGTCCTTCCTGCCAACATTGTTAGACCCTTGAAATACGAAAACCGACCTTACTGTTACCAAATAAGACGTTGTACAAGTGACACTGTTGCCATGGATGCGGTTTACTGCACACAACGAAGCGAGATCATTCCACGAAGATGTAAGACTCCTCCTACATAAAGCATGTAGCACACATTCATCTTACACAACCACGCGGTGAGAACGCTTCTTGACCAAACACCTGACGATGTGCTGTACTGAGGGGAATACACTGATAGAGGGAGGGGGAGGAGGGAGTGCGGAGTGAAGAGGGACCGGAGTTCGCATCGTACCTACATCCAATATAGACAACTTTGAAAATGAAAGACGGTGTAAACCGTAGCGAAATGTTGTGTAGCTGATATAAAGATAAACATAAAGTTGCACTATATTGTTGCTGCAACAAGTTTGAGTGTAGCTGGTAACATTGCTTACTGCTCCTGTGACATGAAACCTGTTTTCAACAGGAGATATGCTGTTGCAACAATGTTACGTAACTTTTGTTTATCATAAACACGCTATAGATAAAAGCTTCAGAGATTGTTTCGAAAACAATTACATACATTTAGGGGCTGGCAATACTGAAAACGGAGTCAAAACTCGAACGACTATAATCTAGCGACGCGAACATTTGAATCTACAATTCCCCTTGCTGTACCGTTCTGTTTGCTAGTAAATTAATGAGTTTGTATTGTCAATGGTAAGCCGTTACTTGTGAAATACTTCTGTGTGGAAGGTTTAGTAATTAAAGTTTAGTAAACCGTCGTTTGAAAGTAAAATTGTTGGCACCTCTTATATTTGGCACCACTAGCGTCCATCAAGTGTAAAGCTTGCTGTCTGTGCAGGTGTAACTCATCTAATTAGTATAGTTTGATTGAACTGGGCGCTACCCCCCTACCCCCCCTTGAACTCACTTACTTAATTTTGTAAGTTACACCTTAACGGACAAATGCGCATTTTTCGAACAATAAAAAAAAACGTGTCAGCACCAAAACATTTTGAACAAAACTAACGAACTAGGAACCGGTGCCCATGCGATACTCTATGCACGACAAATTACAACAATACTACATACACAAGTACAGAAGGGGCGCTGTGAACAGGTCGCCTGGCAACAAACGCGTAGATACACCATAATACGTTTTATGCACCGATTAAACTAAAACTACTGCAGACTCTTTACAGAACGAGTTCTAACATTACTCGGATTACTCCAAACCTTCCAGCCAGTTTTTGCATTTTTAACTTTATGAGTGTCAACATAAAGTTCCCAATACAAAAAATGACCTTAGAACAGTCTACGGACGAAATTCGCCCTTAGACTCGTTCACTTAGAACTCCTTTTGTAATAAGACTGATGCTGTCTGATACTAGTAGGTAAAAAAGAAAGGGACGGAAGAAACGAAGAACTGTCAAGATAGGATAAACATAAACTTCTATACCGATTTGACAGCTGTCACTCAACATCATCTCTTTCTCACTCTGCCTGTTAGAACAGGACAGCATACTATCTTGGTTTAGTCAGATACAATCTTATATACCTTTTGACGTGAGTTTCCGTACTTATGTAGGTAATCGAAATACAATATTTTATACAATGCTGTACATACATACTAGCACCACTATAGCTTTACGTATAATAACCGAAACTTTACCGTTTGTAAAAACCAAAATGTATGAGTGTAAATGCAAAACATTCTATTTTCATAATGGGTCTTGTATCGATGTAGGTATGCGGAAGGCTGGAATTTTCTCGTAAAATTGCATTATTTTTTCATTTTAGCTAGTAGGTTATTTTCTAACGTATGGTGGTGTTTTTGCATCGTTAACATCAATACAACTCCCAGTATAAATGTATTAATTTACATTAAACATCACAAGTTTGGACAATTGACTTCAACCATGCATACAACAAGAGCTAGGACGCCTGTCGCTCTCACAGAACGCGTAGCTTCAGACCTGTTCGTCAACAATAAAGGTCCCTTGCTGTGGGGAGTTTAAGAACACATAACATGGCAGCCACAGGCGTCCTCACAGAACAGAACCCTATAAAAGCGTCTCATATAAAATCTAAACAAATGACGTGACTGCAGTCAACAAACGAAGTCCAGTATCACCTGTCGGTAGTAAAAAGTAATAATCGACGCGAGTACAGTACAAATTTCAACCTTATCTTCATAATGAGTATGTTCAATTTTCCGTATACTTATTATTTATAACCACATCCATAAAGCTCTAAGAGGAAGCCTCACTATACATATAATTTAAAGTAAACGTTTAATTTAAATATTTTTTTCTTTTAAATATCATTTATAACATATACACATTCATACAAAACTCTACATCACTAAAGCATACTCGATGTTCGAACTATATTATGAACCGTTCCGAATCTTCAATCTCTTTACAATTTTTACATGTCGTCGTCTTAAAGTGAACTTGCTTTCACAATTTCCTCTAAGAAAGCGTATCGATTAATTTCAAACGAACGATTCGGCTGATCGGATTTAGATTCACACTCGACTAGTAAGTTTTTGGGAGGTGAAATGCAATATTAGAAGGTACCTTAACTCGCACATCACCCACGCAGCACGGTGACCCGGCTCCACGCCTCCGCGACACTATTGTGTCGGAGTTTCTGAACGTGCAACAAAGATTGAAAACCTCCGCGGAGCGGATGTTTGCACATGTCGTCCGCGCTACGTGAGCGATGTGTCGTACGACTGCGACACATTAACACTACAAAATACCTCCGCTTAACAATTTCGATTGTTTGAAACTGCCGTTTTATAAGTAGGAGTTGTGACCGACATGGAAGATGTCAAGACAGACACTTGTTTATGCGAGGACTCTACATATCGTAGCTAATAATTTTATATAAAACTAAATAGTGATGTTTCGCTCGCACTCCTTAACTTCTAATATTAAAGTAAAAATAAATAACATTCGGAACAGCCGGCGATCCTCGCGTACACAAGTGTCGAGAGCGAGACGGAGAACATTTCGCGGAATACATTCAATCGGTACCATACTTATGCAAAAATACATGATACGGCAATACAAAATCTCATCATAAGACCCATCATTTCTACGTATAAATATGCGTTTAAATCTAATCTATAGACTACCGCGGTGCGACGAGCGCTCCGCAACTAGTTGACTAAAAACCTTGTTTAAATATCAATAAAAGCTAAGTGCTCCGGAAGTATATCATACGTACGTCGACGTCTCGCAGTGCACGCGGCGTGACGTCACTAGCTGACGGCGTGACGTCACTAGCTGGCGTGTGACGTCACTAGCTGGCCGCTTGCGCCGCGCCCAAAGGGAAGCCGCCGCGCAGCGACTCCTCCATGACGCGGCAGATCTTGTCGCGGTCCGCCTGCAAACAAACAAGCCTATTGTCAGCAGACTTCACGCATACGCAAAGGAGCCACATAACGAAACAAGTGAAGACCCACCATTTACAAAGGGATGCTATTTGAATGCTTATCAGAAATCTTACATTACGAGAACTTTACTTTCAAAATTGCTAGAACCAGACACATCAACATGGAAATAAGTTAAAATTGTAATAAAACGTAGAACCTTACCTCATGTATAAAGCCGAGCTGCACGAGCTCGTGTGCGAGTGCGGAGGCGGTGTCCCTGCGCGACACGGCGCACGTGAGCTGGCGGTTCATCTTGTCGTCCATGCGCAGGAGGATCGTCATCTGAAGCAACATTACGCAAACAAATTACTGCATCGGGGGTGGGCTTCACACCTACCTAAACACGGACCAAGATTCTCTGAGGCCTATCATCACACAGTGAACATATTTTGGCTCTTTATGATGATGATCTTTAAGTCCTAAACGATAATCAAGTACTAGCAATCAATCAATTTCAACTCAAAGACATAAAGACCCAAAGTTTGAAACCGACAGTATGATCGGCATCGACTACAAAAGAGCTTACAACTTCTTGTATAGAAGGAAAGAACCTCATATGTCCAGAAAGTAAGTGGATGTTTTTGAACTAAATCAAATTATGACTGGTTTATTCATGTTGACGTTGTGTTTTGGATATGTTTGTTGGTTATAAGTTCGGTGTGGTGGAGTCGGATAGTCATAATATCATGTCAAATGTAGACTAAAAATAGAGACGATTGCGAAATATTATAAACTAGCGACCCGCCCCGGCTTCGCACGGGTGCAATGCTGATACTAAATATACTACAGAATGTCTTTATTTTGATCTATCTCGAAGGGTTCAGCCAGCGTTTACATTGTAAGCGCAAAAAAATGTGTTTATTTACGACATCACATTAGAAACCTCTAAAATTATCAGTGTTTTTCTACTTTATTATGCATGTATTATACATACTAGCTTCTGCCCGCGACTTCGTACGCGGATCCTGTTGCTTATGCCAGCTACAACAGGGTCGTCAAAATTGAAGATCTGAAACGTCTGATATAGAATTCTAAGGCCTGCGGACGGGAAAACAACGGGATGAGCGAGATTTCATCGAAAATCAGTCCTAAACTGTTACCGCCTTCACCGCGTGGAGGTACACCCAGCTTATGTTATTTTATAATTATACAGTGAAATTGAGCTTTGATTTCCACATCAGATGTTCCAGATCTTCAATTTTTAAACGTCAACAGAGAGTGCTCATCAGGCTGAACAACTGTTGCTAAGACGTCATTCCTATATAATATGTTATAGTGTAGCTGGACGCTTGGAATTCCACAACGCGTGTGCCAGATCTTCAATTTTTATACGTCAACAGAGAGTGCTCATCAGGGTGAACAACTTTTGCTAAGACGTCATTCCTGTATATATTATAGCGTAACTGGGCTCTTGGAGTTCCACAACAGGTGTTCCAGATCTACAATCTTTATACGTCAACAAAGAGTGCTCATCAGGCTGAACAACTCTTGCTAAGACGTCATTCCTATATATGTTATAGTGTAGCTGGGCTCTTGGAGTTCCACATCAGCTGTTCCAGATCTTCAAATTTTATACGACATCAGAGAGTGCTCATCAGGCTGAACAACTCTCAGTATAACTGGGCTCTTGGAGTTCCACATCAGCTGTTCCAGATCTTCAAATTTTATACTACAACAGAGAGTGCTCATTAGGCTGAACAACTCTTGCTAAGGCGTCATTCCTATATTAGTTATAGTGTAGCTGGGCTCTTGGAGTTCTACATCAGCTGTTCCAGATCTTCAAATTTTATATGACAACAGAGAGTGCTCATCAGGCTGAACAACTCTCAGTATAACTGGGCTCTTGGAGTTCCACATCAGCTGTTCCAGATCTTCAAATTTTATACTACAACAGAGAGTGCTCATTAGGCTGAACAACTCTTGCTAAGGCGTCATTCCTATATTAGTTATAGTGTAGCTGGGCTCTTGGAGTTCTACATCAGCTGTTCCAGATCTTCAAATTTTATATGACAACAGAGAGTGCTCATCAGGCTGAACAACTGTTACTATAGCTGGGCTCTTGGAGTTCTACATCAGCTGTTCCAGATCTTCAAATTTTATACGACAACAGAGAGTGCTCATCAGGCTGAACAACTCTTGCTAAGGCGTCATTCCTATATTAGTTATAGTGTAGCTGGGCTCTTGGAGTTCTACATCAGCTGTTCCAGATCTTCAAATTTTATATGACAACAGAGAGTGCTCATCAGGCTGAACAACTCTTACTATAGCTGGGCTCTTGGAGTTCTACATCAGCTGTTCCAGATCTTCAAATTTTATACGACAACAGAGAGTGCTCATCAGGCTGAACAACTCTTGCTAAGGCGTCATTCCTATATTAGTTATAGTGTAGCTGGGCTCTTGGAGTTCTACATCAGCTGTTCCAGATCTTCAAATTTTATACGTCAACAAAGAGTGCTCATCAGGCTGAACAACTCTTGCTAAGACGTCATCCCTATATATGTTATAGTGTAGCTGGGCTCTTGGAGTTCCACATCAGGTGTTCCAGATCTTCAAATTTATTCTCTTAGCAGAAAATGCTCATCACGTGAAACAATTTTTGCTATGGGACCATTCTTGTATCTCTTATAGTTTAGCTGGTCTGCTGCGGTTCTGCATCAGGTGTTCAAGTTTCCAAGATAAATTATAGCCTATATGTTGCCCGGACTTAATACCAATACAACAAAAAAAAAATCATTCAAATCCGTCAAGTAGTTCCGAAGATTAGCGTGCACAAACACACAGACAAACAGACAAACAGACAAACCGACAAACAGACAAACAGACAAAAAAAATTTTAATTACAATTTCGGGTTCGGCATCGATATAATAACAACCCCTGCTACTTTTTTTTAATATATTTCCATTGTACAGACACCACTTTTCTACAATTTTATTATATGTATAGATAAACCTTCCTCTTGAATCACTCTATCCATTAAAAAAAACCGCATCAAAAATCGTTGCGTAGTTTTAAATATCTAAGCATATATAGGGACAGACAGACAGCGACAGCGACTTTGTTTTATAATACACACATCAAAAGTGTCTAGGGATCAACATCCCTAACAAATGTTAGGGATGTTGATCCCTAGACACTTTTGATGTGTATATGTAGTGATTAAAGAATGTTTATTTATGACTGAAACATGTTTTATAAGTGATGAAGAGAGGATGATGTACGTTGACAATTTGGCATCTGCAAGTATGTTGACATGTACCTACCAAATTAAAAGAGAAGACAGTTACGAATATTATGGGTTGGTGAAATCTTTATACGTATTTGTTTTTTTTATACCCTGTAAAAATATGTTATGGTGTAATTTTTGTTATAACAAATAAGTTCAACTTCAATTTGCACTTCAAAATCGGAATTTAAATTTAAGTCTTTGATTACATGCATAGAAAAAAAATTGCATGGTGGGTGTGTAGGATCTTTTTCACCCAGTTACTTTCGGTAAACGTAGTGTGCAATGTTTTCGTGTAAGTGGTAGCGGTCCGCGGTGTGCGGTGTGCGGTGTGTGGTGTGTGGTGTGGCTCACCAGCAGGTCGGCGGGCGGCGCGTCGGGGTGCGGGTGCGGCTGCGGCTTGAGCGAGCACATCATGTTGACGACGCGCCGCGTCTCCAGGTCGCGCGGCTCGGGCGACGCCGGCAGCGACTCCGCCGCGCGCTCCGCCGGCGACGCCGCGCGACCCGCGCCGCCCGACCAGCCGTACGCCGTCAGCGGGTAGATGCCGTACCTGCGGTGTTACATAAACATTACAGTCAACGAGCACTGAGGCGAATCCCGCGCGAGGTTCAGGCCACGTCATACAATCGTTATGAAAATTGTACCGCGTATTAGAAGCTCGTGTCCACTCACTTGACGTCCTCGACGAACTTCTCCAGCTTCTCGGCGTGCGGCGGCAGGTCGCGCGGCGCGAGGGTGATGGTCTCCCCCCCCCGCACGGTCCAGGCGAGCGCCGCGCCGCTGTTGCCACCCGCCACCTCGTCTGTTATCGTCTCCGATATGTTCGCTGGATATACGAGGAGTTAACAGTTAGCTAATTCATTGTAAACTTCGTATAAAAAATCCTTTTCTTAACTGAGTAAAAAAAATAACAACACAGCTACCGAACATTGACACTTTTTGTTACTAGTCATTACCTGGGACTTACTGTTCCACTTAAACCATGTCAGGAGCCCTTGAGGCGGTTGAGAAACTCTGACACTAGGGCGTGTGGGGTCGTAAGACCTTACTGCCCACACGATAAAGAAGAAGACTAGTCATTCTGTGATAGTACCTATGCGATGATGTGCAGATGCTCTCTTTACAATTAAAAACATCAATAAAACCCAGTCAATCTCAGTATGCTAAATATTACCAAAAAAGACTTACCGGTGGTATTGACTAGCGTATGCGCAGCCAACAGTTTGAGGGAGTGTACTTCGAAGAGTAGCGGGTGGAAGAGGAGCTCTCTCGCCGTCGGCCTCTTCGTAGGGTCCTTGTTTATACACCTGTCGACACACGACACCTGCCGTTTAACTAACTGAGCAAGAAAGACGACGACACAGGCAGTGACTCAGACAGGGAGATACAAACGAAATGAGGGCTCGTGTGTATTCCGAGAGCGTTTAGTGCAACAGTGCTTGCTGCGATGCGTTGTTTTGAAATCGTTGAGTACTTACACCTCGTTCAAAGCAATGCTCCGCCGCAAGCGACCAATGCGGAACGTTTAGGATTCACTTCACACGTCTCTACAGTGATACAGAGGAGCGCTCCATCCCTTACTTCGTGCACCCATACAACAAAAGCGACTTACCGCCACGCCAACCTGTAAGACAAGTACCTGTATATAAAGTCCTTCTGCCGCGGCTCCTCCAACGATTCGACCGTTCGTATGATGTGTTCCTCCGTGACGTGGCTGCCCGAGTCACCATTGCCCTGAATCTCAAGTGCCGCAGTCTCCAAAGCGCACATTCCGAATGAGTAGATATCCATCGCTGGCGTCACCATTTGTGATGCTGATACGGGGGGAAATAAAGATGTAATGAATGCAAAAAAATGAACAACATAGTTTCGGTTGCTGTGATTCTTGGACATGAGCACAAAACATTCTGTACAGAAAATTGACATTTGGACGCAACCCACGCAGTCATAAGCATGCAGCATGGCTTGTTTACACTATATTCAATGGGAAAGTAATGAACTCAGTAACAATGTTATGATTTCCACGAAGAATTCAGTCAATGAGCGTATGAATATGTGTGCGAGGGCTGCGCAACGATAAACCAAGTTTCTGCATAGTATGTAGTGTGTAGCTCGAGGCTTGCCTGTTTGAAAATACTTAACAAATTTTCTAAACAAGGAAAAGGCAAGAGTCCGCCAAATCACAACAGTTGAAGCTGTGTGGTCCTTTCTTCAGTCATCTATTAGTTCAGAGTACTTACATCCGTATTCTGGTGCAATAAAGTGCATATTCCTCATATTCTCGCGGCATGTCTTGACGTGGTGATGGATGGCGTCGGGGGCCACGGAACCGATCTTCACGAGTCCGTTGTGTTGGATGAAGATGGTGTCGCACGTGAGGTTCCCGTGGACTATCGGAGGCACGCAGCCGTGTAGGTAGCTAAACGGGGAATGGTCGGGGTTGTAGCGCGAGGAATAACAAGTCGTGAACGATTTCAGTTGCGTAACAGTCAGAAAAAGTTGTTAAGAGAGCCAAAGCTCTTAACACTGTCTCCCTTGACAGATTTTCTGACAAAGAGACTAACGACACAAGAAATTGCTATATGCTATCGATAGTTGCCATAGGGTTTGGTATGTTACCTGAGCGCCGACAATATCTGCGTGCACCATCTCTTCCACGCCTGCAGAGGCAGCCGCTTCACGTTCCGCTTGGTTCGCTTGAGGAACTGCTTCAGAGAGCCACAGGACATGTATTCCGTTATGAATATTACCTGAAACAAGCAGATCTTGAAAATTAATACTAATATATATATATATATATATTATATATATATATATTAAATTACTCACACACGGCCATCTGATCCCAAGCTAAGCAGAGCTTGTGTTATGGTAACCAGACAACTGATATACATACTTATATAATTTATAAATACATACATATTATAGATAAATTACACCCAGACACAGAACCAACAATTATGCTCATCACACAAAGTTTGTCCTGGGTGGGAATCGAACCCACTACCTCCGGCTTTGCAGTCAGGGTCACTAACCACTAGACCAACGAGGCAGTCTAATAATAGTGTCTTAACTTAAACCTGAATTGAAATAAGACGTCACACTAGATGTTTAAATAGTAGTACTTATTTAACCTAAATAAGTAATAGTTACATAAGGTCATATCTAAAATATCACAAAAATAACAAAATTATCTTATTTGATTCTGACATAATTTTGATTAGATTGCACAGAAATAGAAACACATAATTTTTATCTAAACTGTTTTTCATTTACTAGTAGTTCTATCTTTTTAAGGATAAACAACGGTCTGAGAGCCACCTATTCGCCTATTAATCGATGATGATTTAGTCTGTGACTATCAGAATAAGTAAACAGGCAATACAATGTAAAACTTTTGGGTCGACCTCAAATAATTATAGATACGATCGGGAGAGAGAGATAATGTTCCTAACAGTTGCGACCAATCAGAAATAGGAGAAGAAATAATGATTAAGGGAAGATTATATGAAAGTCCAACTCACCCTAGGCTTATCGTTGTGTGTATCCGTCCAGTAACGGTGGAATTTGACAATGTTGGGGTGTTCTAGCCTGGTGAGGTTATCGAACACCATCTGTATTTTGTCCTCCTGTGCCTTGAAGTTCTTGCGCTCGGAGAATTGCACCTCGTTCCAGACCACCTCGACACCTTCTTCGGTGTCCATGGCCAGGTTAGCGCAGTCGATGCCCGGGACATCTCGCTGTTCCACCTGGAAATAGAGAAATGAGAAATGTTTTGTAATCTGATCGTGAAAATCGTCAAAAAGTTGAAGATAATCAGATGCTCATAAACGTGGTACATTTAGGGCGTAGTATTTTAATCGTTTACACATAATAATATGGCTTTCCGACATGTAATTACGTTCTTTACCTCGTTTTGTTTTAGGTACTATTTAGCTTGCTACGTTTACTACTTTGCAGCATTGCTATACTGAAAAGAACCACCATGTAGTAGAACCGAATAGAAAACTTTTGACCATGCGCTTACGCAATTCTACATTGCACCTTTAAAGACTGTCGTGTTTTTTGTTCTGTCTTTTTTGTAATCGTTACTTTATAAAGTCATCAGTTTATAAATAAACGAAAGCAATAGAAGTAAAAAATGTCGACCAGACTTAGACTTCCTCCGGCCACAGATAGAGGGCCAATCATTCAATTGAGCCCCTTGATAGCTGATTGGGGCAATGATGACGTGGTACGTAACAACTATCAGATGTTACGTGTAGGAAAAATTAAAGATTTTGTTTTTGGCAACTTCCATCCCTAGGTATGGAAAGAATTACGAAGGTTACCCACATTAGTAATTATATAAATAAAACGACACTTGTGAGAATTAAACAATTTAAAAACCTCGAATACATAAAACACATAAGCACCAAAGACATTCCTCAAATCAATTAACTTATTAATTAGATCCGATTAATTAAAAACTACACGAATAAACGCCGCCGCGCACGTTAACAAATGATTGCGATTAATCGTACAGTCGCCGACGCGTCGTCGCGACGATCGACAAATGTACAATTACGTTATCGGTCAGTTACCCTGCAGTCGCATTTGTTTATAGCTGTTATCTAGACGTAATGAATAGCCAATGTTTATTAATTATGACAACTGTGATATTTGCATGCGCAGTAACTTAGTAAGTAACTTGTTTATAGTCTGTATAAGACTATTATAAACCTAAGTCTGTTTATATTGGTTAATAAAGTTTCATGACAAGCTTATAACTTTAAGAATGTTCGGGTAAAGACATAAACTTGTTAAAATAGACGGTTTACTACATAATTTTTAAGATATTCGATTCTTAACCTTACTTTAATACAGTCTGTGTAAACCTAACCTGAATTACAAATAGGATAGGACCACTAAATTGAAAATCCGTTCTTTAAACTGTTAGGTACAAGCAAAATATTATCATCAGCAGCTAACTGTACTGTTCATTCATTTAATTAATCTCATTAGTGATTATTGATGTTTTGTGATCGAATATAGTGGGGGTGGCGCGTAGAGGTTTTGTGTTCCCAAAACATAGATAAGAAATTCACACGTGTTATGCTCGCTGAGTCAAGATTCTTGAAACCGGTTATGCAAAAGAGACAAACTCAATTAAAATAACGGCAAAATAAATTGTTGACCAAACTCTTAACATAACTAAACAAACGAACATGATCGACGTATACATAATAAATATACCACCCACGTATACATAATAAATATACCACCCACGTAGCCGCGTACCCTCTACTATATTATACTGGAATACTATACTATATTATAAAGTTTCAAAATTCACAGTCAGTACCACAGAATAACGAAGGTGCAGAAGCTACAATCACAAAGACACGGTCATCTACAAGGCAAACAGCGATTGCAATTAATATTAAATCTTAGAAAATTAGGTCGTTCATTTCCAGTTTGCTTTTCTAGTCTAGCATAATAAATGGAGACCTGCCTCCCTTGCCAAACTGGAACTCAACAGTACATAGTTTTGTTTATAATTGCGCTGTGACACGCACAACAAGTACCTACATTATTTAATGATAGTGTGGTCAAATATTGGCTTTGACACGCCCATTGTCCTAGTACGACTGCGCAGTTCGCTGACGTCGACAACTGTGCTTACTGCGCACCGACATGATCTAATACATCTCTTGAATAATAACAGCTCGTATAGACGGAAATCAAATGTCATATTTGGTGTAATGGATATTTGTATGCACTATTTTGCAATCCTATATTCAGCAAAAGTCACGTTCAGAAGACAAGAAAACAGAATAATGAACAACATAACCATATTCAACAGTTTTTCAGACCCACCTGTTGCAGACTTAAAAAAGGGCATTAAAATAGATTCACTCTCTACTACTCGTAAATCTATTTGTGACGTACTTGACAAATGTACAAAACAAAACATGAACAATGGCAGCAGGTGCCGGCACCATTTTATGAATGAAACGATAACTTGCTTAGTATTATTTTCGAGTGTTTAATGCAATGTTGCTAATTTTATTGTTTCTAACGGCTTATTAATAGCTAGGCGTGAGCATGTATAATAGCCCCATCATTCATAAACGTTGCATATTATAAACGCCTTTTCACTTCATTGATATGAAAATGACAGGGGTGTGTAGCATTTTATAAACGGCAGTTTTATTTGGGGCATTCAATTGAATTGAATTTAATATAATAGTTGTCAGAGACATCACGCTTCATACAACTAACAATATTGAAACTATGCATTTGCAATTGGTCAATGTGTAGGTAGGTACTGTTTCAGATTTCTCAAACAACGTGCACTGTATCAGATTTCGCTTGGCTGAGAACTCATTCGACGCCGTTCAGGGTAGGCCTGTCAGGGGTTTTATGAAATCGCATTTGATGTTTATTGGTAATAGGATCTGTTTTCAAGTTATTAGCAATGGAAATGAGACTCTATGCAAATATTCGTACAACCTAGGAGTAGAACTTAGTTATTCAAATATAATTGTATAACTAAGTTATTTAAATATAATTGTTACAATCTCTTCGTCTTTTGGGAAAATTATTCAATATTTTGATTACATTGATCGGGGGGCACGGTAGTGCCCCCGCCAAGTCGAGCAAAAAAAAGCGGCACGGCCGTACCATACTTTTCTCGAAGCAGTTCAGGCCATTTTCGACCCCTTATAACTTTGTTGTGGATTAAACTAGAAGCCTGTATTTTATAATAGATTGACTTGGCCATCGCATGAAAACACAATGCCATCAAAAACAAAACTTGTAAAAAACCAAGTATCGCGACTCAGTCAGCGCGATTTTGCTATCGCACTAAACAATCTTATTACTACAATATGTATTGATTGTGAGTTACATTGTGTTTTCATGCGATTGCCAAGTCAATCTATTGTAATTAAACATGAATGCTAATTACGTAATAACTTAAGACAGAAGGTCCCTTAAGTAGGGACTGAATAAATCGACTGACTTGGTATTACATGGATCTCACAACTTTTTACGGTAGAAGAACTGAGTTGCGAGACTTGGAATTTTTTACAAGTTTTGTTTTTGATGGCATTTCATTTATCTGTTTGTTGTGTTTGGCTTGATAAGGTATTCACTTATTAAATTCTAAGTAAGGATTTCTTTGTGTTATAGCAGACACTGATTGTAGACACATTCGTAATTTATGACTAATTCAAAATCACTAAGTACTTAATTAGTTTCTGGAAATATGATTTTCTGCGCTATTCAAATAAAGATTTTCTGCTAATAGTAAAATCTAAATATTTATCTAGTAGGGTATAATGTACCCTACTAGAGATTTAGATAAATGATGGGGACTGAATGGTATTATTACATATAAATTTCTACATGCAAAAGATACAAAATAACAACAATTAAGTAAGTTCAATTTAACAATTTCACTCGCTCCATACAAGCCTATCACATGCACTGAATCTTAGCAAAACATAAACTTTCGCATTTATTAACGAAGATAATCTAGTACTCGTTAGTTAGGCGGGCAATACACCGGCCGACAATTTAGTTGTACGGACAGCGCCATAAATCGTGCAAAGAAAGCCGCTCGGAACCGCTCGTTACTCACGAAGCAGCGAGTGGGCGAGCGAGTCCGCTGCAATGATTTAAGTTGCAGATTTTATACGGATACGAACATTTTACTGTCGGCCGGTAATCGCGAGGTGTGGCCGCAGCCTTCCAACTTTATTGTTACGACGATATTTTAAATTGATATTATTGTATCTTCCGTAGTGAAAAGGGTTCGCGGTATTGCTCCTGCTGCCATTATGTCGAGTGGTAGTCAGATGGCCGCTTTAGGTTTTCATAGTAGTTATAAAATGTAATGGTTATTGCTGGTGTGGAGGCCTGTGTGTGGCGTATGAACATAAACGGCTTGGATGAAATATGTATGGATTTGAACGTTGGTACACTTTACAGATTTCTTTACGTGACAAGTTGATTAAATTGGATGTTGTAGGTAATCACTTCGTAATGAAGTTATTTACTCTAAGCAAAAACTTAGATATGTCCCCCAAGGAACTATACCTAGGTACTATGTATTTGAAAACTAAATACTTACTTACCAATGTTGGTAGTTTAGTGTAGCATGTAGCAAGGCCCCCAAACACGACAAAAACCCTTCGTTTACGAGCAAATAATAACCGAACCCTCGACAGAAACAACTTCCGCGTGATACAGGATATAGTGCGAACTGCCAAACGACACAAAAGGATTTTTGGGTCTATGTTCATATTTTCCCCGTATAAGGAGATCCGTTTGGAAACCCTGAAAAGAGAAACCATATTTTGCCGTCACTTAAGAAATTGAATCAAGAAGTTCTTTTTCCGTTCAACTATCAACCGTAAGGAACGCGCGCGTGCGCTCTCTTTTGCAATTTCCAGATGTTTATTAAAAAAAAACCGTCGTGTAGTAATAAAAATCGTTTCTTAGAGAAAGTTGTTTGTTATCATGAGTACAATCATGTGTTTAAGTATCGGCCACTAATTACCAGTTACTTACAACCATGTTGCTATAAGGAACGCACAATGAGACAACAACCAGGTTCAAAAGAACTAACTCGAACTACAGATAAGAACACTCTTAATTGAATTTTAATAGCTTCTTTGTATTTAAGGAAAGGAAAAATAAACAGAAGACGTTTCTTAATATAGCTGTGTGTTACCTACACAAATGACCTGACACACCGATAAGCGAGCACCGTTACCATTATCAGGGGAGGCTAGAATAAACATATAATTGAATACTTATCAATGAGTTACTGTAGATTAACCCCCGGGGTCAGCTGGTGCGAGCCTGCGAGCTATAAATATGAAGACTACGAGATAGTCTTTTAATAATAGAGTTGAGTAATGAGACTTACAAATTAACCCATTTAAGAATGGAGTCGCATCGATCTGTACTATTGTTTTAGCCATCACTGGTTGTAGAACAATTGCTTTTGTATATTCCATTAGGATTCCATGTTCGAGCTACGGAGACAAAACCTAATTCAGAATTGTGACAGTTAATTTAGCTGTTTAGAAATAATTGAGCCGACTTTGGTTCTCCTACGGCTTCTAAATTGTTATTGGTGATATCGTAAATGCATAGATTGCAGATATTTTGTGAAAAAAAAACGCAATCATGTTTGCCTTTTAATCAAGCGATCAGAACTTCCCAGTTAAGTATGTGTGCATGAATGTTAATCGAAGCTGGTTATTTAATAAGCTTACCTTATACAAGTAAGTATTGAACTCTATGCTTCGTAATGCGTTAGCGGACCCTACGTCTTATTTATAAATAGTTGAGGAAACAGGCTTTCAATAACTTTATAGTACCTATTTATTTGCTGTAATGCTTTCTGATATTCAAGCACGCCTCATTGGCAGAGTTTATGGCAATAACCTTACGTAATGGCTCGCGTATTTACTGCAAACTGTGCTTTATCCATGACCGCCGAGTTAGTGTGTGTAGCGAATGCGATATACGAATAGGTTGGTTCCTTCTGGAAGATTCACAGATATTGAGTCAGTTTTTGCCTGAGGTACCAACATGCAATGTGTGTAAAAAGTCCATATTTAGCCTGTGTTGTCCCACTGCAGGGCAATAGCCTCCCTTTCTCCTTTCAAATGCTCTCCATCATGAGCCAGTGTGGACTAATCCCGCCTGTAAGCGTCGAGCTCATCCCGCCATCTTTGTCTGGATCTGCCGCGATGGATGTTTTTTGTGGGATCCACATTGCGGTTGCCTTAGCCCATGATCCATTCGACCTTCTTCTTTAGATCTTTGTACTAGTATAAAGGAAAACTTCAATGTCCGGAATTAGCTAAGTAGGTATACAAATTGTTAACATCCGGAAAATTTAATGCGTCGAAATCGACGAGAGGACGCAAGTTCTCATAAATCAATCATAATATTTAGGAAATTAGCTCTGGATGTCCGGCACAAAATATGACTAAAACAATACCGTTTTAATTTTTTGAAGAGTCGAAAACAGCAGGATATTTTCCAACATTAGCTTGGGTAAGATTAGTTAAGTATTTTTTATAGACATCCGGATTCTCAAACCATGAGCAGAGCAAGAGGCGAAGTTAGTACATAATATATCTACTATACATACTTATAATTACTTACTTTAAATATATTGTCATGCATGTTAATTTTTGTTCAAACTGAATAGATGCAGAAGTTTCACTTCATGAAATCCTTAATCGATTCTGAACTTAACAGAAATTGAAACTAAAAAAGCTTCGCGGGGGAGAACTGGATAACTGAATTTTACATTAATACAGACCAGACCAAGGATTTAAGCCCACTAGCAAAATCCCAGCAGTAGGTTAAACAAGACTGTCAATGATGATGAGGATAATGGGTTGGCATGACTAACGACAGTACTTATATCGTTGCAATTTAGTAGAGTACAGTATTCACTATCAATCTTAGTAGCAACTAAGTGACACAGGACGTGCCATTTTCTAAATGGGCCTTCTGCAGCTCCTCAAATAATGACAAGTGAACGAACTCTGCGCATGCGCTGATAACGTTTATTACACACGTATAACGTGAAACGATAACGAAATGTGTCTTTGTGTAGCCATTGTGTAAAGGAATGTACTTCAACTGAATGTAGGTAGGCACTAATGATTTATTTGTGTTCGGACACCGTACAGGATGTTGTGGAAGCTGATACGAAGGCTAACAGCCTTGCTGTATAGGGTGCTCCAGATTCATGTACAGATGGACAGACAAAAGAATTAGATTTAAGACCGGCAAATATATTTTTGATTAAGTATCCATGCGGTTTGTACCTGTCTTTCTCATCGTTTCCAGGAATACTTTCAACTTAAATATACCACTATGACCAAACTAAAAATAACTCGGGTCCAGCTAAGTCTGCATAAGAAACTTTTCAATTAAAACCTCTTAACCTTAATTTGTATTAGCAAATACCTACCATAAATCTATACAAAGTTAGCGAAGAAACGTCGCACGCGCACCTTTCGATCAATATTTGCACGGAGCGAGCGACCGTGGCGAATTTTACGAGAAGACATGAAATGCGCACAAACCATGTCATGGTTTACTGCAAGATATACTTAATGATTATACATATTTGCATTCATAATCATGAAGAATATTTTTTTTACATTACAAAATCAATTTCAAGTATCCCTCAAAATTTAAAAAATTCCTACTTCGATAGTGTGGTACATATAAAACCCAGAGACAGTACGCCACATAAAGTAGACGAAGTAGAAAAATCGAAAGCTCATAAAACAACTACTAAAGGCAATTACCATAAAGAAGCACATAAGATGAATAGCCACCTGCATCACCAGACAGGGTGTGCCTCGACCCATAAAGCATAAACTAGACTCAATAGCTCCGAGCTTTTGCCTAATTAAATTCTTTAGAGTCTGTGTTCGCACACAGCGATAGCGTGAACCTCAAATATATTGTAATAGAATTGTCGGTCGGCACAGAATGATAGCTTTGTATTATATTGTCGGTATATACGTCCACTGCATACAATATAATGAACAGCTTAATGCAAAGGGTTTCGCTCTCCATAATTTTAGTATTATCGAATCCAATCTGGATTATTCTGAGTGTAGATATAGCAGCTGGTCTCAATTAAGAAAATACTGGTATTGGAATGTTTGAAAGTCTAAAGAGGAAAATTATAACGGAGTGATATGAACATACTGGTGTGGCGGCAAACTAATAGTCTTCTCATGACCTAATCGAACTCAGACAAATATTTGGCATTTATGGATGATAATGTGGAAAATTTATTATCATGGAAGATTCACAACTGTACAATTCTGTAACGTCCAAATGAGAAGAACTCGTTCGAAATTAAATAAGGTCTACGATGCCGGAGGCATTTCTTACTGGAAGCATTTAAATTTTAAAGATCAACTCATTCAATAATAAAGTTTCGACAGCCAGATTTAAAAAGTTTGATCGAAATGAACTAGCGATAAAATCATAAGGACATTCGCGATTCCTTAGGGCCTCTTTTAATTGGCCGCTTGATAACGAGCCAAAGGCACTGCGTGACAAAGCGGTCTGACTTGTTAATTAGGCGCCATAATAAGTAGAAGTTATATTTTTATTACATCTGCAGAGTTCACATAAACAGTGATAATTCATTTTCTAATTGTTTATCAAAACCTAGATTCTTTGGCAGATAAGCTAACGATAATGGCATATGCATATAGGGCAGTAGTTGGGAATATCGTGTTTGTTCCAATAGGTTGATAACTGCAAATATAATTACTGAATCAACATTGAGTCACTAGTTCTAAAAATGTCTGTTGTCACTTTTTCATGTTTCCAGATAAATCGCTGAACAGCGGCGCGCATAAAGATAACTGCAACAAATAAAGACTGCGAAATTATACTATAAAATTATGTGTCGTCTCACAGATGTATTGTGAAATAAAAGACTATACCTTATCTGCCACATTCTCATATTAACTTAATTCCTTCTCAACGCGCTAATCTTCAGGACATCTTACAAGATTAAGTTGAATTCGCCTTCTGTCTCCGCGCCAACTGCCTAAGGATCGTTGACGAGACGAACGATCGAGAGGAAATCTAATCAGACTTAGTTTCCTTCCCCGTTCATTTGACGAATTACTTACTGGCAGCGCACGGAGTGAAGTTGGACCAATCTTACTTGTAATTTATAGAAAAGATAGAGATACGCCTGTACCCTACAACTTCATCACTTTCTTCCGAAGTGCGTCATAGAAGACGGTAATTAATAGTTGTGACGTAGGTTTCAGCGGAAATGTCTGTCAAGGGTCTTTTCTTTTTCTTAGACCTTCCCTTTTAATACATATATTATTATTATTATAATCAAAGCTTTGATCTACCTAGAACTATATCGGGTACAACGTTTTCGACAATAATAACAAAGGGAAAATGCTGTCAGTGTCTCTATCGTGAACAGAAGGCCACATTTTATGACACACGGCTCAAAAGAAGGTGTTTAGTTTCGAATGGACCATTTATTATCTCGATCATTAGTCGCAGAGGTCTCAAACAGTCAAGCTTCCCCTCGCCAGAACATAAACATTGAAAGCGACACTGATTGAGTCTCGTGCAGTGTTTGCGCGTTCGTGTAGAGACAGTAATTAACTTGCCGCGACGTCGCGTTGCCGTGCACCGAATTAGATTATACTGTGCTACACTGCTGCATTTTTATTTAGAATCTAGCTGCAATGTTTAGAGAAAAATGCTTTAGCGCAGGCGGAACGAATTGGCACAAGCAGAGGAGCTTGGCTTGGAAAAGTCATGTATCATAAAATTATTATGTGACTAGAATTTCTGGTAAATCTGCAAGAATGCCGAAACGTTGATATAGATGAGCACTTGTAAGCTCGTAACAAAATGATGACAGCAAAATTAAAATATTTCACAATTATTATTTTGGTTGAGCGGACATATCTAAGACGTGACGGTGCATTGAACGTTATTAAATACTAGACTTTTTTGCAATAGTAGTCACTTTACTGACCTCAGCATTTAAAAAGCAAACAATGATGACTTCATACGTGTACGACATTATGTACCAACTCATTAGGTACACAAGCCAGTGTACTTTCAATTTCAATTCGCAAAACATTTTCGAACCAATATGAAAACGGAAACGTATTGACAATAGTGAACAACCAATATTGGTTTCATCCGTCTATTTGTCCGTCGCAATCTTTGTTAGTGTCTGTCGAAATTATATGTGTAAATGTCACCTCTAAGTACTATGTCGAAATAGTCAATATTCTTGTAAGTAGATATACTTAGAGCCAACTATGCAAATAGTTTTTTTTTTTGCAAGATTTTCACGCTCTAGCAGGAACTCAATTGTCAGAATTGAATAAAATATTGACATTAATGACAACACGTTTCAACACTTATCTCAATTCACACAAACATGGATATATAATTAGTGTGAGACAATACAGACACTCGCTAATGTGCTAACATCTCACAAATCGTTTCACAACAAGACTGTCCAAACATTCAGTTTAATATAGAATTGCAGATGATTTGGCAAGCACAGCAGCATAAAGATTGCGCTATTAATCGCGTCCGCAATCATGCGTATCCAAACGGCATCATTCATGTCCGCACGAAAACATCAACTGATACATACATCTTCTAAACGATCCAAATATTTGAGGGAGAAAACAGCCATATCGATTGTAGATAGAGAATAATTTGACACGCGACATACCGAGCGAAATTCCTTACGCGTTTAAAATAAAACTGTCGAAGGTCACGACATTGACCTCTAAATGACGCAGGCGATTGATCAACCCCAGAAAGAGGCGCGATTCAATGTCAAGTGCGGATCTATTCCTATCGGTGCGTGTATACGTGGCCTGCGTCACGGCGCCGTCACTCGTCACGGGCAACCCTATAGCCCGGTGCATGATACGCCCACCGTTAGATACGCTGATTGCAATCAACTAATTTATTAATATACGATAACGCTTACAGTGACGACGTAGTCGCGCACGCGTCATATGCCATGATTAATAGTGTCCGAGGTGGGACGAATCTTATTATAAGCTCGTGACGTATGGATACTAAATCGTGTCTCGAATCTCAAATCGCAATTTTCCTTTGACAACTTTTCCGTTACGCACTTCTCAAATCTCACCGTACGCCTGCCTATCGAGAGATTACTTGAGAACGTCATTCAATATTCTTTTATGCTGAATACGTTCACGGTACGTTCGCTGTTACATATTTTATCGACTCCCTTCCAAGGGTTTCACGTTAAACCTTAAAGATATTTCCTATTGTAGCTTTCAGGGGTAAGTTTAGCGCTTCCATTTTAATTCTAAAGTATGGATGCAAACCGATCGTTTTTTTTACAGTTGCTATTTGATTCGTCACATCAGGGGTATTATAGGTTAGGTTTCAACTGATTTGTGATGTACAGTGATGTGGTTGGATTTGTGTTGGGGATGTGTCCGGTGTCGACGACCCGCCGGCCCTGGCGCACTATTCGCGACAATACTCTGGCAGCGCTCCAAGCGCCGGATGGCGTCGATACATCGGCTGCACATGCAACACCAAGACACGTTTTCACCTGCAAGACTGCGCAATCGTCACCATCCGTCCAATCTTCAACTTTAGCGTCAAGCATGAAGAAGTTTACAGTTTTTGGAACAGCAATATTAAGTTTGTAAGACGGAAAATTAGCGAAAACGCCTGCAGCGTTTTGTCCTTTGATGTTACAAACGTCGAGGAAGTCATTTGGGCTTGTGGTGTAACATTACGAAGCTGCAATTTCATATTTAAACGTGCGAATGGAAATAGTTTTAGAGGCGGCACGTCGGCATATATCACGTCCCCTGCGGTTATATGTATTACACCACTTGTGAATGAAATAGGAAGCAGATCAAAGGCGAGAGTGGCTTTATGGCGATATCATGTACAGATAGGTTTATATTTTCAATAGTTGAGCTATGCTAACTTGAAATAGTTAGCACACAAATGGCGAATCATGGAAGAATCCTCAAAACTATTAGGTGTTGTGCTAATGATGACCACGCCATGATGTAGTGTTACATAACATTTTGTTTTAATTATCCAGAATGACGACTTTTTCATAGTGAATCAAAAGGGAATAAAAGTCGGATTACCTTAGCTGGTAAATATTAGTTAGAGTTTTCAATTCCTTGAAGGTCTTCATAGCTACTAGTATTTATTGGAAAAGTTAGCAAAAAGATTTATACGAGGTTCAAAAACCTCATATTGATCGCTTGAAGATGAATCTTTGTTTATTTACAGATGACTAACCATAATATTTCAAAATTGTGCGCAGTTTGTCGCCGCCACTGACATGACATAGGTACTGGCAAATGACAACAAATATCATTGTGTTCAATAAACAACTTTGTTCGTGCTAAACTACGTTGTCCACACGTGAGATTAGCTCTTATCGGAAGTATTGTTTTCACGGAGGTGGATATTCCATGAATTTATGTTGGAAAATGAATGACGCCAACGGATGTTTATTTAATCACTGAAAGTAATTAATCCTGGCAGGATGCAAACGCAAAGTAGTCCATCACATCTCATTGTTATCAACGGAGCTGCTAATGGATTGTATTAAGATGGACAGCGGGTTCTACGTGTACCTATACCCAGCGTAACTTATAACTTCTTAATTTGTTTATGAGCAGTGTCTTTCCTTTCTTATCTTTGAGATCTTTTTAAAGGAAAGCGTCACAAATGTTGGCATTAGGGAACTTGATGTAACCCTAATTTTTCGACATAGACTGGTGTAGGTACAAACTTGTTCATCAGACATTCTTTCTTTTTGCTAATAAAGCACGATATCGACAGCTCTATTATCTAGCACATTACACTCGGACTAGAGTAAAAACTCCATAGCTATGGTCTCTATACATATTTTCCAGGTCGTTTCATTTCGCTCGGGTCAAGGTGGCGTGTGTCGCCTCACCAGATGGCCTGTGACGTCATATGGTATGATAACTAATCAAAAAGCCATTTCTGGAAGTAGTAGGTACTTTACTATGCTATATGTAGTCAGAACTGCTTAGTCATAATGAGAAAGTTCAATTTAAAAACAGAAAGTGAATATTTTTCATTTGACATGATCATAAATCATATCTGACAGACTGGAGCAATCAGTTACGGAAAATATTTTCGTCACCTCTTAAAATTCTGGAATCACTTAAATTGAGACATCTGACAACATTAAAGACTCCATTTTCCTTCCAAACTACAAGTATTAGCATGAATGTTTTGGTAATTCAAAGTTATTTGTTGGAAAACGCTGCTTATTAAAGTTTATGCCAATAATTCGTGTCCAAATTATCTGAAGACCTTTCAAAGCCGTGCGAAAGTCCAAAACGAAGTCCTCAAACAACCGCCACTGAGTCCTCGACCAACTAAGCTGTTGAATCTTGTTTGAGCCTTTCTCAACAACAGTAATCAGTTGAACAAACAAGTATCCTTAGCTATTACTTTCGTCCCTTTAATGACAAATTCTATCATGTACAAAAGCATCTGTTAGCAATGTCGATAGTTGAGCGCACGGCATGCAAGCTATGTGTCTACGGTCGATCGCTCCGGGAGACGTACGACGTTTGTCAATACCTCGCCTTTTTACTCCATTTGAAACTCAACTGCTCTATTCAAGGATAGGAATTGCATTAAAAAGAGCATTTGGAGAAAGCTTCTATGTCGGTTCAGGGCTTTGTTTATGGATGCCTTGGATACAACTCAAGTGAAGTGTTGACAAAGTCAGTTCTACAAATAGGATTCAATACATTTTTACCGTGTAATAGAGTTTAAAATATAAATTTCCTATTATTCGATTCCAACCGCAGATAATCGATTGTACCAACAATGTCATAAAGTAACAAGTACTCCATCGTATTGACTCACATAAGATTCAATTAGCGGCGTACTCAATCATCCCCGTCCGGTGACGTGTTTCCCGGAATAGAACATCCCTAGTCATCCCGAGAAATAAAGTAAAACGAGTTAACTATGAGTATGAGTCGTGATTCATATCGAGATGTGAGTAACATCGTTCTGGAGACTGAGCTGATGGAATTTTAGATATTTCGGAATGATATGTGTGAGCTCTGTTAGAACAGTAATTTAATTAATGTATGACTAGTGCATAGCGTTTATATTTGATCATGCCCCTGCTTTAGTGAAAGTGAGTTTTTTTTTTTAGATGCAAAGTATATTATGAGTTCGAATCATCAGAATTTTCAAATGAAACAGATTCATAAATATTAGTCGATTAGCGACTCACGACTATTATCTGTTAAGTATGAAGACCATACATCAGTACCAGCATGTATTTGAAAAGGAAACCAAGAAATATTTAAGGAGTATTGACAAGAGATTTTGAAAACAAATGGCGTCATTTATTCCCGTCTGTCTCTAGTAGAGCTACTTTTGTTAAACCAGTCGAACTAGACAGATATTGAGTCAGCAGTTGAAATAATGCTGAAAGATTCAATTAGTTTACTATAATACTAACCCATTTTCCGAATGACAATAATGATTTACGTGTGAACCGAACACTCAACTTTTTTCATTCATTCACAGTCAAACATAAAAACCAGCCAATGTTTGCCAAAACTCTAAATACAATAGATAAAAGTAAAATAGCCGCGACAGTTTCGAATATAAAAAAAAACTAAATGACACACTTTGTTAAAATGACTAATGCCTTGAGTATTGTGTAAGAAATGTCGTATTCGTCTTGCGTATCATAATTTTGCGTCAAAACTGTCGTAAGTTATGTATTTTAAATATAGAGTACGCATCTTTATTTTCACATCGTAAAAAAATCGTACGCATTCGGCATTTTTGCGATTTTTTTACTTTTATTAGCGAAAACTTAGTTCTAAGTCTTGCAGCAATCCACTGATTTCAATCCCAGCGTGATGTCAGGAATTTGATCGTATATGATGTACAGGATACAACCACTTGATTGAATCCTTGGCAGCTCATACGCCCACAGAGAGAGATGAGCCAGTCCTCCTCAATCTATTCCTGTCGTCTAAATTGTATAATTTCGCAACTAATTGTATATTGGCGCCGCGACACCTACGTTGTTTGTATTCCTGACTTGCAATGACTAGTATTTATAGCGCGATTGTTTTTGTTATGATTCTCACATAAATCTGTTACGTAATTAATACGAGGTGCGTGCGGTTTTTACATGTTAATTTTAGATCTATTGATTTGTGAGACTCGTCCAAGGTTTTTTATTGTAAATCTTAAAGTTAGGAGGATCATGGCTGAAATAATTTAATTCATTGTATTGTTAATCCAAAGTACCTACACGAGCGAGTAAGATGAAAACATGCAATATACTAATTTATGAAACATCGGTTTCAAAATATTGAAGCAGAAATGAGAATTTGTATTGTCTATGAGGAAGGTCCTGATTTTTTTGCCTAATTTAATATTTATATGCTATGCTAACAATGTAAAGTGCTGTTTATAGAAGTAATTCTCCCAATGTAAGTAATTATAAAATTATCCGCATAATCTGCACCACAAATTGTATAGGTTTTTCTACAAAATCGAGCATTACGGGAACAATACGTGCCAACATTCCCAAAATCCCGACCCTCGAGCTAATCGTGTGAATAGCCGCAAATAAAACAACGACGTCCAAATCGTTTCGCTTTGACGAGATGTCCTGCATTTTAACGTGGAAACTGATGTAGGTTTAGACTGAATGCCAAAAAGTGAAAACTAGGGACAACGTGCAATCTGTATGTGCACTCAATGTGAGCTGAATAGATTCTATGAATACGAGCGAATTTGTATCCAAAACGCACTCGGCCTGAAAGTATTTTTTTTATCTTAGTTTTTCCGGTTTACCTTGTTGAATATTTTAGGTCACATATTGTGCTACTGCTCCATATCAGGGATTCAGCTGCGCTCATGTCATGCTTTGGGATGTTTTTTGTTTCCAACCAATTAGGTACGTTTTCGCCGTAGACTGATGACTGTGACTGATGTAGGGAATTAGGGATAGATATGCGACTGCGTATTTGTTTTCAGTAGAAGATGAATTTAGTACCTATAAGGCCAAAGAAAAACAAAGACTTGTTTGCGCTATCAAAGCCGTAGGAATAGCTTTTCCTCGAAGGATAGTGTAATATATTCTTGTGTCAAATAAAACGGACTCCTCTCACATGTTACATCTTTAGTTTAATGCCTCATAAACATTAATTTTCTTCGCTACCATGCCTGTTTTGATAACAGTGGGAGTTTCAAGGAACGAAGCAGTAAATGAAATCACGTGCCGGCCCGAATTTAACTATCATTGTAAATAAACATGTTGTAGATAGCGTACGTCATGACTGTGCGTTATACTACTTGTACGTGACACGCGCATGGCACGAGTAGATAAGTGAAGGTCAGTCCGAAACCAAGATGAGGCGAAAACAGTTTTTAATGCAGCTGGATTTTGCTAGCGCTTGTGGAAACGTTGGCAGCTAGATAGGCCGTGAATATTTCGGAGAATTTACCAATTGTATCGCAGAGGGTAAGGGAATAAGATCTAGAATTTAGGTTGTTCGCAGTTTATATACGCGAGGTATTTTCGTTTTCTTTTGAGTCTATCTGTGACCGCACGAATGGAAGCTCGGTCGCAAAAGAAAACGAAACGAACAGTGGACCTTCTTTGTTTCTTGATTCTATGTAATGTATGTATATATGTTACCGGCAATCTGTGTAATCCGGTATTCTATACAATACCTAGGCAATGTATAGAATACCTAAAACGGACAGGTAATGTATGAAATATTATTTATTTTATACTTTGCCTAGGTATTCTATATATACCGAAAGCGCAGCCGGCAATGTGTATAAAAGAGCAGGAAAGTCCCAGTAGACGGAGCCCCGCTGCGCGTGGCTCCTATTTCTGGGTGGTTTTAAAAAAAATAACCACGAAGGGGATGACGGGGTCTTTCAGACCCCGCCATCCCCTTCTAACCTAACCTGTCCGAGTCGGGGTGCCCCAAGTCTTAAGTTCGCTTCGCTCGCTTAAGATGAACCACATATTGATGACATATTTTCTAAACAAAAGCTGTTAAACCGCCATATTTATCCCTCCGTTAGGAGTTATCTGACGATTGAAAAATTAGGTAGCCCTAAGACAATGTAAGAATTTTAGACCCGAACCAAAAAAAAGGGTAGGATTGTGACTAACCATTTCACAGCCAAGTCGGTTACAGTTCCTTCTTCCTTGGCTAACACCAATTCTAAGATTTACTTGTAAAACCTATGATTTACAGTAACATATAGACCAAAATCTATTTATTTACACATTGCCGATGGACCAGCAGGTACTCTATACAATCCCTAGGAATTGTATACATTACCTAGGTAAAGTATGTAATTGAGAATAATATTTGTAATGTTTCATACATTGCCTGTACGCCCCAGGTATTTTATACATTGCCTAGGTATTGTATAGAATACCTGAATTATACAGATTGCCGGTAACATATACATATGTACATAACAGATTGCGGGAGGGAATGTACATTGAACTTGGAAAGCCAAGGGCGCTCGTAGACGCCGCTATCTATTAGGAAATCTAGATTTGTTGTACTTGTACCTACCTACTATTATTATTTATTCAGATTTTTTGTGGCCATAAAAGTATTTAATTACTGTCTTGGTAAATTTTGTATCAATTGTAACAAATTACCTCGTAAACTATACATAATATGGTTAGGAAAATACAGAGCATCCATTATCGAAAAACATTGCAAAAAGTAAGAACGTTCTATACACTGTAATAAAAGGAAAACGTGCAAGCGATCTATATGAAAATGTGGTACAATAATATACGCCAGTGTTTTACGGCGCGCTTCCCAATTGATACGTATTCGTGTATGTCGTGACGTCACTGACAATTCGCTGAACCATGGAAAAGGTAATGATGACAGGGGGCTCAGACAGCCCAGAGATATGACAGGTGAAATACGACAAGATGCTTAAACAAAAGACAGTCACTATAGAATAGAAGGGAATAATTCGGACTGTGTTACCTCGTACTTGGGCTTATTGTACTAAGTATTGTATGAAGTGGCCCTTCGGTTTTCATTTTGGTAAACGTCAATGGCTGAACGCTATCTGAAATTCTGAATATGCATGAATACGCCGTTGAATAAAATTCAGTTCGCAATCAACGCTGAAGTGCGCAGGTCGTTTGCTATCGGTTTCAACACTCATTTAAATTCGCAACTAACGAATTAATTTGATAGCACTCAGTCTTATACATTCACGTTACTTAAGATGTTTCAAGTTCCTATTAAGATTATTCTTTAATGGACTTGCGAATATATCAATGTCAATTAGCACTTTCTTCACAGTAATAGAAAGTGCGCGTGAAGGATAAATCAATCTACAAGACAACTAAAAGGACTTGAAATCCCGAGAACATCCCATTATACAATACAGAGAAACGTCAGATACAAGCCAGTATCGTACTCAGTATGATTATATCAGACAGACAGACGGATCAGATGACACTATCAACGGAACAAAGAGAACATCTGTATCCCGATTATTCGATAACTATAATCGATTCTGCTATCGGTACCGATAAACGGATCCTTTTGTTTTGATATGGTGGTAATAAAATCGAGAGTTGATAGTGAGATGCGTTTGCTGTTGTTTTTAATGATGTAACATTTGATAATAAAGGTACTGAAGTAGAATTTATAGCGTTTTTTAACGTCATGGAAATCAAAACATAGCAGACTTGATACGCACAGTTATCATAGCATGAGTTGACAAAAAGATTAAAGTATTACATAATATTAAGTAATGGGACACAGAATAAGAGCCGTTTACGTAAACATATTATTCCCATATCTACACTTTTATCCATAGAAATGACCAATGTATTTATTTGTATTGTATAAAGTTCTGCCTCAATAATTACTCAACAATTAATTACTTAAACAGAATGTAACAGTTAATTCCAGTCTACTTAAACGATAGCACTGTTGTTACGAATCCATCAAATTAAGTAATTGAAGTACTTATAATTTTTATTGCAGGCATTCAGTTTTTGTATAAAGACCGTTTATACAATCACGAGCAAACGTACGCGGTGTGTCTGTATTTATAGCGAGAGAGAGAGAGAGAAGAGAGGGAGAATATCTAAGCTCAGAGACATCGAAAGCTAAATAGTAATCCCGTTGATGCGATATAATTGGCAATTAACACTAAGCCTATCGGAAATTAGCGTGTTCGTTTTGGGGATGCGAACGTGGGTCGGGGACATGTACAACACCTACTCATTTCATGGATCTACTACATAAATTACCCTCTTGACATCTGCCTTACTAAATTCAACTTTTGGACGACCATTAAAATTGGGAAGCGGTCAGAGTTGGTGGAAACGACGGTCAGAAGTCAGATCAAAAACAAGAAATTAGAAAAGGTTGCAGGCTGCTCGAAAGCAAACCTTACGGAAATGACTATTTTCAAGAAGGTATTAAAATGAAGACTAGCTTACGTAAGGACTGCTTAAGTACCTCGTAACGGCTCAACTAAAGCACCACTAATCCTGCTCGCCTAGCGACCGCACTAGATAACACACATAGATAAGAACAAAATTATCAATTCAATATGCTAATTGATAAGTTAATTGGACGCGAGTATGGAAGCATGAAGCGTAGTCAACACGCGATTAGTGTACATGCAGACGTAACGTACTGCTATTTGTAAATATCGATTACTTTGTTGTGTGGGAAACTGTGGCTTTTTGACCACTTTGTAAGAGAAGGCGCGGCAGCCAGTGTTTAACAGTTTGGTGGCTTTTCCGCAACTATTTCTGCTTTGAGCTCATGCCAGCCATTTTTCAGTTTAGTTCGTAAACTTTACATATGATATAGCTAACTTCAGGTCAGCTCAACTCTAGGTGTCCGGTTCCAATTCGTGTTGGTGTGTCAACATTGTGGATTGACTGCTACATTGTAAGGCTAATAGTTAATAGCCAAAAACATGGGTACAGTTTAAGAGCCGTCTACATTACGACACTTCAGTGTGCGCTCGGTGTATCCCTGAGGGTTTGGATGGACTTCTTGCATAAACCAGGAACTCACTAGATTATACAATGATGGAACTATTTTAGCAACTTAAGTATGACAAGATTGTAAGGGTGACTAAATAAATAAACGTAGAAAAAACCACGCAAAAAAAGAATAACTATTACAATTTTCTCGTAAAGATTTACCGGTATTGCTTATTTGCAATAGGTACCTCTACATATTCAGAGCTTTAACAATACATACACCCGTAAAGAAAAACACAAAAAGCCAGCCAATATAACGTCACATATCCTTTGTTTTCGTTTCGCGTGAGACTGAGCGACATAACATCCATATTTAAGCTCTCCGTAACCTCCACATCATACGACGAAGGTCGCGAGGAATGCTGGAAAAGTTACCTAAGTTATAAACTGCCACAGATTGTTCGACGCTTCGGCCTAAGTAAGCAAAGAAAGAAAACAAGATTTGAATGAAAGGAAAACAAAAACAAGTTCTTGTATGTAATAAAGCTGAAACCCTCTGAGGCTCTCAGACAGGTTGGTAATAGTGATAGATGATAAGATGAACCAATCATTCTCACGACTGAGTGACCGACTGACTTGTTGCGTCGAGTAGATCTAACAAACTATTTTCAGAAACGATATTTCAATTCTGAGATAGGATTTGGCGCATCAAACATATAGAGGGTAAAATTGGCTATACTAAAGATAGGTTTTCCAACAGTAGGCTTAGTAAGATTCACTTGTACGGTTACCAAGGTCAAATCACTTTTCACAATTATTCTACGATCACTGTATGTTACATTACATTAAACTATTTATTTAAGCTTATTATTAAGTGAACTATGTATTGTTCTTTATGAGTATCTCTCTGATTATTGTTATTAGTAACAAATTATATAAACCTTAGCCCAGGATACAGACCTTTAGTCATAGCATTATTATTGTAGTCGTTATACAAATGCAAGTAAAGAAAAGCTTCGGAAACAACAAACATATCATCAAAAATCGAGGACACCGACAAGCAAAACGGACCCCATGCAATTTCCCTTTAAATCAGATAACGCGATAATATCTTAAAAGGCCTCGATACATGGTGGCCGTTCCGTATCGTCAGAGTATCGGCCACTCGATCCGGTCGACCGCGATCCCGCAACAATGGACGCACTTGCGCGCGGGAGTCGGGTTACCAACGCGGCTGCACAATGCACTCCACGTGACCACCAGCGAGTTATTGCCCCATATTCTGATACGTATTTGTATGTCTTTTTAATAGACGAACAGCTTTTCAGAAGCGTGGTTACAACTTCCATCTTCTATAAATTACTAGGGCGTTATAGTATTTAAGAGGATGAAAACTTCTCACGGCAATTTCCATAAAGATTTTGCATAGCCGCGTACAATTTGCAATTCTTGAACATTTAATAACTCATTTAACATTATGTTTCTAGGAAACTGGTCATGACCTACGAAAACATAAACTTATTATAATTCCATTTACCTTAGTCGTGATGTAAGTTACTAAGGAAATATCATATTCAAGCACTTGATAAGGCCAGACATAAAAAGGAAACTCGTATAAGTAAAGACTAGAAGCACACTCTATGAGATTAATCTTAATCAGGTTGGAAGAGTCTGTTACTAAGTTAGAAAACAACCAAAGATAGTGGTAAAGTTACGAAAGCACCTTGAAGCTATTAACACTCAGTGTTTCAGTATTTGTTACAATTATTTCATGGATACAGAGATGGTTTTGAAATTAGTTAAAAAACTAAGGAAATATATCATAGAATTGTAAATAAAAGATGGAAAGTTGTGAATTTCCTAAGACAAAAAATGGCATATTCTGAAATTGTTCTTTACTGGTTAACAATCTGCTTAAGGTTTCCGACTTAATTCTTCCTGTTGGCATGTTGCCGGCTGCTGAACATTCAAATTAATGCTTTTATGCACTTTACATCTTCCTACTCGCGATTTTTCGGCTGGAAGCCAGATTTTGAACTTTTCCAGGCAGACGTTTAAATTCGCTGTGTTTGTATGTCGTTTATGTATTATTTCACATTAGCCACCCTACCATGTTTAAAGATTAAAGATCTTCGGGGGGATAATACCTTCGTAGCGACTCGCACATTTGCCATATTGCACATCGTGACGTCATCAAAGCCATATCGCGTGGCGAATTAGCATTTATACAAGTTCTAGATGTGAACCATCGGGTAATATGTTTGTTACACCCGCTATATAGCTCTAAGATCATATCACAGAAAGATCAAAACAGGTCGTCCTTTCACAATACTACCTAATACTTAGTCGGTACATATTATAGTCCACTAATCCAATGCTAATGTATATAATTCTGTGCCAAGTTGTTTAAATATCGTTTCTTTGTATGTTTTCTACTACAGTTGCCGCCTATATCGTCAAGATCTAAGTCTTCGCCTTCATTAACAATATCATACTCATTAAGCACAACTAAGCGTACGCATTTTCCTGTAAAGGGGCTCCCTCACCGGGAGCATTCGCGTGTAATGTAACGTTACAGAGTCGAGCATTACATCAGTGAGGGAGGAGAACTGAGCATTACAGCGCGCACTTTGTAATGATACAAAACGACGTTACATCAGTGAAGGAGGAGAACCGAGCATTACAATGCGCACCTTGTAATGATACAATGTGTAATATTTTGATACAACTTGTAACATCAATGCGCTTTCCTAATTCAAATCTATACTAAATGTTACATTACACGCGAATGCTCGTCAGTCAGGGAGGTAGTATTGTAATGTAATGCTCAAAGTCGAATCTATAATGTTACATTACACAAAAACGCTCGTCGGTCAGGGAGGTAGTATTGTAATGTAATGCTCAAAGTCGAATCTATAATGTTACATTACACGCGAATGCTCCCGGTGAGGGAGCACCTTTAGGTTTCAAGCGTGCAGAGCTATGACATTCCAGCGAGTGGCCATAACACCCAGACAACATGGCGGCCCACGGCGTTTGTCGCATTCAATACCTTATACAGGCCGATTTATGTCCGAACGTGTTTATTCGGCTTGTTAAATGTAAATGCGCTGTAGCCGAGAATTTCTATCGTAAATCAAGGTACGACTGTTAGTGCTTGCTACGATGTGTTTCAGATTGTGAACCACTACGTAAATACGAGCAAAGCGATTTGGACTGAGTGAAATTGGAAACTGCATACTTAGTGAGTTTGTCAAGTTTGGGTTTAATATTATAATTGGATTCATCTATCAACAATGTATTTCAGAGATCTTGATTAAATACCTTAATACACTTGATCAAACAACCTGTTTTTTTTTCTGACTTACCTATCTCTGTGTAAAAATAATGGTGTCTACATCATAAAAACTGATCATAATATCAGAAAAAGGCATATAAAAACAGTCATGTTGCTATAAATCAATTTAGTCCGATCAGCGGACTGTTTAAAGTCCATTTTCCGAGAACAGATCAAATAAACAAACCTGCAAAACGGTATTGCAATGTTTGTAATACACGTTCAATGAAGTTAATCACACGAATGACGTTAATAGTACATTAATTTGTGGAAATGATGCATTGTAAAGTTTAGAGAGCTTCATGTTTATTTATGATGGATTTTATATGGAATTTAAATTAGTGGTATGATATGCAGCGTTTCAACGAATTGTTAGAATTTAGAATGTTACTGGATTCAAAGTTTTGCATCAATATTACCAGGATTCCTGACTATGTGGTGTAATAATATATTCTAATGCACTATTGAGCTTGGCTTCTTTGAAAACGAATCGCCTTCCCCTACTTCCAGAATAAGATTGCCAACCGATACCGTGAATGTGCGTACCTACCCAATTAGGATAACCCTCTCATTTCGTTGTAAAATGATTCCTCACTTCATTTTCGTATTCAATTCCACTCATTTCACGAAGCAGTGTCAATGGGCGAAGTAATACATAGAATCACACCCACGCGTGAACTCAGAAATTCAGTGGAAAGCTTCGAATATCAGCTTCTTTTGCGCCTCATTTCTCAGTACGTGCAGAAAGCATTACACTGTGTGTATCACTAACTGCACTGTAAATTAAGTGACGTCGTACAAACGGATGACTATTTAATGAGTTTAGTTAAAGATCTTCAGAGAATAATCGTTCGAAATGTTAGCTGGTGGTGGTCTTTCCTTTTAAAAGATATCGTTTAATAGAACTGCATGATTTCCCAAGCCGCGATAACTATTTCTTGGATACAGTTAAACATCCAGGTTACTGTTCCTCAATCTGAAATGCAAGCCGAACTTGGATCAGTTTTAACATCCAAACGTATTGGATATCATAAGCCCATGTAGTGAAATTAAAAACTATGTAACCAACGCTATCCATGCATGTACCAACAAGAAACAAGTTTTTAATGGCGTATAGAACAAAATGAAAAGGGTGTCGAATGCACATATCGCGTATCGCGATACCGGGAGCAAAACGAATGAAGTTGCACTCTATCGTAACATTATACAAAGTGTATAATCAGCTATGAAGTTATCGATGAACATGCTTACATAACCATGTAACGTAACGCCGCAAAGGTGAACGACTTGTAAGATAGATTAAATGATAATATATTATGAGATTCATGTTTGTTGTAGTTGCGAAGATATGCAAACATGTTTTATCGGAAGTAATAAACCATCAGAGAAGTATATCCTAAAAGCGATCTTGAATCATCAGGCACGTATGAAACAGCTTCAATCGAAACTTGAATATTTATCAGACCTATAAATTGAACAGACGAAGCTACAAAAGCCAGCAAAAGAAACAGTACATAGAAATCTATAAAATGAAGATACCAAAGTGGTAAGAAATACTATCCCCATACATTCACTATGCTGTCGACGACGATAAAATCCTGCTCTGATGGGCCGGATTTTAATGTAGCCGTGCAAAACGTTTCTCGATGCATTTCTCGTGGTACGGACCAACGTAAGCAGCACATATTGTTTCGAAGTGACCATAAGTGCTACAGATGTGTGCCATTTCGTGGAAGCTGTAAATCTTACAGCAAAATAGGTTATGTGGGTAATAGGTGTTGCTGGCGATAAAGTTACAAGTATTAAATTATAATTGTTGTGCACTATTGTGAATTTGACATGCTTTTTACTTTACCCATAAGGAGTAGATAAGGTATGGGAAAATCTTCAGGTTTTCAGTGAGGCCTGGGAAAAGCAGCCAAAACTAATTCACAAAATAAAAGCTAAATCAGATCACATTGGTATATGAAATAATGAATTCTCAATTACATATCGCTTAGTCTGCTTACGTAACTAATTCACCTGCAAATATTAAAAAATCAGCAGTTTTATCACAATCGTGTGAACGCTGACGCAGCTGACGTATGTACGTAGGTTCGCGATTCACCACACATGTTACAATTCAAGTGCGTTGTCAGCGCCATGCGCCAGCGCGTGCGCAAGTGTTCGGTGACGTCATCATGCACCAGCAAGCCGCGAAATGCAGTCATAAATAAATAAACAAACGATTTGCGGATTAATGTATCGGCGAGTGGTTTAGTTTCTTGGCAAAGTTGTTGTATTGATGCATCTAATGCAACTTGATTTGTCTAAAACCTGAATTCTGAAGGAAACTCAGGAAGTGTTCGTTTTACTTGCTATCTTAAGTTCATCGCCTACTTTGATTGGTCTCACAAACTGGTACCTACTATCGGAATTAATGAGATTATTAGCATTTACAGTAAACTAGGGTGAACGACCGACATTGGGCTTTGTAACACAGTGACATACACACAAGAGACCGTAGGAGAGAAACATAGACTATAAGAGACTGGAGTCCTCGAAGTCATCGAAGTTTCTAGTGGTGGATGAATCAAAACTGTAGTTACATAATGGTATGACTTACAAATCTTACAATTCTAATCAGCAAGCGTTACTGTTATCGCATCGCTCGTCTCAATGGCTGCAAAAACAACAATACTCCGTAAAGTGAGAGTGTATTGTCTTTTAACATGGCATTTAACCATGTTCTCAATCCTTGTTGATTGCTACGACGTGCTGCTGATAACAATCTAGTAAGTTTTATTTCCTGTAGAGTAATCGAAGCAGTATTGAAAAGTATTACGAAATAAAAATGCATTAAGAATTCTTTTAAGAGGAAAGGTAAGGGTAAAAAGTATACGAGTAAGCATTTGCCTTTTGACAGTCTCACAGCACAGGTGAGGCTCCGTTTATAGCTAATCAAATTCAAAATACTGTTAGACAAGAGGTAAATCTAATATGGAAACATCAAAATTCACGTCAGTAAACGTAAACATAAATTTCAATAAAATGCAAACGTATCGATTCGATGATACCTACATTGTGTCCGAAATTAGAGTAGTATTAGAAAAAGTACCAATATTCTTTGCTGATGCAATAATTAACGGAAATTATTGCAGACAAAACATTGTAGGTACTAGTGGATTCATACAACAAATATTTTAGAAAAAAAAACAAAGGATTTGAGAATATCATAGGTTTATTTAAGTACAAAAAGAACTAGCTATAGATTGGAGTACTGCGAAAGACATAAAGATAAAAACATACAAAATCTCAGCTATTCCTGAAACCACAACGAAACGAGAACATCTAGCACTCAAAGCCACAACTCCGATCAACAAAAGACTTCAATTTTCCCATTGTGTTTTCAATCGAAGCTTCTGACAACAAAACCATCCATGAACAACATGCATACCACATTTCTATCTTCGTACATACCTACCTACACCGGCGTCCAGTCGAGCGGTAATACGATCGCTCTTCATTATACAATACCACCACAATCGGCTTAAGGCTTGCAACCTACTAAATCCCGAGCCGTGGGACGGATTAAAATTAGGCAAGCGGAAATTATTTCATTTTTAGACGTATTCTTGGAGAAGAATTTGGGGTTGAGAATAAAATATGACACGATTATTATGAGGTTTATTGATGTAAAAAGCACTTGAGAGTGCTGTTACAGATTAAGTACAAGAGACAGTATACAGTAACTTGTGTATGGCAAAAAGTACGAGCGAAGCTGTGGTTGATCCTGGCAATGATTGAAGAATACACTAACAATATCTCAGTTTTAAATAGTCCACAACTTGAAGGCACTACTACTACTAACGTAAGATAGCGGGTCACCTTTTTAAGCCATTATTTACTCAGCATCTTCAGTCATTACTCAGTTTTCAAGCAATCTGTCTTCAGTTTCTAACAACTGTGTATTAACGTAACATAGTGCATAAGTAATGACAAGTTGTGAGTCAAGTAATAAGCAGCTTCGCTCATTTAGTTGGTTATTACAACTTGTGCGGGACGAGCAGATATGCTGTGATTTTCTCGAAAGTCTAGATCAGCGTGAAAGTAATTAACGGGTATGAAAGTTTTGAGTTATGGAGAAACATTGTCGCCGTGCAGTCTTGAATAGACAAGTAATCATATTACTTCACATAGGATCAACCGATTTAACTTGCCTTATATGAGGTTATAAAGTAAAAAAAGCATAGTAGCATAATTCCACTAACGTTGATAATTAATTGCCTAATTTATTATCTAAGTTGATGGTAGATATTTTTACGAAACTTTAAACATCTAGGAACTCAGAAAGATAAAGGCCGTCACTGGCGATAAACTTCACGATAACATTGAAAATAAAAACCCATCTGATCGTGCACATTTGCATGAAACAAATCTTACTCAAAGATTTATAACTCGAGATACTAATAATCCCAATGAGAAATCAGAAGCTTTATGAACTAGATACCCGGCAAGTTAAACGCATTCGCTTGATATTGGCTCCTCAAAGAGATTCATCATACCTTTCTATAGATATATCAACAGCTCTGTCCGTCGCGCTACTAAGTTCTTTTTACAGAAAAATGTCTTCTACTCATTTTTAATATTAAAGTTTCATGAGAAATATCTAATGGCAGTTTTCCTAGAACACTTGTCTCTAAACGTTTCGAAGTAAATGTTGTTAATTTCTAATGAACGGGCCTTTAGGGTTGTGATTAAGTTATTTCTTGTAGCCTTTGACGATAGTCTTCGAGGAGGGGATCGTTTGGAAAGCCTATCCCAAGTGCTTTTACTTAGAATCTTGAAACTGGTAAGGATTATATTTAGAGTTTTGGAATTACACGTAAATAAAAAAGGAAAATTAAATCAAAAAATGTTTGAACATAAATTCATTAAAAATTCATAGAGCTATGAAAGTTATCATAACATGATCTATTTAAAAAGCCTTAGAAAAAAGTGTGTACCAACGTGTTTAGAGTCACGTATACCGTGGCTGTGTAACCTACCATGTCAGTATGTCACTATCATCTCACATTAGATGCAGGGGAATACCATGCATTAATCTACTACTCAACTTTTGATTGAACGAGAACGCAAACAGAAAACTGTCTAGCTGTCTGCTTTATGTTTATAACTTTTACGACATCCCACATGGCAAAGATGCGGTTTGCAATGTTTTAGCTGTAACATATTTTATATCTACTACGCTAGTATTATTTTTACGAAGCTGCGATGACATTATGTGTCATAAAAAAGAAACTTCCACAAGAAAAGGCCCCGATCCACTACTTCCACACTAGTGAAGTAACAGGAAAGTAAGTAAGTATGTAAACGTATAAAACAGACGTTTACGCAATACGTTTCACGCGAGCATTTGATCTGTGTCAACATAAAAACCTGGACTTCCGCGTAACAATACGTACAGTACGATATAGATGGTACAAGTAGACGAAATATAAGCGAGCTTAACTACTACTAAACTACCGAATCATCTTCCGAAAAAGACTCATTGAATTTGAAAACAGAGGGACAAAAAAGTGCGTAGCGTCGTGTCCAATGTCACGTAGACCATGACAATGCGCCCCGACTGACGTCGTTTGTCACTATCACTGGCGGGATGCAGGGGGACATATATTGACGATGTTGAGCCCTTGATTCAATGCATTGTTTACGGCCGATCATCAATTTTGAAAAGGGAAGAAAGAACACATTAAACAACAATGTAAGTGAAAATAAACTCAACCACAATGTTTTGCAAAAAAAATGATTATTTTGATAACTTACACGGTACGAGAGAAATATAACTTGAAATTGATGGCTCTGAAGATATTCTCGAGTCAAGCAATCGCTGTTGGTAAAGATAAGTTAACAAGGAAAAGAAGTTGAACGGCAGTCTTATTTGAATAAAACTTTAAATAGCGGTTAATCTCAGTATTGTGTAAACTTTTTGCAATGAGTTGTTAAACGGCATGCTCTCACACCTTCGTCAAGGTTTGTAGCATAGTTGCAAACGTCGTTTAAATATCGGTCTCAAAAATTGTCTATCGGTCCAAAGCCTGTCGACGACTTGACAAAACATGTGGCTAGATTTATTTTAATTAGTAAGATATCTGAAATTGGCTCAAGCCTTGGAAGAAAGAAGAAGCACATCGAAATACATGAACCATATTCACAATTTAATTACGGATTCTCACAATTTCAGCACGAACTAATAAAAAAGGTCCTGCTCCAAAATTTGTCTGAGAACAGAGAGTTGAGACCGTATCGGCGATCGTTAACACTGCGAGAAGGTGCGAAGCCGGAGCTGCCATGATGAATAATTCAAGAGACAGCATGCAATACAAATAAATGGAGAATTTACTGATGGATGTTAGATGTCTACTCGTTTAAAGATTAGGAGCGTACATGGAGGAAGTTAAATTGCATTTGATATTGATACGAGTAATTTAGCAGCAAATCATTGAATTATTGAATGGTATATTTTCCATCAGTATTAGAGAAACATATTAAAGTGAAGTGTTAATAAATCAAATCACAATGGAGCCATTTTATTCGGTACATATTCAGCAATTCGTTCAAACGAATGATTTGTAGGGACTTGATTGAGGGCGTAAATCATTCCTGTGCTCGTAAATCAATAACTTTTTAAAATGAAACGCCAATGCGAGAGAACAGCTGGTAGAATATGAAATATTCGTGAATGAAGTAAGATTTGACTTGGTAAGGGATGCTTGATGAAGTACACAATTACTTACACATGTACAAGGTATTTCTTGACTAAATTAAACATTTTTAATGTAAAGTTTGTCAACTACACTCAAGCCTTTAAGATAGAACCCCGTAGACCTCGCATATGGGCTCGGATTTGTCATTTCCGTGAAGTGACTATGCATTTACGTAAGTATAGTATGTTAACATTGGACCAGCGTTGAAATATTGCAATTACAAAAGTTTGCTTGTTTACTTCATCCAATGTCGTCACAGCTCCTGTGTGAAATTGTGAAACTTGGCAGATCAGATTTATATCTCGTAATAAAGTATGCAAACACATCGATCCTTAAAACAACAAATGGCGTAAAAGCCATTTTGGCCAAAATGACTTATAAATGCCATTTTGTTCAGTTTTTGAAGCTCTATCGATCTTTATATTTGAAATGTTCAAATTCGCAAAAAAATGGCTCTTACATCCAATATTTTTTAAGAAAAAATTCCAATAATTTTATGATTTGTGTCGTTAAAACCAATATTAAAATCAAAAACTGCAAATTTGGGGCGTAAAAGACTTAATTTCTTAGTGATGTGGTTAATATTACATTTTACGATTATATCGAAGTAAATAATATCAAAGACAACTTGTTTTAAAATGCAAGACTTTTAAAAATAGGCTTTCGAGAGCGTCCGAAGCTAAAAATGAAGACCAAACTTACTTGGAAGAATTAAATACCTTTACTTTGCCAAAAGCTTATTTAAAAAATTATGTCTAGATGGGACAATACCGAAGAGGTTCCATAAAGACTACTTAGACTTACCTTACATCGTTGATAAGAAAGATACTCTGATTGAGACTGATGAAGAAGATGATAATGATGAAAATAATGATGTCGACTAATTATTAAACTTGTGACCTATTAGGTACCACAATTCTGTTACCTATTATATTTTTAACTACTTTTAGGCAGATAGTTTGGTAGAAAATACTCATTTATTTAAATATTTTATGCAGTAAGTAATTAATACTTAATTTTCTTGTACAACTGCATTCTAAGACTAATTAAAATTTTACCGCAAGGACTGATTATTTAGACTGATTCTAATAATAATGGTATTTTAGTTAGTTTATATAAAATAATATTAATCGCAATTTAGTTATTAAAACTGTAATTGGTAAATTTAAGACTGATTTGTTTGTAAACATCAGTACGAGGTGAAAGTGTTTGATTAAGTTCGATCCAAATTTTAATATTTGATGTTCAATTTTTTTTTATTTCGTCGTTAAAAAATAGCATTTATAGTACCGATTTAGAAAGTAAATTGATACGAAATTTCAAATTTTCTTATTTCATTTTATTTTTTTCAAAATTTGTATTATTTTATTACAATATTTAATACTTTCGTTGATTTTTTTCAATTTCGTTGATGTTTGTTTAATTGATGTTGAATTTAATTTCTCAATTCATTCTTCGCTAAAAATAGCGTTCATAGCATAATTTAGATAACTACATTGATCCGAAATGTTAGATTTACTGGTACTTTTTCAAAATTTTGTGTTGTATTTATTGCAATAATTAATACATTCGGTAATTATATTTGTCTTTTATTTCTTCAAAAACCCAAACATAGATGTTCCCTAAGTCTTTTACTCCAAGTGCGCATAACCTGTTTAACTTGCAAAGTATAAAATTCACGGCGTAAAGGCCAGTTAGAGCAAAATTTTTTGTAGTAAAAGACATGCTATCTCGGAAACTAGCATAGGCCCTACAATATTAGGTTTTTATAATTATACACATGAAAATTCTAAGAAAATACAACTTTAATTGGTTATTATAGCTTTACTACTTTGAGAGATATTGAGGAAACAAAGTTACTCATTTTAGTTTTTTGGCTCTCCTGAAAAGTAGCTTTTTGGCTTTTACGCCATTTGTTGTTTTAAGGATCGACATTTTGCGACTACAAGAAGAAGCAACCCAAAACTAAATATTAATATCCCTTGGGAAATATCCCTGTTTTTTGTTCAATTACTTTAGGGATTAATAACGTTACCTAACTTGGTGCCTTTGGGATTAGAAACCGCAGGTAAAATGTTTCTGGCTACTAAACGTTATTACATTACTTAGCAGGTTAAAAAATGACCACGCTATTCTGTGGCGTGCTGGCATAACCCTTAACCCTTACATGATTAATATCAGGCGTTTATTGTAATACCATGCCAAGATAAAAAACAAGAACGTTACTATTTAAAACTATATGTTATGGTTTTTCCACAACTTGAGAAATGCATGTAGGTACAAAGCTATTTATAAAAAACATTGAACCGAACCATTGATTTCAAACAGCAGTACAGAATTTCTTTGTTTTTCTTTTTTAAAACTGCAGTTGTGTCTTATTGGCTTCAATCTGCTTCAGACTGAGCAAACCATTTGGCCATGAATATAATCAAAATTAGATTTACAAGTAGGTTGATGCGCTCTAGTGCGATGACTCATTGTCCTGATTACCGTAATGAGTGTATGAAATCATTGTAGCAAATGGCCTTACTGCCAAGATTATCGACCTGTGAACGGTTTTTTATTGTGTCCTCTGTATTTGAAAGTATTACATACTGATATTCAGCTGCGTTCCGTTGACTGGAATGTGGATTTGATTTGCTTACCTGGAAAAGAAAATAAGTAGTGTTATCAACAGGCATATTGACAATTTGACATACGATTTAATATATTCATTTTTTTAGATATAACTACTATTGGGTTTTTTACAAGTTTTTATTCGAGTAAACCTTGTTTCAAGAGCACCAGAGACAGCATTTAACATTTCCTGCTACACTTCTAGGTATAGTGACAATATAATTACATGCACAAAACTGCTAAATGAATTAACTGCGCAGTGCTTTAAAGGCTTACATGCATTTAAACTTTAAAACCATCTAACTACTAAACATTTTCTCCAATGATGAATGGTTTGATCTTAAAACAATTTTCACTACCCACACAGTTATATCGACGAGACAGCGACTTACGACAGATGATCAACGGAGTTGGCCGATCAATGATCGTGATTAATGACTCGTGTCAATGACTGGGAACATCAGATTGGGAAAACCAGAAGGCATAGAGTCCACAACTCATAATACTAGTACAATAAGAACACCAGGTGAGATGATGGTGAAATGAAAGTGTGTAACCACTGCAGCTCTAGAATATATTATTTTTCGTTCAGTTTCGTAATTAGGACACTCGAGTCTGGCATGTTTTATAAAGTGAACCTTCTGTCACAATCTAATTTGTATTGATACGCTTTTCATGCGCCGGCGCCGAGTTTTTTTACGCACGCCCAAAAAGTGATGTTGTTATTCGATATGATAAGTATGAGAAAAAACTAATGATTAGTTGTGGTTTTTTGATGCAGAATTTGATATACGTGTAGGTGTTGTAGGAACAAACAAAATAACTACTAGCTAAAAGCATTGTGTGCTGTTCCACGAACTCGGTACGTTTGACACTTGATTAAAACTGTACCTTAAGGCGCGTTTCCATTATGCAAGTGATTTGCATACAAGTTGCAAGTTGCATGCAAATTGTATAGTGGAAACAACAACTTGCAAACAAGTTGCAACTTGTATGCAATTAACTTGTTTGCAAGTTGTTGTTTCCACTATACAATTTGCATGCAACTTGCAACTTGTATGCAAATCACTTGCATAATGGAAACGCGCCTTTAAAGACAAAACTTACAATGATAAAAAAACCTGAAAAAGTATCAATATTTTAAATGGTGGCCTACTGACTCACATTTCAGTTATAGTAGGAACTAATAGTATTTATTTATGAGAGAAGTAGACAAGGAAAAGTAGTTAAGTACCTCAATAAGATTAAACAGACGTCATATTGCCACAATGGGAAAAATACCACAGACCCATACGTATAATGTATATATCCTATAAAAGTTCATCGTCTCTTACGTATATCCTGCGATTAGTATTCGCCTCCCATGGTATGGAACTGAATCATTGTTCAATTTGTGTTTCAATCCGTTTGTTTGGTTAGGATGTTTTCATTCACGCAATGTGCTGTTCGTATTGCAAATATAAAAAAAAAATATGGGGATAAATGTGATCCGTTTGGCTTTGTATCAGTGGCTGATATTCTGTTCCGGGCGAGATGGATTTTATGACGTGAGGAAGCTTTAACATTATTAGAGATCTGGTGGTGTAAGGAGTAAGAAGATTTTTCCGTAAAACTGATTTAGATAAAGCAGAAAGCAAAATACACATTTTTTTTCTTTTCATTCTAATAATCTAGTCATTCCAAAACAGGATACTTACCTAAACCAATCTGGCTCATGTCAGTCACAGCGGGTATTTTCCTAAGACTCAACTAAAGGAAACAGATCGTTGCGGCGCTCATAAGCAATATGTACAGGGGCAATTTGTCATGCGTTAGCATTTGACCTTGACAATGACTTCTGCCTTGGGATCCCTACCAATGATAAAGATAAACGTACATTTCCCCACGTCCATTCGATTTATGGGATGCTCAAAATTACGCGCTTCATACGTAGCCGTGAACTTTAATGCCGAGTGCGTTGGTACCGTCGAGGTCACGAGCGCAATAAACCGACGGGTTTCCAGATCGCTAGTGAATGGTAAAACACTACTACAAGTTAAATTAATTTACTTTTCTAATGTCTGGTTCATGATGTATGACTTGAGAATGTCAATAGACGCGGAGTCTGTGCATGGATAGACAGAGATCTTTTGTCACGTTTGTCAAGTTGAAATCGCTTGGACGTTCTTTCTAATTGTTTTAAGATTCACTTATAAATCCTTATACTCCTCAGGAAGACATTTCTTTTTTATGCAGATAGTGTTACTTGGATATGACCAATTTCAGCTTAGTATTTCATTGATGTTAACTTAAATAAAAAAAGGGGTTAGTGAGGCGTATTTTGATCTGATCTAACTGAATTGACTTACATTCAACGAGCGTCTGGCACTTCACTTACAATGCGGCTGTTATATTATATTGGTCCTTTTAACTTAAACTTGAATTGTTTATCTGGAGCTGTCAGTTGAAATGACGACTCTATTATGTAGGGACGTGGTAACATGTCTAATTGTCAGTTACCTCAGATAGAACTGCACTTAATTTTTTTATGAATGTTTGTAAAGCTTCGACGTCGGTATCTGTAATCATTCTATCTACTCCGTCATGGAAAACGAGCGTTAAAAATAATATTCTCTAAACAAACATGGTTGATTATAAAAATCTCCATTTACACGTGTCGTCAAGTCGTAAACAATACAGTTAATGGTGTGAATCATGGACACGCCAGGGACGCCTGACGGTGAATCAGACCCACACAACACACCTTGCCGGAATCAACAGTAGGTAGCATTCAATGCAAATGTATAGAAGCTCCACTCGATAAACTTAACAATCTAGAAACTGTATAAGGGAGTCTAGTGAAGTTCGTGGTGAATTCAGTATTTGATCCGTGTTTGAGTGATATGGAAAACTTGTACCATAATGCACACACGAATCCCACGATGTAGGGGAAATTCATGGCGTGGAGCAATGAAATTTTCCCGATTTACACTGGTAAATCGGGAAAATTTCATTGCTCCACGCCATGAATTTAAAAAAATTTAGGTACTGAAAATTTAGGTACTGACCTAACAACATCAGATAAAGGTCACCAACTCCCATTAAGAAAGTTGTCAGGGATTCTATCCGAATAAGTATAGGCGTTGAATAGCAGCATTGAGTTTTTAGAAAACCATAACTTACCAATTAATATTTAAGTTGCGGTACTTCTGTTCATACCTTTAAACCATTTAAAGGTAGTTGATTCAGTGGCTTAATTGCATAGGTATTATTGTACACGGAACTGGGCTCTAGATGGTAAGCTATCGGATTACCTAATAAGGTGAACAGGTTACACTTTATATGCCCCTTAGGTGTTGCGACCTTACAGTCAGAAATACCTTGGCTTATGTTTATCAAGAACATGGTTGCTGTAATATGCTTTCATTGCAAATATTACAATATTCTAGCTAGTGAATAGTCCCGGGAAATCCCGGAACCGAAAGTACCGGGAAATCCCGGAAATTTGCGTTGTTTTAGGAACCGGAATTTTCAAAACCAAATCCCGGTTCTTTCGGTACTTTCGGCAAAATGAAATAAAATGCCGTCAGATACAGATGAAGACATAGAAAGTGAACCTCAATCAAAAAAAGAGTAGCTTAATGCAGAGCTTAAAAAAGCTACTCCTTGTAAAAGAACAAGAATGACTCACAGTGAAGATCTCAATACGAATGTAAGGATCGAAATGGCTCTTTTTGAGAACGGAGGGGATCGTGGACGTTATTTGTCGCAGGCTTTCGACTTTCTTTTATCAATTCCACCGACAAGTGTAGAGCCGGAAAGAGTTTTTGCTTCCGCTGGGTACCTTTGTAATAAAATAAGATCACGTTTAAGTGATAAGAGTTTGGACGCTCTTATATTTTAAGATCATTATATGTATAGACAGGAGAGAAATACTCTAAAAAATAAATAAACAGGTACCTAACCTAGGTTATTGAGTGCCCCCATTGTAATATAAGAATGAGATCAATGTAATATATTTGGTCTGATTCTTATGATTGGTATTTTTATTTATAGTATTGTAAGGATGAATACTATGTTTAAGTTTTGCAAAAATATTTAAGTTTAAAGTTATATTTTTATTTTATTTTGTCTTAAATATTAGAGTCAAGTTGGTTTTTGTTATTTTTGAAAAAAAATGGTCCCAATCGTTTCGAGTTTGATGATCGAGTTTATGGCTTTCGGTTCAAGAACGACCTAAAAGTAAGCGTGTATATTATGTTAATGTTATGGATAAATATTATGGATTAGGTATAAAAATCATTTAATGTTAAAAAATGTTGCTGGCATAATATGCGTAATTACCAGAAAAATTATACTAAATAAGACTGATTTAGTGTCTATAAAACAAGAAATAAAACGTTTTATTTGATTTGATTAAAATGTTTTTACTTTGCCCTGTCATTTCGTCTTGTTTTTACTTTCTCCGTTTCAACACTTTCAACTCTCTTACAAAGACTTATTAAAGTATCAAAAGTATCGATAGTACCGGGAATCCCGGTTCTTAAGCCAGAAGGTCCCAAAAATCCCGGTTCTTTAAAACAGCACCGGTTCTGCATTCCCTAATTCTAGCTGAATGTAGCTTCTCGTTGCTCATTTATCTTCCGACCCTTGATATTTCTCATCTCACTGAACTCACCAATATTGAATATTCTTAAGACCACACAGCTATAACCAATAAAGTAAACGAAAATTTATACTACCTACTATATAAGCAAATAAGATTAGTTGTATGACTTCAAAGGCAGATGAAATAACTAGACCGAAAAATCCATATCAGTTGTCCAATTGTTATTCATAACAAGACTCAGAGCTAATATCTAGGTGCTGACGATGATTCACGAGGTGACGACACCTAACGTTTACACTGAAATTGAGGAAGTGGAGAAGGCGAACAAACGTATTCTTATTGAAGTCGTGCTTGCACTTAGCGATGGTACGTACTGGAAGGTGCCTAAAATTGTTTATGTGGAGATTTAGCTTTAGGTGATGATGCTGCATAATAACAAAGAGCCTTGATATAAGGGCGTTTGAAATTAAATTATTACTCGCTAAATATTCAGGTTTTTCATCCTTACATAGCTGTAACAATCACTCAAAAACAACATGCGATGAAGAGCTCACAAGCAATCGGGATTAGGGTTCAAAGAATATAACAGTGGCGGACCACGTGCAGCTGCGGTCGCATCATATGGAGATAATATTGTTCTTGTCATTCTGCATAAGAAAGTATGCTACCTATAAGTGAACCTTCTGCACCTATCTATTTTGTTTCTAAACGACTTAGCATTCCCAACACGTTGAAGGCGATGACTGCTTAATGGCGTCTATACTTAGACAACAATTAATAGGTACAATGAGAAAATTCCGTAACATTACTATGTAAACGCTTCAGTAGGAACTAATGGTGCACAACACATGGATATGGCTTGGTTTATGGGTGGCGAGGGGCCTGAAATGGCAGATTTTACGCGTAGAGGTTTTGCAGCCAGATTCTTCCTACAAGAAACTAATTTTATGTTACTTTGGTAGTTTCTATGCTCGTAGGTTTTATGCACATCATCTCCTGGTGTGGTTACTATAATAGTACCTACCTGTTTGACGTCAGTAATTCCAGGCAGGCATTCTACGGTATATTGCCTTTAGTCATTACGAAACTGAACTTTATTTTTTCCTTGATAAAAATTGAATTGCTTAAATAAATAATAAGCACTGGCTAGGTATAGCTCACAGACGTCGCGCTATAGGTACAAATAGTTCAGCGCCCTAAATACAAAGGTCAATATAGAAAGGTTAGTGAACGTTTAGTTTAGACCACACACTTAGGCGACACAGATAGCAATTAGGGAAATAGCAGTCTCTAGTGCATCATGTTAGTAAATGTCAACATCACTTCTTAATCGACTGCTTCCAAGTATGTACGATAATCGACGTCTTTAAGTTAATGTCATGATTGCTTAGCAATTAGACATCACTTAGGATGTTGCTGCGCAGCTGGGCACTGTTAACCATTGTTTATAATCATAATCTGTTTCTAATGTGTCAAGAACTCAAAAACGTATTGAACTTACAACGGCTGGTAAAATAATTGAAATTGGAATAAAAGGATGTGAAAAATCTGAAAAGGCAAGATTAGATTAATTAGATTTATATAGGTAGTATAGAAGAAAAATAATGGGATTTCTCGTGCCAGGCACAAGAGGCAGCTCAGTATGAAAAGAGATACGAATAATGTCACCACTGATTAACGTGCACTTTTTTCTAAGTCGCGTGTCCAATTAGCAATAGCGATGGACAGAACATCATTAGCTGTAAGCGACGAGGTCAAACAGTCTGATGAGTAGGCATTTAGAACGTTTATAAATCAGTTCATGTTTCCTTTGAGCTGATGCAAATTATAGCGCATTGTCACGACAGCGCCGCACGCCAGGATATTGTTAATCAAAGACAATATTGAGTTGCGTTTTAATAGTTATTTTTATAGGTTTACTGCTGTTTTTATTTTGGACTAATGGTGCTTCACATGATAGGATTTGGCTTCGATTTGAAGGTCGGAGTATAAATAAAATAGAAGAGATATAGGATTTAAAATGTAACTCATTGGTTTGCTCTATATTTAATTATTTATTAAAATTGGATCTACAGCTAATTACTGAAGGTTTGGCAAAATGAAGAAAGAACTTTAAAAAAAAATGGCAATGAATCTGTGCGAGTTACTCTTTACACGACCTCCACTATTAATTTTATGGAAATGACTGGAAGCCGCGTACGAGATTAGTTGAGCAAGGACCCCGCCTGGTCTGGAAACTCCCCATCGTTCACGTTTAAATTTGCATGTCTGCCGCCATTACTTCGGTTACGCGTACAGATGGTAACTGTAATTGCAATTTTCATGACCTTGACATTCTGAATTTGCCTGACGGAACCGCAGGAAGTATCTAGACTGTTTGCATTTAATAACAAACAGCAAATTCGAAATCACGAATAACAGCTGTTACCGAATGTGAATCAACGTGTCTTCTGAAGTTTCAATCTAGGCGTTACTGTTAGGATCACGTAGAGTCACCTGTTTCACAGTTTATAAGAGATGAGTGACCATTCTAACATCAACAACACAATATCCTTATCTTACAAACAACATGTATGATCCTCTGACCTACAAGTGCGCGATTCGTCTCATGCATGATTCTTAAAAAAAGGCTATACTGTAGCGCGTGTAAGGGAGAAGCGAAGACTAAGGCGTGCTATAAATAACTCGGTTTAAATGAACGGCGACTACAAATCACCCCAGCGTATACTTAATTAGGATATACTGCATATTTTGCTTGTTAAGTCACTCTTAGGGAAGCCTGACGCGAAATTGTGATATGTGAGTCAGGGTGGTGTGGTGATTCAAGCGAATTTGCAGAGCCGCAAATATGAGTTGGAGTCACGATTCACTCCCGATAGAATTACACCAAGTTAGAGGTAGGAACTAGTCGGTAATATGCTATACAGGAGACCAAATAATATTTATCGACCACAAAGCATAATGAAAGCTGTAGGCATTAAATGAATGTTGGTAGTTAACAGAGTTGCGTCAAGACCGAGAGTTGTGAAATTCCGGACTGAGTAATCTCCTGACTGCACTTCGGCGAAGGAATTTTTACGGAGCATTAAAACGTCGAGCAGTTATTTCAGGCTTGATTGTGTTGAATAAGATATCAGCTTAGAGGGAATAGACTGAGAATTGAAGATAAAACGTAGTTTCGCAAGACAATCTCTCATATTAAAGTCGAGAAATATAGGGGAGAGAATAAAACTATTTTCGGAATAGAAATAGCTATTTAAGATAGGCATGCTCATACAAAAGAAACTAGTAAATATATCATAATTATTACTTTTAAACTTTGTACTACCTACAATAAAGGCAATAAAACAAATTTTTTCTTTTTTTTTTTTTCTTCTCATCCGGATATACTTTGGAAAGTATATATTTTTTTAATATATTATATTGTAAATATGTGGACTATGTGGGTTGTTGCATTTTTTCTGGGATTAGATTTCATGGTTGTCTGACAGTTTGAGTATTCGATGCGGCCTACCCAAATGTCCTTTCTGTGGTATTGTTCGTCGTGTCGTTGAGCTCCTTAAGTTCTGAGTCGAGCTTGACGATTTCTGACAAATGCGTGCACGGACTGGACAGGCCGACTCAAATTTGTGTGCCTCTCTCCTCAAGAGACCACCTCGGACATTAACCTACTTGGTTCGCATATGATTTGACCATTACAAGTAATTGTATGGACTTTAAAAGAGACTTTGACCTCTGAGTTTGTTTCGGTGTTTCTTCTCAGAGCAGTCGGCTAGGAAACACTGGACTCATCTAGTTAAAAAAAAAAAACAAAATTGACGTGTAAAAGTGTTATTTATAACCAATTTACTGAATAAATCATCATCATCATCATCATCATCAATATTTTTTCTCTAATCAACATAGAAATAGCGAAGCAATCATAAATCTATGTATCGAGGAGCAGCATCGATAAATTACAATAAAGAAAATGTACCGGATTCCACAGCCAGATAGCGTGCACAATGCACGGACGAGTCGTGGGCGCGTCCGTTCCCAATCGCTCCCGATAATACGAATGGGAACTTTGACCAACTATATCTTGTAACTTCTACTATCTATTCAATAAATATTTCCAAGAATAGAATAGGCAAAAGGAATAAAATTTATGAGTGAAAAGAGAAAAAGTTAGTCACAAACACTGTGCCATAAATCATTGCGAGATTATTCCTACACTGGCAGTAACGAACGAACTACAATAAAGATCGACGTATGTTATTGAAAGTAATTACAACAGCTATTAAATTAAGCTTTAATGCTGATTAGGAAATAGTAAAAGATAACGGACTAGTAGAAAGTGCACTAGTAATACTAGTCTAACGCGACAGATGAAAGGTAGAGTTAGACAGCGATCCAGAGGAAATTGTTTACTGCGGAACGTAAATTGAATCAAATTGTAAATAGCCATATTAATTACTCGTATATCGCTCAGATATAGTACTTGTAGCTAATATAGCTCAGTCTACCACGTTACGGTTCGCAACGGCTATATGTTAAGAACACACTTAAAGTTCTAAATGTCGCTAGTGCGATCCAGGCGTGACATTTTAATTGAGACATTAAATTAGTCGTGTTGAATATAAGTTACTTGAACGTTTTGCAGTGTATGTTCAAGCAAGCGATACCAGATGTCCAGAACAAGCATTTCTCTTGTGGGACAAGGTATCGACGCACAGCGTTACAATTAGGTATAGTGAAGTGGGTTCTTGCGAATAAGGCTCATGAAAGCAAATTGATCTGAGTCAATCTAGGTTCTAATATTTGCAATTTAGGTCTCTATAAACGCAGTTAAAACGAAAAGGATTTGAAGATTGACAACACACATGCTTCGACGCATATGTCGTGAAAAAGTAATCGCTTACTTAATTGATTTTTGCTATTAAATTATCAGTTCTTTACAAAAAAGAAATCTTCAAGATTGCGCTCTTTAGTTAAAATATATGTCATTTCACTAACGACACCGTGACCTCCTTTAATATACACCGCCGGATGTGCAAGTGCTGCATCGCCTACGCTGCAATTTGCGCGGTCAGCTGCCTCGCCGCCCGACGATTTATCGGCGCCTTCAACTTGATCTGTAACGCAACCCTTTTCTGTCCTGTTTGTTTTGGAATATTCACTGTAGCTGACAACAGAACGTGCATAAGTTGCTACAAAGAAACTGGTTTCAGGAAGATCTAAGTGGTTAACTCAAATTATAGATGCTACTCTTGGAAATCTTTATGCAAAAGTTTTATGATTCACGGGATTAAAAGGAGTACATCATTTTGTACATGGTCATATTTTGCATGGCAAAGAACACCAACTAATTATTCAATAAAAGCGCTCGTAAAATATGTTTAAAATTTTCGTTGTGTCATGAAATAACCTACAGACAGGAAAATGTTCATCTGCTAAAACCGGAAATGTTTTTGATCTCAGTTCCGATATTTGCAAAGATCCCGAAATTATACTTGTCAACAGCAGGTTTCAGAAAGTTAAAAAAGCACCCTCTCATATGAAATTGAATTTCTCAAAATGTATGAAGAAATTGAGTCAACATTTGGCATTATTTCGAGATGGGTTGTATTGTTACTATTCCACTTGGAATTCAATAAGGATACATTCATAATACTGACAAGCTAAAACATAAGAAACACTTTTGATCTCTTTCCATATGTTAATGCAGTTCCTTTGTCACCGAGGTACAGCCTAAGGGCATTTACAAAGAGTCTTGCATTTCCACTTCGTCTTCATTCAGAACTCGTCGCTATTCAAACTGATGACATATTTGTTAAAATGAGTTAAACAGCTTGACAAAACAAACTTGGATGTGAATTTAAAATATAAACAAGGATGGCTTTGGCATCATTTCTGACAACATCGTTACGTAAAAATACATTTTTTTTCATGTGTCCTTACACATGATAAAATACATTTTTAACGATGTTGTTTCTTTTTAATTTATTCTATTGGAGTAGATACAAGTGGTAAACACAACGTTTAAGCCGTTTAACAGTAACACATTAAACTACAAAAATGACCCATTCTAATGAATAGTTACATGCTATTTTTATCTAAGTATATTAAGTATAATTTTACTATCTTATGCACTTCTATACAAAGTAAACTCATTCTATCGTTTTTCTTAATTAATTTCTACAATTTGCTATATATATCGATTGAAAAGTCCCGATCCACATAGAATAGAAGCTGAATAGACAAGCATTCGTGTCATTTATTCTAGTTACCTAGTCTGGAATGCTATAGGCACATGTCTCACTGGCAGCGAGAAAGCGATGGCCAACGTAGCTTATGAAACAATGGCGTAGTTCAGAGCAAAGGCTGACGGTTCACCTTAGCTCTTGTTGCATGGACCAAGAGTTAACAAAAGGAGAAAAAAGTAATAGGTAACTTGTAGCGAGGTGTGACAGCGCATTAATTCTCCAGTGCAGGTTGCTCGTTCATCTCTCGCACATGTTGCATTGTTTGTAGTTTTTATAGCTATCCTCGCAAAGCTGTCGCTTCTCAGTGTTTCCGTTATTTATTGGTCGCTCTCGCTCGTCGTCGCCAGTGGGGCAAGTGCCTGATATCCGACAAACGGCGATATTGTCACGGCCCATTGGTCACATTCAATGCCGCAGCTTACATACAAGTCGTTATAGACCAGACTATTACAGTATTACCTACTTGCAAAAACTTGGTACCTTGTTAATTAAACAGAGTACCTATAGGGGTTAATATGAAATATTTGGATTCAAATAATGAATTTCCTGAAAGTAAATTTAGGGCCAGGTCCCGAAGTTTAAAGTGAAACACAACGAAGAATGTTATATTATGTCATGAAACTAGTCAAAATGCTAATAACATAGCTTTAACGTCAAACCAGACCAAATTAACAAGCTTGAAAATGACCGTGGAGAAATACTGGTTGTGCTATTAAGCTTTGTTTCTCATAGTTCTACCTAAAATAAGAGGCGGGATCAATTCCCAAGGTCCCACTTGGGTAGCATAAACACAGTGCGAATGGCAGCATAATTTCCCTTACCATTATTTTAATAAGGCTATTTAATCTCGTGAACTTACTTTCTAGACCTTTAACACTGAACTAGGCATTCAGGCTTTCCCACGCGCTAACAATGTGAGCACGGAGGTGGTATTGATAAGTCAATGAGCTGTGTCAGATATGATTCAAAGCAGTCTGTTAATAGTTTGGGATCTGTGCCTTATCATCCGCGACACCACTTTGGCATTTAGGCAAGTAGTCAGAGAAACTTTCATCACTCACCAGTTTTCGATAACCTTTACTGTATGTACCAATGGGCTAACACCTACCACGTGAAATGGTTCTGCTTTGTTTAGTAGAAAATGGAAGGTACTTAATATAATTTGTTTTTTGTTTCTATTCAAATGTGCTACTTAATGAGTTTTTCTTTACTCAATGTCATTTAGAATAATGTCACTGTTTTAAACAGTATTGTCATTTTGGATCTTGTCACCTTTAATTAGGCGCCATTGAGCGATGGATTGGTTTTCTCCTGCGAATTTTCCTTAAGGTGAGATAAAATATTATTGTTATGATCCATTGATGCATAACCAAACGAGCATAACAATTTCCTATTACCTAACAATGTTTGCGCTTAGAGGTATCACCGCCACTGCTAGGCAGGTAAGATACAAAGGAAGGTGGATACTCCCAATCACTCAATTGCCAGCCACAGAGCTTGACTCATCGATACTTCTAAAAATAACTTTTCAATCGATTTTACATTTCCTCTTGCTTCTGGTATTACAATAAATGTAGCTCTTTTTTTTCCGGACCATTCCTCAGGCTGAAGCCAGACGTTCCTAAGTTCCTACATCGATCACGTAACGAGTCAATGCACCGTTCCTTTGAGTCATGCCTTTCTCTCGTCTACCGAGCGTCTGGCCCACAGATGATAACGAAGTGGACTTCGCCGTGGAAATTGTTGAGTTTGGCACGATTTGGTGTTGCAGTTTTTGTGATTGAAAATTCTTTAGCGTCATCTGGCACTCTTACTTTTATTGCAAGTAACTGTTGAAAATTGCACCAACGTCTTCTTTCAATCACGCCTTTCTCTATTATCGTGTTAATCTCGTGTGCTACTGTCCACTTAATGCCACTGCGTTTTAATTTATAAAAGTATTCATCCCGTCTTTATAAAATTAGTATCAGTTTTTAGATAAGGATAAACTTCCTTTTTCAAACTAGATGGCGAATTTTCACATAGGTCCATTAAGTATGATAAAAAAGTTATAATCCAATTTAGATTAGGGAACACCAGCGAAGTTTCAGTAAAAGTATATAATTTTATATTCAAACATTTTCCAAGTTGTTACGCGCAGTTTACCAGCATTAAGATACGTGAACCATTAGCGAGTAAATGGGTATTGCATAACGAGAACTGACTATAGATAGTAAAACGGAGATTACACTAGGCGTATTATAATTTCTATAAGCTATTATTCAGAGTAACATCTACGGCCTATCCTACAGCCGGAATAATTCTGTTCTAACCTATCGGAGGCTTTCGGATTACCAGACTCAAGCCACGTCATCAGTTATGCTATTCATGAAACAAAAAAAAAAGAAGCCGAGCGTTCTTTTGTCACTTTTGTGCGTTTATGTATTCATCAAGATAACATCTGCAGTATCACGGCAGTGTTCGGCGATGTCACAATATTTCGGAAACAATACAACTGTTGTATGACTTGTGCCAGTGTCGACATGCCATTGCCAATTTGCCAGTGCAAATATCAACAACTTTTGTTTGGCTAATGCTAGTTTAGAGAGAGTGGACATTTGGATCTGCCAAGTTCTGTTCAAGTTCTCCAAAGCTTTTTGATAGGTATTTGATTATTATTTTTATTCTAGCTGGACTGAAAATGGTCTTATAATAATAAACAGGACAAACCCCAAAGTGCTCTAATGCGACTAAGGTACCTACCTATCTAATTCTTTTGTTCATACTCATAAGTTCCAAATTTTAGAAAAATGATCTTGCAGGGAGCTTTCTATTCTCTTTTACCGATATAAGGTATGGAGGCTTCCATACGTATATCGGTAAAAGAGAATACATTATCATACGTAACAAAATACCAATTTCCCCTTTTATCTTGGACAAGATTAACATAATTTTAATGCACAATCAATGATAGATAGTTAAGTAAGATAAGATATAGGCTGCTATGCGCGCTACTGTATTATATACCTACCTAACTAGAATGAGAATCAATGATAGAATCTAACAAGTATTCTTTACTCATTCGGTAATAAACAGTTTTGATCATTAAGTACCTAAAATATTTATTACTATCAGGAGGTAATAATCAGACTTACATTAGAGACCTTGAAACATTTGCGTATGGAGAAGTCTAGTGACGTCACATGAGCGAAATCGGTCATCAATTAATTGACGTTTATCAAGATATGTGTTGTTTTGAACACTTACTACTGATTAGATAAAAGGAAATCGGGTCTCCCTATTCTTATCGTGTACATAAACATAGACATATTCATGATACAGATTTTCGAAATTAATTGAGACGACACTAATAAACAGAGAAACAACAAAGTAAGTACATTGATATAGTTTTCATTTAATTCCAAGATGAAGCTGACTAGAAACCGAAGTCTCAAACACACAACATGTCATTGTGGCGCACCGCACACCACAAATCCTGCACAAGGATAATGGACACAATCGACTTACCTACTACCAGTATCTACCTCTGTAGGTACCACTTTTTGCCACGAACATCACAAAAAGGTGTTCCAAGAACGACTTTCAAAACGGGCGAGTGGTCCCGTTTCATTATCATTTAACTTTGCAATTAGATCTGGTCGGATTACATAGATCTCATATTAAATACACATACCGCACAAACGACTGGTTTGAAGCCACCGTTACTAATAATCGTCGGTAACTGGTCACACACGTAATGGATTCGGCTAGATTGAGCTGGCGATGGCGGTTCATTAAGAGTGATTAATATGGAAGAGAGAATTAAAAAAAAGATGCGGCTTTATTAAAAAAAAGCTGCCCAGAGCAAAAATTAACATAAGCTTTAATATTCTTTCGAGGAATTGTATGAAAAAGGTCGGAATTAAAAGCGGGTGGGTAAAATATGATAGGAGGCGATAAGTAAGCCACTGCTCTCTGGAATCGCGACATAAAGCCCGTCAGTAGTTTCTATCAAAGAATCGGATTTCAGCTGTTTGGAATTCTGTTCTCAAGTATAGAAAAATCACAAAGACGAGACCAAGTTAGCAGTTTACAGAAAAGAAGCGACAACATGACTAAGTACTTACTTAATATCCACAGATGACAGAGTAGTGTGTCATGACTCATGACAGAACCAATGCTATTACAAATGTGGGCCAATTTGAAGTGTAAATATTAAAAATATATATTATCTTTATGGATTACCAGGTACTGTCGAAAATAATAAGCTGAACTCAGGTTGGATTGCCAAAGATTTACACAAAATGATAGAATGATGGGGGCGGATAGTTGAACATGGAACCTTTTCCTTTTTTTGAGGTCGTTTAAAAATATTAGTAACAATTCGAATGAAGGTAGACAACTTATAACTCCGGTAAAAAATCCAAGTGTGACGCATCTCCGAGTTGTCACAATTGATGATGCACTTAAAACATTCGAAAACAGACAATCCGATAACTCTTGAGATAAACAAGCGTGTTTCAGCAAAATTCCCGGAACCGTTAGGCAACAGACAGTCGGGGACGTTTTCTAAAATATTAAAGCATTGTCAACAATTTCCGTTATGATGTCCGTGACACTTTCGTCCACAAATCCCATAAGGCTGTCGGGGGCATCGGGTCGTTGTTTGCCCGGCTAATGGGCGATGTCAGTGTCTCCAATTACGTAGTTAGGCGACACCGGGTTACCGCACTTGCGAACATCGATGATACAATTTTCCGTACCAACGTCATTACCGTGTAAAATGGCTTCATTACAGCATACGTTGTTAGGTGTTTCGTGTCAGTCATTTGTGATGAGAGGCCATTATTTATGTAGAAAACAGCCTGCTTGAACGTTGTGACAAGATTTTAAGTACCTAATCATTTGATCCAAAGCTTACCTTCGCTCAATATCAACATATTACTTTAGGGAATTGATATTTTAAGCTAAATAAAGGACCGAAAATTCACACACCTACCTAATTAATTAAAAAAGTTTATTCAAAACCAGATTGTAACATAACCCGTCGAAACGATGGAATCAGAACAACTTCTGGGTGTTAAGACTAATGTTCGTGTTGAATGACGAGGACGGCCCACACTCGGGAACACAATCCCGGCCCATTCATAACAACGACCGCGACGATAAAAAAAAAGGCGTTCGTAGTTTTGGTAGTGAGATAGTGTGTAGTGACACTTTCGAAATGAAAGTAATAATTTAACAGTAGGTACTCCTATCTGTAATACTTATGTACTGGAATTTGAAATTAAATAAACAAATAATATTGGAGCCTTTCTGAATGAAGATCTACTTATTGCAGACTCGATGCTTGTTTTACTTACTTATGTTGAGTTGTTTCGCAAAGCCGGCGGGTTTCTTTGATTCATTGTGTTCCCCTCAATTTTCCGGAGCAAAACTTTGGCAACGCCTCTTTTAAATTCTTTTCTCATAAACTTCAGTCAGACTTCCACGTCTCGGTATGCGGAAATGCGAAATTTTCCCAATAATATAAGCACTTTCACTTAGACGCAAAAACGCGGTATTCAAATCTGCAAACTCTCTTCCTAGATGTGAAATAATTTTCACTTTCAAATAAAAAAGTAATGAAAAAAGACCATAGAGTTATATCTGTGTCGATGACCTACCGATGAAAGTATGTTACCTCTATCAAACCTAACCAGAACGGCGTACAATGAAATATGATTCTTATATCGTCGATATACAATTGTTAATAATCGCATATCGGCTGCTCTAATGTGTATAAAAACTAAGCAGTTAAAAAAATGGTGATCATTTATTATGGTGAACGAGTCAGTTGGTTCCTCTTTGACGATTTCAAAGGACGGTGAGTGAGGTAGAAAGGAGAGAGGAAATGAAGGCGGTTCTGTCTGACTCAAGGAAAGAGCACATACCTACCTAATAATATGTTTGAATATTTTATTCTGTAATTGATACGAGTTTAATGTGGTTGTCTTTTGTGAGCCTTTACAGAAGTTCGTGAAGATAGACGTCAGATAAATTACGTAGTCGACGCTGTGGTGTCGCGCCTCACTCTCAGTTGCGGTTTAATTATACGAGTAGTGTATTTAATGATGACATGTAATTATTAATGGAATCATTAAGATAATATTAATGAATTTGACAAGTAACAATCGGTACCAGCGCGTTAATTAAATACAAATATTACGAGATTCGTCGCTGCGATGTCGCTTTCAGCATAACGTTGGCACTTTCTACAAGCGCAGACAGATATCTTAGCTTAAAGGGCCGTAAGGCATCTTTTGATCACTTTAGGTTTTCTCTAAGGAGTAATAACAGCCATCTGTTTTAAAAGTGCGATAAGTCTATAGCAAAAAATAATAATAGTAGTAAATGTCCTTCGATATCTGCAGAGTCCAATATAAACGAATACGACATTGAACAAGTCTAGGTCGCCAGTCGCGAATATGACAATTGACGAAAGCTGGACACGAGGCGACCTTTACACCGGCGAGGTCGACACGAAAATAGACCCAAGTACATACTACTTACATCTCAATGAAGATTTATTGAGATCTCGCTTTAGCACTTTTACCTCGAACTCCTGGAACCGCGAAACGAAACGACAGTTTTATCCGAATGCCAGTTGTTACATCACTGCCTGCAATGCGTACTGAAGTAATGCTGTGTACGTGGAGCTCCAGGTTTATGTGCTGAGGTAACCTTTAGGCGATGTTTCCAACATTCTTACGTGCTCCACAATATACTAGGTAGGTACTTTACTTTTATATGCGCCTATTTCCATAATGTTTGGAACTATGGAAATGTTTGAGAACCCAAAAATATTTCTTACGACGAGGTTCTCTAAATTGAAGGTTCCATTTCGCGCAGATGCGACGTAGATACCAACAATAGATGCCTACATCTGGAATGCCTCAGGGGTGATATCCGAGGTACAGAATTTATTGTACTCGTTCATTTTCGCATTTATGAGTCAGAATGTTGATGTGACTACAATGGGGAGGCTGATATCCGATCCACAAATTAAAATTCCCGCCGTATCGCTGTGGTGGACGGTAGAACAAAGAATACACGTTGTGTTTTTAACGCACATTTGCCCACAAATGCCACCCACTTCGGCGTCATCTATTAAGTATTCCTCTTTTATTTGCTTCAGTGTCACTCTAGTATTGTTTAGGTTTCTGTTTTCTTTCACGTTAGAGATTTTTAAGAAACTTTGAAGTCTGGTATATTGCGAAATCACGTACCTACTTAAGTGCGCCTGCCAATTGTTCTTGGAATATCCGATAATCGATATTCATTTACCATTACATAACGTTTCCAAAATATGATTTCATAAACAGAACATGTCGTTGCATCCATTGTGCGCAAACATTACAAGCCAAAATATTATCTTACTGAGAAAACTGGTCACGTAACCAGTGTGATTATCGAGCCTTTTTCTCGCAACTCAAAATACCAAACATTAATTCAATAACGCGAAGTGTAAAATCAAGGTATTCTTAGAATCGGGGTCGCGTTTCAGCTTGTCAATTGGTTTAAGACCCTCCCGTTATGGTACAATGGCATCATAACAGGAAAGCTGAATGAGCCGAAGCCGAAATATTGTGATGTCAAAACTATTAGGTGTCAGTACTGACAATGTCATACACCCACATAGATTTATTTATAGCTTACGGAAAATGGCCTTTGTGTTGCTAAACATCGATATCATTTAACAGATATCGACACCATCAAAATGACATGGTCCGGATTTGTATACCTACTTACTTAATCAATTATATTTTATACTATAGGTACATGCCCGTGACTTCGTTCGCGTGAATGTCGGTTATAGGTACCTAACGGGGCTTTTTTTCTGAAGCCTAAGTTACTCCTGATAACATCAGTAATTTGTCAGTAATCGGTCCAGCCGTTTCGGATAAGAGCCGGAACAAACACTAGGCAAAAATGTAAAAAAAATTGTTTGTATTGTGTTAACATTCATATTACTATGTATCTGATCTATTTTGTAAAAAACTGTTTTTTTTTTACAGTACAAACAGACACTCCAATTTTATTTATTTGTATACAGTATGGATAGAATAAGAGCAGCTGTTGTAGGTAATTGTTTTTAACCGACTTCAAAAAAAGGAGGAGGTTCTCAATTCGGCCGGTATTTTTTTTATGTCATGTATGTACACCGATTACTCCGGGGTTTCTAGTCCGATTAGTTTGATTCTTTTTTTGTTCGATGCAGTATACTTGCCATTTGGTCCCATAAAAATTTCATCCAATTTGAATGTGCTTTTTATTTTGTGAGCATTTTTCTAAATTAAATATATCGTGTGAGGTATTGTGTGAAAGGGCTTTTATTAAGGATTTCAAACATTCACATACAAGCACTAAAAAGTGAAAAATAAAAAGCTTATTTACAAAAAAAGACAACCGCCTTCAAAAACTACAAAATAAAAAATAACTTTAGTTTGGAAGTCGGTGGCAATACATATAACAAAAAACAAAACCAAAGCCGCCGACTTTCAAACTAAAGTTATTTTTAACACGCTTATATTAGCTTCACTTGTAAGTATGTAATAAGAAAATCTTGGATTCTTAATTTGACCCACTTCCCGGTCTCCGATTAGGATGAAATTTTGCACACGCTCTGAGTTCTGATGACAATACATGACTAGCTAAGAAACGTCATTACAAATCCAATATGGCGGCCTCCCCAAGATGGCGGACTAGCTGTTTGAACTCCACCCCCATGATATGGGTATCAAATGAAAGGGTTTGCTGTCAGGAATACGAAAAAAATAGTCACGTGACTTAAATCCAACATGGCGGACATCCAAGATGGCGGATTGGCTATTTGAAATGCACCCCCATGATTTATGGGTATTAAATGAAAGGGATATTTGCTGAATGGGATACGAAAAAAATTAGTGCGTGCTATAAGCGTGTTTTTTAGTTTTTTAAACTATTAAAAAAAAAAAATTATTTTGTAGTTTTTGAAGGCGGTTGTCTTTTTTTTATATGGTCTAGTGAGAGTATGGAATACCAGTCAAATAATATGAAGTTATTGCATAACTAAATTGTGGTGTAGAACTGATGTTCTAAGTTGTAAATTTATTTATTTATTTATTTATTTATTTCCATCTTACATCTATCATTACAGGGAAACCTATTGCGATAGTGTACATTTCTAAACTCTTATCCTAACTTATAAAAAAAAAAAAAAAAAAAGTTGTTGTTGTAAATGTTGTAATACATTATGTACTTAAATAATAAAAGTCCAGACAAGCCATTATAGTTTATAATTTTACGGTCCACAGTCCACACAGTATATTATTGACGAAATCAATTTGATTCGTCTGGCTTCTGTGTTGGGGATGAAATGCTTGTAAGTATTTTACGAGTTTTATGAAATAGGGCCTAGAGGATTTTGGGACTGTGGTATTTTTATGTTGTATGAAATTATTCAAGTAAAGTTAACTAGGGATTGAATTTAATTGAATAAACTAAATACTGCTAAAACGTGATGACTCTAATGGGAAAAAAAACCATCAATTCAGTCTGCAGAGTACGGGGGTGCGGGGGTAGAAACAGAACGCAGACCGGGAGATGTGCGGGCGCTTGTAGCGTGCGAGATACCTTACCTACCGACGCAAGAGGCGAAATTTGCACTGGACAGTTCTCAAGACATATCTTAAGAACTGTCCAGTGCGTCGTCACAACCCAAGCAACACAAACTAGCTGATTAACTTTTATATAATAACAATTCTGATGACTAAACGCTGTAAAAGATGTAGGATAAGGTTTGTATAAGCGCTTATACAGGCAATATTCAAGCAATTTGGGCACATAATTAATCGCTTTAATTTGAATAACATTTTGTTAATAGCTGCATACCAGCTGGATATATAAACAGAAAGGTTGATTAACTTCTGCATAAAAGCTGATCGAACCTTTGTTCAGAATTTAAAACTCTATTAGGCAGATGAAAATATCAAACTCTGACATTCAGACAATATTCATAATTCAGATCTTTTTCGTTGTTTTATAAAGAAGTTTTGTTTCTTATAATATTTGTGATCACATATATTTTGCGTCAAATTTCCAATTTAAGTGATGGTGGCATAATATCGCTCTCTGGATGAAATTATAAATATTGCTAAGTATTATGTTTGGTAAAATGTTTTGTTAACAATACAATTATTACAACGCATGCTACTTTACTGTGAGAATATATATGAGTTTATGGTAAAATTTTCGAGCGCCACAAGATAAAACCAGTTAAAAAAAATAAACAATTGATTTTTAATAACCCTTTTCGACGAATAAAATATTTTATTCAATTGTTACTTATCAAAGTGGTATAAAACAATCAGGTAGTTATTAGAATACTACCCAGATGTTTTTTAATAAAAACATCTATTTATTATTTGTAATAACATCGTTTAGTTTTAGAAAAGAAAGGTTATGTTAGGATAAATAATGGCGACGATGTTGATTTTGAATATAAGCTGTTCACGCAGACGATTTGTTATACATTTCTGCGTAACAGGTCACTTATAACTGTCTTATCCAGATATTTTTTGGTTAACAGTACGTTTTATATCGCAGTTCTGATAAACGGTTCTAAAGCTGCCCGTCCCAGTACTCTTATTCAGATTATTAGGGTTCTATAATCATCGGTTCTATTGAAGAAAAATACATCCATGGAGTTTCTTAAAAATTGCAATTAGTTTTTAATTTACCTATCATATTTATTACACAAACATAGCTAAGGGTCCATCCATTAATTACGTCGCATGTTAAGCGGAAGGGAGGGGGTGACATTCTTGCATAAAAACATTGTATTTCTTCAATAACCAGTTATTAGATACTTAGACATCTATTATTCATAATATTTACCACTTTGAGCTACACAAAAAAGGATTAGTGCGCTTCTCTCGCTATAAGATTGTCATAAGATCGTAGTCATCTTCATTTATGCAGTAGTTAGCTGCTTAAACGCTAAAAGAGTAATCAATATCCATATTCTGAATAAATGAGTACGGTTTGCCGGGTTGTGCAGCTTAAGGAAACCAAACAATAAACTATTCAGAATCAAGCTGTATAATTGAAATATTTATCAAAGTTGTGCAGCACAAAGCTGAATTTTCCGCTGTTATGTAGCTACTAGCTGTCTCAGTCACTTTTATTTGAATAACGTTAACATACAGTAACAAGATTAAAAAAAAAACAATTTTATGCAGAACTTATCAAGCTTTCAGTGTAACTAAAATTTAAATACTGTATTATTCAAGATAAAGCTATCACATCAGCTGTTTTAAAGATGTAATGAAACTATAAACTGGTAGGGTCGTTGCACCGGTTGGCGGCCTTTTAGTCGCCTTCCCAACTTTGCTCTTTGAAATTAGTATGATATGTCCATAATTCAGGTTCTGATTGTTTCTGCAGGTGTAGCAGATATCATCAAGTTATTTTTGGACATATTTATTGGAGGACTATTCTAACAGTTTTTTTTTAAATAAATGAAATCCTAAAATTTACTCAAAATGCCGGTTGACGGCCACTTTTTTCAGTTCGCGGCCACCCTAGAGTTAGTTTTCGGCCGCCAGTTTTGTATACAATTATTACGTACACTTTTCGCCATACCTAATGGTCCTATCATAAAATTCATCATGGCATATGATCGCGGTTGTCAATCAAATGTCTTTACTCTTAAAAAGCACGTTCTCTTCAATATTCGTCCCTTTCATGTGCTCTAACTTACCTTGCCTTTTCTAACATCTCTTATTCCCACAAGATTTGTTAATCTTATTTAGGATCACGCACTACTATCTCGTCATTCAGGCATTATGATCTCTACAGCATTTTACCTTCTCCCAACTCACTTTCATAATTTGTGCAACAATTCTTTCCGCTCTGTCCTTTATTCTTTCCTTCCTATATTTTCCCTCCTTTCTTTCCTTATTCAAAACTCCTATCATATCAGCCGTAGGACGTCCACTGCTGAACATAGGCCTCCCCTACTGATTTCCAATAAGACCGGATGGAAGCGGCTTGCATCCAGCGCTTTTTTATCAGATCGTCCGTCCACCTTGTGGGTGGACATCCTACGCTGCGCTTGCCGGTGCGTGGTCTCCATTCGAGAACTTTACGGCCCCATCGGCCATCCGTTCTGCGTGCTATGTAGCCTGCCCACTGCCACTTCAACTTGCTAATTCGCTGGGCTATGTCGGTAATTTTGGTTCGTCTACGAATCTCCTCATTTCTGATTCGATCACGCAGAGAGACTCCGAGCATAGCCCTCTCCATAGCTCGTTGGGCTATCTTGAGCTTGCTAATGAGGCCCACAGTAAGAGACCACGTTTCATTCAAAACTCCCAACCTCTAGGTAATTCATTTATTCTTCTTCCATACTTCCAGTGGCGTAGCGTGGGTCTTTGCCGCCCGGGGCCGGCCGAAATTCTATTCAACGGACTATATAACTTATTGAAAGTCAAGATAAAATTTACCACTACTTCGAAAGGAACATACATCTAACAGTCAGGGCCCGATATAAGAGGGGGGCCGGCCGGAGAGTCGCACCAGGCGGCAGCCGACCTAGCGACACGTGGGGTTGCGACAGTCGTCGAAAGGATCCGGCAATTTTGACTCGAAGTGGCATTGAACAAGTCCGAGGCCAAGTGCTTTTATGATATTCGGAACGCGCCACCGTCGGGTTCCCAAATAACGGTGGGAGGGGTTCACATCGGCGTCGAGTCGACGGTGAAGTACCTAGGACTCGTCTTTGACAGCCGGTGGAGCTTCAAGGAGCACTTCCGACGTCTGGCTCCGCGATTGGACCGGGCTGGGGCTGCTTTCTGGCGGCTCCTGCCCAACCTCGGGGGACCAGGCGCCTTCTGCCGGAGGCTCTACGCGGGAGTCGTGCGGTCCATGGCCCTCTACGGGGCCCCTGTGTGGGCCCCCACCATCAGGCGGCAGCCATCAGTCTTGTTGGTCGCATGCCAGAGGGTCATGGCCATCCGGATGATCCGGGGATACCGCACGATCTCCGGCGAAGCGGCAAGCCTCCTTGCCGGATTGCCGCCATGGGATCTGGAGGCGACAGTCCTCCAGCACGTTTTACGAGTGGCGTGTGGAAAGACCTCTCTTTGAGGAGTGGCTAGAGAGGCGCTACGCCGCGGGAGACGCCCAGGGCGTCGGACGTCGCGAGGCGACATCCGGCCACCGTAGGCGCGGGCTTGCGGACGGTGAGTGATGGGTAGCTCACCGTCCGATCAAGGACCAGGCCCGGGTCGACGGCGCGTTCTGTTTCACGCGCGCCTCAAAGAGATAGTGAGATTAGATTTCGGTTTTTCGTCCAGAGAAACCACTGTCCAGAGAAACCACTGTTCCCAACTCAAGGCTGCTAAAATCGGATGTAACTAAATTCGACATGCCATGTTTTTCGTAGACATCTGTAATAGGTAACAAAAATATCTAAACACCAACCAAAACAGTCTGTGTAAAAGAAGTGGCCGTAAACTGACTCCTCTATTTTCAAATAGTCAGATAACGGCCTTCTATTTTTCATATGATTTTCAGAGGGCCGCGAACCGGATTTATTTTGTTAGCATGTGTTAGTTTGCGGCCACATGATAGCTATAAATCCGTATAAAATTATATTTTGGCGGCCGTGAACTAACTATGTCATTTAAACCAACACCAACAATAGAAAAATGTTGCACAAAGCGAAGCTTTATTTACATTACTATTAAGAAAGAAAGCAAACTTAGTTCATTCAATGAGCTAGTGCCGCGGCCACCCGGCCGTATACCAACTCTACTAAAAATTTATTGTTTTGGTTGGCGGCCCCCAGAAAATACTGGTATTAAAGTGATTTACTCCCAAAACAAATGAAAAATAACATGAAACAAACAACTATGATAACTCAAAAACAATCACACTAGTAATAAGTAATCGTTAACTTGAAATACTTACTTTTGAAGCGGGACTTGTTCACTAATTTTTTCGCAGTTTTGCGTACGTGTGAGCGCTGACAGCGCGGCTGGCAAAATCGGCGATTTAGTTCCGGCACATGGATAAGGTTAACCGGCTAATTTGAATAGGCATGACATTCTGTAACTATCCATCTTTTTAAAGTGCCACAACGCGTTGGCAAGAGTGAGATAGAATTCTTATTTTTGCAATATTTATACGGTTGGTCCTCTAAGAGGCCGCGAAACAACGCAGGGCCGCGATCCAGCGTAATGACCCTAATTGGTGTTTAATTTTGCTATTATCTGACTTACGTGTTGCTTGGGAATGGTTAATCAATCATAGATGATCTGCATGACTGGTACCTAATTAAAGTAGTTTTCAAGCTTTAATGGATACTTTTATTAAGCTGCTTAGGGTTACATTTTGGCGGAGCTAAAGACATCATTGGTTGTGGTTGACCACTATTCCACCAGTTCATTCACCTCAGTAAAGTGTGTTACAATTTGTAAGTGCAAAATGCCAAAACTGTCTACTTCCAGTCAACCGGCCAGCACCTAACCTACATCTACACGCCCAATCCCATCACCCTAAGCCTAGAAAGCGACAGTGATTACTTGCGTAAGCGCCGAATCGCAAGCGCACGGTCATTGACCGGCGCGCGCGGGCGAAAGTGCCGTAGGTACCTATCTAAGTATTGTCGGTAATTAGAACCTATGTGGTCGACATCCGATGAGCACTGAGCACTGAGCACTACATGACAGCCGCCTGATGGAGCGTAGAAAGCAGGCGGCATTGTTCGCGGGTGACTAAGAAGATTCACCTTGAATGATAAATGGTTTACAACAAAAAATGCCACAGCGTTAGTGATGTTCGCAGAAAAAAGATTAGTGGACTCATAAAATGATGAAACCTAAATTGTGAAATTTGAGAGGACCATTCAGCAAGATGTAACTAAGCCCTCAAGAAGGCAGGAAGCGGAGGGACCCCAGTGTTGTAGCGCAATTTGAGAAAGGTCTTTAAAGCAAAATAAATTAACATGATAATGACAAGTTCCATTAGCCACAAACAAGGATTTCATTAACTTGATGTAGGTAGTGTACACTGTACAGTGTAGAGGATAGATAAGTAACGAAATATTGTTGTTTAACGAGCAATTGACGGGCACAGATTGTCTTCTGCCGCTGCGCAAATTGAGCCGTCAAAAGTAACACGCATTTGTGAGCTGATTAGCATGAGAAAATTAATAGGTCAATGTAGTTATTTACAATAAGCTAATAGGCTTCCAATGCTCCTCATTCTTATGCTGCTTCATTAAATGACACTATTTTCCTCAACCTATACCTAGGTACCTACTGGCTATATTGTATACTTATATTACTATGTAACAGGTCCTGTATCATTTATAATATAACATTCAAGTTAGAAACACTGATTTTAATTTTATTTAAATCTGAAAATATTTTTTCGAACCCTTGATATTGAGTCGTAGTTATTGTTTGTCTTATTTATCTGTACAGTTATAGGTCATCTTAACTGCCGACGCCGGACAAAAACTTCAAAAACCCCGGACATTTGGGTGAAATTGAGTTTTTTTCCCGGACATCCCAGAACGTCCCCCGAATGCCCTCTAAACTAGAACAAATCCGGGGAAACCCGGACGGATGGCAGCCCTAGTTATAGGTCACGTCAGCCAGTTGTCGACTAATTCAAGTGAATGTTGTTCGCCCACACACACAATATGTATATTTATTTATCTAAATATTATTATTTATTTTTATTTTATTATTTGTTTAAATGGCAGAAAGGGAAAAAAATGTTACACAGAACAACTAGAAATTACCTTATTCAATGTCTAATCTACATAATATTAAATAATATATTGCAGATTCTACATACAAAAAAATGTTATTGTTGAGTAGGTCTCTTTACTTAAAGGTAAGTATTTAATATTCTATGTTATCAGTTCGACAATTGATGTTATCTAAAACAATCTTATCAATTGATCAAATCATGCACACAATTCAAAACAGGATAACAGTGAAAAATATACAGTTAGGTAGGTAAGTCTGTAATAACTTGAAAGAAGTTAATCAGTTAGTCAATAGGTACCTAATATATGGAGGCTGTTGGTATGATGTACCTACTATACAGTTTTAGGAAGATTTTAGACAGAAATAATTGGAAAAAAATGTACTAGGTACCTAATACAGAAGCTTTATGAATCAATCATGCATAATAAAATAAAATTGAATTAGGTAGGTAGTTGAAGACTGAAAAATTATTAGGTACAGTATTTTTATTTAAACTGAGTTTTCAACTTTATAATGGTCTATGTTTTTAAGTTACCCACACAATTTAATTTTGTTTCGCATGAATCTTTTACGGCTACCTTCAATGTCTTGTTAAGTATGTTTTATAAGTAAGTAAGTTATTATTTTTGTTGTCTTCTTTCACCATTGTAATATATCGTGTCTCTGCTCACTACTTTATTATTGTATAGTTAAAATATTACTCAGTAAGTGAAATTTGTTGTAAATTTCTTTTGAGTAAATAAAGATTCTTTAACCATATAATTTTATCCTGATTCATTTTTAAAACTTCATACTTAATTGGCGCTTTAATTATGACCAATTTAATTATTTCATTTATGTTCATTACTGGTTCCGAATTTAGAAGAAATTATGATTAATTTGTTTCATTTATAAATCATGCTTGATGAGTCGGAAAGCTGTTCTTTATCTGTTGTAGGTACATAATAAGTAATACCAGACTATTATTTAATTGCCCCACTGCGGTGAAAACGACATTTCCCACAGAGAAGTAAATGTGCAGTTAATTTAATTAAATGTGCCTTTGAATTTATTTTTTTCGCAGCTTTCTTCAAATAACCAGGAAGCCTCTAGCTAATAATAAAAAGTGTTTCCATATAAAAAATAAGCACATGTATATTTAAATTTCATCCCACGCAAGTACCTCTGCACATACCAGCTAGGCAACAAAAGAGATCAAGCACAACTAGAACAGTTGAACACCTAATCTATGAATTCTTTAATAGCCCAATACTTTTACAATCAACACTACTACTGAGAAACATTGCTACAGTAACTACACCCGTTAATTAACCATGGAAGAAGAATACTTAAACAATTAATCTCATTATATATACCTTGCACTTACTCGGAAGGGACTTCCAGTCTGTATTATTATCAGAATTATAATAATAGAGAATCTTAAATAAATAGCATTTTTGAATATCATTGTCTTGTTAATAATAATATCATAAGGTATCTGTATTTCTGATTTGTGAATGACTGATATAATTTTGTGCAGACTAGAGCGGACACAGGCATAAAAAATCGCGTCCAGTACAATTGAATACCATGTCATATTAGTGAATATTGAAAAATGAAAATGTGAATAGAACTACATTGAAGGGCAGAGCAAATTGCATTTAAGTACCTCTTCCGCTATATTAGTGAACACAAGAAATAAATAAAATAAAATGATAATATAATATAAATACCTAGAATAACATAGTCATGATTATTAATTAGGTACTTACTTAGTTTGTCATGAAATATTAAATGGAATATTGCTTCAACTATTTACTTACGAAAGTAATAATGATAAAAACGTTTTAATTAAATAGAAAATTAAAAATAGGTAAGTTAGGTAAGTAGCTACTCAAGTTCTTATCAGAAAAAATACATATTTAAGTAAATTAAATAATACCAATTTAAACTTTAAAATCTTAACTATTTTAGGTACCTAGTTAAATATTTGTAGTTTCAAAAACCCAAAAACAATAAACTATTTTAGTATGTTTGGTAATTTTTTAAATAAAATACTTGTTTACCTATTTTCATGAAATATTTTTTTAGAAAAATGTCCCTGGCTATTCTTGTGTAGGTATTATTATTTATTTATAACTAGCTGACCCTCCACGACTTCGTTCGCGTGGTATCCTACCTCTATCCTACTGATACCCCCACCTCTACACTACCGATACCCTACCCAAACCCTACACTACCCCCACCCTACCAATACCCTACCCCAACCCTACCTCTACCCTACCTCTGCCCTATCCTACCCCATATTTTCTCACCGTTTAAACCTTCCCTGGACTACGACAAACATTTCAAAACCAATATCAGCTAAATCGGCCCAGCCGTTCTCAAGTTTTAGCGAGACTAACGAACAGCAATTGATTTTTATATATAAGAAGAAGATTGCATTAGTGCCATTATTAAATAATCATATTTCCTAATGTCATTTCTTATCTTATCTTTAATAGGTAGGTACTAGGTAGTCATTTTATTAAGTGTGTTCATCATAAACTAGACCAATCTGAAGATAATGTGTAAACCGGTCTATTATGTCTTACCTATCAACGCTTTTCAAATTTAATGCAACTTTTTGATTGAATATCCTACTTTTAAAATGCCTATTTATTAATTTTGCTAATCCCTCTCTAAGTCGTAATACTTGGTATCTGAATATTTAAACCAAGTTAAAAAAAAACTTTACATTCTTTAGCTAACACATCTGCCTGTCTATCCCCCAACACATTACAGCTCAACATTTAACGGCGTCACATTTCAAGACATTAACTTTCACTGGCTGATAGTACTAGGCACCAGTGAGAGGCAACTACGTACCTGACCATGTAATTATATGAAAAAAGCTTTCTTTTGACATCCATTGATTGAATTATTATTATTATCATCTTTTATAGATGGCATATTTTAAGACAGTAGATAGTTTGCAAATTTTTTTTTATAGGTAAGTACCTATTTATTATTTTGAGATTTCTTAGGATTCCTTTCTACTTTCCGATCATATGAAAAAAGTGTCCATTATTTATAAACTCACACCAACATTTATGTAGAAATGTTTATTACCCAGTAGGAAAATAATAAAATTTTATTAAAAACTTTTTCAGTAGCTAGGTACCTAAGTAGGTAGACAACATGTACAATATGTAGACATTTTAAGGAAAGAGAATAGATAGGTACTTACAGTTAATGTAAATTAAAATGTTGTTCGGACAATATTCTGAATTGAAACTTATAATACAATTCTGAGACTTATTCTTCAGTAGAAGAGCAGCATTACAAAGAGAGGGTTGTAATCGGCCTACGTCTCATTGTACCAATCAGCTCATCACAATCTATCAATTGTAGGCTTTATTGTTGATAATTCAATGTGATGGTAGGTTTCACATTCACTGTCTATATATGTATTACTCTGACCACCAGTAAGATAAACAAAAATATGTATATATACACTTACAACAACTACCATTTGCCAAACCAATAAGGCGGACAGTTGCACATATGCAGGCAATTAATTGACTCTTTTTCCAATGAAACATCTGCGCATTTCTTTGTAATTAGTGTCTTTACGAGAATTAAATATGCTTGTTATGGCAACCACTTGTAAATACTCATGTTTACGAAGTACAGTTTTGCAGTAACTTCTGATTATTTTAAGAGTATAATTTGTGTTTGTGAAATTTTGTAATTTATTTACCGATCGCTTGGTGTTGGTAATTATAGTTCCACCAAAGCATGACAAGTACTGTATATGTTCTTAAATATTTGTGGAATGGTTCATCCAAATGTAATGTTGTTAATTTAAGTTAATGAATGAGTCATCAAGTAACAACAATAACTTGCAATAAGTGCATATTTGTTATGAGAATAAAGTTATCTTTCAATCAAGATAACATAGCAATTGTTTGTGTGAATTATTAATCCAAATAAGTCCTAGTATTACTGTAAACACAATGTTAGCTTTGAAGTTAAAATGCAACAATTTAATTAAAAGATAAAACAATGTTTAATCTGATAAGTGGAGAATTCATATTCATCCTATCTACACAATTGAACAATAAAATTGCTTTCCAGAATGTCTATTACAACAAAAATCTCATAAAAAGAACAATAAATAACCGATTCAATATTAAATCATGATTGTGTCATCAATAGAAAGTTTGTATGCTGGCAGAAGTAATCACTTAGGATACAGCAGTTTGTCATTATGTTTCACAACATTAATTCATCACAACAAACCTTTTCGACTCAATTATAGGTAATTTGAACTACGTCTTAGAGTATCGTGGGCTAACCTTGTGAATCAGCTGACGACTGTCTTTGTCTCGACTGCCCTAAATATATCCACGTAAACGCTGTAGCTAGTGATAACGTGTGGCGCTTACCTCTTCTCGTCGCTTCAGCCACCGGCCGCAGGGGCTCTCCTCGAGGATCTCACTCTCGTCCTCCGAATCCTCCCCGCTTTCCCGAGGAGACTTTCGCTCCTTGTCGATGCTCCTGCCACCCGACATAACACCGATATACAACACCAAAACGTCGAACAAAACCACCACACAGTCGATGAATACCTCACAGACGTTTTTTACAAGAAAACACTTGGTATATTTTCAAAATACACTTTTTCTCGTAACCATAATATCCAAGGCTGAATCGCGAGACGTCACTATAGTTTCTTCCCAAACCATTATTCTTTACACGACACTCGCTATGAACCTTTTGCTTGACGAATAATACAGTTGATTTATTTGTCTAGAGCAAACGATAACACACAGCGTCTCCACTGAGCTTATTCATGATAATTGAAATAAATTGTCCGCCGGCGTAGCTCTCGACGTATTTCTATCCGACACAAATATAAATCCATAGTGACATTTTTACTTCTTTTTTCTGTCACCCACCACAGACAATACATGGAGTGAAACAGTGAGAAACTGTGATGCAAAAAATAATATTAAAAGATATAGATTTATAAATTATTACAATTATTCCGTGTTATAATCTAATTTTTATTTGTTATTGCACAAAATATATTTATGATAATTTTAAATTTCTCAAATTACATTACTTTCTACACTGTCTACAGAAGCGCCATCTGTTATTATAATTTTGTAGATGTGCTACTGTAGCTTCACCCAGCAATCGGGTTAGATAATTATGAGTTCTTCTGTTATTTTATGGTACTACTAAAGAATTAGCAAATGAATTGATTTTCTCGTAGAACGTTGACCTTTTTATTTGGCAATTTCGTTTAATTTTTGATTATGATGTTGTGAATAGAGACGTCTATTATTTTTGTTCAAAAGTGTTTATCCGTGCCGTGAAGTACTAAGTACAATACTTCAAACATACTTTAATAGATGGCGTTGTAACAAATTCGTATAGAGTAGCATTTTTAGTTGTTTTTTTTTATGAAGGTACAAAAAGCCTGCATAGTCGGTTTTTTTTATATTAAACTAGCTGACCCGCCGCGACTTCGTTCGCGTGTCATCCTACACTACCAATACCCCTACCCTACCCCTGCCTTACCCTACCCCCTACCCTACCCATACCCCTACCCTACCCTACTCCTACCCTACCCCTACCCTTGAGACCGACTTCCCGACTTCATATTAAAAGGTCTGTTTTTAGGGACTTCGTTTGCGTGGTATCCTGCCCCTACCCTACCCCATATTTTCTCACCGTTTAAACCTTCCCTAGACCTCCACGAACATTTCAAAACCAAAATCAGCTAAATCGGCCTTTTTTTTTCTATAATCTTCCAGCCTCCAGCCTAGACTTATCGATCTGATTTAGGTAACTTCTGTCGAATGCCTGAAATTATCTCACCTCGAGGGTTGGTTTAAGTACTTAGTATTCCCATATTCATTGAATACCTAACTAATTTGGGGTAAGACCTAACTGTAATTTAGTACCTAGTAAACTATCTGACAGTAGATATTGTTGACTGCTTACTGATCAGGTAGGTGCTTATACTACCTAACTACACATAACTACCTACTCCAGGGGGCCTACCACTACCACCGTCTCTTAAAACAATATTATTTTATAATTACTTTGCCTTGCACACTGTTGGATTTTCATCGCTTGGCTCAGCTCCGAGAGTTGAAAATCCAACAACAATAAAATTAATATAAAAATATTTTTAAAACCAAGCTTTTTTTGTAAATTTTCAATATTGAGTATTGGATATTGTATTGTCACCAGAAATAAAGGTGTATGCAAAATTTCAGCTTAATCGGATATCAACAAATGGTCGAAAAATGGTTTACAAATTTTGAAAGGACAACTTATTTACATACTTACATACGAACAGTGCAAGCTAAATAAAAGCTTGTAAAAATAACAAAGTACCTAATATTGAAATAATATTGAGCGATGGCGGCAGGCCCCCAGGTGAACCATTTCCAGTGGCGTTAAATTGAACGTACTCGATTCACATAGTACCTAATCACATTATTGGTTACAATAAAGTGAAACGGCTTGTTTATACAGAGCCAGTAACTGGCACCTGTGGCTATCGACATACACTGACGTCACTTGACCGTGTCGTTTACATGATCCCACTTACTGTTTCGTTTGTGTTCCGGATGGGTCTTAATGTATGCGGCCAGCTGACAGCTACACATCATACATCACAGACGTGACCACATTAGTCAGCAGTCCAGTAGTTAGTGGCAGAATAGCGACGTTTACGACAGCCGCCATTACCGGTCCGAATGGCTGGCAACACAGCAGCAGATAAAACTCAAGACCATATCAGTTGTTCCTAGTTTGTTAATAACTTACAAGGAGACATTCACGTATAGCTTAAACATTCACATACTTATAGGCTATAGGTTGGTATGTTCATTATGTAGATAAGGAATTTGCTGAAAAAAGAAACCAATAAAATCTATCTTCTAACCATAAAGTAGATTATCTACGCAGAAGCCTCGTGGTAACAAAGATTCTTGCAAAAGAATTCGCCCGGCTAGTTTTCCCTTCCTGCATTTCCTTCTACAAAACCACTTTCAAATATTTACGAAAATCCTCATCTGTTGTCAATGTTACCATCCTTATAAATAGGAAGGCTTTACGTGCGGACGGTTGACTGGCCGGGTGCGGAAAACAGCCAGATTTGCACTCACGAGCCGAACTTCCAACGACTTTGGGACGTTTTGGTGTGTTGTGGGATTCCATGTTATTATTGTATCCGCTATTACTTAATCCTAGTTATTACAAAAGAAATAGACGACGTAGGTTCTGGGGTTTAGGGGTTTTGGCGACACGGTTGGCGCAATTGAGCGATTGGCAGCTACGCGTGTCGCGGGTACCATTCCAACACGGAACAAATATTTGTATGGTCTACACGCAAGGTTTAGTTGTTTGTTTGTGAGATTATAGGATTGTTAACGCACCCACAATACCTACAGGAGAAAATGTTTGTAAATTATGTTCAGTAAACCTTTGATATTGATTACAAGAAAAAACCATCGCATCGATAAAGTACCAACTAACTCCGCAACCTTAACATCATTTAATTAAAAGTTAGACAATACAAATTGAGAATAAAGTCCACTTAATTAGGTAACTAGTAAGAGCTTGAACAGGTGCTCGACTGTTCGCTTATACTTTACGATGAGACGTCCAGATTCCATTGAGGAAATCGTCGTCACGATTTTGAAAATCTTTTTTATATAAAAGACCATTAGCTTTTTTTGCAAAATTAATGTGCCAATTTTCAGCATTCGATCGCTTCAATCAACAAAAAGATCGTCGGTTGATTGGCGCTGTGAGCAAGTGGCTAATCTTTTTACTACGGAAATATTTTTGGCACCCATAACTCGAGTTGATTTGAGAGAGGAAGCGTTTAAATATTGTGGGTTCTTTTCCGCACTGAACGTATTATATTATTAAAGCCCACGTAAAAGTGGATACTGAGATTTTATCTGGGTGACTGTGCAACTAGGTACTTACGTAAGTGAGCTTGTGTTTGTATAGTGTAAACAAAAAGCAACAAAGTTTTTCTTGGGGAATGTCAATCGATGGGCAGAATACATATTATTGCACACAGGAGGAAAAAAAAAAACAAAACTTAAAAAGGGTAATCCAATGCGCGGTGTTACCCCGTCAGCGATTCCCACCGAGCGACATTAAGATGGAAAGAAATTCGATCGGTCGATCGTCTGCCCCAGCCTTAACTTTACCCTGGAGGGCACAAAAACTGCGTTTAATCTTCCAAATGCCTGTCCCCAATTGTTTGATGTGCCAAATTGTCTTTTTGTTGGCAAATTCTGTGAGCAAAGGTAAACGGTTGAGCGCTTACTTTCAGTTTATTCTGTAATATTGGTTCGGTGAACAAGTACCAATAATTGTTAAGAAAATAAAAATATTATAGATAAATAAGAGTTATTGAGACCAACTGTGGATGTAAGATGTAAGGTACTTACCTACTTACTGGTGGGATTTTTCTGATTAAATTATACTCGTAAGTATCTTGTTGTCATGCTTTCTTCGTTCCTTATTATTTTGAACTGTGCCAGTTTATTTATTTTTCTTAAAATACTAAGTATCTTTAAAACTAATCTTTGCTAGTTAAAAATAAAGCAATACCTAATGCTCACTGACATGAATTTTCCCATAATACCAATCACTCGACTAGTTACGTACCGTGGTCTATTATTGCCATCTAATAAATATGCATCGGTTCGATCGCACTGCAAGCGATATAGCGGTAATCATCATACACAAACCTACCTACCTAACTTTGATGTATCTATTATAGTAGAAATAATTGGTATTGTTGCAATTGGATTAGATAGTATAGGTACCTATTATGAACTGCTTATGTGACGCCGAAAGCTTTCGGAAAATTACATACCTATTATTATATTCCGATATGAAAATTATCAGAATGAATAAATAATAAAATATGTAATTAACTATCAGACCAAGATGTCAATGTTGGCATCTTAGTTACGAAAAGCACAAAGTAATAATTATCAAAATCGATTTTCATTCAGAATGACAGGTATTATTATTATAAATATTGCTAATACAATATATTTGCTCGTGACAGCTCTTCAAACTTATAGGTTACTGTGCCTATAAATACGCAAAAAGGAGCGAATAAAAAAATAGCCTGTCTCGCAAACTGTTAGTGACACGCACTCCGGTCCTCATCCACTTCCGACGATCATGCAAACATCAGTATAAATCAATATGGCTGCTTGGCTAACTATGTCATGGTCTTATTTCATCCCCATCCCTTATTGTGGGAGAAAAGTCTAAGTTCACGCCTATTTTTTCCTTCCGATTAAATTCGTGGCGGCTCCAGAGGCAATTTAACTTTGGTGAACGTATTTTAAATGTTTGCCGGGTGCTTGCTTGACGTGGCTGGCGGGGTTTATGGGGCTAGCGGGGCTAGCGGGGCTGACGCAGCTAGGGGGGCTCAAGGGCCTGCTGTGAGAGAATTTGGGATTTTTACGAGAATTAAATTGGTGTGATACTGTTTTCGTATGAAATTTAGATGAGTTTTCAACTTGGTTGACGTCAGAAGTTAGGGTGTTGAACAGTTTCGTATATTTGATTAAGTACGCGTGCGCGGGAAGGTGCTGCGCCTATTTTAAGAATTTCGCTTAACTTTGTATATCGTCTATTTTGTGTACCTCTTTGGTGAAAATCTTCCATTCGAAATCTGCGAATATATTTTTTCTATTAATATGTCTACGTTTCAGAACATTCCATTCACAACAAATAACTATTGATATTAATAGTATCAATGAAAACTTCCTTCCTCCTTGACTAGTCGACTGTTATGAGTGATCGAGGTACGAATGAAGCTGCCACGTGCTGCACGAGGCGCGTTATCTCAACGCAGGCACTGGTTTAGATAACAAACGTATTCTTTATAAACGTTGTTATGTGTCAATAATATACAGTCGATGGTGACGTGTCTAAGTCGTTATAAATTACTTTGAAGAAGAAAAAGAAGAATTTAAGAAAAAGAAGATGACTAAACTAATATTTTTCTTGAGTGTACATAGTAATACATGTTCTATGAAACCTGTTTAATCTTGGATCCTTCGTCTATTTTACTTTTTCATAACAGTGATTGTGTGGCGAGCTGTGATCGATGTGCGACCTCCGGCCGGCAGTTCTTACAGAGTGAGAGCAGACAGCTATTTGTGCCGCCACTTCCAGCCGCTCGCAAATACATCAGCCAATACTCAGCTTTATTTAAGAGGATAGTTCTTCTACGCGAGCTTTTTGCCGAACGTTTCATCGTAATAGTCATAACATGACGCTAGAAGATTTTATTGTCATCGATGTAAGCCCGGGTTACACACGATATGTTGTAAATAATGTAATGTAGTCAAAATTATTGTAAAAGATTTTTAAGTAGATTCTTGCCCATTCTTCTCCATCGGATACTACCTTTTGGCAGATACAACTAGATTCAACTCTTTTTTCTTGTACCTATCTATATGACGTTCAAAAGTGCATTTAATGGTCTAGTTGAAGAAAGTACTTTTATTTTCTCGCGTTCCTTTTCCGTTGCTGATGACGCTACGAATATTTATAATTACTACGCCAGCTACGCCGTAGTAGCACATGGCTACGGAATTGCTACGACGTGAAAAAGTAAAACAACATAGATTTCTTATTACCTAAGACCTAAGTAAAAGATTTGCTTTCTTTAGCATTTATATATACTGAAACTGAACGCTAAACCAACCGAGTAAAATGTAAGTGTAATGCTTGGTATTGAATATGTATTTTTATTAGCAGATATTTTTTAGAGCTTAGATTTTTTTTCGTAATAGGTAAGTACCAAAGTTTTAAGTCGTAAAACATTCGCCACCCTTACGTCGGGTGTGCGAGGGTATTTGTCTCCGAGCTGTGCAGTGCGCCGGCTGCACTCGCTTTATAACGCTTATTACACCGTCACCGGCTTATGGAACTAAATTCAATCAATTTTACTTTTGATACAAATGGTTCATTACTGAGTTTGACGCCGTTCCCAACTGCTCAAAGCCTAGCCATATTAATGGTAAACAAAAATCGTCCAGGTTTGTTGCAGTAACATGATTTTGTGTTGCTCTAAACATCAAAAGATGTACGTTGTTGCTGGTTCTGTCGAAAAGCTACGCCGTAGCACTTAGCTACGCTTTCGTAGCACGCGGAATTATGTAATAATCGCACGCAAATTGTACATATTTCTCCACAAGCCCGCGTCAGTTTCGCCACAAAACAGATTGGTACAGTAGGTCTATTTCTATACTACGAGCTGAAATATATACTTAGACACGTATCTACGTACATCGTGTACAAGTGCACTTGCGACTGGAATTCCTTGGACATAGTTTGAGATCGCCGTACGTGTCTATGCGTATGAAGGTAACCTTCTGTTCGTACGTTTTTAATTGGTCGGCCTCCTAGCCCTGAGGGTGTGTGTTCGCGCCGACACGATCATTGAGTAAGGATCGAGACTTCGCCCCCGGATGCGAACAGAATCGTTAAACAGGGGTCTAGACTAAACCCAGGTAATTTTATGGTTTAAATATGGCTATGATTATGAGAAATATTGGCGACGCGTGCCCGAGGTACTTAGTGTGTCATTGCTCGTGTTTAATTCGTAAATTTTTTTAGTTGACTTTAAAATATGTTTTACGTCTCATAAGCATCGAATCTATCTGCCATCATAAAAGTTGCAAACATTAGCTTGAAAGCAAAGGAATTTGCGGGGGTTAAAAAACAGAAAATACATCATCTGTTAAAAGCTCATCATGTTTATTATTTTTATATATAATACGTACCTTGTTCATTTGAAGAAGAAAAAAAAGGTATACGAAAAAAAATCATCTTTATTATTTTTCTCGTTATTTTTTTAAGCTTAAGACACTCAGACAAGTGACGTAACAGAGCACTCACAACATTATTGAAATGTTCATGCAAGATTGCTTGTAGGTATCCTCACATCTCTTTGTGTGACTGTTCATAACAATATCTTGTATTTCAATAAATAATAATAAAGTATGCTTATGTAGTTTTGTGTCATAGGATACATTCTATGACACAAGACTACATAGCATACTTATCATTAAGTTAGTTTACTTATTAGCGTGGGTCGCCGTTGGGCCGCGGACGGACAAAAACAGCCCGCCGGGAATGATTTACGACCCACATAGTTACATAGTTGGCGCTAATTCAATTGTTTGTCCCCACAGCGCCGCTCACGACCAGGGTCTACCTACAGTAATAGCTCGCAGTAATTAATGACTATGTTACAGCTAATACACACCAAGATGAATTGTTGTACATTTTCCCCAAATGTATTTTTTTTTTGCACATTTCATTCATCTCGTAATAGACCATCAAACTTTCCATAATAATTTGTTTTACTTAATTTGCATTGTTGAGACTGCACAGCATAAGTACAAATAGAACAGATAGTAGTCAAGTAGCTGACTACAACTCCTCATTAGTTTAGCGTTGCCCAAAGTCTTGCGGTCTTGGTCTTGTTCTTGCATTTTGGGCAACACTAAGCGTTGCCCAAAGTCTTGCGGTCTTGGTCTTGTTCTTGCATTTTGGGCAACACTACATTAGTTACACATGTCTGCGCAAGCGCGACTGCTAAGCGGGTTTAGAAGTTCTCAGTAGCAGCCCGAATTTGGAAGTGGGTGGTGTGACCCCACCATGTCTCGGCCTGCTCGTAAAGCCTTTCCTACACCTGATCTATCCCCGGTCGGGTCGTGTCGGGTTGCCGTCCGATTGGACTTTGAGAGTGATTGAAAAGTGGATGCATCTGTGTTTATGCACACACTTGTGTACTGTAATATGACCTGCGTACTTGAGTCTCTATTGAGATTCCGATTATTGTTAGTCGAATATTGTTATGTCATATTGTGTTCGTTTAAAATGTTAGTCATGAATCTCGACTATTGTCTTGGCTGGCTAGCACTTTTGTTTTGAAGGAAAAGTTATCTTATGTCGACTTCTTGTTACCAGATATATATAAGTAATAACACTTAGCTATAAATGAACTTCGGGTACTTGCAATAACTTACTTCTATTAATAAAAATATACGTAAGTACCTATTCAACTGAATTTATAACCATATTGTCGAAAATTATTGCACATAATAAAACATGGTCGGCCGTAACGTGAACCGCAACGGGTTATGTTGCTCATTAACGAAACAAATGGACCATAGCAAACTAAATAAATGTTTACCACTTATTAAATATTGCTTTTAAGAATAAAACTAATGTGCAATGAGCAAACAAGTAACATGAAGTGTACCTATATTGAAATCATCATCAAGTTTGTGTCCTCTCGTTGGCTCTCGTACAGTTAAATCCGTTTAGTAGTTTAGCAACTTCTAAACTAATTTCAACGAATTACGTGACATTGGATTTGTCTTGATCCAGATGGGGTCCTAATACAAATTACTAAAACTAAACGTGTTTATTTAAAAAGGAACTGCAGAGCATGAAACGAGAGTATTTGTCGTGGTCGCATGCCACCGTGAAAATATATTATTCGCTCCACAAGATGCTACGCCAGGCGACCACAGAAAGAACATGAATATTATCTTGTTTCTTTTCAGTAATTTATTTTCGTAGTTGAAATCTGAATTTATATTGATTAAGGCTGCGTTTCCACTAGAGATGTGTGGGGATGCGTAGCGAGGGATATTTGTCAAAAAATGTCAACGACATCACTTAGTTTTTATAAATTGAGCTAAGTTAGTTCTATAATTGGTTAGTTTCACACACATCCCTCACCACGCATACTCAAACGTCTGGTTAAAATGTAGTCTAAATCTGTACGCCTCTGAATATTGCCGGACTGTAGACAGATGCAATACATTTCTTGTAACAATCATTTACTTACTTTCACCTGTTCCGGTGTCAAATCAAATCTTACAACTTAAAGTTGAGCCACTTCCAGATGTGTGATTGAACTGAAATTTGGTGTAAAAGTGCATATAAAATCTTGATTTGAAAAAAGTGTTTTCGATAGAACTTGTTTCAAGATTAATACCATATTTATACTGTCTGAAATTAGAGCTAATATAAGTCTAATATAAGTAGGCAAAAAATAGCTTTATATTATTTTACTTCATTGTACAAAAAAAAACAATACAAATTACACATTAAAAAAAAAATGTGTAATTTGTTTTCTTTTGTCTAATGTTTATCTCTCGCTTTATTCTACTTAATTGGATGTAAAAAAATAACTGGTCTGTTTTGTTCACTAATGACACACAAAGAGAAAGGAAAATGTATTGTAATACCACGCCTATTAAGGATCTCTAAGCATTTAAGGAAAATGGTTTATTCTGTCAGCGACTTACAAACGAACTTAAGTACCTAAGAAAGTAATTATTGTACTTTTGTTTCGTCATCGAAATTCTGTAATTAAGATACCAATTTTATTTCAACAATCGAGATGATAGATAAATGGCACCTAATTTTTACTGTTCTATTAGCATTTACAAAAAGTGGTGTGAGATGGTTCGGTCATGCTGAGAGGATGAGTGAAAGACGATGAACAAAAGGTATGGTAGATCGCCATAGGAAGACCTAAACTGACCTTATTGGTGAGGTTCTTCAGAAAGGTCAGGTGCGGAGTACTCGTAACCAGCGTGTTTGTATGACGAGATGTATAAACGTAGATAAGGCAAAAGCAGTATCGTAGCAGGTGGCGTTCTGTTTTTGCCTACCCCTTTGGAAAAAGGCGTGAGTTTATGTATGTAATTATGTACGTATGGTGTGAACTAAACTACAAGCCAATGAATATTACAAAATTAAGTTTATCATCAAAATCTTCGCAGAGAGCAAAATAGAAGAACACCTACACTACATGACTCGTAAGTTTTGCTCAATAAAATTATTAGAGCTTACTCTTGACATTTGCAACGCCCCTGCATCCACTCTGCGCATGAAAAGATTAAACATAAAAGATTCAGTAAGTAATATCCGTTTCGCGTCACGATCACAAAGAGATCATCCTGTACCTGTCACGGATGGCGGAAGACGTGATAAAGGTGAGCGCGCTCATTAGTCGCCGCGCTTCAACGCGCGCCGCTCTTGGACGCACACCCCTGCCCTGACGCATAAGTCATATTAAGGTGACGTTTATTTACAAATTTTTCGTAGTTGTTTCTTTTTTTGTAATTAATTTTCGTGATCTAATTATACTGCCGCTGCTTGTGGAGAAACGAGAAAACATTTTTTTTTATTTTTTTTTGCGTTAGCATTTGATGTTTACATTACTAAAAAGTATAGCCTTAATGTGAAATGATACATTTCCTTTACATACCAACATTCAGAATTAAGAAAGAAATTAAAATAACTTTTCCTTAAAAAAAACGACATCATTAATTTAACCATGTACCTACCTAACGTATGTGCCCTTAAGTTATATTAATTCAAAGTGACGTTTGCTTGTTACGACATGAAACGGATCGTGAGAAGTCGTTCCAGGTCGGACGCCGACCGTAAACACGTACATAATCCTCAAATAAAAATGTTCACTTTCAAAACACAATTTAAATATATCTTTTTCAGTCTGTTATTCAAAATGTTATTTGAAAAACATTGAAGGGAGCTACAGAAATAAATGGAATTTGACACTGTTTTCGTAGGTTTATTTAAGGAAAGTGAAGGCAATCCAATTAAGGAATAATCCTTCTAAATAATTGATTTTGTTCTTGATTGGAGGCAACTGTAAACCTATGTACTTAGTTTCCAGATATAATTATTATCTAGTTTGGAACTAAACGTACTTATTAGTAAAATGTTTATTTTCAGTAAAGTGTTTTCTAATAAGTGGTTTGTGGCAATCAAGTCGTGTTTCCTGTTGAAAAAAGAAAAAACGATACTATAGTAGCAAAGAGCTTTTAAGGTTTTCTTTCTCTGAAAAATAAGTAATTATTTCTTATGCCGTCATAGCCTCGTGCACTATTCTGATAAGAATAGAATTTTCTAGAAACAACATCTCTGTAAATATCTTCCAATTAAAATAAAGAGAATAAATGGATATCACCTTTCCAAAGAATAAAAGAACAACTTCTGGTCCAAATAAAACACGCCTGTCGTCACTTCCGGTAGAAGCCATAAATAATCACATTCCGTCCGCCTTCATTATATATTTTTTGGTGTAGACAGGAACTATAGAACGCCGCCCGCTACATCCGTATTATGTTCACACATGCGAATGCCGTTTCCCGTAATCTCATATCAGTGTCTATCAAAGTGAATATGAAACACTATTGCTAAAAATGTTTCGAAACTAGAGGCTTTTTGGACAAATTGAGACTAAGATAAGATTGCTAACGTTCTGCAGCTGACCCTTTTGTTTGTATCATGTTTTCCTGGGGCTTTTTTTCACAGTCCCCTTACAGCATATAACTTCCATCAGTTCCATCCGTCTTATAAATACGGAAACATAATGAACATAGTGTGACCGTACCCTAACTATACAGGGTGTGTCACCCCGAGCCTGCTATCCGATACCCTGGTATACATCGCCCGCCACAGCACACAACACATTCAATTAATCGCAACCGCTTGTCACTGAAACGCTTCTTCATTATAACCTTTATAACAAATAGAAGTGCTTCCGTTCTCGTACGCTTGCAGTCTTGGGGACGCACTGGGCGGAATAAACGCTGCGGTTTGTTACTAAGGACCTGTCAATTCAGGATGCTAAGACTGCAGTCGATCAACATCAACTAGTTCTAGGTAGTCGATATTGATCGGCTCGTATCTGTCGCGTCATAGGTACATTTATTATTTTTCTCTTTAAATAACTGTCATCGTAAAGCGCAAGCACGTTATATACACAGAAAATACTAATAGGGGAAACATTATTATGAGTCTTTTGAGTGCTAAGGCCTAACTAAATTAAAAGAAAAATATAATGACTGAAATGACTTTTATTTTAGGTCCATCGTCTTCACATTAGTATATTTATTGTATTAATGTACCTACTACATATATATTCTTTAAAAGAGTATGTATGGAGTTTCTTACCCATTCTTCTTCAGACGATAGTACTTTTTGGAATGGGCAAATAGATTCCATTTTTTTTTCTCTTTCTTGTAAAATGACGTCAAAAAGTGCCTTTCAATCGTCTAAAATAAACAAATGATCTGACTTTGCCTTTATATAAATAGTGTATGAGAACAAGAAGACGGCATTGCAAACCGTCGCGTGTGACCAACCCAGTGCGTATTTGTTTACGATGTACACAAAGTGTCGGTGTTGGTACGGCCGCAAATCCTATTTCCGCTATCGCGCCGACCTCAGAAAGAAGCGAGGCAGTGAGATCGAACGCCGGAACACTCGCTCTCACAAGTGTCTAGTCTGTCACTTGGGACTATAGGTACTATGATGCTGAAGTAAAATATACAAAAGCTTTTGCTTCGTATCTAAATATTTTTCTCTTTAGCCTTTATCTTGGATACTGTGACATAGTTACGCCTTGAAGTATTTTTACTATCAGATTTGTTAAGGAATTTGCCACAGTTTACAACTGAAGTCTTTTGACCTAAGCTTCAATATAATATTCCAACCAAGAAATGTTACCATGTTATACGCTTTTCTTTTCGAACCAAAGACATGGAATGTGGACAGGGAAGAGTGGACACATGGAAAATGATTCCATTTCCTGTCTCATTGATATTCAGCTGCACTGGGACGTCAGCCTTTGTTGAGATGCAGCTTTTGATCTCAAGACAGCCTCACACGGAGAGGGCTTTGTGACTTTGATTCCTTTTAAAATGTATTTTATATTACTGACTGATTACTTGTTTTTTCACTTAAAATATCTGCCAAAAGATCTAAATTTAAAGTACGAAAATATTTGTCGACCTTCATTAATTTTAAATTCATCAATTTTATTATGAAAATACTCCATTCAAAAAATTTAGCAGCAAACGATCTCTTGGAAAATCTGTTTTTAATTTCCAATCGACCGACTTTGAAAGATGCCCTATTCAAACGTCGACAGAATTCATCAGATTAAACTTTGAGAGCAAATCGAGTCAGTCATTAGAAAGTTGACAACCACAAGATTAATTAGGTAATTATATAGACTATAGCTTTTGCGCGTGGCTTCACCCGCGTGGAGGAGAAAAAGTATCCAATATCCTAATCCAGGTCATGGTCTACCCGTGTACCAAGGCAGGCACCATCCAAATCCTTGTAGCCGTTGACAAACATGCAAACTGTATATTAAGAAAGTAGGATAGCGGCTATTCTATTGTTACAGACATTAATGAGCAGTTTACGTGATACGAGACGCTGACCACTACACAACTGAATTATATTTCAACCACTGTAAGCTCACGAGATTCAAAAGTAAATCGACCCCATCAATAAATTCGTTATTCCAGCACAATATACCACTCTAATTGGTAAAGTTTGTGACACGTTAACGTCCGCAACATGACTAAATAAGCACCAAACTGTTTGAGACATGTTCATAGTCGGCACAAAAACAAGGACATAAACATTTCACGCTACTTGCACTTCAATAGTGTCCGTGTTTCGTCTCAGCGTTTATTTGGAGCATTTAAGGAACAGCAGGAAGGCAATGGACGTGCGGGGAAGTTAATGAGTTGAATGAAATTAATGTTCGGTGGGACGTCGACACTGAATAGGTAGGTACAGAGGGTTCTATACAGGAAACACACGCACCATACACGCATTTCCTGTACACAAGGCTTGTTTAAGATCGCCGGACGTACGCGTCTAATGTGTGCATGCGCCTGATGTCGTTCGTTGTATGGCGCCGGCTTATCGCTTCGCACGCTTCTATGGTCTTCTGTATCTATCTATTTTGTGTCGTCATGAATTAGGGCACGGTTCCACTTGTGTGCGTGTACGCATGAACTGAGTAGCGTATTGACAAGTTTGTTGGAAGCCTTTTTTATTTCGTTTTGTTGTTTGTGACGTTAATATGCGTTTCCTGTTGTTTTCAGGAAGTTTCTTGTTAAGTGGTAGGAACTATGTACCTATTTCAGAACAAGATGTCTGTCTTGTAGGTATGGTAGGTATTTTTATTTCATAAGAGTGTTCTTATGAAATAAAAATACCTATGTTATTTATTGAATTTAATAATGGTCTGCATGATTTATTGTTGTCTTACAGTAACTATTTTTTTGTAAAAAAAACCTGTAGAAAACATCCAAGATTAAACTACTAGGTATAACTAAACCTAGAAATACAAGAAAATAACAACACAAAATTAAATTCCACGAGACACAAGGGTTGTACACGTTAAAACTAAACAAAAACGCTTGAAACTTTCCTAACTGCACTTCACATAAATGAATATTAAAACCTAGATTAATTTACAAATCCTATCTATATCCTAATCACAGTGCAATTATAAACTTTCAAAACATCTATTTAACATGTGTGTAGATGCCCTAAGCTCACGTCTGGACAAACCATTGTCACCTATGGCCATACTGAAATAAACCTTACCCTCCATAATATAAAGACTATACAAACGCAAACTTAACTTTGTAATTAGTTTAGGCTCTGTTTACAGAGTTATTGAAATCTGAATCTTATGACCCCATTTTAACGTTCATAATTGGGCGTTTCAGTTGAAGTCATGACGACGTCTGGATAGTTGGTGAATTGAGCACCGTCTGGCCACAAGTTGAGTCCGTGCGCTGAGATTATGGAAGTTTGCTTAACACAGCAATATTAATGCGAAGTCCTAGGTAAACATGAATGTTCAAGAGTTTCGGCTCGACGATGGCTTAACGATATATAGTACAGCCTCGTGTAGGTACTAGATTAAAATAAATCTTTTTAAGAAACCGAGACACAAGTTTTTTAGAAACACGTACTCTCCTAAAAATTTCCATTTTGATTTCCATAAAATATTAATAAATACGCTAATATTCTTACTGATCCACTTTGGGATCCCGAAAGTGCCTGACTTATAACGACTATAAAACCACGGATAGTTGAGGGCAGACAGATCGATCGGTAGAGAAGATGTCCTTTCAAAGGCAAACAAGTTTGTGTGATCCACAGATAATAAAGAATACTTATGAATGATATTATTAAATGATTTGTAGAACTTGAAGCTAGTTTCATAACTTTGATTAGAGTTTACACAAGTTCGTGTCTTGTAATAATATTTTCATTGTATTTTTCGAAAACTATTATTATCTACGTGATGCCATTACACTTTTGATGACCATTAAGTTACGAGAGCTAGCCTATAACAGGCTAGGCCTAGGTGGACCTACCAGGAACGTGTGAAGTAATTTAAGGTTCGATGTTTATATTGTAAACACACTCGTTTCCCTCATGGTAATACTGTTTTAGTAAAGTCACGCGAAGAGAACTCTCAAAAGTGAAGCAAGTGACCATTTGGACACTTGCCTTGCTTTGTTTTGACCCCAATCGGCTCTAAAGTTATTTTCACTGTTTAAGTTTATAATGTATTTTAACTTTAATATATCGGTTTAGAAACTTTCACTTTGAACAATAGAGAAGACGTTTTGAATGCAAATGAACTCAAACTATTAATTAACACAAACTAGCCAGAATAATATATTCACAGGAAACTGAAACTTGCAGCATTAGATGGTACGAGCCCCGCTTGGCTGCGAGCCAGCACAACGGTTAACACCGTGTAAACACGCCACTCGTGCATGTTGTATCAACTGCACAGTTCGTACAACAGTTGCACAACTTACTCGTGCATACAAACTTGGGGAAAAAGGCGCAATGACGTGTTGCACTAAAAATTGCAGAAAGTTGTTAATATTAACATGTAGTTTGAGAGTCGTTCTTAGAATAGCTCGTGCGTTATGGTCAGCTATGCGCTTACTTGTGCAAATTGGAATTTGGACAAGCAAACGTGTGACGTTAAAACGGCAAAACGTGTATGTAGCGTGACAACTCTTTATTGTTTGCACAAACTGTTTGCGCTTGCAAAGCACTGCGTAAGTGTTATGTACATAAGTACCTCTACCTAGGTACAAACAACAACTTAAGTTATTAACTCCAAATCCCAAGAAACACAGGGGTGTGGACACTCCCCAATATTATCTGGAAGTCGATGGAACGATTCGTAAATCAAGCAAATCGATGCACTAATAAATTGGTTCTTATCTATATAAGTATATAGCATGTTCTTTGTTTACTCCTTTATTCATGAGGCTAATATTAAGGTACTCATCGATATTATAATCTTATATTCTATGTCGACGTTTATTATTTAGAACATAAATTAATGAGGGGGAGGGGGGAGAGTTATGAGTTTAAAAGGAATTTACTAAATCCAAAATGATACTTTGGTCAATAAGTAATTAAACATAATAACATTATGGACATTTATATCTACTGATACGTTTCTCAAAAACTCGAATGGAAAATACGCGTTTTTGAATCACCATGTGTCATTTGGAAGTTGAGTTATTAGACGGTTAACTGGCAAAGCACAAGCAGATAGGTAAATAGCTTTTGTAGATTTTATCAATAAATTTTCTTCGAGCTTAATTACTTTTTGACCAAAATATGACTGGAATACGTTTTGTATGGAGTTCACAAAGATAAAGTCTTTTATTGCAATAATTCCTGTTTCTATTGCCGAAAGCATTTTAATTTGCTCTTATATGAAACGCTATAAATAATATAAAACAAAAGTAAATACTTGTATCGTTTGAGAGTGCACGCGACACGAGTAACAACGTGCCGTTTCACAAATCGCTTTCCTGACTAAACAACATGAGATGAGCACTTCACTTTGATGAGATTTCTGAGAGACCTTCATATTTTATAGCAAACACATTACGTATATGTACGGTACATACGACGAGACTTATATGAAAAACAAACTTATACAAAAAACTGGAGATTTAAGCAAATGTTAAAAAATGGTTCTAGAAACTAAGCATACGTATTCTATACAATATGCAGTTTTAGCATACCTAGACAAAATTTGTAGCTGTTGATTAATTTTCAGAATAGTTTTCTCAGAAAATGTTAACAATTGTAGGTGCAGGCATAGCAGAACGTCGTGTGCTCAGCTGCACGTTTGGTGCAATGGCTGTACGATTGGCTGCTGCACCACGTGTCTCGAATTCGATACCCGCGAGGAAGATCTTTGAATAGCCTACAAGTGGTTGTCTCGTCTTTACCTGCTTGTGTTATGTTTGTAAACACGTACACAAAAAAATATCGCAATGATGGGAATAACATGTCACTGTCGGCTTTGGTACGTGTCTTTTCACACCCACTAGGCAGAAGTCAAACGCTGAAACTAAAACAAACTCACGTTCACATTAATGTTAGATATTGCTTATAACTACCAAACTTGGAGTCTCCTAGGAAATACCAACTCAGAATCAAATCAGACAATCTGAAACTTGTCCTAGATGTGGCAGCTGTTTAAATAATGATAAGCGAGGTATGTAGCTCTGGCTGCAGTTGCGTCCAATCATTTCATATTCCGTCGACGATGGAATCCGATATGCACAGGTACAATAAATCGGCTCTAGCTTTGCCCACGGCGAGACTAGCGTGAAATGCAGAGCCGGCATTTTGTTTAAACTTCTTCTTGTTTACGCTCGCTATTTGAATAATTCTGTAGCAGTCGTTTAGGTTTTGTTTATTTCTTACTTGCATTCTTATTTATAGGTATTAGTAGGAAATCGAGTTGTTCTTGAACAGTGCTCAGTACCATTTGATTCTGCAAGCATTCTCCGACAGTCGTTTGTCCTATGGACTGATCACCGACAGGACGTTTTGTTATTGAGAGATTCGTCGATAGAACGTTTCACCTATGAATGTTTCGCCGACAGAATGGTTCGCCTTTGTTTCTTTCGACGACAGATCGTTTTGTCTACGATTGTTTCGACATGGCTTTTTCACTATTTAACTACAAAGCCACCAAAAAGCTACAAGCTTGCTATGCAAAGACATGAACAAAGAAAATATTTTAATGTTAGACCGCCTTTACTTTTAATGAATGGTGTTTCTTTATTACCTAGCCATATTCTTCTATTTTGTTTTCGACCGAATAAATCACCACTGTACACAATATAATTGACGCAATATGGAGTTCAGGAAAAACGGACAAAGGGAACTATTATCTTTATTTCTTCTGAAATTCACTTGTTAATATACACATCAAAAGTGTCTAGGGATCAAGATGTATTTGGTAATAATAATATATTGATCCCTAGACACTTTTGATGTCTGTATATTAATATACCGTCCATAATAAAACCCGTATCCGTTACCTAAATAATTCTGTCTTGCACATGTTTCGGCGTCTAATCTATGTGTGCTATTTGTCGCATACGGTATTGCCGCCGGCAGCCGAGCGTGTGCCGTATTCCGCGTCAGTCTGCCGGAACGGCACGGCACGGTTCGCCCCGACAATTGATCTCGACAGTAAGATGTCTATCTGTGTTCAGCTTCAGCGGGGCTTTTTTTAACGTTATGTTTTTGCGCTGCGTTTGAAGGCGAAGAGAATGAAATTAAGTTTTAGATTTTATTTTTGCATTTGCTTTTGTGAACGGATGCAGAGTATTGCGGAGTGGTGAAACGTGTGCGCTTGTCAGAACTCTTTTAGATCGATTTGGATTTTAGTCATAGTAAGAAGTGACTGAATCTATCAATAACGTGATTTACAGTTCTACCAAAAAGTTATACAAGGACCTACCTGTACCTACCTAACTAAATCATGAAAACACAGATGTACAAACTGAGCCGATCTTAGTTCGTGCAGTAGGTGGCAGTATTAATAGTAGGTACTTGTTTAATAAAAGTTATGATTAATTTCCGTGCTCCAGTGTACCCCACGCGTGTAAACTTGTATGGTTGTACGCCGCAGACTGCTAACAGGGCGTTACACAGCGTTAGTGTATTTGGAAGTTTGTAATTTTCACGAGAGATTTTTTAGATTTTGTCATTGTTTAATTTTTTTTTGGTTCAGTATTTTTGTTCTACTGCAGAGCAAATACCTCTTCTCATATACAACGTGTAACGGAAAGGGTATATAAGTACATACCAAGAGCAAGGCTTCTTTGGATGATAACAAACGATATGGCAAGGGTTTTTAAATCCTATCTCTAGATGTTCGGAAATTAAGATCAACAAAGAACACCGCCTGCAGTAGGCTACTATGCGGTACTAGGCGCGCAGAATTACGAAAGAGATTTATCGTGATATTAGGCAAGTAACGTGGAAAGTTTTTGACCCACATAGTGCGGTGACACGTTTGTTATGATTTGAATTTAAGAAACATATGAATCGTAAACATATTAATTCTTAGAGTATTTTATATTGAGCTGAAACCCTTCGTTAGTTATCATCCAAAGAAGCCTTACTCTTTGTATGTAATATACCCTTTACCCTTTTACGCGTTGTAGATAAGGCACGAGCCCATTCATGCCATCATATGATACGGAAGTCGTGCTAATTGTCTGTTTTAGCAATTTTCCGTTCCGTTGGCAGTCCTTAGACATACACAGACAAACATAAAAAGCAGTCCGTAGATATAGGTAGCCATAATGCTGTACCGACAAAGGTCGAAAATGTCTCAACTGCCTTCAACATTCCGTCATTGGCAGTCTCCGTGCAATGCAATAATATAAACTATGATTGAGTTCCGAGGCGCGTTCGGAACCAATTTATTCATGGCATTAGAACTTGGCAGTGCCACCGACTGCTGCGCCGTAGTGCGACGTGATAACAGTAAGTCACTGAAATGAACCGGCCGGCGGCCGTGTGATATACTGAGTGAATACGTATGGTATGAATTATTTTGTTGCTAATCTTCGTATCTGTAGCCAAATCGGGGCGCGCTTCATACAAACGTAGTATAGTCTTATTTTGGTCAATAAATAATTAAATTCGTTAAAATATTGCAGGTAGAACAGGAACATCAACATCTAGTCCGAAATCAAGTCAAAGTCAATTAAAGCATTTAGATAGTTCATTTAGACCATTTACAGGCACTTTTGAATTGTCAAGGAGTCGGTCAGTTATTCAGATGGCTGAAGCTAGTTGCCCGTTACAAAACGCAGGTAGGTTTCTATGGAGAAGTACGAGCAAGAAACTCCACGGACACTCTTTTCAATTTTTTTGCAAAGTCATTGTATTCTTATTTCTTCTTGTGAAAAAAATGTACATAGGTGAATAGCATTATAAAAAAAAATATTAAAAAGTAAGGAAGATGTAAGTCATGGCAGTTACGAGATGACCAATGCCGACTTTTCGTAACAGGCGTTATTAAAATACCTATTTAGAATATGAATGACGTCTACTGTCTATATATAAAGCCGTCATAAATCCGGATGATTCGATACGATATGCGATACAATGGTCCACTCTAAGCCCACTGAGCTAATAAGTAAAACCCTTGAGGTCCGCTATCCTCCATAAAGCTGCGTCAAGGTGGATGAGAAAATATGCCATTAATTCATATTCCATTTGGCTAGCACAATACAATAGAGATGATATTTATCGATGCTTTGATTTATCGGTATCGGATATTTATTAAAGTAGGCATTTATCAACGATAGCGAGGGACTGTGGGGCTGTGGGGCCAGCGAGGAGCTTAGAGCCTGAACCCGATGAGCCGTACTGTAGTAGTATTATCATTAATCAATGGTTATTTCGGCTGTTAGTGTTCAGTCAATAAATAATATTGATTACAGTGATTTAAATTACGCCTCTAAATAAATCACTGTCGGCAAATCCAGCACTTAGGTAGTTTGTCCTATCCGTTAGTACTTGAATACCCGATAGGTACACACATTCTCAAAGACCATTAAAGTAATGAATACGGCCTCATCGACATTAAAAGCCTTGTTTCACCTACTACTGGATAAAAGCCTCAACAACTTCGTGCTACGATTCAAACGAATCTATAGTTTTCAGAAAAAAAAAAGAATAAAGGAAAAACAAATATAATACACGTCAGCATTGATTGAGAAAGATGGATAGCAGAGAGTTCCAACAGATAATTAATATTTGGATACTGTTGGCGAGGAAACAAATACAGAAACATTAATCGAAGAGTTTTCAGATTGCAAACACTGCAAACAATGTTGGAATACTTTCATTAAGCGAGCTGGTCATGCATGGCTCCAATTCCAGACTATTTGCTTCAACCGCTGTATTTTGTTTGTTTGTTTGTTGTGAATAGTAGATGCAATGTTAACAACCTGAATAATTGATCTACATACCACACAGTACCGTTCTTTCGTGCTGCAGGACACCGTTAATGTTGATAACATTTTTACGTTTGCAGTATTCTTTATTTTAACATCTTTTTAAAAATAAATTGAAAAAAAGTGTAAGTACCTATAAAAATTGTACTCCGCCCGTAGCGAGGTGGTTAGAGCCAAGCTGACGGTGGTTATGTATCATAAATGTCATTATTATGTGCTCGCAATTCTTTGCCTTATTTATCATAAATAGTATTTAACATGAATTCAATATTGTTTGGGTCAGAGCAATTTACATCCTAGAACTTTCCTTCGTAGATGGGAATTGTTTATTTAGATATTTAGAATATGACATAACACATAACATCACGCCTGTAATCCTCTAAGGGTTAGGCAGAGGTGTACCCAAATACACCCACATTTCGCTAGTTATGTTTAAGTCCCATGTAATAGGGGGCGAGCCTATTGCCACATTTAGAATGTAGGTATGTAATGTATGTAATATTATTTATATTCTTATAAAATTATGTAAAATAAGGCTGCGAAGCCGAGACAACTGAACATTAAGTGTGTATTTGCGTGTCGATTCTTTAGCCAATACCATAACATATAAAAACGCAATCGAAAGCAGTCAATTTTATCGATAGTTGATCGACACAGCTCTAGCTGGCCACTCGTAAAGATGGCCGCACACGGAGACGTTTTACGACACATTAAAATTAAAGTTCACGCGAACAGCGAAACGTACTCATAGCTTTATGTGCGTCATATTACAACTTATGTATTATGTACGTGATATAACATCTCAAGTGTTTGATGACACGTGCGTTTCAGGAAATTGTGATTGGAATATAGGCCATTTCCGTGTGACAGAAAAATAAAGAAATAAAAAGTGTTTTCTTGGATAGCGTGTGACAAAAAAACCTCGTGAGATGTTTAATGAAAAGTGAAAGAGGGGAAGAAATATTGAAGATGAGGAAATAAGATAAAAGATTGAAGTTGATTATTCTGAAAACTGATACTGTCGCCTAACATTTGGTACAGTTGATCAAAGAAATTAGTATACAGTTAGTTAACTTGCAGGTACTTTTAAACAATAGTGTAGTCAAAATATAAACAATTTTGTTAGTAGGTATTCCTGTTTATTCGATTGTACATAGAACTAGAAAAAAACTTAAACGACATACAAAAATTTTTCTTTGTCATTATATTTTCCTACCTACAGGAGTGTGCAATTGCACCCCCTTGCACTCATGATAGGTAGGCACTCACCAATAGGACCAACATTTACAAACATATTCTTCAGACACAAATTAGCAAGAACACATAGTCAACAAGGCAGGTTTACATGCACCAACAATAATTAAAAATATACACAGCAGTAACATAATAAAGTCTTTCTTAACGGATTACAAACTCGGTCGTGTGCGGTCCGTAACGTGATTACCGGCGGCTGTCCGGCCCGGACGGACGGACGGACGCTTTGACAGCGCGTAATTTGATTATGTACAACGTACCTATTATAATTTTCCGGTAAAAGTACCAGTAATTGGTTATCGCACGTCCCAAAGCTTCCGATTTTTGGTTACACCCGGGAAAATGGTAATGGATTTTCCGTAAATTACCAATGGGAAGCGGTGTCATGCTGTCACTTTTTTGATATAATATTTTGGATACTCGTGTTTTCATGTTAACAACCACATTACGCTTCCCCTTGTTGTCTGCGTCCGGGTAGGCAGTAGATACAGCTACTCGCAAAACAACGAAAAAAGAAAATGTCGTTTTTTAAATGTGACCGTTCGAAATTTTCAATCCCTCTTAGTAACAATAATTTCTTATTCCTCTGATTAAAGTTTTCTGAATAGACACATACAGATTATAATAACATTTAAATAATTGAAGTTTAAAAACAGCTGTTGTTGCATTAATTTCAATTAAGTAGGTACAAGAACTCTCTCTCTGCTGCACATTACATTTTCTCAGATTAATTTTATATAACTTATAAACGTGAATGTCCGTGGCAGCTTCGTGTATTACAATAACATTACTTAACAACAAATTAAAAAGTAATTAAGCATCGCATTGTAATTTAGAAAGTACATTTTTGAATATGATGAGTTATTGCCTCTAATCATATAGCCTGCTCAATCACCGGGCAACTGAGTACCGGAGGTGAGGATGCCTAGCGCTTGCATCCTCCTGCCGCAGGTAACTGGAGGAGCACTGTGTGGTTTCAGTCAATAAGAGCTTCACAGTCCCCTCCGTTCATCCCAGGGCGGATTACTGTTATAAGATTTCTACAAGATTTTGTTGTGTAAAAAGAGCGCATCTTTATATTCAAATAACTATTAACGGTAACGCCGTGTGAAAGTGCCTTAGCCATAGACCGTCATAGTCTGTAGGGTCATATTTTATTGGCAATTCCGTTCGGTTAACGTCGCAATTACGCTCGGGTATCTTCGGAGGTAAGCAGACGAGTGGCGAAATGGTCTAAGGATCGCGGCACTTGCGTTTTATAACGCACTCATATTGCACGTGATAATGTTATTCGTAATTGAGAATTGAAGATCTAGGTATATATTTTCGTTCTGTGAAGAAATCCTCACGGATACTTCACGTTTGGGGAGAATGGAGGGTCATGGCGGACGGCTACCGATTAAAACCCCTGTATTCCCCGTAGATTTTGGCTCCGGATCTAACATAATCTGAAATCTCGGTTTTCTGCATTTGTTTTGAAATTGTGATTTTATGAAAGGGTAATTTAACGTAACCGATCGTTATGATAACGATACATTCCATATACCAATTTGCTTATTTATTTTCAGCAACGTATAATAATATATTATTGTGTCGTGGGTTATAAAATGTTTCCAGGTGGACTGCTTTCAAATATTTTATCTTGTATAAGCACTATCAATCCACCTTTATGACATGATAATAATATTAGTTCTAAGAAAGGTAGCATATCAGGTTATCGTCCATGAATATCGTATTAGCTAGTTCACTCAGTTACCTTTTACAACTCGCGTATAACAAGCAGTTTTATGACGTGGAAGGTACTTGAAGCATTCGTTATAACATCCTCTGTATTATCTGATTTCAATACCTATTCTAAACTCAGATGGTTTCTATGGATAAGCCGATGGTTCAAACAAGGAATACGAAAGTACATCAGCCTTTAATTTCCATAATATGAAAGAGAATATTCGCTAGCATTTGTCCGACACTTTTGTCTGTAGTTCCAAAACTTGAGCAAAAGTTTTTTTGTATCTGTCAAAATGATAAATTGAAGTACGATATAAGACAACGGTAGTCAAATACCTAAAAAAACCCATTTATTATAAAGAAGTAAAGTTTGTTTGTTTTTTGTTTGTATAAGTCTGGAAGAACGATTACAAAAATTCGTTCTCTGATAGAAAGCTAAACTATTACTGGCTGTCATTGGATATGTGTAAGGATATAGTTGACTTCTCCGTATACAAAGCCGGGCAGAAGCTAGTAATTAAAAAACAATAAGGGGTCTAATAGTAAATAAGCTTCGGAACTTTAATTGGATATCAATTAACTCTGTATTGTAAAATACCTTCCTAAACTATCAACAAAGGACTTCTATATATTTTCCTAGATAGGCTCACACCAAACAATTATAGTCTTAATAATACTCCTTTTATAAGGAAAACCTCCTTAATTTTCGTCTGAATGAGGAGGAGGATCCTTTCTGAGGGTCCGAGGGCTTCCGAAGAGGATTATCTAAAGCCGACAGAGATTTGGTACAAGCCTACCTTATTAAATTTATAGAAAATAAGTGTGTCAAGAGAGAATTGAGAAGAGACTGAATTAGTTGTGGATTCGCGTTTAGAATTTAGATGACCTAGTGTTATAATAATCTCCGGATCGAATTTCGGGCCACTAACGGAGGAGATATAGTGCACAAGTATGTACGCAAACAGAAGTGCACTCCCTCTTCTCTCAGTTCTCTCACTCTTATATCCGATGGGATGGTAATCCGACACGACCGGGGAGAGATCAGGCGCAAGATTAACAACTTTGCGTCCTTTCCGTGGCACGTAGGTCACTAACTTCTAAAGTCCAAGGTACGAGCACTTCTATGGAAAAATCGAATATCCTTTTCTATCTAATCTGGAACCCAAAATCCCAAGCTTTAACGGGGCAGTCAAAACCTAGTATGCTGTATACGAATATAAGTGAATGTCCCACAAAGTGCCTTAAAATTAACCTCCAATAATGCTCCTCGTAACGGTTGCAAGTTCACCTGATGGCAGCACAATATGTGTCACAGTGTTATCTTCTGTTTCCGCGCGATCGGGCGCCGTCCGCGCGGAAGCACTCGTTCTGCTCACCTCGGCTCCCGCACACAATGTCGTGAATGTATTGACGGGTTCGTTAATGGGCGTCGCTGCGATGAGTAGCGATGGGCTCATCAATTTGGAAACAATCATGGTTTACAAAAGCGTGGGGTTGCGTGTTCATAAGTAGATATACTTACTCATAAAGTTCATGTAATTTGGATTTAGTTCTACCAAAACATTTGTACTTACCTATATTGCAAATAAAAATGATTTGATTTGACTTGATTTGAAAACGGACCAATCCACATCAATATTTCTCCCACTTTTCGAAGTAATTCTGGATTTGGAAATCATTGTACGAGTATGATGAAATCATGTATGAAAATCATTATAATTCTGGATTGTAAGTAATGATTTTGGATATTTAATGCTGATTAATGTAACGACATATAGGTACTGTAACACATTTAGCATATTGAATTTGTTTGACGTAATTATTTTTAATTTTGAGTGAGATTGTGGGTTAGATCGTTTCGTTAGCTCATAAACGAAACAAAATTGTAATTTCGATTTTTATAATTCCCTAAAATTTAACACTTAATTTCTTGTATCAACAATATTCTTATAATAGTCTATAACTGCAAGGTTTAGCAGCTGACAAATGCTTTCATATCTAAATTAAAAACGAAGACCAACATTTATTTATTTTATCTAAGTACGGTCATACAAATTACCTACCCTTACCTACTCTTGAGTATTGCCTTAATTAAGCTAAATAATTAGTGTATCCTGGGAATCTAGATAAGCATATTCAAATACAACATCGTTGAGATAAAACATATTTTATGTATACAGAATATTATCTTACATAACATAACAAGACGCCTGTTATCCCCAAAGGGTTAGGCAGAGGTGTGTAGGTACTAGTAAACATAAATCCCATACCATGCCTTTTTAAGTCCCATGTTATAGGGGGCGAGCCTATTGCCATCAATCGGGCACAAATCCAGACTCCGAGGCTGCTACTGAGAAATTCCTGATGGTAAAACCCAATAACACTTTGCCCGGCCTGGTAATCGAACCCAAGACATCATGCTCAGCAGTCGGGCTTTTCGACCACTAGACCAACGAGGCAGACAGGCAAAATTATCTTAATTAGTTCAAATGTAATGAACACAGTGCAGTGGTGAGCCGTATAAGCAAGCTGTAGTATTAGCGGGGTCGTGAGCAGTGCAGGCACGTGCGGACTCTATTAGCCGGCGCAATGCAAAGTAAGTCGGTTAACACCTGCGCTACACTTGCACTATAACTTGTCTTATGTAAATGGAGAACTTTTTAATTGAAATAAACGTTGAAAATTTAAATAAACCTAACATTTGTGAAAAAATATTTTGTTTACTGTCACAAGCAACAGTAGGGTTATCCCAAGTATGGTACAAATCCCAATCCTGGGAAAAACATGTAACTTCCAGGTTAGTTTAATAATGTTTTTTTACACGCTTTACAGATCTCAGACTGTACAAGTGTATATAAGCTTTGTTTATTTGTATAACAATTTGTTTCTAAATTATAAATAAATAGAATATAATTTACACGAGAGTTGTCAACCTAATTTTAAAATTTAACACCTTATTAACCCAATTTTATTTAGTTGTTTTCAGTATTGGATCATCATAACTTGAATTTATTTTATCAAACAGTACTGTAAGCTGTAAGAATACCTTCGTTTCATCTCTTATTTTAATCACTCGAATGTAAAATTTGCCTTTTCAGGGATAAAGCCTCGTTACCGGGAAGTTATGTAATAAAATTTTAATTTAATAGGACCCTTAATCCCCAACAAATGTAAACCAACAACGAAATTATTTCATTTAGGAAAGGTACACATTGCATGGGGGACATTAGTGGTCGACTGCTCTTTATGTTTTACTTTAAGTGTATTTGTAAGGAAACTGTTATTTATTTTATGTTGTGTGGTAGATTTTATTACTGAACGATACGTATTTTTTTACCATAGTAGAGTATTCTTAACGTAAATATTGAGTATAGACATTAATCAATCAAATCGTTTGACGTAAGACTCATCAAGATCGATCCACGCGTTTGGTCGCTACAGCGCCACAAACGAACTAACATACATACATAGGGTACACAGGTTCATAAACAAATTATTACCCTTTGCGTCGCGCAGTCGGATGAATAGCAGTTCCCAATTAATAATAAAACATAAAAAACAAAAGACTCATGCAAACATTTCCACAAGACGTTTTTTATTCCCCCTGTTTTCGTTATTATGGCATATTATATTGTAATAAGTTTAATTAGAGAAGTAGATTTGATTATTAGACATTAGTGATTAAGTGAATAAAGGTCTTAATACTTTTTTATATCACATTAGGTGCAAATCTGTATAATGGTAATGGTAAACGTATGGGAGATTTAAATAAACAATCGTAAATTAAAAAAAAGTATTCAGTAGTTAAGTCATTTCTCAGTGAAGGGGCTTTCCTGGGTAAGTACTACCACCATATCTGTTTCACCCTCCCAATATCAATGCTGTGTCCTTAAAGCTTCCATAATCTCCGTCATTACGTCTACGAAGCAATTTCCACAATTTGTATGACGAGCCGTTTAATCAGGAAACAACTTCCCACACCTTTACCCCATTCATCTGAATTTGGTAAACAGCAATTTCTTTGTCGGTTACTGTTAATTGTTAACAGGATCCAGCAATTAAGGCTGTGCGTAAATATTTACGGATCGGGACGGTTGTATCGTGAACACGCTGTTCGACTGAAGTCTCGAAGTGTGCGGATAGCGGTGCGGTAGCGTGGCGGACGAGACTCACATCAGACACAATGTGACTTTTATTAACAGACTCGAAATAACATTTTTTATTATAACACGTCGGTAGTTCGGTACGTGTCATCTCGCGGTCATCGTAGATGATAGAGGGTACAAGGTTCGTTTTTTTATTAAACTGTGCCAGAAAGAGGGAATTCCAATATTATTGGGAAGATCTGAGCTAGTCTAGATTTTTAATGAATCCCGACTGTTACTTAACAGAATAAAAATTTAGATTACTGGACTTGTTTTTTTTTCTTCAGTTTTATTTGACGTTCATGTTTTACGGTTTTTCTTTTATATTTCAAATTGACTTTTTATATTTTGTTTATTAGCGTAGTTCATCTTTCATAGCTATTGACTTAGCTGTCTTTACATCTACATTTGGATGACTAAACAGTTAACATATTTGCTGTGTACGTACATTCTGGCACATATGTCTACCTCATACACCCGATGTTTAGGTATACTGTTAAACTTGTTTAGTTCGAAGAACAAGTTAATATGCAGATTGACTTGAAGAGGACATCCATACATTGTTCACCGCGGCCCATCCCACTACCCGCCCCACTACCCGTCCCGCTACCCGCTATGGCCCAGACTACCTTCGAACCTAAAGGGATGGTAATTTCGGTTGCTAATAACTATTACTTAACTGTGGATGTTAATCGTCTATAGTAGTATTAATGAGGCTCTATTGAATTTACGTGTTTGTTATATTGTGTGTCGGGTTTCCTGGTTGCAGAAACTGGAATATGGATATGAAAAATTTCTGGCTGCATACTTTGTAACAGGCAAGGATAACTAGTCGAATAAAGATGCAAATATTAAAAAAAAATCTACGGTCGGGGCACCCCGTCAGACACACGTATATAATGATCAGAATAGAGCGAAAGCCGCGTGGAGGGGGCAGAACGGTTTTTCCTTACGTGACTATTTCTGCCAGTTAACTTCTCCCGCAGGCCGCGCTAAGGAACATCGTTCTAAAAATATTTTCAATGCCTATTCAACCTTTTGTTGCTGATACAGTCCAAAGGTTGTATGGCCACCGATGTACAGTGACCGACACAATCAGCACACGTCAGCATCGTGTCACTACCCTGCGTCGTATCGTATCGACAGACTAGTTTCACGCGCCGGTGCCCGCTTCCAAGGAGCTGAGTACGTGTGTGTGTGTCTGTACAGTAATGGATAATTGAATAAACATAATAGATAGGTAGTAGATAGGTACAGTTCAGGCTGTTCACGATTTGCTATTGTCGCTGTTGAAGCCTTCAATGGTATAAATGTCACGAACATTGGAATTGTTACAATAATAGCACTACTCATGAGACTTGTAACAATAAGATACTTATACTTTTTTCCCATTTCATCGTTTAATTAAATGTTAGTAAGTACTATTCTCTTGTGGCCTGTTTAGGTAAAATTAATTAGCTAGGTCCGACCGTAGTGTTCTCTTGCTCAATAAATCGACGCACCTGTGTTTACCAAAGTTTCGTACGTTGTCTCCTGACTACGCATTGTCACACAAATGTTGAGTCAAACTAATTATACAAAGCCGTCAGTTGTTTACTAGCTCGACAAATTAGGTGACAAAAAAAATAAGCCCAATCTTAGTTTACACGAGGTGAGCTTATTGACCTTCGAGTTGCGAGACTCATCCAGCGATTTATCGCACTCTGTGTGGCATTAGTAAAAAGTTGAACATTTTATTAAAAAAATAGAGTCGTGTCTCTAATGTTTTATCAACCGTAGGTTATCGCGAAACACATAAGGCTTGATAACATGTTTAGCAGCTAGCAATAAATACAGCAATCTCGTAGTTTCGACATTTTATTGCTGAAACTACATTAAGTATGTGCAGATTACTACTATCTCAAGTAGAAGAACATCATAAACATCGTATCGTATCGTACACGGGAGTGAATCGTCTCTACAATAGGTACTGTACCAAAATATTTTACTATTCTTATACACAATAAGTAATTTGAAATTACTTATTGTGTATAATATATCGATGTGCGTTTGTCCATTGTTGTCATATAGAAGTGTGCAGTTAACTGTTGATATAGCACATCATGGCTATTATCACTAGTCAGGCGGACTGGCGGTAGATTATGTCAGTATGCTGCTGGGATTAGAGGCAGCAATGTTATACTGCGGACGTTTATCGACTGTGCACTCTGCATGCAGATATTTATGGTAGTATGGGCGTATGTTTGTTATGGGTCATAGCGTAATGACCATAAAACAAAAGCGAGTACTACTACTTAAAATAGGTCATAACTGACTACGGAAATACAGCGAAAGAGACAGATACGACTAAAAATACATAAATAAACATAGATAATATAAATTCAGTAGATGTTGGCTCAATAATTTGTTCGTACAATTTATAAATCTTTCATATTAGGTAGTCAAATAGGTAAGTTTCAGATTATTGCTCGCATAGACCCGAAGGAAATAGTTAGCAACATATAAAACTCAGTTATCAATTCCCGAAGCAGTTATTACAGGAGCAATAGAAAGTATATTGCTTGCTGGTAAAAACACCATATTTTTATGGTGATAAAGTTTATAGCGAAATAAAAAGGGTTTTCAGTTTAATGTTCAAACGCTCGGTTTCATGGCTGAAAGATATTTATTTTTAAATCATATTCCAATAGGTAAGTACCTATTCGTTTTTATTACTCGATTGTTTTATCGATTTCCTTGAATGTGAAGGCTGAAATTTAAGTGCTTTTTTATTATGAGTTCTTAATTAGTGATAAAACTGGCAGGTGGAGGTAGCTGTATATTATAATAATATTATACCTGCGCTAGATAATTTTCAAACATTTTTATTTAATAAAAATGGCACCTACGAGGAAACTACCCACTTAACTAAAAACTAACTACTAAAAGTACCTACTTAAATTGATATTTTACGACTAAAGGAGGACCTTCCAAAGTATGTAGATAGGAATATAAAAGTGGACGTTGACATTGATTGAACATGGCTTTCAACGATATCGCTCAAATTAGTTTTAGATAACAAAGACAAAAGAATATACGATATATTTTAGTTAAGGAACACCCATACTGGGTTTACGAGCTCTGCAGTGTGAGTTACAACTCGCGTGCCGACTTACGTCCCCCACGACACGACTTTTCCACTTCCGACGACATTTCCAATCACTTAAAAATTCCCAAAAGTTTCAGCCAAAATTATCCCTGAAACGAAAACATTGTCGACACTAAATTGGGCTGTAAATAAAGTCACCACCATAAAGCTGACCGTTAATGATGTAGCAATGGTGCCATCACCGGTAATCAAGCGATTCGACTTCCATCGCTGGGTGTGGCCGCAACCAAAGTTATTGATGTCGGTGTTGCCTAGCGATGTATAGCATTGTGGTCTTTCACACTGACCGCGCTATGCTAGTGTTCAAATAAATAATGAAGTATTTGCAAACCTCTCTCCATTGTATTATTGTTTCGCCTGCAGGTAGGTTTGGAACTTTGATATAAGTATGAATAGATGAGGTAGAAGCGCAGTTTCATATAAAGGGGATAGTGATAAATTATTATTAGCCATTAGGGAAATAAAGTCAATGCTTAATGACATTTATCAATTTTATCTTTCAAAAGAACATTTTTACATTCCAGATTGCAAATAAATGTTTATTTCATTTATTTTCATTCAGTGTCCCAGTTGGGCGCCAACAAAATTGTGTTTTGTCACATCCTTAGCGTTTGTTCCCACGTTTGTGTACACATTTAGCACTTCCATTTATCAAGTAAATAGCCGTACTATTTACTTGACTGTCGCTATAATGGGTACACTTATCTAAAACTTTGGGCAACACCGGAAGACCTTTTGTTAAATATTATTTTGTTTTTGAAAAGAACTTAAGGCAATTTATTAATTAAATGATAAAAGCGGCTCTGTATATAACAGAACTTATAAAAATAAAATACAGAAGGCTCTATATTTATTCGGCCCTTTTTAATAAGCCAACGAACCGACGCGAGGTATAACAGGAGACTCTCGAACCAATAGGCCGCTCATTGTAAAAATATCCGAACCTGTCTTTGATGGCCGGTCTATTTTGTGAAGTAACATAATCAATTTCTAATTTAAATATACAAAGGTCTACTTCGGATATTAAAAACACGTGTACTATCTACTTGAAAATGTAACTAACGTTATATTAATTATTATTATAGATTGAAGTTTTGAGGAGAATATTTTTAGTAAGCAACATGAATTCGTGATGGCTATAAGGTATAGACAAGGCTTTGAAATCTAGAACTACGGTAGCCAATGTGAATTTCAAGTTTATAGAAAAAAAAAAAGAAAATTATGTCAAATCAGTCACATTAAAAAGAAATAGTGATTAATGTCTCTCCTTTACATTAGGACTAATTAGTCCCAACACGATATTATACAATAATGATATCGGCTCTGGGGTAGTGATAATTAGGCAGCTTGTTCTAAGAGGTAACACAGACGTAATGCTCGTTATATTATTAATGTTTTTATTTATAAATATTATATTATTATTGAACAAATATTTTTATGATTATTCTCGTTTGTAACGACTTCGAGTAGTACTGTAACTATTACAGTAAGTAAGTGACAAAAAAAATGTACAAATATTTTTTTTCATCATCTATTAGCACACTGTTATCAAAACAGTGTGCTAATAAATACCTATTGATATTGCTAGTAATGTATGTAACTGTCAATATTGTTGCTTTGTTTTCCAAGAGTTTACATAAACTCTTGGAAAACAGGTAAAACGTCTATTAAATAACATCTTTTTTAAATGTGTTCAATAATTGAAAAAAACTATTACTTACATATTATATGTATATTATATATTAGTCGAAGGAAACAGTCACAGGGCTAAACTCTAATAAAGAAGTAAGTCTATTCTAAAATAGCATTCACGCTGAGCTTATGTGTAGTCCCCTTAACAGTGCGTTTTGTTTTATTTAAGAATTAACTGCGATCCCTGGCGACTACCGCACTGTGCTCATCACGCGATATAATACTAATTTGCATTTAGCAGTTTATGATGGTTAAAAAACTGAGATTATTTTGGGACTACAAAATCATCTCATGTTTTGAACATGCACCAGACCACAACTCTACTAATCTAAGCGTAGCAAACTAAACTATACTTTAAAATGAACGATGAACAAACATTTCCCTGCTCCTTCCCATGCGTAGATAAAATAATATGACGCAAAAAGCTATGACCCATCATATTCCCCCAATCTGTTCAGTTCACAGTCACGCCAATAAAGCGATCAATCAAATTCCGCCGTAATCTAGTCATACTTCCATATGACGAAGATCGCACGCATCTGCGACTCCCGAACATAAGGGTGGCTGCTCCACATGAAGCTACATCTACAGTGCTGTGCTGTTCTCCAAATGGCTAATGGCTACTCATAGTTTATGTGGAAGCAATAAACACCCAGCTGTGCTTTACGTGGATAGGTACCATGGCTACGCTTTTTTTATATAATACAGCAGTGATCACGTGATAAGTACTTACACCGACTTTTGCTTTTATCATGCTTGTCAACACTTCGTGCGGCCCTAAGTAAATTTTAGAAATAATACCTATACTCGTAGATCAAGAATGATAGCTTGGCTAGCCACAGCAGAGTATAGCTTGATGTTGAAAAACCTCCCTAAAGCTAATGGTGAGCGCACACATAGGAGGTCGCGTCACACACGAGCAGCCGCGTTTTATTGTCACAATCACGTTTATAGCTCGCGTGATTGCTAGACGCGTTAACGCGCGGTTTGCACGCTTCGCGAGTAAAAGAGAGGGCAATAAGTAAATAATCTTATGGGGATGTGTGCAATCATAATGATGTGGTGTTGTTGTCTCAATGCTCTCGATACTGTTGTTTGCAAGATTAGATAATTATGTTAATGGTCGACATACAAGGGGGATTTTGTGTGTCGGTCATAATGCGAGGCGTGCGTGCGCGTATGGTTGCTCAATTACTGAGTTGGGAGAAGATAAAGATTCACATATTTTTTGTATTCCAAGGAGAGAATGATTTTGGGCAGTAACAAAATAAAAACTTTTGGGTTTCTGAGTTGGTAAAACTATTATATTCGGACAAAGCCGCTAACAAAAGGTAGTAGTGTCGAAAAATCGCAGATGAATATTGGTCGCTCGTTTTCCAACTAGGTACGAGTTTTATTGACTGATCTGTGTTCCTCATAAGAGGTGAGAGTAGTTCATTAATGTGTGAACACGGTGTTGAAAATTCAGTCGTGTGTGTTTGTCAGCTATGGAGAGCGAGTCATGTGTAGCACGCTGTCCTAATTATTCGACGTTGCCAATAAAGGCAATTTGATGGCAAATCGAATTGATGGACGGTCGTTATAAGTCCGCGTAGGTTTTGTGTTGTGGATTTGATTATGATTTGTGTGTATTTCTGGATACGTTAGTTATAGGTATTTATTTACAGAATAAATATTATTTACTATTCCAACTATTTTTAAGTCGTAATTTACCTACCAATAGACACACAAACACTTCTAGGCCATCTCGAAATAAACCCTAATCTGTTTATTTAATTATATCTATGCAACCTTCTCTAATAAGCATACTGTTTACTAAATCCGAGCTAAAACCGTGAGCAACCCATATTAACCTGTACGTGGTAAGTTTGCTCACACGCGGCGCTGCAGGGTTAAATGAGTACATATAGCGCAATAAGCAGCCATCTGAAGTAAATGGGTGTATGTTGTAGTGATATTGCTGCAATATGCATGCGGAGCATACGGGAGCTTTAATTGTGGCTTGCCCGCTGATTAAGTCTGAAATGAACTAAGTAGTGCCTAGTGGGACTAATAAATAAATATTTATAAATAAATAAATATGAATATAAATAAGTTTTTGGATAATTAATCAGAACAACTAACACATGAGAGAATAAATTAACTGATCAAAGACATGATGGACAAGCAGAAAATCGGCTCTGTTTTTTAAATGAAATTGGACTTTATAAATCACCTCCCTCTATAAAACAGCTGGCGGCAATGGAACCACAACGAGGATGGCAATGCTGCTTGTTAAAGAAGTTGGCACAAACTGGTCAAACCCACTACTTTAGTTCTCACTACCTTAGTTCTCCATTTAGCCACTTTCAATAGGATCCTTGCCAACTTGCAACGACGTATATTTCCACGCTAACGGTGTCAAGCAAGACGTCACATCGCACTGACGTGACTATTACCCTACTTGTCGATGCATCACGATGTGCATGCATTAGCACAGATACACCGCAGTAGGGGAACAGCGGAGCAATGTACACAGATTATATCCCAATTGTCGTATTACGTAGGGTTAACATCTATCATCATTTGGGGGGTTGTACGCTTCACCATCTTTGGTTGACTGGTAGAGAATTTCTAAAGCATTAAGTCCACCTTTGTATCTTTTATTGTTTTGTAATACGTTAAATACACTATGCATTTTATGTAGATTAAAATTGCCCTTTAGAACATATCTTTAAAACGAATATCTTGAAAATATCACAGATTTTCATTTTTTTAATCGGAAACGGGCAGTCGGCCGTCATAAATACCTATACATCCTATATTTATACGAACTCCATCACATACACTTTGCAGGTACCCGTTCCGGTTTCGCACAGGTGTACGAAACCGGAACGGGTACCTGCAAAAAATAAATAACCATTTGAAAATACAATCACAATTAAAATGCTGGAAGTACTTTCGTTCCAATATAAAAACCGTATCCAAGTATGCCAATTTGGAACCAACCGACCGACGTAAATTCAAGTGGTTCTTTTTCGACTCAGTTCGCGTACGTGTCGCATTGAGAACGAACGCTTCAACATCGACATTTCCATCGCAAAGAGATGAACAGTTCCATTGCATGGCAATACCAATTTGCTGATTGCCAAAAAAAGAAACTATTATATTGCATTTCCAAGCACCTACTGCAGACTAACGAGGTCTTTTGAATGTTAACTTTTAAGTATAGTTTCATGTTGTATCTGTGACTTACAACTTTCATACATTTCGTGAATGGTAAGGGAAACTCATGGAAATGGTCTCCAGAAAAGATTTTCTCTCTCTAGAAAAGAGTCTCCAGAAAATCGTAATACCTTAAAATCCTTGCGAATTATATGATTTCAAAGGTGTGAAAAGTGTCTTAATAAGAGATATTATCAACATATTCAAATTCTGAGTACCACGAGTGCATTCTTGACGTGTTTCAAGTGCGAAACTTGCAGACTGCCAACCGAAACCAGGAAAGAAGATAAATTATGGTTCTCATAAATAATCTAAACAGGAAAACGTTAGCACTACTGTTTACTTGCTAAACTCATGTACTTGCACAAGCAATGCTGTTTCGCTGATTACCTCACGCATATTATGACGCAAGTCTATGTTAATTAGCTCTTATTACCTGCCTCGACTCGGGTGAACTATGCAGCTCTAATTAATTAATACGATCTCTGTGCAAGCACGTTATGGCACTGACAATATTCATTTAATTATAATTAAGCCTTTGAGACAATAAGAAGCACACACTGCATTTGCTTCGAAAATATGCTCGTGTGCATTATGCTTTAGAAACGCACGACGTCCAATCTCCTATGTGTTCAAGCCTTAACAGCGGAAATGAAACCCTAATAAACACATTACTTATATTACTTTAGATATCGTCTAAGTCGGTTAAATTGCTAAAAGCTACACAGATACGTCGCATACTATAAGTTTTCCACTGCGTCCGGATTAGGAATCGTTTACGTGCTCGTTTCTTCCACATTTTGAACTCGTTACACCCCTATCGCTACAGTCATAAAGTTCATATTCCCATATCAAGAAAATATACGAAATCTTTATTAGATTTCCGCTTGCGCTGTTGTTTTCAAGTGTTATTACAAATCTTGTTTCATTGCTGTGTATTTCAATTTCAAACCTCTATTTCAAAAACAAATAACTATAACGAAACTAAATAATAGATATGCAGAAAGCACTTGGGTTTTATTCGAAAACAAATTGCTTCATCTGGTAGATTTGTTTTAATTTATATATATCTAACTACAGTATCTATTTCGAAATGATAGTTGACATAACATCCGGACTCCAAACTGAAGTCTTTAAGTATATGAAATATAAGTATTATTTTAATTTCTTAGGCAACTCAAATTCCACTGTGAATGTTGTAAAGCACTGTCCCTGATCAAATGTATTTGTAGTCAATATAAATAATGTTACCTATATTAAACAACACTATATTTTGTTTAAGTAAGTAGTACCTTAATTATAAGGACTATCTTTGGGACAATGAGTTTTAAAATAAACATGAATACAAAGAAACTTATTTTAAACGGTACTTAGTTTTAATTTTCTTTTCTACTGCATGTTCTACTCAGAATAATGAAATTGTGTTCACTAAGGAGGACTTAAATCTTTTTATTACTTATAAATATTGTATGTGCGTTGAGCGCACAGATACCTTTCAATGTTTAATGTGAAAGCTAGAGGGTTTTAAATTAACGAGTATGGTTTTAAAATTTTCTTCTCAATTCTCATTGTTCTCATTAATAAGAAGCTTATGCATGCATGTGAGAAACAAAAAACAGAAACAGCTGTTATTATTTATTTCGTACTATTATTACAAAACCTCTCTACTAATGATCAGCCAATACACATACTTCAAACATGTAGTACGCACATGAGTATACGATCCCTCAATATACCTCTTCAACGAGTCGTACGCCTGTATCACGTAATTGGTGAGTCCCCGAAGCGAGCAGCGGGTTGTGAAATCATTGTTAAGGTGTACTTACATGGTCACATTAGTCCAAAATCGGTAAAATAAGGACTTGATGAAAACATTAGCAATCTACTGCAATGCTAATATGTAGCAACTTTAATGTTGCTAGATAGTGGCTCTCCAATATATGTTATCAGCGAATCTTAAACCAGTTCTAATCCTAATCTTAATGTTTAGTCGATCGAGAATGGATTGATTGGTGTCTCTCGCTGTTCATGCATCATTGATCGTTAAGCAGCAACTTTATGAACTTAGCAACAAATTGAATTATCTATACAATAATCAGAAATAATTGAAGCAAGGAGTTAAATTAGAAAGCTCTAAAATCAAATGGTAGTGTGAGTGAAGCTTTACAGTTAGATCAGCTCCAAACAGACTCACATCTCGTTTCACACTTCACCGACTGCCATTATTGTAATATTTGTGGTTTTGATAATATCTATATTTATAAGCTTTGCTAGTTTTTGTGAAAACGTAATGTCATTTTGATAATACAAACTAGACATAATATGTAATTGGGAATTGTTTTTATGTTATTAAACTGAATGTTTGGAGTCCAAGAGTGTCTTAAAATTGAGTGAAATCACTCACTGTAACAAAATAATAACCGAAATTGTTTTATGAAATAAAATATATGTGTGTATAAAATTACTATATTTTTCATTAATTCATAGACCGAAAGTAATATTTGTGTCTATGTATATCCTATAAATCATAAGAATGAGGTGTCTAGTGACACAGCTGGCACACACCACTCAATATTTTTCCATAATTTTTACGTCAGCATTTCAGAATTACTTAACCAGTAACGGTGCGCATTATTCTTAGTTACGAGTAGGTAAACGCTTTATATTGCAGTCAACTTCTGAGACTGTGACGGATTCTGCATGATCCCTTTTAAGAAAAGGGTTTATAAACTTTTAATATTGCGTATTAAGCTGTTCTGATACGCAACTTTAATAAACGGGTATTAAATCACAATATCTATTCAAAAATTATAATATTATAACGGAGCGTTCCTCCAGCTGCCTTCAGAGCCCATGGGCGGCGGACACAAACAGGGGACGAACTGAGTTTCTTTGTGTTATCATTTATATGACGTATTTGTCTATCTACGTGTAGCTTTTAATTATTTACTAGTTTATGAATGTAGATTTTCACGGGCTTTTATTTATGTTGGCACCATAATTATTTTTCTAAAATAGAAATATACTAAGTTACTCCTTATAACATCAACTATCTGTCAATGAAATTATTTAGCCGTTTCGGAGATTAGCCGGAACACACAGACAGACAAAAATATAAAAATATTTTTTGGTGTTACTTATTACTTATAGGTATTGTGTAAACATGCATATTTATTTTGTAAAAAAAGCAGTTATTTTGACAAAACAAACAGACACTTCAATTTTATTTATTTGTATAGATGTGCTACGGCTGTATCTTTTTTTTTTTTTTGGCGTGGCGTATGATTCCTTCCAGGTAAAATGTGGGTATGCCTTAGGTCTCTGCCTAACCCTTCAAGGAATATGATGACGATATTTAAGACATATCAAACCCGCTTGAGAACGCTTCTTGTCGCCAGGCAGCAGGCAGCAAGTGCGCTGACCTTCACCCTGCTGTAGAATATGTATTCGCTGCTCATCATATTCAAAGTGATTAAATACTTCTATGAAAAGAGTTCGTTAATTACGCTCGTGTAGTGTTTAATTACCAAAATAACCAATTTATTTGTGTTTGCTCGAGTTATTTGCCAGGTTATGTGTTACATAGAAATGAGGTTAGCTTGATCTTGAAAATATATTTTGTAGGAGTGTTCACTACGTTTGAAATTAACTTACGTTGCCACCGAGATGAAGAACGTTTAGCTATGTACAGTTTAATTTCAGAGAGACTCTTAATTATAACGGGTGGAAGGGATTTCGTAACGTAACCTACATGATTACCCGGCCTAAAGGAATGATTTTTTTTTAGTTAGAAACACTTATACAGTCAAAATGTACGGAACAACTGTTTATTGTAGGATTCAGTATCCGAAGGGTGCTAACGAGAATGAAGTATAATAGCTAGAGAGTCGTAATTTTCACAGAGTATATTATTCTATTTTCGCTATGCCAATAAAAAAAAAGATAAAAATGGAAGGGTGTCCCTATACAAGAGACCTGTCTTTTCTACGATGTACGGAACTCTTCGTGTGCAAGTCCGCAGTCACACTACTTATAGATTTTGTTTAGCTATACTAAACAATTAAAACACAAATAAAATTGAAATCGAATCGGGTTTTCTTGGCTAAAATAAAATGTTTCTTTAAAGTAGTTACGTCTTAGAGTTATTGGTTGATGGTACCTTATACCCGATTGGCGGCACTCCCCGCAGGAAAATCAAGTCAAACTTAGCCTTCCTAACAAGTGCCTTACTAGTTACAAAATAACTAAAAAATGACAGTGCTTGGATGTAATGAACCTCTCTTTGTGTTTAGTGCCGGGTAGTAGCTGTAAGCATGTGTTAATGACTTCAATTAATACAATTACAATCTTATAAAAACTTGAAGCAAACCGGCCGGCTTGTCTCGTGGAGGCACTTTTGTGTAATCAGCGCTAGCGCGTAAAAAGTCAACAATAGTGGCAGCGGTCGGCGCTGTGGTACTCGAAGTGACGCTGTTACACCGTCATGTAATGACGAGTGGAGTCAGCTAGAACATGATTGTAAAGTGTATCTTTATTATTTGGCAGATGTAATTTCTCTTTGCTTGCATCAAATGGTTCATGAGATTTTTAAATACAAAATTGTTAACCCTAAAATAGCTTTAGATTACTTTTCTCTTCTATGTATAAGTTTGACTCAGAAATCTCATTCCAAAAGCTAATTTTGTTTAGTTACTAAGACGAGTATTTACCTAAACAGCTTTTTTCTAATTAGAATAATTGACTACCATTTATAAGACGGTCATATTAGGAACCTGAGCAGACGGAGACGGTTTTTAAGTGATGCTAATTATCCCATTTGTGAGAACAACACAATGAACGCCCTTTGTAAAACTAATGAGGTTATTCTCAACGAGTACTTACTTAAAGAAAACAATTAATTTAATTAGGATGCCGACTCAATTGTTTTAGTGAAAAAGCTACGCGATATTGTGAAAGGCGGTCAAAGACATCTGAAATAAATGTTGATTCAAACTTACGACTTTATTTTGTACGTTTTTAAGGTCGCAAGTCCCTTGGCAACAGTATATAACATTGGCCAAGACGTCTTAGTTCCGGGTTTGCTAGTTTTCATTTTGGGTACATTTTGTGCACTTTGTTTCAACCGTTGTGTGTGACCGTTTTACATTAAAATGAAAAAGTGCTTCGTTTGTCGAATTTGCAGGACTGGTGTTTTGTGTTGAGACACAAATATTAGAAATTCTAGAACAGTATCTAACTTTACCGCTTGACATTGAAAGAGATAAGTGACTTTTAGCTGAGTAACTGTAGTAAATCAAAGTGGTACTTAATTAAGTTTGACCGAGACGCATTTCAAATATCAAAATCCTCAAGATAAGCTAAACATGTTCCTTACACAAAAACATTCTAGACGGACAAAATATGAGGCATGATGAAGATGAAAGTGGGGCCTATTTAGGCACACAATGGTTGTCCACGCCAGACCACTATATCTGGCCTAGTTCTTGTTGTACAAATATTCCAATAACATGAAGAGGGGTCAAACAAACTGTAGTGTATCTGTGTATATTTACATACATGTACCTAAATGTTATGTTTGACATGAAGTCGTGACAATAAGGACGGGCTGGGTTAAGCTAATATAACGTTATGATGTATGTGATCGACACATACTTTACACATAATAATATGTGTGCTTATTTTTCTTGCACCGTGAAAAAAGACAACTTTTTCAACTACATGTTGGTAATACTGCACATAAACCTATACCCTACCCCATGTAGGTAAGTACCTATACTTTGTTAACTAACTTGTATATATTGTATACAATATTCTTATATATTAGTAAATACTTAAAAAATTAAGATAATTTCTATTTGTTGACATTTTGCTCGTGATTCGAATAATTTTTAGACTTGTCGTTCCGTAACTGTATAATAGGTTACGCCGGGAATGCAAACATTGTAGTTTCTATGTGATATCGTCTAGAGTAACTCAGTCATCTGTGTACAGACTGAGTACCTAATAAAAACTTGTCAGACGATGAAACCCCAAAGTTTCTAAAATTATGTACACAATAACATTCAAAAGCAGCTTTTAAAATCATCTTTATTCAAAAGCGCATAAAGAATGAGTATTAAGATATTCAAATCAGATTGAGAGAAAAATTCGATGAAACTGTTTGAAAATCGGAATTTTGAACGAAAAATCTAATTTTGTTCGAATTAAACGTGCCAAAGCAAGTGCATCCGTAGATCTGATATCAGCCGCAGACATCAATGCTCTTCACTTTACACTGGCGGACAAATTAAATGGACACCCTTTTATTGTTAATGAGATTACATTTAATTAAATCCCACGAATTTATCTTTATGAGTGTAGTGGGTAGGTGTGGTGGAAATTTCGTTCGGGCGATTAAGTTTCAGAGGTTTGAGTTACCCTTTTCTATTATGTTTAATGATCAGATTAATTTACATTTGTTTTGTTAAGACTTTGCGGGAACATTTGAAAACTACACTGAAATATAATTAATAATAATAATACCCTTTAATGCCGACTGCGTGGCAAAGACCTCTTCTCGTACAGAGAAGGCACGAGCATTGATCGCCACGTTTGCTCAAGGTGAATTGATCTTAAATAACATTATTTAAAATATAATAATTTAAATTTAAATCTCATTTCGCGTTGATTGTAATTTTCAGTATCTAAAGGAAACAAGGATAACTTTGTTGTCAATCATACCGCAAATGAGCTCCACAAATTCTAGAAAATTGTATATTAACTGAAAGATAGGAAGATTGGCACTTCCCGCGAATAAACATTAAAATTAAATGTCAGAAGGTAGAATTGATGGCGAAATTCGGAAATTATATAGTCTCGAGAGAAAAACTTATCAAAGATATTTTTATTGTTCATCAGAGTTCTACACAGAAAAGCACAATATTTATTACTCAATCTCACTAATTTACTTGTTGTGTATCTATCTAAATTGTCCTACAGAATTACTATAAAAATTAATAACATTCAGGTAACGTTTCATAAAAACTCCAATATTGGGACGTAGGTAATAAAAGCCAAACAAAATTACCTGTCTGTCTGGCCCTCTGTCGACTCATCAAATCCGAGGGACGTGGAACGAGCGACGTCAAACGAGCATGTTTATTGTGTGCCTCAAACTTTTGTCCCCCAGTGTATAGAATGCAGATTGCTGCAATGTTATTAGAAGTTGAGGGGGAGTAGGGGCGGGGGGGGGGGGTTAGCAAACTTCGTGCAATGAATGGCGACACAGCACCTGTTTATTATGTATAGTCTATTGTCGCAGACATGGCCTACGGCTATCGGAGCTGACTGGAACAAATTATAATATCTTATACAGGAGTGCTCATGTAAATTGCTTTACATTGTTGGTAGTCTCAACAAAATGGTTTGAAGTTTAAGAACTTATTATTTCTCTGGGGCATTAACGTCTAGTCTGGTTATTATTTACTCGTGGTCTCGTGTTACCGAGGACAGTCATTACGGGTCGGACAAGTTTAATAATTGGATTTTCAGTTACTTGCTACTCATTATGGTCTGTTGGATGATATTGATTTAACATTATTGAGTATTGAATTCTACTAAGTATTGTACTAGTACGTAGCTATGAGCGACTACTATTTACAAGCCTTATACCACATTCATTGTCACCGGACTAGCACTCGGCGGTGAGTGAGGCTTCTAATTGCTGTTTCCCCCGTGGCCGCACCGGATACACGCTGCAGCTGCTATTATTTCTGCCGTCCCTGGAAATTGTCACTTGTTTTCCTACGTAATGCTAATTAATACTGAGGTAAAGGTACGTTCAAACTATTTTTTTTGACAAACAAATAAGATCTGTTATAAGCTTCTAGATTAGTTTTTTACATAAATCAGTGTAGATGTGTGTAATATGTATGTTATGAGCAATTTCTGGATTAATATTTGAAGCAAGAAGTTTTCTACAGATCCATATAAATTATCAGAATAAAAAAAAAAAAACATCCGTTTAACTAACTGGTTCACATAATTTAGAGTGACACGACCGTAACAGAGTATATTCCTTAACAACATTATTAATAATAACATAACAGGGCGTATGAAGCGATTATTCGTAATCCTGTAAGCCAGGGTCTAATTAAGGCAAGTCGCGGTCACCCTTCGACATATGTCTGACTTGTGTACAGGATAAACCAATATAGGTGTAATAGAGCCTGCACAGTCACTCGTGGAGACTCGAACTCCGACTTAAAATCATGCATTTCAAATAAACCATTTACAGGCACTTTTGAGTTGTCAAGGAGAAAAAGTAGTCAGTCAGAAAAGTCAGGTTTCTATAAAGAAAAACGAGCAGGAAACTTCATTAATGCTATATGAAAATCCATTAAATATTACTTAAAGTTACATAATTTACGTTAAAACTACGGGCACATTATGGTAACAATGTAACAAGTGGTGCAACAATGTAACTAAGTATTCATAGAATTAAATCTTGCCAAGCACAATGTGGTAGCCAGAAAACGCGGCAGACCCAGGCGAAGATGGCAGGATGAGCTTGACGCTTACAGGCAGAGGTGGTTCACACTATAGCTCATGATATAGAGGATTGGATAGTAAAAAAGAAAGTCCTTTGCCCTTCGGTGGAACAACACAGACTAAAAAAAATAACACTAATGTAATTTAATTCACCATTTTTATTCAGCTAGATTAAAAAGCTTAGTTGGTACTATACTTATAGCTAATCCTAAGAAACTCTTATATAGCCAGTGGTAGTTAATACTAAGCCCCCGTTATACCTCAAAAGCACTTCGCTTGAACTCGACCAGCTTGTTTATGAGTGCAACAACTTAACATGAGTACAAGCTAATCAATGCCGAGTTAATCTACTCTTCATTATTCTAACGAATAGCGCTCCTACTGCGCGGTGCGGACACAGTGATGCGAGGAGCGGTCTTAGTGTATTTATGTTAATAAGATTACAGTAAATTATTCCTACAAAAAATACTGTTTTATAGATTTTTTTTTTAAATGTTTTTAATATATGTTTATTGTGCTCATAAGTTGACTTTAATGTTCATTAAATTATAACACCAGTGGAAGTAATATATTGTATAGACACTTAGATTTATTTGGACATTGTCCAATAACCAAATATTTGCTTGACGTGTTATCGCTTTCCGCTAGCGGGTACTTGCGGCCCCTACCTTACATTTAACAGTATTAACACAACGACCTCTACTGAGTAATATAACTCACATCTTACTTAGTACAGACACCTTCCGCGCAGGATTAATTTCTCAAATAGAATACATTGCGGGTACTCCACCGTAACCGCGCTACGCCGTAGACACGTGCTACGCCGTAGACGGCTACGCGGTTATCTGTTGAAAGGGATTTGGTTAATCGTGATTTTCTTTTGTTTTAGTTTTTTTAGAAAAGCTGAATGTGTTGATAGCGAACCTTAGGATTATTTTATTTATTTTACAACATTAGGGTCATAAAGATAAGGGGATGGACAAATGGTACTGTAGACACTTTATTTTTTAAATAAAAGCGTATTTTTTTAGGTTTTCGTTTATCTTATGTGATGAAGGATTTTTCTGGCTTAAATAGGTTTTGTATTTATCGAGACTTGACTAAGATAAGTTCAGCCGTAGTTGCAGTAATAGGTTTTAATCTAGAAGATTTTTATACCAATTAATTTCTGAGTACAATTACTGTTAAATTATTTTAATCTAATTGTAATATAATATAAAAATAATTATGCTCTTTGAGTGTTTTGCTTCACTTAGTTTTATTAAACTACAGAAATTATCTTTTTCAATTATTAATTAAATGTGAGCTTTTAAACAAAGCAATAAACGTTGCCAAGAGGGTCGTTGCCAAGATGTGCATTAGCGTAATATAGCTTCAGATGCGCATGTGTGTGTGTATGTAAGTACACGGATAATTCCATCTTAACATTTTAAGTATTCTCGGCATCGTTATAGTAAACTTATCAAGTTATGAAAAGTTTATTTCATTAATTTGAAGTAGATTTAAACTAATTTTCCACTTGTCAGTAAGTTTTTATTTGAAGAACGATGAAAATATCGTTAAAAATTAAAAAGTTTACAGACTATCTAAACATTTGTTATGAAAAACCTTTTGACCTATTATTTCATTGCTCTTAAGAGCGAGTTACTGCCTATTTTCGCAGAACATATTTATGAGTAGTAAATAGTAAACAAAGGATGACGTGACGATGAGTGCGGTGTGCGAGGTAGCAATTAAGTGGGCAGCCAATTGGTACTCTGAGCTCCGCTCTCACAGTGGACCACGAGCAGAGCATTATGTTGAATGAGCGGCTGTATATAAGTAGTATCATGTACGTACTATCTATATGAACGACCACGCATCCTGGATATATAAGTTACATTCTACCGATGTACTACATAGGAAGACAAAGAACATTTCCGTCGATGGTAACCGATGGAGCGTTCGACGATAGTGTACCATTCTTATTCGACTTATTCTCCCAGGCTCCCAAGTTCTGATAGACGGAGTCTGTGACCCGATGACTTCGTCAGATTTTTTAAATTCGTAGATCTACTAATATATACCCGTAGAATGATAACTAATCGAATTTTTCATTTTACATTAAATATAAAAAAAACTAAAATTTTATTTAAAAATATTATAATTGAATCGCTGTCATGATTGCTTGGTATGAATTGGTGTTATAAGGCCGCGTCCACATTTGTATCATTTCGGTGTATCGTATCTCCGTTGCGTGGCCTCGGCGCGTATCATGATCGCTAGTTTGAACGCAAGATGATACCCGTTAATGATACACGCCGTATCTGATACGGCCCGATCCAAACTAACCGCGTATCTTGATACACCTCGTATCCGATACGCGTATCACGATCGGTAGTATGGACGTATTTTGATACTGTATCACGATACTGTATCGCGATACGATACGTGATACACCGCGAACCATCTGTGTCGGTTTTTCCGCCGATCATGTTTATCAGAAGGTGCATTGAAAGAAACGCGTATCAGGAAAAGATACGAGGATCGGAAGAAAAACGAAGCGTCCATATTTGTAAAGATACAGCCGATACACTGACATGATACAGCATTTGATAAGTATGGACGCGTTTTTTACCATATACGCCTTAATAATACGACATGGACAAAATGAGCGTCCATATTTATGATACAAATACTCGATACGATACGACTAATCGGGATACGTCAAGATGCTACAAATGTGGACCCAGCCTTAGCGGTTTATAAATTAACAAGGTTCAATGTAGAGTTTGCCCTTATTAAAATATAAGCACTGCATGACTTTTAATTTTAATGTTTTATGTGGTAAAATATTTTTTAAATATTCTAATTATAATGTAGTTTTGCTGTAATCAAAATGTGCTTAAATGTTTATTGACTTGATGATACAAATTGAAGATTTTAATAAAATTTGAGTGAAGGAATAGCACAGTGCTATGAATAAACACCAGTGCACACGTAAAAAGAGTCGCAGCATTAATTAAGGCGTACCTGTGAACTGTGCTTATTACATAGTCCCTGCTTCATAGTTGATAACGAAGTGTAAAATAAAAAAGTGTATGATACGTCGCCATACAGTTAAGTTCCACCGGTACAGTAACTCGAGCACCGCGCCGCACCACGCCACGCCGCGCCGTACTAACATTACTAACGAGCTCTGAAAGCTGACATAAATAAAAGCTTTCACTAAAATTTTCAGCAAAAAATTGTACTCCATTGAAAATAAAAAAGTACGGCGTAATGATTTATAGTTCTGTAAAAATTCACTGCTGTGTTAGAATTTAGTTTTAAACATAAAGCCATGTTGGCAACAGACGATAGATTGTTTGCTTCTCAACTAAGTAATATTAACTTGCAGTAAGTTATCTAGTGCAGGTGGAAGGCGTCGTCTGATGCAGAGATGAAAAAGTCGTCGGTCATTGCTACTGCTTTTTCACCTTTTCAAAATCTTGATATCTTTGTCTTCTGCACTTATTTTGTTGAAATTAGTTAAATTGTTACAAACAGACATCGGTGATAGTGTCTAGCTTATAAAACGTGTTTCAAATAGTGTTTCATGTAAAATAATTTAATCGGGGGGCACGGAAGTGCCCCCGCCAAAGTCGAGCGCGAAGCAAACACTGCCGTACCATCCTTTACTGGAACCATTTCGCCGCATTTTCAGGCCCCTATTTGAGAACCTCTGGATTAGACCAGAACGCAGAAATTTTCGTCATCTAGTAAGCTGTAATCATATACTTAAAATACAAAATTTCAAGTCTGTAGGTCATTTAGTTCCGAAGTTAAGCGAAAGCAAAGTTTCGCATTTATGACACTCACTCACTCATGATCATCAAAATAGAACTAGTACTTCCCATAATCTCAGAGAGCTGAAATTTGGTATAGAGTTAGGGTTTAATGGCCACATAAAGGGAAAACTATAAAAACTAGGACAATCGAAGATCTGGAGTACCTGGTGACCCTGATTAGAAAACACAAGAGCCCAACCAAACTATTAGAGATCGCGACATACCGCCTTTACAAAAAATATTCAACTTGGTGGGCCGCTTCATTAAAAAAAAAACAAAAAAAAAACAAAAAAAAAACTGTCAAATAAAAAAATCTAATAAAATAAATCAATATGCCCCACGTTTCTACAAAAAGAAGTGAAATCCCACCAAAAACATTCTGTAAAAAACTAGCCAAGTCTCGATGGAGCTGCTTGTTTATCTCTAAAAAGTAATGAAATCTAAACAAAGTCGTGCCAAGTCTAAGGTTCCTTACTGCGATATCTTTATTATTATAGTTAATGTTGTGTGACTTGGCCGTTGAAGGGTACAAAACCAGGTGCTCCATGACACCATTGCACCAATCTGTCACCAGAACCGCTACCCATTGACGATGGAAAATTGCCACTTGGAAAACGTTGATTCAATAACCAGTCAACTGAATCGTTGATAGAAGTCCGTCTGCACGTCTATTTTATGTTAGATCGATGGTCGATTTGACGCTCCAAAAGAAGAGAGCAGAAGTCAACATTGTCAATGCTGAATGCATGTATTGCACAATCAACAACAGCCTAAAATGAGACACTAGCGTCCAATTATCAATACCAGTATGGGCTATTATCTCGCTTAATGAACATAGGCAGTTACAACAGATATAACATTACGTGTACTTAAACAAAATTGACTTGAACACACTAACGTATAAAGAATGTTCAACAGCCAAATCACACAACATTAACTATAATAATAAAAATATCGCAGTAAGGAACCTTAGACTTGGCACGACTTTGTTTAGATTTCATTACTTTTTAGAGATAAACAAGCAGCTCCATCGAGACTTGGCTAGTTTTTTACAGAATGTTTTTGGTGGGATTGTTATTTACTGTAAGCTACTGTTAACAGCTACAAATTAATCGTTTAAATTGTGTTTTAGAATATAACTGTATTTTATCAAGTAATATTACAAAATGTGTGATAATTTGTAAAATACACGTTGTCTAGTTGGGGTGTGTGCGTGTGAGTGGTCGGTGTGTGACTAGCTTTTAGTTTTAACCGCTTCTAGTTATATTTCAGGTTGGAGCTGAATTTGAAGCCGAGCTTAGCATTTTTATGTTAAAATTTGGTGCAAAACTAAATTCTCTTAGAGCGGAGTGCTACGTCGTGGACATGGATTGTAAGCTCAGATTTATGGCAATTGCTCGGCTATTAATTTTAGAAATTGTCTTCTGGAAGGATTATTTGAAAATTGAATTGCTGATATCAAAGGTGTTGGTGGCGATAACTTAGTGAATGTATGAATATTATCATCATTTGCGTTAGTTTTAAGCGGTTAGAGGCGAGGTGCGGGAGCACTTTACTTCGGCATCCGTGGAAATCAAAGAGAAATGTCTTTGATTTAGTTTTGCATTACTGACGACTTAAAATATAATAGTTACCGGTTGGTTGCTCAGTTATACAGTATTAGTAAAATACGTACGTCGTACGCTCACGACCATGTTACACCAAGGCAATACTACAAATCTTCTGCTATTTAAACCGTAACATGTTACATATTTTTTATTTCTATCATAAGTCTGCATCTGCATTTAAAAAGTAAGGGGTCCAACTGTGGGGTGCTTGGACAGAAAACCTCCCCGTGTGCCCGTGGACTGGAGTTCCCTTTCGGATACGTCCGGGGGGAAGGCCAGTTTTTCGGGACGGTGCACCCTGGGGTGCGGGCAAAGATTCCCCTTTTTAGGGGTCTCTTTGTCCGCATGCCAATATTCTGTCGGGTGGTCGCTCCAACGCGTGTCCCTCTGTTTAGCAGAGGGCACAGTGGCGGAGTAAGAGCGGGCTCGGTGTGCACTTACCCTGCCGCCGGGCGGGCAGGAGGAAGTCTCGCACCTCCTTCTGCCACCGTTGTTCTCGTAGCCCCGAAGATTGTCAAGGTCATGTCTCTGACTTTTGACGGGGGTCGAGGGTCTTGGCTTAACCGCCCGGGCCGCGAGGTAGAAAACCTCTATAAAAAGTCACCCCAAATCTCCAAGCGGCGGCGCACCGTGAGGGAGGTTGTTAGCTTGACTAATGGGTAGCTTAATTAGTCGTTAGTGCGAACCACGTTTATTGGTTGGATGGTTGGTACTTTATATTACTCGTGGGATCAAATATGGATACACTTACAAAAACAAAAAAAACTTTACCGGCAGTAGCCGCAAAGAGCCAGGGGGGCTCACGTGCCCGGGATGGGGGGTCGCTGGAGTTTTCCAGCACGCCCTCATCACCGGCACCGGAGGAGCGGGCATTTAGTGCCTGCTCAAGAGGGTTGTCCGAGTCGGATTCCGACTCGGCATCGGACGCCACGGGGTTCCAGAGTGTGACCTCTGGCTGCGTGGAGGCGGGGGTCGAGGAGAGGAGGAAATCCTTCCTCAAGCGCCCCCGCCCGGTGACAGGACAGGGGACGTCCTCCGAGGGGGAGGTGTCCTCTGCCTGCAAGAGGCCCTCCACCAGACCATCTGGTGGAGAGCCTGACGTTGGCCTGGCCTCAAGGCCGGACGAGCTGAGGGAGACCGTGGAGAAGGCCATACGGGTGGTGGCCCTGAAAAAGACCAAAGCGTCTAAAGACAGGGCCACCGCCGAAGCCACGGCCTCCATCTTGGCGGCGGCGGCGGCCTCCCACAGCGGGCCCCAGGCGGCAGACCTAATGTCGGAGCTGCGGACGGAGGTCGGCCGCCTTAAGGCCGAAATGGAGGCTCTCCGGAAGGAGAACCTCCGTCTCAAGGCGGATCTGGCCAAGCTCCAAGGAGCCGGTCGCCGGGAGGTGCCGCAGGAGGGGAGCGAGAGGCCAAGCCAGCCCGCGCCAGAGGAGAGCCCTCTCCTCAACCTGGTGCGGCAAGAGCTGGCCTCCTTCAACCGGAGGTTCTCCGTATTGGAGAACAGGGTCCTGCGCCCCCCACTGGCGGCGCCCTCTTACGCCGCCGCCGCCGCCGCTACAAAAGCCAAAAAAGCGGCAAATCCGGCTCCTGGCCCGGCACCGGCACGACCGGTTCCGGCGGGTCCGGCTCCGGCAAATCTAGTTCTGGCGGGGCCGGCCCCGGCTAGGCCGGCTCCGACTCCGGCCAAGCCGGCGGCGTCAAAAAGGGGCAGGCGTAAGAAGGGGAAGGGAGCCCCGGCGGCAAACCCGCCGACCCAGCCTCCCCCGCCTCCTCCGGAGCCTAGTGCAGCCGGCGCCGGCTGGCAGGTGGCTGGGGAGGCGAGAAGGGCTGGCCGGGAGGCCAGATCGGCGAGGAGGAGGCGACAGCGCAAGGAGCGCAGCGTCGCGGCGCGACTACGCGCCCCGAAGACCGCGGCTGTAGTCATTACTCTGCAGCCAGACGCGGTCAAGAAGGGCGTGTCGTACCGCGACGTGCTCACAAAGGTGAAGGAGGCGGTGAACCTCCAGGAGCTCGGGGTCGTCGGAGGCCTCCGGCTCAGAGTCACCGCGACGGGCGCCCGGATGCTGGAGGTTCCCGGGGCGGCCAGTGGCCCCATTGCTGACGCTCTGGCCGAGAGGCTCAGGGCGTCCCTGGATGCGGAGGTGGCCCGAGTGTCCAGGCCCATCAAGTGTGCCGACGTGCGCATTATGGGCCTGGATGACTCCGTAACGGAGGCTGACCTTAGGGCCGCCGTCGTCAGGTCTGGAGATTGCGCTGCCGACCAAGTCAAGGTCGGCGCCATCCGTCCTGACCTCGCGGGGCTTCGAACCGCCATGGTTAGTTGCCCCGTAGCGGCGGCCAAAAGGATAGCGGAGAGTCGAAGGCTCCTGGTGGGCTGGGTTTCGGCGCAGGTCAAACTGCTCGAACCTAGACCCCTGAGGTGCTTTCGCTGCCAAGTGGGCAACCACGCGGCATGCGTCTGCACCTCGGAGGTGGACCGCAGCGACAAGTGCTTCCGCTGCGGTCAGCCCGGTCACATGGCCGGTACGTGCGATGCCGCGCCGCACTGCTTTGCATGTGCGGCTGCTGGCAAGCCGGCCGATCACCGGGCAGGGGGCAGGGCCTGCGCCCCACCCGCCAAGGCCAGGGGCAGAGGTAGGCCCTCCGCTGCCGCCGCCGCTGCTGCCGCTGCAGCCGCCACCGCCACAGCCGCCACCGTCGCCGCCGCTGGCGCGTCTCAGCCCTCGAGGAGGGCCCTGGAGGAGGATATAATGGAGGCCTAATCACGGCCCCATTGCGCCTCCTCCAGGCGAATATCAACCACTGCGTCGCCGCTCAGGATCTCTTGCTCCAGAGCATGGCGCAGTGGTTGATCAACATTGCGGTGGTCGCCGAGCCGTACTTTGTCCCGCCCAGGGATGACTGGGTGATGGACCTCGACGGCTCGGTGGCCATAATATCGTCGGCCGCCGCCGGTACCCCGTCTCTCGAGAGCGTCAAAAGAGGACGGGGTTGTGTGGCAGCACGGTTCGGGGAGATCGCCGTGGTGGGCGTTTACCTCTCCCCGAGCCGAACTCTCGCCGAGTTCCACGTCTCCCTTAGGGAGATAGGAGTCGTCGTCGCCGGGTTCGGTTCCCTCCCCGTGTTGGTCCTCGGGGACTTCAATGCCAAGAATGTGGCTTGGGGTTCCCGGTACACGGACAACGCGCGGGGCAGGATGGTGGAGGACTGGGCTCTGGAGACAGGCCTGGTCATCCTGAACCGGGGTTCTGTCCCCACGTGTGTGCGGATGCGGGGCGAGTCGGTGGTGGACATCTCGTTCGCCAGCCCCGCTCTGTCGCAGCGTGTCGTTGACTGGCGCGTAGAGGAGGGGGTGGAGACCTACTCGGATCACCGATACATCCGGTTCGACGTCTCCGCCCAGATCCCAGATGCGCTGGTCCGACAGACCCCAAGTGGTCCGCGATGGGCGCTGAAGCAGCTGGACCGGGAGCTGTTCCTGGAAGCCTCGATCGTGCAGGCCTGGGTGTCATCACCAGACAGGCCTGCCGACGTCAACGACGAGGTGGAGTGGTTCCGGGAGGCCATGTCCGCGATCTGCGACATGGCTATGCCCCGGTCCCAGCCAGGAAGCGCCCGGCGTCAGGTGTACTGGTGGTCGCGCGAAATAACGTCGCTGCGCGAGGCGTGCGTTGATGCGCGACGCCTGTACGCCAGGCACCGCCGGTGCCGCATCCGACCTCCGGATGCGGATGCCATAGAGGCGGAGCTGTACGAGGGGTACAGGGCGGCGAAGACCGTCCTCCGAGATGGGATGCTGCGGGCTAGGGATCTATCCCGCAGGGAGATGCTGGAGTCTCTGGACGGGGACCCGTGGGGGCGACCGTACAAATGGGTACGGGATAAACTCCGCCCCTGGGGCCCCCCGCTGACACAGAGTCTCCGGCCCCAGCTCGTTGAGGACGTCGTGAGCGCCCTGTTCCCTTCTCGAGGGGAACATGTGCCCCCGTCCATGGCTCCGCCCATGGCGGTGCCAGACGAAGACGCGGACCACAGCGGCGACGACGACTACATTGCTCCGGAGGTGGCCGAGGTAGACTTGAGAGTGGCGGTACAACGGCTTAAGGCCAAGAATACCGCCCCGGGACCCGACGGCTTGCCTGCCAAAGCCTGGGTCCTGGCCTCGGGGGCTCTCGGTCCTCGACTGGGGGGGCTCCTAAGCGCATGTTTGGAGAGGGGCCAGTTCCCGCTTCGTTGGAAGACGGGGAAACTGGTCCTCATCAGGAAGCCGGGGCGCCCTGCGGACTCTCCGTCCGCATACCGGCCCATCGTGCTGCTCGACGAGGTGGGCAAGCTCTTTGAAAGAGTTATTGCCAACCGCCTCGTCGGGCACCTGGGGAGATCGGGGCCGGACCTAGCGGAGAGCCAGTTCGGCTTCCGCAGGGGGCGCTCCACGGTGGACGCCATCATGCGCGTGAGAGCCCTCACGACGGGGGAAGTAGTGACCCGGGGCAGGGTCGTCTTGGCGGTGTCGCTCGACATCGCCAATGCCTTCAACACCCTGCCCTGGAGCTGCATCAGGGAGGCACTCCGGTTTCACCGGATGCCGACCTACCTCCGTCGTGTAGTCGAGGACTATTTGACGGATAGGGCCGTCATCTACCCCGGCCAACGGGGGGAGTGGAACCGGCGAGAAATGTCGTGCGGTGTCCCACAGGGATCGGTCTTGGGGCCGCTTCTGTGGGACATCGGATACGACTGGGTGCTGCGCGCCGACCTCCCTGATGGCGTCAGCGTGGTCTGCTACGCTGACGACACGCTTGTCCTGGCACAGGGAGAGTCGCACCAGGCGGCGGCCGACTTGGCGACGAGAGGGGTTGCGACAGTCGTCGCAAGGATCCGGCAATTGGGACTCGAGGTGGCATTACACAAGTCCGAGGCCATGTGCTTTCATGGTCTTCGGAACGCGCCACCGCCGGGCTCCCAAATAACGGTGGGAGGGGTCCACATCGGCGTCGGGACGACGATGAAGTATTTGGGTCTCGTCCTCGACAGCCGGTGGGGCTTCCAGGAACACTTCCGACGCCTGGCTCCGCGATTGGAAAGGGCTGGGGCTGCTTTTTGGCGGCTCCTGCCCAACCTCGGGGGACCAGGCGCCTCCTGCCGGAGGTTGTACGCGGGGGTCGTGCGGTCCATGGCCCTCTACGGGGCCCCTGTGTGGGCCCCCATCATCAGGCGGCGGCCACCAGCCAAGTTGGTCGCCTGCCAGAGGGTCATGGCCATCCGGATGATCCGGGGATACCGCACGGTCTCCGGCGAAGCGGCAAACCTCCTTGCCGGATTACCGCCGTGGGATCTGGAGGCTACAGTCCTCCAGCGCGTCTATGAGTGGCGCGTGGACGCGCAGCGCCGGGGCGAAAACCCGCTGCCGCAGCAAATCGCGGCACTGCGGCTCGAGCTCCGGGGCGATCTCATGGCGGAATGGGAGATGCGACTGTCGCAACCTAGGTTCGGGCACGCTGCAATCGCGGCGGTAAGACCCCTCTTTGAGGAGTGGCTAGAGAGGCGCCACGGCGTCCTCACCTTCCGGCTGACGCAGGTCCTCACCGGACACGGTTGTTTCGGGAGGTTCCTGTGTCGGATTGCACGGGAGGAAACGCCCGGGTGTCACCACTGTGTGGACCGCCCGGAGGACACGGTGGAGCATACGGTGCAGGTCTGCCCAGCTTGGGCAGAGCATCGCCGTGTCCTCACGGAGGCGATAGGCGGCGGCGACCTCTCGCGCCCGGGCCTGGTTCAGGCCATGCTCCGGGGCGAGAGGGAATGGGATGCAGTCACCTCCTTCTGCGAAGCAGTAATGCTAGCGAAGGAGGAGGCGGGCCGCGTGAGGGAGAGAACAACACCCTCCACCTCACGCCCCAGCCGCCGCGGGAGACGCCCAGGGCGTCGGACGTCGCGAGGCGACATCCGGCCACCGTAGGCGCGGGCTTGCGGACGGCGAGTGATGGGTAGCTCGCCGTCCGATCAAGGACCATGCCCGGGTCGACGGCGCGTTCTGTTCGCGCGCGCCTCAAAGAGCTGTCAGCACAGGGACGGGGCCCCCCAACGGGGCCAAACGCCTGCCGGGGTTGCGGGACGTCTTAACAGGATACCGTGGCCCCGGAACGTAAAGGGCAACAGAAGGAACAGGGTGGTTTTTTAGTCAGTAAAAGTCTGACAGTCCCTTCCGCCCCGCCCAGGACGGAAGGACTCATTTGATGATTTTTACCACCTCAAAAAAAAAAAAAAAAAGGGGTCCAACTGTGTGGTATATTAAAATCAGAAACAAATCACAGTTTTCACGAAAAGTATAATTTAAAAAGTCAATCGGTGAGAGCATCGAACTCAGAACAGCTATTAGAATCTGGAATTTTCCCTCTAACTTTTTTATTGGGATTATACATATAAACAGTAGTTTTTTTTTTTTTTTTTAGGTGGTAAAAATCATCAAATGGCTCCTTCCGCCCTGGGTGGGGCGGAAGGGACTGTCAGACTTTTACTGACTAAAAAACCACCCTGTTCCTTCTGTTGCCCTTTGCGTTCCGGGGCCACGGTATCCTGTTAAGACGTCCCGCAACCCCGGCAGGCGTTTGGCCCCTATTGGGGCCCCATCCCTGTGCTGACAGCTCTTTGAGGCGCGCGCGAACAGAACGCGCCGTCGACCCGGGCATGGTCCTTGATCGGACGGCGAGCTACCCATTACTCGCCGTCCGCAAGCCCGCGCCTACGGTGGCCGGATGTCGCCTAGTGCTGAAATAATGTCTCCTAACTTCCGGTTCCTCATAACCGTTACTAATGGCATAAAATATAAGAATTAAATTACACAGTTGGTTGATATGGATTAAAACTATCCGACTATATAAATAAAAATAAAATGCATACATTTAGTATAGCTTAGCAAAAAACTCAAGAACGGGCTGGACCGATTTGGATGATTCTTTTTGTTTTGTTGTGTTTATAATTTTCCGGACAAGAGGTTTGTATATAAGATTTTTTTTTGTTATATCCTACTGGAAATATCAGAAAAGCCCATGTGAACTCTATAATAAATTCGTTGCTAGTATAATTAGAAATCAGATTTTAAAGACCTTGTTAATCTACTCGTGCAACTACTCACGCTCCGTTCGGTAAGTACTTGCCAAGTACATCTTTTAATTTTAAACTTTTAACCTTTATTTTTTAATTTTTCAGCAATTTCATTATACCATAGTATAGTTAAGTTATAAGCAGAAGGGTTATTAAAATGCATGGCCCGTCGCCTCGCTCCGTGTTAAGTGCAATAATAAAAATTGTAAAGGGGAAGTTTTTACTGCGCAAGTTTGGTCGCCCTCGTGGCTATTGACTGCAAAAACGTTGGTAAAGTTGGCGCTTGTTATTAGTATTATACAGAGGTTTATTTCAAATGTTAAAAAGGGCGAAGTAAATCTTTTATTCACTGGAACTTAGTATGCTCAAAGAATCAAGTGGAAAGTACTTTTATGGGACCACTGAAACGTAGCAAAGAGAATAAAGTATTAACAATGGAATTCTGACGAAATTGTAATTACGATTCTGTTCCTAAATGATAACAGGTAAAACAGTGAAGCCGACAGAGACTCGAGCTACTCTTAAATTGTTTGTTCAATTTGCTTTCCACTTAAAATATAATTAGAAGTGACTCTGAAGATCCGATATTTCTTTACCTTTAGACATGACGTCTAGAAATAAAGTCAACGGTAACCAACTTGACATTTGCATAAATGGCTAACCTTATAAGTTTATGTTCCAACGTTTGCTCCCTAACAAATAGGTGGCAACGCGTTAGCTATGTAAGAAATGACCTTTAAATCTCTCCCCGTTTGACATTTGACATAGGTATTGGTGATTATTAAACAAACTTTCCTAATCGAGTCACTGGATCTTTAAATGGTGACAGCAATATGACTGTTTAATATTTAGATATGATCAGAAGAACACTACGGCTGCTAATTGATTATTTCTTAACAATCATGTGCTTTGGCTGAAATATTATACTTACGTCCCTTTAATGCATTTGTGGGCCGACAGTTGTGCGACACTGTCTATAACACTGCTTATCACTTAGCACGTGCTGGGTAATGTGTCTTTATCTTGTACTTAAAGACAAAGCTGCACCCTAATTTCTAGACCGGTGTTAAATCTTTCTGAATAGTTTGTAGGAGCACTACGCTTTCACTGGTCTTTTAGGTGCCTGAGAAGTGAAGACAGTGTGCCTGGGAACGAGCCAACAGCGCTAAGAACATCCACCTGCGACCTAACACCATTAATTTCGCTGCATAACTCTTGTTTAAAGTAATTTGTCACCCTCTAGGTCTTACAGCACAATTTATAGGCAATTCCTGCTCGCTTGAGACAATATGAAGTATATTCTATATGCATACATCAAAGCTAATCTAGTGGCCATCGATTACAGTGTATGACAGTATTGTTGTGCTGTGTTCGGTTGCAGTTGCTGCGTTACAATGGTGCTGTCTTCCATACTATACAAGACGACAGGTAAGGTAATGTTAGCGACATATTGTTATGGTGTGTCTGCCTAACGAAGGTCTGGTCAAGACAGGCTAACACGAGTAGTCGAGATATAAGCAAGCTTGAGCAATGTGATTGTGTGTCAGATACTGTATATTGTAATGAGACAATAGATAGCTGTGCGTGTCCGAGTTACCGACAGGAGTATGCGACGAAAAGGCACACTTTGACTTCAATCAGCTGAAGTTTTAATCTAGTCTAAGTCGGTCTTACGTTGAATCATTCGATTCTTTAAATATATAAATAGGGTAACCCTTTCGGTTAGAATAATTAAGCGAAGGGTAACGAGCCAATCGGCACAAGTAACGTAGGTAAGTAAACATAACCCCAACATCGGCCAGTTATTAAATCATACTGATTGATGTTGTGATCCAATTTACGAGGATATAGGGCAAATACGGACGTCAGGGTGTGGCCAATTAATAATGTTATCAATTATCTACAGCAGTAGGACACTGAGAAATTGATCCCCGCAGTTTACCAAGTAATACTTATGACTTTGTGTAATAAGTAAATAGGTACCCACTTCCAGTGTTTTAAGAGATAGTGATCTGAAAAAACAGTAGCATATAAGTTTCTTGAATGTTTAAAATTGTATTTTCTTAGTAAAAAGTATCTTGGGATACATCTATTTTGTATTCCAAACTACCCATGTATTGTAAATAATTGAGAGTTAAGACTGCATCCCGTATCACGTTAAATATTGATGTTGAGCCGCATCTGGCAACACTGAAATCCGAACTATCTTTCAATAAAAAGAAAGATGCCTTCTGGAATAGCAAACACACTGTCATAATAAAATACATGTAGTACTAGACGCCAACTAACTCGATACCCTCACACTTACTTTACAACTTTGTTCAGAACACTATAGGAGTTTCGGATAGCACTAGATTTTTACGAGACTTTTCCTGTTGCTTTGAAACTAACTTGAAACTGGTATTTTATTTGTTGTAGCTAACATGCTAACATATTATAGAGCGGATATTTATTGAGGATCAATCTGTCTGCCCGTATCATAGGTAAGCTATATAGAATTGTTAAAGGTGGAAAAATTTCGGCATTTACTGGGTACACAAAGAGCCTGTTCCCACTGCTGAGATACTGATCTCCTTATAATGAGAGCGCAAGACTTGACTCTGTCACGCGGGCCTAGTGAGGGCTAGTGGGTGGTTTCACACGCGTGGGGTGAGGTATGGAAGTAATAAATACTCTATTCATGCAGCAACGTAAGTAGTTCAATGTTGTACGAACAAATATTTCAATTTTCATCTCACCAATCTTTGGAGCGAAAAGTCTGGATGCCGGTGGATGTGCGAGGCAAGAATTGAAATATTTGCATTTATTACTTTGCAAAATTCATATATATATAAATATCGCGCGAGCCGGCGCGTGCCAGCGCCGCCGGCGTGAAACGGTTAGCGTGATTTCAGCTCTCGCCCATCGAATAATTTACTTTAAGCCTTGCCGGTGCGAAACTTAAAAACTGAATATTATAAAATAGACACTGCCTCGAGAAATATTTATTTCATTTAGGTTTGATTGACAAGGTCAGGTTTTAACAATTGATTTGAAATTCGGCTTTTATTCTATTATACATTTGACCTTACTCCTCAATATATTATTTTAAAATGAATTTTTAGACTATCTTCGTTGGTTTTTTATAAAAATTCCGTGTGATTTACTATTCCGTTTTTTGAATTAAAAATATATTTTAATATTTGAATATTAGGTTAGGTACCGACCAAACTGCTGAAAAATCAATTTCGAGAACATTTTATATTCAATCAAGAAAAATATTTTCAATTCCTCAGTTCGTTTGAACTACCGAAATGTTTAAAAACCGTTGAACCATAAACACCGAAGTCTAGTAAATTGGACATGGCACAAATGTTCGGCCATTCTGTAGTCACCGGGGGCCGAGCGTCAAGCGCGATGTGATATTGACTCGTACACGGTTATAAGGGTCAGATGTTTTCGTCAAATATAATGGGCGTGTTAAGCTGTAGCCGCTGTAGGGTATGTTGTTGTGACGTTAACATTATGGGTATCCAATATACAAGCTAGGTACAATGACCCCTTTTCAGGTTTAGGGTAAACAAAGACTAACGTTGTACATAGGGTTTTGATATTAAATCTTCTGAAGTTCGGTTTAAAGATATTTATTCTCATAAAGAACACAAATAGTTCGCTTACAATATAAGATGAGTTGTTGTTGTTGATGAGTTGTCGTTTGTAGGTCAATTTTACTGGTAATCAGAAGTTAGCAAGCGACGAAGTTGGCATACGCACGCTACATAAAATTATGATGTAATCAGTCGTAATTTCTTTCAGTACGTAGCGGCCACAAACAGCGTCTTCTCCTTCACCGTATATTTTTAAAGTCGGACTTGTTAAAATCGTCATTCAAAGTCAAAGTCAAAGTCAAAGTCAGTTCACAACAAAGTTCCTTCAACTATCTTTTCAATTTATTTTACGACAATACATTATGCTTTAATAAACAGCGGAATCCCCCATTTTTCTAAAGTTAAAAAACAAAGTTCTAAAACAGAGTATATTATGAGATCGTAAAATGCGATGACAGGCTCACATCTAGCTCGTAAACTAGTGAAGGGAGCCTGACAGACTGACAGACAGCATGCACTTCACTGTCGGCCCGAGACTGAACTAATAATGTACGACCAACATAATATAAGATGCATGACGGGAGAAGGTACAGAAGGCTCGATCATACAAAAGTATAAAAAGCGCTCATGAGTATAAAACGGGCAGCAGAATTAATGTCCATAAGAACTTAGACTTTCATCTTAAAAACCTTTTAACCTTGCAGGGTGGCGATAAGACCATAACAGATAGAAAGAAAATTAATATTGCAATAATATTTACAGAGAACCTGAGGACCACTAACAGATTCGTAAATTTATAGCCGCGGTATGATTACTAGAATTGTGTGTCATTGTTTGAAGTGAACCTTCCTTGCCTGTCGGGGTGTGTGCCTGTACTTGTCACATATGAGATGAGCATCTGATGGTTGTATTGCACTGTTGTAAATAAAACTTTGTGTTGTCTGCTGCTTCGCTGCTGTGAGCAGTTTCTGCTGGTCGGTAAATTCCGTCTGTTGTTGTACTGAAAAAAATCATCAAAATAATAATTCTGAAGGTAAATCCAGGTCCCTGAAAAATACAATGTACGTATTGAAAAGAAAAAGAAAAACAGAATAAAATGCATGCGAAGAGTGAGCTGATCTGTAATAGAATCAGAGTGAAAGTCACACAAGAGCTGTGGCCCCGATAGCGGGCGCCGCGCGCGGAGCGCTGGGGACGACACTGTTTTGTTGACGTGACTGCGGTGTGCGGACTTTTATACTACGACATTGTAATCTTTAGAAAAATATAAAATCGGGGTACATACACATGGGAGCATTAATGTTATAATAGAGTAATAGTAGAGAAGAAAAAGAAGACAGTAATATTTATATTAAACCGCTAAACCCACACAAGTAACCGTTAGTAACGCCATATAAAACGTGTGCTTTTCATAAGGATGCCATATTAGCTATTTTACGACTTTCGAACTACCTACTATGAAATAAAATTAAACATCATTGTTGCAGATTACTGAGCTGACTATCTTTTTATTTGAACAACATAGTACGAATCTATACAGTACGTAGAGTTCAATCGTTTTCCAACAAAGTAACCAGTATGATGCAGTCTGCGAGGTGTTACTGCAGACTGTTGTAAGTTTCAAAGACCGTCTACAATGTACAGCCCATCCCAAGGTGCCGCAAGTTTGTGGTAACTGCTGAACTGCAAATGAAGACCATTTTGTTGAGTTGTATAACGCTTGTCTTACGATAGTCGTAATTCAATACAAAATAAACATTGGATATTAAACGTAGATTTTCGTGACACAAAAATCCCCTTGTTAGGTATGTAATAAATAGTATCTGGAAAGGTCCCACATTGTGTACTAGAGGTTCATGCCTCACAGAGCCTTTCGCTTCTAGATTTTATAAAAGAATCTGATACGATACAGAATTTGAACTAGTCTTCTATGCTTTCAGTTTGATATATATCTATCTACTTCAACATAAATTATTTTGGCGTCTTTCGGTTGAATTATATTCTTTATCTAAAATCATATCACAAGACACGAATCTGTACTCGAATTTATTCTAGACAAAACAGAAAATATATTCCTAACTGATGTCCTATTTTGATCGTATCAAAACGAATCAATCTCCCGGCGAGCGATTCTATAGTTGTCCTTCTCTTAAATCAAACAATGCAATTTAAATGTATGGAACAGCAAAATGCGTGGAGCAGTATTTTGTTGAAACATTTCGTAGTTTTATGGTGAGATCAGTCAGCTTTGTTGATTATTGACCATCGTAAACTGGGGTTGAGTCGGATAGTTGTGTTACACTGAGTAGCTTCTTGCAGGAGGTTACGAGTCTATGCAGACAGAAGAAATTGGATGTAAGTGTCAAATAAAACTGCATCCGGAGTATACAGAGTGAGATGTGACTTTGTTTGTTTATAGAAGTTTGGCTTCGGGTCATAAAGTCTGGAACAATTCCAGCAGTTTGAGTGGTTTCTGATTCTACTTGAATTAATTATATTATTTTGAAAGTAAAAGCTATTTTGGAAATGTAGTTTAACCAATAAATTATATAACGTACTTCATTCATGTAGTAAAAAAAACACAGTAAACACAGGACAGAAACAGTTTAGGTACATGATACTCCTTTTTTCGCTTCTTCTTGAGAAAACTTATTAATTAAAGCTATTAAAGCTTCTTTCCAACTTGGATTAACGAAATTGAAGTGTAATGCTATATAATATTAGGTAAACGGCCCAATTTTAAGAAAAGGTTCTGTTCAAATATAATAACGCTACTGAACTATAATGAATGGTGTTAGAAAAACAGGTCAATTATAACAATTAACATCAGTTTTAATGCCTCTGAAATATTTTCATCACAACTAAATAAGTAGGAAAACTTTGTTTGTTATTCATGAAGAGGATAATTATATTATAAGTATATTTTTAGGAAGGTTAGTTAGTTACCTGAATTGTCACGGTAAAACAATTAAAAGGAGTGAAATACAATATATTCTCGGTCATGAAACTTGAAACATAAGTTTAGTAAAAACCGCAAAATTATAGGTACCGGTCTACTACCGGTATATTGTTTAATTTTCCAGGGAAATGAGTCTGGAAGCTCTCGGCTTATTAATTCTGAGCCGTCCGTCGTTTGTTGCAGAATTGTATTTTTCACACGAATGCTTCAAAAAGGAGTGTTATGTTACTACTAATCAGTTTTTTTAGATAAGTAGGTAATCTATTTTCCAAAATATAAAATAAATATGAATTTTGTTTGTTTTTCAACCGAAAGATAAGATCATGATTTACGAGTATGTTTTATTATAAGATAGTTGACTGGCATCAGAGAGTTGCTGTTCAGTGACTTTTTCATAATTTATGTAAAATGTAAGTAAGTATAGCTAGTGAAGTTTATCGCGCTCCCTTGATGTATAAAATAATAAATTACCCTAGCAATCTCCAATAAAATGCAAATACAGTAATCTAGCCATGAAACATGCTAGCTCCCACATAGATTGTCCCTAGCTTTCATTTATATTCTTTTGTGCATAAAATGAAATGGCTGACAGTACAGTAAACCCGTCATAAACAATACACACATTCACGTGTGAGTTGCGATCGCCATTTTTGTCACGTCAGCGACGCAGGCATAATCTCCGCGTCACGCCAGCCGGCACGCTCCGTCACGCCGCGGGCACGCTCCATCACGCGGCACGACTACCATTCATCTTGTTTTGCATTCGGAGGCGTTATTTCCGAATAATATCAATGTTATTATTGAAAAAGAGGAGTGTTGACGTGAACTGATTGTGATGTGCCGCGACCTGTGACTGCGGACGTATTGAATACGTGCCTGCTTACCGTAGAGCTCTTTGTTCTGAATATTTTTTTGCCATTTCTGGCTTTAAAAAATGAACTACGACATTTACAATACTTACACCTAGTTTATTAAATATCACACGTAGGCACTAAAAACGGACACACTCTGTTTATAAATACTCACATGTAAAAGTACGCGCAATATAGGTAGGTATTTCTAATAAGAAATACAATATTATCTTGGCGGGAATGAAACTTGTGACCGATAGGTAGTGCGCAAGCAGCTTACACCTAGGCCTCTATCCGACTTATACATACTATTACGCCAACACACGAAACCCAAATCCCAAAGTATATCATGCATACATATGTATGTATAGTACTGTAGCACCCAGACGTGGGTTGCTACTGTACCGGGATATAATTCAATCTACTTATGATTGAAACGCGTATTTATCTGTTATGCTTCGTATATTCTATTTAAATAATATTAATATTATATTTTATTACTAGTTTTTCGTGTCAGGCTTGACAGCCGCGACACACCGTCTCTCTTCTATCCTTAATTATTTAAAAGTAATATTTATCTCATAATACCAAATAGGTTGTATATGGCTCAATCAGCCAGGGTCTCTACATCAGCTACGCCTCCAAAGGATTAGTTTGAACGTAGTGATGGAACTAATCATCTATGAGATAAATATCAAAACCCTACCTAAAACTAACAGACGTCCCTACCTCATAAGGAGAAACCTAGGGAAATGTCTCTGGAGAGATGGCTTAACATGACATAATGCGTTATCATATCATACATTTTTATTTACTTTTAATGTGCCATCATGCACTCATTATTCATCACGAAATCAATAACGCTGCCATGTCCAAACCCTGTAACGTCAAAACTCCTTAAAAGTCCGCTACGCATTCCCATACTCTATGATATGGCAAGTCCACATCTACCTTAAGGGTTATAACAATAATAAGCTTAGATATATAAAAAGAATATGCACAGACGCATAAACTAAACATCCATGGCTTTAACGTCATCGTAAGTCATTGAGTAAGAAGAAGGAAAAGTCATGGTAGTCCGAAATAAACAATTTACATCACAATATTATGAACTCGATCCAAAGCGAAATCTAAAAAAAATCTTAATCAAACAAAATGTATGTTAACTCTTGATCACGAAATGAACCAGCAGTGTCAACCAAACACTCTTTGCAAAGGCTATGCCCCGTTAGCAAAGTTGGTTTCATCAGTGAACAAAGTGAACAACTCTTCTCTCCCCTCTTTTTAAAATTTCGCTATACATGGAGCGTGTTCGTACTAATAGACTACCATATAAAAATACAATATAAGGAATCGTCGTTGTCGCCGACGATCTTCTGTCCTTCTTCCTCTCGATTGAAGTGGATATGAAACAAAAATAATAATTAATATGACATGTCCTGCTGTTTGTACAAAAATAATGCAGTGACATGATAAATGAATAAGACAATGACAATTATTTATAAAATTCTCCAAATAAAAAGTTTCCAATCATTCATTTTAAAAAAAATATCTTTAAATTTTACTCTATTAAATGTATAAAACCTATTTTGTAAAAATAATCTATTTTTTATCAAATGACAATAATAAAATTTATATTTTTTTTGTAACCGTAAATATTTCTTGGTTTTGTGATACAATGAATGGTAAATTCCTAAATGTTGATGAACAAAATTTTTTATTTTAACCTTTTTGGTATATATTTGTACCTTTTTCTTCGTTTGTGCTTTCTTATTACTTTTTATAGCACATCGCGGAATAATGTTTTGAACCTTTGGAAAACAAATTAATGCTCCACTACCTTTAACCAAACTAGAGTTAAATATACCACCTTTGACCTCATTTGATGGTAAAATGATTTGACCACCTTCATGTGACTCCTTCATTTCATTCGTCAACGATATCTTAGCATCTTCTTTTGGTTCGGTCAATATTATGGTAAAATCATCTTCAAATTTTCCATCAACTTCGATACTATTGTTATAATTATTGTCCTCTTTTGATGGAATGTCATCATCATGTTCTGAAAAATCACTACTAATTAAAATAAATGGACCGGACTGACCCGATTTATCATCTTCTTCTTCGTGTTCTCCCTGGAACACGACCGTCATCTCCTCCTCTTCTGTGTCAGGGCTGCAGTCTAGGCAGCTGGCCTCAATAACGTCATCATCATCGTCTGCTTGGCAGCTTTGCTCATCTACTTCTTTTCCACTAGAAATTAGATCAGCATTATTTTCAATATTCACAACATTTACTTCAACATGTTCCACCAATGGAACTGTGACTTCCCGCTGCACGCTTTTTACACTCCTTACTGAGCGGTGGCGCCCAGGAAACTCTGCTCTCATCTCATCGCATAACGTGGAAAAACTCATATGCTCGTGATACGTGTATTTATAAAAATAATAGGCGTGTCCTTTTAAGAAGGCACCCAAAATTAACGCGTAATCACTTTCACGCCATTCATTATCTGCTGCAATCTCCAGATATGCTTCTAAAAAATCGTCAAAGCCCGCAGTTTCACTGCCAGTGAAATAAAAAGGAATGGTGAACAGCGAAGATTGCTCCATTTCACCTTTTATAATAAAATTGATAAACAATACTTAGCTTTGTTTTTCTTCAAGCGTCGTCCATACGCCTAAATTCTTCTATGCGCTCTTCTATGCGCTTAAATATATATACGAGACATTGGGGGACTCGCTTTACATCAAGGTACTTCTATCTGGAAAGAATAAATTCCAGACCGGCGTCCGACACCACTTTGTAGCACCCAGACGTGGGTTGCTACTGTACCGGGATATAATTCAATCTACTTATGATTGAAACGCGTATTTATCTGTTATGCTTCGTATATTCTATTTAAATAATATTAATATTATATTTTATTACTAGTTTTTCGTGTCAGGCTTGACAGCCGCGACACACCGTCTCTCTTCTATCCTTAATTATTTAAAAGTAATATTTATCTCATAATACCAAATAGGTTGTATATGGCTCAATCAGCCAGGGTCTCTACAGTACTACAATTCCCATAGTTTCCAAACACATTGCGAACCAATCGTCCAATCGATCAGAGACAATGCGGTGCACCGTCGAGATGACGTCACTAACACGCCGGCGATGGAACATTAATCACATATTGTCTCCAGAGACGACACTCTGACACTCTGACACTGTGTCAGACACTTGCTGTTATACGAGTTCAGATGGCGAATGTGGGGGCGCAGTGTTAGCGGGTGCAAGGACGTGATACGTCCTGTGATTGATATAGAATCATTTTTTATAGGCAAATCCCGTGAAACATTCTTGATATTTCATGCATTAATGTCGTGAAGGCCCAGTTGATAAGGCGCCCGCCTCTCATGCGTGAGGATTTGATACCAGGCAAGTACCAATATGACGTTTTCAATTCATTTGTACTTTCTAAATTAATCTTACACGTCACTGTCATCGGTGGTGAGGAAAACAAAAAGAGGAAAAATGGACTTATATTATTAATGTTTTAGGAATGGAACCGCCAATTCGCCTTGAGCAAGCGTGGTGATCATACTCGTGCCGTCTCTTTATAAGAAGAGGCCTTTGCCCTGCAGTGGGTTAGTAATTGGCTGATATTATTATTATAAAGTCTTGTGTAACTGCGACTTATTTATTGATTTAAAATATTTACATTATTTACAAGCTTAACAAAAATAAAAAAAAAACAACCAGAATAAGAAAATAAAAAGAGAACTAAAACTAAATAGCATCAAAAAATTCATAGTCTTGTGTTAGGTATTTATTAATCTATACTAATATTATAAAGCTGCAGTGTTTGTTTGTTTGTTTGAACGCGCTAATCTCCGGAACTACTGGTCCGATTTGAAAAATTCTTTCAGTGTTAGATAGATTAGTTATCGAGGAAGGCTATAGGCTATATACCATCACGCTACGACCTACGGGAGCGGAGCAGTAACCAAAGACGCGGGTGTAACCGCGGCGGACAGCTAGTTAATTTATAAAGACGGCGATACAATTTGAAGAATCCAACAAAATCTCAGCTAGAGTCGTGTCTGAAAGCTAACTTACTAGTAGAGCCGTCAGTCTTACCATAATTACCTAGGCAGCAAGTGTACAATGCTAATTATGCCGGTCGGCCGCACTGGTGCCGGTGGCAGTGCCTTGCCGGACGGCCGGCGGACTGCGCCGGACAGCGCCTGACAGCGACCTGATCAGAACTGTGGTTAGATCCTGATATTGTATTATTTTCTGTTTAATTTCGTACTGGGACCAGCTGTCGTGAAAGTTTTTCTTTGCAGTTTACAATATGTTAATAATATGTTATGTTATGTTATGTTGTCGCTTTACCTAATAATTTAGGAACAGATCGCCGTGAGTTTACGCCAGTTCGTCAGCACTTCAGACACCACAATAGCTGGTCAAATTATAACGCTTAGCAGTAAACCTTTACAGGCTTACTAACTGGGGTGTGCTACACCTAAAAATTGGCAATAATTTAAAAAAAATGTAAATAAAAGATAGAGTAAACCAAACATGTATGAAACAATGGTAAAGCATGGTAATACACGACAACGTGTTTGTCTTTTAGAAGTTTTGTTGCTAAAAAGTATACAACTAGTTTCTGTAAAAGAAAGAAACAACAAAGGAAGTACAGTTTAAATAAAATACAGAAAGCAACATTGCAGAAAAGAAACGATTCCTTTCAAAACCTCAGTACATTTTATGCGACATAACAAGTTGAGCGCCTCCGCACAATGAAGTGGTATTTGAAAAGAAAATCCTCCTAACTGCACGCCCTTAGAAATACTTTATGCTTGGAAAATGTAGGTGCCATTAAAATGTCTATAAAGACGGGCTTAGGACGGGGCGACACAACTTAGAAGTTGCATCGACTGACACGATCACCTACTTGGACGTTGTAATAAATATTTATTAGTTCAAAAGTCAAGAAGGACAATAGTAGGTCTCGGTCACTCTGATAAAAATTGAATGAACCTACTTATTATTGTGAATAGCTTTTTGAGATGACGTTTACATGCTAAAACCTCGAGGAATTTACATAGAACCAATGGAGCAATATAATTGCCGGAAAAATAATTAAAATTGATAAAGATTGAAGCTTATAAGATGTATGGTATTCGTAGTTTGATGTCACTTTTACGTTAGGTCGCGCTGGAAGAATCTTTATATTTGTAACAATAAAAATAATATTCGTTTGCTTTCAATATCCGATGAAAGCCATTTCTCATCACCATTACGTAATGTTAACTAAAATCAGAGCATCGTTAGATGTTGACTTTCTAAAACTTCTGTATGTACTTATGTCCTGTAGGTGTTTATTTACCTATTACATCTTTGACTAAGTAAAACTCATGATAGTTTTATTTATAAAACGTAACAAGGGCTGAAGCTTCTCCCTCAAGACTTTGCATAAAATATTATTATTTCATAAAAAAAAACGTCAGAGAAAAATGGTACGAAATCAAACAATAGTGCTGTGTGCAGCTCGCACCTGTCGCCGCAACAAAATGCCGTAAAAATACACCGATGAATAGCTCAGCCGCTACAGGCTTTACTGCTGTGAGCAGCGGTCTCCACCACAAGCTGAAGCGGGAAATGAAAGATTATTTTAGTAAAATATTATATTCGTATTATAATAAAGCCTCAAGAGGTACCTACTTAAACTTGTTTCCGACTACCAACAAATAAAAATAGGTATGATGTAGTTATTATTATTTTAAGTATGTTTCGTTTCCGAAAAAATAGATTAAAATGGAAATCTTTACAACGGATTCAACTGTGTGTTGTAGTTTTAAACATGCAAACACGACAGAAATGTAAACGAACCTAAAAACGTTAGGAGGCCTTTGTCGAAGGACAGGCTATTGTTGGGTAATTTACCGATCGTTATAAAAAATGAAAGGTATTACTTCAATAATATTTGTAAACGATGAAACAGCAATAAAGGCTTATTTTATTTAAATAATATACACATAGTACCAGAAAGTCTATATAAACTCTATATGAAACAAATGCAGGTTATCCCGCTGTTGTCTTGCACCACACTGGCGGCACGAAGCCAGACATCTGTCCACAAAACTGAAAATCATAATAATATTATTATAATACAAGTAAGTATGTCTGTTTTTAGAGGCAAATATTTAAAGCGAGGTTGACATAAACTCGGTATTACCAATCTGCGGAAAACATAACACACAAACAATATTACTGCAAAATAAACTAATTAGGTGATAATCAACAACGTTGAATTTATTCACTCGAACTAATAGTTAATTATGATAATGTTGCAACATGCAAGAAATAACAAATTAGTAAGGCTTGGATATCTAATGTGCTCGATATGAAGGCGCACGAATCTGGGCAGACCCATCTATCTCGCCTGCATTATCCCACCGTCTGCGCACTGCAGGGCAAAGGCCTTTATATCCCTCTTCCACACGCTCCTGGCAGACTACAGCTCTCGAATAGATGCTTCTCCTTGGTTTTCATTTTGAAATGAACTGTGTACAGGTGCTGTACTGTCTAGAAAATCCAATGTAGGTATTTTGATTGCACTTAATTGCCTCTAAATAATGTCTGCTATCGACCAATCAGCGCCGACTTAAATAATTGCAGCTGTGTGCACTTCGCAGGTGCCTATTAATTTAGCTCGCACAATTCGTTTCACGGCCGCTCTTTTATTGTCACGAGTTTTTGTGGAAAAGTTGAAAACTCACATTGATAAAGCACTCAATTGCTATGCAAATGACATTTAATTGGCTGTAAATAATTCGCTATTGTTGCCCAAATGGCGAACGATGTAATTGTGTACGGATGAAATCTTCGTTTGTAAAAAATAAGTTGCTTTCGCAAATTGTAATGTTTTGAAATGACACTTAGCATGGAAAGCTTTAGATTTTTGTTTTGTCTGTTTTGCATAAAACATCGTTTTAGGTATTTACCTAAACTACCGTTTTATGTAAAACAGCAACTACCGACTCAGACCACACATAGACCAAACGGCCTACAGATAGTTTTTTCTTAGGCATACGTAATGTAATTACGTAGATAACAATTTCATTGTGAGATGACATGTACAAAAGAAAATGTAACTCTAAATTGGATTTCCTTAAACTGTATACTGGATATAATTCTCTTCTTTATTCTCAAGCAGTTTCACACACACGTTACTGTATAAAATCACAACAGCTGAAAAGAGGTGAATTGGCCCGATATCCATAAATATGGTCCAATTGTGTGCGGTAATGCGCGCCTCTCTCGCGCACTCTACTCTTACGAAATAGCTGACGATGTTCTTACCTACCCGTAGTTTAGTTGAGTTACTGGAACCCCTTTGTATCAATACTCTTTAACCTTTGAAAATATTCTGCACCTACGCTGCGAAATGTGCTGTTTACCCTCACTCTAAGGTATGGAAATGGCGGGAAATGTAAAGGGTGAATTAGATTTAAGCAGCGAGCGATATCTACATAATATTACATGACAAACATATTTCTTGACAGTGCATTCAAGAGAAGTAATGCAATAGTATTATAACATCAAATGGGTACTGACTAGCATCGACTAGTGCCAGACTAGTTTCAGACCAACTTCAACTAGGGCCAGAATAGTTTCAGACCAACATCGACTAGTATCAGACTAGTTTCAGACCAGCATTAAATACTGTCAAACTAGTTTCAGACTAGCATCGATTAGTGTTAGACTAGTTTCAGACTAGCGTCGACTAGTGTTAGACTAGTTCCAGACTAGCATCGACGAGTGTCAGACTAGTTTCATACCAACATCGGCTAGTGTCAGACTCGTTTTCGCGCTCAATACGGTGGACGATGATGCAGTAGTTCTCCAGCCGGCCGGAGAGCGCCAGCTGCGCGAGCGTCCCCTCCGCGACCGCCGCTCCGCCTGCGATCGTCCAGCGTGTGATGATGGTGAGTAGTCGATTTATTCTCAACAGAGTTAAGAAATGATCTGAAAAGACTACTATGTTTTTGCTTGATAATTATGAAAAGTCATTATACACAGGTAAACTGTGTAAACAGGACGTTCCTAGTTATGAACATTTTTAACTCTTCAAAACAATAGGATGGTCTTCAAAATAGAGTCTGCACTCCTATTGTATTTAAAAATCCATTACTTTCAGCGCTTTATCAAAACAATCAGATACAAAAGACTTGCTTCAATAAAACAGGGTTAAGTACTCGACGTGAAAGGAGAACAGTAAAAAGGTGGTTATTTATCGTGAAAAATCATGTACCGATTTGTAAATATAAGAGTACAATGGAGTTCTAAATATTCGGCACACAATGTTTACGTTCCATTCCAAGGCTTTGTTGGCTAACAATTAAGCGATTCTTTTCGCTCACAAAGAATATGAAATTCAAAAGATTTCAATTGAATAGACTCTTGTGGGCTCTTGATATGTAGGATCTGAATGTTGTGGGTTATGTCCCGTTCTAGTGGAGCTGGCATTGTTTTGTTAGCGGAGAAAAAAAGATTTGAGTTTCTCCTTGACGAAGGCGGATAGTTAAACGAAAAAAAAACTATGTGTGATGTTTTGTTCACATAGGACAACAAACTTGCTCGTGTAGACTCTTCCTGTACTATTCATATCTGCTCACCATTGAAAACACATAGATATTTTAAAAATAATAAATTATTATAGGTAATAAAAATAATAGTTCATGGGCCTTATCCCACAGGAACCATTCAGGAAATTTATTTGCGCTTCTGTTTTAAATTACAGAGATAACGTTACACCACACTGACGAAGTCGCGGCACAGTGCTAATAATATTATGATGATATTTTGTCATCCAACAAAACATAGAAATCAAATCGCATGTAAATGACAATCCGCATTTCTTTGCGTAAAAGTAATGGAGTATGAATCACATGAGCGATGGTAAGCCACGCGTGAAGGTGATCGTTTCCAAATAACGCCACGCCTGGTGATTAATGCTTCCATGATCTGGAGAGCGCACACGGATGGCACACGAGTAGTATAAAATAAATGTCTACGTGACTATGTAGCCCACACACCATCTCTATTTAGGTATAGCAGTGTACGTATCTATTCCTTATGATCATTCCCTAATTTGAGAAGGAATAGTGGTCTATATAATTTTTAAATGTATGTAGGTACTAAAATGTTTCTTTCGTCATACCGTAACGTTCGGCAAATGCCTTTAGGGCGTTAGAAAAAACTAAGTGCCAATGTTTAAAAACAGTTATATTATCAATTTGAATTAGGTAGATAACAGTAATACACTAATCAGGTACTTTATTCTAATAGCAAAATATTTATTTATTTATATACTTATTGTAAGCCCTTTACCTTAATCAAATGGTGTATTGATAATAGTTCACAATATATTGTATTTCTTTTTCAGCAATCTTGTTCCATGTCTTGATGAAATTATCTGCTCTCGCGCCAATAAACTACAATAACATGTTCAAATCATGTGTGAAATTGTAGCCCTGCCTCCCGAGAGATAAGTAGTAACTTGTGCTTGTCTTATAACGAATGGTACCTCCCGGGACCAGCTCGTGACTTGTGTTTGGTATCAATCACATATGTCATACTGATTGTTCATCTGCTCACTTTCTGAAAGTTTATAGTTTTTCTTTATTTTATAACTGTATTTGTTTCTTCTTCTATCTTTGATCTTTCACGAGGTTGAATTAGGAACAACCTTCGTCACTGCATGCCAGTACGCTCGTAACACTATGGCATAAACACATCAACGTTAATCTAAAATCGCACATCAAGCTACCCTTATCAAACTGTACGCGCCATCAATGATCGATTGAGATAAAGCGTGTTTTATTTATTCATTCACAGGGTGGTCGACGCATCAACACGTCGTCATCAACACTTTGATAGATGGCGCTACGGCGAGCTTTCATAAATCAGACAGCACTACTTTTTATACTTACAGTTTTTGTAAGGCTTAAGGTAAAGAAATATTGCTTGAGTGAGGGTACTACTATTTTTTACTCTGTGGTGAGATCGGTCTTAACAATAGTGGTTTTATAAGTAGAGCACCTTACTTTGTAGACATTTAAAAAGAATTGTTGTGAAAGAATTTTAGACATTTCCCGACGCGTGCTTTTGTTTATTTTTTAAAAAACTTAGATCTGCGGCAGATTTTAGGACCCTGATTACCGTATATTTTGCACTAGCTCAGTCAGTGATGGGATACTGCTTGACGGTGTGGGGTGGCGCTCATAAGACTCTTATGTTACGCATTGAAAGAGCTCAAAGAGCAATATTGAAAGTTCTTGCAAGGAAACCTATACGCTTTCCTACAATCTCCCTGTATGCTCTCTGCCAGGTCTTAACAGTCAGACAGCTATTTGTTTCTCAGGTAGTGTTACGTAAACATACCCAGCTTCCCTATGAACCAGCCAGATGTAACAGTAGACGCCGATCAGATCGAATATGTAATGTCATACCCTGTAAAAATGTAGCAACCCGTCGGCATTGTACGTACATAAGCTCAAAATTATATAATAAAGTAAACAAAACGATCAACATCTATTCTTGTACCAAAAACAAATGCAAGAAAAGGCTCGGTAGTTGGCTGAAAACACTTACATATGATGCAACTGAAAAGCTTGTGGAAGTGTAACACACTCACACTTACACCCCCTCATACAAATACACCTCTACACACAAATATACCCTCACACCCTCACACACACCCCCACACACGCACACACCCTAACATCCACAGTCACACTACTTCCAATCACACTACACAACTCCCGTAATTTGTATTTTTCATTCCAACTTTTTCTTTCTCTTTTTACTATAATATTTTAACTTTAATTTAAAATTACTATTTGTTTTTGGAACGAACTACCCTCTCTTCAGGAGCCGGGCGTTGATAGCTGCGCCACAGTTATTAACTTTTGCAGTTATCATCGTTTTTATTTTTTCATGACTGTACTGTTTTTTGTTCCTAAATAAATGATTAATTAATTTTTATTTTTTTTTTTTAGGTCTGAGGACACGGTTCGCGCAATGGCCGAGGGATTGGCTGCTGTACTGTGCTGTTGTTGGTTCGATTACCGCAGGGAACAAATGTTTGTATGGCCCACAGGTAGTTGTTGCGAAACGGGATGCTTGTGTATGTGCGTTTATATGTTTGTAAACGCACCCACGATACAGGAATAAGTCGTATATGGATACTTATGAAAGCTTTGAACCTTCAAATGTTTTGTTTTTAAAGACTCACCTATTTTAAATCATATTGGGTACTTAAGTCAATACCTACTTTGTTTGGAAAACTTTCAGTTACTCCGCATAATAGTCATGATAATAACAATAATTACCCGATATCTTTGCCTATCCCGCGACAGTAGCAGCCATGATTGATCTTTAACTACGTAAGTACTTTCCCAGTCTTACATACATGTTCACAGGCACACAGGGTGAACGTCCTCGTAAGGGGGAGGAAATAGCATCGCCTACCACACACGGCGCGCCGGGAGGCGGCGCAACTATACACTTATGTGTGTGTACACTTATTTATCATTCAATATTGATGTATTATGGAATATTCTCGTTGACGTGAACGATAAATCCGATAATATGTTCTTTTCCTGTTGCTTTGTGAACTATTGTCGGAACGCATAACTACTTGACGTATGTTGATAGTAAAGTCCACGAAAGACTAAGATTGGATATCAATCTAGCACTTAGACTTCTATACTTTATGACTTGGATTGTAGGAAGGGATGCCTAGATTGAGGGACCGTTGCATTTGGTTCACTATTGTGCACGACGTGTTAGGAACACTTAATCAAAAATTAATCTAGCCATAATCACCGCTCGGGGCAAACATATTGATCGTAGTATGTTACTATGTACACAAATGAGTTTGTTTCTGCTTATCTTTGGGACATAATCCCTTCGTAGTCCTCTACGACACCCCGGGGGTTTTCCAACAAAACCACTCAGCCAATTAGGTACCATCATTGTGTACAATATTAATGAAACAGATGAAAATACTTAGGACTTACGTTTACGAAGCAACATAATCCTACCGCGACTGGCAGCTCAAATACCACTTATTTCTTTAATCCTAGATTAGATGAGAACCCAATTCCTTTGATGAACACGACCGGTGAATATAAAAGTAATTTGTATGAGAATGATTATAAATCATCTGACTAAATGAAATTTCAAATTCACGGACCAGCGAAGAATTGTATACAAAGAAATATCATCCGCACATCGCAAGTCATGGTTCCGTTATTTATTAAAGGTGATTTTCAGAGAATTTTCCGACGCGAGCGGGACTAACAAAAAATGTACGATTAAGTGCTTGGTTCGAACGTAATTTAGTCGCTTGATTATAATTTATTATGATAAAATATAACGACTGTTTGTTTAGTGAAAAGTTGATTGGTGAACTAATGATTTATTTGAAATATTTTATAAAATTTTGAATAGGTGAAATGGTCGCCAATTTATATTTTAATTCCACATCGGCCAGTAGTCGAACTCAAACTAACTCCAAAGTAATTATGACGTCTTATGATGATAGGTAAAAAGTGGGAAAAAGGAAAGTCCAATTAAAACTTAATACTGATGCTGCGTTGGCAAGTTTAAACCGCCGTGTGTCTCTGGTCTATAACTCATCTGGTGTTTTATTGTGGACACAAGTGGGTCAGCGGCCGGTGATAACGCATTACCGCGCGTCTTCCACGTCGGCTAAGTGAGGATATTGCTGCAGCGCTCTTCAGTTATAGTGCCGATACGCTGGCGATGCACTTTGAGCAATGGAGGGCAATTGTGTTCCACGGTATTGTGGGGAATGTGCTTTATATTTCAGGATTACTGGAGTGTTTTGAGTAGCATCGTGCAGATACGACTGGTATATTATTGGTTTGAAATGTATATATACCGTATTATGAATAATCCCACGAAGTAGTTGTGGTGAATTAAAATATTTAACACTGGTTAATTTAAATTGTTCTATTAAATCTATCTTCATTAAATACACATTTTGGATCTGTTACTTAATGTGGAGTGCCTCAATGGTTTCATGGTCGCAAGCGCGACTGCTAAGGATGGGGTCCTGTCCTGGGTTCGATTCCCAGGTCAAGCAAAAAGTGTTATTGGGTTTTTCCATCAGGAATTTCTCGGTAGCGGCCTGGAGTTTAGAAGTAGGTAGTGCCTAATCTCTCCCTGGTCATGTAGGATCGATCACACATAGAATTAGTTTGAAATTAATTTAGTTATTTATTGTCTGGGATGACGCTTTTTCACAGAACTGAGATTAAATGTTTTCAGTAGTCAGGTGAATGTTCCACGCGTTCAGCATCACCTCTAGCGCACGAGTTCTCTAATGAAAACTACTATATGAAGTAGCTGACGTAGTCATTCTCACGATGTGCTTTTATTCCCACTTGCAGCTATACCCATCAAGCTGGGGCACAGCTGCATACCTGTGGAAATAAACCTTATTCAAGACAAACGAATGTAAAACAAGGTTTATGTGAGTCATGAAAGTGAAGTGAAGTTGATGGAACAACCGAAAACTGACTTATTTATACTCTTAGGAAGCTTTACATAAAATACAAATAAAACAAAACATACCACGCCTTTTATCGAGTTTAAAAATGTTTGTTTGTGTTCTGTGTAGAGTCGTCTCTTTCAGTACCCACATTAGTTATTATATTGAAGACAACAAAACAAGAACCCTAATAAAACCTTTATCAGTAAAAAATAAAATGTGCTATTTTAATTCACAGTCCATTGCTCGATTTCATCTGAATCATCAACGAATTTTATCGTAGGTAACTCGTTTCAAAATGCGCAATGAATCGTGATCGCTTCATATTTATGAATGTTCTCAACTTTATGTTGTTTATTTACTGAATGTTTGACTTTGATGTGGAAACTTATCTCATACGAATCAAATCAGTCTGGAATACTAGTCGCAGCGGCTAAGGGTGACTGTATACTGATACTAGTCCATAATAATATGCCCCACACCGATTTCGGCCACGGTGGCTACTAGCCTAATACGAAGGTTATATTATAGTGCACAAGGGTGTGCGCAAACACAGGTGCACTCGCTCTCGAGATAGATCAGGCGCAGGATCAAACAGCTTTACGAGCTTTACGAGGCACGGGGGTGTCACACCACCAACTTCTAAACTCCGGGATGCTACTGAGAAATCACTAATGGAAAAACCCAATAACACTTTTTGGCTGACCTGGGAATCGAACCCAGGACCCCACGCTGAGCAGCCGTTCAGGCGTTCGTCCATTTCACGTCTTTGTACTGTAAGGTTAGTTTGTAGCATGACTATGTCTGCTTACCCTAGGGGTGGACGGTTTCTACTAAATATTAGGTTCACTTTACGAGTCAGTATACAGCGCGGAAAACTGCCGCGTCCGCTGCGTACTATCACTTCTAACTCGAGCTATTATTTTATAGCCATGTCAGGTACTTCAGCCATGAACAATGAACGTAGTACTCAGTAAAACATTTTTTCAGCGAACTGTCCAGTGTCCATTAAGCGCTGGATGGCTTTTACTGATTCAACCGTAAACGCGTTTTACTGGCATGTTCGTCTACTCTCTCGCTCGTGTAAGCGCGCCTTTACAACCCCTCATAAATTTATAGAAGTGGCCAATAAAGCTATTGTATGCGTGACAGAGCCCCAATATTAAAATTCTAATATACGAATTGGTAAGTAAGAGGTTTCATACGAATTCTCGTAAACAAGATTTTATTTCAAGATAAAAAACCGTTTAAAGTGTATTCGCTTCTTTAGGTTCCGTACAAAACAGTACAAAATGTTGAAAAGTTTAGTATCGCCGTCGGCTATGTTCGGAAATGCGAAGTTATCCGAAGTGTGCGTGACTTCACTAGTGCTCGGGGGATACGAGAGCAAAGTTTGAAAGTTAAACGATTTCGTGAATGCTTAGTTCCCAGCAGCCGGGAGATAACTCGTTTTTTTTTCTTTTATATCTAAAATCATCTCGTTGTCAGTTACTTGACCTGAAAGAGGGTGAAGCCGTCAAAACGAACGCTTTTGTTAAATGACTTTTGAAGTTTCTTGGGTTTTTTTTCTATAAACGAGTTGCCGACGCAGTTCCGGTGAAAACGAAAACTTCGTTGATTTACAAAAACAGATTTTGGGAACGTGAACATTAAGAAAATGCAAAGTTTTAAAATAAACTTTGGTTAATTAAATCTAAAAAGGTTTTTGGATATCTACATAGATAACGGTGGCAATACAAAACAGTAAACAAAACCTAAGCTAAGCCGCTGACTTCCTAAACTAAAGTTATTTTTCATTTTGTAGTTTTTAGAGGCGGTTGGTTTCTTGTAAAAACGTTTTTATTTTTTAATCCTTATCATTCAAATTACTACGTAAATTAACAAGCAAATGTCTTTTGTCTTCCGCATGATCCTCACTGTATAATTGTTAGTAAGTACCTATTTGTGCTGTAATCAATACGTGTACTGATCATTATTGAGGATTTCCTTTGTTTATCTCCGAAGGTCTTATAGAAGAAAAATGGATAAAGGAAGGTGAGAAAGGCATCAACAGATCTTTACAAAATTAAAACGGAATTACCTTAGAAGGACCTATAACCTTATCGAATAAAAAAAGAATTATGAAAATCGGTCGGCAATTTCCGGAGAAATCTGTTAATATACACGAAAAAAAATACAAACAGTCGAACATAGAACCTTCCTTTTTTTGAAGTCGGTTAAAAATATTTATAGAGCAAAATACATTTACATGGAATAAATTATTTGACTGAGACTACAATACTACATACAATAGAAATTAATGATGTCTGAATCCTAAGTAATGGCGACTATTGTCACGACCTACATATTCATATCTACCATAAATGTAATATAATATTCCAATAAGAAGCCAAGCTATTAATATTATACGCGCTTCAGAAAATAACGACTTCTGAACAATTTTCGGATTTCTAATAAAAACTGAGCGATTCCATTGTACAGTTTACGACAGTTTTATAACTAAGTATATTAATTTGGCATGTAGATTTGTTCTTGGCAGACAGCTGTGTGTCTGATCACTGCTCATCAGGACTTATTGCGTGTCGTAAAAATATACACCATCATACTAATGGTCGAAAAGCAATTTAAAATTATAATTTTATATCTGGTTGTTAAGGCAGTGATTCACTTTTAAGAATTCGTATGAAAGTTTGATAATTTCAATGAATGGTTTGATAATAAAATTGTTACCCCAATCCTGTGGCACACTGTTCGTCCGTCCGCTAATCCATCAGTTCTTCTCTAATATTTCTTTGTGGAAATCATAAGCTTGCTTTTCAAAACAATCCGGTCACAAATGCTCGAAAAAAATAAACCCACAAAAACTTTCAACATAAAATAAATAGGCTACGTCTGTGAATGTTTCAGCCTGTTTCAAACAACAGATTTTCAAAAGTTCACCCTAGCGAACATAACACTGAGGTCAAGGACACGCGACCTTCAGCCCAAGTGCAAATAGGGAAATAAGCCGGAACACATGAAACCAACTCGTGGATTAACTTAACTTACAAGTTTGGGTTGACAGAGTAAGTGAACCTCGCGCGTGACGCGTGCCTTGAGCATCAAGCTCCGGATATACTAATACGGAATTTTTTGTGACTGTAGCCGGTGGAAGGGACATCGTAACGAAGACTTTTACCATGAGTTCAGAACATTGTATTATACTAGACCCCCACCGTTAACATTATTCTTCGGTTATTAAAAAAACAATTTGCTATTCTATACGTTTTGATCGCCGGCACAGCTGTTTTTTTAATAACCGATCTCGTTAAAAGTAATTATGGAAACGATTTGATACAACGATGTACAATAATATAAAATTATCATAATCGATATCATCCTAAGTACATCCTTACGCCCATAAGAGCCCGAAGCAGATCTATCGTTGTCATCAGGAAAAACCGGTAAGTAAAGAGAACAATAAATCATAAAGGCTCTTAAATTAAATTCAGTTTGAAGTTCAGTCCGTGCACGCGAATATATTAGTACGGAAATAACCCCGAAATTGCCTCATTTGTCCGCTCGAGTGTGGTCAACCTCCAGCTATTCGTTTGTTTTCAGGTTTCGGGGAATTTGGAGTGCTAACCTCAACTGATTATAGCTAGTCGCTCAGCTTCCTAGATTGTTGTGGTTCGCGTGCTTTACGTTAGGACTATGAGGCATGTTAGGGGGAACAGAATTTCATCTATACTAATATTATAAAGAGGTAAAATTTGTTTGTAAGTTTGTAAGTTTGTAAGTTTGTATGTAGGGGGTAATCTCCGGATCTACTGAACCGATTTTGAAAATTCTTTCGGAAATTGGAAGCTACGTTATCACTGAGTGCTATAGGCTATATTTTATTTTAAAAAAAATAGGGGTCCGTAAGATATTTGGGTTTTTCGGACCCAAGGTGTAAAAAATCAACCCAAAAATTTCCTTATTTGGCGTACGCCGCCTAAACTATAAAAGATAGAACCAAAAAATATTCCAATTAATTAAAGACCTTAAAAATATCTATAAAAAAGTCCGCGACACACTATACCTATCTATTTCGAGTTAAATACAACAACCATTTTTTTATTTAAAAATCTTGAATTTTTTTAGGACTTCATTTAAACGCATTTATTTTACACAAACATGTCATTACTCCTTATCAAAATAAACTATTTTGTCACAAAGTACTGTTTATGTAGATAATATTTAGTCTTTAATTCATTAAAATTGGACGTTTGGTTTGAAAGTTATGGCGAAATCAATCTCTATCTCTATATATAAATAAAAATCAATTGCTGTTTGTTAGTCTCGCTAAAACTCACTCGAGAACGGTTGGGCCGATTTAGCTGATTTTGGTTTTGAAATGTTCATGGAGGTCTAGGGAAGGTTTAAACGGTGAGAAAATATGGGGTAAGGGTAGGATTGGGGTAGGGTGGGGGCAGGATACCACGCGAACGAAGTCCCTAAAAACAGCCCTTTTAATATGAAGTCGGGAAGTCGGTGTCAAGGGTAGGGGTATGGTAGGGGTAGGAGTAGGGTAGGGGTAGGGTAAGGGTAAGGGTAGGTTAGGGTAGGGGTATGGGTAGGGTAGGGTAGGGGTAGGGTAAGATAGGGGTAGAGTAGGGTAGGGAAGGGGGTAGGGTAAGGCAGGGTTAGGGTAGAGGTTTTGGTGGTGTAGGATACCACGCGAACGAAGTCGCGGCGGGTCAGCTAGTAGTTTATAATTTTTGTGACGAGGTCGGGAACCTACTTTCTGCCTGGATTATGCAATATGGTCTTAGGCAATACCTTGTTTAGTATAATATATCAGTGTTTTCATACTTTCCATGTGCCTGGAGACCCTTTTTACCCGACTGCGTCAGATGGAAGGGTCGTTAAAGTAGAATGTGAGGATAATGATAATCTTTTATCTTTCGATTCTTCATCATTATTAAATCTCGGATTGCAACATGCCACATTAGCATGATCAAGATTCGACCATGTCTCTATAAATGATACGACTTCAAGCACTCATCTAGATAATAAACTGTTATAACGCTAAACCGTGAAAACACTATTTTACTTAGCATTGTTTATAATGTAGGTTCCAAAATGTTCTCCCACACACGTAATCTTGTACAATCTACTCTTCAACATTACCACATAATCCAACCCTGAAGGCAATCCAACTGAAATACGCAGAGTCCGCAGAAAATTTGAGTTGAGAGCAGAAATATCGATAGCCATTAGGATAATACGGCGGGCCGGAGATCGTCCGCCAAATTTAATAAAACTTTCTCTTGTACGCCGCATAAATCTGACGGGGGTTAGTATTCAGCGCACAGAGCACTGACGAATACCCGCGCCGCTTATGATGGAGTGCCGCCCAGGAGCTTGTATGAAACAACAATGTTGTTTTTGAACGGTATGCGCATATTTTTTGGCCATTATAGCTTCTATTTTTTATAAAATTGACAATTAATGTAGCGTTATTGAGATTGCTACTTATAACTGTCTTTTTTAATTCGTCCTAATCACTCTTCTTGGGAAGTTTGAACCTGAAGTCATTGAGAACAGTGTGCACAAGTGCACAAACTGCGCGTCACTGTACTATGACCAGCTTGATCATGTAGACGCCTCCATGCTCACACTCTTTTATATGTCTCCGAAACTTCTATGATCTGTAAATGTGCTAGTTCCCTGGGTCAATGTTTGTAAAACATTCTTTCATTGGAAAGTTTTCGCATTAGACCCGAACCGAGGAACCTGACCAAACACAATAGATAGCTTTTATACATACGAAGTACCGTTACCGTATTGTACTTGATTTCTATGGATACCCATGAAAGAAGATGTTTGCCGTGACCTTAAAACACAATTGGTAAAATCATAGAAGAAATTGACATTACTGGAATAATAGAAGGTAACATTCGAATTTCTGTAGACAGGTATATTACATTTAAAACCCTGTGGTCTGCAGATGTTTTATGGTATAAACATACTTTACAACATCTGCAGCACACAGCAGTACAACCGAAATCTGTCACTGTGTTAAACGAGGGTTTACCTAATAAGTATCTCCAGGACGGTGAGGTTCATGTTGTGTAAATAAGGACTTCCAGTGCCAACCCGCCCTGTTTTATATACCTAAAAGGTTGTTATGTTTATGGAGCAACTGTTATAAATCAAAGATATTATCGCTCACAGCTTCATCTGTGTTACATTCGAAGATATTTATGTTATAAAAATAGTGAGATCATGGTTATGAAACCTTTTATTGTTCAACCGTTTCAGTAAAATGACCTGTATTGACATCATGTACAAACTGGTAATAACATGATAAAATAAGGACATGAACAGAACAGTTTTTCAGCTCATAAATAATGTGTTAAATGTTCGTGCCAAACGCAGAACCACAATAGATGTACTCGCTATTGTAGCGAACATTTTTACAACCGAAAAATATACCTTTATGTACAGTACCTACTACTAGGACTAGGACACATTTACATAAGTCCGAAAAATCTACATATTTACACAAAAAAGCCAAGGTTATTCAAATCCCGAACCTAAATCACGGTCTTAAAGCCCATCAGGGATAGCCCAGAATAGCTCCACTACAAAAGACTACTACACAGTACCGGATGTGGGCTATTAGACCCTTTTATTGCTTTAACAATGCAGGTCCTCGACCGGGCTAGGGGTCATCGCGAATGTATTGTGTCATGTGGGGCTACTGGTGGTCGGTAAATATTTAATAACTGACTGTCGACTCATATATTCGGGATAAGTTACATACCAATATTAAATATCATGTGGTTTTAGATTTTCGTGACGCATGTAGGTAGTTGCTATTAAAAAGTTCGGAATATCTCACGTATTTAAACAACTTCACGGGAAATCAATATGGACAACCAACCCAGTCTACGAAACTCATAAATATTGTAAAACAAAACATCGATACCGAAGTGGTCCAACTGGAACACTGGGTTAAAATAAAATAAAAACAATTCAAGAGACAACTTTAAAAGATAAGCATAAAAATATTATGTTTTAACACAAAGTAATCAAAAATCACTTTTATCTCAATGAAATTTTCCGCGACACGCGGCTGCACACCCCCATCATAATACAAAGTCACCCCTAACTCGGGGGGCGAATCTGGCGAAAAGTAAACAGAAATCGCTTTAGTCGAAAAAGTCGCCCCCGAACCAATTACATGACAAAATTGGTGTTTATAAGTTCAATTTGGAAACGTGCGGGTACACGCAGTCATATAAATGTATACAAGAGTAGTACCTTAATGTATTTACAAGAATGAGCCCAGCACTAATGATACACTGTTTACCAACGATTTACTAGAAATAAAGCTTATTGATAAGATACTAGTCAGTTGATGGACAGACAGATCTATTATTTTATTAGAACAAGTCTTGAACTGGACGAAATGAAACCGGTACCTCCATTTCATTTCGTAGTATTCTAACATTCAATCAAGTACTTTTTTCGGAGAAGGATGAATACCCATCGAGGCTGTCTGGGATGAATAAAATAGCCGACGTTATATTATCTACAATAAAAATAATGTAGGTTAAATAAATAAGTCATCGTCTCCTTTGCTAATGAATACCCGTATAAAGTGAATGAAAGTAATTTTTTTTTGTGGGACGTGCGGCATAAAGTCCCTTTTAGCTTAACATTAATCTTTATGTTTGTTCTACACACTGAGAGCCTATAGTAATATTTAATGGCACGTTTAGCCTTTTCAGGTCATTTTTAAGAATTAATTAATTAATATTCAGGCGGAACACAATGCTGTTTTCATCAGATTTCCATTATGTGGATTTCCTTTTAGTCTCAAACAGTAGAGCTTGAAGCGCTAGCGTACAGACTTGGTGTACATGCGAAGCGTTGTAAACATTATCAATCTTTGTTTTTAGGAACTTTATTCATTTAAGGACGATATGTTTCCCTTTAAATTCTTAACAATGACCCGTTTGTCAATTACATTGCCAAAGCGATGCGTTGCCAGAAGACGTGTGTTTCCTGATTTTCGGCACCTTTTGATGTGAAACATAGATTGGCACCTTGACAGTAAAACCGACTCGAATGCCGTGACAGCAAACGGCATGACGCGCTCATGCCTTTTTCTTTAATTTTTACATCTTATTTCGTTATAGATTTTTATTATGAATTTTAATATTAACATAACATAGATGTTTCACATTTGCCGGGTGTCCAGTGACGGCCAACTTTTTTTTTGTGGATCTCAGCAATGCTGCTTCTACTAAAACTGCTAATGTCCGAAAATACTAGGAGGGACATAGGATACGTTTCCCGCTATCGCTCACCACCAAATCCCAGCCTCCATAAAGATGATAAGACTTATTATAGTACGTATATGGGTCCGACACGTAAGCGATCATTATCCGCCGGACAGGACACACAGCGACACAGCCCACACCGACCCTTGTGTCGCGTCACACCACATTCTGTTTATATCAAAATTTGTTACGCCACATTTGGTAGTTGCCTTTAGTATTCTTATTATGGTTAATGGATTTTCATTCTTTTGTAAAAATAGCGCATTCATAATTTTGTCGAATGAATTATCGTGAGAATTGAAAAGGATTTAACTGAGATTTGCAAAATAATAGCATAGGGCGTAAGCGTCGAACTATGCACAAATATTATCAAAGATGTATGGGGTGTGAAAAGACAAATTACATACTCGTTAACTAACAAACTTTTTTTTGGTGTGAAAACTTGTAACTTTGACCTTCAATGTCTCTGGAACCAGTGGATTCCCAGGTATGATGTAGTACAAGAACATGATCGTAATAACGGGTTAAATATGTGGCTTTCGGAAATGTCTCTTTAACGCAGATGAGAACCAACAACAAATTAAAAATGTTCCGTAAACTAGAACTGATTTCTGTTTGAGGGATTAACTCAAAGACATAATGATCTCCTAGTAAACATATTGCATAAGTACCTATCTAAGAGTAAGACACCAATTCCACAAAATCGTTAATTAATATTTTTCTTAAGTAGATGTTTATGTTGGCTCGTAGATACGATTTGTCATCTTACGAACTGTAAAGTCTGCCTTTAATTGATATTGTTTGTGCCGACTATTTGTTGGTAAACAACAGTTAATCGAATTCGTAAGAGGTCTGTGACATCGGCGTGTTTGTTCCATTTCTATTCAATTATAACAAGAGTTGCTACATGTTTACTCTATCAGAATTGATTTATTGATAGTGATTTTAAGATGTTTGGAAAATGGAATGGAAATAAAAATCTAATCTTACAAAGAAAGCAAATTCAGTGAAGAGAGAGAGATTATTGGGTATTTTTGCTAAATGATCGAATTGTTTGACTTGGCTATCTTTACTGCCTACACACATTATGATTGAGTGTTTATTTACGCAAAACTTCGATTGTGAAGAAGAAAGTAGGTTTATGCGATGACTTGTAGAACCATTACAGTATTTAAATTGAGAAAGATATTTTCTTTTCCTAGTTTCTTTACTTCAAAAGAAAGTACGGGCTATAAATATTTTTATTTTTAATCGTTTAAAAGACAGTGGGCAAAAGACACCCAGCTCCGCCAGCCATTAATTATTTATGAATCGAAAGACCTATCAAAACTAAGCATTTTTAGTTAAGACGCTTAAAAAAATATCCCGGAGGTTAAATGATATTAATAAAAAACTAAAATATTTTTACTAGTAGGCACCGTTACTTAATATTATAATGGCAATACGAGCCTCGTTTTAACTGCCGCCTTGTTCTCGTGGTCGCAAGCACAACTGCTGAGCTTGGGGTCCTGGGTTCGACTCCCAGGTCGGGCAAAAAGTATTATTAGGTTTTCCATTTCGAATTTATCAGTAGCAGCCCGGAGTTTGGAAGTTGGTGGTGTGACACCTCCAATGGTTTAATTCGTTTTTAATTCGTACCATGTATTGATGCTATTGATTGACAGCTAACCTCAAGCTGTACCTGTAAGGGGATTTTTGCAAAATAGCTGGTGGCCACTGTGGGAACAGGGTTGGTGACACAACCCTATTTTATTTAAGTTTTAATGTTTGCACAATAATTGTATAAGTAGCAGCAAAATGTCTATGGAGCATCTGATTTATTTTTCATGATTTCGCGGTTGTTAGTTGATAGTGGAAATATGGTGTCGTGATAGCCCAGTGGTTGAGGTTGATGCAGGGGGCTGTGGGTTCGAATCCGGGCAAGTACCAATGTGACTTTTACAATTCATATATATGTGCTTTTTAAGTTCATGTTTAAGATTAATGTGGGTGTACTAATGGGTACACTTCTGCCTAACCCTTCGGGAATTGCAGGCGTGATGTTATGTTAATAAATACTGTTTTGTGTAAGGTAAAATAAGAATTAAGAAATAGAAATAACTGCCTACTGTTGACATTGAATGTAAAAAAGTTACTTAGAAAAATGTTTTATTTTTCTAAGTTTATTAAAAAAAACAAAAAAAAAACAACATTCTTGTACTTTAATCATTATTGTAACATTTATGTAGGTCCACTGGACCCTTGACTGTAGAAACGTTACTATTTTTCACCACGACAGTTAAGGGTTAAACACTGTTTAATTGCTGTTTTTAGTTTATAACGCAATTACTGAGTTTATATTATGTTAAATTGCAATTTAAACAATGGTATGCTTGTTTCAATAATGCTTAGTAAGTTAAACCCATTCGACTTAAAATAAAAAGAGAACCCCGGGATAGAATTTGATGCGCATTGGCACAGAGGCACATGGCTGTGATACCTTCCAAACAAAAGTAGTCTAAGCTGTGGCGGACTTGGGTGTGCCGTCCATACTACTGTTGATATTGAATGTAAGAAAGTTACTTAGAATAATGTTTTATTTTTCTAAGTTTATTAAAAAAAACAAAAAAAAAACAACATTCTTTTACTTTAATCATTATTGTAACATACGTAGGTCCACTGGACCCTTGACTGTAGAAACATTACTATTTTTCACCACGACAGTTAAGGGTTAAACACTGTTTAATTGCTGTTTTTAGTTTAAAACGCAATTACTGAGTTTATATTATGTTAAATTGCCATTTAAACAATGGTATGCTTGTTTCAATAATGCTTAGTAAGTTAAACCCATTCGACTTAAAATAAAAAGAGAACCCCGGGATAGAATTTGATGCGCATTGGCACAGAGGAACATGGCTGTGATACCTTCCAAACAAAAGTAGTCTAAGCTGTGGCGGACTTGGGTGTGCCGTCCATACTTTTGTGCCCACTATCCTTTGAAAACATTTTCTTAAGTTCAGCACACATAGCATTAAAAGTTCATCGCATGAATGAATTTTGATGTGGGTAAGTAGAACAGTTGCATAGTGTCATGCAAGTGTAAGTTTAATGGCAGCAGGTAATGTGTTAGAAGCATCGCAGGTGGTGCCTGCGGTAACAGACGACGCACACACACACACATTATATTGTTCTCACGAAATACATTGCGTGGAAGTATTTCTTCTTCTTTCATTATAAACTTACACACATTTTGAGTAGGTTTCAGTGAAGAAAATTGCCTATTTCGTTTTCTTAGAAAAAAAATGTTCATCACAAAAATTTTTATCGGCTGTGCCTTTTTTTCTGTTTATAAATCTATCGAATTAAGAAAAAAAATAACAGTTTTATTAACAAATAAGAATATTCAAAACAAAAATCAATCCAGTCACAAAACTTCTAAATTCGCATACGAGTTATTGTCCAAAATTCGGTTTGAACAATATTGCGTGTACAGACAGACTACTCTAATAGTATAAAGCTAGGTAAAGTTAGTCGAGGGTCGCCGCGGGCCGCGTCACGTCACAAGCGACAACCGTACTATTTGCCGAGCTCACACGTTTGTCCCACACGTTAATTGGTAAAGGTTGTCAATAGTGGGGAGTAGTGGGGACGATGCAAAACTATGTATTTTTACTACTAAGTACTACATATTTGTTTCTCTGTTGTTTTGTACCATTTTGGCGCTTTGAAAACGGAAAAATTCAGTTTGAAAAATAAATTTTTGATTGGCCTGACGGCCGTGTGAACACCCACAAAACCTTTTTGATAGAAAAGGAATTTTAAATTGTAAAGTGAAGTTGTAAAGTATTCTGGTTGGAAAACTCTTCTCATTATTTTGTGGTGACATGTTTGAAATGTATGTAATAAGTTAGAATTAGGGTCAGTTCACACCGAGACGCGACGCGACGCGACGCTGCGTGCACACTTCAAAAGAGCGACTCAAAATATAACTTTATTTTCTACACGAAAAGATACACATTTCATTGTAAGAATTTAGAATACGTAACACCACGCAGCATTACGTCGCGATGTGTCGCTCTACGCCGCGCTGCGCCGCGCGGCGCCGCGAGACGCATCGCGACGCAGCGGTGAATCGCCGGTACGCGCGCACAGAATGACGTGCAAGAGCGGCGACGTTGCGATGCGTCTCGCGGCGGCGAGCGGCGCAGCGCGGCGCAGCGCGAAGTCACTGGCCTCTTCAAGTATCTTCACGTTGCGTCGCGTCGCGTCGCGTCTCGGTGTGAACTGACCCTTATAATATAGTTAAAATTAAAATAAGGCTGTTGTCCGGGTCTCTTGCAGTATAAGGAAACTAATCATGTAGGGAAGCGGGTAAAAAGTATTTTATGCCTATCACAATCCAGGTTTACGTAAACCCAAACTTATATTCAAATACATTCAGCCATTAAAACGTTGTGGAGTAACATAATAAAAAATCAGGTTATTTGTCTATCCCCCCTAACTTTATAATACATAAGTAGGTTGAATCATATCAATTGAATTGTTGTAACCGCCGCCGCTGGCCGATAGGTAACTAACGAGTCCTCAACATAAACTTGTATAGCACAGCAATCACATTTATTTATGTTTTACTTTCCAAATTATTTTTAGAGTGCTATTGATACAATAACAATACATGTTAGAACACAGGTGGCACAAGCACAACTACTATAAAAGCTGCACTTTAACATAATAGCATTTCTCGCGCATAACTATTTACCATTTGTCATGAACTATGTGCAATTACCACATGACACAGTGCTAGCACCGCAATGCGATGTCGTTACAGCATAGCTGCGAAGGAAATTATTTTTAATTTCAATTAGTGCGGCTGAAGGGCGTGCTGCAGCGCGTGTAATCATTTATTTACAACTTTATAATTAGTTTTTCCTGGAGAAAATAGCGCGGAAAATTATGGGTGATTATGTAGTTCTGTTTCTGTTTGAAATTGGATTAATACTGCAGCGAGCGATGGTGCTGTGTTAGTAATGTTCTGATAGAGTGACACTACAGGAATATATTTTCACAATACGGGTATAATTAAATTGACTGCATTTTGAAAATGGTTCTGTGCTTTTTTTTTATTAAAATGTTGTCCCACAGAAGGAATTTCTACTGTATCATAAATGAGTTTATAAACATTTAAACACACATAAACACAACTAGCAGGCCCGGCACAATTACCTATAGGCCATACAGATATTTGTTTCGTGCGGAAATCGAACTCCCTACACGCCGCGTAGCAGCCAAATCCTTAAACGATTGCACTAACCGTATCGTCACTTTTCATTGATGTAGGTGTGGTTTGTATCATAGCTTACAGAAATTACAAAGTTAGCAAAGTAATTTAGTTAAATTACATATTTTACTGGTATTGTCATTTTCTTTAATGTCCCCAAAATGTTCTGCTAACTATACATAATGCCTCAACGATGCCATTATCCTTGGAAGCCATGATCGATACCCAATTTATAAGTGCTTAGTGGAGAATAATGTTAACAGCTTGCCTTCAATAGCTTGCATTTTGTTAACAGGGTAGGATCTCATCTACTCAGTAATATGATAAATGGATCGTGAAATTAGTAAACACGGCCTGAGTCTGGTGAGGCGTTTAGTCAATAAATATGGTGTGGGCACACAATTTAAACAAAGAGTTTCCACTGAGAATGTTCCGACATGACATGTATGTTAAACAAATCTGTTCGGTTTTAAAATAATTACACTCCATGTACAACTCTATTTCTCTAAATATAAAAACAACAGAATTATACAACATTATTATCATTGTGTTCACGTTCGTAAACAAAAACTCAGTTCTCTACTAAAATATTTAAAAAAAAAACTGTCTCGCCGTACAGAGTGGGGGGGAGAGGGTAAGGGAGTGCATCTCCAAGTTTTGCACTAACTCGCTAAATTATGACGGCTGTAAAACGTATGGCAGTCATTCGAAGCCATTCAATTTGATCTCGTAGAGAAACTAGCTAGGAATACTTAAAGTTATTACGAGGTGGACGTGACACGCTTGAGCAAGTTCAAGTTTGATTAATAAGCCTGTTTACGTGTCTACACACTGGATTAAATGTACACAGATGCATATTTTGGCTTTTATTTGTTTACTTAAACCTTTTGTCAAGTTTACTCGTTTCAAGTGGCAGTAGTACTAGTAGATTAATTCCAATTGTATTTATTCTCTGTAATAAAATTGAATAACGAGAATATGAGAATAATCGATCAAAAAGTTCTAGACATCATCAGCATCTGCAAACTAAGATAAATAATTGAGAAGTTATCTTATCATAATTGTGTAACTATAGGTATAATTACTTACAAGATTTAATTAAACTGGAGTGCCTTCAGATTAGGTATTTATTTATAAGCAGGTACAGATTTTAAGTGGCTTAATTAAGTAGATAAATATTTGTTACTTTTTTTCTTGAGCTCATAATTTTCAGCAATTGTGGGTTCAGACACATCGTATATTAATAAGTACTTTATAAATAGCACAACGAAAAAGAAAACTAAATTTTTATGATTTTTTAAATACAGAAATATTGATAAATGTTTTTTGCTGTACTTCATCAGTTGTAGCTATGAACTTAACGGACTACATGATGAACATGATCCTATCACGTTACTTCCATCACACCAACGACGTACGTGGAAACCCGTGCACGGATAATTGAGAACTCATGTTCGTCTGTACACATAACTGGCGAAATGTGGGTGTGCTAATGGGTACACCTCTGCATAACCCTTCGGGGAATATAGGCGTAATGTTATGTTTATGGTATGTTATGTTCATCTGTACAAATACTGAAATGTCTGTATTGTCGAAATTGAATTATAATATTTTTTTCTTTCTTAACGCACTTTTGTTTCTTAATAGTCTTCGAGCTAGGTAGACACCTACTTACAACTTCTGTCCCACGCGCTTTCGCCACGCGCTTTCGCCACGCACTCGGTGGTTTTCTCACTGCCCACGTAATGTACGGCCAGCGACAACAGTCGATGAACACTAAGTGTGCACTAAGGCTTCTCTGAGTTCTAAACGTCCCTTCGTTACTATTGGCCTATTTCTGTTCTGTCTCCTTCTTGTTTGGAAGGAAGTGGAATTTATGTATTGTCTTAGTGCTCCGCTGTTCTTTGCTTAATGATTTCGTAGTGGGATCCAAGACAGTTGAATCTTTTCTCCGGGATTCTGTGAGCGCCATTGCGTCGGTGTTCTTTGGAGGCCGCTACTGTTGTTTCTGGCTTTCAGAAATTGCAGTTGTTTAGAATTAGTATGGTGGGCTTGTCCCAAAAAAAGTGATTAGAATATATAGTATTTCAGGTAATAAGTATTTTGTCTTGATTGTTTTCGTATTTCCTTTAATATTGTCCTCGTTAATTTATCAATTAAATGAACTTATGTAGTGAAATTCTATTTTACCATTGATAAGTTAAAAATATATCAATTGGTTAATATTAGGTAGTACAATTAGGATTTAAAAATCGGAAGTGTTAAACGAGTTTTATCGCTGACCGTACTACGGACAGACAGTAAGTCGACTTGAGTTTTATAAGTAGGCGTGATTGTACGAAGCAACACAAACTAGAGCTCAGTGCTCGCGACGCCAACGTACTCCTTAGTTATTCTTAACTTTAACTAACTGATTGTTGAATTTGTTAAAAGTTGTAATTTCAAACAAATCGATGATGAGTTTCTGAACTCATCAAAGCTAACTACATAGTAGGTAGATACTGACCTGGTCTGAGCGTTGCCTTGATATATTGTCGCGGTCAAAGAAAACGTTCTACAAAGCTGAACATTTTTCATAAACAGTTTTTTTTTAAAACGTTGACCTAGTCCACCTAGTGCATAAAATTAAAGTATCTGTTTGCAAAGTATAAATTATTATTTTTCATTCATAACAATAATTCATCAGGCAGGACAGACCGACAAGTAACACGAGTTAATTTAAAATACTTTATTTAAGTAGCTTTTTATTTTGGTTTCACATAATAAGGGAATGTTATAAAAGAGAGTACGTCCCGAACAAAAAAAGAAGAAAAAATATCGGTATGTACCTAGGTACTCCTTGCTCACCGCCCGCGCCTCGCTAACTTCCTAAGCCTCAGACACAGTTGGGACATTCTCTAGCGGATTGTCAGTATCCGCAACGACGCGATCAATAGCCCACAGAACACTAAGTTCACTGGGAACTGGTAAACTAGTGGAATCTCATCTAAACTTGTCTACAGCCGCACATTGAGCTGAAAGTATTCAGGAAAAGAGTAATGAGTCGCGTACAATGGCTCATGTTTTACAAAGTAAAGTCCATTGATGGGTTAGTTACAAGTTGAGCGGACTGCTCGGTCACACCAAGTTGTGGACGTTGAACTATGATGTTAGTATCGGAATAGTACACACATTCTATGGTTATTGCTTTAATAATGCAACTTTTTTTTTACTTTTTGTTTCTTTTTGTTTTATCACACGTAGTTCATCCAATAGTGCTAAAGGCTTCCACTAAGGGTCAGTTCACACCGAGACGCAAAGCGACGCGACGCAACGTGACGATACTGGAAGAGGCCAGTGACTTCGCGCTGCGCCGCGCGCCGCCGTGAGACGCATCGCAACGTCGCGCGTACCGGCGATTCACCGCTGCGTCGCGATGCGTCTCGCGGCGGCGCGCGGCGCAGCCCGGCGTAGAGCGACGCATCGCGACGTAGTGCTGAGTGGTGTAACGTATTCTAAATTCTCACAATGAAATGTGTATCTTTTCGTGTAGAAAATAAAGTTATATTTTGAGTTGCTCTTTTAAAGTGTGCACGCAGCGTCGCGTCGCGTCGCGTCTCGGTGTGAACTGACTACCTAAGTCGTAGCACGGAGCGAGCTACGGCGTAGCAGGACGCTACACGGGTGCTACGAAATGAGTACAATCCAAACTTAATTGTTTCTTAAAATTAAGTAGCTAAAAATAAGGTTTAAAATACCTACCATTAACTAATAAGCTTTATAAAATATATATTGTCCCCTAAAGAGTAAAGTTAAATTCACTAAACCACCAGCTAATATTAGTTAAGAACAAATTGAATTACCGTAATCCAGTGCTGCTTCATTATTTGTGGTAGCAGCAAACAGTAGACGTTCACGATTTGTACACATTACATTTGGGAAATCAAAGAAGCGTAAACTTTGTTTGTTTTACTCAAACATCGTTATAATCATTTGTATTAGTTTGTACCTGTGTTGTACGAATGTAGATGATTTTTGAAGAAAGTCGTCTATTTTCACAAATAGAAAGTTAATAAGAAAAATGCGTTTATTGGCATTACAGCAACGTTGATAAAACTTAATGAATAGTATTTACTTGTGAACATTTTTTATGTGAAAGTATGGCAATCGGACCACATACCTAGTAGTAGTTCAACCTCTCTCACTCGATGCGGAATAGTAACAGTCACTGATTGTATCACCCGAAAGTTTGCTATTGAATTGGATATCTTAGAGGAAGTTCCTTGCCTCCAAGCCTTGAAAACTTAAGAATCTTTTGTTGGCAGGATAAATAATGATTAGAATTAAATTCGCCTAAAGAATTATCATATTATAATTAGCCTACACTGTCCCACTGCTGGGGAAAAGCCTTCCTCCATTCTTTGAAGCGGTCGACTTTGCGCCACGTCTTCTTTCTAATTCTTAAGGAAATATGCCATTTCGTCCCGCCACCTCTTTTGAGGTCTACCGCGGCCCCGTCTTGCCATTTCAGAACACCAATCTAACACCCACGTAAACTCTATTAAAATAAAAACTATTTTCGTTTTCATAGACATTCCGTAAAATAATTTAAATCTACTACCAACAACATACTACATACTACTTAGTAGCTGTAAGCTGTGTTTGTCCAAGTTTAACAAAGGTTAATGAACTGCTGTTACCAGTGAGCCAGAACAAGTAAGTAAAGCTAACAATTTGATTAACTTACGTGAGTCGCGGTAACCGCCACACTCGCGGTTCTATTGAGAGAGCTTGCGACTATTTAGTAACAACAAAGTCATACAAATAAGTTCGTACTGCACTACGGCACAAGTTAGTGGTACTAAAGTTAAGATAAGTATCCGTGACTTTGACTTTGACTTTCGAAAGAACGTGTGATGAAGTCAAATACAATAAATAATAATATCACCCTATTATTGTCCGACTGCAAGGCAAAGGCCTCTTCTCATACAGCCAAGCCGCGAATTATAAAATCTTATATTTTGTTATAGTGGCACATTATCAGGACTTGAAAACGGTCGGTAGTTAGAATGATGTTTATTTTTAAGTCAGAACTTTATCTCCGTAGATTATATTTATTCAGATAGTTCCCTAAACATAAATCCTATTCTTGCCCCCCGAAGTTATTCGAGAAAGCGAGTCAGCAATTTCACAGCAGTATCGTGCCCACAAAAAACAAAAATGCAACGATCACAAATTACACGACGATGCCGTTTAAAACGAAGTACCATTTTAAAGTTCCACTAATATTATCAAATGAACGAGGTCAACTATTCATTATACAACTGCTATAAAAGAACGAACACAAAAAATCCAAATCTCTAGTATGAGGGATGTTCGCCGGCCAGAGACGGGCAATTTTTCACATTCAAATTCTTTTTGATTTGTGGCGAAGCACTATTTATGGCTTGCTGGCACTCTGCCACTAATGAAACGGTAAAACTGTGCGGTTTTATTGGTATGTATGTATCCCTCTATAACATGAAATACTGCATGGAGTAATAGAAGTTTAAATGGCGGCCAAATATTGTGTGCTAACAGTTTTAGGTTTCAATAGTTTGGCTGCCAGACCAGCCGGAGCTTTATTAATGATCTAGTACGGTGATCGGTGGCTTAGTGGTAGTTTTATTAGTGACGAAACAAGATCTAACATTATCAGCCAGTCAGCAAAGTTAGCGATTGCTCTGCGTGGCTTTTGTTAAAGTATCGTCACTCGCTATTTTAATACGGCTACTGAGTTTAACACCACTCTAGGGTAACTTCATCGTATTTTAGTTTGTCACCAATTTGAGTTTAGTCCCGTTATTTACTTTGGACTTAATTTCCTGTCAGTACAAAGTGTACTCAACACAAGACCAAACAAAAACTGTCTCGGATCAGTTCTGGGTAAATTAATGATATCAGTTGTGAAGGTGGCTTGCTGGCGACAGATACAAACGATGATCTAACAGCAATGCGCCACCACTCCGCCGCGGGTACGGGATAGGCAGAAAGAGAAGTGACGAAAGCGCACCGTTCATTGTTATTAATTGATTACAAAGACAGTTTGGTGGAGGCGCTCATTTGTCACCCCGAGATCTCAGCGGGAATACAACTGGGAGACAATTGTGAACGCGTGACGGTTTGCAGAAATATAGCTTTATTTTAAAAGGATAACTTTATCTTCTTTCATTTTTATACCCTTCACATAATGGACGAGAGTAAATTTTCTCGTGAGCTTTCGAAAGGTAAGTGAATTTATGTTCAGCACACGTGGGTAAACAGCAGATATACCAGGAGTACATACGCATGGATGGACGACAAAGTGTGGCAGATACACACAGAGGCTGCGTAAATGATACAAATGTGATGTTTGAAAAAAGTGATAGTTGTATCCAGAGTTATTTAGCGAATACGTTCTTCAAATACCCTTAAAGAACTAGACTTGAACTAAACCATTCGTGTAAATAAACAAATTAAGCAATAAAAACCCAGACAATGTAAACAAGCAGAGAAAGGGTCGCAACATATCCATCATATAATATCGTACGTCCCTTCGATATACCAAACTACGCAAACAAACGACGAGGCGACGCGAACATAACCACTTATCTTACTCATAAGATTTTATGCGCAAACAATAATCAAGGCGACACGATCACGACACGATTACCGCACGATCACTGAGCGACTGTCAACATCGTTACGTGTAATGAATGGGACGAGACGGGTCGGACCCACTAGTGTTTGAATAGGTGATTCTGTATGATTTTGTTACTAGAGGGAAAGGTTCTGCGGTCATTGAACTTTGTTCAGACTTGCTTTTGGGAGCACTCCATCTTTTTGAGCATGAATAACAATAGGCTGAGGGCTGACTTATTCTTGTTTGACAATTTCACTGTAGATTTACTAAGTACACAAAGGGTCAGAAGAGTTGGCTATTTTCTGTAAGTATCATGAGTTTGAGTTTCGTTAACCGAAAAGTTTCGACCTTTGGTCAGCTACAATCGGAGGTTCTGGTTAAACAGTTAATTAATTCCTTTTCCTCTCTGTGTTGATAATGGCGATAAGAATCGCTTCTTCGTTGTTCTCATCTATCTAGTAAATTAAAGCTTTTATGAACTTCTTTTGTGTACATTATTTAACTACGAAGTTTGCTATATCACATCGATAGAACCATAGGTAATTCTACACCGTAGTAACGCTACAATGATTTAATTAAAATTATTGAAACAAACACGTATATGTACTTACCTCCACAGGAAGTATGTTGCAGACAAAGCCAAATATTACGTGAAATATATATTAATTATATATAAGATTTTCTCGTTTAGTAATTAGTTATAATATCGATACCTATAAAGCAATCGTTCCGACTATCGGGTCTTATTTATAGTCTAGCTAGCGGGCACACTTCGGCCGCACTATATGATATTTTGACTATGGCCTTGAGCGAAGCCAAGACATTCTCCTAGGGTTGGCTGCAATGATTTTGGCACAAAATGTTAATTAAGGCAGGGGTGGTAGGAGCTACTAATTTTCCACATCGCTTGGTCTAATTGTAGATGTCTTTTAGTCAAAGGCGCTATACCTACCGTTTTTTGATTATTTCTTGGAAGGTCGTGTGAAAAGCAAAGATTAATTTTCCCTTTTTTATAAGTTTAGTCTTAACTTCACGTAAATAACTTATGAATCCAAGGCAATTTCTAAACTGCTTCTAAAAATAGATATATTTTGGGAGACCTAAATCCTTGAGTGCCTCTGGACCATACATCCATAATTCATTTTAACATGTAAATTATTTATCTTGGGCTAAAAAGAAGCACTGAACCCTATACTTTTTCATCCTTTTGTATATTACAGACGTAGGCGCCTAAAAAACGAAGATCGATCACTTGAAGCGTAACACCAGACCAGCGTGGCAACCTTACGAGCCAGCGCCACTTAGCAGATGATCTATAGCCTTTACTATCACAATGGAGTTGTTTCCCATACCATTTGAATAGTTCCCATACATCAGCACCCTCGCTAATGGGTACATAAATGTTCTTGACGTGAAAAAGTATTTGAAGGTCGTTCAGGACGCGTGGGAGGGTAAGGAAAATAAACGAGGTGTTCCACTCGTAAGTGTTAATGTGTATTGTGCTTTTTGTGAGGTTTTTATTCAGAGATGGAGTTTGCTAGGCGTACTATAAATACTCATGAAATTCGTCGTGATCTGAAACTAAAATAGGTGAGCAATCCCAATGCTAAATAATCGTGAAACATTTAAAACCGTGTTGGTTGATGTTAGTGATGTCCTGAACTCAAATTCTATTTTCTAAGCAGCCAGAAATAATGAGTCAACATCAAGTGTCAATTGTCATCAAGTTACACTCGCAGATGAGCCCAGCCAGTGTTTGCCTTCTATTCCCGTCTGTGTACGCGCGGGTATGAAGGTGACTAGTGCAATGAGGTCTGTTGTTGACTCTCTGCAAATAGACGTCGCGTGGGACGCTCGCACTACACTGCACACATTGGCATATATTAAAATCTTGCTCATATATTAAACCTAGGGGTTTAACGTTATATGATGCAGCAGTAGTGCGGGAGACGATGCAAAAAACTGTAATAATAAACGCCAAGTCTCGTAGCAGATGCGGTCACAAAACATACGAGGAGGACATTATGTGTATTTAGAAAGAGATTTTATAAATCTCCTGCTAAGTAGTTGCCACTGCCATTAAAGTATTGAACGTTGGCGTTTAATATCGTAGAGTTCATGTCAGAGCATTATGGACATAGTTGACATAGTGAGTATTGAGAACATTAGTAAGCCAGCATGGAATTCGAGAGCCTGCGCCGTTCGAAGGTAGCTAAGCGTAAGCTTTAGACGATCTATCTGCATCTGGACTTGTCGGTGTACATGTTATATTGTACACGTTAAACAAGTACACTTCGTTTTTATTTTTGAAGTGAAGTTGATTTATGAAATTCTGTGCCGAAATGGTTCAGATGTGACGTAGGAAGAGTCAGCAGTTCATTCTATTTACCTACGTAATAATAATATTCATACATCTACATTGCCTTATATGTGTGTAAAAAGCTTCCAATTGTAATACTTTCGGACCAGCTACGATGCTTTCGTCATTAGCTCCCAGACCACTACGAACTCAACATTATTATACAAACCACAGACAATGAGTCAAGTTATTATATTTTAAAAATACACCTCATTACCCCTTCATTTGTATGGAGAAGTGATTAACTACGGCTCTGGGGATGACGGATTAATGATCGTATATGTTTTAAATAGTTGGCGTAAACGATGAAGAGTGAACACCGCGTATACGTGTGGCCTGTATGAATGTGTGAGGGAAATCAATAACATTGTGTTTTAATGAAACGAGATGATCTGTTAATAAGGTTTACTTTGGAGTTTTATGTTCTTCTTCATACGAATTTACGTTTCGCAATTGTATTCATAATATTCTTTTAATGCCTTAAGGCAGTCATGTCAAAGATACGGCCCGCGGGCCGAATCCGGCCCTCGGGCCATTACGATACGGCCCGCGATCACAATATATCACAAATAAATGAATCTTGTTTTTTAGAGATTTTAGACTGCACTCGATGCCTCTACGCAGGTTTAAAAATGCGCGCGCTTTACTTAAAGTAATTTCAAGAGTAGCGCCTGACTAGACGAGCGAGAGAGTGTTATGTTAGTTATGCTTTTCTCTCCTCGATCCTCGAGCTCAAAATAATTACCCTCTTTCTTACTTTTGGTATGATTTGTAACAACTATATATAACTAAATAAATAAAGGTGTTATAATAATTCAGTACGTTTTAGTTTTTTAATTTGAACCTGGCCCGCCTACACATTCTTAATCTAATATATGGCCCTCTGCAAAATTGAGTTTGACACCCTTGCCTTAAGGCTTAAGCTTTTGCTTAAATAAAAAAGAAAAACATATACCTTTTAAGTTATTGTTTACAAACTAATGTGGAACGTGATTGGTTATATCGACTCCTTTGCGACCAGGAAACTAAGTTGTAAATAAGTGCATAAGCAAACAAAATCCACTCACGGCAACAATGAGCCAGTTACTTACGCAGCCTACTGCATCAAAATAGTCTATCTTGTAAAAAGTCTGTTTTTAAATTTGCAATTACGAGTATTTTACCAATTCACGAAACCGAATTATGTTTGCATAAATTTTATTATTTCTCGTAACAGCACAATCAAATATCTTTTATTCAATTATCGCCAATTAGGTACAATCATTTCACATGAATGCCGACAGAAATTCACACGAAAAAAAGTACCAATTTTATGGACAAAAATGTTCGTAGGTACATGTGGAGAAACACAGTGTTTGCCTCGTCTGGCGTGTGTGAAGCTTCAAACATTATGAGACATCATAGCTTTTATTGGAATCGGCATAACGAGAATTTCAATAAGCGAAATATATGTAAATTCTATAAAAATAAGAAAACTCGAGACAGCTTGTTACTCGCGCGTATGCCACATATATACATAATGTATGACAATATTACAGCACGTTTCTAATCATACGAAAAATGTCGAGGTTTTTGGTTTTCTACTTTGTGTTAATATTTCAGAAAACTACGCTGTGTTTTAAAAAACTTTGTCCAAAAGCTTTAGAAAACAAGTCTAGCCACATTATTGTGCGTACGGTTTTAGTCGCAACATCTAAATCACCATCTTCGCGTGAGCTAAACCATCTGTTACTATCTAATCCCGCAAACTTGCCGAAACTGTTGCTTTGCTTTCACTAACAAATCTGCATAGTTACCATTCCACACAGTTGTCTTTGAGGTGCACTTACAGCGGCATTGTTCGATCAGGTGCACTCGATAGTTTGCTCTTCTCTCTATCTGTATCTCCAGCTACTGCTGAGTTCTTGACGATCATACCGCATATTTTCGCATTTTAATGTGATGTCGGCCCTAACGTGGCGATCAACTTTTACATTATTATTAACAGGAGTTTAATGGATGTAACTTTTCACATTATTCATTTACTTTACAATCAACATACAGCTACAGGCATTTCAGCGCCGGCCTCTAAATCGTGTGTATCTTTGAAAGCATCTACCGGCTGCATTTGATGCTAAATATCTTGTATCTACCTATGTACTGTAGGAACCCAATTCGCGTTGCAAATCAGGGTTCAAAAATACATAATCATGTTTATTACAAACCTTTGCATCAATCTAACAGATAGTTAATAGAACTCTAGTACTAAATAGATAGAGCTCAGTGTGCACGTAATGAGTTTAGCATAGTAATAACGGTCACGGTCGGATGCCGACACTATCCACGAATATTATTGCACTTTAATAGCAAACCATTTTGATACAGTCGCAGTAATTTATTTATTTGATAATTGGATTTGCATGTAGGGCTGTCCTGATTTCAGTTTCAATATTACGAATGCTCATCACATGTTTTCATTTAATTTGCGCTTAATTAAAATATGATGTTGGCAATTCGATTTATTGAAGCTGAACGTGAAACTCATTGACAACACGTTTGTAGGTGCGGCAGTGTGACACTCGGGTGACCACGTTTGTGTGACCAAATTAGTGATTACAGTTGATAATTTCACAACGAAGTATGAATCTGCCTTCCTTCTTTATATTCTTCAAATAGGCCTTAGTTGGCAACCTTCTGTTTTAACGTGGACATATTATACTCGTAGTTTGAGGTTTCGCAAAAATGAATGAGTACATAGACTACTTTCATAGTTTCATCTATTTTGTTTATTTATTTTATTTGTTCGGCTTCAGTGAGATGGAAGTATTTTATGTGATATTGATAAATCTAATATCAATATAATATATAATTCGTGATGACAGTTAAGCTCAGATTATATACTAAATTGTTTATATTGCCATCGACCACGCTCCAATATTGTGTTTTTTTGTAACTATAGAATTCCTGAATAGTTTATTTATTTATTTTATTTTTACAACAACACCACTACCATTACAGGTTACCCTAAATCGGCAGCGTGGCCTTAACAATATTTTACAATATTAAAAACATATAATATGCAAGGTAATTTTTGTGAACTATACTATATACTGCTAATAGTTGTGCCTACCTAAGCCATGTCCATTGGCTGCACTAACCCCTGCACAAACCACTCACTCTGGAACACTTCCAAGGGCAATTGGGATCTGGTTCTACAGTCCGAAGCTCGCCAAATCGACTAGCTACATGACGTTCAATTAGATAGGAATCGAAGTGCTGTAAATCATCCACAGAGTTGGCCGTTGTGCTTAATTGGTATCTGGGTTTGAGTAGGTAGTATATAAGTATTTAATAGGTACCTGACAATATTTGGGCTTCCGGTGTGCCCAGCGGTTTATGGTATAAATCGTACTTAAATAATGTAGTATTTTGTTAATTTCACGTAATTTTCCCTCACAGATGGATGATAGTACGATTAGTTAAATATTAATTTAGGTAAATCCGACCAAACTCGTACAGCGGGATGAATAGGGATGCAGGGGGGTTAATCGGGACGAAACTTTAACAAGGATTGTAACATTGTTTTACCTTACGTCGCCTATAAAGGTTTCAATTGTTGACAGTTTTCCATCAGTTTTCTATCAGACGTTAATTTTCATTCCATGGAGATAATATTATTATATTATACAAAATATACAAAACTAAGAACAATTAAAAATTATATAAGTACAATTTGTTGAATCGGTTTCAAAGCAGGTAATATACTTACCTAATTTATTACAGAAAAACAGAATTTAAAAGTATTAAAATCTATACTCAAAATTTTTGAATTTGGAATGGTCGACCATCGCGTCATTTGTTCCCATAATACAACAGACTCGCGTGCGCGGACGATCGCCATTTTGTTTGCGCGAATATTTTTCGGTTATCGCTTGTTTATTGCGCCCACGCGGATTGTAGACTAGCTAATGTTCTTGTGCCAAGTTTTGGTTTCGCATGACCATCGTTGTTGGTGACGATAATCAAGTGAAGTTAGTATCCAGTTCAATGTGATGGTGCAAATTATTAATACAGACCATGTATTTGTGTGTGTTGTTATTTTGTGTTGTGTGTTGCGTACCAGCCTGATCTTACCACCATGCTGTTTTGGTAAGTGGATTGGCAGTTTAATTTAGGTATCCAGCTAATTTTATAGATGAATTGAAATACCTATAATGATTGTATTAAAAAAAAAAACATTAGTTTTTGAAAGAGAAGAGGATGTATCGGCGTGTGATGTGAAAATAAATGATGAGAGTGTGGAGCAAATGAATGAGTTTGTATACTTGGGCAGTATGTTTACTAGAGATGGAAAGATTGATGCTGATGTGGAAAGGAGAGTAACTGCGGGAAATAAAGTGAATGGTGCTATACATGCGGTTGTGACCAGCCAGTCCATGCCCAAAAAGGCACGACTGGCTGTTCACAACGGCGTGCTGGTGCCTACGCTTATGTATGGAAGTGAATGTTGGGTATGGCAAACGAGGCATGAGAGTAGGATTAATGCTGTGGAAATGCGTTCCTTGCGGAGTATGTGTGGTGTAACTTTGAACGATAGAGTGAGGAATGAGATTATACGGGACCGTTGCGGATTAAAAGAGGATGTAGTGACAAAGATAGAAAAGGGTATGCTTAGATGGTTCGGTCATGTTGAGAGGATGAGTGAAAGACGATTAACAAAAGGTATTTATATGGCAGAGGTGAGTGGCAACGCAGGGAGGGGTCGCCCTAGGAAGACCTACACTGACCTTATTGGTGAGGTTCTTCAGAAAGGTCAGGTGCGGAGTACTCGTAACCGGCGTGCTTGTATGACGAGATGTATGAACGTAGATGAGGCGAAAGGAGTATGTAAGGATCGTAGCAGGTGGCGTTCTGTGGTTTCTGCCTACCCCCATGGGAAAAAGGCGTGAGTTTATATATGTATGTATGTAAAAAAAAACACGATTTTAACAGTTATTTCTTTGGAAAAAAACAGTAATGAAACTGCTTGAACTCAATTTGTTTCCAAATAATTATGTAGAACCGGTGATGAATAACAAATTATGGATCAATATTTCGATCATATAAAAATACCTAGATCTTATTCTATTTTTATAAGTACTTATGATCGAAATATTTATCCTATTACGAACAGTTTTCCGCAACCATTGTGGCAAGAGTCTATTTATAAAATTATGACTACGCAACTAAAAATAACCCTAAAAACCTCACCAAGATCTACGAATCGTCCCACATCCATCAAGTTCGACCTTAACCCTCGGACGCGCGTGTTCGCACGGTAACACTTGCAGGGTCGAGCTGACCCCAGCGCGCTCTGTAAGTATTAATAACACTATCGAGCAAAATAGATAGGTACACAGAAGGCTGACTCCATATAATAAGCGAATATAATGCACGAACACATAGGCGTGATTGAACGGCCATACGACGATCTCAGACTAAGTTAAAAGAATGCCATTTACAAGCGCGTATTATGTGTGCGTGCGTTTTGGCTCATTGTATGGAGCCGGCCTTCAGTGCCTATCTATTTAGCCCCAGCGCCCTGTTTATTAACACCAATAGATTTGGTGAGCGGATCCCGAGCCTTCCCTCATAATCTCTGCAGAAAGGGATCCGCTGGGCAGTGTGAAAAGCGGCATTAAAAGGGGCCTTTTTTGAAAGGTATTGCTGATGGAAAATATTGAGTGGGTGAGCTGTTTGCCATTGAAATAATATAGTAGGATTTAGTGTTTGTTAGAGATAAAGCGTGTGTACTTTGTGTTAACAAAACCGAGGAACTAATATGTTATTCAAATAGGTATTATCATATTATGCGAAAAGTGTACTACATTGATTGGCCATTTCTCTAACTTTGATTGGCACTATATCTCCGGGAATAAGTTACATTATTTTTGATGATTTACTGAATATTTCCTTTTTATCGTGGCTGATCGTATTTCATAATCATAATCAGCACTCCTTTTTATGGAACAGTTGAAGGCTCCTTAAGCAGGTTCTGAACTGTTACTTTTGCACTTTTTAGCTCCAAAGGTCCATGATTTCAATTGATTAGGGCCACTGTGGTAGTAACGCCCTGACGTGTCTTGAATCTATTGTCATTCAGGCACTGTATGTGTTTTATAGGATGCGCTTGCGCCGTGTTAAGCGGTTTAAATCATTGATTCATTCGCTTTTATTTATTAAGCATCGATTTGTGGGTGCGGTACGGTCAACCGCACGCCAATTTAAACTGCGAAATTCTCCCTAATTTCGACAAAATATGCATAAAGTTGCTTTCAACATTAATGATTACCATGAACGTGCGGTTAATTGTACGTTTCGAATCAGAATGGAGCTTACGTATTTGGGGACATTGTTATAGATAGGTACAAACACTACAATTAATTGTTTATTAAATAACACAACAATATTATTTGTTGTGATTCTGGAGGTGTAGTAAATCAGTAACGTAACGTGGGTGTATTTAATGTGATATGGGCAGGCACGTGTTACGTCGGTGAAGTGTTTATCTACGAGCTTCTCATATTTGTATGGTATTCAGCAGGTAATTTTGCCGGAAAATGCTTCGTATTGTTGTGTAGGTACTCAGTTTTGTGTGTCGGTATTACACAATAGTTGAGAACACAAGAACACAGAGACCCTCAGCGAATAGTCAGGCTATTGTATTGTACAAATAAGCAATTAGATATTTGTATTGAAACCACATTACATTGAAACGAGCGCAATTAAAGTGAAACGGAACAACATTTGCACACGATATCCTCGAGATTACCTCCGAACTTGGTCCGTAAACAAATTGTAATGTTACTCACAGGTACTTGCGAACTAGAACTCTTCTTCAGTGTTCGTTATTCAGCTCAGTTCCCAACTTCAGATCCGAGTAAATAATCTGGATCGATCCAACTTTCCGCCATTACACGGTTCTCAAAGGAACATCTGGCGAAGTACTTGGACGCACAAACATAACAGTAACTATCGATATATATACCCACCGCCCGCTCTTAACCGGTTCCAACCGGATTTACTCAGTTTGAACTGGTTGAAGGCGGAATTATTCGGTTATTTCCCGGAAAATGGGACGGTGAGATTTTGTGCAGGTAAAATAAAGGGGATTTTATCACAAAGTATATGTACCGCTACCTACTTGTGTATGTGTACCTACTTTTATAATGTAATGGATTGTAGAAGAAATTCTCGAAAACAGAAGCATTGTTCTGATTTTTTTCAATTCAAACACGCAGCAAAAATATTTTTTACACAGGAAACTCATAGAGATTTTTTTTAAAAAAAGCTTAGTAGGTATTTTGTTTTTGGCCGATCAATGCAAACTTTATTTAGCTTAGTGCATAGCAACGGGTCCCCTATGTTGTTTCGAACGCCGCTGTTGCGACACACAACGGTTCACTGATCCTAAGCGATCATATCAGCATCATATTACAAATCGTATTCAGATAAGATAAGATAGATAAGATAAGATAATCGTTTATTTGCCCAAACATGAGTACATGCATTCATAACAAATTGTCAGCGTACAAGAGATGTCATCAGGTAATATAAAGATCATCATGTTTGCCTATCAATGGCATGCAAATATTAATAAAACATAATACAAATAATTTAGAAATGTCAGAAAAATTAAATTTAAAAAGGCTACTTAAAAAATGGCAATTAACTGAAATAATATATGATGTCAAATAAATTATATAATTTAAAAATGTCAGAAAAATAAAAATAGAAGGTCAACACAAACAAAATTACAACTGAAATATTATGTCATAATAGTTCAAGTGATGAACAATTTTCTGAGGCAGTAATTATAGAATTGTCGTCCAAATAGTTGTTTACTGAGTAATAGCATTTATTTATCAAAATTCTTAATAGTGCTTTTTTGAAATTGTCCAGATTTAATGTTTTTATTTTTTCAGGTAGTTTGTTGAATATTTTTTTGGCCATGCAGAAGGTACTTTTATTCATTAGTGCAGTTTTGCCATAAGTCACTTCGAGTTCTGATTTATTTTTATCCCGCAATTTTCTGTAGTAACTCTTAGTAGCTATTTTGTATAATGAGGGGTTAGATTTAACAAACACATTTGTTTCGTATATGTACAGCGATGGCAAGGTAAGAATTTTTTGACGTATAAAGAACGGTTGACAACTGTCTGTGCTTTTTAGGCCACACATAGCTCTGACACATCTCTTTTGTGCTCTAAATACGAGTTCTCTATCTACTGAGTTTCCCCAAAACATTACGCCATATCTGAGTGTTGATCCAACATAGCCGTGATAAGCTGTTAGTACAGATTCTAGGCTCACTATTTTTGATAGTTTATAGAGAACATAGGCAAATTTATTAAGCTTTTTACATATTTCGTCTGTCTGGGATCTCCAAGTTAAATTATTGTCTATATTAATACCAAGAAATTTAATAATAGTAGTTGGTTCTATTTTTGTCCCTAAATAGCTAATGTCAAGAATTTTATGTGGGATCCTTTGATAAAAATACATAATTTTAGTCTTTTCTAAGTTTATAATTAGATTATTGCTGTCAAACCATGATATAATTCTATTTAATGTCATATTTATTTCATTTTCATAAGTGTTGGGATCATCACACTTAATCACTACGGTGCTGTCATCAGCGAATAGTACCATGGGGTGGTTCATGTTGATGGAGAGAGTATTGATAGATGACTGATTAAAATACCTACAAAAATATCGATGAAAATACGTATCAAAATATACCAGTCATCCATCGGTAAAGCCTCTCCTTAATGGCTTTACCGATGGAATCCCCTAACCCACAGGGAATCTGCCCAATTGTCCACATTCAAGGGCAGACAATGTCACAAAGAAATAAGGAAGACACCTTAGGGTTGCGATTATTTAACGAAGGCAAACACCAACCGTCGGTCAATAAAACGTCAACTGTAAAACATATTCTGCCACGCATCCTCACTCGTCATCTCGCTAGACGTCACGAATACACGTGTAACATTAATATTGTAAATAACAAGTATTTTACGTTCATGAAACTACAGAAACAGCGCTACAGGGTTTAACCTGTCATTCAAGGGTGAGCGAAGTTAATCCCAAAAGCGGCGTGTGCTGTGATCTAATCAGATACAGATAGGTTTGGACTAGGACCAAACTGAAATACTCGTGTTGCTAGTGCTACTCTGAACTCGCTCCATTTTAGGAATACAAATGTATAACATTTATGTACTCTCGTTCTGCATACATTTTCATAAAACACAATACATATAATTCCTACATCCATACTAGACATTCACAGTCCACATACTCATACCTACCTACATACTTGACAGTCTGCCCATTTTATCTGCCTTTTATTTTTAAATTTTTCTCTTTAAATGGCACACACGCAAGAAACGTATTGTAAATTTGTGACAAATAATGGGAGAAGACACTGATGAGTCAGGGACTTCATAGATCTTGTGAACTTTTGTGAAAAAAAATAATCAAACATTTACATTACGGATGATAGCTACGGAAAAGAATAGCACACATTAATGACAGTTGCGGTTGTAGGAGACGGAACGATCTAATTAGCGTCGTTTTATATAATTATCTTCATCATCATTGAGCTGAAAGAGGTTTATTGTTTGAACATTCGCTTCCCCCAAGCGTCGCCTCGTCGCACGGCCCTGTGCTACCCGTATCCAGCGGACTCGGTCCACCAAAAATAACTAATCCATGGAAAGTCACTTTCCTGTTTTAACAAAGATTAATTTCCTGCCTCGTTGGGGTTGATTCATGTTAATAAGGTATGCACACTCGGTAGCTTGAACACAGGGCCCATTTTCATTTCAGGTATACAAAAGTTACCTTACTTATTTACGTTCAAGTGTAATTATATAAAATCATCTGTTTTACAGGAAGGTTAAAACAAACAAACAAACAGTTTCCGGGGGCCATAACCTTAGCTTTGAAGTTCCGCCCTTAAATGCGTGTAGCTGAAGTTTGTGCTGAATTGCTGACAGAGTAGAATCTGATATTGCTCCATACATCAATCGGAATTCATACAGCAGGCTGTTACTAACACCCCCCCCCCACTCCACCGTCAATAATATATACACGTCGTTATATACTCTGACACTAGGGTGTTTGGGGTCGTAAGACCTTACTGCCCACACGATAGACAGACAGACCGTCAATATAGATCTCCAGTAATAATTTGTAATAAATACATTGCAATGACACTTCAATTATATGCCGATTAGAATTACCTGTTACATAAAGACATTATATCAACTTTTTAACTTATAAACTATAGTTCCAAAAATGGAACCAATCAGTCAATATATAAACGGCTAAAAGTGTACCAACATCTATCTACAGGTTGTTGTTTTTCCGCCATCCCAAACGGCTAACCAAACAAGAGGTTCGGCTATCACAATGATATTGCGTCGGATTCAATCTGGGAGTGTGTTTGGACTCGTCCATCAACGTGTCGCGGTGATGGATGACGCCGCACGCGTACCCTGTGCGTCTGATAGCCCGTAGGGTTGGCCACCATTGTTTTTTATCGTGTTTATTTAGGGCGGTTAAATTACAATAATGGAGATGGTTTTTATAATCTTTTTGAGTAACAGTTTCATGTTTTGAAGCCAATTTGACTATATATATACCTATATATAGAAAAGTCTACGGTTTTAAAGCACGTCTGGCACAGTTCAAACGAGCTGGCAAATCCTTACAATACGGGACACAACTTATACTCGTATTGTTAGTTATACGAGATAGTAGTTAACTTATTCTCCGTTGTTTTGTTACCATCACACAAACTAGAACAGTATTTAGTTTAATGGCTATCATAACTGTGTCAGCCCTACTTTGAATCAGTTCCGTAATAGTTTGCTGTCAACAGCCGCGGTCTCACGCGTGTGATATCGGCTTACGATGACGTACACGTCACGCGTCACTCGTACGCAAGCCTACCCTGTGCCACATAGCGATATTAAATATTGAACGTTACATCGACATGGTGACTAGCCACCAGTTAGGAGTAGCAGCTTTAAAAATGTTTGAACAATTCTCTTTTATTAAATAAAATAAATAAAATAAAAAAAAATAAATAAAAATCATTTAATTCAGACAAAAGAGTCCATATGCACGGTTGTTAGTATTAGTAATTAAAATAAAATTATATATTAATTAAATGTATAAGCTAAATGTGTCACCGTCTACTCTGAACAGCAGGCTCACTGGTCTCGCAACACATGGAGTGCAGTGAACCTACTGAGCAGAACAGTATCAACATTTACAGTATTAACATTTACATTTCATATAAAAATGTTCTACTTATCGGACTTCACATTACATTTTATACTGTGCAATTTGTTATAATTTATGATGAAAAAAGAGAAATAATACAAGTTCCGAGCATATCGCTAGGTAGCAGCCATTGAACGACCGAACCGAATGTATTTGTACACCAAACATAACGTGGATAGTGAAAAAAATTAAAACTAAATACTCGTACAAAATGTTAAAAGTAGAACAGAGTTATTTCAAAATCTCTTTTTATTAGTTTTGTCCCCCTACTCATTACGATCTTGAACCATGAACTTGCTTGATTTCTTCCTGGCAAGGCCAACCGCTTTAAAATTAATATGCGTTTAAAACTTAGAAGATTATGAACAATTATAATATTTGTAAACGTCATGTTTTATTCAGGGACTTTCGTAGCCACAACAAAGAGGTACAGTAGGTACTTAAAACAGACACCGGTTCTAAACATTTTCCTATGCAAATCCCGGGTATCTCGGGACTCGTGCATAATCCCGGACACCGCGACAGTTATTTACCGGAATTTATTGGTCGGTCGAGACAGGTGGGGATTTTTAGTGAAATGTAAAAACATGTTTTGTTATAAATCGCTGGATTTCAGTACAATGCTCTGAAATCGTGATAATGCCTTTGGATAGAATAACGGGCAAGTGAACGCCTTATTGGGTTTTATACTGTTTTTACGTTCAATAAACCGACCTTTTTACATGAATATGCATGATCGTTTGTTTTTTCAAACGTATATAAATGCAAATGTTTGCTCAAGTTGTTTGCTGTGTTATTTTTTGTTTGCTTCATTTAATTAAATTGTAAGAGTATTATTTGAACTCAACTAACATTTGGTGCTGAGATTCGTATGATGTTTAATTTAATCTATATAATCAATGTAATGAGTAAACAACGTATTAAAATGTTTAATGTTTCATGTTTGATTATAAATGTTTATGGTTCACATAAACATTTATAATCAAACATGAAACAATTAGTCACAGTGGGATATTATGATAATCCTCGCAGACACAGGAGTAAGTTCTCCATCACAGCGGAAGCTCCTCGAGAGTCACTCCGACTCAGAGGATTATTGTGTGCGCTGCTTGTGCTGCCTTTATGTTGTCTCGAACACGTTTACTTGAGATTTCAGTAACATTATGATTTGGTATGATGGCAACTTAATGTATTATGTTTAATGTTTATAGCTTGGGCATAAATATATGTATGTATAGCCACATAATATATGTATAGTACAAGGCACTTTTTATGAGATTTGATCGGCTGATGATATCACAACATAACACTTGACAGCAGATCGATATGCTCAGTCCTGAGTTGAGCTTTTTTTTAAAGCTGTATTTGTATAAAACGTGCAAAATTTTACTACTTGTTATATTTCGAATTAATTGACACAACTCCTACTATTTTTTAAAAGTAACATTACAAAAGAAAACAATTTCACATTCAAGTTAATGCTCCCATTCGTCCCACACGCTATCTGCAGCAACCTGTTGTGTGGAGGTGAAGGAACTAAGGAATACGTCTCGGGAGCGCGGGCATTCGCGTTAGCTAAACGTATAAACCATTGACTCATGTGTCGACGCGTATACCATTAAGAAAAGGTAGCTGAGAATTTGTTTGAATGTATGGTTTAAATTGTCTATTTGTTTGTATGGAAAAGAGTGAATAACACCTGCTATTCACAATATTGCTTCTTCTTTCCATAACGATTATGAATATTTCGAATATGTTTTATTTTTTTGGTAGCCACATTAATTTCAGCATCAGTAGCATTTATTAAGTCCTCAGCAGGTGCATGTCCCCTCACCCTGCCGACACTAGCCACCCTCAGGGAGTGGGGCATGAATTAAATATGGAAAGGAACTATTTAGTTTTGAGTATTTTCAGGTTAAGCACTTTCAAAGAGCAATCTATTTACCTAATATTCTTTATTATTGATGAATTGGACAATAATGTCATTAAGTTTTTGTTAACTTATACCCTAAATAATAATATTACTTAAAATATTATAATAACTTGTCACGTTACATAATTAGTACCTATAAAAAAGCTTTTTTACAAAAAAATATAACTGCCTTCAGAAACTACAAAATAAAAATAACTTTAGTTTTGGAAGTCGGCGGCTTTGGTTTTGTTTTTTGTTATGTACCTAGGTAAGTATTGCCACCGACTTCCAAAACTAAAGTTATTTTTATTTTGTAGTTTCTGAAGGCGGTTATATTTTTTTGTAAAAAACCTTTTATTTTTCACTTTTTAGTGCTTGTGTATTAATGTTTGAAATCCTTACAAAAAGCCCTTTCAAACAATACCTCACACGATATATTTAATTTTGGAAACTGGTAGGAGAGGGGTTGACGTATCCCCCCCTTTTCCTTCAGTCAGTCATCGACTACACGTATAAACAAAGCAATTTCACTTGTTACGATATTGCTGCTGTGATTCTGTGAGGAGTTCCATTCCATATCTCCGAAGTTCATCATCAGATATTAAAATGGTGACAATGGGACCACACGGGAAGCACCAGCTTTCAAATAAAAAAATAATCATGAAAATCGGTTCACCCAGCCGCAAGTTAGGAGCTAACAAACATAAAAAAAAAATACAGACGAATTGATAACCTCCTCCTTTTTTTGAAGTCGGTTAAAAAATATCATGTGACTAATGCCTGGTATGACTTGCAACAGACAACAGAGCTAAAAAAAATGAAAAACCTTGTATGCACAAACAATCCCACCATTTTGCGACATTCAAGTAGATAATGTTGAAAACTACGTGCTGGCATGCGTCTGATAAGCGTACCGTACGTCTACATGACGTAGTCTAGACGGGCGCAATATGACCGATGCATTGTTTACTGAGACATAATTATCACACGCGACATACGTAACTTGCTCGTTTATTATGTTTGGAGACCGTGGCTTCATTTACTTTCTGAAGATAGACTAGATCTAAACAGTTTTACCTATTAAGTACTTTTTAGTAAATTTTCGGCAAGTTGGAAGGAATAACGTTATGAGTTTTTACAAACAGTAATTATTATTTGGTTGTTTGTAAATACTCTGTAAAACAGTCTGTAATCTTCTATAAAAAGCTAGGTACACAAAAATTTATTCGTACTAAGAAAACCAACATAAATACGCAAAATTACGAAATACGTAGTGACCTCATTGGAAAAATTTGGTGAAAACTTTTGGCGAGATTATAATCTGCGTTCTAAATTGAGTTGAAAATATAAACCGATGAAGCGGATCCGCGCCGTAGGTAAGGTGCCGCCTCGCGCCGTCCCGAGTGCCGAGCCGATGAGTGATCGAATCGATTAAAAGTTTTTAAACGATTAATTGTATATTATGAATTTGACGGCTGCTCTCGATCATAAAACATCGAAAACATTCAAATCAGTGTTTTTGCTGTTTAGATTTATTTTTGCGCCCACCGACCGTGCTTAATAAGTAGCTGAAGTTGTAAAGTAAAATATTTTCGTTTTTGCAAACTTGCTGAACTCACAATAAGTACCATCAGCTTAGAATTCAGTAGAGACTTACCTACTTTACAAACAAATTCATACTTCGTCAGTAAACTTACCACATCTTTCAAATATTTGGAATATCAATCATAGTCCAAAGTTAATAAGATTTATTATGGAAGATCTATCAGTTTCATAAACCACTATTAAACAATAAGTTTACCTCAAATTATTTATTGAACCTTTTGCCTAACTTATTTTTCAGTTCTAGACCCCCCCCCCCCGAAATCCCCTTCTAACCTAACCTGTCTTTATTCATTTACTTAATTTGTTGTCTTATTTTATTTTATTCTCATGTAAAATGTTCCCCTCACTACAAGTGACCTCTGTCTTGAGTATTTCGTTTCGATATCTCGTTACTCGTTCTCTAATCAATCAGGTAACTAATCTTATAGATGCCAAAATGATTATGTTAGACTTGGCAGAACTTAAAGCAATCTGTGCGGGAAAAGCAAACAGATCTATCAGCCTACTTCTCAAACTATAAAGTGAAATGTAGGCGAAAACAGTTCTGTTAATTACTTAAGTAGTGGGAGTAAGCCATATTTTATTACTTAGACAGACTATTGGCTAAATTGATCGTTGGTATGTACCTACCGTATTGTTGAAAGTAATTCTAATAAAGTTTCGCCTCCAAACACAATTATCAAAACTGTTTAAATGTGCTCTATACTTATATAGTGATCTAGGCCTAGGTTAGTTCTCTCATTTTATTTAAGGCTTCTTTCAGGTTTCACTTACCAATTGTATTCTGAGTTTCTGAGTATAATCGTAAATCAATTACTCCAACATCGAATAATCCATTGTTTTGCCTCCTAAATGTATTAAAATTACCTTTTTATTTTCCAATCAACTTAACACAAGACCTATACATTGGAATACAATTAATAAAAATAGCTCGTAACCCTCATACGAAGACAGATGTTCGTATCAATTAGCCGATGAGCCGTACTGCCTGCGTAGTTACAAGTGGGCAATTATTTGAAGCAGCGCACTCCAGCGATGAAGCCGACGGAAAGAGCTGCGCGTGTCCGAGGGACCCACTGCGGGGACGGTTGACGAGCTTCAATGATGCTGTTTATATACCAGATACGAGTATATATAGGTAGATACAAGATAGCTGTATACAAGAGTGTGAGCACACCAGTGTGCTTTCACTTCCAACTTGCAATCTCTGGGCTGCTACTAAGAAATTCCTAGTAGAAAAAGTTAATAACTTTTCTCTCGAGCTAGGAATCAACCCCCAAATCAAGCTCAACAGTCGGGTTTGTGACCAGAATAGTTGATGTTGATGAATCTCCCAGAACCTAAAAAAGCAAAGACTTAGACATGAATAAGTCCATATGAATACGCAACAAACCCGTCATGTATCCTTGTGCTCCGTATGTGAGGGAGTGAGCAGCGCGTCTGATAAACTCGACAGCGGTCGGTAATTAAACCGAACAGGATCACTCGCTCTAATAATAAACCAATCATAGATTACTAACATATTCGTGATTAACTTCAACAGAGATTTAAACAGATCTATTTCTCAGTCGACTGAAAGTTTTCTACTTTTACCTATATCTTTTAGAACTTTCACAACATTTTACGTTGAGGTTTTATTTTTATTTTTGCTAATAAATTCATTAAAGTGCTTTTCACTCACTTTGTAATCTTTGTAACAAAATAACACCCCAGCGCAGTAACGAGTTCATTCACAAGTCGTTGCGTCTCCGGGCGAGGCCTGGCCAGGCCGGCCACAGGGCAGTCCATTCTCAGACACATTGTCTCAATCCGCACATTTATATGCTAATGTCTCATACATATGCAGATATGGCCTGCTTACCCGTTATCGTCATATACGAACTTAGTTTTGATTTAAGAATTAATATGACGTGTTATAATTTGCTAAATCGTTATGTTTAAATGTACCCTGAATAGTGAAGGATGCACTTGTTGTTATCTTTACTTTTATACAAGGTTTGTTTGGTTTCTTTTATTGTTTTGTTTGGAAGACCTATAATTGGAATACCTACTGGTTAGATTACAATCCAAATCCATTCACTGATAGATTAGCAAAACTATTGCCGAGTGTTGTGTGGTATGTCTTGCACGCGGATGAAGTCAGGTGCAGAAGCTAGTTGCTTAAAAACATACTAAGTTTTGTGTCGAAAACTAAGTAGTGGTCGTGTTTGTCTGTTTCACAACTACATTCTGGGTTTTGCTGCGGCTTTCTCCATCATTTAGAGAATATGTTCCGGAAGATTTGTGTTAATTAATACATCTAGCTCGGATACAGGATCCTACTTATGTCGATGTGTGGACATGTCACTCAGTAGATTGCACCTGTTCAAAGCATGTGGCATGACGCTCTTTATAGTGAGTCATTAAACACCCGACGCTAAAAAGCGACCTTCATAGGAACGTTCTAAGAAGTAGGACTTGACAGAACAACAGTGGAGCTACGCGAGAGTCGTAGTAGCAGGTAGTGACGGTGATGAGTGATTTATAACTTAATTGCTACAATGTCCCTCCGAGATAGTTCGGAGTAGTTATAGCGGTAAGGCTAAGCTAACATTAATCGTATACACATCAAACGAGAACCTTGAGATTGTTTAGTTATGAAGTGAAAAGTTCAAGCGTGTTCCCAAGGTTTCCCTGAAGGATCTCGAACAGGAATAGATGCAAATATAGTGCTGGAGGTTCATGAATTATGTACTGACGAATTGTGTGGGTGTTGCAGAAGTGAAGCTACGAGCACAGTAGAAATAGACAACGATGACACGCTTGCCATTCAAATTATGAAACAGTTATATGGAAAGGAACTGTTTTTAGGGATCTGTATTTCAAAAGAAAAAGATGAAACCCTTATCATATCTCTTTTCAAAGAGGTTTTTCTCAAGATCAACGTAGTTACTGGACGAATTTGAATATCGGTACAATGTGAGATCTTAATAACACGCACACATCAGTGAAAACTTATTTCACATGGTACCAAACTAATACTGACTAGTTGACTGTCTCGTTGGTCAAAGCGCGACTGCTGAGCATAAGGTCTCGGGTTTGATTTCCAGTTCGGGCAAAATGTTAGGTATTAGGTTTTTCCATCAAGAATTTCTCATTTTCAATATCTATGTTCTACTCATACTAGGAGTCTACGTTCCTCTAATAATTTTTTACTCAGCTGCCCTCCTCATACTTCAGATTTTATTCACTCTTCCTTTTATGTCCAGGCTATTCTTCTTTGGAATGCACTCCCTCTTGATATCAGAACAACCATCCATCAGTTTGTATGCATTCAAGCGGAAGTTGCGGATTTACTTTTCGGAGCAATTGGAAAGAGTTGTATTATAATTCTCCATTCTATTCTTTATTAGGTATGTATTTAATATGTATTATAATATATAGGTATATATAAATATGTATGTATGTTTATTTTATGGTATTTTTTATAAGTAGTAAGTATGTAGTTTTTTAAATATACTTATGTACACTTGATTTTATTTAGATAAATACTTTTGTGTGTTTCTTTTTTTTTTCAAATTAATGTTGCTGTTTAGCGCTCGTACATTAATTTGCACCTACCATGTTATCTTTATAATTAAGTCCGCCTTTGTACTTTTGATGCATAAAGTTTAAATAAATAAAATTTTTCAGTAGCAGCCTCGGAGTCTAGATTTGTGCCATAGAATCATAGTTGTTGACTAATTAAAAAAAAAAATAGATGCTTACTTACGAAGACCTCTTGACCCATGCAGTGACTTATTTATTATAAATCATTACTTAGCTAGTAAATAGTGCAGTTCTTTGTTTCTTGACACTAGTTCATTTAGATGTTATACCTTAGCAGCCAAGCCAGCGCAGGTTTAAGCCTGGGATACATTAGGGGGCAAATGAAGAAACATGTTGCGGAACATGTCCCTCAACAACTACGTGAAGTGTCCCGCGACAATTGTCATGGAACATTTTGCTGGCTACACTAGTCAGTGTTTATAGAAATGGAGCAAGCAACATGCCCCGCGTCACGTACAATGTTGCGGGACATGTTGCGGGACAATGTGCAACGTTGCAGCGTCACGTAGATTGAGTGTTGCGCGTCATGTTGCGGGACAAAATGTTCCCTAGTGTATCCGGGGCTTTATTTTGCAAATTGCAACACAGTAGGTAATTACTGTAGACCAGCAGCCGCTCTACAGACAGTATAGTTTGGTTCGGAACCCTAGCTGTAGCTGTGCAAGCTCCACTTGCTCTTGACCGGGGTATAATGCATAAGCATATACATTAGATGTTCATACATTATGAAATAGTCTGTATTTAAGTGGAACAAATATTGTTTTTACTTTATACTATGAGGAAAAATGCTTTCAACTCAAAGTTTAGACTTCATCATGTATAATTAACTTTTTAAATCAAGTTTTGAATGAGGTTTCTACGAATGCAATCTCTCGCTTGATTTATTTATTCTATGTGGTTTTGGTTTGGAGAAAAAATGTGACATTATCGCTCTCATAGATCTTGAAGGGCAACTGATTGTACAGTTTGTGGTCAAATTAACTTAAATTATCACGAGCTTTTGTCGACAACGTCCGCACAATTTTTTTATCAAATAAAATGTAGTTTTTCTTACTCGCTGATAATATCGCTTTTCATAGGTCAAAACAGTTATGTAGTTTTTGTGTTTATCCAGTAGGAAAAAACAAAAAAGCGAATATTTTCTCTTTATAATATTCGTTTAGATGCCTGTACCAAGGTTGTGCTTACAAAGCAACTAAACAATTCTGTTGTACATTCTGCAGCTGGTTTGTATCGTCACGTACTGTGAGTCCACCGCGGATGTTCCTGTGTGTTTCCAATCCGATCTAATTGGGTCAGCTGAGCTGCGAAGCAAAACTAATTCCAACTAGTATTGGATAAAACCAAACAGAATAGTAGTTAGGTGATTATAATACAAGAGCTAGCGCTACACACAAGTAAATCATAAATAAATCGTTAATTCATAAAACACTTTTGTCATAAATGTTGAGAAGCCTTATTTTATTCTGAAATTATTTTTTCCTTCAGCTACGTTCTCGAAACTCAACAACTTTGTAATATGTTACGTTCACAACACGTAGCTAATCTACACACAACATCCAACGACAATTACTTAAGTAGAAACATAACTTATCTTACAACTAATATAAATGCGAGAGTTTGGATGGAAATGTTTGTTACTCAATCACGCCAGAACGGCTGAACGGGTCTGGATGGAACTTGCCACAGAGATAGATTACAGTCTGGAATAGCTAATAGAATACTATTATCCCAGATAAATGCACGGCTCGGGTAGGATAAATATTTTTGTCGCAGACGAAGTCGTGGGCATGATCTAGTATTAAGTAAAACGAAGCGATTGTCTAATATTTAAAATGGCGGCCTCATCTGAATCGAGACGCGAAAGTTGAGCGTTATTCGCTCATATAGTTCGTTTGAATATGCATGCTACTTTAGAACTGGAGCTCACGTTTTAATGCTTCGCTATTTCGTATAATCACTTTTGTTTGAGAAAATTCGAATTATGACGGCACTGTTGTGCTAGATTTAGTTAAAAGCTTTATTTAATCTGTGCACAATGTGTCTGATCTGAATGACTCATGCGTCGATCTATAATTTTATTGCACCAGCGTTATTCACGCTTGGTAAGTAGTAGGCTGGTACTGTCGCACTTTCGTAGTGCACTCATTGACTTAACAACTAGAAGAAGAACGATAATTTGATATTATGCTACTTGTAATAGATTCGATTTCTATTGGATTTGTCTCGAGACATTCACAGAAACAGTAATTAATTGAATGGCACTCTTGTCTTCGACGAGAATACGGAATTTGTAGTGTAAACAATAAGTTATTCGATTTAAATTATTTCCGTAAGCTATGTTACGAAATTAACAATTTATCTGTTCGCATTCCTTCGAACTAACCTCGCATCTGAAGATCTTTCTAAAGGAAATGAATTGTATCAATGTAGACATTCTCATAGCTAGTCGCCATTATATTGACATTTTTATTACGATAGCGTCCCCATCATTCTTATCAAGATAAGTCTTACTGCTTGCATTCTAGCTCAATCTATAACATATACAATATTGCCGCATGCACTGGAATTTCGCTCGATATTAGGTAGATGTTTTTTGGCTCCATGATCAAAGAACCTACAAACCTAGATCTAACCTAACTATAAGTAATACCTTGAACGTTACTGGTAAAATGCGGGTTTATTTTCTCCTCTGCCTACGCTGTCTGTCTCTGTTTTCCGCCCCCTATTTAATTACAAAGGATTTAAACATAACTGGCGAGATGTGGGTGTACTAATGGGTACACCTCTGCCTAACCCTTCGGGATTACAGGTGTGATGTTATGTTTATGTCCTCTAGGGTAACAGGACGTGTGATATTGTATTATGATTTCGTGATACTTACGTCATACCGCGTGATACTTACGTAACTTTTATCTCTAATTAGGTACGAAATGTAAGTACGCAGAATATTGTAGAACCGCTGCCTGGCTGCTCCTTCATACTCATTACTTTTAAGGTTCACTCATGAGCGACACCCTCATATAAAAGCCGAGGTGAACACATAGGTACATACATATATACCTATTCTTTATAATTATTAATGAATAGAACTGCCTTATAAAACCGTGTTACGTGTCAGTTAGTCGTCGGGGGTGTGAGCCGCCAATTTCACATTTTTGCATATTCATTGAACGCTTTCGACACGTCGTCCGGCGTGCCGCCGCTTGTCACCCGGTGATTGATCACCACTTTTTGTAAAGTCGCTTGTAGGATGGCCCGTGCAATGGGATTATGTGGGAAAGTGCGTGACTATTAGTTTTGCAAGAATTTTGATGGATATCTTAGGTTATTGACCTTAGATGAGTAGGTAAGGACGTACCAAATTATACGCTGAACTATAGGTAAGTACATTCTAGTTACCTGCCTACTCAATCATCACTCTATAATTTTCATAACGATTGCTTGATTCTTATTTGCAGAAGAACAAGTGATTTTAGTAGGTCGACATCTGACATTATACGCAGGTAGTCCTCCGGCAGACGTAGAATATTCCTAAAGAAATCCCCAAAAAGAATAGCGCGCTTGTAGCCACATTTACTTACCTACTCCCTATCTACCACTTCACCACAATAAAAAGTATTGGAAAATATTGTCTCTGACTCCAAAAACTGCCGTAGAAAGTAGGACGTGTCTATAAAATATAAAACGTATGTTCACGCTAACCCCATTCCAACGTATTGATGGGGTATTTCAGTATTTCCAATATGATGGGAATCCATGGCGTTCTTTATAGCGCGGGTATGTCGTAAAATACCATAATATTGACGATCAAACTCTCACATGCATGAAGCCTCGGCGTATTAACTTCAAATAGAAGTGAGAGCGCTCAAAGACACTTTCTGATTTACAAAATGTCTAGCAATTTATATTTTAATATACTTAGTTACATTAGTCTGTAAGCTTTGTTCGTTGAGTATTAAAGTATGTAAACTACATTCACTTACTGCATACTTCTAAAAACCCTTCTTTGATAACATCTAGGTACATTTATTTTCTTTATCATGCATTTAAAGGGCTTTTAAGGGCTCTATTTAGCAAAACTATGCGAGTATACAGGCGCTCCAATATTGTTTTTAACATAAAAGATAAGTATCACTTTACTTATACAGAATGTGTTTTAGAGCCGGCCAACCTGACTAGTGATAGGTACTGGAACGGTTGACTTTAGCGTTGCGATGAAATCACCTATCAACTGACGGATATGACTCTTCGAAGTTAAGTCATTCGGCATGGCTTGGTGTTTCTTCCTCCGAAGTCCTTCTTCAAATCGTTGTTCCATCGTTATGAGCAGTTTGTCACGTAAGGATTAGTCTGTTATCTTAACTGGTATGAGGAAAGAACCTTTCCTCTTTTGATGTCATTATTTTAATGGTAAGTATTTGCTTACTCTCAAATGGACAGTACTAAACTCTAACATATTGTCTTCCAAAAATCCGTTTAACTGTCCAAAATCAAATATTCCAACCGCCTCTTTAAGCTCAACTATGCACCCTGTATATTACCATAAGCCCACATATTCTGTACCCCTATTATTTATGGTCTGGCCGAAGATTTATGTCATAGGGTGAGCGGGTTCCTAAGGAGTGGAATGTAAGTGGATGCCTAGATAGGCGCTGCATTCCGACACGGTGGTACATTCGTACTGTGGGCGATTCATTCTGTGATATAAAACGATAAACGATTTATTGGTAGTAGTCGTGACGTGATTGATTGTGGGCCTGGTAAAGAATAGATTTTGGCTGTGAGTCGTTAGGCGGCTAAGGTTTTTAAGGCGTTTTGATGACGAAGACAGTATCGTTTGTTCTAGTAATACTTAAATGCTTCTAGTTAGTTTGTGCGTGCTACGAGTAAGTCAATGTTTGCTTTATCAGTCTATGGCTTTTGTTGCTCTAGTTAGAAAGCGAAAGGCCTGCCATTAACTTCATGCTATCACCTTGGTTGCTTCATGTGCTCTCTTCGTTTGCAACTCGACTTATGCGACAGAGAGACAGTCCAACAGTGGTGTCTGTTACTAGCACAAGTTGAAGGTCTCCAATTTCAGAACAATTAAAAAGTCACAATGTATAATTAGGACACCTTAATGAACAGTGGTCTTACTTACTCAAGTTTCACAAAATCAACACTTTTCTTTGAGGGACCACTTTCACCAAGTTTAAATACTCATCAATTACCTACAGCTCTTTTGTGAATACTAATGATCTTCAGACAAACTTTAAAGCCTTACTCCGACAATTAACTCCGTGATTATTTTAAGTTCTCTTTAACTGAGGTATAAAAGATAATATTTTAGTCTAGTACTAAAAGTATGAGTAGTAGGTAGTAGCCATAAACTTTGTATCTGCATAATATTTAAATATATTTTGTAGCGTTTCATGTCAGTTCTAATCTAAGTAAACCTACCTACATGCCTATTTAGATTTTTAAACTCGTGTAGGTACCTATTAACTTTATTATTCCCATGTTATGACGGCAATATACTATAAATAATTTTCCTTCCACTTAAGTAATAAACTTTATTTTTATTCCTCCTTAGTGGAATCTAGAACAGTATTTAGATTATTGTTTCCATAAAAGAATTCACTTAAAATAATAAAAGACTCTAATCCTTTTCAACAAAATCTCTCCGGATATTCTTTAGTGCCGAAATGAGGTCATAGCCCGGCAGGATAAGTCACACAGTAACAGAGCACAGAAGAACTACTTTTGACTAAATTATTAAAAGCTGGTCTGTAACGTTGATAAGATTATTTGCATAAATGATTTTACAATCATCGTGAGGAAGATATAATGTTTTAATCATACGTAGGTTTTCTATAATAGGTTTGTTAAGTTCAGTTTCTTAGAAATACAGTATTATACGCTATTTTACTACTAACACTACCTTTTAAGTTCTATTGTACTAACACTATGGATTTTGAAGTCTGAAATAAAAAGTTTTTATTTTATTTTATTTTTATTTTTATTATACAAGTCCCGTATGTGCGTCGTCGCCGTCATTACGGAGAGCACCTATTTGTTGTCAACCCGGATCTCAGGTGTGAAGACCCCTGAAGCCCGTTACATGCACACACGTAATATTAATTTTCCCCATATTTTTAAAGCAGTACCGTCCGTACATGCAGAGTGAACTTACTGTGCGTACTTAGTGCCGTGTGCTCGCCACACAATACATTCAGAAACTCAGTCGGAAAGCGTTATTCTTGTGTGTTTTGGCGAAGTTTCTCAACAGAACGCGCGGCGCGGTCGTGGTGTGAACGCGCGGAGCCAGAAATAATAACGTGTATTTTTGTGTTAGTTTTCTAAACATCTGATTTATGTTAGCGTTAAGAGCTCTCCAGGTCTGGTCAACAATCATTTGTTAATGTTCCTCAAGTATACTTTAACTGTGGATACATCATTTTGAGATTTCCGTGGATGGTTTATGAGGCAAATATATACTACTCAAAACAAAATAGGGCCCACCACGTTTTTAGGGTGAAATTAAAAAGTATTAATGTTTATCATGTTTTTATGGACAGATGTGTTTAGGCTAGGTTTTAAGAAAGTGTTTAAACGTAATCAATAACTAAAGTTGTTATTTTTTTTCTAAATCAAACACAAAAACACTTTTTAGGGAAATTGTAGCAAAATAATGAGAAAAGTAAATTTCACTTTTCACTATTTTTTTGGTGCCTGTGGCTTGAGCGATGTTATGTTTAGAAGAGAGTGGGGCCTCCTCTACTCCGTATGCACTCGCTGAGCCTATCAGGTACACTTTTAATCAGATGGGTAACGTTTTGTTCCAGTATTCGTTACAACAGACTTTTACGCGCGTCTATGAGCTCCTGTAGACTATTCACTCGACTGTTGTTCTCTTCGAGGCTTCTATTCAGTTGATCCCATAAATACGCAATGGGATTGAGGTTGGGACTGACGCAGGCTATGGCAAAACCGGGATACTGGTGTCAGAAAGAGCTCTTTGTGTAATACCGGCCGTATGTGGACAAGCCTTATCTTGCATAAAACCAAAACCAGAACCCACTCTTTGTGAAAATGGAATAATATGAAGTCAGACTCCTTGCTCACCATAACTGGTAACAGTTACAGCACCCTCATTCAGAATTACCAGCTCTGTATTGCACGCCAAGCGAATTTCCGCCCACACTGTAACACTTGAACCCCAGAAACTGTCTGTTCTATGGATGCATGGTTCCGTAAAACGTTCGCTTTGTTTTCTCCACACTTGTATTTGTTTGTCATCACTATAAAACTTGACCTTACATTCGTCTATAAAGAGTAGCGCACCAAAGTTAACCTTGGTCCAGTACAAATGTTGGCGAGCGTATCTTAAACGCTCTGCATGATGAGCCCTTGTCAGTTTAAGTCGAACAGCACATACTCTGAAACTTTGGCCATCTTTGTGGAGTCGATTACGAATGATTTAATCACTGACTTGTGTACCATTTGATTGCCACAATCGGGTTTGTAAAGCCCGGGCGGTTAAAATATTCTCCCGACGTGCAGTTAACCTGATATAGCGATCTTCAGGAGCAGTTGTAGTTCTAGGACTTCCTTTTCTAAGACTCCTAGCTACACTCCCGATTTTCTGGTACCACTCCTACATGTTTCGGATAGCTCTTTGCGACACACCAACATGTATTGCTACAGACCTCTGAGATTTTTCCCCTGAAGAAGGAGAACTGCTCTCGCTGCGGTTTCCATGTCCTTATGACGTCCAGAACCAGCCATAATAATCATTATTAATATAAAATTCAAATAAAAGTGTCCAAGAAAGCAACGATTTACAACAAGAACTACAGTCACATTGAGAACACAAGTAAAAGAATTTGTGCAATTTACGTTCTTTCAAGCACTTTACTTTTTCCGACTTCCCACTTGAATTAAACCCTCAAGTTTTCGCTCGAAACATTGATAAAGACTCACAAACAAGTCAACTACATAATCTAATGCTTCATTTTGCTAATCAGTATCTCTTGAATAATTCTAAGACAAAAATTGAAAATAAGTAGTGGTGGGCCCTATTTTGTTTTGAGTAGTATATTATTATTCCATATACTGTATCCTGTAAATCGTAGAGCTACAATACAAACTGTCCTGAACCAAATAACAGACAATCAAATCCACTCCATATCTTCGTACAATCATAAATCCCTAAGCCCAGTGCTGTGCCCGTAGTGTGCGCCTCTTGTTCACGATGAATTACTGAAGTAATAAGGTGGAGACAAATAGAAATTTCATTATGCTTTTGTTTTACTGTCGAATTAATATAATAAAGCCATTGGCCAATTTGTTTCCAGATGGAAGTGAATGACCATACTTAATACTATTGTTACTAGCGATGACTCCTCTGTTAGTAGGCTTTAAACCTAGATTACCAGTCATGTATTAGTGTTCTATCTATATTCAGGTCGTTCTAGCTCAACGAGCTGTTTGGAACTAGCTATAAAGAGAATGTTCTCAACGGCCTCTAAATGTGACACTATTTCCCAAATAGTAGTCGTTTATTCATATCAACTGCTTGACTCTGCAGAGAGGCAAACATGTGATCTGATTCTTATCGTGATAGGCATAGGGTTGACAATATTATAGCTTTAAATAAATTAACACATTTTCACGAACGTAATTTTATTACAACTGTGACATTATGACAATTTTACGAATATTTACACGATATGTACAATTTTTTTTACATCTTAATTACACAGTATACAAACAGTAACCTTACATTCGCTATGCGATAAAAAATTACATTTTAGTAAATTCATCGTTACAACCCTAGGCCGAATCGACTCCATACAATGTTGACTTTATACAGAAACAAAATAAGTTCATCACATATCGATCCACACTGCACACCTTACACGTAATATTAAAAACTTGAACCGGTACAAAACTGGACCCTGGGCTGGCCGGCGGCCGAGAAACAGGGCTCGAGTCTCTGCGGCCGCCGGCGTCCCGTCCGACAGTCTCTCTACTCTACTCGATGGACACGATCAGCGTGTCCTCCTCCAGCACGACGCTAGACTCGCGGCGCCGGCGAGAGGCCCGCACTCAGAGCTTTGTGTGCGACAGCCCGTTGGGCGCTATCAGCGGGGCCAGCGTGGCCGGCCGCGCCTCCAGGGGCAGCGCCTCACTCGCCGCCGCCGACTTCGATGTCAGCGCCGTGGACGCCTCAGAGCGCGACCCCCCCACACCTCCCCCCACCGACAGACCTCCTCTCGACTCCGCTGCACGCAGCTGCGCACGGGCAGCTCCTCCACCCCTCTTCCGTGGTATCACACTATTCTCCACATGCAGAGTTGCATTCACATCTTTCCCGGCCGCGCAAGTGCACGCCTTTAAAAAACTCTTCTTGAAATTGTCTGAGAGGAAAGCATAAAGGATCGGATTCATGGCAGAGTTGCTGTAGCTGAAGCACGCTGCCACCAGGAACACTGTGATAGTGATGCGGCTGGCGCACTCGTTTGGTGGAGAGTATATGAGCGCTACTTGGAACGCCCAGTATGGCAGCCAACACAACACATACACCGCTATCACTGTCAGTACTAACTTGGTCACTTTTCTATGAGATCGTTTCTTTTCTTTAGATTTGTTCTTAGGGCCAACAGTCTTCAGCTTACGGATGACGAGGCAGTAGAACACGAAGATCAGAGTAAGAGGAGCGGCAAAGCCGAGCGCGAAAGAGTACAGTGTGAAAGACGTCTGGCCTTTGTTGAACTCTCGCTCGGGCCACACGATGTTGCACGAGAGACCATTGTCTGTTGGTATCAGCGTCGTGTACATGAAGATGGGCGTCATCACCAGAGCAGACGCAGTCCATGCCGCAGCCGACACCACGCGCGACACGAATGGCGTCCGAAGTCTCGGCGCTGCTATCGGATGACACACAGCTATGTACCGATCCGCACTCATGATGCACAGGAATATGGAGCTGGTGAACTGGTTGATCCCGGTGGATATCATGTACGCTTTGCACATGAAGCGTCCAAACGGCCAGGATCGAAGCGACATGGTGGTGATCAGGAACGGTATACCGATAAGGAAGCATTCGTCAGCGATGGCGAGGTTGACGATGTACATGTTGGTGACCGTTTGCATCTTGGAGTAGCGAAGAACGACGTAGATAACGAGAGTGTTGCCGAGCAATCCAACCACGCAGACGAGGGCATACAGGACCTGCGTCACCACGTACACCACGGGCAAGTTAATGTTGGGGCAGTTCTCAAAGGTGCCATTGTACGTGCCGTTTTCGTCGTAAGAGTAGTTTCCATCTCGGAACATTTCCACGTCTTCCAACTCCATTGTTATAGATTCAGAAGTAACTTCTTGTAGAGGATATTTACCTGCAAACAAAAATATGAATAGATTAATTCCACTGTTGTGTCGCGAGTGATAGTCGACTGGTGTTTGGATACAATTGTTAGCGAGAAATGAATGTAATCAGTAGAAGTCTGCTGTGTGCTCGGGTTACCTCACGTGGGCGAAGTAATATATATTGGGAAAATACGTAATACCTACTATGTAAATACAGATAATAATGTAATGATACATTTGAATGAAACTCATCAACAGTACACGACAAGTCTGGATTGGAAAATGTGTCGCTATAAACATTTTAAATAAAATAGTGACCTCTTTTCAATACAAGCTTTGGAATTATTAAAACTTGTAAAGAATTTTCAATATGATATTCTCATCATGAAATGTCCACATTCATCATGAATTCAATATCGGCAGTCCACACGGACGGCACGCAGCTACTTCTCATTATTTTTACATCGACATGATTTATCGGTATTTTGCCGACAGTAGTTATTTCACGTACTGCCCGGGCATTGTTGAGATTGCCCGGATTGAAAGCAGGCTGATGAATAATTGACGTGGTTTCATTATAGCATTAAACTGAAATAATATATGTTCGTAACGGGATAAGATGACAGAGTAAATGTGGGATAGAGGCGCGTCAGGAAACGGACGGATATACTTACAACTAATATTAGTGTAAAGTACTGTATACTAGTGTTGAGTAAGGTTGGTTTTTTATATTCAAATAGGTATATGGCGTGGAGGTGACATGGTAATGGAAACTTTTATCATAGAGAGATTTCATGATTCTAAATACGCTAGCGCCGAAATTTTTCGTCGGTTTTAAAAACAACAGCTATTTTATACATTTTGATATTTTGTACATTCTTCTTTCTTTATCGTGTGGGCAGTAAGGTCTTACGTCTTAGGTCTTTGTAGACTGGAATGAATGGAACAGTTGATTATTTTGAATGACCAGAGAAAAAAATCGTTGAAATATCGTCGCTCCGTTCTCTAGTATGTACTGAATCTATGGTAAAAGTTTTCGTTATGGTGTCCCTTTTACCCGTTATTGTTCTGTTTTTGTTAAGACTAAAACAAAAAAGCCTCAACCAAAAACAAAACTGGGAAAAAAATCTAAAGTGATAAGTATAGTTTGGATTTACTCACATTTTGTGTCTGCAAACAATTATTTGAAGAGCTCTCGACGCAGGAGCGGTGCACATCTGAAACAAAGACATACAAATTGTTAGCTTTCACCATTATTATAATACTAGCTTCTGCCCGCGACTTCGTACGCGGATCCTGTTGCTTATGTCAGCGACAACGGGGTCGTCAAAATCGAAGATCTGAAACGTCTGATGTAGAATTCTAAGGCCTGGGGACGGGAAAACAACGGGATGAGCGAGATTTCACCGAAAATCAGTCCTAAACTGTTACCGCCTTCACCGCGTAGAGGTACTCCCAGCTTATGTTATTTTAGAATTATACAGTGAAATTGAGCTTTGATTTCCACATCAGGTGTTCCAGATCTTCAATTTTTAAACGTCAACAGAGAGTGCTCATCAGGCTGAACAACTCTTGCTAAACGTCATTCCTATATAATATATAGGAATGACGTCTTAGCAAATTCCAAGCGCCTAGCTACACTATAACATATTGATCTAATGGTTGCAAAGGTGGCTTCTAAGGCCCGGCGTCCACTATCGGTGGGCATCGGTGCTGCTCTGTACAGCTCAGGAGCCTTACGGCGGCCTTGGGCGGCTTCGGGTGCCTGAGAGCTGCTTTGGGCGGCTTCGGGCTGCCTCGACAGTCGTAAGCATACCTAAGGACACCAAGGCTGTCTTGGGGTAGCTCGGTGGCATTTTCGTGGCAGTAACGTCGCAGAACAGTCATAACGTTCGCGCGCCTCCATTAGCTTGGCAACACCCAGAGGCAACAGCCTCGTCATTAATAACACGTTTTAAATGTTTGTTTTATTTGACGATGACAGAAGAAAAAAGTACATCATTGCTTCCAAAGCTTATTCACCCAAAATCTTCTTTTTCTTCTTCTTCAGCAAGATGAACAATGAGAACTTATAAGTCCCAATCCACCATTATAAATACACACATACAACTGTTGTCACGTAACGTCACGAATGCTATGTGACGTGTCTCCCACACGAACTATTCCAGTTTTGCCGAAGCTACCCGAAACCATCCTCAGCGTTATTAGGTATGCTTACGAATCCCGAGGCAGCTTTCAGACGCCCGAAGCCGCCCGAAGCAGCCCTCAAGCGCCCGAAGCCGCCGTAAGGCGCCCGAGCTGTACCAAGCAGCACCGATGCCCACCGATAGTGGGCGCCGGGCATCAAAGTTACAATAGTAGGTTTTTTATATAAGGAATTTGTCTGTAGACGCCGGGACTCTAGATTTGTGCCCGGTTGGTAATTGGTTTGCGCCATACATAGAACTAAAACATATTTCAAGTAAGGAGGGTGTATGGTATGCCTTCAACCTCTTTCAAAAATAATATTACTTATTTTCGTTCTAAACCATTAAAACGCGCTTTAATATTACACCTCACATTGTAGCTTTGATCTGTAAATGCTCAAGACCGTATCCAACCGCATCTGGTAATCAGAGCAACTGCCAATAGAATGTTGCGTGCTATTAACCAAATAATTATGTTTTTGGACTAACTAATTTTTTTTCAATAACAATTAAAATAGCCATTGCCATACAAATCATAATTGATTGATTAATGATTTCGATTTCAAAGGATTTTGTCTCAGATTCACGCGATAGTGCATGTGCGTCGCGACGGGCAGTTAGACGCGCTTCGCGTTCTTCAGGTGTCTCGCGAGACCTAGCACTTGCTGTTCGAACTCTCTGAGAGCTCAAGTGAGTTTGTCTATCAAGTAAGGACTCGAGAGTCACGCGATAGTTGATGAGTCTCACGATCGGCGGATAAACGTGTCTCGGCCGTTCACTGTTCTCTCGAATCCGAGAGGCCCTCGTTCGAGAACGATATGAATTCAGTCGAGATTCATGCTGAGCTGAAGTTTCTGTAGCACGTATCCTGGCCCGATGTTCCTGAGATGCTAAGTCTCGCCTCAAGATCTTCTTCAGATTTCTGTGATCGAATTAATCTCAGCCTTTTAGCATTTTTGCTGTAGGTACTGGGAGAGGATCGATTTTCTTCCAGGCATTTTTAAAATGTATAAGATTATCTACTATAATAACACAGTGCTATTTAGTAAACCTATATTATATAGGTACTTATCATAAATGACAAAGCCGTCAGCCGTAGTGACGGTCTGTCAAAAGTATAAAGAAGCATTTATCTCATAGGCATGGACAAATTAAGTAGTATTCGTTTTTTTTAGTTTGCCTTTATTGACTGCTTAGCTCCTGGAAGGTATAGCGTGATGATAATTATTTCAGATGTTTAATCCGCAGCTATCTACAATATTCTTAACAAAAAATTGAACTAAATTTTTATAGAACAAAATTAAATGTCCGACGTGATTATTTAAATTAATATATCTTTTTTTGTTTTGAACCGATTTAAATAAAACAAACACTAAATGTTGAGTAAAGGGTACCCCAATACATTACTGAAAACCGCTCTTCATTCGGTTGAGCCGTCTCTGAGATTAGCGTGTTCAACGGACAGACAAACAGACAAACAGACAAACAGAAAAGAAATCTAAAAATCATTGTTTTGGGTTCTATTGCGTTGATAAATGCCCCCAAAAAAAGTTTTTCTCATAAATCTCCCATGTACAGACAGCGACCAGTTACAGATTTATTATATGTATAGATTAAATACTGATTCAAATTTTTCCTGCAGTATTTAAAATAGCATTTACAGTAAAACCTAGTTATTCCACCACCTTATTAAAAATTCAAATATGAACCTAGCGAACTACTAGAAGTGTTTTCTATTCTTTGCTTCAAAATATTATAAGCGGAAAAACTGTTATTTTTCTTTGCTTTTCATATAGGTATGCAAAATACTCGAACAATCGAGAAAATTTCTTAACAATAGACACATTACAGAATAATGTTTGTTCCTGTAATAAAAACATCCTCGCCAGAATAATGATGTGTTAAAAATCCGTAAATATCTTAGTCATAACATTAGTTTGAAACGTCTACGAGATGCCACTACTGAAGTGAAACCGCAGAATGTTCACTTTTTACACAAGACAATCATCGCTACCTCTAGGTACAGGTGACATGGCGTAAACAGCAGAAACTGGTGAGGACTCTAGGATGCCTATCGGTTTGCGTCTTCTTCAGGAAGTTATAAGACATAATCGCACATTGTGGCTGTTCTAGTCTCAAGATCAACACGCCTACGACGGCTGAAGAATCATTCAAACTAAAGAATCTCCATAGTCCTGCGTGTGCGCACACTGTGCACGTATCAGGCCCGTCCAGACTGCTCTCTGCACGTATGCTGTCTCAAGGTGCTGCATTAGGTGAACCTTCTGCATGTAATTGTGAATGTGTATTATTTCCAAGAATATTCCTGTTCGTTTCAACTTCAGCCGCAGGCCGTCCGCCGTGAGGTCGTCGGTAATCTGTCAAACGCATGTGTTTACTCAAATGTGATTAATGCGGGGGAAAATATCTAATTCAGAATTAGATCCAGGCTGTCTGCGTGGCGGGTGCGTGGCGGGAACGTGGCGGTTGCGGTGCCGTTGGAAATACTTGGATCTGTTTGCTTTTCAAACGTGACGGGCCTGGGTTATTTTGTATCTTGAATTAGTAATTTACTTCTGGTAACATCGAGTTGACTTCTGCTCTTACCGACTTATTTCTAGCTTTTTTAAACCAATGTCTAGTATTTACTCAGTAAATCAAAAGTTGCCACATCCTATATCAGCATTTGACCGATAAAACTTATCTTGCCATATCATTTGCCATTGTATTGATCAGGGAAATTCTCCAATATACTTACTAACAATTCCTGATTACCCGACATAAAAAATCTATACAAAAAAAACCAATTACGTTATAAGTAATCAATGAACAAGTAGAGAACAAAACAAAACAGAAATGAATCTGCAACTCGTCACGAATAGTAATTGATACAGACGTTTCAGACTACTGACCACAATACATAACACAGATTCTCTCGACCAACGTCACAGGAAAACTGTTTTATGTGCCACATCCCTCCTAACAAAACATAATAAAACATTGCAAACCAATGATGTATTGTAAACCCTCTGTTACAAAAAACGCGTTTAGGTGTGGGCGACATTACAAGCGTAGCGACGAGCGGTGCGATGTCGCTCATAAATTAGATAGACTTTCAAATTGAATCATACTTATTTGGTTCTAAATTATCATTTGTCATAATAGTCACAGTAGACTAATTTCTAAATCTATATCATGTAAAAGCTCTATTAACCTGACCCACGTACCTACTAGTTAGATAAATAATTATGTAAGGTAATAAAATAATGTAACAACATCAGACAGTTGACAGTTTCATGAATTTACTGTTGTTTCGCTAAAAGTTTTATTTGCCGCCATGATGTTCACCGCTCTCGCGTCGCTTTCTGTATAGCGAAGGCTTTACATCGTTATTAACGTCCTACATACGCTGAAGGATGCTAAAGGACTGATTACATTACGGAGATATTAACTTACTACATTTAAGTTTACGACTTTTCGCACCATTCTATGTTTGATGGCTTCCGGGAGGTTGTTATGATATACCTTATACGTTACTAATTACTAAAGATTCGAGAAGCTATTGAAGAGAACTTTAATTATGTGTTTAGATATTTTAAATGTGAAAGATTCTTAAGAATATATTTTACTTATAAGTTTTTAATTTGACAGGATGGACACTCATTTTATTCTCTTGTCCGTTTTGTTTTTCCCATACCACTGTCGAACCGAACGAACGATTAATAATATGAATCCCTACGATTGTCGACTATTAACTATTCATATACCTAATTAGGTAGTTACAGCACATGAGTAGAATAAACGGGTAAATACAATACACAACTGTAGTCGTCACAAGAGGGTTTCTTAGGAATCGCGACATTTTTGTAATGGAAGTGCTTTGTTATATCGATAACATGAAGAAACCAACGTTATCCCACTGCGTCACTCATTGAAAATTTTAACAAAAAACAAAACTTTTATAAAACGACAGCCGTCTTGAGAGTATGCCATCTTTACTTTTGTGTTGCGACAACCGGAACTCGTCCGAGATCAACCGTTGTCACGGCTGTCAAGGTGTTCAAACTTAGAGTAATGAATTGAACTAATCTACTGGTTTGGGGTAAAGTGATGCTCAACGGTTGCGGTTTTTCGCAGGCCGGCTGCGTGTTGAGGCGCTACTTGGGAGACGCCTATGACCAACAATATTCTAAAGTTATAGTCACATTATGTGCTGTCTTTTTAAAATTAAGAAAATATAGTCAGTGAGTTATAAAGTAGGTATATTTAATACTAGTGACGGCCTCCTATGTAGGGTTGCCATACGTCCGGAATTTTCCGGACAAGTCCGGAAATATAGGTCTTTGTCCGGAATGCGGGGGGAATCTTAAACCGTCCGGAATTTCTACAAATAAGTGAAGAGTGAAATAAAAAATGAAAAAACCAAATTATTTATTAATTATTTTTATTCTAAATCAAAGAAAATCAAAATTATTTTCATTCTAAATCTACTACATTACTTCTGATATTTAATGCTCCCAGAAATATTATATAATAAAAAATTAACAAGATTGTCCGGAAATTTCATGGCATGTCAGGAATTTTCTCCGGATTTTTGATATTTTGATCTGGGAACCCTACTCCTATGCAACATCTTATTACCTATTGAATTAATCGTGAGGTACGCTTAGCACTGCAGCGTTACTATTAAATATACCTACCTATTAATAGTAACAATCCTTCGATCTGTATACACGTAACTATTCTGCCTCGTCACTCAGCCACGCCATGTTTCATCAGCACTAGCGCTGCGATACGCATGCAGTGCCAAACCGCTATCACGATCACCTCGCATGTGTTTGTTACCGCTCACTGCTCATCGGCCTGTCCAGTCTACGGCAATATTTTGATGCGAAACAATACAGCTGTGAGATTGTAATAGATCAAAGCTTAGGAAATGTACCAAATCGATTTAAATAAGCTTTACAGCGGATGTTTTGTTAACGTTAGGTTTGTTCACAATAAAATAAACTTGTAAATCGAACATCAACAATAATATAGCCGGGGAGATTTGCTCAGAAGAAAATACTTTGTGTTTGTTGATCCCATAACATTTGAATTTTCATAGAGTCAGGGATAAGTGATTTTCTTCCCAAACATTCTTGAGTTAAGTTAGTTAGGTATAGGTATTCTCATACAAAGAAAACTATGTCTATGATGAGCGACAGTCTTTCTTATCTTTGTGCACAGAAATCCCTTCCGCTTTTTATAACAAACAAACCTACATTAGTAAGAATTAGCATTTTCATGAAGAACAGGCAAATCGTTTAAAAACCATTGTAAATCGAATATCAATCATAGACACAACCACGCAATATTTACGTACATTTTTATGCGCACACATGGGTTGCGCACGCGCATATTGCGGCTGTTTGCGCAGCTGGGTTGCCACTAAACATGATTTGTGTGCAAATTCGCTTTCACTATCAATCTGATTTAAGATCTATAGTTCTGCATCCGTGGGTAGGCTGGAATGTTTTGTTATATCATTAGTTAAACATAGAATGTCGGTAACTGCCTTGCGTATACACGTAGTATACAAACGTACGGATTCGTGCGTAAAAAGATAACATAACACACCTTATTAAACTTTTCAAACCAAACAATATCAAAATAGAACACAAAGTTTTCCCAAAACAGTTTAGATATTTGTCTCCTAAAGCACAATATGCGCCGCTACATCCGGCTCCACACACCTCTTTGTGCGCTGAACTTTTTCTTTTTGTGTCACTTTTGTTTCAGCCCTTTGTTGTTTTGTGTGTTTGCTGTATGTTGTAATATTCGTTTGTTGGATGTGTTTTACTCATTGCGGACTGGGTGTCGGCTCACGTCGAGATTACTTTGTGCCGGCAGTAAGTAGGGATGTGGGCCTTGTTTTTTTTTCAATTAAATGTTTACTTTGGCATTCAAACTAGGGCGACTAACCGCCCTTATTACCTAATAATCGAAGTGTAAAGTTACACTATCGTTATTTATACTAAATCTATTTTCTCCTTGATGACAAGCGTGTATAATACCTACTGTTACTTCATATTTATTTTAAAAAGCAAGTTCAAAGAGTCGACTAGTCTCTAATTTTGGCTTTATCTATGATTTGTAACAATAAATTTACAAGAAAATAGCGTGACATAGATTTGATGAAGGAACATTTTTCCACATTCAAAATGAACCATCTGTTTGTTTAGTCTATGCCAGATATAGAAGAAACATTATCTCAAAATAATACTCGGTCTTAGAATTGCTAATAACATCACCAAAATAGATTACGGATTATGAACGTGCTTTGAATACTAAACTGACTTTATCATTTTATAATAAGATTTTATCATTTCGTCAGCATCTTGAATTCTATTAATTTTTCCTCCTATTGGTGGGGATGAAATCTATACTTAATATTATAAAGCTGCAGTGTTTGTTTGTTTGTTTGTTTGTTTGTTTGAACGCGCTAATCTCTGGAACTACTGGTCCGATTTGAAAAATTCTTTCAGTGTTAGATAGATTAGTTATCGAGGAAGGCTATAGGCTATATACCATCACGCTATACGACCTACGGGAGCGGAGCAGTAACCAAAGACGCGGGTGTAACCGCGGCGGACAGCTAGTATTAAATATTAGGTCGAGTATGGCTGCTCGTTTAACGGTAACGCCACTTTGCGATAGTCTCTAAGGGATTGCCCAGTGGTTCCAAGTTGTTACTAAGTACTTAATAAAAGATACCGGCACTCTTTTGTTTTGCGTTTTGTTTGCAGTCATTGAGATATTTTACTGTATTTTACTAAAATGTCAAAGTAAAAAGTCAAATAAATTAAAATGGCAATGTTTAAACCTGTATCTCTGTATGTAAGTATTTTGTAATTAGAGCAAAACTCATTTGTACCGATGTACGACCGTCAAAGGTAAACAACTTATCCAATATTATGCTAAATGCTAACAAAGAGCGTTACAACACAACACAAAGAACAGCAGACATCAGAACACTAGTTATAGATTATACGTAGGTACCTACATATACCTATACTTACCACTACCACAGCAGTTCTAAATTCAACGTAACAGACGTTTGAGATCTCTAATATTAGACGAAAATAATGTTTCCAAACAATGAATCTCTTCACACGATTCGACATAACGATCTTACAAATACAACACTAGAATAGTCGCAGGAATAGGAATCTTATTACAAGAACGCGACTAAGCTTAAAGCTACATTACGAAGAAGATTGTGATTATACTTAGTACCTCGAACAATGAGTATGATCCGTGGTCAGGATAATAATATGACTTGTGTCGTCAATACAAACAAATATTACCTATTTCTTTCTGTTTATGTAGACTTGCTGCAAACGTTACAAACTCTCTATTATTACTAGGTACATAAGTTATTGCTACTCGAGCCGACTAAGCTAATGAAATTTAGACTCATCAATTATTGTAGATCCTGTCTATGCCAATGAAAATAGCTGCCTATGGTAGGTACGATCTACAACATAGGTATGTAGGTTCCGAATATAAAAATTATCGTTTTCTGAGACAAATGTTTTAAATGTTTACGAGACAATTCGCGGTAAGGTGGGCGTTATTGGCCCATTGGGCAATAACGGCACCCCACGCCGCTCGGCCTACTAACTCTATAACTACGATAATTTGGAAGTTTGAAAAAGGAACTTAGGTAATATGATTTGGAATGGCTTGTAGACATATTTTTATTACTGCCTTATTGTACTTCAGAGTGTGACGAGAGAAAATGTTCCTAGGGATCGACACAGTACGCAAGAATTTGAATCAACAAGATACAAAGTTAAATTGAGTGTCAAATAGTTGCAGGCCTGCTAATTGGTCATCTTTATTTGAATTAAAAAAGAAACATGTATTTTAAATGTTAAACAGAACCCGCGTAAGCTCAGTATAGTTTGTCGTATCATTATGTATGGGTTCACCCCAATACATCACGCGTGTCGATCGCACACCAAGGAGACAGTTCGATCACAGCGGACCGCGCCCATACACTGACTTATAGTCACTTAAATGTTAGAAGCCATGTGTCATGGTGTCGTATTACGAAAGGGTCAGATCATGGTGCCCCATGGGCGTTGCTATGGAGCTGAGTAGTCGAGGACTTATTACGGACACATTATTAATCATTAGTTTCTATATTAATTAACTGCTATTAGAAACTAGTATGAAAAACTAGAAAGCGTTGAAAAAAAAAGATCTTGCTTATTGTGTACTTTTATAATCTGTAATATGTGTCTCTTGACATACTTTTATAATATTTACGGGAAAAAGGTCCGCGATTTTCTACTGTTTGGAGATATTCTGGGCTGACACGTATGTCTGTCGTGACTGGTAAATTAATAATATCGACTGACTGTGACATTCTTTCAGCAAACCTTTCTAATGTCTGCTACAGAATGTTGGAATATTTAAAGCGAAATATAAAAGAGAAAGCTACAGATTAATACAGATACAACAAAAAAATACGGGGAGTAAAAGACACATCACAATACCATTTTAATGTATTCTGTCTATCAAAATAGGAGACATTCTCCGTAGCCAGAAGGTTCCCAGGTGTGGTCCAGGACAGTGGCCCAGCACAGACTGAACAATCAGCGTTATTTTTTTACACCCGTTATGTATACTTGCTAATGAACGCGGGTTACAATTATGCCAAACTTAAACCTCAAACGTATTATTAATCCTTCTGAAGTTTACACTGGTTGGTACTTTACTACACGTTTATTAATAAGGGAGTAAGTGTTTATTGTTGTCCCCAACTTTATGATAAAGACTCGACAGGTACCTATAAAAGATTTCATAACTACAAGAAATATAGAAAAATAAATGGCAAGAATCCCAAAAACTGTCTACACTGTAGAAAAGGTACAACATTAAACGTATAAACTGCGTACGTGGTAAGTAGAGAGAGTCTCTCGGGACTTTCCATATCTCATTCGATGCTCGTTATCCCAAAAAAGTGTAGTAGAATATTAGGTTACTCACTACAAATTGTTCGACGTGTTCACGGGAATAATCTAATAAGTAAGAACATTTTCTTGACCTTCAAAATGAAACTGCGGGTCAAATATAACTGGTACCTAAAGGTTTTCATATTGATCATCAAGTGCGCTTGTTTATTTATTCACATGACTTACAGCAAAGCTTTGTAGGCCGACATTTATAGTAGACTCGCTCCTTTTGTCATTACAGAGCACAAAACATAAAAATAGAGAAAAAAAAATACTATTACAAAATAAAATTGTGTATCTAAAAACCAATTATCAATAGGTACCATTTTGCCCACGTGAACAAATACAAGTAAAATAATATATATTACGTACCTACCTACAATTACTAGACGTTGTTTTCTTTTCAATTACATTACATCCAAATAAAAACTATTTTCAAACTGACAGCCCTACAGTCTGGGGCTGTGTCTTATTGAATTTATAATGTAATTCCACTTAAGTACAAAGATTTCATTTTTTTATTCGCTTTTGTTTCGTCTCGGTATCAATTTCGGGAATATGGAGGCGCGTGTATTGAATATTGCTAATAGCTATGACGCCACACACGTGTATGTACCGAGCGGGATCAAATGAAGTTGCACTGTTTGACGTGTGGAGCGGTCGCCACGCAACACTCCATGTCATTTTGTTATTATCGATTGAAGTATTGGTTGAAAATCAATCTTGTCACGCGAGATCAGCGAATGACTTTTATCTATCTATACATATAATAAATCTATACATATAATAAAATTGTAGAAAAGTGGTGTCTGTACAATGGAAATATATTAAAAAAAAGTAGCAGGGGTTGTTATTACATCGATGCCGAACCTGAAATTGTAATTAATTTTTTTTTTGTCTGTTTGTCTGTTTGTCTACTTTGTCTGTGTGTTTGTGCACGCTAATCTTCGGAACTACTTGACGGATTTGAATGATTTTTTTTTGTTGTATTGGTATTAAGTCCGGGCAACATATAGGCTATAATTTATCTTGGAAACTTGAACACCTGATGCAGAACCGCAACAGACCAGCTAAACTATAAGAGATACAAAAATGGTACCATAGCAAAAATTGTTTCACGTGATGAGCATTTTCTGCTAAGAGAATAAATTTGAAGATCTGGAACACCTGATGTGGAACTCCAAGAGCTCAACTACACTATAACATATATAGGAATGACGTCTTAGCAAGAGTTGTTCAGCCTGATGAGCACTCTCTGTTGTCGTATAAAATTTGAAGATCTGGAACAGCTGATGTGGAACTCCAAGAGCCCAGCTACACTATAACATATATATATAGGAATGACGTCTTAGCAAGAGTTGTTCAGCCTGATGAGCACTCTCTGTTGACGTATGAAGATTGTAGATCTAGAACACCTGTTGTGGAATTTCAAGAGCCCAGTTACACTATAATATATACAGGAATGACGTCTTAGCAAAAGTTGTTCACCCTGATGAGCACTCTCTGTTGACTTATAAAAATTGAAGATCTGGCACACGCGTTGTGAAATTCCAAGCGCCCAGCTACACTATAACAAATAGGAATGACGTCTTAGCAAGAGTTGTTCAGCCTGATGAGCACTCTCTGTTGTCGTATAAAATTTGAAGATCTGATCTGGAACAGCTGATGTGGAACTCCAAGAGCTCAACTACACTATAACATATATAGGAATGACGTCTTAGCAAGAGTCGTTCAGCCTGATGAGCACTCTCTGTTGTCGTATAAAATTTGAAGATCTGGAACAGCTGATGTGGAACTCCAAGAGCCCAGCTACACTATAACATATATATATAGGAATGACGTCTTAGCAAGAGTTGTTCAGCCTAATGAGCACTCTCTGTTGACGTATGAAGATTGTAGATCTAGAACACCTGTTGTGGAATTTCAAGAGCCCAGTTACACTATAATATATACAGGAATGACGTCTTAGCAAAAGTTGTTCACCCTGATGAGCACTCTCTGTTGACGTTAAAAAATTGAAGATCTGGAATACCTGATGTGGAAATCAAAGCTCAATTTCACTGTATAATTATAAAATAACATAAGCTGGGAGTACCTCCACGCGGTGAAGGTGATAACAGTTTAGGACTGATTTTCGATGAAATCTCGCTCATCCCGTTGTTTTCCCGTCCCCAGGCCTTAGAATTCTACATCAGACGTTTCAGATCTTCGATTTTGACGACTCCGTTGTCGCTGGCATAAGCAACAGGATCCGCGTACGAAGTCGCGGACAGAAGCTAGTGTTATAAGTAAAAAAATAGGTCATGTAATATACAAATATCGGTTGGCGTTGTAATTATCGAGGTATGTAAGACAAAGTTTTGTCGATTTAATCAAAATAGAACCTAAGTAAGGTAACACCCCCAATAATCGACACTTTAACGTGCGCAAACAAGCATTTTTTAAAATATTTTCTTACTTTATGATATTATAAGGTATTTTGAAGCATTGGGTAATGCTTCAGACTTCGTTGCGTAATATTTGAAAGCAAACATAAGTTTCACATAAATAAATAAAGTAATAATATATCGAAATAAATTAACGTTTTTTGGTCTAGTGATCGACAGCAGAATTCTATTTTTCGACACCCGGTAATCGACTTGTTCCAGTAATCGACATCCAATAATCGACATATTCCTAACACTTCTAAACAATAAATCCCAATAGAAAAGCCGAGATAATCTAGTATTATATGTGACGAAATAAAAACTTAGTCTTAATCAGTATTTTGATCATTTTAATCAACAAACAATCTTATAATAAACAAATAGTGGCTAGTAATTCGTAGGTTTCTAAAAAAATACACTTTTGCAATATAATACATCTCTTAAATGTTAAACAATAAATGTAGAAGATGTGTCATTTGGTGTCGGTTTAGTATCCGCCTTTTCTTGTTTTTTTATTGTTTTTATCTGTTAGTTTTTTCTGTTTTTTGTTTTTCTATCTTCCTCAATTAAAATCGTTTTCTTTTTTCTCTTTCCTTGGATTTAATTTCTAATTTTTTCACCTTTCTGACAACTTCTATTGCCTGTATTATTTGAAAAAGTGTGGAATTTTTTTTTGGTGCCATAAAAAACATTTATGTCGATTATAGGAACATGCGGAAAAAAAAACTCCAGTTATCGACAAGCGTGTTTTCATATTATATTATAAACTTACAATTGCAAAGACATTACTAAAAACTAAAGAATTTGGTTTCTAACTTAATAAATAATTGACATGCTCGGTCAAGCAAAACAATTAAAAGTTATGGGCATTATATCTTGCTCACCTCCTTAGCGATTTCGCTAATAAAACGGGAATTTATTTAGAGATCTCTGCCGATTGGGATGTTCAGCTACGCCATTTTCTTTAAAACAGCCGAATCTATGAAATATCTTTCGCAATGATAGCTAGATAATCCTCAAGTATGTTTATGGTTCAAATACGTTCCGAAGCGAGACTCAACTCTTGTTTTATTTCGTTAACTTTTTAAGTGTCGAACACTGGGGCTCTGTCGAACACTGGGTGTTTTACCTTATGTACCAGTATTACCTAATTTCCATTAGTGTAATGAAAAAGTGACAACGTCATAAATATTTTGGGACGCTAAGGTAAAAAGGACGTTTTACCTTAGCGTCCCAAAATACTTTTGAATGTGACGTATTATTTATTTGTTCGTAAGAATTTTTACTGACCCACAAACTGGTAATTTCTTTGGAATCATCACGATGAAATCTGTAACAAAAGAAACAATTACATCAGTTTTCAGGTAACAGATCTTCGTAGGCGTAAACATGCTGACGTCGTGCGGTAACATCTTCTCACATTGAGGATTGTTTAAACATCATCCTGTGTTTAGTATTAGGTATAAAAAATGCAGTATAATAAATAGACGAATATTTTCTTTCTAAAATTAAAATGGCAGCGCCTGTGATGAATACTAAGCGTATTCTTATTCAATTATAGAACATTGAATCTGTAGCCATGCGGCGCGCCGTTCGCGCTTATTGACTTATTTTACACTCCAAAATACTTTTTTTTTTTTTCATTTCAAAATATTATTTTGATAGCAGATCATTTTCTTTTTTCATTATTTTCAGTTTTTTTTTGCTATAAATTATACCTACCTATATAGGTATACACTGCGTGATTCATTGAGTGTAGGTATGGTTAGCCACACGTCATTAATAACATTATGAACTACAAATAGCGTCTTTATCACTGCGACACAAAAGCGCTGTTAATGTCTAATTGTTACCGTGGACGTAATATATTTAAAAAGACATCATTTTCCACTACAGCGATACAGCACACTTTCAAATCACAACCGCAGCATCTGCGCTAGTAATTCTCGCGTAGAGGCCAGAGAGCGCCCCCGTGCACTCGCGCCATGAATAACATTATTCAAATTCACACCGCGGTCATTATGTTTGTTCCCACTCAGCGGAAAGTGCCCAGAATACAGAACATACCAGAGGGCGCCTATTATGATCATAATTTCATGCCGTGAATAGAAACAAAATAAACATCCCCACCTGCCTAATCTCGTCTGCATTATATGGCTTGCTTGTTTGGTTACCATTTTTCTATCACACACAGAAATTATTGCAAAAGAACATTACTCTCTGTCTCTGTCTGGCATAGCCAGATAAAAAGAGATTCCAAAAAAGATCGTTGAATGACAATTGAGACTACAGTAATAAAGTACCTAATAATGATGCGCCTATCTACAGGCTTAGAGGGGCAAATAATATTGCGCAAATTAAAAAAATGCTGTAAATATCGCGTCGTTCGCGTTGGCGCGAGGTCACGTCATATTGTACTAATTGCTCGTGTTAGTCATCTCGTCAGCTGCGCTGGGCCTTCTGGTTTGTTCTGTATTCTGTGGAGAGGCGGGAAATCGCGGAAAATTGGATTTACTTTCCATTTCTGTTGACGGTCACCGGGCAGATTAATTATAAAGAACCTGATCTGGTGGAATTACGGGGTAGATCTGTTTTCAGATAAGGTTTTTGTAAAGGGTTATGGTCGCTTTTGTTGTGGGTTAAGGGGCTACGAGCATTTTGACGACAGAATAGAAAGTGACATCAATTTGACCTATTTTCAGTAGATCGGTTTATAGAAAATAATTACAAGCTTGTTAGGAGAATTATCCTTATGGCTTCAAATAGTGTTTAAGATTATGTGCAAGTATTAAATACTTACAGGTATATGCGTACGTATATGTTTAGATATACAATCGTGCACTAGATTATTTACTAACACAAGACTGCACACAACGTTGATACAAATACAGGCCGCCTATGTATCCGGATCCAGATTAAATACTAGTTTTGAGTACAAAATTAGGTAGAAAAATTCATAATATTACTGTAAATTAGAAATCTTTCAAGAATCCTAAGATTCCTAATTTACGTGACGTAGTTACAGTAGACTTTACTTACCTCACGCGTAGGAGTTGGTATCGACAGAATTATGAAAGAATGGATGAATTAAGACTATATTTATTGAGAACCAAGGTTCTTTTGATTGTAAAAATATCTTCTATTTTAATATCGGAGAGTATACTCCAGAGCATTACGAGCCTATCAATTACTGTGATTGGTAACATTATTGTTACAATGTTATTGTGATTACGGTATGATATGATATGAAAAGACTCGAGTACTTACGTAAGGGACGTAATACTCGTATAATATTTCTATGGAATTGAATTCTACGATATTTTGAGTCTGAATCATTTCACTTCGCAATGAATTTGTATTTATTTTTGTCATCATAAATATTTCTAACTAGCTTTTGCTTCCGATTTCGTCCGCGTGGAGCTCAGATAAATAATAATATACCTATATTTAGGGAAGGTACGTCCATATTAGAATTCATGTACACATATCAAGTAGAAATACTGTGCTAATACTGTGCACTGTACTCTTTTCCGCATCGCAACTAAAACATTATTCTTTAACATAAATCATTGCCTATGACTCCCGTTAATAATATCTATATTTTTCCGTTAGTGAAAACAAAAATCGGAGCAATACCACACACAAACATACAATTTTACTTTTATTTTGCATGTACCTAACACGAATATAAAAAGTATACGGGAATCTGATAAGCACGTAAGCATCCAGTTCGGTGAAACAATTAGGGGTTACTCAACGTAACATCCCTAATTGTTTCTAAGTGTACTTAAAAATTAATATTACCTACCGATGTATGTAAGTGATATTATCACACTTTTCTTCCAAAGAGAGTTCTCTGTACGTTATTAATATTCCGATAAGCCGATCATAACCTCATCATCGCGTCTTCTAAATATTCAGCTAAACATTAACCCTACAATTAGCAACTCTGCCAGCTCATTTAACGACAAGCTTCGTCATGGCCATCAATCACGTCAAGCACTCTCTCTGCAGGTGACATGACGGCAATGGCCTTCGGTTAGGAATCGTTCAGATGAGCTCCACGGTTTTAAAAATAAATTATATCGAAATAGGTGCCTACCTAGTTCAATAACAGTTTTATCACTTGTGGGGCAGGTCTAGGTGACCGTAAATAGTCGGAAGACACTTCGCTTTTCGTTTATTTTTGCCTTGCTAGGTATAAGAATAAATGGGAAGACCCGCGCCATAAAAATACTTGCAACTAATCGGGAAATAATTTCAGGCTCGGACAATACGCTCAACAGAGCTGACCGCGCCATTCCTATTCTGATGGCCCATCTAACTAGCCTGAGAATAGCTGGTGTCCAAACGATGCTCAGCTCCTAATTACAACACGGATCGCCTTCCGATTCGATTCCTATCTCGTCGGCACATCTTGTAGACCGCTTGTGAACTCGCAACTCGCCGCTAATACTTCCCTCTCGCTAGTCAACGACCGACAGACTGCGCCCTTATCGCTCGTGCCTTAATCCATCTTCTTTCACAATCGCGCATGTTCCTTCCTAAATCCATACGCTTTGAATACATCCACCACAAAAGATATTAAACTGTAATTTTTCGACTATTAAGTTCAATTTACAACGTGAAATGCACAGTCTGAATTTTGCAGTTTGATTTTAAAATAGACTTTATTTAATGAGGTTAGGTTTCAATTTCGTGCGGTTAGCGTAAAATGTAAGTTTCAATAAGGGGCCAAGTGCAGAGTTTGCAATAAGAACATTGCCAGCAGTTGTCTCGTTTGACAAGACTTATTGAAACACAAGATTCTTCAGGATTTTCAGTGAAAAAAACTTTAACGTTTTATGTTTTATGTGCAAAAGTCTGGAACAAAGTGAATTATTTTTATTTGAGTTTGTAGACGACAGTTTTTTAGCTTGGACTTGGTTGAAACGGTTTCTATCAGATGTTTATATTAATATTTATTTAGATATTAATAATAACTACAGATTATATTCAAGAAATAGCGCGCGACCTCAGTACATTACCGTGACGCGATACCTACTTAATAAATAACGTTTCAGTATTATTATTAGTTTGCTCTGCATGGTATTGTTGGATAAAGCTCCGATATTCATTTTCCTATAGCTACCTAGGCAGCCCATTTTCTTCAAATATAAAAGCAGAATAAAGCATCGCTATTTATTAGGTACTATTATTATAATATTGCGATAATACGTAAGTAATTGAATGTGCTAGATTCAGTTTATTCAACATAAAAAGATGTAAGACTACAGTGAACTTTCCCAGTAAATATGCCCTAAGGCTATTAGGTAGGTATACAGATTAAACTGTAGACTGTTTAGTGTTGCTAGTATTCGAGTTCTATGTGTTCAAACCTTTTAATACCAAAGTATAATCCCGTTTTAGTTTACTTAGCTAAAACGGGATTACGGGTTTTAGCTTTTTGCAATTTTGTAATTAATTAGTGAGCGATATTTCGTTTTTTCATTAATATAATATATGATGTGTGTAGTTAGTAAAAGATTTTTGATTAAATTCGCGTAGTGAAGGATTTCATCCACTGTGACCAAAGTTTGTAAGGTTAGTAACGTGTTACAGGGTCAGTGAGGGTTAGAGAAATGAAAATAAAAATGAAAGAAGATTGATGGTTAATTACTTATGTCTTTTATTTTTGTAATATCTAACGTCGACTGCCTCGTTGGTCTAGTGGTCGCAAAGCGCGACTGCTGAGCGTGAGGTCTTGGGTTCGATTCCCAGGTCGGGCAAAGTGTTATTGGGTTTTTCCATTAGGAATTTCTCAGTAGCAGCCTCGGAGTCTGGATTTGTGCCCGGTTGATGGCAATAGGCTCGCCCCCTATTACATGGGACTTAAAACATAACTGGCGAAATGTGGGTGTGCTAATGGGTACACCTCTGCCTAACCCTTCGGGGATTACAGGCGTGATGTTATGTATGTTATATCTAACGTCTGTCAATAGGAATAACGATATCCTCTTGCCCTGCACAATGCCACGCTAGCTTTCTTTTTAAAAAATTTACCCTTTACTCATTTCCTGCAAAAGAAGGAAAATATTTGAAAACTCTGTCTCAAAGGATTTTTTTTGAGTTTTGTTTAAATTACATTGATGATTTTTTAGGGCAGGTTTATCTTTTAATTTTTTTTTTTTTCAAGGAAAATATTAATGTTAGCACGTCAAGCATTTTCATAATTTTTGGCATAACTGAGCTGTAAAAATAGAATATTTATTTTCTCTGTTGACCCTGTTAAGGACTGTGAAGTAAATCAATGATTAATTAGCCTAAGTATTTCTACCTCAGAGTTATAATTTACAAATACGTACACTGACGAATTAAAGTAACGGACTTGAGGACGTAGTAGTGAGCAGGTCCATACCACAAACCCAAAGTACTTAGGTATGTACGTTACCAAACATAACGGCATCAACTCATTTCTCACACTCATCGCTCAAAATAAATAGAACCCCATATAGTTAAACCAATACAAATTACTTTAAAAATGGGAAGCACAATATCAGATATTGGCAAACGGTTTGCAGAGCCGGCGGCGTGCGAGGGCGACACAGTCTTATTCCCAATATCCGGACCAAAGACCGACTTCCACGAATAAGCCCGGATTTCCTCCTGGGACGCTTTTAATTGGTTCATTAATATACTTCCCTTTTCTTGTACGAGTACCTTTGCCAAAAATAATAATAGACCGGTCCTATGGGGTTAAAATAATTATGGCGTAAGCTTTGAGTTTGACATCTGAAGGTAATGGAACGTTACTTGATGATGCTTATAAAGTTGAACAAGGTCTTCATATCTACTTAAATATTATGAAGGTTGCAATACAATAGGAATTGGCCGTAACATTTATTATTTTCAACCTATCAATAAAACAAAAATCCTAACTTTGTCTAAATTAGATATTAGACGCTATCCGCATCATGTAAAATTAGAACGCTATATTCACGCTATTTAACTTTATTCGCATTCGTTCTACGAAAAATACTCTGATATTTAGTATGGCAACCGTTCGGCGCTCTCCGACGATCTCTGACAATCTCCGGTGATCCTTGTGTCGCTTGCACATATTTTATTCAGCGCCATGCATGTACAATTTGTAGGGAATACGCGGCCATCTATGACGTCACTACACGTCCAATGTGAACGGTTGCAAAACGTAATTTGAATTTCACGCTTCGTCTCTCGAAAATTGGTCCAAAATCGGGACGTTTGAAGGTGTTGGACGAAAATATTGTACTGGTGTTGGAATCGAAACAAAAATATAAATTCAAGTAGCAAATCGAGCAATTTTCGAAATCCATAGGTAGGTAGGTTTAAATAGGTTTTTTCATGACAGTCTTCAAAACAGAAACACCTAAAATAATCTTTTTATTAACGTTTGAGAGAATCACAAACAATGTCAGGCTCGTAACGAGCTGCCTCAGACGTGACAGCCGGTCAGGAGTGCGAACGTCTCGGGACGTCGGAGTGACGGCTCAAGACGTCAGCCGAAGTGCCGTGACGTTCGTAATGCTGACCGGCTCTATTGAGATTTGAAACAACATAAAATCGAGTTGTGTTTAAATTTTGATAAAGTATGATTTTGTTGGAGTTTAAATTAACTTACCAACACGCACGCACGTGCAACTATGCACGACCTCGTCTGCGCAGAAGTAAAGTGTACCATTAAAAATATCTTACCTTACGACCCTCGGCAATAGTGTGGCTTTCTATGGATGAATAAATTTTCAACAGGACCAATGCTTTCAGAGATAACCTCTTAAAACAAACAATATAATATCGTATTGATATAGGTCAAATACACTATGTACATACACCGTCCGTTAAGGTAATTTAACATTGCTACTCAACCACCAGGGGTCCTACCATGAACTCTTATCGCGATCCAAAAACTGAATTGTTCTTTAAATAAGTCATTAAAACGCATCAATATATGTCATTATATTGACGTATTTTCTCTTATCGCGATCCAAAAACTGAACTGTTCTTCAAATACGTCAATATAACGCATAAATTGATGCGTTATATTGACGTATTTGAAGAACAATTCAGTTTTTGGATCGCGATAAGAGTTCATGGTAGGGCTGCTGGACAACTAAGCGGTCGCCTCGGACGCGTCACGTAGTCGCACGTAGCAACGACAGGAGTCGAAAACGATAGGTACTCATTTGATTATAACACAAAGCTTTATTATACATTGACCTCAATATCAACATACGTTTGACGATTGTTGTAAAAAACACTATCAAAATGCTGTATTTTCTAAAACGTTTTGTAGATACTTATAGATCCGTTGTCAATATTGTAATAAGTGCTATTATTTGAAATATTTGATAATATTTACATCCTGTCTCAAAATCTACTTTTGTTTAGTTTAACTACACAATTACACATACAAGAGTAGATGAGTATTTATCTACGAAGTGTGAATTTTGTCACTTGGTATTTACTAAATGACATCAGAAGGCCAATTCCTATAATTAAACGCGTTAAAAATCTCATCTCAGCAACAATTAATGTTAATAGAATTGGCAAAAATGTAGGTTCATTAGACGTATTTTTGACGGATTGAGACTAAAACTAGAATACGATCTTTCTTACAAGAATCGCTTCTACGATCGTAATTACTATTTTAATACCATCTTAGCATTAAAGAGCAATAAAAGTAAATAATTTTACACATTTTATTATAGCAAAAAAAATATCTTTTAGTCTATTCCCATTTATCAGGAATCCAGACTAATTCCAAATTCCGGCTTGGTGATAAAAGAATTCTAACGAGAAAAATATTACCAACAAAATGTAACGCTTTCTCGTACAAAAACATGGTAGGTCACAATCAGATCTCATTTATTATTGTAATCGCGTAGTGAAAAATCAAAATCTCATTAAGTACAGTCAAGATTAAAACCAACAGCGGTGCTCCCTTATTAACATAAACCGTTTATGATAGAAAAACCGAGGCTATGATAACAAGAGAAAAAGATCAAAATATATTTTAGTAACGAGGATTGCTACCCAAACACTCTGACGTACTGGTCTTTATAAAACGATTATATTAATATCCTAATCTTCTCATCAAGGAATTAATTAGTTGACTCTTATTTTGTCCACAGTTATGTAGGAATTAAACGTTAGAGGCAATGTGTGGGTGTAATATGTGTGACGTTAAGTACTCGTGCTGATCTAAACTTTTGGTAATAAATTCAAGATTGCTGTAATATTGTTATTGTTGTTATTATATTGTTCGTATATCTCTGACGCCATCTTTAAACCGCCTTGTAGTCATTTCAACGACACGCGCGCGCGCAATGTCTGTACGCGCCTATAGGTTCCATAAAATTAGATCAAACAGCATCGTTTTTTTATTTTTTTTCCTTACTTGTTCAAATTGTAAGAAAATCTACCATAAACCAGGAAGTAAAGCACTCAATCACTCTAAAGGAAAATAACAATTTATACCTAATACTCTATGTGTGGCTCCGAGGACCAAAAACTTCCGAATATGGAAAGCAAGCATGAAATATAGACCATCTCCTCCTCTTACGTATCGATAACGCAGGGACGGGAGGGGTTTCGGGGGGGAGAAGACATGTTTACAAACGTTTTTAGGTTATGACTTGAGGTATTTGTGGAATACATTCTAGTTTCTTGTCTCGTATTGCATACATAAAACACGTTGTATTGTATCGCCGCAAAAATAGTGCTCGTATATTTTGCGGGATTTAGTTGTAGTTAATTCCCGCATGGATTGCATGCCGCAGAGTGGAATACATAATATGTGAATTTACCTACTTATTCACCATGTCAATCAGCTCCGTCAAGTTCAAAAATGGTTTCAAACAAGATAATTTTCTTATACGTGTTCAAGGCCTCAAGAGGGAAATTTCCCATAATATTATTAGTACGAAGTGAGAAGCTTCGAGATATGATATCGCTGCCTATTGACTCTTCTTAAATATTATTATATTGAGGAGGCTGTAATACATATCTAATGTGTAAGTAAGATTATATAGCGATGATATTTGTTGAAAGAAATAAGACGCAGAAAGTATTTGGAAGGTCATCGGGAACTTTCTGATGTTTTGATATGAAAGTGGAACAGGCTTTTTGGCCGTTTTTTACGGTAAACTTCAGAAATGAAGACTGTGAATTGGATGTAGGTAGTAACTTGATACGTGGGTAAGTATTAGTAGTTTAGACATCACAAATTATGTTAACTCAAGGAAATGAAAATCATTAAGGATTTGTGAAAATCCTTGAGAGATTTAAGCATTTTCTATTTACTTGAAGTCACAGCAACCAGGTAAAGGAAAACCAAAATGAGAATCACAAACAAACACATTTTAAGCTCATTTATTACCATTCATCCTGTCACTCAGAGCTATCTTAGATGATCTAGATACAGCATCACAATGCGGTCCATATATTAGTGTATTGTGTATCCTTTGTGACAGATATAAGTGGGACGTGCGACGCGCGCGCTCGCCCATTGTGGGCACGCGGCGCCCGAGTGTGCGGCGAGCTGACTGTCGCGCGGGAGGGAATGTTGCATTGTTTTTGCCGTACATCAGCCCTTTGACGTACAGACAATTTTATTATGTTCTATTGTTTATGATCATCGTATTAACATCTTTATTATTAGTACTCTAATTTCAAGCTATCAAAAATGAATGAAACTGCGGACTTTCAAGTACGCAAGTACATATATCGGAAAAGGGGCTACCTTTAGTCTTTTGTCTTCATAACTCCTCAACGTTGTGATTAAATATTCACTACATAGTTAAACCTAACCACTTCTACGTGCAACTTCATACAAACGCCAATTATTGGACGTTCATTATATCCGATGCGGAAAATTGTTGACAAAACCGACATTTTGTACGTTTTCATTTGTCATAAGTAAGTCATAAGTTATTTATTTCATAACAATAATTAATTTGTTTCGAAAAGTTTGCTAAACAGATGACAGATTATAGCTGATTGTGGTCATATGGTGGTAGTTGGTTTTTGCAGTCAAGAAGTACAGCAGAATATAATAGATTAGCTTTATTTTCAGCAGCTTTTAGTAGGTACTTGTCTATAAAATCTATGAAGAATAAAAATACCAACAAAAAAAATTATATTCGTTTCACGAAAGAGATTTCTAAAACTAATAATGACTCGGTAGGTACTCAGATTATCATTATTAATCTTTCCCAAAAGCTGAATAGCCGCAACTCATCTATCGTCCGTTCTTATAAAGGATCGTAATATCTCAAGCCGATGTGTGTTGTCACTTGTCTGCAAATATTACGTTTTGTTACAAATTAGGATAAATAACGTGCATATTGTATGGTCGTGGTAAGGCTAAAGAGCTATTACCGTTACAGCATACCTGTTTTCGTCTGGACGAGTACTTCACTGTCGAATTACAGTGATTTAATAGGCTGGGCTTTTACGGTTTAGACGCCTTTGTACTTCAAACACATTATTTTGGATTAGTTTAATTAGGATGAAAGACTTGTCCGTAATTTACCAACCATGAGTAGGTAGGTAATCCAGATTTCACACCAAGTGAATTTTTGAGTTCAAGTATTTCATTAACATACTGGATAGACTTTGGGTCTAAAGCTAGTGCTGGTCCCGACGCGCCGGGGGACACGGGCGTGTAACAACATAAATATTATCTACAAGATTTTGTCAAATAGCTAAGAACTGCGTCCATTACTCTGTATCCACAACCTAGACTAATTTGTAAGACTGGATGCTTTTAATAGCGTTGTTACAGTGTACTAAGCTGGCTGCCTTACGAAAGATCCTTTTAACCTAACGGGTCCAATTATTATAAATGTGTGACCTTTGCCCCCTTTACTCTAAGAGATATCCTACGTTACCTTGTTTGGGGTCTTGATGGTCACATTGAAGGTCCGAACAAATGAGAGGTCCATGATTGAGGTCCGGACGTCCAGGGAGGGCAACACAATGCAGGACGGAGATATAGGGGCGCACGGAAATATTATCATTACGGTATGATTGTAGGATTCCTTTTTATGTGGATCTTCTATGTGGGCGATCGCGAGTAATGTGGTGATATTAGGTAATGAGATAGAAACGTTTGAGAAACACCGGTGTCACCGCACATCACACTATTATTGAACGCTAGCTTTTATTCGATCACATGACTATACAACCTTAATTTTAATTCGTTGCAAATCTTTCAGGGGGTGAATGTACTCATGAATATGAACAACTTTTATTAAGGGACATAGTACGAAATGTAAAAAAAAACAGCTGATCCATACAATACTTAATGTACTACATTACGATCAAAATGTATGGATCAGCTGTTTTTTTTTTCACATTTCGTACTATGTCCCTTAATAAAAGTTGTTCATATTCATGAGTACATTCACCCCCTGAAAGATTTGTAACAAATTAAAATTAAGGTTGTATACCTACATATAAATTAAGATTCTAAATAAGAAAATTATTGATGAACGCCCAAGAAATAAATCTGAAAGTGATTAAAGAATGTGAAATAACACAGAATTGCATTTCAATAAAAACTTTTCCGTTCTTTCCACATAGTTATCCGCACGTCCGCCGCAATGAATCGCTGATACCGACGGAGCATTCGTTTTATATGTATTGGCAATGTATCTTATATGTGATTGGATTTCCTGAAACTACGTTTTAATGGCAGCGAAGCGCTGGTGCAGTGAACTGCAGCAGAGAGGTACATAAACACATCGAAAAAAAAAACAAAACTGCAGTAAACTACCATGATGCAAGCCTGATTTACTTCAGCACTATCAAAATATTATCTAAAATGTACCTAAGTCCAAAATAAGGGCAATGAGGTACTTGAGACTTTTAATTTTATTAAAAGTCTCAAGTACCGAATAAACTCGATCTTATTAAGCACGCGATGAACATAATACTTGACAGCAATTTAATTACTGAACCTAAAAACATTAATTAATAATACGATCATTTGCCCTTTAACATGCAATTCATAAGAATAAGACTAGCTGAACGAATATGATATGGTTACTGCGACACACCATGTCAAAAATTACGCGTCGTTATTTATATGCAAATAAAACAAAATGCATACCGAATTTCCACCGCGTGATTTTGACTAGTGTTTCGCTCCTCTAAGAAACTTAGATACCCAAATAGTCCCTCAAACGGCCCGTACGAGGCGTTGTATGATTATATGGATCAATGTATCTTTGTTAACATAGTTTGAAGGTAGTTCTACCTGACACGTTAGCTGAATTGTTATTACAGGCGGTACATTCGTGGGAAAGGTGTCAGGACATAGGTTTATACTAGAATATGTAGAGGCATATCAATATGTTTTAGTAGAAAAATAGTTACATAAAACACTGAATTTTCCTTCTTCTAATCGACTGCTGCTAAGTTTAAAAAAGGGAGTTTGGGAAAAACCTAAAGATTTGTTTATCTACATTTCAATAATATTCCTACTTAGGTTAACACTGCCATTTAATTTTATCAAAAAAAAAGAGTAACAAGCCAAAAAAATCTCAAACTTGAAAAAAAACTACACGCAAAGTAATTACTTAAATACGTTCCTCTCGACGTTTTTAATTTAAAAGGACGCTATAACTGTGTTTGTACGTCAATATCTACATAAATATCAAAAAAAGTAAACTAAGTACATGAACTATTAAATAATACACGCAATAACAATGAATAACATTCATCAGCACCAGATTACATTTTATTTGTACTAGGTATATTAACTCTAGTTAAGAGCATTTTCATACTAGTTCAAAATCAATTATTTTGAATTTGTGGTTATATTACATATGGAGTGCACCAATTTATCGCGCGACAAAATAGCAGTAGCACGTCGACGCCCACGCGCGCGACGCGAGCGCTCCTATTAACAGCCTCGCAGCGTCCTATTACCGGACAAAGGCCGTGCCGCGGCGCGACTAATTCGCGCGGTAATTAAACCGCTAGATTATTATGCACACCCTATTTTATGGTCGTGATGATATGTGAATCAGCTTTATAACGTATTCACGCCGTCAGGTGTGAGACCAGAATTAGGGCTGTTTGAGTTATGTATATGTACCTATATTATGTATATGTCTGCCAAAGTATATTTGATATATTTTAATGTTATTCGTTTACCAAGAAGTGTCAGTCTGCGTCTACTAATTAATTTTTTGGAGTTTTTTCTAAATTACATTTGCAAACTTTTTAAAAAGTCAAACAAATTCAAAATATTTATATATCTATCATGATAACGGTTGACACAGCTTGACCCAGTAATTGGGGTATTTTGAAGGTAATCAAATGTTCCCTAAATACGTGCATGAAGATTGCATTACCTACCTAATGAATATGTTGACCTTATAACAGTACAGCCAATCGTTTTGAGTGTTAACATCATCTTCAAATACACATAACAACATTGCACACTTCATATTTAACGCCTATGACAGTATCATTTTGCTTTTCAATATTCCGCGATATCAATAATAAACTCTATCGCACTGAAATAAAGTCAGATATCGTTTGCTATCCTGGTTGATAATAAATATGAATAGCTTATGAGGTGCATAAACATTGTAATGAAGTTTCGCGCACTGAACAACATTTTCGCGCTGCACGCTATACATTGGTGCTATACGGGGGCAAGTGTTAATGCACTCAGTATCGAGTGGCAGCGGTGGCAACTAATGAACATTATCGTCAGTGCAGCTGCAAATTGCTTCAATAATACAGGTCGAGGGTCGGATGTGGCGGCCAATTAGCCGTTCGTCCGGCGCTATACGGGTTTATGATGCATTGAGAGCGGACATAGAATACGGTCTTGGTACATTGCCAACTTTATTTTCCTATTGGCCAAATACAAAAGTCCCCAATGGCCGGTATTTGGCAAAGGTTTTTATGAAGGTATACGATACAGCTGGTATTGTATGCAGTTTTACAAATGTGAATGCGGACATCGTGTTTTATTTAGTCCCTAGTAGGGCTAGGATATACTATTGGAGAAAACCAAAAACAAGTTGCTAGCTTTTACCGGCACAGTCGACAGCAAAAGTTAATGATAAAAATAACCAACGATCCTTATTACTGATAGCTGACCGGTTTATTTTAACAAGCTGTGAATATTAATATAATTATCTAGTTCTGTGGTTCATTGACCAATATTAGTAAGTTAAACAGTGGCTACCGTAAGATATCATTAACCATAATTCTCTCTTAGTTTAGAGATTAGTATGTGTGAGTGCGACAGTAATGTGTTAGTTGGCAAACAGTAGTTAAGTAGCAAATAGAATTAGCGCTAACAACTACGCTTTTAGTTTGTACGTCTCTGAGATAATATTTGCGAGCACTCTGTACGTAATTATCTACTAACTATCCATAATGATATTACACGAGTGGCACACCGCGTCGACATAACAGGCGGTGGCGGCTTCTGTAACACAACCACATACTGTGAGCACCGACCATTCTGCCTTATAGGTATTAGAGTGATTATGGCTATAGCCTGAACGTTTCCATGTTCAGATACGAGTTTCACATCAATATAGGCTAATGTTAACAATAATTATGCATATAATGTGCACCACAGCACTAGTGAGATCGGGTACATCACTACTTCTGTTTATCCTCATTATAAACTATAAATTGGGTGGCGAGTCGGTGGTGATCGATGGCAGCGGGCGCCGCTCACACCGCAGCGAGCTCTCGTAAATATTTAACGTTATTTCTCCGCACCTCGTATATTATACAACGTTTACATTATTATTTATTAGATTTGCTGTAAGTTGGCGTGCGAGATTCGTCAGTTGATAGATTGGATTTTTAGCTGCGTGTCTGTTTTGGTTTCACACTGTTTTGTTAGTGTAGGTGGTAACATTCAGGTTTATCATCACTTGGTAATAAATAAATAGATATTAAAGCAATTCGTTATTGTAGAATCCTTTTGATAACATAACATCTTTATCTAATTTCAAGCCTGTAGGCGTACGAGTAACAGGTACACAGCCATTTTATTTACTTTATGTATTCAAACAACACGGACCACGCGTTAGTGTGACTGTAAAACAAGCACATTAATGTAAAACATTACACAAACAAACACAACACGCACACACACACACCCCACGCACCCCAGTCAACAGAACATAACGGATGTGACAATTAGCTATCACTACGTTCACAAATTACACACAGTTCGCACACACTCGTGGTAAAAATTGGTCGGTGTGGATTTCGAAGAGAATAACCGTTTCATGTTTCTGGAAATCGAGACTTACCTACCGTTTGCTTCAAAAATATTATTTGAATCAATAAAGCCTCTTTTCTCAAATTAGGTTTATGGAAACAACAATACAACACCTATACGGTCACAATGTATGGAACAGCTGATTATTTTTTTAATTACCGACGGAAAATGCCAACTGTTAAGTGTAGAAACATGTACTTACTGACTCTATGGCAAAAGTTTTCATTGCGACGTTTCTTCCACCCCGTAATAATATGTTGTACCAATATTATTCCTCCACACTGTTATTTGAAAAAGTACGTAAAAAATACAAGAAAGATTGAACTTGATTACAATCATGTAATTTCTTGGGCTCCGAGGTTTAAGAAAATACTACAACTGCTTACCAGTGTCAGGAGTGATTACATCGTGGGCGTAGCGTGGGCGGCATCATTGAACCGCTTCGCCACAACCAGGCCTGGCACAGCCTCCAGCCCTGATCACCCCCGAAACAAAATTCCCGCGTGGGACGATCGTATATACGCCCACACAAATTCAGAAATAATAGATACTTTAATAAAATAATTTTGATGTCGGCCTGCCTAGAGTTCTGTCTACCTCACAAAATAGAAAGAGCGTAGGTGGCGCGAACATCCGCCTACACAAAATTTTGAGTTTGAAATATAAGTCATATTGGTACTTACTTTTCTAAAATCAACTACAAGAAAATTATTCTGTGAAACCCACGCACGACGGATCGATACTAGCCACTTTAAAAATAAAACAATAGAATTACAAAGTTAACGGATAATAAATTAGTAAATTATTGTAAAAGAATTAGTTTATAAATTAACGAATAAAAAAAGTATTAAGACCTAATTAAGAGCTAATTTTAAAGTAAATATTTAGGTATTTACATTTAACTTAACTAAAAATAAAATAATAAACGTGTCAGGCGTATTCAAACGCCTAATATTCGCCTCCATTTAGTAGCGAATTAGCTGATGTTTAGTCCCAAGAGAAAAGAAAGCAAAATGTTTTATAAAAATTTCAGTATAGCTCTACTATTATGGTGACTCCTAAATTCAAACGTCAGGACTGAGAAGCCACATTTTTTAAAATTAATATGATATAGTAGTATTTATGAACAGTTTGTACAAACAATATGGATTTGTTCGGCTGAAATTGAGATAGCTACAACGCTTTGATTGTCGACGATGAACCTATGAGGAGCCTACGAGTGGACCCCGATCAGACATTTTTGTTATCACCGAATAATAAAAAGCCTTCAATTTATTATATTTTGCAACATTCCAAACTTATACATCAGTATCCTAGATCAAAGATATTTTGCAAAAACGTGTTAAACGATTCAGTTCAGCGGGAGTCGACGAATGAATATCAATTAAATAACACGTGAGCTAACGACATTGTAAATATTATTCGATCTGAGTTTCATCAAAGAGATTTAAACAAGCACGTAATTGAAAATGTAAAAAGGATTGCACTGAATACACAGCAGAACTTTAAATAAAGACAGTTCTAGTAGCGCCCACATTCATAGTCATACATTAAAGTTAATGAACCATAATGGCTGACAAATGTAACTTTGTGAAAGCAACAGAAAAACAAAGGCACCAAAAAAGTTGTCTATTATAATTTTAGTTTCTCTAAAGAAAATAAAATGACATCTTATAATATTGTCCTGACTTAATTTTCAATTTATTTTATTCATCAACAAATTACATTTGTGTCGAATAGAGTATTAACAATAAATGTGTCACAAAAATTAAATTAAATAATCAGTATGTCAGTACAGAAAAAAAAAAATATTACATTCCGCATTTATCACAACATCACAATTAAATCAAATTAATCACAAGCAACAAAAAAAAAGATATATATATAGGTATTATAAGAAAAAAAAAAAAAAGAAAACTAAAAGTCAATTTAAAAAAATGTAGATAAATGTCAACGTAAATTCAAAGAATAGTAATGTCAAAAAATCATTAGATGTAATGTCATGATAGAATGTCAAATATATTATTTAAAGTCAGTAAAATACACACATCAAAAAAGTCTAGGGATCAACATCCCTAACATTTGTTAGGGATGTTGATCCCTAGACTTTTTTGATGTGTATATAATAATCACATATTAGTTCGAACTACTATTATCTTTGAGGAACTCTTCTATGCTGTAATAACATTTCTGCAACAACAATGACTTCAATTTTCTCTTGAATTCGTTTGACTGTTATATTAAGTCAACTAATGTGGGCACCGGCGCTTGAAACACTAACATTAAATGTATATTTTATAAGTCGATATGAGTAACTTTTACGTAGAGGACAATTGCCGGGTGTGTGTGTTGACTTTACTACGTGGACTAGCAGTCCGTCCGCACGACCTCGGGTAGGTTCACATTTATGATATTTTTCTAGCTTAAACACAGCGATGCTGCTTTAGACCAGAAACAGTCAGCTCTACTAAGCCGCCGCCGCCGAGTGCGTGCGCGCCGTGTGAAAGGAAAATAATGGTGAACTTCAAAAATCGAGGAGCGCAATAGTTTGTTGAAGTGCTTAGGAAACTTGCTCGCTAAGTGTTATTGTATGGAATAGATTAGGGAATAGCCAAATGGCTTATCTAATGGAAAGTCATTATCGCCTACAGCTGTAACCACACTCAGGTTTGCCGTAGTCTAGAAACTGGAACACAACAGTTTTGCTTGACTGCTACGCTAGGAACTGTGTGAGTAGGTAGATCCCATGGACTACCTACTTGTTTAGAAGGTCTACTTTCAATCGATAAATCATAATAACAAGATAATAAATCATCATTAAAATTTATTTATTCACTTTTTGGAATATTACTAAAACAGCAAAATTAGACATAATTCTAATTATTTTCAGTCACCTTAACTATCAAACTTTGACAAAACATAACATAGAACAACCATGAGCTCGAAAAATACGGGAGATCAACAGATTATTTCGGTTAGTTAATACTTGAGTTTTCTAATGTGTTTGATAATTTGATTTGATTGGAAAATAAACGACATCATATCATTGTGTCGTAAAAAAGGTTCCCTTAATCACTGCGCTAACTAACAAAGGGACTAGCAACGGCAGTTGACTATATCGCGACAATTCTTAACATATTTACTGCCGTTTAGGATGCCCACGAAGATATAGGGATGTGGGGTATCTCCCATGCCTACATCTTCGTAGCTTCATAGGTATGTACTTGGTGATAGGTAATACCGAGACCATTATCTCCTGTTCTAATCTCGGAACACAAAACCTATCCATCCAATATCCACGATATCATCACTGACAGAGACGTATGGCTGCACATCTGTTGCCCCCCGCACCCCCGCACCGTGTCCATCTACACGTGAGTGATGGACAATAGGTTCATTACAAAAATCTCACAACATCAGAACAGGCACCTTTTTGATAGGTAATATATTTGATGAAGTAAGCTTTGGTTAAGAGGCGTTGATGTGATTTATTCTTCTTCTGAAAAAGCAGTACAGGAACTTATTATCTTCAATCCTTTACCTGTATTTACAATACTTGTTTTATCTATTCGGCCTTATTTAAAAAAGAAAAGATAAATTAATATTGCCATTGTTATAATATGCTAACAGATAATAATATAATATTACTACTGATTTCCAGATCACGGGCATGCAGAGCGAGGTGAAAACTGACAATATTCAACATGTCGGTAAGTACAGTCAGCTACAAGAGTCGATTAACAATGTTACTTTTTTATATCATTTAAACAGACACTAAACACATAATGTACCGGCTTTCAGATTTTCAGGTAATAGCTAAGGGTCTATTATATCTTAATTTTGTATTCATTGCGTTTTACTGTTAATATTGTACTTAATAATTAGGATTTAAAAATCATAAATGTTAATCGACTTTTGTAGCTGACTGTACCTTTACATTATTAGGTAATATCTGTTTCCGAATAAGCTTCGTGTATAATCTCATTTGTTTGTCAACACCAGGCGTGTTCGTTTCTTATATTTTCTTAAATATACAATCTTTTGGCGGATAACATCATTAATATGCTCCGTACATGATGTGAGGATGAGTTTGCCCGTGCGAAATCTTTGAATCTTTGATTTATTTTCGACAGATGCTAATATCAGACGAAGGATACGCAACAGGCGGTAACATCATAACAATGACATGATACACATATGATGAGGAGCAGGGGGGGGGTCACATCAATCGGAATGTATTGTGTCATAAGCATCAACATGTTACGCGATGTGGATGACAATTAGGATCAACATTCTCATGTCGTCAGCTCATGCGCACGCGAAATCCCCCTCATACATGAGCAACAAATTCCTTACTATTATTGCTTGGTTATTAAATTTAACTCTGATCAGAAATATCCTTTGTACATTGACGACACAAAAGGTTTAACCAACTATCTTAGTACATTTTTATCTCATGTAGGCAGTTTGGGAAATAAAAAGACTCATGCACCCTAAATGTAAAGCTTTAGGGCTTTTAAATATGTAGTAAATAACCATAGGGTTATTTACTACATATTTTACGTCTCTACAGCGTAAGTACATCACTCGATAAAAAATTACAAAGTATGGTTCGTTTCTGCCGAACAAAGGTAAAAAGGTCAAGCACGTACCTACAAACTGGGTACGGGCGACTCTTGCTAATAGCTCATGCGATGCCTCTGTGCTCTGTCAAAGCGAGAGTTGCTTTTAGAGAGGACACTCTTTGGTAAAAAAATTACCCTTTATAACCCTTTATTGAATATCACGACAAATATAAATAGGATAGTGTTTTGGACTCTAAAATAAGTCATAAGGCTTGGTGGCGCTGATGTTGAAGAATTGGCTTTAAATTCATAATACCTTTACCTACGTACCTACGTTGAATCAGTTTTCCAGTTCCCTCAGGACCATTTTCGTACAAAAAGGAAAATGATTGATCAAAATGATTCCAAATTAATATAATTTATTCTGAATATCAATCGCTTCCGAATATTACGAATCCGAATTGCTTAGCAACGGAAACCAATCAACCGTGACTGTTGTGGCATCTTAATATTACAATAATGATTAATGTTAGCCTTACTTTTCTATGAATACTTTTCTACTGCGTTTAGTTATGGATTGGTAAAAGTTACTATACGTATAGTACAAACTATTTCCATGCATTACATGCTGGTGCACGCGACGTTTCCACCTGTACAATGTTACAATTTTGACCTTTAACACGGCTATCTAAGTTTCTCCTATAGTTATTCCAAGTAAGCTCTGTAGCAAGGTCGCTTTTCTGTCGATAAGCAATTATCTATTTCTATTGACCGTGCAGTATTCCTACCCTTTACCCTTATTTTATTCACGAATTCCGCCATTCCAAAATACTTTCCAAATACGCCACTGAAGGATACCTCCCCCCCCCCCCCCGCGCAAATGTTCATATCATCAGATCATCTCCGTCGACACAGTCGCGCACTCACACCTGGAATGTTTTTGTGAATGCTTCATGTCTGTTGTTAATACCAACATAATATCATGCCAAGTGTATAAAGGGTGAAATGTGGCGACGTTATTATGTGCGTTGTTGTGTGCTTTGGTGATAGTGGTTAATAAATACTACAAGATAGTGGATTACTTGGACGATAATCAAATAACTCTAAAAAAAACATTTACAGAACACTACAAATTGCAAGGCCTCATAAATAACTCAAATTAAAACAGAATGAGTGATGACAATTTATTATGTTTGTAACAAAAGGTTTGGAGGTCACATTCGTGTTACGGCGCGGCCGACTGCTGGCGTATGATAAATGTTTCAACTTTACTTCGTCGCTATCACGACGAACAAACACTTTGTGAACAAACTTAACTGTAGTTGTTGTTTAGGGTGGAATTTCATTAATTCTGATTCGTTACAAGACAAAAACAAATTAATTCAAAACATGCCGCTATTATTTCAATAGGGTCGCCACGGAAAGTAATCGAGCGGTGCTACGAACTGCTACGGATGTGGCTACGGAGAACTATCGCGTAGCACACGTCTACGAACTGTTTTATAACATGATTATGTACGAAAGTAATAATTTTTATTCTTCGTTTTGATTATGTATAAGACCCTAATGAATAATATAATCGAACCCTTTCCATCTAAGCGAGTCGCTGATCACCTTAACATAGTTCGTCTTAACAAGACAAACAGTTAAACTCAGCAACCCTAATAGTTGTTTTATTCTTGCAACTTTCTACTTTGTATGTAATATGTATGAGCCATGGAGGGCAGTATAGGGCTTCAATCGACTACAAATGACAATGAATGAAATAACTGTTTTTTATGTGATGTGGATAACTAGTCGTAAGTGGGGCCATATACATAATTATAGGGAAAAGTATTCTTATTTATTATACTGAGCCGTGATTGGGGCTAATAGTCAATTAGCCATCGATAATAATTATGATGGTGGCAGCTAATCAAATTCCTATCTCAAAGATTTACGAGAAAGTTCGTCGAGTAAGTATCTATACTAAAAAAGCAATCAGCTGTTCCATACATTTTAATCTGGTTGTAGTGTATTGTGATTGGAGACAGCTGTTTTTTACAATTCAGAGTTGGCCCCATAGCAATAGTGGTCCGCATTCATGAGTACTTTCACCTCCCGAAAGATTCGCAATGAATCAAAAGTGAGTCAGAATTCACTCGACGCTTATGAACTGTCACACTGACTGGTACTAAGAGCAAGTACCAATTACACTTGGAACAGCTAAAGCAGGCGTAAAATGTAAGTAGTACAGCTATAACATAATATTAAGTAAACACTTTGAAGTTCGGATGGAGTCATAATCTTCGAGTAGCATGCTTTTTTTTTTTTAAATAAACAACTCGTCACCGAACTTGTCAGATGTCCCCAGTATTTTGAGCTGTGAAATGTATTTTTATCTTATACTGTATTCAATTTTGGAGGAATATCTCAGTAGCAGCCTCGTAGTCTGGAATTGTGCCTGGTTGTAGGCAATAGGCTCGCCCCCTATTACATGGGACTTAAACATAACCGGCGAAATGTGGGTGTACTAATGGGTACACCTCTGCCTAACTCGTCGGGTATTATAGGCGTAATGCTATGTTATTTAAATTGTTATGATACCTACTAATGTTGTTCAGAAATACTGTAGTGTCAGAGCCCTATCACTATTCTAACCCTAGTTTAAGAAATCGACCAATAAACATAAAATTGGTCGCTATCTCTGCCCTAGCACTTACAAAAACGGCTTTATCTAGTGCCAAGGAACAGTAACCGTCAGTACATAGTAGATGCCCTGTAAGAGACGACAGCCGCGCTGCGCACCCAGCCTGAAACCCTGACGCGACAACTTGACAACAAGCCGTAGCAAACCTCTCCTTATTGTTATTTCCCAGTGTCCTGAATTCGTTACAACTTTTATACATTGTAGTCGATGTTCTCGCAAATGACCGAGTCTACTTCGGTGCACGATAAAGTGAAACCGACTGAAATATTTAATGTTGCTTGGAATTAACGGCTACGGTTCACGTTGGCTGTACAAAACATTATACCGCTTGATTTTCTATCTAGGTCGAAATTTCAAAACTGCATACTTACTTGATACTTTTTGGCAAAAATACCAGCCTATTACTATTGTTAAAACCTTTCGGCATGTTTTCAAAATTTTCTATTGTTTATTTACTCACACCTATATACATTGTTATTTTTAAAATACCAGAAACCTGAAAAGGGGTTATTGTACTCATCATTATGAACAACTTTTTCTATGGGACCAACCCTGTAATCATAAAAAAAAACTGCTGTTTCATACATTATGATCGTGTTGTATAGCATTTTTGCAGGGAACTGCTGATTTTTTTTCGTGATTTCAGGGTTGGTCCAATAGAAAAAGTTGTTCATAATGATGAGTACAATGACCCCTTTTCAGGTTTCTGATGTTTTAACAATAATAGCCTGTTTAAATTATTAAGGAGCGGAAGCAACTAATACAAGCAAATCTTTGCTTAAAAGGTGACTCAAAATTAACGATGTTATTTACATAATTATGTTGATGAAATATTATTTAGTCCAAAAGTGACCGATCATTGACGAAAATGTACCGCAACTTGCACGATATTTCTCGCACCGTCTAAATCAGCTTTTATAGAGCAACAGTCGACAACATCTGGTAGTTTACCTGAAAGTTACTAAAAATCACTGAATATGACGGCACGGTTGGCGCAGTGGCTGAGCGATTGGCTGCTGCGCTGCGTGTCGCGGGTTCGATTCCCGCACGGAACAAATATTTGTATGGCCTACAGATAGTTGTTCCGGGTCTGACTGTTTGTGTATGTGAGTTTGTATGTTTGTAAAACGCACCCACGATACAGGAGAAATTCCTAGTGAAAAAAAAAAGGTTGCCCCAACGTTTTATTTATTATTAAAAAAAAATTGTTAAACATCAAATAAAATCAAACCTTTGTATTATTAATTAATACAATTTACTAATTTCAATTTGCTTGCATATCAAAAAGTAATTACACTTTCAATGATTAATATAGCCCCGAGCAATGTTAATGAAGTACCTATCTGAACTATAAGTAGGAACACAGCCGCGACATATGATTGGTCTTTGTTCTTGCTATATCAAAGAACTCATTGTTACATCACACATACCTAATGGGAAAAAAGAGCATGGAAATAATTATGAGCGAGAGCATTTTGTAAACAGTGTTACTGCACTTCAATATAAACATCTTCTCATAAATGTTTCACTTATTTGTTTTGTGAAGCAGCTCTTTGAAGATAGGAATACTACGAATTATAAACAAACGTATATTTTTGCCATACACTCATTGTTTCAATTTGTATGATATTAGCCACTTACTTACTTCTTTGAGTTAAGTTTAAGTTGCAACATCGAAAAATAAATATGAGCGTTCTCTCTATCCTTCAAAGCCTTATTAAAATGGATTACAGAAAATACCTTATTTTTATTATAACTTAATCCAATCCATTATCATGGGTATAACAAACTCATCTACATAATAAAATATGAATAGCTCTTGAGTATCTAACCGAGTGTAGTGTTATCGTAAGCTTCCTCAAGCTTCCTCAAAATATCAAATTGTCTTTCTATTTCGCAATACATCTACTTCGCCACGTTCGGTCCATCTATCTGAGAGGCTCTCAGTAAACAAAAAAGATTAATTTCGCAAATGGGTTACCAATACCGCCAAATGGTCTGTGAGTAAGTACTTACAATATTGGCACATAATCCTGAGATTATCGCGCTCAAAGCAAAAACTTACATCCTAAGTTGTCACTAAGTTGTAAGAAACTTGTTACTTAATGGAACATCAATCCGTATGGGATGGTAATCCCCTTCCTTCCCAAGTTTGCACAACTTGCTAAAAGATTTAAATGATCGTACTTAATATAAATGTTAAAGGAATTGGAATGTTTGTTCTCAATCACACTTCGGCAGATGACATGTTGCGCACGTTAGTAAACGAATCAAATATATTTCACGCGGCACAAGCTAAAGGTGATACAAGAAATATTGTTTATAGCACCGTATAGGTATTATGTACATTCAAAAAATGTATACCTGACCTGTTAACTTTTTAAGATTTAAAGCAATTTCAACATAACTGAAGACTTGGATCTTGAATCTTGAATCACTCACGGGCGGACACTAAGTATTTTGTAACATTGACGTTATTTATTACTGTTTACTATTTTTAGTCCATTCTGGAAATAGCCACCGTCTAATTTCAAAATATCAATCAAGTTCTGTTTGCAACAAACAGTTCTTGATTCTTTTATTTTCGTGAATCTGTGACGTAAGCACTATCTGATTGACGTCACTAACTCAATCATATTTGTGTTCGAACTAAAATAGACCCGTTGGGAGGTACCCGGGGTTGGTGAAATTTGCAAAAAGGTTGGAAATAATTTGGCCGATAAATTAACTCGTGTGATTTGCCTCTGTTACGTAAGTAAGTAAGTAAGTAAGTAATTTATTTATTTGCATAGAATGTAGGTAAATATTACAATTAGGTGTTACAAAATGATTGGATCCTATACATTCTGCCTTTTGGCATGCAAAATTTTATTAACTTAATACTATTAGGTACTATAATTACTTCGAGCTTTCTAATTACTTGAACAGTTAAATTATTATTATTGAATTATTGTTGAATTATTAATTGAATTATTTATTTTAATGAACATTGTAAATTACTTAAATAGAATTGTCATTTAAAAAGTCTGATACAGAGTAATAACATTTTTGAACTAGTAATTTTTTGAGGTACTTTTTAAATCTTCCTAAAGGTTGCTCTTTAATAACTTTTGGTACATGGTTATAAATAAGAGGAGCCATACAGATAACACTCTTTCTCAATAATGCAGTTTTATATCCACCCATGTATAACTTGTCTTCGTATTGTGTTCTTAAAATTGTAGTTCTGTTTCTAGTATTTTTCAAAGTCGGGAATAAGTGATCGTTTGTTTTAACAAAGATGGCTATTTCTAATATATATAGGCATGCAAAAGTTAAAAGGTTATATTTTTTAAACATAGGTATGCAGCTGTCGGTCACTTTAAGATTAAAAATAGATCTAATACAGCGCTTTTGTGCCTTAAAAATATTTTCTCTCTCGCTACAGTTGCCCCAGAATATTATACCGAACCTCAATACAGAAACAGCAAGACTGTGGTATGCTATCAATACTGCCTGAATGTTAACTTTTTTTGATAAGCTATATAATGCATAAGCAGCTGAACTTAGCTTTTTGCATACGTTATCTGCTTGAGTTTTCCATGTCAGTCTGCTATCAATTGAAATTCCTAGAAATTTTGCGACATTGACTTTATCTATTGTTTGTCCATTATAATTTATATCCATATTTGTGTCTAATATTCTTTGATAAAAATGCATTACTTTTGTTTTCTCTACATTTATAATTAAGTTATTTTTATTAAGCCAATTTATAAATTTTTCAAGTGTACTATTGACATTAGCTTCATAAGAATCTTTATTATGACATTTAATTATCAGAGTGCTGTCATCAGCAAAAAGGACCATTGGGTTTGGCATTTGGCTTGGCAAATCATTTACATACAGTAAAAATAATAAAGGGCCGAGTACGCTGCCCTGTGGGACACCAAATTTGGTATTTCTTCTAGAAGAAGCATACTTTTCTTCTTTTTTTGTTTTTACACAGACTCTAGAAATTTCTGTAAATTGTTTGCGTCCTTTTAAGTAAGTTTTTATAAGATTAAGCACATTTCCTCGTATACCGTAAGTTTCAATTTTATTTAAAAGTATGTCATGATCTACATAGTCAAAAGCTTTTGATAAATCTGTAAATAAAGCACATATAGGAATTTTATTATCAACATTTGGCATTATGATATTCAAAAAGTCGAAAATAGCCATATTAATATTAGTATTTTTTCTAAAACCCTTCTGCTCGTCACATAAAATATTAAATTTTGTCAAAAAGGTATATAATGAATTGTAAATTACTTTTTCTATTATTTTGGAAAAAATCGGAATTAAAGAAATTGGTCTATAGTTGGAAATTTCATCTTTGGCATTCTTTTTATAAAGTGGCTTCACCTTAACGATTTTAAGTTTTTCTGGAAATTTTCCAGCTGATATACATACATTAATTACATGAGCTAGAGGGGTAGCTATATAACTACCGACATATTTTATAACTTTTGTAGAAATACCATCATAGCCAAAGCTTTTTTTGTCTTTTAAAGATTTAATTATGCGTATGATATCTTGAGGAATTACTGGAGGTAAAAAAATGGAGTGTGGATTTTCCTTTATAATATTATTACACTCACGTTGTGATACTGTAGCGACTACTTGATCTACGAAAAAAATATTAAAAGATTCTGCCAAGTCGTAAGGATCAGTTAATACTGTATTATTGTATTTTATTTGAGAGATAGGTTCACTCATACTTTTATTGTTATTTATTATTTGCCAGACTGTTTTAGGTTTATTTTTAGATTGATTAATTAAGTAATTATTTTGTGATTTCTGAGTCAATTTGATAATTTTCTTAAATTTACGCGAATAATTAATATATAATGTCTTATTTTCTTTTGATGGTTTTAATCTCTGTTGCCAAAGTAAATGTCGTTGCTTTCTGCTACAAATACGTATGCCTCGTGATATCCAAGTAATCTTCTTTTCAGATTTTATTGTGACTTTTTTAAAAGGAAAACACAGATTGTAAAGTAATTGAAAAATATCTATGAAGTTATTATACGATTCATCAGGATTTTCTGTATTGTACACGTCACTGAATAATAGACTTTGGATATGATTTTTAAAAGTTTCAAGATTTTTCTTGGAAGTGTCTCTTTGCATAGTATGCCAAGATTTTATCAAACAAGTTTTGTTTGTTTTCACATTTATAATTTGTGCAGTATGATCTGACAATCCAAAATCCTTTACATTGTATGGACAATTCTGTTTAAAGTTGTGTGCAAAATTATCAAGACAAGTATTGCTAGCAAGTCGAGTTGCTTCATCAATTTGTAACTTTAGATTGTAGCTTAAGAGAAAGTATTTAAATTCTAAAGTATGTATATTATTTTTTAAAATATCTATATTGAAATCCCCGCATACAATTACTTTTTTATTGTTAATACAAATTTTTTTCAAAATGGCATCAAGATTTTCATAAAATTTATTTAATTTTGTAAACTTGGGGGGTCTATAAACACATATTATAATCAACTTTTGTTGCGTTAGCTCAATAGCGCAACACTCAATTATTCCCGCTATAGAGAGCTTCATGATCTCCGGCAATTCTTTATATTCGTAACCGTTTTTGACTAGGATACAGGAACCACCACGTTTTATATTACTTCTTGCATAGCTTGCTGCAAGTTTATAGTTCGGTAAATAAAGTAACTTTTCCTGACCGGACATTATGAAGTGCTCAGTTATGCATATAACATCTATGAATATTTGCTCGCTCGACAATTCCTGGATGTACATAGTTAAAAGATCCGACTTGTTTAAAAGTCCAGCAATATTTTGATGAAGAATACATAAATTATTAGAGAAAAAACTGGTTAGAATTAAGATCAATTACATTGTCTTGCGGTTGGACAAATTTGTTATTGTTAACAAGTAGCAATAAGTTATTAAAAATGTTCTTCATTCCTCGGTTATTCAATTTTCTATCATACTTGGAGAACATGGTAAAGTCGTATAATAAATCTAAATTTGAGTCTAACACCATGGCGTAATTGTGACACTGAAGGTCCAAATCAAGTAGGCTGTTAAAAGTTTCTATGCGCCAGTTGAACATTGTCGAGTAATTGCTCAATTTAAAAGTAGGTACGCATAATATTATATTTGTATGTTGTATTTTTTGCAGTGCATTTCTAAGTTCTACTACAATCTCAACATAATTTTCTGTTCTTTTGTTCTTTTGTTCTTTTGTTCGTTACGTAAGCCTATTATAAAATTGTGTTGTGTGCTAAGTTTACTCGACTAGGCGTATTTGTAACTTTGCCAGTACTTAGTTCTATAAGAAAGTGATCTGCACGCATGTCACAAAAAGGTTATGTTTCAGTGTCAAGTTTTAGGTCAGCCTTAGCATCAAATGAACCCGTCATTAGCAGAACGGCAATTGTGATTAAAACTAATGAGTGTGCTGGACGGTTGAAGCATATTGCTCAGATCACTGCTTGCTGCATGCCCTCACCGGCCTGGGGAGCCTCCTGCCACTAATCGTAGTATATTAAGGATCATATCTTTGTAATAAAGCAGTGACTACACAACATAGCAAGTACGGGACATATCCGCTCGCGTACCATGAAGCTTTATCAGCGCTCGCTGCGTATTTTGAAGCGCAAGCGTATCGCGAATATTTCACGCTGTCTGCAGTTGAGTCAGGGCTGCCACGTGCAAGTTATTCTGGAAAATCTTTTATATAAAGAATGTTATCCATTAAAATCAGCCACTACATTTTTAAACATATATTATATCTAATATTTGTGTAAAAAATGCATTGCATTAATATTACTGAGTAATATTATTTAATATTCTAAATAATATTACTCAGTATTAAGGTATCCTAATTTAATTACAGGTAAATAATGTCACAATTTATAAAGATATAAATAACAAAACGTTGGTAAACATAACAAATAGGCTTCAACGTTGAGAAATGAGCGGGATTTGTTGTGAAAAACTACGGGTATTTACGTGTCTGAGCGTCGTGAGTGATGCGGGGCGGCCCTGGGACGCCCGGCCGCTGCAGATAACGGCCGGCCAATGCGAATATTGGCCGCGGTGCGAATAAAAACAATACGAAATACCGTTGTTTATGAGTCGGTCGCTCGGCGCGCGGCTTTTGTGTAATTGACTTGATTCCGCGCGGTTTTGGACTGATTCCGCGAAAAATAATCTGTTACCTACATTTGGTTGACCCAGATATCGACGTCATTGAATTTCATGGAAAGAGAAATTAATTAAAATACATAGGTTTCTACTACGAAGATATCATATTGCTTATTAGCGGTAATAGAAGGAGTTTTTATTGTAGGAACACGATCTATGGCAACAAGTTCCGCGTTGCTCCATTAAAGGTTGTGTATAATATCTAACATACTACTTGCTATTCACAAGATGTACCCACCTACCTACTCTACCTACTATTATGTAATTACTATTAGCGAACAAGCGAATAGTTTACACAAAGGTATCGGTTATATTATTTATTTCGATATTCACAAGCTTCAGTAATGATGTGACGGAGTGTAGTTACGACAATATCCAATTCTCTGAAACTGTCGACTAAGGTCAAAGTTACACGAGTCTAGCGTCAGGGTGCGGACCCTGAGCCCGTGAGATATGTACTTAAAACTTATTTTTTTACTTTTCATTTATATTCTTAACAAGTGACATGAAATGTAGATTTGTGCAATGATTTTGTATCGGCGATAGACCAAATGTGTCAGGATTTGATGACATAAGGTCTATTTGCGGCTTCAAGTAATTTCTAGGTCGATTGGAGCGTGAATGCCGTCCGGTTATAGGAACGTAATTTTCTTCCATAAACAAGCTTTATTTTGACATTGCCATTCCAATATAGACCTTAGTTAAATAGTGCCTATTATTTACTTAGAACTCTGTCAAAAACAATGAGATCAGACCTTCTTCTGGAAATTAACCTTCTCTTCAACAACACAAACATTACAAATTGATTAGAAACAGATAAACTTAGCCAGTGGCGGCTGTACCTTAAGTGCGCTCGTGCGCTGAACCACCAATAAATTCATAAATCAAAAATTACAAAATATTAAGTACTTCATCTTTAATTTTAAATTACCATTTTAATAGTTATTTTTAAACATACAAAAACGTACTTATAAAAAATTAAATCTCCAATTATGGTGAAACAGTTTGAGCGCTTTACTAAACTATTAAGACTTATTTTCCTGTAAAGACAAATTCTCGTGCGCTTCGGCGAGTGCACGAGGACTGCTAATATAACTTGTAGGAGATACGAGTTAATACGCCTGACGCGTGAAACAGAAGATAGTTCATATAAATGTACCGAGCAATGAGTGGGTTCTCGAGCGCCGCACGTGCGATCCGAGGATTGCCGAGAGCACCCGATGTTTGACGAATTTATTGTCCGGCCGGCATGGGCGCGACGCGAGGCAGCCATGATTGACATCTCGTTATCAGACTACCAGTATTATAGTTTCACTATACGTGTGACGCGTTAATTATTGTTTATTTATATTAATATTGGTGTTAATACCCGATTTTAATAAAAAGGTGATTGAACATTTCGCTTCAGAAAAATGTCGTCGCATTGATTAATGTATAAAAAATAAACATATTAATTATGTCAATTTTTGTTTTGTTGCATTTTCTAATTTTAATATTTTAGTAAAGTGCACTACCAGTTCGATAACCCACCAGCCGCCACTGAACTTAGCTATCATGAACAAACAAAGCTCCTCCGTGGTATACCGCCATCAAAAGAAAAGGTGAATCTACTTTACCCTTTAGAAACATTCTCATGACAAACGTAAATTACCTGTTTCTGAGTTTAAAGTTTTTCCAAACATTAAGGAAAATGTTTTAAGTAGTACCTATTGGAAGGAAAACTTCGTATTTCTTAGTGTACGTAGGTATAACCGTTTGAATACAATTGTTTTTTTATCTTATCTTTTAGATGTATAAAAGCAAAAGGTCACTGACTCACTCACTCACTCATCACGAAATATCGAAAACAGCTCGACGTACAAAAATGAAAGGCAGGTAAGGTAGTTTATATGTACCTATAGTAAGTGGACGTCCGTTAAAAAAGGATTTTACAAAATTCACCCCTGAGGGGATGAAACGGGGGTCCAAGGTTTGTATGGAGAAATTTACTTTGACACGGACGAAGTCACGAGCAGAAGCTGGTTTTCTTATAAAAACAACCACAAGATTATGTGAAACTATACCTAAATGCTATACAAATAACATTTATTTACTTAGACAGTTTCTAGTTTATTCCAGGTTTCAATATTATATAATTATGTTCTTGTAATATTTCACTCGCTAGTCATACCCACCGCGCGGCGCTCTTACTAACTAGTTCACTAGTTCTTATTTCACGCGGAGTGACATTGCTTGCTACAATAGATGCACCTAATTCAAGTTGGATTTGCTGCTCGTAGCTAGTTATTTTCAAAGTTTTACTCACTTCCTAACAATCATTAAATCTTCTCCTTACAAATCTGTGCAAGCTTACATTGTTATAAATATAATATGGTTGTGAAGTGACAGTGAAATGCACTTTATTAAGTTTAAGTAGTGAGGCGTGAGGCGACGCCACTCGCTTGTGAATAAGTTGGTAAACTATCAAAATAATAATAGTGTTAGTACGTAAATCCATGACACGAGCTAGAAGCGTGCTCATGCAAGTACCATGTATGTGAAATAAACCGCTACAAAACCAAAAAAGGTGAGTTACTTTATCACTTCACATTACAGTACAACGCTCAGTAAAGTTAATTATGGTATAATCAGAAAATCTCTTGTAAAGCTGAGCTGTCAGCAACCGTGGCACCTTATTGAGTTTCGTACAATTCGGCCGCTTGCCGCCTCAGGCCGCCGCGCCGCCCCGGGCTGTAGGGCTGTACCTAGCGATCTTATTCCTGAGTTGGACTTGCAGTTTTCAAATGTCTGCACATGTACCGGTTGATCTAATGTCAAATCTCAAATCAGATGTTGTGAATTTAATGAACTAAAATAAAGATGTGGACATCAAATAAATTGATTGGTCTGAATTTGCACGGCAGGACCTTGCAATTTCAGACCAATCAATTTTTTGTTTTTAAATAATGTTTATGTTATATAATTCGAAAGAACTTGCACCTCTCCAATAACACGTGCTACGGCCACAGCGAAGTGCTCATTTATTTTATTATCACGTCAATATAATATGTAATTAGATTCTCAAAGAGAAAAGTACAAAACACGGCACAATGCTTCAGACTCCATGGGGTCTGAAGCATTGTGCCGTGTTTTGTGACAGACTGTATGCATTCAGTCTGTCCCAGCTCGTTGGCCTTATTCGACACAATTCACTCGATTGGTTGATTATTTATTAGTCCTTAACTAATACATCTTCTTCGTAGAAAGCACTCCTGTCAATCATTAAACGGTTTCAGCTCAGTGGAATAATTAAGTGAAACCGCCGCCCGCGCCGCCCCTAGCGAGAGCTATCGAATCACTTACTGAATACGAGACCCTCCGGTGTCTCCACCTTAATTAACTAATTCATTAAGGTATTCGTGTTTCCGATTTCCTGATCAATTCATCGATGTCGGTGTATTTGAGGAAGATTTATATTAAGAATGATGCTGGAATTATAAAGTAATTTCTTGGAGTTCAATCAAAACCTAATAAACCTCTTTTAATGATTGATTTTCTTTTCTTTCTTTTGTTGAAAAACGTTGCCCACTAGAAATTTCTCCAGTATCGTGGGTGCGTTTACAAACATATAAACTCACATACACAAACAGCTGTCATACCCGAAAATACTACGAGTATCTACTGACCAAACAAATATTTGTTCCATGAGGGAACGAACCCGCGACACGCAGCGCAGCAGCCAGCTCAGCCACAGCGTCAACTGTGGTGTGTCTCCTTTTATAGATCTCCTGAATACAGTAGCGAAGCTTGCGCCGTAACATTGTGCGAGGTTTATGTAATCACTGCATGGTCTCTTCCCTATCAAACAGAAATCAGTAAATATATTTTCATAAATCAGAGGATCGCAAAACAAGAGAGGATCGCAGGAGAGTCGCAAAACTCATCAAACAATAATAAAGACAGAAAACAGTGAATACATAGACCGGCCTCCCCGCGCCTCCCCGCGCCTCTCCACCCGTCCATCACGCCTGCTGTACGCCAGGGCCTTGGCAGAGTCGTAAACGTGCACGATATTTATATTGCGATAAACAGACTGGATATGCAAATTGCACTTACTAAATTACGATGTTCTTTCAGTGGTAAGAGGACAAGGTGAGTTAAAGGTCATTTATATGTAGTTAGCTGTATCACAAAGTATTTTTTGTGTTAGTAGGGCAGAACAAATATTAATTGGCGCGTTGAGCAAAAGAAAGTTGTTGTACTTTTAGTCGTCTGTCATACTCGGGAATCCTCAGAAACACCACAGGATATTACTTGTAAAGTTCTTTGACGATCAACTACTTAGACTTTGCTAAATGCCAGGGACAACCTATTAAGTCAACCAAAAGTTGGCTGTAAAAATCTCGTAAAACATCCGATTTGTTACTCAAACTACATTAAGAAGTGCTTTAAAAACGGGGACAATTGCATAATGTATTCGTACAAATTAGCCTTATTCCGGCCATTAGGCGACTGCTGGCTGCTGGCCCGCGCTGGCGGGTGCGGAGCGAGCCACAACACCCACATTACCACATAATGTGCACTTTTCTTACACATTTATTGTGCACTTCGGTGAGCGTGACTTGGTGTATGAAGCTGTTCCACAAAAGTTGAACTTATTGAGCCCAGTTTTAAACACGGCTCTTGCAAAGCGACCGTCAGAAGTGGCGTCAAGCTGCTATATACAGTTAAGGCATATACACAACATCTGTCATCATTTATTATCAATGACTATATAAGACATGTTAGTAGTAAAAAGAACCGCTCGCAATAAACACTTTTATATAGTACTAGCTGTCCGCCGCGGTGACACCCGCGTCTTTGGTAACTGCTCCGCTCCCGTAGGTCATAGCGTGATGGTATATAGCCTATAGCCTTCCTCGATAACTAATCTATCTAACACTGAAAGAATTTTTCAAATCGGACCAGTAGTTCCAGAGATTAGCGCGTTCAAACAAACAAACAAACAAACAAACAAACAAACAAACAAACAAACTCTGCAGCTTTATAATATTAGTATAGATTAACTTCAGTGCATTCCATCAAGGATTTCAATAAAATTCTTTGTGACCGCGCTATGTAGAACCACCTCAGGCTGCTTAGTTCTCCCTTCTCTTTTTCTATAATGGGAACGGAAATTATCGGATGTAGCTAAACGTTCCCCGTTGTTATAATGCTTTTTTATTAGACGAAACATACCTAATGTTTTTATTTACGGTCTAAGAATAAGTTTATTGTTCCAGTTTGTTGTTGATTGATAGAAATAATAAAAAATCCTTTTATTTTTAGTATTATGTATACGTACACACCTAAAACTAGTTAATTTTGGATTATTCCGAATAAATAAATATAGGTAATAAGAAATATTTAGTTAAAATATTCCTGTAAAGATTTTTAAGTAATTTACATTTTGTATTATTGATTTGAAGGGAAAGCCTTTGCCCAGGAGTGGGACAATAAAGCTTAGCAATAAAAACATAAATATTATTTCCTACTATCCCCAAGGACAAGTAAACACACGCATGTCACAGCCTAATTATATTTCCTCTTGTTTTATACTCTAGCTTTACTGCGCTCTTAATAAATTTCATCTTTTATAGGATGGCTTTCAGCGCCACTCATCTATAATTAGTGAGAGTTTCCTTTACTACTTATGTACTTACTTATATTATGAGATTAGAGGTTTATTACTTAAGCTTGGAAGACGTCTGTGTGTACGTAATTTAAAGGGAGACAAACGAGCCGAGCTTACTTATGATGGCGTTCATGACACTACAATGCAAACGAAGTCGTTTAAAAATATTTGACATGTAAAAGTGTTAAGCATTTTAAAACAATTTACAAAATAAATTTCGTTGGTCCTTTATAAAACTGACAATTAATAAATTATTACTGAAACATAATTAGCAATAGGTAACACAAGACAGCGATGGCTCGATAGATGCAGAGTGGCTGAGTAGCTGCGGCTCCCGGATCAAGTATACATACTTACTACAGCTAACGTTGGGTCAGCTGCTTGCACTGCTTGCACAAGGGACATTATTTGTGTCTGTTTTCGATTGAGAAGCATTCTTAAGCATGCCTTCTTCCTTATGACTGTGTTAATACGTGTATTCATAAAAAAAACAATTTGGCATCTTCGAAAGAATCACTGAAGCCCATAAAGGTTAGAGCACACATTCTGAGTTAATATCTTTTCCGATAATAGGCTCGTACAGTCGCAATCTTTTTGTGACGGTCGCCGGTGCGTTGGCGGCTTTATCCGTCATATCTTTTACGAGATAACATGACAAAGGAGAGGCCGGCCGTGTCCTAAATATAATTTTTAGATTCTGTTTACGTGATGCTAATATCGGACAGCGCTTTATACATATAGGATTTATGGTCGGAGATACGAGTTGTTAATAAAACTTAAGAGGATGGCCCATTCACGTATTTTATGATGTAGACGTGGTGATTGTATTTTTTAAGACTAGAAAAGGCTAGGCAGATGATGATGTAGACTATTGTTGAGTTTGAAATTAAGGCAATATTTGAAATAAAAAATAAAGGAAAGCTTATGTGTCATATTTTTGCAATTTCCAAAACCTGCTCCATATACTTTGATTTACTTCTAAATAATTAACACAGCAGCTATAACTTATGAGAATGAGGCTATCCTATCACCGACCACCCTCATAAAGACACTGCCCATCTCCATAATATTATCCCATGATACCCTTTACTAATCCCATGGCAAACGATAGTTTAGCCCTAACCGGAGCTTAAACTGTGTACATACGTTAAGTAAACTGCCGGCTAACGAGCGGACCCCGCCGGCCCTCCGCGTATCACGTTACATCTAACTCGTAACCGCAAGTAATTAAAACTGAGCGAGGATTAGCATTCATTAACTAACAGTTACAGGTACAGCTATCACGTAAGAAAGCACAAAAGGTCAACTACTAATACCGTGCCGTTAGGAACCTACGCATACGTAATATCGGACGTCTCGCGCCTTTGAGATAGGTGGAGCGACATCAATTTGGTGTAGTGTTAAGCCGCGTGACATAGACGACAGTGGAGACATATACAGTTCAGTGGCAAACACTTGACGCAGCATGTACACACAGCAGGGGAGCCTGGGCTGATGTGAGTTGTGAGCGTCAGCTGACACAACCTGAACTAGCATAACCCCTTGTGTAGCTTGAAAGTTTTGTGTCAAGTGGATCTTCTATTGTGATCAAAACAAGTGTCGAGTAATTTCTGTTTCGCTCAGTTCCGTTGTGCTCGCTCGGAGCGACAGCGACAGCGGTGTGCACTCAGCGCTATTAGTGCACTTTAGTAAGACAACGCGGCGCGCCGCTAATGTGAGCTACCCTTTAAGATCGGTGGCAAGTTGTTGAATGGAGCTGTTAAGAGACCATTTGTGTACTGAGCGCAAGAGACACTTTATATAATATATTGTTTAAAAGTACCTACTGTATGTACTGTGTGTAAAGGTATTACACTTTTCCAATATTGGAACAACCTCATTTTTTTCATCTCGATTGATCCACTTTGCCACTGAATACGGAATCAAAATATTCTTCAAGCCACTGACCCGAGTAACCTACATTCCGTATCCCTTATTTCTCCCCGAAGCTGCAAGTTAAATCCCCCGAATACGACATTTCTAAACAACTTTATACATTGACAATAAAACATTGACAGCAAATTTTTTTACTCCCACGCTCGGGAAACTCGGAACTCGACAAAAAGCCGCTGCGTTAGGAAGTTCCGACTTTTAACCGGAGCCACGCGAAGTGCTTTACAGGCCGCACTTGAGACTACACACTACTGAATTGGAAACATTTTCATAATTTTTCTTATGAAACACACACAAGTAGACTTTTTTTTTGTTGTAAAATTAAATCGTTTTGGTTTTTTTTTCAGACGGTGAAAGTTTTTAGTATTTTATATGGGTACCTGCCTACAACAGGCGTGGAACCAAAAAAAATCAGAAACTTTATTTTATTGACTACGCCTTAAAAACGGAAAACATTTTAAGTAAAAATGTACCAATAATAGCCTACAAGCGAATATTTTCATGTATTACGTCACGACTGCCAGCTCATTCGACTTCCACACACGAGTACGTATGTAGGTACGTGTGTAAATTATGTAACAACGTAATTCATTAACATTCAACTATAAATCTTGCCTTTTACGACTGAAAATCACTGGAGTAATTAGGACACCGTTCTTCAGGATCCGCGTGTGATAAACGATCATTTCGGCATGGTATCGTATACATTACACTGCGCAGTCATTGAGGGCGGTGACTTTTACTACTCGCTGTAAGAGTGTCAATGCTTAGCCAGTTATTCTCATATTAGCCTGTTCTGACTCCTGGGAGAAGGGCTCCCTTCACTCCTTATATCTTTCTAGTTCGTCCCGCCATCGCCTTCGTGGCTTGCCGCGCCTCACTGTCTCAGGGCACCAGTGGTGCTACTAGGGCCCACAGTTGGCCAGTTAATGTAGATAAATACTGTGTATACTCAGTAATTAGTACGTAGTAGCTCCATACTAAGCAAAGAAGGTTCTAATATCCGGAAAATAACTACCCACTTACAAATTGTGAACAACTTTAATGTCAGGCGTCAATACATATAGGTACAGTCAGCTACAAAAGTCGATTAACATTTGTGATTTTTAAATCCTAATTATTAAGTACAAGATTAAAAATAAAACTCAATGAACATAAAATTAAGATGTAATAAACCCTAAGCTATTACCTGAAATTCAGAAAACCAGTAAATTATGTGTTTAGTGTCTGTTTAAATGATATAAAAAAGCAACGTTGTTAATCGACTTTTGTAGCTGACTGTACCTACTTGACATTTGAATAGAAAATATTTATTTTCTGTTTCTTTGATACGAGTATTTCTTTGTAATTGTATTAAATAACAAGTAGGTAAGCTGTTTATCGCATTAATACATAATTTTAGTATTAAGTCAAGTTTTGTCGTTTGATTTGTTGAAGAATGTTTACCTTTCAATCAATTAGATTATTATTTATGTATCTACTTAACTGTTATTATTTAGGTAGGTAGACACATCCACAAAAAAAAAGATAGTTTGATAAAGAGACGTCGAGACAGTGTGTAACAATTAACGAATTATTAGGTATTATTTATTTTCATAAGGAGAGAAGAACTACTCTAAGTTGTAAAACTTCTACATATAGGTATATAAATCATAGACGCAAATATTACCATCGAACTACACAAAAACGTCACAAAAGTAGATATATGTAAGTATAGTGTTCGTAATCCGCCATTGTAGCAAGTAGTCCAGGGCGGCAACTTGAACAGAAGGGTTCATGAATGGTGTTGTAACGAAACCGAATGATGTACCTATTGTAACTAGGTCAAACATTAGGACGGAAGGACGCGGGTACCCGACGTCAAACGATGTGCACATCGGGTTTTACAAAAAGTTTGCTTTTGTACGCAACGTGTCTGTCACTCGTGAGGGTGCTCATGTGACGGCCTGTTCCTACAGCTTGACGTGTCATTACCACACACAGACCTAGCACAAGCGCGCCAACAAAAGTATTCCATTCGAGTCGATTTGAATTGGAAATACGAATATAAGTACTATAGAATTTTGGTTTAATTTTATTAGGGTACCACTCATCGATGTGAATAAAGTCAAGCAAATGTGACGTCAATCAAGCTAAACAAATATGATGTGCGAAACGAGTGTTTCCAATTTAAAAATCAATCAATATTACGTAACGTAAACTCCGCGAGGTCGTGCCAGGCCCTCGGCTATTGTATATTATTATTGACAAGTTTCAGTGGAAATGGCGACAAACGAAATCTAAGCGATAGCGAGCCGAGGCGGAAGTTTAGCGATAAAAAAGTTTGGTGTGACGTTGCCTCTTAAAAGTTGGATAAAACGTGTTTTGGTTTGAGTTCGTAGATTTGTATGGAGTTGAAGCTTTAATTCTTCTTATCAGACGTATTAAACGCCCAGTAATGACTCGCTCCTTTAGATAGTACACGGAGCTTGGATTTAATTAAAGTCGAAGGATAAAGTAGGTTAAAGAAGACATAATACAAGCGAGCTATGATACAATGAAAATGTAATAATGTGAAAAAAATAAGACTTCCCATAATATCAATAAAATACGTACTCAAGAAGTAGAAAGAGGATTGATGTTGATCTAGGGGGTGAGCACAAGCTTTCGTCCTGTCGTGTCCCACCTCAAATACATACGATAATCAAATCAGGTCCGCTAAACTGTCTGCGATAATGTGTTAGATAACTAAATGGAGCTTAATGTAGGTACTTACGTCACATTCGCAGCTTAGTCCAACAAGTGGAGGAAAGTATCCAGTCAACTTGTTCACGAGCTAATCTGTAACAAAACAATGTCTTTTATAAATTCTGTGAGTGTGGTTCCAGGACATTTATGTAGTAGTAAGATGTCAGGCAATTATAATAATTGAAGTGCTCCCTTTGATGGATTTGCGGCTTTTCAAGACACAAACAAGACATAAAGAACATTGTAGCTCAAAAATGTTTAATGGAGTACCTGGGTCTACCTAATCTATGTTATTATTTGTGTGTATTTTATGTTTTTGTTCATCAATAGGGAGGTACATGAATTTTGATGGAATACCTAAATGTTCAATTATTTATAGAACGATTATATCATTAACTTAAGTTATTCAAGATATTAGTTACTCTCTGATATTTATCTTCATTTATTTCGGCTTGGTAATAATTGGGCAGAACATAGGCCGTCATTTCAATTTCCCAAACCTTCTTTTGTTTCAAATTGGGTTTCCAATACATTGTTTAGTCTAGTTTAGTCCATATTGAGCCAATCTGCGATTGTTTCATTCTGGCGCGATGCCAGGCCCACTCCCCGGCGGAGGTTCGCTCCGACTTACGCAATAGACTTGAGACTTAACAAGAGTATTGAGTTTCGATGAACCAATGGCGGGTGATTGTTTGCCAAATTGCCACTTTTTTCCCCGTTGCTCCTTCAGACCAATTTTTGATTTTCTTGTGTCACGAGTTTAAGGGCTCCAGTACTAGGCATACAAACCGGCTTCCCCATAATATGAAACTTTACATAAGTAATATGAAGCTTCTCGTATATGAGGTTGCGGGTTTGATGCTGGGCAAGTACCAATGTTGTGTACTTTCTAAGTTTATCTTGGACATCACTAACATCGGTAAAGGAAAACAATATGAAGAAACCGCAACATATAATTGAATACGTCTGGAATCACTAATCCGACACAGTGGGACAATAATAAGCTGATAATATATAACTATTTGGTACAAATGTATGTACAGTGGAGTCCATAAGTGGATAGACATTCTCAAAAAACATTCGCTTCAAGTTAAGTTTGACTTACGACCTTCTATTTTCGAGAACAGTCACATGTATCATCATTGCCGTCGACAAATGCTTGTAGTTCATAATTTCAACATTATAAAATAAGTCAAGTTGGCCTATCGGCTAAACGCCTGCAGATAGGTGCTTGAATCGAGGAGTCGTGAGATCGAATCTCATCCAGACTATGACTTTTTGTAAGTTTTTACTTGATTGGAAGAAATGAGACAGAAGCATAATATTCTTTATCTTGTTCGCTTTGTTCACACATTTCGTAAAGTTAAAAAGGTAGATCATAGAAAATTAAACAAATAATTTAGATTTCTGTGAGGTAGACAGAAATAAGTAATGTAATAATCTTGTAATAATGAGTTTTATGAATACTCGATTAGAATAAACGTTGTCGTTTGGTTGTATTTGTTGGTTAGTGACGTGTGGAATATTATATAGCGGTAATTATTCACAAAAAAAAATGCAAGCAAATATTAACATTGAGACGAAGGCGACTATTATTGCGTTGCATAAAAGTGGTCATAAAATAGAATGCAAATATCTAATGAAACCGGACTGAATGTGAGTATTATATTATTGTGTTATTATAATTTTAACTTGAACCTAATATTATTTGGTGACATAATTATAAATTAGATCTTTTTATTATTTTTGAAATCCATCTTAAGGCTGTAAAGATAAATAAATTCTGTTTATTATTGTTATAAATGTAGACTTAATATCATATTGTTTTGTTAAATGAATATTATTTTATTAAATAAATATTACTATATTATATAACAATTAAGTCACTTTAGTATTTTGTTATACCTGCCTAGTGCCTAATATAACTTTTGTTTTGTTTTAGAGGAATACTGTTAGTCTCTGGATCAGGAGATACGAGGAAGAGGTTAGCCTAGTTAGTCGACAGCAAAGTGGAAGGACGTCGCTTATTAGCGAGGCGCAGCGAAGACATAATATGGTGGGCGAATATGAATCGAATGGTATCACACCAACGAGGCACTTTGCCGAACTATTCGACACTTCATTGCAAACTGTTCGCCGGGCCCTCCACGCTGAAGGCTTGTATCACAGAAGACCAGCTAAAAAGCCCTTCTTCACAAAAAGGCATAAACAAGAACCACTACATTTCTTACGGGATTATTAAGATTTTGACTGGAAGACTGCTATATTAAAAACCTAGATGTTTTGTTATTATTAATTAGACAGTGTAACTAAATATTTAGTATTAATATTATTATGTCCGTCATTATTCAATGATCTTAAATTGAGGTTTAGTTTCAATCATCTTTTCGTCAAGAAAATGAACACTTAAGCTATTACCTCAATACATTTATTGTGACGTTACATATAAAAAAACATATTCATAAAGTCTAAATCAATATTTAAGAAATAATTAAGAAATAAATATTAGTTTTCAATAAAGTCTGCTAAATATCGATACCTATAAGTGGATATTATTATCATATTTGTGTTATTAGAATATTCTTTTCTTGTTATATTTTTATGACGTGGGTAAACACAAAAAATCTTATGAACGGTTACAAGTGAATTTCTTTTATCTAAGTAGGAATGTAACGTCACAATTCTCGTAAGTTAGTTAATTTTGTAAATAAGTAAATCGAATAAACATTTTTGTTATCATTTAGCACGATTTTTTTATTTCCACCTTCAAATACCGAAAAGATAAATTAAAAATCACATTAGTATAAGATAATAATACAATAACTAATATTTGCTTCTTATAATAAACAATTATAAGCATGAATTAGAAATAAACATGAAACTAACAAGTTTTTACGTAATATTATTGTTGTTTCAAAAACAAAAAACACAGTAATCAAGATTTGAACTCAGACCTCATTGTTTGTGAACCCGTCGCTAAGCCCAAACCTAGCTACCGGCACAAATAGTAGTTTCGAGTTTTAGCAATGAATTGGTAAAACAGCGCCAGTGACTAAGACGCGTATTTTAATGCAACAGAAATATCATGCTATTTCGCTTAGTGCGACGACAGTTCATTAGTGTGTGTTATCTGTAGAATGTTGACACATCACTCGCACACGCACTGACTGACCCGCTCGTTAAGCTCAGACGAAAGTCGACCATCTCGTGTATATGCATTAAAGTTGCCGATAGTATGTATGTTGAAGTATCAATGTGACATTATTATTGATGACCCTCGGCACTAGGCAGGCGTTTTTACTTTTCTAATCAATCTTATGTTTTAGTTTAACACATCCGCGCCACGCTTACTACAAGGTAAGGTCCGCGCCGCCCAGAGGTAACACAATACTGGGAGGCCGGACGTGGGATGTGATTAATGTAATTATTATCTAAACCAAAGCCTAAAGATAAATTTGCTTTCAGTGGTTCGTCTTGAAGAGGCTTTCAAAGTAATGAATTGTCTGGATGATCCGGTTTACGTGCGTCTCATCGTCTCGATGGTTTTGGTACTTGATTGTCAATAAATTAGTTTTCCTTAGTGAGTGACTCGCTGCCAAGTCAGTCGCTGGCTGGTGACAAGTAGGTATCGCCTATAATATCTAAGAATTGTTATTTAATGACTGTAATATCTTAGACTCATCGAGCATGATCACTCCTAATCTGTGTTCACACACACTTGAAACAAGTGAGTTGTTGCCTACTTAGTTCACCATGATTTGTTCCGCGTCAGAGGTTGCTAGGTGAGCCAGCGAGGCAACAACGCCGACAGCAGGGATTGAAAACCGGTACCAATTTCGGTTCTGGTTCTTCATTTAGGTTCTTATAAAGGTTCCTCTTTTCGGTACGGTTCCGGTTCCGGTATCGGTTCCGGTTTGGGTTCCGATATACCGGTTCCTAGAACCCCGATATACCGGTTCCTAGAACCTTTTAATCGAATGATATTATACCGGTTCCTTGTCATCCGATTTAAAGGTTCCTTACGAAAGAGGGGAAGTGTTCGGAGCAGGGATTGAATAACCGAAATTTATTGATGTTCGTGCCTCGGCCAAGCCAGACATAGGTATCGGAACATCTACTAAACACCAATACAACTGTGATTTCCTACAAACTCCTCTCTCCTCACACTTCAAAAACAAGTTTATACTCGCTTTGCCTAAGAACCGGTAAAATAAAGGTTCTTAAAGGTTCCAATTTAGGTTCTGGTTCCTGTTCCGGTACAGGTACCGGAACCCGAAAATACCGGTATTTTACCGGTATTTTGGAACCGTTTTCAATCCCTGGCCGACAGCCGATAGTTACACGATCGCAACTGTAGCCAAACTTTTAATGATCTTATCCCGATTCAGTTAGCCCCGGTAACAAATTGGGTATAATTAATTCCACTATGTTTCGAAGTGCGAGGTGAAGTTTTGGTCAGTAGGTACGGGCTTGTTTTGGCCGAAACTACGCTCATTTATCATCGATCGTGTTTCGTTCCGTGCGATTAGGGTTAGGTCGCACAACTGCTTCACCGACAGCTGGAGTTGTTTAGCTCATTAATATAACTGTAAAAACGTAATCAGACACATTATAACTTGTCCGGTGTCTGAATTATAAGTAATGAAGGTCTTTGACAAATTATTGGTTAGTATCATTATGTGCCTATTCGTTACAGTTGTAATTGGTAGCCCTCCGGTTTGTCTCTATAAGAATTTTTGTTTGAGCAGGCTTACCTACTTTCAGCAAAACACGTTATGAAATACCATTAAGTACTATATGGCTAGGGTTGCCAACTTTTTTTACAAGAAATAAAGTATATTCGGGTCTATGAAGAATATTAAACAGTATTTTAGAAAAATGAACAGTATTTTATTTATTGAGTGTTTTAAATACATATTTTTTAGAGTTTCTTGCACAACTTACTAATTTACAATCTTTTTTAAAAACTTTATACGCCTCATCACAATAATAATTATAACTGAAATTAAAATAAATGAGGAGCTCATTTTTTATTAAATTAATAGATGCTCTATTTCTATCCTCCCGCCACTTAGCATTCATTACTGAAAAAACTCTTTTAGTAAATGCTGAAGTGGCGGGAAATGAGTGACAGTCTTGAATATTTGACATTAACAGATTCGTTCAGAAACTCAGTGTGATTTGTTTGTGGCTGCGCTGCACTGAGCAGTAAGCGCCCTCTGACTATATAAAAACAATACTTTTTGTGTTTGCATTATGATGCTGAAAACAGTATTTTGTATACTTTATTTCTGTTCAACAGTAAAAAGTACAATTTAATGAAAAACAGTATAATACTGTTGAAAACAGTATAGTTGGTAACCCTATATATGGCATCGTAAAAAATGTTACATTCGTTAAAAGTAAAATAAATGTAATCACAGTCAGTGTTTTAGAGCCAACAAGACAATAACTTGACTTGTCTACAAACACACACGTACGGCACCAAAGTATTCTTCGCCATATTATAAATTAATATTAAGTACTCATATTTTGAATATGTAGCAAAAAGTGTCATAAAAAGTACATCAACTACGTACCGACGTGTAGGCTAGGTGTGAATACTGTACTTATTCATGTATGTAGACACCTACCTATGTGTGAAAATAAATGTTTTATTAGCGATCCGTCTACAGATGGTCGCGTGCTGACTGACACAACGAGCTACTTCTTAAAACAAGTACAGTCGAACAAGCCATTTGGAATGCAGGCAGCTAACTAGCACCTACTATTCTAGTGTGCAATTCTTTTAAATCACTCTAAATAGGTTTCAAAATTATTAGACAGCACAAGCTTTAACAGTTAACACAAAATAACAATGAATGGCAATGGAGCAGAAAGATATTATTGTTGTTTATAAACCAAACAGCCTGTTCGACCGTACATTACTAAACGCTATATTCATACGTACATTCAGTCTATTTCCCAAAGGAGACAACAGAGACTAGTTGCCAGCTGTCATTCCTCCACACTTTACGGATAGCAGTATTAAGGTGGAGCCAGGACAACGGGGACATCGCGGTGTGCTAATTACAATAATAACGTATTTAACCAATAAAGGTGTAGCTCGATATTGTAGGACTTTGTCGACAGTCATAGTAGGGAAGATTAGAGACTAGATCATTTCGATCGTATACACGTGCAGTTTTGTATGAAGTAGCTTTCTTAAACCGACGGAAACATAGCAACAATCTTGTGTACTAAATTTCTGTATAAGTTTTGTTACAATATCTCGTGTATTTTAGGACATTGAACAAATCGTAAATAGTAACAGTTTGCTGAACACTCACTTAACAATACAGTATTGACCTATTTCAAAGTAATGGCCGCATAGCCTTTCCTAAGCGACGGAACGAGCATGAGGTGCAGGAGTGAGAGTTCAAGGCTCACCTCCACTCATTCCAGTACTTAAATAATAAAATATTGCGTCAGTAACTTATATGTCAAAGAAACTTCAGCTAAATCAAATATACCGTATTTGGTTTAGCTGAAGTTGGGCGCAGCTATGTGTATGTTCCGAACGTTTGCAACAAAAACGTGAATGTTACGTTTCGTTTTGAACAAATAAGTAGTGAAGGGTCAATACTTATTCGTTTATTTTAAACGAGGTACCTATCGCCTACCGGTGTACGTGATAGGTACCTTGTTTGAACAAAGCATTACCCGGAGGTTTCTTTGAACTAACAAGAATTCGGGGGAAAAGAAATGATTGTCAACCCTAGCTGTAGGTACTATTATACGCTCATTGCTGACATAATCTTTGAGGATAGAAGAGATACATATTCTTGTAAATATTAGTAACATTTCGTAGAATATGTAATACCTAATCTATGAACCAATTACTTATTACAATTGGTTATTCATACAGAAAGCAATTTACATTCGAAACAATAAAGTAGCAATTTGTAGAACCCGTCTGTCGTATCTTAGTCGTAAACGTTCTGTCGTATTGAATACGACATAAACGGAGCTTCGTATCACTTTCATATTTATTCGCGAGGCTGTAAAAGCGTTATTAACATTTTTACGTTGTTTTGGCACGGGGCGTCACCTTGTGTGTTTATAACTCAATTAAAGGTTTATTCACACCAGCCATGTTTTTTGATCCAGTATATTTTATCTACATAAGTGCACCATAAAGTGTACTATTTTAGTAATCATCTGAATTGCCCGCCGCGATATCAAGCTAATGGAGCCTCTAAATAATTAAAATGTAGAAACCTGACTGCGTAAAATGCGAACTAAAAAGAGGGAAGATGATGATTTCAATGAATTCCACAAGTAAATATGTCTCCGACTACAACTATTTTCATTCAGTTGGGTACGTCATCTTCTCTCTTTTTCGATATTTAAGATATCGATTTTTAAGTTTTATAAAGAAACAGAGATTTTCAATTATTATTTTTTTTTAAATAAAACATTATTCGACATTTATTTTATTTCGGCATTATTATTTTTATCCACTAGGATATTTATTTATTTTAAGAGATAAGCTATAAATAAATGGAGCCATTCGTCTAACTGTAACTAGATATATTCCATTCAATAAACAATCAGACAAATAACGTTCCAACGCTATCGTTATTTCAATGTTTGCATGTAATAAGCTCCGTTGTTTGACGATTAATATAAAGCAATGTAAACTAATAACTATGTATATATAAAATATCATTATTTATTACAAAATGCAGTCATTTCAATAATATACCTAACATTATAACTACGGCTATTTGCCGTTATGTTTCTAATGCTATAATAAATGCAGTGTAGGTGTTAGGTGTTGGCTCCCCAGTGCTCATATATCCGATGCCTCACTTTAGAATATTCATATTGTATAGTTATAACGTGTGTACCGTCAACTGACACAAAACGTGTTGCCGAGCTGCCACAAGTTGGGTCGTTCCGCGCAGATGGCTGCTGTCGACTGCGGCAAACAGCTTCGATACCAACCAGTGGTTACCAATTACTGCTGTTCCAAACTGTTCTCGAACTAACTTTGTAGCGGGGTGCAGCATTGTACGTCTTCAAGAACTTTGTCACCGCGTGCTATCGCGCTAATTAAGTAACAAGTCATTCTGCGCACATTTGACATAAGCGAGCAGAAGGTGATCAAGTAATCATTAAAAAAACTTTGAATTATTTTTTAACGCTTGAGTTCTCAATTAGTGACAGTTCTTAGATACTGTCTGTCTATCAAAAATCATAGTGCGTACCTACACGCAAGTGACGCAAGTAGAATTACACATTAACTCAAGTGTAAGCAAGGATTCGCGAACACGAATTCAATTAGATTCTCCGCGCAATTACAATGCTAATAGAACGCCTTAGTGCGACTAAAAGCACATAATTCGATCAACTCTAAAGGAGTCCTGATACGCGGGGCCCGGAATAATGCGAACACCCGAAATTAACGATGATTTACGTGCGAATGGGACTTTGATGTCGAGACAATAGGCTCCTGAACCCTCTGTAACGTGTAAATCATTAATTTTACTGTAATAATTGAACATAAATCCTAACTAAATAATGCGGATTTAGTGTTTCTATGGCAGGGAGCCAACAATGGTTAGAGCGGGTACACGACTTTAAATCGCATTAGTTTGTCGCGAGTGCGTCGTCCACAGAGTCGCTCGCTGCTTAACGACCGCCTAACTTCGGCCGTTTCCTATGGATTTTTTTTTATGTTTCTCATTGATGGGCGACCGTTTATGGTTAACGTCTGTCGGTTAATCGTGCAACTTGCTGATAATGTACTTTAAAACTATACGCGGATAAACTCCGATATTTCGCTGTTGTTGTATCTTTCAGATGTGACACCTGCTCCCCAAACGCTACTTCAGTATAGCTCAGCATTGTTAGGCGCACGCGGAGGATTTGGTCGCAGGCTGTTCAGTAATATTCAACGTTACCCCATAAGGAAATGTCACAAACAAAGCGTCCCTCCCACAGAGACACGCTGCAATTTATCACATTTTACAAACGTCTTCAAACAGCGCCATAAACCTTCCCTGCTGTACGTACTTTATTTTATGATTCACTTACTCAGTTTAGGCTGTAATCAAAATGTTGATGTTCGTGCATGCGCGCGAGTTTATTGCGCGTGTATTGTTTTCTTCGTGTCGTAAAACAGACATAGGCATTCAATTCAACCGGCCGTCTCCTGGCAACCGACGGGAGGCTGCGGTTGCGGTTTTGTTTGAATTGCATTCTGAATAATGTATGGTGCTATCATTATTTGACCGTATTCGTGACGTCGTTGTTTCCGAAGTTCACGCCAGTTTCAGTCAAATTGTTTTAACATTATAAAACTCTATAACGTTGCCACTTTAAAATACCTACTTCGCAAATAAAACTGTTTAGCATTTAGGAACGTGGGATACAGGGTCGATTAATGTTAATAGATCATCACTAAGTACTTCGCCGAATAAAGTTTGTAGAAGCTCTAGGATATTATTGTTAACGATGTTCTACGAAATAATTGCAAAGCTTAAACTTTAGTTTGAGGTATCGTTAATTCAGATAACAAGTACATTCCAAGAGTTTGAATGGATGCTTGTTTTAAAATATTAACTTTACGTCTGCTGTTATGAATGGAAGTATTTGGGTCGAGTGGATCTTCGCCCACACCTAACAACACAATAACTCTACCAAACTTTATTGTTATAACATATCTACTAGTCCACGAGGTACTATACAACAAACTTTGTTTTAAATTCAAAGAAATACGGCATTGTCTAAACGTGATCGTGAGCGAAACCGCCGCGAGGTACACAACGGGTGCTAACGACACCTTCCTAAGCCGAAAGCAGTGTAGCCAACCCTACAGTTTTAACTGTAGATCTATAGTTTTTTCGATATCTTCACAGTTTTTAGTTCAGACCTCCAAATCTACAGTTTTTTTCTATATGATGCTAGCGCCTCTATTTTATTTGCTGCGTATCCCATACCAACTCGATTTTAGCAAAATCTACGCTAATTTGATAAAAATATGTACGATTTTAACCCTATTCTTGGCACAAAGGATAAATTTGATACGTTATACTTTTCAAAAATCTGGAGACATACACATAAATGTTAAGTATAATTCTTCAATATTTAAAAAAAAAATTGCCCTGAATAAAATAATTTAATTAAACTGAAAACTAAGAGGATGTGCAAATTGAAAACGAAGCAGTATTAGTGGAAATAATGGAAAATAAAAGAAAGTATTATTTTTTTGCTTTATTATGTGGTTTTATTGATAATTCAAAATAATAAAGTTATTAAATAGTTCAAAATAAGAAAAGCTGTAGATTTACAGTTCTTTAAATAGAATTTTACAGTTTTCTACAGCTTTATAAAAGCCTATTTGTAGTTTTAGTCTCGGTTGGGGTTGGCAACACTGGCCGAAAGTTACATGACCTTGCTGTCATTGCAAAGAACATGACAATGTACATAACTTTCGGCTACGTTAGGCGTGTTTTAACATCCGTTGTAACAGATTGCACCATGATGACTTCAAACATGGCAGCTCAGTTGAAAGGAAACTTGTACAAGGTACAAAATTCTTTCTGTCGTTTGTGTAAAGTTGCTAACTTGACGAATATTTTTTTTTTGTTCTGCACCATGCCTGGAAATCTGGCACCGGAGATATAAAAGGTCAAAGTTCCAACTTTTTGCGCGAAAATAAGTTTTACACACTTGACATAATTTACGTTTTTAATAACTCCACGACCCTAGTACCTACTGTCGCACCCGTGAGCACAATGTGTTGCGCGCGTTACATTGCGCGCTCCCACAAACTGTCGTGTTTTCCACCAAAAAATAAAAGTCGTTTCCCAGCAATCATTTTCGTCGGAGGTCCGAAACCGAACTCCTCGAAATAAATACGAAATTTGATATTCCAGAGTAACTGTTAGAATTTAAGATCTTTACAACCGCTCTGGGTGAAAAACGGAAAAATACCGTGAAAGAATTTCCTGCTATTCAAAATTAATTTTAACGTTTGACCAAATAATAAAAACAGAAACCTTAGAATGGTTCTTTGAGATCCCTTTAATACGATTGGGCGTGATTGGGCTGTTGGTCTGTTCGTCGTCCGCGCTACGTGCCGTCTACGCGCGACCTTGGCGGCGTAGTATTTGTGGCACGTTTAGGCCGGTATACACTATCCCCGAGAGCCACGCCTTCACTCCGCCTCCCGGGTCTCTCGGGGCTCGCCTGACCGCTCGTGGATGTTCATTCATAATTACACCAAATGTCACGTCGCGAGTACTAGGCCGTATTGCCCGCGGCACACGTTTTTACATTTTTTTATAGAATTAATGGTTTTGTTTATCTATCTATGTTGTGTAGTAGTAGATACCGAGATTCGACCCACGCTTTTAGTTTTACATATTATATACCTACTAGTAATTGGCTCTACAAAAATATTTAATAAAATAGTCAGCAGCCTTCTTATCTTATTTCTCATTTTCAATTTCTTTGTCTGACTCACACAGGAGCCTACGTTCCTCTAATAATCTTCTATTTAGCTGTCCTTCTCATACTTCTGATTTCTTTCATTTTTCTTTTCGTATTTAGGCTATTCTTTTGTTTTCGACATCAGGAGCCACCAGTCGGTACGCATTCTTTCAAGCGGAAGTTGCAGATTTAACAAATAGTAAGAGTAGTCTCATAATCTTTCTTTGTAGGTATTCTAACTCCGACTTGTGGATATTTCTATTTATTGATGTTATTCTTTTGAGTTTCTTTTATAATCTCGAATTTTGTGGTTTTACGCTAGCACAATAATTCTGTACCTGCCGTGTTATCTCTACACTGTTGACTGGTAGAGAATGCCTGAGGCATTAAGTCCGCCTTTGTACATTTTTGTTGCATAAAGTTTAAATAACTAAAGACAGCAAAATTTTAGTACAAAAATATGTTAAAGTTAGATTTTAAATATGTAGGCAGGCGCGAAGCTTTGATAAAATAAAATAACCGATGTAATAATTGAACAACTTTTATATTTTAACATCACTTTATGTTCAGACTGACTGTATCTGGACCTGTGTAGGTACTGTAAACAAGTACTTACAGTGAGTTAGTTAGATGATAAGTTGATATAGATGCAAGCATATCTTGCTATTTCTTCAGAAATTGTATAACTGTAGGCACTAGAACTCACAGAAATATATATCGATATCTCAACTGTTCTGTCATCAATAGCTGAACTAAATACGCAGTAAAGCCACTGAAACTCATCCACATGGTTTGGAGACATTCCGTGAATGTCCGGAACTGTCCGGCTAGCCGTGCCGCCGCGCGACATCACTTGTCACCACTACACAATTAGATACAGTACACTGACCGCTTATTACTCATCGAGAAACATTCAGAAAATGTAGCCTCTGTCAGTCACGTCTAAGACACAGTTTCTTTACATAATATAGCGTGATGTAACAAAATAGCGGCCGGTGTTCTGTACCAAGTTGAAGATGGTGCAGAGTGAAAACGATTAACGTATACGATAGTGACGGAGGGTACTCACTCGATCGCATCACGTTTTAGATAACGCCTACTCAAGTAGCAACAGCACACACGTGTCGCTCAGCATTCTCATAGTTTACAACATATACCTCATGTCACACTACCTACGCTACCTACCTATACGTTAGGACAGACACCAGACGGCTTTTTGTTGACACGGAGTCTTGAAAAGTTATGTCATGTTTTCTAACATTATTTTCTAGAATTACGTTTATTTTTTGCGTGTTCTTCGCCTAATGATAACAATGTTACCTAATATAGGTATGTGCTTAGGTAGTCTTGTTCATTCTTGAAAATAAAAGGTATAAAAAAATATTAAAGTTATATTATTATAAAAATTAATCAATGCAACATGTCCAGGAGTACCTTTACTTGGGCCAAGTAGTCTCTTTCCAGGCGAGGCAAGACAAAGAAGTCGCAAAACGAACCGAAAATGCCTGGAAGAGCTACTGGTCCATGAAAGAGTTATTTTAAGGTGATTTGCCCATGGCGTTAAAACGCAAGCTCATGGACATGTGCATTCTCCCCGTTTTGACATATGGCGCACAGACTTGGTCTTTGACTAATTCTCAGAAGTCCAAAATCAAGGTTTGCCAACGAGCAATGGAGCGCAGTATACTAGGTGTTAAATTAACGGACCGAGTTCGAAACACGATACTGCGCTCTAAAACAGGGATAGCTGACGTGGCTCAAAAGGTTGCTCAACTTAAATGGGACTGGGCAGGACATGTCTGCCGCATGTCGGACAAACGGTGGGCCCAAATAGCGCAGAACTGGTGTCCTGAAACTGGGAGTCGGGGCCGCGGGGCCGCGACGAAGGAGATGGCGGGACGAACTGGATGGATTTCTCCAAAACTGGAGGGATGAGGCACTGAATCGGGAAGGATGGAAGGAGTGGAGGGAGGCCTTTGCCCAGGAGTGGGACAGAATAGGCTAACAAAAAAAAATAAAAAAAATTATTCACTGAAATTACAATTACCTCCTATTTTGGGTACAAAAGATAAACTGTCAAGTTTAGTCTTTCTGGTAGAGGTGTTGGGGTCTCCCTCCGCTCACGTTTACTAAGAGTACCGATCATAACAAGTTCTACTGGAGTCACGAGTGCACTACACATGATAAGTTGGGTGTTCTATTGACCACCAGTCCGTATTGCGAAGTTACTTTCTAGAAGCTACGGAGCTCCAAGAGCCGGGTGTCACATTTATAAAAATATCGCCGATTCCTTCAAGTGTCGAGTGTACCAGACCCGCCGAACCCTCCAACAGTAAGAGAAATTATCCTGCGTGTACCTACTACCTCTTGTCTATCATAAATAAAACTTCACATAGGCATAATGAAGTTGTATCTCAGTAAACACACATCCGTTGCGGTTTATCCTCGAAACGTTTTCTTGTTTGAAATTCAACAAAACCTCAAACACGTTATCTCTGTACTGTACTAATATAAATAAAAATAATTATAATACTCTGAAAAATACGCTTTGAAGAAAGTTATTTGCGCCTGTTACCTGGTACCACAGGAAGCTTTGACATGAATTGGAGCATTGGAGGATTACCGTGTTTGAATTACTTCGAATGAACGAACAGATTTGATGTACCTACATATTGTATTCCAATCTTAATTTGTCTTCCATCGGGAAGTAAAACAAAGCTGGTTGTCGAATGGAGCAGGGAAGCCGTTGCCTTACATTAGGTTAATGATTGCCATAGAAACAAGTTATAAGGAATTTCATGATGAGTTGGTTTGGTTGAGTACCTCCCAGCCCATTCCGCACCGCGGCCTGAATATTCATAAATCCAACACGACACAGACGCTAATCTGTCAAGTGCTGCTTACATACGTTACATTTAAATCCAATGTATTAATTCTTGATGCCAGATGATTTGGCGCCACTCGACGTTTGGAACATTAGGCAGCTCGGCGGCCAATCTCCAGTTTATTAAAATGGAATCGCGAGATTAAAGCTTCCGCGGGTAAAGAGGCTTATTCATGTTTAATTAAAAATTCTTTGGGTCCCTCTCTCCCCCCTTTCCCGGCGGACTCGCGGGCTTTACAGAGCTCAGTTTATTTGGGTAATAAGATATCGTAGAGATAATAGATTTATCTCCGCTAGCAACGGTCTTAGTTCTGGATAATCGTGTTAGAGCCGAGGCGTGATGGCAACGTGGCAATCTTATTATTCTTAAAGTATTATGTTATATTGGCAATTTCATAGTTATTGCCTCTTAAGGCACAATGCAATTACTCGCAGATTTTATTATATAAGTACATATATTTGTTAGGAAAAGAGTAAAACACAAAGGTTACGATGCCATACAAATAGTTGAGATGATGTGTGCGTCATGTCGACTCGAATAGTGTTGAAAAAAAGATTATTGTCCTCATAACATTGTGTAATATTTTTTCCTTACTTATCCACTTTGATCCTTATGCATTTAGCCACAATTATTCCACAGATCAGATACATTATTATCTTATCTATTCTTAATTAAAAGAATTGTCAAGTTCTGTGGCGTCGCACAACACTACCGCCCCTAAGATCAGCAGACAGTATGAAACGATTGTGTGAAACACGTATGTGCGACGGCTGGAGCGTATGTACTATAAGCCAATTAAAAGTTAGTCGCCGTGCGGGGCGCCGTGTCTCTTGTTTCTCTGCACGGTTGCTATGGCGACAAGGTGGCGGTGCGATATGGCTTTTGCAGTCTGACGCTTATTCTCATTTTATGCATATCTTATGCGTGAAACATGTGGCTATCGAAGACCCTTAACAGAGAAAACAACAAAATGTTTCACTTATAGTTGGAGCACCTGCGCAGTGTATATCGGCCTTGCAATGCAACTCGTAGCTTCCTGAAACACGTGGATCTATTAGAATCCAATATTTTATTTAGATTGGATCTACTATAAAGTACCTTATTATTTTATAATTCTAATTGATTGGAACTACTTAACTTATTAATTTCAAACATTTCTAAATCGCTCTCAATCTTTTGTTCCGATCAAGCGAAGCATCCCAATCTTCTTCGTAATTTAACTTTGACAAACTTCGTTTAGTCAATCATTCGCTCAATTTAGTTCAATAACCCGCTCTAAGAGGACACTGAATACACAGTTATCAAGTGATCAGCTCAACCGACAGTAAACGATTAACTATTCTGTACATACATATTTATATTTGTAAAAATAATTAGGCACAAATCCTGTCGTCGTTTAATAACTTTTTACAATTAGGTACTACTTTTTCAAATTTTGAGTTACCTGGATTTTCTTCGAGGAAATATAGTAAACTCCTATCCTAATCAAATATAATTTCAAGCAAATTTTATTTGTTGGAAATGGCAATACCGTTAACGTTTACGTTTACAATGGATTCCTCGGAGTGCGCACTTCAAACACATTTGTTCTACAATCGGGCGGCGTCACGCCACTCGCTGAGTATTGTCGTCGCAAACGATTAATTTATTATTAAATTCACGTCTAAAAGAACACTCAAAGTAAATGTCTAATTGAGTGTTGGATACATATCAGAATATCGAAAGTCAAAACGTCGAAAATCAAAATATCGAATGTATCATAATATCGAAAATCAAATTATCGAAAATCAAAATGTCGAAAATCAAAATATCGAAAATCAAAATAATGAAAATCGTCACGTTTTGTAAGCGAGCGAAGCGAGCTCGGGACTTAGGGCACCCCGACTCGGACAGGTTAGGTTAGGTTAGGTTAGTTACCAGACCCCTTCGTGGTTATTTTTTTTAAACCACCAGAAGGAGGAGCCCCGCGCAGGCGGGGCTCCGTAGACCGAGGTTTCGTCGACTACAGCCCGTAATGTGTGTAAAAGACGCAAGCAGAGTAGATGACGTGCGGGCAGGTAGACAGTACGATCATATGAGCATTCGATGTTTTGATTTTCGATATTTTGATCGTTCGATATTTTGTTTTTCGATATTTTGATTTTCGATATTTCGTTACTTGTATTACTTCTAGGTGAGCCTGAACTCATTAGAAATTAATACAAAAATAAAAAGAACTAACACCTCGTACCTTTTGTACTGAGGTCGCATCAGTGCGCGTTCAGCCTTAAACTTGCCCTTTAGCATTTACGGATAAATACCTTCAGGATATTTCCAAAAGATCTAGATTCGTTAGGGATTTCGAAAGGTTACAATTTATATAAGCTAATACCATAGCCGTGTCTACAGCTAGTGTCAGACGCGTCGTGTTCCGAGTGTGAAATACGATCGCTGCTCGTGTAGCCAGGCCTACACTACACACTAGTCATCACAGATGAAACGTTTACAATCAAAGTACCTATGTAAAGAATGGAAGGGTAAAGAAAATACATTAGACTACTATTTACATTTACACAAAGAGATTTTAAGATCGTTTGTATATTTAGATGTCTTTAAGATACAGCATGGCTCGTACCGTCAGTAATACAGTGAATGTGTAAAGAGAGTCATCTTCTGCTAACATCTGCCATACGCGTTTATTAGGACGCAGTACTTCAATTACCAGAAGGTTTAGTCTTCTGGTAATTGAAGTACTGCCTGAAGGCTTTCATTTTAATGATGGAATTAGTATCTCTTGATACCTTATGTAGTTTAAGAACTTAGTTTTATTATACTAAATTAAGAAATGTGTGTAACTGTTAGTTTTCTCAAAATAAATAAATAAATAAACTATTAATTATCAGTGTAATCTGAAACCCTTAATTATTGAATTAGAGAATTTAACATATTTCCCAAATGACCGCAATTTTGATAATAAGTTCTCATTTTTATAAGCACTTCCGCCCCGCAGGATCACCTGGTGGACTCCGAGCTCCTCTGTGTATGACGCCCCGCTCGCGACACCTCACGTCAGTGGGACACGTGCCACCGCCACCGGGGCCGTATTAATACATCCGACACCACTAGCATGTTGCTTCAATATTGTGATGCAAGCACTGCCCCTATTGACGGCCATTTTTATTGCTCATACAATGTTTTAAAGATATAAAATGGGATTTTAATGTGTTGGAACGATTACTTTTGTCGTAAAATGAAAGTGCAAGGTTCGATACATATCAAGTTTATTTATTTATTTAATGCACAATGTACACAACATAGTTTACACGCTAGGCTTAAAACTAGCGAGTACATGACCCTGTTTTTGAGCTTGTTGCTTATGAAACACTTGACTGTAAACCATTTTGGTTCACACACGTTCACTCTGTAGTGTGAGGCATCAAATGTATCAGCCGAGAGCTTCCAATAATACCACTACGGAATTTTACGAAATAAAAAATAACAACTGTCTTATAATGCATTGCAACTTTTAAAAGAAAACGATTAGGAACGGAAAAAAGAAATATGAAAAGTCGACCGAAATAATCCAAAGTGCCACACTTTGACAAACTGAAAGTGTCACAACTGCGTTTACATTAGCTGCGTTTTCGTCGGAGCCACTCGAGTTGGCGACTGTACTTCGTCGTCTGAACAAACACTTCAGTCGGCGAGTGTCCCTCATTGTCTGTGCTAATATTTTCAAATGGTGCTAAAACTGCGCCCGCGTGTTTTTGTGAAGGTTTTCAATAGCACGTGACGCGGCGGAGACGTACTCGTCGACACGCTCGCGGTGAACACGGTGCTGGTAAAGAATCGAAGAACCTAGCCGCGGCACGGTACAAAGTTTGTTTATCTTATATATCGTTTTGAATTCTTGAGGCCATTTTAATTTGTTATTGTTAAGAAATAACTTGTTTAATTTAATGACACGACATGGTGCGTAGCCGCAGGGGAGAGAAAGGTTTCTTCCCGCGCACGCCACGTAACACGCTGTTGTTGTTGGAAGTTTATTTTACTTATAGGTATCATACGTAACAATAACTTAATAACTCATCAATAAAAACATCCAATGTCGTGTTCGTATAATTTTCAATAAGAAATATGTTTATTAAACGTTTTAATAAAATCTCTTAAAAATTGAGTGATTCAATTAAACAGCTCCTAAGGCAGTTCAGCTTAAACTGGAATGCTCTTCTTTTCTCTACAACCAACCAGCGAGGCTGGAGCCTGCGATCACACTAACGGAATATTATTAATATTATTGATAGACTAAGCAGCTGGCAAAAGATAATTAATCATATACACAAAAAACTTGCACCTACATAGATATAATTATTATAATACTATGCTTAGTGTCACACATCTAATGGAGTATTCATTCTTTATTTAATAAACAAAAAAATATTTGTAAAATGACAAACAAGTTAATATTTCTAGAATTGTATGTGTGAGGCCATATTACATAAGCTGTACAGTTAATCCAGCACTTAACAATACATGGGTGCCATTTTATAGCGATTGGATTACTTTCAAGTATTTCGTAGACCGTAGCATTCGCCTACGCACGTAGTCGTAGAGGCACACATGCGTAGCGGCGTAGCGCTACGCGGCCACAGCGGTGGGCCCGTGCCTCACTAATACCACTTAGGACGGCTTCCATTTATCATTACAATAGCGTGTCGGATACCACAATTAAATTAAATTTTAATTACCCTACATTACGTAAATTGGCAAATCGTGAAACATAAGAGCAAATAATCATAACATTAGTTGCAATCCGGCGCTATTAAGGGAACAAGCAATTATGTTGATTAAAGTTTATTGTAATAGTAATACATTAGCACCGGCTAATGTGTGGAATGTTCCGACAAGTGTACTGTTCCGAAACATTGAGAATAGATCTGCGTGGTGGGAGCGCTGAGGCGCGTACTAACACTGGAAGATCTTGGCAATAGGTCAAACTTTTTTCACGCATCACATGTGTATAATACACTTGAAAGTAATAAGAAATAAGTAAAATATAATAAAATTGCTAAAAAAACATTATTTATAAATTGACCAGGTTAAATTAGCAACTAGTTTGATTTTGTCTAGAATATGTGATTGTCGTATAGAGCAGGACCAGCATGGCCAAGCATGCTTATCTTCAATGTAATCCTCTAAATTGTAACATGCTTGTTAGCAAAGTGTACTTTCCCCCTTGTCACTCAGGCTTCCAGCTTTTACTCACCAGGCATCAGGCAACAATAAAGCTATTCAGTATAAAACAATCGGCACCTAAATTGTAAAAAAATATTGTTTCATTCGTGGGCCGAGCTCCTGACCCTAAGCTCAAAAATTCAATTAGTTAAATTGAATGCCGGTTTGATTACGTTCATTGTCTTACTAATTAATAATATGTTAGTGAAATGTGGTTGTTATTAGCTAGGGTGCACCTCCGCCCGAGCCCCGGGGCGCACCACCGGCGTGTTGTGTTATGTTCAATACGTATAGTGTTCCGGAATCAAGGTTTGCCATTAACTTGTTTATTCTATAACGTAATCTTTAACGTTCCGCCGACGGCACAATCCCGCGCGTTTTATAGCAAATCAATAAGAAGCCTTCGCGGGGACCGCGCGTATCGTCATATCCGAAACAAACTGACTGATCAGCTGTCATAACATGACGTCATTACCGTGCCGTAGTCATTGGCTGCGTATACTGACTTAGGTTAGTGAAGAAACAAATCAATAGAAACACCATCTATGTTTTAGTTCTCATTTATTTTGATAAAATACAGAGCTAAATTCAGATCCTTAACTCAATCGTATCACCTATTATGTATAATTTGCCATCAATGCTCGATTACTTAAAGCTTAGTTAAGTTTCAACTGACCACAGTTTAAACTAACACTCTCTTGTGTCGAGCCGTGCTGTCACAATTATTACTAAGTAGTAAGTATTCACAATTGGTTCTAAGAGCCACGAAAGACGACTGTAGAAGACGAAAATATCCATGTTGACTGTAACTACGAACACAGTTCCCCCTCTGCCGTCTGCCTACATCCTGAGGTAACAATAACGCAACACATTGACATTCCCTCATCCCAACATGTTATTTACTCTCGCATCGACACAAATCTCATCAGAGGGTAGGCAGAACAACAGACTAGTATATATTACGTTTAATTGCGGTACCACCGTAGCATGACTAATGTTCTTAAGGAAACGTACAAACCAAGTTATGTGTCTCTCTGATGAGGTAATGTTGCTAAATGTGTGTGGAGTCGTGTGTGACCAGCTTTATCTCGTTTACAGTAATACACGAAAATATGCTTGCTATTCATGTTACATGTGCCTGAAAAGGTATAATACTAATTAAATAGTGTCCAATATTTAATTTTCTATTTTAAAGCAAAATAATTTGGTCGCAACATACACAAGATCACTCGTAAGTAGATGTTAAGTTACTTTTTCTGGTACGTACCTTATACGTTATTTTAATTAAAGATTGTTAAACAAAAAGTCTACCATTTAACCATGCACTACGGAGAACAATCACACGAACACACGACACAGGCCTCCATCACACTAGTCACTAGGTGGTGGTTCACTACGAGCTAATACTAATTCTATCTCGGTATACAGAGTGTCGGTAACAAGTTGCTGCTCTATTTGCTACTGATAACGGCCGATAACAGCGCGCTGCTAATCCGCTTCCCTGTTAACCTAATTACAAACTAATATTCATTAACACAAATACATACTTTAGCACAGCTCTAGAGAGGAAACGCGTTGTGCAAGGCCTCGGAGCTACCTGGCGTAAAAAATATACTCCGCTGCGAGTACTAGCAGAGTACTAGTATGAGAGTTAGGGAAGAGGGAGTGCACCTGTGTTTTCGTACACACTTGTGCACTATAATATCACCTAAGTCTAGTCTTCATTGTGATTGGCCGCCGGGAGCCAAGTCGGTCTGTTGGAGCCTTGGAGGCATGGTTCTGTTTCCAAAATGTACGCTCGCGACTTGAGCAGCTGTATGCAATTAATTGGATGTACGGGTCGCAGCACAAATCTGTGAGACAACATTTATTTGGCAGTGCTTCTCCCAGTTTACATCCTTATTTACGGGTTTTAGAGCAACATTATTTTATTTTAACGCAAAGTAAAGTCTACCTAATAAAAGCTTGATTTTGATAGATAAAAACGTTACAAAAGCTTTTTGTGTCGTATTATCGCCTGTCAAAAAAGATGTAGGACAATGAATGTCAATCCTAATACTCCGCTCGGCAGTCCACAGTCTACAGATTAGAGCGCACAATACAATCCTAATTTTCCGACATCGCACGTGCCACGCGAACTGCAAAGTCGTATCAGAAGGTCTTCGTTTCATCATATTTATTTCGTAGTAAGTACTAATATTTTTCAGTTACTGCTTTTGTCGTTTCGATGTCGATGCCTATTCGAATCTAACGTTAAAATACAACTAATGTTAACTTCACCTGCCTTCCATTAAGACAAGTGAGTTTCCTGTGTTTCAATGTGGAACTTCTGAATTCAACAATTTCGTTCCCGCGGTCACGAAGCGTCGGCGCGGCAAACAATACATCGCCGCGTACGCTCCCCCCCCCCCTCCCTCCCCCCACTGCTACTTCTCCGTCAACACGCCGGCCATTGTTTTACTTGTAATTAAAAAGTTCGGGAGCAAGTTCAGCGCCTCTCTCTAAAGAACAAGGAAATGAAAACATAAAAAATGATTTTGTAAGGTTTCAGTGACCGACGCTGAATGTTAACGAGCGTCGCCTGTTTGGCGGTAGTACGTATTGTCATTGAAATAACATTCTACAACAATGTTACAGATATGCTCATTAAAGTCGCTATCACGCTTTCAGTATTAAAGTCTTTGATTATAATAAAAAAGTATAAGAGGTGTGATTTGAATAACGAATGGCCAATCTGTGTTTCAAAGCAATAATCATATTTCATTATTCGGCTCTTCAGATATAATTTACAGGCCTTTATGAAATCGAGACAAAGGTTTCTACGACGTTGTATTGAGAATACTAATAGTTCAATTATTTTATTCACTATGCGTTGACACCGACTTTTGACGGTGTAATAATATTTTATGATAGTATATTTGCCATACATACTGGATGGCACAAAACTACATACATATTGTGAGCTCGCATGTCCACTCTGCGCATGTCAAGTAGATAGGTATCCCAAGTGCGGCTCTTTGGTCGTAACGATAAGACGAGCGAATAAACCCGATCCAATAAGGATCGCCACACACAGACCGCACCGCTCAACTGTTCATAAACTTTAGGATCCTCATTCACTGATACAGATTCAAGTCAGATGTATAAACCTTCCACTGCTTACGCAGAGTTATTGCGCAAATACTGCCTTGTATATCAGTGTCATAGGATTGAATGTATTGTATCGGCACATTGGTATTAACCTACTCTCTTTTGTTTTATTGTAACAGAAAACTATAAATAGGGAAATACGTAGTCATAGTTATGAGCTATTTCAAATGATGATTTTTTTTTTGCGCTCTTATTCGTTACGGCACGTCCTTTATTATAATGCCGACTTATGATACCGAGAAGAACTTAGAAGGTGAGCCTTTTACTGTTTCTAGGACAAGCTGACCTGACAGAACAGTCAACTTGTTAATTGTTGCAAAGAGCGGCAACAGTTAGCTTACCATTAAATATTGTCGGGTCGGAATATCTACGATAGTCGCATGTTGCAAATTGTCACAAGCTGGAGGAATCTTAACATATTGGTTTTAGCCAGGATCTAGTTTGGTGAGGTCAGAGCGGTGCCTTCCAGTAAATACTGTTATTAATTTAGGCAGACTGGAAGCTGCACGCAACGTAATTGCTGAAGACTAAACCAACATGATTCACGAAGGCAGATCGGAAACTTGGGATATATTCATTGGAGTGCCGAAGAAGTTTGAGAATATTATGTAAAGAGTATACCTAAGCACAGATGAAATTGACTAATTCCTCTCTAGTTGTTTTCTGAGAACATTGCAAATCGTTACGGCAAACAGTTTTATTTCTCTGTAATTTCCATTTTATTAAGTATTTTTGTACTACGTTACTTTACTGCACATTACAATGACAGTAACAGAATGACTTCAATTACGTCTGCACTCATCTACATTTACAACATAGCCGACGTGTCGTCCGCGCTCTGTAGCGCGCATCACACCGCACTGTTTGTAACACTATAAACACAAGCGACTAAAAGCAGCGCTTCGCTCTCAACACTAATATTTATCAATCAAACACTAATGTGCTTTTAATTCCGCGTCTGTCCGTGTTACTAGGTCGCGATACAGCTAGCGCTTAGGTAGCCATGTAGGACAGTTGATCTTTGAAAAAGTTCATTTGGCATGATTGGACCGTGATGACGGGAGCCATAACAATCCTTGTCCATTCAAATATACAATAAACCAAATACTGATATTGCTATAACCAGTACACTAGGTTATTATTTTCAATTAATGAAAGAAAAGACAATTGAACAAATAATTCTCTGCATCGTTTGCATCTCGGTCTTGTTTAATTTAGAACAAACATGTCAAGTTACTCCAAAAAGAAATATATTATAAATAACCGGCTATCTTTTGTTGGCCAACCTCCCCCCTAAGATTATACAACTTCAACAAGAAGTATTGGGCGGAAAAATACACTAAACTTTCTTCCGTTTCTAACTTAAAAAGAAATCCTACACCTAACGTTCATAAGACGGTTTCCTTCCATTTCATTCTGTTCCAAAAGAGCGGTAGAATTACAAACAAAAGAACATCGTAACAAAGTTTGACTCATAATTTAATGTCATCAATTTATAACTTCTAAACGATTTAATATAACGTCCACTTTTAAACTGTTGAGGAACATCGCTATTTATAATTCAAACAATTTGGAAAGCTTGACCAAGGGGGCGAAGGGGGCGATTCCGCTAACTTTTAGGAACGATTGCAATCTAATCTCAGTCTCAGTCTGTCAAAAATGCCGCTTATTTAGCTACATTTTTTGACATTGATTGTCACTGAGATGAGATTGTGACTATATCGTTTTTAACAAGTAAAATTGGCCTTCTGAACTTAGCTTGAGTTGAAAGTTATAATAACAAAAACAAAAAATATACTAAAAGCACAGACATGGAACACTCCTGCAATATGCACTAGACTAGTAAAAGCTGGCGATTTCGGGGTTGTCTTGTGTTATTTTAACGTCGGAAAAATGCTGAGTCTTAGCTTAATTAGAGTAAACTAGTGTTTTGTTTTTATTTTTCGGATTTCCGGATTCTGGTAGTTACTTCTTGGTTATACTTATGGTTTCATTATAGGTACTTTGTGTTACTTATATCAATAGAGCAGTCAATCAAGACAAATAACTACAATACCACAACATAAATAAAATCTAAGCACTGTACACAAACACAACACAATTTTATAATAAAAACATAATTTATGAGTTTTAATGACATCGGAGGCTTAAGAGGAGGTCGTATGAGTGTGGCTTGTGATTACATGCAGTGCACGAGCGCTCAGCAGTGCGTGTGACGTCATAATGACAGGCTTACGTCCAGCCGCGAGTTGGTGATCATTCATAATGAAGTAGGTGCTGGAAGGTCCACTACGTGGCACAGTAGTCATAACGACAGTTAAGTAACAAATATTAAAGGATATAAAACTTTAAAATTTAGTGGCGGAAGTTAAGCCTTTTAAATATAACAAATATAGGCCATCTTTATTGAATCTTAACGGAATTTGTGAAGTAAAAACAATCTGTGCTGAAAAATGCTGAAAATATACAGTTTTACATGTCAAATTATTTGTTAATCATCCACTCGATTGTTAGTATTTATCTTTTCCGTATTTATGAACTTTCATGTAATATAATTCAAAGGTACCTACTGAACATCTCATTTCGATAGTATGAAGATAAATAGAAGCAATAATATTATAATGATCATCTTGTAAACTAGTGTACGTAATGCCTATTGATTGATATCTAAGTCACATAATTGGGTAGATGACACTATTAACCAATAATTCCAAGACATAACTTCTATAAAGAAACACTTTATTTTGGCCCTGAAAACCTGATTAATTTTCAAATCACTGTAAAATTGGATTTTTAACTGCTTTCAAATTAATAAATAGTTAGTCAATTGAGTCTGCACAAAAGTGACGTCACAGTTGAGTTTTGTTATACAAAATCTATGGGAGAATCGCGTTTTGACAGGTCATAAAAAGTACGTCAATTGATTGGTGGTGTCATCTACCCTATTACACATTTCGAATCGTATCAACTTTTCATGTAACCTTCGATGTGTAATTAAGTTACAAATAACTTTATCTCCAAAGTAATTAATAATTACATGATCAAAGGAAATCTCACTGATTACCCTTTACAATCACTAATAGTTACTCGAGTGAAGTAAGGCTGTAATTCCACGAGCGAATCCCCGAATAAACAAAGCTGAGCCATTAGCAACGTTTAGCTCAACACGGCTCGCAATAGAAGAGTTAATTTATTCGAACAAGCAGTAGTTTGTAACTCAGCCGGATTTAATTCGGTCGCGACGACCGAGCGATTTCCATGACGATGCCTACCGGTGTGCTCCAGAGCTATGAGACGAGCGACTAATGTTCATCGCGACACGGAAATTATTCCTTTGTGACAAACAATTATAATAAATGATAATTATAATCAAAGTCAAATCATTTATTTGTGTGAAGTACATTTGTGCAAATCATTCATTTTTCATGCCTTTTAATTGTCTAACTAATTGAATGTGACCATTAAAAGGTTCATTTGAAAGTCATATACAAGAAAAATAATTATATCTGGTTGCCCCTTCCAAAACGTAGTTTCGTTTATACTAGAAGAATGGGCAAGAAACTCCATAGGTGCTTAATATTTTAAAATAAATTGTTACTTTCCTGCATCGCTATCGCTATGACGGATTTCCTTAACGATAAATATAAAATATGGTCTCTTTCTAGGCTTAAAGATATACCACGATGTTAAGGGAAGAGTACATCTTCATCTATACTTCTATAGGAACTAATGTTACTAAGAGGAAAGATTAGATTGTTTGTTTGCATTGAATAGGCTCCGAAACTACTGAAACGATTTGAAAAATTCTTTCTCTGTTGGAAAGCTACACTATCCCTGGGTGACATAGGCTATATTATATAAAAATAGGGAGGGAGGGAGTGCTAGTGTTAAATATTTGGTTATAACACCTATCTGTAATGAGGTCCGCTTCCCGTCTGCACCTTCAACCAATCGCCCCTAAATTGTAACCAGTCGGTATAATGCGTCCGCTCCGGCGACGACGCGCGACGAGGCGTCGACGCGGCGCGTCCACTTTTCAGCTGTGCCTGTGGGTAATTGCCGGCAGCAGGGATGTTATACGTAGATCAATTCATAGAGCAGAATAGAATACTCTCTGTTGTAGGAACACCTAATTACAAATACGTAAAGCAAGTACCGTCGTTTAACGTAAACTAAGTCAGAGAGAGAGTGTTACTTTACTTAGTTTACGTTAAACGACCTCTTCCATTCGTATGGTCACTAGTGTCACAATAATAATGCGACTCAGATTCCTTCTCAAAGTAAACACGAAAATTGCAAAAAAAAAACTTGAATTACTCACGAAGACTGTTTGAGTTGATACCTTGAGCCAGCGTTTGATGTGACTTGTAACAACACAATCTGTGCAGCGAGGACACACTACCTCAGCGAATGATCCAACATTCCTGCCTTTGAATCCTAATTCATCGTCAGGTAGGCACAGCGAATGGGATCATTTGGGTGTATCAGCGTATCTGCGCGGTAACGTCTCGCTCTTTAGTGATAGTCTTTCGTTGTCGACGCCTGTTTGGATAAAACGATAGCAAGCGAGGACGATTTAGAAACTTGTCGTGTTTACAAATGTAAGCTTCTTATGGCAAGAAAGTTTTTATCTAGCGGGTTTTTTTTTATTTTTGGCATTAGAAACACAGTTAAGTAACAAAATTGCCGGGCAACAACTGGCCACACTATTACTCAACTTTGTTTAGTTTATCATGAACAGAACGATATAAAGCATGTTGCAAGCAGCATGGTTACCCACGGAAACTTGTTACTGCAATAACCTTGCTTTACGACTTTACTTTAGCTATTTTTACAAAGAGCTAAAAGCAGTAGCCGTTGTCTTGTATCCCAATGTTGATACCTTTACAACAAAAGGAATAAAGGCTTAAATAAAAATATTATGAAGTCATAACAAGACACATGGAACAACAATGAGGTATAATAAACGAGCGGCCATATTAACTGCTTGTTCTGTTTGTAAAAATATATAAATGATGAAAATATTAAAATGAATCATTTTCTTTCTGTTCGTTTTCCTGCTAGAAATATGAGGAAAATATCTATCTGTATGAAAAGGGCCACTCATTATTTCATAAAACCGGAAAGAGTAGAAGGGGGAGAAACAAACTGTGAGGGGACACTAAACTAACTAAATAATAATGAAAGGTAGATAAATTATAACAAAATAGTAAACATTTTATAATTAATTAATGTAATTTCTTTTTAAACGATAAAACTTTTCTCTGAGAGTGCATATGCGAGCGACACTAAATAGAGTGCAGATAAGTCATCTTGTTTGCGAAGCATGTTCAATTGCAATCGTCAGCCTGTCGAGTGCAGATGTGCATTTTCTCGTGGACCACCGTACTTACCTATAGATACCTTACCTACCTTACCTTTAGATATTATAGACAGATATTTAGCAGTAAACAGTTAAATTGTACGAGTATTCTGTATACGTCATTATGCATCAAAAGGATTACTTTAAGTGGGCAATAAATTATAAATATCGACGAGTAAATTCTACTTTTATTTATTAATTTAAGCTTTATGCAACAAAAGTACAAAGGCGGACTTACTGCCTTTACCTTTATTTGAGTTGTTTTAGTCTTAACAAACTGTTATCAAAATGCTTGCGGTAAACTAAACTGTCTTACAATCGTCGTATACCACAATAAGTGTACGTCGGTATTTATCCAAAGCAATAACTTAACGGAGGTCTGACAGAAGTGTTTCCATGCTTTAAGAGCTGTTCAATAGTAATTAATGCGAACAGAAGCCACTCCAATCACAACCGAGGACTCAGACTCGTGGTACTCTTCCAACTAAATCTATTTGCTGCCATTGTCTGACAGCAATGGAGGGGCGAGGAACAAGCGCCTCCCCCTCCCCACGCGCCCCGGATCTTGTTCCTCTAACAATTATCCGGGATAGGTTTACATCCACCGTCAACACGAGGGGTTTAAGATACGAATAGAACCGTCCGATCGAATGTGCTAAAGGCGCAGCGCAGCGAGCAGTAGCTACAAGTAAAAGTAAAGTTTAAACTTCATTTATGTGGTACCTATGTAGCATAGGTACTGTGGTCTCACCGAATGTTCCGATGCTAGAGGAAGGCTTCCGACCATACAATGCTGATGACGATTGCTTCTGGTTTAAACTAGTTCAACAAATATCTTCGTTTGTCCTACATCGAAAGTTCAAAGTATAAACAGTATATATAATTATGACAGAGTTTCCACAAGAAATACAGTATTGAATACAAAGCAACAGGCGAGCCGGGTGGGCGATTAAGGCTACTTAAACGAAACTACTTTTATTTATTTATTTATTATGTACGTGTTGATCTGAGTTGGGTTTGAGTTCCACTAATTCTGACAATGTCCCCAGCTCGTTCCAGAGCCCCTTTCATTGACACAATACACCGCGCCCTTGAGACATCCCGAAAAATGCCAATATTTGTTCAAACTCCTAATTATTTTGTCTCAATTCCAAACCACTGAGACTCACTTAATTTAAATCAAGAGCTCCATTGAGCCTTTAAATGTCCTCTTAATTTACGATTTTAATTAATGTTATTTAGCATGTAAAGTCAAGATAAGAAACTTGCAGCAGCGAAGGTTGCGTCACTGATCTAATTAAATAATTGTTTCAATGTTATTTATTTGGATCCAATTAAGATTGTTATCCAACTGGAGGCGTGTAACAGCGTTGCTTGTTAAGAATTGAGTCACATAAGGACACGATCTTATTGAGAACGTAAGGTTTGGACAATAAGGAATTTACAAATCATAAAATCATAAGCGTGATTAAATTCAATTCTTTGTACATTTTAAGGATTTTATACATGAACAGGCACGAAGCTGTAAAGAGTTATCTTACGCCTGAGAGTCCAGCAATAAAACGAGCGTGAGCGCCAAATAGCCCATCAAGTTAGTGTCAGTTCAGTGAACACGCTCATCACAACCACTCCAACAAGAGCCAGCCTGAGATACGCAGAGTGTGCGGGTGACTATACTGTTTCGGGCCACCTTGTCTACTGGTCACTTCGGTGGTGCCAGTGCTAGTGTGGCTGGGTCGACGGCACGGTTGGCGCAGTAGCTGAGCGATTGGCTGCTGCGCTGCGCGCTCGATTTCTGCTTGGAACAAATATTAGTGTGTACCTATTTACAGATACTTGTTCCAGGTCTGGCTGTTTGTGTATGAAAGTTTACATGCTTGTAAACGCACCCACGATGCAGGAGAAATTCTAAGAGTGGGGCAACGTTTTTTTTTTCTTACAAGAACCTGGTGTCGCGAGCTAGCCTCCTACTGATTCGCGACTGAATGTCATAATGTGAAACCGGACTAAGTTTACATACCGCAGCAAAGGTAATCTTCAAAAAGTATGAACAAACAGTAGATATAGAAAACTAAAAGTTCGTGACACACAATTACTCAATCACGCGTCAACAAAGCAATGTGTCAAGATGTTTTCAAATCGTAACTTTACGAATTCCTTCATTCAACCTGACTATTGGAAGCTAGTAAATAATTTTGTAATCACTCCGCTCTAGCTAAACTCAGGACATAATACTTACTCACAACACCATTTCGATAATTGAAACCGAATCTTGTTTTCATTCGTAGATTAGTTGTAACGTGCACGAGCACTTGAGTGCCGAGCGCATCTGAGACGACTGCACGCGTCGTGTCTGGGCTCTCATAGAAATTGAAATGGCACGATTTTAGTGTTATAGCTTTTGAAGCAAAATTTTCAAGAATTGGTTTATCTGCACCATACCTGCATGTTGACAGTGTACACACACAAGTTTCATCTCATCCTATGTTTGAAAATTTCGTCTAAGTATTTGATAAATGAACGCAACAAATATTTAGAAATGTCAAAATAAATGAGATTGTCATTCCATTCCATTGAGTACAGTATACTTGACGTGAACCGTCTTGTACCACAATGATTACAAAACCTCTCTGGAATGGAACTGTATTTCCTTGTCAGTTTTGCAGTTATTCTTTTATCCGCAGATGATTGGAAACACAACAAAGCAAACACCGGTTGATGCAATTTTTTCATAATAATAAAAGAATTCCTTTCATTAAAAAATAATTGGTTCAGCAAATAGTATTAAGTATTTTTAATTATATAACAGAATCTCAGCGATTTCCTTTTGTTGCGTCGTTTGTACAATGAACTGTTTGAAATCAAATGTAATAAAGAAAAATTCTAAGAAATGGTGTCTACTGAGTTCAGAACAAATGTAATTAAAATTCAATAGTACCTACCTACTGTTTATTATGAACGTTCTCTCAGATTATTCTTTACAGATCGTGCCTCAGAACAGCTTACAGTTTCTTTTGCGTACTTTTACACCGTATAGATAAATTAGGAATGTGTTAAGTAATTCTATTGTTGAGCATATACGTTGTGATCAGAATCAGCAAGATAACTATCGGGGAGGCGCTAGGCGAACTCCACCATAAATACGCAGAGTTGAACTCAGGAGCCATTACAGCATCTGTAAGCAATCCGTAATCATAAATCGAACATCCGGAGGGACGGCGTTTGTTACAATTACACTGTCACCACACACCACTGACGCACAGAAGCACCGCGTCTTGTCGCGGGCAATCCATCAATCTGTGGTGATATATTTTTGTCACCCATTATTGTTATTGGGCTCTGGTGTTATAGGTGGTCTCATTGCATAACAATACGCTGCTTACGGTTACTTATTGAGGCTGTAAAGCCGTTGTAAACGGGGTCGAGGTCGCGAGTTTCGTCACACGAACACTTTCAAATGATAAGAATGACAGTGATTGTATCGAGTAGATCTTCTGTACTATACTTAGCGTTGACCCCGCTTGCCCTGGCCCAGCCCCCCGCCCCCCGCACTCACACCCGCCGTCGCTTGCGCCGCGACAGACGAGACATTGAGTTTCGTTCTCTAAGTACTGTTTTATGTCCTCCATAATTTATGGGGACTTTCCAATCGTCTAGCACTATTTGGGCTGAGGATAGCAATAAGACTTTTATATCTAAATACTGGAATCTATAACATAAACAGAGGAGGAACCTCAATTTCTGTTTACTGCAGTCTTCGGAAAATTAGAGTGTTTTTCATATTAGACGTAGGACTGAAGTATCAGTTGGGAAGGCGTTACCTTCCGCATCCACTTGTGAGAAGGGATTAAGCTTCCTTCCTAGTATACGATGAGGCACGTGTCACATGTATCCATCCACATGCTTTATTATTCAGTATCATTTTATTAACTGTTGCTTACAATCATGAACTCTGCACTGTAGTGAAGACGGCCGCTTTCTTAGCAAACTTGTAACAATGAGTTACATTTGAGTTAGAAGTAACTTGTTACGCTTGTGAATTATATATTGTGGTACCTACTACAAGAACTTGAAGCATTGACTTTCGGCGTGCATACAATACTTGTGGCCACTTTAATTAATTATGATAAAGCCGCCTGTCTGCTTGAACCTTGGTAGTTTAAAACCAGTCTAATAATATCAGACACACTCGTGCTGGCATTCCTTTCCTAAGCCATGCTCACCACTGATAAGTACTAATAGTTTGATATACCTACACGAACATAATATTTTTTTTTAGAAATCTTTTTTTCCAAATTTTATTTACCCTTTAATTCATAATAACACAATGTAAATAACATAAACCTTAATGACTCACCGGAAACAATAAACCAGATGAAAACCAAACAAAGCAAATTACAAAGCTTGCAGCACTCACGTGACTCATTATCTTATATTTCCGTCACTGTCACAGCTAATGCGTAGTTTGAGTAAACTATCAGACACACTACAATGATAATGACTGCACTTAGCCTGTCGCGTACTCATCAATCACTGCTTGTTTCAATATCATGTGGAAAAGTGCATGTAAACGCACACGAACGGTTTTTATCGGATAGGAACCGGAATTACTGGCCTGTCGATTCAATCCAGTACACGAAAAGCATCGATGATGCATATGTTTTTTTTACTTTTCGATTTATTTTTAAGGCTGAAGTTGGAAGTAAAGAAAAGTAATCGAGTCAGCATGTCAAGAGTTTAACTTCAAATAAAAGAGTACCTAAAACTTAACTGATGGATCAACTTAGTGTCCAAAATAAATCGTTGTCAGTTCAGGTTCTAATATACATATCATTTTGTGGGAAACTAGATCGTGTTATGATGATATTTTCTACGATAGTCGGTCGCCTACGCGCCCACTTAGATGTACTTACATCAAGAACGATTTCACTTACTTATTTGTGAGCGAGTATTAAATAATCGTTTTCCTGCTAAGTGGCAGTTTCACAACTAGTCGCTAATCGATTGCAAATCGATTGTTACTGAGTTGCGGGTGTCTCAACTTAGTGAGATTTATCTGTTGATTGTGCTAACTGATCATATCCATGTAATTATCGTGTCATGAGATGATTGACTGTACATTTTAAAACGGAAAATGTTAGAAATAGGAACTCAAACTGTAGAGCAATTTTTTTCTGGTCCATTACATAAAACAATTCTGATAATAAAGTATTGAGGTGTTCAACCAAAGCATACCAGTAGAGCCACTTCATTCCCTTCCATGCTCGGCTGCCGCACCCCTGGATTGAGCCTTCTCTTGCAGCACAACCTCCCTGACCCCGCGCGAACCTCGCGGCGCCGGCGGCCCATTTAAATAATAACAAGTGTTGCCAATCTCATTTCGTTTAGCGTTTAGCCCATGGTTACGTTAATTCTCACGCAAAAGATACGTTCCGCTTCTGACACAGTTTCGCGAAAATATGTGGAGATTTTCTTAAACTTATTTTTTCTTATCTAGCACTTGATCATTAAAGTCAATAGCTAGTGCAATTAACATTAAACCTACTATAAAAAAGAAGATTAGATTAGAAGAATAGTCTGGAAAGTGCAAGAATTACACAAATATATCTGTTCCAAATAGCCAGCAGAGAATAAAACACAACAGGGATCCAAACCAAACGTGTTTTTTAACGATCACCAAAACTATGAATCTAATGCGATGCGAGTAGCGAAACTTTTTTGACGTAACGTTCTGAAAACTGCCATTATGGGGTTATTTAGATGATTCTGACAATCACACGACAAAAAGATGACCTCAAATATATTGGAGGCCTGAGAGTCCCGTGGCCCTTAATGCCGTATGTAAGCTATCTAGTGATACGGATTGCTCCTGCTAACCCTAGCCCTATGGTGCCTCATTCCAGCCGCCGCCGGAGGGTCAAGGAAGGGGCGGCGGAGAGGGGGTATAGTTCCCTCCGACGATAAATCTACAGCAAGGCGATGTCCCCACTGGCCGTGAAAAACGCAGCGTAATTAGTTTGTGTTAAAATAACGGCCCTTCCGAAGCTACATACTCCCCCACATTGATATATCGCATGCTTAATAATAAACTGACCTAACTCAAAAAAGCAGTTTTAAGGAAATCGCAAAAAACGTTTTGCAATTACGACGTTGGCTGTTTATTTGGACATAAATGTTACAAGATGTTAGTTGAACAGTTCAATTTTTTTTTTTAAGATAAAATGTTAACCACGTTTTTGATTGAAACTTAAATTTTAATTGAACATTATTTATTTTGTTTATTGTAGGCTGTCAAAATTACCTAAAAAGTTAATAACCTAAAACTACAAAAATAATTTATAAATAGCAGTTAGTCTGCTCTAAAATATGAAGACCTAATTAGTTATAGGTTAGTTTATTATTAAATTCAAATACTACTTGGCTGTATATTTAAGATTTAAGTCACATTATAGTCCAGGAAAATTAGTCAAATTTTAGCAAGAATCTCATATTGAGAGATAGTCAGCTATAAATTGGTATAAACCTTTTTTTTTTTCACCCTAAAACTTGTCTCAAAACCTACTTACCGTAGGGTGTACGCGACGTCAGATATTTCAAGGTCAAAGGTCAAAAAATCGTATTTTTACACATTTATTGCAAATATCTCCATTCCTATGGGTTTTATGCTATTTGTATGATAACAAGAATTGTAGAGGATTAAATTCTCTACAACTTTAGAGGGTATTAATTGATAATTATTAATTCTAAAAGAGGTTATTATTGATATTATATAATTCTAAATAGTTTGCAGTTTTTATTAATTATTACGTTATAATTATTTTTTTTTCAATAATTCGGTATATCTATTCATTTAATAACACAAAATGTCTTATTTGAAAAAAAAAATTGAAAATGGCCGTTTCTATGGAAAACTTAAATTCGCTCGAATTTAGCCGTAACACAATTTTTTCTAAATGTTTTCATCTAACTTTTTAGACCTGTGTATCCTGCTTATGTGTAGGAAGTTTCATTAAAATCCGTTCATTCATTTAGAAAAATAACGACTTGAAAGTTTGTATGAAATGCCGTAAGACTTTACAACTTTATAATTACTTGAGTAGGTAACGTCTATCTCAAAAATGGTTCGAGCTATAAAAACAAAGTTAAGCCAAAAGTTGTAGAGAATTTAATCCTCTACAATATTTATTAAGATACAAATATCATAAAACCCATAGGAAACGAGATATTTGCAATAAATGTGTTTTTTTGACCTTTGACCTTGGAATATTTATGGACGCGGTCACCCTACGGTAAGTAGGTTTTGAGACAAGTTTTAGGGTGACAAAATAAAGGTTTATACAAATTTATAGCTGACTATCTCTCAATATGAGGTGAAACCCTAATTTTCCTGGGCTATTATTATAAAAAAATGATAAAACATTTTTGTAGTTAGGATTTTTAATGTAAAACCTAAATATTAATAAGTCACTTTTAAAACAAATGAACAGATATTTAACTTTGCAGCGGTTGAACGAATATTGAATGTGTCAGTGTTATGTCAAAATGGCATATCTTCAAACTCCTGTGTGTGAAAGAGACCGAAAACTTGTAAGAGCACTTTAACACTAAATTTTTAAGACTTTCTTAGTGTATGTCGATAGAACGCGTTGTATTAAGGATTATAGTGTATCTATCTCATTTTAGACCTATTTTGAATTCGGTCACTTTATTACTGAGCATGCGATATATACATAGATATGATACATAGCTACGGGTTGCACTTAAATAGATAAAAAGTGTATTATTATTATGTTCAAAGTTTTCATTTGGTTCAGATTGAAGTATACACATCAAAAGTGTCTAGGGATCAACATCCCTAACATTGATTAGGGATGTTGATCCCTAGACACTTTTGATGTGTGTACTTACTTATTTGTTGATATTGAATTTTCTTTCTTTTTTTTCTTTTTTTTAAAAACGTTGCCCCACACTAGGAATTTCTCCTGTATCGTGGGTGCGTTTTACAAACATACAAACTCACATACACAAACAGCCAGACCCGGAACAACTATCTGTAGGCCATACAAATATTTGTTCCGTACGGGAATCGAACCCGCGACACGCAGCGCAGCAGCCACTGCGCCGCGCCAACCGTGCCGTCAACATTGTTCCCACAACCCATTTTTTAATAATAATAATAATAAACCCGCAGGGCAGCTTGTGGCGAGCTGTTGGGCAGTAGCGACCCCACGGACCTGATCTCCCGGGAGAAGTCTTGTTCCTCATCTCTGGCTTGCCTTTCAATAAGGGCAAGCCAGAGATGGGGAACAGAGCTCCCACCTCTATCTTGCCTTAATTGGCCGGTTAGAGTGGAAACTCGCGAGAGCATTCGTGCTCGGGGTAAGGAAGTATTTCAGTAAGACGCTGGTAGGGATCTTGACCGTACTTCCGGGATTGTCCTGATAGCCGTGGAATACCTCTCCAGTCCTCTAGCACCTCAAGATATGTTGCCCCCTTGTCGCTACGTCACTTCGTGCTAGCGACTGTTTCGGGGGGCCCATTTAGTGAGTGTGCAAGTCACCCCCTGCCATTTTATCCATGTATACAAACATTGGTCCGGCAGGGGCCATAGTCACTTCATAGTTTCAGGTAACCAAGTCACTTTAGCAACCCATACCCATAGTCCATACTATTAGTTTCCATGTCCTGTAATAGTCCTGCACCAACCGGGGGTTGTCCTTGGGTGCACTTGCATAGTGCATATAGGGATAATCGTCGGTTGGTGTCTTATTTCATATAAAGCTACCTAAGGGGCCTCTGCGAGTTGGCTTCGGCTCCTCGTACGCCTTACAAAGGCCCGGGACCTCTGGGTCCCGAGATACATAAAGTATATAAAATAATAATAATAATAATAATTTTTATTTGCTGCAAAATGTGGTAAATACATTTGATGGTAAACATTTTGATATAGGCCAACACATCTTTGTCAGGTTGTTGACATGCAAATAGTAGGTACTGTCATATATTATAACAACACGTACACAAGTTACACAACACAATAATAGTAGTTTAAGCAACTGACATTTTGCATTAAAAGTAGTGACATATTTTGCGAATTAGCTTGATTCACTCATTTTCAATGAGCTTGCATACTCAATCTGCGTACACTTAGTTGCAAAACAACTTACACCATAGTTATCATTTTCATATCTCAATAGATAATAATAATTGCTCACCAGCAGCTTCCTTTGTTTACGACCGCGGTGTACCACCACCATTGTTTTACATTATTAGTACAAACGAGCAAATATTGCTTCACACTGAACTAATTTGCCGCGCTAGCCCCCACTAGCTCCTGTGTATGTACAGGTGGCACACACGTGCACACATTAGCTTTGTATGCGTGAAAACGCATAATGTTAACATCACACAATGACCGGGTGATCCGCATAAGTACCCGCTCAAGTGGGATTACGGTTAATGTGCAGATCAGATAGCGCAAATATTGAGAAAATATTTTATTGATGTGCACACGGTCGCCGTGCCGTGTAAAGTTGAAATGTATGCATGCGGGCACCGCGCGGTCGATGTGCCATGCATGTTGTGAAAGCTCTTACTACTTTACACGGCACTTGAAAAGGGCCATAAGGAAATAGAAACAAGACTGACACGTTAATATTAATCACTCGAAAAGTAATTACTCAAATGTTGATATACAAGTACAGTGAACTTTGACCGAATAATCTCATACATGGATGTCCAATATATGTACGTATAGGTATAGTCATGCGCACAAGTCATTCAAATCAACGATGTTCTCCTTATAGGACTGATTGCTAATATAAGGCGTAAGTACTGCACACAGCATCACCTCACACATACTTTTGTGCAAATGTTTCAACTATAGAACAGATAATTTCTAATATTATAAACAGGTAAAGTTTGTAAGGGTGTAGGGGGGTAATCTCTGGATCTACTGAACCGATTTTGAAAATTATTTCGCAAATTGGAAGTTACGTTATCATTGAGTGCTTAAGTTATATTTATTACAAAAAAAACATAGGGATTCGTAAGAAAAATCACGAGAACGAAGTCGCGGGGAGTGCTAGTGTACAATAAACTAGCTAAGTGTTTACTTTAGCCTTTGAGTGTACTCACTTGATGGACGAGAAGTCATTCAGCGATGTAATGCAAACAGCAGTATCTAACTAATAGAACGGATCAGCTCTAGTTTGGGCACTAGCGCGTGAACACGAGTGCACGTTGAACGTAGGAAATAAACCGATATTCATATTTAAGTTCATTGTAGGTACCTATGTCTCGTATTTATTACTTTTTTATTATAATGATATGTATATGTAGACTGATTGGTACTGTTCAGTGTTGAACGTGCGCTGGGAATTTATTTAGTTTCATCGTGGGTTACAGACACCGCTATCTGAATATTCACAAACTTTCCTTTTCAGTGTATTCTGCGCATTCCTTAAGAATACAGAAAGTCATGAACAATTGATGAAGCCTGCCATATAGCCACCTTGACATGCTTGGCAAACAATGGATTTATTTAGATAAGATGATCACATGATGACATAAATAACTTTCATGAATGGCGTTATTCATATGTTTTCTTTTATTGTACCGTGAATGTAATAGGTAAGAATCAACATGTTTCTTTTTCGAGTTAACAAATCGGCGTCAGAATACATATATATTGTATTAAAAGTAAAAACTTATTTTCCATTTCAACCACAAAGTCATACAACAATGTATGTCATACGTATGCATAAGACCGAGCTAAGAACGCTTTCAATGAAAAAAGCTTAATCTTTTTATTATAGTACATATTACGTACAAAGCCTATAACAATACACTTAATTCATTTCCATTCGTGTCATGACATGAAACATTTATACAACTCGTTAGTATAAAAATAGCTAGCATCGCGACATTAGCAAGAATAAGCTATTAGCAACACGCACCTCCGTACAAGACGGACAATGGCGTGCGATACCTGCTGCCGCATGCCGCACGTGTGTACGTAGCCTTATGCCAAGTCAGACACGGCACTTGGCATATTTATGATTGTAAGGAACTATTACTTAATAATCTGTTTGTTATGTCACAAAAAACAAGTACACCAAAATGTAAACAAATAATAACAAGAATATGCTGGAAATAAGCAAATAGAATATAATAAAAATAATATAATATAAATACAATAAAAATAAATCTATATTAAATGAAAATAATAATTTAAAACTTACCCTTTATAAGATAAAATTATATATATGTCGCAGATCGCCAATGGAATGTCAAGCGTTTTAAATCATAATTTTAAATTTAGTTTAATTAATTTGATTTTTGGTATGGCAATGCTTGAGTGTGTTTAGTCGATTAAAGTTATCGTTGGTCATTTTTCGATGTTGAATAAAAAGGCGGTAGACTGGTGCAGTTGACACATTTAAATTGAAATCGTGGTGACGAACGGTTAACTTGGCTAACCTCACTACATTCCATTTTATTTAATTTCAATCCGAAAAGAGATCTTCAATCCTTTATTATTTTTTTATTGTAAAGTGTTTTGGACAGTAAAGTTTAGTGTACCAAACAGTGCCTGTGTATTATTTCACGTCAGACTCCACGTTCCATCATGACCGACCAACAAGTCAACGAAGACATGCCGCATCTGTCGTCATCAGAAGTGAGATGCCCACGTGTTTCCCGACCCGAACCTGATGGAGACGAAAAATGGCGCATGATATTCGAGCAACAGAACCAAAACTTTCTCGCGCTGTTGCAAGCAATGTCACCTGCTTCAAACAAGAAAGTGCAGCTACCTGAGTTCGATCCCGATAAGCCAAACGTTGATGCACGTGGGTGGGTCACCACCGCTGATATGTGCATGGCAGATTGTGAGCTGCAAGGTGCATCACTCATGATTACTTTGAGCAAGGCGCTGAAGGGTCAAGCATCGTCATGGTTGTCACAGATTTCGTTTCCTGGTATGACATGGAACGAATTCAGGGACGTATTTGTTGCAAGATATGATTGCCCTGAAACACCTGCCTGCCGCTTCGCTTATAAACCTAAACAATAGTGCACCAAAGGAAGGCGAGTGTTTTGCTGCTTATTCATCACGTGTGCTTACGTCATTAATGTCACGCTGGAAGAACCTGACTGTGGAACAAATAGCAATTTCTACCGTGCTAGCACACATGTCTCAACTTGATCATCGTGTTCAGCGGCTGGCATTCACTACCGACATCGACACAAGATCTAAGCTACAACAAGAACTCCGTGCGATGTCGTTCCTGAAACGCAAAAACCCGTTTAACCAGGGTGCTCCAAGTGTGGATAACAAGCATTTCAAGCCTAACCCTACGACAAGTGCAGTCAAGTGTTTCGTATGTGGTAAGGCAGGCCACAAGTCTTCCACATGTTACCAGAGAAGAGACAGCAAGACTGACAGAAGACCTCACTCTTCATCTTCTCATGGGAGTTCAACATCTGTTCCGGCGAAGCCCAAGGACATCAGCTCCGTCACCTGCTTCCGGTGCAAGAGCCGAGGCCACTACGCGAACCGTTGTCCAGCAGCAGCCCAGGGTTCCGGCAGCGGCAGCGGCGGCGGTGGTGGCGCTGGTGCAGCTCCTGAACAACGCCGTGTGGACTTGTGCGTGGTTAACGCGCCTACCGGTATTCTCCGTCACTCTGGTAAATCTTTTAGTTTTTGTTATGATTCTGGAGCAGAGTGTTCATTAATGAGAAATTCTATTTTGTGTAAATTTAATGGTGAGCGTAATTATAGTGTCGTTACTATGACGGGTATAGGTCAAACTTCCGTGAATAGTAACCTGAACATATTAGTTAATGTTGATATTGGTAACGTTAGTTTGGATATTGTTTTTCATGTTTTACCTGATGAATATCTTCAATATGACATAGTGATTGGACGTGAAATTTTGATTAATGACTTGGTAATTAACATGACGTCTAGAACTCTAACCTTTTCAAAAAAAATACCTAATACCGTAAGTGTAGAGTCGAGTGTAGAGTCGAGTGTAGAGTCGAGTGTAGAGTCGAGTGTAGAGTCGAGTGTAGAGTCGAGTGTAGAGTCGAGTGTAGAGTCGAGTATCGAATTACGTACCATTTTAAATGTAGAGTCAGATGCAGTTAAATTTTATAGCATTGATACCGACGTTTCTCCGGATATCAAAGCAAGACTAATTTTAATTTTAAATCAATTTTCAAACAACTTTATTATTGGAACACCTAGCTCTCCTGCAAATACTGACCCTATGGAAATAAGACTGAAAGATCCAAATAAAACTGTTTATCGTCGCCCTTATCGGTTGAGTCCCCAGGAAAGACAGGTAGTACGCAATAAAATTGAAGACCTGCTCTCCTCTAATGTGATCCGCCCAAGCTCGTCGCCTTTTGCCAGTCCTATTCTTCTGGTGAAGAAGAAGGATGGCAGCGACCGCATGTGCGTTGATTATCGAGAATTGAACGATAATACTGTACCTGACAGATTTCCATTGCCAATGATTTCCGACCAAATTAATAGGCTTCACGGTACTCATTACTTCACGACTCTAGATATGGCTAGTGGATTCCATCAGATACCAGTTCATCCGGATTCCATTGAACGTACCGCATTTGTAACGCCCGACGGGCAATACGAGTATTTAGCCATGCCATTCGGTTTGCGCAATGCCCCTTCGGTTTTTCAACGTGCAGTGACAAAAGCCTTAGGAGAGCTTGCAAATACGTTTGTCGTGGTCTACATGGACGATTTAATGGTCGTAGCCTCAAATGTCGATCAAGCTCTACAGAGGCTGCAACTAGTTTTAGATGTTTTAACAAAGGCTGGATTTTCATTTAATTTAAAAAAATGCTCGTTCCTTAAACAAAAGGTTGAGTACCTAGGTTTCGAGGTTAGCAGTGGTGAAATTAGACCTAACCCTAGAAAGATAGAAGCCCTAGTTGCTCTCCCTCCCCCGAAGACTATAACTCAGTTACGACAATTTATTGGTCTGGCGTCGTACTTTCGTCAATTCATCCCAAAGTTCTCGCAGATCATGGCACCTCTTTATGCACTGACAAGTATCTCTAAAGGTAACATCAAATGGGAACCTTCTCACGAGACTGTTAGGCAAACTATTATCTCTGCTTTGACCAACCACCCAGTTCTGACTATATTTGACCCAAACTGTCCCATTGAATTGCACACAGATGCAAGTTCGTTAGGGTATGGTGCAATTTTGATCCAGAAAAAGGATTCCAAACGTTGTGTGGTCGCCTATTATAGCAAACGCACCACAGCTGTGGAGTCTAAATACCACTCATATGAGTTGCAGACTCTCGCAGTTGTGAATGCGGTTAAACATTTTAGACACTACTTGTACGGTAACCATTTTACAGTCATGACCGATTGTCACGCTCTTGAATCCACTCGTAAAAAACTGGATCTCACACCTAGGGTTCATAGGTGGTGGGCATTTTTGCAGTCGTTTGACTTTAACATTATTCATGTTGATGGCAAGCGGATGCAACATGCCGACTTTTTCTCTAGAAATCCCGTACCTGACAAGACCCCATTCACAAAGGTAGAGCAGAAGCATGTCAATATCACAAATCTCTCTGCCAATTGGTTGCTGGCTGAGCAACAACGTGATAGTGAGATTTCTGCGCTTATGGCTAAACTTAAAGATGGGAATCTTGGCAATGATATCGCAAAAACATACGAGATCAGATCTGGTGTTTTGCATCGTAAGATACAGCGCAAAAATAGGAGTCTATGTCTACCTATAGTACCTAGAGCTTTGAGATGGTCTATCGTTAGCACCACTCACGAGTCCCTTATGCACCTGGGATGGGAGAAAACCCTTGAAAAAATGTACGATTTGTATTGGTTTGAGCATATGGCTAAATTTGTTAAGAAATTTGTTGAGAGTTGTGTTGTTTGCAAAATTTCCAAATCGCACTCGGGCAAAGTTTCAGCGGAATTACATCCCATTCCTAAAATCGCGATTCCTTGGCATACTCTTCATATTGATGCTACAGGCAAGTTAAGTGGCAAAAATGATAAGAAAGAGTACGTCTTTGTTCTCATTGACGCCTTCACAAAATATGTGCTGCTACATCACACCCTGAACATAAATAGTGCTAGTGCTATTCGTGCTTTAAAAAATTGTGTCACCTTGTTTGGAGCGCCGACGCGAGTAATTGCAGATCAGGGACGTTGTTTTGCAAGTACCGACTTCCGCGAGTTTTGTTCCTCTCGTAATATTAGTTTGCATTTAATTGCTACTGGTAGTTCCCGCGCGAATGGTCAGGTAGAGAGGGTCATGAGCACTTTAAAAAATATGCTCACGGCAGTAGAGACTAGCAAGGATCGTTCGTGGCAAGACTCTCTCCCGGATGTGCAGTTAGCTCTTAATTGCACTATAAACAGAGTAACTAGACACAGTCCTCTAGAACTTCTCATAGGTAAAGTCGCACGTCCTCTAGATTTAATGTTTTCCGATGAGCCCGAAATTAGTATCGACGAAGTAAGGTCTGACGCTATCGTTAACATGGATAAGAGTGCACAGTATGAAAAAGCAAGATTTGATTCAAATAAAGCTAAGTTTGGTGATTTTGTTCTCTTGAAAAATGAAGAGAGAAATCAGACAAAACTTGACCCTAAGTACAAAGGTCCATTTAAGGTCGTTGAAGTGTTGGACGGTGACAGATACAACTTAAAATCGTTAACAAGTAATCGCCATTATAAATATGCTCACGATCGTCTTAGGAAAATGCCTGATTCTAATGTTCCGATGGAAATTAATGATGATGTAGACACTGAATGAATGAACCTGTTTAATTGTTGAAATTGTTAATCTTTTATTTCTGTCATTACTCTTTCCCAATACGTTTCGCTGGTTAAGCGGATTACGTTGGCTTCCGCTGGTTAAGCGTTAGCTGTTGAATCGCTGGTTAAGCGTGTTATGATGTGCTTTCGCTGGTTAAGCGTTAGTGGGTTAATATCGCTGGTTAAGCGTTATTATTATCACTGGTTAAGTGATAGGATTTGTAACGCTGGTTAAGCGCTACAATGTTAAGTACTTCAGTAATTTACACTACTGGGTAAGTAGTGATGCATGGTGCTGGTTAAGTGCTGTGGATTTGTTTAGTAGAGTCATAATACTTTCTCAATTCTATGCCTTTATTATTCTTTCACTTTTAGTTTGTGTTGTTTGGTTCACAATCAATTAAGCAGTAAGCGTAATACTAAACGGTTTAATTTGACCCAATTATTTTTGTGATGATGTCCCTGACGTGGGTCAGGATAGCCGAGTGAACTAGTTACTCTTCTGGATTATTTGTCCTTACAGGTACCTCATCCCACGAGGTCGTGTGAAGGTCAGAAATGGCCGTGTCGCAGATCGCCAATGGAATGTCAAGCGTTTTAAATCATAATTTTAAATTTAGTTTAATTAATTTGATTTTTGGTATGGCAATGCTTGAGTGTGTTTAGTCGATTAAAGTTATCGTTGGTCATTTTTCGATGTTGAATAAAAAGGCGGTAGACTGGTGCAGTTGACACATTTAAATTGAAATCGTGGTGACGAACGGTTAACTTGGCTAACCTCACTACATTCCATTTTATTTAATTTCAATCCGAAAAGAGATCTTCAATCCTTTATTATTTTTTTATTGTAAAGTGTTTTGGACAGTAAAGTTTAGTGTACCGAACAGTGCCTGTGTATTATTTCACGTCAGACTCCACGTTCCATCATGACCGACCAACAAGTCAACGAAGACATGCCGCATCTGTCGTCATATATATAAGTAGATTATAGATGTAAGCAAAGTTATAGTTATTCATGATTTTCCAAATTTTACTTATTCCTAAGTTAGAACTTATTTAATTTTATATAATGATCTCTTTAAACGGGGCTTCCTCTGTCCTACCCTTTTTGCTGTGCCCTACAGGGTCCATAACGATCTCATTTATGTAAGTTACCACCTAAGAATACTTATGGAGAAGCAATAAAGATATTGAGTTTTGAGTATATGTAAGTTTAATATTTGGATCACATCAATAAGATAGTGATGTTACAAGCGACACAATTATTTGTAACTAGCTTCTGCCCGCGACTTCGTACGCGGATCCTGTTGCTTATGCCAGCGACAACGGGGTCGTCAAAATAGAAGATCTGAAACGTGTGATGTAGAATTCTAAGGCCCGGGGACGGGAAAACAACGGGATGAGCGAGACGATTGGAGTCATTCCAGATCTTTCATTTTTGTATGTCAACAGGAAATGCCCATCAGACTAAACAACTTTTACTAAGACGTCATTCCTATATATGTTATAATGTAGCTGGGCTCTTGGAGTTCCACATCAGCTGTTCCAGATCTTCAAATTTTATACGACAACAAAGAGTGCTCATCAGGCTAAACAACTCTTGCTAAGACGTCATTCCTATATATGTTATAGTGTAGCTGGGCTTTTGGAGTTCCACATCAGCTGTTCCAGATCTTCAAATTTTATACGACAACAGAGTATACGACAACAGAGAGTGCTCATCAGGCTGAACAACTCTTGCTAAGACGTGATTCCTATATATGTTATAGTGTAGCTGGGCTCTTGGAGTTCCACATCAGCTGTTCCAGATCTTCAAATTTTATACGACAACAAAGAGTGCTCATCAGGCTAAACAACTCTTGCTAAGACGTCATTCCTATATATGCTATAGTGTAGCTGGGCTTTTGGAGTTCCACATCAGCTGTTCCAGATCTTCAAATTTTATACGACAACAGAGAGTGCTCATCAGGCTGAACAACTCTTGCTAAGACGTGATTCCTATATATGTTATAGTGTAGCTGGGCTCTTGGAGTTCCACATCAGCTGTTCCAGGTCTTCAAATTTTATACGACAACAGAGAGTGCTCATCAGGCTGAACAACTCTTGCTAAGACGTGATTCCTATATATGTTATAGTGTAGCTGGGCTCTTGGAGTTCCACATCAGCTGTTCCAGATCTTCAAATTTTATACGACAACAGAGAGTGCTCATCAGGCTGAACAACTCTTGCTAAGACGTGATTCCTATATATGTTATAGTGTAGCTGGGCTCTTGGAGTTCCACATCAGCTGTTCCAGGTCTTCAAATTTTATACGACAACAGAGAGTGCTCATCAGGCTGAACAACTCTTGCTAAGACGTCATTCCTATATATGTTATAGTGTAGCTGGGCTTTTGGAGTTCCACATCAGCTGTTCCAGATCTTCAAATTTTATACGACAACAGAGAGTGCTCATTAAGCTGAACAACTCTTGCTAAGACGTCATTTCTATATATGTTATAGTGTAGCTGGGCTCTTGGAGTTCCACATCAGGTGTTCCAGATCTTCAAATTTATTCTCTTAGCAGAAAATGCTCATCACGTGAAACAATTTTTGCTATAGTACCAGTTTTGTATCTCTTATAGTTTAGCTGGTCTGTTACGGTTCTGCATCAGGTGTTCAAGTTTCCAAGATAAATTATAGCCTATATGTTGCCCAGACTTAATACCTATACAACAAAAAAAAAATCATTCAAATCCGTCAAGTAGTTCCGAAGATTAGCGTGTACAAACAAACAGACAAACAGACAAACAGACAAACAGACAAACAGACACACAGACAAACAGACAGAAATTTTTTTTTGGTTTCGTGCTCTATTACTGTTTCTAAAGCCCCCTCAATTATTATTTTTTTAATATATTCAATGTACAGACACAGTTTTTTTACTGTTTTATTATATGTATATAGATAGATGATATGAATTCACAATGCTGCATGATTGCATTGCAAATTAATAAAATTTTATTGTACATTGTACGTACTATAGTGCAATATTTCCCACTCAACAATGTTTACACAACTAACCAGTTTTTCGAACATTCTCAAGAATGATTAGCATATTATTACGGACATTATAATAATTAGTCGTCTACTACATGTAATGAAGAGTAGGTATATTAGGCATGCTTCATCGTGTAAATAGCTGTAATAATTCACGCTTACCACTCGACACCCACGGAGGAGCAGCAAACTGCGAGTTATGCGAACACAACGATCTGGAACAAACAACGTTATTTGAATCAATTTGAAACTGAAATGAGAGAGGGCGGTTTGGACGGCGACACATTCATGTTATTCAAGAATATCATTGAATACTGTGGGGAGCTCGTACTTATTATTTATGAGAGATACGAGGAGCACATTACAAGACACAAAAATATACTACATCACGCCTTGAGTAGGCTGCTCACAGTTCTCGCCAACCATCGTCGTGTTTAGCACACACCTAATGGTCACAGCTGGTAGTTGTTGACTATCTTCATAGATTTCTTCTTAGATTATTACATCGGCACACATAACATTAAGAAAGTAAAATTCACAAATACCGTCCTGTTTTTGCTGATCCGAGTGCATTCTTGTAATCGTATAGGTATGTGCAGGTATATTGACCGCTTGACCCGCTTTGTGCTGTCATTTGCTTGTTAACCTTTCTCAACCATCGTTGTTGGTGAGAGTGGTCCCCTACTCCACACGCACTGCTGAATAGTTTGCTAGCAGTTCAACACCATGCAGGGGTTCCATAAGAGTCCATTAAATTAATGCCTTACTTGTGTATTGCATAAACATAAGGACTGGAGAGGAACAGTCCACTAAGAGTCAACAGAAAAAGTCCAGAAGTAAGATCGGTGACTCAAGCGATTGTTCTAAAAGCGTACAGATATAAACACGTTGGAAGAAATACGTGGTCGTCGTTCACATGCCAGCATCGCTGTGGACGTACGTATTCCATTTCAATTTATTCAATTTGTGTTCGCAAGTAAACAGATTGAGATGCTAATCTAAACGCTGTTTGTGTCGTGGGCACTTCAACGATACGTATTGTTTTCGCACTCGGTCGATACAATTTAACAAATAATCGTGTGAAAGGAAATCGCAGAATTGCCAATTTGTGCGGAGCGATGCGCCGGCGGACCGGTGCGGGTGCGCGTGCGCCGACCTTTTCAAAAGCAATTTGCTGTATTTGAGTTCTTTGTCTACTCAATAAGACTTCCGTTCTTACGCGTTCGTTTGGTTTCTACGAACGTGTGGATTTTCAATAAGAACTAAAATTTATGCACCTATTAACTATAAAGTATAAATAAGCGAGTCTAAAAACTTGCAGCATGCAGAAAATTGCAAAGTTATGGCTCCTTGACATGCCACAACGGAAATAACTCGTGATTTTGTAATTGTTATTTTATGGTTTGCCTCATAAGAAAGTCCGAATAAGCGGAAACAACTTAAAGTTTCTAGAAAAGGAAATAAGCTGGACGCTCAACATTTTACTTCGGAATAAAATTCGCCGTTGAGTGAGAAAGTTTTGTAGTAAAACTTGACTTACCTACCTACTTCAAAAACATATGCCTCGGGAACCGGCCAGAAGGCTGGCTAACTTTCAAGCACAGTCTTTACGCCACAGAGCGCCTGAGTACGCCGAAGTACGTATTTATTTATAGTATTCATGTTGTTATAAGATGTTAGTGATGTTACATACTTAAGTAGTATAAGTTTTGAAACCTGCTGGGGCACAGCAACATGTTTGTACGAATATTTTTCAGTTATTATTAAGTACCTACGCCCGTGTGCTTGTAAATACTGTGTTATTAGGCGATGATGTATGCCACTACCAATACTAGTAGATATTGTAGGTTCACCAAGGAGGCCCCGCGTGTCGGCGCGGCGCGCCTCACAAATATTTAGAAGAGATTTTGGTAACTCGATATTGTGTCACAGACGTCGTCTAAGACAACACACACTGTGCCTAACTAACATTGTAGGCTCTATTCTGGAACAATTCAATTAAGTGGGACTTTGGAACTTATACCAACGATATATTATACGCAAATAATACCAACGATATTGTGATTCGTTTACAAATTATAGGTAGGTACTCACATACTTTAAAGCAAATTGTAAGAAATCTTTGACGATGAAAACGTATACCTACCTACTATTATGTATGAAATAAAGATCAGATACACTGTTACAACAGCTGCTAGCGCGGTCAGTGCTGTATATTACCGTGGTGCTGTCGTTCCCCTGACAGACGATTGATTCTCAAATTAAGAAAGCTCGTTTCTGGAACATTCGGCGACAGTGCCTCCTACGATCTCTTTATATTTCTATCTCTGAATATTCGTCAAGGACACGCTAATTAAGTACCGAGTCGTGAGTTGTTTGTCGAATTTACAGGTAGGTAGGTATATAAAGTTGCGTTCGTTATCACACCTTCGTATTGTATTACTCAGTAATATTTAGTGCGCATGCTGCCACCTGACGCCGTCTAAGTACACACTAACTGCGAACATTGACAACTTTTCTTTACGAAGGATTTTTAGTTAGTCTTTGAGTTTTGAATTAATTGGTTGGCTTAATTAGGCCCTGACGAAATTACTCTTTCGCTAGCGCGTGAAAAGCCGACCGAAATGTTGAAATTTTTCAACAAAAACTATAGGTACCTATCTGTTGCAGAACTCGAATTTTATAAAGCAATACATTTCCAGCTGTCCTGGTGCGAGGTAGGTATGTTTAAAACTGTGCAGCAGTGTATTATGTCCGCGGGATATCGGAGTACGCCGTCCCTGCTGTGTTTGTACCTAGTTCATATGTTTAAAGACATTTTCCGTTGGCGCGCGTCCAAGTCGTGACAACAACACACTAACTACCGAATGAGCTGTGGATATCGCGCAATGGTTCCTGCAATCTTCTAACTTATGATAGAACCCAAATAATCGAATATACCGTTTGTAGTTTTCCATTTTCCATGACAAAAATATGGATATACTTATAATGAAAATAAGAACAATATTTTTGACAGTTCCCAATCCTATTTTCTCTTGTTTTTTTTTTGCTTCCACGTATTCTAAATTCGTAGTGATGGCTGACGGAAATAGCAAAACACCGAAACATTCGCAGAATCTCAGACAAACACAGGTGGTTTATTTCTAATAAACGTCTCAAACCGTCCACTGAGAGGAATAATGTGTGATTTTAATGTACGGCTAATGTATCATTGTTATTAATGTTTCTCTGTACGCACAGTGAGTCACGGCTCGCGGGAACGAGGCGCGCCGCGCGACTGTCTGTAGCAGGGACAGCTTACAATGCAACGAGCAGCACCTTGCAGCTGGCTGCTGGATTTATTTGACTCCTTCGCGTGCGTCGAGGAACTCTACGACTAGTGCATGACGCGGCTTGCGCGGTGACGACGATGGCTAGGGAGACGGTCCTTGTTTATATTTTTTTCGTATTAGCAGCACAACCCAAATAAAGCGATTTTGACTAAATATTATCAACAGCTAAATCTTTAAACTAAGTATCACGTCGGTGTCCTAATAACTGAAATATTTAAGAAATCCCAACTAAACCTATCAAGTAATGTAGGTACGCTAATAGCTATTTGAATTCCGTTTCTTTATGCAAATCGGCGTGCTTTAAACTTAGCAGGCGAAGGAGGAAAAAGTCGCTGGAAACTAGTTCAGGCGCAGTGGAAGTAAGCTCGTCGAAGGCATTAGTATTCAAACGTAAGAGTGTAAAGCGTGAACAGTAGTAGGTAGGTAGTGCAGCGCGAAGCGGGAGCGCTCCGGATATGCGATCAAACGGATCAGTGAGGTGAGTTCCTCTGACTCTTTGCGCGTCGGGTTTCTGTCGTGATCGCGCCACTATCTGGATTCAAGTCGAATTTGAACGGTTTAGAGATTATGACTGTGTTGATAATGTTCATATTACCTATACTATAGATAGTACCTACCTAACCTACTTATAACTATCCGACATACCACAATGTTTCATATATAATGTACTAGCGACCCGCCCCGGCTTCGCACGGGTGCATGTATTATACATATAAACCTTCCTCTTGAATCACTCTATCTATTAAAAAAAACCGCATCAAAATCCGTTGCGTAATTTTAAAGATCTAAGCATATATAGGGACAGACAGACAGACAGACAGGGAAAGCGACTTTGTTTTATACTATGTAGTGATATAGGTATGTTGTAGAAATGTTTTGTAAAACTTTTAGGACAGTATTATTATTTGTCTAACAGATATAATAATGATATAATAATGATGATTCGATATAGATATTTGATACGATTTACTGTTGAAACAAACTCAAGGTATTACCTAGTGCGCTCGTCGTGCAGTTTCATGAATCACGAATAATACAATATTTATTCACATTAATATTTGAACGTAAACATGATCAGAGTGTTCAGAGGGAATATGAATAAACAAATAGTGCAATATTACGGCACTCGAGGCCAAATTTATTAATAACACGCTTTACATACCCAACATTTATTTAATGAAGCACAATGAATATGATGGGTTGCTGACAGAAGTGCCGATGGTATCGCTCCCTCGCGAATCAGGTGTAGCGCGACTTAGAGATGGGCAAATGCCCGGGCATTTTTGGCAAATTGGGAAAATTCCTAATAAGTGCCCATAAATTTCTGTTCTTGGGCATTTATCTGGACATATATTTTTTGTTTCAAAATTAATTTAAGAAAATGATGTTCGCTTAGAAAGCTGATCTAACTTGTTGAATTTTAGCTATGGTTAATTCTTTAATGGTGTATTTTTATGAGTTTGTACATTTTATATAAATGTATGTTTTGCAAAACCATGTTTAGGAACATAAATGTTACGAATTACGCCCGATAAGAAATCTACACTTTTAGATGAAGACTTCTGGTCCAAGTGCATCAGTGTTCTTGAGCCTGTATCAGATAGTATATTTAAACTGGAAGGCAACGAATTCAACATACATGAAGTATTTATGGTGCTTAGAAACCCGACGCAACACACGTGACAGTTATATACTTGGTGTGCGTCGTTCCAAAACTACTCACATGTGGAGGAGCATGTTCTGTGCGGCGCCACAAACGTACGAGTATAATAAAACACCAAATAGTTCTAAATCCCTACATGTAATTTTGATAAATAATAAATTTGAAAAATGCTGTGTATAAAAAGTTATCACATGTATAAATGATTTCTTACAGGATAACAGAATCTAAATTGATTATAAAACAGTGGCATCATCTTAATTATTTAGGTTCAATTTAGCTTCATATACATTGTACGCCTGTGATCATCCGATAGCTTCAATGATATAAGGACAATCCCGTTTAGTTGATGCAATAACAAACGACTCCATCACAAGTTTGTACAATTAGTGCTGAAGCCAAACGATTATGAAACAGTAATTTTTGTCAATTTCTACAAACTATATTATTAATTAATATGAGTTCATCGAAAATAATAATATAATATTAAGCGTGTAGTTTGATTGTTGTAGTTCTTACTAAGCACCAAGAACTACATAATAATTGGTTTGAGCGTATAGAGGTATGTTTAAATGTATATGTGTCATAACCAAATATTTCCTCGTCCCTGTGACTGTGAACTAAATTCCAGCAAATACCCAGTTCTCTGGCTAAATGGTGTTTATAGAGACCGCAAAAGTCCAGCGCGGACAAAAATGTAGATAACTTTGATGTCAGATTAGGTAGTAAAATAGAGCCGCGCCATATCTCATGAGATGCGGCCTACATTAATAACCCTGCTTGAGCTTCACAAAAACGTCGCGAAATAAGATGATGAATAATTTGTAGGAACGAGAAGTTTTTTATTTATCCACTACACTTCAGTTGTGTCAAAAAAATGTTCATTAAGTATTAAAGAAATCCTAAAATACTATATTACTAATACTAGCTGACCCGCCGCGACTTCGTTCCCGTGGTATCCTACACTACCAATACCCCTACCCTAACTCTGCCTTACCCTACCCCCTACCCTACCCTAATCCTGCCTTACCCTACCCCCTACTCTACCCTACCCCTACACTACCTCTACCCTACCCCTACCCTACACCTACCCTACCCCTGCCCCTACCCTACCCCTACCCTGCCCCTACCGTACCCTACCCCTACCCCTACCCTTGAGACCGACTTCCCGACTTCATATTAAAAGGGCTGTTTTTAGGGACTTCGCTCGCGTGGTATCCCCCCACCTCTACACTACCGATACCCTACCCAAACCCTACACTTCCCCTACCCTACCCAACCAATACCAACTCCTACCCTACCCTACCCCTACCCCTACCCCACCTCTACCCTACCCTACCTATACCCTTGAGACCGACTTCCCGACTTCATATTAAAAGGGCCGTTTTTAGGGACTTCAAGCATAACAACCAATTTTTTATTTAAAAATCTTGAATTTTTTTAGGACTTCATTTAAGCGCATTTATTTCACACATGTCATTACTCCTTATCAAAATAAACTATTTTGTCACAAAGTACTATTATGTAGATAATATTTAGTCTTTTATTCATTAAAATTGGACGTTTGGTTTGAAAGTTATGGCGAAATCAATATATGTATATAAGTAATACTATTTCAAATCGCTTGACGTACGTTTAGCAGGGAGGTAGTTTATAATTAGTAGACGTTCGCTAAAAACGGATTTCCCATAATTCACCCTCTAAGGAGATGAAACGGGGGTCAAAAGTTTGTATGACGAAAACTTTGAACCTTGAACGAAGTCGCGGGCAGAAGCTAGTTAGTATAGATTTTACAATAATTTTAAATTGCTGTGTAATCACCAATGTGACTGATTGGTGCCACAGCTCGGACGGCACCTATCCTGGCTACCCCATTGCGAAGTGTTGCCAACGTCGCCTGTTGTGTTGCAATATTAAAACAATGACAACTGAATAATGTTCTGCTTCACTTCCTACATTTACCTGCTCCGTCGCTCTCCGACGTTACGACTTCAAAGACTTTTATGATTAACGTACTGATTACTTTGGACTAAAATAGCTGCTTTGATATTAAGTATGTGCCACTCTTCAAATAGTAGGTAACCTTCGCACGTTCGTTTTTAGGGATCCGTCTCCAAATTTACTAAGCCTCCGCTGTCGGTCCCTCTGTCCTGTCCGATAGACAATTGAAGGCACAGTGTGTATTCATTTCTATTGCCGCTATAATAATATCAAAAAATTAGGTTAATAAATGCGTATAAATATTGCTCAGCTATAATAACCCCGTGTAGCTCTGTAGCCATAGCAGTTATAGCCCGGGGTTTCATAGCGCGTGTTTTGTTTGCGTTGCTCCATTTTTATAACCCGACCGACTTTAGTGGCTTCCCCTTCCTCCCAAAAGGAGAAATATTTCCAATTATTCCATATTGATTTGTCCCTATAAAGTATAAGGGGATAACTTGGAATTTCGCTGAAGAATGAAGATGTCTACAAATACCAAGGCAGAATATTTTAAACGATCTAAATTGGTTTAGGTTAAGGCGCTTTCAGCTTTAGGTATTACCCAAATCTTTAGAGATTGTAGTTGCAGAAATTATATAATTATAATGTTAAACATATCTTAAAAAAACTGTAGGTAGTCCTCAAAAACATAAATAACTATAAATATTTATTACTGAACAATATAACGTTGTCAACATAAGGAACTTGGTTATTTCTTTATTTTCGATCGCTTAGCGTTTTTTCAGTAACCTGATAATTGCTTCATATTTTGTATTACAAGCGTTGTGTCTCAGCACTTCTCTTTCATTTCTATGTAGTCAGACAGTGACCGCGCTTCAGCTGTTGTCTGCGTCTTAAAATAAACTTCATTAATGAAATAAATGTTAAGATTAAGGCGCGCCAGTATTTGTTGACAATAGGTTAGCAGTACTATAAGTTCAATACGTTACTAAGATGATAACATTTACGTATAAAATAATAAGGGGCTCGTCTAAGAAAAGGCTTGTTTTACATGTGACAATGATTGGCAACTTTCAGCGATCTATTTATGTACCGCTGTCACACAATGCATGTATCGATACAAAAATAAAACAGCATGAATAACTGAGGAGTACGAGATCGTGGGCTCATTGAAAGGATAAAAAATCATGAGAACTGAGACTATAAAGCAGTATCTATACCTATAGCAACTCTAAAAGTTACAAATTATCTTTAAAATAATAACGAAATAATTACTATAGTACAATTAATTCTACCCACTACGATTTTTAACTGGTGCTTTACAAACGACAGTTACTTAATCACCTTTAAAACTTTTCACCCTACTTATAAGATTTACCAAGTTCATCGAGCGTTGCTATAATTTGTGCGCGCCTAATGATGCCATCAAGTGTATTACAGGTAATTGTTACAGGATCGTGTTGTACTACGGGCGCTGTTCATGATTCGCGTTATAACACACTCATTAGTAACACGTAAACACGCGTCACAAGTTAGGAAGGGATTTTAGTTATAAGCAACATATCTCTACATAGTACTTATAAAGCGCTTCCCGCGCTATTACGCTTAGATCTTTTAAACTCCGCAATGGAATTTGATGTGGTTTTCATCAATATATAAAGTGATTCAAGAGGAAGGTTATCTACATTTCACTCGTGGAAAGCTAGTTATCATTATAAAAGCTGAAAAGATCAATCAAAACATACATAATGTAAACGCTGACAAACCCGTGCTAGACGGAAATTCCGTCGCCGAACTTCCGCGGCGGAACGCCAATACATGTTATCCTAACTAATATTATAAATGCGAAAGTAACTCTGTCTGTCTGTCTTTCTGTCTTTCTGTCTGTCTGTCTGTCTTTTCTTCACGCCTAAACTACTGAACCGATTTGTGTGAAATTTGGTACAGGGTAAGTGTGAACCCCAACAAAGGACATAGGCTACTTTTTATTCGACTTCGACTTCGTCTGCGTCCGCGATAACCGACATATACGCGGACGAAGTCGCGGGCAAAAGCTAGTTGCATATAAAATACAAATAGCGGGCACACTACGCGGACGACCGATCTTCCGCGTAGTGTGCCCGCTATTCGAATTTTATATGCAATAACATGTATTGGCGTTCCGCCGCGGAAGTTCGGCGATGGAATTTCCGTCTAGTGTGGCAAAGGCCGTAGAGGTAGTAGGTAGGTATAGGTAGGCATTTCGAAAATACATATTAGATTTATCGCTAAAATAAGTAACATGAAAAGACACCTTTATTAAATATAATAAACTTGCTTTTTTAATACGTATTTGCTTTAATTAAACAATATTTTAGTGAAACAATTTGTGTCCTACAAAACCAGAAAATGTTTAATTAAACACGTTAGTACGCGGCCTTACTTTACAACTTTATTAAACTTTTTGTTTTGTTATACTTATCTATTATTTGGTAAATAAACAAACTTTTATGATTTATGTTATTAAGGAGTGATTTTGTCAAAATCGGACTTCATTTTATTTATCCGTAGATAGCCAAAATTTATTTGTCAAAAGTTGGTCTAATTCATCTGTTATAATAAAAGTTACCACGGTTATGGACTACTAACCCGTAACGACTGTCAAAGATGGCACAGCTTTTCGTGCTTTCCGAGGCACATAGGGTGTCACACCACTAACTTCCAATTTTTGTTAACTAAGAAGTTCCTAACGGGACAAACCCTATAACGAATAGAATAGAACCTAGAACTCTACGCTCAGCAGTCGTGTTTGCGACCACAGCACCAACAGAGCAGTCAAAAGTAAGCATTTGGAATAAGCATATTTTGAGCATTTGTGTCTTATCAGCGTCTTAAACTGCCATACGAAAAAATAAATAGAACATACAACCCTCGATCACTGTTTTATAAAATATTATATACAATGAACGCCTACTTGGCCCCGGTACAACACTGTGACGAATCGCATCGCAGCCTAGTTCTAATTTCATTAGCGATCTCGCCGATGAGCTTCACCGTTACTGGTCACCGAATATAAGCAAAACAGAAAAACTTTTACGAAGTGTCATGTAGTCAACTCAATAACTAAAATATAGGTACCTGCCTACAATATTAACTAGTTCTAAATTATTAATTTGCTTGCCGCTCCTAAATTACCCAATATACTATTTAATTAGATAATTAAATACTATAATGGGTATGGGACAAATAGTTAATTTATCATGGCGTAGGTAACTGGATAGACACTGGACATGTATAGGGTTTAGAACTAAAGTATGCTCATGTCATTTCTCACATTTATTCGACGCAATCATGATGATTTGCGATATTCAACGTTGTTTAATTATCATGTGTAAAATCATTTATTAGCAATGAATGTAGGTATGTAACAAATCATGGTTTTACTCGCTTAAAATCATTGAATCCAGTTTATTGTACCGTATGGCATGCAACATTACATCACATCAGTACAAAGCGGTGCAATAAGAGCCACTTTGCGAGCGAGTGCGTTGAAAATGAAAATTGTACAATTACCGATCGTAACATACTCGTCTACCTGGAGAGTTAAACATAACGTACAACAAACTGGACCTTTGATCTCTGCCAACAACATCCAATTAAAATCTCAATATTTAAAGACTACATGAAACATTGATAGCTGCGAGTAAGTACAACACTCACGAGTTGAGCGGCCAGCGTGACGGACGCCATCAAACATGTATCAAAGTACTGTCATCTACAGACGGAATTACGAAACAGACGATTAAACACATAGCTTTATTGAATATTAATGCAGAGAATCTGAACCTTTACATGTAATTATGTGTTATTTATATAATTGTTTTGAGTTTTATTTATAATCTCTAATTTTGTTGTTTCACGCTAGCACCTACACCTGCCATGATAACTCTTCACCGTCTTTAGCTGGCTGGTAGAGAATGCCTGAGGCATTAAGTCAGCCTTTGTACTTTTTGTTACATAAAGTTTAAACAAATATATTAACATCAAAGTCTAACGCGGTTCCGTAGGTTTTACATTTTATTTATTAAAGACAAAATGTTCAATTTTATATAGAAAAGATAATGCGATTGAATAAGTAGCGCAGTTGAAACACTTAGAACTTTAAAAAATAACAACTATTGCATAAATAAACAAAAGACTATGTCTTGGAAGAATAAAACTGTACATAAAAAGTAAAGTTAACAGTACCAGCACAATCTGGCCTCTGTTCATATTGATGCTCGGTACTGCGCTAGGCAGCCGGAGGTCAGGCTGTTACTCGAACTTCTAACAGACATACGCAATAAAGTGACTCGCCTACCAGAGAAGCTCATATCGCCCAGTGACCTTACTGACCGCCTGTCACACCGCACGTGATACTATACGCAGATCAAACACCCGCTTTATTAAAACCCGAATGTGGGCATGAAGGTACCTACGTAGTGATTCTACAAGCAATACTTAGCCTGAAAAAACAAAAATCCTTATTAAGCTCCGGTGTATTTGTAACCTTCTCTTGTATACAGCTCCGACCAAATATTATCGGAAATTCCGGTCGGTAATGAGGCTGTGGTCTCGTCGCCAGCGGTCAGCGGCTAGACTTAGTCATTTTCAAATAAATAAATATCTATAGTGTCTGTTAGAGCAGCTAATGCACGCTGCGATAGTAAAATCGTAGCGTAAGGATAAAGAGGTTCATTATCAAATCAATTCTAAATAAGTCGTCATATACAACCTTAGCAGCTTCTAAACATGAGCACGGGTCCCTGCCGTTAAAAGTAATATTCCCTTGATTAACAGTAACTTCTGCTGTAGTAGGAAACTCGCGGTCTGTGTGGTCACACGTGTACTACGTACGTATGACGATGTCCGTGTATTTGTTCCCGCAGTAATTACAGTGTGCGAGCACCGTGCGCCGGGACTCGGGTGTATGGGCCGCACCACCCAGAGCTCACACCACGAGATGGTAACAGGGACAATCGCTGATAAACTGACTTGTTGTGTACATGCTACACAAGATATAGTATTTTTATTATCTTTTGTAAGACATAGCTTAATATGAAAATAAGAAAACATCCTTTTTGGTATTTTGTTCATCAATTTCAGGAAGCATCTCAAATGCTATCGAGCTGGAACGTGTTTGGTTAGTTTTGTATATATTCCTATTTATAACGTAACGATTGGATCTAACATTTTGTGCGCAGTTACAGTTCCTCGATAAGGCACACATTCTCCAATATTTTCGAGAGTACGTACCTAAAGCTGTCAAGTGAACCATGTCAGCAATTCGTCTTTCTATCAAACTACGTAGTGCCAACATTACAGTCAGGCGGCGAGGGCGGGAGCGAGCGGCCTCTGAACACTGCCGCAACCTATCTATCTTTTACTAAGGGTCTTTAAATCTCACGGTTTATCGTTGCAGGCGGCTCAAGTGCCATGAATACTGTACGAATAGCTGCTGCTTGAAACTTTCATTACCTACCTACCATTGAAACGGAGATGAGGAAATAGGACAGCTATACGAAATCAGGGTTGCGAAGAAAAGATACGACAGTAAAGTGAGTTCACTCGTAAAAGTGGTTTTAAGTTAGGTTCCAGGTATCTTAAACTGGTGGACCGTCGGAAACGACTGAAACATTTTCCACAAACACTGATCAAACCCCGCTGTCCGGAAATTGAAAGCTCAACAAGAACATGGCCATGTTGTAAGAATAAAACAATCCGCCTCTGGTTGCGGACCTAACTGTCGCCTTATTGACTACGTTGACGAAAATGGAAACAAAGATCAGGGAAACGAAGCAGCATAACAGTTACACGAGAATGTATAGTTACATGTATTGATATAGAGAGGCACTCATTGCATCAGTACGTACGTGACGAGAGAGAGTCATCCCTGACATAATGTTGGGCGAGTACGTGTAATAGGCATGTGCTGTGTGCATCCCCGAGGCGCGGGGCTCATCGGCGCGGTAATACGATCACCTCATGGCGCGCTGCATTATTTTATTATGCCGACATTACTGGCAAGATGGCGTCGTTAACAAAGAATCAATTTTCTGATCATAAATAAGTTTATTAGTTCAGCATTATCAACCATGAGATATTATTTTGCCCATATTAGCTTTGTGTACGTTTTATTCTAATGCATTACCGCTATCATTGCCGCTATCATTCTCGGTGCGAATGTTCTCGCTCATTCAAATTCTAAAATTAAAATGAACTAAATTAACCAAGTACCTAATAATAATACCTAGTAATTAACTAAGTACCTAATATATATATGTTAGGTACTTAGTTTAATGATATTATACTCTAGTATCATAACACTTTTTTTCTGAACCCCAACATTCAAACAATATACGCCCGCTTCACTACTTTATTGTGATATTTAATCGTACTTAATGTCACAAAATTATTAATGTACACGGTGTTTATGAACCAATATCAATATCATTTTATTAATCATACTTTTTAGTTTTTTGGTAATAAATAATCGAAATGATCTTGTCCTATACTCAGCCTTTATCTTGTTCAGAGAAATAATTCAGACATTGTAATGATTGCAACATTGAGTTAGATTAGGTCATCTAACAAATTAAACACATTATTATGTGTGCGGAGATAGTATATAGCCGGCGTAACGGTCATGAGAAGCCGCATCCCGTGTTAATGCCGTACTATCTACTAAATAATTAACTCAAGCATTAATCATTGTTTGCTTAAAGTAATTACTAATTTGTGTGTAAGCCTTATCCCCACATGTCTACATTGATCAGGTCTCCACTAGTAATCCATGTTCAGGTTAACATTGCGATGATTCTGAAGGAAACAGTAAAGGCAATTTTGGTTACGCCGTGAAGACCGCACTAATTACAGTGTACACAATAACATAACCACCCAGAAGGTTCGCTTCATACAAGCGTGATGACACATGAACGTACCCTAGAATATGTGTGTTACTGGAGTAGATTCACTCAGCCTTACTTTACTTTAGTATTTTTCTATGAGTTTTATAAGCGCTTTAAACTTTACCTATATTGCTATTCAGTGGCTTTTCCTGAAGAGAGGTGCCTGTCATCATATCTCGCAGTAGTCGTTATTGTACATACGCGGCTCTTATTTGATAGGGAACAATCCAAGAACAAAGCCTTCAGTAGCGAGGCTGGAGGATTACCACGTGTTGCGAGGCCACACTAGGAGTCGCAGAGCACTTTGTTTTCTGTGTTCAAACTGTAGATACTTTCGAATGCCAGAGGTATTTTTTGTAAAAATTTCTTAAGAGCCTCAAGTTGAAAAAGTCCCATGTAATAGGGGGCGAGTCTATTGCCATCAACCGGACACAAATCCAGACTCCGAGGTTGCTTATTGAGAAATTCCTGATGGAAAAACCCAATAACACTTCGCCCGACCTGGGAATCAAACTCAAGACCGTAAAAAGTAAAAACTCAGTAAAAAAAACTCATTTATTTTATTATTGAATTGTGTCAGCACTAACACAGTTACCTTCTTGAATATGACGAGGATGCCAAACTACACCTTGTATAAGGCATTGTATTAACGTCGGTGAGCGCTGGCATGCCACAGCGCACAGGTCGCGAGTCCTGGCCTGGCGTGCCATTACAGAGGGTCACCTGCGCTCGGGCTCGCCGCCTATTTGCTCGTGACTCACACGTGGGCTCGCAATCACGCGGAAAAACCCTTTATTTGAGGCGCACCTTTCATTGCTGACATGACATGGGGTATCGATACGACGGGGCTCGTTGTTGTACTACAGGTATACGTACGTACGCACATATGCATATACATAGTCATTCTCGTCACAGCCTTTTCCTGACGTGTACTTACAGTAAGTTCCTCTTAAGGGTGCGTTTATCAACAAAAGTTAAAAGTGAAAGGGGGACCCCCCCTTTCACTTTTAACTTTTACATACAAGAAACCTGTTTTTTTTGCGTTTATTTTTGGTATAGCGACGATTAAAATACACATTCTGTGAAAATTTGTACTCTCTAGCTATCACGGTTCATGAGATACAGCTCGCTGACAGACAGACGTACGGACAGCGGAGGCTTAGTAACCCTATGAAATAATAACTGTACACTAATTAGAATGTTACAGATAATGTGATGTAAGTACGACATCTACTAGCAAGTACCTAATATGAGCACGGTTTTATACAGAAACAGAGTTAATACAGCTATTTTTTTTGCTATCATACCGAATGGATATCAGTTGAAAGAGAAAAACATCTAAATCTGAATCTTCAACTTTAAAAATAAAGAGTAAAAAAATCATAATCCCGACTACGACAACAATCGAACTATAACGTATAAAACGAGAAAATATATAATACTGAGTAGTAAGCTGGACCATGCGACCACGGCAGGAATACTTTCTTGTTTCATGCGTTTTAGTAGGATTTGTGTCGTAGTCGGGTTCACCCCACTCGATACGATTGCAAAAAGATAATGTCAGAGAACCGTACTTACTTTTTTGGATGTCACATCCGCCATACTCATTTTATTCGTATCGAATGCCTGTTACCCGGGCCATAATGACGAATCGATTGACACCTCATGCTTTAAAGATGTCAGAATCAGATGAGTAGAGTAGGCGTAGGCGCGCTAGGACTTTACCTCCGAAAAGGAAAGTTAAAACTTGTTTTACATTTGATTACGAAAACCAATTTTAAAAACCCCCCTGACCCCTTTTTTTTTACGTGGTAAAAATCATCAAATGACTCCTTCCGCCCTGGGTGGGGCGGAAGGGACTGTCAGACTTTTACTGACTAAAAAACCACCCTGTTCCTTCTGTTGCCCTTTACGTTCCGGCGCCACGGTATCCTGTTAAGACGTCCCGCAACCCCGGCAGGCGTTTGGCCCCTATTGGGGCCCCGTCCCTGTGCTGACAGCTCTTTGAGGCGCGCGCGAACAGAACGCGCCGTCGACCCGGGCATGGTCCTTGATCGGACGGCGAGCTACCCATTACTCGCCGTCCGCAAGCCCCCCGTGACCCCTGTGATGGTAGATACACCCGTAAGCTCTATGTTTAGCGTACGCTACATTGCGCACTACCATAAACAGGGATATTTCATCAAAAAAGAAATTGTTTTCAATGTTTGCTTAGTTTGATGCGCATTATACGTAGTTAAAGGCAATATGATGAATCTTTTTGCACTCCGAACAGGAAAAAGAATGTTTGTTTAGTTGTACCGCAGCGTGCCTGTACCATACACACGATTGCGATGAAACGTTGGTAAGTAGTTGAGCGCTCGCTCGCTGACCTCACTGACTTGGTGTCCAACATGATACAATTCTGAAGAACTAAACTGTCCTTAAGAAGTGATCGAGGCTGTCCATTCGGTCACGTCTCCATTATAAGTACCTAATTATATTTTTCAGTAAAACAGCATCCAACATGTCATAAAACAAATAAAACTGTTATCTCACAACACATTCTGAGATAAACATTTTACAACAATCTCATGCAGGTAAATACCTATATTTATATAACTTTTTTAAGTTGTTTTTCCTCGACGAAAGATTGCAATTAAGAAATATTGTAGCCATGATTTACGGAAATATATAATTAATAATATTAATATCATATTATGATTGTCTAAAGTCTGTCCAGATCCATCCAATAGCTCCACTTTGCTATTCCCTTAAAATTATTTAAGGAAATATCAAAGTGGAGATTTTTCATCAGAAACAGATTGGTTCGTATAACAACTACATACATAGTAAATATAAATCGCTCTTTTATTTTTTCATCAAACAATTCGAACTCTTTTTGTAATGTTTTATAATTATTATGAAATATTTCTTAAAAAATAAGTACTTTAATTCAGTTCCATGACAAAAATGTAAATACATTCATTTTATGACTAGCACATGTACATCGAGTCAATAGCGTCGTAGGCAAACATTATGCAACAGTGAGATTCTTCCCAAAACATTATCAGTAACGAGCGCGAAATGGAAAGCATTATCACAAGTTGCTTTTTAATTACACACTGATAATGTTATCTCTCGCTCGATAACCGACCGTGGAGCGGTGTGTTTAGCATCGCCTGTGCACACCTTGTCACATATGCGCGCCTAGCTAACTGAGATAGTCACACTCGTGTGACTCTCACGTCAGCAGGCAAAAGCTCAGGTTCTGGTACATTTGGCTCGGCGCGCGGTGGCTTACTGAGCTAGACGCACCACGAAAATTGTTCGCAAGTTCTCTAACTACACGTTAAAGTTTAATTTGAACGAGTATATATACTCAAATATGTTTTTTTATGTAGGTACCATATTATTATTTATTTAAAATGTGAGTAAATATTTAATAACAAATAAAATATTAATCACTACATACTTACATCAAAGTTTCTCTAAGTTCAAACCAGTAGACTAACAGCACTAAAAATTATTTATAATATAGTTTTGTAACATTTACAATCCACTAACTTATCGTTCACAGTGCATACATTGTCTAAAACACACGCTTCAGATGGTTCGTATGTTCAGTCGAGTAAAGTTTCGGGAGCGAGCCGCAGAGGGGCGTGAAACACAAGTTGCCAGGACGAGCGCGACGCGCCAACTGACGCCGCGACCAAACTCCGCTACAACATGAATGATTCGTAAAGCGTAGCGAGGGGCTCGTAGGCCGTGGCTACGAAGCCCCGTAGAACGCCTACGGACTTGTCAGCTCTGATTTGTAGAGAGTAAACCTTTCCCCTCACCCCACTACTGACACCCATGTAAAAGTTCTACATTTTAATTAAATTAATTTAATTAAGATCTTCACGACTCCACGACGCGCTTAACTACTTTTTCAAAAATCTTTATAATTATCTTTAGGTTAAACAATCGCTTATTCGCTAGATTCAAATATTTCTCTACGTTCAAAAGTGCCTTTTAATGGTCTAATTGAAATAAATGATTTGACTTTGACTTGTCTTTGACTTTCGCAAAAAATATTTAACCATGATACGTTTTTAGGTACTTTCCGCGCTACCTTCCTTACCCACATCTTGTAAGTCTATAATACTACAGTCATATAGATCTAAAACACAAATTGTCTTTTGTAACGAGCAATTATAAACATTTAACAAAATGCGTATACGCATTGAAAACCGAGGGTATTTTAGAATCCGTCGAAGGACCTCAGTTTCGTTTTTTTTTTTCATCTGGGACTTTGTACACATACATAATAAGTTTATAATACTTACATGTGTGTGCGTGTGTGAGCGAGGTGACGGTGTAGCGTGTATCACACAGCTCAGTGCATAGCATATAGCATTTAGCTAGCATTTATGCTATCTAGCCGCTAATGGGATCGTGTTTTGTTAAAAGCTATCAAAGTAGGCATGTTTATTATTTATTCAATATCGGGATATTTTTGTGTGTATTAATGTTACGCGATAAGTCTCGCGAGGCTATTAGCAGCCCTGTTGATGGAGGAAGCGCAGGCGTCGCGCTGCAGGAACAAGGTCGGCTCATTGTTATTTATTCTGAGATACTTAGAGCTTTCGACAGAGCTTTTTAGTGCACCTGCACTGAGATAGACGTAGATACCAATTTATCGTTTATCTTTTAACCAATAATTGGGACCTACTAACTAGATTAGTAACTACTTACTAAGTTAGTAGCCAAAGTCTTGAAGTACCTCACTATCCTACTAAAACCAAAACCAATGTTTAACTATTTATTTCAAAAGTAAAATTTCATTTCTCACGTACAATAGTGGGTCGTAACAGCCCGCGCTATAATCTATATTTGTATGGCTGAGACTATTTGGGTAGCTGTAACATGTCAACCTGAGTCAACCCTATCTTAGCAGAACATAAACAAAGAGCATTGTGCCGACACAAACCGCGACGAACAAAATAATATCTCAGTTAGGTGTAGTCATTAGTGCGCGCACTAACACGGCGCGCGGCGACGGTGGCGGCGCGGCGCGGCGCCGCCGGGAACTTACAAATGATCCCACTTTGTAAACAATACAGACTTTGCTACACTTTGTAACGTTCATAGTAGAAGGTTCACATCACTTAAAAGGAAAACCTCTACATACAATGACATAGAAAATACAAAACAATGAAATGTAGTTGCAAATTATTTATGAATGAAAGAGATCAAGATATGATAGAAATAAAATAGTTTCCATACAAAGAAGCAGCAGCTATGCAGCATTCAATAGTTCGGTGAGGATTTTCTGTGGTTAGTTGTTTTACGTAAGAGCCTACAGTCAACAGAACTACGCGTAACAGCCCTTCAGGGAGTCACACTAATATTACTTCACTAAACTGAAATAGCGCCGAGTACGATTACATACACACGTGACTATCACACATTCTCAGGTACAAGAAAGATCACGAATCGCAGAGAGTAACTGTTCGCGTTCCACCTCACTTCACTTATAAGATTGTAAAATAAAATCGGTATTTAAATATCGCAATATCATTAGTGTAGAGAAAATCGAGAAACTCTATTAAAACCAATGGAAAAGTGGAAAGTACATAAGTACATATACGGAGTCGTTTGTCATATTTTCCATTTACGATCTGGCAGTACTTGAATAGAAAGAAACGAGTGTGGGTAATATTAACATAAGAGTGCGTACAATATATTTTAACAGGTGACGTATACATATGTACGTCACCTGTAATACCTATTAGGGCATAAAATACTGTGAAGGTTGCTTGCTAAAGCAAGCAGGCTGGAAGACTAATTCTAAACTCTCTGACTGGTACCGGGATATATTTCAATCATAAGTAGATTGAAACATATCCCGGTACCAGTAACAACCCACGTCGCGGTGTTCCAATACCTAGTAGTTACCTTCATCTCAGGCTAGTTAGATATAGGTATCTATGTACATTACGTTAGTAAATGTCAAGTTGATATTAATGGGACGATAAGCGTTTACAGATATCTAACCATCCATACTCAATGGTCGCACTTCAGACTACTTCAAACTTCCACCGTTGAGAAACTAATAAACTATGCAGCTCGAGTCTCACGCCACTCAGTGCTACTCTAATGATCTCGCTCATAGTTCTGACCGCCCTGATGCTCGGACTACATTCTTGTGATGCCTGTTTTAATTTCGTTCCATCGACTCTTCCAACCAACAGTATTCACTGTTCTGAACTTCTGAATCTAGATGCACTAGTAACATGATACTTTGTTATTTCAATAATTCCATAGTTTTGTTTTCGGTTGACAGCTAATAATCAAGTAGGTGTAACACGGCTAGTAGGTACGTACTCGCTGACAATTCACGGAATACGCAAGTAGAGTACCTCGCAATTAGGCTATGTTCATGTCATAGTAATTAACGAATGAACTATGACCAACCTTCACTGAATGTCTATTCAGCGGCATCCCACAGTTCACTACAGAACCAAAGAGGTGGAAGTCATTATTAACAAAAACATTCAAAAGAAAATATCCGTAAAAAATCAGAATGTAGAGACACGCAGCAAGGGGGCGTAGTGCGTGTTGTTTGCGTGCGTTCCCGAATTTTGAGGTAAGCGCGTGTGCAGTCAAGTTCAACAAGCTATTGTTGAACTGTATTTATTCCACACGTTGTGATTTTAGTAGCGGCGGACAATGGTGAAAATCATGTAATTTTTTTTTATTTCGTTAATTGATAAGGTTATCGATTCTCAATCATTTCTGAAAATTTGGATGGTGGTTGCAAAATAACCAGCACCTAAGCATATTATAAGTTGGGAGATTATATCTTCTATACATATAATAAAATTGTAGAAAAGTGGTGTCTGTACAATGGAAATATATAAAAAAAAAGTAGCAGGGGTTGTTATTACATCGATGCCGAACCTGAAATTGTAATTAATTTTTTTTTTGTCTGTTTGTCTGTTTGTCTGTTTATCTGTTTGTCTGTGTGTTTGTGCACGCTAATCTTCGGAACTACTTGACGGATTTGAATGTTTTTTTTTTGTTGTATTGGTATTAAGTCCGGGCAACATATAGGCTATAATTTATCTTGGAAACTTGAACACCTGATGCAGAACCGCAACAGACCAGCTAAACTATAAGAGATACAAAAATGGTACCATAGCAAAAATTGTTTCACGTGATGAGCATTTTCTGCTAAGAGAATAAATTTGAAGATCTGGAACACCTGATGTGGAACTCCAAGAGCCCAGCTACACTATAACATATATAGGAATGACGTCTTAGCAAGAGTTGTTCAGCCTGATGAGCACTCTCTGATGTCGTATAAAATTTGAAGATCTGGAACAGCTGATGTGGAACTCCAAGAGCCCAGCTATACTATAACAAATATAGGAATGACGTCTTAGCAAGAGTTGTTCAGCCTGATGAGCACTCTCTGATGTCGTATAAAATTTGAAGATCTGATCTGTAACAGCTGATGTGGTACTCCAAGAGCCCAACTACACTATAACATATATAGGAATGACGTCTTAGCAAGAGTTGTTCAGCCTGATGAGCACTCTCTGTTGTCGTATAAAGATTGTAGATCTGGAACACCTGTTGTGGAATTTAAAGAGCCCAGTTACACTATAATATATACAGGAATGACGTCTTAGCAAAAGTTGTTCACCCTGATGAGCACTCTCTGTTGACGTATAAAAATTGAAGATCTGGCACACGTGTTGTGAAATTCCAAGCGCCCAGCTACACTATAACATATATAGGAATGACGTCTTAGCAACAGTTGTTCAGCCTGATGAGCACTCTCTGTTGACGTTAAAAAATTGAAGATCTGGAACACCTGATGTGGAAATCAAAGCTCAATTTCACTGTATAATTATAAAATAACATAAGCTGGGAGTACCTCCACGCGGTGAAGGCGGTAACAGTTTAGGACTGATTTTCGATGAAATCTCGCTCATCCCGTTATTTTCCCATCCCCAGGCCTTAGAATTCTACATCAGACGTTTCAGATCCTCGATTTTGACGACCCCGTTGTCGCTGGCATAAGCAACAGGATCCGCGTACGAAGTCGCGGGCAGAAGCTAGTCGCTAATAAAATGCTAGGCTGGACGCTGCGCTGGTCCGTGCTCCACAACGCTGCTAGACATTGCAGCACTACATCATATAGGTATGATGTATTATCAATATAATATTTGTTTGTAAATGGAATGTGAAGGGAATGATAAATATTACATTGCTGATATTTTATTAAAAAGTTGGTTCCTACAATATTTTTCATTCTCATAAACTAAATAGAACGGTACATCACTTACATAAGAGGATATCCACGCAGCCACTAAGATGACGTGCATGACCGTCACTTGTGCTCAGGGCCAAGGCTCAGTTAAAGACGATATTTTTAAAACCATCATCAATCGTTTCTCTAAGAAAAAAACACATAAATCGTTTAAAATTATCACAATATAAATATCGCAATAGATCAAATGTGTCGCATCTGATTTGATGCGCTCCTGGAGTTCAAACTAAACATTATTTCGCGCCATATTGTTTACGTCAGCGTCGTTTTTCGGCAAAACTGACGGAAACTATAAATTAGTTTTATTTGATTTGGTCGCGTTCAATAACAACTCCCCGGTTATGACAGCGGTGCGCCATCTCGTGGCCGTGTGATCAACATACGATTTTTCTATAGATGTCTTATGATACTGGAAATTGAATGTTTCTAATCTATCATCATTCGTAATTAAAAATCCCGATTTTCTGATTGCACACAATAGGTATTTAACATTATTTAAAAAAGGTAATTGTTTATATTGCAACAACAACCTTACATGATATAGAAATGGCATCGAAACTTAAACATACATTCACCCAAAATCACTGCTTGCTTATGATCTCAACCTAAACGCGTGTAACGCTTAGATCGACCTAAGTCTAATTTTTTATTCCAATTAGACCACTTATTGCACTTTTTTTAAGCACAAAATTTGCAAAAAGAAAAAAATTAATTTACTTGCCCCTTACGGCGGCAACGCCGACGTGTTTGGAAGAATCCGCAACAAGCCCACAATTTATTTTTTTAAATATTTTGTACACGAATAAACACAAAGAAATACAATTAAAATGCCAAAAACGAAAACTAAATTCGGCCTGTATAGGCCACAAGCACAAGTACATGAAGTACTTGATACGAGCCCATCTTTTAATCGAAATACGACTATCCTATAATATTTTGAATTCATTATACACGTAAAATAATAAGCATCACTCATTGATATTAGTAAAGCCTTAAAACTAAGTATATAAATATTATGTGCGAAACGGGTATTTAAAGATTAAAAATCGATCGTATTTATGAGCGCGCAGACTAAATATTGTTAATACCGCGCGTTCATTTTGGATTTAGATTTTTAAACGAAAACTGCCAACAAAAACGTCTATTATAATATTTTTGATTCATTTAAGAGTGAAGCAACGAATAATAACTGTAAAATATAAAAAATACAGTGACAATATTTGAACCATTCAAATTCAAAACCGTTAAGAATCGCGTGATCCTCCTTACTCTCTAATAATAAGTATTAAGTATTGATTTGGTGGAACTTCAATGAAGGCAGCCGAAAATAGACAAATCGTCAGAAAATTGTTACGTCACGATTTTAATCGGACTGTCGGCCTCGAGTCAACGCAAACAATTAAACTTTCGCCATGCAAAACTCTATAAAATTAAACACTTCTTCTTTGTCTCCAGCATAATGTGAACTCCGTTCCACGAAACCAGTAAAGTTTATGAAATAAATACAATTTGCAACAGATGAAGGATTGAGAATTCTGATGCCCAAGATACAGACTAACGTCTAATTTGGGCATCACCGTTCAAATAGCTACGTATGATGTGATTGTAATCAATTGAAACTATCTGTGAGGTCAATGGTGGACATACGATTTTTAGCCGACTACGGCAAATCCAAAAGGAGGGTTATGATTTTGACCGGTATGTATGTATGTTTGTATGTATGTTTGTTTGTTCCCTCGTAACTTCTAAACTACTTATCATTACATGACAAATGAGGTGTCGTTAGAAGCGTCTGAGTTGTCCGCTGGTTATAGGGTAGGTGACGTGTCACCAAATCCAATATGGCACCCTCCAGGGGATGTGAAGTCGTTATCGAAAAAAAAAATATTTTCGCACAGTATCGACATGGGTATCAAATTAAAGGGCTTGATAAGCACATTTGAAATATATATACATTATATAGCTTTTACTACCTACTTTGCCTGTTTTTACAGTGTCAACATGGGTATCAAATAAAAAGGCTTACTGAGTAGGTACATTTGAAATTCACTCGCTAGGTAGGTACTTTCCTTTTATTATTATATCAAATACTTAAATAATAATAATAATAATTCCTTCAAATAATATAACCCCCAAAATAGTGTAAATAAAAAATAAGTTAAAAATAACTAAAACCCGACTACGAATAAATGGCGCACTGAAAAGTATAAAACAAGAACAATATTCATTTGACCGATATTTTCGAAATTTTTCGTATGCCACCTAGCCAATAAAGAATGTGTGAAACAACCGCAGGTGGCACTCACATATAAAATCGATATCGTTTTTATTTAAGAGTTCACTTCTAACAATGAATGTGTTATATGTATAATATCAGGGGTTCGAGGTGGGTCCGCGGCCGTGCCTCCGTCGCCAGTAGATGTGTGACACACTGAGCGACTGACACGTATGAGTTAGAGCCAAACAACTTGGCTAATCTATCAATGGAGGCAAACTCGAGACGCGCCAACGTATGCACCGACACGCGCCGACACACCGCAGATCGTACAAAAGGTTCATCACAGATAAGCCTATTGAAAATTACTCTTATTCTGAAAAAAGAAACTGTCGTCATTTATAAGATTTCCAATCTTCGTAGCTAACGTGCAGCTGACTACGACCACATAGGAAAAGCAGCGTTGACTCTAAATTATATATTATACGAATTATGATACAGGTGATTTACCAACATCTGTCGGTGTTACAGGCTGTCCGTTAATTAATTTCGCACACAGTTCACAACGGAGAAGTGAATGAGACAACAATAGTGCGACTTGCTACGAATACGTACCTATGCTAGATAACCTAGCTTCAACGTGAACTCCACCGTCACGGACGTTGTTAGGAGCGAACCTTCTGCAATGTCGTATCATGAGAGACGGTTGACTAGGGTGGCGGCGGGGCAGGCGCGGGGGGACGGCGGGGAGTAATCGAGAACAAGACGGGGGCGAAGGTTGAACATGTGAAGATTGAAGACACGTCACGTGAAGCGATAGGTGCTGAACCGCCGCCCGGCGTCATGACACCCGGTGAACTGCGCTGTAGCTATTACGTCATGGCGTGAAGTAGACAAGTAACACGAAGGACGAGCCGTCACTTATTTATTTATTTATTTATTAAACTTTATGTAAGCACATGCAAAAAAATACATGGTACAAAGGCGGACTTAATGCCTTGAGCATTTTTCACTTATCGAGTAGGGAACGTAATGAAAACACATGAGATTTGTAAAGTTATGGGTGGTAAGATAGCTGACCACGTGCGTGTTCCCCGATGGAGACCACAGAGACAGACTTGTGCAATACATTTTCTTTTCTTGAAAATAACAACGCCACTTGAAGGCATAATTGCTAATGCACGTACAAATTGCCGCAACTATAAAAAACATGGACACGGAAAATCGGTGTTAATTATGTAATTTTCAGCGACACTTTTTGCAGCTTTATTGAGTAAGCACGAGTTAGTACGGACTAATGGCACCAGTTCATGTTTATAATAGCTTGCTGTGTTGCAAGCACACGACACCATGTCATTAGGCAAGCGCAAGCTGTTACCTGTTACCGTACGACGAGTGTCGACATTACCACATTACTGTGTGTCGTTCACTAATCTTTTACGTTTATGACTAAGCTTTTGTCAGGTGCGGTCATCACAGTATTTAAAGGTAAATATAAAAGACTTACAAAATCTGTGCTTAAGAAGTACCTAATGGGCTGACGCCTCTGTAAGGCTACAACAGTTAGATGCAAGTATTCGATACTTACCATGTTATATTTTGATCTCGGTCGTTATTCCTTAGAGTACATTAGCAAGCTGCATGTGAGTTGAAGTACAAGACTGACGTGCCTGTGGTGCATGTGCTGCGTCGGTGCCTACTTGTAAGCCAACGCCACGCACATCTAGTCAGGTGTGCGTGGCGTTGGCTGCTGGAAGCGAGTCCGCTTCAAGTGCAAGGAGGACCCAGCGTGCGTGTGCGACCCCGACAAGCAGGAGACAGTGCCACACCTCCTCACGGAGTGCCCTGTACGTGACTCCCACAGGAACGATACCGAAATGTTATCAGGGGTAACCATAAATAAAAACAATTTAAGCGTGCTATTAGGGGATAGTAATACCAGGAACACATTTATTAAATATGTAGAAAGTTAGTTAAAATTGATTTAACATACCTACAAATTGAAACTTAAAAACAACAGTAAAATCTAATTTCAAAACACTTTGCCAAGACACGAAAAGCTTCCGTTTGAGACATACATACATACATATCTACATAATAATTTATACTAGTGTGGCACACAATGGCGCGGCCGCTGTAAGCATCACGTACGTTATTGCTATCCTAATAACATGCCTTCGAACTTTTACCAAGTGTTATGGATAGCACGACCTCGACCTTTTGACTCATGGAAACGTACCTACAACCTTTTGACAAAAGGGTAAGCAATTGAGCGCTATTCAATTAGGTAGGAATCTTATGATCCCTAACAAAGCCCAAAACCTTAAAAGCGCTGTTCATCTTGAGTTTAATGCCATTTTTATCTATTTATTCTGGTTTGCTTTTTATACATATTTACCAAGATATTTTGTGTAAATATAATAAAATTAATTTTGGATAAAATTAAACCAAATCAAACGCAACTAATGTTTGCAACACATAGATTACTTCTTTATCTCCATACCGTGGATATTTAACATTGAAATGTTTGTTTTTTAATAATGAAAAAGCGATTTTTGAAAGCCTCTTGACACAAAATTGACGATTCGAGGCTTAGTTTAGGTACATTTTTTATACTATTATGTACCTACATCATTTTGTTTCCCAAAAAATCCCAAGGGGAGCAGATATAGGTAGTCATCTCAAAATGGTGGATAAAATATTTATGAAAATATTATAAATAGTTTTAGAAAGAAAGAAAACGTTTCGTCAAATTTTTAAGAGTTATTTTATTCGGTCACTGTCTAAATTTATTTCATAAAAAATCTGAGAGATACGGATTAAGAATTTTGAATATTTTTGAAAAAATATTCAAAATTCTTAAGTATCAAAATCAGTTTAGTTACTCATTATTTCCGCAGTATTCTTGCGTATGTGTATGTGTGTATACACTGTGTTAATGTAGTGTTGCGATGTTGTGTTATCTATTTTGTAAACGCGTCCTTAAGGAACGTGGAAAAGTCTATTAAGGTTGATTCACAGATACCTATCAGTGAAGCCACGCGCAGTGACTTCTCTGCTATGTGTGAATCAAGCTTTAACGTCTGACAAGACAAATTGTGCCAACCCCCTGAACGGACACCGAAATATATTCCTCGTGATATTATTTGTGTAAATACAAAGTTATTCGAACAGAACACAAACATTGCTACACACTGCTATATCGAGACAATTTAAAAACAAAAGCTGCCAGACAGGGAGGGGTGAAGTTTATATCCTCCGACGTAGCGCGAGTAAATAACAACAAATCTTAGCGAACTTCTAAACAACTGCAAACGATGTTTGTAAAAAACTTTAGCGGCGGCCCTAACATAGTTTATGTTCGGTGTGAAACAACCCTAGCAGCGGGTACGTACGGGCTGGTCGAGTGCGGAGCAGGCGCGCCGCGCTCGCGCCGGAGACACCATGCACGACAACGAGTGCCTCGTGGCACGCGGACACATAGTAAGCACTGCCAGTGCTGATGTACATAGGTACATACATATAGGTACATCCGATTTGTGTACATATACTATGACTATAGAGTCATAGTATATGTATACAAATCGGACGTATTCTTAAAAGGTATTTTACTAATAAAGGACTCGTTAAAGTTCACCCGCTTTGAAAGACTCGTTGCGCGCGCCGTCTGTACCGTGCGCCGAATGTTTTCACTAGAGTGTGTTGACATTACCCACTGTAGTCAATTAATAAAGAAGTTTTTACTCTTCAATAGCTTTACGATAGTCGGAACACAATAACTCTCACTAATGTTATTAGTAACTAGATTAGACGTACAATTAACAACAAAGGCGTTTCTTATTACATCGCTCGCTCTCCGCTCCGTGTACCAGAGGATTAGAGAATAAGAGCAGCAATGCAATTAAAATCTCAACCAATTTTCTAGTAGAATAGAGCTTTAGATAATTGATAGTAATTTGTACCGACTAGAACTAAGTAGACTAGCTTATTGTGGTTGTAAATTGTCTAGATTTAAATCGGGACTAAGTAAGGTTGGGCTATCAACCGAGCTAGCTTGCCGCACTACATTGATAGTCAGGACTTCAGGAGTCTATTCCTGACGTGCTCCGTCCGTGACACTGTAAATAAACTGACAATAAGTGCCGAATAATACGAAAATAGCTGAATCCGCATTGAGCAAACGTGGTTATTAATTATAACCTTTATGTGTATATGCTACCGGCTATCTGTGTAATCCGGTATTCTATACAATACCTAGGCAATGTATCTAGAATACCTAAAACGGACAGGTAATGTATAAAATATTATTTATTTTATACTTTGCCTAGGTATTCTATACAATACCGAAAGCGCAGCCGGCAATGTGTATATAAGAGCAGGAAAGGAGCAGGAAAGTCCCGGTCCCGGAGCCCCGCTGCGCGGGGCTCCTATTTCTGGGTGGTTTTAAAAAAAATAACCTGTCCGAGTCGGGGTGCCCCAAGTCTTGAGTTCGCTCCGCTCGCTTAAGATGAACCACATTACAGGTTCTCACACCCGTGAGAACCTGTAAAATGGCTTAATGTAACTTAATCAATTTTTGTATCCATCTTATGTATAGCTGTTTGTTTTCCATCTGATAAATAAATATTGATGACATATTTTCTATACAAAAGCTGTTAAACCGCCATATTTATCCCTCTGTTAGGAGTTATCTGACAACTGAAAAATTAGCCCTAAGACATAAATGTAAGAATTTTAGACCCGAACCAAAAAATACGGGGTAGAATTGTGACTAACCATTCCACAGCCAAGTTGGTTACAGTTCCTTGGCTAATACCAATTCTAAGATTTACTTGTATAACCTATGATTTACAGTAACATATAGACCATTTATTTACACATTGCCGATGGACCAACAGGTACTCTATACAATCCCTAGGAATTGTATACATTACCTAGGTAAAGTATGTAATAGCGAATAATATTCATAATGTTTCATACATTGCCTGTACGCTCCAGGTATTCTATAAATTGCCTAGGTATTGTATAGAATACCTGAATTATACAGATTGCCGGTAACATATACTTAGGTATATAAACATATACATACTTAAATACAAAAGAATACCAGCCAATACTATGCTATTACTGTCCAGTGTCCCACAGTGTCCAGGTTTCCTCACGATGTTTTCTTTCTCAAATGTCAGTGATATCCAAGACAAACTAAGAAAGTGCAAAAGAATTTTAAAACTCACATTAAGTAGTATTGCCCGTTAACAAACCCACAACCTCATGCATGAGAGGCTTCACCACTGGGCCATCACGACACTTGTAAAACTACATACAAATATGGGAGTCAAAAAGGTTTTGTAAATTAAAAATCTCTGTAACCAAAATTAAAATACCGACGAACTGAAAAACAAAAAGTAAAATAAATGTTGTCATTCGCTAAACTCGTAAACTAATTTTGAGTCAGCGTCAAACAAACATACAAGCGAATTATATTAGACTGCTCGACGCGTGGCGGCGGAGAAATGTAAAAATCTTTAAAGTAATCAAATGACCTTTGTTGATTATGTGTTTTCCGCCAAGTCTTTTACGTCGATTAGTTATTTTAATAAAAAAAGGATTCTTCCAAATAGCACAGCCTTCCGTCTCCATCAACAGACGCTCTCTGAACGTCGTAACGCAGCTAGCTCCAGTTCCGTCAGCTAGCAAACGGAACTAAGATTACTACTTTGAATCTAGACCCTATTCTATAGATAAAGAATCATCAAACCGGACTACCCTGTAAAAAGCTATACCTATGCTAGAAATAAGTATGTAATGTCGACAATGACCTCCCCCCCCCCCTCCCGGCCGACCGATGACTAAGTTGCGGCGTCGGCTATTACTCACACGCACACATATTCACACATTGTAAACAATAATAGATAGGGTTGTCGCTGACCTCCCGCGCTACGCGCGTAAATCTCAGGAATGTCCCTGAAATACTTTCACTACACAATATAATCCACGCTTATATTAATCTATACAATGTCCAAGGAGTATTTTCTGGAATGTGACTAGAATCACAACCATGGGATATCTTCCGGCCATGTGAGGGAGACTAGGCTGCCTCGTTGCTGTGCCCAGGAATGCATAGCCTGACGCAAATAACGGCGAACATAACGATAATTATTGTGTTGTACTGTTGACAATACTTATAAAGCGTAACAAAATTAACTAGTAGCTAATTTAATTATATTATCAATTTCGACTTCTTTTCTTAGACATCAATTCTATATTCGGCGATTATAACTTAGCTTACACTGTGTACTGGCTACCTTCAATGGTGGGCTGTTTTTCAAGTATTAGCCCTTTTTTTTGTTTTCTTTCGGAAAACTTACAACTAAACCAAGCTAAATAGATAAACAGTTTAATAATATTATGCCCAATTACAAGTTTTCACTGAAGCACTGAAATAATTGAGTAATAAAATAAACGACAATAAGTAGGCAAATAACAGTACAAATTATGAAAGGGTATCAAAAAAGTGACCATAGAGTGTACTCCTTTGTAATTTACGGCACGCTCTTATTAAATATGAATTTCGCCTGTTAGTGGTTTTCACCACCGGCGCGTGCAGGAGCTGAAATCTACTAAGTAAGGGATATGGGGCTGTACTGTGCGCTACTCTGCCTGACTACCTTTATGAGGTGTTTCTCTGCTACGGGTCAGTCAGCACTGTCTACGGTGGCACGTAGATAGTGCTACGCGCAAACTACGCCTCTACGAACATCTACAGACTCGTAGTACAAAACCTTTTAAAGTAACCAAGGATAAACACTAACTGTTTTTAAATGGCCGCAGTGAACTTAGACTATTGTAGTAACTGTTAACACGTGAATGACTTACTGCGATCAAAACCAGCACCAGAATGTAGCAGGCACAACCGATACAGTTCTTAGATAGATAGATAGATAGATAGATAAAACATTTATTCGGTGCGCACAAAAGACACATCACAACAAAGTACAATCAAACAGCTATGGACTACCTACTTAGGACAAAGTAGGGTGTGTGTCTCAAGTTGCACCAAATGGGAGTCCAGCTCAGCATGTGCCAGGCAAACATACCTGACGCTGATATTCTGCTGAATCCCTGCAGTGACACGCGGACGTCGAGCAGATGAGATATTATATTGGTGTTGTGGCAAAGTTTTATGCGCGGTCTAAGTTTTGTTAGTATACCCGCAATTACAATTATATTGTATTCTACAATAAGTTTTGCATTGAAACGTTCTTGTTCGTTGTGTAAATTATGTCTTGATTACTTGATTATTCAAAAGTAATGTGTGTATAATATATAAATGAGTAAACTGAATATAAATATAGTGGCATAAGTGCGAATAAAAAAAAATAAATAAACGATTTAGCGAGACCAGAAAATGTTTACAATAAATAAATACAGGTGATTAACATTATACCTATTATTCAACCTAAAATTCACGAACCATTCGCGAGTTCTAATTTTCACCCTGCTGTTGTTCACAGGTTTATAATAGCCAGCTATATAAAAGACAGGTTTGAGACAGTCATACCCAGATCTTTCTGCGAGGCGATAAGAAACTGCCGCAGTCTTACTCTGAAGGTTGCAAGATATTTAAGATCCCTTATCGGCGGAGGAATATTGTTCCAGCATTTGGATGCGGCGTATCTAAAACTACCCCTGAAAGCAGCTGTCTTGTGCGATTGAGTGGATAGTTGCTGTGAGCACTGCCTACTTGCACATTCTCTTCTACTAGCGATCCAGCTCAGTTTATTGTACAGGTAGGTAGGCTGCTTGTTCTTTATGACACCGAATAGAAGGCATGCTAAGTGCAGCTTACGACGTAATTTCATTTTAAGGATAGCATGCAGCATGCAGCATGCAGCATTCTTAACTGCACTCGTCTTAAATGGAGTCACTCTGCATTTTTGCGTCGGTTCATAACATTTAAAAATGGGTTTCGTGTGGTTACCGTACCTATTCAATCTGCTGGCCGTGGGTCCCGCACAGCGCTGTGTAGTACGAGAGAGCGGGAAAAGCATCACTCACTAATGATTCTACTTATATGATATTAGTTACCTCAATTAATTTGAAACGGTGTCAAACCAAAGATACTTAAGTCTTAACAGGATACCGAGGCCCCGGAACGTAAAGGGCAACAGAAGGAACAGGGTGGTTTTTTAGTCAGTAAAAGTCTGACAGTCCCTTCCGCCCCACCCAGGGCGGAAGAAGTCATTTGATGATTTTTACCACCTAAAAAAAAAAAGGTAAGTTTTAGTGAGATTAAAACGAGTGAATAGAAGTAGCTGAAATATGGCACACATCACATATAATGTTGGATATTGATCTAACTTAACACAAAGGATAATTTTTATACCGTTTTGGCACAAGCTAGTACTTTACAAACGATGCCTGAATCAACGTTACCTTTATGTTAGCCATTTCAGTAAGCACACACCGTTTCAGGTCAATAGGTACTCGATATGTCAAGTTTACTCCGCCTGAAAGGAAAATATTTCTGTGTGATGTGATGTGTGCCCGATCACTGCACGAGCACGTGTGAGTGGCGCACACTCTCTATGATACGACTCCCTACGTCATCATGTACCTACGTATCATTATAATACCTGTGTCGTGATGGCTCAGTGGTTAAGGCGCCCGCCTCTTATGCATGAGGTTGTGGGCTCAAATCCGGGCAAGTACCAATGTAAATTTTTCAATTCATATGTACTTTCTAAAGTTTATCTTGGACATCACTGGTATCGGTGAAGGAAAACATCGTGAGGAAACCTGGAATTACTGTTCCATTCAAACCATGTCAGAGGCCCTGGAGGCGGTTTAGAAACTCTGACACTAGAGTGTGTGGGGTCGTAAGACCTTACTGCCCACACGATAAAGAAAGAAAGAAAGATCATAATACCTAAAATGATTGTTTGCATTGGTTAGCCTATTCACACCAACCAGACACAGATCCAGGCTCCGAGTTTTCACTAAGAAATTCTTAAGTAATAAAATACAATAATACTTTGCCCGCTCTGGGGATCGAACCCAGAGTCAGTGCTCAGCAGTCGCTCGCGACCACTACACTGAGTCGATGTCAATATTTTAGTACCTACTCACAAATCTCATTATAGTGTGTAATAAATAGAAGCGCCAAATATATTTTAGCACCCAATGCACAATTATACTTCTGTGCACCAGAGGCTTAAAAGCCGGAAAAGTTTTCTTGGGTGCGTGAGTCCATCTGATGGCAACACTACCTCGGAAAGGTGCGATCTTTGGAGGCAGAAACTGAAGCCACCTGATCGGTTCATCGAGCCATCGGAGAAACTTTCACCTGGGCACGCGCTGCCGTGGCCGACTTGGAAAACATTAAACAGACTCCGCACCCAGGTCGGCCGCAGCAAAGATAATCTTCAAAGGTGGGGCTTCGCAGATGGCACCGATCTTCAGTGCCTATGCGGCGTCTCTCCGCAGACCATGGCTCACCTAATATCTTGCACCGCATGCCCAGTCACCTGTACACGTGAGGACCTAATGATTGCGTCAGCGGATGGTGTTAAGGTAGCTGAATACTGGGCCAAACAAAAAATTTAACTTTTATATTTGCCATCGATACGCTAAGAAGAAGAATAGAAGCGCCCTTCTCACAGGGAGGCCGTTCGAATGAGGCGATTGTGTCTGATCCGGCGCAACAGCTTGCAGCCACGGGTCTGCATTACCGTGTGCGAGCGGTCACTTATTACTGCACATGATTAGTAAATAGCTCAATCTGTCAAACATTAACGAGATATGACCTATACCTATCTATTAACCCACTACCTTCGGCTCCCGTGCGCCCGTGGTCTACCCGCAGGAACTGTGCGCTCTTCCGCGATAAAAGTACGCACATTGTTCATGTATCACTCTCCGCGTCCTCCAAGCGACTTATGCAAACATCACGTCTATCCGATGCTGTGTGAGAGAAGGACAAGCCAACAAACCACTTAAATCGCATTATAATATGTATTAGTAGGGATAAAACAAACAGCTAGGTAACGTAACGCCACGAAAACTTTCCGTCATTCGATCATGAGCTATAAGTTTTATGCTATTAGTTGAATACTTTCTTCTTTCGAGGGCTTCCATCCGGCGCGTCGGACGATCCGGCGGCTGACGGCGCCGCGCCGCCGGTCCGACACGTGTCCGGCCCGGGTATATAGGTCAGCGTCAACGAGTAACAGTACATGCCGAATACCAAGTTCAAACATAGTGAACTGACTTGTGCGGTTATGGTAGCCCCTTAATTCACGCCTGGATGCTAGTATTGTGCACTAAAATAAACACTTCTATTTATTAAATTGGCATTTATTCTTACGAACAGTTACACACATGTTTTTACAAGATGGCTGATCGGTCGCGAATGGGCGAAAGAGCAAACCAGTGAGCAGTCTAAATATACTGCTACGTTCCGATACACAGCTATCTAGGGCTATTCCACCCAAAAAGGTTCAGAATCTCATAAAGAGCCAAGCTTCTAATAACTCTACGCGCCCTAACTTCACAAACTCTACACCTTAGTCACCCTTAGTAGTCAAATATGGCTTGGCCGTTTCGCTACATTCACATGGGCGTAAGATGAAAAATGTACCTATTCACTGTTCATTACTTTTCTGTCATACAATAGATGTTGTAGTAATAAAACGGCAAAGTAGCTGGGGGTCCCATACTAGTACTTGACAGAGCCGTGACCCGTCAACCCCCTGGCAACATTTCAGAGATGCGTACTTATACTTCTGTAGTAATTGTACTTCGATGTCGCGAGCTGACCAGCTCTGGGCGAGAGTTACTGATTGTAGTGTTTTGTCAACGGCCTGCACTAACCCAAGTATTATAATAAATTGTGTTAGCGCGCCCCTTCCGCCGGCCCGCACCCCGCCCGCGCCCCGCCCGGGGGACCCGAAGGTGCCTTCATAGCCTTACTGGAACTAAACGCAAGTTCATAACAATACTGACACCATGCAGGAACGTGATGTTTTAGGCATTTGTGTGGTTTTTGTGAATAAAATAGCAATAGTAATGGCAATGGAAAATTGATTATTTTTTGTTTTTTTAATTCAGCGGCTCGTTTCGTTATTACCTACATTATTAGTTTTAAGATTAATGACATCATCACTTACATACCTTTGCCCATTGAACAATTCAATGTAATTAAATGTCAAATTACACATATCATTAAGTAATGTAAGTCATTGAATTAATTAAATTGACGTCATTGAAGGTTGAGGCAAAGATCACATTTCTTCTGTAAACTGGAGAATATTATAGAATTGTAAAATACTTGGCCCTGTTGGGGCCCCGTCCCTGTGCTGACAGCTCTTTGAGGCGCGCGCGAACAGAACGCGCCGTCGACCCGGGCCTGGTCCTTGATCGGACGGCGAGCTACCCATTACTCGCCGTCCGCAAGCCCGCGCCTACGGTGGCCGGATGTCGCCTCGCGACGTCCGACGCCCTGGGCGTCTCCCGCGGCGGCTAGGACGTGAGGTGAAGGATGTTCTCTCCCTCACGCGGCCCGTCTCCTCCTTCGCTAGCATTACTGCTTCGCAGAAGGAGGTGACTGCATCCCATTCCCTCTCGCTCCAGAGCATGGCCTGAACCAGGGCCGGACGCGAGAGGTCGCCGCCGCCTATCGCCTCCGTGAGGACACAGCGGTGCTCTGCCCAAGCGGGGCAGACCTGCACCATATGCTCCACCGTGTCCTCTGGGCGGTCCACACAGTGGTGACACCCGGGCGTTTCCTCCCGCTGAATCCGACACAGGAACCTCCCGAAACAACCGTGTCCGGTGAGGACCTGCGTCAGGCGGAAGGTGAGGACGCCGTAGCGCCTCTCCAGCCACTCCTCAAAGAGGGGTCTTTCCGCTGTGCCCGTAGACAATGCCAGCTTTCTATTTATATTGCTCCTTAATCCACATAGATTTGTATAGGTACGTGTTCCGAATTCTTTCAAGCATACGTAGGACTTACCATGTACCTATGTACGTATCATTGTTACGTAATTAATGTTGAATTTTTACGAAACAGAGGCACAGCCTGCAATAAAATACGTATTATCAGTATAGGTCATCATACACAAACTAAAGTTAGAAACATGAGTAAAAGCTACTATTTAGAATGCAAGCCGCTGCACCGCTACACGTCAGTGTGTTACAAGCTGACACGTTTGGAGGAACGTTGGCAAGAGTCTGTGTTGGCTTGCATCCACTATTTAGATAGCTAGAGCACCTATAAAGTCATCAACTTCAGGCATCTGTAAGACAATAGCTGTATGAGTTACAACCTGCCAACAACACACCGACAATAGTTACAGATATACGTGGTTAAATTAACGGTCCGAGTTCGAAACACTATACTGCGCTCTAAAACATATAGGATAGCTGACGTGGCTCAAAAGGTCCGTTGCTCAACTTAAATGGGACTGGGCAGGACATGTCTGCCGCATGTCGGACAAACGGTGGGCCCAAATAGCGCAGAACTGGTGCCCTGAAACTGGGAGTCGGCGCTGCGGCAGGCCACGAAGGAGATGGCGGGACAAACTGGATGGATTTCTCCAAAACTGGAGGGATAAGGCACTGAATCGTTCCCGATTCAGTGCCTTTCTTCCAAAAAAAAAAACGTAGTTTGTAGTTTTATTGTGACTTGTTATTTAAACCGCAGACAGGCAGATCTATCACAACGCCCCCGTGGAGGGAGAATTTCAGGGAAATAACATGAAAGAACGCTCTATACATAACAAACACAAATAGGTATAGGCACTACAGTCACATCATTGCAGGAAAACATACATACCCATGTACCGGCGGAAGGCCCAGATCATATTACCCATATCGTATAACTCTATCTCATCGACTTCCACATCTTGTAAAACAGTATTTCCTTTGTTTAGGTTCACATGATCACGCCATAATTATGGTCTACTGATCCCACACGCGCACGCGCACCCTGATTCAGTCAATGTAACATTTATTCCATTTGTTTGTGCAATTATTTCTGGCATCAACACAGCGCAAGGGCAGCCGAAACCTTCCGTAATGCATGACAACCAAAATGCTATTCATTTAAGATTGTAAGTGATCAAGTTTGCAATGACCGGTGGAATATTAAGCAGTGGATGATGTACCTACTTACGAAACTAATTCCACCACAACGAATGTCTCTGATACATCTTCATTCATAACACATTAATCGAAACACAAAATCAATGTGTGTGATGGAAACAGCCATCAATATCTTGTCTTGTAGAGGATTTCCAATTGACAGCCAATTACGAAGTAGCCCGGAGCCGAGCGGCGCAGGCGCGCGGCGGACGGCACGCACGCTGGCTTACGGGAATATATTTGGACAAGTGGTGCAACTGTTTTAATGGTGCTAAAACTTCCTGTAAGACCGAAATACTTTATATTAAGAAAGAGACATCCTACCTTGAAGAATAATGGGTAATTAATAATCTACCTAGTTTAATCTTTAACAGAGTTTAATTTCAGTAGAAGTAATACCCAAAAGTTTATTTTAACCACATAAACACAACAACGTTATAATAAATAAGTTTCAGAGTGTGAACTGCCGGTCACATGTAACCGCTGAACAAAAACTGAAGAACAAGAACGATCGGCGAATCTGCCGGACGGAACACCGGCAGTCCGGCAGTCCGGCACACTAAGGCCAGAGGACACGCTTAGTTATATATAATGAACAACGTCTAGTACGATCGGACATCGAGTTGCCGAGCGTCGCGTACAATAGGTGAAGCAGCAGCATGTCCAGCAGTACAGTACAGTACTAAAGGTTGGTGACGACGATTCCCTCCTCTAGCGTTAATGGCATTCGGTAGCGCTCACCTAATAACGTCAAATATCATTACGTCTGTATCAAACGCGATTTATAACGTAATTTTGTAGTTATGATTGTAGTTATTGTACCAACACGTTAAGTTACAATTGACCGATGACATGAACACAAACTCATGAATAAGAATCAAACTACCGTACCTAGTTGTCGAGAGTGAAGATGGCGGAAACAATAACTCAGTGGGAAAGGGACTAGTTAACTTGTTCGATACATAATATAATAATAATTTATTGACATGTCGTCTGCGAACTTGTCCCGGCGAGTTGTCAGTTACGGCAAACTCCAGTAAGCGATGCTCCGACGGAGTTTGGTCTCATTTAATAAAACAAAAATAGTTCACTTGTGACTTTAATGACTAACGTAGGTATCTGATGCTGGCACACGCAGTGCGCGGTGCCTGTTAGTAGCTCCCCTGAACCAGTCTCATGTTACATGATACTTCAAATTAAAATTAATGAGCGCTTTTCTTTTACTTTCCTGTTAATACTTATTATTGTTCTGTATATAGTCCAAAAAGAAAAAGTACTTACGTATCACAATTACCTACAGTTTTGTTGTTATTGGAATGAACAACTGAACTTGACTTCAACCTGACAAGGGTCGTGCTTGAACACTCACCGCTTATAAGGATCTTACTCTTGTACTTGAAGTATTGTTAAAACCTGAATAAAGTCACTCGCGCGTTGTGGAATATCTTCAGAAAGCAAATGTCTGCATACTATAAAATGGTTGTATTATAACCTAAGAGATACTCTTCGATACTACACACATCAACGAACACTCAGACGCAGATCAAACAATATTCTGTCCTAATAATACTCATGACTTCGTGTTACAGTCGAACAACTCCTAATTTGAAGATCACAGTACTTGGGTCGCTACTCATTGCACACTTGTACAAGGTCCAGTGAGTCTTGTTATTGAAGCTTGTTCAAAGCTGAAGGCTCAGCACACTCGGAGCGGGCGGCAAACAGCGCGTCACTGCGCGTCCTGGCGAGGCAGACTGCAAGCCCCGACAAGCTTACAATTTATAGTGGAGGGAACACGTCACAGGGTGTAGGGAGTCCCGCTTCAGCGAGCTTCAAACTGTTATAACTCTTTCGGGAGGGATATCTGTCTCTTCCTGGTAGGGTATACAACTGCTACGTTCTTTTCATATTAAATTTACAAAACTTGAAGCAGATTACACAATACAATGTTAGTACCTACATTGCAAACAACCAGACCTGGAACTTCCTGTAGGCCATATTTGTCCCATGCGGGAATCAAACACGCGACGCAGCAGCCAATCGCTCAGCCACTATGCCAACCGTGCCTTGTACACATGACAATTAGAAGTGTAGGAGTGTAAAGTAAGTGTATATAGGTAGTTATAAGATAAACCGTTTATTGTAAGTGTTCCTTGTGTACAAAGTTTAAACAAACCCACATTGTCCGTGTCGAGCTACAATGGGCGACCCGCACTGTCAAACAAAACAATTGCTTCCCCTCGACCCCGTGCAGAACTCTCGGCGACCTCTCCTGCGCACCGACTCATCTCGCCATCACAGCACGAGTGGCCCTCGCCGCGCTCCCTGCGTCTCACCTACTGTTACCAACAAGAGAGAACCGTTTGACGTAGGACGTAGTAAGTATTATATTACCTGTGACGTAGGATAACACATCATATATGATACCCTTTACAAAATATTTTGTTTGTTTACGCTCCAATGTAGATATATAACTTTTGACATTCACGTTTAATTAAAGGTACCTAACAATTAACAATTGCTGCAGCCCAAAGATAATACATAATTTTAATAAATATACTATAATTAATTAGCGCGATTAACAAACAAAAATACTCACCAGCTTTAAGCGCAGGCCACACCGCCAGCTAGCGGGCGGGCGGGCTAAGCGGGCGAACATCGTTTCACCTCTTTACATACTTCGGTTCACACCGCGAGCTACCGACTAACCTGACGAGCTAAGCTAACGAAATATCCGACGATTCCTAGCTAGCGGGCGGGCGGGCTAGGCGGGCGAACATCGTTTCACCTCTTTACATACTTCGGTTCACACCGCGAGCTACCGACTATTCAACGAGCTAAGCTAACGAAATATCCGTCGCTCGTCTGTCCGTAGTTTTCGGTGTGAACCCCATAGTTTAGCTCGCCAATATTTCGCGTAGTTTGTATAGTTTCCTTCGTTCGCTTCGCCCGCCCGCTTAGCCCGCCCGCCCGCTAGCTGGCGGTGTGGCCTGCGCTTTATTATATACTAGCACTCTCCCCGCGACTTCGTTCGCGTGATTTTTCTTACGGATCCCTAATTTTTTTATAATAAAATATAGCCTATAGCACTCAGTGATAACGTAGCTTCCAATTTGTGAAAGAATTTTCAAAATCGGTTCAGTAGGTCCAGAGATTACCCCCTACATACAAACTTACAAACATACAAACTTACAAACAAATGTTACCTCTTTATAATATTATATAGTATAGAAGTATAGATTAGTATGTATTGTAGATAGGGCAATAGGAATCACGACTGGTTCATTAAATAATTCAGGAGAATATATAGCAACTATTATTTATTCGTGTCTCTATCTTATACGGTATTAGCCACGGCGACTAGACAAGTATAGAAACAAAAAAGAAAAAAAAAATAGATTGTGATAATCTCTATATATATAAAAATCAATTGCTGTTCGTTAGTCTCGCTAAAACTCGAGAACGGCTGGGCCGATTTAGCTGATTCTGGTTTTCAAATGTTTGTCGTAGTCCAGGGAAGGTTTAAACGGTGAGAAAATATGGGGTAGCGGCAGGATACCACGCGAACAAAGTCGCAGTGGGTCAGCTAGTCTACACCTATATTTTCAGATCAGTCTCATTGATATCAGCGCCATCTGTTTTAGATGACATGAAGCATCTTCATGGCGTGCGTAAAGCAGAGAGGGCAAAACAAATGAATGTGAGTAGCATTACGAGCATTACATTTAATAGTATATTTCACAGATGGCGGTAGTGTTGCTAATGACAAACGTTTTCATCATGAAATTAAAAGTAGGTAAGTAATCGCTGAATGTTACTTGGAATTGGATTTACGCAATATATACGAAACCTTTCTTACCGGTTTAGTAATAGCAAGTGTGCTGGTGGTGGGTTCTATTCCCGGGTTAAGCGGTCTTAGCCGTCTGGTCTTTAGAATTGTTCTGAGTAAATACCTAGCTAACACCTATTAGCACTGTGATCGTTTGCGGCCTCGTCCTCTACTGCTGGGTATGGGCCTCCTCCCCTTCGTGCCATACGCGCTTGCTCTGAGTCTCATCCATGTCTTCCCGCCGTCCAGTATACTGCTGCTGGTCTGACTCATCTGCCAACACTTCATTTAGGTACTTAAACTTTCATCTTTCGGTTATCGGGACTATGCAGACTCATCAGCTACCTACCTACTCATACTTGTGTAGAACCGTAGTAGGTGGATACAAGAGGACCATACCGTCCATTGTCTCACGACAGCCAGGGGACAGAGTGAGTGGCCCCGCAGATGAAGCCAACAGTTTACCCACATTGTGATTTTAATACGGTGACAGTTATAATTAAAGCATGGTCTAAAGGTCGCCACCGGTCCGATACACATTTTGGTTGAATGTAAATAAGTAAGCAAATCAGGTCGTCCATATTTATTAGGTTGCACATTATTCAGTAGTTTGCATTATAAATTAACCTACTAAGTGGACGGCGCGCTAAGTGCCATTACATGAGGCCTGATGAGCTTCACTGCTCGCGTCGTTATAGCACTGGGCACTGGTGTCACGGCACCACACACACCGGCACAGAAGGACCACATGCTACAAGGACTCGGATGTACTATACTCGTCGACTGCGGGCGTCGCGGCATCGGTAACACTGACAGTCTTGGTCCGCTGTAGAAGCGCATCACACGCGGTTCAACATAACACAAGCTCAGTAGGCGTGTTTGCTTGTCGTTGAGAGTGGGTCTTCTGTGACCGGCTCTACCTAGTCCGGTGGTGTTGCGCTATCAGTCCGCGAGATGTCACAGTTCAGGGGCTATCGCACGATTTATTATCTGTGGCGATAGCGCGGCGTCACTGTGCGTCGCGCACACTCACGCAACCCACCACCACAATACGTGAATGTTGTCAACCACAAAGTACACTCATCATTATGCATAGATTGTGTATTGGTATCAAAACAAATTGTTTATGAAACAACTTCTAAGGTTTCTACCGTCCCTGCTTCTACGGTCATAGTACTGACTGAGCGTGTGAAGTATACCTAATCATATTACTGCGGTATGCTGACGTTTATAAACAGGTTTCACAGGGCTTGTCCCAATATGAATCTTATTAAAACAATATTATGAACAGACAACTAAAGGAATATATTATTGGTTATGACCTCGATATCTAGCAAATCTTTTAACCTTCCGATTAAATGTTCTCGTATAGCTGTCAAAGGAAGAGGCTAACAAGCCGGCCACAGTGTCCCCGACCATTAGAACCCTTAGAAGCCAGAATCAAAATAAGCGTCAATGAAACTCAACGAGTAAGCGAGTCATCTGTCTTCCGCAATGAAATTTATCAGAAAAGAGCAATTTAATACACCCACATTTTGCCAGTTATGTTTAAGTCCCATGTAATAGGTGGCGAGCCTATTGCCATCAACCGGGCACATGTCCAGACTCCGAAGCTGCTACTGAGAAATTCTTGATGGAAAATCCCAGTAACACTTTGCCCGATCTGGGAATCCAACCCAAGACCTCATGCTCAGCAGTCAACCAACGAGGTAGTAAGTCAGTCCTATAATTTAAGCCATTAAATTCCAATAACTATTCTAGTGAAGAGGACAGCCGGCAGCGAGCTCCTGCGTGCTGAGCACCGCGCCACATTCAGCGGATAACTCGCAGTGACGACGCACGCACAGGATGTTTGACACTGAACGATTTATTATCGAAGTGCAAAATAGAGTTTGCCTTTGGGACTCTAGAGAAAAGCCGGATAGAACTGCAAAGAAACGAACATGGGAAGAGATTGCGAAAATATTGTACGACAATTGGGATAGTGAAATAGAAACAAAACAGCGAGAACTTGGTGAGTTTATCACTTCTAGTCGAAGAGTATTTAAGGGATGAACCCAATATTTACGCTTTCTTCTTCTAATGCCTCATAAATAGCTATCACTTCTATCGGATCCATCACGAATTCACGACCACACCGTATAAGCGCAGGCAACCGACTGATGATCTGATCTGCCACTGAATATTCAGTGTGGCTGGTACCGTATAGAACGGATTGAACGCCGCGGAAGTTCGGCGACGGAATTTCCGTCTAGTGTGGCAAAGGCCAAACTGCACTCACCAAGCAGCTGATAGTGTTATTACACGTAGATCGCTGCTCGTTACGTTGACTACAGTTAGTCAACAAGATGGTTCATTGTTAGTTCTGTTTGATATAAGGGCTGATTGAGTTAAACTCCTATTGTTGTGATTAGGCCGCCCCACGTGACCTGATAGTACAGTTTCCGTAATTCAGAACATTACCAGTGTAAAGCGTATCAGAGTATGGCAAGACTAGTGGTCCACCGACTACTTTCACTGCAGCCGGGCCGAGGGCGGCGCGCCTCGTGGCCGGCAGTCTAACATTGAGTCTATGCGCCTTGTACCAAGATCAAGGTGTGTAGAGAAGAAGCAGAAGAAGCATTTGTAGAGATCAGAGTATGCATAATTATGTGATATGACTTGTACTACCTAAGTCAGTCCTGCGCTGCGTCACGTTGCTATCGTTTTCTTTTAACTTTACCTACTGAAGGAGGAAAGCTCAAGCAATGGGCAACTAGATTCAAATTTTTCTCGACGTTCAAAAGTGCCTTTTATTGTCCTCGCCCAAGCTCTTCAATCTATACATTAATGAGCTGATCGTTGGACTCAGCAGTAAGCGGAGTGGTTGCTGGGTTGACAAGGTTTGCTGCAATAATCTCAGCTATGCGGACGATATGGTGCTGCTGGGTCCAACGGCAGGCTCTATAAGAGAGTTGTTAGAATATTGTGAAGACTATGCTGCTAGCCACGGTTTAGTCTATAATAGCAAGAAGAGTGTCTTTATGTTGTTTAAGGCCCCTGGCACAAAGCTGTCATACGAGCCAATTATATACCTCAATGGCCAGCCCTTACTAAGGGTAAATCAAACAAAATACCTTGGACACTGTGTTACGGAGGACCTTAAAGATCATGAAGACATTGAGCGTGAGCGCAGGGCTCTTGCAGTGAGATGTAATATGTTGGTCCGCAGGTTTGCCTGTTGTAGTAGGGAGGTTAAAGTAACACTGTTTAAGGCTTATTGTCAAACCTTCTACACGGGTAGCCTGTGGGCCAACTACACGAGTAGGGCTCTGGACGCTCTTAGGGTTCAATACAATAATGGCTTCAGAATGCTTTTGGGATTGCCGCGCTTTTGTAGTGCTTCTGGCATGTTCGCTCAAGTTCATGTCGACGATTTTTTTGCGATGGTGAGGAAAAAGTCGGCGTCGCTGTTAGAGAGAACGCGGTCCAGTCCGAACAGCATTCTGAAGATGTTAGTGGATAAGTTTGACTCGCCGATAGTTAATCACTTCGTGCAGGTGCTGGTGAGGCAGAAGTGATTTGCTGCGGCGGGTACCTACTTGTTAAATTTTGTTTTACCCATTTGTTAGACATAGTTGCACTAACATAGTTTTTAAGCGTGTGTACACTAACCCATGGACCATTTGTTGTCTCAATAATAAACAATTATTAATGGTCTAATTGAAATAAATGATTTGACTTTGAATAGTATCGATGTTATTAACGTCAGTAGCTTTAAGTCACCTTGCCAATTACATAATAAGCAGCTGTAAGAATTTGTAGCGCTCCATTAGTTTGAACATCACAGCATCACAATACCGTTTAGTGCTGTAAACGTATGGCAACATTGCTACAAACGAGCAGACCGTTTGTGTACAACACAACTGAGCGTGGCATACTCATGTCGGAAGCAGTCAGTCGATAACAACTTTACAGCACTTCCTATAAGTACGCATTTATAGTCATTTGTAACATCTACCGGCCGATATTCTTTGTTGTGTAGTTACGTTACATAGTTTATTATGGTACCGATTTGAAAGTGTTGTTATCGTTTTGGTGGTGTTTTATCATAGTTTTCCTTATCGGGTTTTTCAGTTTGTAGTTTTTTTCAGCAGTGGACGTCCTACGGCTGATATGATGATGATGATGATATGTTTTACAGGATACCTATTGACAAAAGCCAACATACATTACTGCCAGATACTTTCGATTTGCGATAACTGCAGCCAGATGCAAGAGGTCGGAACTTTAAAAGTATCTGATAATTAAGTGTAGGATGCTGGAGCAGTACTGGTGAGTGGTGAGCAGTACCGGGCAAGCCCGCCATCGCGCCGCTGCGGCAGACGGGACGTGCTCACTTGCTCGCGCCATTCACATCGGTGCCGCTCATTACCCCCCGCGAAGCGCCTGCCAGAGCCAATCAACTGAATAGATACTAATCGCCATTGAATTGGTTATAATGGCTCTATCGGTGATCAATATCTACAGTACACCGAAATAAGAATGGTTGTTGATCTACTGTGGCTTCACTTTTATTCTCTCACCTATAATAATTGTGTTGTGTTCTCGCGAGGGATGTCAGTCCGCGAGCTCTGGGTGGTGTCGGTGTAGGTATCTCGCAATGTGAATAACAGTGGTCTGCAGCGCGCGTTATCGCAAACCTACTATCAAGCAGGTCAAAGCACTTGATAATCATGACCTCTGTCGCGGTGATTTTGCTCCGCATAGTACCTAAGTTTAATTGCTTCATCTAATTTTTAAATTACTCCTAAATCACTTTCTTCAGCCTTTTTTACCTACCCATAAGTGGTGTCAATGTTTATGTACTTGACAAGTATTTGATCGCTACTGATGTTCGGTATAATAATGTCGTTCGGCTTGACCATGGCCTTGTTTGTGGCTGACCCTTTGAGTCCCTCAAGTCACGGACATCTGCTGGCGCCACACACGCCGTTGATGATGCTATGTCAATAGTAATACTTACAATAGCCCATAAGTTTATTAAACTAAGAACAGTTAATTACATTACACCTTACAATAACTCATTCCGCATTGGTATGGCGGTGTAATAAACGTCGAGTCCCTGATGGTTTAAACAAACAAATAAAAGATGTACACGTGCAGCCGGTGAGAGAGGCTGTGAATGAACTGTCTCCAGACTACGTCACTTGATCTTAGTAAGCTTGAACAGTTGAACTTAATATTATACCGCATCTCTATAAAAAGTTAATAATATAAAGGGAGCGATGGGCGCACCAGCAAGAACGCATATCTAGGTAGTTACAGCTCGTCCACTTTCAAGTGGTTCCCTCGGACAGCTGGCAGAGCATACAGCCGAGCTTTCAGGAATACCTGCGTACTTGGTGCGTCCGTCGGTCGCTTCCACCTTCTGCATATCGCACACATCACAACCTGGCGTTTACTTTACAATTTCTAGAGATTTCAATGCTATGTATTTATTATTGAACTGTAAATAAATTCATTGTTAGGGGACGTTGTCCATCATTAATAAGAATCTATTACAAAAAATATGTCTAAAATACCCGTCATTCGCTAGTAGGTAATCTGCATTTATAGGCAATTTCTGGGATTTGCATAACAGGGTTAATAATAAGCTAGCAGCGAGCGCATCACATGCTCAAACGTTTAGTTTTATATCGCAGAGGTCACGACAAAACTATTTGAGGATCATTCCGCCTTGATCCGAAGCTAATCGTTTAAACTTACCGTAGCATCACTTTACTTTTATATTATATGCTCGGCTATTTCATCATAGATCTTCGTAATTACGACTACGATCCTGAACACTTATGATGATGTTGTTGATATTACTTTTTAATGTTCAGAAGCGTCTACCAATTCTGCCGAGCATACCCGCCTGCTGGCTGTGGGTGAGTACGAGTCGGGTCACTGGCTTAAGGCATAGGCCATTCCGGCTTGCTACAGGCCTACGTATTGGCGCTCCTTGCGGGGTCCCGCATCCTCCGCATCGTCCCGCATCGCTGTCTGTGCAGTGAAGCAGTCGCCAAATTATTATATTATTAATTATTAAAGTATTAAGTTATTAATTCAAATTATTGAAAAAAATAAAGAAATTATTAAATTGTAAAATTATCTAATTGTAAATGTGTACCTAACTTAGAAGAACTAAGAAGTTTGTTACTAACAATCTATGGAAGCAATTCTGAAAAAAAAAATATTATTATCATTTATTTATTTTTTATACATTTATATTACATTTTTAAATATTAATATAAAAAACATAAAAACATTTAAAAATATAAAAAATAGTATCCCACCGGCATCGGGAACAGGGTCCAAGCTACCGGTGGTCAGGGCTCCTGAGAAAGGAATCTCCTAACAATACGCGCCGTGTCCAGGAGTACCGCTTTCTGAATCAAGCCCTTGATCCAACCGCCCAACGAGAGCCTCCTAAGGTGTTGGTCGAGGCTCTTGGCTATTATGCCATTGGCCGTTACGACTATCGGCACAGTGATTGCTGTACTCACATCCCACATGTCGACAACCTCGCGAGCCAAGTCAAGATACTTCATTTGTTTATCTTTTTCAGCCTTTATTATTATTATTATAGCTTTTTAAGTCACACTACTCACAATACATATTATGGGACAGGTATGTCCGAAATCAAAAGTTTTTTTTAGTAAGAGCGCAGGCCAAATGTTGCTGCAAGCCAGCTTTACTAACACTGGTCGTGCTCTTGCCTCCGCCGGAGTGCCAGCTGTTTAAGAACTCAACGGCTTGGCACGCGACGGTGGGACGACACCGGATGGCATGACCTGAATGCCTTGGATGTTAGGGACGTGTGAGTCACAACATGTGACGCTGCTGGAAGTGCCGTAAACCTGAAACTGCGTAAATATAACAACTTTCTTGGAAGCTATATGCTTGAGAGCTTTGGGTTTGAAGCACTGGGGCCGCGAGGCACAAGAGCACACGTCGATTAGGAGACATCGCTAAGCAACTGGTCGATCCTTCACGGGGAAGAAAGCTGACCTGTTCTTGAGCCAAGGAATAAGCATTACCATACAACTTGGCCATGCTGCTAGCCTTGCAGGCACTTGTCCCATTGGCATTTTGTACGTAATAATGTTGTTATTAGAAAGGTATATAATTTTGGTATAAAAATTATGAATTTGGATTTAGTTGACTTTATCTCACGAAATGTTTTTTTAGATATACGCTAAAATCTAATATAGTATACATGATAACACATGTTGGTGGTAGTTGCACAGGGCACAAACGGTACAACAACAATTTGATCTACGAGCGTATCGAAAGCGTGGGGATCACAATCATTGTCTTTCATCCAGGAAAACGGCTCCGACACACTCGTCATTTTGAACTAATTACTACGTAGTCAAAGACATCGGGGGGGCACGCCTCACACGTAGGTAAGTACAGCGCGGCTCTGCACTCCTCAGAAAACAACCAGCTCTTTACAGTCTGTGTAACCCGCACTTGACGGCGGCTCTTATACAGCGTGAGTGCAAAACAATGCGAGCTGGTGTAGAGCAATCATATCAATGTTAATTGAAACGAGTTCCAATCAGGTTGTCTAACGCGCCGGTGGATGGCCCGCGGAGGTAAGGCAGCAGGGGGGAGGGGGGCAGCAAGTTTGTCACCACATGACAGGTAGCCACGTTCAGAAGGTACAGCCAACGTTGCGTTCGATGACAGACTTAAGCTAGTTCGAGTCTGTTTCTGTTCCACTGGGTGTACTGTGTTGCGCACAGCGCACACTCGCGCCGGAACCCTTGCACATGACACATTGCTATTCTACTGACTTCTAGAAAGCATATTAAGTAGCCAGCCTTATAAAATAGCCGCTCACTGAGTTCGGCAATGATTGCAAGCCATTACAGCGAGACATCCAGTACACTGCGGTGACCTGTGAGTGTTGTCTCTGCACATTGCCTGTCGCGTGGCCGGGGATGCACGCGGCCGGCCCTGACCCGCCACCGCGCCGCCGAATACTTTAGTTTAGCCTTAGCCACCTACTTACCAACCAGCTCGACCGGCTAGCTGATCAAGTTATTCACACACTTACAAGTCACGGTATTTCATATACCTACCACTGCTTGTTGATTCGCTTCCGTGCTACTGACACTAAAATTCAGAAAGTGCCGTCAGTTTCGTCAGTAAATCGTACAAGTTTAGGATAGTTCTTCTCTGCGTGCATGTTCAGCAAGAGCGGTAACACAAGGACGTTTCTTCCTCATATGTACCCCAGCTGGCTGCACCTAGCCGAGCTGTCTACGGTGGTGGCATCAAGTCTGCATTCCCCGAATGGGTAGGCAGAGATCTGATGGCTGTATCTGTATAGTACACCCACATGTCTCCACACAAATGAAACAATCGCTCAGCAATCGCGCAAACGACCTCTGGATCAACGAGGCACTGCAATGTTCTTTTGTGATCTGTGAATGATAAATAATTCTTGGTCGAAGCTTCTGATCGACATAAGTATATAGGTAATTGCGGGTTCTAACATAGTTTCCCGCCACTATTGTATAACTTTTACCTTACAGGAGAATCAGTAATCCTTACTAATATTATAAATGCGAAAGTAACTCTGTCTGTCTGTCTGTCTCGCTTTCACGCCTAAACCACTGAAACGATTTTGATGAAATTCGGCATGGAAATAGTATAAGACCCGGGGAAAGACATAGGCTACTTTTTATTAGATTTCGACTTCGACTTCGTCTGCGTCCGCGATAACCGACATTTGCGCGGACGAAGTCGCGGGCAAACGCTAGTAGGGAATAGCTGTCGAAACATCTCGGCTCGTGAATGACCAACTGTATACCAAGTAGTTCTGTAATGTTAATCAGTACCTACCAGTGCAGCTCATCGGAAATAATTACATAGTATGCATGCAGATAGTAGCATGACATAGGTACTGGTGCGGGTGAATAGGTACTTGACGCAGCAACTTCACTATAGAGCACAATACCACATGTGTCGCGAAAGGCTAAAAAGTCGCGAAAAGCTAGAAAATTTTCGATATTTTAGTTAATTTGATGGATATAACTTGAAAACTATAACTACTGTCGAAGCATGATAATTATTGTGTCCTAGTGGTAGTCCTTGACCCCAGCACTCACCCCGAGCACTTCGTCGTGCTATAGACTGGTAACTTGGTATCACTAACTAGGTTAAGTTGTAAAGAAAATTTAAAGACTTACGAGTCTCTCGTCAAATACTTAAGTAGGTACATACTTATCTAAAAGTTTTAAAGGATTAGTGTAATGCAGTAAGTATATTAGTTATAATATCAGTCAGTTCTTTATCGCTTTCTGATAAAATATAGATAATTAAACAATTGAATATAACTTTATCTAGGTACGCGTGGCCGGTGACGGAGCAAGGTGTGCGAAAACCTTCAGGTATGGTATTTGCTCAGCAATGAAGTAACAGAACTTTTATGCAACGCCAATAAAGCCACAAAGCTGAATTAGATCGTGGCTGCTGCATAACTGGACTAATATGTAAAGAACTGGCATTGCGGTCCTCCAACAAAAAATGAACACAAGTAGGAAATAGGTAGAACAGGCACTCTCCATTGCGCTCCAATCGGTTCCGAGTGACACCCGCAGCGCGTGTGCACGATGCAGGGACCAGACCGCGCTACCGCCAGTACAAACATCACGATAACCAAGTTTATCGGAGCCCTATAAAAACGTAAGTATCGGTGCCTTATCTGCTGTCACCACTACAGAAATAGAGCAACGAATATTTATACTGGTAATCACTATAATCGGAAAATAACGAAGAGACACGCCGATAACACTGCGACCTCTCAATGTGTCCGGGGACAGCACAACTTATAACCAACCTTATGTTTACGACAGTAAGGTATTATTTTGATTGCGAGGCATAGGGCAGTGATAAGACGTGCCCCATGACCCGCGCTTCTCGAAGCGGCCGTACTTATCTCAAGAACGTCCTATCGGCGTATCGGGGTCGAGCGCACTGCTCCCGCATCACATGCCTGCTGCTTGGCGGACAAGCGGGAAAATTATTACACTTAATTATTATACCAATTAGCAAAGGCATATCATACATATTATTACATATCTACCAAGATTGCCTAGTGGCTCCTTGGACTATGCTGTAACACCCTGAGCAAAAATATAGTCGTAGGGAGACGCGCAGCTTTCTGATCCGTGTGGGCACGTCAGCCGCGGCCGCCGCGGGCACTGTGATCGCTGGCCAAGAGTCTCTACGCAATAGGCGCCTGAAGATGGACGGCGTCGGGAATCCTAGAAAGAGTTGGCGAGATGACCTGGATGCGTACCACGAGGCCAGGAAGAACTTGGGGATGGCCACTTTACCAGACAGAGGATTAGTATGGGCTAAAAAAAAGTCTACACTCTAAACATAACAACACAAAAAAGACAATTTGCATTATACCTAATGCAGAATGTAATGGTTGTGTAACGAGTATGCAATGACGTCAGCTCGTGGGTAGGTACGTAGGTGCTACAGGGAACGGTACGGGACGGGTGAATTGTTTGACCCACGTTACCGAAGCTTCGCTAAGCGCAAACATTGGCGAGCCCGCGGAACGGAATATTTGCATCACGCGTTCTAATACATTAGTGTGGCACGAGATATGACAAGACGCAGAAGGCCCACTACTGCCAACATATTGGACACCAAATCACAGAGGTACAATACGAAGCTACTAGCCACTGACTGCCACTACTGCTAGCAAGCTGTCTTGGCTTGCCAAAGTGTTTCATTGCATTGATTCCTTGTATATTTCTTCTTCGTGTCGCTGGAAAGTATAACTTTTTTTGGCCCAAAAAGGTACCTCGCCGCCTTTGTGCCTTCGTTGGTAGCGCAGAGGCATTGATTGTAGGTTTAAGGGACAACGGCACAGACGGGGAAGCGGGTGAGACTGCGACACAGTTCCACATCCGCACCCTTCGACCGTTTCGTCGAGATATTTACTAAACCTAGATACCTACGTTACCAAATTGAGAACACAGTCGGTTCAGAAACTTTCGATTATTTCTTTGGATAAAGCATACCGATATTGACAAAATGACCAGCGCAAAGAGTATTCCTTCTAGGTAATTCACTGGTTTGAGTTTGGGCTGAGGGACGAGCCGATAGTTATATTATTGGAGGGCGAGGCGAGGCGGTACGGGGCGGGCGGGGGGTGTTAGCCATGCGTGCACTTGACCAAACACACTGGATGTGTGTCAGAGCTGACATACTCACACACCATTACTCCACTTTGTCGAACAAACATTGCCTCGCGCCAGACGCGGGAAATCGGCGAGGATACTTCACCTGAACACGTGACCGAGTGAACAAATGATCGAGACTCTTGCGTCCCTTAGCTTTGCAAGTTTATGTAGTACTTAGTAAAAATGGTACGCTGTTTGCTTCGTGTACCGGGCACTGTGGCCACGGTACAACTCGGCACAAATGTATAGCCAGTATAGCTCACGTGTCGATTCAAATGAGCCGCGCGGCCGGCGCCATTGACTCACAAATGTGTCGCCTCCGCTCCCTACGCGGCCGGCGGCGGACCGGCCGACATACGAAGGCCCATCATTATCACCACATTGTATTTGCCGAATTCATGTCGAATTGAAATCTGTTGTACCTACAAATATTGATTGCACATTATCTTATAATTTTATTTATAGGTACTTTTCCAGCTGGATTTCGGCCACAGCGGCGGCGCCAATCTCATTATAGACTTATAGCCAACTCATTATTGTCATAGTGCACAAGTGTGTGCGCGAACACTGAGCATACTCGTGTGTTGCAACACCAACTACCTGAGAATACCTGATCTGAAACCGAGTTTCTAATGGAAAAATCTCACTACCACTTTCCCCAACCAGGAATCGAACCCAAATAGACGCGCTTGCTACCACGACACCAACTGCTCCAAAACCACTCAGTAAGTCGTAGCCAGCCTTTTAGTGAGAATGGTTACTGTATTGCTTCTCGCCATCATGTAGGTTAACGAGAAGTACCCTTAGGGTTTTAATTCCTTTGCGATTGTCAAAATATGCGGCATAAGCGACCGTATCTTTTGATTGGTCGACTATAAGAAGTTTGATTTTTTCACAGCTCCAAGGAATTGTAGGCTAGACTTCCTGAGAAAAAGTCTTGACAAACATACACACGAACAACGAGATGATCCTATTATCATTTTTCTATTTTCCATTTTTCCTTTTGTGGTACAGAACTCTAAACGAACTCTAACTCTCTCTTTGTGTGTTCGTAAATAAAATAAATATCACATAGGTGTGTACCTGTGTTTTTTTTATTTTATTTACCATTGAGGCCCACAAATATATTTATTTATTTACTTAAACTCTATGCACATGTAAAAAATACACTGTACAAAGGCGGACTTAATGGGTACTTGGGTATTTTCTACTAGTCTACCTTAGGGTGACGCAGAGACAAAACATAGTAGGTGCACAGATACCGAAAATTTTCGAGAATAAAATATAATAAAAAATACATACATACAAACAAAATAAATAAAGTAGAGAAAGTTAAAAATACATAGGTGGTGAAGTACAGCTTTGTTGTGGGACGAGCCTGCCAACATATGGTTATACAAACATTGGTTGGCATATGGTTTACACAAACCGCCGTCCCCGGAGAATAAAATAATATCTGCAAAAATGGAACTTTTTAGGAAAAATAAAAAACATGTTTTCGTCGATTACTCCTTAAATGCTAGACGTAGACTGATGATTGTTAGTTTTAAAAATAGGTTATTTTTTGTATGTTCCAAATGTTTAAGTAAAACACGCTTAATTATTAAAATAGAGATATTATTTAAAAATAAGGAGTTAGTCAAAATCAATCTTCGTGTAAGTAGGTACTATAATGTCGATTATCATTTTATTTTCCGTACAACCTGACCGAATCAAAATATTACACTCTTTACTTATCATTTTATTCTAAGGGTTTTAATGGTGTAAGTGAATAATGATACTTTATTTATTTATTTAATCTCAAAAAACCATACATTCTGATTTACATATGTAACACTGGACCCTACACTAGGATACCCTGTGTCGTGGGGTCCAGTCTCTTTCATCACAAGGTTTGTGTCATATTATATACATTATGTAAGCAGGAGTCTATTTTAACTTTAAGTTATACAGAAAAAAAACTTTGGTTATATGTTAATTAAACTTACGGTAGGTATATTGTAGAAGAATATAAAAAAAATAATAAATAATAATTAAGAGGAGTTTATGTTAAGTGTAGTACCTACCTACTTTAATATCGTCTTTTTCTTAGTAAATATTGTAAAACTTTTTTTCTGTTATGGACTTTGAATTTGGTTTCCCAATGAAACTATGCATCAGCAGATTAAAATGATAACTGCATTTATCATTGTCTAGTCGAATATTTTTACGAGAACATAATTCTACGACTGTATGTCATATTAACAAGTATACAGTTGTGTGTTGTGTATGTATGTTTCGATAATATTTTATTATCATTATTTTCTTCTAATTTTGAGAAAAAAAAGGCAGTAAAATTGTGTAACTTCGTAAATATCTGTATAAAAATACAAAAATAAATGAGCAGAACCATCCACTGATCCCAAAAATGACATAACACTAACACTAAGATAATGGCAGTTATCATTTTATTCTCCGGGGACGGACGGCGAAACATGCATCTTGCTGGAAATTAAATAACAATTTCACATGAATTCAACTCAGGATTCCGGTAAATGCACAAAATACCGGCCACAGGTAGGTAGTCGATCGTGAAAGAAACATCAAAACAAATATGGCCGGTAGTCAAATAAAGTATACGACATTATCATCTGTACAGTACAGATGATATTGTCGTACGCTATAACCAGTAGGTATAGACCGCAACACAAGCCTACTAAGCCTAATGAATATATAGCCTAATATAATAATTTTTGCTGAGGAATGGTTTGGTATTATCTGCCGTCTCTCGACATCGAAGCTCTTTCGTGGCGAGAAGTAAGAGCTTACATGCGCGTTAGGACAGCGTCAGTCGTAACACTGAACCAACGCCCTTGAGCTCATTATCTGCCACACTTTGAACCGATGACGTACTTACTGATAAGCTAAGCGTTACTGACTGTCACAGGCCACAGCAATACAGCTTCACACAGAGTTAAGTAGGTACATGAGTGTAGGACTCGGCTCGCCCCACTCGCGTGTACTCACTTATATCTGGATGACTGGCTAATTCTTGTAATTAAAAACGTTGAAAATCTATTCATAACTCATCAAAGACTTGTCATTTTGACGGATTGAGACTAAATTACCATCTTGAATGTCATCGTCGAAAACACTACAATAAATGGCATTTGAATTTCGCGTTAACAGAAACCGGCCAATAATAGGTACGTCGGGTTCGCACAATTAGGGATTCACGACAAATAACACTGAACAGTCTCTACACCGGCCGCTGATCTGCCGTGATTACTGCACTACGAGTTGCTGCGCTAGCTCGTAAAGTATACATCTAAAAGACATACCTACCTAATGTTAAGAAATGAAATGATCTGTACCTGTAATGTTAGTATGTTATAACTCACTAGCTTTTGCCGACGACTCCGTCTGCATAAATGTCGGTTATCGCGGACGCAGACAAAGTCGCGGAATAATAAGTAGCCTCTGTTCTTCCTCGGGGCTCAAACTTGATCCGTACCAAACATCAAGGTGTTACGTTCAGATACCTATACGACCACCTTGCCGTGTTCGTATCATACCTATCTTATAATTATGCATACCCTTGTGTTCTAACATTGTACCAAAATGAGAACCCCTTTGCGATACACGGACAAAAAGTGATCTTGAAAAAAAGCTTTTTTACAAAAAAAGATAACCGCCTTCAAAAATTACAAAATAAAAAAATAACTTTAAGTTTTGGAAGTCGGCGGCTTTGGTTTTGTTTTTTGTTATGTAGGTAAGTATTGCCACCGACTTCCAAAACTTAAAATTATTTTTTATTTTGTAATTTTTGAAGGCGGTTATCTTTTTTTGTAAAAAAGCTTTTTATTTTTCACTTTTTAGTGCTTGAAATCCTTACAAAAAGTCCTTTCAAACAATACCTCACACGATATATTTAATTTTGGAAAGTGGTAGGAGGGGGGTTGACGTACCTCCTCCCCCTTTTCCTTCAGTCAGTCATCGACTACACGTATAAACAAAGCAATTTCACTTGTTACGATATTGCTGCTGAGATCCTATGAGGAGTTCCATTCCATATCTCCGAAGTTCATCATCAGATCATGACAATATTTCTATGGGACCTATTCGGAAGTATACTCTTTCAAAAAAAAAAAGAATCATCCAAATCTATTCATAACTGGCTGAATAATCAGGTAACATACACACAATAAAAAACCATCCGCGTCGAATTGAGAACCTCCTCCTTTTTGAAGTCGGTTGAAAAAAAGGTTTCATTTCAACATTTAATAACGAAACCCCAAAAATGCAAAACAAAAGTGATCCAAAAACGAAGATAATTTATTTGTATTTGTGTCAGTCGGCTAGCCCAAGTCAAACAGGTCGTCCTATTTATTTTGTTGTTCCGCGCCCGCTGCCCCCGCGGGCCCACTCGCCACCACTCGCCGCCAACCGGCCAGTTCCCAGCCCAGCTCGAATCGTCTATACATAGGCAGGTGTCAACCACTTCCTCCTCAACTTTCAGTTCCTACATCTTTGAAAGATTGCGTACCTATGTGGTGTCTCAAGTCAGTAGGTGCCATTCGGTTTCATTAGGAATAAAACTTGAATGAGACAAAGTGCGTAGGTTATCATAATTGTAATTAAATAATGTACTTTTTTTAACTGTGCTCACTATACTAAAACAAGTAGATAATAGTCTCCAAGCGGAGCGCACGTGCGGCCAGACTTCATGCGCGACACATGTGCGCTCGCCCTGAGCCCCTGGGCTCACACAGCCGCGCGCCGCGCCATTCGTCGGAATACAATTCTGTGCACATTGCATAATTAACTTATTGACGTACATAATCATTGTTCAACGTACAAACGCCAACACAATAAACTCGCTCGTGTTCGTCTGTACGTGTGTACCAGGTGTGCCAGTACTCGCAGCACACGAGTCCTCGCATTTGTCCACTTTAGAATATAAAAAATAGCTTCTCCCTGCGAATTCGTCCGCGTGGTTTCTTTCACCCGTCATTGGTTATTGCTCCGATCTCGTGGGTCTAGCGTAGGAATATTGCTTTATCCAGTTCGACTAGGTGTTTCAGAGATTAGCACGTTTGAACAAACAAAATATCTCTTCAGCTTTATTATATTTATTAGTATATATGCAATGATGAAGTGTCAGGGATCAGCTCCAGCGCTTCATATCTGATGCCATGTGGTCATCCCCAATTAACTATTGTTAGTTTATTTTGGGTAATAAACTAGTTGTACTTCAACATTATTTGAATAAACAATTGCTTATTTAACCCCCAGCAGAACAGAACCCCAGAGTGGTAATTTGTTGAGTGAGTACTTAGGCATGTTTTAGGCCAATTTCTCGAACGCATTTTTAAACATCCAAAATCTATTCTCAATCTCATCTCAGTATCAATTAATGTCAACAGAATGCACCTTTTATCGAGAAGTTCCAAAGTTGTAACATTTTACAAATTAAACTCAATACCTACTCAATATCTTTATTGCCTTTCCATAGGTATATGTATGCTTAGGTTCTAACAAAATTTTTATTGTTACAGAACAAAATTGCTGAAAAATTACGCTATGTACCTACATTTTGTCTTAGTGTTAAATATTAGTACACCTTTTGCGACATCAACGTTCTTCCAAACATTTGAACTCCTACTAAAACGCCTTACTCTGTGGTCACCACTAAGCGGGACGGTCTCGGCGGCGGTGGCGGTGGCGGCGCGGTGGGGCAGTGCGGCGGCGACGCCGGCGACGCGGCGCGCGGCGATCGGCTTCCACTTTGTCTCCAGTAGACATTAGTGTAATGTGTTGGAGTTAAACGCAAAGTGCAATTAAGCTATTCACTTTCGCAGCAAACAATCCGAAGTAGGCAATTAATCAAGCGTCGCTGGAGCGACAAGAGACGCGCGCGCAGTCACGCTGTGACGTCATAGCGTCGCCAACGCTGCATGAGCATAACAGAAGGCCTCCTATTACCAATTAATAAAATATTATACAGGGTTACTGGTAACTCGACGTATTCCTTGCAGGACGTCATAGTAGGGCTAAAATGCAACAAATTAAGCCACCAAATGTTCTACCGAAGTTCAGTAGTTTTTGAGTTATTAGTTAGATTTTTAGTTTTTTTATGAAAAATCCCAGATTAAATCATTTGGAGCCAATTTTAAAATGAATTACAGCGCGACTGTACTGAAATTTAAATTAATATCATAGTTGATGCCGTAGCAGATCTTTGTTAATAATTAAAAGTTCAAAAATGCCAAAAACTTTGGCAAATATCACTAAAGAAACATTAATTTTTTTGTGATTTTTGCTATTACTTCATACAAAATGTTGTCTAGTGAAAAAAAAAATTACTACGTCTGATGTACAAATTACTAGGAAAATATCCTTGTCTTATCAGCTATCCAAAAAGGTATGAAAGTTAATACAAAGTTAAGGACTACATTATGTGCGTCTCACAAAAAGGTGATTATTCGGAAAATCAATAAAACAATTTCATGAATATTAGCATTATTTTTAATCAATATCAGTTTAAAAACTTTAATAACACTTTCACACGTCTTGTTCGATGTGCTGCCCTCTATCCTCCAAAGGATTTAAAGAAAAATTTAAGGAGTTCCACAAGTAAACCTTCTAACTCCTCCCTGCTCAGTACTCCAGTAGCGGACATCTGCAGATATCTTTAACAAACATATTAACTGCATATGGCGTTATGGTGTGTTATGTAAGTAAACCAGTTTGTTTCTCATTTGTGATGAGTGTCCGCGGCTAACACTGGCAGTCTGCGACATATAGTGACAATACGTCGCCGCCTACCCCGTCCGTACTTACAGTGTTTTGCACTTGTGTTCAATGAATTGTGTCGGGGTACTCAGCAACGTGTCGGTAATGTTTAAAATGTTGAACAATATTCATTGAGTCACTCTCGAACTGTTCTTAATGTTATAATGTTAAATGGTGATAAAATGTTACACCCATTGCTGCGAATAGGATGACGATGGTCAAATGTATTAGGAATCGTAAAAACCACAAGTGATACCTTCACCGAGTTGTCGACTTTGCCGCTTTATTTCCTTATAAGACCATAAAAGCATCCGTGTCGCCGTCAAATGTTCACTGTACGCCACTCTGTCACACTGTCGCAATGTTTGGGTGACATCATTTTTAGTGAGGGCTGGTCACCCATTATCATAAAGGTGTAAGGAAAGGGTGCGAAGCCGCGTGGGCCGCGCACCGCGCCCGCTGCGGCCCGCGCGGAGGGGCCCGGGCCCCCGGAGATCGGCCCCACCCTCCACCTGTGGCGCGCGGCCAGCGACCTGTGGCGCGCCTTTCTCGTCCACTACAACAACCCTTTCCGACTACTTCACGCACACTTCACGAACACCTCTTGAGACAGAACATTTAACGAGGAGGGGACTCGACACCGCAGGTTCGTATTTACGTTTAGGTTTACTATTGAGCTGGTAAAGAGCTTGAACCTAGGTACTTACTTCACTGAGGTGTAGTAAGAGATTGGAGTCGCGCTCACGGCAGCCTGCCTTTCCTTCCAGCCAAGTACGCACTCCGCAGGAGACATTATAGTGCACAAGTATGTGCGCCAACACTGGTGCACTCGCTCTTCCCTCCCTCACAGTGCGATGGGGCGGCAATCCAACACGACCAGACAGGGATAAGGCGCAGGACCAACAGCTTTGTGTGCTTTCCTAAGTGCTAAACTACACGGGCGGTTTCCCGCCTGCAAACCGAGGCGGGAAACCGCGCGCCGTGTAGTTGTTTGTAGCATACAATGTCCTTAAATAATTGAGTGTAGTGCGGTTTCAGAAGCGGATTCCCGCGGCGGGAGAACCGCCCGTGTAGTATAGCACTAAGGACGGGGGTGTCACACCACCAATTTCCAAACTAAGGGCTGATTCTGTAAATAAAAATGGAAAAACTAAATAACACTATTTGCCCGACCTGGTAATTGAAGCCGGCTTCAACATTGCAGCATTGGGCCATTTATGTAATTCGGAAAGTTTGTAATCTAACAATGCACATACACACCCCATTTAGTATATTAAAGTTAGTAGTGTGTGTGTTCCAAACGGAAATATACTAAACTAGCTTTTGCCCGCGACTTCGTCCGCGCAAGACCCGTAGCGCACTACGGCACACGGCGGCGCTGCTACAGCGGCCTGGCCGCTGCGGCCAGGCCGCTAGTGCGCTATTGCTCTAAATGTCGGTTATCGCGGACGCAGACGAAGTCGAAGTCGAAGTCTAATAAAAAGTATCCTATGTCTTTCCCCGGGTCTTAAACTATCTCCATGCCAAATTTCATCAAAATCGGTTCAGTGGTTTAGGCGTGAAAGCGAGACAGACAGACAGACAGAGTTACTTTCGCATTTATAACATTTAGCACTAACAACACCCACTAACGTAGGTATTCGTATATCATTGCGCATGCGATGACTGTATGGCGTCGTGTTACCATCGCGTGATCATTTCACGCAAAAAGCGATACTCCAGTGAGAGGAGCGAGCACGGGGCGGTGCTAGCTTCGCTTACAAAAACCATAATACGGCGTCAGCTCCTCTAGTAATACTCTGTTATGGCACTATGCTAATACTAAGCACCGCGCACTGCGGTAACAACAGTATACAACGCCGTGATGGTGTTCACAGGGGTTGAGGGCACTAATGAGGAATTCCTAAAAAACTCCGTCTTCTGCGCATAATCGCAATGGGTTCTGGTACTGTACCAATAAGCTTTAATATCTAATACTTGACATGTTACGTGGACACAGTTCCTCTGCAGACGGGTAGGGAAAGCGAGGGATGGTGTTTTGCTATTTCAACATTGTTCATTTCTACAATCCCTAAAATTACTTACGGCTTTCGTTGAACCCAAAACCCTGTATCATTATAAAAGAACGTCATGAATGAGGAAAGTGTCTTGTACAGCACAATTATCATCTTGGGGAACAGTTGCATTCTTAACACATTAACCGCCGCGTAGGTCACCGGTGACCTACGCTAGTGGAGGTTTGACCTTCAACAGTTTTGGCCCGGCGGTGAACCTGATAAACAAAACCTCACACTAAAAAGGGATTTTGCTTAAATAAATATTATTTTTATATATTTAGCGTAGCCCAACACTAGGAATTTCTCCTGTATCGTGGGTGTTACAAACATATAAACTCACATACACAAACGGCCTTCATCCAACGCACATCAACCTTTAAGGGGATGAGAATTGGTATGGTGACTCAAATGTAAAATAATATTATTCCTTCAGGTAACTTAAACTTGAAACTCTTAAACTTTACATTCTACAGTTGAGGCGGAGCCGTGTGTTAGCAGCCTGTCAGACAGAAAACCTCTCACACCGACCAAAATCAAAAACAAAATATTTTTATAATTGTCTGTTCCTTGCACGGCCAGGTGACATGCATGCAGCGTGGTTATTAAAAGTCCCACAGTTGTAGTTATTATGATGATTAGTGTTCGGGGCGCGGCGCTAACGAATGGCGCACATTAACCACCCCTCCGGCCGGCGGCTCGCCCCGAGCGCGCGCGGGTTTGGAGGTCAATAGCATCGCACGTGGTCACGCGCCCTTTCACCCATCACGTTGGGTCATCCACTCTACTCTAGAACACACTTATCGGCTGCCTCAACTTATAGGTACGTGTCCAAAAGCGAAGAGGTCTGACATCGCTCACACACAACCCGCACCCTGTAACGTATCTTGTGGCTCGGCTTTGGAGCTGTGCCCTGTTACCAGCCTCTTTATCTCTGTTTATTTTTTTGTACTTTTTAACTGCATAGAGGGGAAGATTGTTGTATTTGTTGTGTTTTTGTTGTTTGTACGTAATGCTACTAATTGTAGTAGTAAGGACAATAAACGTTTATTCTTAGGTTGTGATGGCCTGAAGCACAGGTTTAAATCAACTTAGATCGGGCGGGTCGCTACCGAACATTGCAATTCCGAACCATCATTATTTTCACCTAATTTTCACCTATTCTCTAAAGAATTCCTCGCGGATGACGTAGCGGATAAAGGCTAGTCTCTTCATAACATTCCGGCTCTTTTGTCATTCGCTGAGAGTCCTACGATATTTTTGTGTTCCCCATAATAATTATTGAATGAAGCAGCGCCGCTAAACAGCATCAAGCCATGTAGTAGGTGCCGTACTCTGAGCCAGTAGTGCGGAGTAGTGCCAGCGGAAACTTTGTCAATATCACTTTAATTTATGTTAATAAAGTGATGAACATGGTTTGGTCAAATCAACTTTCTATCAAAACTACAAACTACTTTAAACGACTCGCGATTGAGCTACATTATACATTCTGGTGCGAATAACAGGGTTTTAGACGCAACCTGTTGGCATCTATTTCTATTTGGGCAAATGATCATTACGTCACGCTCCAGTTTACTCCGCCGATGTGAGCGGTATCCGAAACTTTGCACTCCCTTACTAACATTATTATGCCTTCAAGAGAGAACAGTTTATGGAGTCATCGCTAGCTGTCATCACGCGCCCCGTGACTCACAGAACACCATCAGTCACTTGACGCGCTAGTGCTAGCGACGCGGTGTCGACCGAGGCGCCGCGGCATCCTCACCACCGACTGTACTAAAGCTTGCACACATTGCCAGTTTTTCCACAATAATTGATATGAGATTCACAATTGTAATACTTATAGTGCGGACGGTATTTATGGCCCCATTCCTGAACATGGCTCAGTTTCGTAGCAACAGCGTGGCTATATAAATTATAAAGTAATATTAACCTCCTTGAGCGACATCGACACTATGTATAAGAGTTAAATATTTTAATACATACAGACACGTTTTGTGAAATCGGCAAGTTCACGGTCGAACTAGATCACAAACTGTTCCACGCTCGAATGTGGAGTGAGCCGCTACGAGGTTATAATGTCAGCACCGAATCACCGAATCACCATTTGATAGAAACAAGTACAAGGATAGGTAAGTTGTGATCACTTGAAGCTGCACTGAACGGAGCATTCGGTAAACGATGGCTTTGTTTACGGTTCTACTTAAAAAATAACAACCTTATGTGTAGACAAGCCGGCTCCTGCCAGGGTTGCGGATTTTGTTGGAAAGAGTAGTCGCGGCCCTGGAACGCAACGGGCGTTAAGAGGAACGCGGGTGGGCTTTATTCAATAAAACACTGACACTCCCTTCCGCTCCGCACAGAGCGAAAGAACACATTTGATGATTTCCCATCGTTAAGAAACATGCTGGTTGGCCTGTGATGGTGACTGTTAAGTCCGAGACTAAATCTTATTTGAAAATAATCGTTGCCCCTCACTAGGAATTTCTCCTGTAAATATCATGAGAGCGTTTACAAACAACCAGACCCTGAACAGTTACCTTTAGGCCATACAAATATTTCTTATTAAGTACGTGCGGGAATCGAACCCGCAGCGCAGCAGCCTATCACTGCCCCGCGCTCAACCTCTGTGCCAACCGTGTTGTCATTGATTGGCTGACTGTGAGGGATACTCGTATTTAAGATTTACTGTACACGCAAAAGCTGTTGGTAAACATCAATACAGAAATAAATAACAATAAAATTTGGCCTTTGCCTATCCAGACTTTAACATAACAACTTGACTATATACTAAATACGAGAAGAGCGGGAAAGGCTTAGAGCGAGCCGGCTTAGCATACAGTGTTTGTATCATCAGTGGACCAGCTTCCTTCATCAGTGATTTGAGTGATCCACCGCAGCTCACTCGTGTACAGCGCGGCAGCCGACAGCTCGTGACGTCACTACAGGTGCCTGACGTCAGGCCGCGTGACAGCCGCACTCATCTAATTGTGCGATAACGGGAGACGCCGCTAATTAATTTGCGCGCTCCGTTAATTAGCCTCGCCCTCGCCTCGTAGCGCGCGCTTCAGCGGTGCTCTCACTTGTACGTTCTAACGAAACTACGGCTACATCGAGCTTGCGAAAGAGACGATAATGTATACGATTTATAAAAACTGGCAAAGTGCGAGTCGAGCTCACGCACCGGTGCAGCGGTGGTTTCGCAACCTCGCAAGGAACAATAATCTCTCCATTGTCAAATTTCAATTTTCATTACTTAGGACCGCATAACTAATGTATTTATAAACGACTAGCTGACCCGCCGCGACTTCGTTCGCGTGGTATCCTACACTACCAATACCCCTACCCTAACCATGCCTTACCCTACCCCCTTCCCTACCCTACTCTACCTCTATCTTACCCTACCCCTACCCTACCCTACCCTACCCCTACCCCACACCTACCCCTACCCTACCCCTGCCCTACCCCTACCCTACCCTACCCCTACCCTACCCTTACCCTTACCCTACCCCTACCCTACCCCTAATCTACCCCTACCCTTGACACCGACTTCCCGACTTCATATTAAAAGGGCTGTTTTGAGGGACTTCGTTCGCGTGGTATCCTGCCCCCACCCTACCCCAATCCTACCCTTACCCCATATTTTCTCACCGTTTAAACCTTCCCTAGACCTCCATGAACATTTCAAAACCAAAATCAGCTAAATCGGCCCAACCGTTCTCGAGTGAGTTTTAGCGAGACTAACAAACAGCAATTGATTTTTATATATATAGAGATAGAGATTGATTTCGCCATAACTTTCAAACCAAACGTCCAATTTTAATGAATAAAAGACTAAATATTATCTACATAAACAGTACTTTGTGACAAAATAGTTTATTTTGATAAGGAGTAATGACATGTGTAAAATAAATGCGTTTAAATGAAGTCCTAAAAAAATTCAAGATTTTTAAATAAAAAAATGGTTGTTGTGTTTAATTCGAAATAGATAGGTATAGTGTGTCGCGGACTTTCTTGTAGATATTTTTAAGGTCTTTAATTAATTAGAACATTTTTTGGTTCTATCTTTTATAGTTTAGGCGGCGTACGCCAAATAAGGAACTTTTTTGGATGATTTTTTACACCTTGGGTCCGAAAATCCCAAATATCTTACGGACCCCTATTTCTTTTTAAATAAAATATATAGCCTATAGCACTCAGTGATAACGTAGCTTCCAATTTCCGAAAGAATTTTCAAAATCGGTTTAGTAGATCCGAAGATTACCCCCTACATACAAACTTACAAACAAATTTTACCTCTTTATAATATTAGTATAGATTATTGGTGATTTTACTGATTGAGACATCTTTTAATTTTTATTTCAGATTTTCCGCTTTGCAAACTTCAGACATAATTTATAAGGGTTATTTAAATGTATTTAATATAATTTATAATTTTTACGGGTTTTATGTCCAAAACTATGTGACGAAAATAATGTGGAATGAGCTTTTTTAAAATTTAGAATAGAAAAATATACCGATTTTTTAAACCATATCTCCACTCAGGTCTAGATATCCCCGTCTCCTTTAGAATATCCCAAAACGTCGCCTGGTGTCAAGGTAGACAAATACTCGAAATAATGCTTTATTTAAAACACAACTAACCACTTGTCTTGCAGCGTGGTGGCGAATATATTATACCAGTCATTATCAAAACACAATTACTTATCAGGTTGATAACAACTAGTAACTGCGTTACGTTTTTACCGAACGAAACCATTCTGCCTACATGCGGTGGAGCGGACGAGGGCCAGCGCCACATCATTCTCACAGACAGTGCGGTACCGCCGGGTACCACACGGGTAACCTCACCTCCATTAGGGTTCAACATGTACAATATCAGGCGAAGTACTCGGTTGTACGGTATGTAGAAATGTTAAACTGTATGATGCTAGTGCTACGCCACCTTGTATCCACTAGGAGGAGCGCACAGCCAGTTGTTACTTGTGCCAAGTGCACCCCTGTAAGCTGTTATTGCACTGTGAGCGCACAGCGCCACGTGGACTCACAAACATACACTACCTCTTTACCAAGAGAAGCGCCACCACCGCGCCACCGCGCCGGCACGTGGGCGTATGCGCCGGTATCACCCGATCCTTATAGTAGCATTTAGGCCGATTTATTTCGTTCTATTCAATTGTTATCACCATTCACCGGTCAATGTTACGCCTGCCTTATCGCAGTAGATCGCGTTTCATTTAATTGTGCTAAATTGTGTCTGTAGAGCAGTGAGGAGTTGTGGATTGTAGAGCGACACTTTCCCTCCCACGGTGTCTCGCACGGCGCGGCCCAGGCGCGGACGCACCGATGCTGATATGAAATTCGGATTAGTGAAAATACAATTATAGGCGCCAAGTATGCCACCGCGCAATGTCGCGATATGCGCCGCCACGCTTCCACGCCGACACGCTGACACGCTCATTCATAAAATATAACATTGTTTTCCTTAAACATTATTTATTTATAGAACTATTTGCGCACCGATAACGAACTCATATTTGAAATAATGGGTCGTTAGCTCACAGCGCGAAGTGCGACCGGAGCACGTGTCGCCGAGCTGCACACATGTGTGCTGTGCTGCTACATGCAGACTTGCACAGCGCCTGGTTACAGTGAGGACTCAGTGCTGTCAACAGACTTGCGAGATGTATAGGCATCGCCCAGAGACACCGACTGTGCGGCTCGTATCTCAGTTCTTAGGTACCTTGTGCGCCTACCAAGATGTTACAAGATGTCCCAGCGCTCATCAATGTATTTCAATTCAAATAAATAATTTGGTAGCGTTAAAGTTTCCGACTGATCGCCCCGGCATGGCTGCGGCCTCGCGCGGGTTATCGCGCGACCTCTTATCACCCGCACGCACACGCGCACGGGGCGCGAGTGTGCACACGGCCGCCTGCACGCGTGTGTGCGCATGAAATGGGTCGCGTATGTCGCCAGATGTAATTAGAGCAAGAAACTGTTTATTGTTACCCAGCCGATGCCAATGTTCATTATTATAATAATATTATCTAAATACCGATGTTGTTCTAGTCTGGCTTGTTTGTCGAGTGGTCGTGAGCCCCGCTGCCGAGCAGGAGATCATGGGTTCTATTCCCAGATCGGCCAAAGTGTAAGACTACAGCTAGTGGCCGGCGAGTGGCCAGCCCCGCCGCAGCTTCTTGGGACCTAAACATAACTGCTGAAGTGTGTACCATGTAGGACACAATTGGCTGGTGTAATAATACAGACTGTTTTTTTCTAAATCAAGCGATTCATGAACAGCCTATACAGCATGTAACAAAAACCCTGTCCGATCCTTAAGGGTATTATTCGGCATCGTACTGCGTACACATATACGTAACCATTTAATGGATTTGAGATTATTATTTTTCCCCAGTGAAAAAAAAAAAGAAGAAAGAAGAACTAATTAAATTAAAATAAAACATAAAAACTGATCAACGGCAACACTGATCTGACAGGGTTTTTGTTACATAGTGTATAGGTAGAGATTCGTTTTCTTTCATTTTGTAAGGCTATAGAGTTACAATTATTTCATGGGTCCCATTGCCCCAATAATCGGCAAGCGCAGTGTTTCCAACTGACTACAAACAAACAAACTAAAAAAAAGAAATTAGCAACCAAATTGAGAACCTCCTCCTTTTTGGAAGGAAATACATTTTATTTCCCGGTACCTAAAATACTTTGCACCGAATTGTAAATAACTGTAGGATGTATGTTACAGCGAGCTGGCTGAACGGAACGGGTGCTCGCTGACCCCTGACGTACCACGGTTTCACTTTTAGTGGAAACTTCGATATTACGGAAATAATTTTCAGCTAAAAACGTAAGTAGGCAGGGCAGGTTCGTGAATGATGAGCTCGTGCAGGGCGCAGGCAGGGCGCGGGGCGGGGCGGGGGGGGGGGCGGCTCAGGTGGAATAATTGTCACAATAAACAGTCGGTAATGGAGTGGCGGCGGCGCGCCCAACGAGTTAATTAGTGAAATGACACCCCTCCCCGCCCCGCGCGCCGCACACCGCGCCCCGCGCCCCGCCGGCACGCCAGCCGCCGAGGCTGCCACCCTGCGGCCACTCCTCTGTGCGGCCCACTTGCCCATTAAATTATGTCCAAGTGCTTACGAATTTTTGGCAACGAATTTTCAATAGGCACCTGTCTAGATTTTAGTTACACACACTAAGTTCATTTAGCATGAAAAGTTCGAGAAACCAGCTTTCACGGGAAATCAATTGACACGTTACAAACCATACTACTATAGGTACTTGACTATTATATAACTCACCTGCTTGGAAGTCTTTTAATGCAATGATATTCTGCTGCTGGTAGAGAAGCACTCCCTTGCCACTGCAATTACTACCCTAAGCATATTCATGCAGCTCTTTTGATTACGAATAAGTTTTAAGTTATTTTTACCCGACTACGGCAAAGCCAAAAGGAGGGTTATGATTTTGACCGGTATGTATGTATGTATGTATGTTTGTATGTATGTATGTTTGTTTGTTCCCTCGTAACTTCTAAACTACTTATCATTACATGACAAATGAGGTGTCGTTAAAAGCGTCTTAGTTGTCCGCTGGTTATAGGGTAGGTGACGTCTCACCAAATCCAATATGACGCCCTTTAGGGGATGTGAAGTCGTCATCGAAAAAAAATATATTTTTGCACATTATCGACATGGGTATCAAATTAAAGGGCGTGATGAGCACATTTGAAATATATATACATTATATAGCTTTTACTAGCTACTTTACCTGTTTTTAACAGTGTCAACATGGGTATCAAATGAAAAGGCTTAATGAGTACATTTGAAATTCACTCGCTACTTTGCTTTTATTATTATATCAAATAATTAAATAGAGTTATTCCTTCAAATAATATAACCCCCAAAATAGCGTAAATAAAAAATAAGTTAAAAATAACTAAAACCCGACTACGAAAAAATCGCGCACTGAAAAGTATAAAACAAGAACAATATTCATTTGACCGATATTTTCGAAATTTTTAAGTAATAGCCGTGGTCGTATGCCACCTAGCCAATAAAGATTGTGTGAAACAACCGCAGGTGGCAGACGACCACGGCTATTACTTAAAAATTTCGAAAATATCGGTCAAATGAATATTGTTCTTGTTTTATACTTTTCAGTGCGCGATTTTTTCGTAGTCGGGTTTTAGTTATTTTTAACTTATTATGCCACTATTTTGGGGTCATATACCACTATTTCTACCACTATTTTAATCTTTATATCTTATACCACTATTTTGGGGTCATAGTACGAAATGTGAAAAAAAAAAACAGCTGATCCATACAATTTGATCGTAATGTAGTACATTATTGTATGGATCAGCTGTTTTTTTTTCACATTTCGTACTATGTCCCTTAATAAAAGTTGTTCATATTCATGAGTACATTCACCCCCTGAAAGATTTGCAACGGATTAAAATTCAGGTTGTATAGAGATTAACTGTGTTATACAAATATCTACGGATACAACATCATTATCGCAAGAAGATGTGGCTGCATGTCATAACAATATAGCATTCGCAGTGTGCATCTGTACTTACTACAATCTAATACAAAGCATCAAGCATTCCTCAGATTGCTCTACCAGCACCTACTTATAAGGATATTATCCATACATGTATTCCACAAAGTTTCTTCTGGGCGGATTGGGATACAACTCATTGGAAGTCAGACGGGAGAATCACCAAGTTGCAGTCATGTGCAAAATCCTCTGTCATGTGCATATGAATGCACCAATTAATGTTAGTGGAGAGTTGTGTCAATGTTTGTACTCCCAACAAGTGTCGTCGCAGCCGAAGGCACGTGCTGCGACCCGTACCAAGCGCGCACTCTTGCTCAGTTGCTCGCTCAACGCTTCGTTGCGTGCCAACCCTGACTGTGCCTTTCTTACGGATAAATAAATAAATAAACAATAAATACACCTTTCAAACAAAATATCAAAATCGGATTATCCCTTTGGGAGCTACGATGCCACAGACAGACACGTCAAACTTACAACACCCCGTCGTTTTTGCTTCGGGGGCTAATAAAAAGGTTTATTGCAGAAACTTGTACAACTTTTACAGTAAATCTTACATCCTTTTAAGCAACGCCTAGTCAGATAATGCCTAATGTAAGGAAATACCTAAGTAACTACTTACTTCCTTTTCTTTCAATAAAGTTACTAGGCAGCCCTTTAAGATTTACCTAAGCACTACGCATCGGCAAATCCGAGTTGTAGCTTTAGACAGTACGTCGCATGGCATGTTTCGCATCACGTAGCGTGCTACGTCTACGCATCTCGTAGCGTGCTACACATGACGTATCTTGCTGCTCATCTCGTAGCATGCTACATATCACGTAGCTCTGAATGTCTCGTAGCATGCTACGTCGCACGGCGTGTTATGCATCACGTAGCGTGCTACGCATCACGTATCTTGCTGCTCATTTTGTAGCATGCTACGTCGCATGGCGTGTTGCGCATCACGAAGCGTGCTACACATGGCGTATCTTGCCGCTCACCTCGTAGCATGCTACGTCGCATGGCGTGTTACGCATCACGTAGCGTGCTACACATGACGTATCTTGCTGCTCACCTCGTAGCATGCTACGTCGCATGGCGTGTTACGCATCACGTAGCGTGCTACACATGACGTATCTTGCTGCTCACCTCGTAGCATGCTACGTCGCATGGCGTGTTATGCATCACGTAGCGTGCTACGCATCACGTATCTTGCTGCTCATTTTGTAGCATGCTACGTCGCATGGCGTGTTGCGCATCACGAAGCGTGCTACACATGGCGTATCTTGCCGCTCACCTCGTAGCATGCTACGTCGCATGGCGTGTTACGCATCACGTAGCGTGCTACACATGACGTATCTTGCTGCTCACCTCGTAGCATGCTACGTCGCATGGCGTGTTACGCATCACGTAGCGTGCTACACATGACGTATCTTGCTGCTCACCTCGTAGCATGCTACGTCGCATGGCGTGTTACGCATCACGTAGCGTGCTACACATGACGTATCTTGCTGCTCACCTCGTAGCATGCTACGTCGCATGGCGTGTTACGCATCACGTAGCGTGCTACACATGACGTATCTTGCTGCTCACCTCGTAGCATGCTACGTCGCATGGCGTGTTACGCATCACGTAGCGTGCTACACATGACGTATCTTGCTGCTCACCTCGTAGCATGCTACGTCGCATGGCGTGTTACGCATCACGTAGCGTGCTACACATGACGTATCTTGCTGCTCACCTCGTAGCATGCTACGTCGCATGGCGTGTTACGCATCACGTAGCGTGCTACACATGACGTATCTTGCTCCTCACCTCGTAGCAGGCTACGTCGCATGGCGTGTTACGCATCACGTAGCGTGCTACACATGACGTATCTTGCTGCTCACCTCGTAGCATGCTACGTCGCATGGCGTGTTACGCGTCACGTAGCGTGCTACGCATCAAGTATCTTGCTGCTCATCTCTTAGTTACTAGGCATCATAATATTATGTACCTAGATTATTGCTATGCATCTCATAGCTTGTTGCACATCACATACGACGTAATACGACGTAATATACCGTTATTATGTCAATAAAAAAGGAGGTATAGAGCGAAGTTTCCTAACTTCGCTCTATTAAAAAAAGAACTAATAGTGAGTCCGAGTGGCTGTGGAGCAGGAGTCAGGACTAGCATTAAGCCAAGCATTTTTGTCCGTGATATAATCTTCTAACTTATAATACGCTTGACTACATAGTGTAAGTTCTTTGCATTTTTAAATTCTCTTATTTAGATAGAGAAAGTCGAGTGGTATTTTATTATAACATTTTTCACAGTACCCCATAAAAGAAGTGTGTTTATGTGTATTGTTTAAATGTATGTTACATCTGTGAGGTTTATCGCCAAAACAAAACAGTGGTCTACTGTTAGCCGGCGTCGGCGGTGAGCGCGCCCGCAGCGGAAGGGAATGGCACTCATGGAGATAAGATAAGTTCCCTTGTGTCCAGCGCGACACGTGACCCGGCCGACCTCCGCCATGAGCGGCCTTCGAGTGCATGCTAGCGGCATCAACGTCAGCATCCCGCGCACGCGCCGCACGGGCTGCCTGTGCCTGCGAGGCACCAGTGACGTTTCCGGAGCTGGACACGTCCATTAGAAAACCTTATATTTTCGGTGCAGCTGTATATGCTTGGATTAAAGACTAACTCGGTCTTACTACTTAAATGTGAAAATAACACGTGAGCAACATTATTCTTACACATCTAAATTACCTACAAAATAATATCATATACATTTATTCGGTTAACTGTGTCGAAGTGTGAGCGCTGCGCGGGAGTCGAACCGGTCGCTTCGCAGCGCCTGCGCCGCGCGGGGCGCGCGGTGGACACCGGCGCATCACCGCGGACATACCGCCGCCACAGCCGCCGCCGTGTGAACGGGCTGCAGGTGATTCGAAGAGCTTTCTTTTTGTACAAGCTTAACTGTACAAATAAAATACTAGATCTGTTTAGGGCAGGACTTGTAAGCTTTTCGAGAACACTCAATGATAAATCTATTTTTGGCCTGTGGAGCCTCATAGGCCAAAAATAGATTTATCATTGAGTTTCAGAAGTTTTAGAAGTGCCGAAAATAAGCTAAGTTACACTTTGAGCGACACTTTGAGCGACACTTTGAGCGACACTTGTCTTATTGTCTGCTTATAGGCAGCAGCCTATACATACCTACTAACGAGTTAGTAGCAGCATAATCGAAGCTTTCCTCAATAGAATATTATTTTGTCCGACCAATACACTTTAATGATTTATACACCGTGAATTTTAATTCGTTGTAACAAATCTTTCAGGGGATGAATGTACTCATGAATATGAACAACTTTTATTAAGGGACATAGTACGAAATGTGAAAAAAAAACAGCTGATCCATACAATAATGTACTACATTACGATCAAATTGTATGGATCAGCTGGTATAGGATGGATATTCAGGTTGTATATTAGCATAATGTTAAAAGAATGCGCGGTGAACTGAATTCAAGGCGGTACGCGGCGGTCAGCTTTCTTTCACGGCACACATTGACCTTGTGTGAGTGATTCCGAAGCCTGCTCTGCACAAGAGGCACTAAGCTCGAGCGCACACACCGCACGTAAGCACTGCTGCACCGCAATGCTCGCAAGCAGACCCGTCAGCCGCTGCCCTATCCTACCGCGACGCGTTGCACGGGCTGCTGGCCGGCCGGCAGGGCGGGCACTTCCTGTCTCACTCACTTGTAAGCAAATTAACTTATTAGGATCAACCACATCTTTGGAAAACTTTTTAACTCTTTCCATAGAATATTGAAAGTATCTCTAAGAGTGATTATCGTGTGGAGCTTCTACAATCCACACGAGTACGCCTCCCCGAGCCGATACAGCTGCCGCAGGTCGGCACTCGGCGACACCAGCGCGGTTCCTGATTGCGATCTCGCGGCACCACAAGGTCACGTTGTGTTGTACACCCACTCTAACTGTTAATAGTCTTATAATGTTCGTGCTACTGTGCTGATATTAGCTTTCTTATAATTATTTAATAATATTGGATAACTGCTTGCTTATATAGCTTGTGCAGCTCAATAGCTGCACAATCCTTTTGCTGCTACGAACACCGTTGAAAAATATATTATTTTATATGAATATATATATACTAGCTGTCCGCCGCGGTTACACCCGCGTCTTTGGTTACTGCTCCGCTCCCATAGGTCGTAGCGTGATGGTATATGGCCTATAGCCTTCCTCGATAACTAATCTATCTAACACTGAAAGAATTTTTCAAATCGGACCAGTAGTTCCAGAGATTAGCGCGTTCAAACAAACAAACAAACTCTGCAGCTTTATAATATTAGTATAGATATATATCATTTATTCTCAGGTAACAAAGACCCATAGATAAATACCTTAACCTAGTATACTATATAATAACAATTTTGTTAGTAAATAAAACTTAAAACTATGTTAGTATCACATGGTTGCACTAAGTCTTTGTGCGTTCCGGTGGCACTTGTCCGCAAAAGCGATGCCACACCCTGTGGCCAAAAGCTGCTTTTATATGTATATACTATTTTAGCTGTGCCCGCGACTTCGTTCGCGTGGATGTCGGAACTTAACAAAGTATTTTTTAGTTTGAAGCGCTGTTGGAGGATACCGATACAAATTATTTTATTTTATTTATGCTAGTGCTTCTTTATAAACAACATTAACTGTGGAACCATCTGGAGCGTATCCAAAAAGGTTATTGGGGTTGTTTATGCGTGAAAGAGCTACGTATAGTTGACCATGGGAAAAGCATCCAATACTTAGGTCCACCCCCGCAACGGATAATGTCTGGCCCTGAGCTTTATTAATCGTCATGGCATAACAGAGACTAACTAGGAAAATATTGCACTCGTTTGAAAGAGAAAGGAAAGCTATTAAAAATTATAGGTATTCTTGGAATAAAAACAATATCACCGGCGCCGCAACCGGTTAATTTTTCAGCTTCAGATTTGTGACTTTGAGCGGAGTGCGTTGGGAAAGTTTGGGAGGACATAAACTGAGGAGAATTATTGGTAAATCGATTTTTAAAACTAAAGAACAATGTCAGGTGTCCATAGTAACTAAGGCTCAATAAAAAATTTTCATGGACAGTAAAAATTCTCACGTTATTTTGTGTAGTTTCATGTCAGAAGCTTATCTGTGTTTTCCACTTTTACATTGAACTTCTCAAAAAGAAATTATTCAGACATTGTAAATTTTAGGTTATTTATTTCTACGGAGTAAATTAAACAAAAAATATACAGTAATTAAACTTTTATTCGTTTTCATTCATTAAATCATTATCAACACACCTATAAATGTTTTTTTTTTGCATAGTCTTCACAGGACATGTCCCACAACGCCCTCCTTGTCTCAATCTTTCCGTGTCGGAAGACATCGCGATGATCACAAATCACGCTGTAGTTCCACAATACGTGCGGCCGCCGCGGCTAGTGCGCGCACACTGGTGATTTAACTACAATGCAATTGATCTCAGTGGCCGCAGCGACCAGTGACTGAACACGGGCCGCAAATGCGTCGCTTCGATCTCGCTGGCCGCTGCGGCCAGGTGCGCGCGCTCTGTGGCGATTTCATAAGTTAAGGTATGTATCTCGATGGCCGCCGCGACCTGGCCGCTGCGGCCTAGCCGCTAGTGCGCTATTGCTCTTATAAGAATCGTACTTTACCTCAGAAAGTGAAGTCCATTGCTGTAACAATGAACGGATATCATCAGATTCAACTAAATGCCGTTTCATCCGAAACACATTTATACCACAATTAATACAACGTAGTTGATGGGACATTGTCACAAAATGTGTGATATTTGAGAAAAAAACAACCGTATTACTCATAGAAAAACACAAACAAGATGTTTGACATCGACTAACAGTCAGACAGACACGACAGACAGACAGAACCTAACAGGGTTGCCATTACATTACGATTAAGTTATCGAGCACAGGTCATGAAAATCGATTTCTTGAGTTTTTATATTCTATAAAAATACTAAGTAAATGTATTTAAAATAAACACGATGAACGTATTATTTAGGTAAAAAATAATATTAAGAGACAATTCTGAGGTGGTAAATAAAAAATAAAGAGTAAATCGGTTTAATTATTTAGAATAATCGATTAGTGGCAGAACAAGTTACTACCTGAACCTTTTTATTTATAAAAAAAAACCTGGAACAGGATGGACCAAATGATTTACGATTATTTTTATGATTTATTTTTGGAAAAGTTCTAGAAAATAAACAAATGTTTTTTAAGAAGTTAGAATTTTATATTTAAATTGTTGTAGGTAAAAACTTTGTGTCCGTGTGAACTTAGTTTTAAAAGTTGTGTAGGCCGAAACCTGACATTGTTCTTTCAAACTACGAAGTAAATAAAACTACTTGACTCAAATTGCAAGTTATTATTTAACTACTTCGCACTTCAAAATTACTACCAAATCTTACCAAAACTTTTTGAAAGATAAAACGAATTAACGAACAATTTACGATACTAGGTATCACGTCAAGCAAGACAGAACTTCAAAGACGCCTACAAAACTCAAAGATGTCCGCAGACATGGGCGAAGGTCATTCTTTCAAGGCCGCGATTCAGAAAATGACATCACACGCAACACGCCATCATTCGAATATCTATTCAATACTGCACGCAGTTGATCTCTAGTTAAAGTCCAATCTAAGTTCGATAGATGGCGCTGTTTTAATATTTTACTTCGGAAACATTATTACAATTTTATTAATTTGCATTTTTTTATAAGGTGTGAACTGATTACGATGAAACAAAAAACTTAATGTTACTTCAATTTACGCACATAATATTGCTGTGTATAAAAGTTACGTGAAGTTGTGAGACCAAGTGCACATAACCCGAATTTTATGTCTAGCAAACTTTAAATTCAAATATCTTTTAAAAGACTGAACCGATTGCAATGAAACAAAAACTAAATGTTACTCCAAGTTACGCTCAATCGTTGTGTATAAAAGTTATTTACATTGCTTTCGTACATTTTACGTGATGCCCGAACATATAAACAGACAAACAGACGAAAATTCTAAAAATGGTGGAAATGGGTTCTGTTGGTTGTCCTTTAACACCCTGGCTATTTTTTTGGATTTTTGTTTGATGTACAAAAATGACTTTTCTACAGTTTTATTATATGTATATAGATAGATGTAATACAGCCTGTAACAAAAACCCTGTCCGATCCTTGAGGGTATTATTCGGCATCGTACTGCGTACACATTATGATACGTAACCATTTAATGGATTTGAGATTATTATTTTTCCCCAGTGAAAAAAAAAAGACGGACAGGGTTTTTGTTACACAGTGTATAATATACACTATGTAACAAAAACCCTGTCAGATCAGTGTTGCCGTTGATCAGTTTTTATGTTTTATTTTAATTAAATAAATTACTTCTTCTTTGTTCTTTTTTTTTTCACTGGGGAAAAATAATAATCTCAAATCCATTAAATGGTTACGTATATGTGTACGCAGTACGATGCCGAATAATACCTTTAAGGATCGGACAGGGTTTTTGTTACAGGCTGTTTAAACTATGTAACAAAAACCCTGTCAGATCAGTGTTGCCGTTGATCAGTTTTTGTTTTATTTTAATTTAATTACTTCTTCTTTCTTCTTTTTTTTTTCATTAAATGGTTACGTATATGTGTACGCAGTACGATGCCGAATAATACCCTTAAGGATCGGACAGGGTTTTTGTTACAGGCTGTATATCCGAGTCCGCCTTTGTGCTGTGTATTTTTTTTACATGTGCATTAAGCTTAAATAAATAAATATATATCCTCAGCAATAGTGAGGGCTTTTAATAATAAAAAAATGTTTTTAAGACTTCATTATCTCTTACAAATATAAGAACAAAGATAAAACAAAACTGAGTTGGTCGAGATAGACTCACATCATCATCTGCCGTCAAGTGTAGCCGGACGGCTCAATACGAGTCATGAACCGTCTGTCGGTTGCTGAGTAACACGTAACCCATGGTTGAGGCTGCATGCCAGACTATCGACCTTCCAAATATCCGTAACGTCTTAACAACGTGCATTCTGAGGCACGGAGGGACTCGTTATCAAACTAATGGGTCGTCCAATTTTTAAGAAGAGCCCGGCCACGTGTAGGGCGCCTCGCTTGTCGTCGTGTCGGTCAACGGGTAGGGCGACCTCGGTCTCAGGAACGTGTGCGGAAACTACATGCTACTTACCTACTTATTATTATGAACTAAGTTTTACTGAGGGACGAACCCTGACTTCGCTAAGAAGAATGGGTTTAGGATAAACAAACACTAAGGTTGTTCACACAGAGCTATTTAATTACCAAGGTAGCATTTAAAGTAAGATGTTATACTTATGTTATGTACAGTCGGGCGCACGTCAATGATAACTTATTTCCCTCCCTACTCGGGGCTACGCTAGAACAACTCAAGGTCAAAGTGTTACACCAAGCTTATGGTCGACAGCGCCTGCGCGTGTGATCACTAGTGGTAGCACCGTGCGTTGATGTCTAATGTTGGCGCGGAGTAGCTGGACGGGCGGCGGCGAAGAACAATTACTATTCGACACAAGTTGACACAACGTGAGCGCGCGGCCACGTGACCCTCCGCAGTCCAATGCTCATGCCATCATTGCCATACATTTTGTCATAAAAGCTAACCGAAAAGTGATTTGTCTAAGCGCTCGCTCTAAGCGGGATGCTGCGGACCCGCTTGTTGTGCTCGCGTAGTGCGCAAGACGCCGCGCTTGATCTCCAGCAACAAACAACGTCAATCGGTATATTATTGTCACCGAACTCCCCGCACTCGGCATCGGCACCTGTGCGTGGCGTAGACTAGCGGTCGCCTGCAGAGAGCTTCGATCAAGGGTAGCTAATAAGATTAAGGGCCACGACCAAACACTCATCGATCAACAGGCCATGACTTTATAAAGGTTAGGTTTTATAATAGATATTTTCACGTCACTGTGTCACTGGCTCCTAAAACATAGGTACTCTAACCTTTTTATTCTTATATTTTGTGCGTCATTTTTGCGTGAATAAATAGTTTTTCTTTCTTTCTAACCTAGCTCTAGAGCCAGGGTCTCACATTGACCTGTAGGTCACAGGTCAATGTTTTAAGAGCAATAAAAAAAAATATTTATTAATTTATTTTACTTTACATAAGTACTACATACTGCGTAAAAAAATTTTTTGAAATATAAACAACTTCAGTTTAGTATGATCCTTAAAACTTCGTGAAGGCTAATTTGCAATTGATTAGTACCTATTTGGGAAAATGTAAGTGATCTTACTATAATATTATAAAGCTGAAGAATTTGTTTGTTTGATTGAACGCGCTAATCTCAGGAACGAAAAATTGTGTTGGATAGTCCATTCATTAAGGAAAGGCTATAGGGCTAGGTTGTAATTACCTATAACATCACGCTGCGACCAATAAGAGCGGAGCATTAATAATAATAATAAACCTTTATTTCAGGCAACTAAGGCCCATATAACACAAATAAATACAATAACTATAGACTAATACAAATTTTATAAAATAAACTCATAAAAACTAGTGCAACGAAGAGTCGGCGTCGTGTTACGCTGCGAGGTGTCGCGTAGCTGGCCGCGGAAACGCCGATACAGCACACCTTTCGGCCAAAACTCTTCCTTGAGGAAGGTCATCAAATGTTCGGTCGGAACGCGCACCACAAACGACTTGAAAGTGGTGCTATGGCGCGCCTCCAACTTCTCCACCCCCAAAACTATAAAATTAAAAATAACTTTCGTTTTTCGAAATCAGTGGCAGTACCTACCTACATAACAAAAAACAAACCAAACTAAAGCCGCCGACTTTTAAAATAGCCATTTTAAAAATTAACAAAAATTAAGGATGTAGTAATTATTACCTAGTTGAATAAAGCCTCAATTTTTTTTTAAATAAAAACTTTTTATCAAAAAAATAAAATCGGCGAAAAAACTGAAAAGCAAAAATTAATAAACCTTATTAACAAAGTTCTTAAACTATTGTAAGTATACGTAAGTAATTTTGAGTCGGCGCCAAACAAGCAAATTAATTACGAAAAGCGTGATGCGCAGCGGCGTCATATGTTTGGCGCCATATAATCTGCTATCGCAGGTATGCTGTGTCTTATTTAGTAGTATTTTTGTTTCTTCTTTTTGTCTTCTTATACTTATATTTTATCATAAGTAATACCTTTAACTCAAGATATACTTATATTTGTTTGTGAGCTATTATGGGTACAATTTTCTTTTGGATGTCACATAGCATCGTTGCGGCGATAGCTTATTTCTAGTCATATGTTTTTGAAGTGAAAACTTCTTTAGCGGCATGAGCACTTTTTCTGTAATGGGTATAAAATCTTAAACTCGCGTCAGGACACGTGCGCGTCAGGACACGTGACCTGATCGAAAAAGCGTAAGACGGATGGAGAGTAGACAGCTATCCCCTCTCTACGGCGCGGCGAAAATGTATGCCTGGGCCTACTGTTTCGTTTAGACAGCGCAGGGCGCTTGCGCGAATGTTCGTGTATGTTAAACGTAAACGTAAACGTTAATAATCAAGTTTTCACTTCTGCCGGCACTCCCGGAGTGCAACCCGTTTTTTTTACAATCCATGTTCATATTGTGCACACACAGACAGATGCTGCGAATTGCAGACTAACGAAAGCGCATAAGGCAAGTTGGTGCAGTTATTTGTGCAGGCGCAGGCGGTGTCAGGCTCACTCCGAACTAAACACGTTTTATTTTAATGTGTCAGCGACTTGTATTGCGGACTTCGCATTCGTAACGATGATGGAAAGTATAAAACTAACTCCTTAAATAAAATCAAACGGTCGATCCGTTTAGTTTTATTTAAAAATTCAAATGAGACAGTGATTCGACTAAAGCTGTGTTTACGGAACGTTAATGGTGACATAAATTTGAATGCTAATGCGTGGCTCGGGGTCGCGGCCGGGCGGGACGGCGCGCGCGCGCCTTCCAGCTGCGCGACACGGTGTCGCTCTGTGTCACGTCTTCACTGGAGCCTCATTCATGCAGATCGATGGATGCCAATGTAGCACTTTCTCACTCAAGTCTTAAGTTCAGCGAGAGCAGACAAGATGGCGCTGCCCTGACACTCGTGTAATGTGATTAGGTTCTCGGCCTTCCTTGGTGTCACTTTCTACCCTTACTCAGTTCATTGACAAGTTACTACCTTCATATGAATATGTAACACAATTTGTACAGAACACAACATTTGAACAGCTCATTTTTATTATTTTTGAATCTTTTGTACTCAACGGTATGTACGGAAAGGTATTCTGTGCACCGATACCGATGGCTGCATGTTCTTGTTCTGAAATCATTCCGACAATAACTTGCCGCTGTGTGTCCCGCTCGCGCGGCTCCGCGGGCTGCGACATAGTATACTATGGCTGCGATGAGGTAGCGCAGTGCGCGGCACTCGGCAGCCGTCAAATAATGTCTCGCCGCGACACTTGCTCGCTCAAGGCTGGCCGGCGGGCGGCAGCGGCTCCTCGCCGCGAGCAGCGAGCCTGCACCTGCGGCCACACTGCCGCGCGCACGCACACAGCGACGCGGCGCGCGTCTATTAATAGACGCCGATGTACGACACTTGGTAACCGACTGGTTGTGCTTAGTCAGTGGCGCTTCCATTTGCAAGGAATTTGATTCCCGCCCGCTATCGCCGATCCTCTAAGTATTATGCCACGTCGAGCAGCGCCGTCACGGGTCATTTAGGCACATCACATGAACTTTGCATAAGAACGTGAGAGGGTTGGGTTTAGTATTAAGCTGCAGTCGGAGAAGGTAACAGAGGATGCTACCATTATTTTTCCGGGGAAATATATTTTTCGAGAAATGAAGAAAAATGTTTCTAACTTCAAATCAGATAAAAAGCGAAAACGGAACGTAAAAATGGGCGACTGACAACCATATCTATACCACCTACGATATATTTTCATTTTATTAGAAAAGTTTAGGATACAAGACCGAGCGAAGCGAGCTCGGGACTTGGGGCACCCCGACATGGACAGGTTAGGTTCGAAGGGGATGGCGGGGTCTGACAGACCCCGCCATCTCCTTCGTATTAGTTTACTTTAAATCTTGAACGCAGAAGTAGGAGCCCCGCTAAGCGGGGCTCCGTCGAGCCACCTTGATGGATAGGTAGTAATCAGTTATTTGACCTAGGATGCAAGAGCGAGCGAAGCGAGCTCGGGACTTGGGGCACCCCGACACGGACAGGTTAGGTTCGAAGGGGATGGCGGGCTCTGGGCGTTGTCTTTACATGAGAGTGGTGCCAGGACACATGGGACACCTCCCTCCTTATGCTAATCGATACCAAATTTTTGGAATACGGCTTTTATATGACTATAACGAGTTTTGAGGTTAGGTTACAAAAATTGGTTTTTCTCAAGAACGGTGCATTTCCGCGTCGTGGATGTGGTACCGGGGGGTTCCCTCCCGGGGGGTAGGGGCCTCCCTCCCTTCCCCTTCCCTCCGCCTGTAGCTGGATACTAAACTTTACCCCTTTTTTTTTTGAGGTGGTAAAAATCATCAAATGAGTCCTTCCGCCCTGGGTGGGGCGGAAGGGACTGTCAGACTTTTACTGACTAAAAAACCACCCTCTTCCTTCTGTTGCCCTTTACGTTCCCCCTGACGTAGCCTTTATTAAAATACTTATACTTAACTTATTTATACGTTTTTGCGATCTGCACGATGCAGAAAATAAATAGATCAGTGACGTGATGACGCGTCAGTTCAAACAGCTCACAGATCTGTGCCACTGGGGCCACTTGTCCAGACGCTCGGGTGCGAGCGCGACGCGGCGGAGCGAAGGGTTGCGGAGCCTACGTAGGGTACGTATGGTTTGGTCATGAATCAAACACTTCAATCACTTGCAGTCTCAAACAATCAAGCTAAAGACTAGATTGAACTGTGTGTGGCACGCAAAGTGTAGATAGCTCCTGTTCGATTGGATTTGAATGACAAATGACGCAGCGGTGCCCTCTGGGGTGACGATGACAAACACCACATCCACACTGATTTCAACTAGAAATATAATTTTAAATCATTTTATAGTGTGAACCTACCCATAATACAATTTTTCATTATTATATTATAAGTAATCCTTGTAGAATGTTACATTTCAAATAAATTCTATGCACCATAAATATATCATGTTACAAATTGGAATCCAAAGAGTGACGCTGCGAACACAATCAGCGTAATGATATGAGAGACCTTTGCACCGCTACTGAAGCGGTTCAGCTATTCAAACAATCTACACAATATACACAGTATTTTACTTACAAAACAAGCCGCGTTTCCTTGATTTACCATTCGTATTACACGAATAACAGTCTTACGTAGTGGTGTCAAGTCGCAACAACTAACAGTCTGATAATGAGCTGTATCACCTATACATAAAGGTGAGATCGGCATGCTCGATGGCGATGTTTCATCGAGCAGGTTCAGCGTATGGGGTCTCATCACACCCACACAAACTCGATCTAGACACACGGCAGCGGTGTGACAAGCTCGGAGACGACCGGCCGAAGCGCACCTGTATATTATTATCTTACATGAACCATTTCGAGCTACTTTTGGCCGTCCTAGTCAGTACGGCCTCGTACAATACACGGTAGCAACTAGTAGCAAGGTAACAGGTACCTGCAACTTGAACTTTATTTCACCTTCATAGAACTGTGCATCTATTACGATCTGAATTACTTTATCGGCAAAGCCCGCAGTGCTGTGCTTCATTGTATAGAACTTGGCCACTTCGCACATCCATGTTTTTGTTAGGATGTCGGATTAAGAATCCTGATGGGCACTGGTTTTAGCTAGCGTCTAACATAAGGTTGTCAATGAATGTGCTTAATTTAGTAAAGTCAATAAGTCCACTACAGAAATGGTACAACACTATTAATGGAGATATATATTTATCATTATTTGGAGTACCGTGGCTACCGCGCTACGCTGCGCTTGCACAGCCGCGCCGCGTACTCCTTATTTCATAAAAACAATCATCAATCGCCGCTGAGCCGCTGAGGCTAGGCACTCTCATGCTTGAGATATTCACAGAATATTGAGTTGTAGGTATATTCAGTTAGAACAGTCTAGAATAACGCGACACTATTGAGCTATACCAATGTAATAAAGCTGAAGAGTTTCTTTTTAAACGCGCTGATCTGTGAAACTCCCCGTCGGATTGGAAAATTTTTATTTTTTTAAAAATCCACGCAGACGAAGTCGCGGGCCGAAGTTAGCATGTTATTTTCCTATTTATAATTAAATACCGGCCAAGTGCGAGTCGGACACGCACGCTAAGGGTTACGTACGGTACGTACCACCACACAATATTTTAAAACAACATACAAAAAAAGTTAATAATCGCAAAAAAACATGTAAGTAATACGATTTATTCATTTACTTGTGCTACATGGCATTGCTTCTTGCTAAATTTCATGATTCTCGATCAACGGGAAGTCTCCTATAGGTTTTGATTGGGTACATAATATATATCTGAATTTCGAAAATTAAAATATCTACTGTTAAAACGTCGAAGATCAAAATACCTATCTATCGAAAATCAAAATATCGAACGACCATAAAATCTAAAATTAAAATTTCGAATGTTTTATGATCAGAAAGTATTTTAGACCGGGGTTCCGTCGACTACGCCAAAACTAGATTGTCCAGGTATTGTCTGCATGCCCGCACGTCATCTCCTCTGCTCGCGTCTATTGTATTGCAAACTGTATAATCCGGTATTCTATAAATCTATACAATGCGCAGCCCATCGATATTTCAATCATTAGATATTTAAGACTCCATTTCAATTTTCGACATTAAAAAAAAATGTTTATTTCTCACAAATAAATACACTACACAAATAAATTATTATTGTTATTAAAGAGTTTTGATTATTTTTTGTGTAAATATTTCGGTTAGTTCCGCTATGCACTAGTCCCGCTATGCCCGACTCGATAAATACCTACGAAAAGGTGCCGCTATGCACGAAATCAAATTCGTGGGCAGTGATGAAGAAAAGTGTTACTGTAAAATATTTTATTTAACCACTAGACTAGCTTTTGCCTGCGGCTTCGCTGGCGTTAATTTAGAACTTGCCAATCAATTCGAGTTGTACTCTGCTTGTAGGTATAGATAATAATGAATGAAATGATTAATGTTCCTTGATTTTCTGACACCCTAGTACATTTTTTTTAAAGACAATCCCTGAATTCCAGTCTGAGTAAAACTGTTGAAGATATGCTTTGGATGATATTGTCAGTATAAGGTGCTAAAAAACTACCCTCTTCATTTTTACAGATCGAAAATATTTTTGATATACCTGCCTGCTCGATTTTATGACACCCTAGTACTTTTTTTCTTGGGTAATCATACATTTGTAACAAGACAAAACAAATTTTAACTTACAGACTCTTACGCTTAAACGAATAGCGCTACACAATTTTCAAAACGTTTCACTTAACACTTTTCTTTCCAACTGTGTCTTCCATTGTTTGCGTAGAATCGAAGAATTTCGTGCATAGCGGCACCTTTCCGTAGGTATTTTTCGAGTCGGGCATAGCGGGACTAGTGCATAGCGGAACTAACCGAAATATTTTAATGTAATTAATATTTCACAAAAATTTTGTAATTATTAAACAGTACACACTAAACAGTTATTTGTGCTATTATAAAAAAAGGAATAATTCAGTTTGTGGCACGTATTAGGTAGCAACCTATAACTTTCCTTTCACCTCGTTGGTTCCTGCTGGCCGCTTGTGAAAGTAACTTTTCAATTTTAGCGAAGAGTTTTGTTTATTTTTTTTTATAATTAAAGTATGTTAATAAATTAAATATGGTGAATAAACATTATAATTTATGAACTTGTTTACTTTTGTTAGGTACTCCCTTACTTCTCCTAAAATTGTTTGTCCGAAAATCATTATCCATAACACGTTTGCTATAAACTTCAGTAACCATAATGTTCAAAATCCCGAAATTTTGTTAAACATAAATTATCTTTAGTTATAAAAGTATTCTGTCATAATATCGAGTACTATAATAATTGAATCTCCTAATTTTACATGACCTAAAGTCATATATCCTAAGTATTGTGTTAAATAATGTGTATTATCCCGAATGTTCATTTATAAAATTTTTTTTAGTCCTAAAACATTTGCTAAAAATTAGGATTTAGTGACAAAAACGAATCGCTGTAAATCCGACTCCACGCAGTCTTGTCTGCCCTACCCCTAAAGTGTAATTTAAAATCGCGTAGGCGCGGAGGGGCGAGGCGGCCCGAGCGTTAAATCCATCTGCGACGATAAACTCGCGTGGGACTGCCGGAGCCCCGCAGCACCGGAGCCGTGACAGAAACCATGCCTGCTGCATGTTGCATGCTTGCATGCTTACTTGCATGCTGCGTGCTTGCTTGCATGCTGCGTGCTTGCTTGCATGCTGCATGTTTGCTTGCTGCATGCTTGCTTGCCTGACGCCTGAGAGAAGTTCATAGCAAAAGCTAAGTTATAATTTTTTTTTCTAAGAATATTAATTTGAATTTAGGACTTATAACTTTTATTGAAAACGGTTTTATGTCTTTTGAATATTATTGATTGTAATATTTATGACAAACGGATTTAGGACACATAATATTTAGGGATTTCAATTTTATGGCATTTGATATTATGTGATATTAAGTTCGGGTAAGTTATCATTCGGACAAATGATTAGGACAAAAAAAGTTATGGCACTTTAAATTATGGAAAAAAAATTAGGTGACCCAATAGAGAACCCTTTTGTTACTGTGCTATGTACCTATATAAAGATGAACATTAATTTGAGTTCTTTAAAAATCAGAGTCAGTTAATGGCACCTATTACATATTACTTCTTACCTGTTTGGTAAAACATGTTAGATAAGGATAACTAATTATTATTATTTATGTATGATAAATAAACACTGTATTTCATCAAATCAACAGCAATTATAACATTTAGGGCTGATTTTTTCAATTGTCAGATAACTTTTATCTGAAGTATAAAATATATGGTAGTTCGACAGCTTTCCTATAGAAAATATGTCAAACAGCCATAGGTATTTATTCTTCTCATAAAAGTTGTCAAACGACTGAAACATCGGCCCTTAATAATACATCTATCTACACTTCTACACTAATATTATAAAGAGGAAAACTTTGTATTTTTGTTTGTTTGTTTGTTTGTTTGTTTGTAATGGATAAACTCAAAAACTACTGGACCGATTTTAAAAATTCTTTCACCATTAGAAAGCTACATTATCTGCGAGTACCATAGGCTATATTTTATTTTAGAAAAAATAGGGATCCGTAAGATATTTGGGTTTTTCGGACCCAAGGTGTAAAAAATCATCCAAAAAAGTTCTTTATTTGGCGTACGCCGCCTAAACTATAAAAGATAGAACCATAAAATGTTCTAACTAAAAGAATATGTAATAATATATTAAAGACCTTAAAAATATCTGCAAAAAAGTCCGCGACACACTATACCTATCTATTTCGAGTTAAGCACAACAACCATTTTTTTATTTAAAAATCTTGAATTTTTTTAGGACTTCATTTAAACGCATTTATTTTACACATGTCATTACTCCTTATCAAAAAAAACTATTTTGTCACAAAGTACTGTTTATGTAGATAATATTTAGTCTTTTATTCATTAAAATTGGACGTTTGGTTTGAAAGTTATGGCGAAATTAATATAATACTATTTCAAATCGCTTGATGTGCGTTTAGCAGGGAGGTAGTTTATAATTAGTAGACGTTCGCTAAGATCGGATTTTCCATAATTCACCTAGAGGAATGACGTGAGAGTGAGGAGATGAAACGGGGGTCAAAAGTTTGTATGAAGAAAACTTTGACGAGGACGAAGTCGCGTGCAGAAGCTAGTATAATATAATGCAAAGGCAATGTAGGTACATAAAAGAGCAGGAAAGTCCCGGTCAACGGAGCCCTGCTGTGCGGAGCTCCTATTTCTGGGTGGTTTAAAAAAAATAACCACGAAGGGTTTGGCGGGGTCTTTCAGACCCCGCCATCCCCTTCTAACCTAACCAGTCCGAGTCGGGGTGCCCCAAGTCTTGAGCTCGCTTCGCTCGCGTAAGATGAACCACATATTGATCAATGACATATTTTCTATACAAAAGCTGTCAAACCGCCATAATTATTCCTCGCTAGGAGTTATCTGACGATTGAAAAATTAGCCCTAAGAATACCTGAATTATACAGATTGCCGGTAACACATATACAATTGTTGTTTTCTTTTTGCAGCGATTCTCTTTTGTTTAATTAAATTATTACATTCACCTCATAAAATGGTGACGTGGGGTGATATGCCTACCTCTCTCAAATTTTCAAAAGGGGTACCATAGAAATGGCAGCCTACATTGATTAACCTATTTATATGATTCAACCACTCTACTGGCGTCTGGCATCCCTCTCCAATTGACTCGTACCTACACGACGTCGACAGTTTTCTGCAAGAGCCCCTCGGCAATTCTCCTGGGTTTGGAAACTATTAAGTAGGCACTTACGAAATAAAGCAGCTGCACTGATAAATTATGTCGCCAGAGCAGCACTGCTGTTCCCCTGGCGACCAGTGGAAGTGCTTTAGTTCGCAGTGGTTGTCAGTGCTCGTCATTGTGCTGACGGCGGCCGGGTCGCGTCGAGTGTGCAGCGACTACAGGGCAGTGCACGCCGGTCACCTGCCGGCGCTGGGCTCGGTCGGGGCTCGGCGTCGCATGTTAATGCGGCTACATTCATTAGCGGAGCGCGGCGCGGCGGCGGCTCACTGTCGCGCAGCCAGTTTTAAAACAAGAATTAAACACCGAACGAGATCTGAAAGCAAGAAAAGTAACGGTACCGGACATAACCAGCCGGCCAGCGATACTCCGATACAGGCGCACTGCTCACATGCGTACGTATGAATATATAAAGTTTATCGCGGCGCCCACGGCCGCCCGGGGTCGCCGACCGCCCATCCACCAAATGGACATGAGACTGCGTGCACTGTTGTCATGTGTGCCCGCACCCCCCGTCCCTCACACTCCGCCTTCACGTTACTACATACGTACTATATGCAGCAATGCTGATTTTTGATAAATTCCATGCACATTTACTTAAATAGTTGCTCATTGTGCCTTGTTGACAGTTGACTGTTTTTCACAATACAATTAACATAATTATCATCAACATCAGCTGTATTAATTAGGTACAGTATTTAGTACCTAAGTGGAGGAGCTTGTGGCTAAGTAATAACAGCCGCACGGGTCGATCCGTCAGGTTAAGCTACGCTTGCCGGGGTTGGTCCGTGGATGGGTGACCATCTTTACACACCGAGACTCCTCCGTGCCTCGGAAAGCACGTTAAGCCGTTGGTCCCGGCTGTCATATGTGGATCTTTGACAGTCGTTACGGGTCGTCAGAAGCCCGCAAATCTGACAAGCAGTCTTACCAAGGGGTATCGTATTACCCCAGTTGCTGGGTTGTGGAGGTCAGATAGGCAGTCGCTCCATGTAAAATACTGGTATTCAGCTGCATCCGGTTAGACTGGAAGCCGACCCCAACATAGTTGGGAAAAGGTTAGGCAGATGATTTAGTACCTAAGTACTTAATTCATTAATAAAAACACAAAATTGCTTTGAAATAAGTACATTTAAATTGCCTCCTCGTGTTCACGCCAGATGTTGCTACATCGGGCACGCTGCAATCACGGCGGTAAGACCCCTCTTTGAGGAGTGGCTGGAGAGGCGCCACGGCGTCCTCACCTTCCGGCTGACGCAGCTCCTCACCGGACACGGTTGTTTCGGGAGGTTCCTGTGTCGGATTGCACGGGAGGAAACCCGGCCCGGGTGTCACCACAGTGTGGACCGCCCGGAGGACACGGTGGAGCATACGGTGCAGGTCTGCCCCGCTTGGGCAGAGCACCGCCGTGTCCTCACGGAGACGATAGGCGGCGGCGACCTCTCGCGTCCGGGCCTGGTTCAGGCCATGCTCCGGGGCGAGAGGGAATGGGATGCAGTCACCTCCTTCTGCGAAGCAGTAATGCTAGCGAAGGAGGAGGCGGGCCGCGTGAGGGAGAGAACATCCTCCACCTCACGCCCCAGCCGCCGCGGGAGACGCCCAGGGCGTCGGACGTCGAGAGACGACATCCAGCCACCGTGGCGCGGGCTTGCGGACGGCGAGTAATGGGTAGCTCGCCGTCCGATCAAGGACCATGCCCGGGTCGACGCGTTCTGTTCACGCGCGCCTCAAAGAGCTGTCAGCACAGGGACGGGGCCCCAATAGGGGCCAAACGCCTGCCGGGGTTGCGGGACGTCTTAACAGGATACCGTGGCCCCGGAACGTAAAGGGCAACAGAAGGAACAGGGTGGTTTTTTAGTCAGTAAAAGTCTGACAGTCCCTTCCGCCCCACCCAGGGCGGAAGGAGGCATTTGATGATTTTTACCACCTTAAAAAAAAAAAGGTGTTGCTACATTCGAGTACCATCACCATCCATTATTGTATGCGAAACTAAATCTGTCAGCCTTCCTTATGACGTTAAAACCACTGAACCGATCGTAATGAAACACAGAAGTAGATAAGGACATAAAGGTACTTAATAATCATCAACTGCGTTCGCGTATGCGACACTTACGCGGACGAAGTAGCGAGCAGAAGGTAGTGCTTTCATAAACTTGGCAGTTTGCCCCCAGCAGTAACCACCCTGCTGGCCGGCTAATACTTTTAAAGAGGGAGAAGTAGATTTAGGAATTCATATCGAAATGTCCGTGGCTGCCTACTTGCAGAATGTTTTGGTTAATGTTTTACTAACTTGACAGGAAGATATAGGAAAACTAGTAGTTTGTGTCGAATCGACATGTCACAATCACAACATGGTTTTGTTCCCCTGGCGAGTCGGCGCCCGGCGGTCGCTATCGAACATTATCGGAACACGCATTATCCTAAACCGGGCAGTATCGCGCGATAACGTAGCGATTACACAGAGATATGCGAACACGTCCGCCGCCGCCCGCGCCGCGACGCCCGGCTACCGACCTCTAGCACACGCGCAACACTCCCTACTCAAGCCACAAGTAGTGTGCATTGGCATACCCATAGCGTCCAGTACGGCTTGTCTTGCGGCTATGAGTGGCGCAGCGCCGCGCCGGGGCGAAACCCCGCTGCCGTGGCAAATCGCGGCACTACGGATCGGGATCGAGCTCCGGTGCGATTTCATGGCGGAATGGAAGATGCGACTGTCGCAACCCAAGTTCGGACACGCTGCAATCGCGGCGGTAAGATCCCTCTTTAAGGAGTGGCTGGAGAGGCGCCACGGCGTCCTCACCTTCCGGCTGACGCAGGTCCTCACCGGACACGGTTGTTTCGGGAGGTTCCTGTGTCGGATTACGCGGGAGGAGACGCCCGCAGGACACGGTGGAGCATACGGTGCAGGTCTGCCCCGCTTGGGCGGAGCACCGCCGTCTCCTCACGGAGACGATAGGCGGCGGCGACCTCTCGCGCCCGGACCTGGTTCAGGCCATGCTCCGGGGCGAGAGGGAATGGGATGCGGTCACCCCCTTCTGCGAAACAGTAATGCTAGCGAAGGAGGAGGCGGGCCGCGAGAGGGAGACACTACACACATCACTATCACTTCACTATCACTACAAAGTATATAAAAAACTTTTTTACAAAAAAAGATAACCGCCTTCAAAAACTACAAAATAAAAATAACTTTAGTTTTGGAAGTCGGCGGCTTTGGTTTTGTTTTTTGTTATGTAGGTAAGTATTGCCACCGACTTCCGAAACTAAAGTTATTTTTATTTTGTAGTTTTTGAAGGCGGTTATCTTTTTTTGTAAAAAAGCTTTTTATTTTTCACTTTTTAGTGCTTGTGTATTAATGTTTGAAATCCTTACAAAAAGCCCTTTCAAACAATACCTCACACGATATATATTTAATTTTGGAAACTGGTAGGAGGGGGGTTGACGTACCCCCCCCCCTTTCCTTCAATCAGTCATCGAACACAGGTACGTATAAACAAAGCAATTTCACTTGTTACGATATTGCTGCTGTGATTCTGTGAGGAGTTCCATTCCATATCCCCGAAGTTCATCATCAGATATTGAAATGGTGACAATGGGACCACATGGGAAGCACCAGCTTTCAAATAAAAAAAGAATCATGAAAATCGGTTCACCCAGTCGCAAGTTAGGAGCTAACAAACATAAAAAAAAAATAGGTACAGTCGAATTGATAACCTCCTCCTTTTTTTGAAGTCGGTTAAAAAGGTCTACAAAAAAGTCCGCGATGGTATATGTCTATTTCTTAGGGATAACCCACAATAAACCATTTTTTATCCTTAACTTTTAACGAGAAATAATGGCTTATTTAAGAAGCAATTTTAGGCAATACAGCATTAATCCTTATCCAATTAAGTACCTTAAAAACATTGTGCAATTTCATGTAGATATAAGGCCTTATACAGCATGTAATTTAAATGAATATTTTCGAAGATATTACAGACTAGCTTCTGCCCGCGACTTCGTCCGCGTCAGTTTGTAATTTATAGCCACAAATTTGAACAGAATCTATCCGGCCGTTTTCGCGTGATGCTCTTACAAACATACAGACAAAAAGACAAAAATTCTGAAAAAAATATTTTCGGCATTAGAATCACTCCCCGACCTCATAGCAATTACTCTTTTTCAAAAATATTAAATGTACAGTGCTACGATTTTATTATATGTATAGATTTAAAATGCAGGTACATAGCGTCTGCGGCGGCGGGCGGTACCCGGCCCTGCCGGCCGGTGGCGCTTGCCTATAAATAGCGCTTACAGTCCCACAGAGTACTCTGTGACTTCCTTCACGCTCTTTCAAGAGTAACCTCGAAAGAAAACATGTTTGTATATTGAATATTTAGTATCAGCATTGCACCCGTGCGAAGTCGGGGCGGGTCGCTAGTGTACACTATAATAAAATATTATATCCTTCATACCTACTTGGATAGTCTCAAATAGGAGAAAGATTAGCTACTTTATCTAACGGTTTGAAGTAGATCAGCACAACGCAACGTATTGCAAATGGCATTTATTAGTTAACTTTCTGATTATGTAAAGACGTTAAAATTATTTAAGATGTTGTTTAGGTGGATTTTTTTTTAAATTAAATGATCTTTTAATGTTAAAAGCTAGCATCTTTATTTTTATTTAATTTGGTCGTGCAGTTTAGGAGATAATGTTTTGGGTTTCATACGTAATAATTTATGAGTGTTATAAAAATCTTCGTGAATTTTTGCTTAATGTGTCAAGGTGTGTTCATAGTGCCATCACTAAATACTTATAACATTTTTGCGGGCAGAAAATAGTTCGGTTAGGTAACGTGTGGTAGCGGCAATTGTGATAAATGGCCCAACAATGCGCACCGCAGGTGCACACCGCCTGACCTTTGCAGCGAGCTTGCCCCTCCCCGCCCCTTGCTTGCTGCCCCCTCGGCCCGCTGCCCACGCGCCCGAAGCCTCTGCGCGCCGCGCACTGCCCGTTATGAATCCTCTCGTATGCGAGAGTGACCGTTACCGGCAAACTGTATTTTTTAAACCATATTTTATATACACTTACTAACTATCCATAAATACTTTCATCTCGCTGAATATATGTAAATACTGCTCGTAGAATTAAACACGAATAGGTAATGAGCTAGTGCTATTGTTTCCGTGGTGTGCGCTAGAGCTAGCCGAAAAATAAATAAGCGTTTAGCTTCCTGACGCATTGGAATGGGAGTAAGCGACATATGTTTGGATAAAAGATGGCCTGCCTAGGGATTAAGGTTATACACCATACTTACCTGTCACTCGTCATCGTCAGCAAACAAAAAGGAAAACTGGAAACAAAAAAAAATATTACTTACTTGTAACTTTAAAAGTTCGTGCGGCCAATTTGGTTACATAAAATAGTCATTTAATTGCACGGCTAGACCTTTCATTGAACAACGCCATTCAACGACATGGGTAGTTGTGTAGTTGAATCATTACATGGTGTTTAAAACATTCAACATCACGACTAAATAAAAAGCCGCCATAACACTAAATTAGTATGGTATTATATTTTTTCATTTTTTTCAGCTATCTATAATAATCAACGGGCACAAATAAGCTTACCAAAATAAATGTTTACCCCCAAAATAAAATGTGTAGGTACTAAAAAGCGAACGCATAACTGAGTTAATCCAAGTGCGAGCGAAGCAAGCTCGGATTCTTAGGACGAAGGGGATGATTGCGTTCCTGTACCTCAGCAGCGACAGCTCCGCGCCGTCCGCTTGCTAGCTGGCAGAGCGTCGTCTAGCTAGCTGTACTGTTCAACGTTATGTTCAGCCACTCCGTTAATTGACATTTACACGTGTGGTTTAGACCCGTAGCGCACTAGCGGCCGTGGCCGCAGCGGCCAGGCCGCGGCGGCCATCGAGATACATACCTTAGTATGAAATCGCCACAGATCGCGCGCACCTGCCCGCTCGCGGCCAGCGGCCAAACCGTGCGGCCAGGTGCGCGCGCTCTGTGGCGATTTCATACTAAGGTATGTATCTCGATGGCCGCCGCGGCCTGGCCGCTGCGGCCAGGCCGCTAGTGCGCTATTGCTCTTATTGGCGACGTTCAATAAAAGGGCAGCCGTCCAATAGAATGGCTATTCGCACCAGTTGGCTGTGACACATACACGCAAGCCCTTTTTCTGTGACGTGTGCTGAAAGTAAAAACGCCACGTCCTACAAAGTTAGTTATATACAACATTAATCACGGAAAATCAACTTAGATAAAAAAAACCTTCTTTCATACTTTGCGTTATTGAAAAAGTTACCTTCTTATGTAACGAGTTATTAAAAACGTCAAAGGAAATAAGCACAAGTTACTCCTTGTATCATCGGGTATCGGCTACTTAAAATCCCCTCAAAATCGGTCCAGTCGTTTTCGAGAATACCCGGAACAAACAGACAGAAATATTAAATTTCAAACATTGTTTTTTTGATATAAGTAGGTACTGTGTAAACATTCATATAATTATGCCTTTGGTAAAAAGCTGCTATTTTGACGTGACAGCAGGCGATTCAATTTTATTCATTTGAATAGAAGACAAGCTTCTGCCAGCGCCTTAGTCCGCGTGCGCTTCACAATTAAGGACGCGTTTGCAAATCTGTCAAAAAAGGCCTTTTTTTCGGGAGAATTTTTGCGATAAAATTAAACCAAAGCACGTAACTAATGCTTGCAACACGTAGATTACTTCTTTATCTCCACACCGTGGATATTTGGCATTGAAATGTTTGTTTTTTATTAATAATGTAATTAAGCGATTTTCGAAAGCATCTTGTCACAAAATTGACGATTCGAGGCTGAGTTTAGGTACATTTTTATACTATTATGTACATCATTTTGTTTCCCAAAAATTCCCAAGGGGAGCAGATATAGTCATCTCAAAATGTTGGATAAAATATTTATGAAAATATTAAAATAGTCTCAGAAAGAAAGAAAACGTTCCGTCAAATTTTTCACAAATTTTGCTGTAACATATGAACCTTAATGGGTGGCATTAAGGGTTATTTTATTCGGTCACTGTCTAGATTTATTTCATAAAAAATCTGAGAGATACTTAAGAATTTTGAATATTTCAGAAAAAATATTCAAAATTCTTAAGTATCAAAATCAGTTTAGTTACTCATTATTTCCGCAGTATTCTTGCGTATGTGTGTATACACTGTGTCAATGTAGTGTTGCGATGTTGTGTTGTCTATTTTGTAAACGCGTCCTTAAGCCACCGTCCTAAATTATCCCACGAGAACACAAAAGCATTTAAATTATACCATGTCTTTAATTAGATCAATAACAAGAGGAAAGTAACTAAATATGGAGCAAATACATGTTTGAAAATCCATTAAAAGACTGTAATTCTAAATAGTCTTCTATTTTTGACCCAAACACAAAATGGTAGCAAAGTCAAAGAGAACGATGAACTCCAATTTTCAAGAATTCGATAATAAAATGCTAGTTAGGTAGTACAGTCAAATGTACATAGTGCAACAGCTTGGGGATCCGCATTTATAAAAACATGTTCGTGAGAAAAGAAATGTTTTACAATAGAAATGGCAGCACCACTTGAATATCTTCCGTCAGGTACCTTATCTCGCATAATTAAGCTAGAGCTAAAATACAAATATGTATTACAATTAATGAGAATAGGCATGTTATGTAGGTGTGTACTACTGTGTCGTATCACACTTCTTTTATCGTTTTCATAAGAAGAATAGACACATTTTGTTGCTAAGCGGAGCGGACTCCGAAACCGGAACATAACAGCACTGAACTAACACTTCAGAACAAGTGAACATCCCTGTACGTCAGAATCGTAACACTTTTTTTTTCTGGTACTGTGTTTTTTTCTGTAATGTGGTGCCTCTGCCTCTTAAGGGTCGGTTCATATATATATATGTGAACCGACCCATATATATGACAGAAGATACGTCGAACGTATCGTCTTTAGTATGGCCACGCACTAACGGATCAACGGTTATGTGTGTATGGTTGGATGTTTTATTATCTATTTGACTGTTACTGCGTTACGCGATGGACGATACGCGGCGTATCTGCCGTCAGATGTAAACCGACCCTAAACTTAGTGGCCTCGTATCTCGCGCCAGACTCGTCGCTGAAAGCAAGTGGACGAGCACAGAAGCTTAACATGTAATCATCTATTCGATACGGTAGGCAGGTACTGTCGTACCGAATATGTGGGTGTTTGCGTCTTATTTTTTTTTCTGATGCACACTTACACTCATGAAACTGCCTTCTTTTTTGCGCATTCTATTATTTATGAAAGGATATTTAAAGATAAGACGACAATAACAATATTAATTTGTTAGTGTTAGGCAGCAGAGCATGGTATTTATAGGAAGTGCGCGCGCGCAATAGCATAGCCGCGACGCGGACGTCGCGCAGCGCCACACGGCCAGCAGCACACAGCAGCGCACTGGAGTGACATCGCCGCAGCGGCGACGCGACGCCACGTCACACACCTACACGTGTAAACAAATTCACGCGATCTACGCGCACATCTAAAACGACTAGTATTATCATCTAAACATCGTGCGTTACAACCACAACTGTTCAATGTTCGAGACCGCGCTACCGCTGAGCTTTTTATCAAAGCATCCGTTTCCCATTCATCGAAACCAGCAGCACATGGCCTACTCAGACCATCTTATAATATATCCTTGCCTGAATCCAGCTCTTCTCGAAGAGCTTTGGGTTTAACTAAACGTTCCTTATATGAGTGAGCTGTGTGCGGTGTGTGCCACCTATGCTATGTAGGTAGAGGTACAACCTGCCCAATCAATGAATACTGACTGTATCGGCGAGCGACAACCTTCGCACGCCAGCTGAATAAACAGGGTCATCGACAAGAACCCAATGATTTAACCACTTTAAAGAATTCTACACGAACATTATAACACAACGATAGAGCCACCTTCGGCTAGCGGAAGTTCTTCATAATAATGTTAATGTTGTAAAGAAACTATTTACATAATAATAGCTTACGTTGTCGGTTTCTCATCACGTGACCGCGATTATTAAGTTTTAATATTAGACGCGTCCATTTTTGAGAATTCATTGTTGTCGTATTTGGTTAATTTATAACAAGTCAGTTCGCATGCTTCGCTGACTGTGCAACAGATTAGTACACGTGGCTGGAGGGCGACACAGTGCGGGAGTGCGGGGGCCGCATTGCCGTTGATGTCTTTTAAAGGCGCAGCGCGCGCGCTCGGGACGGAGCAAGCAGGCTTTCACAACAACAATACATCTCGCAAAGGGATGCTGTTAAAGACTTCAACGCGAAAACGGATTATTTTTTTTATTCGTATTTTAAACATTAATATATTTTTGTGTTTTGTATTTGGGGTTTAAACATGTACCTATATACACACACGGTACATAGGTACTTTATTTAATAAAGTTCGTAATCTTAAGCATTATAATCCAATAAGTAACAAAATTATTTTAAATCCACATTAAAAGAAGCCAATTCTCGTAATTAAAAACGTTCAAAATCCAGTCACTATCTCATCTTAGCGACTATAATCAATATCAATCATGTTTAAAAAAAAAAATATTCTTGACTCTTTTTGTACTCACTTGGATATGTTTTAACTAAAGTCAGTATTATCACTTGCTTACATTTGTTTATTATGACATGTTATGTCACGGCGCGGTTAGAGACCCGAGCGCCCTTTTCAGCAACCGGCGCGCGGCGGCGGCGCGGTGCTATGATAATGGTCGTTGTAATAGGATATCTAGGCGCCCATGATTAGGCAGTTTTTAGATAGGAGTATTTGCATTCGTAATATTAGACACTTACAAAGCGACTACACAGTCATTAGGTTGCAGCTTGACCGTAATCGAAAACCAGTTATAATGCGGATTCGAGTAAACTTTTGCTTTTGATAAGTGACAAAAAAATAAACAACATGAGCGACATGATAAAGAGTAAGTAAATAGGCACCCGTGATCAATTGTCATCCAGCCTCAGCCCAGTCAAAATAGTGAAAAAGCATTAATTTCGTTATATTTTCAATTTTCTGGCCATACTACGAATTAAAAAAACTGAGTTTTAAACTGGTAGTTGAACAAATGCTACTAGGTACTTAGGCTGAGTACCTACTACCTTATTAGTAATCTCATATTGTCGTAGTTATAGAGCGTTTGAAAACCTATGGTTCAGATCATGTAGCAAGTCCTGCTTCAATAACGTACCTTGGAAATGTTAGTGCTCAGGCTACGCTGGTGCTTGATCAACATCAAACCTGCTCGTAACAACGGCTCTGTCACTCACACCAGTGTAACAATTGTTTTCTCTAGGTATCTCGATTTGCCGCAATGACCGCGTTGTCCGCCTCGTTGGTCTAGTCGCGACTGCTGTGCATGAGGTCTTGGGTTCGATTCCCAGGTTGGGCAAAGTGTTATTGGCTTTTCCATCAGGAATTTCTCAGTAGCAGCCTCAGAGTCTGGATTTGTGCCCGGTTGATGGCAATAGGCTCGCCCCCTATTACATAGGACTTAAACAAAACTGGCGAAATGTAGGTGTAGGTACTGATGGGTACACTTCTGTGTAACCTTTCGGGGATTACAGGCGTGATGTTATGTCATGGCCGAGTACTTGTACCTAATGACGTTACTTCATTTATTCAAAAAATTCTTCCAGCTATTGACTGTTAATCTATTTCTGCACACCTTGCCCAAAAGCATTTAATGTCAATAGCTTTTGACAATCGATTTGGTAGAAAATGTTGAAGCTACTTAGTGGGTTCGAGGATTACGTACGATTTATCATTAATACTGGATAATTAAATTAGGTCAATACTCAAAACTCAATTCTTTATTGTATTTCATATGTATTTAACATAGATGGTAGATCGAAGTAAAAGATCAATATGAACCTGTCGGGCACAAGAAGAGAGCTAAGTAGCAATTCAATATTAAGTATTGAATATTATAAATTATTAGATGTGTTTAATTGGGTTTATAATTATGTTTATACCTAGGTATATTATTAGGTCCGACGGACTTATAACTGTTATGTAAACTAAAATAACTACTTACTTAAATCTGCTGGCAGGGTAGCAGTATAGGTGCTGTCGATAATCAATGACGGCTCATTATAATTAGTGCTTGTTTATGATTTAAAATACCTAAGTTATTACGCATGATATGAACGAGGGCAGAGTAAACGACAGGAGTGAGAAGGCCGCCACCACTGTTGACACCCATTAGCAAAAGATACACTTACATTATTATTATCTATGATGCACCATTCATTACCAGAATCGACCTACTACTGTTCCAGACAAATAAAGAGCGTCCAATTAAGATTGGAAACAAACGATTGCAATCATACCAAAGTTTTAGTGAAAGTTTGGTACACATTAGAGCATGTATTCAATGAACACAGCATATGTACCTACCTATGTTCGTATACGTGGTAAGGGATATATTTTCGAAAAGATGATATCTTTTTTCGACGTCCATGTAGGTGAAGCCCCAGCAAAAGCTAGCGTTTCCAATACTTTGAAAGCCCTTATAGGATTAAGTATTTCCATCTGTACCTACTAATATTTTAAAGAGGTAAAGTTTGTTCTTGATGCAGCAGTAAGCAATGAGCAATAACAGTATATTATAAAAAATAAGTTAAAAATAACTAAAACCCGACTACGACAAAGTCGCGCACTGAAAAGTAAAAAAACAAGAACAATATTCATTTGACCAATATTTTCGAAATTTTTAAGTAATAGCCGTGGTCGTATGCCACCTGAGGTAAGGTGAGGTCCTGAGGTGGCATTGGTCAAATGAATATTGTTCTTGTTTTTTTACTTTTCAGTGCGCGACTTTGTCGTAGTCGGGTTTTAGTTATTTTTAACTTATTTTTTATTTACACTATTTTGGGGGTTATATTATTTGAAGGAATAACTCTATTTAATTATTTGATATAATAATAAAAGCAAAGTAGCGAGTGAATTTCAAATGTACTCATTAAGCGTTTTCATTTGATATCCATGTTGACACTGTCAAAAACAGGCAAAGTAGCTAGTTAAAGCTATATAATGTATATATATTTCAAATGTGCTCATCAAGCCCTTTAATTTGATACCCATGTCGATACTATGCGAAAATATTTTTTTTTTCGATAACGACTTCTCGTCCCCTGGAGGGCGCCATATTGGATTTGGTGACACGTCACCTACCCTATAACCAGCGGACAACTGAGACGCTTCTAACGACACCTCATTTGTCATGTAATGATAAGTAGTTTAGAAGTTACGAGGGAACAAACAAACATACATACATACATACATACCGGTCAAAATCATAACCCTCCTTTTGGCTTTGCCGTAGTCGGGTAAAAAGACGGCTGCCTGTCTTACATTAAGATGTTGTATCAACAAATCTGTTCGTAAGTACTTCCTCAGGTACAAGTGAAGCGTTAAACGCTTCCTTGTTATTATTGATTACCTATATTATATAGTTTGTACGCACACAGTAGGTAGGTATAAATTAGACCCAGGTGGTGTGATTATAACCCTATTAATATATTTTTTTAACATATTCGGTTTTGTTTTTCGGGGTTTAATGTTGGCATAACTTTACACCAATCTAATTAATAAGGGGTTTAAAGATTATTTGCTATATTATAATTATATACAGTTCTGCACGTTCTGATGATGATGATTTAGGTATGTATGAACAAGCTTGGATACGTGTTGTGTTTGGGACGCGCGCGATGGGCTCGCGAGCGGCGGACACGCGCTGCGACAGACACGGCTCAGTTTAGAAATGTGTATTAATAGCGCAACAATGCTGCGTGCACCGAGCGCGCCTTGTCACTGCTGTGCCATATCATATTTGTGTTGGATTGCATGCGTTCGATGGCTACTAAATAGTAGTAAGTAGTAATTTTATGCGAGGGCGAGTCGCGGCCGCCCCCGGCTTATTAATAACATTATGCTCGATTAGACATGTCCCTCCCGGCGCCTGGGGACGACGCACTCCCGCGCGTTACGTCATCGCCTGAAATACGCCCGAGTTTTACACGAAATCGCCGATTAGCGGGCGAGCCGCTCCCGGAACGACTCTCTGACATGAACAGAATAAAACCGGCCGCCCGTAGTGCCAAACCCGCGGTCAACGACTCCCGAAATAGATGCACAACGCGCGCACCTATAGGAAATTAAGAACCGGTCCTGCGACACTCCGATAGCGATAAAAATTCATTTCGAAAGCGGAATCCACCTGAGCGATTAATTTACTGCGGCTTTCACCGGTCGCGTTATCGAGTCTCGACGCGAACGTAGGCGAACTTCAGGCTCCGATACGGAACTGTAACACGCGGGGACGTGGCAGGCACGCGGCGGCCGCGTGTCGCCGCCACTGTCGCTGCTTCTGTGCTCGTACGCGATCAACACGCCACACCAGTGCAGTTTTAATAACGCATATTCGACCACAATTGTCCACTAATTAAGGATTGTCACATTAGGGTACTTGTCTTGTAGAGTATCTTTCAGTCATAATATAGATTTAACCAAACCTAGAGCCAAAAACGAATATAATTATACTCATGTTAATTAGTGCACAGCTTTCGGATGTAGGAGTGCTACAAATTGCTCTAAGTTTATACGACTAGTTGTGTGTTCTTTTGTAGTCAACCATAAAAAATACGACACATTTTGATAGATTTGAAGTTTCAACGCCATCTTTACAAATGTAGGTAGGTATATGAGGATTTTGTCACTAAATTATTATCATATTTAAATAGGTATTTAAAATGCTGAACGTGCAAGAATATTTTCAATAAATAAAAAGTTAATCCGTGGGTAGGTAATAGGTACAAGCTATAAAGCATACTGAAGGTTCGGCTTTAAGAACCAAATCTTCACACCAACCATCTACTGAAACTGTAACGTTTCGAAGTCATGAGATGAACTGTTGATGCTGGGCTCGGCTATGAGGGTCACTGCACTCGACAACACTCAGTGCCACGAACTTGCCACTACCAGCAGTATTACTAACGCAACCTGATTGGAAACGTGACAGACTATACAGCATCTGGTCAAATTCCGCATAAACAACGTAAGCGATGTATGGTACGTAAGCATCACACACTAACAAGCAACAGACAGAGAGACGTGGCCGCGGTCGTCCGGAGCGGGCGCGGCGGCGCGGCGATGGCGGCGGGACTATCGTGCGCCGAGTTAATGAGTTGAAAACGCGTGCTCATTGCCGGCCATGAGGAATTTTAATTAGTTAAGTGGGTTACGTGAGCGACGATGAGGAAACGCAACAGTGCGCGGATTATGTTGATAACATCGACTTCGGGAAGCGTTTCTTGCGCCGACGAAGCCGACTGTTACGCGTTTCTCATTAGTTATAAATCGCTACATCAACACGAATACCGACTGCCGACTGACCCGACAAGTTACGTACAGAGGGCGCTAGTGACACTGTTGTCAGTCCAATTATTAATAATAGTCACATAATCGGACACTGAAAATATCACATGAGTAGAATTGAAAACCAAGGAAGCAATGTGAAGTAGTCCTTAGCTGATAACCGGTTGTACGGTTACGATGTCGAAGCATGGCGGCGCATGCGGCGATCGACGAATTAAGAGGATAGCCTGCTATCAGGTTGGGGCACATTTACGTTAAGCAAGTTACCGGGTGCGTGTGTGCCAAAGAATTCGATCAAATTTCCGAATGCGTGTACAACACCAAAGACAAGATTTTCTTATACGTCAAAAGTCAACGAGGACTAGTCCGACAAATGTGACGTAATGATGTGCGACTTATCGCAGAATTACCTGCGACTATTTACGCCTGACGTCTACCATAAAGCACATTTGTTACCGTAGGATCCAAAGGTGATGTGGGTGTCGTTAACCGTACAAGTTTTCTGCGCACGCGGTGCAGAGCCGCGCGTGCGATTTCCTTGTCTTCTGCGACGGTCCGGCTGCTTGATAAGTCGAGACAAGCTTTCAGTGAACAGCCAGACCCGGTAGATATAAACGTCGTTACTGGACCGGTTCCGTAGTATTCCAGAAGTCAAACGAAGAACGTGGAGCGCGGACGACATCTTTACCTGACAGTATTAGAAATAACTGTTTGACTCTAATGCTGCCCGGTAAGATGCGAACCGCCACTCCGTTCGGAGACAGTGCTGGGTGGTGTATCGTTGGAGGTCGGTGCGCGGTTACCAGTTACCACGAGGCGGCTCGGGTCGCAGCCGCGACGCGTGCGAACGGCGGCGCTGCTAGTCGCGGACTGGGCGGCCAGGCCGGACGGCCGGGGCCCGCGCGGCGCCGCGCTCGCTGGGAGCGGCGGAGGCGGCGCCGCCGCGCCGCACGCCCCACGCCCGCGACACCTCCTGCCACGCGACAGCAGCAACCCCGGGTGCCCGACCAGCGCCGCCACGCTCGCTGCATCCACGAGGATGATACACACAGCTGACGACACCCAGCATACAGCGCGTAGCGTCATTACACCTGCACTAAATATACTTCGCACGAACACATTGTTTCATGATGATTGACATCCCTTAATTTTATTATTTTTAACTTAAATCTGAACTAAGAGAATTTGAACGAATTCCGTAGTGAAAAGTTAATTTATTCTAGTAGAAGTTGTCACCACAATCCATGAAATGAAAAGTAGGTAATTTGGGCTCGCGCTATCAGGATACCAAACAAAACCGGTGTCGGGGTCCGCCTGTAAAGTAGGTAATTTGGGCTCGCGCTATCAGGATACCAAACAAAACCGGTGTCGGGGTCCGCCTGTAAAGTAGGTAATTTGGGCTCGCGCTATCAGGATACCAAACAAAACCGGTGTCGGGGTCCGCCTGTAACCGATACTTCGGCGAGAGAACTATATGCCACTACTGGAGCACCAGAACACCAGCCATAAGTTGACGAAGAAGTGGTTTTAGTCAGTCAGCTTGAAGAGAACATCGATGAAGGTTTCCACATGCAAAAAGAACGGTATCTGACCAGAACATAATTATAGGTAAACTTGTTTCTCATTTCACTTGTTTTCAGCATGGCATAACTTCTCAGTCTTAATCGACCTAACATTAATAAATATTAGGGATTAAAGTATGAAATTGCCGATTTATACCGCAAAAAACTCGTTTTTTTTTTTCAAGATGTTATTATTTATTTAATATTTACCCTCATTATCTGTACATTGCTACCATCTAATCGGCAGTTTATTTATGCCTTTGCGATAGACCTCTGGGGATCTAGATTCGACAAACTGTGTGAAAGCATTTGGTACTGCCTCCTGGGAAGATTTCTAACTGCAGCTCGGCGCAGCTGGAGTATTGCAGCCACCTATGGGATGGCTCAGCTAAATAGCAACTTGCCGCGCTTGACTCAATAGAACGCATAACAAAAAGGCTCATTGGCGAAGGTAAACTAGTGGATGCCAAGCTTCACAGCTTGGCTCATCGCTTCAGGTCGGTCTTCTACAGATTGTACTTCGGTGAGCATGTGCCTAAGAACTCCACGAGCTCATCCCACCGACCCCCTTCCACCATCGGATATCTAGACGCTATTCTACCTATTCGCACCAAGCGTTTCCAAATGTCTTTTAAAATGCGCACGACAAAGGAGTGAAACTCTCTGTTCATTGCGTTTGACCCTTATCTCTTTCAAGTTAAAGTGAACTTCTTCTGGGTTAGCGCACTCCATCGTGGACTTACTTCTGACCTAGACTAGAGTCAAGAGCAAACCCACAATAAATAAAAGCTTCTGTACAGTCACAGCGGCGCACCGTGCAGTGTGAGCTCTTGCGTTATCATGGAGCAACAATGGTGAAGTTCGATTCACGAATCAGGGCTGTTTCACTGCCAGTTTCGCACTCATTGTTCAATGTTCGGCACAGTAAACATCTGCTGATATATTTACTTGACCAGACCTGAGAAAGGTGTAGTGAATAACACCATGAAGAGACCACCAAACAGTTACCATTACATTTTTGTTGGTAAACTTTTGCTTTAGGGCGTTTAGGGCACTGTTGCGGTGTTTGACCTGGGGTCAACCATTGCATTTTTCGCTTACCGTTATCGTTAAGAAACCACTTTTCGTCACATGTCACAATTCGATCCAATATTCCTCTATTTTTGTAAGACCGATCATTCAGTCAAATCATGAGGCACCCATTCCTCATATTTTTTTTTTTATCTTATTGATTTGATGCAAATGATTCAATATTGTAAGGTACCGTTAAACTATGCTGCTAATTCCTGAGTATTTTGATTCGGATCGGCTGCCACCATCTACTTCAATTCAGCGTTATTCAACTGTGTGGTCCGTTCTTCAAGTCAAAGGTTCCAACGATGCGTTCATTAACAGTTTCCTCTCCAAACGCATTGATTCCCGCGCGCATTGAGCCGTTTCTGCCACGTTAGTTCCGCGTCAGAAATCGTATTCAAAAATTACTCAGAGTTTCGAAGTATCCATCTTTTCCGTCTAAGGTAAGATTCAGACCAACCGGCTCGCATCGGGCCGGGCCGGGCGGCATTTTACAATGCGTTAAAGAACATTGAAAGGAGAATGGCGAGAGTACACGTAATTTGGGACCCAGTGATAGAAGTAGTGTGTAATATTGAAACTGATTTGCAGTTAAATAACGACTTAAGGCTAACCAAAAATCAAATGGAAAGTAGTTTGAAAAAGTTGGGAGAAAAAAAATATGAAAGGTGGAAGATTATAACCTAAAATAATCTAAGACTCGCAATTATTGGTTATTATTTATTTTACATACTATATTATTATTATTTATTTTTATTCCGATGCTAATTATCAGTCATATACCCGTTTAGCCAGATTCACCAGTAATTAATATTTTTGCATAATATCACAGGATAAGGAGGCAGCTTTATATCTCCTGGAATATTCTTTAAAAGCACAGTTGATGTACTTTTATCTACATTTACCAGAGTATTGTTGAATAAAACAACATTTATTTATTTAAAAACTTTTATTTATTTTGTAATAATGTACTTGTAAAATATTCAAGACATACAAACATTGTATCTTCCTTTAATCTTGTTTTGCGTTCCTAGATAGTATTTTATAATAAATAATCTTTTTACCTAATCAAAAGATTATCTAAGAAGCTAGCTGGTGCAGCGACATAGCTTTGGTGTCTGGGATAATCCACGTACCACAAAATGCTCATACCATGTGAGCAAGAGTCCACATTTATGTCCAATGGCGATAACAACAACAAGAGCAGAGTTTCTGTGAGAACTGTCCACCACTCTGCCTGCAAATAGCATGGCACTCATATTTTATTGTTAAAGATTAACTGAAACAATAAACAAGAAAAAGTTGACAAAAATACAAATACAATGTAAAAATAATAATATGGATAAAAAGAATATTTATTAATTTCATAACCAACCTGTCGGGGTGTTTGACCATATCTTTTGGCCAATAAAAATAGTTAAAAATACTGTTTGATAAAACTTAAACCATTTTTATTGCTGTTATAAAATAATTAATCTTAATTTGACATCTTTGTTATATAGAGTTTCCATGGTTACGGTATGACATTACACTTTACTTTCTTTTTAGGCTTTTTTTCAAGCATAAATACTTTTTACTTATTAATGTAAAAAGTATTTATGCTCGACATTAAACACGGGGTCCTATCCATTCAGATATTATTATAATGTTTTGTATCCGGATTACCATTTCAGTCATGTCAGGACGAAGAAACTGATTTTCAACTACTCCTTATTCTCAAAATAGATTGCCATATGCAGCACAGACATTACAATGGTCGAGTTGTTAGTTGTTGTAGGGTTTCTTGTTCACAGATTAGTTCACATAATATACTCACATCGCGCGGGTACACCCATCTCTGAACTCTTTTAACAATTTGATGACTTTTTCGGACAAGCGATGTCTTCTGTGTAATTTACAATAATGCACCGCATTTGAACAGTTTGACAAATTCCAAATCACTTGCAAATCGTCATCCAGTAGTAAATGCCGTAATTTAGGTTGTTATACAGCATAATCAGTCCAAAGGTAAAGCCAAGTCGTCAAGAATTTACAAAATCGCCGATATATTATTTGTTTTTTACAACGCTAACCGTTGAAAATAGTGTTGCCTATCGATAGTCGACTATCGCTAAACTATCGATAGCCTATCGATAGTATCCATATTATCTATAGATAGTATGATACAGTTTACGTATTTTTATAATGATATACAAAAATAGTATCGAAAGTATTAGTTCCGATAATATCGATACTATCGAAGTCCAGCATATGTTTAGGAACAATACTGTCGATAGTATTGATGGTATCGATAGTGTGAGCTATCGAAAAAACTATCGATGTTGTAATACTATTGATAGTTTTACAAACTATCATTAGTATCGATAGTATTACTTTAAAAAATCGATATACTATTGATAGTATTATCATGTAATAGTATCGATCCTATCGATACTCTCGATTCCAATCAATAGTACAATTAGTTAATTTGTGATATCGATAGTATCAGTGGTTTAGCATTGTTACTAGTTTTCGAGGTCATCTATCGATAGAGAAACTATCGACAGTTGGGCAACTCTAGTTGAAAACAAAAATGTCAACAAAAATGCCGTCAGTGTCAATTTGATACTGACGTTCCGTTTCTCCGTTTCATGTAATCCATTACGTATGATGTATCAAAATAATGAGTCTTATTTTTTTTTACGGTCTATTTACATGGTTCGTATGTTTCATCGTTTTGGGTTTTCAGAATATTTAACAACTTTTTAACAAGATGTAATAAGTATAAAAGAAGGAAAATCACCAAGCGAAAACGAACTACTTTTTATCTAATCATTAGCCTAGAAAGGAATGTAACTATAAGTTTCGTTTAGAAACTGCACGATGATTATTTTTTATTAAATAGGGATAATTGATAACTTTTGATTCCCGTTTTGTAAAAACTTAGTATTTTTTTGTACAACACTTATTAACTTGATATTATAATTGATATAAATTAGACCTTGCACAGTGCTCCATTAATTTTGGGTCCGCTCTCGCCATCCTTCTTTATCAACAGTAATTATAGTTCATATTTGCATGCAACTTTACCTCCGTCGATCGCGTCCGTCGGAGCCGTACGGATGCGTACGGCTGCCGCGGCATGCGTACGGATGCGTACGGCTGCCGCGGCATGCGTACGGATCCGTTCCGCTGCTGCGGCATGCGTACGGCTTCGTACGGCTCCGATCGGCTCCGATCGGCTCCGTCCGGCTCCGACCGGCTCCGTACGGCGCCGTGAGCAGCACTTCTGGGCGCTTGGAGTGCGTACGGACGCGATCGGCTGCCGCGGCATGCGTACGGATCCGTTCGGCTGCCGCGGCATGCGTACGGATGCGTACGGATGCGTACGGCTGCCGCGGCATGCGTACGGATCCGTTCCGATGCGGTCTGATCCGAGCCGGGCGGCATTTTACAATGCGGTAAAGAACATTGAAATGTATCAACAGTAATTATAGTTCATATTTGCATGCAACTTTACCTCCGTCGATCGCGTCCGTCGGAGCCGTACGGATGCGTACGGCTGCCGCGGCATGCGTACGGATCCGTTCGGCTGCCGCGGCATTCGTACGGATGCGTACGGCTGCCGCGGCATGCGTACGGATCCGTTCCGATGCGGTCCGATCCGAGCCGGTTGGTCTGAATCGTACCTAAGTTGAATAAAAAAACAATTGAAATTGAAAAATCGAACGTTGCACATTTTTTTTTAGAAAAATGTCTATGTATAATGTACAAAAAGATTCACTCGAATATCTCACACTATGAAGGTTTAATGTCAATAATTCAAAGTATCTATTACTATAATAAGGCAATTTCATACTTAAGACTTGTAATCATGCCAATAATTTGGGCGGAGCAAACGACCCCTCTTCGCGCGCCACTCCGCTACCCGCATGCAACAGAAATTATGTTCGAAAATAAGAATACGCGATTTGCAAAAAATCTATTGATTGGACTAAAAAATTAAAACACTACTAAGTATGTTAGTTATGCTGTTTATTTATGTATAATAGTCTGATAAAAAATCAGAATGATTGCATGTATATTAGTATGGTTTTTAAACGTTAAAAGATTTTTTTAGAGGTATCTTCGTGATTTTTTTCTATCGTATCAAATTAGTTGTATTATGTTTTCAACACACTATTTATCTAGCATAGAATAATGTCATATATTTTTTTGATTATGTTTACTACAGTGGATCGTATACTTTAAGGCATTACAAAACTAATGCTTAAACACATTTACAATAGGTAATTTGTGCCGAGTTTAATGTGAGTATCTAAACTGTAGGGATAAGATATGCCAAACATATAAACTGATTTACACAAAACAGAGCTGAAATATTAATTGAAGGTATTTTTTAATTCAAAAGCGGAGTCCTAATAAGCATGTTATCTCTACTTATCGCTGTTCCGAGCCTCAATGACTCCTAGAGTCATGTTGTTCGCTGACTCGCGATAACCCTGCTTTATGTAAGAACGGCCCCTGATTTACAATGTCCTACATTTGACTTACTTATTTACATCACATAATTTCGGTCATGATAATAAAATAATATTATTATTAATCAGACGAGTACAGAACAGACTGCCTCGTTAGTCTAGTGGTCGCAAAGAGCATGGTCTTGGATTCGATTCTCAGGTCGGGCAGTGTTATTGGGTTTTCCCATCAGGAATTTCTCAGTGGCGGCCTCGGAGTCTGGACTTGTGCCCGGTTGATGGCAATAGGGTCGCCCCCTATTACATAGGACTTAAACATAATAAGCGAAATGTGGGTGTACTAGTGGGTACACCTCTGCATTTTTATAAGATTATTTTGTGTATTTTTTCTATGGGCCACAGTTGCCTGATAATAAAATGATTTATTTATTTATTTATAACCCTTCGGGGATTGCAGGCATGATGTTATGAGTACTGGAGATTTTCGCTCTGTGAACCAGAGCTGACTTTGGGCTGTAGTTAAAATATTGCCATTGCAAGTAACAAATAAGTAAGCTTAGTGCCTTACACCCTGCGAGATAAACTTATACTGGTGGTAAGGTACCTACTTTCCGTCAAAATGAACACATTGCCATTTTATTGTCGGTCGCTGTCGATTAACGTTGATACTATTTACGTACAGAGTTGTGATTAAATACATGAAAGAGCCTGACCCGGTCACTTACCTTAAAAAAATTAATTTATTATTAATTATAAATTCAACTTGACCGAACTAGGATAGGGAGGTACCCTCTTAAATGATTATCCGTGTGGTGTGGGACACAAAGAACAATTATTACATCTCATCTCTTTCCGTGGGTATTGTAAAGGACGACTAAACACTAGAGAATGTGCAGCGTTTTCTTAATAAGTACCTAAACGAAACAGCACTGGAAGATTATGGCAAACGAATAGCACTTAAACCAATTACCCTTAGGTTAGGTTAGGTTAGCTGGACTGTTCCCGCACTTAGCCTCTTTATTGGGCCATTGTGCGTGTAAAAATATCCTCAAAATTACTCCAACCACTTCAGGTCCTCCCAGAATGCCAGCAGCCTTTGCCAACGATTGAAGAGCCCGTGCCCGTTGTTCCGCCACACTTCCGCACTCCAAGAGCACGTGCTGTGGTGTTTCTTCCGCCTCCATGCATCTTCTGCACAGAGGGCTATCTGTCACACCTATGGTGAATAGGTGTTTGTTTTTTTTTGAACAGTGGCCTGTTATGATGCCTATTATCTTGCGGATTTTGTCCCGTTTCAATCTAATAAGGCTGCGGGCAAGTCTTTTTGATGCTTCCGAAACTGCATTTTACGTTTGCCTGCAGGTTACACTGTTTCTGCATTCCATTTGGTGTGTTTCCTCGGTGTTGGGGCGCAGGTTTTCTTTAATGAAAATATGTTTCTTTTGTTAAACTAAATATTTAATTCCTTATTTTACATTTTAAGTTATAAAATAAAAACGTTTTCTCTAAGACATTGGTGCGTGAGTATGTGACAGCTGGCGCGCGCAGCAGTTGCGGCGCGCGCAACGCACCACATTTCATGTCCACGCAAGTCGTCTATGCGGCGTGGACATCTTCCCCCCCTTGAAAGCTACCGCTTTAAAGTTCTTGTAGGGGAAGGAGGCAGGCTCTATTTATAGCCCGTCGGACCGTGCCTCTTGGTGTGTAGAACTCGGCGACCCTGCAGATTCCATCCTTTCCGGGAAAGAGTTGTAGGACTCGCCCGAGTCTCCATTTAAGAGGTGGCACGTTCTCCTCTTTCAAAACCACTAAATCTCCAATCTGTAAAGCTCTGTCTTTGAGACGCCATTTCGTCCGCTGCTGCAGTTCCGCTAGGTATTCCTGGTGCCAGCGCTGCCAAAAATGCTGCCTCAGCTGTTCTATTCTCTGGTACCGGTCTGGTAGCTTTAACATGATAGGTGGAGACGGCAGCGACGTTAAGGGTCGTCCCACAAGGAAGTGGCCAGGAGTCAATGGGGAACAGTCCGTAGGATCGGATGATAGAGGAGAAAGGGGACGAGAATTAAGGATGGCTTCAATTTGTGTGAATAGCGTATCCAACTCCTCGTACGTGAGGCTAGCGTTACCCATAATCCGCTTAAGATGGAATTTGGCAGACTTAACGCCCGCTTCCCAAATGCCACCAAAGGTTGGCGAATAAGGAGGATTAAAAACAAATTTTATGCCTTCAGTATTGGTGTAGTTATATATGGAATTCACACTAGCTAATAGTAACCTACCAAATTCATTATTTGCCCCAACAAAATTTGTGCCATTGTCGCAATAAATCGTGTGAGGTCTACCTCTCCTAGCAATAAAACGACGTAAGCTAAGTATAAATGCGTTAGTGCTAAGGTCACTAACGATTTCTAAATGAATACTTTTAGTAGAAAAACAAACAATAACGTTAAGATAACATTTAGTTATTCGGTTACCCCTTCCTTTCTTACTAGAAATAAGGAATGGTCCAGTGAAATCCACGCCACATACTTGAAAAGGATAGCAAGGTGTGACCCTATCTACAGGTAAGTTGCCCATCAGCGGCTCCATAGTTTTTCCTCGCAGTCGTGTGCAAACAACACACTTTCTCACAATGCTGCGAGCTAAGGTTCTGCCTCCCACAGGCCAGAATTGTTCTCGAAAGGAACTAAGGAGCAGTTGAGGGCCGGCATGCAGCAGACGTAGGTGTTCGCTTTCCATCAGGAGCCGAGTAAAATAATGCTTACCGTCCAGGAGGATCGGATGCTTTTTATCATATTTACAAGCAGCATTCTGTAGACGACCACCTACTCTGAGCACCCCATTGTCATCGAGGGAAGGTGACAACTGTAACAGGTAAGATTTCGTATTAAGATTTTTATTTTGTTTAAGTAAGGATATTTCTGAAAGGTAAGTTTCACTTTGAGCAAGTTTAATTAGGTAATTTAATGAATTTTGTATTTCTTCTAGTTTTAAATTATCTATTATTTTATTTTTAGGATATCTACAATTATTCACAAAACGTAAGACATAAGCAATAATCCTTTTTAATCTACTTACTTTAGAATAATTATTAAACGTAATTAATGATGACTGTGCAGTATTAGTCATAGTTATACAATCACTAGTAAGAGTTTTAGTTTCAGGTAAATTGGAAGAATCTATACAACGTGTAACGTTAAATGCGCAAAACCTCAGACACCCCAACTGATTTTTAATTAAATTGACCTATTTCAGAGAAAAAAAAATTATTAAAACAAAAGTAAAGGTTTTATGTGCTGATTTAGTTTTACTGGCAACTCTGATCGTTTCTTGCGTCTGCGACGACGCTCTATCGAGGGAGAAGTCGTCACCGGGCCGCTGCGCGCCGGATGGCTTGACCTACTAATAAATAGACGCGGCAACGTTTTTAATAAAGATTTTTTGAAAAATGTGACCTATATTAAAAAGTGGTTCAATTGATTCTGCTCGTTATTCTGATCAAACTATTTTCAGGTTTTGCGCATTTAACGTTACACGTTGTATAGTTTATATTAAGAGGCCAGTTTGTTTCGTTTTGCAACAGGAAATCTGGGCCATTCCACCATACAGTTGAGCCCTGCAGTTGACCTGGATCAACTCCTCGAGAAGCCAGATCAGCGGGATTTAAAGTGGTAGGTACATGTCTCCAAGATTCCCTAGTTGTCAATTCATGAATCTCATTGACTCTGTTGCAAACAAATGCCTTTAGTAATTTAGGTTGTGTTCGAATCCAACCTAAAACGACGGTTGAGTCGGTCCAGAATATCTTACGGTCAACAGTGCACCGAAAAGAATGACTCACCTTAGCGGCTAGTCGAGCGCCCAGCAACGCTCCGCACAATTCAAGACGCGGAATCGTTGTTGGTTTCAGCGGTGCAACGCGTGCCTTTGCACATAACAAGCTAACTTGTACATTATTATGACGGTCTACCGATCGTATATAAACGCAAGCCCCGTAAGCCTCTTGAGATGCGTCTACGAAACAATGAAGTTCTATTAACAATGGAGAAGTACATAAAACATGTCTAGGTACTCTAATGTTAGCCAGTATATGGACATTGGAAACAAACCCTTCCCAAGTTTTTTTAATATTCTGTGGAACTAACTCATCCCAACTTAACTTTAAAACCCAAAGCTTTTGTAATAAGATCTTAAGTTGTATAACACATGCACTTAGCATGCCTAGAGGATCAAAGATTTTACACGTATTAGATAAAATAGAACGTTTCGTGACGTCCTTAACTGTTTTATCTAAATTAACTGAGAATTGTAAATGGTCATGCTCAGGAGACCACCACAATCCTAATACACTTGATTCTTTGTTCAAGTCCAATGATTGTGACAAGGTACAGTCAGTATCAAATATTTGTGGACAGTTTGTCCGAAATTTATGAATTGGAAAACAAGCAGATGTTAGTACCTTTTTAACTGAATGATAGATATGGGAAAGTTCGTTTTCGGTTTCAGCACCGCTCAAAAAATCATCGTAATAAAAATCATGTTGTATGATTTCAGATATGATTTTATCATCGCATTCTTTTGCTAACTGTAGCAAACATCGCGTACTTAAGAATGGGGCAGACGCTGTCCCATAAGTAACAGTATAAAATAAAAAATTAAATATTTAGTTTAACAAAAGAAACCTAATTTTTCATTAAAGAAAACCTGCGCCCCAACACTCGGTTTTCTTATGCAGCCATGATTTTATTTGAGCTTGGGGTATGGGCAGCAGCGGTTCCGGACCGTATACTGTTGTCTTCGTACCTATTTTAGCCAGGTCATCGGCTGCGTCGTTACCCAGTGAGTTACTATGCCCTTTTATCCATTGCAGGGTTACTTTGTTTGTGTTTGCAATGTGTTGGAGTGTGTCATGACATTCCAAAACGAGGGCAGAAGTTACAGTGTTGTTTTGTAGCGCTTGAAGCACCGATGCACTGTTTGAGATAATCTTGATGTTGAGATCTCTGATGTCTCTGGCTGCAACTGCTTGAGCCGCTCTAGTGATGCCAATGCATTCTGCTTGGAAGATTGTGTTTAGTTTGTCTAAAGTTGTTGAAATTTTGATGTTTAAGTCGTTCGAGAAGACGCCAGCTCCAGTACCATGTATGGTTTTGGATCCGTCTGTGTATATATCCTATCTTCATTGATGCCAGAGAAATCTTCAGCCTCCGCTTTGAGTTGGATATCATATCTTCGATCGAAGATGTGGTGACATGAAGTTCTGTCCATGGGTGCCTCCAGGAGTGGAATTTCCTTTAGAATCCCTTGCAGAACTTACCAATTACCCTTAGTCCCCAGTCCCCAGCGGCCCGCCTTCTCCTGACTACGCTACGGTTTGATCTAGGTAACAATAAAAGGTGTCATGCACTAACAATGTATGCACTTTTTACCACTTGTACCGCATAGCAAAACGATCGCGCGTTCACCTAGATGCACTATGCGGTTAAATGCGACACTCGATAGCTCATGTGGTGAGTCCGCAGAGAGGAGAACTCGATAATCCTTAAATCCTCTATTTCCGGTAAGGCGATCAACACTTATCAACAAGCACAGCGTGCTTTCGGGTTTACCGTCCACAAGTCCCGGCGAACAACATGAAGATCGAGTGTGTCGTATGTACCTACCACTCAAAATATCCTTACAGCTTATAGATGACAAGAGGTGATGACAGAAATACGACAAAACTTCTGAGGATTTTTTTATTTGAGTTGGGTTTGCTCTTGGCTTTAGTCTAGGTCTCTGTCTCTGTAATAGAGACATAGTCGACGATGGAGTGAGCTTAACCAGAAGAAGCTTGTTCACTCGAACTTCTTAGAGCAATAGCACACTAGCGGCCATGGCCGCAGCGGCCAGGCCGCTAGTGCGCTATTGCTATTAGAGGATTAAATGTGTTCGGAAATACAGACGCAGGTAGAGTTCCACTCCTTTGCCGTGCGCAGTGGCGTAGCTAGGGGGGGGCGCAGGGGGCGGTCTGCCCGTCAGTCGGTCTGTCAGTGAAAAAAAATAGAACGTACATGTGGGTGGTTAGGATAGCCCAAGAAGAGACGCTTCCAAAATTTTCTTTTGGACGTCGTTACCTGGGCCGCCCTGTAGGTATACAACGTGTAACGTTAAATGCGCAAAACCTCAGACACCCCAACTGATTTTTAATTAAATTGACCTATTTCAGAGAAAAAAAAAATAATTAAAACAAAAGTAAAGGTTTTATGTGCTGATTTAGTTTTACTGGCAATTCTGATCGTTTCTTGCGTCTGCGACGACGCTCTATCGAGGGAGAAGTCGTCACCGGGCCGCTGCGCGCCGGATGGCTTGACCTACTAATAAATAGACGCGGCAACGTTTTTAATGAAGATTTTTTGAAAAATGTGACCTATATTAAAAAGTGGTTCAATTGATTTTGCTCGTTATTCTAATCAAACTATTTTCAGGTTTTGCGCATTTAACGTTACACGTTGTATATTTACTTACGTTATCACGATATTATATTTTAAAATTATAAAAGACACAATTTGTAATAATTAAATAAATTCGTACTTTACGTTTATCGGATGTTTATGAATTTTAAGGGTAAGTACATAATTATCAAAATATCGAAAATCAAAATATCGAATGATCATATATAATCGAAAATCAAAATATCGAAAATCATATTATCGAAATACAAAATACCGAATGTTCAAAATATCCAAAATCAAAATATTGAATGTTCAAAATATCGAAATTTTGTCCATGTTTTGTAAGCGAGCGAAGCGAGCTCGGGACTTGGGGCACCCCGACTCGGACAGGTTAGGTTAGAAGGGGATGGCGGGGTCTACCAGACCCCGCTATTCACTTCGTGGTTATTTTATTTAAACCACGTAGACCGGGGTTCCGTCGACTACGCCAAAACTAGATTGTTCAGGTATGTCTATCTGCCCGCACGTCATCTCCTCTGCTTCTCTGCGTCTTTTACACACATTACGGGCTGTAGGCGACGGAACCCCGGTCTACGGAGTGCTTCTGAGTGGATTAAAAAAAAATAACCACGAAGGGGATGGCGGGGTCTGGTAGACCCCGCCATCCCCTTCTAACCTAACCTGTCCGAGTCGGGGTGCCCCAAGTCCCGAGCTCGCTTCGCTCGCTTACAAAAGGTAGTGTCGTATGGAGAAGAATGGGCAAGAAACTACATACAGTAATATTTTGTACTTCGATAATATGATTTTCGATTTATTGAACGTCGATTATATTATTATGATCATTCGATCATTATAAGCATTCGATATTTTGATTTTCGATATTTTGATTTTCGACATTTTGATTTTCGATATTCTGCCTATATCCTCACAGTAAGCGTCTGGGCAGTCTGGGGTTGGCATGGCCTCCCTGGATTCATTGCAGCCCGGTGACGAAGTAGGTAAACCAGCGCTCAGCTTTAAAGATTTTACAAGAGTGTTCAAGGAGTTGCTTGATCGTTCTTCTCCATAGAAGAAGCCTACTCTTTGAAATAAGCGACAAGCTTCAATAATAATTGTCTGACTAACTGACTCCTTGACAATTCAAAAGTGCCTAAAATTTTTTTTTTTAATAAATAATTTGATTTTGATGTTTCTTATGTGTGTGTATGAGTTCTTGTAAACATCTGCGTAGCTGACTGTACGGGGTGGGCACAATGGGTTCAGGCTCAAAAACTGTTGTGCTCATTCTGGCCAGTTCGTCAGCCACATCGTCACCTAAAGATCCGCTGTGTCCTTTTATCTACTGCAGTATCAAAGTGTTGCGGTTAAGCACCACAGAGCATTCTGGTGCAATAATTCATTTTTGTATTGGTTCGAGAGAATACGCAAAATATACATATCTATGTAACCGTCACTATTCTAACTTCTATAGCAAGAGCCGCTTGGATGATGTCCATACATTCCGCCTGATAGATGGTGTTGAGCATTCCCAACGGCTTAGAAATTTTGATGATTAAGTCATTTGAGAAAAGAACAAATCATTCTTTGAACCATCTTGTAGATTCTTACCTTATTTGGACTTGAATATCTCGGGATTTTTCTGAGGGTTTATGATAGTGATTTTACAGAATGTCTTCAGAGTTTCGTTGCTAGGTGATGCCATCATGGGTTGCCGTTTGATGGCATCCACAAAACCACACCATCACTGAACCCTGTGTCTGTAAGTACTCAATTATACTTAGGGTCTGTTTTGTGTTCCACCTTCGAATAAGTCCGACTAAATATTATTCGGCAGATAATTTCATATGAGTTCTGTTCTATATTTGAATATTTTTAGTTTGTAGTGACTAAGTATTCAGAGGTGGTGAAAACAGGCCTTTAGTATGCAACTAGCTCAGTGTCAGTTTTATCATCGTAGCGTAGGTAGTTCTTGGTAATCACTGGGTCGCGAGTTCGATCCCCAGACAAATTCAGATTGGAATATACATATATGCTATTCGCAACAGTGGATTTCGATACCAAGACTTTCATACTAGCGTTCCATAACCTACCTAACCATACTTACCATTCAAAAAGTTGTTCGAATCAGCGTGTTCGGGACAACGTCTCAGTGTGACCGTTTTTGGTATATTTCAGTACCAAATTGGTATATTTTGGGCTCCGTAAAACTGATTTAGTTCTTTTTTGGTATAATTTTAGATTCTGGTATTTTTTGGTACAATTTAAAACAGAACATTTTTTAGCTCTTTTTTGGTACAATTCAGGGTGACAATCAACATTAATCTCCATTCTTTCGTATGTCGTTCACATAGTTTTGTCTTTGTCTAATGTTTACCGCAATTTATATCATTTTGTCTCATTCGAACAATTAAATTTATCAAGGGACAAATATCTCAAGAAGAAAGAAAAGCAAACAGCAGTACAAAAATAAATATGATTGTATTGTGTCTAATAAGTATACTTAACAAAAATTATTTTAAAAAAATTGTTTTATTGAAAAATTATACCTCTATTTCGTTTTTATTATATTTTTGGTATAATTTAGCATGGGTGCGTCTCATAACGTATAAATTCACTTGGTCTAATTTCATTTTATTATCGTTCATAAGATACTAACTTATAATCAACGTGAGATATACTAACTGTTGATATAATTTCTTTACATTATAACATTTATTTATTCTAAAACTTATTTAGTATAACGTTGTTTGATATAACGTTTATGTAATCGAAAATCGTTTGGTCTAACGTTTAATATGTATAATGTTTATTTAATTGAAAATCATTTGGAACTAACGTAAAACGTCATTATGGTTAACACCCCGACTCAGAGTACCCCGACTCGGATAGATTAGGTTAGAAGGCTAAGGCGGGAGCGAAGCGGAGCGGAGCTGGACTCGAATTGTTGTTTCTTTTATCAAAACCTATAAATGCTCAAAGTAGCCCCACTGATCCAGAGCGAGCGAAGCGAGCTCGGGACTTGGGGCACCCCGACATGGACAGGTTAGGTTAGGTTATTAACAGGTTAGGTTGTTAAGTTACTTTATACCTTGAACGCAGAAGTACGAGCACCGCGAAGCGGGGCTCCGTCGAGCCACTTTGATGGGTAGTAATCAGTTATTTGGGCGTTGCCTTTACATGAAAGTGGTGTCAGGACACAGAGACCACACAAACCACCCAGAAATAGGAGCCCCGCGTAGCGAGGCCACGCGTCCAAATGAATTTTATATCTTTTGAGTGGTATGTCAAATGATTTTATATGTATGTTGTATGTTATGCTTATAAAAATTAGTTATTTTAAAATTATATCAATCGTTTATTATATTGACTAATCGTTATATTGAATAAAATTATAGCTTCCGTTAAGTTGTAAATATTAGAGATTTTGTTGTTATATCATCTATTACTGACCCATTTAGCATGACTTCTGGTATTAAGGTAGAAACAAACTTATAACACGCTACGCCACGCCACGGCATTCAAGCGTTCTCATTGGCCACATTTCATCTCGTGAAACTACTTTTTGTCTTTTGGCCAATTAGCACGCGTGGGATGGCGTAGCGTGTTATAAGTCTGTCTCGCCCTTTATTTAGTACTGGCAACAGTGGCAACGTTATGATTTTAGTAGATCACCATTTTTGATAACGGTCACACTTTACGTCATTCGAAATAGGTAGCGGTTTTCGACTTAATGTGTTTTCGAACGCGTACCACTCTTATTTTTTTGCGAAATAGCGTGCGTCGAAATAACGTCATTCGAAACTTCTTATCACTCCCGTAATACCACATGCAGATTTTTACATTCTCTACAGTAAAAGGTCGTGTTTTTGACTTAGTACATACTATTTCCATAGATTGTCGCCGTTGGCTTTGTGAGCGCGACATTATGGCAAAAACTACGCAAAAAACGAAACTCTTGTCCTTGGTCTGTCACTCGATAACGATTAAAGACAAAGTGAGTGTTTTTGATTTGCCTGAATCGGAACGCACCGGCTGCGGCACCCACAGATATAGATAGACATAGATAACGCAAGTATCACGATCTGTATGAAAACCAAGCGTTCCATTTTTTGACTACCTATTATGACGTCACAAGCACTATTTAGTGATGGGAAAATCAAATCGATTCAAAGACGCCGCCGCGTACGGCGCCCCCCTCGTCCTACCCCCCGCACTGCGCCAGCGGCTCACCCGGTCAGCAGTACGCTGAAAGTCTTTGTAGTGAGAGGTTGCGTGCTCGAGCGCTTGCGTTCCGACGACGTGCTAGTTTTTGGATACCTTTGCCATAATTTTTTAATAACATATAATAATAAATAATAACAATAATAATATAAATAATAAAAATATAATAATTATAATAACATAATTTAAATCGATTTATGAATCGATTTTATGACAGAGTAATGAGATATACAGAGGAATGAGATAAACAGAAAAATGAATGACAAAATAAAATTCCTGATCTGCTTATAAGGCAGTTAGGAGTATATATTTTTTACAAAATTGTAAGTATTTCCCTAATTATTTCTTGTGATTGTTGTAGACTATCAAAATGTCGGAAACAAAGACAAAATCCAGAGAAGAAATTTTAGAAGCAAAACGAAAAGCATGTAAAATACGTTATAATAAAATCAAAATAGATCCAAAATTACATGAGCTACGAAAACTTTTTCCCTTCCACAAAGCTTGCTTCCTCAAAATGTATTGAACAAATAGTGCTATGCTTTGTTGGGAACCAATCTTTGTTTCCCGTCGCCTCAATCCATTTTTGTTTTAAATTGGGTTCATGTGGAAAACTAAAAAAATCACTAAACGTTACGATTATTTATTAAAATTGTCTACAAAGTACTTATATAATACTAAATCATTCCTCTGTTTCCGAAATCGATTCTTGAGAATCGATTTGTGTTGCATATGATGAACAGCACTAATCGCTAAAATTGACAGAAAAATGATAAAAGTCCCTGTACTACAAAACCGAAACGATATACGATAGTATCGCTTGTTTCGATATTCATTACTTGTTAAAACAAAACGTCTCATCGACCGCTCCAAGTAAAAGCTGCAATGTAATAGGAACGTTTTGTTTTTCTCAAATTTGGTATTACCAGGTATTACTGAGGGTATTCGATTTAAAATAATTGTTTTTTTAATTAATTACGCATAATATTAATCATAAAATGACTTACCGATGGAAGGAAACGTTTACTTTATTTTTTCTCCTCGCATTTGTACAGTTTTTACAATTTATAACAGCACAATTAACCATTTTAATATTTTTAACTGACGTCCGACTAGCGCTATGCTCCGATGCAGACTGAGCGCGAAATTGGCCACTTACGATTATTGTACGTAAGCTAGGCACGCGAAGTAGTTGCTCTCGCGTTATCTATGTCTATCTATATCTGTGGCGGCACCGCTACAACCACAGATATGGTTTATCTATATCTGTGGCTACAACTCTGTTTCTTGCAGTGCAGCAGTGTGACCATTTGTGGTAGATTTCTGCCATTTTGGCAGATTTCGCTCCCAAATTTTGTCTGTGGCAGATCATGCTGACGATTTTACAAAAGTGAGAGATTTATAAGATTTCAAGAAAATTCACACTACCTAATTGGAATTTTCAATGAATTCATCTTTTTAGGGTTCCGTAGTTTAAAAGTAATTACGTCAGATTTTATATACATAATTATATTTATATTATAAATGATTTCATCGAGCGAACAACGGTCAGTGGGTCGTGACAACTTCTGTTTCATGGCCAAATTATGGAATTTCCCACGTTTAATCTGTTAATGCGTCATATTATGATTATGAACTGTAATCAAACCGGGATAGTGTTCATATTTCTTATTTTCTTTATTGATTTGGTTTATAATCAATTTTTAATTTCGATGCGACGCGGATGAATTTTTTGATGCCATTTAGTTTTATTTCTCTTTTTTTTTATTCCGATTGTTTCTTTTGTTGTTAGCTTGTAAATAATTTATATATTATATAAATACACATTTTTGATTTTAGCTCATTCTCTTTTGATGTACATCGTATGTAACATATCATTCATTGGTGGTATATGGGACGCTGGTGTAAAAGCAGCTAAGTTCCATCTTAAGAGAGTAGCGTCAAATATCTCGTTTAACTTTGAGGAACTGAGGACAATAGTGTCGCCAGTTCCTCAAAGGTTAACGCAAATAGAGGGGATTCTTAACTGTCACCACATCCATAACATTTTTATGAAGAGAAAAAATACGAGCGTTCTTATCGACCTGAGTGGGAGCAAGATCCCTCACTTTCCTGGTTTTTGAGGGCTAAGAATGACCAAGACGTTGCATTCTGTAAAGCTTGCAACTGTAAATGAATAACCAGATTATATTTTTTATAATAGCATGGATCATCCCAGAAACATAAAAAGTAGGTACTTATTGAGTATTATAAAGTGGCCAATCAGCGTAATCAGATTCTTCAGTGATTTTTTAAAATGATTATTTTTAAACTATTTCAGGATCAACAGTTTTTAGGAAAAGCTCCATTATAAGAGTTTCATTGAATTCGTTGTGTATTTTTTTAACATTTCCATGAAAGCAATTTTTTTACGCCCAGTGTCGCAGTATTTGACAGATTGTTTGGCCAGTCTGTGGCAGATTTGCCATTTATAAGATGGTCACACTGATTTCTTGTTTGAGTAAGTTTCTCTATTATTACTATACTCTATGGTAAGTTTATATGACATTTAGTTGTTTGTGTGATTGACGCATACATGTAGTGTTTTTTCACTTTTTTCAGTATTATTTAGAGAGTTGTGGTGTGAAATATGGAACTAATGTGATCTTTATGTACATATTTAAGCGTAAAATATAATCAGAGAAAATCATGGCTCAACGTTTTCCTGCCGGCGGGCCGAGTCCGGCGCCGCCTCCGGGTGCCATGCAGCCCCAGCAGCGCTACGCGGGACCCGCGCAGCCGCAGGGCTCTCCAATGCCGCCTAGGCCTTATCCGGGACCCAACTTTCCCGTAAGTTCTGTAATGTCAGATGTCCTACCTCGTACCCTAGAAACTGCCAAATTAATAAAATAATAAATTATCATCTGTTGGTAATATGTATGGCTTTGACATGGCTTGTAACATAATTCCGACTATAATTTGACGTGACAGCCTGCAGAACTGCACCGTCCTTATAATAGTGAAGTGGCATGACGCAATTCAGTATGAGCCAAAATGTCGTTGAAATGTCCCATGTATCTCCTGAAAATGCTCTATATCGCAAATTAAAAACATGCAGTTTGACTGGAGATTTTATGTACACTCTTTGTGTATTAATTATAATAAAATCCGTTAAAAACATAGGCATGGTATTTTTCTCAGCTAAATTTTGCTTCAAATGATATGTTATGAGGTCCTTCAAAACAGCTAGCACTCAACAAGAAAACAATTCTTGTTGAGTGCTAGCACTGCTAGCAAAAATACAATTTTACTTATAAAAAGTTAAAGTCAAATCAATTAGACCATTGTAAGGCACTTTCAAACATTTACAAGAGAATGAAAATTAAAATATTGAATTTAGTTACCCATTCCAAAAGGTAGTTTTATATGGAGAAGAATGGGCAAGAAACTCCATATCTGGTGACATACTATGACATACTCTTGACATACTCTTTTCAAAAAAGTATATGTTTTACAATAAGGACCTACATTCATTCCATACATGAATGTGCAGATGTACCTGAAATAAAAGTCATGTAAAGTACTACATTACGTACCAAGAGCTACAAAATTAAAACTCTGTCAAGAAAGTACCGGGAATGGATGATGTGTTTATGGTTCCAAAATCAAATTTTTTTTTGTTGTTGTTGGATTGGCACAACTGTTTTCCATATTGGCGCGGAGTTTGAGTTGCATCTGTTATATTTATATGAAATACAGTGCTGTTTTTAGTTATACTAAGTATATCTAGTGTGTATTGCGAATTTCATAATGGACAAAAACATCGAACAAAGAGTTTGTCATAAATTTTGCATCGCCAATGAAATTTCGTGTTCGGAGTCACTGAAAATGTTACAGAAGGCTTACAGTGAATCGACTTTATCAAAAACACGTACTTATGAGTGGTACAAAGTGTTCAAAAGCGGTCAAGGTGTGATGGAAGATTTGCCTCACTCTGGTAGGCCATCAACGTCTGCAACTGAAGTTAACATAGCAAAAGTGAAGGAAATAGTGACTGAAAATCTTGGAATTCTTGCTGGAAGGTCTAACAGTAAATAAAGAATATTATTTGCGCGTTATGCGGCATTTAAGAGAACAAATTCGACGAAAAAGGCCAGATTTGTGGAAAGAAAATTCTTGGATTTAGCACCACGATAATGCGCCTTCTTACAAGGCCATCATTGTGAACGAATTTTTGACCAAACACTCAACAAATACCATTGAGCAACCACCATATTCACCAGATATGGCTCCAGCCGACTTCTTACATTTTCCTAAACTCAAATTACCACTTCGTGGCACCCGTTTTAAATCGATAGAAGACATAAAGGAGAATTCACGGCGAGAACTGAACTCAATTCCGGAAACAGCATTTAAAAAATGTTTTGATGATTGGATTATTCGTTGGCGTAAGTGTATCGTTTCTGAAGGCAAACTTTGAAGGTGATAAAATAAATTTGGATGAATAACAAACATTTTGTGTATTATTGATCTATTCTCAGTACTTTCTTGACCGAGTAGTACATAACATAACATCACTCCTATAAACCCCGAAGGCTTAGGCAGAGGTGAACCCATTAAGTAAACCCACATTAGCCAGTTATGTTTAACCTTTTGACTGCCACATCAAAAAACAGAAACATGCCCTCGGAGCCAAGCTATGAATTCAAACTTAATAATTGGTGTTACTTTTTGCCATCTTATGTTTGTCGTCTTTTTGTGATCTTTTGTCTTTGTATAGATGAAATATAAAGGAACTAATATAAATAAATTAAGATGAGTCAAGGAACATAATTGGCAAAGGAAATAAAAAAGCAATGTTCTCTTATGAGCTGTATTTACTAAAAAATCATAATAGTTTGTACCTATTTAGTCTATCATGTAGTCATGACTGGCATGCTAGGCACATTTTGATTTGTCATCTATACATGACTGTAGCAGTCAAAAGGTTAAGTCCCATATAATGTGGGCGAGTCTGTAGCCATCAACCAAGCACAAATCCAGACTAAAAGGCTATTATTGACAAATTCCTGATGGAAAAACCCAATAACACTGTGTCCGACCTGGGAATCGAACCCAAGACCTCATGCTAAGCAGGCGCTGTAATAATATTAATCTTTTTTAATTGTTTCCTAAGAGATTTGCAGAGACAGAGATAAAAAATGGCTGTAACAGCTCCCTTTTGTAAAATAAAGATGGATTCAATGTCAGCAGCCCGACCCTACAGTAAAATGATTGTTTTGATTTTAAAAAAGTGTTTAAATGGAGTTTCTTGCTCTTTCTATTCTGTAGGAATCAAACTAGCTTCAACTTTTTAACTCCTTGACAATTCAAGAGTAAATGGTTTATTTGGAATGAATGATTTGATATCAATATGGTTTGATTTGTTGTTTTCAACCATAAACTACATATATCGGCAGGCTCGTAGCGGCTTCACGCCGCCGCCTGTGGGCGTAGGGGGCGTGGGAGGCGTGGGCGGCCCCGGCGCTGTGGGCGGCGGGCGCGCTGCCGGCGGCGCGGCGTACGGCGGCGGGCCGGCGCCCGGCGCGGCGGCGGCGCCGCCCGGCATGCGGCCGGCGCCGGCCCCGCCCGCGCCCGCGCCGCCCGCCAAGCGCCCGCCCGACGCGCGCGCCGCGCTGCCGCCGCAGCACAAGCCCGGCCTGTACAACCCGTGAGTAGCTCGGCCGGCGGCCCCGCGAGCCCCGCGAGCCCCCGCCGGCCGAGTCTGACGCGCGCTTGCCCGCAGGGACGCGTACGGCGCGGGCGCGAGCGGGCCGCCCTCCAAACGCAAGAAGCGGCTCGCGGACAAGATCCTGCCGCAGAAGGTTCGCGACCTGGTGCCTGAGTCGCAGGCCTACATGGACCTGCTCGCTTTCGAGCGCAAGCTCGACGCCACCATCATGCGCAAGCGCCTCGACATCCAGGAAGCACTCAAGCGACCCATGAAGCAGAAGAGGAAGCTCAGGATATTCATCTCTAATACGTTCTACCCGGGTTTGTCTATCAATGTTTTAAAATATTCCAGCACGTGTCAAGAAGGGTTGGGTCCCGGGACGTATCGCGTCTTGAAGTCCCGACACTTTTTCAAAAGCTTTATTAGCTTCTCGCACACTATGAGAACGGCATCTGATGGTTTGTAATTTATTTGATACTCTTTAAAAGTATGGATACAATCAAACCGCACTATGCTCATCATGTCCGAATCAAATTCTACTGGCCGTGACAGTCACCTCTAAGGGTGCTTTTCCACCACAGATGTGCTATGCTACGTTGCTATGGATGCGTTTGATATCCACCAATCATAGTCATGGGTGCACATAACTTAGCACTGGTGGAAACGGATTCAACTAAGATATGTTTTTTATATGGAAGGATGCTTGCCATTGGATGTGTGCTATGGATGCGTTCTATTGATGGTTGTGCAGAGCAGAGTACCTACTTTGCGACGGCGCATCTTCATAGTACATCTTACTCGCACCGCTACATAGCTTGTTATCAGTGGAAACGGTCACATAGTTTCACAGCTTAGCTGTTACATCCTCGCAGCATAGCAGCATAGCACATCTCTGGTGGAAAAACAGCCTAAAGAGTCTATATTTTTGTAATTTAGCTCACCGTCAGGTAACAGGTTATGATGCCATTTGATAAGTCAGTGTGTTATGTTAATATATTACTATTTTATTGATATCTCTCGCTAAAACTAAGTGGATTATATCTGAGAAGTCTCGAGACGGCTTAGGACTCGCTCGTGGGTTGTCTGGTGTCCCGGGACTGCCACGAGCACAATATGTTGAGTTAAATAACCATTTTACCAAAGCAGCAAACTGTCACGACTGCATTCAAGTTGACTCCAGCTGCTTGTCGCAGGTCAGGGCGACAACGCCGTGCCGTCGTGGGAGCTGCGCGTGGAGGGCCGTCTGCTCGATGACACCAAGAACGATCCCAACAAAGTAACACATTTTATAACGCTTTTACTCGGAGTGGGCAAGTTGTGCCTACTGTATTTAACAATTTCAGACTGTAACGCCATTATTCTCTTGTTTACGTTGCGCAGAAAATCTGCTTTCTGCTGGCAAATGTATTAGGTCGACCCAATTCTGCATCTTACTAAAATATAGATAAAGATTTAGATATTAAGTTTAGTGCAATATGTGTAACAATCAAGCTAGAGTATAGTAAGTTGACGGGTGTGGAGGTGTTGCAGGTGAAGCGCAAGTTCTCGTCGTTCTTCAAGTCGCTGGTGATCGAGCTGGACAAAGAGTTGTACGGGCCCGACAACCACCTGGTGGAGTGGCACCGCACGCTCACGACGCAGGAGACGGACGGCTTCCAGGTGAAGCGGCCCGGCTACAAGAACGTGCGCTGCACCATCCTGCTGCTGCTGGACTACCAGCCGCTGCAGTTCAAGCTGGACCAGCGCCTGGCGCGCCTGCTGGGCGTGCACACGCAGACGCGGCCCGTCATCGTCAACGCGCTGTGGCAGTACGTGAAGACGCACCGCCTGCAGGACGTGCACGAGCGCGAGTACGTGGCGTGCGACAAGTACCTGGAGCAGATCTTCGGCGCCGCGCGCATGAAGCTGGCCGAGGTGCCGGGCCGCCTGGGGGCCCTCCTGCACCCGCCCGACCCCATCGTCATCAACCACGTCATCGCCGTGGAGCCGCCGCACGACACCAAGCAGACGGCGTGCTACGACATCGACGTGGAGGTGCGTGCAGCCGAGCGGGCGTGCGTGTGCCTCCCCACCCCACCACCACCTGTGCCTCTGCTTGCAGGTAGACGACACGCTGAAGACGCAGATGAACAACTTCCTGCTGAGCACGGCCAACCAGCAGGAGATCCAGGGACTCGACTCCAAAATCCATGAGACGGTGAGTATTGCTCCATTGTCTGCGTCAGATTGGCATGCGATGTTCAGTCTTGCATCCTTCACGTTCATCGGCGAGCGCGTTCCGTTGCAGGTGGACACGATCAACCAGCTGAAGACCAACCGCGAGTTCTTCCTGAGCTTCAGTATGGACCCGCAGCAGTTCATACAGAAGTGGCTAGTGTCGCAGTCGCGCGACCTCAAGGTGAGTGACGGCTCGCCTACACGCTCATGCTCATGAAATTTTAAAATATCCGTTTAGGATATCCAGGAAATTGTTATTTAATTCTTAATCATTTCTTTCATCTGTTGAATGTAAAAAATATTTAGAAATGTAGAAGTCCAATCTGCAAATTATGAATAAGATTTAACGCTGCAGCAGTTTATGACACAGGACGGCATAATTTCGCAATTATTATTTTATCAATAACTTTAGTTTGGAAGTCGGCGGCTTTGGTTTTGTTTTTTGTTATGTAGGTATTGCCACCGACTTCCAAACTAAAGTTATTTTATTTTGTAGTTTTTGAAGGCGGTTGTCTTTTTTTGTAAAAAAGCTTTTTATTTTTCACTTTTTAGTGCGTGTGTGTTAATGTTTGAAATCCTTAATAAAAGCCCTTTCAAACAATACCTCACACGATATATTTAATTTAGGAAAATGGTAGGAGGAAGGTTGACGTCCCCCTCTTTCTTCAGTCAGTCATCGATACACGTATAAACAAAGCAATTTTATTTGTTACGATAGTTCTGCTGTGATCCTATAAGGAGTTCCGTTCCATATCTCCGAAGTTCATCATCAGATCATGACAATATTTCTATGGAACCTATTCGGAAATACTCTTTCAAACAAAAAAAGAATCATCCAAATCAATTTATAATTGGCGAAGTAATCGGGTAACATACATACAAAAATGCTCACAAAATAAAAAGCACTAAACCAAATTGGATGAAATTTTTATGGGGCCAAATGTCAAGTATACTGCATCGAACAAAATAAGAATCACACTAATCGGACTAGAAACCTCGGGAGTAATCGGTGTACATACATAAAAAAAAAATACCGGCCGAATTGAGAACGTCCTCCTTTTTTGAAGTCGGTTAAAAATACGTCATGCGCTCTAACTCACTCGCGGCAGACTACCGAGCGGCCGTCTTAATTTGACCGAATCGTCTTATTTTTACGTGCCTCACTTTTACAGCGCAATGTTCCGTCTTTACTTTTTTATTGGTCTGAGCTAGAGGGTTTATTATTTATAAGGATAGAGCTGAATAGAGCTGTGCCGCGTTGTGTTCATTCAGACATTACATTTTATGAGGGAAGGTCCACGTTCGAATTTCGTACTATATAAGTTTTAATTGAACATATGCTAAAGTACATAATATGAAGTAAATGAAGATTTAGAGAATATCAAGAACCTAGTGGAAGTACCCAAAGTACTACTAGTTGACTCGGACCTAGAAGGTCTCACATCGCGAAAGGCGGGCTGGCAAAGTCGACGTGGTGTTTGGTGTATAACCGAGGCTCGAAGTCACAGAGTGCACGCGCGGAGCTGACTCGCCTCAAGCGCGTTCGTATGTCACAGAGCATGGGCGCAGCGGGGGCCGGCGGGGCGGCGGCGGCGGGCGCGGCGGGGCCCGCGGGGCCGGCGCCGGGGCCCGCGGGGCCGGTCGGCAACCCGGAGGAGGAGCGGCTGGGCGCGTTCTACTCGCAGGCGTGGGCCGGTGAGGGCGTGGCGCGCTACCTCACGGCGCGCGTGGCGCAGCGCCGGCGCGAGCTGGAGCTGGCGCTGGCCCCGCACGCAGCGCACGCGCCGCACGCGCCGCACGCCACGCACGTGCCGCACGCCACGCACGCGCCGCACGTGCCCGGCGCGCCGCACCCGCACCTGGCCAGACTGTAGGAATGCCACAATAAACTCTTATTCTCAGTAATTGTGATTTTATTTCTGTCGGAGATTTTATGGCACGGGAACCCTCGCGTATAGACAGACTTGTGATTTCCTCTTCAGTATAAATAATCAACATTTTTATTTTTCCATAGGACCCGATTGGATAAATAATACGTACACTTATTCACTGTTCGTAAAATAAGTGTCTCTTTGATTACATACTAAGTAAATACATTTTAATAACATTTTTGTACTAAATTGACGGCGACTTCGTAAATATTTTGGTACAGACTATCTTAGGTCACTCTCTTACAGCATTGTACACATGCAAACTAGTTCATCACTACAAAGGATCGCGCTCTCGCCTCTTTTATCTTGTTTAGATTGTTCAGTACACAAAGCATTATCTCGACACTTCTCACCGGTATACATTATTTAGCATTCACTAAGCAAATATTGCCGCGCGGTTAGTGAGCTCTGCTAATGTTTACAAACTGTCAATGCACGTACTTTTATATCCTACTTGTATAAATGACAGCACAAAATAATTTATTTCGAACTTTCGATACACCGCATTGTGTTAAGACATATTTAAGGAAAGGAAAAAGCGACGAACCCACATTATGTTAATGATTTAATAATGAAATTAATGATCAATAATTGTTTTGAGTTACTCCGGTCACAACATTCAACATCTACAGTTTTAGAGCACATAAGGAAGATGGCGCGCTTTAATCCACGAAGCAATTGAATGCTCAATACTCAATACTCAATATCTTTATTGCTTCTCCATAAGTGTTCTTAGGTGGTAACTTAAATAATTGAGATCGTTATGGACCCTGTAGGGCACAGCAAAAAGGGTAGGGTAGGAGAGAAGAAGCCCCGTTTAAAGAGATACCTAATATAATAGAAAATTAAATAAGTTCTAACTTAAAATAAAAAAACAAAACAAACACAAAACAAATCGTCTTGAAGACCTAGACAAGAAGCGACAGATACGCAAAAGTCGCCCAAAGCCTTCACATATCCACACATACAACGATGATAAATAATCAGCTCTTCTGTACTGTCTGTACACGATGTGACCGGGTTTTCAAGACCAAGTTTGGTTTTGCTAGTCATCAGAGAGCTCACGAAAGTGAAGACAAATAGTCTGGGTCGCTGTCGGCGGATACGGTGAAGAGGACTATATCCCTAGAGCTCAGCCTGCGACTGTAACGTGACGAGGTAGAAAGACGTCATCATTGGGCCAATAGATGATAACACTTGCATTCATCTTTTTTTAAGTCAGTGAAGCTGACTTTCTGTCCCTCACGTCATTTGTACCGAACTCTGCTCTTTTTTCACATTCATGTCACGATGCACAGTCCACACGGTGATATTGAGAGTTGAGACCTTCACTATGAGAGTATACGGCATAGGTACTGTACATATTCATATGAAAATCTAACTTTATAAACCCTTTATGTTGACGGTGCCTGCTGCATAATGCAGGGGAACAGGGCACAGAACTGTACGTTCGGTTTTTGGTATGTGACGTGTGGACCTTGGTGCTTTCCTCTTAAATACATTCTATCTTTGACTTTCAGATGAATGAATAAATACCAATGATTTTGCGATATTACTGTACTAGCTTCTGCCCGCGACTTCGTTTGCGCCAAAGTTGATTTCTTCATACAAACTTTGGACGCCTTCGGGGGTGAATTTTGGGAAATCCTTTCTTAGCGGACGTCTACTAACTATAAACTACCTCCCTGCCTAAAGTTATCTTTATACGTCACGCGGTTTTCGATATTCCTTCCATTGGAATAGTAGGATCCTGCGGAGTCCGATCCTTATATACGTTTATCTAGTCGGGGGCGCGGAACATGCGGTAGTCGCTAAAGTCGGAAACACACTTACGTGTCGTGGCGTGTCGTGACGCGCCAGAAGCATATCGGTTTCATACATTTAATATGGTTAGGGACATATTTGCGTGTCGTGTCGTGTCGCAACGCGTTCTGTTAAATGTATGAAACCGATATGCTTCTGGCGCGTCACGACACGCCACGACACGTAAGTGTGTTTCCGACTTATGAGTTCTAAATACCTAAGACACCGCAATCACGCAACCACGACGCAACGCAACGAAAAAAATCGGTTGTCTGTAAAGTCGGTTTACTGACGATAGTTGAACGTGACAACGTCATAAGAAAAAAATACTGATGGAATGGTTTCATTTTTCAAAAGAAAATTTTAATTTTATTTGTTTGATAGATATTTTGTATGGATATCTGACGCAATTATCGTTGCTATAAACAATTGACACCACATTCACTTTTCACTGCACTTCATACTTACTTACTTGACGAAAACATGTAAATGTATTATTGTATAGCAGCTGTCTACGCGGACGCATCGCTCACTCAAGTAGGAGAGAGAGTAGAGACAGATGTCGAACGCTGCCGAACGTGCCTCTTTGTTGCTCGTTCCGCGCTCTCGCTTGCACTTCAAGCCTTAAATGGAACGCCGCATGAGGAGGTAACGCCGCATGAGTCATGTTTTTTCGTGCGTGCAGCCGGCTCCATCGAATTATAAGACGTTGTCACGTCAAAAAAAAATGCATATCTTGGGGATGTTTCTTGTACCTGCCTCATGTTTCGTGTAGTGTGTATAGGGCAGACCGCAGGGACCCTGGCAGTACCTGCTGGTCCGATTACAAAAATTCTTACACTGATAGAAAGTTACACTAGGTACCCACTGCCGAATGCCATAGGCTATAATGTTTTATGGCATGTAGATACCTACCTATTGGACTTCCACGCCGACGAAATTGTGGGCAAAAGCTAGTTATTAAAATATGCTCAGGTAGGTACAACATGCCGACAACTGCTTAGTTTGGTAGGTATTCATCCCTGTCACGCAAAACGGTCATTGTAGAATGAGGCGAAGTTACTAGGCGTTGTAGGTGCTAAGAGTGCAGTGAGTAGCTTCATCTAGAATACGCTTACCTAAACGCTAACAACTTTGCAATATTTCTTCTTTATTAAAGTTAGGTAATGTTTTTGTAGGTTTCGAAAAAAAATCAAATTAAAAAAAAAACAAGAAGCTGTCAAGTGAGTAGGTAGGTACCTACCTTCCTTCTTCCTCCTAATCAGAGATCAAATAATGAGTTCGTAATTTACATTGCATAAATTCAGTAGTAGGTAGGTAGGTATCTAAGCGTTAATAAATTGAAAAACCGATGTCAGAAACATCATGTCAAGATGATCTCATCACAACAAATCCATACTTATATAGGTACGTACCTACTTGCCTATACTTAGAAGGGTGCGAAAATTAGTGTGCAAACGACACGACTTTTATCGAATACTGGGCTTAGTCATTGCGTGCAGGAAGACCGGCGCCGAGGCTGACAACGACGATACGCCTAGGAACAAACAGACGCGTCGTCGGCGTGGCGCGATAGTGGCACCTGCGGGTACCGCGAGCGAGGCGCACTCAGTCTACTGCCGGGGCGGCGACGCGACGCCATCGCCAGCATGGCCGGGCTCGGGGACGGCGCAAGCGCACACTCCACCGACAACAGTAAGTGATTGTTGCCCCTTTCTGCTGACGATTTATTCAGTTTGATGCTAGCCCAGCTTACCTAGACTAGACTCCTAATACAGTCCATGTTCAGATACAGAACAGATAACTCTAGCCAGAAACTGGACAGAGCTCTTACTAGCAAGTCTATTTTCACATCTCAAAAACTAGAACTAAAGTCTAGGTGCGAAAATCTAGTCATGTCAGGAGTATTCTTCCAATAGGTACTCTAGGTAGGTAGGTAAGTATAGGTTTATATACTTACTTACCTAATTAAGTATCGTTCAAAGTTCGCCTTCTTTGCTGTTTTAAAGGATATGGCATAGGTACTTAATCGCTATAAAGGTATCTAAATTTGAATATAATTACCAGATTAAATATAAGTAATGAATGTCGAAAACGACTAACCGTAAGTATATCGGTACCTACCTACCTACCGACCGTAGTGAGACAGGTTGATTGATGCAGATAGGTAGGTATTGATAGATGCCTAGTTGATGATATAGAATCAGTTCGATCCGTGATTATGAACACTGATTATGTAGCATGTAGGTAGATAGATACCTATGTTTCTATAAATCAAAATCAAAGGGATAAGATTTAAGATTAGAAGTAAATACCTACTTATCTGCTTACATATAATAAGACTCGCATTGCACGTTATGTACGCCCGCTACATACCTAGGTATCGCTTCTTAAGTTTGTTATTATAGGTAGGTGTCTACTTTTTAGGTAAGTACATAGGTACTAGAGCGATGTAACAACTGGTCGATTTTCCTGCATTCGCAACGTGTTAATACCTACTAACATTCGCGAATGCGAATATCGGCTTTTTAAATAATTAAAAATCTCCAAAATTAATGAAATAACCATGATGATACAGTTGCGGTAATGTAGAAAAAACACCCGTATGTTAAGCACGCTACATTATTGATGACCCCATCGGTGCGATAGATAGGACAGGAGGAGCCACATAATGACCCAGTGTGGTTAAAATTCTTCAAAGTCAATTAAGTGTTTTCCCGACTTCGTCCATGTGAATGTCGGTTATCGCAGACTCGGACCAACTCACAGATTAAAAAAAGCTTTTTTACAAAAAAAAGACAACCGCCTTCAAAAATTACAAAATAAAAAATAACTTTAGTTTGAAAGTCGGCGGCTTTGGTTTTGTTTTTTGTTATGTAGGTATTGCCACCGACTTCCAAACTAAAGTTATTTTTTATTTTGTAATTTTTGAAGGCGGTTGTCTTTTTTTTGTAAAAAAGCTTTTTATTTTTCACTTTTTAGTGCTTGTGTGTGAATGTTTGAAATCCTTAATAAAAGCCCTTTCGAACAATACCTCACACGATATATTTAAGTGTGTATATTTGTGAGCATTTAGAAAAATGCTCACAAAATAAAAAGCACTAAACCAAATTGGATGAAATTTTTATGGGACCAAATGGCAAGTATACTGCATCGAACAAAAAAAGAATCACACTAATCGGACTAGAAACCTCGGAGTAATCGGTGTACATACATAAAAAAAAAAAAAAAAATACCGGCCGAATTGAGAACCTCCTTCTGTTTTTGAAGTCGGTTAAAAAGCAGCTTGTAAGTCGTTAACCAGATCCCGATCCCACCTCTTTGACAAATTACACAAAAATCGGTTCAGTTTCAGGTCATGCAGTGATAAGGTAACAAACACAGACAGAGTTACTTTCTGATTTATATTGTTAGTGTGGATTAATAATAAAACAAACAAAAAACAATTTATGGATACGCTGCGAACTGCGATACACAAGGTAATCAAACTTGAAACTGTGCTTAAAACGTCATGGTCTCGAAAACATGATCTAATTTCAATCATTTTTAACCGACAAAAAAATATAGGGAAATGTTGCTTCCCTCCGCGAGCTCCGTCATACTCATCACTCCACAAGCACCTGAACAGATAGTAGATAGGCTGTACCTACATAATGCCTGCAAACTTGTTATGCTACCGATTAATATATTATTATGTGTAATCTGCGTGTGTTTATTATACTCTGTCTCAAAGCAGACATATCGCGGTTCAAACCGAATTCACTGAATATCTTTTGCTGTCAGTTTACTCTGTGACTTATCTTTTATTTCATAACTTGATCAGTTCCTACAACTTAACGGGAATAGTTTAAATTTTTAAACTTATATCGACATCGTTATGCAATTAATAATAATAATTTTAATATTTTCAACACACTTCCTCGTAGGAAACTGGCTCTTATTGTGCATCGCTTTTAGGGTCACAATCAATGATATTCTAATCACAATGCATGTGCACAACGCACATAAGCTTAGACATAACAAAAAAATATGTATGTATCTATACTAATACATATTACAAAGAGGAAAGATTTGATGTTTGTTTGCATTGAATAGGCTCCGAAACTACTGAACCGATTCGAAAAAAAATTCTTTCATTGTTGGGAAGCTGCACTATCCCCGGGTGACATAGGCTTAGATATAATCTATACTAACATTATAAAGCTGCAGTGTTTGTTTGTTTGAACGCGCTAATCACTGGAACTACTGGTCCGATTTGAATGATTCTTTCAGTGTTGGGTAGTCCCTAGTCCATTTATCGAGGAAGGCTATAGGCTATATACCATCACGCTACAACCTACGGGAGCGGAGCAATAACCAAAGACGCGGGTGTAACCGCGGCGGACAGCTAGTATTTTCATAAAGTCAGGGATCCGTAAGGAAAATCACGCGAACGAAGTCGCGGGGAGAGTGCTAGTCTAGCAGTTCAATATTGCTACACTTACACCCACGCAGTGCGGTGGTGCGGGTGCGTGGCGTGCGGCGCGGGCGGGGGCGCGGCGCACGCGGGCTCGCGCCTGCCGCTGTGGCGCGCGGCGCTGGCGGAGGGCGCGGGCGCGGCGCTGCTGGTGCTGCTGACGTGCGCGGCCGGCTGCGCGCCCTCCGCCGCGCACTACCCGCTGCAGCGCGCGCTCGCCTCGGGGCTGGTGGTGGCGCTGCTGGTGCAGTGCCTGGACCACGTGACGGGCGCGCAGCTCAACCCCACGGTGACGCTGGCGGCGCTGGTGTGGGGCCGCATGTCGCGGCGGCGCGCGCTGGCCGAGGCGGCGGCGCAGCTGGCGGGCGGCGCGGCGGGCGCGGGGTTGCTGCGCGCGCTGCTGCCCGAGGGGCCGGCGCAGTGCGTGACGCAGCCCGCCGCGCAGCTGGCCGGCTACCAGGCGGCGTGCGTGGAGGCGGTGCTGGGCGGCTGCCTGGCGCTGGCGAACTGCGCGGCGTGGGACGCGCGCAACGCCGGCGTGCGCGACTCGTGGCCGCTGCGCATCGGGCTCTCCGTCGCCGGCCTGTCGCTCGTCGCGGTCAGTAGTTAGTATACGACCGCTACTCGACTGATCATTATTCACTATGGACCTAAGCTAATATTATAAAGCTAAATAATTTGTGTCTTTGAACGTGCTAAAACTGCTTATTTCCGAACCTATACCTACTGGTCCGCTTTCCCAATATTTTTTGGGGAAACAAAAAAATCTTTCTTTGGCAGCTACTTTAACCCTGAGTGTTATACGCTATATTTTGGTATTAAAATTTTTAGAATAGGTACCTACGTAAGAAAATTCGCGCATGCGAATCGCATGCGAAAGCTAGTTACATTAAGAGTCTTAAATATTTTCCACTTGAGACGTAAATCTATAATGTAATGTATGCGACGCACGGAGGTAGTATATTATGATTGTCCTATGAAATAGCTGTAGTATTGAAGTGCTCTCGTGGATGATTCCAGGGCGAGCTGACGGGCGCCAGCATGAACCCGGTGCGCAGCTTCGGGCCGGCGCTGTGGAGCGGCAACTGGACCAGCCACTGGGTGAGTACATCCGCAAGCTATCGACGGCCATTTTGTGCTCACGCAACCACAGCGGCAATACGTTGCGCTTACTATTTCAAGAGTCGCGCCACGAAGGAACTCTTACCCGACTTCAGCAAAGCCAAAAGGATGGTTATGTTTTTAGATGGCTGTTTAGTATGTATGATCAGATATTCCCTGGTATCTCCTAAGCTGCTCGTAGTATCCAATGAAACGTCTTAATGAGTAGGTAAATAAAACAACAATAAATGACGTACCTATGAGTAACATGCTAAAATAAGTTGTCATTTCTACATACATAACATCACGTCTGTAATGCCTTTGCCCGATCTCGGAATCAAATCCAAGATCTCATGCTTAAAAGTCGCGCTTAGCGACCACTAGAGCAACGAGGCAGTCCTCGTCATTTAATTTCTTTTGAATCGATGATTACGGCTCTAATGGCTCTCTTTACAAAAAGTGGAGTATACATTTTACACAAATGTAGAATATATTATTAGTATACATAATAATAAACCTGCATGAGAGCTAGTAGCGAGCTGTTGGGCAGTAGCGACCCCACGGACCTGATCTCGTTCCTTGAAGACTAGTTCCTTATCTCTGACTTGCCTTCATTGGCGGAATTTAATTAAATATATAAAAACAAAATGTTGGCGCATATGAGTAGTGTGGGGTAACTTAGCTTGGTTGGCTAGCTTTAGGGAATTTTGTAACAAGAGAAGTATATATGTCACGGCTAATAGCCGAAGTGCGGCTACACCTAGTTTTAGCCGGCTACAACTAGGTGCAGCCGACCACATGCGGTTAAACTTAGATGTATCCTACTTATCTTCGGTTAATTCGGGACTTGGGGCACCCCGACTAGGACAGGTTAGGTTAGAAGGGGATGGCAGGGTCCAGTGAGCGAGCGAAGCGAGCCAACAGACCCTGCCATCACCTTCGTGGTTATTTTTTTTGTAATCCACTCAGAAGTAGGAGCCCCGCTAAGGGGGGCTCCGTCGAGCATTTCCGGCGGGAAAAACGGCTGCACCTAGTTCTAACCGCTATAATGAAGGCTAAACCTAGTTCTAACCGAAGATAAGTAGGATACATCTAAGTTTAACCGCATATGGTCGGCTGCACCTAGTTGTAGCCGGCTAAAACTAGGTGCAACCGCACTTCGGCTAAGTATTAGCCGTAACATATAGATTTTTGCTAGGTTTCGGTTTTTTTTGTGATTAACGTCTGAAAAGATAGATGGCTCCGACAGCCTTCTTTTGCAGAATAATGATAGGATCTATATTTGCAGCCCGTCCCTAAAGCAAAATACCGTAAGACGTGATGCCATGAAAGTAACTAAAATAGACTAGTCTAGTCTAGCTATATCCACGTCTGTTAAATGTGGGATTTTTCTGGAGGACCCCACTGCAGCTTATCACGCGTTATCCCTAGGAAAACTTTTTAGACGAATTTTATTATAACATATGTGTTGTGTTGTGTGCAGGTGTATTGGGTGGGCCCGCTCAGCGGCTCCGTGCTGTTCACCAGCACCTACATGTGTGCGTGGCGCCCGCACGTGCCCAACTGTGACGTCACGCCGCGCAGCAGCGTGCGGAGCGACAGCAACGCGCCGCCGCCGCAGGCCGGCAAGACGCGAGCCGAGCCCTAGACCTGTGCCTACACCGAGCCGAGCCCTAGACCTGTGCCTACACCGAGCCGAGCCCTACACCTGTGCCTACACCGAGCCGAGCCCTACACCTGTGCCTACACCGAGCCGAGCCCTACACCTGTGCCTACACCGAGCCAGACGCGGCGATGTAGCTTTACACTGCGCATCGAGTTGCGTGTATTATAAGATTTTAACATGGAACTTGCCGAGTTGCCGCTGATCGACACGATGCTGAACGTCGATCACCGTGTTGATAAAATAAATGTGCAAGTCCGACGGTACCAACGCTCTCCGCCCTCTACAAGCCTGTGAGAGCTGTGAGTGTTGTACCGCGCCGCCTAATTATTTGAATATAGCCAGTAGTCACGGTAGGCCGCGCGCCGCTACTCGCTCAGCAGTGAGATGACGCAACCGTATTGTAGTTATAGATATAAACACCCGATTTCCACCCTATCGGGTGTTTGTTTTTTTTTATATAAATAACATTTAGTTTTAATTATTATTCTTTTAATGAATCATCATCATCATATCAGCCGTAGGACGTCCACTGCTGAACATAGGCCTCCCCTATTGATTTCCAATAAGACCGGATGGAAGCGGCTTGCATCCAGCGCGATCCCGCGGTTTTTATCAGATCGTCCGTCCACCTTGTGGACCTTGTCCTACGCTGCGCTTGCCGGTGCGTGCGAACATAACAATAGTCATTATTAATCTGTCAAAAACAGGGAAAGAAAATTGTACTGAATTTCATTTATCCTCTAGGGAGAGAATGTGATTTAAATTTGGAATACTTAGATACCGAAATTTATACTGCACTACATCTATGTTTACACCATTGAGTTCGTATAAAAAGCATTATACATCTTTTTGAAAAAGGAATACGCATTTATTATGCAGAACATAAGATTAAAATAAAGTTACGAAAACCGACGAGGCCGTATGAGCTTGATGCGTTTGCTTTTCCGACAAAAAAATTTTAGTCTAGGAATTTACCGTGTTTTTGTTTTCTTCAAATACATAAACGTTAAGTTTATTTTAATTTATTTTTATAAATAACTTAATGTTCTAAAATGCATATCTCATATTATTATTGTGTTAATTTTTTCGCAAATGGTACGAAAAGTAGAGTATTTTCCTCGGTGATAAAGCTGTCTTAGTCTTGGGTGAACTTAAATCCCTCGCTACACTCTGGACTCGCCTTAAATCCCTCGCTTCGCTCGTGATTTAAGTTTTTAACACCCTCGCTACGCTCGGGAGTAAACCTCGAGTCCTTCGTTACGCTCGCGATTTAAATCGTCACCCGCGACAGAAGACACTGCTTTATCCCCTTGGTTAATAATCTACTATTCTTTCCCATAACAAGGTTATTATTAAATTAGGCGTCTTTTGACATAATTATAGCATTCAAAGTGGAAATCGGATGTTTATCCCAACACACCCAAAACACCAGGTGGATTGCCATCTACTTGGTCATCAATCATAAGATTTACATTTTAACTGGTTATTTCAGAGATCGCTTATTTTGTTTAGATTAACAATTACATAGGTACATATCAATGTAAATATCTGTTGAAAATAAACTCATTTTAATAAAAAGACTAGATCAATCAGCACGAACAAGGATTTCCCAAACGTTCAAGGTTAATTCACACAATACATATTTTATTTTATTTTTATTTTATTGCTCTTAGGAAAACTTACAGCAAATATATTCGATTAGTATAAAGTAATAAGCAGGCGAAAGCCAATTACAAGTTTCCACTTATATAAACTTATGTGTGAAATTAACAGAGCGGTACAACCAGCGTGAGAGTTGCACATAGAGACAATTAAAGGGAATAAACAAAACACATTAAACAGCAAAATTACACTTCAAAGAAGATTTTTTTTTAATTTGTGGACATTATTTGTGAATACGTCAAGCTCAACATCCCGGCACACACTATTGAACATTCGACATGCTCTTAGTATTTTGCCTATAGACAGTTTTCACCATAGGTAATTAGGTACAGTAAGGGACATAAGTGGAGTAGCAATCTTACAAAGCAATAGATTGACACTTTGGTTTAACTTACGACCTTCTTCTAATGAGTAACTTCAATACTATAGACTCTACACACTCTACACTCACATTCCACGTTCCTTCGCTTCGTTGTTGTGCATAAAGTTTTACAAATTAAATGAACAAGAGTTCATTTAATTTGTAAAACTCTATTGTAATACCCGCAGAAACAAATAAGTAAATTATTTTTAGGTAGATAGATGCAGTTTACGACTTATCCACCACAACTTAAATAAATATACATAGAACGATTAGAATGATTGTTGGTTGTTCTTGTGGTATTGTCGTTTTATTATTAACAAAAATATTGTGACTCGAAATTCTTTTACCAATAAAAATGTGTTTAAGTAAGTATATGCTTATTAGTGACGTGTGTATATTAGCGGTGTCACACAGATGTCGGTAGGTACGGCTTGTAAAACCTGTCACAGAAATTTGAACTCTAAGGTGCTACTGCATTTATGACCCCGACCGTGAAGGAGATGAGGTCTTCGAAGAAATAAAGATGGTAGACGAAGTCCAATCTTGGCCACCAGCTCAGGGACGTCAGTAGACCCGTTCATTATATTAAATAGGAAAGCAAGATCTGCAATTTTTATCAGTGTAGCAGGTAGCTGTAGTCACAGTTCCGGCACAGTCCAGTATCAGTGATAAATTTCATATACCTATATCTGACGACCCTGCATACCTATCAGTTTTACTGTGTGTACATACACACATACATAAATTACACATACATAGGTACATTTGTTTTGTACATGTGTGTGTTTATTATGTATGTATGTGTATGTATACACGCTTTCTGATCCAGAAACCTGATCAGGAAACCGGACGTCTGCGGCCAGCCTAAAAAACAACAGTTTGACAATTGTCACCAGCACGGGGCACCATCCTAGAGCGTGAGAATATAGAACAAAAATTACCAAAAAAGAGATTATAGTGAGTCAACCATAAAAGATAGACACATGCTGTTGCGTGTGCGCAACTTTTGAAGGGGAACGATTCCGTAATACATGATTTTTGCGTAACTTTAACCGTTTACACAACGCACGCAACGGAAGCTCTCAAAAGGAATATTTTATTCCCGTTTTTGCAACATTTTTCATTGAAACCCCGCACCTATTGATCACAGCGCGATGTTTATAGAACTTTTCAATTCAAACCAGTAGTTCCTGCGATTGGCGCGTTCAGCCAAACGAACAAACAAACAAACTCTTCAGCTTTTTAAGTAGTATAGTTGATAAAGTATAGCTACAACATAATAAGCTTATGTAAGTAGCTACCTATGTTGACAATTGTAAAACCAGTTGACCTCAGCGCGGCAGCACCATCTGCGTCAGTTTCGTGTTAGCCGAGCTATCGACGATGCGATAACCTCGGCACCTCACTTTGTCAAACTACACACAAACAGAGTGCTAAGTGTGAGTTTTTTCATTCACGTTCGGTTGCGAGCGCGTTAGAATTTTATATGGGAAAAAGTTATAGCGCCATCTCTAGGAAAACCTTATTTCCCATACAAAATACAAACGCGCTCGCAATCGAATGTGAGTGTAAAAACTCACACAAAACCAACACATTCAGGACAGCGAGCCACGCGATCAGTAGACCTGCTCCACAACACGACACGCACATTGTTGTTTTCCATCTGCTTGCTGCCACGTGTTACTGGTGCGGCATCCACAATTCCACACCTCGACTTCTTTAGCCACAAACCACCTTGTGGCAGCACACTCGACGACACGGCTCATTTAAAATGACTGACGTCATTCCTAGCAATTAAATATTAGCTGGATAGTTAAATAGGTACCTACCTAAACATTCAACATTAATTTTGGTATTGCGATCGGCACGTTTGTGACCATTACTTTGATAACTTCAAATTATATCTGTCGGGGTTATCTTTGCCTATAATGTTGGAACAACATATTTATTGCCAACCGATTAAAATTCTATTTCATTAAGTAAGTTGCACAATTAGTTCAATGTATCATCGCTAGTAGTATAAACTATATAGTTAACTTATCTAGTTTCACACCGTACCAATTGCTAGTAACTATTCCTTCTTTATCACCGAATTACGGCTGAAATGTTGTATGGTTGCCGCTGGTTGCGGCGCTTGTGGTATATTTTACACAACTACCTGCGGGCCCTACGGCAAAGCCAAAAGGAAGGGTTATGATTTTAGCGGTATTTATTTATGTATTGTAGTATGTTTGCCTAAACTAATGTGACTCGTTATTATGGCTCGGGATCGGGAACCATAGCATGCATGCCATTTTAAACTAACAAAATCAATGGGTACGGATGTTACGTAGGTAACTCTATATAAAATGTTGTGTCTGTGTTACGGATATTAAACGATACAAGTAGGTAAATAGGTAGTAGGTACTAGGTAGGTACCTACTTTGGTAGTGACCGTACATAAAAGAAGTTAATGACATATTCCACCGCACTTCGGGTACCTAGACCTACCTAGCAGCAGAAATATGGCACGTGTAGGTACAGTCGCGGTCATAATTAAGTGGAGTAGCAATTTACAAAGCAAATCATTGACACTTTGGTTAAACTTTTACGACCTTTCAACGTCGTGTGCCAATTTTGAGGTGTACGTAACTACGTAGGTACTGTGTTATTACGTTCAAAGGTGCCTTATATAAGTACCTAATGGCCTAATTAAATACTTAAATTATTTGACTTTGACTTAAACTTTGAATACATCACTTATACCTACACACAGATGTAGGTATGGCCTGTACCCCGTGTTCACAGCAATTTAAACTTTAACATGCTACTGCACTCATGACCGCGACTGTACCTAAATGAAAATAGAAATAATACCTATTTGTAATCTCAAAATTGTTTTTTTCTTTCTCTTGCAATATCAGTAGACAAGCATTTTTATAACTATTCAAAACTGGTCGATACGTTAAAACTTGCTGAAATACGCAAGCGCGACTGCCAGACAGACGAAGTCGCAAAATAAGGGTTTCTTTTTTACATTTTTGGTACGGAACCTACTGTATTATTTACTCGTGAATGCATAATTAAGTAGGTACCTACCTACCTCCTTTTTTGAATAAAGCCATGATAGTAGTAGGTAGGTAGTGTTGCCATGATAGTAAGTTAACAAGTGCATAGTTTGAGCCGTTGGGGTAATGGGCACAGTGTGGGCACACCACCCTGAAAAAGATTCAATAATAGGTAGGTACACGTCTTCGTTGTTCCTGAATGATTCCGGGTGAGGCGCGGCCGCCGGACGCGGGCCATAGGGTTATAGGGTAAATATGCCATACGTCGCCCCCCCCCCCCCCACAAACTTCGGCCGTCTGCACATTTTCAGCTTGCGTTCATTTAAAACGTAATGAAGTGACAAATTTGCCACTCGAATTACAACCTTAGTTCATACTCTATATGTACAAACCGTTACTTTCCGATTACGTCACTCACTCTTCGCACACTGAGCGTCATTAGCGATTGCGCCGTCGTCGAAGCGTCAATTTCATATTTAAAGTACCTACCTTACTTGCTGTGAATACCCACATTTCGGGGATTGATATTAGAACAATTGGAATTTCTTTTTTTTTTGTTTTAAGCTTTATTATCAGTAATTAGTGATTTTTACTATATTTTAAGATAGTTTTTTCAATATTTTATGTATTGTTTTAAAGGAAAAATAGGAGGCCGCCAATAGAATACCAATTTTGAGTTAAAACCGGATTCTCGGCCGTGGCCGACTTAAAGTAAATGCAGTCTGTTTTATAAATTCCAATTGTACTAATTCCATTGGCTTAATAGGAGAATTTGCAACGCATATAGGCAAATAAATCTATTTTACGTTTAATCGCCAAATACCGGCCGGGGTGATATTAGTTGAATCTCGAGAAATAATGTACACAAAATAGGGACCGGCTTTAGAAACATTAAAGATCGTAATGTCGACCAGCCTCGAATTCGAGCCCAACTATACAGGCTGATTACTTTTTCTTATTTTCTCAAAATGAAATATTTATTATAGGTACATTTAATTTATTTATAATATAAAGAGTTAAGTTTAAATGTAGGAGTTGATAATATTGAAAAAGCTTAAGCTATCATAAAGCTTATTACGGTTTGGGATTATAAGATATAAATTGCTCTTTGGAACTTGCTACCTCATAAACCCATATTAATTAGCTTAAAAAATGTAAATTGTTGGTCGTGAATCTTTCATTCATTATTAAAACCTGCATGTCACAAAAAGCTGCCTTTAGAATTAATGCTTTTAATTTAATTAAGGTACTACTTACAATGACAAAAAACTAAGAAAATTATGCAGTTACGATCGCACAAAAATAAAGGAAGCGCTTGAGGCAATATACTTAATTACTTAGTGAGACTCCTGCCAAAATAAATCATATTAATAATATTTGTCTGTCTTAATTTAAAACATCCTATACCCGGCCGACATTTGGGAAAAACGCGACCGACCATGGGCCTTGAATGGCCGACTTTAGGGTTTTTTCGTTCTCGACGCATCTGAACCTTATAACTTTTTCCTAGTAGTAGAAATGTCAACCTTAAGCCCATAAACATGAAATAGATTTATCAAACTATCCAAAACCGCATCGGAAGCTATCCTTCGTTGGAAATTCAAGGTGCCAGACCGATCCCAAAACAGAAAAACCGTAAGGGGGCCGACATTTAGCGTATTTACCCTACCTACCACAGAATAGTGTGCTTATACTATCATAAAAACAAACAACTGAATGCAAACACAGAGACCTATCAATCAAAGTAGGCTTTAGATAAACACTTCGATAGATACATCTACTACGATTTTGGTTTACATTTACCTATCTGGTGGTTGTGGTACTTCTGAAGGTAGTTAAGGTCGTAGCCTAACTAGGTACCTAGGTAGCTACTGTAGAGGCTGTGGCTGGACGAGCCTTAAGTAGGTAGATATGCAATCTGTTTCATTTAAGAGATAAAGATTTTAAATTAAGAAAGATTTGACAGGCCGTGAGTCGATGGCTAACACATAGGGCGCTTTCAAATTAGACGGTTGGTGCCGGCCGGACTGCTGCAGTCCAGGTATCGGACTGCGCACGGGCGGTTATGATTTTTCATACAAAATGTCTCGACGCAAGGTCGTGCGAGAGCAGAGCGGCCACGTCCGTTGGCCGTACGGCGACAATGTATACACTACCTGCCTCAGAGATCCAGAGAGAGGAACCTCCTCACTATGCGTGCCGTGTCCAGAAGTACTGCTTTCTGAATCAAGACCTTGATCCAGCCACCTAACGAAAGCCTCCTTAGATGTTGGTCGAGGCTCTTTAAGCCATTGGCTGTGACAACTATCGGCACAATGATCGCTAAGATACTTGATCTGCTTGTTTTTCTCGACCTTCACGAGGTTCACGTCATGCGGGACTGCTATGTCTCATGTGGGACTGCTGTCTTATTATTATTTTACCCTTGAAAAATTCAAAGTCAGAAATTCGCAATTTCTGGTTTTGGAGTTTTACGCAAGTGTTCTGCTAATTAGAACTTTGGAAACAAGTGGCAATAAGCTGTTGAAAGTCCAAGCCAGCTAAACAGTCGTCTCTTTACTTATTAGTTCAAGAGTTCCTAGTCCAATACATATAACATACCTACTGCTTAGGTTCTAAACTTCAAACAGATAAGACTTGGGTATGAGTTACCATGGGCGTACCCAGCTTCTGGCGTAGGAGGGGGCAAGTCAGATTTTTTAGGTCGTATCGTCCGCGGCTGTTTTGTCATACACACTACACAAACACACCTACATGAATCATTAGGTGTATGTAGTGTAGTGTGTAGGGCAAACAGCCGCAAATGATCCTGCTTTATAGGTAGTTAAATAAATAAAAGTAAATTTGACTATGCATGCATTTTTATTTTATTTAAATCGCTTCTACTTTAAAAGTAATTTTCGAGGATCTCCAAGCGAGATTTCCAGGGGGGGGCAGCTGCCCTCCCCTGCCCCCCCCTGGGTACGCCTATGTGAGTTACCATCATTTCTGATCGCTAGCGGAACACTTTTACAATATCAGTTTGCTGTTTCCGTTTCGTATCTAATCGCTGCTATCCGTAGGTACATGTTTGAGTGGTTACTATGATTTGGTGATATTGCAGAGATACAATAGGTAGGTACGTACACGGACTGTTTAACTAATTGGCGAAGCTTCATAGTATCGATTTAGTATTACTAGATAGCAAAAAAGCTTTTTTACAAAAAAAGACAACCGCCTTCAAAAACTACAAAATTAAAAATAACTAGTTTGGAAGTCGGCACCTTTGGTTTTGTTTTTTGTTATGTAGGTATTGCCACCGACTTCCAAACTAGTTATTTTTAATTTTGTAGTTTTTGAAGGCGGTTGTCTTTTTTTGTAAAAAAAGCTTTTTATTTTTCACTTTTTAGTGCTTGTGTGTTAATGTTTGAAATCCTTAATAAAAGCCCTTTCAAACAATAGGTACCTCACACGATTTATTTAAATTTAGGAAAGTGGTAAAATGTTGACGTCCCCCTCTTTCTTCAGTCAATCATCGACTACACATAAAAACATCTAATTAAGTTTATTTTAGTTTCAGTACTTATTGCGTTTTTTGTAAAACGTAAGTGCCCTTTAACGTTTTTTTTTTTTCGAAAAAGTTTTTATAACCTTTGTAGTAAGTACAGGCGTGATAATATGTTGTGTGATGGCGTAAACAATGCTTAGATATGCTATAGCAACAATCGCGGTTAATCTGCTGTTATTTATTGAAGAGTTCCCCCGATTTCTACAAGATCCCATCATCAGATATTAAAATTGTGACAATAGGACCACACGGGAAGCACCAGCTTTCAAATAAAAAAAGAATAATGAAAATCGGTTCACCCAGTCAAGTTATGAGGTAACAAACATAAAAAAAAATACAGTCGAATTGATAACCTCCTCCTTTTTTTGAAGTCGGTTAAAAATAAACATGGTGTGAGTCCAACTAGCTTAAAAAGTAGTGATTATTCCAAACAAACAAGAAGACAGCCATTCTGTAGTTAGTTGCTGTCACTAGAACCTACTGTGAGCAGCGGAGTCTGTGACTGTGACAGACTGACGAAGTCGCGCCACAAGGGTAGGTAGGTACGGTCGGGGTCATAAGTGGAGTAGCAATCTACAAAGCAAATCGATTGACGCTTTGGTTAAACTTACGACCTTTCGACGTCGTGTGCGAATTTTGAGGTGTACGTAGGTTATAGTGTGTTATTACGTTCAATAGTGCCTTATAATGGCCTAATTAAATATATGATTTGACTTTGACTTTAACTTTGAATACATCACTTATACACCCAGATGTAGGTACGGCCTGTAGGTACCGCGTGTTCACAGCAATTCAAACCTTAGCATGCTACTGCACTTATGACCCCGACCGTACAACTCGGGACTGTCGGGCTTCGGCGGATTTACCTAGATAACCGTACAAGTTACCAATACCGACAGTACAGACAGAGGTGCCAACAAGGTTACTAATGTATTTAAAACTTTGATAATAAAATTATGCCGCATATTGAGTTTTACACTAAGCAACTATTACTAAGGACAATAGTTGAACCTTTGACTCCATTTCCTTACGCAACTTAGAAGGTAAATAATAATAATTTAGCGGCCTGTGAAAATGTATAGGTATTTTTCATTTTTAGAGTTGGCATGGGCGTGCCGCATGACTTTAGGTAGGTTAACTACTAACACCTTATCTCTAGTCTAGGTCATCTCTGACCTGACTAGAGTCGAACCCAACTCGAAAAAGTAAATAAAAATAAAACAGAATCTCTATGACAACATACCTACCTAGGTATATATTTTCTTTTCAGAGTTTAACAAGTCAGCAACTCAGCACCTTAAACGATGGCTTCATCATCAAAATTATATTTCCTGGAAGAAATCAGTTTTTTTTAAATAGGTACATAGGTAGCGAAATAACCTGATACCTACCTACCTACATGCCCATTCAGACTTTGATTTGATGAAGATAAGACGACGTCTTCCATCATATACCTACCTACCTACCTAATTTTATGAGCTATGTACACCTATAGTGATGGTTTAATTAATTAATCATCATAATTACCGCATTTGAATCTTGATCAACATTAACCTTCGCAATTTGCAACAAATGTAAGTTGTTTTGAATTTTGTGGTCTACATTGAAGGAATAATTTGTCAACAAGTAGCCTGTCTCGAGAGGGGTTGCGCGTGCAGCCAGTGGCAGCCGTAGTGCTGGGCGCTGTGCTTCACCAGCTCGTCGGGCCCGCGGGGCGGCCAGCGCGGCCACCCGGGGACCCGGCCGGCAGGCGTGCTGCGTGCTGCGCCGGCGCCGCAGTCCTCTCGCGACGCCGTTCCGCGCTGCACGTCTGGCCGGGCGACACACACGCAGCGACGTACGCCACATGCCGACAGACGGTCAGTAGCCGCGGTGCCGAACCGCATTTTAGTATACATATTATGAATTTAAAAATACCCCACGAGCGACGCACCACACGACACGGTCGCAGTGCGGCGCGCGGGCTCCGCCGACGGCGGCGTCGACCGCCGCGCGCTCATGTAATGTTTGTCATCGACGCTCGAGCCCTCACGCGTGGGCGGGGCGCTGGCACTCGACTGCTACACTCACCCGGAGGCGGCTGGCACTGTATACATTAACCTTCCTGGCACCAAGCCCGACCCAGCATCACTATACACGCTCAACGTCAGCTAACACTATTACTTAATTATAATTATCCTTATGCTCGTTTAATTAACGAGTTGTTTTTGTCGCACTTCTGGTAATAGGTCCTTACATTTTGTGCTATATATAGCACAAAATGTACAAAATACAAAACCAGTTTTAGCTGACCTCGCATTGTATATGCTTTTCGTACAATCAGAAGTCAGCTTATACTGGTTAAGTATAGCTTGATGTGTAGCCGTGTGAACCTAAGTAACCATTATTTACTCATAATCGTCGAAAATTGGTGGGTTTGGATAAATCGGGGGATAACGATAACGTGACGAGTACTCGTATAAGTACGGAGCCAGTTAAGTACTTAGAGCTTGATAACGATTTTCGTTGAAGTCTTACATCCTGCCCGCCCGCGCCGCGCCGCGCGCCTTATGTTGTTCTTGTTACTTAGGTACTGTTTTTTTTTTTTAGATAAATAGGTACTTACCTACCTAATTATAAAATATTTAAACTCTGATCACTGAAATAATACTCAAGTCACGAGTAGTCACGACCTACACCATACAACAATCACAACATAATTCATTCGTAAAAAGGTGTGAAATAATTAACATCGTATTAAGTGGTAGGTATTAGCTTCTGCCCGCGACTTCGTACGCGGATCCTGTTGCTTATGCCAGCGACAACGGGGTCGTCAAAATCGAAGATCTGAAACGTCTTAAGTACCTAGAATTCTAAGGCCCGGGGACGGGAAAACAACGGGATAAGCGAGATTTCATCGAAAATCAGTCCTAAACTGTTACCGCCTTCACCGCGTGGAGGTAGGTAGGTACTCCCAGCTTATGTTATTTTATAATTATACAGTGAAATTAGTGATAGTTTTGATTTCCACATCAGGTGTTCCAGATCTTCAATTTTTAAACGTCAACAGAGAGTGCTCATCAGGCTGAACAAATGTTGCTAAGACGTCATTCCTCTTATGTTATAGTATAGCTGGGCTCTTGGAGTTCCACATCAGCTGTTCCAGATCTTCAAATTTTATACGACAACAGAGAGTGCTCATCAGGCTGAACAACTCTGGCTAAGACGTCATTCCTATATACATATATTATGTTACTAGCGTGTACAAACAAACAGACAAAAAGACAAACAGACAAACAGACAAACAGACAGATTTTTTTTTTTGGTTTCGTGCTCTATTACTGTTTCTAAACCCACCTCAATTATTATTTTTTTAATATATTCAATGTACAGACACAGTTTTTTTACTGTTTTATTATATGTATAGATAGATGTATAGATAGGTACATAATTAGTAAGTATAATTACCTAATGAGCGCCGCCGAAGCAGACGCCCGCCCCCCCGAAATCAAAGTCCGACCACTAAGCCACTACTGTTGTGAACTTGTGATTGTGATAGGTAGTGTTTACTGTCACGTATGAAGACTTAGTTTTTAATTCACTTCTGTCACAAAGTACTGCTGTTTGGAGGTGCTATACATTACTAAGGTAGGTAGGGTCGTTGCACCGGTTGGCGGCCTTTTAGTCGCCTTCCCAACTTTGCTCTTTGAAATTAGTATGATATGTCCATAATTCAGGTTCTGATTGTTTCTGTAGGTGTAGCAGATATCATCAAGTTATTTTTGGACATAATTATTGGAGGACTATTCTAACAGTTTTTTTTTAAATAAATAAAATCCTAAAATTTACCCAAAATGCCGGTTGACGGCCACTTTTTTCAGTTCGCGGCCACCCTAGAGTTAGTTTTCGGCCGCCAGTTTTGTATACAATTATTACGTACACTTTTCGCCATACCTAATGGTCCTATCATAAAATTCATCATGGCATATGATCGCGATTGTCAATCAAATGTCTTTACTCTTAAAAAGCATGTTCTCTTCAATATTCGTCCCTTTCATGTGCTCTAACTTACCTTGCCTTTTCTAACATCTCTTATTCCCACAAGATTTGTTAATCTTATTTAGGATCACGCACTACTATCTCGTCATTCAGGCATTATGATCTCTACAGCATTTTACCTTCTCCCAACTCACTTTCATAATTTGTGCAACAATTCTTTCCGCTCTGTCCTTTATTCTTTCCTTCCTCTATTTTCCCTCCTTTCTTTCCTTATTCAAAACTCCTATCATATCAGCCGTAGGACGTCCACTGCTGAACATAGGCCTCCCCTACTGATTTCCAATAAGACCGGATGGAAGCGGCTTGCACTCAGCGCGATCCCGCGGTTTTTATCAGATCGTCCGTCCACCTTGTGGGTGGACATCCTACGCTGCGCTTGCCGGTGCGTGGTCTCCATTCGAGAACTTTACGGCCCCATCGGCCATCCGTTCTGCGTGCTATGTGGCCTGCCCACTGCCACTTCAACTTGCTAATTCGCTGGGCTATGTCGGTAATTTTGGTTCGTCTACGAATCTCCTCATTTCTGATTCGATCACGCAGAGAGACTCCAAGCATAGCCCTCTCCATAGCTCGTTGGGCTATCTTGAGCTTGCTAATGAGGCCCACAGTAAAAGACCACGTTTCATTCAAAACTTCTAACCTCTAGGTAATTCATTTATTCTTCTTCCATACTTCCATTGGCGTAGCGTGGGTCTTTGCCGCCCGGGGCCGGCCGAAATTTTGCCGCCCCCCCCCCCCCATAATGATTAGTTTAAAGTTTAAATATTCTATTCAACGGACTATATAACTTATTGAAAGTCAAGATAAAATTTACCACTACTTCGAAAAGAACATACATCTAACAGTCAGGGCCCGATATAAGGGGTGGCCGGCCGGAGAGTCGCACCAGGCGGCAGCCGACCTAGCGACACGTGGGGTTGCGACAGTCGTCGAAAGGATCCGGCAATTGGGACTAGAAGTGGCATTGAACAAGTCCGAGGCCAAGTCCTTGCATGATATTCGGAACGCGCCACCGTCAGGTTCCCAAATAACGGTGGGAGGGGTTCACATCGGCGTCGAGTCGACGGTGAAGTACCTACGACTCGTCTTTGACAGCCGGTGGAGCTTCAAGGAGCACTTCCGACGTCTGGCTCCGCTATTGGACCGGGCTGGGGCTGCTTTCTGGCGGCTCCTGCCCAACCTCGGGGGACCAGGCGCCTTCTGCCGGAGGCTCTACGCGGGAGTCGTGCGGTCCATGGCCCTCTACGGGGCCCCTGTGTGGGCCCCCACCATCAGGCGGCGGCCACCAGTCTTGTTGATCGCATGCCAGAGGGTCATGGCCATCCGGATGATCCGGGGATACCGCACGATCTCCGGCGAAGCGGCAAGCCTCCTTGCCGGATTGCCGCCATGGGATCTGGAGGCGACAGTCCTCCAGCACGTTTACGAGTGGCGTGTGGAAAGACCTCTCTTTGAGGAGTGGCTAGAGAGGCGCTACGGCGTCCTTACCTTCCGCCTGACGCAGATCCTCACCGGACACGGTTGTTTCGGGAGGTTCCTGTGTCGGATTCAGCGGGAGGAAACGCCCTGGTGTCATCACTGTGTGGACCGCCCGGAGGACACGGTGGAGCATACGGTGCAGGTCGATAGGCGATAAGCGGCGGCGACCTGGTTCAGGCCATGCTCCGGGCGAGAGGGAATGGGTTGCAGTCACCTCCTTCTGCGAAGCAGTAATGCTAGCAAAGGAAGAGGCGGGCCGCGTGAGGGAGAGAACATCTTCCGCCTCACGCCCCAGCCGCCGCGGGAGACGCCCAGGGCGTCGGACGTCGCGAGGCGACATCCGGCCACTGTAGGCGCGGGCTTGCGGACGGTGAGTGATGGGTAGCTCACCGTCCGATCAAGGAACAGGCCCGGGTCGACGGCGCGTTCTATTTCACGCGCGCCTCAAAGAGATAGTGAGATAGTGAGATTAGATTTCGGTTTTTCGTCCAGAGAAACCACTGTTCCCAACTCAAGGCTGCTAAAATCGGATGTAACTAAATTCGACATGCCATGTTTTTCGTAGACATCTGTAATAGGTAACAAAAATATCTAAACACCAACCAAAACAGTCTGTGTAAAAGAAGTGGCCGTAAACTGACTCCTCTATTTTCAAATAGTCAGATAACGGCCTTCTATTTTTCATATGATTTTCAGAGGGCCGCGAACCGGATTTGTTTTGTTAGCATGTGTTAGTTTGCGGCCACATGATAGCTATAAGTCCGTATAAAATTATATTTTGGCGGCCGTGAACTAACTATGTCATTTAAACCAACACCAACAATAGAAAAATGTTGCACAAAGCGAAGCTTTATTTACATTACTATTAAGAAAGAAAGCAAACTTAGTTCATTCAATGAGCTAGTGCCGCGGCCACCCGGCCGTATACCAACTCTACCAAAAATTTATTGTTTTGGTTGGCGGCCCCCAGAAAATACTGGTATTAAAGTGATTTACTCCCAAAACAAATGAAAAATAACATGAAACAAACAACTATGATAACTCAAAAACAATCACACTAGTAATAAGTAATCGTTAACTTGAAATACTTGCTTTTGAAGCGGGACTTGTTCACTAATTTTTTCGCAGTTTTGCGTACGTGTGAGCGCTGACAGCGCGGCTGGCAAAATCGACGATTTAGTTCCGGCACATGGATAAGGTTAACCGGCTAATTTGAATAGGCATGACATTCTGTAACTATCCATCTTTTTAAAGTGCCACAACGCGTTGGCAAGAGTGAGATAGAATTCTTATTTTTGCAATATTTATACGGTTGGTCCTCTAAGAGGCCGCGAAACAACGCAGGGCCGCGATCCAGCGTAATGACCCTACATAGGTTCGGTATCGGAATTTGTCATAAAACCACACTGACAATGCTGCAATTTACAATTATTATTAAGTTGGCTAGTAGGTAACTTAAACACCATGAGTGTCATGCCTATTGATACAGGCAGTAACGCGGTACTAGTCCGTAGGCACGAACTACGATGAGTACGGAGGTGCTGCTAGGGATTCACACCAGCACCACTAGCGGCCACTAGTCAGCACTCGGTGACAATTCTAAATGACTTAGGTACTTATTACTACACCAATACCTACTACAAGTAATGATACATTTACACGGCCAACTAAAACTGCGCAATTGTTTAAATATGTGCGCCGCACACTGCGACTGGCGAGGTGTCGAGGTGTCCGGCAAAGCTCGGCCCGCGGCGGCGGCGGTCGCGGCCGCGATAAATGTTATTCGATCTCGGCGCAGCCGGCAGGCACCACTCTGTCACATTAGCATGCGACCGTGCTGTGTAATACTTATCTATATCGTTTCCGTGTGCATATTATTACTTACTGGTTAACGTTTTATTCAAATATTAAATACCTGCTTATAATACATTCCGAAACTGGTTTGAAAACAAGACAACTCCGACCGATCTTCCAGGGTCCTATCCTAATAACCGATAAAGTGCGAGACGGACTCGCGCCTCGTGTGTTCATACTTTGGATAGAAAAATATTCCCCATTTTCAAAGTTGTTTCATTAATTTGATGTCTTCGTTAACACATAACACCCAATGTTTACTCGACACATTTGATCCTTATAACGGACTCTACCGAAGTACGGAGCGGTGCTGTAAAAATATCTTTTCACAAAAAGGACCTTCTGCTTTCTAACACTCTTAAGTTTTTTTATTAATCTGTAGCTTTTGAAGGCGGTTTTCCTTTTCAACCGACTTCAAAAAGGAGGATGTTCTCAATTCGGCGCGTATGTTTCTTTTTTTTTTTTGTATGTATGTTACCCGATTACTCCGCCAATTATCAATTGATTTGGATGATTCTTTTTTGTTTGAAAGAGTATACTTCCGAATAGGTCCCATAGAAATATTGTCATGATCTGATGATGAACTTCGGAGATATTGAACGGAACTCCTCATAGAATCACAGCAGAACTATCGTAACAAGTAAAATTGCTTTGTTTATACGTGTAGTCGATGAATGACTGAAGAAAGAGGGGGAGGGGGTACGTCAACCCCCCTCCTACCACTTTCATAAATTAAATATATCGTCTGAGGTATTGTTTGAAAGGACTTTTATTAGGGATTTCAAACATTAACACACAAGCACTAAAAAGTTAAAAATAAAAAGTTTTTTACAAAAAAAGACAACCGCCTTCAAAAACTACAAAATAAATAAAAAGCTTTTTCGGCGGCTTTGGTTTTGTTTTTTGTTATGTAGGTAAGTATTGCCACCGACTTCCAAAACTAAAGTTATTTTTATTTTGTAGTTTATGAAGGCGGTTATCTTTTTTTGTGAAAAAGCTTTTTATTTTTCACTTTTTAGTGCTTGTGTATTAATGTTTAAAATCCTTACAAAAAGCCCTTTCAAACAATACCTCACACGATATATTTAATTTTGGAAACTGGTAGGAGGGGGGTTGACGTACCCCCCCCCCCCCTTTTCCTTCAGTCAGTCATCGACTACACGTATAAACAAAGCAATTTCATTTGTTACGATATTGCTGCTGTGATTCTGTGAGGAGTTCCATTCCATATCTCCGAAGCTCATCATCTGATATTGAAATGGTGACAATGGGACCACACGGGAAGCACCAGCTTTCAAATAAAAAAAGAATCATGAAAATCGGTTCACCCAGTCGCAAGTTAGGAGCTAACAAACATAAAAAAAAATACAGTCGAATTGATAACCTCCTCCTTTTTTTGAAGTCGGTTAAAAATAACTATAGTTTGGAAGTCGGTGGCAAAAATAACTATAGTTTGGAAGTCGTTTTATTTTACGATCTTTACTATCATCCAAATCCACAGAAACAGCACCTAACACTTCAAACCTGACCCGCAAATGTGTGCCACACGATAGCGCGTACATCGTCGTACATTTTCACTGTAAATGTAGGACTGTTCGTCGTTGAGGAGCTCCATGGGATGTCTTCGAAGTCCATGATTAGTTAACCGCGGATAGGTAATTAAATAGCAATTAACCTTGTTTCAAAGTAAAATTACCGAATTACAATACGTGTACCTACTGTTCATTATGAAGACTGAGGAGTTCCGTTGTCCTTCTCCGAAGGTCTACAACAGATCTTTAAACGCAGCTTTTATCAGCATTAAAGTTATTTTAAATCAGAGTGCATTTCATGACAATTCGAATAAGCCCAAACACTTTTAGAATACATCGTCGTATTAAGGAGCTCCGCGGTGCCTAACTCCCGGCTTCATCAGCAGGTCACCTCGATGGTACCATTTTCATCAAAACCGTTCGTCCTAATCGCTTAACTATCTTATTAATCGAGATATCGTATCGGCACCCGTGAAAAAGTTATCAATGAGGCGTTCTAGTGATCATCTTCATCAAATCCACTTCACCAAAGATAGTTTTGTGCCGCAGAGACTGCAGAGGGCGGGGGCTGGCTGCGGCGCTGGTGGCGCGCGCTGCTGGCGGAGCTGCTGGCCACGGCGCTGCTGGTGTGGCTGGGCGTGGCCGCCATGATGCCGGTGCGCGGGCCCGGCTCCGTGGCGCTGGCGCACCCGGCCTGCGCCTTCGGCTTCGTGGTGGTGGGCAACGCCTGCGCCTTCGGGCCCGCGTCGGGCGCGCACATGAACCCGGCCGTGACGCTGGCCGCGCTGCTCTCGGGCCGCCTGGCCGCGCTGCCGGCGCTGGGCTACGCGCTGGCGCAGCTGCTGGGCGCGCTGCTGGGCTTCGGCGCGCTGCTGGCCACCACGCCGGCCGACGCGGCGGCCTCGCCGGCGGGCTGCACGCTGCCGGCGCCGCACGTCACGGCGCTGGGGGCCGCGCTGCTGGAGGCCGCGCTCACGGCCGTGCTGGTGCTGGCGTGCTGCGGCCTGTGGAGCGCGCACGACCCGCAGCGCCCCGACCCCGCCGCGCCCATCAAGCTGGGCCTGGTCGTCGCCGGCCTCGTTTATGCGGGGGTAACTAACGTCTTCGACGCTTCAGACAAATTTATTTTCCTAAGACTGGCAGACAGATTTCACACATTTTTAAGACTTCATAAATGAGTACTGGTGGTACCGACCTGTGTGCCCACATGCTCGACCGTACCTACGATACAGTACCTAGATAGTGCATAGAAAGAACTTTCTCGCCACTGAACGGTGTCTCCGGTTGCAGGGCCACGCGACGGGAGCCAGCATCAACCCGGCGCGGAGCTTCGCGCCTGCGCTGCTGCACGGCTACTGGGACTACCAGTGGGTTAGTCACCGCCATAGATATAGTAAAAAAGGAGATATGGCGTGGAGTTCAAAATGTATAGAAAACCGGTGAAGCCACAATTGCCCCTCCATAACGCTAATATTGCACACACAGTTCTGTCAAAACAATACTACGAACAAGTGCACACACGCGACATCGATAACTCAGTCATTTAAATATAAACCTTATTCCTTAAACCGCAGCGTACTTTTTCCGTATAATTTACTCACACTAAAACAATTATCATTGTGTGTTGTCGGGACTAGGGGGCGGAGCAATACTGCGGACCGGAGCAGCGGACGCACCATGCGACATTACGGCTTTCGAGGTTTCGTTATGTCAGTTTTACATTGCTTGTTTAGTCACTCAGTGACAGACTGAGGTGGTTGTAAAAGAGCAATGTATTTCATGCAAAAATAATACAGTCGGAGTAATATAAGAAAACAAAAATAAAGTAGTACAAGTGAAATATATTTTACGGATTGTTGTTTTTCGTGATTTTTAAGACAAAAATTGTAAAATACTTGTACTTAGCTGTGGTAACTGATGCCATGACTTCTGAAATTTTTGTTTTGGCTTCTATTTTTACAAGAAACCACTGAACAAGACGGCATAATCGTTTTTTTTAAGCGGTTTTATCACGATCGCGGTTGACAACACACTAACTCGCGGTGACGGTTATTTTTTCAATAGCTGAGCAAAACGCTCAGCACCACGTGGTCACCGACACGCCCCCTTGCCACTTCTCCTGCTTTTAATATTTCTGTGGTCACCGCACTATTCAATATTTCCATTCTAGAATATGGCTTGTTCACCGGTGCACGAGTATGAATAAGCTTCTGTGTATGAATAAAACTATATTACTTCAATGTTAAAATCCCTATCCCTATCCCGTTTGAGTGTAGTGTATAACGTGCGCAGGTGTACTGGGCGGGCCCGCTGGGCGGCGCGGCGCTGGGCGCGCTGCTGCACCGCTGGGTGCTGGCGCCGCGAGCGCCCGCGCGCGCGCCCGCCGGCCAGGACATCCCGCTCACCGACAAGCACGAAGTCTAGATACTCACCGAGCGTAACAAACTACATACGTCATAAATAAACAATTCTTATTATTTTTATTTGTCGTCTCTGGTTCTTATTTTAACTTTATTTAAAAACTTTCTACTACTTATTTGATAGATTTTTGATACTGCGCGAAATAGCCGCGCAGGTCGCAGGTCCACCGCCGAGGTGCCTGCGCTCGGACGCGTGTGCGTTCCTGGAGCTAAACTAAATCGAATTTGTTCTCCAGCTTCTGTAATAATTGTTGTTGTCTTTAAACGTTTTTGCTGCAGCAACGCTACCCCAGCAGAAAGCTGTTTTATAATGGGTAAGTTTACCTAATTAAATATTAGTAGGTATATAGGCTGACTGGTAATTAGTGTACGATATTTATACACATGATAACAAACAACTTACCTAAAAAAATATAAAAAAAACGGGTTGCACTCCGGGAGTGCCGGCAGAAGTGAAAACTTGATTATTAACGTTTAGGTACGTTTACGTTTACGTTTAACATACACGAACATTCGCGCAAGCGCCCTGCGCTGTCTAAACGAAACAGTAGGCCCAGGCATACATTTTTGCCGCGCCGTAGAGAGGGGATAGCTGTCTACTCTCCATCCGTCTACGCTTTTTCGATCAGGTCACGTGTCCTGACGCGCACGTGTCCTGACGCGAGTTTAAGATTTTATACCCATTACAGAAAAAGTGCTCAACGCCGCTAAAGAAGTTTTCACTTCAAAAATGAAAAAAATTATCTCCATCAGTGGTAATTTAACTTAGTTATACCTACCTTCTTTCAAACAAAACTAGGTAAGTACTTACTTAACTTTTAACATTTATTACTCTTTTTTTTTACGATCAAATCAACTGTACGTAACGCATGCACAGCTGATCCGAGCGAGGCCGGTCGATGACCCAAATTATATTTTTTTTTCGATAAGTTGTTAGTTATCGTGAGTGCAATCATGATGTGTATAAATATCGTACAGTCTGTTATAGCTGTTACCTAACCCACCTAACTGGCTCAATAAAGTTAGGCGAATTTGAACCTTCTGCAATTAAAAACAAACGAATTTGAACCCTCTGTCAATAACGTTAAGGTTTATTCAATTTGTATGAGTTCATCACACTAGCGCTGCTGGTCAGTGGGTCGTCTTAGGGGCGGATTTGTTGGAGTTGGAGTATACGCTTAGGGGCACTATGAACAGCAAAGAAACAAAAAAAAATTTTTTTTTGGTTGAAAAAAAAAAAATTTGGGACTTAGAAAATTTTTGATTTTTTTACGAAAAGTTTTTTCGGAAAAGTTCCAATTTTATTGCAGCATCTTATTAAGCTAGTCCATAGAAACAAATTAAGCTCTGAGAAGTATGGCCCTACGACGCACCGTTTCCGAGTTATGGGTCTTCGAAATTTTTAGTTTTTTATAAAACACTCTATATTTCCAAAATGGTAGGTCGGATGAAAATCTTTTCTGGAAAGAAATTGTTGCTCTAGTCGAGAACCATAAGATGGTGTAAAGAAACCCGCGGAAATTAGTAAAAAAAAAAATATGAAAAATTTTCTAAGTGTCGGATCGTCAGCTTGCGTATCTTTAGGGGCACGGGACTTAGTCAAATTTTCTAAAATTTTTTTTTTTACTAATTTTCGCGTGTTTCTTTACACTATCTCATGGTTCTCGACTAGAGCAACAATTTCTTTCCAGAAAAGATTTTCATCCGACCTACCATTTTGGAAATATAGAGTGTTTTATAAAAAACTAAAAATTTCGAAGACCCATAACTCGGAAACGGTGCGTCGTAGGGCCATACTTCTCAGAGCTTAATTTGTTTCTATGGACTAGCTTAATAAGATGCTGCAATAAAATTGGAACTTTTCCGAAAAAACTTTTCGTAAAAAAATCAAAAAATTTCTAAGTCCTAGCGCCCCTAAGGCTACACTCCAACCTAGATTTGGTCTCGTGGTCCGTGTATAAGGCTGAGACGAACGAATAACAACAGAAATGAAAAACAGTAATAATTTTTATCACGATTTTATTATATGATATGGTTAAATGTAAAATAATTACTGACAAAAATAATTACTTGTCATATTATAAAGTTAAACCATATAAAACAAGTCAGAATAAATATAAAATAAACTACTTGAGCTAGAACTTGATAAAAAAAGCAGTGTCTTCGTTTCAATACTGTCTATAAAATACCTATATTTCTATTTTTCAAGTAGGTAAAAAATTATGTAGTGAATCAACATGTTACATGTTTAGAAATATAATATTTCTGTTTCATAACAATAACATCACCACATTAACTGTCATACCTACTTATAAAATAAAAGTGAAAATAGCATTAAATACTTTGGTGTTTACCTACTTTATGGATTTTTTATAAGTATTTTTAATTTTTAATATGGTTATGATCGTAAAAAGGACCTGCTTATTCAATGTATGAAACACTTCCTTAGAATTTATGATAACAACAGTTTATTTAAAACACACACTGACACTTAAGTATTGTGGGCTGCTGACGTTAGTGCTGTCTGCACCATCTCTTGAGCAACATGGTCTTTCCAATTAAAATCTATATATTCTTGGGCAAAGCGGATTCTTGCTTGGCGATGAACAGCGGTTCATTGAATTTTACGTGCCGGCTTGTATTGTTTCAGTCCAGCAGCATGCATGAATATGTCTACTAACAATCCGTTCTAATACGGGAGTAAACATTACAGGTTTTGGTCACGATTTCACGAACGACCCTTATGAACATTTCCTGTTTCTTCAAAACGTCTTAACCACAATCTGACTGTATTTCTCTGAAACAAATAAATGAAACGGATGTCACTGTACGTTTAAGTATATAAAAAACAATTACACATCATTGTCGCAGCATAAGGAATACTTAGGTATAAAATTAGACAAACACACTTACTGCTATATTAAATCTCCAAGCAATCTCTCTGATGCCAACATTCTCCTTCAGCAAATAGATTATTTTTTGTATTTCAAATAATCACTCAATTGAGACATGATAATGAAACAATAGAATATATAAAAACATTGGAAAAAGAAGATTTTTGCAATTTACCAAGTTAAGGTAAGAAATTTTTGCGCGTAGTCACTGCATTGCGCGTAGACTGGCTTGAGATTTACTGTCACGGTTCATTTTTATTTTCCTACCCACATCCTTACTAACATTTGAATACCAGTTTTATAATGAATACGCAATTGTCTTTCAACTACCCACTTATCACAAGTTAGGCGAAAATATTAACAATTTAGATATTTTTGAAGTATGTGGCCGGTTCTTTGCAATAATGCAAGAAATATTTACTTAATCAATTCTAAATTGAAAGCAAAACAATATTCCTCAATGCAGGATTTGAACTCGCATCTCGTTCGTCTCAGCCTTATACACGGACCACGAGACCAAATCTACTTGAACTTTTTATTTAAAATAAGCAATTAGTAGTAATGACATTAAATTATATCACAATACTCTAATAAACTTTAAGTCATATGGCATAAAAATCAAAATTGCATAACAAGTTATAAGTATCCTAATGCTAACGATTTAAAGATCAAATTTGCGTATCTATAATATTATTGTGTTCGTTCATTAAGCAGCGCTAGTGTGATGAACTCATACAAATTGAATAAACCTTAAAGTTATTGACAGAGGGTTCAAATTCGTTTGTTTTTAATTGCAGAAGGTTCAAATTCGCCTAACTTTATTGAGCCAGTTAGGTGGGTTAGGTAACAGATATAACAGACTGTACACTAAATTTTAAATTCTCTCCTAACATCAGATTTTTTTAAATAATAAAATCTTTATTCTGTTATCCTCCATCGATAACAACAAATACCTGACTAATCATCACCCTAATTGACTAAAACTTCTTTTTGTCTCAATAAAATTTTATTATTAATATTATTTTAGGCCGGGCGCAAACGTCCGGTTCGCGATCAGGTTTCCGAATCAGGAGGCGTGTATGTACATGCACACACATGCATAAATTACACATACATTCATTTGTTTTTAGGGTTCCGTACCTCAAAAGGTAAAAACGGAACCCTTATAGGATCACTTTGTTGTCCGTCTGTCTGTCTGTCTGTCTGTCTGTCAAGACCTTTTTTCTCAGGAACGCGTGGAGGTATCAAGCTGAAATTCATATCAAATACTCAAGTCTATGGTCTCTTGGAGCTGTGAAAAAATCAAACTTCTAAGTCAACGCGATCAAAAGATACTCCCGTTTATGCCGCAAATTTTCGACACTCGCAAGGGAATCAAAACCTACAGGGTACTTCCCGTGAACTCAGAATCTTGAAATTTGGTATGAAGCAACGTCTTATAGCAGAGATATAGGAAAAATTGCGAAAAGTATAAATTTTTAGTTACATCATATAATAAAAATATTTTTAATAATTTTAAACTTACTACCCCTTTCCTCATGAACGCGTAGTGGTATTATATTGAAATTCATATCAAATACTCAAATCTATAATACCTTTAAGCTGTAACAAAATCAAACTTCTATGTCAACGCAATCAAAAGAAACAGGAATTAAAACCGCATATTTTGAAACTCGCCACTACTCGCAAGGGAATCAAAACCTACAGGGTACTTCCCGTGAACTCAGAATCTTGAAATTTGGTACGAAGCAACGTCTTATAACACAGATAAAGGAAAAATTGCGAAAAGCATAAATTTTTAGTTACATCATATAATAAAAATATTTTTAATAATTTTAAACTTATTACCCCTTTACTCATGAACGCGTAGTGGTATTATATTGAAATTCTTAACAAATACTCAAGTCTATAATATCTTTAAGCTGTAACAAAATCAAACTTCTACGTCAACGCAATCAAAAGATACAGCAATTAAAGCCGCATATTTTGAAACTCGCAACTACTCGCAAGGGAATCAAAACCTAAAGGATACTTCCAGACGACCTGGAATCTTGAAATTTGGCATGAAGCAACGTTATAAAGTACACATATAGGAAAAATTCCGAAAATCTTAAATTTTTAGTTACATCACATTATAAAATTTTACACAATTCCCCATAAAAGAATTTCGTACCTTAGCCAATCTAAACCGAGATTGATCCAAATTGTGCCTATTTCTAGTATTAAAATTATGTCTATCACTTCTCTTCTTAAAGAGATGAAGATTTTTCCGAACATACATAATGTTTTCATATATGTATTGACAAGGTACCGTCAGCTTTCCACATTGTTATGTTATGGATTTCATTTAGCAATAAAAATACCATAACTTTTACTTAAATACCTACAGGTTTGTACGGAACCCTCGGTGCGCGAGTCTGACTCGCACTTGGCCGGTTTTTTTACATGTGTGTGTAATTTATGCATGTGTGTGTATGTACATACACGCCTCCTGATTCGGAAACGTGAATCTGAAACCGGACGTCTGCGGCCCGCTTTTAAAGGGGCAAAAGGTTTCTTAAAAAAACCCTGCGTTGATCATTGATATAATATCAAATGTGAAATTCATGGTTACTCGTTCACTCATTGTAGTGAGAGATAGTAGCGTCAGGCGGATGTGTAAAAGATAGACCTCATCTTTTAGTCGACTGCCCGGAAGCCAGAATGGAGATAGCTTTAGTCAGCGACAAAAAATGATTAGTTCACACTAATGATTAACATTAATGATGACTACTTTAAATAGTCGCCAATTACGATACATGGCTTTTTAGCATTTAAGGGCAGAGCAGCGCCGTAAACTCTCCGCAGCAGTCGGTGACCTCTCGCTCACTAACATCATACTCTCGAAGTCTCGATGGTCCGGAACGAGAGTGCGACCGGTTTTAGCGAGCACGGAGCAAGTCATGCACGCAAAAGAGGCGGCAGAGAGGGAGAGGGAAGCAACTGCCTCGCTCTCCTCTAGGAGAAGACGCACCGGGCCACAGTGTTCCAAAAACCCCTCGGACCGGACATTTTTAACTGATCCCGCAGATTGACGTAGTTAGTTATACTGAGCAATTGTCTAGAAGTAACCCCTATTCGAATGTGGATAGTTTTCGAGAAAAAAATACTTAAAGTTCGCCGTTCCGGAGGGACCGAAAAATGAAAAATATTTTGTATTTACTTTGTTATTGTTTTTTTTTACAACTATTTATTTTTAGTATGATGTGCCATTCAATTATGAGCTCTTAAGGCTTTAAATAAAATAAAAATTGGTAACAGTTTAGAAGATTTAAAAAAAAAACCGATTTTTGATTTTGATTTTTTTTTTCGAAAAGCACGCAGTTTTCGCACGAACTATTTTATGCTGATAATACTTCAGCTTTATAACTACCTATGAAAAAAAAAGCAGCTCAGGATCTAGTGGATACTTTAAGATATTTGCGATTTTAACTTTTTATGAAAGTGCCTGCAATACTGGTCATAGCAAAGTTGCTTTGATAATTTTGCTTTACAGTTACTGAATACAAATCGCTTAGATATGTACTTTTTAATCGTGAAGAAGAGGAAAAAATTCTGGCTTCGTTATTTTGGTCAATATTTTGCTTTATTCATTAGACCAAGTTATAGACGTACTATACCAGGCAGGTATAGACGTAATATTTTTTAGTGGACTGCAATAGACTGATATGGAGAGATAGATTTTGACAGTTTAAACAAAATCCAATTCAGAAACTGTAAAGCAAAATTTTCAATGCAACTTTGCTATGACCAATACTGCAGGCACTATTATAAAAAGTTAAAATCGCAAATATCTTAAAGTATCCACTAGATCCTGAGCTGCTTTTTTTTTCATAGGTAGTTATAAAGCTGAAGTATTATCAGCATAAAATAGTTCGTGCGGAAACTGCGTGCTTTTCGAAAAAAAAAATCAAAATCAAAAATCGTTTTTTTTTTTAAATCTTCTAAACTGTTACCAATTTTTATTTTATTAAAAGCCTTAAGAGCTCATAATTGAATGGCACATCATACTAAAAATAAATAGTTGTAAAAAAACAATAACAAAGTAAATACAAAATATTTTTCATTTTTCGGTCCCTCCGGAACGGCGAACTTTAAGTATTTTTTTCTCGAAAACTATCCACATTTGAATAGGGGTTACTTCTAGACAATTGCTCAGTATAACTAAGTACGTCAATCTGCGGGGTCAGTTAAAAATGTCCGGTCCGAGGGGTTTTTGGAACACTGTGCGGGCGCTAAATGACCACCGGCCTTCACGAGTAGCCGGCCTGCGGATGGTCGACCTGATCAGATGCAGGCCCGTGTAGGCGCGTGGTCGTAATGCGCGACTGCTGAGCATGAGGTCTTGGGTTCGATCCCCAGGTCGGGCAAGTGTAATTGGATTTTACCATCAGGAATTTCTTAGTAACAGCCTCGGAGTCTGGATTTGTACCCGGTTGATGGCAATAGGCTCGCCCGCATGGGACTCAAACATAACTGTCGAAATGTGGGTGTGCTAATGGGTACACCTCTGCCTAACCCTTCGGGGATCAAGCTTTTAAACGGTTTTTAATCAACTGGTAGTAAAAAGCTTTTTAATACCGGGTAATATTTTTGAAATTTTTGTAATTACTTTGGGGTTATTTCCACACTTTTTTTATAATGACTGGAATGCATTTTTTCAAGCATCGTTTTTCTCTTTGTGATTAGACAGATGGTTTGTTATTGTTCAATAATTTGAAGGATTTTATACATAAAAAGCTGAGGTTAGTATTAAAACAACTGTAGATACATTTTAAAACTATTATTAATTAGTCTATTCTACAGTAATACAAATATCATAATTATAACAACTCTTATTTTAAAAAAGACGGCCCATTTGTAATTTTGGAGGCGGGTGTCATACTAGTATGTTCTAAGATGGCGCAAAATAATTAAAGAACAAAATAATACCTTTATTTACAATTCCTATAGTCGCCGAACAGCGGAGAACTTAACTAGAGGACATTACCAGAAAATCAATGCAAATGAAGTCAGCGTCGGGCGCGGTCATGATGGCATCTGCTCGGCAGCGAAGACGACACTCGCTCGGCGCTCGGCTCATCATAACCGCTTCAGCACGCGACGCGCCTTGTCCGGGGCCCCCGCGCGCCGCTCGCGCTTGGCCTGCGGCTCGGCCGCGCCCGACGCCTCGGGCCCGCCCTCCTGCAACAGTCACCGCTCAGTCAGTGCCGACCTCACCCTCTCCCTCTCGTGCGCGTCGCGCGGCACTCACCCGGCGGCGCAGGGGCGCGGGCGCGGGCACGCGCGCGTGGATGTCGGTGAGCAGCTTGGCGCGCGCGAAGTAGTCGTCGTAGCGGTCCCGCAGCAGCGCGGCCGCCTCGGCGTTGAGCGCGGACTCGGCGTTGGGCGCGATGAGCAGGCACTTGACGGCCAGCAGCGCGTGCTCCAGGCCCAGCTCGGGCCGCCAGTCGCGCTTCAGCGTGTTGACGCACACCTCGCCCGAGTCCGGCGCCACGTTGGGGTGGAACAGCTTGGTGAGGAAGAAGGCGCGCGGCGGCGCGGCCGGGAACTCCCGGCCCAGCACCAGCCGCACGCGGAACGTGCCGCCGAAGTACGGCGTGCCAGCTGTCGACACATCCACATGTATATTGAATACTAGTTTGGAAACAATTGCACAACAACTAAAACATTTCATTGGTCTAGTCAGGCAGATCCCTAGTTATTTAACATGATGCTGAGAAATTTTGTCAATACAACTTACAACAGATTACATTAGTTTACATAGTTCAGCCGTCAGTTTTGAACGCCAGAGTATAAACATATCCCCATACCCTCAGGGGTACGGGGATACGTTTATACTCTTATATTTGACAGAAAAAGTGGCCTGGTGTCAGCACTAGGCCACTTTTTCTGTCAAATGAGCTTCATAAAAAATAGGGATTCCAAAACTTGATTATATAGTTTATTTCATAATATGGTGCGACATGTATTTTGTCATATATTTGTGACGTTGGCGTTCAGGGTAAGATTTCGTTTGTCACATATTATATGTGACAATGGCGTTCAAAAGGTTAAGTTAAGTTTCATAAGAAAAAGAAACATAATTAAAGAAACATTTTAACTATTTCTTTAAAAAGTTGTTGCAATAATTGAGCTAGGGCATACCAACCAAATGGGCTACGTTGGTTTAAATCTGACCGAAGAAGTGAGTACCGCTGGAGCGCTTGGGGAGCACTTCATTTTAGCTGGGACCAATTATTTGGCTACCGCACATCCCAAAAACATATGATCAGCACATGTCAATTAGTATTTTCAGGAAATCAATATATTGCTATATTGGCTATATTGGGGGATCAATAAAATTAAATACTCCCATGCTAAATAAAAATTGGCTTCAATCACATTTATATGGTAGAGTCTAGCAGGCCTAGCAGTTCCTAATATGGCTAATGTTATGAGGTCCTCAAACAATAGCTACTATAATACTTGACAATGAGGATCAAAGTTGAATATTGTAATCAGGGGATTGTTTGAAATGTTGTAATCAGAACCAGGACAGAGTTGGTATGGGACAGTGGGGTCACCAATTTGGTAGGTCCGATGTGCTGGAACGTACCGGGGCCCTCCATAGTCGCCACCACGTCCGTGAGATCGTCGTCGCGTAGCAGCAGCTTAATGCCGGCGGGCGGGCTGGCCGCCAGGCGCCGCAGCTCGCGCGCCACGCCGCGCAGCGTCTGCGGGCACACGTTCTCCACGTTGGACATGTCGCCGTCTCTGCCGCCCCGACTGACTGCCGCAACAGCGCCGCGCGCCAGTCGCCCCGCGAGCCTATAGCTGAGCCGAGCTGCTCTGCGGCGCTCAAGCCAAGCTCTTGTACTTCTCGTACATCATAGTTCTACACTTGGACGCTCTATTTCAAGGTGGCTACGCTCCTGAATCATAAAGTATAACGATAAACACAACTTTTGTTCGGAATTATATTTTAAAGTATTAACACAAACTTCAAATTGATCAGAATTCTAGAGTAGCGTAAAAAACACAACCAAATTCACAAATACATAACGATTAACGAATTCGACGAAAATTCAATTCAATTCAATTGATATCAATGTAGGTAGAGATGTCACTACAACAAAAACATACTACTCCACAACAGAGACAACCTTTCTTTTTTTGTCTATGGCCGTGGACGCCCGAGACAGCCCGGACCTACGTCTTTATAATCGACTAAGTATCGGCGGTATTTCCATTTCTATTGACCGGCAACGGCACTGCACGACATCGGTCTAAGCAATTTGTATCATATCATAATATACATAAATACAATATACTTACTTTAATAAACGCAGTCAATACCACCAATGTTTAATTTCTATTTGGCATGAGCAAAGTGTGTTATAGGATATTGGTTATTTCTTAGGTGGCTGTTTATATAACTGGCATTCATCATGATCTTCATATCAGCTTAACGACATTATTTACCCGGTGCTCATCTAGCGCCTAGCGCCCTTGACCCTTGTGTTCAAAAGCATGACTGTTTGAACACCCGGCTTTACTTGAGATGAGTCTAGTAGTTTTTGGTTCGTGATCGGCACAATTCTCCGAATGCAGCACAGGGACACCACTCAATTTACAGCGGCGACGAATAATACATACATGCTGATGCAGGTTACATAATTTTTTTACATCCACTTTATTTTTGTCGTAAACTGCCATAGAGCAACACGGGCCACCTGACGGAAGACTGCACTGCAATTTTGAGGTTCCAACAATGTATTTATTTTCACTTTACCCATCTGGCAACTCTGTCCTTAATCCTGCTGCTTGATGTACAGTCGATGAGTCGATGTTTTGGAGAATCAAGTCGATCGTTTCGAGTCGACTACTCGAAACGGTTTATACGGTATTCGGATCATGACTCGATTCCACAATTCGAGCCAAGTACTCGAGTTCTATGTTTGGTATTCGAATGTTGGCTCGAGTCAGTTTGACTGCCATTATAGAATCGAGTCATCGAGTACGCACGATTACAATACGATCGATTTGGACTCGCCTACTCGATTATCAATTTGGTTTTCGAGGAGGCGAGTCCAAAGCAAGAATCGAGTCTGACTCAAGTCAAGCCGCTCGGCACATCGCTATGTCCGACTCCTTCTGACTTCATCTGTCAAGTGTCAAAAGTCAAGTCATCAAGTGTAAAAAAAAAAGTAGATAGGTATTAATGACCCCTGTGGTAGGTACCTATTTGTACTTGTTATTATAGAATATTTAGAATAAAGAATAATATACTTTATGTAAGTTGAAAACAGTCTTGAAGTAATACTAACAATATTTTGGAACTTTGAATAAAACAAAGTAAGATTGGTTTGTGTTTGTACTTTGTAGGGGTAAATGAACAATAAACCGAGGCATGTCGTAGTTATGCATCAGACAAGGATATAAAAGGTCACAGGTTTGCTTGAACAAAATCTAAAGCAGGTAGGTAAGCATGGACGTGTAACAAACGGGTAACAAGAGAAACAAACATAATTATGAATTGTTATTACAGCCACATGTTCAAAAGTGATAGATAGAGCTACTTGGTCAAAACTAATCATTATTAATACAAGGTTGAAATCCGCCCCTAAGATGACCCACTGACCGGTTGTGCTCTAAAATTCTGAAATTCTTTAATCAATGTACACTGTACATGTACTAAGTAATACTTACACCATTATAATGTTGTTTATTGTAAGATCCTGTGTGCAATCAGCTATCAGGCAAGCCTATCATTACATAGTGATGGTCTTCTGTTCACAGTGTTTTGTTGTTCATCTGAATGGTCTTGTTGACTTGCATTGGGCAGAGATCGCTTACTCTGAAACAAACCTTTTGACAAAAAACTACAATAGACTGATTACCATAGGACCTATTTGTCATACAAGGTACAGGTTTATCAACTGTCTGCCCAGTGGCATCCATTGTTTAGCATATTATATTTATTTACATACTCTATCACTTATCCACTAAAAATGCAGGTGTAATGAACAGCACATTTGTTAGGATTATGGTCACTTGCAGAAGTGCAGCACTTACATATTATTAAAACATTCTGAATTCTAAAAGTTACAACATATTCGAATGTATGTACACATAGTGACATGACAAAAATATACAGTAGAATTCAGAAGTAACAACTACATTCATAACGTCCAACCGCTTATAGAGATGAAAATGCAAACTTTTGTTTGGTTTCATATAGACATAGGTACTATGAAAACATATCCATATAATACAACCTCTGGTTTAAGCGGCCAATAACATTAAAAACTGCCATAGCTTCTTTCCGCCTGTTTAACGGATAGCGTACATCACTGCCTCAAGCTTCTATATATTTTTGGGTTACATTTAAAAAAAAGTTGTTACTTTTTCGTTATTATTACCTAACAACTTTAATTTGACCATTTTTTATTTATTTAATTACATTAGGAAACCATTAAAAAAAAAATACAAATAAAATATTATTTATCAAAAAATGGGCGAGAAATGGTTTGCAAATTTTGATGGTCAACTTACCTTCTACAAACAGTGCAAGTTGAATAAAAGCTTGTAGCAAACAGTGCAAGCTAATTAAAGCTTGTAATAAGAAGTTGCAAGTATATATCAATAAAATATATGCACATGTTGAATTGATACCCTCCTCCTTTTTGTTGGTTAAGCAAAACATCAACACAGTGGGAATGGTAGCTTGAAAAACCAATAAATTAATAGTTCCACTATCCTTGCTTTTGCAGATAGCTCATTGGTGGTTATGGAGAAGAATTCAAAAAGCAGTGCATAACATTCACATACATGTAGACATTTTTAAGTACATTCAATCAAAATGGTGAAACATAAGGAGTCTGAGTCCGAGTCGGAAGGAGCGTCCCACGCGGACGAGCCGCGCTTCCGCGTCCGCGTGTGCATGAAGCAGTTCTACGGCGACAGCGACGTGCGCGCGCGCGCCTACGTGTGCGTGTCGCCGCGTCGCCGCGTGCGCTGGCTGCAGCGCCGCCTGCGCCGCCTGTTCGCTCTGCCGCGCGTGTGCCTGCGCAGTCGCGGCCACCTGCTGCCCCCGCAGGAGCCGCTCGCGCTGCTGCAGCCCGACGACCCCGTCGAGTGGGTACCCGCACTAGGCGCCAATCTCCCGCGGCGGCACGTCTTAATGTAAACCCTGCCTTGCAGGGTGCTTCCTGTGGACGCAGAGCGCGACGAGACCGCGGCCGCCCGAGACGTCGTGGATTCTGTAGACGATGTGATGGTGACCACCGTGGCAGAGGTCGAGCGCTCGCCGTCGCCCGTTTATCCGGATAATCTCACAGAAACTAAGCGGCAGGCTCTTCTGATGCTGGAGCAAATCTGCGCCGAGTCCGTGGCGGAGTGTGCCGCGGAGGGCGCGCTGCGGCCCCGTCGCCGGCGAGTGCGGCGCCGCCGACGCGTGCCGCCGGCCGACAGCGCGGCCGCGGACGCGGACCACCCGCCGGCCGACAGCGCGGCCGCGGATGCGGACGACGAGCCGGCGCCGGCGCCTGGAGACAGCGAGTCACTCGTGCTCCGAGGACCGACAGTCGTGGCGATGGTGCTTCGCAATGACTTGCAGCCGCGTGCTCCACGCGTCGTGCACCCGTTGACTGATAGTATGACCCCGACTATCCTCGATATACCACCTACCGAGATCATAATGGGTTCATCGAATTAAAATGTAGTTTTGTTATTAAATGGCTTTCACAGTAACAAACGTGTTTATATTCTATTAATTGTGAATGAACTAAGTGAAATCAAAGTCATGAAACACATTTTTTACATAATCGACATGTTGATGATGATGATGATAATTTATCTATTTAAAAAATTAAAATAAAAAAAAGTTTTTAAAAACAAGCTTTTATTACTTACCTACCTGTTATTAAAAAACAAAAAAAATCAAAATAATTTAATTTAGATATGAAATAGTCTGGTAAGAAACAGTCCCAATTTTTTTAATAAAAGCGTGTTACACTAAGACGTTACGAGAAATCAAGAAGGTGTAACACGCTTTTATTAAAAAAATTGGGACTGTTTCTTACCAGACTACCTATGTCTTATCTAAATTAAATTATTTTGTTTTTTTTTGTGTTTTTTAATAACAGGTAAGTAATAAAAGCTTGTTTTTAAAAACTTTTTTTTTATTTTAATTTTATTTTTAACTTTTTAGTATTTATGATGCAGAATAAACTACGGCTTAGTTCGTATTATAAATTTTAATAACTTACATCTATTTTATTTTAAGGACTTTTAACTTATGGTAAAATAATGTTCAAAATAGTTTTCAACGAACTTATTTTCCCTTTAATGGAGTTACATATGGATATTATCTAGGACCAGAATACTCGTCAAGACAAATCAAACGAGCCCAAACTCGACGGAGTTGAGTCGTTTTATTATGGAGTTCCTATGGCCACCTTCCAGGTCCATCATAAGACCCTGGGTACCATCTAAGACCAAAGTACCTACTCGTCAAAACGAATCAAATGAGCCCAAACTCAACGGGGTTGTGTCGTTGTATTACGGAGTTCCTATGGCCACCTTCCAGCTCCATCATCAGACCCTGGGTACCATCTAGGACCAAAGTACTCGTCAAAACGAATCAAACGAGCCCAAACTCGACGGGGTTGTGTCGTTTTATTACGGAGTTCCTATGGCCACCTTCCAGCTCCATCATCAGACCCTGGGTACCGTCTAGGACCAAAGTACTCGTCAAAACTAATCAAACAAGCCCAAACTCGACGGGGTTGTGTCGTTTTATTACGGAGTTCCTATGGCCACCTTCCAGCTCCATCATCAGACCCTGGGTACCATCTAGTATCAAAGTACTCGTCAAGACGAATCAAATGAGGCCAAACTCGATGGGGTAGTGTCGTTTTAATACCGGGTTCCTATGGCCACCTTCGAGCTCCATCATCAGATCAGCTCCATGTCATAATAATATTAAAATGTTCCCCGATGACGACATGCATGCAAAATTTCAGCTCAATCGGAACTCGGGAAGTGGATCAAATTTAGCTTTCAAGTTGTGATGACACAAACAAACACAAGTGAAGCTAAAAATAAAAGCTTGTAAAAAGCGAAAGGTTATTACGAAATGTCGAAAACCGTTGGTAGTTACATAAAATAGTTGGTTTAAATCGATATATAATAATATGATGTCGATATCGATAAAAAGGTAGACGTCAATAATTATATCGGAATTCAGTAAAATATCGATGTTGATAAATTACTTATAACATTTTGGGGGTCGTGTCACCGGGTGCTAGCGTGCCTTTGCTGTGCAATAGTACGCGGCCTATGTGGGTACATAGGCCTAGGCAGTGCTCACTTGGGGGTCCAAGTGAGCACTGCCTCGTCTGGTCGTGGAAGGTTTCGGAGTCACGAAAATCAGTCTGATTATAGGTTAGGAATGTCCACGTTTATTTCACAAGGAACCCGTAATGACAACCTTCCGATCGTACCAGTGCGCAGTAACTGCTCGTCCGTTCATTCGTCTCACTCGCGTACATTTTTGCTTATCTTGCGTTCAACCTTTTGCGCTTACATTCTGTCCCTACAACATGATATCGATATTAAATTATTATAAAGTATCGATATCGGTGAAAACGTACGTCAATATCGGCCCCTCAGTAAAATATCGATACCGAATTTTTTTTTTTTTTTTTTTTTATTAAAAAAAAACCAGCCGTCAATATGGTTACTCAGTAAAATATCGATATAGATTGTTAGGTTCGCTACGCTCAGGTTAGGTTGCTCAGGTTAGGTTAGGTTAGGTTAGGTTTACGTGGGGGTCGTGCGATCGATGGCCCTGTATGGGGCCCCGATATGGGCGGCGGACCTGACGGCCGGCAGTATCGCCGTTCTGCGCAAACCGCAGAGGGCGATGGCCGTCAGAGCCATAAGGGGTTATCGCACGATTTCCTACGAGGCGGCCTGTGTACTGGCTGGATCCCCGCCCTGGGACCTGGAGGCGAAGGTACTCGCGTCACTGTATCGGTGGCGCGAGGAAGCGCGGGCGCGAGGCCAGCGGCCGATGCAGCGCGAGTTTGAGATGCGTCGGTCGCAGCTTCGCGAGGTCCTGGTGGCGGAATGGCGGGACAGGCTGTCTAGCCCTACCGCCGGCCTCATCACCATCGAGGCAATCCGGCCGGTGCTGGCGGACTGGCTCGGCAGAAGGCACGGCTCCCTGACGTTTCGGGCGACGCAGGTGCTCTCGGGGCATGGCTGCTTCGGGAAGTACCTGTGTCGCATAAACAGGGAGCCGGACGCTCGGTGTCACCAATGCGTGGACTGCCGGGAGGACACGGCGCGGCATACGCTGTCAGAATGTACGGCTTGGGAGGAGCCGCGTCGTGTCCTCATCTCTGAAGTAGGCAGTGACCTGTCGCTGCCGACCGTCGTCGCTTCGATGGTTAGCGGCGAGGGGTCCTGGGACGCGGTGGTCTCCTTCTGCGAAACCGTTATTTCGCAGAAGGAGGCTGCGGAAAGGGAGAGAGAGATTACGACCTCTCTCCCGGCCCGCAGCAGGCGCACCGGGCGTCGGCGGAGGGCGGACAACGCCCTCTTCCGGCCCCCCTAAATGGGTCCAGGGGCGGCGGACTTGGGGTCGTCCGTCGCCCCCCATTCATCCGGACCCGAGGTGGCGGCGCGTAGTGTTCCACGCGCGCCCCTCTTTGACGTCGCGGGGGGAGTTAAACACCTCACTCCCCCCCCCTGACCAGATGAGGCCCGCAGAGGCGGGCCGGCACCAGTTGGGGATCGCGGAAGGCGCGTACGTTCCCGTGATCCCTGGCGTAAGTGTGAGAAGAGAACACTGGGGTGGTTTTTAGTCAGTAAGAGTCTGACAGACCCCTCCGCCCTCCCCAGGGCGGTGGACATCCATGAGGATTTTCCACCCCGGCAACAAAAAAAAAAAAAAAGGTTAGGTTAGGTTAGGTTAGGTTAGGTTAGGTTAGGTTAGGTTAGGTTAGGTTGGGGTGCTGTTGGTGGTGGCACTGGGGTTCATTGTATTGATATTTAGTGTCACCATCAGCAATGGTCATATACCTCCTCGAGTGCCTGGCGACTACTCGTCCTTTTCGGATACGTTCGTGGGGAAGGGTAGAAGCTGGGTCGGTGCACCCTGGGCACTGGCAATAATGTCCTCCTGATGGGGGGCATTGTTGCTAGTGGCGAAATATGACCAAGGGGCAGTGTTAGGGCAATATCAACCACTCTGCCAGGGCTCAGGATCTCCTTTTCCAGAGCATGGCGGAGTGGTCGATTCACGTGGCCGTGGTCGCCGAGCCGTATTATGTCCCCCCCCGAGATAACTGGGCGGGTGACCTTGACGACTCGGTGGCCATCATCGGCGGGGCTCTAGGCGATCCGTCCCGGGGTCGCGGCTGGGTGGCCGCCCTCGTGGACGGTATTTTCATTGTTGGGGCATATTTCTCGCCCAACAAGAGCCTCGCCGACTTCGAGAGCTTCCTTGTCGAGTTGGGTGCCGTCGTGAACCGGCACCACCCTCGCCCCGTGCTGTTGCTCGGGGATCTCAACGCCAAGTCTGCGGCGTGGGGATCCCCGGTCACCGATGCCAGAGGTGAGGTTCTGGAGGAGTGGGCGGTCACGACTGGCTTGACCGTCCTGAATCGGGGCACGGTTTACACGTGCGTGCGGCAGCGGGGAGGTTCCATAGTGGACGTGTCGTTCGCTAGCCCCGCTGTCGCGAGCCGTGTCCGCGACTGGCGTGTCGCCGCGGAGGTGGAGACGTTGTCGGATCACAGATATATCCGTTTCGACGTCTCCACCCAGACCGCCGGCGGGCGCGGTCCATCGGCCCCGCGGACGGACGGTCCGCGCTGGGCGCGCACGCGCATCGACAAGGAGCTGCTCGAGGAGGCCGCTATTGTGCAGGCCTGGATCCGGGAGCCGGCAACGACCGGACCCGTCGACGTCGAAGGGGAGGCGCAGTGGTTCCGCGGGGCGATGACGCAAATTTCTGACGCGTCCATGCCCCGGGTCCACTCACAGTCAGGAAGGCGCCAGGTGTACTGGTGGTCCGCCGAGATAGCGCAGATGCGCGTCTCGTGCGTGGCGGTCAGGCGCCGGTACACCAGATACCGGCGAAGACGTCGTCGGGTCCCTGAAGAGGAGGCCGCGCTGTATGAGGTGTACCGCGCGGCGAAGGAGGCTCTGTGGCTGGCCATCGGCGAGGCGAGGACGCGAGCCAGGGAGGAGATGTTGGAGACGCTAGACGCGAATCCGTGGGGGCGTCCTTACCGTTGGGTACGAGGTAAACTCGGACCACGGGCGCCCCCGCTTACGGAAAGTCTCCAACCCGAGCTGCTGGAGGAAGTAGTCGCAGCCCTATTTCCGGCACGCGCAGAGCACATTCCGCCGCCGATGGCTTTGCCTACAGCCGCAGAGCCTGATGAAGAAGAAGAGAATGCGAGCGTCCCAGAGGTGACACAGGCAGAGTTGGGGGCGGCCGTGATGCGGCTCCGGGCGAAGAACACAGCCCCGGGGCCTGATGGGATTCACGGCTGCGTGTTGGCCCTCGCTCTGAAGGAGCTTGAGCCCCATCTGAGAGGACTCTACTCAGCGTGCCTTGAGCGGGGCCAGTTTCCCACTCAGTGGAAATCTGGTCGTCTGGTCCTGCTCAGGAAGGCGGGGCGCCCTGCGGACTCACCGTCCGCGTACCGGCCCATAGTGCTGCTGGACGAGGCGGGTAAGCTGCTCGAGCGGATTATAGCTGCCCGCCTCAACAGACACTTGTGCGGAGAGGGGCCGGACCTGGCCGATTGTCAGTACGGGTTTCGGCACGGGCGCTCCACAATCTCGGCGATATCGCGAGTGAGAGTCCTGGCGGAGGAAGCGGTGTCTCGGGGCGGGGCGATGTTGGCGGTGTCCTTGGACATCTCCAACGCCTTCAACGCCCTGCCTTGGAGTTGTATTCGGGAGGCACTGCGCTATCATAAGGTGCCTCCCTACCTCCGCCGCATAGTTGGGGCTTACTTGTCCGAAAGGTGTGTCACCTATCTGGGACGTGATGGCTTTCACCAGCGCCGCATGTCGTGCGGTGTTCCGCAGGGTTCGGTCCTGGGCCCGCTCCTGTGGAACATCGGGTACGACTGGGTGCTGAGAGGTGAGCTCCAGCCGGGAGTGGACCTGACGTGTTACGCGGACGACACGCTGGTCACTGCCCGGGGGAGCTCGCATAGGGAGGCAGCGTTGCTAGCGACGGCGGCGGTCTCACAGGTGGTGAGCCGCATACGGCGTCTGGGGCTGGAGGTAGCCCTCAACAAGTCGGAGGCCATGGTTTTTCATGGTCCCCGACGGGCGCCGCCAGCCGGATCACACATCGTGGTAGGGGGGGCCCGTATTGCTGTCGAGTCCACCATGAAGTACTTGGGATTGGTGCTCGACAGCCGATGGGATTTCGGCCCCCACTTCCGGCGGCTGGCGCCCAAGTTGTTGGGCGCGGCTGGGGCGCTGTCAACGCTGCTTCCCAATCTGGGGGGCCCGAGCACCGCCACTAGGCGGTTATACGTGGGGATCGTGCGATCGATGGCCCTGTATGGGGCACCGATCTGGGCGGCTGACCTGACGGCCAGCACCATCACTGTTCTGCGGAAGCCGCAGAGGGCGATGGCCGTCAGAGTCATAAGGGGATATCGCACGATCTCCTACGAGGCGGCTTGTGCACTGGCCGGATCCCCGCCATGGGACCTGGAGGCAAAAGTACTCGCGTCACTGCACCGGTGGCGCGAGGAAGCGCGGATGCGCGGCGAGCGACCGATGCAGCAGCACATTGAGATGCGTCGGTCGCAGCTCCGCGAGGTCCTAGTGGCGGAATGGCGGGACAGGCTCTCACGCCCTACCGCCGGCCTCGCCACAATCGAGGCGATCCGACCAGTGCTCGATCTCTGGCTCGGGAGAAGGCACGGCTCCCTGACGTTTCGGGCGACGCAGGTACTCTCGGGGCACGGTTGCTTCGGGAGGTTCCTGTGTCGCATTAACAGGGAGCCGGACGCCCGGTGTCACCATTGCGTCGACTGCCGGGAGGACACGGCGCGGCATACACTCGTAGAGTGTGCAGCTTGGGAGGAGCCGCGCCGTGCCCTCGTCAACGTTGTAGGCAGCGACCTGTCGCTGCCGGCCGTGGTCAGTTCGATGGTCGGCAGCGAAGAGTCCTGGGACGCGATGGTCTCCTTCTGCGAAACAGTTATCGCGCGGAAGGAGGCTGCGGAAAGGGAGAGGGAGATCTCTACCTCCCTCCCGACCCGCAGCAGGCGCACCGGGCGTCGGAGGAGGGCTTATGCCGACCTCCTCCGGCCCCCCTAAATGGGTCCAGGGGCGGCAGACTCGGGGACGTCTGTCGCCCCCCATTCAACTGGACCCGAGGTGGCGGCGCGTAGTGTTCCCGCGCGCCCCTCTATGACGTCGCGGGGGGAGTCAAACGCCTCACTCCCCCCTCTGACCTGAGGTGGCCCGCAGTGGCGGGCCGGCACCAGCCGTGGATAGCGGAAAGAAAGTGGTTTCCCGCAATCCACGGCTTATGTGTGAGAAGGAACACCGGGGTGGTTTTTAGTCAGTAAGAGTCTGACAGACCCCTTCGCTCTCCCCGGAGCGGAGGACATCCATGAGGATTTTCCACCCCGGAACAAAAAAAAAAAAAAAAAAAAGGTTAGGTTAGGTTAGGTTGGGGTGCTGTTGGTGGTGGCACTGGGGTTCATTGTATTGATATTTAGTGTCACCATCAGCAATGGTCATATACCTCCTCGAGTGCCTGGCGACTACTCGTCCTTTTCGGATACGTTCGTGGGGAAGGGTAGAAGCTGGGTCGGTGCACCCTGGGCACTGGCAATAATGTCCTCCTGATGGGGGGCATTGTTGCTAGTGGCGAAATATGACCAAGGGGCAGTGTTTTCCTGCGTGTCTCCCCGATGACAACATCGGGGTAACACGTAGAAAAATGGGAAGTGCGAGTGATTCACCACTGAACTGTCTGCGTTTCAGGGGGTGCAGTGGTGGAAATTCGAGTGGTTTGCGGGGTCTTGCAGGGCTCTGCAGGTTTGATATAATAAAAATATATATATATATATATATAAAAAGACGTAAGGCAGGGAGGAATAGGGACCTCACCCTTTAAAGGAAACTATGGATAAAGACTTTTGCGAAAAACGTCCCCAGGTGGGTCCCGACTGCTCAGCGGTCGGGGAATCCCACTCCGCTTCTGCGGGCTGCCCTTCGTACTCTGGGGTGGGCAACAAACGTCTTACATCTGTCAATTCAGATACCAACGACAACCATAAGCGCGATAACCGGACACCGATGAAATTACCACACGATGACCATGAACCCTCCGGCTCTAAGCCGATAGAGGAGATGATGGTGCAGTGCGCACCAGGGGAAAGGCTGCCATTAGTGCGGATGACTGCTGTCCGACCCTCCGTTTCCCGGAGGCGTGACGGTCATAAAAGGCAACGGGATGCAGCAGCAAATGAGGAGCTGTCGCCGCCTTCGAAAGTACCCTTGAAGGCGACGACTGCGCGAGGGGGGGGTCCCTCGCGTGATAGGAAAGGTCGGTTTATTCGACCTAGCACACCGCATGGCTCCAGTGCTCCATGCACTGAAGACAGTGAGTCTGACTGTCAGAGCGTGCCGCCGACGTGCCAAACGTGCACCGAAGCGAGTGGAGAGGAAGAAATGGATGTGCAAGTAAGTACTCAGATCACTTCTTCCTCTGCAATTGGAGAGAGCTCTGTTGGCTCAGCGGAGGCCTTAGAGAAAGAAGCTCTTCAGGATATCCGGGTGGTTCTGGAAACCACGCGGAAATCTAAAAATATGAAGGGTACGTGTCAAAGGGCCATTAAAGAGGCGGCAGAGCGCGTCAAAATGGCGATAGAGAGCCTTGCTAGTAGAAGTTCCTCGGAAGAGACTCGGAGGCTGCAACTGGAAAATGACCGGTTGCGAAAAGAGGTTGGAGCCCTCCGTAAAGAAATGGAGGCTCTTCGAGAAGAAGTTCGCTCCATGGGAAGGCAACCGCTCGAGCTGACGCAGCCGCAGCCACATTCTGTGCCCTCTTCGATCGTGGAGAGCCCCTCGTCAGATGAGATATTGCGAGTTGCTGTTTCCCAAATCGGGAAAATGATGGACGCTCGGTTCGCTGGGATTGAGGACCGCCTCCTGCCAGCAAAGAGTAGCCGACCACCATTGGCGGCAGATGACAGAAATGCTGCCGGGAATGCTGCCAATAGTAATACCAGCAGAAGGTCTAAAAAGCCCTCTATGGCCTCTCGGGAATCATTACAGGCAGCATCCCAAGTGGTGTCTCAGGCGGCTGAGACACAGCGGAGTGCCCCGCCATTTAAAGGGCATGTGACAACTACGCAGGAACCCGACCCTACGCTGTCGACGCCTGCCAATGACGGTTGGCAGACCGCTGTCAAAGGAAAAAGGAAGAGGGGGAAGAGAAAGAAAAAGCCTCTAGCGCCAAACATTGTGGCATCCGCTACAGGAGCTGGAGCTGGATTGGGTTCTAGCAAAGAGGGGAAACGGAAGCTTCGCGCACCTAGGTCGGCTGCTGTAGTTTTGACACTACAGCCTGAAGCAGTGCAGAGGGGGCTGACCTATGCAGCGGTGATATCGAGGGCTAAAGAAAGCGTGAACCTGGCAGACCTGGGTATCACCGACATCAGGTTCCGTCAGGCAGCGACAGGGGCGCGTCTGTTGGAGTTTCCAGGAGCTGAGGGCACCAAAGGAGCAGACCTTATTGCGGAGAAGCTACGGGGTATTTTCCCTGAAGATGTCAAGATCTCTAGACCCACAAAGTGCGCTGAATTGCGCATCTGCGGCCTTGACGATTCCATAACAGGAAGAGATGTGCAAGAGGCAATCGCTCAAAAGACCGGCTGCTCTGCAGAAATGGTTCGAGTAGGTCCAATACGGCTTGGCCCTGGAGGTGTCGGCTCTGTTTGGGCCCAATGCCCTGTCGAGGCCGCAAAGCAACTTGTTGAGGCCGGCCGGCTCCTTGTTGGTTGGAGCTGTGCTAGAGTGAGGATCCTGGAGGCTCGGCCCATGAGATGCTACAAATGCATGGAGAGGGGGCACACCCGTCACAAGTGTACCTCTGGTACGGACCTCAGTGGGCACTGTTTCCGCTGTGGTAAGTCGGGGCATTTAGCTTCGACATGCTTTGCTGACCCTCACTGCCCATTATGTGAGGTGGCAAAGCTACCGGCCAACCATGTCGTTGGGGGTAAAGGCTGCAAACCGCCAGCTCCTTCAAAAAGGAAACAGACGACCGCCTCAATCCCGGTCGCTTCTAGTGTGGTGCGACTTGAGCAGTTGCAAGAGGAGGTAATGATTGCGGACTAGTTATGGATCCAATTCGCAATTATCGTATTCTCCAGACGAATTTAAACCACTCTGCCGCTGCACAGGACCTACTTCTTCAAACTATGGCAGAGTGGTCGATCGACGTGACTGTTGCGGCGGAGCCGTATTTCATCCCACCCCGCCCTAATTGGGTGTGCGACGTTGACGTTACTGTCGCCATCATCGGCTCTATGACCTCTCATTCTCCACCCCTCTCGTTTAGAGAGAGGGGTCCGGGATATGTTGCGGTCACGCGGGGGGACGTCACACTCTTCGGAGTATATTTCTCCCCAAACAGGAGTTTCGCTGAATTCGAGGACTTCCTGGATCGATTGGGAGCCTCAGTTCGGCGAATGTCGCCGGGCCATATAATGGTGATGGGAGACTTCAATGCGAAATCAATCGCATGGGGTTCTCCAAGAACGGATGCCAGAGGAGAGGTGGTCGAGGAGTGGGCACTGGCTGCAGGCCTCTGTCTCCTAAACCGAGGTTCTGCTAATACGTGTGTGCGACGGCAGGGGGGGTCTATAGTGGACCTTTCCTTTGCTACCCCTGCCATCGCTACAAGTGTCCAGGGCTGGCGAGTCCTGGAGGGTGTGGAGACCCTATCCGATCACTTGTATATCCGTATGGATGTCTTCACCTCACAGGGGTCGGGAGTGTCTCCACGCTCTGAAACTTGGCACTTTCCACGCTGGGCAGTAAAACGTCTCGATAGAGATCTGATGGAGGAGGCAGCCATTGTCCAGGCCTGGATATCTTCACCGCCTTCCACTGGGGGGGTTGATGCTGAGGCTGACCGATTTCGCAATGCCATGACGGCTGTGTGTGACGCCTCCATGCCTCGTACGCGTAGTCGGCCCCAAAAAAGGGAGGTCTACTGGTGGTCCAGGGAGTTAGCGGACCTTCGCGAGGCCTGTATTATTGCTCGGAGGATCTACTCGCAAGTGCGCAGACTACGCCCCCGTAATGAGGAGTTAGAATCTCAAAAGTATGAGTATTACCGAAGCGCCCGGGAAGCTCTACAGTTGGCGATCTTCCAAGCAAAGGAACAGGCGAGAGGTGAGATGTTGGACGGTCTAAACCGCGATCCTTGGGGACGCCCGTATCGTGCGGCGCGAAATAAACTCCGTGCTCAAGGCCCGCCATTAACGGAATCCCTCCAGCCTCAGTTCCTTGCCGAAGTCGTGGAGGCACTTTTCCCGGGTCGGGCGGGATACACACCTCCGCAAATGACATCATTGGATGACCGGGAGGTTGAAGAGGAGACTCCTGCGATCACAGATGCGGAGATGAGGGCGGTGATTGAACGGGCGCGTTCAAAAAACACTGCCCCGGGACCGGATGGGGTGCCTGCAAAGGTACTAGCTCTAGCGATGGATGCGATGGAGGACAGGCTTAGGGAACTGTTTGATACCTGTCTGACATCAAGACGGTTCCCTAAGCCTTGGAAAGAAGGTCGTTTGGTTTTGGTGGTTAGAGCTATTTTCGGCAGTGAAAGGGTATGGGAGGCGGTTGCGTCTTTCTGTGAGGACGTAATCACACAGAAGGAAGCGGCGGAGCGGATCAGGGAGGCAGACTCTCTTGCTGACCCGATTCGTCGCCGGAGGGCGGGACGGCGCAGGCGGCGAAATGCCGACTTAATGCCGCCATAAGAGGGGCCAGCGGATGATAGATCGGGGACTCTATCGTCCACGCTGCACGGTCCCTAGAGTTGTGGTGATGTCTCAGTGCACTCGGACATCACTGAAGGAGGCACGAGCCCGGAGGCGGGCGCAGAAGAGGGGGCCCTGATGTGGGCCACGCTGGATGGGTCGCGAATGTCATGCGTAGCAGTTCTCGCGGCCCACCCATCAAGGCGAAAGTAGGTGCACAGGCGGAGTTTTTAGTGGGTGCAAGCCCCACATAACCACGTCGTCTCCCCGGATGGCGGGGTATGCGTAAAAAAAAAAAAGGTTAGGTTAGGTTATTTTTTTTTTTTATTTTTTTTTTTTTTCTTATTTACTACTACCTCCAACGTAATTAGAGCCTATGCTAGGCTTTTCGTTCATACCAGTTCTCGCTATTATTCCACTCGTACTTTCATTCTTCATACTATATCTTTCTATCATTCCTTCTTCTTTCTGTCTATAAGGGTGGGACGCCCTTCTACTTTCCCTATTTTTGTACTGTATTCCATTTTTATTTTCATTCCAGGTTTTACACAACACAGTTCTTTTATTGGTCTTTTACAGTGTTTCTTACTCTATTTTTATTTTGGTCTTACAATGGTTCTTATTTTACTTATTTATGTTTCTATATGTTTGTTTGCAACGTCGACAATTCTTATGCTATTTTTATTTCTATTTACATTAGTTCTTACAATTACTTCTATTTTCTATTTCTTATTTCTAGGACATTTTGGTTTGCGGTTCTGACAACTATATTTATAATGTTTTTATTTCTACTTAAGTTATTCCTTAAGACTACGTTTAATTCTATTTCTTAATAATGGTACATTTGTAGGTCTCAGATCAACGGTTAGGTTAGGTTAGGTTAGGTTAGGTTAGGTTCTCCTCGTGTGTCGGATGGCTGCTGGTTCCTTATGAATCCGTTCGGGGGAAAGAGCAGTCGTCTGACCGGTGCACCCTGGGCACGGGCAATAGTCTTTTCACGTCGGAGAGGGTATTGTCTGTGGCGAATGTCTGCGCGGGGTGGGGAGCAGGTTGGCTCCACGACGGTTCCTTCACGTGTCCCTCTATTTCGCAGAGGGCACAGTGGAGGAGCGTGGGAGTAGGGGTTGCTCCTGTCCGATCGACTGCTGTCGATCGGCGAAGGATGCGACCATGCCGCTGCGGTGCAGGCGCACCAATGCGGCAATCGTTTCTCTCCTCATCCCTGAGGAGAGAGCTTTCGGCGGGTCCGCTGAGTCGGGTTGGCCGAACAGCGGACGGAGGCATGACTAATGCCGCCGTCGGGGGCTTGGCTTAACCGCCCGGCCCAGAGGAAGGCCACCTCTAAGATAAAAAACCCCCAATCCTAAGTTCTGAAGCGCGGCGAGAGGATGAATGGCTGGTGGGGTGACCAGTCTCTAGCGCTTCCCCTGTAGGGTACCTGCCGACCCCCTACAGTATTTAGGCTTACCCTTGGTACGGGGCACTGCCGGGGTGGACCTTTATTTCCTCCTTACTCGTGGGATTTATATGGATAATTCAAATAATAAAAACCCAAATGATGTTGGGCCAGAAATGGCGGAGATCGAGGAGCCGTCTGCCGGAAACGGCAGCAGGAGCCGAGGAGGCTCAAGTCCTGTTCAGGACTCGTGCGGAGCAACCTCCAAATTTTGGAGGAAGCGCCCGCACAGCAAGGGGTCGTCGATAGACCTCTCTTCTAGCGAAGAGGATCTGTCGGCGGCCAAAGTGCCAACGGCACGAAGAGGGAGAGGTCGCGCGGCGGCGGGCGGAGCTTCTGCTCGCTTGCCGGAGCGCGACCAACGTGGTCGCTTCAAGCGTCCCCCTACGCCAGTTCCCGTTGTTTGCGTGGAGCGGCTTGAGAGTGCGGAGAGTGACGGGACAATGCTTGCGGACCTCAGTGGGGACTCCGCTGCGTCCCCTCTGCTGCTGGGCAGCAATAAGGCGGAGGCGAACGCTGCGAAGAGGGCGCAGCGGAAGGCAGTCGCGGCTGACGAGGTCAGCGAGATGGCCCGGCAGGCTCGAGAGCGGCGCGCTGCTCAGGAGGCTGCCGGAAACAGCTTGTCGCCAGTGGCGCTCAGTCGCCAAGTTTTGGACGCCGTGGACGTCGTCCTAAAGGTTGCCACTAAATCTGGTAGCCTGAAGGGCACGTTCACGCGCGCGCTGAAGGAGGCGGCTGAGGGCATAAAGGAGGCTACTGGGGTCCTCCTTGCCCGTACAAACGCTGACGAGACGGCGAAGTTATGGGAGGAGAATGGCCGTCTCAGAGCTGAGCTGGAGGACCTCAAGCGGGAGTTTGCCGCTCAGAGGGCAGACCGTCGCCGCAGCCCTCCTCCTGCCACGGTCCCGGTTGTAACGCCGCCGTCTTCGGCCCCTGCACCTGCAGCGGATGCGAACTTGCAGGAGATAGTTCGCATGTGCATGCTGCAGTGCGGGGGCATGATGAATGCCCGCCTTCAGGCCCTGGAGTCTAGGCTTCTCCCGGCCCAGAACCTCCGGCCGCCGCTTGCGGCGGATAAACGGAGGAATGAGGAGGCCGCCAATCCGGGGCCCTCAACATCGACGGTGGCTCAGAAGGCCAAAAAGCCCGGGAAGGGGGCTAAAAAGCCCGCGGAGGGGCTCGAGAAGCCCGCGGAGGGTGTGTCCGCACCCCTTTCCCGCACAGCCGCGACCCCAGCGATCGCATCCGGCTCCACCACGGAGACCTGGGTGACGGTCGTGAAGAAGGGTCACAAGAAGAAGGCGGCGCCGAAAGCGCCCGCTCAGCCTGCAGCCGCGCCCAAGAAAGCGCGAAAGCCCCGCAAGAAGAGGGCCCTACGCTCCGCCGCTGTAGTGGTCACGCTGCAGCCCGGAGCCGTCGAGAGGGGCCTGTCCTACCAGACGGTTCTTGCGGAGGCAAGGGCCAAGATCGCCTTTTCCGATCTTGGTTTACCGACGGGCTTCCGCTTGAAGACCGCGGTCACGGGGGCGCGGCTGTTCGAGGTCTCGGGGGCCTCGGGCAGCGAGAAGGCGGACATTCTGGCCGCCAAGCTTAGGGAGGTCCTTGACCCTGAGGACGTTCGGGTGTCCAGGCCCGTAAAGACCGCTGAACTGCGCGTCGATGGCTTGGACGACTCGGCGACTCCGGACGAGGTCGTGGCGGCCGTCGCCCGTAGTGGCGGATGTCCGTCGGGAGATGTGCGGGTGGGCGAAATTCGCGCCAACGCTGCCGGGCTCGGCACCATCTGGGTGAAGTGTCCGGTAGCGGCGGCGAACAAAGTCACCGACAGCGGAAGGCTGTTAGTGGGATGGGTTGCAGCGAGAGTCAAACTGCTGCAACCCAGGGCGATGCGGTGCTACCGCTGCCTTGACGTTGGGCACGTCAGGGCAAAGTGCACCGCCCAAACAGACCGCAGCGAACAGTGCTACCGCTGCGGTCAGACCGGTCACAAGGCGGCTCAGTGCTCCGCGGCCCCGAACTGCAGCCTTTGTACAGCTGCAGGACGGCCCGCGGGGCACCTTGCGGGTGGAAAGGCCTGTGGCGCGCCCGCCCCAAAGAAGGGGAAAAATAAGAAGGGGGCAACCAAGGCTGCCGGGGGCTCTTTACACCCCCCGCAGCCTGGTTGCTCTTCGGCCGACTTCCGGCCAAGGAATGGTGCTGAGGAAATGGAGTGTGCATAATGGCACTCTTCCATTTCCTCCAGGGCAATATCAACCACTCTGCCAGGGCTCAGGATCTCCTTTTCCAGAGCATGGCGGAGTGGTCGATTCACGTGGCCGTGGTCGCCGAGCCGTATTATGTCCCCCCCCGAGATAACTGGGCGGGTGACCTTGACGACTCGGTGGCCATCATCGGCGGGGCTCTAGGCGATCCGTCCCGGGGTCGCGGCTGGGTGGCCGCCCTCGTGGACGGTATTTTCATTGTTGGGGCATATTTCTCGCCCAACAAGAGCCTCGCCGACTTCGAGAGCTTCCTTGTCGAGTTGGGTGCCGTCGTGAACCGGCACCACCCTCGCCCCGTGCTGTTGCTCGGGGATCTCAACGCCAAGTCTGCGGCGTGGGGATCCCCGGTCACCGACGCCAGAGGTGAGGTTCTGGAGGAGTGGGCGGTCACGACTGGCTTGACCGTCCTGAATCGGGGCACGGTTTACACGTGCGTGCGGCAGCGGGGAGGTTCCATAGTGGACGTGTCGTTCGCTAGCCCCGCTGTCGCGAGCCGTGTCCGCGACTGGCGTGTCGCCGCGGAGGTGGAGACGTTGTCGGATCACAGATATATCCGTTTCGACGTCTCCACCCAGACCGCCGGCGGGCGCGGTCCATCGGCCCCGCGGACGGACGGTCCGCGCTGGGCGCGCACGCGCATCGACAAGGAGCTGCTCGAGGAGGCCGCTATTGTGCAGGCCTGGATCCGGGAGCCGGCAACGACCGGACCCGTCGACGTCGAAGGGGAGGCGCAGTGGTTCCGCGGGGCGATGACGCAAATTTCTGATGCGTCCATGCCCCGGGTCCACTCACAGTCAGGAAGGCGCCAGGTGTACTGGTGGTCCGCCGAGATAGCGCAGATGCGCGTCTCGTGCGTGGCGGTCAGGCGCCGGTACACCAGATACCGGCGAAGACGTCGTCGGGTCCCTGAAGAGGAGGCCGCGCTGTATGAGGTGTACCGCGCGGCGAAGGAGGCTCTGTGGCTGGCCATCGGCGAGGCGAGGACGCGAGCCAGGGAGGAGATGTTGGAGACGCTAGACGCGAATCCGTGGGGGCGTCCTTACCGTTGGGTACGAGGTAAACTCGGACCACGGGCGCCCCCGCTTACGGAAAGTCTCCAACCCGAGCTGCTGGAGGAAGTAGTCGCAGCCCTCTTTCCGGCACGCGCAGAGCACATTCCGCCGCCGATGGCTTTGCCTACAGCCGCAGAGCCTGATGAAGAAGAAGAGAATGCGAGCATCCCAGAGGTGACACGGGCAGAGTTGGGGGCGGCCGTGATGCGGCTCCGGGCGAAGAACACAGCCCCGGGGCCTGATGGGATTCACGGCTGCGTGTTGGCCCTCGCTCTGAAGGAGCTTGAGCCCCATCTGAGAGGACTCTACTCAGCGTGCCTTGAGCGGGGCCAGTTTCCCACTCAGTGGAAATCTGGTCGTCTGGTCCTGCTCAGGAAGGCGGGGCGCCCTGCGGACTCACCGTCCGCGTACCGGCCCATAGTGCTGCTGGACGAGGCGGGCAAGCTGCTCGAGCGGATTATAGCTGCCCGCCTCAACAGACACTTGTGCGGAGAGGGGCCGGACCTGGCCGATTGTCAGTACGGGTTTCGGCACGGGCGCTCCACAATCTCGGCGATATCGCGAGTGAGAGTCCTGGCGGAGGAAGCGGTGTCTCGGGGCGGGGCGATGTTGGCGGTGTCCTTGGACATCTCCAACGCCTTCAACGCCCTGCCTTGGAGTTGTATTCGGGAGGCACTGCGCTATCATAAGGTGCCTCCCTACCTCCGCCGCATAGTTGGGGCTTACTTGTCCGAAAGGTGTGTCACCTATCTGGGACGTGATGGCTTTCACCAGCGCCGCATGTCGTGCGGTGTTCCGCAGGGTTCGGTCCTGGGCCCGCTCCTGTGGAACATCGGGTACGACTGGGTGCTGAGAGGTGAGCTCCAGCCGGGAGTGGACCTGACGTGTTACGCGGACGACACGCTGGTCACTGCCCGGGGGAGCTCGCATAGGGAGGCAGCGTTGCTAGCGACGGCGGCGGTCTCACAGGTGGTGAGCCGCATACGGCGTCTGGGGCTGGAGGTAGCCCTCAACAAGTCGGAGGCCATGGTTTTTCATGGTCCCCGACGGGCGCCGCCAGCCGGATCACACATCGTGGTAGGGGGGGCCCGTATTGCTGTCGAGTCCACCATGAAGTACTTGGGATTGGTGCTCGACAGCCGATGGGATTTCGGCCCCCACTTCCGGCGGCTGGCGCCCAAGTTGTTGGGCGCGGCTGGGGCGCTGTCAACGCTGCTTCCCAATCTGGGGGGCCCGAGCACCGCCACTAGGCGGTTATACGTGGGGATCGTGCGATCGATGGCCCTGTATGGGGCACCGATCTGGGCGGCTGACCTGACGGCCAGCACCATCACTGTTCTGCGGAAGCCGCAGAGGGCGATGGCCGTCAGAGTCATAAGGGGATATCGCACGATCTCCTACGAGGCGGCTTGTGCACTGGCCGGATCCCCGCCATGGGACCTGGAGGCAAAAGTACTCGCGTCACTGCACCGGTGGCGCGAGGAAGCGCGGATGCGCGGCGAGCGACCGATGCAGCAGCACATTGAGATGCGTCGGTCGCAGCTCCGCGAGGTCCTAGTGGCGGAATGGCGGGACAGGCTCTCACGCCCTACCGCCGGCCTCGCCACAATCGAGGCGATCCGACCAGTGCTCGATCTCTGGCTCGGGAGAAGGCACGGCTCCCTGACGTTTCGGGTGACGCAGGTACTCTCGGGGCACGGTTGCTTCGGGAGGTTCCTGTGTCGCATTAACAGGGAGCCGGACGCCCGGTGTCACCATTGCGTCGACTGCCGGGAGGACACGGCGCGGCATACACTCGTAGAGTGTGCAGCTTGGGAGGAGCCGCGCCGTGCCCTCGTCAACGTTGTAGGCAGCGACCTGTCGCTGCCGGCCGTGGTCAGTTCGATGGTCGGCAGCGAAGAGTCCTGGGACGCGATGGTCTCCTTCTGCGAAACAGTTATCGCGCGGAAGGAGGCTGCGGAAAGGGAGAGGGAGATCTCTACCTCCCTCCCGACCCGCAGCAGGCGCACCGGGCGTCGGAGGAGGGCTTATGCCGACCTCCTCCGGCCCCCCTAAATGGGTCCAGGGGCGGCAGACTCGGGGACGTCTGTCGCCCCCCATTCAACTGGACCCGAGGTGGCGGCGCGTAGTGTTCCCGCGCGCCCCTCTATGACGTCGCGGGGGGAGTCAAACACCTCGCTCCCCCCTCTGACCTGAGGTGGCCCGCAGTGGCGGGCCGGCACCGGCCGTGGTTAGCGGAAAGAAAGTGGTTTCCCGCAATCCACGGCTTATGTGTGAGAAGGAACACCGGGGTGGTTTTTAGTCAGTAAGAGTCTGACAGACCCCTTCGCTCTCCCCGGAGCGGAGGACATCCATGAGGATTTTCCACCCCGGAACAAAAAAAAAAAAAAAAAGGTTAGGTTAGGTTAGGTTGCGTCCCCTCTGCTGCTGGGCAGCAATAAGGCGGAGGCGAACGCTGCGAAGAGGGCGCAGCGGAAGGCAGTCGCGGCTGACGAGGTCAGCGAGATGGCCCGGCAGGCTCGAGAGCGGCGCGCTGCTCAGGAGGCTGCCGGAGACAGCATGTCGCCAGTGGCGCTCAGTCGCCAAGTTTTGGACGCCGTGGACGTCGTCCTAAAGGTTGCCACCAAATCCGGTAGCCTGAAGGGCACGTTCACGCGCGCGCTGAAGGAGGCGGCTGAGGGCATAAAGGAGGCTACTGGGGTCCTCCTTGCCCGTACAAACGTTGACGAGACGGCGAAGTTGTGGGAGGAGAATGGCCGTCTCAGAGCTGAGCTGGAGGACCTCAAGCGGGAGTTTGCCGCTCAGAGGGCAGACCGTCGCCGCAGCCCTCCTCCTGCCACGGTCCCGGTTGTAACGCCGTCTTCGGCCCCTGCACCTGCAGCGGATGCGAATTTGCAGGAGATAGTTCGCATGTGCATGCTGCAGTGCGGGGGCATGATGAATGCCCGCCTTCAGGCCCTGGAGTCCAGGCTTCTCCCGGCCCAGAACCTCCGGCCGCCGCTTGCGGCGGATAAACGGAGGAATGAGGAAGCCGCCAATCCGGGGCCCTCAACATCGACGGTGGCTCAGAAGGCCAAAAAGCCCGGGAAGGGGGCTAAAAAGCCCGCGGAGGGGCTCGAGAAGCCCGCGGAGGGTGTGTCCGCACCCCTTTCCCGCACAGCCGCGACCCCAGCGATTGCATCCGGCTCCACCACGGAGACCTGGGTGACGGTCGTGAAGAAGGGTCACAAGAAGAAGGCGGCGCCGAAAGCGCCCGCTCCGCCTGCAGCCGCGCCCAAGAAAGCGCGAAAGCCCCGCAAGAAGAGGGCCCCACGCTCCGCCGCTGTAGTGGTCACGCTGCAGCCCGGAGCCGTCGAGAGGGGCCTGTCTTACCAGACGGTTCTTGCGGAGGCAAGGGCCAAGATCGCCTTTTCCGATCTTGGTTTACCGACGGGCTTCCGCTTGAAGACAGCGGTCACGGGGGCGCGGCTGTTCGAGGTCTCGGGGGCCTCGGGCAGCGAGAAGGCGGACATTCTGGCCGCCAAGCTTAGGGAGGTCCTTGACCCTGAGGACGTTCGGGTGTCCAGGCCCGTAAAGACCGCTGAACTGCGCGTCGATGGCTTGGACGACTCGGCGACTCCGGACGAGGTCGTGGCGGCCGTCGCCCGTAGCGGCGGATGTCCGTCGGGAGATGTGCGGGTGGGCGAAATTCGCGCCAACGCTGCCGGGCTCGGCACCATCTGGGTGAAGTGTCCGGTAGCGGCGGCGAACAAAGTCGCCGACAGCGGAAGGCTGTTAGTGGGATGGGTTGCAGCGAGAGTCAAACTGCTGCAACCCAGGGTGATGCGATGCTACCGCTGCCTTGACGTTGGGCACGTCAGGGCAAAGTGCACCGCCCAAACAGACCGCAGCGAACAGTGCTACCGCTGCGGTCAGACCGGTCACAAGGCGGCTCAGTGCTCCGCGGCCCCGAACTGCAGCCTCTGTACAGCTGCAGGACGGCCCGCGGGGCACCGTGCGGGTGGAAAGGCCTGTGGCGCGCCCGCCCCAAAGAAGGGGAAAAATAAGAAGGGGGCAACCAAGGCTGCCGGGGGCTCTTTACACCCCCCGCAGCCTGGTTGCTCTTCGGCCGACTCCCGGCCAAGGAATGGTGCTGAGGAAATGGAGTGTGCATAATGGCACTCTTCCATTTCCTACAGGGCAATATCAACCACTCTGCCAGGGCTCAGGATCTCCTTTTCCAGAGCATGGCGGAGTGGTCGATTCACGTGGCCGTGGTCGCCGAGCCGTATTATGTCCCCCCCCGAAATAACTGGGCGAGTGACCTTGACGACTCGGTGGCCATCATCGGCGGGGCTCTAGGCGATCCGTCCCGTGGTCGCGGCTGGGTGGCCGCCCTCGTGGACGGTATTTTCATTGTTGGGGCATATTTCTCGCCCAACAAGAGCCTCGCCGACTTCGAGAGCTTCCTTGTCGAGTTGGGTGCCGTCGTGAACCGGCACCACCCTCGCCCCGTGCTGTTGCTCGGGGATCTCAACGCCAAGTCTGCGGCGTGGGGATCCCCGGTCACCGATGCCAGAGGTGAGGTTCTGGAGGAGTGGGCGGTCACGACTGGCTTGACCGTCCTGAATCGGGGCACGGTTTACACGTGCGTGCGACAGCGGGGAGGATCCATAGTGGACGTGTCGTTCGCTAGCCCCGCTGTCGCGAGCCGTGTCCGCGACTGGCGTGTCGCCGCGGAGGTGGAGACGTTGTCGGATCACAGATATATCCGTTTCGACGTCTCCACCCAGACCGCCGGCGGGCGCGGTCCATCGGCCCCGCGGACGGACGGTCCGCGCTGGGCGCGCACGCGCATCGACAAGGAGCTGCTCGAGGAGGCCGCTATTGTGCAGGCCTGGATCCGGGAGTCGGCAACGACCGGACCCGTCGACGTCGAAGGGGAGGCGCAGTGGTTCCGCGGGGCGATGACGCAAATTTCTGACGCGTCCATGCCCCGGGTCCACTCACAGTCAGGAAGGCGCCAGGTGTACTGGTGGTCCGCCGAGATAGCGCAGATGCGCGTCTCGTGCGTGGCGGTCAGGCGCCGGTACACCAGATACCGGCGAAGACGTCGTCGGGTCCCTGAAGAGGAGGCCGCGCTGTATGAGGTGTACCGCGCGGCGAAGGAGGCTCTGTGGCTGGCCATCGGCGAGGCGAGGACGCGAGCCAGGGAGGAGATGTTGGAGACGCTAGACGCGAATCCGTGGGGGCGTCCTTACCGTTGGGTACGAGGTAAACTCGGACCACGGGCGCCCCCGCTTACGGAAAGTCTCCAACCCGAGCTGCTGGAGGAAGTAGTCGCAGCCCTCTTTCCGGCACGCGCGGAGCACATTTCGCCGCCGATGGCTTTGCCCACAGCCGCAGAGCCTGATGAAGAAGAAGAGAATGCGAGCGTCCCAGGGGTGACACAGGCAGAGTTGGGGGCGGCCGTGATGCGGCTCCGGGCGAAGAACACAGCCCCGGGGCCTGATGGGATTCACGGCTGCGTGTTGGCCCTCGCTCTGAAGGAGCTTGAGCCCCATCTGAGAGGACTCTACTCAGCGTGCCTTGAGCAGGGCCAGTTTCCCACTCAGTGGAAATCTGGTCGTCTGGTCCTGCTCAGGAAGGCGGGGCGCCCTGCGGACTCACCGTCCGCGTACCGGCCCATAGTGCTGCTGGACGAGGCGGGCAAGCTGCTCGAGCGGATTATAGCTGCCCGCCTCAACAGACACTTGTGCGGAGAGGGGCCGGACCTGGCCGATTGTCAGTACGGGTTTCGGCACGGGCGCTCCACAATCTCGGCGATATCGCGAGTGAGAGTCCTGGCGGAGGAAGCGGTGTCTCGGGGCGGGGCGATGTTGGCGGTGTCCTTGGACATCTCCAACGCCTTCAACGCCCTGCCTTGGAGTTGTATTCGGGAGGCACTGCGCTATCATAAGGTGCCTCCCTACCTCCGCCGCATAGTTGGGGCTTACTTGTCCGAAAGGTGTGTCACCTATCTGGGACGTGATGGCTTGCACCAGCGCCGCATGTCGTGCGGTGTTCCGCAGGGTTCGGTCCTGGGCCCGCTCCTGTGGAACATCGGGTACGACTGGGTGCTGAGAGGTGAGCTCCAGCCGGGAGTGGACCTGACGTGTTACGCGGACGACACGCTGGTCACTGCCCGGGGGAGCTCGCATAGGGAGGCAGCGTTGCTAGCGACGGCGGCGGTCTCACAGGTGGTGAGCCGCATACGGCGTCTGGGGCTGGAGGTAGCCCTCAACAAGTCGGAGGCCATGGTTTTTCATGGTCCCCGACGGGCGCCGCCAGCCGGATCACACATCGTGGTAGGGGGGGCCCGTATTGCTGTCGAGTCCACCATGAAGTACTTGGGATTGGTGCTCGACAGCCGATGGGATTTCGGCCCCCACTTCCGACGGCTGGCGCCCAAGTTGTTGGGCGCGGCTGGGGCGCTGTCAACGCTGCTTCCCAATCTGGGGGGCCCGAGCACCGCCACTAGGCGGTTATACGTGGGGATCGTGCGATCGATGGCCCTGTATGGGGCACCGATCTGGGCGGCTGACCTGACGGCCAGCACCATCACTGTTCTGCGGAAGCCGCAGAGGGCGATGGCCGTCAGAGTCATAAGGGGATATCGCACGATCTCCTACGAGGCGGCTTGTGCACTGGCCGGATCCCCGCCATGGGACCTGGAGGCAAAAGTACTCGCGTCACTGCACCGGTGGCGCGAGGAAGCGCGGATGCGCGGCGAGCGACCGATGCAGCAGCACATTGAGATGCGTCGGTCGCAGCTCCGCGAGGTCCTAGTGGCGGAATGGCGGGACAGGCTCTCACGCCCTACCGCCGGCCTCGCCACAATCGAGGCGATCCGACCAGTGCTCGATCTCTGGCTCGGGAGAAGGCACGGCTCCCTGACGTTTCGGGCGACGCAGGTACTCTCGGGGCACGGTTGCTTCGGGAGGTTCCTGTGTCGCATTAACAGGGAGCCGGACGCCCGGTGTCACCATTGCGTCGACTGCCGGGAGGACACGGCGCGGCATACACTCGTAGAGTGTGCAGCTTGGGAGGAGCCGCGCCGTGCCCTCGTCAACGTTGTAGGCAGCGACCTGTCGCTGCCGGCCGTGGTCAGTTCGATGGTCGGCAGCGAAGAGTCCTGGGACGCGATGGTCTCCTTCTGCGAAACAGTTATCGCGCGGAAGGAGGCTGCGGAAAGGGAGAGGGAGATCTCTACCTCCCTCCCGACCCGCAGCAGGCGCACCGGGCGTCGGAGGAGGGCTTATGCCGACCTCCTCCGGCCCCCCTAAATGGGTCCAGGGGCGGCAGACTCGGGGACGTCTGTCGCCCCCCATTCAACTGGACCCGAGGTGGCGGCGCGTAGTGTTCCCGCGCGCCCCTCTATGACGTCGCGGGGGGAGTCAAACACCTCACTCCCCCCTCTGACCTGAGGTGGCCCGCAGTGGCGGGCCGGCACCAGCCGTGGATAGCGGAAAGAAAGTGGTTTCCCGCAATCCACGGCTTATGTGTGAGAAGGAACACCGGGGTGGTTTTTAGTCAGTAAGAGTCTGACAGACCCCTTCGCTCTCCCCGGAGCGGAGGACATCCATGAGGATTTTCCACCCCGGAAAAAAAAAAAAAAAAAAAAAAAGGTTAGGTTAGGTTAGGTTAGGTTAGGTTAGGTTAGGTTAGGTTAGGTTAGGTTAGGTTAGGTTAGGTTAGGTTAGGTTAGGTTAGGTTAGGTTAGGTTAGGTTAGGTTAGGTTAGGTTAGGTTAGGTTAGGTTAGGTTAGGTTAGGTTAGGTTAGGTTAGGTTAGGTTAGGTTAGGTTAGGTTAGGTTAGGTTAGGTTAGGTTAGGTTAGGTTAGGTTAGGTTAGGTTAGGTTAGGTTAGGTTAGGTTAGGTTAGGTTAGGTTAGGTTAGGTTAGGTTAGGTTAGGTTAGGTTAGGTTAGGTTAGGTTAGGTTAGGTTAGGTTAGGTTAGGTTAGGTTAGGTTAGGTTAGGTTAGGTTAGGTTAGGTTAGGTTAGGTTAGGTTAGGTTAGGTTAGGTTAGGTTAGGTTAGGTTAGGTTAGGTTAGGTTAGGTTAGGTTAGGTTAGGTTAGGTTAGGTTAGGTTAGGTTAGGTTAGGTTAGGTTAGGTTAGGTTAGGTTAGGTTAGGTTAGGTTAGGTTAGGTTAGGTTAGGTTAGGTTAGGTTAGGTTAGGTTAGGTTAGGTTAGGTTAGGTTAGGTTAGGTTAGGTTAGGTTAGGTTAGGTTAGGTTAGGTTAGGTTAGGTTAGGTTAGGTTAGGTTAGGTTAGGTTAGGTTAGGTTAGGTTAGGTTAGGTTAGGTTAGGTTAGGTTAGGTTAGGTTAGGTTAGGTTAGGTTAGGTTAGGTTAGGTTAGGTTAGGTTAGGTTAGGTTAGGTTAGGTTAGGTTAGGTTAGGTTAGGTTAGGTTAGGTTAGGTTAGGTTAGGTTAGGTTAGGTTAGGTTAGGTTAGGTTAGGTTAGGTTAGGTTAGGTTAGGTTAGGTTAGGTTAGGTTAGGTTAGGTTAGGTTAGGTTAGGTTAGGTTAGGTTAGGTTAGGTTAGGTTAGGTTAGGTTAGGTTAGGTTAGGTTAGGTTAGGTTAGGTTAGGTTAGGTTAGGTTAGGTTAGGTTAGGTTAGGTTAGGTTAGGTTAGGTTAGGTTAGGTTAGGTTAGGTTAGGTTAGGTTAGGTTAGGTTAGGTTAGGTTAGGTTAGGTTAGGTTAGGTTAGGTTAGGTTAGGTTAGGTTAGGTTAGGTTAGGTTAGGTTAGGTTAGGTTAGGTTAGGTTAGGTTAGGTTAGGTTAGGTTAGGTTAGGTTAGGTTAGGTTAGGTTAGGTTAGGTTAGGTTAGGTTAGGTTAGGTTAGGTTAGGTTAGGTTAGGTTAGGTTAGGTTAGGTTAGGTTAGGTTAGGTTAGGTTAGGTTAGGTTAGGTTAGGTTAGGTTAGGTTAGGTTAGGTTAGGTTAGGTTAGGTTAGGTTAGGTTAGGTTAGGTTAGGTTAGGTTAGGTTAGGTTAGGTTAGGTTAGGTTAGGTTAGGTTAGGTTAGGTTAGGTTAGGTTAGGTTAGGTTAGGTTAGGTTAGGTTAGGTTAGGTTAGGTTAGGTTAGGTTAGGTTAGGTTAGGTTAGGTTAGGTTAGGTTAGGTTAGGTTAGGTTAGGTTAGGTTAGGTTAGGTTAGGTTAGGTTAGGTTAGGTTAGGTTAGGTTAGGTTAGGTTAGGTTAGGTTAGGTTAGGTTAGGTTAGGTTAGGTTAGGTTAGGTTAGGTTAGGTTAGGTTAGGTTAGGTTAGGTTAGGTTAGGTTAGGTTAGGTTAGGTTAGGTTAGGTTAGGTTAGGTTAGGTTAGGTTAGGTTAGGTTAGGTTAGGTTAGGTTAGGTTAGGTTAGGTTAGGTTAGGTTAGGTTAGGTTAGGTTAGGTTAGGTTAGGTTAGGTTAGGTTAGGTTAGGTTAGGTTAGGTTAGGTTAGGTTAGGTTAGGTTAGGTTAGGTTAGGTTAGGTTAGGTTAGGTTAGGTTAGGTTAGGTTAGGTTAGGTTAGGTTAGGTTAGGTTAGGTTAGGTTAGGTTAGGTTAGGTTAGGTTAGGTTAGGTTAGGTTAGGTTAGGTTAGGTTAGGTTAGGTTAGGTTAGGTTAGGTTAGGTTAGGTTAGGTTAGGTTAGGTTAGGTTAGGTTAGGTTAGGTTAGGTTAGGTTAGGTTAGGTTAGGTTAGGTTAGGTTAGGTTAGGTTAGGTTAGGTTAGGTTAGGTTAGGTTAGGTTAGGTTAGGTTAGGTTAGGTTAGGTTAGGTTAGGTTAGGTTAGGTTAGGTTAGGTTAGGTTAGGTTAGGTTAGGTTAGGTTAGGTTAGGTTAGGTTAGGTTAGGTTAGGTTAGGTTAGGTTAGGTTAGGTTAGGTTAGGTTAGGTTAGGTTAGGTTAGGTTAGGTTAGGTTAGGTTAGG